>CM051510.1:13742500-16332347 GCA_028015205.1 Mytilisepta virgata | reverse complement strand
GTATTTATCCTTGGTTTTTCAATAAAACATGATAAGGGCCACGACCAAATCCTGCATTTGCTGCTTAGTTGCTTGCAGTTATCTTAAATACTAAAATAATTTTACAAAATCTAGTGTGATTTTTTTTCAAACGTCGATTTATAATGAAAAGACAGAGTATCACGTGATACATAATTCTTTTCTGCTCGACACATTGCACAACATATAGGTAAGTAATCATACGTGAACCAAACCTCAGAATTGTACATTAAAATAAGTCTTATAAGTGTATCAAAAAGTTTACAAGAAAGATTAACATGATATGGATGATAGAGTAAAATGTGTTTATACCAGGCCGATTTTTATATACCTACAGCCAAGCCCAGACCATGTTTTACATAACTACAGCCAAACCCAGCCCAGACCATTTTTACATACCTCAAGCCTAGCCCAGTTCAGACCAGACCAGACCAGCCCTTATTTTACAATATGCCTTTAAAAATGTAATATTTTAAAGTAAAGTTGTCTTTATTGTTTAAAGATCATTCTGGTTTCCATACATACACTTCTATGTCAAGGTTATATGCTAATTCTCTGTAATATTATCAATCCAGATATTTTATACTGGTCATCAGGATGTTATTGACTTCTTCGAAGATTCTATCTCACAAATAATATATTTTCTGTTAGATTTCTGGTTTAATTGGATGTGACACCTCACTTAACTCCACCTGATTTTGCATTTGCAACGTGACTAGAAAAAGGGCATGTTACTCGCCCGCGCCCCTAACGTTGCTAACGATTGTTTAAATTTGAAGCGCTTTGGTTTTTATATAACTTTAATCGCTTTATTTATCTAGTAATCACTCCGATATTATTTAATCGTTCAAACTCATTCTTCGGCACTCTGTTTCTTAATTCAAAATGTTTTTCATTCGTCAGAGGTGAACGATTTTTCTATATTCGAAACCCATCAAAATACACTGCTCGTGGTCTATAGTTTATTATATTATTATTATTTCTAATTGATTATAAAAGCTTTATTTGCCTTTTAAATTCGAACACTATCAATGTTAAGAGAAAAAAAAGAAAAAAAGAATGGTTCCAGTGGTTTCACTATGGGTGAGGAGAACACGTTCATATTCTTGGCACTTCAAAAATTCATTTCGACCAGCAAAAGATTCACTTCTAATCAACATTAAAATGTAACTATCGTATTATCATTTTCCTTTTCTCAATTTTTCAGTGAAAAACATGTATATATGTATAATTATCACTTAACGAACTCTCGAAATATACTATATTCTTTATATAAAGGGATAAGTCTTATGATCTGTTTTCGAATCCATTTGATTGGTTCTTTTGTTTGATGTATTAATATCCAGGTTTTTGTTGTACATAATATTTTGAATTAATTAATAAAATATTTTTACACTAAAAAAAGAATGCAATATACAGATTTTGAACGTCATTCCAATCTGAACAACTAACAGATCGGTCTTTTGTTTAATTTGTTGATGAAAGCTGCATCATGCCTGCAATTTTTAAAGTATGAACGCATCACATTTGCCAATGAAAATTTACAGAGAAATCAGTTATAATTAACATTTTTAAAAGAAGAAACCGTATATATTATAACCCATTTGAGATGTTCTTTTACTTCAAGTCGCAATATAACGGACCAAAAATAAATTCAAATGATTTAATTTTAAGTTGGAAATGTTTGACCTTATATCTCACAAAGGAGTTCTTGAATAGAAAAGTTTTGAATGAAATTCCATAAAATACAATCAACAGTATGAGAAAATCAAAAGGTGGAAAAGTTTAATTGACATCAAAGGAGTTTATCATCAAATCAAACGTTAAGCTAATCTTATTGGGTATGTAAGGTGTCCTATTGCTAAGGGAAAATATCTTACTTTTTGTGGAGTTATTGCTGTCATTGTATATAAGATAAATAATCTGTAATTTATAAAGTTAAGTTGACAAATTGGTGATGAGAGGGATTGTGGTTAATTGTAAGGTGTACAAGTATAAAATATTGGATGGGTGGAGTTGTACCCTCACTCACATCAAATAGTAGATCATATTCAATTGCAATAAAATCGTTTAAGTGTATTGAAGCGTCATAAAAGATGACGAGCTTTATTAACTTGCTCTAGGAGAGGTAACTACATTAAAGGAACTGTCAATATTATAATTGAAATATTATAAATACTGGTTCATATGCATTCACTGTGCTGTGTTGATGCTGTGGTAGAATACAAGGTAATCAAACGCCCACTTTTGAACCACAGAGAAATTCTACACTTTTCTCACCAAATCCACCCTTACAAATAAATTAAACTAATATTTTATAACCACGAGGATTTCTATCTTTACTTACGACTAAGTATAGTAACAGAAAGTTACAAGTATCCAAAAGCCACAATCTAGACAAAGACAGTATGAAGATGAAAAATGATTTTATATCTTATACTTAAACGAATGTCAAAGTGGCGGTGATCGTTCGAGTTGACTAAAATGTTAATAAACAAAAGACAGTAGTAACACCAAGGTCATCGAAAGTTTGAGCCCCACATCTTTTACATTTTATTGTTTTTATTTTCGTATTTTAATTCGACCTGTTTTGCAACATTTTCATTTTCATATTTTTTCGCTTGTGAAAACATAAATTTTTCTTGTAAATTGATAACCAAAGAAAATAGATTGTTGTTATCAAAAGAGAAATTTTTCAAACATTAAAACACTTATCAATATTCCAGATTTATTCTAAAACAAATAACATCGTAAGTCATTGTCTAAGCATCAAGAAATATAAAAGAACCAACATAAGGCTAACGAGAATAATTATCTTGTTTCACAAAGTGTCAGTGTATAACCCTTGACATATCTTGCATACCTGTCTATCGACGGACAACTGTAAGGTTATAATTACTATTGATTTCAGAAATCACACAGCCACCTTATGGTCTCTTTTATCTGCTTAAATTTTCAATTTGGTGAAATTAGTATTTAAGGACAATTAACAATTCAGTTTGATTTAACTGAAATGTCCTTTTGTTGCCAAAATTGATTATTTTGAGAACTGAATCTTTATGGAGGATGTGTAAAATCCAATTGTGCCTGGGGTATGTTTGGAAATAAAACCAAGCCTCTTTGAAAGTTGATAATCCGATTTAAAGGTTATTAAATTTAATTTCGTTTGTTTGAATACATTTACCATCATTATGATCTTTGTATCTTGGTTGGACAAAAATGCTAAAGAAAACTGTCAACACAACGAGTAAATAGTAATTGCTACAATCCCTATTCAACTTTCGTTAAACCCAACAATATACATGTATATGATACTAATCATCACACACGCTTATTTTTTTTAAATTTTGTTTAATTCCATCTTTTTTGTATTGTTTATATAGGATCCCTGTTTGTTAGTACTTTGTCACAGTATATATTTTCTTTTAAGTTATTTTCAACAACCTCTGGTATAACTCTTTTATTATTTAGTTTCTATTCGTATGAGTGTTTCACCGGATTTTCCAAAGGAAAAAAATCCGATTGTTAGTTGGACAAAATTTACTCAAAGTGGTTTTATGGGTACCAGAACCTCGCCCTTATCTATCCTGACACATTATGATAACCAACAAGATGACCGCTTGCTAGAATTGAAAAATGTTGGTTAAACTGTACATAATTGAGATAGCAGGGTCAGAATGTGCTCGTTTTAACTGTAAAACAAGCTAAAGCTCTCACAGATGCAGGTCGGATACTGTCGCTCTATTAGACGAAAAAGTCAGAAATAACGTTCCCATAAAGGGTTTAATACTATCTTGTCACAGAGTTCAAACAGTATTCGTGGGAGGCCAGTATAAATTTAATGTCTACAAGTCATTGGGAGAAAGAGAAATTTTTACAGAATTACACACAATTTCATATTTGTAGTCCTTACTGTGAAACGATCTTAAGTAACTACCAAGTTTCTGCGGCTTATTGGCGAGAATTTTGCATTTATTCACGATATTACAATAGAAACTATGGGAAAATCCGTTCCATGATAAGTGCTTTTCTGGAAGCCGCAGCTATCTAGCTAAAATTTGTTGATATCTATTATACAACTTTTTAAAAGCATTTAGTAGTTTGTGAAATCTATAACCTTGTAATAGAAATAATGTGTATATCGTCCATTCTATCTCCAGTAAAATATTAATCAAAGATATTCAATTCAGGAAAACAGCGACAAGGAACAAACTAAATTTAGTCCAAAAATTTTGTGCGAAAAATCTGTGCATAGGTTTAGATAAGCATACAATAATTTATATGTTAGTTTACGGCGATCAGTTACAAGGTGCACAAAATATAACTTACATGACCCCGCAAGTCAATTCCATGTGTTTACTCAAATAGCAACTGTATCATTTTCTACAAGCGATAGTTTGTATTGTATTTTATACAACACAATGGAAATAAAAAGACGAAAGAAAATATTTATTGTAAATAATACATAATATAAACGGTCATAAATTTGAAATACTTCATATTGAAATTGTCAATATCTACTGGTATCCAGGAACATTATGTTTTATTTGTTGAATTTTATCGCTTGATAATGTATTAAAATACGATGGTGACTTAGTGTCGTAATTTCACGCTGAAATCAGTTTATTATGTGTGAAAAATTTTGGACAACAAAAAAGTTATAAAATAAGTAATAAAGTATATTTGAAGTACAAAAGGTATTGTCTGGTGAAAGTAAAGGGTTTTTACAGCACATTCAAAATGCACTCGAGTCGCCTCCCCTTACATGTCAGTTTACCACAAACCGTACAAATTCTTTCAATATGTATCATCCATTATTTTTAGAACAGTAAATGAAAAAGCAGAAAATTTGAAAATAAACAGTGGGTGATATCTTTATGATTAAACCAGTTTTTGTTTTATATATGATGTCAAATTTAATAAGATGATATTAATATTACAAAAATAGCAAGCTTATCTTCTATTCTATTAAAATTTTAGAGTTTTTATTTCTACCCAAACTCACAAGAGCCCACAATGCAGTTTTTTTTTTCTAGCCAAAACGCCACAGATCCCATAATGAACTAAAAAGTAATTTCATATCATGATCTTTAAATTCGCCATTTGTACTCTAAAAATGTATCATGTCATGTTTTAAAAAGAAGCAATTAAAATATTTCTTCACTCTATTTTTAACTTTTTTCAGTAATTTCCGGGAATATTTGGCGTTCGTTTAAGTACAGTTTAATGACTTTTATTTATTTGAATACTGATAATTATCTATTTATATGTAATTAAACAATACAGCTATAACTGTGACCACTACATTAAAATATGTATACATGTACGTAATTTTCAGACAGCTCGGACCTTGGGATTTGTGTCAGTATATTTTTTGTTTCTCCAGCTGATTTGTCGGATTGCGGACAGTTTTCGTGCACATATTTCCGTATATTGACGATATACTTTCTTCTAGGGTTGGAAAGGAGTATAGATATAGGATATAAACAAAGTTCTGACTTCATAACCATTTAGATAGCTATCCAATTGTTTTTCAAATAGAAAAAATCAAAAGAATTTCCATTCTCTATGGCAGAAATTACGATTAGGAAATATGGCCGGGGAATATAATACTTAAGGTACGAGAAAATTTTTTATTTTTTTTAAATATTGTATAAATTTAGTTTCAATTATAATTAAGAAATATCTAGAAAAGACAAAAGGTATATTTCGTTTTGACAGTATTTGACAATATTTATTTTTTCTATGTTGTTTACTGTGTAATGAAATGGGTCATTATGTAGAAGTGAATTAACTAGAACATTCATAGTAATACATAAATAAAGGTACCACCACTCCCTGCATAAAGTTCTGCAAACCGCGGATAAATCTGGCTCCGCTGTAAGAAATATCTATTTTATCCATTACAATCTGATATGAAATCCGTGGATACTTATTGGATCCGCGAATCTCAATCATCTTCTAATGATATACATGGATATTTTTTTACCGCGAAGCCAGATATATCCGCGGTTTGCAGAACTGTATGCAGGGTGTGAATACACACCTGATGTTGTCCGATGGGAACTGGTAACAATCTAACGGATAGAAGTAATAAACACGTTCCTGTGAAGAAATTACACTGATATACTGAATTCATAATTTAGATATTTCATTTAAAAGGAACAACCATTTGATTTATAAGGGCATTGGAAAAGGCTTAATCCACCTCTTCATTTTGAAAACCAGGCTCAAAAATACGTTGGAATCAAACAAGAGTACATTTTTTTTTAAATAGAGGCTCCTAGGAGCCTTTTCCTCACACCTGGACATAATTAGCCATTCAAAAATCGGAAATTAAACAACATCATTAATAACAAAGTCTGACATTCGAGCTTTTTGTTTTTTTTTCAAAAGCAGTGACATATTGGTATATTGGTATGTGGTTGTCACCAGACAAAATTTTGAAATGGGACAACCTAAAGACCAAATTTGATATAAATAGCCCCAGTAGTTGCAAAGACGAAGTAAGAGTTTTAAACATAAATTTTCTGATTGGTCTATTCTTAGTTTCATTGGTAATGGCAGTCCGGACCCCTAGATAAAACATTAAAAGGGGACCACACATGGACCATTCCATCAGAGTTTGGTCTCAACTGCCCGAGTAGTTTCAGAGTAGAAGATTTATTTAATATTTTGTTGTTTTTGCGACTATATCGGTCAAAGGCAAAGATCCGGACCATCGGACACGATTTTGAAAGGGCACCACCCGAGAACCATTGCCTCAAAGTCTGGTCTCAATTGTCATAGTTGTTTCAGAGGCGAATATTTTTGTCCTCCTCCAAAGTTATGTCGGACTATCCGGAAAAAACAAGCATACTTGAAGCCCTATTGGTAGCCTTGGGTTGTTTTCTGCTCTTTGGTTCGGTTGATGTCTCTTTGACACTTTCCCCGTTTCCATTCTCTATTCTATTCTTATTCCTAATTTATTTCATTTCTAAAACATATGTTTTCATGTCAAATTCATTACTTTTATTGGTTTACAATATTTTCTTTGAAGCATAGCAAAATATTAATTAGATGTATTTTAATATAGTATTAATTAATGGGTGTTTTAATAATGGCCCTGTAATGTGGACCATTATAAAAACACCAATTTCTTAATACTTTTACTGATGAAATACAAAATAATTTAGTGTAACAATGTTGTAGAGGTATTTTTATGCTTATTACATCAGTTATAACTCGTTAGAAAATTTGTGTGCCGTAAGAGTTATTCCACACCATATTTGCTTGTTTCTACTAGTTATTGTAATGAAGGGCGTGGGATAGAAGAGAAACAGAATTTATTTGTTAACTATGTCTGATGAATAAAAATGTATATATGATGCAGAGCTTCATGGTACCATATGATTTTAACAATAGAAACTGTAACAAATATGAAAAATTCATTGAATAGTAAGACTACTGAAAATTGTCAATCTAAAACTTTTTCTTCCCTGAGTAAAGGTTAATTATCCCCGCACTTTCGAAGAACGTTCGGGGATATAGCGATTGTTGTGACATCAACTCCTCCTTCAACTTTGGGTTTAGGAATTTAATTCCTATATAGAATGGTTGCATACTACCTGTAGATGCACAGTAAGGTTTTAGAATTTTGATTTTCTAAACAAGGGGCACAAAAAGGGGTTGAACTTCGAAAATTTGGAATTCAAGCTTGTGACCTAAACCAGTCTTTCATTTTTCAATTGATGCATTTTATCTCTATACAGTTTTTTTATGCACCATCTGCAGATGTGCAATAAAGTTAAAGAATTTTGGGGCCCACAGGGGTCGAATTTTGAAAAAACTATCAATTAAGCTTGTGACGTAAACTCGTCTTTTATTTTTCAATTTATGCATTTTATTTCTATACGGTATTGTCAAACACCATATGAGAATGTGCAATAAGGTTATAGAATTTAAAATTTTCTGAAATTGGGGTCCACAGTGGTAGAAATTTTCAATTTAAGCTTGTGACCTTAACTCCTCTTTCATTTTTCAATTTATTCATTTTGCTTATATATAGTATTGTCGTACGTACACTATATCTAGTTGCACAATAAGGATTTAGAATATCGAATTTTAAACCGGGGACTCATTCAGGTCAAGTTTTAAAAATTGTCAGTTTAAGCTTGGGAACTAAGTTTTTTTTTCATTTTTCATTAGGTTTATTGATTTATTTTCTTACAGAATGACCGCATACTATTTTTGGATGTGAATAAGGTTTTATATTTTTGACTATAGGTATTAAAGTGGCCCAACTACTTATAGTGGGTGCGGAGTTCACTGTCGGTTACGACCGTACAGATTTCTAGTTTATTTTATGCATTTTATTTCTTTACAGGATTATCACACACTGGATATAGATGTGCAATAACGTTTTAGAATTTTGCTTTTCAAAAATTGGGCCCTGTAGGGGTAGAATTTTGAAAATTAGGAATTATAAGCTGGTGACCGAAAATCTTTCATTTTTCATTTATGCATTTTTTATAATGTATACAGATTGTCATACACTGAATGCCGATGTGCAGTAAGGTTTTTTGAATTTTGATTTTCCAAAATTTTGGCCTGTATTCAAAGATATAATTGTGAAAAAGGAGCCCAGGGATACAACATGTGAGGAGTACGGGGATAGCTGTCGTTTCCGACTGTTTTAATCTAGTTTTTATTTGGAATTTTTTAGTTATACTTTTAATTATTGTTTATTTTGTATATTTGTTTCCAAGTTGATACATAGCTTCCTTTGTGATAGGGGCTAATGCTCCCTGATTTGTTTTAGCGTGTTCAATATTTCGGGATTTGGTATCACTGACGTTTACTGAATATGCCTTCATTTTCATAAATATCATCAAATTTCGACCGAAAGCGGTCATGTAAATCTTTTACAGGATAGAGACAAGAAATCAAGAAGAAAATCTTCATATATTATGGTAGAGCAGCCTTGATCTGTAATTTTGAAAACAAAAAACGATACTAATGTACAGGAACAGAAGTCCATTATCACACATAATACTGTCATTATCGTAAAATTTATATCTGTCAGTAATTCCAACGACAAATATGTACTGGACACGATATGATCATTTTATTCCTCAATAATAATAAACATGATATTTCAATGTAGATAACCATAAGATTATATATGCATAGGTTTTGCATTTTGAATTTAAAATGTAAATATCTTGATTTAGCCTGACACAGTATGCATGTGCATATTTCAATTCACGCACCTCGAAGACGTTCGGGGATATTGCTACAAATGTAACGCCCGTCTGTCCATCCGTCCGTCACACTTCCTTGTGACCTAAACGCCTCGTTCATTTTTAACTTTATGCAATTTAATTTCTATACAGTACTGTCACATACTATATGTAGATGCGCAATGAGATTTTAGAATTTTGATGTTCAAAAAATTGGGGTCCACGGGGGTTGATTTTCGAAAATTGTGAATTTAAGCTTGTGACCTAAACTCGTCTTTCATTTTTTATTTCATGCATTTAATTTCTGTACAGTATTGTCACATACTGTATGTAGATGAGCAATGAGATTTTAGAATTTCGATTTTCAAAAATTGGGGCCAACGGTGGTATAATTTCGTAAATTGTGAATTTAAGGTTGTGACCTAAACTCCTCGTTTCATTTTTAACTTCAAGCATTTAATTTATATACAGTATTGTTAAATACTATATGTATATGTGCAATAAGGTTTTAGATTTTTTATTTTCAAAAAATGGGGCCCACATTGTTAGAATTTCGAAAATTGATAATTTAAGCTTGTGATCTAAACTCTTTGTGCATCTACATACGGTATGTGACAATTAAATGGATAAAATGCATAAAAATTTAAAATGAAGGAGTTTAGGTCACAAGCTTAATTTCTAAATTTTAGAAATATGGACTTCTGTGGGAACCAATTTTTGAAAATCAAACTTCTAAAATCTTATTGCGCATCTACATACAGTATGTGACAATACTGTACAGAAATAAAAGTATTGTTACTAGTATCTTCCAGTATCCACATTCCAGAATATACTGGAAAATACTGGTTTCCAGTATTGTCATTTATTTTTTTTTTCTAAAATACTGGAATATACCGGGCAAAAATGGTATTCCAGAATTCATGGAATTGTGCAGTCTTCAAAGCATCTCCCTAGTATAGTCAAATATGATACTTTAGAGTAAGAAAGGGTATATTTTTGACACATATTCCACACATGTGCGTCGAAAATTAAAGTTTAACAAAAAGAACCGCGTTTCATTATCATTCTTCATCTTAAGATTCGCAGTTAGGCTTTCAACAAGGAGATAATCTGATTCCTCATTGGTAATTCACAGGTTCGAAATTAATTGTTATTTTATCCCCTATAAACAATGTCCTGGCTCTGTCTTGTTTGGATATCCCCTGTAAACAATGCACTCGTCCTGTCTTGTTTTGTTATCCCCTATGAACAATGTACGTGCCCTGTCTTGTTTCGTTATCCCTTGTAAACAATGTATTCGTCCTGTCTTGTTTGGTCGAATTCTTTGTTATAATTAATATAATACGACAGGTTCATGCGTATCTTCTTATTTAATGCATAATAAAAATAACTTTACTCCTTTAAATTAAGATTGCTCCATCGCAACATCTTTTTGAAGACGAAATGTTAGAGTTAAATAATACACTTTCAGAGATAAAAAGTAGTATACCAAAACTTGCTAATCCAATATAGTCCAAACACAATTGGAACTAGAAATTGGTGCCGTCATAAACGATATCCATCCCTGCACTGCACAAGTAAAAAAAAACAATTAACCATTTCACAATTTCAGTCTTAAAATTGGAACCCTGAATCAAATTTAATTTCAAAATTGAAAACCATATTGCACATCTACACATAACGAAGACCAATATTATACACAAATAAAACCACTGAAACAAAAAATGAATGAGTATTTCCGGGGACAAGCAAAACTAGCAATTTCACAATTTTCGGTGATAAAATTGAAACCCTTAATCGATTTTCAAAATTAAAAACCTTTTCGCACATCTACAGATAATAAATAAAAATATTATACGCAAATAAATTTGCTAAATCTAAATAAAAAATGAAAGAGGAGTTTAAGTCACCAGCTTAAATTCACTATATCCTAAATACAACCCTTGTGTGCCTAAAACCTTATTGCACATCTACACGCAGTATGTGACAATATTATATAGAAATTAAAAGTATAAAAGGAAATATGAATAAGGAGTTTAGGTCACAAGCTTAAATTCCCAATTTTCGAAATTCGGCCCCTGTGGGCCCAATTTTTTCAAAATCAGAATTTTAAAACCTTATTGTGCATCTACATACAGAATGTAACAATACTGTTTAGAAATTAAATGCATGAAGTTAAAATGAACGAGGAGTTTAGGTCGGACGGGAAGACGGACGAGGGCGATAACAATATCCCCGAGGATAATAATTTGCACTATCTGGGTGCCTTTTATCTTTTTTATTCTTATAACTTTTCTTCAAGGAGGCCTCTCAGGGCGAAATATCTAGTCTAGCTCTTATCATTTATATTGCATTCACTTATTATCTCCTCACTTTCCAGGATATTGTTATCTTCTTATTTAATGCATAATTAAAATAACTTTATTCCTTTAAATTAAGATTGCGCCCTCGTCTGTCTGTCAGTCCGTCACACTTTCGTTATGACTTAAAATCCACTTTCTCTATTGTATTTGTCAGACACTGCATGTATGTAGAGTTTTTACTCTAAGCATACCATTGCCATACACTGTACACAGGTTTTTAGAATTTTTATTTTCTAAAGTTTGGGCCCAAAGGTCAAATTATGACATTGTGCATTTAAGCTTGTGACTTAAACTCCTCTTTCATTTCCCTTTTTTTGCATTTTATTTCATTACAGTATTTTCATACATGTTTTTAGATGTGCAAATATATTTGAAACTAGAGTACTGTCGGAGACGACAGTTGTATTCGCACCCCCACATTTGTTTCATCCAAGTGTTGATTTTGATGCAAATTTAGTGTTTAAACTTACCCCGAGTAAAAATAAACCATGCAAAGTTTATTTTAGGATCAAAGATCTTTATGTTAATCCCCAACATTTTTAATTGACTTCTCACATTAACTTTGTTGGGAGATTACAATTAATGACAATGTTGTCGAATTTCACGGTAGTGTTGTTACTTTTTATCACAATGTTGTTATTTTCAAACAAAATAATCACAAGTTCACAAAAAAATAGTTTTAAAACACTTTTTAAATAACACATTCAAAAGGAATTCCGCAGAACCCAGTGCCACATCTGCATTACGCCGTTTTCATTCTTTTTTGTTGTTGCAAAAACCATTTCAGTCCATCCCACATAACCCAATAAGGGGATGAACATTTGAATTTGAGGGGAGGGTGTGGGGTGCTGCCAGATTTGATGAGGTCAGAAAATTTATTTACATTTTTGCTTTAAATGGAAAAAAAATCAACAGCATATTTGGGTCTAAAATTGTGTGTTGAGCATCTTTTTTTTTGCATCTGTCCATCATGGACAATCTACCTATGAAGAAACCAGAAGCCTAGCATGAAAAATGCATCAGAAATTAATGTTTTAAACATATTTCGAAAATTCGCTCATTTTCGGTCCCAATTTTGGCTCCATGAATGAAATCAAAATTTTTAAACCTTATTGCGCATCTACATCATATGTACAATCATTCTATAACCAAAGTAGAAGCCTAGCATCAATAATCATTAAGGAGTTGATGTCACATTCATATTTCATTCGTCCATTAAGCGAAAAATGAAAATGTTGAAACCTGTCTTTTCGTCTTTACACCATGGACAATTTACTTATATAAAAACCAGAAGCCTATAATAAAAAATGCTTCAAAAATTGATGTTTTAAGCATATTTTGAACAATCGCTCATTTTCGGTCCCAAATTTTGCTCCACGAAAGAAATCAAAATTTTAAAACCTTATTGCACATCTACATCACATGTACAATCATTCTATAATGAATGTAGAAGCCTTGCATCAATAATGAATGAGGAGTTGATGTCACAAGCATATTATGATAATTCGCTTGTTTTCGGTCCCATATTTCACCCGTTGAGCGAAATAAAAAAAAATAAAACCTTATTGCGCATCTACAGGATATATGCAACACTACTGTGAAGGAATTAAAATGTTATACTCAAAACTGAGTGCTGAGTTGATGTCACAAAAAAGTGTGACGGACGGACAGACGGACGGTACGACCGACGGACAGACGGACGGATGGAGACAGCGGCAATATGGCCTCTGATGAGGGTTGCCCTTGAGAAACTCCTAATATAACCTGAAACATCGTCGAACGTAAATAACTGGGTATATGTCACTGCTGGTGGACTGTTAGTCCCCGAGGGCATTATCAGCCCAGTAGCCAGAACTTTTGTCCTGGCATGATTCATTACTCAAATGCCTTTAAATTATCCGTTCAAAATTTGACAAAAATTACCAGAAATTTCTAAGGCTCTTCCTTTTGACGCAGAGGTAACCCTTAGCTGAGTTTGGATACTTGTTTATTTTAATTGTTTTGATTTTTGATGGTTGTGCTTATTAATTCATTATTATGGTTTTCCAATATTTTGATCTCGAGCACTGATTATGTCAGTCAACGAAATGGCAATACAGTATTTTTCTGTATTTTGTTATACGTTTTATCTATACATGCTATAGGTACAATGCGCCATGTAAGGTCAAAACTACGATCCATACCATGGATGGGTGGATTTATGATCATTTATATAAATTTAATTGTTTTATTTTCTAAAAACTACATGGGGCCCACATTTATCAAAGACAAAATGTTCATGACCAGGCCTTCTCTGAGGATAAATGGTTGATAAAACTACAAAGCTACTGTGGGACCTGAAATCCCCGCAAGTAGGTGGGACTCTTAATCTTACAGATATTGTGTAATCATGCTATGAAGAAATTAAATCACTAAATACACATGTACTATGATAATTAACAAAGTTTAGGTAACACGCTTATAAATTCAGAATTCTTGAAATCCAACCCATGTGGGGCCAAGTTTTGAAAAACAAATTTCTAAAACCGTATTGCGCGTCTACATATGGTGTACGACAATATTGTAAAGAAAAATAGAAATATGAAATTGAAAAATGAAATTCTTAAACCCTATTGCGTAACTACATATGTTGTGTGACAATACTGTAAAGAAGTAAAATGCACGAATAACAAAGTGAAAGAGGCATAATGGTCACAATTCACAATTTTCGAAATTCGGCCACTGTGGACCAAAAGTTTAGAAAATCAAAATTCTAAAATCTTATTACGCAACTACATATGGTGTACAACAATACTATAAAGAATTAAAATGCATAAATTTAAAAAAGAAAGAGATCACACCACAACGTAAAATTTAAATTTAAGTTAAGAAAGTCAAAATTCAAAAAATTTACTGTGGGTCTACAGATGGTATGCACCCATTCTATATTTTGTTCATTTTTTTTTATTTTTGGGTATAACCTGATTATTTTACCAATTTCATGGTTAATATATTTTTGCCAGAGTTATTGCCTTTTCCCTACCTGTTTGACTGAATATTTCGTGTTGGAAACTAGACATCCGTTTTTTTGGTGGATTTTGTTCACTTTGGTAGCATGGTTTGGCAATACTCAAACATGCGCATATTTACCGATTTCACGGTTGACTGATTTTTGCAAGGGTTATAACCCTTTTCATATCTGTCGACTCAATATCTCGCGTTTGCACATTGCAATTCATATTTTTTCATATTTAGTATCTAAATGTAATGACCCCATTCTTATCCAGGTGTTTCCATATTCATACCCATATCTTGTGTATGCAGCTAGTCATTTTTCTTTTGGCGGACTTTTTTCGCAGTTTGACTAATGGACAGCGATTGGGGGTATAGTAGCACACATGCATTTTCATTTATTTTGGTGGCCATGCTATGATTATTATTTTCTTTTCATGTTACTAAGTGTTAGTCTAGAAAATAAACATTCAATATAATAAACTATATATTTAACATACCGGTATATATATATATATATATATATATATATATATATATATATATATATTTTTTTTTTTTTTTTTTTTTTTTTTTCTAACTTCAGATTTTGTTTATATAGAAATCTAACAAAATCACATTTAAACGGATAAATATATAAATTGTATCGTGATCAATCAAATTACATCGTGGTGATGACAACATTAGTGACATAACTAATCAGTTAAACAATTACAAGGGTTTAACACATCGTACTGACCAGATAAGACTGACTGATAACATTGAACATTGAACTTATTAACATGCCTTTTACAAATTCGCCTAAGTATAAGTTTCACAGTTTTAAACTAGACAAAATTGCTATTAAAATACTTCATATTGTTTAGAGAATATAGGATTAAAGAAGTGCACTGTTTCCATAATTATCAGATTCCTATGGGGTGATTATCCTTAACAAGAGCTGACACACTAAATGTCTCGCCTGAGTACGCACATCGACACAGAATAAAGATTATGTGATACCCGACATTGTAATTCAAAGGAAAAAAAGTATCTATCGGTCCACCTATAACATTAGTTGAGAAATGGACTTATTTGTGAAAATGTGGCACAAGTAAATAAAGTGTGAAATTCAGGTCAAGGCCTCACACAGGCATGAACCCATCAAGAACTATCTACAGGCCATATATGGTTGGTCTAAGTATTAATGTTGCTGAGAAATGGACTTAATCGCGAAAATATGACACATGTTACTAAAGCCTGAAATAGAAGTCAAATGATTGGTGCTAGGTGTCAGACTGGTATATACCCACTAAGAACTTCGATAGACCAAATACTATGGGTCTATTTAGTACATTCGATGAGAAATACACTTAATCGTAAAAATGTATTTCGAGTAAATCAAGCATGAAATTCAGGTCAAGGTCAGGTGACAGGTGTTAGACTGGCATGTATCCTGTGCGATCTGAGGAAGTCATATCTATTCGAGAATACAACTCGCGCATTTATCTGAATGATGTTTTCAAATTTAACATTTTCTATCTGTAAAACACTCAAACTAATTAAAGCCTGTAGTCATGACAAAATTTCTTACGAGCATATCAGATACGGTGGAAAGCAACTATGGCGTCATTTGTGCATCTTTTCAACTTGATCGGGTATAATAATACTTCTATACAAAGGTGATGGAAAAACCAAGGACAGACACGAACTCATACCGTGGAATTTTGAAAAACTTGTTGAAATTGAACTGTCCAGAATAAACCCCAATTTCCCAAATCATCAGGAAGTGGCATATCAAAGACAAATGAGTAGTTTAAATGCTTCATTCAATCTACACGAAGTGAAAAATCATCACATTGAAAAGATGGGTACCGTTACATGTAACTTTACTGGATAGCTGTAAATCATTCGATACTGTTCCACATGATGGCTTGCGTATCAAACTTCACAAATATGGCGCTGACGGCAAGTTGTGGCTTTTGATTGACAATATGTACACTAATCTTTCAAGTTCTGTTCTTTGTGGTGGAAAACAATCCAGTTGGTTTCAACTTTTTCGTGGAGTCCGACAAGGCAGTGTATTATCAGCCAAATTGTATCTGATATTCACCAATGATCTAATAAACGAACTTGAGTAGTGTAGAAAAGGTGCTTTAATTCAAGGTCTTAACGCAAGCTCCCCTGTTACGGCAGAATACATTACCTTGATTGTAACTAATCTCTAGTCTGTTCAGTCTATGGTGCATATCTGTGAATTGTACAGTGAAAAGTGGGGCTTCAGGTTTTCTGCAGGAAAAAGTAAACTCATACAATTTGGTAGACTGTCACTGGAAACGCTGTTAAACTTTACAATGAACCAATTTCGCAATCTTTATTTGCAAAACATGTCGGCATCATACTAGATACACCAAAGGGTACATATGATAGGACATTACAAGTTTGTAGACAACTTCGATCAACCGCTGCATCTTTCATTCGCCTGGGTGTTCATCCCGCTATCTTAAATCCAGTTGTCTGTGAAAAGATTGTGAAACAAGTGTGTTACTCAAAGGCACTATACGGCTGTGAATTGTGGGGAAAATTTACTCGGACTGGATGGCTAATGTTGGAACGCGTTCAACAACACATTTGTAAAAGCATTCAAGGATTTCCGCGACTTACACGAACTGACATGAGTCTCACCTTAATTGGATGGAATAGTCTTTAATGTTTTGTGGATAAACGCAAACTATTATTCCTTGGGTGTCTGTGTAGTCTACTTTCGAATAGTATCTCCCTAAAGATCCTAATACGACGCTATTATGAATAGTGCCGACAATGTAGGATTTATACCTGATATTATGGATATTTTGTTGAAATACGAATTGCATGGGTATTTTTTTACCTTTTTTTACTCTGGATACTTCCATGGACCCATGCTTTGGAAACGAATTGGCAAGGATATAGTCGGACAAAAAGCTCAAACAAATCTTTTGTGCAGAATGAGTGAAGACAATGACTTTGTGGCGTTCAAGCTGATTCATCCTATCATTCATCCTCATCCTGCTTGGATACGGGTTCGTAAATTTCCAAATCTTCGAGGACACGCACACTTTCTGATATGGATTTGTTGTCCCCTGCGGATTGAAACTAACAATCCTGTAATACTTTGTGATAGGTGCTTGAAAAGGTTTCATGATCATACTGTGCATGCTGTGTGTTCATGTGACTACTGTGGATTCACTGTGTGTTCCTGTGACTACTGTGGATTCACTGTGTGTTCCTGTGACTAATTTGGATTCATTTATTTTCGTGGATAGAGAAAAAAAGGCATTTCGTGGGATACGTAAATTCTTGGATTGATGGCTTAGAAAAAAATATAAAAATTTGTTGAAATACTTAAATTCGTGGCTTGGCATATGAGATATCATGAAAATACTGCGACAAAACGTGCCGATCAGATTTTGATATTGTCCAGTGAAGTAATGATTTTTAGCGCTTATTAAACAAAAGTCTAACAAACAGACTCTTTAAATTTGTAACGAAACAATTAAAACTTGTCATGAATTTAACAAGATTAACAAAGTCCGTAATTATTTACTTCTTAGGTTAATCAGGTGTATATTGACAAAATTGCAATCACTTGTCACCAAATACCTCGGGGCATATACATACGTATTTTTAATCCGATTACGATCAATAATTTTTGCTTTATTACCTTTTGACAACATTTTTTACTGTAATTTATGAGAAAGTCTGGATTGTTTAGGTCTACATAAGATTAAGATTTTTCTTGAATAAAAAAACGGAAGTGAATTCAACGACAATTTACACAGTCAAAATCTGTTTAAATAAAATTGTTTGAGCGTTTATATGTTTCCAAAGACAAAATTACATGAAACACTGTATCTTCTGTGGATATAGCCAACTCATCATATGTCAGTATCCAAGTACATGCTGTAAAACGCAATTGTTCAAAACTCCGTGGTTTTAAACTTCAGTGCATTTAAGCTAAAGTAAAAATATTATTTTTCGTTGGATATTTAAATTCGTGGTTTACTGGGACCTACAAAAACCACGAAAATTGGTATACAACGAATAATAATGAATCCACAGTATATGAGCGAAATACGTGACGATTTTTTGGTGTGAGATCATTAACATATTCAACCTATATTATTTAGCGCACATCTTGGTTGTTTCATCGACAATGAACTGATATACTGCCTTCTCTCCTGTTAGACCGATTTTCAATTAGAAAATGACCAAAAAGACACTTTCCAGATAATTTGAGTACGATTTGTCCACAATTTCTCTTCATCCCTGCAGTCTGTATGAACATTTTCAATTTAATTTCACATATTCTAAATCTAACTTCTGACTTTCTTGCCATAACTTGACATTTTGTCATTGTATGTAACTTAATTGTGTGAAATACGTTTCTTGTTTATACTCTACTGAAGGAGGCAATAAAGAATATATATAATAATTGCTGAGAAATGGACTTAGATACGAAACTGTGACGCAAGTCACTCAAGCATGAAACTGAGGTCAAGGTACTGAGACAGGCAGGAGACAGGCATGTACCTACTAAGAACTGAAGTATCTATAGACCAAATATGGTTGGCAATAGGTATTACAGTTGCTGAGAAATGGACTTAACCACGAAACTTGGACGCAGATTTTACAAATATTTATGAAATCAATGAACCATGAAAAGGAGGTCAAGGTCACAAGACATTTATACTGCTGCAATAATTACATTATAATATAAAAGTGTAGGTATTATGTGTGTAAAGTTATTAAGGCTTTAAAAAAAAGTTTACGCCTCCACTGAAAGTAATACCTATATTTCCCCTTTCACGACATTCGACGCAGGCGAGACAAGAACGATAGCATCCGAACATTCCGCACTAATGTGCTGGACAAATCTAAAATATCTTACCATTATCTTATTATGTGGCAGATAGAAAATATCATACCATTATCTTTTTATGTGGCAGATATAAAATATCTTACCATTATCTTATTATGTGGCAGATAGAAAATATCATACCATTATCTTATTAGATGGCAGATATAAAATATCTTACCATTATCTTATTAGGTTCCAGATATTATGAAAAAAAACCTTTTAATCGTGATATTCTGCAATGTATATGAAAGTTGTATTTTTACAGTCCCATCAAATATTTTAAAAATGTCTTTTTTCTAATTTTTCAAAAAATATCTTTTATCAATAAATGTTCTACATTTACTTGTGATTCATTACTGACGCTCAACTCACACACCTTGCCTAGCCAGTCCCTTGATGGTGTTTATGTTTGTGCATTGTTGAACAAGTTCTCGTCATGGTAATCTCTTTGCATAATATTTAAGTATAATGTGTTTCGTTCTTTCAGGTCAAAATCGACTATTGAAAACTTGAATCTAATATACACGGGATTTGCAAGTCCATGTTGACAGTGTTATATAGACATTTTTCGTATCAAATTGTATCACCAGTTTCTATTCATTCGCCATAGGAAAATTTTTAAATTGTCGAGAAACATGTTTTTGGCTGTTTCTGATTATATTTTATATTATAGTTTCTTATGCAGAGGACATTGTCATGAAATATAGACTGTCCCGTTTCATGACAATGCCCTCTGTATAAGTAACTATTATGTTTATTTTATTGAAGCAACCATGGATATTTCGTGCAGACATTAACATGCGACTGTACTTTCTTGCATTAACGAATATTTCAACAGCAATGAAACGGGTAGGATAAAAATTAAAGTATAGACGGATTGTGTCATATATTGTTACATACTTTTGTCTTAATTACAGAAATACATTTTATTACATCTTCAATTTTTATTTTTGATTATACATGTTATAATGTGACTTGTACAAATACATTTTAAACATCCGATGATTGGATTGTAACAGCAACCATATTCAGTATCCCCCTCCCTTTCAAACACAATTTTGAAAAGAGGACCACCTAAAGGCCATTCCACCAAAGCTGTATCTCAATAGTCAGACTGTTTTCTGTGGAAAACATTCTTAAAATATTTTTTGCTGATTTTTCCATTTTCAGTAACGTTGCTCATATCTGTCCAAAGTCCTGGTCCATGGACAAATTTTGAAGAAAGACAACCTAAGATTTACTTCACCAAATATTGTTTGTTTATTTTTGTATTTTTTAATAACGGTGACTAAGGTTTGATGTACTAAAGCCATATATCTCATGTGCCTATTTTCCCGGGGGAAAACTGGACTAAAATAATTTTGCCACCCCCCCCCCCCCCCAATAGGCAAATATAGGCTGACATGAAAAGATGTTCTACTACGGGTTTACAAGAACAGTCAACTAACATACCAAACAAAAACGATTAAGCTTGCATATCTTTTGCGTAAAAACGTTTTGCTGAAATGTCTAAAGATATCACTTTTTGACAGTAGGTCTTGTCACTGGTTCGAATCGCGATGTACTTGGATAAGAAGTTACTCACAGTCCTAATTTAGTTAGGCAGGGGAAAACACATAAAATAAAATTAATACAACCTCGCTCGTACGAAAGTTTACACAGAATGGTATCTCGTTCGTAAGAGATGTATTTCCCCCCCACAAAATGCATTAAATTCGAATGAAAATATTTCATGCGAACGATTGAGATAATCATTTCGGTGAAAAAAAGAAAATGACTCGTGCGAACGAGATATTTATTTTGTTCTTGTTATGAAATGTTATTTCTGTGGAAAGAAATAGTTGTTTTTAAACGAATGAAATATTTATTTCGAAAGGTGGGACAAAAATATGTTCATTACAGATTCATACCATTAGCGGGGAGGGGATTTTGCCATGTATATATGTAGTTTTACCAAGGTGGAAAATGGCTCTGATCCAAAATTTTCTAAGGGAATAATAGGACCAAGCCAGTTCCCCCCCCGTGTAACATTGGCATGGTCGAAAAATGGCTATATAACACTGGAATCCAGAAGATAATTTTGAAAATTAAATATGAAAGGACCATTTGAATAAAATTTCGTCTGAACTGTCCAAACAGTTTCAGAAAAAATATTTTTCGGTATTATATTTGCTGATTTTTATGTTTTTGGAAATGGTTGCCATATTGTGACCCCCGTGGACAAAACTTTGAAGGGAGTCACAAGGACCCAATGACCATATTTGTTATAGATCTAGATTCCATGATACAATTTTGACTGCAGTTTACCACAGTTTAAGAAAAAAATGGGGGAGACTAGACTAGACTAGACTAGACTAGACTATAGACCCAGTACGACTGTCTCAGACTTTATACAGGCTTTATTTAGCAAATAGTTCATTGTACTGAGGGTCATATGGCAGTATATGGACCGGTAGGTCATCCCGAAAAAATTATATGGACCGAAGCGCAGCTGAGGTCCATATAATTTTTGAGGGCGACCTATCGGTCCATATACTGCCATTTGACCTTCAGTTCAATGAACTATTAGCTATATTATACTTATTTCAATGCGAAAACGTTCCAAAACTTATAATAATAATTAAGCTCCGCCCACCAGTCCATATAATAATTAAGCCCCGCCCATCGGTCCATATAACATTATATGGACCGGTTTCTTTAATATAGACAAACAGAGAGACAAAATCTTAAAAGTATAATATATGAAAATAAAATAATATAATATAACATAATATAATATAATATTACATAATTGAGATAATCTAATCGGTCTGTTTGCGGCCACATGATATTTCGTTTATTCTGATATTGTTTGATTAACTAGAGGCTCCCAGGAGCATGTATCGCTCACCCGATAGTGCATTGCCTATTACATATAGCGACCAGTTTCCACATTGTTAAAAGTTCGGCTGTAGTGGCCATCTTGGTTGATAGTTTGGATCAACGGACACAATTCTGAATGACGATCATCTAAGGATCATTGCTGCTAAGGTTGGTTCCAACATGTCGGTAATTTCAGACAAGAAGATTGTTTAATGAATTTTCCATAGGGCCCAATGTTAAATCATGTTCATCTGTGGCGGCCATCTTGGTTGATCGTTCGCGTCATCGGACACAATTCTGAAAGAGGACAATTTAAAGATCATTCCTGCCAAGTCTGGTTTCAATCGGCAATGTACTTACATAGAAGAAGATTTTTTTAATTCACCCCCCCCCCCCATTTTTCTATTTTTAGTCACAACAGCCATGTCGGTTGGAAGTCGGGGACACAATTATGGAAGGGGGCCACCCAAGGACCATTTCACCAAAGTTTGGTCCAAATTGGCCCAGTGGTTTCCGAGGAGAAGATCTTTAAAGGAAAAGTTTACGCCAGACGACTGACGACGGACGACGGACGCCAAGTGATGGCAAAACCCAGATGAGCTTAATTAAGGCTGTGGTACAAGTTATTTTCGTGTAACGTTTTTGCAGTGTTTTATTTCACTTGTTTTCGTATTTGATGGTAGATATTCGTTTCTTTCGTGCAAACAGTTTAAACTGCAAATAGCCGGTACACATTTCTTTTTAAAATTTTTCGTTCATCGTGTACGACATTTTGACGTTCATCCGTATATATTTCCCTGCATGAACCGAGTAAAGTTGAAAACAATTAAAACTTTTCCTGAGTATTTTAGTGACTTAGAAACAATTTTTTAGCCTTGCATTTTTTATGCATTTTTATGCAAAATAAATCATTCAGTTCGATTAATGAAATTAATAATAAAATTTCCTAATTTTGCCAAATAAGACAAACCTAGTAAAACCCCTACAATCTGTAATTGTATGTATGTATATTTATTCCACTTTTGAATTAAAAATAGGAATGAAGAATATGGTTTTTAAGGGGTGGGGAATATGAATACCAAAGAGTATAGATTTAAAAATAATGTAATAAAACAATTATAGTCTTTTGTATCAGTCGATATGAGTTTTCGGCGGCAGTCAATATCAATTTTTTAGGTCTATTAAAATCATATCTACCTCTACAAAAGACTATAATAATGTAATGTAATGTAATGTAATGTAATACACAGTAAATTCACTCTTGTTTAGAAAGTCATCGGAAATATCACATATCTGACAGTAGCGAATCAGCTGTGAATGTCTAGAAGTTCGTATGTACATGACTGCTAAGAAAAGGGAAAGATCACAATTGGAAAGTTTATATCATTAAATTAATCATAAAGTTTGGATTTCATTCTCCATTTGTCGTCTATTTACAAGTATAGGAATGAATAGGATTTGTCGGTGGTCTCTGTGGTATCAAGTTCATTGGGCAGATTATTAAGAGATAGTTCATAGCGGAAATTGAAATTTAGTTTCTTTTCCTAACTCTGTAATGGCATTGCAATAGCTTGGCTTTATATACATGGATTTAAACGGTGCGTAGTATACCCCAAACTTGTAACGCAAACTAAATTAATTAATCGGTATGTCATGGTTGACCATTCTAAAAATCAAATTTATCGTCAACTAGACTTTCCACCAGGTTAAAAACCAAGTCTCTGAGTATGTCTTGATATAATGGGGTTCTGACATAATAGGCTTTTCCCTATCTCTATTACAAGAAAAACAAACCTTTTTTAAATCAATAAGAACTGTGGAATTAGATCACACACAAGAAGTTATCATATAGAAGAGCGTTGTATAAGGTAAAGAAGTCGGATGTTTTAATACTGCTGCAAAGCTACTGAAGTTTGGGTATCTAATGAAGGAATGGAGGTTACTATTTGTAAAAATTCGAAGGAAGCTAAAACAAACCTTCATAATGTCTTTCGACATTAGTATCGTAGAGCGCATCTAACCGGGGTTCCCAGTATTTTTTCAGAACAGATCTCCTACATCTCAATTTAGTGTCTTTCACAGACAAAAAAACGATGTTGTTCTTTAGTATGTCAGCCTTATGCATAATTGATATGAAGATAGGACAACATTATCCCAAGCTGAATATTAAATAAGGGAACAACCATTTGATTCTGGCAAAATAAAATGCCAGGATCACGTTAGATATGAAAAAAATGCAGGACCTGTGTCAATCAGAAATTTATTTGGTTTAAATGAAAATAAAAATTTAGGCCGCGAAATTTTCAGCGAAGAAAAAAGGCAGGATCAAACTTCATGTAAGCCCCCCTAAAAATCAAATGGTTGCTCCCTAAATACTTAAAGTTGAGAACAGAATAAAAGTACTGCTTCCATTTTACTTACTGATGAATTGAGATAAATGAAAAGTGGAGTAATTAAGGTCTTTCCCGTTTCAAACGGAAAGACCTTTCTGTCATTTTGACTTTTGCTTGTTATCTCTTCTCCTCTGAAACGATAAAAGATAGCTGATAAAATGTTATGGAGAAAATGTTAATGACGTTGAAACCTAGCTTTGTTACATTTGAATAAAAGCTGTATGACGTCATTTTATAGTCGTTATTGCCCCTAGAACGTTTAAATTTTCGTTTCGTTTATTTCTTGACAATGATACATGATAAAGGCATGGGGTCTTTTGTTTTGACATCAAGGTCAAAGGTCAAGTTCTAATTTTTGACATTTCCTTGTTATCACTTCTCTTCTGAAATGGTTGTAGATAGCCAATGAAATGTAATGGTGGAAATGTTTAGGACATTGAGGTGCAACTTTGTTACATTTGGTACATAATAATGGCATGGGGTCTTCTGCAGTGACCTCAGCGACCAATGACCTGAAATAGGTCACAAGGTCAAAGGTTGAGGTCACGACCTAGATTACGTATTTTGCATTTTTAAGAGTTTTTTCCAGATTTTTAGAGCAATTAAAGGTATTGAAAGCGTCAAATTCAGGCACTACTTTTGATGACGTCATTTCTGCGAACGTTGTTATTTCTGAAGACGTTTTCAGGCGTTTTGAATATAATGGAATGTTAATTAATGTGACAATGTTACAACCCATGAAAACGTCTAGAATTGTCGGTGTGTTAAAATCTATTAGAAGTCGACACTGAGTTATCGAACATTTTTCCATTACAGAGTTACACTCCCTCCCCCTTCCCCTCGAAGACCGTAACCTTTGTTTGCATTTAAACTGAGAAACCGTAAGAGATATATTAAAACTTAAGGATGGAAAATGTTCAACTACTTAGACCGATAATTCATTACATTTGGTTCAAAGAGATTTGATGACTCTTTTAAGGGGCATAAGTCCATCAAAATCTAGACGGAAGACTTTGAAGGTCAAAAGTAAGGTTAGAGGTCTTATATCAATGTGAAACTTTATAGTTTGGCTCTACACGGCATTCTAAAAAATAATGCAAGGTCAAAGGTCATGGCGAGATAACTGTCCGCAGGAAGAAATATCACCCCACTCGGACACATTGTACTGACTCCGAGCCGACCAGTAGATCATTACTCTTATTCCTAGATGCTGCTTGCTTGGCAGGGAAGCAGCAAATACCAATTTTAATGTCTTTGGTTTGACCCAGTCGGGGATCGAACCCGCGACCTTCCGCACTTGATGCGAGCACGCTACCACGAGACCACCAATGCGGTACAACCTTTTAAGGTGGAAAAATATAAAAATGAAAAATTGATTGATGATGTCATTTATTTCTCAGGAGTTATGCCCCTAAATATATAAACGTACAGTTTTTCATTTATAACTCGACATTGGTACATGATAAATGCATGGGGTCTTTTTTAGTGACACAAGAGAGTAACGACCTTGAAAAACGTCACAAGGTTATAGATCAAGGTCATGTCCTAAATAATGAACTTTGTCTTTTTCACTTTTTTGGGGTAGTTTTTCTGCCTTTTAAAGTAACCAAGCTAATAAATATGCAAAAATCATTACTTAATTGACTTAGTGAGGTGTCATCACACATAACACATAATGGAATGGAAAGACCTTACATTTGTTCTCGAAACAAATGTCTTACTAGTTATTATTATTCTTCTTTTCCGCCAAGTTTCAATATCAAGATTTTTTTTTTCATTTCGCGACATATTGAAATAATATTTCGCATGATTTTTCGGAATGATAAACCGGATTCCAGACTGATCTTGCCAAGCTGAACTCTTTATCGATACAGAGTTATCTGCCCGAACTCCGTAAACCTTGTTATCACTCTATCACAGAAACCGTAACAGATAGAAGGAAACGGAAAGGTGGAAAATGTACGACATATCAAGACACAAGTTTGTTCTTATTTGGTCGAAACATTTCCTTATCAGAATTACCAACCCTTGAACATTTGACGGAACACTTAATGGGTCAAAAGTCATGAACATGGACTTCCACCTATGACTATCAAGGTCATGACCTTGAAATTAACCTGAAGGTGAAAGGTCAAGGTCAAACTTGACCCCTGACCATAAACTTTGTTACCGCTCTGTCTCGAACTTTGTTACCGCTCTGTCTTGGAAACCATAAAAGATGGGTGATGAAATATATTGAGCAAAATGTTTATCTTGTCAAGACGCAACTTTGTCGTGTTTCCGTCAACTCAGTATATCAACTCCTTATAGGAGTAATTGTCCTTTGAATATACAACAGAACACATAAATGGTCAAAACTCATAAAGGGTTAGTCGTAGAGACTTGGGACTTGCACCAATAGTCATCAGATATCAAAACCTCCAAATTGATCCGAAGGTCAAAGGTCAATAGAATAGAGAATGGAAACTGGGAAGGTGTCAAAGAGACAACAACCCGACCAAAGAGCAGAAAATAGCTCAAGGCTACAAATGGGTCTTCAACGCAGGGGTAAAATCCCGCACCTGGATCGGGCTTTAGCTGGCCCCTAAACAATAATGTATACTAATTCATTAAAATGGACGGCATACTAAACTCCGAAACATAAAAATGAACCAAAATTAAAAAACACAAAATACAAATGAAATCTAGAGGTTCCTGACTTGGGACCGTCGTAAAAGTGCGCCGTGGTTTGTGAGATCTCAACACTCCCCCTATACCTCTTGCCAATGTTGAATAAACAGACACAGGGCGATACACACAGTAAAACTCGGTTCAAAAGATGTGTCCAAGTCTGATGTTAAAAAAGGAACCAGAAGAAACTAAGCAAAATGACAATGATCAATATATATTAACAAAGGACTACTAGCAGTTACTGACATGCCAGCTCCAGACCTCAATTAAACTGATTGAAAGATTATGTCTACATCATATAGAAAATCAGCCACAACCCGTCATGTTAGGGGTTTAGTATCATACCATTATAAATTATACGAGAAGAACATAACCCGTATCATACAAACAACTGGTTTTAGAATAAATGTGTATTTCGGATGCAAAGACCCTATGAGTGAATCAATATTAATTCCAAAAGTGCCATTTTTAATGATTTGACAACAGTATTGTAACTATATCCCTTGTTTATTTGTCCGTTTAAAGGTTTGATAAGCTTTTCAGGTGAATGAATTGAATGGAATATTACCATAAACGTTTAAATGTGAAATACCTGAACATATAAGATGTTTGCACGTTGATTTATATTTACGAATGAGGTCCTTGTACCGATGATAACATTTAGTAAAAGTTTTGACAAGTTTGTGATATCGAAATCCCTGGCGTAATAATTTTTCAGTAAGACAGAGATTTCTTTCGTTAAAATAAAATACGTTGTTACATACACGAGCGAATCGACAAGTTGAGATATATAAACACCATACGATGGTGCCAAGGGAACGTCGCCATCTAAAAACGGATAATTAACAATATCCGAAATGAAAAATGAAAAATCATCTCTCTTATCGTAAAATGTAGTATTAAGCTTCGTTAGAGATATAGATATCGAGATCCAGGAAAGGACAGCGTTTATTGTTAGTTTGTATAGCTTTATTTAAAGTAAGTTCAACAGGATACATCTCTTAACTGTACATACTGAAGTCGTCATTATTGACAACCAAAATATCATCCAAATATCTAAAAGTGTTATTAAATTTTTGTATCAAATGTTGTTTCGTTTGGTCTTTGCTGATTTTGTATATAAATTGGGATTCGTAACAATACAGAAACAGGTCCGCAATAACTGGTGCACAGTTAGTCCCCATTGGAATTCCGATAACTTAGCGATATACGGAATCTCTATAGCGAACAAAAATGTTATCTAGTAAAAATTCAAGTGCAGTTATCATATCAAAGCAGATCGAATTGACATAGTTCTTTTGTTTGTCGTTACTAAAAAATGACCCTAAAAGAGTTTGAACATATATATTTACATTCTGACTTTTTAAATGCCCGAATGTATTGGGTATGTGCTTTTTTCGTAATGAGATTATGAGGCAAAGTGGTATATAGGGTAGAAAAATCAAAACTTTGAACAGATTTGAAATCACCAATATGAGCATGTAATTTATCAAGTACTTCCAACAAATTTTTCACACACCAAAAGTAAATAATACCACTATTTTCGTGTACTTTATTGGAAAAGATATTACCAGGTTTTTGATTGTACCAAGTGTACTAGTTAGTAGAATAGACAGTTTAGTAGTTGAACAATGGCTTGAAGACGAAATAAATCTATATTTGTAAGGTGTTTTGTGCAGCTTCGGATGCCAGTACATAGTAGGAAATTTCATGTTATTCGGTTCTCCTTGTAAAGAGGTAGCAATAAGTTTATGTGTATTAACGATGTCATTTTCCGAAAATTGAGTCAGTTGGAATGTATGTGAATTTGGGATTCCTGATGCAGAACCTCAATATAAAATTTACGTCAAACAATAACGATATTATTGGCAGCCTTATCAGCTGGGACACTGAGGTCACATTTCACCTTTGACCTTAGAACTTGTTATTGCAATATCTCAGAAACCGTAACAGATAGAAAGTAATTGTCAATACAAGAATTAATCAGTTTCAAAAGATTAACATTTTGGTACCAAGATCAAAGGTCAGAGCTCACGGTCATTTAAAAAGTCCTTAGCAACCAATGGAAAAGTACCTAGCAACCATATATATTTTTGTTTAGGAACATATTTTAGAGCTGTTGAGGTCAAAATGGAAAGTCGAAGCTCAAGGTCATTGAAAAAGTCCTTAGCAACCAATGGAGAAGTACCTAGCAACCATATACTAGTATATTTATGTTCGGAGCAAGTATACAAGCAAAATAGAAGGTTAACAGTAAAGGTCATGGTTAATATCCTTAGCAACAATACAAAAAACACCCTAGAAACCACATATATAAATATGAACTTGAGATAAAAGGTCAATTTGACACGGGAAAGACCTTGCAATTGTTCTCTGATCTCCTTTCGCTGTGGATACGTGGAAAAATTTATATGACTAACAAACAGTTCTTTGGGCAGAGTCAACATTTGCATTAAAATGACACATCTACTTGAGCTTTCGTTGAAACAATTATTACAAAATACAATAACCGAAACATGTTGTACGCTGAGAGTAACCAGTAAATCCTAAATGTGTGAAATTGTATTACTAAAACGTAACAGAATATTAAACTAGAGGTATTGTAATCAAAGCTCACAAAATGATACACCGCCGCTTCCAATGTCCATAGTTTGGTAAGGAAATCCACAAAAACAATATGGGCCAAACATCAAAATAGGAAAGACAAATGAACAGATGAACATACACTCCTATCACTCAGATACAAAAATGGGTACCCCCAAAATATAAAACAATGGCAAAATCCATGTTTTTGGTAAGTCCTTGTTTTGGAAAAATAAATCCCAAAAACTATTTTGACCAGTGAACAAAATAGGAGGTGCACAGGGGCATTATATGGTTAAGAATCTGAGAAAGTTTCATTAAATTATGATAAGTGGTTAAGGAGGAGTTGCGAATGCAAAATAGGTAGCCGGACGGAAGAAATCCATGTTTGGTAAGTCGTTGTTTTGAAAAAAGAAACCCCCAAAATGAATTTGACCAATAAACAAAGTAGGAGGTGCACATTGGCATTATATGGTTAAGAATCTGAGAAAGTTTCATTAAAACTATAGTATGTTGCTTAGGAAGAGTTGCGGATACGAAACGGATCCCCCCCCCCCCATATAAGGCAATGGCAATTTGGGAAAAGAAGCCTCAAAAATGATTTTTTACCAGATACAAAAATAGGGCATGCACAATGGCAATATATTGCGGATACATATTGTTAACATACAGACGGAGAGACGAATCACTATATACCTCCACTTTATAAAGCGGGGGTATAAAACACGTAAAACCTTGGTGAATAAGAATACTCTGAAAATTTACATATGAAGAGATTTTTATGTGGAATCGTGAACCTCGGATACGTTTTTTGATGCATGAAAGGGAAATTTGCTTAATTTACTTGCTAATTTTCCCTTTGAAATGCACTGTGCTATTTATAGATTTTCAATTGAGATCGAGGCCGCTTATGATTTTACACGTGTAATAAAATATCTGTATCTGTGTAATATATTTTTTTCGGATTATATATATGGATAAACATTCATGGGATGTCGTGCACCTCGGTATTCGTTTTTTATGCAGGAATAGGAAATATCATTGCACAAAGAAATATGCAAATAAATACGTTGTGATATATAAGATTTTAATTTTGACCGCCACTTACGATGCAGAGAATACCATTTTATTTTATTTTGTTTTGTAAACCCCAACACCTTTTTGTATTGAATTCTAAAAAAAAACATTATAAAATTCGTAAATTTATGTGTATAAAATGAAACAGCTTTGGTTTATATAAAGAGGACAAATATAGCAATAAAAAACGCAATCCATTATACATACAATACCCGGGAAAACAAATGAACAACCACAAGCACAACAAATTAACACTGAAAAGTAAAAGACAATGAACAACACGAACTCCTATAAAAACCAGCAGTGAACTCGGGTGCTCCGGAAGGGCAAGCAGTTCCTGCTCCGTATACGGCACCCGTCATGAATTTCTCATAATTTGAAATAATAATAATTTTAAAGAGGTTTGACTGAATGTAGGAATTGTGTGTATTGAAAGGTGTTCACTGATTATTTTGAAGCGAATGATGGGTCTTGGGCATTTCTAGGGAGAGGCGGAATATTCCATCTAGTTCACACTTCTCTCGTGTCAGTTAACATTCTTATATAGCAATAACATCTCGAAAAAAGACAGTTTAAACCTGTGTAATAATCAATAAACCATTTAACTACAAAAGTTTGTTATTACTACCTATGTTTTTAATATATGTGTTGGTCATTTAATGCAATTTTGATTACAGATGTATATAGGTACAACTAAGATTCTGAATTTAAATTAATAAAGAAACAATCTAATCAGACAGGGGTAACTGTTACGATTTTTAGTTCGCCTGAACGAAGTTGAGGGGGACTAATGGAGTACCCTCGGCGTCCACGTCCGCGTACGTGTACGCATCCACAGCCAGTTCTCGGTTACTAGTTGACATAGGGTCATATATTTTTGTGCGCAGGTGCACGTTGAAGAGACTGACCATGTTACATAAGATGAAGGTCACATGACCCATATTACATGGTTGACTGGCTTTTTCAACATACAAAGTGACCTAAAATCATATTACTTGGTGTGAGGATGCATCTCGGGGAGTAACACAGCCCCCCACCAAAATTAGGTCACTCTGACTTACCTATCGTGCTTCATTGACTTTGGTTAAGTTTTACGTCCGAGTTCAGTTCTCCAATACCAAGGGACCTACAATCATATTACTTGGTGTGAGGATGCATCTCTGCGAGTAACAGCCTCCCACCAAAATTATGTCACTCTGACCTACTTATCGTGTTCCATTTACTAAGGTTATGTTTTACGTTCGAGTTCAGTTCTCTGATACCAAGCGACCTACAATCATATTACTTGGTGTCAGGCTGCTTCTCGGGGAGTAACACAGCCTCCCATAAAAATTAGGTCACTGTGACATACTTTTTGCGCTTCATTGACTTAGCTTAAGTTTTACGTTCGGGTTCAGTTCTCCAATATCAAGCGACCTACAATCATATTACTTGCTGTAAGGGTGCATCTCGGGCAGCTACAGAGCTACACACCGACATTATTGGGGAACGAGGCGAACTTTGTTTAATAATAGATTTCTGGATAATTACGGACGTAATTTGTTACTACCACCCCTGTCAATAAGGACTTAGTGTGTGATATTTAAGTCGTGATTCAGTGGTTAATTTTAACAATTTTGACACTTTACCTCTAAAATATGAAAATATACCAACAAAGCGTTTTGTGATTATATCAACATTTCAAGTGGAAAGGCAACAAAGTTTTATGGGTGCCATATTTGTCTTTGATCAAAGGTTCTTTTTCTTTTGTGTGGAATGACGAAACTTATCAATATTTAGATAAAGACCAAATGTGTAAACATGCACACTTAATAAAATACATAAGAAGGATATCCGTTGACACAATATGGTTTTAAATATCATCTTCTTTGAATTTTAATTAAATAAAATGAACTTTATGACATACAGAAAAATGAAACAAAAAATGACTTGTTTCTGATTAGTAAGATACATGTAATCTATACACAGAGATAATGTTAGAGATATTTTAGGAGGACGGGTTGTTAGAAGTAATATCAATTAGCTAGTGATTTGAACTCATGAAAGATTTATAGTCAACTTAAAATACTTAACCCCTTTTAGCAAATAAATTGAAAAATCACAGTTATAGCCTTCAAATGCTACTCGGTTGTAAAATGATATTTGATATTGTTGAAATACTGAGATGATATTTCAATAGATAAATACAACAGTATCAACAGGCCGTCTTTGTGGCATGGATCTGATTTCACACCTGGAGCCTTCCTTGTGTACTGGGCTATAAATATGGGAGCATTACAACAAATATCAGGTACCAGGATCAAACGCCTAATCATAAAAACAAACTGATTATATCAATTCTATTACTGTTGTTTTATCACAGAAGCCGATAACCATCACATCTTTATATGTTCTTTATACAGGTGCTTTATTAGATTGCAATATAAATTGTTTGTAAGCAAACTTCGACTGAAACTTTATAAAGACTGACTGATACATGATATTTTAATTGGTGGTTACATTTCGTATTTTAGCTATGGGTGTGTTATTATCCACAAGACATTTATAACAAGGTTCATTTCTTTTCATTCAAGATTTTTTCCCACAAGTACATCTCCAGTGTATACAATGATCCTGTAAAGTCTGTTTAATATACTACAGTAACTATATTTGTGTAGTTGTATAAACTTGAATAACTGCAAACGGGATAACCTCCTCCCCCCAGTTAATAAAAAATGTATAAAATCTGGGTTTTTTTAATTTTCAAATAAAATTTTACTTCTTTATTATATATTATGCTACATTTATTATATACTACATTAGAAAACTGAAAATTATTTGAAAAAAATATGAATATTTTCATCAAATTAAACAGCAATAGACACATTTTTATGCTATTATTTCCCTCAAACTGAAAAACTGACTGTTACCTAATTCGAATAAAATTATACAGTGTACTTTGTCGGTTTATAAGATTTGATTATTTTGATTTTGTTTTAGACTTTCTTAAATTTATGAAAACAAAAACTTATAATATTAAAACAACTTTTAAATTACTTTTAACCTTTTTTGTTGAAATTAATTCAAATGTGTATATTAGGTATATCTTTTATCAGTAGAATTTGAAAGTTTTGGTAAAAAAAAACCCATAAATTGATAAGGTGGCTGAGGTTTTAAAATCCATACAAATTCATGTAGTAATTAAAACAAAGATCATATCAAATGATGCTGACATGTTATCTACAGAATGCCCATAAAATATCTTAGGATAAAGTATAGAACATCATATGAACAGGTCTGAGTGAGAGTTTTAAGTTTTTATCAATTTTATGATCATACAGTAACATGAGAAAATACTCCAAGCCTAATTTAAATAGATACTATTGTGTAAATCGCATATAACATTGTCTTGTCTAATCTGTGCGACTCACGTCCCATAGATTAGACAAGAGAATGATTTTGTAATATCCAATACTTGTACCAAGACAAAAATGAGTCATATACATTCAGCCCTACAAATACAATACTGCACAACTTCACTAATCAGTTTGTCAGTATTTATGTTACATTATCATTTTATCAAATTTGTCAAAGATAATTCGTTTAATTAAATTATCTCTTAATGTTGTTTTGTATTTGGCCACCTTTGTTCATTTGGGCAAATCATAGTCATCTGATTTACAAAGGTATCAAATGTCAGTCATGTTATAAAATAAGTGGTGTTAAACATAGAATCTTTATCTGATTACTGTGTAAAAGATGATGAAGTTAGTACTTCAGGTACCAGGTAGCTTCTACATTACAAAAAAATGACAAGCATCTTTTATCTTTTTTAATCTTATTTTGAAGTCGTCTTTAGATTGATGATTGTCAAACTTCACCAATAATTTACTTGGAAACTACCCTAGGTATCGGAAAAAAGATAAAATAGCTTTTCTTTGGAATCACATCATACTAGCTTTTGTATGTAAAGTATGAATATGTAGTAAAATAAGTTAATCGACAGATTGATTCAGGCACTGTGTTATTATTTTTTTTCATGCAACATGATCAAGTCCTTCTTCCAGGTGAATTTGTCCTTTATACGTAATAATTAGGTCTTTCCAGAATCCACGATCACATCTAAACGCGCCCCCTGTTTTAAAGAAAAACAGCAAATTAAGGGAAAATTCATGTCTAATAACTGATAAAGAAAAAATTCCACTTTCCAACCCACACACTCTCAATGGTTTCATTTCTTTGATGACAGAAATTACTGAACACATTGCTGAAATCAAATTAAAAAAAACAATAAAAATAATAATATTAACAGTCTTTTGCAGTTTAAACCCGTCTGTTCTTTGGTGGTACAATTAATTGTTTTCATAATTATATTCCACTATCAAAAATCAAAGGTTTCAAGTCGAATTCCTTTGAAACTGTTAGGGAACAGCGATTTTATATGATGTATTGGGGTCAAGAAATTAAAGAATAAATAAAGCATTTTCCCTCTTCTTTATCTCCGTTCTCCCCAACCATTCCCCCCCTCCGTCCAAGCCTAAGATAAAACATGGTTTATATATGAAAAACGGTCCAAGTGGTTCTTAATACAGTCCGAGAGAAAAAAAAAACACACCTAGGTCCGAGTGGCGAGTAGAGAAGATCGGATTTGTCCATACGTATTTATTTTGTTTCAGATTCAAAAAAGCATTAGCAATCAAATTCGAATATCATGTGATTATGATAAAAGATAAAATAGATAACATTAGCAATAAACAATGACATACCTATCAATTAGGACCTTCCAATCCACAGACCCTCAGACAAAAACAACTCAAAACATAGACACAACAGAATCAGGTACAAACACTTAACTGTGGTCAGTTTAAATCGGTTTTATGGGTAACCAAACCTTTCCCTTATCTATTGTGATTCTCTACTGAATAAAATACACTATAAAAGCCAATACAGTATGGTTACCAACGAGCCGACCGCTGGCTGACAACGTTAAAATTGATTGGAAAATATGTAATTAGATAGCAGGCCAATTTGTGCTCGTTTTAACAGTAAAACTAGCTCTCATGTCTGATGACTGGGTACTGTTGCTCTATTAAACTGAATACTCTGAAATAACACTCCTATAAAGGGTTTAATCCTTACTGTGAAAAGATCCTAAGGTACTCCCGAGTTTCTGTGAAAAAAGGGCGGTGTGAGTTATTGCTATCACTTGTCGTTGTCCGTTGTCGTAAACTTTCCTTTATTGATATCCTCCTCTGAAACAACAGAATCAATTGAAATAAAAGTTGGCAGCAATAGTCCTTAGGTTGTCCTCTTTAAGAATTGTTTCCGATGACCCCGAATGCCATCCAATATGACCGCAACAACCAAACATAGTTTAATGTAGGAACCAAAGGAAAGTTTCATTTAAACATCTTCTTATCTGACACCAGTGAGAACCCAGTTTGGCAGCAATGTTCCTTAGATGCATTTTCTTCTAAAAGAAGTGTATCCTATGACCTCGCCCACCACAGGCAAACTACGTTTAACATATTAAGGTCTTCTTGTCTGAAACCACTTACAGATGTAGCAATTTTGGACTAAAATTTGCATCAATGGTCTATAGGTGGTCCTCTTTCAAAAATATATCCAAATAACTGCACCGCCATCCAAGATGACCGCCACAGATGAAATAAGTGTAACATAGGACGAGTTAAAATTCACTTAAAGATATTCTTGTCTGAAACCACTAAGCCAATTGAAATCAAAGTTAGGTGGGTCTCTTTCAGAATTGTATCAGATGGTCTGCATCACCATCCAGAATTGCGGCCGATGGCGAACTTAGTTTAACGTAGAACCCAATGGGAAATTCACTTCAAGATCTTTTTGCCTGAAATCACTTCAAGCCAATCGGAACAATACTTGGCAGTAATGGTCCTTAGTATGTCCTCTTTCAGATTTGTATCTGATGATCCGCATGCCCATTAAAAATGGACGCCACAGGCAAACTTAGTTTAACCTAGGACCCTATGGGAAATTTAATTAAAGATCTTCTTGTCTGGAACAAGTGAGCAACCCTCTTCATTTACATTTGTTGTTTACAGTATACATGGATAATTGTAAGTTGTGCATGACTTTCTAGACAAGCAAATTATAAATTCCACGTATAGCTTACCAACATTTTGTCACTTTCATCCGATGAAGGGTAAAATGATATAATTTAAAATTCTGTCGAACTAAGAAATATATTCCTGGTGCAAAGCTTTAGATGGTTTTTGCTTTACCCTTTCGAACATTTTTATCCCCGCATTTTCGAAAAAAAAAAACAGAGGATATTGCGATTTTCTCCTAGCTCTCCTTATAGAATATTTGCACATCATCTCTGGATGCATAATAAGATTTTAGAATTTAAACTTGTTGTACCTAATTGCGAAAATTGTGAATTTAAGATCTTGGCTCTTTCATTTTTCAATTTATGAATATCATTTCTTTAAATTATTGTCATGCACCATATGTAGATGAGCAATAAGGCTTTAGAATTTCAATTTTTAAAACTTGGGGGCAACAGTTGTCGAATTTGACCTTAACTTTTTTCATTTTTATTGGACTTTGAAATTTAATTTTTTCATAGAATGAAGCATAACAGCTGTAAATAGACATTAAGATTTTGAATTAGCTTCCTAATCAAATTTGTATCGTTTATTCAACATTTTTAAGGTTTTTTGGCTTTACATATTTTCCTCCTTAAGCACAACTGAAAAAGAGTGAGGATTGTCTGACTTCACACTGACAGTCAGGATAGGCTGACTTCAAAGAGACAATTGGTATTATATTAACTATTGATTTGATGTCTGTGCTGTTGGGCTGCAATTCCCCGAGTTTATAAATAGCCAAGTTACTGGTTATTCTTTTCTTATATAAAAACAATCCTCGGTCTATCTTATTTAGTTCAGCCTCGCTATCAATGAAGTTCATGGGATACATTAACGGCTGGACTATCCGAATTCGGTAACAGTTTAATTCATTTATCGTTTGTAAAGAAACATTCGGGTTTTCTGCAGATTAATTTCGTATAAAATCAGCCGCTAGTCATAATATGAAGCCCTTTTTGGTGAATGTGCTAGGGAACGAGTCAAAAGTTGCATATTTTACAATATCTACATGCACCGAATCTGACAATATTGAATATGTTTATCGTATTCTTAAAGGGGGTTTTACTGCTTAAAAACTAAATCTTTTCTGCTTTTTAGCTCACCTGGCCGTCCGTCCGTCGTAAACTTTTCATTCAAAAATCTTCTCCTCTGAAACCGCTGGGCCGATTGATTTGAAACTTAATAGGAATGATCTATGACATGTCCTCTACAAACGATCCTCAATTTATTTTGATCTGACATAAAACATGGCTGTCGTAGCTAAAAATAGAATATAGGGGTGTATGTGTTGTTTTTGGCTTATAACTTAAAAACCGTTACAGATATCAAAAATCTGACATGGGGTAAAATTGATCAGCATGACAAGATCTACCTAACCTGAAATTTTGAAGGAAATCCTAAAACCCATTTAGGAGTTATTGTCCTTTTATCGTCAAATTTCCAAAATTTAACATTTTTCGTCATTTATCTCCAAAACTATTTGAGATAGAATGAAATTTAAATTTGAAAAATGTTTGCCATGTTGAGATCTACATACCCTGAAATTTTAAAGGAAATCCCCAAACCCATTTAGGAGTTATTGGCCTTTTTTGTCAAATTTTCAAAATTTTAACATTTTTGCATTTATCTCCAAAACTATTTGAGATAGAAGTGAAATGTAAATTGAAAAATGTTTGCTATGTTGAGATCTACCTACCCTGAAATTTTGAAGGGAATCCCAAATTCTATTTAGGAGTTATTGGTTTGTGTAATTTGAGGTCGGGTTCTGTTACATTTATTTAAGGTTCACCCTTATTCCTCGTCAATTTTACCAACTTCCTGTTAATAGGTGCAGTTACACAAGGACAAATATCCTTTCAGTTTTTTATTTTGTTAATATTACAAACGTATAAAGCAGCATACCATTACATCTTTTACCCTTTTTAAATATATGAACTTATTTATGAGATAAGACAACAGATCTTCCCTGAACAATTGAACCAATTGCAACAAACTTGGTCAAATAGTTGATTAATTGTCCAATGAAAACCAGACTCCAGGTGAGCGATACAGGCTCTGGTGAGCCTCTTGTTTCAAATCCTGATAACTTCAGGTCAAACCTTGATATTGTAGGGTCAAAAGATTGAACAAAATATTGATGACTTCGGATCATCCGTCATTAAAGACACTCCCGCCAGACAACGACATATCCACACAGCGATTAACTTTCGACAAACCTCTTTTGTAATCACTGCCGCCAGCTTTTCGGGTTAATGAGGTTTTGAGTGTTTTTGTCGTATTTCTGTTATGATGTCAACTATTCATTTATAACATCCATGCCAGTTGGCAACGCTCTGGCTACGACATGAGACTGAGTTCTTCTTTGCTTAAATTGTTTCTATTGTGTTAAGACGGTAAAAGAGATTATATAAAAATTATCTAGATTTAAAATACATTGTAATATCGATTCTTTTGAAGACAACATTTTGTAATTTTTTTCTCAAGATCCTTTGATGTACTTCTACGCAATGGAAGAGAGCCGGAGGCAGTGGGAAAATGCAACGTAGGTGCACCGGAGCGGAAGTGAATCACTGTCCGGAGTTTGAAACAAGAGCTAAAGTTTTACATTAGTTCCAAAAATAACCCCTGACGTCAGCGCTTTCCATTCACTGCAGACCAGAAAACATTTATTGTGACGTACACCACTTTTAACGTCACAGTAAACATATTTTCATGACTGCAAAATGGAAAAAAAAATTCATTGTGGCGCAAACTTTCAGGTTATCCCTCCTCCATTTAGTTGACGAAGTAATTCTTTGCTTAGGACGACTGAAGTTTAATTTCACACGGATTTATTTCTCAAAGGTATTAATTATTCTTAGAAGGACCATGTAAATAACATAATAAAGTGGTCAAAATAGTGATTCCTTATAATTTATACTAGTATTCATCCGCACGCGTAATAAAAAGTACAAGATCTTGTCCTGTGAGAACATGGTTGAAGGCAGGGTAATTTCCAATTGGAGTGATACACGAATATGGAACGGGAACGACCCTTCTACAGAGGTTGTTTAGTCGGCATCCTCCATAGCAGGGTCATTTCCGTTCATTCAATCGTTCCGTGTTCAGACAAGACAAGATCTTGTCCTTTTTTATTATATATAAATTATATATATTGAATATAAATTATAATGAATCACTTTATTGGTCACGTTATAATGTTATTCAAACCTGTCTATAAAGGGCACCAAAGGGAAGAGATGAGCAGGTGCCCTTTATACAGAGTTAATTTTGCATGCTTTGTTTATGAATTTGACTTTTTCACTGTGCATTTTATAGGCAGTGATTTTCTATATAGAGGTGCCTTTTAACGTTTTCTGTGCCACGGGCCGATTTTGGGCCGATGTTTTTTTCTTGTAGGAATAACGTGGCAATACTATGACGTACCAAATTTCCTTGAGTTAGACGAAGTGAAGAGGTTCGGTAAGGGGCATCTCCGTAACGGATCTAAAACTTTTTCCAAATATGTGCAATCGATAATTACGTAAGATTTGATGGATTAATGAATTATCGTTTAACATGCGGTGGCAATTATGAAATGCATTTCACGACGAACGTAGTATATACAACAGTACGTTCGGTGTTACATGTAAATGTACATGTCAGCATAATAATCCCTCTTTCCAAGGATTACACTAATCTATTTACTTACCAGTTATAAACAGACAAAGTTCCAAGACACGTTTTATTCCAAATAAAAATCAGATATACCTTATCATTACAATAATAATTACGTTCTGGTCGTCGTTAATTAAATAGCATGGATTATTTACCCCCACCACTAATGGAATGGTCTAGCGATTTTATTTACTTCTGTAAATAATCAAAATTCAATGAAATCTATTTTTTTTGTTTTGGACATTTGGTCAAAATGCTCAAGTGGATATATTGAACTTTGAAATCTGTTGTCTTATCAAAGTGAATGAGGAAAACTGGACTACATTCAATCATTTTAAATTGAAGATATATAATTTACAGGTATATTTTTTATTTTACACCACACCGGCAATACTTACCATTGTAAATCATATTTTTTTTAAATACAAATGAAAAATAACACATAATAATATATTATTTATTAGTAAAAAAGGTTTGCCAGTCAGTATCTTTTTGCGTGTGTTTGCTGCGTCCGGTTTCAGTGCCTTACAATGAGGGATCTATTTTGGGGTGTCCCTGTTCGAAGTAAGGAAAATACTTTTTATGATTGAAATAAAAATAAAGTAATTTTCATATGAACTTACTATGCTGAAAAAAATTGATGGCTTGGAAATCAAAACATTCAAATTTCGTATAAGTATTTAGTTAACTAATAAAAAGTTTTGTGATGCACGCCCTGTACTTTGTACATGAAATAAATACACACACTCCCGTTCTTCATATACGATTTGCACGTCTTGTATGGTTGTTTGACTAATATAAAAGATCCAGTACGATGTACACTAAATTAGATTTGCCTTGTTCGTTATACGGAAATAACCATTGACTATCCCTTACAAGGAACGAATCCAGTAGTATATGGGGACAGTTCAGGTCGTATTTGAGGAGGTGCTGAGGAGGTGCCGGAAGTGACGTCACCGGAAGCTGAAATGACGTCACAGAAGTGACGTCACCGGAACCGAAAGTCACGTGACCGGAACCGGAAGTACCCGGACGTGATTCCTAAGCAAGCGTGACTGTTCGCTTCATGTTTGTCATGCTTGCACCAGTGAACCACCGACGATGGGGTAATGACCGATTAGAGTAGGAGTGCGAGACAGACCTACGATAAGGGTTAGAGACAGGTCTAGGCTTAGAGTTAGAGTTAGGGTTAGGGTTAGGATTAGAGTTAGGGTTGGGGTTAGGACTCGAGTTAGGGTTATGGTTAGGACTGAAATCCGTAAACGTTCGTTTCCGTCCGGAAAGACACTCAAATTTTCGTTTCATTGGGGTGCTCTCCTTCAGGTCCGCGTTACTTGGGGGCAGCCATCTTTGAAGTCCATCGTAACATCAACGAGACCGAGAACATTCGTTTCCGTCCGGAAAGACTCTAAAACTTCTGTTTCATAGGTGCTCTCTTTCAGGTCCGCGTTACATGGACGCAACCATCTTTGATGTCCATCGTAACATCGAGACCAAGAGGTGATTTATAACGAAACAGTGAGAATCCCACCTTCACCTCCTCAGCAGCAGTAACAGCAGCAACAACGAACAGCGAACTGTGTGGTCTGAATGAATAGACGAAAGCAATCTTCGTCACTATGACACCAATGGAAAGCTTTTAACGAAAATATAATCAGAGGTTTTGTTTAATTTCGTCAGTTGTTTGAAGACCGTCAAACAACACACACGTATCAATGAAGTCGAAAACGCCTCTCGGTTTATCGGTTCCTGCTAGATATTTAATATCTGCGGATCTTTCTAACGCCAAAGCAAAACCAGAAATGAAAAGGAAAATACTTCCAACCAAAGTAGAGAGAACCAAACGGCTGGACAACACAAGTGGAGGACCCAGCAAAGTGGATCCAAACAAGAAATGTACAAAGTGTCAAATAAACAAGAGCTTTGCGGAATTCTACAAAAATATGAATATCTACAAGGGGTGTAGAAGGATTGACAACGAGTGGACAAGACTTAATAGAGACCTCATCAGAAAAATGAAATCTGAACTGCAACAATCTCGAAACGAATACTTTACCAAACGTTTGTGTATCAATCAACAAGCTGTTGAGGAACCTGTAGCTAATATAAGCACTTGCAGGACGACCGGAGCTCATTCTACTATCGAATCCCAGGAAAGTAAGACGTCTTAAATGTATACCTGTGACATATATGGATACCAGTCCAAGCGAAACTTCAACATAGTACGACACAAAAAGAATGCACATGGTATGGAAGAGGATTCTACAGACTATAGGGATTCAGTCTCAGACACCACCACAGAAGCCGATAACGAGGAATCGGAACAAAGCAGTGACCATGAATCCAACGAAGACTCCGAAGAGCAATGCGAACAGTCCCCATGGGAAGTCATTTTGAATAGAACGTTTTAAGTACATCAATCGAAATACTCACAGAAAGTAAACGAACTAGTCGACGCCGACATGGAAGAAGACGAGGAACGCTTGGCAGCATATAGAGACATGTTTGACACATACAGAGACGAAATGCGAAAGCATTACCTCGGACTGATATCTTGGCATCAAGACATGAATAAAGACCCCGTACATAGAAAGATCAAGAAAACGGCTAAACGCCTGAGAGAAAAGGAAGATTACGAATCAAAAGAATCATGGGAATATGCCGTAGAAAAACGAAAATATCTGCTTAACCGTGTATTGAACGACTACGACTCACCACCAGCTGAAGACAGCAATGACTCTATGTGACGGAGGAATTGGAAAATTTTACAAAGAAAAAAAACAGAAAAAAAATATATAAAAAAAATAAAAAATAAAAAAAAAATTTAAAAAAAAGGGAAGGAGGGTAATGCAGCCTATATATGTTTATACATATATATAGCCAGTCACAAGCCTGAACAAATGCAGAGTGGCCTTAAAAATTGAGGAGGATTAATGCAGCCTATCTTATGATAGCCAGTCACAAGCCTGGATAAATGCAGAGTGGCCTTTCAAATGGCCTGAATGTAAGGGTGTTCTCGCACAGATCCAATCTTTGACTAACGACAATCGACCACCACTAGCAGCAGCAGCCCAAAAACTGAAATGAACACGCGAGTAAGGTCATGAGTAGCGATGAGCAGCAAAGAGCAAGAGAAGAGCAGCGATGAGTAAGAGAAGAGCAGCGATGAGTAAGAGAAGAGCAGCGATGACGACCAACAACAAGCAACAGGAGCGAAATGAGTACGCGAGTAAGGTCCTGAGTAGCGATGAGCAGCAACGAGCAAGAGAAGAATAGCGATGAGCAAGAGAAGAGAAGCGATGACGAACAGCAACAAGCAGCAGGAGCGAAATGAGCTCGCAAGTAAGGTCCTGAGTAGTGATGAGCAGCAAAGAGCAAGAGAAGAGCAGCGATGACGAACAGCAACAAGCAGCAGGAGTGAAATGAGCACGCGAGTAAGGTCCTGAGTAGCGATGATCAGCAAAGAGCAAGAGAAGAGCAGCGATGAGCAACAGAAGAGCAGTGATGAGCAGCATGAAGCAAGAGAAGAGCAGCGATGAGCAGCGAAGAGCATGAGAAGAGCAGCGATGAGCAATAGAAGAGCAGTAAAGAGCAATAGAAGAGCAGCGATGAGTAAGAGAAAAGCAGCGATGACGAACAGCAACAAGCAGCAGTAGTGAAATGCGCATGCATGAGCAATAGAAGAGCAGTAAAGAGCAATAGAAGAGCAGTGAAGAGCAGCCATGAGCAGCGCGGAGCAAGAGATGAGCAACGGAAAGCAAGAGATGAGCAACGCGGAGCAACAGATGACCAGCGAAGAGCAGCACGGTGCAAGAGATGAGCAGCGATGAGCAAGAGAAGAGCAGTGAAGAGCAATAGAAGAGCAGTGAAGGGCAGCCATGGGCAGCGCGGACCAAGGGATGAGCAACGCGGAGCAAGAGATGAGCAACGCGAAGCAACAGATGAGCAGCGAAGAGCAGCACGGAGCAAGAGATGAGCAGCGATGTGCAAGAGATGAGCAGCGCGGAGCAACAGATGAGCAGCGATGAGCGAACAGCAACGAGCAGCAGGAGCGAAATGAGCACGCGAGTAAGGTCATGAGTAGCGATGAGCAGCAGAGAGCAGCGAAGAGCGGGATTGAGCAAGAGAAGAGAAACGAAGAGCAGCATGGAGCAAGAGAAGAGCAGCGATGAGCAGCGAAGAGCATGAGAAGAGCAGCGATGAGCAATAGAAGAGCAGTAAAGAGCAATAGAAGAGCAGCGATGAGTAAGAGAAAAGCAGCGATGACGAACAGCAACAAGCAGCAGGAGTGAAATGCGCATGCATGAGCAATAGAAGAGCAGTAAAGAGCAATAGAAGAGCAGTGAAGAGCAGTGAAGAGCAGCCATGAGCAGCGCGGACTAAGAGATGAGCAACGCGGAGCAAGAGATGAGCAACGCGGAGCAACAGATGAGCAGCGAAGAGCAGCACGGAGCAAGAGATAAGCAGCGATGAGCAAGAGATAAGCAACGCGGAGCAACAGATGAGCAGCGAAGAGGAGCACGGAGCAAGAGATGAGCAGCGATGAGCGAACAGCAACAAGCAGCAGGAGCGAAATGAGCACGCGAGTAAGGTCATGAGTAGCGATGAGCAGCGAAGAGCGGGATTGAGCAAGAGAAGAGAAACGAAGCGCATCATAGAGCAATGAAATGGACCGCCGTTGATAAGGCGGTTGCTAAGGACACCCTTCCATTGATCTATTGGTGACAGCATCACTTGGAGGTAAGGGACATAATCCAATCGTACCTTTGGTCCTCACAGAAAACATCACATGCAGATGAAAAGAGCGGGATAAGGGGAGATAATCCAATAGTGTACTTCGTATACTCTCGGACTTCGACATAACAGTGAGAGTATCAGTCCTTAGAGACCGATGAAAGATTCAGAGACGACCGATAAGTGCGGGAAAAGGGAGATGATTCAATCGGAGTTCTGGTCAAGCTTGGCAAATCCGGGTCCGTGACTTGCGTCACTTCCATAAGTAAATAATGGGGAAATCCACTACTTCCGGTTGTGCATGCGCGCAAACCATTTCTGGGTACTTCCGGTTCCGGGTACGCATGCGCAGACGACATATCCGGGTCCTGCCATGTGACTTACGTCAAAAGAAATCATGGGAATATGCCGTAGAAAAACGAAAATATCTGCTTAACCGTGTATTGAACGACTACGACTCACTACCAGCTGAAGACAGCAATGACTCTATGTGACGGAGGAATTGGAACATATTACAAAGAAAAAAAAACAGAAAAAAAATATATAAAAAAAATAAAAAATAAAAAAAAATTAAAAAAAAGGGAAGGAGGGTAATGCAGCCTTTATATGTTTATACATATATATAGCCAGTCACAAGCCTGAACAAATGCAGAGTGGCCTTAAAAATTGAGGAGGATTAATGCAGCCTATCTTATGATAGCCAGTCACAAGCCTGGATAAATGCAGAGTGGCCTTTCAAATGGCCTGGATGTAAGGGTGTTCTCGCACAGATCCAATCTTTGACTAACGACAATCGACCACCACTAGCAGCAGCAGCCCAAAAACTGAAATAAACACGCGAGTAAGGTCATGAGTAGCGATGAGCAGCAAAGAGCAAGAGAAGAGCAGCGATGAGTAAGAGAAGAGCAGCGATGACGAACAACAACAAGCAACAGGAGCGAAATGAGCACGCGAGTAAGGTCCTGAGTAGCGATAAGCAGCAACGAGCAAGAGAAGAACAGCGATGAGCAAGAGAAGAGAAGCGATGACGAACAGCAACAAGCAGCAGGAGCGAAATGAGCTCGCAAGTAAGGTCCTGAGTAGTGATGAGCAGCAAAGAGCAAGAGAAGAGCAGCGATGACCTTACGTCACTTCCGTAAAAAAATGGCGGGAAAACACTCACTTCCGATTGCGCATGCGCGCAAATCACTTCCGGGTACTTCCGGTTACGTCACTTCCTGTGACGTCATTTCCGCTTCCGGTGACGTCACTTTCGGCACCTCCTCAAATGCGACCTAAATTGTCCCCATATACTTCTGTTCTCCAGAAACACATTATTCACTGGAACAATTCGGAAAAAGAGGCGTATGCCACTGATGATAAAAAATCCACAAATTAGGGCTGGTAAATTCGTCTACGCGAGACAAGGTTCCATTTTAATGTGCAGCTTTCGCGAACGAGCTCGTAGAAAGCCCATGTGTATTTTATCATCCTTTTGCAAAGCCAGCCAAGATGGGAACAATAAACAGAAAATTCAAAACTTTTGCCATAAGAACATGAGTGGTCTTGGCTTATCAGATATGATGTCATTCTATCAAAGTGACCGAAAAACAATGAAATTGTGGAAAAAAATTGTATTTAACATTCTCATAGAATGGTGATAGATACCTATATATATTATATCGAAAATATTAATCCGACAGGCCACTTAAGACTAAGATTCATACAGAGTGTTATTAAACACTTATCAAAGGACCATTTGAACAACAAAGACGATGAAAATGAACCGCGAGGAAGTGAATTTGTAAAAAGTAAGCTCCATAGAATTCCAAACGGTAGACAGCGGGAATGCTCAGCTTGTTCGGACTGGAACGCTGAAGGACCAGACAATTTACTTAACTTTATAAACGCAAATGTTATTCTTCAATAATAATTTTTTTTTAAATTGTAGCCACTTTTGTCTACGTATTTGAAAAATTCGTAAGGGTTCCAGGGAACCCAGTGTCTCGCCTGTTTTCGTTGTTGTCTATGTTTCTAGTGTAATAGTTAAATGTACATACTTTTTCTCCATATGTTAATTATTGATCATGAAGAAGCTTCGACGACGACGGAATGTAGGATCACCATGTCTCGCAGGTTTGACAAAAATTAACGTATAAGAAGCTATGCGGTAAATGCAACATCCAACATCCACAATGACACACCAAAAAAGGTTACCCAGAGTTCATCATTTATACTCTACCACAAGGCCAAATTTACCAAAAAAATTCTCCTTCTTGTAATTTGGTGCGAGCCCGATCAATCGTTTTACCGCAAAACTGTCCTTTTCAATTTTTCTTCATCCTAAGACAAATTCAATATATACCATTACGGAAAATATCATAAAAGTCCAAAATGATACCTTGATCACAACTGATGAGTTGAAATCGACGAAACTTTGATGCGCCGATCTTATTTATAGAGGCATTAAAGAAGATTCCATGAGATTAAAATCTCTAAATTTTTCAATATTCAGAATCAATATTCCCTTATGGCACTGAAAGGGTTAAAGCAGGTCTGGCTGTAATTAATAACTCTGAGAAATAAATACCTGTGAAAATTTTATTTCCGTCGTCCCAAGCGGGGAACTACTTCACCAAGTGAATGGGCGACGGATAACTTAATAGTTTGTGTTTTCATGAAAAATACAATTCCATTGTACTCTCGTGTATGTTTACTGTGACGTTTAAAGTGTTGTGGATATATGTAACTATTAAATGTTTCGAGTCTGCATTGAATAGAAAGCCTTGAAGACAATGGATATTTGTGGAAGTAGGATAAAACTATAGCCATTGGCTTGTCTGGAAGCAACCTCCATAGCAGGGTCATTTCCGTTCCGTAATATCACGCTACTGGGAAAGGGACCCTGCCTTCAGCCTTGTTCACACCGGACAAGATCTTGTCCTTTTTTGTTACGCGTGCAAATGAAAATATATTTTAACCTTTCACTTTATTGACCACTTTATAAAGTATTTTATATGTTTTCTTCCAATATATTTAATAATTTGGGGAAAATTAAATTTCAGTCGTACCAAGGTTGGAACTACTTCGTCACCAGAATGGACCAGAAAAACATCACAGTTTGCGTGATAAAGAAAACGTCATTCCATTACGCTGTCATGGAAGTAGTTCTGATTTCGTTTACCGTGACGTTATACATCACAATTAACGCCCAATCTACGAGAAAAGCATGCAAAACTCATTATAGGCGTCCGCAACACATCAGCCAATTTTCATGAAATTTGGCATATATACTTTGGATACCATAAAAAAAATTCCCAATTTTTTTTTTTCATCTGAAGCTTTTTTTAAGTTTTATGGCGCCATCTTGGAAATTGACCATTTTCCCTATTTTTTACAATGTAAATACTACAATTTGACCAGGAAAATTAAGCAAAGACATAATTTTTCCACATACAAAATTGTTTTTATATGAAAGGCACATGTTTTAACTTTTTAATAATATCAATAAATTTATAATTATTTTTTTCAATCTAAAGCTTTACTAGTATTTATAACCAAAAAAAGGGTAAATTTTACAATTTTCCAAAAACCTTTAATTTGGATATTTCGAAAAGATAAAAAAAATGTATTGGACAAAAAATTACAGAAAAAAAAATATGTTCTTCATAAAGTTCTGTTATTGTTGTGAACTACTATAAATTTTGTAGGTGATGTCTTTATAACTGTTACCATGACAACCATTTGATTTTGAGCAATTTTTAAAATAAAATCCTCATATCTGAAATTGACATTTAATTGTGTTATTCTGCTAAAAATGTAGAGTACAATACAAATGTAATAATTACATTCGTCTTTTATCCATAATTTGATAAGATTATTAGCAAATGGATGTTATTTATATATTTTTTAGACCGCCTCGGTGGTCTCGTGGTAGCGTGCTCGCCCCGAGTGCGGAAGGTCGCGGGTTCGATCCCCGGCCGGGTCCAACAAAAGACATTAAAATTGGTATTTGCTGCTTCTCCGCCAAGCACGCGGCATCTAGGAGTAAGAGTAAAGACTGGTCGGCTCGGAGTCGGTATAATGTGTCCGAGTGATGTAATATGTCTTCCTGCGGACAGTTACCTCGTGAGCTAGCACATTAAAAATCCGACTTAGCGTGTCGGTCTAGTACATGTGTAGAAGATGTGTATATTGTTTTTTTTTGTGACGATTCACAAATTGTTCTTAGAGTTATGGCCCTTGACTTAAATATTCACTACAATACAGGGTATATGGTTTGTGAGCACGGTTTCTTTAGCACTTTATACCGGATTGGAATTAAAGTTTGAACACTTGATTTTCATCATGTAAACATGGTAAACATGAGCCTATCCTTGTTTGTGAGTACTAACAAATATTTCAGAGATATGGCCATTATGACTTCCAAGAATTCAGTACAATAAATGATAAATTGACTTATTATTTGGCATGAATAGAACTATCAAGCAGCAAAAGGGGGAGACATATATGTTTTAGTTTACTAAAATAACCTACTCCTAGTTAACAGTAGTTTCAAAATTAAAACTTATGACATAACATTGGCGTCGGGGGAACAGTGACCAATGACCTTTTATAGTATATTGAATAGCAGATGGAGAAAAGAAACATAACTTGTTAAATCAACTCCTCCGGCAGCTTTTAGAAACCCACAACGTAGAAGAATGTTTATGAACATATAAGGTGACAAGAGTAAAGAAGTATGATGCTACAAATGTACACAAGATTATTTTCATGTTGTGAGACTTGATCATTCTTTGCCACAGTTTTCTAGGAAGGGTACCATTTTTGTGTAATCAACTCCTCCTACTACCTTAAACCCAGATCTCTTGGAAACATTGCAGAATGTACATGGATATACTGCAGATGTGCATGACTGAGTCTGTCCTTCCATCTGTCTGAATAGGTTTCCTCACTCTATAAATTGAGTTTGCCCAGGCCAAATGATTTGAAATTTATACCCAATGCTTCTTACCACATAAACTCATCAAGTTCAAATTTGGTAACCTGCCTTTTTTAACACTCCAGAGTTATGCCACTTTATTAATGGTAACATTTAATACTTTTTATACTAATAAGTTGCTTGCTTTGGTCAAATGTTTGAGACTTAAATAAAATGCTTATAGTCAAATTATGCAGATCATGTGGTCCTTAGGTGGACCCTTTACAAAAGTACATGTATTACTGGATATTGAACCAATACAGCTGCTGTTAATTAAAAATCAAAGTACTGAAGTACTGTTTAATTGGATGGCCTCATGATCTGATGGCTGATGAATTAATGATAGTGATTTAAACCTAACTGTATATATGGTACAAACTGTTTGACAGGGAAATATGTTTCACCTGTATCCAATTTTGCTAGTATAATTCAAATGTTGAAATAAATAAGGCATTTCTTAAACATGTGAATAATGCAACACTTTCAAATGCTGACTGTTCCCCATAGACTTTCACAACATGTACAGTATAATGAAGATTCATAGTCACTAGAATATAACTGAGAGGGCCCAGCAAAAAATTGCCATGCGAATGCTAATTCAACTGCATACCAAATTTATTGGCTGTCTATATGTGGTTCCCCATTAACTGACCTAATCACCACCTATTAAAAAAATAATAAATAACAATCCAAAGATACTAATATTAGATATAGTAAATTAACAAATTGATGATGTTGTCGTACGAAACAGCACATCTTTATGACTTTTGTGAGGCAAGGAAAAAACTGTAGTGATATAGCACTTTAGACTGCTTCCCGTTGGGTTTACTGTTTATGTCCTTAATATAGTAAAAGGGTGATATTTTGTACAATGTCGATTTCAAGTTGGCTCATTTCTTTCACAATCAGAGGTTCAGTTAGGGATTAGAAATAAGTTTGAAATTTGTGTTACCATTTAAATGGCTAGCAATGTATCAATTAGAGTTACAGTATAAAAACAGTATAAAAACAATATTATGTCAATGTAAATAAAATATAAACTTTTTTATTCGGCACGAAACCGTAGAAGGGCAAAACTCGCCCTTCCCAAGTTTCTTGGCCTCATACAAAAATGTTTATATTTTTCAGACATTGACCTAAATGTTACCCAACAATGTAAATATAGTTACACCCAACTTGGCAACAATGTATATATAGATGCACCCAACTTAGCAACAATGTATAGTTGCACCCAACTTGGCAACAATGTATAGTTGCACCCAACTTGGCAACAATGTATATAGCTGCACCCTACTTGGAAACAATGTACATAGAGCTACACCAAACACGGCAATAAATTATGGAATGATATTTAGAACAATCTTGAAAGACGAGGGTATATTAAAAATATATATGTTTTTATTTTTGTAACTGTTCCCATCTTTTCTCCTATTGTATCTTATCTAATATATGTCTGTTGCTCATAATATAGTAACAGTTTTTATCCATCATAAACTTGAGTAAATTGCTAGTAATTTTTTTGCAGAATTAATAACTTGATAATTCATGTAATTATTATTCATTTGAGGTCTTCTTTGACATTTGTGGATCTGTTTATGTGACTTTATATCAAAGTATTCTCTCTACGTTTTTGACAATATATTATGTTCTGACTTTACATAGAACAACTTATGTATTTTACAGTTTAAATTCAAAATCGAAATACATGTAGTATGAATTGTCCTTATGATGAACTATATTGATGTGATACATATTTTTTATCACAGTAGTCTGCTCTTTTGACAAGAACCGAATTTAAATCAAACTTTGTTGAATTAAATTTAGATCTCAAGTCTTTCCTCTTCAAAATCATGTCCCGATTTTGGACCAATAATGCTACAGTTAATTGAAAAAAAATCAGAAAGTAGTATCAAAGAGCTTTTCCCAAATGGGCAATTCAGGCTCATGGGAGCCTCTAGTTCAAATAATAGATTATGGAAGCTTAATATGTTTAATACAATGATATCTCTATAGAAGTAAAAATATATTAAATAAGATGGTCAAAGTTTTTTTTCAGGCAAGAGACCTGAATATTTGAAAAATACCACATTAAACTTTGTTCATTAGAGTTATCTCCCTTTTGAAATTGCACTTTTTATCATATAGTTCAGCTTTTTTGACCTAAAACCTTTATTTCCTTTTTATTAATTGATATATAATTAATTTTTCATCATTTGGGGGTGTTTGCTTTGTCATTTTTATTCTGTCATGTAACATAGAAACTGCAACATTTAAAAAAAAATGTATATTTTTGGACATTTTGAGACTTTCATTACACATTTAGAAAATTGAGACCCCACCAATTTTTTTCTTTGAAGTTTCATGAATACTTAGTCTTTTTGAAACAATAAATATTGTCTTCGAAAAATTAGTGTATTAGGCTCTGTATGCATTTTGAGAAATGTGGTTTTTATGAAAATTCAAATGTTAAAAATATGTCGAATTATCTCCCCTTGTTGCCCTATGGTTGGTGTATTAGCAGTTACTGTCAATAATAAAAATTAATGTATCATATCCATACTTTACAATAATAAAAAGAGAAAAATATTATATTGGTTTCTTCTTTTTAGTATAATGATATCAAAAATTGGTATTCTTTACTATACATTCAAACTCTGAACATGAAAACTGGTCCCCGGCACATATTGCTGTACTCTCCTTCTCACAGTGCAGTACTAGAAAAAATATTTTTCCTAAAACTAGTCTTCCCATAATATATCCACACATCAATTTTAAAGAAAATCTGAGGACCCCTCTTTTGGACCATTTTGCATGCTTTTCTCGTAGACTATTTTTTAAAATGTTCTGAAGTCTGCAGTGAATGAAAAGCGCTGAAGGCAAGGGTTATATTTGGAACAGTTGTGAAACTATATCCCTTGTGTGGAGGGTGGTCTGGAAGGTGTACAGTCTGGACATCCTCCAGTCCTTTGGCCGCGCTAAGGACATATGTGCCCTCTGTCGGCAGATCGCGATAAGGACATACATGTCTATCGAAAAATAAATTACTGTTACACATGTAAAACTTGCTTTATTTTGTTTATATATCAGAGATATATTTAAATTTTCTATTGTCTTGGTTATAAGATCATGTCCGTTCAAATTTAAAATCTCAAAACGTCAATAACTTTGTAATAATACGAACAATAGGTGACATTTTTGTGCCAAAAGCGTCAAGAAATAGTCGGAAAAACGGAAGCGCCTTAGTAGGAATTTCATTGATCATTGGAGTGTCCGAAGAAGTCATAATGACGGCCAATTTTTTATCAATTTTTGAGGTGCAGATTTTATATTATTTCTCAGGTCTTGTATTTATTCAACCGCTATTGAAGGAGTGGTGACGCTCCCGTCTTTTGATCATGAACAGCTTGACATTTAAAACGCATTCTTCGTCAACTTGTGAAAAATGAAGCGACAAAGTTTCGAGAGACACTTTGTCAAATGTTTGTGTCTCTGCACAAATAAATTCTTCATTCACCGAAATCCGTGAATCAATATTTTTTCGTACATAATTGAAAGTTGCCATATTTAAGTACAGATTTCAGGATTTCGAACCGATATCGACATATATATCATTTTTTGTTGTTACCATGTGCATTTATCTTACGCTGTAAAAGTTTCATTTAACACCTCAAAATCGCGAATATTGTATTTTAACTTTAATCATTTTACAAATCATACATTTACCGAAACTACAGGTTACCAAAATGTATATATTCACCAACTGCATATAAAAACTGAGTACACATGTCTAAAATTAGGACGTACTGATTATTACCATATCCAGAATGCCAGAAATGATAATAGGGCAGAGTTGCATAAGAAGATGGGACATTTCAGCCTGATTTAGCTGCTGCTGCTAATGAAGTCAACTAAAAGGAAATATTAAAATGCATTTTTAATGCCTTCGTACAGTTTTGTTGTTCATTTCCATCATTTAATGCATTTTCAGTCAATTAATCTTATGAAAATTCCGGAATTAAGATATTGGGAAGTGTCAATGAGACAATTAAGACATATACTCTTGTTTACTTCCATTAAATATTGTTTCTGACTGCAATTTAAATGTCATATACAAGTATAATATTAAAAGTCACAGGGGTGCTCCTCCTCCTCTCTACAAAACCGCCTCGGTGGTCTCTTGGTAGCGTGCTCGCCTCGAGTGCGGAAGGTAGCGGGTTCAATCCCCGGTCCGGTCAAACCAAAGACATTAAAATTGGTATTTGCTGCTTCTGCGCCAAGCATGTGGCATCTAGGGGTAAGAGCAAAGACTTGCCTGGATTAATAATTAATGAATGAATTCAGTTATATAAAGTGAACGTTTTCCAAGCAAAAACAATTGGAAACCGACATTGAAATACGGAACCCGTTACAGAGATATTTTGGACATTTTCCTACTGTGTGAATTTAATGGACTTTTTGTGAAATTTATTATTAATTTGTTTTAGTTAATACAACAGTTTATCTTTCAATTTGACTTATTTTTTCGTTGTTCCCCAGCGTAGTGCCGAAGGAAAACCTCGCTACGAAAGTGGTGCTCCCTGGGAGAGTTGTCGTAGTGTTAAAATGGACATAATTTTCGTTATCATAATAATATATCAATTAAGTGAAAACTGATATAAATCTGGATTAATAATTAATGAATGAACTCAGTAATCATATCCAGCTATCTTGTGCATCACGTGACCTCTGGTAGTACATAGGTGTCAAATAATGGCTGTCGATTCATCAATACAAATCAATGGGACTTGTTAATGAAATGCCAATAACTTATTTGTTATCGTGTGTTTGACACCACCAACCCCTCATTGTATGGCTTATCTCTTGGTCGTTTTCGGTATGTAATTTAAATCAGTCCAGGGCATAACATTTTTTCTTCAAATTCCATTTGAATTTTTCGTGTTTCACGCCTAATAAATACATATCACATACGTGAATTTTGCATAAGGACTGATTTTCGAAAAATAATTTCGATGATTTCTTCTTAATATATAATAACATCCAATCCCACAAAATAAAGTTAATATATGATAGAATATAATTATGAGGTAAACGGACAGAAAGTCACAGGACAAAAAGTCACAGGACAAAAAATCACAAAACACCTAGGACAAAAAGTCACAGGACAAAAAGTCACAATCAATATTTTTACCTTGATGGACAAAAAGTCACAGGACAAAAAGTCACAGTTTTTGCATTATTATTGTGTGTATTGACTTGGGTATTGGACAAAAAGTCACAGTTTTTGCATTATTATAGTGTGTTTTGAATTGGGTATAGGACAAAAAGACACAATTTATGTTTTTGCATTATTATAGTATGTTTTGATGTCCCCCTTTTATGATATACTAATTAAAATAATTAATGTTCATGACATCCTTGCATTTTTTAAGTAATAAAAATAAATATCATAAATTGCAATTATAATTACCATTTAAATTAAATAAAATTAATTGTGAAATGTTTAACATTTTTGTTTAATATTGCAATTATTCTGAATATTTTAACATTTGTACTTAAAGTCCAAAATTTGTTTGTAATCATTGTTAATACGGGTCCCTATACTATAAATGACAAATTTTATAAAATATTTACAAATATTGTGACTTTTTGTCCTATACCCCTCTAAAACATGTGGTCTTTCATATTACAATCTCTTCATTGTGACTTTTTGTCCTATAGGTCTTGAAAATATTGGAGAAAACAAATTGTGACTTTTTGTCCTGTGACTTTTTGTCCTATACATTTTGTCACTATACAAAATTTTAACTGTGACTTTTTGTCCAGTGACTTTTTGTCCGTGACTTTTTGTCTGTGACTTTTTGTCTTGTGACTTTCCGTCCTACATTCTAATTATGAAGACCAATTCGTTTCGGCTCCAATTTATCTTGCTTCAAAATAAGGTTGAAATGTGTTATTTTTTTACGATTGTTGTGAAATTATTGAAGATGGCGCCCATCCCAATCAGCATCTATCTTATCATAACAAAGTAAATATCGTTCATACGAGTAAATAGAATTAATTATATAATATGCCAAATGTTTACAATATATTAATACCTAAAAAGATAAATTATTAATTTAAAATAAATTAAAATGTTACTTATCTGACATTTGAAATTATATTTCATCTCTGCATTCTTTGTGACCCTCCCCCCCCCTTTTTACACACACGCCTCTTTATTAAAATGCTGCATTAATTATCAAAAAATGTAGCGTTAAAAAGAAATCACGCTGTTCAGCAAACGGTTTACCTGTATACATACAGTGTACCTGTGTACCTTAATTAAAAGTTGGAACAATAGACATCCGGATATACATGTCAAATAGTTAATTAGTAATAATTACCTGAAACACACAGTTTTTTAATTTCGGAGAACAAATTTCTTTACATTTATTGTGGCTTAAAAAATGAAAAAAAACTTAACCTTTTATCGCGTGTAATTGTGTACTTTTGCCAGTTTGTATAAATTGGTGACAAATTTCAAATTATTAATTGCTGTCACAATTTCATAGATTGGAATTATAATCCATGTGAAATGCTACTACATATTTCAAATGAAAAGATTTTTTTTAAAGTGAAGACGACGAGTACGTGCTTTAATTAATACAGTTATCGAAGTACGATAAAGGCATGGCGTGAACGGGGGCAGTACACGATAATAAGGTAACCAGTTAATAAGTCTAAACAGAGTTACCTTACTTAATTATGACCTATATAGTTGCATATGAGAATTATATTTTGATTTAAGTTTAATCATGTCTTATCTTGCGAGATCATATGTTAACATGCCACCTGCCACCAGTCTAAGCTTGTTCGAATTAAATTATAGTCTGTTATAAAAATGGAACGTTTTCCAAAGAAAGACATTGAAATACGGAACCCGTTGTAGAGATATTTTTGACATTTTCCTACTGTGTGAATTTATTGGACTTTTTATATTTGTGAAATTTATTATTAATTTGTTTTAGTTAATACTATATAATTACTGACTTTGAAATAAGTCGCTATCGGGATTTATCAACCCGTGAAAATGTAATATTCAACTAGTTTTTAAGCGAGGTGAATATACATTTTCAAAGGTTGATTACTTAAGGTATCCGGACCATAAATGACCACGTGATTATTCAAAAGTTCCCGGATGTTCCATACAACGCAATTGAAATGACTTCGGTAATTATCGACAAACTTCGGAAATGTCAATATAACTAACTTATTTTTACAGACTCTGCATATAAGCAACAAAGTGTGTTTCAAGTTGAGAAAAATATATATACAAAATCCCAGTTTTAAATTGTTTGGTTCAGCCATTCACGGTCAAAACGAGATACAATTTTCGATCATGAACTATTATGGTCCGGATACCTTAATCCCAATAGCGACATATTACATAGACAGTAATTGTTTTATTACTTGAATGGGAAAATTGTACTTTCACTTTCTGTTTTAAGAACAAATCGGTCACTATCAAATTCTACTTGACCAATCAGTATGTATTTTAATCCTATAACGTGCAAGCGGAATTTTTGCACTAAATTTAGATACTTCTCAGTTACTATCATCAGTGCTCAAGACCTTTTAGACATTTCTCAGCCAATCAGAGAAAAGAAAAAATATGGTCATGTAATAAAGCAGTTTATCTTTCAATTTGACTCGCTACGAAATCACCCTTAAAGATATATTGGATTCATATAAAACCATCAAATATAATATGAGACATACTAGCATCAAGAAAGTGATTAATTTGATTTTTACTGGAATGGTAATAAAGTGATCTTGAATCCTAGCTAAGCTTTGCATTCATGAGTCCAAATTTTGTTTTTAGAATCCAACATGTTTAAAAAAAAACAAAAAATACCACCATCATTTGAATCCAGGTGATATCCAATCCTGCCTTTTTTCATCACAAAAATTTGACTTTTAAAAGCTGTGCTTAATAGTAAGTAATTTAAAAATGGTAGAATTTTCATATCACATACTTATTCACTTTATTGACAAGGTGTATCTAAATAATGTCAAAGTTATAAAAAAAAAATACGGTATTATATTAAATTGTGAGACATCTAACCGCTACATCTCTTAACAATACCTTTATATGGCTCGATTATCGAAATTGTAGAATCTTATACATATTTGGGATTAAACTTAAACTTTAACGGGAAATTTTTATCAGCGAGAAAGAAATTAGCAAATCAAGCACAAAAAGGGTTATATGCACTTTATGGGAAAATAAGAACTATACATATTCCAGTTGACTTACAGTTAAAACTATTTGATTCTCTTATTGAGCCAATTTTGTTTTATTCGTGCGAAATATGGGGTTTTGAAAATATCTATATACTTGAAAGAGTTCATCAATTTCTGAAAAATACTATCAGTTAGAACTAGTACTCCTAATTTCATGGTATACGGTGAAACTGGTAGATTTCCTATTGAAATTAGTTTAAAAAGAATATTAAATTTTTGGACAAACCTGTTGATAAATAAGAATAAGTTATGAAAATTGTATCAATTGTTATTGAATATGCATAACTCAAGTGATTAGGTGATTATACTTCAAAATGGATACTGTTTGTGAAATCATTACTCGATAATAGTAGTTTAAAGTTATGTATGGAATAACCAAATTGTATTAAGTAAATTGGATATTAAGTTGTATATTAAACAAATTCTGAAAGATCAATTCAAACAGAAATGGTATAGTGATATTGAGAATTTTCAAGGGGACAGTTTTATATGTTGTTTAAAAAAGATTTCGGATTCGGAAAATATTTGACAATTTTGGAGAAAAATCGCAGAATACAAATATCTTTATTACGTTGCCCCAACGTCAAGTTTTCTAGTTTTCTATAGAAACTGGACGCTGGAACAACACTCCTCGAATGGAGAAATACTGTACTTTTTGAGAAAACAGACAAATTGGAGATGAATTTCACTATCTATATCTGTGTCAAAACGAACACATACAGCGTATTCGTACAAAATTGATTCCATCATATTACATCGCTCACCCAAGAGAAGATAAACTGAAGGGCATTTTATCTCGTGTAATAAAACAGTTTTGAATAATTTGGCAATTTTCATCCAGAAAATTAATAAATTGTTTTAATTTATGTATTTACTTATACAGTTTCACTGCGACACAGTAATCCAAAATTATAATAGATCTCGAATTGATCATGGAGCTCTAATTTTATTGATAGAATTCTATGTAAGTGTTCGGTTCGTCGTTAAACATTCCATGTATGTGTAGTATTATAGTTAATTATTGGGATAGTTTATTTATTCCCTTGCCTTGTTCATCATTATATTAATGTTATATATTTTCGTTGCCTCTTGTAACTACGGAAGTTCTGGAGTGCCATGCAAAAAATAAATTACTTGTGCACATGAGTTACTAACTTGGACGCACGAGTTTCATAACTTGAGCGCACGAGTTACTAACTTGAGCGCACGAGTTCTTATTTTAAGGCTGTTTATATGGGGATATGGGTAAATAGGGGAGCCGGGAGGGGGTAATCCATTTGTGATCTGTGCTCACAGTAATTCTAGTTTTAGATTTAAGTTTTCTTTATTGTAGGTATACGAATGACGTTCACTTAATGTTCAGCAAACACAGATATTTGTTAAAGTCTTGAGAATTGAATTTTAAGAGTTATCGGTTTTGAAAAGAAAAGTGTTTGAATTATTTGAGTTGATACAGCTAGGTACATGTTTATGTATTCAATTGAACAGCTTTTATATGACTGCAAATTTGTTGAATATCCTAATTGTGTGTCGTTGTCGGCGTCGTCGTTCGTGAACGCCTGGTTTCCGTGCGATAGTTAGGGACCAAAAACGTGCATTTTCATCAATTTAAAAGTGAATTGATATTTTTTGGACTATTTTGTTGGGGTTTGTTTTAAGGTTTTTCGTATAGAACTTGCTAAGTCATGCAATATCAACGGTTTTTCGATTGTATCCATCTATTGTGAAATCAAACTGTAGCAAATTCACAAGGAAGTTGTGAAAAGAATAATATGTCCACATTTACTTTAATGCTTTACTTGTCGACATGTTGCGGTCATATTATGCTGCGCTTAGTGAAGCCATTTATTTGAAATTAATATGGCTTGACTTCTGCGTTTCGTCTTTTATTGACCAATGATTTTATGCGATTTGTGAAAAGTATCAAATCTAGTTAATTTGCTTTGAGTTCGTTGATAATATTTTCAGTATAATTTTACCAAAACATGTATTAACATCCATGCATCTCCTGGAAAGCAACAAACGATTTTATGTTTACAAAAAATTGTAGTAAACATATATCTGTACTTAATTTGGAATATCTTTTTTTTTATAGAATTTTAAATTCTCTCTGCCTATGAAATGAATGTTTCAAGAAACAAGATGTTAAAGTCACTTCATCATTATATCTTTAACTGGTTTTCCAATATGTTGATCTCGAGCACTGCTGATAAGTTGTCAGTCAACGAACTGGTCGTACACTGCATTTTGTGATACGTTTTATTACAGAACAAGCTATTTAAATTTGATCCTAGCCATGGCTTTCACATTTCAACGTGGGTTTTTACAAGAACAATTCTGACCAACATAAATAAACCATCAGTTTTTAAATTAGTACAACTTCGTAACGATATGGTTGTTCGTGCTCTTTAGGCAGCCACCGAATCGTACATAAAAGGAGTCTATCATTACAGAGTTAAATTTCATTTTAATATAAACTGAAACTGAGATCTAGTCATTAAAACTATATGCATCTGTTGCATTTTGTTTAAAGGTTAACCGATTATTACATGGTACATTACCACAGAATTCATTTGTCATTCATGTTTCATTCAGTTTTAGCTCGTTACCTATCAATAATATAAAGTTAAATAGAAAAATTTCAGTGACTATAACTTCCATTGAAATTTTTAGAGGAATAGAACATTTCTAATTTATAAGCAAAATTCCGTTGCCCAAAACATTGACAAATGGATCTGATAAATATTTGTCGTCTCTTTGGTTAAATTCAATGTCTTTCTTAAACTGACTCTTCTTCGTTGTCTGGTAATTTAATTGTTTTATGAAAGTTTCTATAAAGTAATGTAAAAAAAAAATTACAAACTGTTTAAAAGGAATCCCCAAATAATCATTTTAGTATTAAAAAACACAAACTTATGTATATTACTACAAGTTGTAAATTTAAGATGGTCTCTATGCAAAGATTTGGAATTTGATAAATAATTCATGGTGGCTTCCAAATATTCTAATTTTACCACGGGTTTAGCCTTTATATTATAATATATTGCCACGAGCGACAGCTACAGCCACCGTGAATTATTTCACTCTAACAGAATAGTTTCTACGACATTTTGAAATGCCACAACATAGGTGCGACTCTACCAATTACTAGTATTAAGTTTCGGATAAATGCACGCCCAGAATAATATTGATTCACATATTTGGTAAAGTTTGACAGCATGGTAATCACATAACAAACATATTACACACACATAAGGAATATCAAGTGAAAAAGGATAGGTTTAAGAATAATAAAGTGCGAAACATAAACTGAACAAGCTTTGAAACTACAAGTAGGGGTTAATAACTAGGACATGTGTAGTACGATGCATGTGCGCTTGACTTTAATTTTGTTACATGAACTCGTATGTTAAAACGAGCCAGAAAAGTTTCTTTCTTTTTCTTAACAAATGTAATGAATTTTTTTATGTAGAATCTGAAATATTGAAGCTCATCTCCATTGAAACTTTACATAAGACCTTAATTTTCAGTTGAACATTGGTATAATTGCAAATTTATAAAAAAATATTTTTCACAAAAAATAGAAATGTTGATATGATATTTCTGTTCCTATAGTCAATTTTCATTTATTTTTTGGTGTTTGAAGCGCAGGCAGTATTTTGAATTTCTGAATATATCAGTGAGGCCAGTTAAAATGAAAAATTTCACATCTGAATTTGGAGTCTCCATATAGGTTATTACCTAACGCAAGTCATTAAAAGCTTGTTGGAAACTTTACATGAGGATTCAAAATATCCTGATTTTAAAACGGGTAGGCCATTTATACCAAATGCTTAGCCATGAGCGTTTGAATCAGGTCATATTAGAATCATGACGTTGCCAAACAAGTCGTCTGATGTCAGTGATGTTGGAATAAAAATATCCATATTTGACCAGGGGTGTAGACTGAGATAATTTGAAGCAGGTGATTCTAGAATACCGGTTTTTGACTAATTTAAGAAAACATCTGTAGTTATTTCGACTAATATTCATACAAAAGACCGCCTTTATACCACCAGTTTTGCGCAAAAATATTCAAAGGTCTATTTATCTGATTTTGAATAAAATATTTTACACCATAAATTAAGAACCAGTATTAGGACACTAAAAGTGCTTTAATAAGAATAGGTCATAAACTCACATAAAATTATAAGATGGCAGATATTTTGAAATTCACCCAACATAACATTGATGATGACATATTATTTAATTGCAATACTCATAGAAGAAGACCCTCAAATAATACTGAACGAATAACCATGAGATGAAGAACAACGATCAAGAGTTGTTGTTTTATCCTTTGGTATGAAGAAAAAAAAAGGGGGGGGGACCGTTCTTGTGTTTTAGTGAAATTGACTAGAAAGTGGTATGGACGCATAAAAATAGGTACTTTTTGACGCTTTGATATTTTGATGTTAAGTACTCCGTCTGACTAACTATCAATTTTTAGAGCGAATTGTTACATGCAATTCAACTTTAATTAAAAAAAACACTAATCATACAAAAATTATAGATAAAACTTGCAAGAGTTTCTTCTGTATATTGAGAAATTACTGGGCTTTACATTTGTGAAAATTTTATCTATAACAGTGCTCATTCTGTCGAATTTATCAAATTGATAAAAACGTTGCATTATTTGCTGAATTAAATTTTACAGTTTTCGTTTGTTCATCGTTAATTTTTTTATTATCATCAATTGATCCTGTATAGAATCAATTGTGAAAGCCAAGGTGCGTCTTTCTCGTATATAGCTCTGTGCTTCTAAGATGGTTTTGGATTTACCCCTTTTGGTCATTTTGGCATTTTTTTTTATTGTTCTGTTGGTTTTCAATATTTTAGACCTTGAGCACAACTGTTGAGTCGTTGTAATTTTCGGGAACAAGAATTTTACGTGTAAAGTTATTGTGATATTTTTTAATCATCTTCATAAAATCATGGTAGAACAGAACTTTGGCAGTAAAAAAGACGTACACTCTTTCTCCCTTGTTAGACATAGTTCCTTTTAATATTTAGTAGAGAATTACAGTTTAAAACAGTTAGTTCTCCGTAATATTTAGTAGAGAATATTGAACTTCAAATACAATTTCAGTTTCTACTTTGAATCTGATAGAATAAGGAAAACGCTTTTATGAATGAAACGATCTCCTGAAAAGTAAATGATTTATATGTTTTGTTTTAAATACTTTGTATACAAAGTGCGGGAAAGGGGATTGGTCTGGTACTGTTACCCTTTTTCCCTTCTTTTTACTCCGTCTACTTTTTTTCTTTATATTTTTCTAGTTTCATTTTATTTAATTCGTTTTGTTTCAGGGCCATATTTTTATCTGGAAATGCAGATTTATTTTGTCATACGCTGTTTCTGGATACATGGATGTTGGTTCGGATTATTCAAATTAGATCTAAATATTGGCAAATAAAAATAATAATAAATCGAAGTATTAATAATATATTATTGTTATCTTTTGAGTACCAGTAGATCTTGCATCAATGATTATTTTTGCTATTTAATGTATACCGTCACAATTTTCTCCTTAATATTTACCTGTACAGCTAAAATATAGAATCCTGAACCAAAATAGATATGGTTGCTAGGGACTCTTCATCGGTTGCTATGGACTTTTTCATTGGCATTGACTCTTGACCTTTCTTTTTGACTTGAACAGGTAAATTGTAGGGCCCTGGACCCAAATATATATGGTGGCTAGGGACTTTTTCATCGGTTGCTATGGACTTTTTCAATGGCATTGACTCTTAACCTTCCATTTTGACTTGAACAGGTAAATTGTAGGACCCTGAACCCAAATATATATGGTGGCTAGGGACTTTTTCATCGGTTGCTATGGACTTTTTCAATGACCTTGACCTTTCTTTTTGACTTGTACAGGTAATTATAAGGTCCTTAATCCAAATATATATGGTTGCTAGGGACGTTTTCATATGTTGCCAGGAACTTTTTCATCCGTTACTATGGAATTTTTCAATGACATTGACTCTTAACCTTCAATTTTGACTTGAACAGGTTTGTAGGGTCCTGAACCGGAAATATATATGGTTGCTATGGACTTTTTCATCGGTTGCTACGGACTTTTTCAATGGCATTGACTCTTGACCTTCCATTTTCACTCGAACAGGTGAATTGTAGGGTCATGAACCCAAATATATATGGTTGCTAGGAACTTTTTCATCGGTTGCTATGGACTTTTTCAATGACATTATAAGATCCTTAATCCAAATATATATGGTTGCTAGGGACTTTTTCATCGGTTGCTATGGATTTTTTCAATGACCTTGACCCTTGACACTCCATTTTACTTGTACTGCTACCATTTAATTTATTTCAAGTAACGGCCTAAACATCAGTGACAATGTCAGACCATTATTTTCTGTTTACATGTAAATAATCTTTCAAGGGCAAAAACTCCTATAAGTGGTCAAGTGACGATGTTGACTTATTTGTAGATCTTATTTTGCTGAACATTTTTGTTGTTTGTCTTTATCTATTATTATATTCAAGATGACAACCTTAAACTACAAAATTTCCTTAAAATTAACAATTCAGGGGCAATAACCCAACAAAGGGTTGTCCGATTCATCTGATTTCATGGCTGGTAGATCTTGACCTGTTGAACATTTTTACCCCGTCAGTTTTGCTCTTAATTCTCTGGTTTTTGAGATATAAGCCAAAATCTGCATTTGACCCCTATGTTCTATTTTTAGCAATGGCGGCCAAGTTTGTTGATGGATCAAAACTTCGGATAAAATTTATACACAAGATACCCTTTGGAACATTCAGTTAAAGTTTAAAGGTATTTTCCCAGTAGTTTCAGAGAAGATTCTTGAAAATAGTTTACGACGACGACGACGAAGCCGACGACGACGACAGACGACGTACGACAGCGGACGCCAAGTGATGGCATAAGCTCACAGCGACCTTTGGGCCAGGTGAGCTAAAAAACCAAGCGATTCACTGTACGCTACGATAACGTCAAGATCGATAACTCTTGACGTAACGTTATTCGGTAACGTCCCACCTTAAAACTGAATCTAAAACTGTTGATGTGTATCAATGGCTGACAATACGTAAAAGTCAGAAAAATTGTTTGACCTACGAATATCAATAGGGATAGGTCTGTTACATGTTAATGGGTCGCAAATTGCTATGCCGAGACTGGGACCTCAGCCTCAGTTCCGACACAACGAAACAATTAACAAAAACCCTTCCGTTAAATGAAACTTACACAAAATCATGTTCCCAGTCGACATGCCAGTCATCTTAATGAAATGGGACTATGATTCCAACTATTAAGATGTCTTAAAAATGCATACAAATGAAATTAAAAAAAAAGATTTCCAACAAATAAATAACAACCCATGTTCTTGACTAGATAAAGCTTGAACTGAGACTCCTTGTCACACTTGGGGATAAGAGTTAACCTCCCAAATCCATCACCAACTGTATATTCATGATGGCAGTTTGGTAGAAGCCAGTCTTTTGTGAAGTCAAAGTTTGCAAATGAAACCAAATACTTTAAATTGATAACTATTTTGGTAGTATATTCAACAATAACAAATTAAGGTATATACATAATCATATAAAAAATAAAACATTTCTATAAGCTTTAGAAAAATAGAATATGAAATAGATCCATCTCAAATATGGTTTAATGGTGGAATACCAAATCTACTGAAGGAGACCTGGAAGAAATATGTCGCCAAAAATCTACCATAGATAATTTAAACTATTTGTTAAAAAAGTGGACCAAGGAAAAGTGACGTGCATGGCACGATCAATGTTATCTTCTTGGAAAGTGTATATTTCCATGAGCAATTACAATTATGCCTCACGTCGCGCAATATGTTGGCATCACTAAACGTAACGTCAATTTGTAACGTTATGAGGTAAAAATACGCTAGATTTATGAAAGACGTTTTTACTTATAAAGTTATGGATTTTATTTTGTTTCAGAAGTATTTCTTGATCATTACATTGAAAGTGTGATCGTTTAGAAATATTTTTAATTTTGTTTTTGAGAAATTAACGTAATTTATTTATTAGTTTTTGTTTACTTTGTTTGTTTATCCGTTTATTATTTTTAGAAGTCTTTTTAAACTTTTCTGTGGTTGTCAAATTTTCAGTCCACCTATTGTTTCTGGTCTAAAAAATCGAATTTATATCCAACATATATAGTATTTGTGTAACTACGACATTCATTTAAGAAATAAAATCCTGTTACAGTCCCGTTTCGGTTTGAAGCTACGACATCATTTTTGGCCTGTGTGACATTTTACTGAGAAATCGAAAATTTTGGATAATTATCGAAATTTTAAATGCATTAATAGAAGGTAAAATGTATAAAAATGCCAAGAAAATGCACAATTTGAATTTTTTCAAATCTGATGTATAGAACAAAACCTATGTTCCCTTTCTGTTAAAAATTTAATATGCTAAGCGTCAAGCGTCAATTTATTCATTTCGGCTCTGTGTGACATTTCATTGCGAAATCGCAGAAATGGATGTTTAGTCATAAAATTGCAGAAGAGAAAAACAATTCGACTTCTGTTAAAAGGAGAAATGAATGCACATGTTTCTAAGTAGAACATTTATATGATTGGAAATCGTGTTCATAACTTTTGAAAAACGGACACATTTTCGAAATGTGACGTGGATCGTCTTCTTAAACTAGAGGCTCTCAAGAGCCTGTATCGCTCACCTGGATTTAACTTTTCACCTTAGCAGACCTAAAAATTTAAGTGTTGCAGTCAATTTTGGCTGGTGTTTCTATAGGATTCTATGTTAAACTAATTTCAGCTGTGGCAGTCATTTTGGTTGACAGTCCAGGTCAACGGATATATTTCTAAAAGAGAACCATCTAAGGACCATTTCTGCTAAGTATTGTTCCAACTGGATAAGTGGTTTCAGACAAGAAGATTTTTAAATGAATTTTCCTATAGGGTCCAATATTTAACTAAGTTACGTGTGGCAGCCATCTTGGTTGACAATCCGGGTGATCGAACACATTTCTGAAAGAGGACCTCCTAAGGACAAATGCTGCCAAGTCTGGCTCCAATATGTCAAGTGGTTTCAGACAAGAAGACTTTTCAATGAATTTTTCCATAGGGCCCTATGTTAAACTAAGTTTGGGTGTGGCGGCCTTCTTGGTTGACAGTCTGGGTCATCGCACAAAATTCTGAAAGAGGACAATCTAAGGACCATTGCTACTAAGTCTAATTCTAATTGGCTTAGTGATTTCAGACGAGAAGATTTTTCAATGAATTTTTCCATAGGGACCTATGTTAAACTAAGTTTGGGTGTGGCGGCCATCTTGGTTCACAGTCCACGAAATCAGACACATTTCTGAAGGAGGACATCCTAAGGACCAATGCTGCCAATTCTGGCTCCAATATGTCAAGTGGTTTCAGACAAGAAAATTTTTCAATGAATTTTCCTATAGGGCCCTATGTTAAACTAAGTTTGGTTGTGGCGGCCATCTTGGCTGACAGTCCGGGTCATCGGACACACCTCTGTAAGAGGACTATCTAAGGACCATTGCTGCCAAGTCTGGTTCTAATTGGTCAAGTGGTTTATGACAAAAAGATTTTTCAATGAATTTTCCCCTAAGGCTCTATGTTAAACTAAGATTTCGGTTGTGGCAGCCATCTTGGTTAACAGTCTGGGTCATTGGACATATTTCTGAAAGAAAACCTCCAAAGAACCATTACTGCCAACTTTGGTTCCAACTGGCCCTGTAGTTTCATATAAGAAGATTTTTGAAATTCACCCCCCCCCCCTTTTTTCTATTTTCAGTAACAGCAGTCATGTCAGTTGAAAGTTCGGGATGTCGGACATATTTTTTGAAGGGGGTCGCCCAAGGACCATTCCACCAAAGTTTGGTCTCAATTAACCCAGTGGTTTGAGAGGAGAAGATCTTTAAAGGAAAGTTTATGCTGGATGCCGTCTTTAAAGGGCAAAAACTCCTATAAGGGGCCAATCAATGATTTTGGTCATGATGACTTATTTGTAGATCTTACTTTGTTGAACATTTTTGCTGTTTACAATATGTCTTTATCTATAATAATATTCAAGATAATAACCTAAAACTGCAAAATTTCCTTAAAATTAACAATTCAGGGGCAATAACCCAACAAAGGGTTGACCGATTCGTCTGAAAATTTCCTGGCAGGTAGATCTTGACCTGATGAACATTTTTACCCCATGTCAGTTTTGCTCTAATTGCTTTAGTTTTTGAGATATAAGACAAAAACTGCAGTTTACCCCTATGTTCTATTTTTAGCCATGTCGGTTGGCAGGCGGGGTCATCGGACACATTTTTTAAACTAGATACCCTAATGATGCTTGTGGCCAAGTTTGGTTCCATTTGGCCCAGTTGTTTCAGAGGAGAAGATTTTTGTAAAAGTTAACGGACGCCGGACGACGGACGCCGGACGACGGACGACGGACGCCGGACGACGGACGCCAAGTGATGAGAATAGCTCACATGACCCGAAGGGTCAGGTGAGCTAAAAAAGAGTGGTTTATGTAAAATTCAAGAACTAACTATTATTTTTTTTATTCGTAGGTTTGTGAATGCATGCTCATTAATATGCGATATTATTTTTAACTTAACCATTATAAAAGAAAATATAAACACTAATATTATAATCCTTTACTGGGTTTGAAAATTTGTCCTTACGTTTTGTGACATCCCCGTGCGCTTTAAGAGTTACATGATACTAAAATAAAATTTCGCATAAACATTTTGATAAGTACATGATATCGCAAGAAAAATATTCAATGTAAAACATAATGTTAAAATCAGAAGAAATACAATTTGTTTTTTTGCTAGCTTTTTCAAGATTTACGTATCAACTTTGTCCATTTTTCCGACGTTTTTTCCTGTTTACAGGCTTTTGTTTACGTATTGGTTATTTTCGGTAAAATACGCTAATGACGTCATAACTTATAAGACGTAATCATTTTCTATAAACAAATGAAGTCACCAAAAATGATGATTTTTGTTTGTTAACCACTTTTCTCCTGGAGATAAATATATAGAAATGTCTGATTTTTTTTTGTTACGCCTCTACAGCTAAAAATATCTCTTTTTTAGCGTTCTCTAGTTACGCACAGAAAAACTATTTTACCAGCAAACAGTGGGATTTTGTGATTAAGTAAATGTATTGTTTTATTTGATTACGTTTAGAAATAAATTTTGGTCAATCGCTTTTTTTTTAATGAATATTTTGTTTTTATGAACATCCATTTAATTTTTTATGAACATACATTTAATTTTTACGAATAATTATTTATTTTTATGAACATATATTTTATTTTTTGTGAATATTGCAACGTTTGACAAGCCACACCGGACTGCATGTTATAAGTTTTCTTCAATTTATTACCATACAATGTCACGAGGAACTTTAACGTTTAATTTATTGCTATTGTGTAAATAGCATATTACTATAGTATGCACTTATAGTCTTTTTTAGACGTAGATATGAGTTTAATAGACCTAAAATATTAATATTGACCGAAGGCGAAAGTCAATATTATTCGATACAAAAGACTGTATTTTGTTTTATTACATAATAATCCGTTAACTCCGTAATTTTAAAGTTAGACTCTTTGATATTCGTAATCCATACCCCTCCTCCTCCCAAAAAAACAGTCTTCTTCATCAAACACAAAAACAAGAAAAATAAAACACTGCAAAAACTTTGTGCGAAAATAACCTTGTACCACCGCCACAATTTTGCTCATTTTTATTTACAACTGCGTCTGTTCTTCCAGTCGGACATTTTTTTCTGTTTATTCAAAGCGCTAACATACAACGAATCTCGTCGGATGACGAATTAAATTCGGAGACTTGAAAAATAACCGCGTTATAGCTACGTAATTGAATAAAAGTGAAAGCGAAAGTGAAAGGAGTCAATATGGTTTTTAATCAAACGGAATATCATGTGACCGCATTCAGACCAATTAGATTATCTCAATAACATCAGTATGTAATAAAATATGTTATTGTCTAATCTGCGAGACTAAAGTCCTTTAGATTATTCCAAAGAATGTAATATCCAAAGAAAAAATCGATTATCTTTACTTATTCAATCTGAGTTATCTCTCTTTTGTCCAATTGGTATCAAAAGGGGGCAGTACGCAGTAATCTCTATTTTCTGTCTATTTTTGAAGAAACAAGCTTAGTTAAGTTGAAATGTATTATTAATCTTGATATTTATTTAGTTTAAAATTTCTTTACAAATCTGTAAAAGATAAGTAACTAAAACTAGAGAGAAAAAAACACTTTCCCCAGTATTTCTGTCACTCATAACTTTGAAGTATAACATTTTAAATATTTACCCGTTTCTATCGTAAAGGATGCTTTATTTAATTTATTTCAGTCTTAACAACAGAAATGTTAAAAGTTTTCTATCCGTAAAGATAGTGAATAAAAGCGTTTTGGTCAATTATCAAGACGGACATTTACAGGTCTTATGTTGGTCATGTCACATCCTGTAATTGAAGCTTTTTACAACAAATAATATCAACAATTTACAAATACAGTCATCATGTTTGACCGCAAATTTGCTCATATTGACACCCACCGTATGAATGACTCCTAAAAGACATAGTTCAGTAAATTCGAAAGCCGATTTCTTGTATTGAATTTTTTGGCCAATTTATATCTCTCATGCATAGCTCGGTCTTTAGATGTTTCTGGCTTTATTCCTTTTGGTCATTTTGGCAATTTTAAATTTGATCTTCAACTTTTTGGATTTTTGACTTTTTAGGCCTTGATCACAATGGTGAGTCGTAAATCGACGAAATGTGCATCAAAACTGGTATAAAAGAATGTGATTATTATATAGGTTTGCGCAGTTCGTCATCGTTTTAACTGTTAATATACACATACAAACATTGTTGTAGATATCGAATTAATTTTGCAATGGCCACGCTTTTACAATATTATTATCATCCAAACAGCAATATAACTGTATTGTCTATATTTGTGAGCAAAGTCATATTCTAACTACTGTTTCATTGTATTTTCCATATATTACTTGATACTAGTCTTGCACGCATTGGAAGTTGGTGCAAGTTAAAATCTTTCCATTAATGAAACATTTAGCTCGTTATAAACATTCACCATTTTAAACGACAAAATAGACAACTGGAATTTCCCATCACTTATATTTTAGGGATTTATATATTTTTCATATTCACATTCATATTGGAGTTTTGTGTATTTTGAAATACATGTAGGTATATACATTTTGACCAAGGTTTGTCTTTGTTCATTCAGACAGTAACTGATCATATGATGAACTAGTTCACTATACTTTTGAGAAATTAATTAAATCCTTTTTTTCACTTATTTATTTGCAAAGCTTCAGCTAAAATGACCGAAAAATTACCCAGATACCTCATTCTGTGACCAACTGAAAACATATTGCAGGCTTTATCATTATGAATATCTCATCGTATTCTAATACGGAAGCAACAGGACAAAAGTTGTGACAAATTATAAATATATATAAATATGTAAAACAATAAAGCAATCAACAATTCAAAGGTTTCTGAAATTAAACGGTTGGTCAATACAATTGTAAGTACGAGAAATAAATTCGTGTATAAAAAATCTTGTAGTGATAAAACGGCACAACAAATTAACATCTGAGGCAAGAAGTGTATTGACAAACATTTTACAGATTAATTTTAACAGAACAGTAAATGGAGAGGAAACATTACTTTTTAACTGCAGTACATAAAAAACTCACCTGAAAGAAATCATATAATCCAGATGTAAACCAAATCGCTAATGTCACGTATATCCTTACATTAAGTATAAATATGGTGGGTAGATAGTGGTAGGATTACCTTCATCACGCTATTGTTTACTGAAACATTATATAATGTCTATCAGGACACCAAGGTAGTCTACAAACGTTTTGCACTTTGGGTAATTTTAGTACGATTTCCCTAACGTAAAGTTGAAATAGTTTTTCTAGATTCTTGATTAATTTTACATACGGGTATATGTATATATGCCAACTTTGAGCCATATTTCTCATCTTTACTATCGAGTTGGGCATTCAACAGCAATGATAGATACATAAAATTTTCTGGGCCTGGTACCGGAGTACTGATGGATAATTAGTGTTTCAAAACTTTAACAACAGTGAAAAACAACATATATATGGTTTGATAAGAGTGAAATATTCCCAATACCCCCTAAATTTCAATAGTTTGTGGTTTTGTCCGGCCTGGGAACTTCGTCTTATGGTGAGTTCATTATAGTAATGGCGTCTTTAATAGTGAACAAAGACCTTCATGTAAACAATGAAGATGTAAACAAGGATTTTAAATCTGATAAACAATTTTCGAGGAAGAGAGATCTTCCTTGTAGTCCCGATGATCTGCCCAGTAACTTAAAACTAACTTAACGAAAAATAAAATCTAGAAGATTTAGTTTTTTCAGCTGAAAATTTAACAAAAGAGGGGATTGATGACTCCAAAGTTGAACAGTTTTAAGCCCGAAAATCTAGGTTTTCATTTAATATCCAGGAGCTCATTTGTTGCATTCTGAAAGATGACTCCTTTTTAGATAAAACTGTGCCCAAATGAAGTTGTTAAGCCGCTTGAAAACAAGATTGACGACCAGGCAAAACAAACTTCTGAACACTAAAACATGATACAGAAGAACAAGACAATTCTGGACGCACATGTCAAAAAGTTAGTTGAACACAAAAAAAAAAATGGACACAAGAATCTATTATTCAAGAACATAATGTTACAATTAATAAATTGGAGGAAACGGTTAATGCCTTGCAAAATAATGTTTATGATCTTGATTGGCATCTAGACGAACAAGAACAATATTCTAGACGTACAAGCCTTAGATTCCATAATATCCAATGCCCTGATTCAAATAAGATCAGAAAATTAATACGGACGATATTATACTGGACATTTGTAAAAATGAACTCGGTGTTCAAATAACTTTAAATGAAATTGGTCGAACACTTCCGATTGGGAAATTAAAAAACAACAAAGTACAAGTAATTGCAAGGTTTGCAGATAATTTAACTCCAAGAAGACTTCATATTATAAATGAACTGAATGAGCCCCGTTTCAATGAAGAAATTAAAGCATGTTGGTCATCAAATGGTAGAATATTTGCAGTCGGCAAATACAGTGACACAATAAAGCTCAAGACATCGCAAATCTTCTATCGCAACAATCAGTTCCTCAGTCTGACGATTCGGTGCAACAAGAGTTATAAACATTTTCATGAACGTGGTGTTTGTTATTCTTTTTTCGTACTATTTATTGAACTTATTGAACTACTGAGTTCTGTTCATGTTTATATTCAAATCAGTGGTTTAAATTACATCCAACTTGCAAACACATACACACATTAATCCATAATTACGCAAAATGAATCATTAAGATAAAATCCTTCAAATATGACGTTCTGAAAAAATCTCCAAAATATACTTCATTGTTTTCAAGGAAAAAAATTAATGATAAATTACGACTATTATTCTTTTGTCAATAAGGTTAGCTCGACTTGCACATTCCCATTCTAAAAATAGCCTCATATTAATTGTATGCTGATTAATGTGTGTGTGTGTGTTAGTGTGTTAATTTCTGTTTTACTTTATATGTATAAATATTTTTCACATTTAGACCCTTGATTCAAATTGTAACTGTTTCCTTTTAGGATAATTGAAACAACAATTCACTGGGATTCTCGGTAGACCGAAATCCGTATAATTTGTGCAATGTTTATAGTTCTCTCTTTTTCTTATTTTTGTATACTCTCTGTTTTAACCTTTCCACTGAGTTACACTTTGCTTTTCTTTATACTTGATGTGATCATGCAGGTTATTGATGTACAAATTCATAAGTCAACCTATCGCCTGAAACTTACTTGCAGAATTGTTTTTGGTAATGGGTAATGACTTAATGGCTCACAGATTGGCGATAAGGTTGTTTTATTTCAGAATAAGGTATGTATCCCAAAGAGGTTTAATTCCAACCATTAATTATGTTATTTTTTTTCTTGCATATTGTAGTTTACTCGTTAAAGCGATTCGCTAAAATATTTCTCGAAATAACTCACAAATATATTAGTACATGCTTTTACGAGAATATCTCCTTTACACTAATCATTTTACGATTGATTCTCCTCTGAACGATACTGAGGAAAATCCGGGCCCAGAACCGCGTAACAGCGAATTGAATATTTTTCACTGGGATGCCAGAAGCGTCCGAAATAAAATCCAATACATGCAAACAATTTCGAATAACGCTTCAATCATATGATATCCGAGAGTCACTTAGATTTTGAAACTCCTGGGATGATGCCTCTGCTGGTGGACCCTATGTCCCCGAGGGTATTCGCCAACCCAGTCGTCAGACTTGTCTGACATGATTATTCATTGATTTGTTACAGAAATTACCAGTATTTAGCAAAATTCAAAAATAATAGAAATACTAAGGGTTCATTCCTTGTATTGTACAGGGTAGACCTCCTTAGCTGAAATTTGGCTTCCTATTTCGGTATTTTTGGTTGAGTACTTCTTGTTTAATATAAGTTTGGTTTTTGGTCTTCCATATGTTTCGGTTTTAATGCTGCTGATGAGAGGTAACTCCTTGAAATGCGTCGTATACAGCATATTATCATATTTCCCCATGCCTATATCGACCTGCTGAGGCCTTCACAATTTCCCGTATTTCGGCACTGTGACGTCGTAAAGAGTTGACCCCACCCTAATATGAGCTGATTCGAATATATCAGCGACGTCATAATGTTTGACCCAACGTTGACCCAAATATATCAGGAAAACATCCGGTTATAGGCAGATGGCCATTGAAAAGTAAGAAATTCCATTAAGATTGCTAGTTAACAATACGATAAATTTATCATCAAGTTTTCTTCAAACAAATATTGTAAAATATAAGCCGTTCGACACAATATGAAGCTTTTTAGCTCGTTCGCTGCGCTCACTCGCCGAAAAGCTTCACATTGTGTCTCGCGGCTGATATTTTACGATATACCTTTGCAGAAAACCTGATAATATGTACGTATAAATTTACTATATCTAATATTAGTATCTTTGGATTGTTATTTTGAAACTCCTAGGATGATGCCTCTGCTGGTGGACCCTAGGGTATTCGCCAACCCAGTTGTCAGACTTGTCTGACATGATTATTCATTGATTTGTTACAGAAATTACCAGTATTTAGCAAAATTCAAAAATAATAGAAATACTAAGGGTTCATTCCTTGTATTGCACGTGGTAGATCCCCTTAGCTGAAATTTGGCTTCCTATTTCGGTATTTTTGGTTGAGTACTTCTTGTTTAATATAAGTTTGGTTTTTGGTCTTCCAAATGTTTCGGTTTTAATGCTGCTGATGAGAGGTAACTCCTTGAAATGCGTCGTATACAGCATAGTATAAATTTACTATATCTAGTATTAGTATCTTTGGATTTTTATTTTTAGACCTAAATTTTCCAATTGACAATCTTATTATTTCTTGTTACAATAACATTGTTTCTAGAAAAGATAGGAATTGGTTTGTTGGAGGGGTTATGGTATACATATCTGATAACATTCATGCTGTTCTGCGACATGACCTTGAATTCGCTAACGGTGAGTTGATATGGTTAGAACTCGTATTTCCTAATTTTAAGATACTTCTTTGTGCAGTATATAGATCCATAGGTGCAGTAAACCACTTCTGGGATAATTTTCATAGCTCAATTGAAAAGGCCCTAGAATCGTCATCAAAGGTTATGATAACAGGTGATTTGAATGTAAATTTATTGGTAGAAACTACTGATAAACTGACAGAATAATAAATACGTTTAATATGAAAAATTATATTTATGAACCTACCCGATATGGTGCATTGTTGGATCCCGTGATTATTTCGAACGAAATTTCAGTAACTTTTTCTGAGGTAATTGATGTTGGCAGGATTAGCGATCATGATGCAACCAATGTCTCTGTCCACATTTCAATAAATTTACAAACATCTTATTCTAGAGACATTTGGATCTATAAACGTGCAAATTTCGAAGGATTCAATCGGGAAATTGAAAATTGATTGGGAAACTTTCTTACTACGTGATAATAGTGGAGTTGATGTAATGGCCGTAAAGTTACTGCGAAATACTTAGATCTAGCCACAATATATATCCCAAGCAAAAGCGTTACTATACGACCTAATGACAAACCGTGGTTTAACTCTGAAAAAAGAAAACAAATAAGGGTTCGAGATCGTCTACACAAACGGTTGAAACGAAATACTAGTATTTTAAATCCAAATTTGAAAGAGAAGTACAAATCACAAATCACAAAGGAACAAAGTTAATAATATGATTCATTATGGACGCGAGCAATTTTTCTTCAGTGCGAACGATCTTCTGCATAAACAAACGTTGGTTAGTCCGAAATCAGACTGGAGCTTCGTTAAAAAAGTACAAGACAACACTAAACCAGAAAATATACCCCCTTTTATTTTGACAGTATATCAGAGAATATTCTCATAAACGAAGCCGATAAAGCCAATCTCCTAAACAGATTCTTCTGCTAAATATCTGATTTAGAAAATTCAAATGCACCTCTTCCTGAATTTGAACGACAAACTTACAAGCAGTTTGATATACCGTTTATAACACTAGGTGAGATTAGAGATGTATTCGAAATTCTACAATTAGGTAAAGCAGTTGAACACAATAAAATTAGTCATAATATGCTGAAACATACGTCGTCTACCATATGTAAGCCTTTACAAATTATATTTAACCAATCTTTTCAAAATGGTAAATTTCCTAACCTTTGGAAATCAGCCCTAGTTATTTAAAAATGGTATTAAATCTGATCAATCAAATTACAGGCCCATATCACATTTGAGTTGTGTTGGTAAAGTATTCGAGCGGATCATCTTTAAACATGTCTATAATTTTCTCCTTGAAAACTCATTAATATATAAGTATCGATCAGGTTTTATGATGGGACATTCTACTGTACATCAGTTGATCGAAATTTATCATAATATATTCTTAGCTTTGGAGAATCGAAAAACTGTATGTACCGTATTCTGTGACATTTCAAAGGCTTTTGATCGTGTTTGGCATAGAGGTTTAGTTAAAAAATTAAGAGCGTATGGTAATCTTATAAAATGGCTCGAAAATTATATTGATAATAGATCACAAAAGGTAGTTATTAAACATCGTACTTCAGAATCTGGCACTATTAAATGAGGTGTTCCCAGGGATCAGTTTTAAGTCCTTCCTCTTTTTATTGTATATTAATGACATCTGTTTGCCGATGAACCCTCACTTTCTTATTCTTCTACCAATATTACAGAAATCGAAGTAAATTTAAATTCAGATTTACAAATAATTTTTGAGTGGTCTAAACAATGGTTGGTAAATTTTAATCCTCCAAAACTACCTCTAGAATAGTTAATAAACCGTACATTGTTTTTAACGGTGAACTGATTACATGTGTGGAAATCCACAAACATTTAGGAATAACGTTTAGTTCAGAGTGTAAATGGAGTTGTCATATTAACAATATTGTACAAAGCACATCTAAACAAATTTCCTTACTACGTAAATTTAAGTTTACTCTCAGCGGGCAAAACCTGGAAAAAATTATTTTTCATATATAGTTCCCATATTAGAATACGCTTGTGAATTATGGGATGGGTGTAATAACCAAGATATAGGTAAAATTGAAAAAAATCAAATCGAGGTAGCCAGAATTGTCACATGTTTACCTAAATTTGCAAGTATTGAATCATTGTATTTTGAAACGGGTTGGGAACCCTTAAGAGTCAAGAAGACGCAGAAGCAAATTAGGAATGTTTTATAAAGTTCATCATAATAGTGGCCCAACTTATTTACAATACTGTCTAAATTCTTTTTCTACAGGAAATCCCGAACGTATTTTAAGGAATAATAGTGACTATAGATACCAACTTACTCGTCTCCAGTTATACTCAAATTCTTTTTTTCCTTCCACTATTAGATTATGGAATAATTTAGAAGTAGACATTCGCAGTCCACCCTCAATTGGAAGATTTAAAAAATCCCTTGTATCTGATACGTATGTTAAACCACCTTCATACTATTGTATTCGCAACCGAAGTCTAAATATATTACATACAATAATTCGTCATAGATCTAGTGCCTTAAATGCAGATTTATTTAGAGTTAACTTTACCAATGATCCAGGTTGTGCCTGCGGATGGGTAATAAAGGATTCTATTCACTATTTTTTGGAGTGTAATCGCTACATCAGAGCAGATTTTACGCGCGGTGTTGGTGTCAGTTTTAACTTTTACCGTAATTGTGGTAAAATCGATGTATTATGAAAGCCATTATACATAAAATGTTATGATTTTTTGTACAAGGTGCATGTTAAATACTCGTAGACTCAATCAATATGACCTTCAATATAATAAAAAGTCTTTTTATATTTTTATTCTTTGCTTTAAACGCATATAACGTGAAAAAAAACTAATGTAATGCATAACACATATCATAGGTTTGTTGGAGTTTTTTTTCGTCAGGAAAATCGTAATTTTTGTCACATTCAAACAACTTTTTGCTTTGTGGTCTGCTCGAATAACGTCCTAAGTGACGTCATAGTAATTTTTTGAAAAAAAAAGATGGACGCAGTGGCCAAAATTCCAATGTAACGCACCCGGGTATATAAGTGTAATAAGTGTATACCAAAATGAAGACCGGTAAGAAAGTGTTAATAAGTGAATAGGGAAAAAATGAAACCGCAGAAAAAAATCTTTTTTCTTCTAGTTTCTGAATCTATCAAACATATTTAATATTTCCGCTAAAGAAAAATACCACATAAAAAACCCGATGTCCAAACCGAATGTCCACGACATTTTTTAGCGTTAACATAACGCTTTGTCTGTTTTTGGCTCATATGATATGTAACAAATATTTCGCTCTGAAAAAATTATAAATGCTTCAAAATACATTTTTTCTCTTGTTTTTATCAATAAAAAATGATTGAATGGTCTTTACGCGAACGATTTATTTTGAAAATTTAAGGAGTCTAATAACTTGGTCCACTTGGTCCAGTTCCGACGTTTTCAAACTTTTACAACGTTATGAGTTTTTATACACATTAGAAAATTACCGTTATATACAAACAAATTATTATATGTATTAAAAACTCTAAAAGCAACTGTTGGTGTTGTTCACAAAACAAATATCATTATTTTGCAACATAAATGAGACTTTTCCTTATTTTTTCCAGTTCATATGTCCAAATTTGAAAAAAAACTGAAATGGTATCAACAACAAAATATTGAGAAAAGGGAACAGTCACGATTAAAATCGTATTACCCACAAAAGAAAATGCTACTGACAAAATGAAATTAAAAAATAAACCTCAAACTAAACAGGCACTGCAAAAGAAAACAAAGAGAACGAAAACAAGAGCGCGAGGATAGAATAAGAGAACAAACGCTTAAACGGGTACGAAATTACAGACAAAAACTGAAAATTCAAAATGAAAACAGTAAAGATCAAAATACAAAATCAAATTTTAAAAACAGAATGGAAAAAAGTAGGGCTGTAGGAAAATTGAGAAAAAGTTTACCGAAAACTCCGGAAAAAAGGGTTTCTGTGTTAGAGGCATATTTATCCCACAAGGCACAGACTTTTAAAAATGTTCCAAGTTATAATGTTTCATCCGTAGATGAACAGTTTGTTAATATTGCGGGTTTAGTTGTACAGTCCTTGCAAACGGCTATCAAAGAGACCAAACATAAAATATCAGATGACGCTGTTAGTGGTTAAAAATAAAGCAAAAGCTAAAGTTGCTAGATCGCTCGGTATTCTGGCCAGAAGAGTTTACAAGGCGACAAAAGTAAGGGCAAACGTTTTACAGTCAGAAGAATCGTGTTGGGCACACACCGCTAGAAAAACGCGGTCTGATGCGGTAAGTGAAGTTGACAAAAAAAAAACAAAACAAAAAAAAAAACCAGCTTACGGATTTTGGCTCCTTTCTGAAAAATCCAGACCAACTGGTAACAAAGCAGATATTAAAAGAATAAGGATTGGTCCTAAATTATACAGCTCTCACATGATTCATATATTAGAGAAGAGTCAGACTGATGTTTATTATGAATTCACAAAATCTTATTCGTCCATTAAAATGTGTCAAAGAACTTTTGAAAGGTGCAAACCGTATTTTGTGCAGCCAGTTAGGCCTAAAGATAGACAAACCTGTGTGTGACGGTACCATATTGAGGCAAAAACATTGTTCACTTCGTTCATGAATTTTCGGAAAAAGATTACGGATGAAAATATTGAATTATTACACAACTATCCTATATATGAACATGATGTAATTCAATCCACTCTATGCCCGGAGGAGCCGTTTAACATGAAATATCTTAATAGACATTGTTTAAAATGCGGAATTAAACTTTTTGATTTACTTCCCGAAGAACTATATAGCTCCGCGTGGGTTGTGGTCACGGTATGAATATATCAAAGTTAACATTAAAAAAGGGCAATATTTTGAAGAAATTATCTCTGGTCGAAAAGAAAACTGCGCAAGGAGAAATGTTTAGTTATTTCCGTGAGATTCTATCTACATTTGCAGCACACCAGTTTCGGGCTAGATGGCAATCTTCACAATTAAAATACCCCCAAGAAAATCTGCCGCTAGATCAGTGTCTTTGCATTCATGATTTTTCAAAAAAAAAATTGCCTGTTTTGACAAACAAAAAATTCAAGCCAGTTATTTCCAAAAGAATGAAGTGTCAATACACGTGACTGTTATTTATAGACACTCAGTATTCGAGTATGTTGGCACTGACAGTACAAGCGAAAATCCAAATATAATCATTGAACACTTTTTTGTCATTAGTCCAGATCTTGCTCATGACCATAATTTTATTCAGCACGTTCAGCTATTAATTTCACAATATTTACAAGAAAGTGGTTGTCATGTCAATGAATTACACGAATTTACTGATGGATGTCATTGCCAATACAAAAGTAATAGATCCATTCACCAAGTCTGCACAACACAAAATCAAAGGGAAGTTGTATTAAAAGAGCTTTCATGTTACAGTTATAATGATTGTTCCTGTCAGAATCTTCACCAAATCGAGATTAGGACAGTGATTGTGGAGCAAGATACACACAACACTGAAATAGCATCTGCAATTGAAGACGAAGAGCAAACTAAATCACTTCGAGGTTTAGCAAAGCCAGGTAATTTCTTAACAGAAATACTTTCTCAGTATAAATATAAAAAATAAAAGATATGGGGTAAGCGCCAAGGAGACCACACTCTATCTCCATCCAAAACCGAATAAAATTAAAAATCTAGAGGTCTCCACAAGGCCTTCAACAAGGGTGGAATTCGCTGCTTGTGACGAGCTCTAAATCGCCCCAAACAAATCAAACGTAAATGCGCATAATTTAAAATAGTTGAATATTGAGCCGGATAATTTACTTCAATGAAAAAAAGTAACAATGCATGAAGACCGATCTGCTGCAACTTTCATGATGAAGAACAGCAATACGGTGCTTTTATTGAATTGTGTGGTTTTTTTCGATTTTGTGTCAAAGTCAGGTCCACATGATCCTTCTTTAACATTACATAATCTTTGAGCTGTTACGAAAAAGGGACCACATATTTCACATCATTTTACACAATAATATAGCATTTCCTTACACTTGTGCATGTGCAATTGACTTATTCTATGTTATCCATTAAGGAGAAACAATTTGATTTATATGGGGCGGGGCGTGATGTTTCCCGTCTTACCTTATCGGTGTGATAAAAACACATAATATTTTTAACCATTTCCCGGTGATTAAATTTCTACGTGGGAATTCCCACCGTTTTTTCTACAGTTATTGGAATGATAAACTAGAGAAGTCCCGAAATGACGTCTATGTAAACAAACTACATAGCAATGACATTTTCTTAAGTTTTTTTTTAGAAAATCAAAGGAGAAACAGATTCTCCTTCAATTTACTCGTGAGTTATGGAATTTCTACACCCTCAATAGTTAAATTTAACTATATCGGGAGGAGAAATTCCATAAATCACTCGTACCTGAAGGAGAATCTATATTTCTCTCATTATGAGCGGTTGAAGGAAACTTTTACCGGCGTAAAACACCCACATGGAATATTCTGTTCTTCCGTAAATGGCCGTTTTCAGTATAAGATGACCCGTAGAAGATCGGTTCAAGCAACTCAACCCCCCCCCTCTTTTTCACTAGCTAATCTTCCACTGCTTTTAAACCAATCACATCGCGCCGTTCATAAATGCACACCCCTTTTCACCAATCAGGCATTACATTATTTAACTTCGTCGGCGGTGAATCTACCTAGGTACGGGAAACTTAAAAACCGAATATTTACGGAAGAAATAGGTACTTACACTCGTTCAAAAGTGAAGACCTGAAAAACCTTCAACTCGTTTTTAAAATTCAGCGTCTGGGGAAAGACGTAAATTTAAAAAACCCGTTGAAAATTTTCCTGTCCTCAATTTAAACTCGTGTAAGAGCCTGTTAGTCTTCCATCATATGATAGAAAAGGGCTTCACAATACATATCGTTGACGTCATAACATCAAAACGTCATGAAAACATTAACATTCCCGGATTTAGACAAACGTTTTCAAAAATGAAATCTTGTAAATAGAAAAATACCACATGATTACCATTTAAAATTTAATTTCATTTCAAGTTGTATACTTTTAGTATAAAACCAAATTACGTATGCTGTTTCCGATTCTCTGGAATACCTCATTTTGTAGAGATTTTTCACCACAGACACCCGATGGTAAGATTTGGATTATCAACCCTTTTCCCGCGCTTCTCATTCTCAGTTGTCTCTAGGGTTGCATTCGTCTTATTAGGATTAGGGTCTCCCATGAAGTCCCATTAAGTCCCCAGGGGCTGATCGTCTCAATTTTAAGTCGAAGACCGAGAGTAAACGGAATACAATGGTACTATTGGGTTATCTCCCGCTTTTCATTCCGGGTGATGTGTCTGTTATCATTTGTGTCAAGTAAAGTCCAAATGTAAGATTGGATTATGTCCCCTTACCTCCATTTCCGCTAATATTTTCATCGTTAGGTCAATGCAGGGGTGTTCTCAGAAACCGCCTTAGCAACATTGATCCTTCTCACTGCTTTGTACTGCTCATCGCTGCTCATGATCAGCATCATTCTCTCCTGCTCATTTCGGTTTTTTAGGAGGAGGAGAATGGTCATTTTGTTTCTTGTCTTGGCCTGGGTTGTCATTAGTCAAGTTTCTAGCAATGAGCAATGAAGAGCAACACGGAGCAAGAGAAGAGCAAAATGATTATAGTGCAAAGCAGCGATGTACAGCAGAGTGAAACTCTCAGCACTGAAGAGAATCACCCAACTTGCAAAGATAAAAGGAAAACAGACTCGATTATCTACATGTGTATAAACTTATACCCTGACCAAGAAGAAAATGACCAGTCCTCCTCCTCCGTCGTCTCCTCACCCCCTCCTCCTCCTTCTCCTTCTCCTCACCAATCCCTCACTCCTTGTTACTCCTCCTCATCCTAATCCTCAAAAATCGATATGAGCACGAGAGTATAGTGCTGAGCAGCAAAGAGCAGCGATGACCAGCGAACAGCAGGACGGAGCAAGAAAAGAGCAGAATGAGTACAGTGCAGAGCAGCGATGAGCAATGAAGAGCAACACGGAGCAAGAGAAGGGCAAAATGATAACAGTCCAAAGTAGCGATGTACAGCGGAGTGAAACCCTCAGCACTGAAGAGAATCATCCAACTTGCAAAGATATTAGGAAAACAGACTCTCGACTATCTACATGTGTATAAACTTGTATGATGACAACCCTGACCAAGACAAGAAGAAAATGACCACTCCTCCTCCGTCTTCTCACCCCTCCTCCTCCTTCTCACCAATCCCTCACTCCTCCTCCTTCTCATAACCAATCCCTCTCTCCTTCTTACTCCTCCTCAACCAAATCCTCAAAAATCGAAATGAGCACGAGAGTATAGTGCTGAGCAGCAGAGAGCAAGGGAAGAGCAGCGACGATCAGCGAACAGAGCAAGAAAAGGGCAAAATGATAACAATGCAAAGCAGCGATGTAGAGCGGAGTGAAACCTTCAGCACTGAAGAGAATCATCCAACTTGCAAAGATACGACTATCTAGAAACTTGACTGATTACAACCAAGACCAAGACAAGAAGAAAATGATCACTACTTCCACTCCCCCCTCCTCCTAAACAAAACGAAATGAGCACGAGAGTATGGTGCTGAGTAGCGATGAGCAGCGATGAGCAGCACAAAGCAATAAGAACGACCACCATTGCAAAGGCGGTTGCTAAGGACACCCCTGCATTGAGCTACATTGTAACGGTGACAGCATCAGCTTAAATGGACGTAAGGAGGCATAATCCAATCCTACAATTGGACTTCTCTTGACCCAATTGATAACCGAGACGTTAGACGGAATGATAATATAACCCAATACTACCATTGTACTGCGCATACTCTCGAACTACAACATAACATTAAGAGGATCAGCCCCTAGGGTCTTATTGGGAGACCCTAATTCTATACAGACCGATGCAAAACAAGAGACAACTGAGAATGAAATGCGCGGGAAAAGGGGGTAATAATCCAATCCTAATTTCGGTCGAGCATGCGCAGATCACAGTTCCGGGTCCCAGCACTGGACGTCACTTCCATGAACAAAATATGGAAAAATGGCAAAAAAAACCTATACCTCCGAATGTGTATGAGCGCAAACAACCTCCGGATACTTCCAGTTCGCCAACGAATGTGCACAACGAAGTTCCGGGTCCGGGCACGTGACTAACGCCACTTCCGTAAACAATACATGGGAAATGCCCATTTTGTTATTTATTGCGACTTTGATTGTAATATGATTTTCGCTGAAAAATTTAAAGTGATCGTTTTAGGGAAAATTTCATAAACATATTGTAAACATTACGCCTAGATAAGAAGGTTTTGGTGTGTTTTATTGGTCAATTCAATAAGGTATTTATCAGGGATCAAAAAATAATTTGATATGAGCGATCTGTGGACGCCAGCCATTTTTGTATAGGTGGAGTAACAATCAGTGTGGGTGGAGTCGTAAAACCACAAAGTCGTAAATCAAAATTGCCATATCATGGGCATACATCTTCAAAATGACGTGCAGAGCGACAGGGTGTTCAACGCGATTCGGGAATTGAAAAATCTATTTAGCATTCCAAATCCAGAAAAGAAATCAGAGTTATATGAGAAATGGCTTCTCAATTTAAGAATTCCGGTTGCTGACTAAAGTTTGCTAGGGCCATTTCGGAGATTCGTGTTTTGAGGAGAATTTAGTGGTAAATTTTAAATTTTCTTCATTGTTTATAAGTATTATTATAATAATTTTAATCTTACAACTACCTGAAATTCGATATTTCTTTTGTGTCCTTTTTCCCAAATAATATAATTATATAGTAATAAATTGAAAAAAGGATAGTTTTCCTTACGAGTTAATCTAGAAAAAAAACTGTAGAAGGGAGTCAGTCTAGTTTTATTCCTTTATTCCATTTTTTCTCAATAGTATTACAAAAATGTGTCAACTCTGTGGAAGTAATTTTGAAAAAAAGGAAGATGCTTGGTATATCGATCTAACCTTGAGGTTTCAGTTTGTTCTCCACGACTTCTATATATACTGAAGACAATGTTTATTATAGTTTTTTTTTCCTATAAAAAAAGTGAGAATAAAGATTACGAGTTATACATAAAATACGTATTTTAACAGCGTATAACCTTTCTCTTGTTGTATAACCTGCCAAACCAAACACTTTTTCAGCTGTTGGCATGTTAATTATAAACAATTATTATCAGTTTGACTAGTTTATTGCTTCATTGAGGTGAGTGGCAGGCATATCATTGGTAATCATACATCATATTAAATCACCACAAAACAGTCCCTTTTGTTTGCATATTAATTATACATTTATAATAAAATAAACTTTAAAAGAATAATCAACATGAAATCCCAAAAACAAATTTTGGCAAAAGGAGTAATTGTTCAATTATTTGTAAAAACACTAGATTTAAACTGCTCTAAATATCTATATAACGACCGGTTAAATCGGAACTATGGTCCCATTTTGTGTATTCAGTTGGTGTTCCTCGGGTGAAATTCCCTTATCCTAAAAAAGATATTGCTTATGAATAGAAAAATAGCATTTTATTCTAAGTTTTATAATTTTATTACAATTTCAAAGTATGCATGTTATTTCTGATTATTCCGTTTGTTTCGTTTTGTAGAACGATTTTCTGTCATGGCGGTATTTTTTTTAAATCACTTTTTTTTTCTTCAATTGTAACATTAATACAAAATTGAAAGAAACCTTTTTAAACAATTACATGTATATAGAAAATTATCCTAAATTCACGTCCCATAATTATATAGAAAAATTTAAAACTATTCTAAGTTCCCTCCTGGGGTCCTCGCATGTGAAAGATAGCGTTCGCCCATGTGTCTTATCATTCGATTCGAGGTTGTCCAGTAGTTCAGACGCATCTTATGATGGACTTACTGCAAATATTATAACGTTTTCGTGCGTAGAAGGATCCCGTATTAAAAACCTATGACGGGAAGTGTTTAGAAACATTTAGTAAAAAAGATTTGTTACAAGTGGTAACGAATATAAAATTACAATTGGGTGACATTCTGGTATTGTTAGACATTGACGACTCCAGAGAAAATATTTGCAAAGTTGTCAGTTTTGCACTCAAGTGACCGTGGAACCCCCAAAGAAAAGTTTAAAGGGTAAGTTCAATATGGGAGTATCAAAAAGAAAGATAAAAAAGAAACAAAAAAATGTTTTAATATTTAAGAAAATTTAATATGTATATTGAAAGATGAAGAATAACTGATGTTTTAGACTTTTTTTTTTAGTATGAAGAGAGAAGGTTAAAATATTGGCATAATTATTTTCTCGTGTACGTTTTCAACTTTTATCAGAATTACAATATTCGTAAGAAAGCAAATACTATGTTTCAATACATATTTATTTAGTTGGTTAATGTTTTATTTTTAGAAATAAAAGTGTGAGTTGCATTGAAATGTAAATTATGTTCGAATAAGGACTCGAAGTGAATGTTGGAAATTTTGTTCCATGAACCCTGTTCTGGTCATGCCTTGTCGATGTAGGTTTTGTTGGAGTTTAATATTTGTACGTGTAGCATTTCAATATAATTTTGTTCCTGAAATGGTACGTGTTAAATTTGATTTTTATACGTGTAGAATTTGAACATAATATTGCTCCCGGAAAGGGAAAGTTTTACGTTTGATGCTCGTACGTCATAGCCAAATATAGAAGTCATAACGTCCAAATGCTTTTGAAAATTTGTCTTATTTTCTTGTTAAGTCCATACAAAAATCATCTAACTCTGATAAATTGGCTTCTTTGTCGTTTTTACACATAAAATTGCGATTTAACCAAAACCGATGGAAAAATTTTTGTGTTATGTACTAATTAATACATTCATAACTTTTCTAAATATCGTAATTGCAATGGTTTAAATTTTGACTATATCCCAATCCCAATTGATTTGAAAATTAGCTATTTTGAAATGTGTTATTTTTTACTATTATTATTCAAGATGGCGCCCATCCCAATCAGCTTCTACCTTGTCATGACAAAGTAAATATATATACGAGTAAATAGAATTAATCATATAATATGTCAAATGTTTAATATATAAATACCAAAAAGATAAATTATTAATTTAAAATAAATTAAAATATTACTTATCTGACATTTGAAATTACATTTTATCACTGCATTCTTTGTGATACCCCCTTACACACAAACACACCTCTTTATTAAAATGGTGCATTAATTATCAAAAAACGTAGCGTTAAAAATGAAATCGCGCTGTTTTTGGTCAGCAAACAGTTTACCTGTATACATACAATGTACCTGTGTACCTTAATTAAGGGTTGGAACAATAAACATCCGGACAGTCAAGGTTCAATATACATGTCAAATCGTTAATTAGTTATAATTACCTGAAACAGACAGCATGTTAATTGCGCAAAATAAAGTTCTTTACATGTAAATCTACTGTAGATAAAACTCAAATAAATTTTACCCCAAAAAAAATCGCTTTTCTCGTGGCTTAAAAAATTAAAAAAAAACCTTGCACCATAACCTTTTATCACGTGTAATTATGTACTTTTGACAGTTTGTATAAATTGGTGATAAAATTTCATATTATTAATTATTGTCACAATTTCATATATTGGAATTATAATCCATATGAAATGTTACTACATATTTCAAATAAAAAGTTTTTTTAAAGTGAAGACGAGGAGTGCGTGCTATAATCAATACAGAGTTATCGAAGTACTATGAATGCCAGGCATGAACAGGACCAGTACAGTCATGATATTGGGTAACCAGTTAATAAGTCTAAACATAGTTACCTAACTTAATTATGAAAGATATAGTTGCATATTGTAGAATTTTAATATAGTTTTGTTCCCGGAAGGGAACGTGTTAAGTGTGAGGCTCTTACGTGTAGAATTTTACGATAGTTTTGTTTCCGGAAGGGAACGTGAATTAAGTTTGAAGCTTGTGTTACGCGCACCCCTAGGAACGTGAACAAACTGTTACGTGTACCTCTAGGGTACGCGAACAAAGTGTTACGTGTACCTCTAGGGTACGTGAACAAAGTGTTACGTGCTAGCGTACGTGTAGCAAAATGAATTATGACCCGAACGGCCCTTCATAGATAACGTCCTTCTTTCTGAATATTCACGACAACTTGTTGGTTTCCAGTTGGGAGGATTCTTTTTTGTGTTTAAAACTTTACCAGTCGCTTTCAAACTGTTCAGTTACGTCTATCACACTTTAAATTTACAGGCAACAATGTACGTCAGGAGACGATTTTTGATACCAATGCATTTGTATATAGATGTTCGCTTGGTAGAGGAAGTTAGGAAACCGGATTTAGAAGCTGGGTTTAGAAGTGCTCTCCTAGCTAATTATATTGTTTGTGCTCTTCTTGTTAGTTTATGGTATTGTATTTTATTTGGACAAAACTTTATTTATTCCGTCCCAGTTTGTGGTTTTTCTTGGTAGAATCGGTAGCTAGGTGTTTTAGAATTACAGAATAAAAAAAACCAAAAATTCGCAGCTCTGCGTGAAAATTTATTAAGGAAAAGTTCAGTTTCGGTGTCAGATCTACAAAAGTTGGCAGGTCGATGTATTTCTTTTATATTGCATATGCGTCTTTGTACAAATGAGGTGGACATTTTGAAACTGATAGGAGAGAGTTCAAAGTAGGAGATTCCTGGGGGAAGGACATGTTATCATGGTTCTAGAACCAAGAGCTTTATTAAAGCTATTAAATTCTATACAAGAAAATATAAAAGGCTGCCTGTTTCATGCCAAAGGAGATAATCAAGCTTTAATAGGGGCATGGAACAACGAGCGATCAAAATCCCAAGCATTAAATGCATTACTTAAGGACATATTCCAATTAACAATGGAGTTAGACATTATGTTAAATTTGCAATATGTTCCCTCAAAGTTAAATTTAGCAGACGAACCGTCCCGAATTTTAAATAAATCAGATGCTATGTTAAATGTACATTTATGGCATACGGTACAGAAATACTTTGGTGGTAAATCAGGACATTCCATCGATTTGATGGCCTTAGATCCGAATTGTATGACTGACAAAAATGGCAAGGTATTAAAACATTTTACTCCTTGTCATATCCCGTTGTCGCAGGTGTAAATTTATTTTCACAAACAATAAGCGAAATGGAAAATTGTTACGTTTTTCCTCCTTTTGGGTTGTTGTTACCCGTTTTAGCGTTCATCAAAGGGAGTCGATTAAATTGCACTGTATTATTGCGTATATCCGAGGTAACACCCACGTGGGTTCCTGATTTTTTCCACTTGTTGAAAGATGCTTTTTTATTGGGTTTCAAGGGACAAAAAGGAGTATTAGTATTAAAATACCCAACAAGGAAGTTTTATAAAATTGGATAAATTTGGATTACCAACAAATTTATGGGCGGTTCGGATATCAAGCGATCGGACAAGAGGCATTACATATGGGAAGATTTTGCTCATAAATGACCATTTTGTTTCAGCTAAGCATAACTTGTTGTGTATAGGTGATTCTATGATCACATTTTTATTGTCAACCAAGGATTTTATGAACCCAATGGTACATTTGTACACGTATTTTCATTAGTCGGGGCTCTTATTGCTGAAATAGTCCCACACATAGAAAGAATAGCCACATGTCATTTGCCTAGGATTATTTTTATTCATGTTGGTGTGAACAATTTAAGCAAGTGTTACTTATATACAGTCAGCTGTCAATCGCCATGCATCAGCTAGTAATTAGCAGAAACACCGAGGAATGTTTGTTTAAGGGCATACGATACAGTTTCGATCTACTATTGATTTTTCTTTGAGATTTTGCATGTTGGTAGTTTTTTTACCGATCTTTCTAAAAATACAAAGAAAATTACACCTTCATATGCTACTTTTTAAGATATTTAAGGTTCAATTTCCGGGATATTTACTAAAATTGTGCAACCTATTTCGATAAAAATCAATTACTTTCTTGTTTTAAAAGATAAATACATGGGGTTTTGTTGTGCATAATGAAAACGAATATCTCTTCTCTTCCGATAAATAAAATTTAGACGATTTTGTGCTACAAGATCTTTTCATTTTTTCAAAATGTGTGATATATTACCAAAAACTTTGAGTTTAGGCACGAAACATCAGTGTTTTTAAAAAATCTGCTATTAATAATTTAATCTAAAAATCACACAATGTTGTCCTTATAATTTGCTATCGAATGCAGTTTCGAAATTAAGGGGTCCATGATCTCATTTTTTAGATATTTTGAAAAAACTGTCGACTTTTTAGGCATTGGTACAACTTTTGATTTTAAGCGGGAAATGACGTGCCATCATAACGCAAAACAGATACTCGGGTAGTCCTGATTCCCGCGTGTATGAATAAAAGGCTTGGAATCACTCTCTTTGAAAAGAATTCCTTATCAAATTTTATGTTTTACAACAATTTTGATAATTGCATCTTTTGCGTTAAATGTCCTGTCACCAATGGGACATAATGCTGTGGAATGCGTTGCCTCTGTAAAAATGAATTTTTATAAAATTGTTTTTTCCATATATATCTGGCGATACTGACAATTTTCGCCGATTATTGAACTTCTGTTTCAATCCAAAGCAGTACATGTATTTAAACGTATATGACTAGCGTTTCTCGGCATATATATGTCTAATTAGTATTTGTACTCTCTTTTGAAAAAAAGCAAATCACCATAAGTTAGGAAGTCAGAGAAATTAATTCTTTAATTTCATTTTTATTAGATGATGTACAAAAATGTAAAGGTATCTGCATGACACATGGAAGTTCCTCACAACATTCATGCACCATTTGAACTAAGGCATTTTAAACTTTAAATATAGATGTTAATGTATCGAAATCTTTATCTATTCCAAAAGGGAAAACTTTCCGCCATGAAACCCATTAAAACGCTATCCTTTAGTTTTGGTGGGGTGCCTGCTACTCTGTGGGTGCTTTTTAGTATTTTGTGTTATTTGTTGTTTGTCGTTTGACTGTCGTCTTTTTGGTGTTCCTGGTCATGTTTTTTCGTCCACTGATTTCCTTCTCTGCGCAATCCGTTTTTTGACGTTACGTTATTTTCCACGAAAAGGAGACGTCCGAATTATCGACGTTGCGGGAAAAGGAAAATGTTCCGCGAAAGTTCTATTTGGACGTTAGCGACGCAATTATCTCCCCTGTAACTGTATCTTATGCCCTTAAACAAAGTTGTGGTTATATTGTCAATGATTACTATAAGCAAGGATGATAATATTAATGCAAGATCAAGAGTTAAAGGACATTTGTAAACAAAACAGGTGGTGGTTGATGGATAATTTAAACATAATGATTCAACATTTGAAGGTAATATACATATTTATCTTTATTTCTTACAAATTTTTATAATATGTTAAAATGTGTATTGTGGATATTTAGCATTTTTTTCTTATTTTGACGTTACTTTATAATTGTTTACATGTAGTTGTTAATACGAGCTGGTATATATACATATGTACATTGTACATATTTTGTTTTTCGTGTTCTCAAATTGTGTGTTCAAGCTGTTCAGTTGTTAACGATATTGATTTAAAGTATTTGTAAGGATTGCAGTCAACCAAGGAATAGAGAAAGTAGCAATTCTACAGATGATATGGGGAAATTATCTGTTTTAGATAATATTAACAACAGAATTCGTAAATTGGACAATATAATAGATTCAGCTAAATATTCTAAACAAAAAGTTAGTTTGAAAACAGAAATGGAAAAATTTTTCGTTTTACTTGACCCATTAAAAAATTTGACGAAGTTACACCAGAAGATATTAGGAAGTTTTTGATTTTCGAAGAAAAATGGGACAATTACATAGCACAGATTGCCCGTACCGCACCGAACATGACCTTCAACGTTGTCGATGTCCGAGAACGTTAGCGGCAAATTCAGTAGATTCTTTACTGGGAAAAATTAGAGCTTTGTTCAGAGATGAGGGCCGGTCAGGTGACTGGAATCCGACGCTATTCACGGGGAACCCAACAGCTTCACATTTGTTGAAAAGACACATGCCAGCTGTAACTCAATAACAAACTTCGGCCAACATTTCTGTAAAACAAGCTACACCCCTAATGTTTAGTAAATTAGGAGAATTATGCAAACATTTGTCATATAGAATTTCGGTAGAGCAAAATTCCATCCCGGTTTTTATACGTAAGAGATTTGGCTTACTTTTCAATTTTAGGTCATTCAGGTAGTAGAGGGGGTAATTTGGGTTTATTAACCGCAGACAGATGTTTTGAGGTACCAGCCTAGGATCTCAGGTGGCTGGCAAGGTCGCCACTTTAGACAACCCCAAAAATTGTATAATACTTCCATCTAGACTCCGACATATGTCCTGTAAAGCATTTTAGATTGTATATAAAGGTCGCCAAAGAGTTAAAGTGTAATCTAGGTGTCGGATATATTTTCAGGATAAAAGATAAAAAAAGATTCAAAAAATTATAGATCAACCAGTTTCATCTGCATGCATGACAGAGAGACTAAAGCAACATTTGAAAACTTTAAATTTGCACGAAGGGGAAACATCTCATAGTAGCAGTAGAGGATGTGCCATTACATTGAGAATGTTGGTGCTAGAGGACCATAAAATCAATCAGCACATAGGATGCGCACACGTCGGTAAAATGATAGGTCCCACAGGTGCGGCTTCCATTTTGTCCAATGCTGCTGAAAATGTAGGTCACGGGACAAGGTAGCTAATCAATTTTCTTGTTTGAATAAATTAAAGGCAATAAGTTTCATTTAGGTGATCATATGCCATCATATTTGAGGTTTTTCAAGTTTTCTTATTTTTATAAGTATTGGATATATTGGGTATACAATTTGATACAATAAACAGATATGTTTTGTTAATTGAATAAACATTATGCATGATAGGTACAGTTTCATGTTTTCATGTTGTGTTAAGGCCGTTTTGTAATAAATACTTTACTGTAAATATAATTGTTACTACAGTTTTCTCTTACGGTAATTAATGTAAACATCGTTGGTTTGTTGTTATCCATATCTTACGTATAAGAGGAACCCAGGAGGACTTTGAATATTCCACTATTCTAAGTTCCCTCCTGGGGTCCTCGTATGTGAAAGATAGCGTTCGCCCATGAGTCTTATCATTCGATTCGAGGTTGGAGGGTAGGGACATGATCGCAGATTAGGGGGACTGTTTTGTGGAATTAGAATGAAAATGGAGAAGGTAAGGTCTAGGAAAGTTGTAAAAAATCACTTTTTATGAAGGTTAAATTTATTCATTAGGAACATGGGGTGAATGCTTGGGGTATTGTAATGACGGGCTCTGTATAGGAGATACAATGGATAAGTGTGGATTCATAGAAAAGAATCAACGAATTCATACTTGTCCATTGTATCTATTATTGTCCATTGTAACTATTACTTAAACTATTGTTGTTACGACTTTTCCCAATTACAGTTCCTTTCTTAATTAGACCCTATTATGTGTGAGCTTAAATTAAATTAATTCTCTATACTACTATTCAATTAGATATATATATAGTCACGTTGATGATTTTAATGGTAAATGAAAATTAATACAAAACCGTATGAACTTACAATATAAGGCATATGATTCAGAAATTTGTGCAATATTGACAAAATAAAGCATAGTCGAAATAATTTTCCAGTAAACATAATGTTACTAAAAGAAAAAAATAGTTTAAATCCACTCGATTTACACTTTTTATATTTTAAATATGTCAAAATATGCAGTGAAACAGATGAAATTTAATTGCCATAAACATCAAAATAACAATGTTCTAATTTTCTATTGAATTATAGGAAATTGTCGATAATAATCAAATAAAAAAAATAATGATCTTTTCTTATTACTAAATTATATCAATGATAACACAAAGATTTAGAAAAAAAAGAAAGCCGAAACAGAGATTCTAACTATGTCTACATGTGTTACACTCAGCACACCCTAACCTTGTGGCTACCAACTTATACTATACAAACGTCGTTTTTAAATATATAAAGGCGAAAGCCCTATTGTACCGTCTCATATTGATATATGTAAAAACGACATTTGGATATCATCCGATTGGTAGCCGAGAGGTTTCGTCGATGTGAACTATGACACATAATTTACTTAAAGGAGGGAGTAACGGCAAATAAAAACTTTCAAAAGTCAAAGGTAAGTTTTTAAACTAATACCAGCTGTGAACAGAAATCAGTAAATTCAAACCTTATGAAATTAAGTACACAAATGGAACAATTGAATATAATTTGATGATTCATTACAGTGAGGGATTAAAGAAGCGTTGATTCTAGAAAAAGAAACCACGGTAAATAAATAGGCTGACATCACAGTAGTGGTTTAAAGATTTATATAAAGGGTGCACATAAAGTCATGGGCGAGTTAGAATCCAGCCAAAGATGGTCATTGTGATTCATCTATAACAATTCATCGATTTTGAGTTTAGGTTAGATTGAAGTTGATTAATCAGGTATCTAAGTCGCCATAAGGAAAATTGATGTATGTGGGTGCGTTTTCTGTTTATCCTAGTGGTAAAAAAAAACAAAAAACAAAACAAAAACAAAAAACACACGCACATGTACACACAGAGGTCACACGTTGAAGCCTAGTTAATTGTATTTTTCTATATTCAATTGTTAATGTGTAGTTGTCTCATTGGCCCTTACCCGGTTCCTTATATTATGATAATATAAAACGACAATAAAAAGGAAAGAGGTGTTTTCTGTCCAATCGGCCTCGTTGGTTTTTAAGTTCGGAACAATCTAGAGTTCGCTTTTGGACCTGGGGATCTGTGTTCCTCTTTTTTCCCGTACGCCAACCTCTTTTGGTGTGCTGTTATCAATATCTTACATATAAGAGGAACCCAGGAGGACTTTGAATATTCCACTATTTTGAATCCATCAACACCTGATCATATTAAGACAGTGCGTAGCGTCTTTTATACAACAGTCATTGACAGTCATTAGAACTGAGGAAAGGAGACACTTTAACTGTGTTAATATACATATTTTCCCTTTTTTTATGTTATATATGTATATTTGTCTGTATATTTGTATGATTTGTCTGTATTGCTATGGACCAACTGGTCTTTTTGTTTTGCAGTAAAGTTTGAATTGAATTGAATAGACTTGATATAATGTAAAAATTATATCTAAGTTTATTTAAATATTTTTTTTTACAAAAGTGCATAGATAGCAAAATTACAAAATTTTATTCTAACAAGAATCCTTTTCAGGGGAGATAAATGAAATGTAAAGAAAATTTTAGCTTTTTGGAAATAGCTAGAAAAAATGAACGGTGACCCCAATTTTTCTTAAAGGATGTCAGATACAATTATAATGTAAGTGTTCTTTTCACAATTTAAAGCAAAACTCTATCTGCCACTTTTTTTATTGTACGAGAAATTTGGATTTTCCCTATATAATCTATCTAAAATTTACCAACATTAAGACTCAATTATCTCAAAATCAAGAACGGTGACCTATGTTTTTTAAATTGAAATTTCAAAGTATATCCATCCAACATCCTGCCTGGAAAAAATTAGGAAATCTATCTGCCAAAAATATTAGTACTGATCTACCTTAATTTCAGGTTTTATAATTTTAGTATAAAACGAAATTGCGTATGAACTTTTCGATTCAGACGTTAGTTTTTATCTAGAATCCCTCTTTTTGTAGCAGGATTTTTTTCGTCATGGCGGCCATTCTTTTTTTTTCAATATATTTATTTAAATTTTTACGGTCAGTAATGAGAGAAAATTTTTCATTCATACAGAAAGATATAGAATAAGGGAATTCCACCCTTGGGATCACATTTTTTATTGTCAGATCCTCGGCAAGCCTCGTGTCTGACAGAAAAATGTGACCCCTCGGGTGGAATTCCCCTATCTTACATATCTTTGTATGAAAGATAGTTATAGTCTTGTCTACCAGTCTTACTATATCATTTGTTTTTTTTCACGCTACTTGTGGTCATATTTGCTATTTATACCAAATAAAATGTTTATCTATGGATACGGTTTGATTTGTCCATTTTGCCTATTGACTAACTTGGCGTCATTTTTTTGTGATCACGTTCTATGTTCTATGTAATCAATGTCTTAGAAGGAACATGCGACAGCGATAGCGACGTCCACTATATAACCGGAGATTTTCTTGCGATACAACTTGAATTTAGTATATGTTGATGTTGAAAGAAAACATCTTAAAATTTCATTAATTGTTGTTCAATACCGAAGACTTTGTTTTCTTTGAAATTATACATTTTAACTCGCATAAGGATATACATCTTTTCTGTGTAAAATCGCAAAATAATGTTTGCCTCCGTAAAAATATACGCAAAATATACAACCGTACGTGGCATTTGCCGACGTTTTTTTTACAGATTTTCAAGACTGTAATTTATAAACTAATTTTCTTTTGAAACCTCCAAACCAAGTGCATTTCTAGAATTAGAATTTAAATTTAAAAAAAAAACATTGTTTAAGTGCATTTCCAGGATTATAATTTAAATTTAAATAAAAAACATTGCTGACAAGACAAAGTTTAGAAGTTTTGTAGTCTGAAATTTTATGACATGCTGTTTTTAGGAAGATTTTATAATAATCTGCACTAACCTCAATCCTGATTCGACAATAGTACGATAATTTTAAAGTGTACATAACGTTGGTTAAAAAAAGTTGAGTGATTATAAATCTTTTGAAAGTAAGGTTCAGTTCCCTCAAGTAACCACACAAAACATATTTTATTATATCATTATTTGTATATAGTAAACTTAAAAACACTTTAAAATTAGAAGAGTACTTGAAAAATGAAAAAAAGTTTTACAATGAGACAGCTTCTTACAAAATTTCGAATCAGTGATCACTCTCTTAATATTGAAGTTGGCAGATATAAAAATATTCCCACAGAATATAGACTTTGCTCTGGATGCAAGGTGCGAGAGGATGAATACCATTTTTTGTTACATTGTAAATCCAATACTCAGTTAAGAACTAATCTATTTGAAAAGTTAATAGAAATAAATCAACATTTTCTACCTAGGGAAGAAGGATCACATTTTTTATAGCGGCCTCGGTGACCGAGTGGTCTCAGTAGTTCGTCTTCACTACTAATGATCACGAGCCTGTCAACACTGGGGTTTTGAGTTCGAATCTCACATGTGGCGGGGTGTGTTCGACTCCGATCTAAATTGACCAGGATTGCCAATTTTCATACTGAAGGTCGGTGGTTCTCTCCGGGTACTCCGGTTTCCACCACCAATAAAAACTGGCCGCCGCGAAATAGCCAAATGTGCTGAAAACGGCGTAAAACCCCAACTAAACAAACATTTTTTATATACTAAATTCAAAAAATTAACCTTTACAAATTAATTGTTTGTGACTTTATAAAGTTGTCATTGGAACTGCGAAAATAGGGTCCTAATCGGTCAAAGTTATTTTTTATCCTGTAACTTTCTGTATTGGTTGTTGTTGTTTATTCCGTGTATAATATTATTTAACCCCCATGGGTATAACTTACAATAAATTAAGAAATCTATTATTTTATTCTACATTGATATATTTGCAAAAAAATGTAAAATTGGCATGTAAAATTTGAATGACAGATGAATGCTGAAGAAGGGACTACATAATTTCCCATAGTTTACAAATTATGAAACAAGAAACAAAAGTAACAGGATATAGTTTAAAAATTAAAAAATTAAAATAGTAATAATAAAAATAAAATAATTTAAAATAAAAATTAAATAAAAAGAAGAACTGAATCGAAACGAAAATGAATGGATTTGTTTCTAGAAATAACAATCTCGTACGCATAATTACCAAAGTCAGAAACAAGCCCGACCCGAAAAAGAAAGAAAAACATCAAAATAGAATGCATACATGCATACATGCATAGGTACGTGTCATGTTCCGTTTGCTTTTTGACCGTGTTGCACGTGATCATGATGAATGTCGGAGAGTTAAAATTTTGTGCACAATGAATTCCTAAGACAAGCTGTGATGGACTAGTTCTTGACATATGCGGGCATGAAGTTGTAGCAATGGAACAGAGCTTTATGGATGTTCTTCATCTTCATAACCTGTGTCTTTAAATCCAGAAATCTCTCACTACACCTCAAAATTTCCGTTGTTATCGTTCAATAAACAGGCGAAAGCAAGAAAACAAAATTACATGTATAAAGGATTTATAATAAAATATAAAAAAAGTTACAAAATGTAGCATCAACATTTGATCTGTTTAAAATATAACAAAGTCTTGAAATATGTTTATCCTTTTTTCAACTTTTAATTATTTGCGCCTCAAGAATCTAAATTAAAAAATGTACTTTTTCATGAAAATATAATAATTTATTATTTATTTTTTAAGCATTTTTTATTTAATATATATGTAAGAAAACGCAAAAAAAAACGAAAAAGCACGATCTGTTTCCGAAAAACTATAAACATTTCTCATTGGATTAAAATTTTAACTGCAGAATCTACAATTTAGGCGTAATCTAATTACCTATGTTTCAAATCTCCCAAGACAGCCCTAAAAATACGACACCAACGACGTCACGATGAAGCCGTATCGATGCAACGTTATAACGTCATTTTTTTTTTAATTCAGCATCAAGAGGGTTAAATGATTTTTGCTTTAACCCTTTTGGTCATTTTGGCTTTTTTTTTTAATTTGCTCTTCATCTTTTTGGATGGTGATTTTGGTTTTCAACATTTTAGGCCTTGGGCACAACTGATGAATCGTAAATCGACGAAATGTGCACATCTTGTGCATCAAAATTGGTATAAAAGAACTTTATTATACATGTTAAAATTGTTTTGCTCAAGGTAGAGGAGTCGATTGTTTTCCAGGAACACCGAAGTGATTATAACGTAAAACGTATTATTTGGTATAAAATTGAAATAACGCCACACGACCCCTTTCATGATTAAAATTACATAAAAAAATAAAACTCTGAGGTTGTTACCATAGGTAACATGCTCCACATAGAAATGAGGGCATTTTCTACATATATTTGACATCTGTTTAAATTTGTAACGAAATCGACGTTGCATTTTCCTTGCTTTTTGACCGACAATCATATAATTTTACTACAGAAAAGGCCAAACCGGGGATAAATCCGTTACAGGTATCTACTTTTATTGCCATGGGCTTGAGATTGTACCAGGCTGCACAGAAGTGCTTCCGGGTGGTACAATGCTCATTATCGCCGGCTTGGAAAAAATGTCGGCTTTCGGTTTGTTAACGTGACGTCGGCTAAAAACCGATGCAACCGTCTCGTCGTTAAGTTCCTTGTTACCGTATTAAAATGTCATAGTTGTGTTCTCTATGCTTTAGATATTAAGAATCTAACACCGGTGCAAGTGCGAGATAAGGAAATCTCAAGACATCCAAGGGTAGAATTTGATCGTTCTCTAACGAGGCTCCGCCGAATTAGCTTACACAAGGGTGTTTTGAGATTTCCTTATCTCGCACAAGGATAACCGATGTTTGATTCTTTTTCTGACTTTGTTTGCGATAAAAATAGTGTGGGGACTGACATTGATGAGCTTTTCATAACGTAACACTATGCGCAGGAATATGCCTTATCACACATGTCACACAGGTAAATTAACGATTCGCACATTGAAATAGAGTTCAAAAGCAAATTCTAGGTTGTAACAATTATTTTTAAAGATAAAATGTAATAATACAAAATTTTCAATTCATCAATTCAATGAACTATGGCTAAAACATTTGAATAACACAGTTATATTGACGTCAAGGTTCCGGTTTTTGTGTACTTTGTTTACTCACCTTTTACGATGGAAAAAATGGTGGAGGAAGCTTTATTGGATACATTTTAGGTTGTTAGGCAATTTGGAGTTTGTTTTAAAACGTATGAAGTAAGAGGATATCGGTATTTTTTGCATATTAGTCATAACACGCCACGACACCATAGTTTTTTTTAAGGGAACTGCACGTGTTTTGTTCAACCCATGAGTTAGATAAGGAATTTACATTTCTATGTGTTTGGGACAGTTATATTCCGTGTGAGACACCCGTGTGAGATTCATGCATCTCACATCACATGACCTACACCGACGTAACATTGCAAAAAAACGTCACGTCAATGCTAGAACGTCAGAAAATACACAACTTCGCACAAATGGTACGACAACGTCGAAATTAATATCGATTCAATTTGAAATCCCCTGAAGCACAACCTTAAAGATATCTTTTTAAAGTTTTGTACCTCTGGTACAAAACCAAAACGCAAACGATCTTTTCAAATATGCAATTTATTTTGCACTAGGTTGTCTAGTTTAATAGAGCACATTTTCGTGTCATGGCGGACATGTTTATTTCTTTAAATATTCGGCCGAGAAATGTGAGAAAAATAACCAGTCATGATAAAACATGTGAGACTGGACAATTCAACCCTCGGGTTCACATTTTCTATCATCAGAAACTCGGCAAGCCTCGTTTCTGACTGGAAAATGTGAACCCTCGTTTGGAATTGTCCCATCTCACATCTTAGACCATGACTGATTATTATATTCTCACATTTCTATGTGCTTGGGACAGTCATATTCCGTTTTTTTCATCCAATTTTAATGGAGAATTTTTTGTATTATGGTCAAGATTCAGTAAATAAAGATTCCATAGAATTTAAAAAAAAAATTAACAAATTCAAATTCAAATTCAAATGTTTATTGTCATATAAACATAAAATGTTTGTGACATATAATACAAGTAAATAAAAAACATTATAATTGTATATACACAAGTAAATCAGTAGTCCCCCGTCCTCAGTTCTAATGACCTTTTTATAAAGGAACCAAGTCTATTTACTTGTGATGGTGTTGATGGGTTTAATATAAAGCTTAATTTCTTAATTATACTTAAATCATCAAACCCTGGATTTTCATTTATAATTTCTGTTAAATATTTATTTCTAATACAAGAGTTTATTTTGCATTCTAAAAGGAAATGGCATTCATTATCTAAGCTATTGCAAACTTTACATTTTCTATCCTCTCTAGGTATCTTTAAATGCCTGCCTTTTTCTATTAATAAATTATGATCGCTAATTCTAAGTTTTACTATAAGTTTTCGATATTCGAAATTTGGATTTACTAAGAAATTTTCGATAAACATGATAAAGGGATTATTATAATCTAGTTTAACCATCTCTGTGCCACGGGCCACTTTTGGGCCACTTTTTTTATACTACGTTCACTGCCACGGGGCCACTTTTGGGCCATTGTTTTTTTTCTTGACGTTAAACAATGGGAATAACGTAGCATTACTATGACGTCACAAACTTCATTGCCGGGTACACAGTGACGAGGTTTGGTAAGGGGCATCCCCATAATGAATCTAAAACTTTTTTTCCAAAAATAAGCAGTTGATAATTACGTAGCATTTGATGGATGGATGAATTATTGTTTAACGTCCAGTGTAAATTAGGACAAACGTAGTATTTGAACAAACATAGATACGTCCGGGGTAATAATCCCTCTTTCCAGGGATTACACTTATATTTTTTAAAACTTAAAAGGGCAAAGTTCCATGACACTTTTTTCTTTTTTTTTCAAAAACAGATCAGATGTACAGTTGACTCTCGTTATCTCGAACACATTTAAGTCGAAATTCCGGGTAACTCAAATTATCTGTTTGGACCCGCAACAGCAGTAACTATACAGATTTCTCCTGATATCTCGATTTTTTATGCTTAAGTTGAACGAGATTTTCAGGTCCCAATGGATTCGACATAACGGGAATTGACTGTATACGAGTTTTACCATAATCCTGCATTTCTGGCCGCCTTTAATGAAATACCACCACCCCTAATGAAATTGTCTCTTGTTTTTATTTATTTTTGTAAATACTCAAATTTTTCGCAACAAACTTTTATGAAATCAAATTTTGGTCAAAATGTTCAAATGGATATAAAGAACAATGAAATGTGTTGACAAAGTGGATGAGGAAAGCTGGATGTGAAATTGAAGATATATACCTTACATGTATATTTCTATTTTACCGGCAGTACTAACTCATGTGAGTCATATCTTTTTATCAGATAAAAATAACAATACAAAAAAAAATAATACAACATTTCAACAAACAAAACAAAACATTCTAAAAAAAATATCCCTTTTTAAATGGCCTATCCCTTTAAATTTTTTTTTAATTCATAGATTTATTATTGGTCCAAAAAAGTTTTAACCATAGCACAAAGTGCTCATGCCCAGTACTGATGCTAATATGCACGCTTTAGCAATGGATTTTGAATTAATACCAAAATATTTATAATTATTTACGGGGTACTTCATAAAAAAAATCTCAACCATTTTATATAACGTAGGAAGATAACAAGGGTACCTGCATCATTTGCAAGTTTCAAGACTTCATGAAAGTTTATTATCACAAGCAATCATGACAGTAATGCAAAAAGTGCTACAACTAAAATTCACAGAGGATACTCTAACTTTGACAATTTTGCAAGTCTTGAAAAATAAGAGATATCGATTAATTCAATTTTCCGTGTTTGTAAATTAAATTGAATTTCCCCCCGCGTTCGCACTTCTATAACTTTTTATATTCATATGCTGAAGTCTGCTTGACCCAAAACGCAGTCTTCTTTAACACCCAGTTCTTATTTAATAGAGATATCTTTCTATAAATGATATCCTTCAGTGACTGACTGCATATAATCCTGCATGTATGCATGCTACAATGTACTTTGACTTAAATTTTATTAAGTTCATTGAACTATTTGCAGATTGGGAGTATTTTGCTCCGTTGAAACCGCCATGACAATTGTCCATTACTGGACTAAAAACAGATGTGGAATATGTTTTATTTTCACGGATTCATTCATTCAGACTTAAACAGTTAGGACTAATCATTTTATTACTGAGGGGGTCTGGGTTTTTTTTCAAAACAATTTTTTTCTGTCTACCTTGTTCTGAAAAAAAAATTGTATATTCCTGTATGTTCAAACAAACATTAAGCCTGCATATTCAACAATTGAGTCTCATTTATGTTCTTCAAAATAAATCTGTTATGCCTCATGTGTGAAATATATAATTTGATATTTCCAGACCGGAAAAAAATAAGGAAGTACAGGTTGGTGCCTTCTATGTAATTAGCCTGATACCGGTATACTTAAAAATTTACTGTTATAGAATTGTTTTAATTTTGTTGCAACTGAGTCGTACCTTACTCGTGCGAAGCAAGGAAGGACTTTTGTTGGGTAAAATTGTATTTTTTTACAGTGTTTCAGGCAAGAAGTCTTGGTTTTAATGGTTCTTTTACTGAAAAAAATTTAAGATAGATACGAAAAAATAAGGGCGGTATAGATAATCCGTTCACAAGTATAGAACACTAAGTGAACCAAGAAATCTGTCACACACCCGATAGAAGTTTTCTTCCGATTTTAACTTCTATCCAGATTATGTTGCGCAATTGTGACCCATGTTTCTATTGATATGGTCCTCTATCTTTTTTTTGGGGGGGGGGGGGGTTGGGTTTAATCGAGATTTTCACTGTATATCACTAGGGAAAGTATCTATAATAAGTTAAGAATACTTGTACCTTGAGCACAACTAATGGGTTTAAATCGACGAAATGTGCCTCGCAATTAGTAAATAATATGACAAAAAACGGATAAGGTCATATAGCTATATATATTTCATCCTAGCTCTCTCCCATAAAAAAAACAAATGGTTGTTCCCTTAATGAATATTCCATGAAATTGAAAATCTAGACAATTTTCCATATTCAGAATCAATATTCCCTTATTTTACCCCTTTATGGAAGCTATAGTTGTGCCATTGTTAACGTCATGCTATTGTGAACGTCACCGGACAATCGGCATTAAAAAAAAAAAAAACAAAAAAACAGTTTGGCAGTGAACGTAAATTTATGTGAATTTCTCGTGGCACTGAAAGGGTTAACTTTATTATATAAATATAATTTACTTTTTTCATCTATTTCAGTCATCTTATTTTCTACTAAATTTTCATAGTATTTTTCAACTTTTGACTTTATTTCTTTTTTCTTTATTTTTAAATCAGTCAGCCTATTAACATACTTAATGCCATATGGCCACTTTGGGCCACTCTAGCAAAACCCCTTTCAGTGCCAGAGAGTGGCCAAAACAAATCTCTTTCCAATACAGAGCGTCATAAAAAGTAACGTCATAATAACGTCTTTTGACGTTTCCCGCCATGAAAGTCATTTGAAATGAATGAAAGGCTGGTATGGTTTTAGGCCTTGCTGGAATGAACAGATAGTGGAAAATAACTAACAGAAAAGCGTGTTGACCATCGCACATGCAAAACAAGAATTTATTAGTATACAAAAAACCACAAAATACCGAAATTGAAGTACGGAGTAAAAAAGTAAAATCCTGGATCAATGATAGCTGTCAGAAAATTTTTGTTATGTTCTCCATTTTTTTCCTAACTACCGAGATGGTTTTTACTTTTTCGCGAAATGAATTATCATTTTTATTAGTAATTACTGTATTCCACTGAAATGTTAATCCTTTTCGTGTCCCGAAATAGGGAATATATCCTAGGGACCTTTATTCTGGACACCGGTATCAGCCATATTTCATTTTACGGGAGTTTCGGGATTAGACTTATCTGCGCGACCTGAACGATGTGCAGGTAAAATATATTAATTTACCAGGAATTCATGGTATTTGTTAATCGGAAAAAGGATTTTGGATAATGAAAAAGCAGTACGTCAGATAACATAAATAAAATAAAAAGGGGTTAAAGAAACAAAAAGAAGTGAAAGTGGATGGGACTTCCAGGGATAACAAGTTTTGACTGAAACTGCAAAAGGAGAAAAAGGGTAAGAGCAGGAAATTTCACGATTCGTAGCCGGTAATAAATATTGACAAATTCTTACAATTAAGAAATAAATCGTGGCTACCGAAGTTGGCCAGGTGAGCTAAAAATCGGACATGGAATGATGGAAATCAAAACATATAAGAAAAGATAACAAAAATTATCCACAGTGAACAAAAACTCCCAAATTCAAACATCAAACAAACACCAAAAATGAAAAACCAAAAATCTCCAACAACAAAAAGTTAAGACAATAAACAAACAAGAATAACGACAGAAACGCGAAATGGTCGGACTTGGTATCGGCACCAACAAGTTGATGGTAGGGTTGAACCGGTTTATTGGTACCCAAACCTCCCCTATATCTATCCTATTTTCCTAAATATCTATCTAAAAGGGTACAACATCGCCAATAATAGAACAAAAAATAACAACAATTGAATATTTCGAGGATTTACCCCTTCATCCGCAATTTAAGAGAGTGTGAATGTGTAAGACTGTCAGGTAGACCACGAACTAGTCTGGAACATAAAATAAAAGAAGGGACAACACCTGATTAAGACAGAAGGGCAAGAAGTTGTTGCCGGTTAACTGCCGGTCAGCTCAAGCCGCCCAGTCTGCTGGTAAAATACTGTAAGAAAAACTACTAATACTAGCATAGGCAAGATTTGCGTAATTGCTTGTGGATTTTATTTTTTCTGTCAAATGCATATAATTTTAGTGCTTTTTAGATACAATATTGAAGATTAATGCTTCTAACAGTGTTTTTTTCTTAATTATTTTATATCCTACTCAAAAACTTACCCAGACCTCTCTATGGTGTGCATTGGGCAGATTGTCTGGCTAACGAAAGAGGAATATGAATTATAATTACTTTTAATTTATTTATTATTGATTAAATTTTGGCCCAAATGTAACACTAATTTTTGGCCCAAACGTCTATTTTTTCTTGGCCCAAAGGTATACTTTTTTGGCCCAAATGATATGTGGTTTGGCCCAAACGTAAAACGCCGGGGACAAGATAGCTAAATAGAGTTTCCAGAAAAGTTTATTTTTTACAATCCGTTACCTATTAACAGACTAAGTTGTCCCATTTCAATGAACGGCATTTTATAAATTTGATTTTTCTTTTTTCACGCAATGAAACAATAGCCGATTGTTCTTACTGTGACGTCTCGTCATTGGCAACGTTTATTACGTTCAAATCTAAACATTTTGTATTTTTGGGCCACTCCTTGGCAATCAAAGGAAGGAGAGCCTAAATTGTCTGGCACTCAAGGGGTTAATATTTTGTATTTGGTCAGTATCAACATCTGATTCTTCTATAATGTTTTTGGCATAAGTATACCACGTAAAGATTCCATATTCATCTAATTCTTTGCACAGTGCAAAGGACTCTTTCAGAAGAGGGTTAATGCTCTCTGAATGAAGTCTTAATAAATATAGTATGGATTGAACTTTTATATGATTTTCTAAGGGAAGTCTTCCGAGTTCCATTCCAGTTGCTAAATTACAAGCATGTTTTCTTGTTCCCAAAATATATTTGCAAAAAGAAAGGTGTAGATTCTCAATTGATGATTTATCAATAAATGAAAATACATTAACTTCCTTATTTGATTTATAAGCTCTCTTTTTAGCTCTAATTAAAAAAATATAGGTATCTAAATAAGTATCTCTGCATTGTATGTAGCTATTGGCGTAACCAATACATCAAAGAGATTACAAGCCACTTTAACTGGCAAATTGTTTAAGGAATTTGCATATGATTTTATACCTAATAGCGCTTTTTTCGCTTTTTTCACTAGGTGATTTGTGCTATATGAAAGATTTCCATTGGCTTTTTAAGAGTACACCCAAAAATATATATTCAGAAACATTCTCTATCCCATTGCTCTTATAAGAGGCAAATGATGGTTCTGTTTTGTGAAGAGTTTGTTTAAAAATTATGATTTTAGTTTTCTTTACATTTAAAGCTAATTGCCATTTGTCACAGTAATTGGACAAACTATCAGGACTTTTTTGAAGACCTTCTTTTGTTTCTGACAAAATCAGCAAATCATCAGCAAACAATAAGCTGCTGATATTTGATTCCATAAGTTTTAATGGACTATATTCAAAGATTTGTGTTATATCATTGATGAAAATATTAAATAATGTAGGGCTCAAGGAATCTCCTTGTTTAACCCCTCTTGATATGTCAAAGTACTCAGAATGTTGATCTTTGTATTTTATTGCTGATTTTGTGCAAAAATACTGATTTTTTATTATATGAAAAAGTTTTGAACCTACCCCCATGTGACATAATTTTAGTAATAAGGCATCTCTCCACACTGAGTCAAATGCCTTTCTAAGGTCTACAAAGCAGGCATAAATTTTCTTTTTTTCTTTATGAACATATTTATTTATTAAGGATTTCAAAATGAATACACTATCTGCTGTCCTATGATTCTCTCTAAAACCAAACTGAGAGTTGCTCAGTTGAATCTCCACAACTTTGTTTAACCTATTATTTAATATTGCATTAAAAATCTTTGGTAAAATTATCTATAAGAGAGACTCCCCTGTAATTATTAGGGTCTTTTGTGTCTCCAGATTTATGTATTGGTATCATAAAAGAATGTGTCCAAGATTTTGGATAAAAACCAGATTTTAGTATGACATTAAATATCTTAGCCAATGGCTTCAGTATAAATGGTGATGAATGTCTAATTATTTCATTTAATATTCTATCTGGACCTGCTGATTGAAAAGAACTGAACTTTTTGAAGCCAGCTATGTAAAAATATATAAGTCACAGAGTCCGTTTCACCGGAATAAAACTTTGAAAGCTTGAACTATGCTATTTATATAGAATTAATATGGAAAGTCAATAAAAAATTAGTATGTTGTTTATATAAACATTTTCATTACATTCTACAGTCCATAGATTTTTTTTTTCAAAAAATAATCTTTTATTCTCCTTTTTCTGAAGACTTTAATAATGTTATGATATGGTGACCGACTTCATTTCACTGCAGACGCGTTTGAAGCTTGAAAATGACAAAAATCGATTTGTTGTAATGCGTCGTTACAATAACGTTATCGGGTAAAATTGGTTATAAGTCAGGAAATCGTCCCTTTTGCGCGTTTTTGATTCTGAGTAATCCGGAACAAGTAACTTGTTAACCATATTTGTACGAAACTACATTTTGTAGTAGTGTTAGTATGATAATGGATTATTATACCCCCCGCAAAGATAGTTTGGGGGTATATAGGAATCACCTGTCTGTCCAGAATATTTTTGTACCCGCAGTTTCTTAAACATGCCTTATCAGAGGTTAATGAAACTTTGCATACTATTAGATCCTAGTACGTAGATGTGCGCATGCGAAGTATGTCCTGGTCCAATACTTTTTCCCATAATTTTATACCCTTTAGGACTTAGAAATTCTGTCTATCCTCCATTTTTTTTATACCCGCAGTTAAGAATTATTCTGTTCATTTATACCCAGTTGAACAGCGTTATGATGTTAATTTTAAATTTCTTTCTATAATAAAATTATCTGTTTCTTATATGACGGGGTATTGATTGTGAGCTTTGCTCACAGCAAGGTTGTCATATCCTCAGGCAATCCTAACCTCACTTGTTTTTTAATTCGAAACTTTACATACGTGTATGGTAACATTCAATCTGTCCCAGTAAATTGTGATAACGCTTCTCAACTAGAATGCGTTGTCATCTGTTTTATACCCTTTTACACTAGGCAGACCTTTTTGCAAAAAAATATATTAACTTCGCTTCATAAATTTTACAGCCTTCCGCTCCCTGAATTCGATGGTCGCTATGTCATGTCCTTCTCAACCATACGACATCCCAAGTAATCGTGATAATTTCTCTTGTTTTGCTGTCGGTGTTCTTTTTATTTTCTTATTGAAATATACATGTGTAATGCGTTAGTTGTTCCATGGCAATCAGAAAACGCTTATCGATGAGCCTGCTTCTACATGTAGCTTACGTTCAAACTATTTGATCATTTGATTTTTTCTATTTGTTTCATTGATGGGACTCCAGTTTTTTAATGTTTCATGTAGGGTTGTCTTGTCATGCCGTGAATGTATTTGTACCTTAACCTCTGTTTCATTATGATTTAAATCTCATTTTCCCTGACGCTTCGTCTTTAGTGCAACATTTTTTTTCAGAAGCAGTGAAAACATCTGGAGCTATGATGGAATTTTGGAATAAATAAAAGCACTCCATACTCGCATGAAAATATATTTATCAACTAGATTATGCATTTGTTACACGCCGCTTCACCCCGTAAATACTAAATTTTAGAAATTTGTTTTAAACTAGTTTGGACCCATAACGCAAAACTCACTGGGTCATTTAACATTTGCGTCAATTTATCGTTCTTTTTTGCGCCAATAACTTTTCTGAATTACAAATATCAAAAGCCCTAAAGATGAAACAATACATTTGCGGAAAAATTTAAGTTCCTTATAAATGACTTCTCTCCTACTTTATCTGGATTTGGGTCTAGTAGACAGTTTTTCAGGATTTATCTCTGGAATTTGATCAAGAAAATGTTTACATATTTTCTTTCCATTTCACCCTTTTTGCTACATTTTCCCCTAGTTTTTACTCTTATCCCCATTTTTGTAGGTTGCTGTCGTCCAACACACTATTGCACTTAATTACTGTTTTTTTTTCACCCATATTATGATTAAATTGAATGCTTTGATTGACAATGGGTAATGATGCTGCAAGTCATCGGGTGGCAATATGGTTAGTTTATATCAAGACAAATCCCTTACCTGTTAACTGTATATATTTATGGCATGTTAATTTTAGTGAATTTTTTAAAGTAGTAATTATTTATTGTAAACAAAGTATTTGCAGTTTTAACGATTTGATGTGTAGTAATAGTATGAATTTAGCACTTTGTATTTGTATGATTAAGCTATGTTTACTTATGCTAGGAGAACCCAGGACCTGTCCAAGGGGAACTAACTCGTACTCTTCAATCGTCAATTAGTTAGGAGTCTGAGAAATAAGATCAATGATATCACACATTTGGTTGACGACTTTGATATAGCGTGTTTTACTGAAACACACCTAGATTAAACAGTTCTTGATGAGAATATTCTTATACCAGGATTTAATAGCAAACCGTATAGGTTAGATAGAAATGCGTATATTAAACTTTAAGGATCACATTAGAATAGTTCCTCGACAGGACCTGCAAATAGATGGGATGGAATCTATGTGGTTCGAAATAAAAACAAAAGTTGGTAATTTTATGTTGAATGTGATTTATAGATCCCAATTAGAATCTGGCCACTCTTTTGGAATAACTTTGGACAAAAGTTAAGTACAGCACTATATTATTCTAGCAGCGTTATTATAATATAGACTTTTCTATAGACAACCCTCTGAGGTTAGTGATATCATCAATCTGTATGGAGTGGATAATAAAATCTATGACCCCACTAGATTTGGTACAACCACTTACTATTTATTACACCCCATTTTAGTCACTGACTCAGTTTCAGTTACAGAAGCGACTACGGTTTCAGTAAATCGCATCATCAGTGATCACGATGCTACTTAAATTTTTCTTGATTGCGGACACCACAGTGATACTGCGTACAAAAGCACAGTTTGGCTATACAATAAAGGTAATTATGACCTGTTTAGAGAGAAATTTTGAGAGACCGATTGGAATTCTATCATTGATCATCAGCCTGATATTGATACTGCTTGTAATCTCTTTACCAACACATTGTTACAAATAGCAAGTGAATGTATCCCCACTAATACTGTTAAAATATGGATGACACCTGAGCTAAGGAGAGAGGTCAGGAAATGTGACCGAGTTCGGAAAGCATGTTTAAGGTACAAAAATGATAGTAACAAAGGTAAGTATAAAACCCAGCGGAACAAGGTCAACAATCTGAAGAAATCTGCCAAAGAAAACGTTTACGTAAGTATTAATGAGTCCCTGTCAGCATTGAAGTATATAAATAGTAAACAATACTGGTAGACAATTAAATTATTAATTAAAGGTGAGGGAAACAGCTCCGAATTCCCACCTTTGCGCAGCCCAAACCAACAAGAGACGTCCGCCTTCGTTAACTCAGATAAGTGTAATTTGTTAAATGATTAATTTTAGTTCTATTTCCGAGTTACTAGATGATGATATACCTTTGCCTGAGTATTATTAATAGTATAGTTACCGATCAAGATATCATTGATGTTATTTCCCTACTCGATCCTGACAAGGCTGTTGGTTCTGACAAGATTAGTAACAAGATGCTTCAAGAAATAAAGTTTGAAATCGCTGGTCCTCTTAGTTTGTTGATTAATAAATCTTTGACGGAAAAGAAATTTCCTATAAATTGGAAGCCTAGCGTATATTATTCCCTTATTTAAATCGGGCGATAGATCACTCGTTTCGAACTATAGACTTGTGGCATTATTATCAACTGTCAGTAAAGTATTTGAAAAGGTTGTTTACAAAAACATTTTTAACTTTCTTATTGAGAACATGCTGTTATATAAGTTTCAGTCTGGTTTTTTGCCTGGACATTGAACCACATACCAACTTTTAGAACTCATACATGAAATTTTGTTGGCTCTTGATAATCTTGAGTTGATTTGTTTTATATTCTGTGATGTTAAAAAGGCCTTCGACCGAGTATGGTTGAGAGGATTAATATCTAAACTAGAGAGGTATGGTATTAAAGGAGATCTGCTTGAATGGTTAGAAATGGTTGGTGACGATACATCCATCAGTGAAAGATGTTTTGATATAAATTCTTGTAGCAATCTAGTAAATATAGATTTAAACAATATATCTGTTTGGGCTAAAAAGTGGTTAGTCATACTGAATCCAGACAAAACTGAAATTGTTTATTTTAGTAATCGAGCCACACCGAATAATTTGATTTTGCAGTTGATGACACGATGATAACTCCTGTTGAACAACATAGGCATCTAGGAGCCATCCTCAGTGCTGACTGCAAATGGGGAAATTATATAAATTTTATTATAGAAAAGGCATCAAAGCAAGTCTCTGTCATTCGAAAGTTAAAGTTAAGCCTATCTAGAATTTTTTTTAGAGAAAATTTATCTTACTTTTATCCGACCTTTACCAGAATATTCTTGTGAAGTGTGGGCTAACTGTACTACCTTTGATGCTAATTGTCTAGAAAAAGTTCAACTTGAGGCCGCTCGAATAGTTACTGGATTGACATCGTATGCCAGTCTTTCGTCTATATATCTCCAAACCGGGTGGGAAAAACTCTCTGTTAGACGTGAGAGGATAAAACTCAGTATTTTCTTTTATAATATCGTAACTGGGTAATGGCCCATCGCATCTTCGGGATTTGTTACCGAGAACTGTTGGTCAGATTAATAACTATAATTTACGTAATGCACATGATTATAATTTACCCCCAGGAAGACTTATTACATATCAAAGATCTTTTTTCCCCTGCACTATTAGACTTTGGAATAATATTTCGGATAGTATTAGAGACTCTCATTCTGTGGCATCTTTTAAATCTAATTTAAAAACAGTTACAATGTTCCTATATGAAGCCGCCTGAATTCTATTGTGTTGGATCCAGGTTGGGTAACACACTTCATACTATACTGCGTAGAAAATGCAGTAGTCTTAAATGTAATTTATTCAGAAGTAATATAGTTGACACTTGTTATTGTAATTGCGGAAATAATTTAGAAACTTTTGAACATTTCTTTTTAGTATGCTCAGTATACCCAGAGAGTAAATCTGTTGGAAGGAATGCGTAATCTTAATTTTGAAATCAGTATAGAAAATATTTGGTAACAGTGGTATGGATACTGACAAGAACGCTAGATTATGCCTGTTGATTCAGAAATTTATTTTAGTTACACAAAGATTTGTCTGATTTAATGTATACACATGGGTGTGTATGTGATTATGTGAAGTTGGACAATTGCGACCTACCCTTTCTTATGTTTCAATACTGTCCTGATCATGCTATTTTTATTTTTTTAACATACTTGTTTGTAAATATGATATTCTGTATATGTAATATGTTGCCTTTCCTAATCTGTATGTACAGAGGAAAAGACTTCATAAGTTGTTTACTTGTGTCTGATCCTATTGTCTTATGTTGTCTTGACAATAAAATATGTTTAAAGTAAAGTATCTCTTGAATGTGGTCTTATGTCCCATTTAATATATATGCACAGACCATTACAATCTAATTAAAATTAGTTCGGGGCACTTGCTCCTTATTTTCGTTCGGTTGTTCATATGTCACCCGTGGGAGATATAACTATAGCCGCTTGAGGGTCATGTCTAGGGTTAACATGGTTAAATTTGCTGAGCTTTGACCAACCAATCAACGTCTAGAAAGTCATTTACAATTAGCCAATCATACCATCATCGGTTTCTTTTCAGTTTTTCTTGAAGCCTTTTCTTTTCGTACCCACTCTCCCGTGGCAATGTTTACGAACGAGAACCCACACAATACACAACTATTTTTCTCGGTGTTAATTCACCCGAGGACATTGGATTTTCTTTGGTAGACTTAAAAAATTAAATGGCCGATGTCTATGTTCTTATCTATGATTTCAAAATCTAAATAGTGAGTGAACATTACTTACCCGTCATATATTTTTTTAACACGTGTATCTGTAGGTTAACTATTGAGGGTGGAGAAATTCCATAACTCACGAGTAAATTGAAGGATAATGTTTCTCCTATGATTTTCGACAAAAACCAAAAGAAAATATCGTTGCTATGTAGTTTCTTTACATAGACGTCATTTCGGGAATTCTCTAGTTTATCGTTCCAACAACTGTAGAAAAGACGGCGGGAATTCCCATGCAGAAATTGAATCACCGGACAGTGGTTAAAAATATTATGTATTTTTATCCCACCGATTTTAAAACACGTCAAGAATAGGAGAAATTATATTATCAAACCCTTTATTTGGTAAAGCTTATGTTCTTCTTTACCCGAACATAAAGCATTTTCTTTTCTATACTGGGCAAAATAACACACAAGATAAATTCTATTGGTATGGCGAGCATGCAATGCAGTCGAACTTAAAACACGCCAAAAATTGGAGAAATTATGTTATCAAACACTTTACTGGGTAAAGCTTTATAATATGTCCACATTTATTTTTATTCTCTATCTGTCGACATGTTGCGGTCGTATCACGCAGCGCTTAGCGAAGTCCTTGTGTCTGCATTTACATATAATTTATGAATGCGATTGGCAAATTATGCATTATCTGTAGCTGCTTTTCAGGAAATGAACGAAGAGGCATATGATAAAGCTTCCGAACATTGACAAAGAGGCATGTGATAAATTCCGGAAGTAGCTGTTACTTCATAAAACTATACTAATTAAGTCTCCCAAACGAAGTTTGGAGACTTATTGTTTTTACTCCGTTTCTTATTAAGTCTCCCAAACGAAGTTTGGAGACTTATTATTTTTAATCCGTTTCTTATTATTATTTTTCCGTCTTTTTTTCTTCCGCTTTCCATTTCAACTTGTCCGACGCAGATCTCGAACACGACTCAACGGAATAAAATGAAACTTACTGGGATGATAGACCCCAATGCCTAGTTGTGCAAGAATGTTTAAAAATTTTCAAAATGGCCGCCATTTTCAAGATGGTCGCCAAAAACCGAAAACTTTCGACCTCAATTTTCTCAAAAACTGCCCGGCAGAATTTCACCAAACTTAGTATAAATGTTCAGTAGCACGAGTGGAAACTTTTTATTAAAGAAAAACGGAAACGATATGTCGGCCATTTTCAAAATGGCCGCCAATAGTGGAAAAAAGTGAACTTGCTTGGATTTCAACGATTTTTGGTTTATATAGTAAACATGATATCTCGAGTTGAATGGCGATAATGCAAATGTTCTACCGACACCCATTTTCAAAATGGCCACCATTTTCCCGCCAGAAAATGGCCACCAATAGTGGAAAAAAGTGAACTTGCTTGGATTTCAACGATTTTTTGTTAATGTAGTAAACATGATATCCCGAGTTGAATGGCAATAACGCAAATGTTCTACCGGTAGCCATTTTCAAAATGGCCACCATTTTCCCGCCAAAATTTTAACATTCTTCAATTTCAATGCAATTTGGCACAAAGGGTAAACATGATATCCAGAGTTGAATGGCGTTAAAGAAAATGTTTTACGGGCAGCCATTTTCAAAATGGCCGCCATTTTCCCGCCAAAAAAGTGAACTTGCTTGGATTTCAACGATTTTAGGTTTATTCAGTAAACATGATATCTGGAGTTGAATGGCGATAACGCAAATGTTCTACGGGCAGCCATTTTCAAAATGGCCGACATTTTCCCGTCAAAATTTCAACATTCTTCAATTTCAATGCAATTTGGTATAAAGGGTAAACATGATATCCCGAATTGACTGCAGTTAAAGAAAATGTTTAATGGGCAGCCCTTTTCAAAATGGCCGCCATTTTCCCACCAAAATTTCAACCTTGTTCCATTTCAATGAAATTATTTCAACCTTGTTCAATTTCAATGAAATTTGGTGTAACGGGTTAGCCGGGTCTAGTGGAACCCATGCTCAATTTTTTTCTTTTGGGAGACTTCATGATCTTTGATCATAAATTTTAATTTTTATATATTATAAAAACAAACGGTGAAACGAGCTGATTTAGGTCCGCTATATATATTTCACAATTGCGATTGGCTAAATTAAGGTCAGCCTCGATATCACACTTTTTTTAAAGAAAAAATCAGTAAAGGATTTTTTGCTATATGCATCTAAAGTTACCGAATGATTATTAATATTCCTTATTTGGCCACAATTTGCATTATTTCTTAATTAGCTTACCAATCTTTGTCACCAGCCAGAAAAATGTCTATGCATTCGAAAAAAAATTCAAAAGACCTTGTGAAGTTATCTTTCTTCAAAAATTCAGTACAGGAACCTTACTACATCGTATTCCCTGAAAGTGTGTTTTCTACCCACTTAGGTATTTTTAACAAAAATCCTTAGTTTCTTAGCTTTCTTACAGTTTTATCGCACGCTAAAATAAACAAGTATATGATGGAACAACTGGGGTAGAAATATTACAAATGTATTAACACAAATACCTCATTTTATTGTGTAAATAATGCTTTCCTAAATTCCAGCTATCCAAACCTGTAACATCCTCCACATTAAAACGATTTGTAACCATGAAACAGTAATTTGTATTTATGCATAACCAGTACATGACGTGTTGATAAACAAAGGTGTTGCTCCTCTACTGATTAAATTAATCAAAATATCATTTATATTCAATAGGATTAAGTTAATGTGCAATTGTAAATATGTTATTTTCGTGCAGACTATCTTTTAATGCATCCCGTGTTGTCACGACATAATTTACCGTAAAATTGATGTTATATGACGCATTAGCTTGTAAATATCTTTTATAGTGAATTAATTGACCAAAATCACTTTCTGATATGGAGACTTTCATCAAAATTAAAATGAATCCGTTTGGGTGGTCTACTGAAACGTTTCTCGTTATTACATTTCCATTTAAAGATTGTTTTTCAATGATTGAATCTTATTTTAGCAGTAAAATTTTAAGTTATTTTAATGCCAGTAAACTAATGTTTTAAAACATTCGCATGTGCAGTGTATAATGTGTTGATTATGATATCTTTTACTGTACTTTAATTTATCATCATGCTTTAATAAAGTTATTATATACAAATCTGTGTGAGTTCAGAAAAAAGATGAACGACGTTCACACCTTTATTCCACCACAAACAACACTTTTCGAGCGATAACGGAATGTGAAGGTAAAAAGCTCAATGAGTTATAAAACTCGGTTTCCTAGAAACTACTAAATAAGGCTCAAAATAAATTAACTATTTTTAAAATTTCACTGAAGAAGGTACTCAGTTGAGAGGTTTCATTTGAACAAAGTAACGGTGTTATAGAGCCGTTTTCCCCCATACCAATTTTTTTCCCCGGGGAAAAAACTGGCTTGATCCTATTTTCCCCTAGGAAATTTTGGATCAGAGCCATTTTCCCCAATGGTAAAATTACAATACGTATACATTTGTGCATTTAAGCCTGCCACATAGCTAATTATTTCAGACTTACACGTAAGTTTGTATTATCTCCCCAGATACCGCTAGGGGGGTCTTTTTCTTGAAAAAACGTGAATTGCAGATTATTATTAAACATAAATACATTAACCTATATAGTTTGAAAGTAGAATACGAGGAAAATAAATAAATATTAATTGGAAATAAAAAAAAAAAGCTTTTGGCAAAAAATTTCGGAATTCTTTGTTATTTATCAAAAGTTATCATTCATTTGTAAAAATGTCCATCCAGGTTAATCTGAGGTCAAAGATATGCATCACAAGTGCATGGTCTTGGAAATGCATCCTTATGATTGCTTAATTTCGAATTGGAACAACACTGCCTAGAAATTTCATGCACCTAGGCACGCGGTCAGTCGGTGACAATTATTACATGTGGGAAGAGGTTTTATAAAATAGGAGCGATTTTTGGAAATTTTTTTAATTTCCACCCTCTTACCACCCCATTTTTTCGTCTTATAAAAATTTAAGTATTTGTACTGGGAATTTGCAGTTTTCGGTGTTTTACACATGTATCTAGTTTTATGCTATTTTGATAATTAATTTGTATTTTAAGATATATATATATATATTGCTGGATTGCGACAGTAAAATAGAAATATTATTTAGTCTGATCTGTCTGTCGAGATTGGCCTAATGACGAGAGTACTTAAAAGCAACATAGCAGGCTATCAGTGTAAGTAAGAACTGATGTTTCTGGGACAAAATTATTCTACCTAACCTTCGATCCATTCTACATGTTCCGTTGATAAAGACATATATGCTACAATTTCTTTCACTTACATTTATCCCCCAAAAAATTAACTGGCACACGTGCAATGAGTGAAAACAAAGCTGGAAAGAAAACATGTATCCGTGAACTTATACTTAAAGTCTCCCAAACAACCGCACAGTACCATTAACACAGGAAATAACATCACAGAAAGTAAACGGAAACGGAAGTCACGTGATCGGAACCTGAATTATACAGAAGTGATTTCTCCCAAAGCGATATTCAAGTATGTATAAAAAAAAAAATTAACAACTATTTTTTTTTATATTATTATCAAATCTTTTGAGACCCCATACCAGACTGTACCCACGTTTATTTTGAAAATGGCCCTAGAAGGGAAATTAATACAGGGGGAATTAACAAGTGACTGAATCGATACCAAAGCTGAACAGTAGTAACGAACGATAACTCGATTATAACTGTGATCACACTTTTAACAAAATAAGTTTTAGATGAAGACCAACTAAACCGTATAACATGTGGAACATACCAGCCCAAACTTAGCACATAGGTATATACAAGAACACTTAGAAGTGACATCCGGGTACATAAGGACGACGATCACCTTCTTCGCGTAAGACTTAGAAGTAGACATGTTGCTTCTAGGTCTTACCTTATGTTGATTCGATACATAGAATCAAATCTTGTTACCTGGTACTGTAAATGTCGAGCAGGAGCCAGAGTTGTCGGTGTGTGCTCGCATTTAGCATCCATTGTGTGGTATTTGGGTTGTGCCAGGCATCAGAACCTCACTTCGTATGGAGTAAGAAATTGGGATGCTAGTGTTTGTGACGCTGCTGCTTACATTCCGATAGATGCTTCTGACAGTGATGATTATGACGATAATGATGATGCAACTGCCGTTGAAACAGGAAATGAGCATTGACTAACCAATAATATATATATATAAGATGCAACTGAGAAATAAATATAGAGTTTTCAATTATTGAAATATTCATATTACAAACTACAATTTGATTCTTTTGTTGTGAATATCAAACTGTCCATTACACGACTAAACTTTTGATGTATGGGCACTTCTTAAGTGGACATTTAAACGAAAAGAAATTCTTTCTTTTTTTTAAATTCCAGAAATTTGAGTTTTTTTTCAATTTTTACTATTTTTGGCCCTTAGACAAGAAAATTGCAGAAATTGACATTTAAAAGGTGTTTTTGTATCTTGTCAGGTCCTATACAACATTTTTGGGTTAAATTGATTAATTTCGGAGACAGGGCCATTTTCACCCCTACGAAAACCTTGTCGCACTTTCGGTTTCGGTTTTCTCGGCTTGGACCTGTCGACGCAGGTACCTTCTGCTACTCCTGCTGAGGAGGAGGAAAGGTTGTTATCTTGGTGTCTTTGCTTTCTGGTCCGTTTTGCTAATTAAATCTTGGTCTCGTTTATCTATATTTCGATAGACATCAAAGATAGTCTTTCCTGTGTACTGCAGACTTCTGAGAGATTATCCCATTCATCTGTATCGTTTATACAGGCCACTGCAATTTTCCAGGCTTATGACTGCGATTAGCCGTTGCCTCGGTCTTTTTATGCACCAGGTCTTTATTTATGTCTTGATGCCAAGACATCAGTCCAAGGTAATGCTTTCTCATTTCTTCTACATAATGGTGAGAGGATCAGCCATTAGGCACTGCAACGGAACCCTAACTCTAATTAGTACAATGACAAGTGCAGAGATCACTTGAATTGAAAAGCTTATAAAAAGAGGAGACAACCCAATCTGGCTTCTGTTTCTGGGGGGTCCGAACACGTAACTAACGTCACTTCCGTCAACAAAACAATAAAAAATGACGGCTGAAATCAATCATTTCCGATTGAACATGTGTGCAAAGTACTCACCGGTTCAGCTTCCATGAGAATCCCTGTCTGTTAATTTGCCTGTCCCCATACACTGCAATAAATTTATATTATTTTAATATAATAGAGCCCTTCCAAAAATATTTCCACTAGGAGGCCTCTCAAATTGAACCCCACACATGTTCTTGTTGGCGTTCATACATTTAATGCCCCTCTTTATGCTATGTGAGCCCTTTTTGAAGTTTTCTTTCATATAAATATTCAACATATTTTTATAGTGTACAAACAAAAAAAAGAAAACATGGCCAAACTGAGAAACATTTGTTATAATTCTTTTGTTTTTTCCATACCATTTGAACGTCTAAAATATATTTTCAATCCCAAAAGGTTCCAACTGGTGCTAAAAGGCGGTACAAGAAAACTAGGGCTTATATTTATATAAAGAAAACCTTCACATTTTTGCCGTTACCTTGAAAAGGCTACGCTTGAAAGGGTGTTCCTAAACGGCGAAAACGAAATACGGAACGGAAACGAAAACGGAAAGAAATATTAATATTTACGGAATTTTGGTATACATATGGTATACACCAATATAGTACGCCCTCCGCCAGTTTACAGGTCCAAAGTCTTTTTTGGCCAATAGAAACACAGATGCTTAGTGTAAAATAAATTATATTTTTCGTTATAAAAAAATAATAAAAAAGAACAAAGAATAACAATTTTTCAGTTATCTTGACAAAGCACTGCTTAAAATCTACTAATATAAATCAGAGTATATACATGTATATATAACTTTCAAATTTCAACATTCCTTTAGTAAGAATGAATGTCTATGTTAATGTTTTAAATTATAATAATGCTTAAAACATTATACTGAATAAGTGACAATAATTTCAATTCAATTGAATTGTATTATCATAAAATAACGTTCACGGCCGCTTGAATGGGACTGAAATTTCAGAGAAGAATTAAGCGTCATGATATTCAAAGCATTGTGGACAAGTTGATTTTTATAAATCCTAAGACATGACTACGGCTAACCTGCTTGAAAAGGGCGCTGTGCAATCATATGTCCATGTACTGTTTTTCCGCAATTTTTCCGAGTATACATGTGTCAATATAATCATTTTCCTTCAAAGCATACTCCAGTTACTTCCCCAAATAAGATTGCCTGAATTTGTGGGAATTTTCTGCAGAGGTATGCTTAAATGTGTAAATTTAAATCGAATTACAAAGAAAACAGAGGAAGGGCATGAAAACATAAATCGTACATATTATTCCGTTTTCTTTAGAATTCCCTCTTTTCGGATTGCTGGTTTGGAGAAGTGTAAAAGAATCTAACAGTATAGCTGTAATGAGGAAAAATTCAGTAAATTATTTTTTAAATTTATTTTCAATTTATTGCCAACCAAGTTTTTTCTGTATTTCATTAACACCCATCAGTAAGTTATTCTCTGCTTAAATATTGGTTTGGCGAATAATAATAAAATTTAAGAATTTCCCCGTTACTGATTTATTTAGACACCTTTTGATATGGGAAACAACATATACCAAAACACAACAAATTTCGGAAGCATATCCAGAGCAACAAATTATTGTTATGACCCTGATCCAGTCTAATTAGAATTAATTTTCCACACTTGCTCCTTATTTTCGTTCGGTTGTTAATATGTCCCAAGCGCGACTTAGAAACAACCGAACGAAAATAAGGAGCAAGTGCGGAGAACAAAATTTAATTAGATTGGCCCTGATCGTGATCTGACGTAACTGTTACATTGTGTTATGGTATTCGTGGTGATATGAATGAAATAAACAATTGTTCAAAACGTGTATTTTTTGTTTAATTATTTTTTTTACCAAGGAACCAGACCGAACATACTTATACTTGTTGTTTCTAAATATCCATTTATAATAGATCCTCGTCCTAACTAGCGGCCACATAGAGATAAAGTCCGAGAGTTCTTAATATTTTCAATAAAAACACGGTATATAATACACAAAGAAAAACAATACTCATTTGCGTATTTTGAAATTAATAAAGAAGAATTCGACGACATAAACTTTATTGCATTGCCAGGACTTTTTCAGCGTATTCGAAACGCATGAAAGCTATGACGGTACATTATTTGGGATTCAGTCTTAATTTTTGCGTACATCTGATCTGGAACACAGCATATTTTTAGTGTATCTAAGAATGGTTAAATGTTGTAATTCCTCTGATTTTTTTACGCCCCTAATTGTAATGACATGACAATTTATTTAACCCCCTGTGAAAATGTGACCGCTAAACTTTCAAAATCCCCAACTGATAAACAATGACTCTTGGAGGGGAGGGGGGTGGGGGTAACATCATAAACTCTACCGTGAACAATGCTTTTTCAATGATTTTACCTTGTTTATTTGCAAATGTATGCAAAAAACATCAATAACAAATACATGTATGATCAAACATCGCAACATCAGGCTGATTTCGGGGTTAGGAGGATGGGTAGGGTGCATGGGATGAGGAATGAGGAGTGTGGGCTGTTGGAGGACACAAGACAAGACCGTTAGCAGCTTCGAACATGCAATATTTGACGAAAATGTCACCATTTTCGTTGCTATGGAAACCAAACCACTCGATACAATTACGTCAATCTCAACAGGAAGTTAGACTGCTTTGTGCTAGCAACAGTGAGAGTCTAGACGTTAGCATTTGCCTCAATTTGTCCATCCTTTAAAGATGCATGGAATGCAGTTAGAGCCAAAAATGGCATTTTCGTCATTTTTCACCGTATATCAGTAACAAAATAAGAATTTGTTTTGAAAATTATTTCTCTTTTCGTATCATTGAATACAGGTGTCCCATGATAAGTTAAGGCTAAGGGCTACGAGCTTGACTGCCTGATGTGTTCCTAGGACATATCTCAAGGCACAAACCCTCTCCCAAAAATTTATTTTTTCACACCAATTTGTATTTGGTAATTAAAGTAATCGAGACCTCACAATAATAATAAACATTAAATCAATAGCCGAAAAGGGATTGGTTGAAAAAGCTCTTCACCTAGAAATACACAGAAGCACAAAAAAGTAGATTGGAATCCCGATAGAACCATAGTTCGAAATTCATATTCTAAAAAGGATTTATATTTGTCGTATAGTATCCGTTTGACTTCTCTAATTTTCCACACACAAAAATTGTTTGGAGAACCATATTTTCTTTTTGTTCTTCCTCAAATGTATATACAAACCTGGACAATCATTTTTCAGAATTGTTGCTTTTTTATTAGAAACTCTTTTCCATAAAGTGTCTATAGTAAGTGCTTTTTTTTTATCGTAGACCCGTAACTTAGTAAAATTGAACAGGCTGTATGGCAAAATGTATGGGTTTATGTGTTAAAAGAATTTGGAGAATTATTTTCATAATTTTGGTCTATTATACAAAAAAATTTCCCAACAAGGTGTATATTTATTTAATAAAATGGTTTATTATAGATACATAACGGGATTTTTTTTAAATAATCGACCAAAAATTCTGCAAATAATCGTGCGAGTTTGTATAACCATTTGAGAAAGATGAGAAAACAAATGAAAATCATTTCCCCAAAAACTTAATTACTCCACAACCTATCTAGAATCGAGGCGAATGTCCATTGTTGAAGGCCGTATGTAGATTTTTTTGTGTTTTTTTTTTTTTTTTTTTTTTTTTTTTGGTTACTGTCTTGTTGACGTTACCCCACATCTCGTTTTATTCATTTTATTTTTGTTTTTTCGAAAATCAGAAAATTCTAACGGACAATAAATTATAATGAATCACGTGAATGACGTACTTCCACGGTCTAAGTGCAAGGGTAGAATATAAAATAAATGAACTAATTTAACTATTGCAAGTGGTTTACGCAATTAAATTAAGTACAATATGCACGCCCTTAAAACATAGGCTCATCATCTCCTGCCATTTATTAAAAAAAAATATGCTTTCAAATCTTTTTTTTTTCTCAAATTTATTCCTCTGTTTTCTTTCTTGTAACCATGTGATATACTATACAACATGCATATGAAAAAAAAATGACCAAAAAGAAAAGATGTAAATTCTTTCCGTTTCCGATCCCGTTTTCCGTTTCCTTTCCGTTTTCCGTTTCCGCCGTTTAGCAACATCCCATTTGAAATTATCAGACTTGACTGCCAAACATGGTGCTGTTCTTTGCAAATAATGAATATATACCTATCTCTAGAGTATCCCTTTGCACGTGTACTGTATAATTTAACGCTTTTTGGGGTTGTGAACAATCGTACGAAGTTTCATCGAGTGACTTGGACATGATATTGGAACATCGAAAAAAGAAATATAGCTTCTTACATTGTTACGAGTGGATTATCGGATTTCTCCAATCGAGATAGTTAAATTACGGAACTTAAAATTCCGTAATTTAACTATCGAAATTATAGAGATCCGACAATCGACGAGTCATAATGTAAGACGCTGTTTCTCTAATTTTCAAACCCGTTAAAACTGGTAAATTTCATTATATTCTCCCAACATCTTCCCGTCACTATAGTCACCAGTATGTTTTCATGCGAATCTTGTATTAAAAAATATCCGACACTTTCCAAGTTGTTAGCACTCATAATAAAATGCAAATTTTTATTAAATATAATTTAACACGGTAGATTATATCCAGTTGTTATTTAATCCGGAACTAATTTTTCCTAGCTGGAGTTGTATTTCACAACAGCTGTCACAATGGCGGACAGAAAGGAACAAGCAGAAGAACACGGCATGTTTAGATTTGAACCTTAAAGAATCCTGTCTGTCCCCTGACAAGTCGGATTTTTTGTCCGATTTCAAAACCTCGTTTAAGGACATCTTTTATTACAAAGCAGATGACGGGATCGCGTTTGTTTATATGTAACTAAGGAAATTTTTTGAAGACCAATCATATTCCGTGAACCAAAAACTTACTAGTGAGATTATCAATTTTTCCAACACGGGTCGAGAGAATGCTAATTTGACTGAAAACTAGAGAATTAAACTTTTGACCTTGACCTTCAAGATAGAGATTTCAACCGACTAAGTAACAAACTTTTTTATTATTTAAAAAAAAATTTAACTGCGGCCTACCAAGTTTATAAGTTTGTGACCTTAACAATAAAGGTCGAGGTTTCAACCTACTTCTTGTTGTCATTTCAACTTTCTTGTTGTGAAGAAAATTCATAAATTACCATCATATAACGCCATGCAGTATTAAATATGTTTACAGAGCCTAACTTTATGATGATTGTAGACATAGAACTATCTGCAGGCATTAATAAACAACTTAATTGCATAACAACTCGACGAAATTATGAAAATTTCTCTAAAAAATCAATTCATTTCATATAAATTCCAAATATATATTTACAAGTTCCTTAAAATTATAAACAAACGTAGGTTTGTTAAGGTATACCTTTGAAATTTTGACTTTCTGACCTAAAATTTATAACCTCACAAGATCTTACAGAATAATAATTTTTTTTACTAAAAAGGAAAAAAAACTGAAGCCTCAACTTTTTGGATTAATATTTTCAAAATTTTGTTTTCAGCAAAACTGACGAGTGGTAAATAGACGAAATGTGAACATCCTGTGCATTAAAACTGGTATCATAGAATTTATCATTAAAAATCACAAGGCAGGAAATAGGCAAATGCATTGTACTTGTAGCATATTTTATCTCATTTTCAGCCAATTTAACAGTCTCTCGACCGGTGTTTGAAAATTTGATAATCTCATTAGTGAGTTTTTTGTTCTCGGAATATCACTGGTTGATATCACCTGCAACTCGGATGCAGTCACCTAGATCCAACTACATATTTGGTGCACCAATCTACGGCGGAACTTTTAACATTAACTTTAACACAATGCAACAAGCTCCTCAGAAGAGTAAACGCGCCTTTGTTATTGAAAATGACAGTTCACAAGAGTAACAAAAAGTTAGAATTGAACATACTTCTTGTTCCTTTCCGTTCGCCATTGTGACAGCAGTTGTATAATACAACTTCAGCTAGGAAAAATAGTTCCGGTTTAAATGACAACTGACATATGTAGATAATCTACTATGTTTAACAAAGACATTGTTGAATTATATTATATAAAAATGTGTATTGATAATGATTGCTTCATACTTTTAAAGCGTCTGATATTTTTCAACACAAGATTCGCATGAATACATACTGGTGACGGGAAGACATTGGGAGAATTTGTTGCTGTTGACCAGTTTTAAAGCTTTTTGAAAATTAGAGAAACAGTGTCTTACATTATAACTCGTGGATTATCGACTCTCTCCAATCTTGATAATTAAATTACAGAATTTTAACATCTCGATTGGAGAAATCCGATAATCGACTCGTGACAATGTAATAAGCTATATGTCACTAGACACTGATTAAGGGTTATTTAAAAAAAACCTGGCTGCCATCTCTTACATTTATTAAAAAATGATTACTATTATAATAAAACCGGATTTTCATTCATCACTGTTCGGAGCAACCCACCCTTCCGCTTGCCGTATATGCTAAACTAATAACCAGTTTTTTCCATTTGAAAACCCAGTTAAAAATGATTTGATGCAGAAATAGTATAAAGAGTTTAAAAATGTAAACAGTGTAATGAAATAAGCTGCAGTTTTTTAAACAGTGGATTGATTTTTACTAGTAATTAATTCGGAGCTGTTTTGCAAATGTTTGTCAAGACAAGAAACATATTTTAAATTTTAAATTAACTTAATATAGGAAACGATTTAACGTTTTAAAAAAAAACAATAATAATAAATTTAGCGCAATAGCAGTTCTCTCGATATTACGTTAATTTTTAAACCAAACAAGAATATATGTATCAAATGGACACTCTGCCCTGCTTGCAAACAAAATCATGGTCAGCCAATCGTGACATTGAGGACACACCATCCCTTTGACCTAAATTTTGTATAGATCCCATCTTAAGGTTTTTAGTGACAAAGTTTCATGATGATATGACATCTACTTCCTAATATACTACCTTCAATCTAAACCTTAACCTCAAGCAGGACGTACATACGGGCGGGCGGACATACAGATCGAAACACTATACGCCCATCTGATATTGCACGCGGTGCAAAACATGGTACTAATCTCTACATTTATGTTGTCTTAATAAGTCAAAATTTTGCTGATAGGTGATCCCATCATCCAGATTCAAATATATGAAAATTGACATTACTAGATGGTTAAAGAAACGCTGGTGTCAAAATCTAAACAGACGTAACCACATTTAACAAATAAAAACAAAACGAAAAAGACAGCATTCACAGATTTCAGACCACCCCACTCCCCACAAATGATACTATTATCCAAAAAATTTTAAGAATTTTCATTTTCCTTGTAATTTATATCATATTGAAAGTGGATGCTGTATATTAAAAAAACCTCAAAGGGTGATGTGAGATATTGCCTCCGTTAAAATTTCACATTTTGAACTTCTTATAGAGGACCACTAAATAGACTGAAACAATCGAAACATGGCACAAATATGCCTTATAAGCTGCTGACCGAGTGTTGTTACTTTGCTGCCCATCCGCCGTCCTACATGACTGCCAGCGGGGGAAATGCATACAAAATTCTCCTTCTAGAGAACCGCTTAATGGATTGAAACGAAACATGGCAAGATTGTTCTTTATGAGGTGTAGACCAAGTGTTGCTACTTTGATGCCGATATGTCATCCAAGATGGCCTCCAGCGGGGGACTTAGTTTAACATAGGACCCTATAGGAAATACATACAAAAATCTTCTTCTTTTTATAATATACATAAATGATTTGTCTTTTCATATAAAAAAATCTGGTATTGATTTATATGCTAATGATTCGACTCTGCATCATCATGACAAAAATTTTCAAAGTATAAATACCGAGCTGCAAAATGATGTGAATACTATCGCGTCTTGGTGTGATAATAACAGCATGGTAATAAATGCTAACAAAACTAAATGTATGACCGTTGGCTCCAAAAGAAAACTTATTAAATTACCTGAGCTTTCCATCAAAATTGATGAAACCGAAATTGAAAACGTCAAATGTCATAAACTTCTTGGCATTGATATTGATGAAAACTTAAAATGGGAAGATCAGGTAAACAGAGTATGTAAAAATTATATCATCCAAAATTGCACTTTTAAATAAATTAAAACATTTTTTACCAATTCATGTTAGACAGCTGTTCTATAACTCATATATATTACCATATATGGACTACTGCAGTTCTGTTTGGGGTGATGTACTTAAAAAAGATTCAGACAGAATTACCAAGCTTCAAAAAAGAGCTGCAAGAATTATATTAGAATGTGATAAGACAGTTCCTTCAAATTTTATGTTCTCTTCTCTGAACTGGTTACCTTTTGTAGAAAGAGTTAAATATCAGAAATCTGTGCTAATGTATAAAGTAGTTAATGGTCTTGTTCCAGAGTATCTATTTTTACAAACTGTTAGTGAAGTTCACAATTATAATCTGCGATCTTCAGTAAATGATGATTTGTTCTTACAAAGACCAAATACAAATTTTTATAAAAAATCCTTTCAGTATTCAGCAGTTAAAATTTGGAATGATTTGCCATATTGCATAAAAAATTCTCGAAATATTAACATATTTAAGGAACATTGTTTTAAATATTTCCTTAATGGAGTTTACGGAAAATGTACTATATCTTATTATATACGTTTACTATATACTGTTTATAATTTGTTGATTATTATTATGTGAATGTGTATTGTATGAATGTGTATGATTTTGTTAATGGGTGTTTGGAGGGCCTCAATGAAAATTAGATTGAGTCTAATTGAGTAACCTTCGATAAATAAAGAATTTACTTACTTACTTACTAGAACCGCTGAATGGATTGAAACGAAACATGGCATGATTGTTCCGTATGAGGTGTGGCCCAAGTGTTGCTACTTTGATGCCGATATGTCTTCCAAGATGGCCGCCAGCGGGGACTTAGTCTAACATAGTACCCTATGGGAAATACAGTCTTATTCTGGAGAACCGCTGATTGGATTGAAACCAAACATGGCATGAATGTTCCTTATGAGGTGCTGACCAAGTGTTGTTACTTTGGTGCTGATCCGTCAACCAAGATGGCCACCAGCGGGTAACTTAGTTTTACATATAACTCTATGGGAATAGAATAGAGAATGGAAACGGGGAATGTGTCAAAGAGACAACAACCCGACCAAAGAACAGAAAACAGACTAAACAAGGCTATCAATGGGTCTTCAACGCAGCGAGAAAATCCCGCACCCGGAGGTGGGCTTCAGCTGGCCCCTAAACAATAATGGATACTTGTTCAGCAAAATGGACGGCCCACTAAACTCCGAAAAATAAAAATGAACCAAAATTTAAAAAAAACACACAAGACTAACAAAAGCTAGAGGTTCCTGACTTGGGACAGGCACAAAAATGTGATACACACAGTAAAACCCGGTTCAAAAGATGTCCGAGTCCGATGTTAAAAGTTAACAGAAGAAACTAAGCAAAATGACAATGATCAATATATATTAACAAAGGACTACTAGCAGTTACTGACATGCCAGCTCCAGACCTCAATTAAAATGATCGAAAGATTATGTCTATATCATATAGAAAATCATCCACAATCCCTCCAGTTAGGGGTTTAGTATCATGCCATCATAGATTATAAAGATCATAACCCGTATCATGCCAACAACTGGTTTTAGAATAACTTGTTTATTTCCGATGCAAAGATCCAATAAGTGAATCAATATAATTTAAAAAAATCTTCTAGACAACCGCTGAATGGATTGAAACCAAACATGACATGAATGTTCATTATGACGTTCCGACCAAGTGTTGTTACTTTGGTGCCAATCTGTCTTCCATGATGGCGGTCAGTAGAAACTTAGTTTAACATAGGGCCCTATGGGAATGACATACAAACGGCTTCTTCTTGAAAACTACAGAATGGATTGAAACCAAACATAGCATGGATGTTAATCTCAAAGTCCTTTACCAATGAACAAATGGAAATATCAGGTGAGCTATAGAGGCTCCTGGGATTCTCTGGTCCTATATTTGACAGTTTTCAAGATATAAGAGTTAAAAGGGCCAAACAAGCAATGTGGCTAGATTTTTAGCTCACCTGGCTCAAACGGCCATGTGAACTATTGCCATCACTTGGCGTCGGTCGTCGTAAACTTTCCTTTAAAGATCTTCTCCTCTGAAACCACTAGACCAATTGAAACAAAGTTGGCAGCAATGGTCCTTAGGTACTTGTCTTTCAGATTTGTATCCGATGACCCCGCCTGCTATCCAAGATGGCCACCAGAGCGGAACATAGCATAACATAGGACCCTACGGGAAATTTATTTAAAAATCGTCTTGTCTGAAACCAAAAAGCCAATTGGAACAAATGTTGGCAGCAATTGTCCTTCGGTGGTCCTCTTTCAAATTGTATCCGATGAACCCGCCCACCATCCAAGATGGCCGCCAGAGCCGAACATAATTTAAATATATAGAACCTTATGGGAAATTTACTTTAAAGATCTTATCTGATACAACTAAGTCAATTAAAACAAAAGTTCGCAGCAATGGTCCTGAGGGGGTCCTCTTTTAGAATCAGGGATGGGCACGATTACTGTCAAATGTATTGATTAATAATCAATTACATGAAGGATTTTGGTGTAATCGATTAATAATCGATTACTCTGATTTTTGTTTGTAATCGATTACAATCGATTATTTTATCAAAAGTAATTACATTACTTTTCGATTACAGTTAATTACATTCTACAAAATAAAAAGAAATAACTCTGAAAAAGTTGCAACAATATTGCTGTTCAACATATTTATAGTGGAAAATAACAAAATTTACATTAGCATCAATTAAAGCTTTAAAGTCAGAAGTCAGAATTGCATTTAATCATGATCAGTTTGTGGAAAGTATTATCATTCAAGCGACATCTGTCAGGACGAAAGATTTTGCCAGCAATACTAAATAGTCTTTCAACTGGTGCTGAAGAGGCCGGTATTGCAAGGAATCTCTTAGCCATAGATGCTAGTATTGGATAGTTATGTTCATTGGATTCCCAAAACCCTAATGGGTTATGTTCAATGCATGGCTCCATCAAGTATTGATTGACTTCAAGTTTTGCTGGATCACCAGACAAATGATGAATTCTCTTTTTTTTTGGTGTCATGAAACTTAGAATTCCAGATGCTGGTGAGTCAGTTCTAGACTTCTTTTCTGGTGGGGAGTCATCAGTGTCACATGATTCTGAATCTACATGTATTGATGAAATGTACTTTTTGGCATTTAAAAGCAATTTGTTTTCCATCTCCATTGAATCTGAGCTGTTGCACCATCTTAGTTTTATGGTCGGGTCCAACATTGCTGCCAATAAGAAATTGTCATCTGACATAGAATCACCAAGCCGTTTCTCTAAGGACAATTTCAAAGTTTGGACCATTTTGTTATTGTAGGTAACAGACAATTCGTTAATCTGATGAGTTAAACCCATATATATATAGGAACAACTAAGCTAGCAGACACAGACTTGTCTTTCTGAACCATAATTGTGGCGTCTTCAAATGGTTTCAGAACAGAACAAAGTTCCTTTAAAAGTTTTCTCTCATAAGGAGACAACTGAACAGATGCCCCAGTTTTTGCTAGTTTTTCCTCGGGTACTGCTAGAATAGACCTTATCATAATTATTTGAGAGTTCCAATGAGTTGCATTGTCAGATTGAAGTCGTTTCTCATTTTCAAGGATATCTGAGGTATTAACAGATTTTCTTACAAATTTAACTATATTTGCAGCTTTTGAGATAACTGTTTTTAAACTATTGCTAGTGTCTTTCAAACCATCTTTTACCACTAATTGTAATGTATGGGCAAAGCAGTGGCCTAGTGTAGGGAAATTATCATCTGGTAATTCAACATTAAAATCATCAATTTCAGACTCGCTATCAGATTCATCACCACTTTCATTTTCAGATTTTTCATCAATCAATGTGTCAGGGAAACCGGGAAGAGAAAAATTGAAAGCCTTTTTCATATTGGCAGCATTATCAGTTACAACATTTCTGACTTTCTCTGATATCTCATAAATCGCAAGAGTTTCTACATACCCTTGGCGGATTTTATCTGCTGTATGTCTCCCCCTAACTCGCTTACAAGATATCATCACAGATTCTAGTTTCCAATTTAAAATAAAGTGACCAGTCATTCCAAGAAAGCCACGCATTTGGCGATTAGACCACATATCAAGAGTTAGGCATAAGTGTTCAATAGAGTTCAATTTATCTCTCAAATTTCCATCAACCTTTAAATAAACTGTTTCCAAATGTTTTGTTGATAACTGTTTTCTAGAGGGAAGTTCATATCGAGGATCCAAAATATTTACAAAACTCCTGAAAAATGGGTTTTCCACTAGAGATAGCGGTGATAAGGTGCCTCCTATTACATGGACCAAGGCATTAGTCACTTCTTTTTGTTTGGGGTCATTTTGACCATATTTTGTACTTTTTTTGTTTACAAACTGAATTAAATTTTGTTGTTTATTTGATTCATTGCTGGCAGATGTATTTATATATAGCTCATTGCAATGTTTTCTCTGAAAAAATAAATAAAAAGTCTTTAAATGTTTGTCCAGATAATTTTATAAGTTAATATTTCAAGTAAAATTAAATTAATGGTTTGAATTATTTCTTTGTTTTGGCAATCTCCTTAATTACAGGTTATGAAACTACAAATAGAGTAAAACATGTAACCTAGGGCAATTTAATGTAAATCTGACACTTAATCAGTAAAAATAATTGAAATCAAAACAGAGTCTTCCTGTCATTAATTTAAATCTTTCATTAATTGACCAGCACTAGTATTAAAAGAAAAGAATATAGTTAAATTAGATGTCTTTATTCTCTTATTTGAATTTATAAACAATTAATAAATATGTTAAGTGTCAAAGTGGAATGCATGAAGTTATTGTATTGTATTGTATCATTGTCGACTTATAACTTCTTATTCTTATCTTAATGTTATGATGAATCAAATGTTATCTTTTTAAACTTTATGTAAAATAAATCTCAAAAAAATATTCAAATTGAATAATAAAATCTCATTGGCACTCATACCACATCTTCTTACATCTATATAGAGAATCAAATTTTATTTAAAAATTACTAAGTTTTAAAAATTAGGTAACATACCTTAATGTGAGTTGAAAAATTTTATGTTGTTTGGGCATTCCCAGTTATGAGCACATGACAGTATTTGCATTTAACTTTAACAGTTCCTTCAGAAGGAAAATCTGGTGGAATTTCATAATGTTCTCTCCAAGACATGACAAACAGCCACTATGTCTCCCAAAATTACTACTAAAAATACTTAACCAAAAATAATGCTCACTATTGTAAGTGAGTGAACAAAATTCTAAAGTTTAATATTGCACCAGAAATAATAATAATAAATAAATGCCCTAAGGTAAAGAAGGAAAACAAAGTCTGGACTAGAATGACAAATAAAAAGAACTCTAATTGAATAATTATACAATCAACTTTTTTATTTTAGTGTAGTTGGGTTATTCATTCAGCCTTTGATATATGTATTTTTAACATAGATTAAAGGTCATTTCTTTCAAAAGCTGAAAATAAGGTTAATTTGTAAGAAAATCTTGTTGACATAAGGGACTTTAAGAGAACAACAGATCTAATAAATAGCAACTTTTCAGAACTCTCACGTCATACATGATATTTTATCTGTATCTGTACCTGTAAAAAAGAGCATTTCCTGAAGAATGCATCCAATGCACTGAAATAAAGTGCTATTTTGTCAAACTAATATTCCAAAGTAATCGAAATGTAATCGAAAGTAATCGATGATTACATCATATTTTTTGCTGTAATCGATTAAATTACGATTACACGTAATCGAAAAGTTGGTCGATTACAGATTACTGTCGATTACTCTGAAAAATGTAATCAATTACAATCGATTACGATTACAGATTACGATTACCCCTTCCCTGTTTAGAATTGTATCCGATGACCCCGCCTGCCACCTGCTGAAAATATTTTAACATAGTACCCTATGGGATATTTTACTTTAAAGATTTTCTTCTTTGAAACCACTAGGCCAATTGGAACAAATGTTGGCAGAAATAGTCCTTAGGGTGTCATCTTTCAGAATTATATCCCATGACCCCGCCCGACATCCAAGATGGCCACCAGAGCCGAACTTTTTTTTAACATAGGACCCAATGGGAAACTTACTTACAGATATTCTTGTTTGAAACCACAAAGCCAATTGGAACAAAACTTGGCCGCACTGCTCCTTAGGTTGTCCTCTTTCAGATTTATGTCTGATAACCGATTCACCATCCAAGATGGTCACCAAAGCCAAACATAGATTGCAAACAACAGTTTCGTGTAAAATTCTAGCGTTTTTTTTTCAAAAAGTTATTAATAACGGGTACGGAATTCCCTATTTTTATATGCATTGTATTCTGAGTTTTGATTACTTTGTGTTTTATTATCTTAATAAAACCTTGAACTTTATTTTAGTTGTATAAAAATGTTATATTAAAATTTTGATTTATCAAAAATGTCATAAAAGTGAAAAGTAAAAGATTTAAGAGAATATTAAGTAATGGGAGTCAACTCTGTAAACATCCTGATTTTAGCAGAGGGAAAATCCAACATTTTATGTCGGGTAATTTAGCATCTTTTGGAAAGCGCCAAATGTACCCTGAAACTATATATGTTTTCAAAAACAGAAATGTATATAGTCTTTCAAATGCCTGTAATAATGCACCTCTAAATCCTGCACATATTATCACTATAATGGGCTAAATATTTTGGATTTTGGTGGGTAGAGAGCTGTATTTTGTCACTTTTCTTCATGTTACAGCTGGAAATGGATAAAGTCATCACAAACAAATGTCATATAGTAGAAAAGCTTGAAAAAAAATGTTATTTGAAATAAGGTTTTATAGGGGTATATGATAAAACAAACTGGTCAGCTTCCATGTTGCTGAAGGCATCAATTCATATGAAAAACTAAAACAAAAATTGTTGTGTGCACCCATAGGAAGGACCCTTAGGGAAATTTACTTAAAGATATTCTTGTCTGAAACCACAAAGCCAATTGGAACAAAAGTTGGTAGCAATGGACAGTGAACAACTGGCAAGACTAGTGAGCCAACTTAACAACAATGTTCCAGACTGCCAGGCAAGATGGACATACTCGAACAATTTATTTTGCTTGGTGTCTGCACATGATTTACAGGTGAGCGATTCAGGCTCCTGAAGCATTTCCCATAGAGTCCTATGTAGTTTTAGTATGTATTTCCAATAGGGTCCTATGTTAAACTAAGTTCTCCGCTAACGGCCATCTTGGATGACAGATCAGCACCAAAGCAGCAATACTTGGTCAGCACTTCATAAGAAACATTCATGCCGTGTTTCGTTTCAATCCATTCAGCGGTTCTCTAGATGCTTTTTGTATGTATTTCCCATAGGGTTCTATGTTAAAATAATTCCCCCACTGGCGACCATCTTGGATGACGGATCGGCAACAAAGTAACAACACTTGGTCAGCACCTCATAAGAGGAACATTCATGCCATGTTTGGTTTCAATCCATTCAGTGGTTCTCTAGAAGATTTTTGTATGTATTTCTTGTAGGGTCCTATGTTAAACTAAGTCCCCCACTGGTGGCCGTCTTGGATGACGGATCGTTATCAAAATAACATCTCTTGGTCAGCTCTTCATAAGGCACATTCATGCCATGTTTCGTTTCTATCCATTCAGCGGTTCTCTAGAAGAAGATTTTTGTATGTATTTCCCATTAGGTTCTATTTTAAACTAAGTCCCCCTTGGCAGCCATGTTGGATGACGTTTCTGTCCCAAGCACCTTGTAAGGAACATTTTTGCCATATTTCGTTTCAATTCATTCAGCAGTTCTCTAGAAGAAATTCAAAATTTGAAATGTGAACGGACTGACGGACGCAAAGTAATGACAATAGCTAATATGTCCCTTAGGGTCAAGTGAGCTAAGAAGAAAAGAAAAACCTTTCTGTGTGAAATGCTAAGACTAATTTTAATAAGTTTACCGAAAGATAAAAAAAAAAAAAAAAACACGCACACACACATTAAGCGATGGATTGAAGAAAGTCATGTTTCTGTCGACTGACATTTATTATGTTACCCATGTAAATCCTCAAATAAATTGATGTATTTTTACCATTTAGTTTCAAAGTATTTCTGCTTCCCATGTACATTTGAAGAATATTGTTCCAATTTTTATTAACTAATGTGTTGAAATACAGTAAAAACTGTCCAGTTAATACAAAACCGGAACGGGTCATTAATACAGTATTAGACCTGTATTAATGACAAGTTCCGATTTTTCTGTATAGAACCTGTATTAATGACCCGTTTCAGACACATGGTATTGTATTAAATAGACAATTTATAATTTATAATTTATTTTAAGTCATAGGTTAATAAAAGTACTGTCCGTTTAAGTCATTAGTTAATAAAGGTGTTATTAAATGTTTATTTTTATATAAAGCCTGTATTATGTCCTCGTACAGTTGTATTGGGTATCGATCAGCTGTATAGGCTGTATAGCTGACCTCGACCCAATACGACTGACTCGGACATAATACAGGCTTAATATGAAAATACCCATTTAATAATACTATAGTAATAATCATAAATGTAATATTTCAAATGAAGAAGATATATTTTCACCTCTACACCCTGGCCTATAAACATAGTATTAAAAATAAGTATCAGCAATTATCAACATCAGACTTTCCAATTTTAACTAAAATAACCAAAATAACCTTTATTTTTGAAAAGTTCAAGAGATTTCATATTTTTGCATGTACCAAATTCTAATGGCCATTGAAAATATTATTATATATAACTACCTCACTTTTATAAAATGAGGATGCGTTTCTTCTTCTTGTTTACAGAAAGAGCAGCTGGAGCTATCATGAATCTAACCAACATTTTAATGAGGACAAAATATACATAAGGAGCAAATCCATTGGAAAAACAAACCCGAGAAGACAAAAGCACAACAAATAACACTGAAAACTAAAAAACCATAATGAACAACATGAACTCCTATAGAAACCAGGAGTTAACCCAGGTGCTCCGGAAGGGTAAGCAGTTCCTGCTCCGTGTATGTCACCCGTCGTGAAGTTCAACAAAGTCAATCCGTTGGTAGTCACAAATCGGTGGAGGTACATGGAATGTCTTAGATATTGGATATTGGAACACTGTAACGGTCAATCAATTTGTGATGACGACAGGAACATTTCTCAAGTGATGACATCAACTTATCCTTGATAAAACCTTGATTAAAAAGCTTTTGTGAAATCGGTAATCCTCTTTGTCTTTTTATAACATCTCTTCGTTCCTCGAGTTATATGGGTAACTGTAGCCATCTTAGTTTTTTACAGTTAGTTACATTGAAAATGTTTTGATGTATTTAGCATTTCAGTTAATGTTATCTGGGATATTCAAAACAGGAGTCAATTTCTCTTTCTATTTGTGAGTAATATTTTATGCTGAATAAAAGCTTTATTGTACATAAATTTGTTGGTAAAATTGATGGCAGGGAATTTGCACGAAGTCGAGCTGACGATTTTATAGATCCATTAACGGATTTCACTATAAAATTTCAAGGGCTATTGCCCTTTTTCCCAATTGTTTCTTTTAATCAGCTGTATAGCCATCAAACCATGGATATTTATAATTTTTATACGCCCGTCAAAATTTTGACGGGACATATTATGGTATACAAATGTCCGGCGTCCGTCTGTCCGTTTGTCCGTCGTAAACATGTCGCGCCGTAACTTGAGAACGACTCATCCAAATTTCACGAAACTTAACACAGCTGTTTCTTATGATGGTCAAACGATCTGTATACTTTTTGGTGAAAATAAGATTAAAACTTTTTGAGTTACGGGACTTTGTAACTAAAACAGAAGTGTGTGTTTTTTTTTCACATGTCGCGCCGTATCTCAAAAACGATTTATTATTATTGCTTAAAACTTTACACACTTCTTAGTTATATTAATCTAAAGATCTGTATACTTTTTGGTGATGATTCAAAATTTTATTTTAGAGTTTTTGAGTTTTTTTGTAAAAAAAATGGGGGGTTTTACATGTCGCGCCGTATCTCAAAAACGATTTATGATTATTGCTTAAAACTTTACATACTTTATAGTTATATTGATCTAAAGATCTGTATACTTTTTGGTGATGATTCAAAATTTTATTTTAGAGTTATTGAGTTTTTTGTAAAAAAGGAGGGAGGGTTTCACATGTCGCGCCGTATCTCAAAAAACGATTTATGATTATTGCATAAAACTTTACACACTTCTTAATTATATTAATCTGAAGATCTGTATACTTTTTCGTGATGATTCTTTATTTTATTTATGAGTTATTGAATTTTAATTGAGCTTTTTGGTAAAAAAGGTAGTCTTTTTTGGTCACATTTCGCGACGTATCTCTATTGCTTAAAAGTTTACACGCTTATGTTTTGCCGGGTTCCCATATACATCCCACTAGCAGCTCCACTAAATAAAGGAGGATTCCAAAAACATTTATTATGTTTTTTTCACAAGAAGACGGGCGTATCATGCGCTCGTGGCGCAGCTATTTATTCATATTTTATAATTATTTCAAAAGTTATTTCACCTTCATGAGAGTGCGATTCCACTTCAGTCAATTTTGGAACCCTTACAAAAGATTTACTTCTAAAAGAGTATCATCTCTATTGTTATATAAATGACTAGGAAAAGTTTCATTTTTATCAACTATTTTATCTCATTTATAATTTACCACTTAAATTAGGATCTTATTTACAAAATTAGGGTTTTTAAGACCACATAAGTATATTTATAGGGCTTCTCAGCGTCCTCTTTCCAAGTTAATTTAGATCTCAATATTGAGTGATTGAGTTCCTTCCCCTTATTACTTCCAACTCCTTATTTGTTTAAACTAATATTTCATAGAGAAGGGGAGACTAATTATCTATTTTGAGTTCTCCGAGGAGCCAGATTTGCTTAATAAAATCAAATTTCCTGGTTACTTTTGCTGAAAATGGGATAGTTATGACTCGTACTTCCATAAGAATGTCTTCTAGAAACATCTGATCAGATATAGTAAATTCAAGCTCCTCATCCTCAATATTTATTATACGAAAACGCCGAGTATGTTAACTGTAATTCCGAAATAATTTCTTTAACTCTAGAAACAAAGTCGGTATTCTTCAATAGTTGATTGTTAAATTTACAGAAACCCTTTGCCTTAGTAAACTTTGTTATTTCAACAAAGGAATGGTGACTGCTATAACAACGGTTAAGATCGACCTTGCTAACCAAAGTCTTCAGAAATGGAGTTAGCCTTTTTGACTGGGTTCTTTTTATATCATGTATAAAGAGGACAAAAGAAAACGAGGAAAATAAATGAAATGATGATCTGTCAAAAGATGCATAAAACGACTTCAATGCACAAAATACACAAGCCGAACAAAACCAAATACAAGAGCGTAAAAAACGACAGCAAAAGTAAAAAGTGAAAATAACGTTTCGACCAATATGGCTTTGATCACGGGCATGAAAAAAACAGTATAAAAAGGTGCTGAATCTTGGAAACCCAGAGCATGACTCAATATTTTAAGTTAATCCTTATAGCAGTTTTAAGTAAAAACACAAAGTAGTCATAAAAAGTATTGAAATATTACAAAAACATAGTTTCTATCTCATACACAATGGCATATTTTAAATATACAAGTATTCTGGCATACACATTATTAAATTCCATATATGCGTGAAATTGCTCAATATTTACCCCCTGAAATATTTGGAGTTCAATAAGTTTAAAAATACGTGTAATCGGTAGTTTCAACTTTTAAATTGTTAGTACATAAAGAGAGATAATCAATATCTTGCATCATTGATAAGGGCCTCATTTTTTTAAAATATTGAAAAACTAAACAAGATTTTCAGCGGTAAACTATATGTTATTCTAAATCCTAAACAATGAAGAGAGATTGTGGATCGGGTTATAAGACAAATCGGACCGTGTCATCGGACAACTCGGACCTCAGTTGACTTTATAAAGCAGTCCGTTGAATTGCCAAAATGATGTCCACATTGCCCAGTAATTACTTCTATTTTGTAATTCTAACTATACATGAACTATGTGTAATATGTTGTTTGTTTGTTTGTTTGTTTTTTTTTTTGTATTGTATTGCTTTACACAGTTGGGTATACTATGCAATAAAGAGTTATATTGTATAACTCAACAACATTAGAGTATAGAATTGTGCAAGTATTTTTCAATAGTGTTTGTGGTGGTATACCACAGGGTAATGTCAACCTCATCAACTTTGCCCCAGTTATGGGTAAATAACCGCCTAGATAGACGTCGTAGCCAGGGATGACTGACTTTCTAGGAGAGACAACTATGAATTGAAACATGGGTAGATCATGACTCATAGCCGGGGACGACAACTGGTCTAAAGGAAGAGAACCTTGAAAGAAAATCTCCTCGCCATCTAGGTTGGGGGGTTGAACACAGGACCAACTAATGAACTATCTTGTCTCACAAAAATGTCTAGTTATGGAAACAAAGACAAGAAACTTAACTCGTCTCGGACACTCGGAATTACAGCAATCACATGCAAGAATGAATGATGCCGGTGAAAACCGAGAGGAAGCTAGCAGCAGGAATGGTTTTCTGAACACGAGAACAAAACTAAAGATAGGATGTTGGAATGTCTGTACAATGTAAGAAATGGGAAAACAAGCACAGATTATAAATTAAATGAAAAATTACAAGCTTCACATACTATACATTAGTGAATGTAGATGGATTGGTTGTGGAAAGTCTGTAGCAAGATCAAGAGAAACAATCATATATTCTGGAAGAACATACAACAAGCATCAAGAAGGTGTTGCAATAATTTCAAACAAACAAACAGCAAAATCATTAATAGAGTACAACAATGTAAATGAAATAATTATAAGAACCCGCTTCCATGCAAAGAAAGGCAAAGTAACTTTCATTCAGTGCTATGCACCAACAAATGAAGCAGAAGAGGAAGTCAAAGCTGACTTTTATAACACCTTGTGGTGCCAACATATGATTTGACAATTGTAATGGGTGATTTAAATGCAAAGGTTGGCAATGATAACCCAAGAACATGGAACGGTAATGGGAAAATGCAGATGTGGTGAAATGAATGAAAATGGAGAGCTTCTGGTTGACATTTGTGGAATAAAAATAACGTAGTAATTGGTGGAACCATCTTTCCGCATAAAGATACACATACTCTAACTTGGAACTCACCAAATTGTAGAGACAAGAACCAAATAGACCATATTAGAGATCCTTACAAGATGTCCGAGTAAAGAGGGGAGCTGACACTGCAAGTAATCACACAATAGAAGAAACTAGAAAGCTGGACTGCAATTAGTTTGGACACCTTATGTCCATTTAAAGATGTTATGCAATCATCCTATGAAGAAATCACAAATAAAAAAAATATTTATGTCACAAAATTAAATTGAAAATTTTTGAAATCTGACCCTTGCATGCCCCAAGTTTAGATAATTAAAATTCTAAAACCTTATTGCACATCTATATATATTGTGCATGACACTACTGTATAGATATGAAATGCATGAATTGAAAAATGATAAAGGAGTTTACGTCACTAGCTTAAATTGACAATATTCGAAATTTTAGAAAATTAAAACTTCTTAAACCTTATTGCATATCTACTTAATGTGCATGACAATACTATATAGTAAAAACGCATATATTGGAAATTGGAAAACAAGTTTATGTCACAAGCTTAAATTCACAATTTATTAAATTCGACCCCTGTGGGCCCCATTTTTAGAAAATTAAAATTCTAAAACATGATCGTGCATCTACATATTGTACATGACAACAATGTATAGAAAGAAAATGAAAAACAAAGTTTATGCCAATTTTAGAAAATAACACTTTCTAAAACCTTGTTGCACATCTACATATTGTGCATGACACTACTGTATAGAAAAAATGCATATATTGGAAAGTTTATGTCAATAACTTAAATTGAATTTTTGAAATTCGGTCCATGTGGGGCTCCAATTTTAGAAAATAACACTTCTAAAACCTTGTTGCACATCTACATATTGTGCATGACACTACTATATAGAAAAAATGCATAAATTAAAAAAATAAAGAGTTTAAATCCTCATCTTCAACTGAAATTTTTTTGAAATTCGACCCCTGTGGGCCCAATTCTAGAAAATAAAAATTCTAAAACCTTATTGCTCATCTGCATATGGTGCTTGACAATACTAAATAGAAATAAAAAGCATAAATTGCAAAATGAAAGAGGAGTTTAGCTCACATTCTTAAATTGACAGTTTTTCAAAATTCGACCCCTGTGGGCCCCAATTTAGGAAAATTAAAATTCTAAAACATGATTATGCATCTACATATTTTGAATGACAATACTGTATAGAAAAAAATGCATATATTGGAAAATGAAAAACAAGTTCATGTTAAAAGCTTAAATTGAATTTTTGAAATTCAAATTTTCAACCCCTGTGGGCCCCTTGTTTAGAAATTCAAAATTGCGCATCTACACGTGGTTTGCAACCATTCTATATAAAAATTAAATTCCTATACCCAAAAGTAAGGAGGAAGTTGATGTCACAAGAAAGTGTGACAGACGGACGGGCGGAGACATTCGCTATATACCGGAACTTCCTTCGAAAGTGCGGGGATAAATAGAAAGCTGGACTGTCGGAATCGACAGTTATCCCCACACCCCTGTAATTAGTTGGGACACTTACCAAATTGCAGAAATCTAAAACCTTATATTTTTTATACTATAAAGACATCTCAATATAACATTGAGCAACTTTTTTATACTATTTTGTCACCTCACTGTACTATTATGTCATGTTACTATCTTATTACGATAAATTTATATACTATACAATCATCTCGATATAACATGGAGCAACTTTTTCATACTATCCTGTCATATTACTATCTTATGAAGACATATTTCAATATCAAGCTACCAATGTGTTATACCACGAGGTGTCATTTATATACCAGTAGACTATTTGATTACACTATAAGACCATTTCATCGTACTATCATATTTAGACAATATTATGATGTTCTAATGTTTAAGAAACAAAAACAACACTAAATGTTTTTGGGTACGGCAGTTTGGGTTAGGAATGTTTTCTCAAGATAGACAAATGCTATCCTTTTTTTTCCTTTGTAACAACATTTATTCCTTTTTTAGCTCATTTGCATTGGCTCAAAGGGCCAAGTGAGCTTTTCTTATCACTTGGCGTCCGTCGTCCGTCGTCGTCGTCCGTTAACTTTTACAAAAATCTTCTCCTCTGAAATTACTGGACCAAATTTAACCAAACTTGGCCACAATCATTATTGGGGTATCTAGTTTAAAAAATTTGTCCGATGACCCCGCCTGCCAACCAAGCTGGCCGACATGGCTAAAAATAGAACATAGGGGTAAAATGCAAGTTTTGTCTATTATTTTGAAAACCGTTATAAATGAGAAAATCTGACAAGGACAAAAATGTTCAGAATGTTGAGCTCTACCAATTGTTCATTGACATCATAACTGTCAGGCGACTTCTCATAGGAGTTATTGCCCTTAAATGACAAATTTTAACACTTTTTTTCCATTTTTGCTTATTATCTTGAAAACTATAATAGATAGAAAGAAACTTTAAGTTGTAAAAATGATCAGCAAGACAAGATCTACGAATACGTTTTGCATGGTAGAAATCGTCAGTCGACTCCTTATTAGAGTTATTGCCCTTTGATGACGATTTTTACCAATTTTTTGTTTGTTTGCATTATATCTTTAAAATTATAATAGATAGATAGAAACTTAAATAAGCAAAAATGATCAGCAAGAAAAGATCTACATTTAAGACCAATGGAGGAAATTTTTCGACGACTTCTTATTGGAGTTATTGCCCTTTAATGACAAATTTTACCAATTTTTTGGCATTTTTACCTTTTATGATAAAAATTATAATAGATAAATTGAAACTTTAAATAACAAAAATGATCAGCAAGGCAAGATTCACAACAAGTCAAATTTTGCTGATATAGTTAGTAGACTGCCACTCTTCATGGAGTGATTGCCCTTAAATGAGGATTTTCTTAACCCTCTTTTGTGTTTTGAGTAAAAACTAAAGAAGATAGAAAGAAACTAAACAGACAAAATGATCGGCAATACAAGATCAACAAAAAAAAAAGATTTTTGTCATGAATTCTATTCTTATCGACAATGTTGGAGAGAGTCCATCCATTGTTGAATATGAACATAAACCTAGGTGAGTGTCACTACTTTTATACGCGCTTTAAATTTTGATGAGACGTGTTATGGTATACAAATGTCCGTCCATCCGTCTGTCCGTCATAAACATGTCACACCGTATCTTGAGAATGCCTTGCTTGATTAACTTCAAACATTACGCAGTTGTTTGTTATGATAGTCTAACGGTCTGTATACTTTTTGGTGAAATTTTGATTTTTCCTTCCAGAGTTATGGACTTTTTTCATACAAAAAGGGGGAGGCAATTTTTCACATGTCACACTGTATCTTGAGAATGTCTTGCTTCATTAACTTCACACTTTACAAAGTTATTTGTTATGATAGTTTTATGGTCTGTATACTTTTTGGTTAAATTTCGATTTTTTTCTTCCAGAGTTATTGACTTTATTCACTTAAAAAGGGGGAGGCAATTTTTCACATGTTACACTGTATCTTGAGAATGTCTTGCTTCATTAACTTCACACTTTACAAAGTTATTTGTTATGATAGTTTTATGGTCTGTATACTTTTTGGTTAAATTTCGATTTTTTTCTTCCAGAGTTATTGACTTTATTCACTTAAAAGGGGGGAGGCAATTTTTCACATGTCACACTGTATCTTAAGAATGTCTTGCTTGATTTTAATTCCTAGATGCCGTTTACAAATATATTATTTTTATGCCCCCGCCGTTAGGCGAAGGGGGCATTAAGTGTTACCCCTGTCTATTCGTCTGTACATACGTACATAAATACGTCCCGAAATTGGTTTCCATGCTTTAACTTTAGTTTGGCTTGGCCAAATGATTTGAAACTTATACATGATGCTTATCACCACAATATACAGATCAAGTTCGAATTTGTGTTTTGCATCTTTTAAGGCCCAAGAGTTATGCCCCTTGAAAACTTTAAAATTTTCAAATTTTGTGGTTTCTGTGCTCTAACTTTAGTTTGCCTTTTTTTATTTTGTATTTTGGAGATTGTCTTTATAGTATAAAATGTATCTTTATGATATAGCAATATCACATAATAGTATAGTAAAATGACAAATCAGTATGAAAAGGTAGCTCCGTCTTATATCACGATGTCTTCATAGTATAAAAGAATATCTTCATGACAAAGTGAAATGACAGAATAGTATGATAAGGTAACTCCATATTATATCAAAACGTCTTTATAGTATATAAATATATCTTAGTGATATAGCAAATTGACAGAGTAGTATAGTCAAATGTCGTCATAGTATAGAAAATTTGCTTCATGTTATTTCTCAACCCTTAATGATATGATTATCGTTATCATAAGGCAGCTGTGGCGTTCCATAGGACTGGTATACCATGTTGTTAAACAGCTATGTAACAAGAAAACTAATAAGAACATGCCAATCAAAGACAAACAAAATAACATCTGAAAAAGAACAATAGGCAAGATGGAAAGAGCATTTTCAAGAAGTCTTTAATGGGAAGGACCAAATCGGCCCCAGAATTAACACACCTATTGCAAAAATACTTAAATATGTTTGTACAAAACTTCATTCCGATATTTGCAGTTATACATGTGTATTTTTAAAAATTGTTTTCTGAAATGAAGCACTAGGTAGTCGGCCATTTGCCGACAAAAATGTAGGTGGTGACGTCACGACCTACAAAATCTATCCTAAAATAAAGAGGAATTTTCCACAGCATGCTACCATTTACATATAGGCATTAAATGGGGGAAACTGGTCGATAATTACAAAATTATAACGATTATATCACAAGTTAATCCGTGTCTGTTATTAATTCAAATTTGGTAAAAAATATTTACCACACATAATGTATGTAATTATAATTATGTTAAGAAATTAATTCGAAAAATTAAGAATTAAAACAATTGTAATGCAATTGTGAATTTCACCACATCGGGAAAAAAATTGGAAAACATTTTCTCACAGGTAACGCTGAATATTTACCTTTGAATTAAATTATAGGATCAACATACCCTTAAGGTGATAATTGCAGGTAAATGACCCCCGCTGATGAAATTATGATGAAAGTGGTTTATAGACGTTAATTAACACCATGAATGAGAAATTGAAGTAGATTTTAAACGATACGCCATTTTCGATGGAAATATAAAGACGTAATAAGACCATCTCAGTATTTAATTTTTGGGCTTTTTCGTAGTATTAAAATATTTTTTTTGTGCAATAAAGATGAAAAGTTTGAATTACTTCCTAGCACCTTTTAAAATTGTATCAATTCTGATAAAGCAATAATTGAATTAATTAAATTTACATACCAACGATGCGAACCTAATTATGATGAAAGTGGTTTATAGACGTTAATTAACACCATGAATGAGAAATTGAAGTAGATTTTAAACGATACGCCATTTTCAATGGAAATATAAAGACGTAATAAGACCATCTCAGTATTTAATTTTTGGGCTTTTTCGTAGTATTAAAATATTTTTTTTGTGCAATAAAGATGAAAAGTTTGAATTACTTCCTAGCACCTTTTAAAATTGTATCACCTCTGATAAAGCAATAATTGAATTAATTAAATTTACATACCAACGATGCGAACCTAATACGCAGCAATTAACCGAAGAATCAATTAATATGCCGACAATTAGCAATTTCATTTTCTCAAATAATACTTAAGCTGAGGTAAATGACTGCCTCGGTGTTACTAGAATATAAATTTCAAAATTTCATCTTCGGTTTCAGATAACGAAACCTTTTCGCTTTTCATGACGAATCAGAATTATAACATTTCCAATATTTACCTCAATATACCGAAGAACTGGCTGAAAATGAACAAACTAAATTAGACAACGTAAAATAGAAGAAAATCCACGCCGAAATAATACAAACTGGTGCGAATGCTCTAAGTGCATAAGCATGCCTTTACCATCCGAATGTTTATGTTGCCACTAGTCTAGTTTGATTTGTTAAAAACTGATATGGATAATGGTACATGTTTACCAGTTCAAGACTGTATGTTTGATTCACAATATTAAAAAAATTGTATTTCATGTTGATTAATCTGTTAAAGTGTTTTACTATAAACATGATAAATGTATAAAAAAAACCTTTGAGTGGCCCCAATATAATTGTTGAAACAACATTGTATAATGATCATGTCGTTATAAAAATGTTGGCGTGCAAGGGTATGATTATCAATGATTTAATCAGCTCAGTGAAGCCATAAACTAATTAAACTTATAAATGATTGTTTATCTAAATGAGGAAATTAAAGAAGATGAAATAATGAAAGCAATAAGATCACTTCCTAATGAAAAGAGTGCCTCTATAGATATGATTTCTAATGAAATGTTAAAAATGGTACTGCAGTACTGATTAAACCACTAATGAAACTTTTTAATTTAATTTTAATAAATGGTGATTTTCCTATGATCTGGAATGAAAGTTTGTATGTTTTTTCTTCATAAAAAGGGAATACATTTGATCCTGCTAATTACAGAGGCATCTCTATTAACTCTAATCTTGGAAAATTGTTTATAAGTGGTAAATAACCGTCTTCTAAAATTTATCAATGATAATAATTTAATTAGTAAAAACCAAATTGATTTTAAAGAAAAAATCGCACTGCAGGTCATACATTCACTCTTAAAACAATAATTGAAAATTATAAACAAAAACATAAAAAAATATTTGTAGCTTTTATTGATCTGAGAAAGGCATTTGACGCGATTTGGAGAGTAGGGTTATTTTACAAACCCCTAAAACATGATATTCCCAACAAACTGTATAAAATTTTATTTTCAATGTACACTGATTCTGTTTGTAGAATTAAATTCTCAAATGGAATAAGTTCTCCTTTTGAAACAAATAGGGGTGTAAAACAGGGAGATGTTTTGAGTCGCTTACTTTTCAATTTTTTTATTGATGATTTTACAAATATGTTACAGTGATACTGATAAAATTGTAATAGATCAATCACTTAGTGTGTTATTATATGCTGATGACACTGTTTTGTTATCCCAAAGCAAAAGGGGTTTACAGAACTGTCTAAATATTCTTCTTGAATACTGTACCTCTTGGAAGTTACAGGTCAGCATAGTTAAATCTAAAGTTATTATATTCAATTCAAATGGTAAATCTTTTATAGATGAGTTTACATACAATGAAACTATCATTAGAACTGTTCGTTATTATTGTTATATAGGTATAGTTTTGAAACACAATAGAAATTTTAACTTACGAAAAAGCACGAAAGGCATTTTTCAAAATAAAATAAAAAAATGTTGGCTTAAACAATTCATGTATTTTTTTGGAAAAAAAACTGTTTGATACACTTGTATCTCCAATATTTATGTACTGTACTGAAATATGGGGTCTACTTTCACCTTTTAAAGATTCTGATCCTTTTGTAAAACTGCACATCAAATTTATAAAAGAAATATTTGGAGTACATTGCAAGTCTTCAAATGATGCCTGTAGAGCTGAACTTTCAAGGCTCCCAATGAAAGCTAAAATTATGTTTTCTAACTTAAGCTTCTTAGATCATATACTTTCATCAGATAACACTTTCGTGCATGATATATTTTGTGAAACTAAAAACACACACTCATGGTTTAATTAAGTCCAGATCTTATTACAAAACCTAGGGTTCTCATACCTAACCGATTTAAATTTTTCATTAAAATCGTATTTAAATAATATAAAACAAAGAATTCAAGATTAGTGTCTACAAGTATCTACATGATTAAAACTCAATTATCTGTAATTCTCCTAAACTAATGAGTGTATATAACATGGGTCAACGTCCACCTTTTGTTGATTTATTAAATTATAGATGTGACAAATCTCCTATATGCAAGCTACGCGTAAGTGCACATCAACTTATAATTGAAAGGGGACGATATCTCAATATTCCTAGGGATAAAAGATTCTGCAAAATTTGTAAAACAAACCAAATTGAAAATGAAGTACATTTTTTTACTGACGTGTGATGGATTTGCCACACATCGAAAAAAATTGTGTTCAAATTAAATAAAATATAAAAAAAACCTGCCAAAATATGACTACAACAGACTCAAAATAATTGTAAATAATGAATCGGCTTTGTTTCTTCAATTATCTTCCTTCTTTATATATAACTGCATTAGAAACAATGTAATTTGATTTGATTTCTGGAATTATTGTGTTTCATCAAATTGTAATAATGGACCTTTGCCATTTATTGTAAATAAGTTTGTGCCAATAAAATATTTGTATAATAACCATGTCGAGCAGGTGACAAATTGTTTGGTTTATCAATTTATTTAACAAGCAAAATGTTATACCTTGTTGAAATACGCTGTTTTGCTTATCTCGTTGAAGTAATTATTATCAATTTATGTGAAAAAAAAAATATAGTATATATAAGCATCAACATAAAATTTTTGAAGAAACCTCAAGCTTCGATCGATTGTCTGCAGCGCAAATATATCGAGTATCTGCAATACTGTTCAAAATTACTTTCACGAAGTATACAAATTGACACATTGTTCTAATAATGTTGAGAAAAAAATTGGAACGACCGAAATGTAATAAAATCGACTGCCTTCTATGTAGACCATTTAAAAAAATCTTATTACTATTTTATTATTATTTAGCAAAAATGACGCAAAGGAAATATTGAATTCCAGGTAGTTGTAAGATTAAACAAAAAGTAGTACTTATAACCGTTGAAGTAAAGTTAAAATTTACCACTAAATTCTCATCAAAACCAGAATCTTCCATTCCCGAATCGTGTACCCTATCGATCTGCAAGTCATTTTGAAAATGTATGCCCATGGTTTTAGGACTCCACCCACATCCATTTTCGCTCCACCTATACAAAAATGGCTGGCCTCCACAGATCGCAATATCAAATTATTGTTTGATCCCTGATGAATACCTTATTGATTTTATCAATAAATTACACCAAAACTTTCTTATCTAGGGGTAATCTTTACACTATGTTTTGGAAATTTTCCATAGAACTTAGACTTTAATAGAAAAGAACCAAAAAATACAGTTAACATCACAGAAACACCATTAGAAATAGATATCGATCTAAATTCAGCAACCAAGTTAGAGATTCTGAGAGCGTTAAAAGTTTAAGGAATGAAAAAAAATGAACATTTCAAAGCTGACCCTAAGCAAACAGCAGATATCTTTTACCCAGTTTTTAAATAAATATGGGAGAAAATCATTCCAGAAAACTGGCCCCCTGGTGACATCATAAGGATACAAGAAAAGGGATCTAATTATCACCCTTCTTTCCATTCCAAGTAAAGTGTTCTGCAAAATCATAATTTTAAGAATGAAATCAGCTATAGACAGAACCCTGCGACAAAAACAGGCAGGTTTTAGACAAGGACAAAGTTGTATTGACCACTTATTTATCATCAGAAACAATGTGCAGAATGGCAAAGAAAAATCATCATCAACTTTGTAGACTCTGAAAAGGCTTTTGATAGCTTACAAAGGCAGAGTAAAATCTGGAGTGCGGTAAGGATGTGTCATGTCATCTCTATTTTTATCATTGAAATTGACTGGGTAATGAAATCAACATTTTCAAATACTAACAACGGAATAAGATGGACCCTCACTTCAAATCAAGAGGATATTGACTTACTTCAAATCAAGAGGATATACACTCACTTCAAATCAAGAGGATATAGACTATGCAGGTGATCTAGCATTATTATCTCATTCAAAAAAGTCAAATTAAAATTAAAACTGAGAAATTAGAACTGAATGCCAAAATTGTTTGTTTGAAAATCAACTCAAAGAAAACACAAATAATGCCAGTAAACACCTTGAATACACCTGGTATAAAAGTAAATGGAGAACAACTGGAATTCTTTCAGTTCTTTACTTACCTAGGAAGCGTGGTAACATCAGAAGACATCAAAAGTAGAATTGGAAAAGCAACATCGGCCTTTCACAGACTAAGAAATATTTGGAAAACATCAACAACCAGAAATAAGACCAAACTGAAAATTTATAACAGATGTCTACTTTCAGTATTACTTTATGGAGCAAGAAGGGAAAGTTAACAATAGGAAAATCGAAGTCATCACGTTTGTGATAAAGTTTTGTCTTCAGATGTCCCTCATTGTCTATTTCTAGAAACAAATCCAAATATGAAGTGGACTGATGTATCTGTTGTATCCTTAATTTCAAGTTTACTGGGGTAGATGAGATGCATAAAATCTTGGAATGTATCGTTATTTAACGACAGCACGTCATCTATGTAACGAAAAGTGAAATTAAAGGATTGGGGTAGTTTCTTTTTGTTTTCACGTAGGAGCCCTTGAATGAAGTCCGCTTCATATGAGTACAGACACAGATCGGCGAAGAGAGGAGCACAGTTGGTTCCCATTGGAATGCCGATTGTTTGTTGAAAAATTCGACCGCCAAATTCAACAAATATATTGTCTATGAGAAAACCTAACATGTAAGTATTTTACAATGCTCAAATAACTTATTATCAGAGTGTATAGCATCTTATGATAAGTACAAAATAAATGAAATATTCCTTTTTGTCCTTTAAAACATGCGATTGGACATCAGATATAATATGCATTTCCAAATATACAGAAAATATGAAATGCTATAAATTCTTTATATAAATATGTATAGGAGCAGCTGCATAAGTAAATGCAATGGATTTGATAATAGAGGACGTTGAGTCAAGCTTAGTGGTTGCACAATCAATAAGTACCATACTACGTCTTCGCTTCTAGTTAATGGAAAGAAACTGATAAATTTTATGGACAAGGACCTTCCTGACATAATTGGAAACACGAAAAAGTATACTACTGAAGGTAAACCAACAAGTTTTGACAATCTTAACAAATATTTATATGAAATGATTACAAAGATTATTTCGGAGGTCAAAGACGCGGATGTTAATGATGATGCTGGATTTACAGGGAAAAAAACATACAAGAAGAGACATTACAACTCGCCTACTCCACTACTGATAATATTGAAAATATTGCTCTTGAACAATGAACAATGAATAAAACGGTGATACGCATCATCAAGATTCTATAGGCAACACAGATAATGGTACTTCAGTGGTGGGTAATAGATTGTTAATTGAACAACTTGTTGAAAACACAGATAAAATATTTGCAAAATTGGATATGATTGCAAAACAACAACAACGTGACAAAATGGAGACAGAAAGTAAAATATCCAAATCAATGACAAACTGGTGGCACTCTCTAAGCAGATTTCTACAAACGACAAACACCAAATGGAAAATCTTCAAGACATTAAAATTTATTTTCAAAACCTGAAATCTGAGCAAGACAAAAAGTTCAATATTACTCAGAAAAGAGTAAGAGGAGTATCGGACAAATTAAAAGAGATTTCTACTAAACTGATCCACATAAATAGCAACAAAAATTCAAAAGAAGTAAACGTTGAAACAGAGCAGAAATTAAATCTGAACACTGAAATGCCAAAAAACTGTTCATAAACCACAAACCAGTTTGTCGTACAGGAAGACGGAAAATGAAACAACACAGAAAGCACAGACTTTTAAGACCGCTCAACTTACGTCTGATTCAGTTGTGCACCAAACACTCAATCGCACAAGAAATTTAAAGCCATCAAAAAACCTGATAATGGGTAGTTCGATCGTGAAAGGGATAGATACGAGACGACTAGACGCGACAGCTGAAGTACGAACTCACAGAGGAGCTACTGTATCAATGCTAACGGACAAAGTTAAGCATATGTATATTACAAGATACAATACCATCATTTTAGTAGTAGGAGGAAATGATGCATCAACAAAAACACACCCTGAAGATTTCCGTGACGAATATGTCAACCTTATTGAAACCGTACGATCTTCAAATTTCGGAGCTGATATTGTCATCTCAGAAATACTTCCGAGAAGAAACGTAAATACTTAGCTTTACAATGATATTCTTTCTAACATCTCTGATGAACCTAACTGTAAACTAATTGTAAACTTGTAAAGCAGTTCGATTCATTTGTATCGAAAAATGGGGAAATACTTCATCCTTATTACTTCCGGGATGGGATTCATTTGAACAACCTTGGAACACTGCAAATGCTTAGAAACATCAACAGAATAGCTCGCGTGTTTCCCTTCAGCAAAGAAAACCAAATTGGAAGAAGAAAATTATATTAAAGTCATTGACTTAGTAATGTTAAAGTAAGAAAAAATTTTAATGGCCACTGCTTTCAATGTGGTATTTATGGTCATGATTTAGAAATTGTCATTGGTTGGAAATCGTTGATGTATCGCAATCTGAGTTTCAAAATTTAAATGAAAATCGTTTTAGTATTCTTCAAGATCTTTGTCCAGATTGTGATATATCAAATTGTAGTTGTGTTGAAAGTACAGGTACTGTTAAAACTAGAAGATCGAAAAGTCCTAAAACAGAGAATTGGTTTGAAAAAGAAAGGTTTAAATGCTACAATGTTAAATATTAGGCATTTAGTCCCTAAATTACAGGATCTCAAAAATTTAGTTAGTTCATGTAACAGCTTTATTGATATTTTTGGATTAGTTGAAACATTTCTAAATTCTGATATTGAAAGTGAAGAATGTAGAATTTCTGGATATAATATTTTCAAAATAAGGAAATAATATTGATGGGAGATTTTAATATAGATTTGATAAAAAACCAGAACAAAAAGGGTTACATCTTGTCCAACAATTTGACTTAACCAACTTGTAGATAGTCCAACACGAATAACTGAGAATTTTGAAACTCTCATCGATCATATTTACATTTCACACCTTGAAAATAATTTAGGTGTGCATGTTCCTAAATATGCGATAAGTGATCATTATACTGTGTGTTTCAATAGAAAAATTAGCAGTAAAATGAAGAAAAATACTCATATTGAAATCCAGTATAGATGCTTCAAAAAGTTTAATTAACAAGAATTTCGAGATGCTTTGTTGCATTCTCCATTTCATGAGGTAGAAATGGAATCCGATATTGACATTGCTGTTGAAAAATGGTATAACATTTTCAGCACAATCATAAATAAACATGCCCCCACTAAAATTAAAAGAGTAAAATCTTATAAGCAAGCTGAATGGTTTAATCAAGAAATAAATGAAGCCATCCATAAAAGGGATATGTATCATTCAAAAAAAGATTGGAAAACTTACAAAATTTGGAGAAATAAATCGACATCCCTTATAAATTTGGTCAAAAGAAATTATTATAAAAATGCTATAGATGAAAGTAAAACTTCGAAAGAATTGTGGAAACATATCAAGGAACTTAATCCCAAAGGTGAAAATGTTTTTCCATCAACATTAGAATACGAAAATAAGATTTATCATGAACCACATGATATTGTTCATATGTTCAATTTTCATTTTTCTACCATAGCTGACAAACTTGTTGTTTACAATGAGAATAGTATAGATTTTACTTACTGCAAGATTTTACATCGGGCAAGTTAAATAAAAATTTCAAGTTTGCGGTAAAGCTTATTTCAGTTGGAGAAGTTTATTCTCATTTAAAAAAGTTAAATGTAAATAAATCTGCAGGTATTGATGGTATTGGACCAAAACTGCTTAAACTTAGTGCAGATTTAATATCGCCATCATTAACATTTTTAATCAACAAAAGTATAATGACTGGTTACTTTCCAGAAAAGTTTAAACATTCAAAGGTTTACTCCTATACATAAAGGTGGATCTACGGATGTTCTGTCAAATTATAGACCTATATCTGTTTTATGTACAGTTTCAAAAGTTTTTGAAAAGCATATATGTTCTCAGTTATATAATTATCTGAATATTAAAAAACTATTACATGAAACACAATCTGGTTTCAGAATAGGCCATTCGTGTCAAACTGCTCTGACTAGGTTAGTAGACGAATGGCTAAAGCATCTGGACGATGGAGAAATAGTGGGCTCTGTATTTTTAGATTTTAGTAAGGCGTTTGGTCTTGTAAATCATACTATTCTTCTTAAGAAACTTCATTCTTATCAAATTGGTGAAAACTTGTATAACTGGTTAGAATCATATCTTCAAAACAGAACACAGGAAGTTCAATTTGGAAATGTAAAATCTCAAAAATGTGATACGAAATATGGAGTCCCTCAATGATCTATTTTAGATCCTTTACTTTTCTTATCATATGTAAATTATTTACCCTTACATATCAGTGATTCCAATATAGATTTATTTGCTGATGACTCTACTTTACATAGTCACAACAAAGATTTAAAGTGTATAAATAATACATTACAAAGTGACATAAATATTATTCAGTATTGGTGTATCAATGATTATTAGCTCTAGCCAGAAACTTACAAAGTTACCTGAACTGTGCATTAAAATGGATGGAAATTATATCGAAAATGTTCATTCACAAAAATGGGATATTCAAGTTGATCGAATATGTAAAATAAAAAAATAACAATCAAAAGATACTAATATTAGATATAGTAAATTTATACTATGCTTTATACGACGCATTTCAAGGAGTTACCTCTCATCAGCAGCATTAAACCGAAACATTTGGAAGACCAAAAACCAAACTTATTTAAAACAAGAAGTACTCATAACCAAAAATACCGAAACAGGAAGCCAAATTCAGCTAAGGAGATCTACCATGTGCAATACAAGGAATGAACACTTAGTATTTCTATTATTTCTGAATTTTGCTTAATACCGGTAATTTCTGTAATAAATCAATGAATATTCATGTCAGACAAGTCTGACGACTGGGTTGGCGAATACCCTCCGGACCTAGTGTCCACCATGCAGAGGCATCGTCCCAGGAGTTTCAAAATAAAAATCCAAAGATACTAATATTAGATACAGTAAATTTATACCATGCTGTATACGACGCATTTCAAGGAGTTACCTCTCATAAAATTATTTCCTCAAAACTTTCACTTTTACAAAAGATTAAAGATCACTTACGTAAGACAATTATATTATAATTCATACATTATCACTCATTTAAGACAATTATATTATAATTCATACATTTTGCCTTATAGTGGTTATTGTAGCTCTGTTTGGGGTGATATTTCAAAGAAAGATGCGGATAGAATAAACAAACTTCAAAAAGAGCTGCACGCACCATTCTTGATTGTGATATTTTAACACCGTGAGATTTTATGTTTTCTGACTTGAAATGGTTGCCATGTTCAAAGATATAATTTGAGATCTGTTTCTGATAATAATTTATTTTTACCTAGACCTAATACGAATTTTCTAAAGAAATCGTTTCAGTTTTCTGCCGTCAAAATATGGAGCGATTACCTTGTTGTGCTAATTTAAATTTGTTTAAAACAAAAATTTTTGAGCATCTTCTAAAGATGTGATCATTTATTGATATATTCAATATTCATATATGAACATTATTTGATAATTTACATATTGTAATATGCATGTGTATATTATAATATATGTATTGTACTTATTGTTTCTCTGAGGGCCTCAATGAAAATTAGACTAGCTCTAATTGAGTCACTGTCTTTAAATAAAGAATTTATTATTACTATTATTATTATTATTATTATTATTATTATAAGCCTACTCTTTATTTTTACTACTAATTTCGTGTCGTTAGATGATCAAGGCATTCCATACTGATGATACACGAAGAAACGACAAAACTTTAAAGAAATATTCGAAGCCTTTTAGAAATCATGTAATAATCAGTTTGTTGATTTAGAACGTTCTAATGAATTTATTCGTCAAAACGTGAATAGCCTATAAGATGCTTTAATTAAACCATGCCGGAGGCTCAAGGAACTGAGCAATGATGTGGTACTACTTATTACATTACAATAGAATATGGTCGATGGAGTTCTGATGTACATGATGACGACGACCCAGGAGAAAGTGAAAATGTATAAATAATTATCTACAAACTGTAAAATGTAAGCTTAGAAAACTTTATATTTGAATGCTTCATAGAGTTTTAATAGTGGCTGCATCTCGGAATTACAATGATTTTTTTTTTCAGTTTTATTAAGTAATGGTTATTATAAAATACAAAGTAATTTCAGCAGATTAGATAAGTTTCATAAATGCATCATGTACACTTTTTATACTCTGACAGCAAATATATTCTAAATGTAAAAATATGCGGATGAGGAAAAAGATCATTAATAATAAGAACAAAGACATATTCTTAGAATTGCTATAATTTTCATTAATGTGCAGATTAAAAAAAATAATGGGCGTCATTTATTTTGTTAATAAAAGACGTAGAATTTTTTATGTCAATTTTCTATTATGATAGTTTTATGAGAGATTAACATTAATTTAGGAATTAACAGTATATTGTACCATCTTCACTGTAATATACAACTACGTCTCATGAAATCTGTTGTATGGGATTTTATTCTATAGAAGGGAAGACGTTTACTGTACATTTCTGTAAATCTGGAAATAAATATTTATCTGACATATACATTGTAGTATATTGCACTAATCATCTGACTAACATACATTGTAATAAACTGCACTTAAGTAAAGGGCTCTAATTATTCTTCACAACAAATCTTACATAAATATATAGCACCATTATATGAACTCTCTTTGAAAATCGATTTTTAAATTCGAACTCTCGAGGGAAACGCACACAGGGTTTGTATAAATTCCAGCACCATTACAAAACATGACATATATAATGCGAGTCACTATGTAAGGTTGAATTGTTTAAACAATTTCACGGTATATTTTCGCAATAATTCTGCCCTCAAGTCAGGAGTTCTTGGACAATTGATTTTTAAATTTTTCAGACTCTCTTGTGGCAATATCCCACAGGGGTGTTACAAATATTCCAACACCATTATTTGACATTGTATATATCAATATACAAATTTCAGCATCCTACACTGAATTGTTTAAAAGATTTCATTTTTACTGGTAGAGATATCCAGTAACAATGATATATATATATTTTTGCCAATAACTCTGCTTTAAGGGAATATATCCAATTTCCAAAATCCTTGGCACAGACAACTCTTATACATCTAATTTTTATGTTTTGTAAAAGGAGTTCTTGGACAATCCATTTTATAATTTTTCGGACTCTCGGGGGGGGGGGGGGGGAACGCCCACATAGGTAGTATTAGAATATCAAAACCATTGTATAATGTGAGTCACTTTATACTTTTCATCATCCTTGCTTAAATTAGTTTAGAGGATTTCATCATTTACTGAATACTGAGAAATTAGTTTTTTTACCAATTTTTTTTGCCACAGGGGATGAAATTTCAATTTTAGAACTTTCATTCCCAACTACATTATATACTATTACATGATGCCTAGTTTGAAGTTTCAATCTATTACGGTGCTTGAGATTTATTGGGATACTATGGACATACGTGCGCACATTAAGATGCACAACATGGAACCAAAATGACGGGGAATATTGTTTTACATCCAGCTGCAGTAGCTACTATTTCAATTGACACATGAATTTATTCTTTAAAACACCGTAAATACAATTGAAAGGTTGTTCAATTCAGATTTTGGAACTGTAATGTCATCGGAACGATTATGGAATATTTAATGTCATTGTCAGATATGAAGAACATTTGATTTAAGCAAGAAAATAAATTTTAACAATTTTGTATCGTGTGATACTTTTTCTAATTTTTAAGCAGATTTAAATTTGATGCTATCCAAACTTCAATCTAACATCTTTCAGGATTATGATCATAGTAGTTCTCGAGAAATATAATAATTTTACATATACAACTCTTCAGCCCAACACATTAACCTAAGTATTCGGTTCAAATAATACCGTAGGCAACTCTATATTGTAGACAGTGCTATAGGCGGATTAATTATACCAGTCACAAATATAAAGTGTGACTGTGATTTATTGTATCGCTGTTTTAATAAATTTCATCTTTTCGTCTGGACGTTTTTACTATAAAGTAATTGTATGATAGACACTCAGATTTCAATACTCATTTTTGTTATATAGAATTAAAATGTACTAAGTACAATAAGTATATTTGAATACTGACTTCAGCCTGTAAAATGTTTTATAACAATCTGACATGTTTAGGCTGTAGTATTAGTGATGTTATTTCTTCATGACCAAATTTTAAATTGTATATAGATGTAATATATATTATCTTATTATACATGTAATATATTTTATCTTCCAGTGCATTATCATTTATTTATTAGACATGCATCAATAAGTTTTACTTGGTGAAACTAGAAATAAACGCGTGTACTAATTGGACAGCTGATTTTCTGTATTCGTTTCAAACTCGGTTTATAATCTTCTTACTCAAACAACCCTTTACATTAGGTGGAAACAAGTCTATTCCAATAACAATAAAATCATTTATTGGTAATAATTTATTGTCATAATTTGAAACAATATTCAAGGTAAACCGAAATACTTTAATATTTTAAAAAAAAAAAAAAAAACACGTTCTCTTTTAATATGCTTTTCATATCTAAATTATGTATGTTCGTTTTAAAAGTTAGCGAAAACTTAGGCTTTTGTTATACGAGTTGTAAGAGTGAAATTTCTTACATTATGTGTCCGTTTTGTGTATAAATATCCAGTGTATAATCTCTATATCTCATCTTTACTTATTTATCAAAACCACCCGCTCTTTCGATGTTTATAATTTAGAAGTGAAATTGGACATTTATTAATTATTTTAGAATACCACTGGTCACCGTTTAGCAGACCGATTATCCTTTTGCGCCGTTAAGGGAGCAACCAGGGGCTACATGTAGGATCAGATTTGAGATAAAAAGGCAGGACCAGGATTTTGGCAAAATAAAAAGACAGGATCACTTGAGGTGTGAAAAAAAATGCAGGACCTGTGTTAATCAGGAAATGTTTTGATTTAAATGAAAATAAAAATTTTAGGCCAAAATAGCAGTCGTAAAAAACAGGACCCAAATTTCGACGAAAATAATAGGCAGGATCAAACATCTGATCCTAACCCCCTCAGCAATCATAATAAAAATTCAATCTTTATTAAATGTAATTTAACAACGTCATTGTTAAACACGGTAGATTATTTCAATATGTCAGTTGTCATTTAAACCGGAATTACTTTTTCCTAGCGGAAATTGTATTGCACAACAGCTGCCACAGTGGCGGACAGAAAGGAACAAATTTGACCCTTAATAATGAATCCTACAAATGTATCTGTCCTCCGACAAGTCGGACTTTTTGTCCTATTTCAAAACATTGTTTAAGGACATCTTTTATTACAAAGAAAACGACGGGATCGCGTTTGTTTATATGTAACTAAGCAAATTTTTTGAAGACCAATCATATTCCGAGAACCCAAAAACTCACTAGTGAGATTGTCAATTTTTCCAATACGGGTCGAAAAATGTTAACTTGGCTGAAAATTAGAGAAACTAATTTTTTAAATGTAATATTTCTAAATGAAATAAACAGGTATTAGGATAGAAGTAGCAATTTGACAGTATAAGTTTGGTAAAATAATTTAAACTAACTAAATTTAAACTAAAATAACTTCTTTAGTATGATCTGTTTGTCCAACTGTTAATTCTACTGTGTTATGTGTGTTGATTCTATATGTAATTAAATTTTTTTAATGCTTCACAATCGTTTATTGAATGCAGACAAAGTACATTAGATTCTTTTAAAAAATTCTGAAAATTTTATACATAATTTAAACAGCAAAACATTTTTTTTGGGGGGAGGGAAATTTCAAAGCAATAGTAAGAACCTTAATAACCTTTAAATTTATAAGCACTATATTAAAAGTACTTACCTTCTACAACTTTCTATGTATGTTATCCAAGTTATTTGTAATTATTACTACTAATCGCCTTAAACAGGACATCAATTAGCGCAGCAACAAAGGTAGGTATATACACGTTTTTAGGCAGTATGAAAAGTCAATGACGAAACCACCATGAGCCCTTTGCACTCAGTGGACGCCAAACCGTCCGCCAACAAAATTTTTACTGATAAGAACAATTTTTGTCTAAGCTCTTTTTTCACACTTATCTAAACATTAAAATAACTTGATCAGTTAAATTGACTTTTGTCTCTATAAAACTGTCAATGCACAGAGTTCTATTTTATCTTTTATTGGAACCAATCTGTTTTAAAAGTGCGAAGACATCGGTTCTGATAACTGATACAGATATGGAAATTACCGTCTTTGAAAACTATTGAGACAATTATCAAAACACTGATCAATAAACATGCAATGTTTCATTTAACTTGTTATTTTACTGATCTTTGCAGTTTTCTGTCATTTCTATATGTCTGATTAATCAATTTGCATGTATCACATCCAGAAAACGTCTCGTTAAGTATGTTGTTTATGTCTGAAAATAGTAATTCCAATAATATAGAAACAGAATTCGTGTTCATTTTCTAGAAGTCTCGAGACATACCCATGTCGTAAATCCAGTCGTTGGACAACAATGAACTGTATAAGATTACAGAATTCACTCCTTTTACTCCGTCTTAAATGTATGATAATGAAAAAAATCGGGTAGTAAAAAAATGTTATCCACTGATCATGAGTCAACAATTTTTAAAAGTTGTAATGAAAGATCTTTTCCCCCTAGTGGAGCATAACAGAAAGAGCAAAATGACGTAGAATTTCGACTGTTTAGCCATGTTTTTCTTAATTTCCATGCAATCGTCGTCTGCTCAAAACAAGTCACAAGACTGTTATGTGGTTACGAGTTTGAAGTGAAACCAAAATTACAATTTTTTAAAAGAACACGTTTCTTTTATAAAACTGTGTAAATGAAACTTTTTGTTGAAAACACAAAGGATTTCGATTTTTAAAGATCTGAAATAAATACTGTTCATGTTTTTATTGACCTGATGGAAGTACGTTGACCGAGGTCAAAGTCAGACGTCAATGAATTTGCATCAATTTAATAAAAAGTCCTCGGTCAATATACTTCTATTAGACATTTGCGAAATTGTATGGTCAGAGTAAGAATCCGAATAAGAGTCCTATTCGTATAGGCAAATGGAAGGGGCGATATCAAAATGATAAATAACATACAACAGGCATAACAGGATCAATAAATTATGATCGCTAATTTATCAAATTTATTCTAATAACTGCTTTCTTCTATCTAGCGGACACTGCATCAATGCAGGCGTTGCAGCAAGAATAAGAAGAAGCAAATCAAAACATAAATTTTTCGTTCTTGAGACTACACCAAAAATCAATTTGGAAAAGAAATAAATCGTTTGTTTTGGTTTTACGCCGAGTGAACAGAAGGATTTTATTAAACTTTTAAACCCCAAAGTTTGAAGGGGCTATATTGGTATCGACTTTCCTACCTCTTTGCCTCTCCGTAAAACCATAGACCACGTTAGCGGATCTCCTACATGGGTTGGTATAAAAGTAAATTAATGAAAATTTGCATAAAGGCAGACTATTTTCTCTGCTCTGTCGCATTTTTTCTCGAAAAATAAACAACCAACAAAAAAAAAATCAGAATGCGTCATTTTTTAAGTCAGGAAATCGGAAAAACCTTGTAAATGCATCTCTTCATGCATTGGATAGATTGATATAAAAAAAAACCTGTTTCGTTAAGGCAGAATACTATTTAATGATGCGCTTGAAAACAATAGAGAAAAATAATTATGTATCTCGCGTTTTTATAGAAAACCATGTATTTTGTCATTTTTGTCCGTCAGAAAAACCTTGTAAACGCAACTCCACCTTCAAAGTTCGATGGATTTATGATGAGAAAAACATATAATAAAAGAATCAAGCCTTGTAATCGTTTTATTCTGTCTCCGGACGTTATCGTTTACTAGCCTTTTTTAAACGAAAATCTAAAACTAAAAACTGCTTTTTCATGTGCTAAATACATTAATATATGAAAGATAAAATGACTTAATGAACTAGAGAGTCTTACAAAATTAATCAGTTTTTCATTCCCTTTCTGGGCAAATTTTGCAAAAGTTCAAATGAAATATGCTCTGAAAAATTATGTAAATTTTCTTTATTATTTAAACGATTAAGCTTAATTAAATTTAAGGGTGAAGGTTGGGGATCCCGAGACAGGAGGTTCATGTAGCTATAAAAAGGCATATGTTTTAATATAAAAATCGCCTTTTCAAAGTACAGACTAGGTTTATTAAGGTATCTTTCTCATCTGTTTCTAACGGTTTTTCTTTCTACATTTATTGCTTAGTTTAAGGATGATCGCTGGTCTAATAGGAAATAAATAGGATTTGAAATAGGTGTTTTAGTTGAGAACATATGAATAGTAAACAAATAAGCAAGAAAAAAATATAGGTTCATGTGCTCATTTAAGGGCTATAAGGCCTTGAAAATTTGCAGGAAATGGGTTTTCTCTGGATTTTTCATTGTATTTGCATTGACAACTTTAGTCTCTCAAAGATGTATGAAAAAATTAAAAGGATTTCATAAAATTTTGTCAAATACCATTTTAAGGTATATATGATTGAATTATAAAAGAAAAAGTGGGGGTTCATGGGCAAAAAATTTCATGTTTAAGAAATGGATAAAACCCGAAGATTACGAAAATCTGACAAAAAGACCAAAACATGACCAGTGAGCATCCTTAATTGTGCATCCAATATGTGCCCCTGAACTATAAGGGTGCAAACATGTTAATGTTCAATTTGCATCCGTTTGCAGTTCAGTTTCGGACCGGGTCAAATCCGGCTTGACAATTGGTACATGTATTTACTTCCCGAACTGCGAAGTACTATGGGGTAGTGCAAACTGCGCAAAAAACACTGTTTGTTGTTAGCATAAGTGGACAGAATAAGGGGGAAAGTCTTGCTGCGGGCCGTTACTTCATTGTGTTGTCAAAAAATCTGGCTTTGGGTGTTGGTATAGCAAAAGCAGGACGTATTTTATATCATTAAATATAGCTTATTATCACCATGAAATATCCATATATCATGGTATTTATGTGTCATCTTTGATTGAGTGGTAGCTTTTGTTTTATCCAAAGTTCCATCTTTTCTCGGTTTTAAGGCGAGTATTTAAAAAAAATAGTTTAACATTGTCAAATTTGGTCGTCAAATCAATTTGACTGTTTTTTCATGTGTTAGCATAATTTGTATTTTGAGATCGCCCCTATACTGGTTTCTATGGAAACATTGAACAGCCGCCGTCGTCGGACGAGCAGATGAATCTTAACCAAAAGTGGATCTTTTATAGAGGGTATTGCTGTCATCAATCCAGTAAAGTTTCAAAACGTTTCAAAATAATTGAATTTGATTTGAATACTGTATTTGATTGGCTGAACAGCATGGAGCGACATTGGTTATACTGTACAACCTGGTTTGGTCTTGTGACATCACCAACGGATTAATCCGCCACTTATAAATTCAAATAGTCTAATGTCAGTATTGATGTTTGAATCGAGGCATCATTGTACTTCTGTTTGAAAATTAAATTATAAGAAATGTTTCCAATTTTTGAACATGTTATACTTCTATAGCCTGGTTTGGGTCAGTTTACTGCATTCATAAACCGTGTTCAAAATTTGGAAACATTCCTTAAATATAGTTTCATGTGAGAAGATTTTTGAAAATTGGCCAATAAAAATCAAGTATGCCCTCTGGCTGCCATGTTGCTAATCCAACCGGAACCAAAGGTGGATCGTCATTCCGTACATCGTACCTACTAAGTTTGGTTACAATACACAAAGTAGTTTCAGAGGACAAAATATAAGAAGTTTACGGACGATGGACGATGGTTACAAAGTGATGGCGTAAGCTCACCATATGCAACTATTTCGGTCATAATTAAGTTGGGTAACTCTGTTTAGACTTATTGAGTGGTTACACAGTTATCTTGTACTGGGCCCGTTCATGTAAGGCAATAAAAAAACTTTTCATTTGAAATATGTAGTAACTTTTCACATGGATTATAATTCCAGTATATGAAATTGTGACAATAATTAATCATCATAAGTTTTGTTATATATAAAAACCAATTCAATACAAACGGTTTTTGTACTTACTTTTTGTTATGTAGAAAACCAATTCAATAAAACGTTTTTGACAAACGGTTTTTGTACATACGTTTTGTTATGATCATAATATACGATGTGTAATTCAAACTTCTACCGTATTCTAGATGTTTCCGTTCTACAGTTTTCAAGAGATTTCCGTGACAACTATATATATACAGACACTAAAGTTAGACTTTCAGATCAGACATGAACATTCTTGTTTTCTCAGATGTTAGATTGACACACTTATTCACGTTAACTACATCATACTAGAATGTGACTTATTAGACATAATATTCTGTTTGGATTCCCGCAACAGCGAAGAGAATTCCGGAGGGAAAAAAGACAAAAGGATCGGACATATATTTAAACAGTTAAGTTGACATTTCAATTTGTATAATATTTCTTGTAAACTTGTGTATAATAAATCTTGTTAAATATTATTGTTGATTTGTGTCTGTTCTTGGCTACAATTCAAAGGTGATTTCTAACCGTAACATTATGTACAAAAAACGATCTATAACGCGTGGTTTTTGTCAGGCTGCTATCGGCCATCGTAAGTTTGAGTTTCTTGCTGATCAAATAATTATTGTGACAGTTATTGCCCTTGGAAATAGGAATTATTGGAAAAATAATAGTTTTCTGGACTTTTTCGAAAACCCTTTTACCAAGTGATCTTATTATTGGTGAGTGAGTTTATATTGATGAGCTACAGATCAAGTTTTAGTTTCACGGTGATCGGATAATTATTGTGAGAGTTATTGCCATTTGAAATAGGAATTATTGTCAAAATAATAGTTTTCAAGACCTTTTTTGCAAGCCCTTTTACCCAGTGATCTTTATTTTGGTATTTTAGATTATAATAATGAGCTACACCAAGTTTGACTTTCATGCTGATCGGATAATTATTGTGAGAGTTACTTCCCTTTTAAAATAGGAATTATTGTCAAAATATTAGTTTTCTGGACTTTTTTCCACCAAGTGATCTAATTATTGGTAAATATATGTGAGCTTATAATGATGAGCTACAGAGCAATCTGATCGAGTAATTATTGTGTACCCCTTGCAAACATAGTTCCAGGATTTTTAGGAGTCACTCTGTCCATACGTCTTCGTCCGATGCACATACTCAAGGAGATTTTGCGTGTTTTCCCACAGCTCAAGCCGGTAGGGGACATTGTATTGCCCAGCAATACTTTCAGAATGCTTGTTAATATAACTTTACTGAATAATAAATTTACGTTCTGTAGGGTTATTTCTATAATAATTTAATACAATGGAATTAATTAGTCTAAAAATATTAGTATTTGAAAAAAAGAAATGGATTGCGAAATTTATTTCCTACATTTCTGTCATTACATTTGTGTACATAAAGTAGAAATACCATTATCGTGACGTCATGGAAATTTTCAGTGGAAATTTTCTGGCGAGAAGTGCTGTAAAGCTTTTACCGAGAAGAGAAACCTGCTTCGCCACCAAAAGAAACATGCTGCTTTGTCCAAGACGTATTCCTGCCAGATATGTGGTAAAGAATTTTCCAGGGCAGACAACCGGAATCGCAACTAGGAGTCCCGTCAGTACACTCTGACGTGTCCAGAGTGCGGTCGGTATTTTAACAGATTGGACAACCTTGCACTCCACAGATTATTGCATACCAAGCCGGATGCCAAACTCAGGATGAAAAAACCAGTCAAAAGACCAATCTTGCCACTATCTGGCCCGAGTGAAAAAAGACACAGGACGATGTCGCCACATATGAGTCCAATCAATACATCTCAACCAAACGTTTTGCCGGAAGATCCCGATACCATGATTTTGTACCTGAGACTGGCAGTCCATCCGGACAACGGAAATACCGACAACCGTGTACAGGATTTTCAACTTTACGTTGAACGAGATTAATTCCGCCACCTTTCCTGATATGGTTCGCCACATTTTCAACCTACAAAAGACGGACTTTAAGATAAACGTGTCGTTTGGATTTGTACTGAGGAACGTAGAGACTGGAGAACTAAGAAAGAAAAAAAAAGAAACCGAAGACCATGAAAGAATTCCTGGTATTGTACAACAACAAAGACGCGGGGCCCATGCTGGAAGCCATCGAGATGTTTGTGTATTACAAAGGTTTGAAAATGGAATATTTAAACAGGGCATCAGGGTCCCGGCACTCACGCTGAAAACCATGTTCGATGGTCTGTCCTATTATTTCACCGCCCCGGACGAGAAGAATAAAGATCTGTACGATTTGTAGAAAAAAAATCAAAGTGGGTGCTTTGAAACAGAGAAGAATTGGTTTCTAAGTACGTACACACCACAACTGGCTGCTTGGGACAAAAGGACTCCCGGACTGTTTAAGACCTAATTCAATGGTGACGGCATGATTGCCCTGTGTAGCAAGATGTACTTTTGCTTGTGGAGTCGTCTGTTTACCGATAACAAAAAAAAAGAAAAAAAGGTTAATTCAGCCTATATATATATGTACTAGACATTGAACCCGCGCCAGCGCGGGAAAATAAGCATTTTTTTGTGGTGGCCATATTGACTTTAAAAAGTTTTTGCGGCTATGGCATTCGTGGAACAGTAACTCAATGTGGATGTTGTGGCAGGCTTCCCATAAACTTTCCTGTCAAGTAGGTGGTGTCAACTGATAGTTTCATGTCTATATATGCTATAGTATTCCAGAAATGGATGTTAATGCAAAATTTAACCAAAGTCAATGGAGCGTGAAATGTAGGTCAACGTGACCTAATTGTCATATGGTTGTTCGTTACTACCGAAGATGTATCCACTGATGAAGTAGACTGTATGCTACGTAGAATTACCAAAATGGACCTTAAGGTTCCATCATAGTCAAAATCTGTGACGAAAATACAACCACTTAAATTGTCAATATGTTTATGTTACAATTAATTCTGAACTGGAACTTGATGAAAAGCTTTCATTAAATACACATTTCATAATGCATTACCTTTTTCATTCAGAATAAATATGAAAAAGAATATGAATAAACATTTCCTTAGTGACGGATGAATTTTTCAAAAGATGTCGTGAGTTAAGTAGAGCATATTTTTGGAAAATAATTGTTCCAATTGTTCATTGTCATCATGGGCAGGGCAAGCGAGGCTTAATTTCACAAATAAATCCAATAGACGATAAAAACATTTTTAATGTGTGGCTGAGTGTGCTGTCCACGTTTATAAAGATGTCCGAGATAAATTTCGTCATTAATGATAAAGTAGACCATTTGTTAAAAATATTTTTATCTAGAGCTTACAGGGAATTGTACGGTAGAGATATATTTAGACAGGTCACATGACAAATAATGTAAAAATGGATAATGGCTGGTTTTATCACTTTGTGCAAAGTAAACATCCGAGCAATCCAAAAAACAACTAAGTTAGGAATTCCTCTGAATTTTGCCTTACTTCTTCATAATCTTCAAAGTTCATAACCTTTACAGTTAGGAGATATTGCGTTATTGTAGAAAAAAACAATCCTGAATACATGAAGCGGAAACATCCCACTCGAAGGAGAATGTTTTTAATTTGTTTTATTCTTCTTCCGTAATTTCAAACAAAAATACATTTAAAATATGTGCATAATTGTTTATTTAAATCAATGTGTTAAAATGATGCATTCGAGAACCTTCTAAGGGATATGTTGGGAGAATTCATACCGGAAAAGTCCATGCAAATTCCATTTGCACATAAACAAAACTGCAGTTTAAAATTTATAAATGCAGATTGTCAAATCCGATAATAACCTTTATAATCTGAACCATACATCGTTTATTTTGAACCACGCGTTTTGCCGCCTATTCGGCTAATTCGTAAATTTCGTATTATAGATATATGTAGACAGTTACAAGCCTGTCAATGCAGAGTAGCCTTTTTAAGGACTAGGCCCCTGTGATGGAACACAGGAGCTCAACCCACAGAGCTGCCTAGCGCGTCCCCAGGTGGTGGATAGGGGATAACCTCTCGTTGAGGGTTGTCAGGTCATAATACGGAAAGCTTGACCGCGGACCATAGTGGGTATGGAGAATGCCTGGCTCACACCACGCTAAAGAGACAAAAATAGTAATGTATTTTGTGTTGTTAACTCTTCTATTACTCCAGGCTGCTCTTCTATTGGTCTGTGTTGGTCTTTCCTGCCAGTTATGTCGAGGTCCGAAAGTATACGCAGTACAATGGGACCATTGGGTTATCTTCTCTTTTCCTGAGCTTTTCATTCTCTGTCGTTGGACTGTATAGGTTTAGGGTCTTGCATTGTGTTCCTCTTACTGTTTAAGTCCGAGAGTATACGCAGTAAAATTGAACTTTTGGATTACCTCCCCGTCTCTGGGTATGTCATCGGACTGTATAGTTTAGGGTCTCGCATCGAGTCTAGGAGCTGATACTCTCACTGTTATATCGAAGTCCGAGAGTACTCAATACAGAGGAACTATTGTATTATCTCCCCTTCTCCCGCTTGTCATCCACGGTGATGTTTTCAGTTTGTTCAAGGGAAGTCCAAAGGTAGGGTTGGATTGTGTCCACTTACGTCCAGCTGATGCTGTCACCGTTAGGTCAATGGAATGGTGTCCTTAGCAACCGCCTTGGCAACGGATGTCCATCTCATTGCTTTTTGCTGCTTGGTCTCGTTGATTTCTGGTCTGCATTACATGAAAATCGAAAATCAACGAGAAACGGAAATTTTAGTCTTTCCAGATGGGAACGTACGTTTAGGGATTTCAGCCCTAGTCCTAACTCTAACTCAAATCCTAATCTTAATCCTAACCCTAACTCTAAGAAATAAGAATAAACAAAAAATTTAAACAAAGAAATTATAAAAAAATTAAAAAAAAGAAATAAAGAAATTTTAAAATTAAAATAATAAGAAAATAAAAATAAATAAAAAATAATTTAAAAAATGTAAAATTATCTCCCTTTGAACTTCCGGTTACACGTACAAATGTGCAGTCAACACTTCCGGGTCCAGGCACATGACGAACGTCATTTCCGTAAACAAATAATGGAAAATGGCGGGAATTTAAATTCGGACATAGTTCTCCTTTCTTTATGACGGATATTATCCACTAATCGTCTTTTATCAGCTAATTTCAAAGAATTTCAAAATTCTTAAGTTGATTCTTATTTTATTGTTTTGATATGAGTTGTCGATCGTGACAGAGTAGTTTAATGTGTCTGTAGTTCATGCACGGTGAACTACAATCAGTTGTTGACTAATTTATGTTGCATTTCAAAGCCTTGTGCGTAATTATTATCTATAACCGCTAAACTTATTTGTTACAAAATTAAACAAACTATACATAGCTAGCAGTTTCATCTGCAGAAGATATGTTGTGTTTATTATGACGTAATAGACCAACTACAGAATCGGCCTGAAGTTAAATATCTTGTATTCGATTGGTCCAATACAGATTTTACATGTTTTGGCCGGGGACCGAAAAGTTATATTAATATCAACAATCATCAGTATTACACATGCCGACTTTACAATAGTAGGTCTGATTTAATGATATTATTTAACAACAATTTATACATACAAATTATAGGCAAAGGATATGCAAATTGCGTAGATTTATGACTAATCAGTTGTGCTCAAAGCCGAAAATGTTGAAAGACGTAATTATAACCCAAATTCAAATGCCAAATGACTTAAAGGGTGCAACCAATGCATGAGTGAGACATGTAAAAATGAAAGGGTCTATGAGACAATACCTAGCGAATATTTTTTGATTGCACAGGAAATTATATTGCACCACGAGAACAGACTCATATTTTGTAAATATTGGAAAAAGATTACCAAAGCGACAATACGGTGGGAAAAGTCCGTAAATTTGAAATCCACATAAAAGACAGTCATGATAATGGAACACAAAAAAAGAAACGCCAATGATGTTTTCAATTATTATTTGACGTACCGGTGTCGGAAGTTACGTCATAAGAATTTGCGTCATAGGAATCAAAAGTTATTATTTTCCCGCCATTTTCTGAAAAGGAATTTAAATTTCACGGGGTTTCTTAACAGGAAGTGTAAGTTAATCTCGCGCCATTTCGGGAGACGTCTATTTTTCTGTTTGGATTATCTACCCTTTACCCGCGCTTTTCTTTCCTTCGAGGTGTTTAGGCTCTGACCTATCGCTGGGAGGTCTGGCACCGAAAGGGTTCGCATGACCGATTTTCCATCGAATTCACCCTTTTCCAATAACCAGATCACAGGGGCAGATAATCCAGATTGATGTATAAAACTTCTTTTAGCTACAAAAGATTGTACAGTGAAAATACGTATGGGCTGTTTTTAATCTCACATTTAAACACTTATGCTTTTAAACATAAAAAAAAATGTTTTAAATAGCTTAAATATTATTCTCCATGATTAAGAGTTTTAAAGGTATGAAAATTAGTCTGAAATAGAGAAAATAAAGCTTTAAAATGGCTTATACTTGCTTGAAATATTTTGAGTATGTGCATTTAAAACTGAATATTTTATTGATCAAATACCTTGTGATGTGATATCAAGACCAGGTAAAATATGTTTGTTGTTTATATTATAAACTGGCCATCTGTTTTGTTCCAGTTGATTGGTGTCACACCTGAGTTTCACTAAGGGAAAAATTATGACATTTCACAATAAAGAAGTGATAAATCTCAACTGAAAATAAAAACTATTTGGCAATAACACCAAATAATTAAAAAAAAACATATAGAGTTAATCATTTTAAAATTTTAGAAATGATAATAATAATAATTAATTATTACAATAATTCAAAGAAGGGTGTTACACTGGTTTTAAGTAGTTTGTTTTTACAGTTTTTGGTTATTGATTTCTATTGTTTGTAATCTTGTAATGTTGTGACAATATTATTTGAAAAATTTAATTAAATTAGCACTCATTAAAATTTTGTCATTAGTATCTGATTACCTGAAGATCAAAAGAAAATTTGCTTTGATAAACAAGATAAGTAAAACCGGATCATATGGTGAACACTGTTTTAGGTTCATGTTCTCTTTAAATATGGAATAGCATTCTCCTTTTTTCATTGGTTATTACGATCACGTGATTTCATATGCAACTATAATGGTCATAATTAAGTTATGTAACTCTGTTAAGTTTTATAGACTTGTTACCCAATTATCTTGTACTGGTCCCGTTCATGCCAGGCACTCATCGTACTTCGATAACTTTATTGATTATAGCACGTATACTCCTGGTCTTCACTTAAAAAAACTTTTTATTTGAAATATGTAATAACATCTCACATGTATTATAATTCCAATATATGAAATTGTGACAATAATTAATAATATGAAATTTATCACCAATTTATATAAATTGGCAAATGTTCGTAATTACACATAATATTTTTTTTCATTTTTTAAGCCACAAGAAAAGCGAATTCATTTTTGGCTTAAATTGATTTCATTTTTATCTGAAGTAAATATACATGTAAAGAAATTTGTTCTCAGCAATTAACATGCTGTGTGTTTCGGGTAATTATAACTAATTAACGATTTGACGTGTATATTGAGAACCTTGACTCTCCGGATGTTTTCTTGGGAATCATTAATTTTAAGGAAATTTTGCAGTTTTAGGTTATTATCTTGAATATTATTATAGATAAAGACAAATTGTAAACACCAAAAATGTTTAACTAAGTAAGATCTACAAATATGTCAACATGACCAAAATAATTGATTGACCCCATGTAGGAGTTTTTGCCCTTTAAAGACGTCATCCGGAGTAAATTCTTGTCTGAAAGCACTTAGGCAGTTGGAACAAGACTTAGCAGAACTGGTCCTTAGATGCTTCTCTTTTATAAATGTATCCGTTGACCTGGACTGTCAACTAAGATGACTGCCACAGCTGAAATTAGTTTAACATAGAATCCTATAGAAAAACCAGCCAAATTGACTGCAACACTTAAATTTTTAGGTCTGCTCAAGGTAAAAAGTTAAATCCAGGTGAGCGATACAGGCTCTTGAGAGCCTCTAGTTTAAAATTTTTGTTTTGTTTTTTGTATTCAGTTAAAAAAATGGAATCTTTTAGAATGATATGTTATATGTTGACACCGAAGTGGTTTGAAATGTTTTATTTCATTTGACTGTTCAATTTCAGCCAGTTCTTCTTCGGTATATTCAGGTTCATATTGGAATGCTAGAATTCCTTGTTCATAAAAATATGATTTGTCTAGCGAAAAGCTTTCGTTATCTGAATCCGAAAATGACATTTTGAAATTTATATTCTAGTAACACTAAGGCAGTCATTTACCCAAATTTTATAGTATCTGTGACAAAGCTTAAATATTATTTGAGAAAATGAAATTGATAATTGTCGGCATATTAATTGCTTCGTCGGTTAATTGCGCTTATTATGTTCGTATCGTTGGTCCTTAAATTTAATTAATTCAAGTATTGCTTTATCAAAGGTGATACATTAAAAGTTGCTAGTAAGTAATTCGAACTTTTCATGTTTATTACACATAAAAAAGTTATTTTAAGACTAAGAACAAGGCCAAAAATTAAATACTGAGATGGTTTTATAACGTCATTATATATCCATTGAAAATGGCGTATCGTTTAAAATCTACTTAACTTTCTCTACGTGGTGTTAATTAACCTCAATAAACCACTTTCATCATAATTTCATCATTTTCCTGCAATTATCACCTTAAGGGCATGTTCTTCCTATAAGTTAATTAAAAGGTAAATATTCAGCGTAACCTGTGAGAAGTTTCAAAAAAAATTTCCATGTTTTCCCGATATGATGAAATTCAGAATTACATTACAATTGTTTTAATTCTAAAATGTTTCGAATTAATTTCTTTACATAATTATAATTACATATATAATGTTTGGTAAATATTTTTTCGGAATTTGAATTAGTAACAGACACGGATTAACTTGTGATATAATTGCTATAATTTGGTAATTATCGACCAGTTTCCCCCATATAATGCCCGTAATAATGTAAATGGTAGCATGCTGTGGAAAATTCCTCATCAATTTTAAAATAGATTTTGTAGATCGTCACGTCACCACCTACATTTTATTGTCAGCAAGATGGCCGACTATCTAGTGCTTCATTTCATGAAACAATTTTTTAAAATACATATTTATTACTGTAAATATCGGAATGACGTTTTGTACAAACATATTTAAGTATATTTGCAATAGGTGTGTTAATTCTGGAGCCACATTTGTCCTTACCTTTAATTATTCATCAGACAATGTCTATGTAGTTTGGAATATTTTATGTTAAAAATGTAGACAATTTTTTGTGACAGTCTTGAAAAATGAAAAAAATTAGGGTTTTTGTGTCAAATATACCAAATTCAGTGTTAATTATCATAAAAACTAAGTCATGAAGGTATGTTTTTCTTTACATGTTTGAAAAGTATACATTAAAATTCACCATCAGCAAATATTCAGTAGAAGAATCTTATTGTATCGTATTCCCTTAAGTGTCTGGCAAAATATTCTTTTAGAGATCGTGTTATGCAGAGTTCTCTTTTGTGGTGAAGTTTCTTGTTGACTTTTCTCCACTCGTTGTCAATCCTTATACAACCTTTGCAGATTTTAATTTTTTTGTACATATGTAGAAGTCTTTCTTCGCTATCTGGCATTTTGTACATTTCTTCTTAAGTCCCAAATTGCTAGGTCCTCCTATAGTAATTTCGAGACGTCTGGTTAGTGGAAAGTATTTTCCTTTTCCTTTTTGGTTTTGCTTCGCTATTAAAAGGATCCACTTGTATTGAATATCTAGTATGGACCAAGAAATAAACGAGAGGTATCGATGCGTGTGTGTTGTTTGACGGTCTTTATTAAACAAAACCTCTGATTATATTTTCGTTAAAAGCTTTTCATTGGTTGAATGGGTTGTGACTTCATTGTGACGAGGATGGCTTTTGTCTGTTTGTTATAACCACCCAGTTCTTGCCGACTCAAACACGATCGTTGTTTCTGTGATGTTCTCTTGACGTGTCGTTCAAATCTGTTCTGTTTGAAATCCCAGCTGACCGATCTTCATTGCTGTTGACTATACTCACGTGCTTAATTCGTTTTTTTTCTGCTGCTGCTCTTGCCTTATTACGTATCACTGCTCAAGACACTCCTCTTTGCTGCTAATATTGCTAATCGCTGCTTTTCGGTGCTCATCACTGCTCTTTGCTGCTTATGACCATACTCGCGTGCGAATATCGGTGTTTTGCTGTTGCTGCTGATCGATTTTCATCATTCATTGCAAGGGAGAAACCAACAGACCCTTAAAAATTCCCGTCCATTCATTCCAAGGGAGAAAACAACAGATCCTTACACACTGCCAGTACATTCATTGCAGGGGAGAAAACAACAGATCTCTACAAATTTCCTGTACATTCATTGCAGTGGAAAAAACAACTGATACTTACAAACTTCCTGTACATTCATTGCAGGTGAGAAAACAACAGATCCTTACAAACTTCATGTACATTCAATGCAGAGGAGACAACAACTGATCTTTACAAACTTAATGTTCATTCAGTGCAAGAGAGAAAACAACAGATCGTTACAAACTTCCTGTACATTAAATGCAGGGAAGAAAACAACAGGTCTTTACAACCTTCCTGTACATTCATTGCAGGGGAGAGAACAACAGCTCCTTACGAACTTCCAGTTCATTCATTGCCGATTGAGAAAACTACTGATGCTTACAAACTTCTTGTTCAGTGAAGAAAACAACAGATCCTTACAAACTTCCTCTACATTTATTGCAAGCGAGAAAAACAACATATCCTTACATATTCCCAATACATTCATTGCAGTGCAGAAAACACCAGGTCCTTACAAACTTTCAGCACATTCATTGGAGGGAGAAAACAACAGATTCTTACAAACTTCGAGCACATTCATTGCAGTTGGGAAAACAACAGATCTGTACGAACTTCCTGTACATTCATTTCTGGGTAAAAACAACAGATCATTACAAACTTGCTGTACATTCACTGCAGTGGAAAAAAAACAAAAGATCCTTACAACCTTCCTGTACATTCATTGTAGACGAGAAAACGACAGATACTTACAAACTTCTTGTGCATTCATTGCAGAAGACAAAATAACTGATCCTTACAAACTTCCTATACATTCATTGCAGTGGGGAAAACCACAGATCCTAACAAACCTCCTGTACATTCATTGCAGGGGAGAAAACCACTGATCCTTACAAACTTCCTGTTCATTGATTGCAGGGGAGAACACAACAGTTATTTACAAACCTCCTGTTCATTCATTGCAGTGCAGACAACAACTTATTGTTACAAACTTCCTGTACATTCATTGCAGTGGAGAAAACAACTGATCCTTACAAACTTCCTGTTTATTTATTGCAGTCGAGAAAACAACAGATCCTTACAAACTTTTTGTACATTCATTGGAAGCGAGAAAACAACAGATCCTCACAAACTTTTTGTACATTCATTGCAAGCTATAAGACAACAGATCCTTACAAACTTACAGTACCTTCATTGCAGAGGAGAAAACACCATATCCTAACATCCTTCCTGTACATTCAATGCATCGAAGAAAACAACTGATCCTTACAAACTTCCAGTACATTCATTGCAGTGAAAAAAAACAAAAGATCCTAACAAACTTCCTGTATATTCATTGCAGTAGAGAAAACATTAGATCTTTACAAATTAACTGTACATTCATTGCATTGGAAAAACAACAGATCCTTGCAACCTTTCTGTACATTTATAGCAGACGAGAAAAAAAAGATCCTTACAAACTTCCTGTACATTCATTGCAGGCGAGAAAATAACTGATCCTTAGAAACGTTCTGTACATTATTGCAGGGGAAAACGAAAGATTCTTACAAACTTCCTGTACCTTCATTGCAGGGGAGAAAACAACTGATATTAACAAACTTGTGCATTCATTGCAGACGAGAAAACAACAGATCCTTACAAAGTTCCTGTACATTCATTGCAGGCGAGAAAATAACTGATCCTTAGAAACGTTTTGTACATTATTGCAGGGGAAAACGAAAGATTCTTACAAACTTCCTGTACCTTCATTGCAGGGGAGAAAACAACTGATATTAACAAACTTGTGCATTCATTGCAGACGAGAAAACAATAGATCCTTACAAAGTTCAAGTAATTCATTGCAGTGGAGAAAACAACTGATTTCTACAAACTTCCTGTTTATTAAATGCAGGGGATAAAACAACAGATCTTTAAAAACTTCATGCACATTCATTGCAGGTGAGAAAACAACAGATCTTTACAAACTTCCACTCCATTCAATGCAGGCGAGAAAACAACAGATCTTTACTAGCAAATCAGGTAAAAAGTTATCAATAAAATTAGAAATCTATATCTTTGAACTCTTTGAATTTTAATATGCATTTCTTAAGTTTTATCTTACATTTATTGAGTATGTTCTTATTTAAGGAAAGGACACTCTTCTATCTATTCATAACGTGGATTTAAACTTTAACCAATTAATTCTATTTTAATGACTGAAGGCATTTGTACTACATTACTGCTGCAGCACAGCTAAAAATGAAACATTTGAGGTCTATTGATTGTTTTGTAGCGCTTAATTAGTCATTCATTTCTATTTCCATCTAACAAAATGAAAATAAACGGAAACGAAAAATTGTTTGTTAATAAAGATCGCAGGTGAAGATCGAATGTTACCGTGAAAAAACATTAATCAACAGGGAGTGATAGAATTACGTCTGTAATAATATTTTTACCTCTCTGGAACTTATTTGACAGGAATCTGATTTAGCTATTTTTAATACGCCGTACATGTTGTATGTCACAAAAGTTAATAAAATTTGTAATTTTTTTTCTGGTATTATTCCCAATATTGTGGTTATCACACGACAAATTACATTTGTTAATTTTCGTCTTTGAACTCTTTACTTCACATAAATACAGCTTTAAAACCATTTATTATGCGCCAACCATTTTCACATGAGGGGGAGGGGGTGTACATGGATTGTTTTCCCCAAAAAATTATGTCTAGCTTGATATGAAAAAAATACATTTGTCCCTATGTTGAAAAAAGTCTGAATATTGAACAAAAATGTGCCCTATGGCATAAATCCCCCCCCCCCCCCCAAAAAAAAAAGTTTTTAGTTTTCAAGATGTGTGTACAGAGTAGATCTAGATGGACGTTGAAGACATTAAAGAACTATTGAAGATTTTTCACATATTAAACTCCTGCTGTATTTATTGCACTATGAATCGGCCCTTTCGGCTTAACTGCGTGATATTAGTCGGTAACATGCGTACTGGCGACTTAGGGAGACAAAATGACGACATCACAACTTAAATGAAAGTGTGTGTTTGTCTCCCACCAGAATATTGTAGCTCCGGAGTTAAGGGAATACGATACAGTAGCAGGGGAAGGTAATGACATCACCAAAGGATATCCAATGTGAAGCCGTAGTATCTCTCAAGAAAAATACTTTATTGGCCTTATAATATCCTAAAATTGGAGGCTTTTCTGAAATATCTCCGTGATAATCACATGCCCCCTCACTTTTTGCAAACAGATGTAGATTACTTCAATATAATAATACTAAAATTTGAAGAAAAATTCAGTGTTGGGTTTTTCCAATACTCGTTCAAACTTACTAAAATTCGTAGTTTATCTTATATAGTGTTAAAAAAATGTGGGGATAACACACACTTTAATTCGCGTATAGCTCATTTGGGTGAATCATAAAGTTTGCCGATACAAATAGGAACCTTTTACAAAAAAGGCAATAATTTTTTTTTATTTCCTGGCGAAGTTATGCAAGGTTTTGTGAACGACTCGAAAATGCAAACCAGTGCGGTTTTGGATCAAGTTGCATGAAATTCAACTCGACAGTTATATCATGAAGGTACTTTTTTCTTTTCGTCTCGCCTGCGACGAAAAGTCTCGACAGCGAGTTATAGGTATTACTTTCCGCGGAGTAAACTTTTTAAAAACCTTAATACCTTTGCACACATAATACCTACACTTAATATCTTTGGTCAACAGATACTTATGATATAAACTTCGCAGCAGTATACTTGTCTTTTGGCCTTGACCTCATTTTTATGGTTCATTGACTTCATAGACATTTGTAAAAATCTGCGCCCAAGTTTCGCGGTTAAATCCATTTCTTAGCAACTGTAATACCTAGGCCCACTATATTTGGTCTACAGATAGTTCTTATTAGATAGATGACAGTCTTACATCTGTCACCTCACCTTGACCTGAATTCCATGTTTGAGTGACTTGTCATACATTTTCTTGATTAAGTATATTTTTCAGCAATTGTAAGTAGATCCACATCATTTGGTCGATTTACGTTCTAAGTATACCAGTCTGACACCATGAACTTTGACCTCTATTTCACGATTGAGTGACTTGTCTAACATTTTCGCGATTTTAGGCTTGAGTGACATGCATCATTAACCATTTCTCTTCGATAGTACATAGCAAGGAGGCACTTGTGTCAAAATTTTATGAAAATCTCAATGGTAGATCTTTACTGTACTATTACCTTAAGCCGAAATTGTATATAACACCTGAGACTCCTTCTGAATGACTGTTTGACTGTCTTCTAATTAATATGATGACGTCATATGTAATCATGTAGGGACCATTCACTTACATAAAGATGTGCAATTCCTGTATTTTGGTAATGTATTTTACTAATTTTTATTTTCTATAGACCTAAAAAAAATGCATTATCAAGCACAAAAATCCCAGACCCCTCCCTCTCGTTAATAAAATAAACGGTGCCTTACAGGTATTTTTCTTCATAGACGGAAATGTGATAATCTCAGATTGTAAGAAACTCTAGTTCGGTTGTGGCAATCTATGAATAATACTATTAACCCTAAATAAAAGAGTTATTTCACCTTTTAAAAATACTAAAAGGATTAAAGAAACCATTTCGAATTAAATTAAACATTTTAAGAACGCAGAACCAAGTGTAACGTGTTCCCGCCGATATAAGTTTTCGCTTAAAAGAGAAAAGTAAAAACAATCTTACCCACTGCCCAGGAAGAATCTGTTCTATATTACAAAATATCACTTGTATGATTTTATGAGTGTAACATTATGATATTTCTGCATTAGAAAGGCACTGTCATCCAAAGTACAGTGTTATTACCCCAAATATTTGGTCTTGCTATTTCTACGAAAAAGTAAACTCTGTAGGGTGACCGGAAATATCATGTTGTAATGACGCAAACTGAAACGAACACGGTTAACTTTAAAGAGACTGTTGAGAAAGACATGATATAATGTTAAATGTCAAGTGATAAGCTTTTAACAAATTATATTAAAGATATTTATATGAGCACGTAATAAATGGTTTTACTTTTAATGCGCAAACATGTATTCCATACTTCTTTTTTAGGTGAGCTATTGCCATCACTTGGCGTCCGTCGTCGTCGTAAACTTTCATTTAAAGATCTCCTCTCAAACCACTATGCCAATTGCAGCAATGTTTCATATGTGGTCTTCTTTCAGAATTTCATCCGATGACCCGGCCCGGCATCCAAGATGGCCGCCAGAGCCGAACATAGTTTTACATAGGACCCTATGGGAAATTTACTTAAAGATCTTCTTGTCTTGAACCACAAAGCCAATTGGAAAAAACTTGGCAATAGTGGTTCTAAGGTGGTCCTCTTTCAGAATTGTATCCGACGAACCCGCTCGTCATCCAAGATGGCTACCAGAGCCAAACATATTTTAACATAGGACCCTATGGAAAATTTGCTTAAAAGATCTTGTCTGGAACCACGAAGCCAATTGGATGAAAACTTTGCAGCAATGGTCTGTAGGTGGTCCTCCTCAGAATTGTATCCGATAACCAATTGCAACAAAACTTGGCTGCAGTGGTCCTTAGGTAGTCCTCTTTCGCAATTATATCCGATGATCTCACCTACCACAAAAGTTGGCCCCATTGCCGAAGATAGTTTAACATAGGACCCTACTGAAAATTTACTTAAAGATCTTGTCTGAAACCACAAAGTCAATTTAAACAAAATTTAGCAGCAGTGGTCATTAGATGGTACTCTTTCAGAATTTTATGCGATGACCCAGCTCACCATCCAAGATGACTGCCATACCTGAACAAAGTTTATGATAGGACCTTTAGGGAAAATTCTCTGAAAGATCTTTTTGTTTGAAACCAGTGAACAATTTTGCAAAACTAGTGAGCAATTTATTCTGCCTGAAGTGTGCAAATGATTTTCAGGTGAGCGATACAGGCTCCTGAGAGCCTCTAGTTTGAATTAAAATTAAAAGCTTAATAAAAATGGCCTATTGTGTCAACTATTACTCTAAGAAACAAACAGTTACATTCAATACACAATCACGAATCCGTGTGTACCAAACGACAGCCATAAAAAATATCGTACAGCTGATGTGTTCTCCATATCATTTCATTTTCTGTTCAATAGGGTTAGATTATTATAATACCAATTTAGCCATTTTAGTTACACAATGTTCGATTTTATTACAGTCCCATTTACAGGGAGTATCAAAATATATTTTATGACTACTTTATCAGTGTATACTGACTAAAGCGCTGAAGACAGTAATTGCATTGATATTTTCTTGTGTATTCAGCATACATGCTTAATATAATTAAACCTTTAATGATAGAAAGATAAGATCACTATAACACCAAACAAGGAAAAAATATGGTCATAAAAACACATGATAACAAAGGAATCAATAATTCTGATATTTTATATTTCCATGGTCTTCCTATTTTCTGTCAAGTGAAATATTTCAAACAGCTGATTTATAACAAACCGTCTATACTAAAAAGCTGAGGCTTCAAAGAACCAAGACGGAAATGTGATACTAAAATTATTTTTATTTTGGGATATATTCTGCTAGAGGGGACAGAAAATATTTAGAAAAGTACTATTACGTAGACAAGCAAATATGTTGCTAATTTAACTGACGAGGAAAATATTAATATAGCTATTTTATTCAATGCCATCAGATAGTTTGAATACATTGCTTTGTCAAGCATATAATAGTACGAAAATCTTTAATTAATTACTTTTTTTCCATAATTTCTTATAGTGTGACTTGTTTGAATTCAAGTCGAAAGCAGAAATTCAAGTTATAATTTCAAAAAGAGAAAGAAAAAATTTAAGTAAAATGTCCATATGTTCATCGTAAATCTGCATCAAAATGACAATTGTTTAACCATAGCGGGAAAATGATACAAAGTCTAATTTCCACTAATAAGGGAACAGTAAAATTGGGTACGTCTTTGATAACATTATACCACAGAGTAAATACTAACAATTGAGTCAGTCATATGTGTATGATAATAGTTCGACATAGAGAGATTTTAAAATAACACTGAACAAAGGCATATGTTCATGACACCATTTCACCTTGGATGTATTAATAACCACTGAGCCCTATTTCTTTGACAACAATGTAAAAAAGAGGGAATAATACTATTAATAAGTTATTTCAATTTTTAAACGTACTAAAAGGATTAAAGAAACCATTTAGAATTACATTAAACTATTATAAGAATGCAGATCAAGAACATCAAGTTTTAGACAAGAGTAAGAATACCACATTCTCCTCCTCCTTAGCTCAGCAGCAAAAGTAGCAAATCCGTCTTCCTCCTCTTCTTCAGCAGAAGCAGCAGCAATCCTCTCTCCTCCTCAAAAACCGAAATGAGCACGAGGGTATGGTGCTGAGCAAGATGAGCAGCGAAGCGCAGTGATGAGTACAGGCCTGAACAGAAAAGAGCAAAATGAGTTTTTTGCAGAGCAGCAATGAGTACAACTTCGAGTATCAAAGAGCAGAGAAGAGCAGAATGACGTAAGTTCAGAGCAGTGATGAGTACTATCATGAACAGCCAGGAGCAGTAAAGAGTAAAAACGAGTACAACTCCCAGCAGCAAAGAGCAGAGAAGAGCGCCACGGATCAAGAGAAGAGCAGTATATGATCTTTGATCGAAAGTGAAAGTGTAGCCCTCATCGATCAAGAGAAAGGATTTCAATCTCATCAGTTTTATTATACTGCAAGAGTAAAGCTATCTTATCTCTACCACCAGAAACAGCATAGTTGTACATGTGACAAGCATAACGATACCATTCAAAGTCAAAGAAACACACTCGTGTCATACGATCTAGTCCACACCTCTTCCTCTTCACCGAACAAGAAAAAAAAACAAAGATTTCCGACCATGAAGACTACCGAGACCAAGAATACAAAAAACTGGGACCCCAAAGAGTAAGAAACCCCCTTTCTCCTCCTCCTCCTCCCCTATTCAAAAACCAAATGAGCAGTGACGAGCAGCACGGGGCAAACGAAGAACAATATGATTTGCCAACAGATCTGCGAGGAGCAGTGAAGAGCAGCACGGAGCAAGAAAAGAGCAATGATAAAAGGCCGCTGGCCACTGGTCCCCCGACGTCAAGGTTATCTTGTAAGTTTTAATTTTGAAACTACTTTAAACTAGGAATAGGTTATTTTAGTAAACTAAAACATATGTATTTTTTGTGTGTAACTCTGGAAAGAATTGTCAAAAAACGTCATTATTGAACTTAATCTAGATATTAATGAGATATCCTTACACTCCAAACACAGTTTTAATCTGACTTTTTCTCACAAATTATCACCTGGAAACCAAATAAATTAGCCATTTTGAAGTATAAAAATGGGCGTAACTCTGGTGAGAATTGTCAAAAAATCTTCGTTATCGAACTTGACCTACATATTACTGAGATACACTTAGACACCAAACCTAGTTTTAATATGACTTGTTGTTCACAAGTTATCATCTGAAAACAAAAAATAGCAATTTTGAAATACAACAAGGGGCATAACTCTGGTAAGAATTGTAAAAAAAATCAGCATTATTAAATTTTACCTTGATTTTCATTAGATACACAAACATACCAAATCTATTTTCAATCTGACTATTTGTTCACAAGTTATCACCTTGAAACAAAAAACAGCAATTTTGAAATACAACAAGGGGCATAACTCTTGTAAGAATTGTAAAAAAATCATCATTATTAAATTTTACCTAGATTTTCATTAGATACACAAACATACCAAACCTATTTTCAATCTGACTATTTGTTCACAATTTATCATCTGGAAACCAAAAAAATAGCAATTTTGAAGTACAAAAAGGGAGGTAACAATACAAAAAATCGTCATTATTTAACTTGACCTAGATATTCATGAGATACACAAACGTACAAAACCTTCTTTCAATCTGAATATTTGTTCACAAGTTATCTGATACAAATGTTTTAGCAATTTTGAGGTACAAAAAGGGACAGGACTCAAGTAAGAATTGTAGAAAAATCGCCATTATCGAACTTGACTTAGATATTTATAAGATACACATGCCTAACTTCAATCTGACTTTTGATTCACAAGTTATCATCTGGAAAACAATTTGGGGACACCCATTTCTATTATTCCCAGCGACTAAGCGTCGGGGGACAATGCGTTCAGTGCAGAGCAGCGGAGTGTAGCGCTCAGCAGTGAAGAGAAATGCCTATTCATCCAACACCAAAAAACATGGAAAGACATTTCCAAACTTTTGACTATCTAGAAGCCTGCCAGATGACAACCCAGACCAAGACAATAAGAAAATGACCCCACCTCCTCCTCAAAAGCAATCCCTCCACTTCCTTCTCAAAAACCGAAAAGAGCATAGTTCTGAGCACCCGCGAGCAGGAAAGATCAGTGATGAGCACTGGAAGAGTATTATTAGGAGCAATGAGCAGCATGGAGCCAGAGACGAGCAACACGAGTTTAAAACAGAGTAGCGATGAGTGTAGCCCTCAGCATTGAAGAGAAATGCCAACTTGCGAAGAAAACAATTGCAAACTTCCGATTATCTAGAAGCCTGCATGATGACAACCCAGATGAAGAACACCAAGACAAGAACAGGAAGAAAGTAACCCCACCACCTGCTCCTCTTCAACAGCAGCAACAATCACTCCCTACTCCTACTCAAAAACCAAAATAAGCACGGGAGCAAGGTCCTGAGCAGCGATAAGCACAGTCACGAGCACAGATCAATAAAAAGGAAGGCCGTTGCTAAGGACACAAACCAGACCTGCATTGACCTTACGATAAAAGCATGCATGTAAGGGTAAATAATCCAATCTTATCTTAAACTTTTCTGAAACCAGAGATCAGAGATCAACCGGAGTGAAAAGCGTAGGAAAGGGGAGATAACACAATAATATCTAGTCCTTTTGTACTGCGTATAATCTCTGACTTCGACATACATATGTAACACTGAAGACCCTAATTCTATACAGACCGATGACAGACCAAGCGAAAACCGAGAATGAAAAGTGCCGGAAAAGGGAGATAACCAATAGTCCAAATGTACTGCGTATACTCTCGACCTTCGGCATACCATTGACATCCCCTCAGACCAATAACCGAAAAAGAGACCAAAGGGAAGAGAAAAAAGCGCGGTAAAGAAGAAAATCCAATCAAACTTCTTGTTCCGCCCACGCGTGCGCAATTCAACACTTCCGGCTCCAATCAGGTGGTTGACGTCACTGTCGTTAACAAACATTGGAAAATGGTGCTAAAATCTACTACTTCCGGTTGACCATGCACACAATCTACTTCCAGTTCAGATTAGACATGCACAGAACATAGTTCCAGGTCCCAGTACGTCAAATACGTCAATTTCGTACACAAAACATGGGAAAATGGCGCAAAAATCCAGCATTTCCGATTGCGCATACACACAAACTACTACCAGTGACGTTATATCCGGCACCTCCTCGAGTAATAACTGAAAACCATACTGCTCTTGGTCTTTAAACACAGTATTATTGCTTTTGATTGATTCATTGATTGGATATTGTTTTACGCCGTGTGCGCGACATTTAATCCATACATGTATCACGGCGAGAACAAATTAAACGAGTAATAACTGTAACAGTGAACTGTTACGAAGTCTCCCAAACGAAGTAACTGATATCTCGAATGCCTTACATTGTATTCAATAAATTATTTGTTTTTCAGAGACTGAAATTGGGAAATTGTTCCTATAAAGATTATGCACACTTAATGAAGAGGTTACTTGAAAATCGTGATATGGGTATTTTTTGTTATCCTATTTTTACAGTCATACAATGTCCCATTTGATCAACTTTTGCTTGTCGACATGCTCCATTGGCAGAGATATATCCCAATATTTCTGAACTGTTTACGAGACCTGATTTTATTGTATAGTGTTATAAAATTCATTCGGTTTCATTAAATAAAAATAATAAAAAAACACTTCTTATAAGTCCTCCCAACAACAAGTCAGTGTAGTTGAATCATATTTTTATAAAATGACCAATTGCAACACAACAAGAATTTTTTTAATTTATGACCAAGCAAATGAAATAATATCTATTATTACATATTATTTCTGATACATTGATGTCTTCCTTTTATCAATATTATATTAATTCTACAATATGATGTAAGGACAGAAAATAAAATAATTAAAATATAAAACACTACATTAATAATGAAAAATATCTGAGTTGCATATTCATCCAATAAAATTAAAGCTATCTATAGAGAAAGACATTCTTAGTTTCTTTTTAAAACAAGAACATCTACAAAAAAACTGGACAGTCATGATTCCCGGCCAGGAGCAATACCCTGTAAAAATGAATTTAACTGGTTAACAAAAATATACAGTATTTACATTTAAATTTGAGATAGACAGTTTTAACAATCGCGCTATAACACACCAGCGAAATCACAGAACGAAATCAGTGTCATCTCTTGAAAGATATCATGAAACAAAATTTCTTCTCTTAGTAAGTGACCTTGTCGACCTTTTACCCACTGCGGTCAATAACAACAGGATTTTTTTCTTTCATTTTCATTCATTTGCGTAAGGGCAAGGCAAAATTCAATATACATATAAAATCGAAGGATATGTGGTATATTGTAAGCATCAATGAACTTACGGCCCCTTTGACCCTTTTATTTTGCGATCAAAAATACAAAAAAAATTCTCCCACAACTTTTGTTGCGTTTTTCGTGAGGAATCATTTAAAGAAAATTCATCAAATCCGATGAAGAATTAAAAAGTTTCAAAAATTAGCGCGTCACCTTATATCTCAAAAACGATAACAGATATAGACAAGGAACATAATAAACAAACCCCATAAAAATCAGACAAAGAATAAAAGAGTTAGACCAATACAGTTAAGCATAAAATATTATTGGATAATATTTTATAATATATAACAATTTATTATCTTCCGGGAATAGTAAATTATCCGGGCGAACAATACCAATTGTGCATTTACTTGGTCTTGTCATGGGCATAATGATTATCCCGGCCAGCAGTTTCGAAGCTATTGCCCGGGCAAGGCGTAAAATCATTTATTGCGTCTCCTTATAGGCAATTGAAAATATAAGTGGTTACGGGGTATGGAGTTAAATGGTTTATGAGATTTGAACATTGCGTATTAAAACGTGTTAAAGGGATAAACATTTTTTACGGATTTTGAAATAATTAAAAATTATTGATTTGAGGGGTTTGATTTCCCCTTTTGGTGGGGATGTTAGGTTTCTATCAATCTGTTTGTCTTATCATGGGGAAAAAGAAAATATGATTTTGGGGCAGGGATTTCAATGCTTTAAGGGATGATTAAAGACTAATGATTCGAGGAGATGGGGATGAAAGCTTGGGTAATATATCAGTTCATGCGTTTTGTCATGGGGAATAACACAAGAGGCTCTCAATAGCCTGTATCGCTCACCTGAATTTAACTTTTCACCTTGAGCAGGACTAAAACTTTAAGTGTTGCAGTCAATTTGGCTGATTTTTCTATAGGGTTCTATGTTAAACCAAGTTCGGCTATGGCAGTTATCTTGGTTGACAGTCCTGGTCAATTAAAACATTTTTTAAAGAGAACCATCTAAGGACCATTACTGCTAAGTTTTGTTCCAACTGTCTAAGCGGTTTCAGACAAGAAGATTTTAAAATGAATTTTCCCAGAGGATCCAATATTTAACTAAGTTCGGCCGTGGCAGCCATCTTGGTTGACAAACCGGGTTATCGGACATAATTCTGAAAGAGGACCATCTAAGGAACAATGCTGTCAAATTTAGTTCCAATTGGCTCAGTAGTTTCAGACGAGAAGATTTTTGAGTGAATTTCCCATAGGGTCCTTTGATAAACTAGGTTCAGCTGCGGCAGCCATCTTGGTTCACAGTCCACGAAAGTTGACACATTTCTGAAAGAGGACCTCCTAAGGACCATTGCTGACAAGTCTGGTTCCAATATGCCAAGTGGTTTCATACAAGAAGATTTTCAATAAATTTTCTGATAGGGCCTTATGTTAAACTAAGTTCGGGTGTGGCGGCCACCTTGGTTGACAGTCCGGGGTCATCGGACGAAATTCTGAAAGAGGACCATCTAAGGACCATTACTACCAAGTCTAGTTCTAATTGGCTTAGTGGTTTTAGACAAGAAGATTTTGGAGTGAATTTCCCATAGGGTCCTATGTTCGGCTGTGGCAGCCATCTTGGTTCACAGTCCACGAAATCGGACATATTTCTGAAAGAGGACCATTGCTGCCAAGTCTGGTTCCAACATGTCAAGTGGTTTCAGACAAGAAGATTTTTCAATGAATTTTCCCATAGGGCCTACGTTAAACTACGTTCGGCTGTAGTGGCCATCTTGGTTAACAGTCCGGGTCATCGGACATATTTCTGAAAGAGAACCTCCTAAAGGCCATTACTGCTAAGTTTGGTTCCATTTGGCCTTGTAGTGTCATAGAAGGAGAGTTTTGAAATTCATCCCCCTTTTTCCTATCTTTAGTAACGGCAGCCATGTCGGTTGAAAGTTGGAAGTCGGGATGCTTGACATAATTATGGAAGGGGGCCACCCAAGGACTATTCCACCAAAGTTGTTGAACATTTTTGCTGTTTACAGTTTGTCTTTATCTATAATAATATTCAGAATAAAAACCAAAAACTGCAAAATTTCCTTAAAATTAACAATTCACGGACAATAACCCAACAAAAGGTTGACTGATTCGTGATAAAATTTCATGGCAGGTAGGTCTTGACCTGATGAACATTTTTATCCTATCAGTTTTGCTGTAAATGCTTTGGTTTTTGAGATATAAGACAAAAACTGCAGTTTAACCCTATGTTCTATTTTTAGCAATGGCGGCCATGTTTGATTATGGATCAGAACCTCGGATATAATTTATAAACTAGATACCCTAAGGAACATTTCCTTAAAATTTTGAAGTATTTGGCCCACTACTTTCTGAGAAGATCCTTGAAATAGTTTAAGACGACGGACGACGACGACGGACGCCAAGTGATGGCATAAGCTTACTTTGGGCCATGTGAGCTAAAAATATACCGCTTAGATGTCGGGTTTCTTACAGATTTTTAATTTTATATAATTCACGGTAATTGGTTTAAGGGGGGCGAGAACGACGCCCATTGAGTAATGCGGTATGTATCATTTAAAGGGGAATCACGGTATTGTTTATACGCATCGCTCTCAGCGCGCTATTATGCCGTTCTTTCATTATGACGTCGCGCTTGACGTAGAAAATTTATAAGATAATTGAACATCATTGATTTCATGGGAGTGGTGATAACCCCTGGGGGAAGCGAGGTATGTGTCATTTGGTGCGTCTTACTATGGAGAATAAGAAAATATAGGTTTAGGGGTGGGATTTTAACGCTTTATGAGATAATTGAACATTATTGATTTGATGGGAGTGGTGATAACCCCCTCGGGAAGCGAGGTATGTGTCATTTGGTGAGTCTTACCATGGAGAATAAGAAAATATATCGTTTAGGGTGGGAATTTTAACGATTTATGAGACAATTGAACATTATTGATTTGATTCGAGTGGTGATAACCCCCTGGGGAAGCGAGGCATGTGTCATTTGGTGTGTCTTATCATGAGGAATAAGAAAATATATGGTTTAGTGGTGGGGATTTTAACGGTTTATGATATAATTGGACATTATGATTTATGGGGGTGAGGATCATCCTACTGAAATTATGAGGTACATGTCATTTAGTGCGTCTTGTTTCGAAGAATAATAAAATATGTTTTAAAGATATGGATTTTAATTGCATATGAAATGTTTCAAAATTATCGACTTTAGGGGTGGGGAAGACCCCCCTAGAGGAACGAGGTATATGTCATTTAATAGGTGTTGCCACGGTGTATAATAAAATATATGCTATGAGATGGTTATTGGTCAATCTTGTAGAGTTTTTCGATGAAAACAAATTTCCCCATAGGGTCCTTTAGTAAACCTGTAGCCTCTTTGAACTCGTCATTATACGTCTCATTGACCCCCATTACAAAATGCATAGTATTAGGCACTTCTAGAAACATTGATATTTCATCATGGAAAATCTCATATCCATATCTCTGACGGTTATTGAGAACTCAAAGGAACAAAATCAGAGAGGAAGAAAAAAAAACGTTTGATAAAAATCTCAAACGAACAAAATCAGAGAGGAAGAAAAAAAACGTTTGATAAAAATCTCAAACGAACAAAATCAGAGAGGAAGAAAAAAAAACGTTTGATAAAAATCTCAAATCAAAATCTATAAGTCTCCCATTTCCTTTGGGAGACTTAATTAAGTTTGATTAAAATACTATCTAAAACGAATGAACTATTTACAAATAATATTTAAGGACAAAATAAACAGATACCCTATTAAATAAAGTAAGAAAATGCAAAACATATGAACAAATTTAAAATTATTGGGCTCTATTCAAGAATGCATCCGGACTATATTCTTGAATACAGTCCAACGTCTTTCAAATACTGTAAAATACGGTTGCCAGCAACCTTTGTAAACAAGTCTTTCATATTGTTGACTGTGTAGTACCGACTAATAATGTCGGATTTATCTACACATTAAATTAGAAGATGTTTATTACTATGTCGACATTGGCATGGTATACACTCAGGAGGCGGCTCATTTTCTAAAATAAAAGAATGCGTCGTCATGGTGTGGCAAATGTGACATCTAATAAAAAAAAACTTGGTCTCGACGGCATTTTCCGAAGAAAAACAGACACTCTTGCCAACAGTTGGCTCTATAGAATGGAATTTATTGTCTGTAAGCAGATCCTACTGGGACTCCCACAGATGTAAAACATACTGGTAAATTAAAGGTTTAAAAAGGGTCATCTAAAGCATCCTTCGCTAACTATCTGCGACTGTGTTTTCCTGTATTCCAACATGACTTGGTATCCAGAGAAAAAACTATTTCTTTGTCTATTTATAAGTCTTTTATATAATTCCATAATATGGGCAATTAAAGGGTTTTTATATTTCCGACCTTCTATGGCCAGCAAACAAGAAAAGAACAAATAAGAAATTTCAATTTTTCAGACGTTCTGGCGAACTTTAAAGCAAGAATTATGGATTTTGCTTCAGCAGTAAATATTGAAGTGGAGGATGGAAGACGGGGATTTGCTGCTTGCTGTCCATAGATAACATCGGCAGCCACTTTGTCTCCGTCTTCGATCCATCAGTATAAATAGAATCATTAAATTCATACTGATTTTATAAGAATAGGGTTTATTTTGGACTTTTTATGTTTTCTAAGGTCAAAAATAAACATAGGCTGGGCACAAGCCAAGTTGGCGAATGGGTATATTGATAGGGGCTATTTCATCAAGGTTGGTGTAAGAACCAGAAATATGTGATTTCATCCGAACAACAAAAGGAGGGATTTTGTTTTCGTGTTCAAATACATCCTTGTAAAGAGGGTTGAAAACACAGTCGTAGGCAGCTTGGTTAAATATTGTAGAACAAGTTTTATTCTACGGTTATAAAGAGACAGCTCGTTCGCCTCTACATATAAACTTTCCACAGGCCTTGGTTGTGAACATTATCTAGAATTTTTATATAGGATTTGCGAGCAGATCCATATATAATGGAACCATAATCAAGTTTTGTTCTGACCAGCGATCGATATAGATTTAATAAAATATTGTTGTCAGCACCCCAGTCAGTGCTGGAAACGTTTAGCTTTGAGCATTTTGATATGGGGTAGAAAGGTAAGTTTATTGTCTAACAGAATACCAAGAACTACTAGAATCATAAATTTTTAGTTCGGGGTCCAAATGCAGTTTTCGTTTATTACAAAAATGCATACATACTGTTTTGGAGTTGGAAAATTTAAAACCATTTTCAGTAGCCCATTTTTCAATTTTATTTAAAGATTGCTGTAGTTGTCTTTCTATGTTGTTCATATTTTTACCTCTATAACATCATCAACATAAAGTGAGCCTTCAACATTCTTTTGTAATGTTTTAGCCAAACTATTTATTTTAATACTGAATAGACTAAAAGATAGGATGCTTCCCTGAGGGACACCCATTTCTCGTTCAAAAGGGTCAGATATGGTAGTATTAAATTTGACCTTGAACTGTCTGTCTGACAAGGAGTTATCAATAAAGGTGGTTAACATACCTCTCAACCCTATATCATTTAAGTCTTTTAAAATTCAATATTTCCAAGTGGTCGAAAAAAGACCGACATCACGTGTTAACCTTTAGCAAACCAGTTGCGTATGAAAGACTCAAAGCGAACGAGATGATCTAACGTGTTTCTGCCTTGTCGGAACCAAACAAGGCGGTCGTTGATCACCCGTTCCATCGACTTACAGACGCAATTGGCCGATAGTTCGACGGTTCAAAATGATCCTTCCCACGTTTTGGAATAGAGACTACTGTTGCCAGCTTCCAAATAGAAGGCAAGTCACCAGTTTCCCAAATGTTATTAAGTATATCCAAAAGTGTTCGCAATGATGTACACGTATCAGGAAGATGTTTCAGAAGTTTATAAAGAATATCATCAGGGCCACATGCTGTATCATGGGCCTTTGCCAGAGAATGTTTGAGTTCATCCAAAGAAAAAGCACAGCTGTAGTCTTCAGATTTGTTTGATCGAAAGTTAATTTTAGTTTTTTTTCCGTATGGTTTTCGATTCTTTGAAATTCCTGAGTGTAAATTTGAGAAGAATGCTTCGAAAAAGTCTCTCCAAGTTTATGAGAGATGTTCATTTCGGATGTCAAAAGATTTTTTCCATCTTTAGGATTTTAGAAACAAAGTTTTGCCAGGAAGTTCGTCTCTTTTGTTTAAATGTTTTACGTGCTTTCGCACGGAATATACGGACCTTACTTAGGTTGTCAGGAGTTGGATGCAAATTGAACCGTCGTTCGGCCTTTTCCCGATTTTTCTTCGCTACCTCACAGTCATCATCAAACCATGGTTTGCTAGGATTTTTCGGATTTTTCGAGGATTTGAGAATGGCTCTCTCAGCCATCGATACAAACAAATCATCATGGATGTCCAGTAATAACGAAGGGTCACAAATAGACAGATCGATAGCCGAGTATTTCGGCTTTTGAGAGACAATTAGAAGCTTGTCTGTTTTTTTTTTTTTTTTTTTGTTTTGTCAGTTGACGAAGATCTTGTCCCCTTTTTGGATGATGAGGGTTTCTGAAGCGCTTTTTGATTATGAGGTGATTTTTGATTCGGAGATGTTGTTTTTTTTTTTTTTTTGGATGATGATGGCTGATGAGTTTTTCCTGACCTTTGAGAAGGTAGAGATTCAGACGTTTTAACAGAATTCGATGGTTTAGCATGGGAGCTCTGAGGTTTTGATTGATTTGATGAAGGTAAAGGTGTTGGCATTTGTGTCCCATCAGGCCTGGTAAGTTCAGTTTGAGAGGCAAAAGATCTGGTGGTTAAGGGTGGTTTAACCTTGTCTGCGTAAGAAATACTTGAAGTCGAATTATAAGAGACAGAGTCCATTCTTTTAGCATCTTGATAACGTACATTTTTGTTCAGCTTTTGTTTTCTGAATTTCCAATTCTTTTTTTTATAAAATTCACAATTTCGAGAATCCGCCAAATAATGCAGACCACAGTTTGCACATTTAACTATACCGTCACACTCATAACTGGAATGGCCATCTACAGAACACTTGACACATTTTTCAGTTCCCCGACATCAACTCCTCCCGTGTCCAAACTTCTGGCATTTGAAACAGCGGGTATGGTTCGGAATGTAGGTGTCAACACGTATTCTGTAGGGTCCAAGGTAGATGTGATGAGGTACTGAAGAGATTCTAAAGTGAGTAAATAAATGTTTAATTTAATTGTTTTGTTGTCCAATTGTTTGGTAAACCTTTTGATTTTAGAAATATGCTGTGATTTTAGTTCCTCTAGAATTTAATTTTCAGATAAATTAGCCAAATCACGATCCTTGTCCCAAATAATTCCCTGACAAGAATTTAAAGTGCCGGGAGGAGTAACAGAAATGTTGATATCTCCAACTGAACTAAGCGACTGAATATTTTTCGATTCTTGGTGTCTTTAGCATTCTACCAAAGAACTTCCATTTTTCCTTTTTGTAACATTCTGAGCATGACCTGCACAATTTTCAATAGACTTTTGTAAAAGAAAAGGTGAAACTTTATTCAATGGCTTTTCAGAATTTAAAATAGTCAAGACCAAACATTTTGAAAATGTCTGATGTCAGATTTTGAATTTTAAATGAATGTCCCTCATCATCACTGGTATCCGAGTCACATTTCCGTTTCGCACTTGTTTTGTTTGTTGTTTTATTTGAAGAACTCGTGGTGATTTTGGATGGTTTGTTACCCTTGCTCCCCGCCCACCTCTGAGCAGCACCAAAACGATCTATACTTGCCGCATTTGCGACAAGCACTAGGGCTACAAGGGCAAGATACTCGCATAGAGTACCTCTTAATGGGCGCAAGCTTTGTACCAGGGGTTGCCCGGCAAGACAACTGCCCAAAGTAACATCTACACGATTCAACCATAATCAACCACTTTCTTGTACCAAACCTATAAAAATGGTACTATTGTACATTTTAGAAATAGGTCAAGTTCAAGGGTTTGGCGTGACCAGCCGATTGATCAGGACCGGCCCATCCGTCCACCGTTTAAGATAAAGTAAGGGCCAAAGTGGCGTGTTTCAGCCACCAGGATTCCGTCCTCTATCCAAACGGGTATCCACACCCGGCAAACATGTGGCCTCATTAAGCCGAGGAAGGCTTGCCCCATTAGCCATCGCATTCTCCGCGATTTCGTCAGTGGTTACCTTCTAAGACCCGGAACCAAAACATCAACATATAGGATACATGCAGTCCACCCAACCCATCCCATTGTATCTAGGTGTCATTGAGGGTTCCTTAGGATCTTTTCAAATAAGCACGAGAAAAAGCAGACGTCAAGCCATGACCAGCTACTAGCTGAAGTGGGACCACTAAACCTTCTTGGAACCGGGTGTTCTAATTTTTAAATAAACCAAATGGAAAAAGCCATGTGAATGGAAATATATCGTAAATCGACTACTGATTAAAGAGAAGATAAATGCTACGTTTTAGAATAAATTTTTGAGAAAAAATTAAGAATAAAAACAACAACAATAATAAAAGTGGAATGCCAAATCCAAACACAAAAACTTCGAACCTGTTGAGTTTTGTGAACCATGAGCCAACTCAAAGGGATATTGCAATGCAGATATTTATTTTATTTTTTTAAATAATATTCACAAGATGTAATTATAGATGGCTTCAATGTAACCAATAAATATCCACTTCAAACTTTGGAAAGAAAGTATTAATAGACCTGATATAGATCTTTCAGTTCCCCGTTGGCGTATTTTTCATAATTTACTACTAGATATAGTAATCCGTTGATATCAACATTGGGCGTAGACAGACTTTTATGAATGATAAGGATGATATGTATCAATGGTTAATTTACCTTGACTAATAGAGACAAACACGATAAATATGTTCAAATAAATTGTTCCAAGTGATAAGCACCATCTACAAAGTTATGTCATTCAATCTATAGAAGACTAAATTCTCTGAATTTAAAATTCGATTTCAAATGTAACTAATTGGGAGCACATGTAAGCAAGTAATATTTGTGTTCGGAACACTACGTTTCCCAAACGAAGTTCCCCATAAGCTACTGTTCAAGGAAGTCTTCAACAACTCCCTTCCCCCTTTGAAATTATTCCATCTATGAATGCATCTTTCGATAAGAAGTAGAATATGCATATGTATATAATCATAGGGTGGGGATGTCAAGGGTTTCCAAATTGTAAAGACAAATAGAGAAGGCGGGGCATACCCCATAGGGACCCTTCAGATAAAGCAATGAATGCATCTTCCAATAAGTGTAAAAATGTATAGGTTATATGTTTAGGATCTCAAAAATTTCAATGTTACAGACAAATCCATTTTGAGAAGGGCGGAAAATACACATGGGTCCCTCCGTACACATCACTGAATGCATCTTCCCATAAGGAGTACGAATATATATGGTTATAGGGTTGGGATGTCAAAGGTTTCAAAGTAGCAAAGACAAATCTATTATGAAAGGGCGGGGCTGCCCCATACCCTTGGTGACCACCATATACCTCAATGAATACAGAGTAAGAATATATATGGTTATAGCGTGGGAATCTCAAGTGTTTCCAAATTATAAAGACGAGTCTACTTTGAGAGGGCATAGCATACACACCCTTCTCCCAAGGGACCCCCTATACACCAATGAATGCATCTTCCCATACGAACTAGGAATATCTATGGTTACAGGGTAGGGATCTCAAATGTTTAAAAGTTACAAAGAAAAAGCTATATTGATACGGCGGGCCATACCACATAGGAACCCCTATATACCTCAATTAATGCATTCTCCTCATAAGGAGTAAGAAACTATATGGCTTTATGATGGAGATTTCAACCATTTACAAGTTATTAAAGAAAACGTGGATTTTAAGGGTTTGAGAGGGCGTGACAAGCTCCCTGGGACCCCCCTTTAAATTTGACTTCGTTAGGTCAACCTCTATGGAGGGCTATCATCCTGTGAAGTTTCATGAAAATCCTCCATATAGTATCCAAGCTACGGCCTGGACAAGTTCGTGGTTGCAACAAAGGGAAAGAAGAATAAAAATGCCAAGTAAAACCGTGTTGGGATGGGATGCCAACACAAAAGTCACTAAAACTGCGGCTATTTTGAAAATTCCGAAACCTTTAGGCACAACTAGGCATGTTAGGCACAACCTATTTTTGTACCAAGTTTCATTAAGTTCGCTTGAAAGGTTTTTGAGATACCCTGCGGACAAGTTCGTGGCTCAGAAGAGGAAGAAAAAGAACTAGAATTGCAATTGCGAGCAATAGCAGAAGTCGCCCCCGGCAGCCATCTCTGTTTCTTCTTCTAATTGTACTTTACAAACGTACCAAGTTTCATAAAATTCTATCATACACTTTTTTAAATATAAATGCTTGAAATTTTCAAAGGGTACCAATCTTTGAATGGCAGCCGTCTTGAAAATGGATGCCATTTTGAAAAAAAAAATTTCAATTGCATACCTTCACATAGTGATCTAACTTTCTGCCAAGTTTCATTCAATTCTACCAAGGCATCTCCGAGTTTTGCTTAAATCAGACAATGTGAAGTTTTTCGCCATTTTATCATCATTTTTCAAAATGGCCGCCAAACGTCTCCAACCGTTCGCGATTTTTTTCATCAGTTTGTTCTTCTAATTGTACTTTACAAACCTACGAAGTTTAATGAAATTCTATCATACAGTTTTTGAGATATAAACGTTTTAAATTACCGATCTTTGAATGTCGGCCATCTTGAAAATGGCGGCCATTTCGAAAAAAGAGTATTGATTGCACACCTTCACATAGATCTAGTGATCTTACTTTCTGTCAAGTTTCATTCAATTCTATGCAACCATCTCCGAGAACTAAGCCGGACATAAATCATTGGAAGAAAGAAAGAAAGAATAATAATAAAGAAACAGAAGAATAACAATATGTCGCCGACTTTCGTCGGGGCGACATAATAATAACTAGAATTGCAATTGCGAGCAATATCAGATGTCGCCCCTTGAACATGTTAGTAGTGGCAATTTCAATGATTGCATCTTGCATGTCTTGTTCGCCATCCCAAACTTAGCCTAGATATCAATTTTCGTTGAAATCGGAAAATGTTGAGTTTTTCGCCATTTTTACAATATTTTTTAACATGGCCACCAAATATCTCTAATCGATCGCGATTTTAGTTCATGGACATGTTCTACTAATCATACTTTACAAAAGTACAAAGTTTCATGAAATTCTATCGGGCAGTTTTTGAGATATGAAAGTTTTTTAATTCTTGGGGGCGGCCATCTTTAAACGGCCGGCACTTTGAAAATTTCAAACCTTCATGTACATTTACATATTTTCGTTAATGTTATAGCAAAGTTTCCTAAAGATGCGTTCAGTCATTTCCGATAAATTTTATTGACAAGAACGTGTGGAATAATAATAATAATAATAATAATAAAGAAACGTAGAATAACAATATGTTGTCCCGACTACGTCTTGGGCGACATAATAAAATAATAAGAAGAAACGGAGCAAAAACAGTAAGTCCCCAAAACGTTGTTTGGAGACACTTCTTTTTGTTTCATTCAGTTGAGGCATATAATAAGTATATGATAATGAAATAAATTCTTTCAACTTATTGTGTAAACCCTATTATATGAAATATGTTTTCTACTCTTAAAAATATACCACGTGATTTTCTTGTACAAATAAAAACCTTTTTCGAACATAACAAGATATAAACATGTGCATCTCTATTATTCATGTTATTTGAAAAAAGTTTTTAATCAGTTTCACTGCCCCTAAAAATATACCATATTTAGTTTAAATAAAACATGTTTCAAGTAAAATAAGAATATCGTACATAAATGTACATCGACTAATATTGTCTATGGGGTAGAATGTAATCTCTGTGGTTTGGTTTATGTGGTTGAAACTAAAGGTAGGTTAAATACAATAATGAAAGGGCATAGATCAGGTATTAACAAAAACGGTAATCAGGTTGTTTATCAACATTTCAACCTTCCTGATCATTCCATCCTATCAATTAAAGTCCATATATTAGAAAAGATATATCACCTTACTAATAATCCAAACCTCAGCACACCCCATCGCAGACAAACAAAAGAATTTTGGATAAAGGAATTGGGTACCGCTATGCCATATGGTTGCAAAAATAAAATTGATACTATCGGGAATCTTTCAAGCCCAAAATGCAGAGATATCAATGTGATGAATATTGACGCAGTCATAGTCATCGATATTTACACTTCCTCTATCGACCATGACATCTCTTTAAATGATTTATTGCCGTATATACAAAAACCTTTAGGACTCCATCACATTCGAACTAAACTATATTCTCTTCCTTTGTGTAACCTTAGATCACTCTACACACTAGAGACTCTCAAGAGCCTTCACGCTCACATGGATTGAACTTTTCACCTTGAGCAGGACTAAAATCTAAGTGTTGCAGTCAATGTGGCTGGTTTTTTCTATAGGGTTCTAAGTTAAACTAAGTTCAGCTGTGGCAGTCATTTTGATTGACAATCCAGGTCAATTGACAGTCTTGCTCCAACTGGCTAATCGGTTTCAGACAAGAAGATTTTTAAAAGAAGATTCCCATAGGGTCCTATATTTAACTAAGTTCAGACATGGCGACCATCTTGGTTGACAATCCGGGTGATTGGACACATTTCTAAAGAGGACCATCTAAGGACCAATGCTGCCAAGTTTAGTTCCAATTGGCTCAGTAGATTCAGACGAGAAGATTTTTGAGTGAATTTCCCATAGAGTCCTATGTTAAACTAAGTTCGGCTGTGGTGGCCATCTTGGTTCACAGTCCATGAAATTGGACTGATTTCTGAAAGAGGACCTCCTAAGGACCATCTGACAATTTTGGTTCCAATTGGCCTTGTAGTTTCATAGACGATTTTTTTTAATTCATATCCCCATTTTACTATTTTTAGTAACAGCAGCCATGTCGGTTGGAAGTCGGGAATGCCGGACATAGATTTGGAAAGGGGTCATCCTAGGACCATTCCACCAAAGTTTGGTCTCAATTGGCCCTGTGGTTTCAGAGGAGAAGATCTTGAAAGGACAGTTTACGCTGGATGCCGTCTTTCAAGAACAAAAACTCCTATAAGGGGTCAATCAATGATTTTGGTCGTGTTGACTTATTTGAAGATCTTACTTTGTTGAACATCTTTGCTGTTTACAGTTTGTCTTTATCTATAAGAATATTCAATATAATAACATAAAACTGCAATATTTCCTTACAATCAACGATTCAGGCAGATCTTGACCTGATGAACATTAATTTTTAACCTCTGTCAATTTTGCCTTAAATGCTTTAGTTTTTGAGATACAAGACAAAAACTGCAGTTTACCCCTATGTTCTATTTTTAGCCATGTCGGCCATGTTGGTCGGCAGGCGGGGGTCATCGGAAATATTTTTTAAACTAGATACCCTAATGATGCTTGTGGCCAAGTTTGGTTTTATTTGGCCCAGTAGTTTCAGAGAAGATTTTTGTAAAAGTGAACGGACGACGACGGACGCTAAGTGATGAGAATAGCTCACTTGGCCCTTTAGGTCAGGTAGCTAAAAAAAAGCAATGGAGCAGCAATTCAAGAATTTTAATTCAGCTGAATCCAAACTCGCTGCTGTGGTATCGGCTATTGCTTCTCATAGATTATTCAAACCAGTTCGCATGCATAATAACGAATCTCACCAAAGGTCGTTCCTTAAGGTTAACTTTGTTAATAAATGCTTGAATGCAATAAATCTCAATCTTCACCACAAAACAGTAAAATCTAAAATTCCCCCATATTACAAAGACCAAACTGTTCCATTTATTTCTATTCTTATACAAAAACCATTGCAACCAATATTTTCAATTACAAACGGTAAATGATACAGATCCGAATTAAAAACATCCAAGCTTCTATGAGCACTTAAGCTATATCCATCTTTAGAGACCCTAAGATTGTTGAAACATTGACTCGCCTCCATGACTTATATATAATTTTCCCAGCGTTTTTGTCTGCAAGAACTATCATTCAATATAATAACATAAAACTGTCTTAGAAACGATTTAGGAATAGATAAAACTGCGATAACCCAACTTATACACCGACCACACTCAGCAGGAAGTCCTTGATAACAACGAGACCGTTCTTCATTCCTTTAGCATTTCTACAAAGGGTGAAGAGATGGACATTCCTTCTCTTTATTGGATTCTTAAACTACATAATAATTCGTTTAAACAAAAGTACATTCCTTGGTCAGCTAATTGCTCTAGAAAACCTCTTTCAAAATTTTTAGTCATATTGAAATGTATTAAAGAGGGTCTTCAGAATTACTGTGAAACATCATATTCCGCCAGTGGCATTAATCAGATTTGGATTCTTAAAAACTCAAAAAGTTAACTACTATATCTAAAATCCAAATCTTTGGCTACATGCAACAGTATAAAAACATTCGACTTCTCTACGCTCTACAGTACCATACCACATTCTCAATTAAAATATTGATTGAAACAACTAGTAACTTAATGTAGTTTCAAAAAAACGGCACATTCAGGTATAAATTTCTAGTTTTAGGTAGAGAAGAGGCTGATTTCGTGAAGAGCCACCCTGATTCTGACAAAAAGTAATCTGAAGGTAAAGTTACAAATATGTTAGATTTTCTCATAGACAACATATTTGTTGAATTTGGCGGTCGAATATTTCAACAAACAATCGGCATTCCAATGGAAACCAACTGTGCTCCTCTCCTCGCCGATGTTCCTGTACTCGTATGAAGAGGACTTTATTCAATGGCTACTACGTGAAAACAAAAAGAAACTAGCCCAATCCCTTAATTTCGCTTTTCGCTGTATAGATGACGTGTTGTTAAATAACGATAAATTCAAAGACTTTCTACATCTCATCTACCCCAGTGAGCTTTAAATTAAGGATACTACAGATACATCGAAGTCCGCTTCATATTTGGATTTGTTTCTTGAAACAATGAGGGACATTTGAAGACCAAATTTTATGACAAAGGCGATGACTTTAACTTTCCTATTGTTACCTTTCCCTTCTTGAGAAGCAATATACCAGCATCGCTTGCATATGGCATCTACGTTTCTCAGCTTATCCAATATTCAACTACCTATCCTTCCGGTGCACCTGAGTTCACTCCTAGTTTTTGTAGGAGTTCGTGTTCATTGTTTTTTTAATTTTCAGAGTTTATTTGTTGTGCTTGTGGTTGTTCATTTGTTTTCCCGGGTTTTTCTGTCTAATGGATTGCGTTTTTTTTTGGTTTGCTCCTTAGGTATATTTGTCCTCTATATGATCATGTGATTTGAGGGAGTAGGGCCTACCCCCTGTGGACCCCTCTACTGTATACACCAATGAATGCATCTGCAAAGGAGTAAGAATATATATGGTTCTATAGTGGGGATCTCAAAGTTTTCAAAATCACGAAACCCAATCTATTTTGAGGTGTTGGGTATACTCCATAGGGACCCTCGTATACATCAATGAAAACATCTTCCAATAAGTGTAAGAATATAGTTATAGGGAGGGGAACTTAAAGGTTTCAAAATTACGAAGAAAAATGTATTTTGAGGGGGCAGGGCCTACCGCCTTGCGATCCCCATATACATCATTGAAAGAATCTTCCAGTAAGGAGTAAGAATATATACGGGTGGGTTCTCAAAGGTTTTAAAATAACAAAGACAATTCTATTTTGAGGGGGACACCTGTCAACATCAATGAATACATCTTCTTATAAGGAGTAAGAATATATATATATATATATATATATATTTATAGGGAGGGGAATTTAAAGGTTTCAAAATTACAAACTTAAGACAAATTTATTTTGAGGGGCGGGGCACACCAACTTGGGACCCCCACACACATGTACACCAATGAATACATCTGCCAATAAGAAGTAAAAATATATATGGGTTATATGGTTGGGATCTCAAAGTTTTAAAAATTACAAAGATAAATCTACTTTGAGGGGCGGGGCACACCAACTTATGACCCCCATATACATGTACACTAATGAATACATCTGCCAATAAGAAGTAAAAATATATATGGGTTATATGGTTGTATCTCAAAGTTTTCAAAATTACAAAGCCAAATCTATTTTGAGAGGCGGGGCACACCAACTTGTGACCCCCATAAACATGTACACCAATGAATACATCTGCCAATTAGGAGTAAAAATATATATGGGTTATATGTTGGGTATCTCAAAGTTTTCAAATCTACAAAGCCAAATCTATTTTGAGGGGTAGGGCATACCTCCTAGGGACCTCCGTATAATCATTGAATGCATCTTCCAATAAAGAGTAAGAATATATATGGTTATATGGTGGGGACCTCAAAGGCTTAAAATTACAAAGCCAAATCCATTTTGAGGGGTGGAGCATACCCCCTAGGGACCCCCGTATATTTCAATGAATACATCTTACAATAATGAGAAAGAATATTTAATTAAAAAATTCTTTAAAAAAACCTTTGATACCTCTGCAATAAAATATTTACCCCTTCTTATAGCCTCCAAAGGTTAATCCATAGGTCGCTTCTTTTATATTCATGCAACTACTGAACATGCGAGTTAATAAAATAACATATATACCTTAGATGTACACATCAATCATTCATCTTATTTTAAATATCTTAAAATGTATTGTCACTTCTTTTTGTTTCATTCAGTTGATGCATATATATGTATATTATATTATATATTATATTATATATATAAATATACTAAATAAATAAATGATTTGGAAAATACGTTGAAGGTATAAAAAGACATGAGATTTCCGAATGCAATTATGTTCTATCCGGGCACTCTGGTTCAAAACCTTGGTTCCATCCGGGTCTTTTGGTTCAAAATCTTGGTTCTATCCAGGTTCTTTGGTTCGAAACCATACTAACTGGTTCAACATCCAGGTTGTTTGGTTATAGGAACCAAACCTCTTGGTTATATCCGGGTTCTTGTCTAATATTCCTGTTGAACTTTGAGAAGATATCCGCAAGTATCCGAATAAAGAGATAAAGTAGGTCAAAGACGCTTATCTTGTTTTATATCATGTATACATTTCAGCATCACCGGAAAATGGAGCTGTAAGGTAAATACCTTCTCATTTTTATTATTTAATATGGGAAACTGGACAAAAATATAACATCGTATAGATTTATATCAACCAAAATATACAGTATATCTAACATCCGTTTTTAGAATCGGAGTCGTTCCGTTTTCATTTATTTTTCACTACTCATCCCTCATTTCATAAACATACAAATAAATAAATTGATTTTAGAAACTTAAAATGTGGGCCTCTATTCTGAAGGTATGATACATAATTCATAGTTCATAACGACCCTAAGTTGAAAAGCAACGATCCATTGTTTCGATTTTTATTATTTTTGTACTATAAGAAGCTCTTTTTGAAAAAAAAATCTGCTCACACATTGAAATTCTCCCAACATGTCAATGATGTCATAGCTATATATAGGCAGCTACAAGCCTGCACGTGAAAGATCTAGCGATATTCCGAATATTTTGTTTGCAATCTTGGCTCCCTCGTTGGCAACGCTTGCTATCGAATCTATTGAATTGATAGACGGGCAGAATGATATGTTGGCTCTTGTCGTTGGCACTGTTGGCACACATCCGGGATACTGTTGGAAACCGTTGATGTAAATATTAAGAAATAGCTACAGGCATTCCAAATGCGAAGTTGGCTCACATCCGGGATTTTGTTGGCAAATCTGTAATATTGTAGACGAAAGGCATATCCAGTTGGCGCTCATTCTGATTCCGGAAACATGCGAATGTGGTACCGCGGATGTGGAGGTATTTATAATAATTTCCCCACAAATTAAAACAAAAAGCATGATTTTTCGACGAAGTCGTATAAGCTCGCTTTTGACCTATTTAACTAAAGAGTAGCTTTCCCATGACAACAGACCGCATGTGATAAATTTGCAGCCGCGTGATTTGATAACATTGAGGAAAATGGTGATGTTCGAATAGACACGAATGTTCTACTATCGGCTAAATGTACCCAACTTCTGGTTTTGAAAAGCTATCACTTTTCACAATTTTACTTTATTCATTTTTTTAAAACTTGAAAAAACGACATTCAAAATGTCAACCATTCTAATTAGTTAATAAATACAGCTGAGATTTAAAGAATCGGCATTTCAAAGATGTGGGTCAACACAGTGTGGATCAATTACGTCCGCGTCAATGAATTGAGACAAAACTGTGTGTATGTACATTTATATTTCTATTTATAGATCGTATGCAGAAGAAACTGCAGTAAAAAGTGTAAAAAATGAATTATTTTTAATTACAAAATATTTTTTAGAAATCCAGGAAAAAATATTCTATTTCAACCGAATCTTAACAAATTTAATTTGAATTCAATTTTCACTTCAATTTCCCTTTTTTTAAATGTAGTTTGGTTGGCAGGATTCCATATTCATACTTCTTTATCTTATGCCGCTGAATACATTTCTATTTAATGTTGAAAACTTCTCGGATAACTTACATCCACGTTAAATCTATAAAACATAACTTTATACCGGATAAACACTGTGTGTGACGAGACATTTACTGGCATTTACCATGAAAAAAAAGACAGTGTAATTTTATCACCTGAAAATTTATGTTTAAAATTAATATTTTCAAATAGCCTACGTTTATGGCATCTCCAATGTCGTCGTCCGTCGTAGACACACCCGTCGGCGGAACTGGTGGTGGGAGTTTTATTGTTGAAATATTGTTTTTCAAATTTTATGTATAAAAATTCCGCATTGTATGATATATACATGTACTGTAAAAAAAAAATCCTTGAAATGCAATTTCAACTAAGAATGGCCGACCTACGCATTATTATATGATAAGAATGAAGAGATAAATACAGTCAAGGACACTACGTCGTCTTTCTTTTTTTAAAGATAGTGCTTGTTTATATTTTCCGGGTGAACCTTTAAATGTGCGTCTGTAGCAATACATTTTAAACATTGACTTGAATCACATGGTGTGTTTTCTTACGTAAGTTACGCTAGACATTGTACTATTATTTATAAATTACAGTCCAGAATAGCAACTAGTTAACATCTTTCATGGAAAAAATAAAATTTATTTAATTATTTTTATTTTTTTATAGAAAAATACAATAATTCACGTCGTATATTTATATAAACGGTCAAACTTGTAATAAATGAAATAAATTCTCTAAACTTACTGTGAAATTTCTATTATTTGAAATATGTTTTTTACTCTTAAAGATATACAATGTGATTTTCTTGTACAAGTAAAAAAAAATTTCAGACAAAACAAGATATGAACCTGTGAAATATCTATGATTTGAAAAAAGTGTTTTAATCGATTTTACTGCACCTAAAAGTATACCATATTTAGTTTAAGTTCAAAATGTGATTTTGACGGTAAGGGGTCCTAACCCCTGTGGAATATGGTTATAGGGTGACAGTCTCAAAGGTTAAAAACATACTATTTTTAGGGGACGCCCCATACCCCCTAGGGACCCCTATGTACATTACTGAATGCATCTTCCAACAAGGAGTAAGAATATATATGGTTATAGAGTGGGGATGTCAAAGGTTTAAAAGTTACATATTTTGAGGGGGCAGGGCATATCCCTAAGGTACCCCCATGTACATTAAAGAATGCATCTCCCCATAAGGAGTAAGAATATATGGTAATAGGGTGAGGATCTCAAAGGTTTAAAAGTTACTATTTTTAGGGGACCTATCATCTCCTAGGGACCCCCTCCATATTCATAAATGAATGCATCTTCCCATACGGAGTAAGAATATATATGGTTATATATAATGTGGGTATCTTAAATGTTTGAAAGTAACTATTTTTTATTGGGGGGAGTGCAGGGTATACCTGTAGGGGCCTCCATGTACATCAATGAATGTAAGGAGAAAGAATACAAAGTGGGGATTGAAAATTTATTATTTTGAGAGGGCGGGGCATACCCCTAGGGACACCCACATACATCAACGAATGCATCTTCCAAATAAGGAGCAAGAATATATATGGTTATAGGGGATCTTAAGGGTTTAAAGTTACCATTTTAAAGGAGCTAGGTATACTCCTTAGGGACCCCCCACCCCCTTGTACACCAATGAATGCACCTTCCCATAAGGAGTAAGAATATATATGGATATAGGGTGGGAATCTCAAAAGTTGAAGGTCAAGAAATACCAAAGGAGTATTCGAAGGAGAGGGAAATCAAAACAACTGACAAATCACGAAGAACAACGAAGAAAAGACCGAAACAATATAAACACTACACTTAAAATCTAAGAACATGAACAACGTGGAACCCATCAAAAAACAGGGGGTAGACTCAGATGCTCCGGAAGAGTAAGCAGTCTCTGTTTCCTGCAGGACACCCGCCATGCTGCCCATGGTTGCACTCCACTAATTGTCTTAGTTTCGGAGAAATGCACCCCCAGAATTTTATTAATTATTAGAGTTGGTAAAGTTTGACTACATGATAGATAAATAATAAATGTCTTAACCTCAAAATTGTAATATTGACTGAAAGAGGATAGATTTTAGTTTAAAAAAATACGAAAACATTAACTGATTTTGCTTCTGACAAGTAATGGGAGGTCATAAACTGGGACTTGTGAATTGACATGTGGTGTGTAAAACTTTGACAGTGATAATCGGCACCTGCACTGGTAAGTTAAATTGCGAAAAAAAGAGCCGGAAAAGTAAACCTTTTTTTTCCCACATATGTAATGGAATTTTATGCAGAATCTGAAAAATTAAGTCTCAATTGGATTGAAACGCTGCATCAGACCTCAATTTTAATCCAAAGTGGAGGGAAATTTAACATTTTTAAAGCTTTTTTATGACAATTTTTGAAATGTTGCTATGCCAACTAGGTTTCCATGGATATTTTTTATTTATTTTATCATGATTGAAACAATGCTAACATAATGGCCTTTCAGAATATATATATATGTATATGGGTATTATTTACTCTGAAGTTGGCACAAGACCATGACATTTGTTAGCTCACTTCACATAGAAAATGGTAATATTAATTTGTGGAGTGCAACCCATGTCAAATCCGGTATGAGGAAGGGACAGCATCAGTGGAACAGGCTAGGTTCATTTTCATTTGGGAAACGGTTTTTTCATACATGTAAACTAGCTATGATGACTTCCATAAAACTTTAATAAGGATGACTGCAACTTAGGAGCAAAATACCCATGTTTGATTAACGTTTCTGTGAGGAACCGGGCCCTGTCCTGGAAGTCAATGTATATGTCACAAGCTCTGGAATAACGTATGAGTTATGAAATATACACTCCATACGCCGACGCTTCTATAATGCTGCGGCTCAAAAACGGGAAGTTGACGCTTGGAAAGTCAAAGTCATCCCGTTTGTCGTACACTTTTGTATTCAGCCTTCCTCTGGTGTTAATTTCGAAGTGAAGGTCAAAATAAGATGCTGACTTTGCAGTGTCTAGTATCCTTAATTTCGACCTCATTGGGATAGATGAGGCGTACGAAATTCCCAAAACATGAATTGTTACTATTTTTAGGGGCGAGGCATTTATATGGTTATAGAGTGTGGATCTCAAAGGTTTAAAAGTTACTATTTTTAGGGGCAGGGCATACCACTGGGGACCCCTTACACAACAATGAATGCATCTTCCAATAAGGAGCAAAAATATATATGGTTATAGGTTGGGGATCTCAAAGGTTTACAAAATACTGTTGTGAGGGGGCGTGGAATACCCCCCTAGGGACCCATCATATACATCAATAAATGCATTATCCCATAAGGAGTAAGAATATATATGGTGATAGGGTAGGGATCTCAAAGGTTATTGTTAGGGGCGGGGTATACCCCGCCCTCACCCCATACGTCAATGAATGCATCTTTCAATAAGGAGTAAGTAGTTATATGGTTATAGGGAGGGGATCTGAAAGGTTTAAAAGTTACTATTTTGAGGGACAGGCCATACCCCCAGGGATCCCCTACCGCCATATACAACAAAAATGCATCTTCCCAGGAGTACCATGGTATACGTTAATTGGCTGTGGATCTCAAAGATTTAAAAGTAACTACATTTAGGGCGGGGCATAACCCCATCAAGGAATGCATCTTTCTGTAAGGAGTAAAAATTTGTTTATAGGGTGGGGATTTCAAGGGTTTTAAGTTTTTCTTTTGAGGTAGTAAGACATTTTATATTTAGGGCGGGGCATACCCCCCATACGTCAATGAATGCATCTTCCAGTAAGGAGTAAAAATATATATCGTTTTAGGGTGGCGATCTCAAAGATTTAAAAGTTACTATTTGAAGAGCCGGGGGACACAATGTACTTCAAATGAATATTTCTTCCAATAAGGAGGAAGAATATATGGGTTAATTGGGTGTGGATCTCAAAGCATTAAAAGTAACTGTATTAAGGGCAGTCAACCCCCCCCCCCCCATATGTCAATGAATGCAACTTCCAGTAAGGCGTAATAATATATATGGTTATAGGGTGGGGCTTAGCCTAGGAACCCACCATGTACACCAATGAATGTATCTCAAGGGTTTTAATGTTACTCTTTTGAAGTAGTAGGACATACCCCTAGGGAATCCCATGTAGATCAATGAATGCACCTTCCCATAAGGAGTGAGAATATCTATGGATATATGGGGGGTTGGGCATATCCTCCCCCCCCCTCATACGTCAATGAATTCATCTTCCAATAAGGAGTAAGAATGTATATGGTTATATGGTGGAGATTTCAAAGGTTTAATAGTATTTTGAGGGAGCAAGGGCATACCCTTTAGGGACCCGCATCTACATCAATAAATGCATCTTTCAATAAGGAGCAAGAATATATAGGTTAATTGGGTGGGCATCTCAAAGGTTTAAAAAATACTATTTTTAGGGGCGGGGCATACCCCTTAGGGAACCCTCCTCCTACGTCAATGAATTGGTCTTCCAATAAGTAGTAAGAATATATATATGTTTAAGGCTGAAGATCTGAACCATAAAGTTATATTAAAAATGTGAATATTAGGGCAAGCAGCCCTCCCAGGTACCCCCTTTAAATAAATCAAATGTTCAGTTCATAATTAGACATGAGTATCTGATATCAACTAAGAATGTTTCCTATATCTGTTATGGTTTCTGAGTTAAACTCCAAAATTACTTTTTTGAACTAAGGGAGGTAACTGTTTGGAAAATGCTGTTTTCAAATTGCTGTCCCGACCCCCTACAAACCAGCTGGCCGCCCCTGGACCGATTTAAGACCTACTATATCACTGTGTATCATTCACAGCGAAAATAGTATACCAGGCAAGCGGGAGACAATTGACGGGTCACACACATCAGGTAGGAATTTCATAATTTATTCGTGTTTACACTTGTATTATGTTGTCAAGGAGTTATGTGCCACTTGCAAGATATACAGTGAAAATCGAGAAGGAATAGTGCGTCGTTTTAAACTCAAAATAAGTGCACCTGGTACCTGTCAAAACAGGCGCACAACCTTTAAAATGTTCTCTAGCGTCATTGTTCAGATGAATTTCGCGTATTTCGTGAAAAAAAAACAGCAACTATTTGTCATTTTAACATAGTGTCAATTCAACATGTTTGTACAAATAGCTTATTCTGGACAATTTCAGTCAAATATTTTCATTGCGTTGTACAGCCAATTGTTGGGTACTGTACTGGGATTTGGCTAGAAATAAATTCATTCTGTACGGTAACTTGCAATTCTTGGCTTTATATGTCATGTAATTATATTATTTGGTTTTTCAACCAGTGGTTTTTTACGAACAAAACAGTACAAGTATCAATTTGAAAAAGCCAAGACTCACGTGTATTACCTAGATAATCTTTCGATTTCATAATAGAAAATTTTCATTTTTTGGCAAGTAATATTCTGTGTTTCCGTTTAATTTATTTCTTGTTCTTTGTTTAGCTCACCTGACCAAAAAGGCCATGTCAGCTGTCGCCATCACTTGGCGTCCGTTGTCGTCCGGCATAAACTTTTCTTTTAAAGATCTTCTCTGATACCAATTGTGCCAATTGGGACCAAACTTTGGTGCAATGACCCTTGAATGGCCCCCTTCCAAAAATGTGTCCTGTATATGCGACTTCTAACCGACATGGCTGATGTGATTAAAAATAGAAAAAAGGGGATGAATTTCAAAAATTTTCTTCAAAAAAACCACATTATACATGACCAATTGGAACCAGACGTGGTAGCAATGGTCTTTAGATGGCACTCTTTCAGAATTATGTCCGATCACCTGGACGATCAACCAACATGGCCGCCACAGCCAAACATAGTTTAACATAGGACCCTATTGGAAATTCATTTAAAAATCTTGTCTGAAACTACTGAGCCAATTGGAACCAAACTAAGCAGGAATAGTCCTTAGATAGACACCTTTCAGAATTATGTCCGGTGACCCAGACGACCAACCAAGAAGGCCGTCATAGCCGAACAAAGTTTAATTCGGTATTTTTGCTTATGAGTACTTCTTGTTTAAAATAAGTTTGGTTTTTTTGGTCTTCCAAATGTTTCGGTTTTAATGCTGCTGATGAGAGGTTACTCCTTGAGATGCGTCGTATACAGCATAGTATAAATTTACTATATCTTGGGTATCTTTGGATTGTTATTTTTTAACATAGGACCATTAAGGAAATTTACGTTAAAGTCTTCTTGTCTGAGACTACTGAGCCAATTGAAACCAAACTTAGCGACAATGGTCCTTAGGTGGTCATCTTTCAGAAATGTGTCCGATGTCCCGGAATGTCGACCAAAATGGCCGCCACAGCCAGACAACAATATCATTTAATGAATTTCCCCATTGTGTCTTATGTTAAACTATGTTCGGCTGTGGCGGCCATTGTGGTGGACAGTCCATGTCACCCGACACAATTCCTAAGGACAATTGTGGCCAACTTTTGTTCCGATTGGCTCAGTTGTTTCAGACAATATTTTTTAATGAATAGGGTTAAATGTTACACTAAGTTCGGTTGTGGTGGTCGTCGGACATACTTCTGAAAGAGGACCATCTAAGGACCAAGTTTTGTTCCGATTGGCTTAGTTGTTTCTAACAAAAAATAGACAGAGGACGCAATCGTCCTGATGCTTGAATTTTTGATCGACCACATATTTGTTCAATTTGGTGGACGTGTTTTCCAACAGACAATTGGCATTCCTATGGGTACTAATTGTGCGCCACTACTGGCCGACTTCCTTGACGGGCTTCTTCAGGAAAAACAGAAGTTAGCCCGTACCTTTAATTTCAGCTTCCGCTAGACAGATGATGTTTTATCACTCAACAATTCAATTTTGGGAATTTCTTACATCTCATCTGTCCTAATGAGCTCGAAATTAAGGATAACACAGACACTACCAACTCTGCATCTTATCTTGACTTTCACCTCGAAATTGACACCAGAGGAAGGTTGAATACAAAACTTTACCACAAACGGGATGACTTTGACTTTCCAAGCGTCAACTTCCCGTTTTTGAGCGGCAATATTCCAGAAGCGCCGGCATATGGAGTATATATTTCACAGCTCATACGTTATTCCAGAGCTTGTGACATATACATTGACTTCCTGGACAGAGCCCGGCTCCTGACAGAAAAGTTGCTCAGACAGGGGTACGTTGCTCCTAAGCTGAAGTCATCCTTATTAAAGTTTTATGGGCGTCATCATGACTTGGTTGACAGGTATGAAACAACCGTTTCCCAAATGAATATGGACCTGTTCCATTGATATTATCCCTTCCTCATACCGGATTTGACATGGGCAGCATGGCGGGTGTCCTGCAGGAAGCAGGGACTGCTTACTCTTAGGAAGCATCTGAGTCTACCCCCGGTTTTTTTGGTGGGGTCCATGTTGTTCATGTTTTTAGTTTTTAATTGTAGTGCATATTGTTACGGCCGAAATCACCTTTAAAATGTAGCCAACAAAAGACACAAATCAATAATAAAATTTAACAAGATTTATTATATATACAAAGTTTACAAAAAATATTACAAAAAAAACTAAAATGTCAACTTAACTGTTCAAAATCCTTCGTCTTTTCCTAATCCGGAATTCTTCTCGTCACTGTTGCGGGAATCCAAACGGAATATTATATCCAATCAGTCACAATCTAGTATGATGTAACGAAAATAAAAGTATGTCGAGGATGATGTGTGAAACGTAAATAAATCCAACAGCTGAGAACACAAGAATGTCTATCTGTGGTCCGATAAATGATGTTCTGAAAGTCTAACTTTCTTGTCCGTATATATACTGTAGAACGGAAACTTCTGGAATACGGTAGAAGTTCGAATCACACCATAATTATTACGTAAGTCAAATAGAAAGTTTTAGTCATTCCACCAGTATCCATTATTGTTCCAGTGATTTCTAAACTGCGCAGTTATAACATTATTTGGTAAACAACTATAAGTATTATGTAAACATAGTATACATGTTATAAGGCTACGCAAAACAAATTAGGCCAAGATAAATAAATATAATAATTACAATATCATAACACCTCCCCCCTTAAAAGAAGTTTGAGTATAACGAGAACTTCATGAACAATATATACAAAAATATATAGTATGTATACAGTGTTTTAATAAGATCTAGATAAAGCATCTGCTATTACGTTATCTTTACCTTTAATATGTTTTACAATAATATCATATTCCTGTAACAATAAACTCCACCTAGTCAACCTCTGGTTCTTGTTTCTCATTTTATGTATGAAGGTGAGAGGATTATGATTAGTATAAACCAGAATAGGATGCATAGTTGGATTTAAATATACATCAAAATGTTGAAGTGCAGACAACATTCTTTTTCAATAGTGGAATAATTTTTCTGATGTTTATCTAATTTCTTGGAAAAATATGATATAGGTTTCTCAACATTATCATCTGTTTCTTGATATAAAACGGCTCCAACTCCTACATCACTTGCATCAACGGCAAGTTTGAATTGCTTTTTAAAGTCTGGAGTGATAAGAACGGGACTGTTAATTAAAAGTGATTTGCTTTTTTCAAAAGAGTTTTGACAATTATCACTCCAGATGAATTTAGAATCTTTTCGTAAAAGATGAGTCAATGGTTGAACAACAGTAGCAAAATTTGAACAAAATTTTCTGTAAAATCCAATCATGCCTAAATATCTCATAAGTTGTTTTTTATTTGTAGGAGGAGGAAAATTGGTAATTGCATCCACTTTAGCCATAATAGGTTTCACTTGACCTTGGCCAACTGTGTGCCCTAAATAATCAACAGTGGCCTTACAAAATTCACTTTTAGCAAGATTAACAGTCAAATTTGATTGTGACAATCTATCAAAAGTATCATATAAATGTGTTAAATGCTCTTCCCAGCTATCACTACATACAATAAGATCATCAATATAAGCATAACAACAGTCTAAATCTTTTATAACATTATTGATCATTCTTTGAAATGTAGCTGGAGCATTTTTCAAACCAAACGGCATGACAGTATATTGAAATAAGCCGTCTGGTGTGACAAAAGCTGATATTTCACGAGCTCTCGGTGTCAGGGGGACCTGCCAGTAACCTTTTAATAAATCAAATTTGCTTACGAATTTTGATTGTCCAATGTTATCAATGCAATCGTCTATCCTTGGAATCGGATAGGAGTCAGATTTTGAGACTGAGTTTACTTTTCTGAAATCAGTAACGAAACGAAAGGTTTTATCTGGTTTGGGTACAAGAAGACAAGGAGAGCTCCATTCACTGTTACTCGGCTCAATAATATCATTGTCAAGCATATATCTAATTTCTTGTCTCATAACATCAAGTTTAAGTGGATTGAGCCGGTAAGGATGTTGCTTAATTGGAGAAGCATCGCCTACATCAACATCATGACAAACAGCAGTGGTTTTGTTTGGCACATCTGGAAAAAGATTTTTAAAAGAAAATACCAAAGTTTTCAATTTTTCTCTGCGATCGAAAGTCAGATGTGCAAGTTTTGAGTCTAAATCTGATAAAATTTCAGAATTTTTCAATCTAACAGTTTGTTCTATAGACTTGGAATCAAAAGATGGTTCAATTATATCTGGTTTGTCATGATCGCTCTCCAATTTAACTATGGCTAAAGTGGCAACTGGTTTACTCTCACCTTCATTAGTACGCTCAAAATATGGTTTTAACATATTAATGTGACACATTCTATTTTGTTTACGCCGACCTGGAGTTTTTACAATATAATTCAAATCATTGATTTTACTGTCGATTGCATAAGGACCACAGTATTTAGCCTGTAAAGGATGCCCAGGGACTGGCAAAAATACAAGTACCTAATCACCAGGCTCAAAAACTCTGTCCCTGGCATCTTTATCATACCATATTTTCATCTTATTTTGTACATTTTTTAAGTTTTTTCTGAGCAATTTGACAAGCAGTATACAATTTTTCTTTAAATCTAGATACATAGTCTAGAAGATTCAAGTCAGTGTGTTCAGTAAGCCATTTTTCCTTAATCAATTTCAAAGGTTCCCTTACAGTATGACCAAACACCAACTCAAAGGGGCTAAAACCAAGGGATTCCTGAACAGCCTCTCGGACCGCAAAAAGTAGAAAGTGAACACCATCATCCCAGTCCCTGTCAAATTGAAGACAAAAAGTTCTAATCATGTTCTTCAATGTTTGATGAAAACGTTCTAAGGCACCTTGAGATTCTGGATGATAAGCACTTGATCTATACTGAGCAATCCCTAACTGGTAAACGACCTGCTGAAATAAACCTGACATAAAATTTGAACCCTGGTCGGACTGTATAGACTTAGGAAGTCCTACTAATGTGAAAAATTTGATAAGAGCTTTGACAATAGTTGGTGTCTTGATATTCCTTAAGGGAATAGCCTCAGGAAAGCGAGTGGATGTACACATGATCGTTAATAAATAAGCATTTCCAGTCTTGGTCTTTGGTAAAGGTCCAACGCAATCAATAAGTACTCGGCTGAAAGGTTCTTCAAAGGCTGGAATTGGCAGAAGTGGTGCTGGTGGTATTTTCTGGTTAGGCTTGCCAACAACCTGGCATATATGGCATGATTTGCAGTATTCTGCGACATCATTTCTAAGTCTGGGCCAGTAGAAATGTTGCAAGATCTTAAGGCAAGTCTTCCTTATACCTAAATGTCCAGCCAAGGGGGTGTCATGGGCAAGACCAATAATTTCTTGCCTATAGACTTTAGGCACCACCACTTGGTATACCACTCTCCATTCCTCCTCTGGGATAGCATCAGGGGGCCTCCACTTCCTCATTAAAATGCCGTCTTGATGGTAGTAACATTCGGCCACTTTGTCTGCTTCTTCTTGGGGTAGAGCCCTCTTGCAGAGCTGAAGAACCTCAGGGTCTTTATTCTGTTCTTCCCTAAATGTTCTTTTGTCTAATGAATGGCTGTTCACGTCTGGCCATGGCATAATTACACGTTTGTTAGTACCAGGTGGTCTTATTATGGCCTTTTTTTTAGCTATCGGGACCTTCAATGTCGGCAAGGAAAGTGTCAGAAAGGTCCATATAATCATACTGGCCTTCTTGCAAATCCTCATCTTGTTGTTTTCTTGCCATAGCCCTAGTAACAACACAAGCTGGATATAGTTCAGCATCATGTTCAGGTGATTTAACATCCACCACCGGTTCACTTGTAAGAATTGGTTCAGCAACCACTTTGTTCCTAGCTAGATCATTTCCTAGCAATAATGAAACACCCTCTACAGGGAGAGTAGGACGAACACCCACAACAACTGGTCCAGTAATTAAATCTGACTTCAAATAAATACGATGGAGGGGAACATCTATACAACCTAACTCCACACCTCGTAACAAAACGGAGGCACCAACGGACGTCTCCTCGGACAAAGGCAACACACCTTCTAACAACAAAGACTGAGAAGCTCCAGTGTCCCGTAAAATCTTAATAGGCTGAGGAGTAGTATTATCAACAATAGAAACAAACCCATCAGACATAAAGGGCTTATAATCCTCCATGTAATCACAAAAACTGGACTTAAAAGCCTGACTCGCAGGACATTCCAACTTATTGGTAACAACGGGTGTCGTACAAGCACTGGACTTGGGCTTATGATCTCTTTCATTCTTCTTCTGGAGTCTAAAACAATCAGCCATCAGGTGACCATTTTTCTTACAATAAGCACAAGTTAGTGACTTCTTCTCAAAAGTATCAAACTTTGGACCAGACATATTATAACTAGACGGACTCTTATTCTGTGCAACAGGCTTAATATCAGTACGCTCAGTGCTTTGATTTTTGTAATTTCCGCATGAAGTATTAAAATTTTGACCTTTGAAAGTTCTTTTATGTGAAATGGTATAATTATCGGAAACAACAGCTGCATCTTGCAATGTCTCAACAGTTTTGTCATCTAAATGTGTTTTTAGGTCTAAATTAACACACTGCTTGAACTCTTCTAATAACATTAATTGTCTTAATTTATCAAAATTTTTGTCTATTTTCTTTGACGTAAGCCATTTATCAAATAAATCTTCTTTTTCCCTAGCAAATTCAACATAGGTTTGTGTTTCAAACTTTTTATAAGACCTAAATTTCTGTCTATATGCTTCTGGCACTAGCTCATAAGCTTTCAAAACTTCCTGTTTAACAGTGTCATAATCAGAACTTTTTTCTGAAGATAGAGCTGAGTAAATTTCAGCGGCCTTGCCCACAAAAACACTTTGCAGCATTGTAGTCCAATAAGGCTTTGGCCATTTCAGATTTTGAGCAATTTTCTCAAATTGTGGAAAAAATTTATTAACTGTTTTTTCACAAAATTTGGGAACCAAACGAATATTTTTTGCTGCCTCAAATTGTTCTGATTTTGACTTAGTGTTGCTTTCTGCTTTGACCATTTCCATTTTTATTTTCTCCATCTCTATCCTTTCCCTCATTTCAAGTTCTGCCTGTTTTTCTTCTTTTTCTTTTTCTAATTGTTTTAATTTAACTACGTTTTCCAATTGTTTTAATTTAAATCTATCTTCCTTTTCTAATTCAAGTTGTTTTAATTTAAGTTCATGTTCTAATTCAAGCTGTTTTAATTTGAAAGCATCAACATTTTCGACCTTGAGGTCAAGAGCCTCGTCACCAAAAATTTCTGAATCAACTAAATTGTCTATTACCAGATTTTTTATAATTTGTTTTCTCATAGATGCTCTAAAATCTATTTTTAGATGTTTAGCAAGCAACACTAATTCTTCTTTCTTTAATTTATCAAATCCTTCCAGGTCTGGCGTTTTCAAAAATTTACCAGCATCAAATGCCATTTTGTAGAATTTTGTTGGCTAATTCTAATAAAAATACTGAAAAAATTTAATAAGATATTAACGTTCTCCCGACACGAGCCCCCAATTTCTGTTACGGCCGAAATCACCTTTAAAATGTAGCAAAAGACTCAAATCAATAATAAAATTTAACAAGATTTATTATATATACAAAGTTTACAAAAAATATTACAAAAAAAAATAAAATGTCAACTTAACTGTTCAAAATCCTTCGTCTTTTCCTAATCCGGAATTCTTCTCGTCACTGTTGCGGGAATCCAAACGGAATATTATATCCAATCAGTCACAATCTAGTATGATGTAACGAAAATAAAAGTATGTCGAGGATGATGTGTGAAACGTAAATAAATCCAACAGCTGAGAACACAAGAATGTCTATCTGTGGTCCGATAAATGATGTTCTGAAAGTCTAACTTTCTTGTCCGTATATATACTGTAGAACGGAAACTTCTGGAATACGGTAGAAGTTCGAATCACACCATAATTATTACGTAAGTCAAATAGAAAGTTCTAGTCATTCCACCAGTATCCATTATTGTTCCAGTGATTTCTAAACTGCACAGTTATAACATTATTTGGTAAACAACTATAAGTATTATGTAAACATTGTATACATGTTATAAGGCTACGCAAAACAAATTAGGCCAAGATAAATAAATATAATAATTACAATATCATAACAATATATTGTTTTGGTCTTGTCTTCGTTGTTCTCCGGAGTTTGTCAGTTACGATTTTTCTCTCCTTCGAATATCCCTTTGGTATTTCTTGACTTCTGGAACACATAGGCTCTAGAATGTTCCATGAAAATTTCAACATAAAATTTTCCCTTGCTTGCCTCTCTAGCTGTGCATGTGGGCTCTTGCACTATACAAAACATAAAGCTTCAATCTATCATAGGTGAAGCAACACTGTTAAGAATGGACAAAACATTTGTCCCCACCCATATTTGAGCCCCCTAAATATGCCAAGTTGAACCCCCGGATTGATGAAAAGTGGGCACTATACCCCGGGTGATACCCACCCATACCAACAGCAAATATAAGGTTTCTATCCTTTAATGCTCTTTCCAAATCTTCCGGACAAGAGTATACGTAGAGAATAATAAGAATAATAATGTAATAATAAGAAACGGGACAAAACAATTTCTCCCAGATGTGGGCGACATAATCAGAATCGGGACAAAAACGATATGTCTCCAAAACTTCGTTTTGGGCGACATAATAACAAACAGACCAAAAACTTCGTTTGGGGGACCTAATAAAATAACTTTGTTTTGGAGACTTAATAATAAGAAGCGCGGTAAAAACAATAAATCTCCAAACTTTGTTTGGGCGATATAATAATAATAATAATAGTAATAATAATAACAATAACAACAACAAAAACAAGAATTGAATTTTCAATAACATTTATTGTATAAAGACAAAATATCACAGACAGTATATATCACAATGGTAGCTGAAAATTCAAAATGTTTACTTAATACAAAATACAATACATACCATTACAATAACTGACAAGCTTCCTACAAATTTTAAAGATACATGAAAATATTTAAATTAACAACAAATTAAGAGTACATGCAAATATCAATGTAGTCTAAATGAAAGTTTTATAAATGACTTTGAACAACTGATCAAAGTCGGTTTGAATTGATACATCGTTTTTGTACATGTCAATCCAAACTTTAACGATTATCTTTATACCACCACGATTTGTGTTCAAAATGCAAAATTACCTACCTACAAAATATAAAAACCTATTCAAAATGACTTTTTCCAAATGTAGACTGAAACAAACCAGTCTAAACTTTCCTTTATAAAATCACGATTACAATAACTATAAGAGAAAAAAATATACAAAAAAATAAACCTTTACATTTAGCCCATTGTAGTTAACTTTTAAGGAAAATACAAAAAACACGAACAAAAATCTTTAAACAATAAAAATGAGCTTGTCATCTGAAATTTTACATAAAATATTATTATATCACCAAAAATTTCAAAAAGAACCAAGATTATTAAGTTAACAAACCTAGAATATGAATGTTCAATTTGTAATCGGGTACGTACCCGAAAACGTAACTCCTTCAGAGCGTCAGTCTCACCCACACAATTCCTCTTGTGCTAGACGATTTTCGCTTGGGTAGTTATCAATAGGAACAGGCGTCTTGGTGTTTATTCCTATTGTTCCTTCGTTGCATCATGGTATTCTCCCAAGACGATTGTTCCATTTATCATCATGGTGGCCACAACGTCAGTGGCTCGCGGTGTCTGGTCTGGGCAACTGACCCTAAATGACCGGAAGACTAAGCAGTCTCTGCTTCCTGCAGGACACCCGCCATGCTGCCCATGTCAAATCCGGTATGAGGAAGGGATAATATCAATGGAACAGGTCCATTATCGCTCACCTGGATTTAACTTGTTCACCTTCAGCAGGACTGAAAATTTAAGTGTAGCAGTTGTCTTGGCTACTTTTCCCATAGGTTCAATGTTAAACAAAGTTAGGGTGTTGTAGCCATCTGAGTTGATATCAAGGTTATCGAACACAATTCTGAAAGAAGACCATTGCTCGCATTAGTTTGGTTCCAAATGGCCAAGTTCAAGGTATGATGATCTGAAAATTAATTTTTTCCCATAGAATCCTGTGTTAAAAAAAGGACAAATATACCTAAGGAGCAATCAAAAAAACGTAATCCATTGGACAGACAAACGCGGGAAGACAAATGAACAACCACAAGCATAACAAATAAAAACTGAAAACTAAAAACCAATGAACAACACGAACTCCTATAAAAACCAGGAGTGAACCCAGGTGCTCCGGAAAGGTAAGCAGTTCCTGCTCCGTATACGGCACCCGTCGTGAAGTTCAACAAAGTCAGTCCGGGGGAAGTCACAATTCGGTGGAGGCACATGAAAGGTTACGACAGTGGGAACAGGTGCAACATCATCTTAGATATTGGAACACTGTAATGTTCAATCAATTCGTGATGACGACCGTAAAATTTCCTAAGTGATGACATCAACTTATCCTTGATAAAACCCTGGTTAAGAAGCTTTTGTGACAGCAGTAATCCTCTTTGTCGAAAGTCAGGGTAACTCACGCATGCCCTTGAAAATCGGATAAGCTGAGAAACGTAGACGCCATATGCAGGCGACGCTGGTATATTGCTACTCAAGAAGGGAAAATTAACAATAGGAAAGTTGAAGTTATCACGTTTGTCATAAAGTTTTGTCTTCAAACGTCCCTCATAGTCTATTTCAAGAAACAAATCCAAATATGAAACGGACTTTGGTGTATCTTTAGTATCCTTAATTTCAAGCTCACTGGGGTAGATAAGATGTAGAAAGTCTTGGAATTTGTCGTTACTTAACGACAACCAATCATCTATATAAATTGAAGTGAAATTAGATGATTGGGCTAGTTTCTTTTTGTTTTCACGTAGTAACCCTTGAATGAAGTCCGTTTCATATGAGTACAGAACAGATCGGCGAGGAGATGAGCACAGTTGGTTCCCATTGGAATGCCGATTGTTTGTTGAAAAATTAGACCGCTAAATTCAACGAATATGTTGTCTATGAGAAAATCTAACATGTTTGTAATTTCATCTTCAGAATACTTTTTGTCAGAATCAGAGTGGTTCTTCGCTAAATAAGCCTTTTCTCTACCTATAACAAGAAATTTATACCTCCGTGTCCCATTTTTCTTCAAAAAACATTGATGAACTAGTTGCTTTAAGCGATCTTTTAATTGAGAATGTGGTATGGTAGTGTAAAGTGTAGAGAAGTCAAATGTTTTTATGCTGTTGTATGTAGCCAAAGATTTTGATTTTAGATATTGAAGTAAATTTTTGGAGTTTTTAAGAATCCACATCTTATTGACGCCACTGGTGGAATATGATGTTTCACTAAGTTCAGCTTTTGTGGCCATCTTGATTGACAGGCCAGGTCAATGGACACAATTACGAAGGGCCAATTGGTCTCAGATCAAAAGCTTTTAAATGAATTTTCCCATAGGGTCCTATGTTGAACTAAGTTCGGTTATGGCGGCCATTTTGGTTGACTGTCCTGGTCATCGGGCACAATTCTAAAAGAGGACCACCTGAGGACCATTGCTGAAAAGTTGGTCCAAATTGGCTCAGTGGTTTTTTAATACATTTTCTCAAAGGGTCCTATGTTAAACTAAGTTCAGCTGTGACAGCCATCTTTGTTGAAATTCTGGGTAATCTGAAATAATTCTGAAAGAGGACCACCTAATGACATTTCTGCTAAGTTTAGTTCCAATTGCTCAGTGGTTTCAGACAAGATTTTTTAATGAATTTTCCCATAGGGTCCTTTGTTTAACTAATTTCAGCTGTGGTGGCCATCTTGGTCATCGGACACAATTCTTACAGAGGACCATTTCTGCCAATTTTCGTTCCAACTGGCTCTGTAGTTTCAAACATCTTGGATTGTATATTGGCATGAAAAAAAAAACTTTGTAGAGGACCATGAGGATCATTCAGGTATTATATTACTTCCATCTGTCAAACGGTTTCAGACAAGCTGCTTGTATGTATTTCCCATTGGATCCCATGTTAAATATGTCTCGCGGTGGTGGCCATCTTTGATAACAAATCGGCACGAAAAATATAAAATTTGCAGAGGACCATGTAAGGATCATTTCTGCAATATAACAATTCAATCGCTTTTGTAGTTTCAGAGAAGGGGTTTTGGAAATATCAGCCAATCAGAGTGCATGATTGACCCTGGCAGCCATGTTGAATCGGCAGCAAAAAAATCTTTTTTTGTTATGAACCAATATCTGATCATTTAGGCATAATGTTACTTTCATCTGTCAAATAGTTTCTGACAAGATGTTTGTATGAATTTCCCATAGGATCCCATGTTAAATGTGTCCCGCGGTGGTGGCCATCTTGGATTTCAGATCGGCACGAAAAACATAAATTTGTAGAGGACCATGTAAGGACCATTCCTACAATATGAAAATTTGAATTGCTTTTGTAGTTTTAGAGAATTTTTTTTTAAATTCCAGCCAATGAGAGTGTATAAATGGCCCTTGTCAGCCATTTTTTTGAATTTCGGATCGGCACCAAAAACATACATTTTGTTAGGGACCATTATTTGATCATTCAGGCATAATGTTACTTCCATCTGTCAAATAGTTTCTGACAAAAAGATGTTTGCATGTATTTCCCATAGGATCCTGTTAAATGCGTCGCGTGGTGGCAGCCATCTTGGATTTCAGATCGGCACAAAAAACATAAACTTTGTAGAGGACCATGCAAGGATCATTCCTGCAATATAACAATTCAATTGCTTTTGTAGTTTCAGAGAAATGTTTTTTTTTAAATCTCAGCCAATCCGAGTGCATAAATGGCCCTGGCAGCCATGTTTTTGAATTTCGGATCGGCACCAAAAATATCAATTTTGTTAAGGAGCATTATCTGAGCATTCAGGCATAATGTTACTTCCATGTGTCAAACAGTTTCTGACAAAAAAGATGTTTGCATGTATTTCCCATAGGATCCTGTTAAATGCGTCACGTGTTGGCTTTCAGATCGGCACAAAAAAACATAAATTTGTAGAGGACCATGTAAGGATCATTCCTGCAATATAACAATTCAATTGCTTTTGTTGTTTCAGAGAAGAAGATTTTTTTTTAAATTTCAGCCAATCCGAGTGCATAAATGGCCCTGGCAGCCATGTTTTTGAATTTCGGATCGGCACCAAAAATATCCATTTTGTTAAGGACCATTATTTGATCATTCGGGCATAATGTTACTTCCATCTGTCAAATAGTTTCTGACAAAAAGATGTTTGTATGTATTTCCCATAGGATCCTGTTAAATGCGTCACGTGGTGGCAGCCATCTTGAATTTCAGATCGGCACAAAGACATACACTTTGTAGAGGACCATGTAAGGATCATTCCTGCAATATAACAATTCAATTGCTTCTGTAGTTTCAGAGAAATGTTTTTTTTTAAATTTCAGCCAATCCGAGTGCATAAATGGCCCTGGCAGCCATGTTTTTGAATTTCGGATCGGCACCAAAAATATCCATTTTGTTAAGGAGCATTATCTGAGCATTCAGGCATAATGTTACTTCCATGTGTCAAATAGTTTCTGACAAAAAAGATGTTTGCATGTATTTCCCATAGGATCCTGTTAAATGCGTCACGTGGTGGCTTTCAGATCGGCACAAAAAAACATAAATTTGTAGAGGACCATGTAAGGATCATTCCTGCAATATAACAATTCAATTGCTTTTGTAGTTTCAGAGAAGATTTTTTTTTAAATTTCAGCCAATCCGAGTGCATAAATGGCCCTGGCAGCCATGTTTTTGAATTTCGGATCGGCACCAAAAATAACCATTTTGTTAAGGACCATTATTTGATCATTCAGGCATAATATTACTTCCATCTGTCAAACAGTTTCTGTCAAGAAGATGTTTGTATGTATTTCCCATAAGATCTTATGTTAAATGTGTCCCGTTGTGTGCGGCCATCTTGGATTTCAGATCGGCACAAAAAACATAAACTTTGTAGAGGACCATGTAAGGATCATTCCTGCAATATAACAATTCAATTGCTTTTGTAGTTTCAGAGAAGAATATTTTTTAAATTTCAACCAATCAGAGTGCCTAAATGGACATGGCAGCCATGTTGAATTTTGGATCAGATCCAAAAACAAACTTTGTAGAGGACCATCCAATGAACATCGCCACCAACTTTGGTTTAATTTGGCCATGGGTTTTGGAGAAGATTGAAATGTGAAAAGTTAACGGACGGACGGACGACGGGCGCAAAGTTATAGCAATAGTTCACATGGCATTTTGGGCCAGGTGAGCAAAAAACAATTTAACGCTTTTATGCGAAAAGATCTGGTTGGACGTTAGCGATGCGATTATCTCCCCTGTAACTGTATCGTATGCCCTTAAAAGCATATTAGTGAATAACACCAATATCAATTACTTTATCAGTAAACTTTGCAATAAATTCCATCCACTCGGAAGGAAAAGAAGACCACATTAAATCAAGATGTTGTTGAATGCATCGTTGTTACGGCCGAAATCACCTTTAAATTGTAGCCAACAAAAGACACAAATCAATAATAAAATTTAACAAGATTTATTATATACAAGTTTACAAAATAATATTACACAAAATAAAATGTCAACTTAACTGTTCAAAATCCTGTTTTTTCTTGATCCGGAATTCTGGTCACTGTTGCCTGAATCCAAACGGAATATTATATCCAATCAGTCACAATCTAGTATGATGCAACGCAAATAAAAGTATGTCAATGATGATGTGTGAAACGTAAATAAATCCAACAGCTGAGAACACAAGAATATCAGGTCCAACAAATGATGTTCTGAAAGTCTAACTTTCTTGTCCGTATATATACTGTAGAACGGAAACTTCTGGAATATGGTAGAAGTTGGAATCACACCATAATTATTACGTAAGTCAAATAGAAAGTTCTAGTCATTCCATTAGTATCTTTTACTGTTCCAGTGATTTCTAAACTGCGCAGTTATAACATTATTTGGTAAACAACTATAAGTATTATGTAAACATAGTATACATGTTATAAGGCTACGCAAAACAAATTAGGCCAAGATAAATAAATATAATAATTACAATATCATAACACCTCCCCCCTTAAAAGAAGTTTGAGTGTAACGAGAACTTCATTAACAATATATGCAAAAATATATAGTATGTATACAGTGTTTTAATAAGATCTAGATAAAGCATCTGCTATTACATTATCTTTACCTTTAATATGTTTTACAATAATATCATATTCCTGTAACAATAAACTCCACCTAGTCAACCTCTGGTTCTTGTTTCTCATTTTATGTATGAAGGTGAGAGGATTATGATCAGTATAAACCAGAATAGGATGCATAGTGGGATTTAAATATACATCAAAATGTTGAAGTGCAGACAACAGTGCAAAACATTCTTTTTCAATAGTGGAATAATTTTTCTGATGTTTATCTAATTTCTTGGAAAAATATGATATAGGTTTCTCAACATTATCATCTGTTTCTTGATATAAAACGGCTCCAACTCCTACATCACTTGCATCAACGGCAAGTTTGAATTGCTTTTTAAAGTCTGGAGTGATAAGAACGGGACTGTTAATTAAAAGTGATTTGCTTTTTTCAAAAGAGTTTTGACAATTATCACTCCAGATGAATTTAGAATCTTTCCGTAAAAGATGAGTCAATGGTTGAACAACAGTAGCAAAATTTGAACAAAATTTTCTGTAAAATCCAATCATGCCTAAATATCTCATAAGTTGTTTTTTATTTGTAGGAGGAGGAAAATTGGTAATTGCATCCACTTTAGCCATAATAGGTTTCACTTGACCTTGGCCAACTGTGTGCCCTAAATAATCAACAGTGGCCTTACAAAATTCACTTTTAGCAAGATTAACAGTCAAATTTGATTGTGACAATCTATCAAAAGTATCATATAAATGTGTTAAATGCTCTTCCCAGCTATCACTACATACAATAAGATCATCAATATAAGCATAACAACAGTCTAAATCTTTTATAACATTATTAATCATTCTTTGAAATGTAGCTGGAGCATTTTTCATACCAAACGGCATGACAGTATATTGAAATAAGCCGTCTGGTGTGACAAAAGCTGATATTTCACGAGCTCTCGGTGTCAGGGGGACCTGCCAGTAACCTTTTAATAAATCGAATTTGCTTACGAATTTTGATTGTCCAATGTTATCAATGCAATCGTCTATCCTTGGAATCGGATAGGAGTCAGATTTTGAAACTGAGTTTACTTTTCTGAAGTCAGTAACGAAACGAAAGGTTTTATCTGGTTTGGGTACAAGAAGACAAGGAGAGCTCCAGTCACTGTTACTCGGCTCAATAATATCATTGTCAAGCATATATCTAATTTCTTGTCTCATAACATCAAGTTTAAGTGGATTGAGCCGGTAAGGATGTTGCTTAATTGGAGAAGCATCGCCTACATCAACATCATGACAAACAGCAGTGGTTTTGTTTGGCACATCTGGAAAAAGATTTTTAAAAGAAAATACCAACGTTTTCAATTTTTCTCTGCGGTCAAAAGTCAGATGTGCAAGTTTTGAGTCTAAATTTGACAAAATTTCAGAATTTTTCAATCTAACAGTTTGTTCCATAGTCTTGGAATCAAAAGATGGTTCAATTAGATCTGGTTTGTCATGATCGTTCTCCAATTTAACCATGGCTAAAGTGGCAACTGGTTTACTCTCACCTTCATTAGTACGCTCAAAATATGGTTTTAACATATTAATGTGACACACTCTATTTTGTTTACGCCGACCTGGAGTTTTTACAATATAATTCAAATCATTGATTTTACTCTCGATGGTATAAGGACCACAGTATTTAGCCTGTAACGGATGCCCAGGGACTGGCAAAAATACAAGTACCTTATCACCAGGCTCAAAAACTCTGTCCCTGGCATCTTTATCATACCATATTTTCATCTTATTTTGTACAGTTTTTAAGTTTTTCTGAGCAATTTGACAAGCAGTATACAATTTTTCTTTAAATCTAGATACATAGTCTAGAAGATTCAAGTCAGTGTGTTCAGTAAGCCATTTTTCCTTAATCAATTTCAAAGGTCCCCTTACAGTATGACCAAACACTAACTCAAAGGGGCTAAAACCAAGGGATTCTTGAACAGCCTCTCGGACCGCAAAAAGTAGAAAGTGAACACCATCATCCCAGTCCCTATCAAATTGAAGACAAAAAGTCCTAATCATGTTCTTCAATGTTTGATGAAAACGTTCTAAGGCACCTTGAGATTCTGGATGATAGGCACTTGATATATACTGAGCAATCCCTAGCTGGTAAACGACCTGCTGAAATAAACCTGACATAAAATTTGAACCCTGGTCGGACTGTATAGACTTAGGAAGTCCTACTAATGTGAAAAATTTGATAAGAGCTTTGACAATAGTTGGTGTCTTGATATTCCTTAAGGGAATAGCCTCAGGAAAGCGAGTGGATGTACACATGATCGTCAGTAAATAAGCATTTCCAGTCTTGGTCTTTGGTAAAGGTCCAACGCAATCAATAAGTACTCGGCTGAAAGGTTCTTCAAAGGCTGGAATTGGCAGAAGTGGTGCTGGTGGTATTTTCTGGTTAGGCTTGCCAACAACCTGGCATATATGGCATGATTTACAGTATTCTGCGACATCATTTCTAAGTCTGGGCCAGTAGAAATGTTGTAAGATCTTCAGGCAAGTCTTCCTTATACCTAAATGTCCAGCCAAGGGGGTGTCATGGGCAAGACCAATAATTTCTTGCCTATAGACTTTAGGCACCACCACTTGGTACACCACTCTCCATTCCTCCTGTGGGATAGCATCAGGGGGCCTCCACTTCCTCATTAAAATGCCGTCTTCATGGTAGTAACATTCGGCCACTTTGTCTGCTTCTTCTTGGGGTAGAGCCCTCTTGCAGAGCTGAAGAACCTCAGGGTCTTTATTCTGTTCTTCCCTAAATGTTCTTTTGTCTAATGAATGGCTGTTCACGTCTGGCCATGGCATAATTACACGTTTGTTAGTACCAGGTGGTCTTATTATGGCCTTTTTTGAGCTATCGGGACCTTCAATGTCGGCAAGGAAAGTGTCAGAAAGGTCCATATAATCATACTGGCCTTCTTGTAAATCCTCGTCTTGTTGTTTTCTTGCCATCGCCCTAGTAACAACACAAGCTGGATACAGTTCAGCATCATCTTCAGGTGATTTAACATCCATCACCGGTTCACTTGTAACAATTGGTTCAGCAACCACTTTGTTCCTAGCTAGATCATTTCCTAGCAATAATGAAACACCCTCAACGGGGAGAGTAGGACGAACACCCACAACAACTGGTCCAGTAATTAAATCTGACTTCAAATAAATACGATGGAGGGGAACATCTATACAACCTAACTCCACACCTCGTAACAAAACGGAGGCACCAACGGACGTCTCCTCGGACAAAGGCAACACACCTTCTAACAACAAAGACTGAGAAGCTCCAGTGTCCCGTAAAATCTTAATAGGCTGAGGAGTAGTATTATTAACAATAGAAACAAACCCATCAGACATAAAGGGCTTATAATCCTCCATGTAATCACAAAAACTGGACTTAAAAGCCTGACTCGCAGGACATTCCAACTTATTGGTAATAACGGGTGTCGTACAAGCACTGGACTTGGGCTTATGATCTCTTTCATTCTTCTTCTGGAGCCTAAAACAATCAGCCATCAGGTGACCATTTTTCTTACAATAAGCACAAGTTAGTGACTTCTTCTCAAAAGTATCAAATTTTGGACCAGACATATTATAACTAGACGGACTCTTATTCTGTGCAACAGGCTTAATATCAGTACGCTCAGTGCTTTGATTTTTGTAATTTCCGCATGAAGTATTAAAATTTTGACCTTTGAAACTTCTTTTATGTGAAATGGTATAATTATCGGAAACAACAGCTGCATCTTGCAATGTCTCAACAGTTTTGTCATCTAAATGTGTTTTTAAGTCTAAATTAACACACTGCTTGAACTCTTCTAATAACATTAATTGTCTTAATTTATCAAAATTTTTATCTATTCTCTTTGACGTAAGCCATTTATCAAATAGATCTTCTTTTTCCCTAGCAAATTCAACATAGGTTTGTGTTTCAAACTTTTTATAAGACCTAAATTTCTGTCTATATGCTTCTGGCACTAGCTCATAAGCTTTCAAAACTTCCTGTTTAACAGTGTCATAATCAGAACTTTTTTCTGAAGAGAGTGCTGAGTAAATTTCAGCGGCCTTGCCCACAAAAACACTTTGCAGCATTGTAGTCCAATAAGGCTTTGGCCATTTCAAATTTTGAGCAATTTTCTCAAATTGTGGAAAAAATTTATCAACAGTTTTTTCACAAAATTTCGGAACCAAACGAATATTTTTTGCTGCCTCAAAATGTTCTGATTTTGACTTAGTGTTGCTTTCTACTTTAGCCATTTCTATTTTTATTTTCTCCATCTCTAACCTTTCCTTCATTTCAAGTTCTGCCTGTAATTGTTTTTCTTCTTTTTCTAATTGTTTTAATTTAACTTCGTTTTCCAATTGTTTTAATTTAAATTCATCTTCTTTTTCTAATTGTTTTAATTTAACTTCGTTTTCCAATTGTTTTAATTTAAGTTCATGTTCTAATTCAAGCTGTTTTAATTTGAAAGCATCAACTTTTTCGACCTTGAGGTCAAGAGCCTCTTCACCAAAAATTTCCAAATCAACTAAATTGTCTATTACCAAATTTTTTATAATTTGTTTTCTCATAGATGTTCTAAAATCTATTTTTAAATGTTTAGCAAGCAACACTAATTCTTCTTTCTTTAATTTATCAAACCCTTCCAGGTCTGGCGTTTTCAAAAATTTACCAGCATCAAATTCCATTTTGTAGAATTTTGTTGGCTAATTCTAATAAAAATACTGAAAAAATTTAATAAGATATTAACGTTCTCCCGAGACGAGCCCCCAATTTCTGTTACGGCCGAAATCACCTTTAAATTGTAGCCAACAAAAGACACAAATCAATAATAAAATTTAACAAGATTTATTATATACAAGTTTACAAAATAATATTACACAAAATAAAATGTCAACTTAACTGTTCAAAATCCTGTTTTTTCTTGATCCGGAATTCTGGTCACTGTTGCCTGAATCCAAACGGAATATTATATCCAATCAGTCACAATCTAGTATGATGCAACGCAAATAAAAGTATGTCAATGATGATGTGTGAAACGTAAATAAATCCAACAGCTGAGAACACAAGAATATCAGGTCCAACAAATGATGTTCTGAAAGTCTAACTTTCTTGTCCGTATATATACTGTAGAACGGAAACTTCTGGAATATGGTAGAAGTTGGAATCACACCATAATTATTACGTAAGTCAAATAGAAAGTTCTAGTCATTCCATTAGTATCTTTTACTGTTCCAGTGATTTCTAAACTGCGCAGTTATAACATTATTTGGTAAACAACTATAAGTATTATGTAAACATAGTATACATGTTATAAGGCTACGCAAAACAAATTAGGCCAAGATAAATAAATATAATAATTACAATATCATAACAATCGTTCAGAACGATTGCGAAATCTACCAACAAAATCACCAGATTTCAACACTCAAAACTCCTGTAAATCAAACAAATCCTTAACTTTAGTAACTCCAAAGGTTACAAAATTTTCAAAATTAAATGGTTCATCTGTCTTTGGATTTACTTACAAAAGACTGAAGAAAAGTGATTCCTCTGAAATGTCCGCACCGGATGCTTGATCATTAATTAGCCTAAATAAATGAACAACTTGCCAAGATTTTACTATACAAAATGTATCTTGATAAAAGTGTGGGATGTTACGGAAATTTAAATCGCCATGAAGAAGAAAAAGTTGACAATCATAATGAAACTTGAATAATTTGGACAAAAAATATTTACAAAAGTAGAAACACGGAAGAATTTATTCATCGCTCATCATCTTCAAGAATTTATATACAAACTGAATCCTGAAGTCACGAATTCTTGATAAACTAGAAATTTGTACTGTCGGAATCGACAGTGATCCCCGCAACCCCTGTAAGTAGCTGGGCCACTTACCTATAGTCAAAAATATAACACCTTATTCCCATCCAAAAATAGTATGCAGTCATTCTATAAAGAAATTAAATCAATAAACCTCATGAAAAATGAAAAAAACCTTAGTTTACAAGCTTAAACTGAAAATTTTTGAAATTTGAGCTGAGTGAGCCCCCGCTTTAAAAATTGATGTTCTAAATCCTTATTGTGCAACTACATATAATGTAGGACAATACTATATATAAGGAAAATGAATAAATTGCAAAATGAAAGACAACTTAAGGTCACAATTTTAGAAAATTAAAATTATACAACCTTATTGTACATCTGCATATCGTGTATGACAATATACAGAGATATATAGAAATAAATGCATAAATTGAAAAACAAAAGACGAGTTTATGTCACAAGCTTAAAGTGATAGTTTTTTTTAAATTCGACCCCTGTGGGCCCCAATTTTAGAAAATCAAAATTCTAAAACCTTATTGTGCATCTGCATATGATGCATGACAATACTTTGTAGAAATACAATGCATAAATTGTAAAATGAAAGAGTTTAGGTCCCAGGCTTAAATTGACAGTTTTTCGAAATTCGACCCCTGTGGGCCCCAATTTTAGAAAATCAAACTTCTAAAACCTTATTGCGCATCTTCATATGGTGCCTGGCAATACTGTATAGAAATAACATTCATACATAAAAAAATGAAAGACGAGTTTAGGTTACAATCTTGAATTCAAAATTTTCGAAGTTCAACCCCGTGGGTCCCTTGTTTAGAAAATCAAAATTATAAAACCTTATTGCGCATTTACTTGTGGTATGCAACCATTCTATATAAAAATTAAATTCCTAAACCCAAAAGTGAAGGAATAAATTTCACAAGAAACTGTGACGGATGGACGGACGGACACAATAGCTATATCCCCGAACTTTTTTCAGGAAGAAAAAGCATTTCTAAAGCATTTCAATGACAATGGCCCAACGTTGGACAAACGTTAAACATTAGTTCAGTGACAATGGCCCATCGTTGGCCCAGCACCATATATTGTTATAACAATTGACCAAAGTTGTACCAACATAATAAATGTTTGAAATATAATTTCTTTTACGCTGAGTCAAAATTAATTATTTCTGATGATACTGGCCCAACATTAATCCATGTTTGCTCATAATATTCAATATGTGATGTCGCAAAGTTGGATAAAGATACAATATAAAAATCAAATTTGTGATACGATATTCTTAAGGATACATGTACACATTAATGGGGATACTGGGGGAAAGCAAACAAACTAGAACCCCTATCGTATTTTCAAACTACATGTTCAGTGAGCCTGTCTTTCAGCCTTCATCAAACTGAGCTCCTGACACCACTTTGTGAACAAAATTAATTGAAACTAAACCCAAATTAAAACAACTCTAAAACATACAACTAAAAGCTTTAGTGTGAAATGATTCATAAAAAATGTTTGCTCTCAATTTTGTTTTATTTATTATCCCCGCACTTCGAATGAAGTTTTGCAGTACATTAGAGGTAGGTACGATGGGAGTACATATAAATCAGCAACGTACTAAGCGCCAGACCTGGGTTGTGGGTGAAACGTATTGAAATTCCAGATACGGTGTAGAACAATTGAACGGTTTATCTGACGAAAGAGAGAACAGTACGACTCTCTGGATAAACCAGCCTTCCAATTTTCTTTTTACTCTGTCGATTCGATGTTCGAATCGATTATCTTATTCCACAATCGTTTACCAGGAAAGTTTCGGTTATGCATGATTTCATCAAAGAAGTTTGATAGTCCATAGTTGGAGGCAATCCTCACCACATCGGGAATAAAACCTGTTTGCCGAAAACAATATTGATAGACCGTAAGTAGCAGCTGTTTCGATAAAGTGCTAGTTGGTGAGACGACAAAAAAACTTTAAATTTCTGTGTGTGTAGCATGCATTTTACAGGTAGCAATCCTAGTAAACTTGAACACTTGACCGTGCGAGTGCACTGTGTATCATTGACACCGGAAATTGTTTACCAGGCAAGCGGGAGACAAATGACGGGTCACACACATCAGGTAGGAATTTCATAATTTATTCGTGTTTATACTTGTATTATGTTGTCAAGGAGGTATGTATCAATTTGTAGGACATACAGCAATTAATCGCAGCATATGTTACCATCCAGAATAAATTGTGCGTCGTTTTAAACTCATAACAAATGCATCTGGTACCTGTCAACGCATTCTCGCAACGCGTCAAAGCGACTCGAGCGTCATCGTTTAGATGCATATCTCGTAATTCGGGAAAAAAAAACTAGCAACTATTGGTAATTATATTATATACAATACATAGTCATTGTCGGAAAATATAAAATTTATTTGGGCGGGCTTTAATAACATGAGAAAAGGCGAGCTTTAGTGAGCCTTTTCCCCATGTTTCGCATCGAGCCCAAATAAATTTTACATTTTCCGACAATGACTTTGTATTGTCTTTATCCTGCAATACCCTTTAGATGGGTAAAATGCCTTAAATTACGTTTGAAGTTGAAATTCAACCGCAGTGAAAACGCGGGAAACGCTACGACGTAATCTGGTACATTCGCTTCGCTCCTCGCGCTCTTCATGTAAACAAGTACCAGTAGACTTTATTAGGTCATTGACCTAATACGACTAAAGTTTATTCTACCCCTTTTATTAGACCTGACATGACTTGAATGCAGGGTAAAACTTAGTATCAATTCAACATTTTTGTACAAACAGCTTATTCTGGACGATTTCAGCCAACACATTTTCTTTGCGTTGTACAGCAAAATGGAGGTAAAGCTATTTTGCATTACGGCGGCTTGCAAATATTATATATAGCGAATTGCCATACGAAAATCACGAAAAGAGATGAATATTCTGGGATTTTTCTTTTTTCTCAGTCTTTTATGTGTAATATTTAGACACGCAAGTGTGGCACCACAGAGTATACCTGGAATAGGGATCAAGATGATAGACCGAAATCGTCCGCCCCTATATTGCATATATTTCATAAATATCAGTTTAATTAAATAAAAAAAATACAAAACAATAAAGTCAGAAATGATTAAAGAAATGAATTATCTGAAGTATAGAGAAAGAAAAATTCGGTCTAGGAAGATGAAATTAATCACATTCGACCATTTCCGTTTAACATCGATAAACAGACGAGGGGAGGTATATTTTTCGAATTGAAACGAAAAAAGTCGAGTATATTCCGACATAAGGAATGAGCATGTTTTTAAAGAAAGGAATCCTATGCAAACTTTCTATCTCCCAAGATTTTTTCACGTTCTCAATGCTTAGCTTGAACGTAGAAAATTAAAAACGTTTTACATATGATGCTCATACACGTATATATATACGTTAGCTCTTATAGGGAGCATTGACATTTCAGTCTCGTTTGGTTTTTTTTTAACTTCTGCTAAGAGGTAAGGTGTGTACTCTAAACTTTTCTCCATTTGTCCTTTCAATATTCTGGCCTAAAAGCATTTTTCAGAAACTACATTTTACATGGCTATGATGCATTGAGAATGATGAACGTGATGTGATACCTTTAAAATTTATGAGAATAGAGTTTGTATTTCCATAATGAGAAAAAAACCTATTGAAGATCATGTTGCTATCTATAGATGTCTATTTTGGATAAGCCAATCACTTCCGAGATAGGATGTTGACCACTTGACATTTACTCCTCTCATCTTTTTAATACTTAACGAATTATCACCAACTAGAATAAAACCATTTCCCTGTCTTTCGAAAAAGACGGTTACTGCTGTCACAAAAGTTTCTTAATCAGGGTTTTATCTGGATAAGTAGATGTCATCACTTAGGAAATTTTACGGTCGTCATCACGAATTGATTGACCATCTAAGATGATGTTGGACCTGTTCCCAATGTCGTAACCTTTCATGTGCCTCCACCGATTTGTGACTTCCCTCGGATTGACTTTTTAACTTCACAACGGGTGCCGTATACGGAGCAGGAACTGCTTACCCTTCCGGAGCACCTGGGTTTACTCCTGGTTTTTATAGGAGTTCGTGTTGTTCATTTTTTTTTTAGTTTTCTGTGTTTATTTGTTGTGCTTGTGGTTGTTCAATTGTCTTCCCGGTTTTGTCAATGGATTGTTCCTTAGGTATATTTGTCCTTTTTTCCAATACATAAAACACGTGTGAACGCACTATCTCTCAATAACCTTTGTAACACCAAAAGAAATGCTACAAACAAACTAAAATAATTGAAATCGGTTCATATCGCTAGACCAGTGAGCAGGAAAACCGAATATTAGGTTAGGATTGGAAAGTGCACATGAATGGCAAAACGAAAAACAACCAAGAAGAGAGATAAACACAATTAACACCATAAACAAAAACTCAGAAGAATGATCAACACTAACCATAAAAAACCGGGGTAAGACAAGTTGTACTGGTGACAATAAGCAGTTCCTGTCTATTTTATTACACCCACCGTGTTTGCCATGTGAAGTAACTAAACTAAATGGAAAAGATCTGTTTTCGTCTAGGAAAAAAGACAGCGCACATATTGCTTTACCAATTCGAGATGGCGATGTTAAAACTTTTAGAGATGATTTAAGCCTCTGGGAAACATAGCCTTATTAATGTACATATAGCGTTAGCGTCAACATACGGGTCCTGTAACACATTCAAATTGACTATTCGCTCTTGAGTAATGTATGATTTGTGAAACGAAAACTCCATAAGGGGGTGCAGCTGGGATGTTGCTAATAAGGAAAGGATAATGTACAATGGGAAACGAAAAAATCACCTACTTTATCGTTAGCTTAACAGGAAGGTACATCAATTAAAAAAGGTCATTTTTTCACAGATGAATTATTTTTTATTTGTTTTGTTATTTAAAAAGCTAATTTTTCTGTAAATAACTGGTCATTAATGTTAGTTATGAAAAGGTCATCAGATTACTTTGATCAAACATTTCCATCCAAGTAAATGAAAACTCAGTTATTTTCATTAGATCAATTCTAATCGGAGTCTCTTGTGTAGAAGTATATTTCTTTTCATCGTACTTATGGGTGTTTTGTAATTGAAAAAGCTAAGGTTTCTGACAGTTTAAGTTTTATTTCCGTCCAACATTCTGTTCCATCAAATGTTGCACAAATAAAGAAAAAGTTGAAATTTTCTGTGTGCAAAAGAAAAATACGTATGTCATTTTGTCCTGCAAAAGAAACAGAAACATCCTTATAGATGATCATGCTATGTGTGATGTATGTTTTACATCTCTTTATAACCGTAAAATGCAAATATATATATATAAAAAACCATGAGAAGTTCTGATGATTAGACAGCATCCATAAAACATGTATGAGAAAACAGGACAAGAATAAATTAAACCGAAAAACAGAACATTACTTGCACAAAAAAAATCTCTATTATGAAATCGAAAGATTATCTGGGTAATGCACGTGAGTCGATCACTCTAAAGGCTTTTTCAAATTAATACCTATACTGTTGTCTTCGTAAAAAAAAAGAAAAACAAACTTGAAGAAACCGATAATATACAAATAATGCCAAGACTTCATGGATTATAGTTGTAAGCTTCCGTAAAGTTTGAATTTTATTTCTAGGCAATTCACGTTATAGTACACAACAATTGGCTGTACAACATAATGAAAATGTTTTGACTAAAATCGTCTAGAATGAGCTATTTGTAAAAAAAAAGTTGAATTGACACTAAGTTATAATGAAAAATAGTTGCTTTTTTTCACGAAATACGCGAAAAGAATCTAAACGATGACGCTAGAGTACATTTGAAGCGTTGTGTGATTGTTTTGGCAGGTACCAGGTGCACTTGTTTTGCGTTTCCAACGACGCACAAATCATTCTGTATGGTTACATATGCTGCAAGTCAGTAGTATATATGCGGTTCTAAATTAGGATTTGAGGAGGAGGAGCCGGAAGTGACGTCACCGGAAATACTCGGAAGTGGTTTGCGCGCATGCGCAACCGGAAGTAGTGGATTTTCACGCCATTTTCCATGATTTGTATACGTAAGTCACATGCCAGGACCCGGATTTGTGGTCTGCGCATGCGTGACTATACCAAGAAGTGGTTTTCGCGCATGCTGAACCGGAAATGATGGATTTTCGCGCCATTTTCCCATTATTTGTTTACAGAAGTGACATAAGTCACGTGCCAGGGCCCCGGATGTGTCGACCGCGCATGTGTGACCGGACCCGAAAGTGGTTTGCCCGCATGTGCAACCGGAAGTAGTCTGTTTTCCCATGATTTTTTACGGAAGTGACGCAAGTCACGTGCCATGACCCGGATATGCTATGCTTGACTGATTTTCTCCCCTTTTTCCCGTGCTTCTCGGTCGTCTTTGGATTTTTCTAAGGTCTGTATAGGGTAAGGGTCTCGCATCGAGTCTCTAGTGACTGATACTCTCTCTGTTATGTCGAAGTCCGAGAGTACGAATTACACTTTTGGATGATCTCCCCTTTTCACCAAGGGTGATGTTTTCTGTGAGGACCAAAGGTAGGATTGGATTATGTCCCCTTACCCCTAGCTGATGCTCTCACCATTTGTTTCTCTTCTCTTGCTCCATGCCGCTCTTCGCTGCTCGTCGCTGTTCATCGCTACTCATGAACTTACTCGTGTGCTCATTTCAGTTTTTTGTGTCGCACTAGGTTGAAGTTTCGCTTGGACTGGTATCCATATATGTCACAGACGTCTTTCTTTCCTGGGATTCCATAGTAGAATGAGCTCCGGTCGTCCTGCAAGTGCTTATATTAGCTGCAGGTTTCTCAACGGCTTGTTGATTCATACACAAACGTTTGACAAAGTATTCGTTTCGAGATTGTTGCATTTCACTTTTCTGATGAGGTCTATATTAAGTCTTGTCCACTCGTTGTCAATCCTACACCCCTTGCAGATATTCATGTTTTTGTAGAATTCCGCAAAGGTCTTGTTCATTTGACACTTTGTACATTGCTTGTTTGGATCCACTTTGCTGGGTCCTCCACTTGTGTTGTCCAGCCGTTTGGTTCTCTTCACTTTGGTTGGAAGTATTTTCCTTTTCATTTCTGGTTTTGCTTTGGTGTTAGAAAGATCCACAGGTATTAAATATCTAGCAGGAACCAATAAATCAACGAGAGGCATTTTCGATTCCATTGATACATGTGTGTTGTTTGACGGTCTTCAAACAACTGACGAAATGAAACAAAACCTCTGATTATATTTTCGTTAAAAGTTTTCCATTGGCGTCATGGTGACGAATATGGCTTTTGTCTATTCATTCAGACCACACAGTTCGCTGCTCGTCATTGTTGTCTGCTGCTCATCCCTGCTCGTCTCTTGCTCTGTACTGTTCTTTCCTGCTCATCGCTGCTTAGCACCATACTCTCGTGCTCATTTCGGTCTTTTGCTGCTGCTGCTGGTGTGCCGTTGAGAAGATGGGATTCTTTCGTTATAAATCACTTCTTTGTCCCGTTGATGTTACGATGGACATCAAAGATGGTTGCGGCCATGTAACGCGGACCTGAAAGAGAGCACCCTTATGAAACAGAAATTGTAGAGTCTTTCCGGACGGGGAACGAATGTTTACGGATTTCAGTCCTAACCATAACCCTTACTCGAGTCCTAATCCCAACCCTAACTCTAACACTAACCCTAGTCCTGCCTCTAACCCTTATCGTAGGTATGTCTCGTACTCCTACTCTAATCGGTCATTACCCCCATCGTCGGTGGTTCACCTAAGCAAGCGTGACTGTTTCCCTCCTGTTTAGGTGAAACACTAGGGTTAGGGTTGGGGTTAGGATTCGAGTAAGGGTTATGGTTAGGACTGAAATCCGCAAACGTTTGTTCCCGTCTGGAAAATTTTCTTTTCATTATGGTGCTCTTTTCAGGTCCGCGTTACATGGGCACAGCCATCTTTGATGTCCATCGTAACATCAACGAGACCAAGAGGTGATTTAAAACGAAAGAATCCCATCTTCTCCTCTGCACACTAGCAGCAGGAGCAAAAAACCGAAATGAGCACGAGAGCATGGTGCTAAGCAGCGATGAGCAGGAAAGAACAGTACAGAGCAAGAGATGAGCAGCAAACAACAATGACAAGCAGCGAACTGTATGGTCTGAATGAATTGACAAAAACAATCTTCGTGACTATGACGCCAATGGAAAGCTTTTAACGAAAATATAATCAGAGGATTTGTTTAATTTCGTCAGTTGTTTGAAGACCGCCAAACAACACACACGTATCAATGGAATCGAAGACGCCTCTCGTTGATTTATTGGTTCCTGCTAGAGAAGACGCTTGATAGAAGAGGAAGACTACGAATCATGGGAATATGCCGTAGAAAAATGAAAATATGCTTAACTGTATATTGAACGCCTACGACCCACCACCAGCTGAAGACAGCAATGACTCTATGTGAAGGAGGAATTGGAACATATAACAAAGAAAAACAGAAAAAAATATAAAAAGGGAAGGAGTGTAATGCAGCCTATATATGTTTAAACATATATATTGCCAGTCACAAGCCTGGACAAATGCAGCGTGGCCTTAAAAAATTGAGGAGGATTAATGCAACCTATCTTATGATAGCCAGTCACAAGCCTGGTTATGCAGAGTGGCCTTTCAAATGACCTGGATGTAAGGGTGCTCTCCAGCAGATCCAATCAACCACCACCATCAGCAGCAGCGAAAACAGCGACAAGTAGCCCAAAACTGAAATGAGCACGTGAGTATAGTCATGATTAGTGATGAACAGCAAAGAGCAAGAGAAGAGGAGCGATGACGAACAGCAACAAGCAGCAGTGCAATAGCAGCAGCGAAAATAGTGATAAGTAGCCCCAAAAAAATGAAATGAACACGGAGTAAGGTCATGTGTAGCGATGAACAGCGACGAGCAGCGAAAAGCGGCATGGAGCAAGAGAAGAGAAAAGGAGTGCATCATAGAGCAATGAAATGGACCACCGTTGCTAAGGCGGTTGCTAAGGACACCCTCCATTGACCTAATGGTGACAGCATCAGCTGGGGGTAAGGGGACACAATCCAATCCTACCTTTAGTCCTCACAGAAAACATCACCCGACGTGAAAAGCGTGGAAAAAGGGGAGATAATCCAATAGTGTCATTCGTATACTCTCGGATTTCGACATAACAGTGAGTATCAGTCCAAGAGACTCGATGCGAGACCCTTACCCTATACAGACCGATGAAAGATCCAGAGACGACCGAGAATCACGGGGAAAATGGGGAGATAATCAGTAAAGCATAGCAGATCCGGGTCATGGCATGTGCCTTGCGTCACTTCCGTAAACAAATCATGGAAAAACACAATACTTCCGATTGCTAATGCGCGCAAATCACTTCCGGGTCCGGTCACACATGCGCGGTTGACACATCCGGGGCCTTGTCACGTGACTTACGTCACTTCTGTAAACAAATAATGGGAAAATGGCGCGAAATTTCATCACTTCCGGTTGCGCATGCGCGCATACCACTTTCGGGTCCAGGCAGGTCTCTTCCGTAAACAAATCATGGAAACTGGGGCGAAAATCCACTAGTGCTGGTTCCGGTGACGTCACTTGCGGCTCCTCCTCGCTCCTCTCCTCAAATCCTAATTTAGAACCACATATATACTACTCGAATCATTGCTGTATATCATATAATTTGGCAAATAACTCCTTGACAACATATTACAAGTATAAACACGAATAAATTATGAAATTCTTACCTGATTTGTGTGACCCGTCATTTGTGTCCCGGTTGCCTGGTATACAATTTCCAATGTCGTCTTTACACGGTGAAGTGCTACGGGGGACCTTGTATTGGTTTTACGACGTGACGATGGGCTCTTTTTAGTGGTAGTACTTCTGTATGCGAAAAATTAGATTATAGTTCACTTTCAAATGATCTTTTGAATTGAAAGCTTGAAGAACAATATTACAGCACCGATGGATGCAGAAGACTTAATGATGCTCAAAGCAGAGCCTCAAAGAATGCGGGAAGCATATATATATATATATATATATATATATATATATATGCTTCCCGCATTTTAGTCTTGACAAGTCCCGAGAAGGATGAAAGCGCTAGACTGTTTAATCTTCGCCGTAAATTCACTTTGTTAGAAATTATTTTACATATATATATATAGTTTCATATGAATTGCTGAGCTAACAAATGGTAAAGGAGAATTATAAAGCATGATCCCATTGTCGATAGAATGTTTAGTTTTCCGAAAAGGAGGCCCTGTCTCTGCAACTGAGAATTTAAATTTCCATTTTCGACTATACGACTGGCATAGATTAATCATGTCTGACAGGAGATCTTGGTGCAATATCGTTCGCTTCAACGGCACAATAAATTTCAAGGCCAATCACTACATTTCAAGCATTGATTTTATTGAGATTATTAAGTAATTCATTAATGCACTCTAGATATAATAGAGCAGAATCGATGAGTAAGGTTAAACAAATAAGACAGAAGTCCATCGTAACAAACAAGATACTCACGAAGTCTTGAAACTTCAACTTTGGTAATAAAGATGATGTTACAAGTATTAAACTTTACCTGCATTTTGTCTATAATTCGACATAAAACCTGGAAATTACTTATGACGACCATGATGAATGACTAAAATCAAAACTTTATGACAAACTTTGAAATTTTAGAACACATTTCACGAAGGATAAGTAATTTGTGATACTTGTAGTGACTGTGGTATAAAGTTATTGAACAAAGTAATATTCATCCTATATTAATATCATCACTGCAGAAGTATTAGGACTGATTGAAGGAAAGGTACGAAATTTCTAGCTTTCAAAAGAGATATGATTCCTTCTATCAAGTTTATCACTAACGAGTATGTAATCTGACAACACAAATGTTCTTTACTACAGTTTGAATCTACGTCATTTTATTTCATTTCTTTCTTTTCTTTTCGCGCGTTTTTTTTTTTTTTTATTTTTTTTTTTTTTTTTTATTTATTTTTTTAAGCTTAATTTGTGACGATGTTCTCTAAAGTACCGCCCTGTGTAAACTCCGTCTTAGTCTTTAGGATAACTCTTGTAACATATTCATGTTATTGGTTTGGTACTTTTTTGCCGATATTTCTGTAGACAGTGTCTGTCGACCGAATTTAGTTGACCTTGATATAAAGTGAAAATAACATAAAAATATAACCAATTTCTTTTGGATTATTATTCTAAAAGTATTTAATAAGCTCTTCGTGAATCATACGATTTATTTACCGCTGAATCATCCAAGAAGTAGTAAAATGATATCTGTATGAGTCTAGACGAAAAGATCGATAGTATAGTTTCTATTCGTGTATTGCCTTCGGTCATTGGCGGCATTACCTATGATTAAAATTGACATGAAATTGACAATAGCCGGCCATTAACTGACTGCTAAGGTAATTGACCATACTTATCACAAAGATATCCGAATCAGAGAAGACATCGATATTATGAAACTATAAAAATGTTGATTTTATTTCCTTAGACACAAGAAAATTATATTTTGAGAAAGAATAATACAGTTGGAAAAAGAAAGTTTCTACTTATAAAACCAAATGAATGTGCCAGATAATGTCTGTAACTACTATTTCTTCGGTGGCTGATTATAATTTATGTAGAAAAGAAAATGCTTAGTTTGCTTGACCATAAAAAAAAAGAAATTAAAAAAAAGATTTATAAGATCTATATATATATATATATATATATATATATATATATATATATATATATATATATATATATATATCTTTATTCTCACGGGTCAAACTAAGAAGTCGATGAAGTGTACGAATGTCTCCATGGGATGTCATTTTGAATAGAACATTTCAGCCGGAATACTCACAGAAAGTAAATGAAAGAGGAAGCCGGAATGGAAAAGGAAAAGGCACGCTTGACAGCATATAGAGACATGTTTGACCGATACAGAGAAGAAATGAGAAAGCATTACCATGGACTGATGTCCTGGTATCAACACATGAATAAAGACCCTGTACATACAAAGATCAAGAAAACGGTTAAACGATTGAGAGAAGAGGAAGATTACGAATCAAAAGAATCATGGGAATATGCCGTAGAAAACGAAAATATCTGCTTAACCGTGTATTGAACGACTACGACCTTACCACCAGCTGAAGACAGCAATGACTCTATGTGATGGAGGAATTGGAACTAACATTAATATTATAAAGAAAACCACCAAAAAAAAATAAGAAATAAAAAGGGGAAGAAGGGGTAATGCAGCCGACACATGTTTAAACATATATATCCAGTCACAACCTGCACCGGGGCCTCGGTGTCCAAGTGATCTAGGTAGTTCATGACTATTAAGGAACATTATAGCTAGCCTGTCAACACTGAGGTTGTGAGTTCGAATCTCACCTGATAATCCAATAGTCCTTTTGTACTGCGTATACTCGGACCTCGGCATAACAGTGAGGGTATCAGCTACTAGGCACTCAATGGGAGACCTTTACTCGATACAGTCAATGACAGACAAATAAATCTCAGGAATGAAAAGCGCGGGAAAAAGGGAGATCATCCAACTGACGTCACTTCCGTCAACAAAACATGGAAAATGGCTGGAAAATCCATCACTTCCTGTTCCGGTCTCGTAACTTCCGCTTCCGGTGACGTCATTTCAGGCACCACTCCACAAATAATAACTGAAAATCTCCTATAAACTACTCTATAAACTGTCTGCATTATGCTTACCTAGACGGGAGGCCGGATGGACCCGATTCGGTCAATCGGCTGGTCGCACCAATCTCCTTACAATAATTTATTTATTTTTTTCTCTTTAGGCCTTGAGCACAACTGATGAGTCGTATATGGACGAAATCTGCACATCTTATGCATCAAAATTTGCATCAAAGTATTTTATTAGAAAAGGCATTTAGTAGGATATAACACACGTGGGTAGTACAAGAGATGTTTTACCTTTGCTGCGTATTCCAGCATATATCACCTTCAACTAAAGATAATATGAGTATACTTCAAAGTGAGACAATCCTGACTTTCTGTTTATTCTGTGTTTGTATTTTATGCTCTTTTGTGCTATTTTCGTCTGAAGATTTGTCGATTGTAACGCGTTCTGTTACATAAACAGGGTCTATATTTCTGTAAGCAAGTTAGTAAGTAATGTCTTTATTAGAGGGTAACGCAGTTATGAGTGGCCGTACGTGTCATTGGCGGTATGAACATACAGTATGAAATTTTCAACGCGTTGGTTTTTACTTTCAACGCGTTGGTTTTACTTTCAACGCGTTGGTTTTCACTTTCAACGCGTTGGTTATTACTTTCAACGCATTGATTCGTAATTCATACGGTATGAAAAACCAACGCGTTGGTTTTCAATTCCACACCGTAAGTTTTTCATTCCATACCGTAAGTTTTGCACTTTTGTCAACCAATCAAAATCTTTCTAACAAAGTGTTTTCTAAAAATATCCTGTCGTCATTAGTGCATCTCTCTAACTATTCGGACAGCCTCCGTATTTTTCTTGAGATTGGCGGTAAAGTATAAATATGGCTGAATCGTCCGCAGCCCGTCTGCAAATGTTAATAAACAGGGCACAAAGATTGAATACAGAAGAAACTGTTGTCGATGATTTCTTGTCTGGGTAACGTCCAGTAAAAGATTTTTGATAATCAAAATTTACGTCAAAACAATATTTCTTTTCTTTATATGTATAAACGTCCCTGTTATTATTTTAATGATGTGGTGTTGTAACTTGTATCAATGGGGCTTGTCTAGTTGGTCAGACGAGTTTTAATTGAATATTTTTATAGAATATTAAGTGTTTAGATACAGCTCTACTTACAATGTCAGTCATGTCAGTGTCATCATCTTGTGTTGTTATTGTAGCCGAAACAATATACTTTTATATGTATATGGCCTTCAAAAGTTAATATCCACAATTATTAAATCGAGAACAGAATTATTGTGGTCTGTTAGTAATAGTAAAAGTTGAACGATAAGTTTATATTGATATTAAAAGACCTCCGAACAAAAAGGGATGTTCAGAACAGCCCTTTTTGTGAGGTCTTTTAAAGTTAATATTAACTTAATCATTGAAATTTTACTGACTTACAAACCGTCAAAAACATAAGAAAAGTACACAAAAAGCACTCGCAGAAACCTAATTACCCCGAATTGCACGAGTCTAAATATGTTCAACTTAAATGATAGTTAAGCAGTACTCAGACTGATATATACAATTGACAGCTACCAAATTGCAATAGAAACGGACCGATTAAATGGCAGTTTGTCTGACCGAAACAGTAATTTGATCTTTTCTACTATATTTTCAACTAAAAAATCTAAAAATTTCTGTCTGACCGATTGATTTTATGTCTGACATTTTGTCGGTCAGACAGAGTTTGGGATACACTAGGATATCCTGCAATTAAAATGAAAATAAAAATAAAATTAAAATAATGTAAAATTACTAAAAGACCTATCTATATTTTTTATTTTATCGTAAATGGTATTTCAGATTTCAACACTTCAGCGAAGTCATTACTCAAGACTTAGAGCAGGGTCATCTAGGAAAAAGAAAAAACCTGTGTACTCCTTAAAAGTTACATTTTTGAAAGTAATAACCAACGCGTTGAAAGTGAAAACCAACGCGTTGAAAGTAAAACCAACGCGTTGAAAGTAAAAACCAACGCGTTGAAAGTAAAAACCAAAGCGTTGAAAATTTCATACGGTATGTTCATTCCGCCAATGACACAGTTAGCATTAATGAGCTTTCCTGAGGTCCTCAATTAAAATAAATAAATGACATACACAAATAAATTAATCTATTAGCGATACCATTTCTACAAAGATCCACATCATTTTTTTTTTTTTTTTTTTTGGCGGGGGGGGTGGCTTTGATCATTCCATGGCATCAAACTGCATCAACTTTTCAATCAGCAATGCATCGCTTTTGAAATCTCATTAAAGTGAAACATTTTGCTATACGATATTAGTTCAAATATACGACCGCCATTCCTCGGAGTGGAAAATACTGATATGTTCATAATCCAGAATAGAATGTATATACAGGGGGAAATTGGTTCAAAAACCTTAGTTCTCAGTTGTCCATCGGTGTCAATCTAGAAATTATCCAGTTTTAAACAATATTTTGTTTTGATTTCACTTGCATATATACTTAATGTAAAACTCACACTGAAAGAAGAATTCGGATATCGGAATGCCATTTTTGTTGAAAATGATCTATAGGTATTTTCTTTATCTGGTAATATAACAAAGTTACAGTGGCAACATGTTGCGTAATAAATACATTTGAAAACCCAAATTCATCCAAAATGGACTTCACAAACTTTAACCATGTAATATTCTCATAATATTTCTTCAAAGGAAAACTGCAGGAAGGTTATCTTGTTTACCTGTGATTAATGTTACCCAATATTTTATAACTCTGAGCTTTATACCTATATCTAAAGGGTGTCTACCCAATTCACTGTAGACCATAAAATTTGGTGTCGATTTCTTCGCATTCAATAAGATTTTGCAAAATTTTTAATGGACTCTATACAGGAATTATTTCCTGTTCCCCAAACTTCACAGCCATATAAAAGTATCGGTTGAATAACCTTATCAAATAAATCAAACTGAGATTTAATCGACAAGTTATGCAATCTACCCTTTTTTAGTAAATCAAAACTTTTGCTTTGAAGAAACTACCTGTTTAAGAAAATAAAACTCATAAATACGTAAAGAGGACAAATATGCCTAGGGAGCAATCCAAAAAACGCAATCCATTGGACAGACAAAACCCGGGAAGACAAATAAGAACCACAACACAACAAATAAACACTGAAAACTCAAAAACAATGAACAACGCGAACTCCTATAAAAACCATTCATTTACGATATCTATAACCTTATCGTCGTATATAAATACTAAATTATTAGATAATCTACATCTAGTGAAATAAAGGATTTTACTCTTAATACTGATTTATCAGTATAAACTTTAAGTTTCCATCTAGTACAGATATCGTAAAGAACATCAAGCTGCATTTGCAAATCGGTCTCCGATTCAGACAACAATACAGTATTATCTACCTAGATGCCGTTTGATAAACAAGAAAGGCCGATTATAGTTTTATCTGCCATGAAATTTTCTAAATCATTAACATACAGAGAAAACGTCGGCGGGGGGTTTTCACTCTGTCTGACACCTATATTACTTGTGGAAAAAAATCTGAGTATTCTATACATGTACCTTTATACTTTGTTCATTCACAAAAAATGTTAGCAAATCGGAGAAGAAAAGCTTTATATAATTTATATGCTAAAAAAACATGATGATTGCTTTAATTTTGAAACTTTGTTATTATTTGATTCTTATATTTCTAGCATTTTAAACTATCCTTGTGGAGTTTGGGGATATCATAAGTCAGATGATATTGAGAAAGTAGATTTAAGGTTTTTGAAGCGAATTTTAAAAGTCAGAAAATGTACAGTTAACTATATGGTTTATTGTGAACTTGGAAGAACGTTTGTAGAGACGTATTGCAGGTTAATTAAATATTGGTTTAAAATATTGAATTCTGATAATTGTATATTGTCTGATTGTTACCAGGATATTTTCGAACGATCTCACTCAAAATACAATGATAGATATAAATGGGCATGTAAAATAAGGTATATATTGTATTTCTATGTTTGCAAGATGTATGGTTGAACCAGGGTGTAAATAATGTAGATGTGCTTCTCTGTAAGTTTAGAGAATGTGTTAAACAGATTTTTGAGTGGAAAGGTAACATATTTTGACGAATCATCAAAGTGTATATTGTATAGACTTCTATATGACCCAAATTGTTTGCAGTATTATTTAGACCGTTCAGTCAACTGTTTTTATAAATCATATATTTGTAAATACCGTCTGTCTTCGCATAGTCTGAATTTTGAAACCGGAAAATTTTATAACATTGATAGAATTATGCGTATTTATAATGTATAGAAAAAACTTAATAGAAGACGAGTATCATTTTATTTTGATATGTGAAAAATATGACGATTTGAGGAAGATCTATATCAAACCATTCTATTGGAAAAGACCATCAACATTTAAACTTGTGCAACTTTTTTCCGTTCATAATATCAAAGAATTAAATAATTTTGGTAAATTTTTATGTCTAGCAGAAAAAAATCAGAAATTCAGTATAATGAGAACAGTTTGTTTTTGTGTTGCTGTTTGTGTTTATATGTATACTGCGTCAACCATTACTTTGTGAATATGTACTTATTTTTCACTGATGCTGATATATGTAATGTTACATTTCATATTCTATGAGCTGTATTACTTACGAATAATTATATGATAACTCTTCAACCGTGGTGAATATCTATTTTTAACTTCACTCGTGCCTAAAAACGCAAGGGATTAAACTCTTCCGCCGGAACTTGCCTTAGCTCGTGCCTAACAACGCAAGGGATTAAACTCGTGTGCGGAACTGCTACGCACACGAGTTTAATCCCTTGCGTTGTTAGGCACGAGTGAAGTTAAAAATCTATATTCACCACGGTTGATTAGTTATCCTATTCATTATATAGATTCATAGAGCGTTAAACAAAAGTTTTGACAAAAATAGTGGAATAATGATGATTAGTTTCAAATCGGCCAGTGTGTCATTCATAAAAGGAAACAATATGACTGAAAGCAGTAAGCGAGAAACTCACTTCGTGCGAATGTATGCCATTGGTGTGGCATTGGAGATTCTTTTGGTGAAAGTAATTGATCTACGGGCTTTATTACTACTATCGACGTCTTTCCACGGGTCCTAACACTGAAGTTGTGAAGACTGGCGCGAAGCTGAGAACTACGATATAATTAAAAAGGCTTAAGTTATTTTTAGAGGAATTGATTTTATGTGGGCAGCAAACATAGGTGCAGAATATTAGCTGTAATAACTATATCTTAAGACAACGACTTATCGCATTCTTATCAAGCTGAGATAGATGGGAGAGAAACCACGTGGACACGACTATTGACGCCAAAAAGAGTCAAGGACAGACTAAGTCGAAGGTAACTATCGTACGATATCTACCTTCCGTAGTTCCTCCTTCCAGAAAATTGTGATAAGAGGTGATATTTCAACACAAGTACACGTATTTCTATTTAGACTAGAAAGGGGTTTATCTGAGATGATAACAATTTAAGATAAAAAAAAATCAATTCAAAGAAAAAATTTAAATTTATTTTTCAGAGAAACGTGAATACGCATTTCGGTTTCAAACTTGTTTCTCTTTTCAAAAGTAAATATCCAGATAGGAACAATTCAATAAAATTTTCTTAAAAATCGATCTTGTTTCAATGAAATTTATTAAGATAAATTGTTTAGAAAGATGAAATAAACACTTGATAAGGACCGAAAGTAATTAACTTACATAAGAAGTTAAAATTACAGTCATTGACAGTCATACAATTGGGTCATATATGATTAAGTTTTGTGTTTATATGGATTTAGGGGCGGGGCATTCATTACTGATGCAATACCTCATGTAAGTTAATATTCACCTGTTTATAATGCTTGTGAGGAATTTTATCGTCGAGGCATATTGAGACAACACACAATTTTAAGATAATATATTATGTTGACAAAACAGAACCACAATGCTTTAAACTAAATGTAGGGTTTTAGTGAACACGGTCAAAGTTTGCATGTTTTCAATCAGAGTCCGAGTCAGTGAAATTCAATGACAGTATCCTCTTGTAACTTTTTGGTGGGGGGGGGGGTGGCCAACTGAGGTGATTGCACTTTGGTAATCCCACTTTCATTATTTGTGTTATTGATAAAGTTAAATGTTTCACCATTGATACATGTGGCGTCCTTGTGTCAACAGTCATCTGTGATGGTGGTAGTGCCAGTTGAACGTTTCATACGAAGGACGTGTTATAGTGCTTGAAGGTGTACATGTAAGGGTTCTGTTATTATTGACATTTGCATTTTCAGGAAGTCCTGCATTATAATATTTTTGGCCTGAAGTGTTATGGAGGACCTCTGAAATTCCCTTTTGTTGGTTTTCATTCAACCTTGAGTAAGTATTGATGCTTTCCACATTTTTATGTCCACTGATTTGCATTATTTCAGTATTTTGGACTCCTTTGTTTTGGAGTTTTTGAATTAAATGTTTGCAGGTACTATGATTTGTCAGGTTCCTTTCATCACTGATTGTTGGACAGGACTGAACCATTTTCTTTATCAAACTGTGGAGAGTGTTAATACCCACATGAGTCTCTTTAAACCAAAATTTCCTGTTTTCAAGATAATTTATGGAGAGGAAGAAAGGAGAGTCATCTGATCTTATTTTCTCTGGTCTTTTACTTTGGAAAATGCGAAAGGCGTTAACAGGACAGCGATTTTTGTTTTGGTGGGACCAGGCTTTGGCTTTTATTTGTTTCATGTCATTCGGGTCCCCTCCCTGTCGAGTTTTGGTTTGCCGTTCCTTTCCAAGAGAAAGATATTAATACACATTTGAATCTGTCCATATACCTATGTCTCCTAATTTTAGATCATGTTGCTCCTTGCCTCCACGCATTCCAAGGTGCGAAGAAAATGCTAAATGTAGGAAGTTAGTAATTGCAAATGGTGAATGGTTTCCTTGGAGGCCATGTTCAAACAATTGATCAACATCAGCATCTGTGATTTTATCAGATGCATGGGGTTTGTTAACAAGACCAAGACTCTTTAATTGTTTTTCCTAATACACATATCCGAATCAGCTAAATGGCGATCAGTACTACATACGAAACCTTTCAATGTGTTTGGTTCATAATCATTACCGTCCTTCTTTTTTACAGAAAGCAAAAATGTTACAACATTTTCATTTAGTTCTTCTGCAGTTCATTTAATTTCTCTGTTTTCACAGTGCCTAAGAGATAGGTCTTAAATAATTTTAGATCAGCTTTTGTTTTCTTTTTAGTGTTTTCATTTATGGTCTCCTCCAGGAAGGCATCTATGTCTTGGTAACTGACATCCTTAAATCGATTGGTAGAGTTTTCTGAATACTGTGCCCCTCCATTTCCAAAAGGATTAGTTTGTACAAGTTGAAATTCCGGAATTTCAATTTCGTCCACTTGGAAATCATTTTCCTCCACAATTTGGGACACAATTGCTGCTGTATATTTGTTTAAATAGTCTGACATCTTGACGAAAAAAAGCAGACGAAATCTTAGGAAAAAATGGGGGATTAAGGGAGCCGACAAATCATACCGCTTTTATCTTTATTTTTATATTATTGATTTTCGGTTTTTTGTGATATAATATGGCCAGAAACAACAAAATGGATTTATTTAAAACATATTCTTAATTTTATTAGTTTTATTAGTAGAATAAATGTTATGAACACAAAAAGCGTTCGTTGTTTACGCCAAGTAGTAATTTGTTTACAATCATCCATATACTCGCTTCTGTGTGTACATATTTATGACGTAGACCGACTGATCGACACCCACGTCAAATAATTTTGTTTTTGCTTACATTTTATGTACGGACTCAGTCTTGCTCTTGGTTTCAAAGAGTCAACACCTTTTTATTTTTATTTTTTACATGCTCGTGATCAAGACCATATTGGTCGAAACGTTGGGTATTTTTAACTTTTTAGTTTGTTGTTTTTTTACGATTTTATATTTGGTTTTATTCGACTTGTTTATTTCATACATTTTAGTCGTTTTATGCCCCCTTCGACAGCTGACCATTTCCATTTATATTTCTTGTTATCTATTCCTAATATACTCATTTATAACACATGCTTTACCGTTTTCCAACCCATTAATACATTTTACAATTTCTACTTCTTAAATTTCAGAATTTAAAATTAGCTAGTTTAAAACTGTATTTTCATTATCAATATTATAAACAGCACCACCTCCTTCGTATTTCTCACTACTATTGTGGTCTTTAAAGTTGTTATAAAGAATGTTGATAGGGATTTCTGGGTGAGATCTCCCTTGTTTTGTCTGAATATTCCAAAATTCTTTCCTGTTCCCTTTTTGAAGAGAACTTAGTTTTTTCCTCATATCTCCTCTATGTTCGAGCATAGCTCTACTCATCTCACGTTTATAAGTTTTCTCACTATGCTTAAGTAGGTTTCTATTTCTGTCTGATTTATCATATCTATAACGCCTTTTGGCAATACTAAACGCTTTTCTCTTTTGCCAACAATTATCTTTAAATCAAGGTTTATCATTGTTTCTCTTACCATCTGGTTTAGATTTATACTTCTTATTCATATCATAACAACCAAAAACACGTTCTGCATATTCAATCATAATATCATTAACCTTTCCTTCAAGATCAATTACACTTTTTTGTGACATATTTTCAATATTAACACCGTGTAATTCCAAAATCAGTTGATTAACCTTATCTGTATCAATATTTCCTATAATATACTCTTTAACCTTTTCAATGTCCGACTTCTTTATTTTCTTTCGGTATTGTCACCAACTAAATTTACATCTCTGCTATTGAATTTTACAGTATTTGTAAGATTTAACACTAGTTTAATGGGTGAGTGAACATCAGAAAGAAGAAATGAAAATTGTATACATATAAAATAATCTACGACACTTCTACAAGTAAAACTACCATTTGTATCCCTTCAAACTCTCCCATTCAATATAAATAAATCGTTATTTCTACAAAATTCAAGTAATTGATTGCCATAATTATTTTTGACATGGTCTTGACTATTGCGTACATATAACATACCAAACTTTTGCTAAAGAATATGCAAATTAGTCAAAGTATCTACAGAGCTATGACTGTCATCAATAATTTCAATAAAAACTTGTTCAACGCTTGTTCTTCTATTAAAATCACCATTCAGTAATATGTTGCTACAAAATGCAGATATTCTCAATAATTCAACCCAAGTTCGTTATAGCATCTACAACACTATACTTAGATTTTTCATGGGGTATATAAACATTTCCTATAACAAGATCTTTAGAAGTATTAAACAGGGATGAAGAAATTTTAAACCAAGAGACAAGCTTGCTGTCTATATCAATTTTGTGAATATATTGATCATAACCAAATGGTATTCCGTCAGATTTAATTTTACTATGGTGTTTTCTATTTTTTAATAAAAATATAAAACCAGTTACATTTATTTCGTCTAGATCATCATTCTTGACTCAGTTAAACATATAAAATCAAAAGTACTAACAAATTCTGCAAATTCAGGGAAATTTTGTCTTCTTAAAATACCACCACAATTTAAAGATAATATTTGAATTTTTACATTAAACATGGTGACTTCAGTTTTGTCATAGACGTCACAATTACTTTGGGAATCTCCGAGGGAGTTCTATCTTGTTCTGGGAGAAGAAGTACGTCTACGTTTATTTCTTTGTGAATTGTCAGGATTTACATTCTGATGCGGAGTCGGAGATGCAGTTGGTGACGACATGTTATTTTTATTTGAAGTAAATTCACAGATAAAGAAATTTGTTCTCCACAACATGTTGTTTGTTTCAGGTAATTATAACTAATTAACTATATTGGACCTTGTCTGTTTATTGTGCCAACCTTTAAGGTTTGTTATTTTTTTACCTGAGTGGTTACCTGGGTAAAGTCTATATTTAAAAAGTATATAAATAAGATAAAAAAAAGAAAGTTACGATAAATAATCAATAAATGTATTACAAAAAAGAAAAAAAAATTAAATGTTAATTATAAAAAGTTTCTCAAAATGAATGTTTACATTAGTCAATGTGAAATCTTTAATAAATTTTTATAATTTTAATTGTATATTATAATATATTTCTCAAAATGAATGGCTAATACAGTATTAATAAATGTACTTAGAACAGTTTAATAATATTAAATGAAAGGATAATCAAAGTGTTTTTGTTGGAAAATAAAACAAAAATAATTGAGGCACTCAATCTCTTTGAAGTCCCATAAAACAAATGTTTATATTAATTAAAATATTCCTTTAGTATTCTTGTTGAATAATTATTTTCACACTTAAATTAGCATGGCTAATGCACATGTCCAAGTAATTTTTTTAGAAAATGGGCGAGGAGAATTTTATCTTCTTCATAAACCTCTGAAGATATTCCAGTGTCCTTTGGTCGTCCACACTACAATATTTGATGAAGAATTACGCGGAACTATCCGACCAAAGAAAAGAAAGTACAGACAGCAGGACGACCGTCTTCAGCGTCTCAAAGAAAGACTTAAATTCTTGTAGGTGCAATGGAAATAATGGATTATGCAGATGCTGCTGGACACCTTCTTCACTTTGACTAAATTCAGTTTAAAAGACATTTGTTTATGTTGTTATGATTGTTTTTAATTCATTCATTGCTGACAAAATATGATAATAATATGTTATAATATAAAATAAATGTCTATATTAATATTGATGACAAAAGTTAGAAAGAAAATGTCATAAAATATTGTTTTCAACATTTATTTCTTTATTGGTTTGTTCATTAACAAAGGGTAGTTTATTGTAGGAAATAGACTATAGGTCACCTAAGCGATAATTCCTTTTTACCTGTACACCATTCCCACTTAGCCAAAATGATTTTCCTATTGAAATTTCAGAATTTTGTCAAGTGGGAATAAACCGATACATTGTATGTATACAGGTGAACCGTTTTGGTTGACAAAAACAGGGGGGTTTCAAATTTCCATAACGCTACATTTTTTAAAATAATTATTATAGCATTTTAATAAAGGTGTGTGTGTGTAGGTCGGCACAAATTTGAATGCAGATGAATTATAATTTGAAATGTCAGATAAGTAACATTTTTAAAAATAATTTTAATAATTTATCTTCTTTACAATTATATATTGTAAACATTTAATATATTATATCATATAATTAATTTTATTTGCTCGTATGAACCATATTTATTTCGTTTTGACAAAGGATGAGTGCCGCCATTTTGAAATAAGACAAATCTGATCGAAAATGACCAAATTTTCATATGAAATGGTACGGGCGTACATCTAGAACTAAGCTATCGAGTTATCCTTTGCTGAAGAGATATGCACTCCAACAATATGTACACAACACCGACTAAGCGATAGATATCGGTTGCGTATTTCGAGAAATTACGGGTTAAATGAGGTGCATTTAACCAATTTATCGAAACATTACATAGACATAACGTACATATATGGAAATATTGCACCATAATTTAAATTGAGAAGGGACGGGACTAGATCGTGATTTAAGGTTTCTCTTATCGAAAAATATGTAGATGAATGGTACTAACACATAACACTAGTTCTTAAATCATTTAGTTTAATAGAATCGAGAATGGAACGGGGAATGTGTCAAAGAGACAATAAACGACAATTTTTTTTAAAGTGTCTCAATGCATTTCTATTAACATTCATGTCTGATACGTCACAAAATCACGTAATGACTGCCATAGTTGGATATGCGGCATGTAGTTATATTGTAATTACGACAAATTTTATTGTATCACTTTAGAGATAATTATATGTTTTCAGTATTCTTATCTGTCTGTGTCCTAGATTTTCACATAAAATTAACAATTGTCATGTATTACAGCGGCAAAATAACTTCACGGATTATAACAGAATCAAAGATTAGCCTAACCACAAAAATGGTTCTTAAGCTATCATTTTCATTAAGCAAGTGTTGATTGGGACACTGAAAGGCTCTTTGAATTGAAATAAAACTTTCTTTATGTTGACTTTCACAATAAGCACTAATAAACATAATAGAAACTCCACTGGCATCAACATTTCTTTTATAAATCACTGTTTCTCCAACTCAATTTAAATAATTCAGACATTAGTAATCTTCTGTAATGAAAGTTGAAATAATCTATACTATTATTTCCTCAGAAGTGACATGTCCCACAAGGGATTTGTCGAGATAAGGAGGCTATAAAATTTACTTTTGAAGTATTTTAGTAGAACAAACAGATACCAGATCAGCAGATAATAATCTGACATTAAGGGGACATTTTAAGTTGCTTGAAAAGTTATCAATCCCCCAAAATTTGTACAAATGTAGCTGTCACTAACCGAACATAAGATCAAGTTGTTTCTTGTCGTTAAAAGGTACTCCCTACCTCAAAATGTGATCTTTCATTATAAAATCACAAAGCTAATAAGGGTTTTCAAAATTACAATAATAATTGTCTTGTTTCTGTCGTAAATGCCAAATTTTACATAAAAACTTTAGTACAGTCAAACCTGATGTAAAGGGCACCTCTATATATAACCTCACTGTCTAATAAGGGCACTTTGAACATGTCCCCATTATGAAGAAAACTTGTAAAATCAACCTCTGTATAAAGGGTACCATCTCATAAAGGGAACATCTCTTTAGTCCCATTGGTGCCCTCTATACACAGGTTTGACTGTAATTCACTACATTTAAAATACCATTTAAAGAAAATGCATTAAATAACTAGAGGCTCTAAAGAGCCTGTATCGCTCACCTGGATTTAACTTTTCACCTTGAGCAGTCAATTTGGCTGGTTTTTCTATAGGTTTCTATGTTAAACTAGGTTCAGCTGTGGTAGTCATCTTGGGTGACTGTCCAGGTCAATGGACACATTTCTAAAAGAGAACCATCTAAGGACCATTTATGCTAAGTCTTGTTCCAACTGGCTAACTGGTTTCAGACAAGATTTTTTAAATGAATTTTCCTATATTTAACTAAGTTCAGCTGTGGCGGCCATCTTGGTTAACAATCCGGGTGATCCGACACATTTTTGAAAGAGGACCACCTAAGGATCAATGGTGCCAAGTTCAGTTCCAACTGGCTCAGTAGATTCAGACGAGAAGATTTCTGAGTGAATTTCACATAGGGTCCTATGTTAAACTAAGTTCGGCTGTAGCGCCCATCTTGGTTCACAGTCTACGAAATCGGACATATTTCTAAAAGAGGACCTCCTAAGGACCATTTCTGCCAAGTCTGGATCCAATGTGTCAAGTGGTTTCAGACCAGAAGATTTTTCAATGAATTTTCCCATAGGGCCCTATGTTAAACTAAGTTCGGCTGTGGCGGCCATCTTGGATGACAGTCCGGGTCATCGGACAAAATTCTGAGAGAGGACCAACTAAGGACCATTGCTACAGTGTTCTAATTGGCTTAGTGGTTTCAAACAAGCAGATTTTTGAGTGAATTTCCCATAGGGTCCTATGTAAAACTTAGTTCGGCTGCGGCGGCCATCTTGGTTCACAGTCCACAAAGTCGGACACATTTCCGAAAGAGGACCTCCTAAGGACCATTGCTGCCAAGTCTGGCTCCAGTATGTCAAGTGGTTTCAGACAAGAAGATTTTTCAATTAATTTTCCCATAGGGCCCTATGTTAAACTAATTTCGGCTGTGGCGGCCATCTTGGTTAAAAATCCGGTTCATCGGACACATCTCTGAAAGATGACCATCTAAGGACCATTGTTGCCAAAGTCTGGTTCCAATTGGATTTTCCCATAGGGAACTATGTTAAACTAATTTCGACTGTGGCGGCCATCCAGGTCATCGGACATATTTCTGAAAGAGAACCTTCTAAGCACCATTACTGCCAACTTCGGTTTCAATTGGCCTTGTAGTTTCATAGAAAAAGATTTTTGAAATTCATCCCCCTTTTTCTATTTTTAGTAACAGCAGCCATGTCGGTTGAAAGTCGGGGATGTCGGGCATAGTTTTGAATAGGGCCAGCCAAGGACCATTCCACCAAAGTTTGGTCTCAATTGGCCAGTGGTTTCAGAGGAGAAGATCTTTAAAGGAAAGTTTATGCTGGATGCCGTCTTGAAAGGGCAAAAACTCCTATAAGGGATCAATCCATGACTTTGGTAATGTAGATATTTGTAGATCTTACTTTGTTGAACATTTTTGCTCTTCACAATTTGTCTTTTCTATAATAATATTCAAGATAATAACCTAAACCTGCAAAATTTCCTTAAAATTAACAATTCAGGGGTAATAACCAAACAAAGGGTTGACCGATTCGTCTGAAAATTTTATGGCAGGTAGATCTTGACCTGATGAACATTTTTACAACATGTCAGTTTTGCTCTAAATGCTTGTTTTTGAGATATAAGAGAAAAACTGCAGTTTACCCTATTTTTTAAACATGTCGACCATGTTGGTCAGCAGGCGGGGTCGTCGGACACATTTTTTAAACTAGATACCCTAATGATGCTGGTGGCCAAGTTTGGTTCCATTTGGCCCAGTAGTTTCAGAGGAGAAGAATTTTGTAAAAGTTAACGGACGACGACGGACGACAGACACCAAGTGATGAGAATAGTTCACTTGACCCTTTGGGTCAGGTGAGCTAAAACTTATGTAAACCAGCTTTCTTAAACAGCTAAAAAAGGTGGGTTTTTTTACTATACCCGCCTATATTTACTTCTGGAATTTGATAAAGAGGTGCATATTAAGTACATACCAATGTACATAGCCTCCTTACAATAATTGCTTTTCAGTTTGGCATTCCATTTTTAGTTCACCTTGCCAAAGGCAATGTGGGCTTTTGTCATCCGTCCGTCGTCCGTCCGTCTGTAAACTTTTACAATTTCATCTTCTCCTCTGAAACCCCTGGACCTTTTAAACTGAAACTTAACCCGAAGCTTCTAAGGAAGGTCCTTTACAAAGTTTGCATAAATCATCCCGGTCCGTGAAACAAAATGGCCGCTATGAGCATTTACATGTTCTGATTGGTCGAAATTTAAAACTTCTCCTCTGAAACCGTAAAGACAAATGAACTGAAGTTTGGTGTGGAGCATCTGTGGAAGGTCCTTTACAAAGTTTGCATAAATCAGCCCGGTCCGTGAAACAAAATGGCTGTCATGAACATTTACATGTTCTGATTGGTCGAAATTTAAAACTTCTCCCCTGAAACCGTAAAGCCAAATGAACTGATTTTTGGTTTGGAGCATCTATGTAAGGCCTTTTACAAAGTTTGCATAAATCATCTTGGTCCGTGAAACAAAATGGTCGTCATGAGCATTTACATGTTTTGATTGGTCGAAATTTAAAACTTCTTCTCTGAAACCGTAAAGCCAAATGAACTGATTTTTGGTATGGAGCATCTATAGAAGGTCCTTTACAAAGTTGCATAAATCATCCCGGTCCGTGAAACAAAATGGCCGCCATGAGCATTTACATGTTCTGATTGGTCGAAATTTAAAGCTTCTACTCTTCTGAAACCGTAAAGCCAAATGAACTGATTTTTGATATGGAACATCTATGGAACGTCATTTACAAAATTTACATAAATCATCCCGGTCCGTGAAACAAAATGGCTGCCATGAGCATTTTCATGTTCTGATGGGTCGAAATTTAAAACTTCTTCTCTGAAACCGTAAAGCCAAATGAACTGATTTTTGGTATGGAGCATCTATGGAAGGCCTTTTACAAAGTTTGCATAAATCATCTTGGTCCGTGAAACAAAATGGTCGTCATGAGCATTTACATGTTCTGATTTGTCGAAATTTAGTTTAAACATATTTATTCAAATAAATATTCATACATATGTACAATACAGACTGAGCATAACAAAATAGGATTCAGAAACAAGCTGTAAGCTTATGTAAATCTGTTTCCTTGTTTCACACAAACAAATAATCAAGACGAAATGCTCGTTACACAAAGAGAAACTATGCATACATAACATTATTTATATCATTCATGACTGTTATATTTAAAAAAAAAAGAAAGAAAAAGAAAAGTGATGTATCAAGGTGTAAATCTTTTACTCTTTATGATAAAGTTCTGAACTTCGAAATTTAAAACTTCTTCTTCTCTGAAACAGTAAAGCCAAATGAACTGATTTTTGGTATGGAGCATCTATAGGAGATCCTTTACAAACTTTGCATAACTCATCCCGGTCTGTGACCATTTGAATTGAGGGGAAGGGGGTGTGGGGTGCTGGCAGATTTGATGAGGTCAGAAAATTTATTTACACATTTTTGCTTTAAATGGGAAAAAAAATCAACAGCATATTTTGATAATTATAATATTTCCTATATGCCATGCGTCTTAAACTGTGTGTTGAGCATCTTTTTTTTTGCATCTGTCCATCATGGACAATCTACCTATGAAGAAACCAGAAGCCTAGCATAAAAAATGCCTCAGAAATTAATGTTTTAAGCATATTTTGAAAATTCGCTCATGTTCGGTCCCAATTTTCTGTCCATGAATGAAATCAAAATTTTAAAACCTTATTGAGCATCTACATCATATGTACAATCATTCTATAATCAAAGTAGAAGCCTAACATCAATAATCAATAAGGAGTTGATGTAATATTCATATATTGATTTCGTCAATTAAGCGAAAATGAAAATTTTGAAACCGGTCTTTCCATCTTTACACCGTGGACAATTTACCTATAAAGAGCTAGAAGTCTACAATAAAAAATGCTTTAAAAATTGATTTTAAGGCATATTTTGAAAATTCGCTCATTTTCGGTCCCAAATGTCGCTCCACGAAATCTTATTGCGCATCTACATCACATGTACAATCATTCTGTAATGATCGTAGAAGCCTTGCATCAATAATGAACGAGGAGTTGATGTCACAAGCATATTATGATTATTCGCTCGTTTTCGGTTCACATTTCACCCAATGAGCGAAATCAAAAATTTTAAAACCATATTGCGCATCTACAGGATGGTTGGGTAAGGTCAGATAATTTAGCCTTCTGTAGCGGCTATTAGTCTACTCTTTTTCGAAAACTACAGATGGGGTCTTTAGCGTGCAGGGAGTGTGGCATTCTCCAAACACGCTACCCACTATGCTCCGCGGTTCAATGCTGGAGCGAAAAGAACGTTCTAATCACATAAATCGAACATAACTAATTAATTGAAAACTGAATATGTGATAAAATACAATAATCATTTAAATTATTTGAATTCTTAAAATCAAATTTTCATATGTTTCTAAGTTTCATATATTGAACTTCATGCTATTTCTGATTAAAAGTGACTTACCTTTGTCTTTCAGAGATAAGGCTTAGTTTTATGTGAATTCTTTATAGCTTCTGTTGTAGTACAAAATACTAAAGTTAAATTATGGCAGATAATTTGAATACTTCCAGACATTACCTCATGGGAACAATACAGACAGTTTCCGACTGTAAAAAGACTTGATATAATGTCACATATAAATATATATTGTTAATTATCCCCGCATTTAATTTCTATACAGTATTGTCACATATGGTATGTGGATGCGAAATAAGGTTTTAGAATTTTCATTTTCAAAAATTGGGGTCCACAGGGGGCGAATTTTTAAAATTTGGAATTTAAGCTTATGACCTAAACCCCTCTTTTATTTTTCATTTTATGCATTTAATTTCTATACAGTATTGTCACATACTGTATGTAGATGTGCAATAAGGTTTTAGAAGACTGGGGCGCGCTATGAATAGACACCACACCCAGGGGGCGCTAGGTACACATGTTAACAGATGGAGGGAATAGACCATAACCTACCAAGACAGGGCGAAAGTAATACTCCCTACAACACGCCGCGGACCCCAGGACCTAGGGACGGTATAGGGAAATAATGGGACATGAGACCAGAATCAGGGACATTAACCATGGATCAAGGCCCAAACACATACAATCTAGGGTAATAGAAGATAATAGTAGGATGTCAGCCAATGAAAAATTAGATGTCCTGCCCAAAACACTAAAATATGATGGCAAATCAAACTGGCAGGCATTTTACATCAAGTTTTCCCGTTATGCAGAAGTAGCAGAGTGGTCCGTAGGGGATTGTCGTGATCACCTCTGTTGGTGTTTAGAGGGGAAAGCTAGTGAATATTATAAACTGATTATCGAACGCAACAGAAATGTTGATTACACAGATTCGTAAAAATCCTCGAGAAAAGGTTTTGGTTTAAGGAATCGCCAGAGACAGCCCAGGTCAAGTTTATTAATGCACACCAAGGGCCCGAAGAGTCCCTAGAGGATTGGGCGGATAGAGTGTTGTCCCTTGCTACTATAGCGTTTAGAGAATAGTCGGATGAGCACATATATCAGCAGGCCATCCTCAGGCTATGCCAAGGGGCCGTTGATAAAGAAGCAGGAAGTTATGCTTCCAATGTTAGACCTCAGAGTATTGAAGAGGTTATAGATAAGATAAGGTGGCACTATTATATCTACAAAGTTATTTATGGAAAGGCCCTAGAAAAGAAGTTAGGTATAAGGGGTCTGGGTCTAGTAAAATTGGACAAGACAGAAGCCCATCTTACGTCCAAGAATCAACTTCCCAGGGTTCAGATTCTAGCTCAGGGCATTCGGACTTCACTCGCCTTGAAGAGCATATGGGTACCATAAAAAAAGAACTTGACACCGAGGTTGGCACATTTTTGGGAAAAGTTGACAAACTGACGGCCACTTATGGTCAGATAGGTAATGACATTGACAAAGTAAATTCTCAGTTTGATAGGTTGAGTACATTCGTTAGCACATTGTCTCCAGGGCTAACCCCACAACCATTTCCAATGGAGACTGCCCAATTTAGCCCTCTGCCATATTCCGGTGAACCTACACCTTGTTATAGATCAGGGTGGAGACTGGTCATTTTAAGGATTGTCCCAAAGTGGAACCCACCGCTACAGACCGAAAAACCTTATTGGTGGAGAAACCTAAATCCCAACGTAGCATCACACAGATATGGCCGTTAAACTCCAACGGGGCGACTCAAGAGACCGGAGATCGTCCCCGATAAGTAAACAAGGTCTCCACCCACCTGTCTGCAGATCAGTTAGGTCCACCAATAAGAGTAAAACAACTTTAATTTTGGATAACCAAGTACCAAAACTTGATACAGTGTGTTTAACTCCGAAAGAGGCAACTTCATACCAAGAGGGGCCACTTGATGAGTCCCCTGTGGTCTCGGGGGGAAACAATGACTGCGGTCAAAAAGGACAACCCAGACAAACATTGGTCACAAACAGAAAACCAACCTAGGCCAATTGCCAAGTTCTCAGTTGCCCGTCGAACTTCAGATATCTCTGGTGTACATGTACCTTTGACAGACAATACCTGTAAAGTATGCCTAAAACAGTCTAATAGAATACTGTGGATTCATTTATTTTCGTGGATACCAATTTTCGTGGATAGAGGAAAAAAGGCATTTCGTGGGATACCTAAATTCGTGGATTGCTGGCTAGAAAAAAAATATAAAAAGATATTGAAATACTAGTATACTGAAACTGATCAAGTGGGGCCACCTGCCACATGTTCAGGCTAGACAGTTACCCCCAACTAAACTCCTGATATCTCACAGGCAGGATCGGTGCCGGAATTTACTGAAAAACCCTCTCGCAGAGAACCCTTAACCCAGACAGTCACATATGATCAACATGATCATACTTCTGATGTAGACCAGAAGGCTATTCTGGAGGAAAGTACAAATGAAAAAGAGGAACCACCAGTTGTGTCCCCTGCAGCTCCAATATAAATATGCTCTAATGACCCAGATAATGAGAGTAGTTTATTGCCAAGAGAATCTATAGGGAAGGACACAAAAAGAGTATCAAGTGGGACCACTTGCTGTGTCCTACACTGGCCCAGCCCCTGAAATCCCAGATAGTATACCTGACATATCTGACGATGACAAAAGTGTGTTCTACACAGAAGATGGAACACTTAACGGATATCCAACACCCTACAATAAATAGTCCAGTAGAGTCTTTCTCTCAGCAAGTCAGCTTAGATACTGAAAGTATTGGGGAGAGTCTCGATACTACAGACCTGTTTAGTCTCACCTTTGACGACCTCAATCTGTTTATTGAGGACAATATTAAAGGGAATGATTTTCAGGAGGAAAAGGCGGACTCTGTATTTCCATTCCAAGAGGAACCCGACAGTTCATTATTTGAGGGAGGGACTCATTACTGACAACGAGGCCAATTTCGCTTTCTAAAGTTCTTCCCAAGTAGATGAGACCACACCAGTCGGGGGGACTGAATCCACTACTGAAGATGAGTTGATAGTTTCAGACATCTCAGTAAATAGTTATGAAATTAACAGGCATGAAATAGACTTGTTGGGACCAAAACCAACAAACTCCCATTGCAGGTTCATGATAAATCCACTATTGCAGTAGAAGACACTGCTGCAGAAGACAGTTTAATATCTGGGAATATCTGGGAAGACCCTTGACAACCCTCCGCCCGTGATAAGAAAGGCTTTAATGAAAACAGTTGGGGAGGGAATGGTAACTTTGGGTTTTGTTGTAGGGCCGATTAATGTTGAGATAGGCCCACAGAAAATTACCACGAACTTGTATGTTGGTCCTATTCTTGACGACATATCGCTAGGATTGGACTTTTTGAAAAGGAATGGCAAAGATCTAAATCTGTCTCAGGATGACATAGCAGGTAGAGAGGAGATAGCCCCAATGACAATAAGCCAAGTTTGCCAAAAAGAACCCAATGTTAGGCAGGGAACCACAAGACCAGTTAAATTGTCCGATGTAGTCTTGATTGTAATCTTCCTATCCAGTTTGGTGATTTGGGGGTGAGTTCTTAGACCTATTCTGTCATCCACAGTTGCCCAAGGTGTCAGTTGTCCATAGAATTGTTGCCCCACCTAACGTTGTTGTTGATGAGTGGCCAGTTAGATCAGAAAACAAATGTACATTATGTATTTAATGATAGAACTGTTGTCCCGCCTAACGCTATTTTTAGGATGAGAGGCCAGTTAGACCAGAGAATGATTAACTTGTCCCTTCATTTATTAGGGGGGTCCAAAGATCCGTTAAGGGAGGGGAAGAGGGGAATCAATTAGTCAGTGAAATGGACGATTTAGCATGTCAGTTTGACATTGCTGAAAATAAGAGGAAATGCCACATGATGAGCAAAAACGGTGTTTGGGACTTGAATGAGAAACCAAGCCGGTTCCTGTGTAGAGTTATAATGAAATTTAATAGAACATGTAGGAATTGCATTCATTTTGTGCAAGGGGGTTTTAAAAGATAAGAGAGGTTGAAACGGTCTAAAAAGGTCCTACAAAATTGCCACAGACTTAGGGCAATGGAATCCTTGAAATTTGTGACAAAGGTTAAGGAGGGATCAGACATGCAGACAGTGGAGACCAAAGACTGTGACAAGCTTACCCTGGCAGATAATACTGAAGTCCTGAAATTCAATGGTCATGAAAAATACTGTTTGTGTGAAGATTATGCACATGGTATTATGATTCAGTGTGATGAGTGTCACGGGTGGTTTCATGGTCAATGTGTCAATGCTACGCCACTTGAGGCACAGAGTCGCCCCTTGTGGTCTTGTCATTTCCCAGTATCCATGTGGAGAAGTCGCCCACACTGGAGCAGGCTCCTCAGTCCCCAGAAACTCTAGGGAATTGTCCACACCTCCGGTATTGTTAGAGCAGAAGGCAGTAAGTGAACACTCAGACCTTGGTGCGACTCTAAGTAATCCTGATGCTCCACGGGTCACCTCCTCAGTTTTCTTAGTTCAGGTTCTGCCAAGGTGGATGATTTTGTCTTTGAACCTGACCCTGCGTCCTCACATTTTGATGAGGAGACACAGGGTAGTGGTGAGTTGGATAAGGAAACAGATTAAAGTTTAGACCGGGGGCATGGCAAGAGGGCACCCATGTTCCTGGGTGCCCACTAATCAATTACTCTGTTGACGAGAGGGTACCCAAGCCCGGGAGTGCCCTAAAACTGACTACTCTTTTGATGAGGAGGCTTGGAAGGAGGGCCTGGGTAACAAAGAACTTTAGGCCCCCACTCAGTCTGATCAGAGACATCAAACAGGATTGCCCCTATCAGTCCCAGTTTGGCCAGAAGTTAAGAAAAGCCTAGGCCCAGTCTGAGAAAAAAGTTACGACTAAAGAGGCGGGAGGCACTTTCTAAACTCCCGGCTGAAATTAGAAATAAGAAACCAAAAGGTAGGGAACAACCACCTGGGCCACGCATTATGCCCACAGGTTGTATTATTAAGTATACTGAATCCAGTACAGAGGGACCAGCTATTGAGTTCCTCTACCAATACCTCAGGGTCAAATGTTCAATCTATGGTGGAAAGTAGAGCTAATGGCTCCTAGATAAGATTATACAGGCCATCCCAGAACGGAATCGAATGCTCCTAGTGGAGGGACGTCTTGGGAATAGCCGGGGCAGTACCAAAGATCCCACTTAGGAAGGCAACAGTAACTTCTAAGGGTAGGGATCCAGCCAGATTCCCATATCCAGTTATAAGGTCAGTTGTTTTACAGTCGGAAATAAAGGATCGGCAGAAATTGGGAAGGGGGAGAGAGTATCTCAGCGGTAGAACACCCAAACATGCAGCCCAGTATAATGACTGTTATGATAATAAGTTGGGCTGTCTTCTACAGGACCGTAGGGTAACCGCTTTAGGGGAGATTGGGTTAGATTTTGAAAGGGCTTCCTCAAGAGTTAGAGGGCTAGAGGAGTCCATATTTAGATGGGCTCTTCAGCGTGCCCAGGAGGATTTCCCTTGATCCACCTGAGAGGAGCCAAGGAGGACCCCCTAAATCAGGAGGTAGGAGTCAGATGTAGGGAAATTTTAAAGCAAATGGGAGTAAGTAAAGATCAGAAAATCCATTTGCATTGCTTTGTATGAGGTACAGCAGAATACCAGGCGTGGACCTATGTTGGGGCGTGTATTTTTTGGGGTTCACAAGAAGTGTTGAGAGGTTCACCAGGGAACAGGTTTGGACCCTCAGGAACATGCGAGAGACAGAGTTCCTGTTGGAGTCTGATGCCCCTTATTTCCCACCAGTAAGAGGAAGAATTGGTCACCCCTGTTACATTGGGGAGGTGGCCAATACGGTGGCAAAAAAAGGAATAAGGGAGACTCTGGAGGGGGCAACCCATAACTGGGAACGCCTATATCTCTAGGAGTATCCTTAGGGATCAATAAAATATCGATAAAGTTGTATATAGCAGTGATAAGGCTGGGGAACAGTCATGTTAATACGTTACATTTGTCCTTGGTGTATTTTAGTTAAATCTTAACCTTTGTTGTGGTCAGGGTCCACTGCCCACTTAATTTGTATAGGAGATTGTCATTTATTTTATACTAATCCTCCTTTGTATATGGGAAAGGGGAGGTCAATGGTCTAAAAATACTGTTTGTGGGTCACCTCGGGGATCGGGAGAGACCCGGGTGAGAACATTCTGAGGGTTGGGATTTGTTTCAGGTGGACCACAGAGATGGAAGAAGACAGTAACCAGGCAACACCCGTTGCTATACTCCACGTGGGGTCCTAAATCGGGTTAGTGGGGTCCCATGGTTTCGGTTGCCCCTTTATCTTATAAACCCTTAGTATATGGGGCCTTCTTTTCAAAACAGAGAGGAGTGTAGTGACGGTCGGGATACTGATTTAGGGGCCAGAGTTACGTCACGAAGAGATTATCCAGAATTCTCTCTCTGTTTGAAAGTCCTTCATACTGAAAGACGTAATATTTATATATCCAGTGGAATCCAAGTATTTATAGGTAAACCCTAGGCCTAGGACGTTTCGGACTAGGACATTTCGGACAACGGAAGTTTCGGCCAAATTTTATATTTTGAAATAAATAATCTAAATATCTATAAACAAAATTAGTAATATTAATGTAATGCAATTATATTTAATTTTTTTATTATTTTGCTTATTCTTTAATTAATTTTTTTAACTAATTGAAAATAATTATTTTAAATATTGTGCAATTTTAATTATTATTTTTTGATCCACTTGATATTTAAGAATAAAATAATTAGAGGAATGAATTAATTATTCTAACTAAAAAAATTCTCAAAACTGATAATTATTTTTAATCAACAGCAGATTAAGGTAATTAATATCAATAAATTGAATTGCCAAAAACAATAGAGGCAAAGATCAAAAGCAATCATCACCTTATACATTTGTATCTATTGTTTTTAAAATATTTTGGCTGTTATTTTATATTTTAAAACTTAACTCATATTTGTATGGCTTCTGTTGCTTAAACATACACAACCTCAGCAAAAAGTGTCACAATGCCAACTTCATAAAATAAATGTCCGGAATATCCTAGGTATCACAATATACACTTCATAAAAAGTTGATCGAAATGTCTGCCTTGGAAAAAAAATGGTCGAAACGTCCGCCTTGGAAAAAGAATGGTCGAAATGTCCGTGTCCGAAATAAATGTCCTAGTCCGAAATGTCCTGTTCGAAACGTCCGCGCACCCCTCATCCCATCTTGTCAGAACCGTCCATAATTCCCCGTATAGGTGAGACAGAGACAAAGATAACGTTTTATAACTGGATATTGAGAGAAGTTTATTTTGCAGAATTTATTACTCAACACTGACCTTTGCGAACTAGGGCTCTTGAATAGCGAACGTGTCCGAAGATATACCTAAGTCCCCTGGATAGGTGGTGTATGGAAGCTGCTATAACCTTTCTATTGAGAGCTGGGAAGCGGGAGAAAGTCTCCTGGTCTCCTGGTCGTTATTTCCTCAACTGTACTTAGAACTCGACCCAGACCTGAATATGGCCAAATCCCCACAACAAAACCATGGATTCTGAATTACATGCATTTTGATATTTCTGGGAAGAGTATATTATCAAAACATACTCTTCATGTATCTTATTTTGTTGTGGTCAGGCATGGGGCGAATTACATTGCAATGTAATGCATTACATTACAATTACTTTGAGAAAAGTAGCATTATATTACAATTACAATTACAATTACGTGTATTTTTGAAAGTAATGCATTACATTACTATTACTTTATCAAATTAATGCATTATTCTACACATTACATTTTATACATTTTATTATCAAAAGAAACATATATACAACATTTTATACTGAATCTTGGTAACCATTAAACATGGTTTTAAAAGTCTACACAAGGTGGCTGTTACATTTAAGCATCCTTGAAGTTTCAAATGTATCATCTCAATGTTATTTAATTACTTTTAAACCATAAATTAACTTGTCATAAGAAAGGAATTGGTTGTTATACAAATTAATTAATGGTTTTTGACAGGTGTCAATTATTGATTATTCAACTTATTTCTTTGATCTTTAAATATCAATGTATAGGTTTTTGTCTCGCCTTGACGGAGTCAAAAGGCGAGACACAGGTATGCTGTTTCCGGCGTCGGCGGCGGCGGCGGCGGCGGCGGCGGCGACGGCGTCAACAATGTATTAGTTTATGATTAGCTCAGTTTTATGGGGATCCACTAGTGGTAGGTCAATGATAATTGGTATGCAGATGTATTACCATTGCCACATCTCATTGCCATGGAGATTATTTGGCTCCGCCCCCTCAGTCATGGTCTATTGACTTTGAATGATTTGCTTACTTTACATGTATTAGTTTGTGATTAAGTCAGTTTATGGGGATTCAATAGTGGTAGGTCAATGATAATTGGTATGCAGATGTATTACCATTGCCACATCTCATTGCCATGGAGATTATTTGGCTCCACCCCCTCAGTCGTGGTCTATTGACTTTGAATGGTTTGCTTACTTTACATGTATTAGTTTGTGATTAGGTCAGTTTATAGGGATCCACTAGTGGTAGGTCAATGATAATTGGTATGCAGATGTATTACCATTGCTACATCTCATTGCCATGGAGATTATTTGGCTCCACCCCCTCAGTCCTGGTCTATTGACTTTGAATGGTTTGCTTACTTTACATGTATTAGTTTGTGATTAGGTCAGTTTATGGGGATCCACTAGTGGTAGGTCAATGATAATTGGTATGCAGATGTATTACCATTGCCACATCTCATTGCCATGGAGATTATTTGGCTCCACCCCCTCAGTCATGGTCTTTTGACTTTGAATGGTTTGATTACTTTACATATATTATGAGTCTGGTGAAGAGGAACCTTGAGAGATCCTGCACTGGAAATCAACTATAAGTAACTATAAGTAACTATAAGTAAACAACCAAAATTATATTTTATTGGACACAAAGCCAAGCAAAAAGATTTTTGTCTCGCCATGATGAGGTTTGGTTGAAAGCTACATATAGGTATGCTAATTCGTGCATATTCATTGACTGAATATTTGCATAACTTACATGTTAAAGTATTGCTATCAGTGGCGGATCCAGAACTTTTTGTTAGGGGGGGGGGCGCTGACCGACCCAAGGGGGGCCCACTCCAGTCACGCATCAGTGATTCCCTATATAATCAACCAAATTTTTCCCAAAAAATTATTGTATTTAGGTTTGGGAACGACTTATAATAAGTCAATGGTATTTGGTATCCAGTTGTATTAGCATTCACACATCTCATTTAAATGGAGATTGTTTAACCATGTAACTCAGTCATGGTTCATTGACTTTGAATATTTGCATAACTTGTGTAAGATGTTAAGGTATTGCTATTATGATTTCAACATTTGCATAATCAAAATTACAAAAAGGCGAGACATATCTCTGTGATAACAGTTTATTCAATTACTAATAATAGTCTATGAAAATGATTTCAAATAAAAAACAATATCTGATAAAAATAAAAACAATTGTTTTCATCACATGCTTTTTTAGTTAAAGCAAAATACAAATTATTGTAGTTATTGAAACTCTTATGTTTAGATGTGTTGCAAAGTTGGAAGTTATCTTTAGGCTGCCTGATATCACAGAAAAGCAGTGCTTTGGAATTTGTATTTCTATCTTTAATATTTGTTGAAATGTCAAAATGGTCTAATGTATTCGACATCCTTATTCCAAATAACAAAATGTACTAAAAAATGATTACTTAATAGAAATTTATGTTTATCCCTGGTGTTTAAACCTTGGGGCATTAAAGCTATTTTATTTTCTCACAGGTGATCAATGTTCAGAGAGAAAGTAAAAAGTTAATTTTCGTATGTTTATAAAATAGATCTGTTTTAATTATAAGTATAAATACTTCAGTATTAAGGTTAGATGAAGAAAATCATTAGTTGACAACAGTTCAAAGTTACACTTTTTGTTAATGATTTAACTAGACATTGATTTTTTTTAAAGTTTCCTTTTTATTTTTAGGAAAAAATAAAACAGTAGGTACATATTATCCCTGAAATTTGTAACAATATATAGCACTTAGTAGACAGAAGTAATGCTATGTAATGCCATGTAATGCATAAATGCCAAAATTGGGGCAGTACACATTACATGCATTACTTTGGAAAATGTAATACATTACAGGGCATTACAATTACAAATTAGCATTACCTCATGCCTGCTTGTAATCTATGTACAGCATGCCTGGTTGTAATCTATGTACAGAGACTCTTGTAACATTTTTAACAGATTTATAGCCTTCAAGGCATTGTTCCTAATATTTTGTGCCTACATCTTCCCAAATTGAAAAATCACCTCGATGGTCCCGTGGTATCTTGCTCGCCTAGAGTGCGGAAGGTCACAAGATCGATCCCCAGCCAGGTCAAACCAAAGACATTTAAATTGGTATTGGCTGCTTCTCCACCAAGAAAGTGGCATTTAGGAGTTAGAGCAAAGAAACGGTTGGCTCGAAGTCAGTATAATATGTTCGGGTGGGTTAATATGTCTGCGGACTTTTACCCCATGAGTTAGCACCTTCGAAATCCGACTCAGCGTGTCGCTCTAGTACAAAGCAGGATTCATATTCATATCATATCAACAAATCTCGTCCTGATATGCACATATCGGTTGCTATTGGACCTTAAACAATAATTCATCAATCATCCATCTTAAGTTTAAACAAAAAAAATCTTCTAGAAATTCCTGTTTTTGTTATCTCCCTTTTTATCAGGTTCTCCATAGCAATATGAAAATCTTCATTTTACATGTTATTTGCAACCCAAAACAGCCGATGAATGACAATATGTGTTCATAATAGCCGTTCAATGCAGATAAATCATTGTTATTAAGGAAAAATACGTCTTTAAACAGTGACATGATCACGTAAAGGGACATGCGCGGTACAAGCTTAAATTGACAGTTTTTCGGAATTCCACCCCTGTGGGCCCCAATTTTATAAAATCAAAATTATAAAACCTTATTACGCATCTGCATATGGTGCTTGACAATATATATAGAAATGAAATGTATAAATTGAAAAATGAAAGACGAGTTTAGGTCACAAGCTTGAATTAAAAATTTTCGAAGTTCAACACGTGTGGGCCCCTTGTTTAGAAAATCAAAATTCTTAAACCTTATTGCAAACCTACAGGTAGTATGCAACCATTCTATATAGAAATTAAATTCCTAAAGCCAAAAATGAAGGAGGAGTTTATGTCACAAGAAAGTGTGACGGACGGACTACTGTCCAAAGTCATAACATTTTACTCGCAACAATATACTAACATACACATTTTTTCTCAGAGAAACTTTTTTTCAAATTGAAAGAAAATCCTGGCTCCAAATAGGACAAAAAGCCTAAAAAAGAATAAGGCATAGTAAATTATTTCAAATGTTTTATGAAGTAGTTACTGATAAAAGCAATTTGGAATATTACGAGGGGGAATCTTTGTTAATTTAAAAGAAAAATACGGTAAATAAAAACAAGGCAAAAAGGTGCTGAAAAGGACTTCCCATCCAATTTTTATCAAATAGAGCTTTGTTGTAAGGTCGCAAGCTCGTCCAAGCTTATATTATTTCGCTCGGGAAAATATTCCCTAACTCAGTAGTACATGTATAGTAGTTTCTCATCTATATATTAACCCTACATCCGTCTGGCACATTACATTGGATTAATTCCTAGATAATTAAAGTCAAAGTCAAAGATTTTATTGATATAAAATCCAAAATCTGGATTGCCATAAACACACAAACAAAGAACAAACACAAATCTTCACAAGCCATGCACTTCACTTTGCAAAAAGCCTGGAAATTTGCACCAAATTTTTCATTTTTCAAGAAATCAATAATAAAAATTGTTCGCCGCTCCTAAAATTTTGTAAAAATTGTGTTTTTTTGTTTATTTTTGCCATCCAAAAATCTGAAGAACGAAGAATTAATTTGTTGTGGCCTTATCTTCACTGTATTGAATATTTCAAGAGATAAGAATATTTACCAGAATAGAAATATTTATGCATAATTTTATTTGTCTTCTTCAAGGTATTCTGATGATTGTGTTGCATTACCTGTATTGTGAACTCTCACTTCTTTCAACTTGTATTTTACCATGTAGTATACTAGAGTTTTGTAAGGTGTTAACTGAATAAAATTGTATTTTGTAGTTGTACCTGCTGATACATAGGATCTGCTATTGTTACTAAGTGGCCAAGTAGTTTATAGGTAATTTTTTTCATAACCAGTAGGTATTAGTATGAGATTGTACAAATGGGTTCCAATCCCAAACTTAATAGGTAAGGTTTGGCCATTTTCCTGCCAAAGGTTTACACTTACCAATTAAAAAAGGCCACCAAATAGACAATTGGGCTATTAAATCCCAGTTAACCAATACAAACTTATTGTTATATTTTATTGTATAGAACCTTTACTTTTCATGAATTGTTGACATTTTTTGGGGTTGCTGTCCTGAACTGTGAACTGTTGATCTCTTTTGAGGATAATGACCACACTAGATACATTTACAAGTAATCTTCCCCAGTGAATGTTCAATCGAACGGAATGATGTCTTATTGAAGCTTAACTGATATCTTTGAATATTCACCATTAAAAAAACAATCCCTCACAACAAAGCAATGCCTTTGCCTCATCTATATAAGAAATAGACATGTGCAGGATTTTAAACATTTTTTTTATAAAGAACGTCAAAACATATAAACAAAATAAAATGTATTTATTTTTTGTTTTCTGAAAACTATTTCAATTAACATTTTTCAAACTAAAAATAGAAATTTTCACTCAGTTAGGGTTAGGGTTATATAATTATCTAAAAGTGATTTATAATCTTTTTCCGTAATTTAAATAAATCCTTTTTTCCCCATGGTGTGATGAACATCTCAGAAACTTCTTTTTAAATCAAAATTTTTCAGGAGTACTCTAGAAATGCCATTATGTATTTCAATTATCATCAGAATGAAATGAAAATAAAACTGTCGATGTAAACACTTCCTTAGTGACGGATGAATTTTTCAAAAGTTGCCATGAGTTAGGTAGAGCATATTTTTGGAAAATAATTGTTCCAATTGTTCCATTGTCATCATGGGCAGGGCAAGCGAGGCTTTATTTCACAATATATCCAATAATCAGACGATAAAAGCATTTTTAATGTGTGGCTGCGTGTGCTGTCAACGTTTATATTTATCAAAGATGTCCGAGATAAATTTCGTCATTAATGATAAAGATGACCATTTGTTAAAAATATTTTTATCTAGGGCTTACAGGGAATTGTATGGTAGAGATACAATTAGACAGGTCACATGACAAATATTGTAAAAATAGATAATGGTTGGTTTTATCACTTTGTGCAAGGTAAACATCCGAGCAATCCAAAAAACAACTAAGTTAGGAATTCCTCTGAACTTTACCTTACTTCTTTATAATCTTCAAAGTTCATAACCTTTACAGTTAGGAGAAATTGCGTCATTGTAGGAAACCAATCCTGAATACATAAAGCGGAAACATCCCGCTCGAAGGAGAATGTTTTTAATTTGTTTTATTCTTCTTTCGTAATTTCAAACAGAAATACATTTGAAATATGTGCATACTTGTTTATTTAAATCAATGTGTTAAAATGATGCATTCGAGAACCGTCTAAGGGATATGTTGGGAGAATTCATGTTGGAAAAGGTGCATACAAATTCCATTTGCACATAAACAAAACTGCAGTTTAAATTTATAAAATGTCAAATCCAATAATAACCTTTATAATCTGAACCATACATCGTTTATTTTGAACCACACGTTTTGCTGCCTATTCGGCTAATTCGTAAATTTAGTATTATAGATATGTTCAATTTTCAACAGGCTCTTTGGCTGTAACCTATCACCATTCTATTAATAAAAATGGAAATTTTTAAATTAAGTATACATCTGCAAAAAATCCTTATACTTTTTATCAGGAACTGACAAAGTAAAACATATGCACGGACGGACGGACAAGGGTAAATCTATATGCCCCAGCCACATTCGCGGGGCATAAAATAAATGTATATTTTCAGACAATTTACAGAAGGCCATGGAAAACTGATTGTTGGTTTCCCCTAACATGATCAGGTCTGTTTTCACCTTCCGGGTCAAATCTTTTCCCAGGCAGAAATGAATAAACTGCTGTGCCATGACTGGCATGAGGGCATGATACGCCTGTCGTCCAGAAAATTAAATTTCACCAATTAACCAATTAACGTATAGACCCTTTGAATTTGTTCCTTATTTTTGATGAATAAGTCACATCCCACTCTGAAACAGAAAATCGAGGGCATGATACGCCTGTCGTCCAGAAAATTAAATTTCACTAATTAACCAATTAAACAGCTATCTAAAGTTTGAAGTAAATAGGACAATGCGTTCTTAAGATACAGTGTGACAGGTGAAAATTTCCCCCTTTTCATGAACAAAGTTCCATAGCTCTGAAATTTGAACAAATAAAATTCCATAACCGTCCAAAGTGTGAAAAAGTGATAGTTTTCGACGATTTTTCAACGAATAAAGTTCTATGCCATATCAGAAATTTATATAAAAAAAGGGGTAGATATAAACAAATCACTAAAGTTTCATGAAAATTGGTGAAAACGTTTTTGAGTTGTTGTCCGAAGTGTGGACGACAGACAGACGGAGAACGGTATACCATAATACTTCCCGCCTTTAAAGACGGGCGTATACAAATTAAATAAGGCAAATTTCCTGTTTTGTTTGGTGGCATTTATTAATGTTGATTTAAATTTAGACTGTCTATTAGAAACTGTTATAATATCATGAAACTTTCTCCCCCCATGTTTTTAAATAGCTTATTTTATGGAATCAGGAATGAAACAAACTCTTTTCAAGAATTTTCAGTGAAACAAACCTTTTATCTAACTTTGTAGTGAAATGAATTTGTTTTGCAAAATTCTTCGAGACTGAAACTATTCACACACAAAAAAAAATACGTTAGGAGAAACCAAAAATCAATTTTGCCTGGCCTAAAAGTATACTTTTTTAATCCAGCAACCCGATGTTATTGTATATTAGCTTAACGAAGAATTAAATGAACTCCACAATATTAAAACGAACACGATTATAATTTATTTTTGTCAACATAACATTATACAAATTGGACGTAATGATACATCAAATGAACATAACAAGTTAGACTAACAAACTTAAACCAAATAATGATTGAACATAACAATTTGTTGATTTGACTTGATAAAATAATAATTAAACATGATAATAAGTTGATCTAACGTAATAAAATAATGATTTAACCTAACAATATATATTTAACTGACCCAACAAAACAATCTTTTAACACCACAACAAATTGATTCGACTGAATGAAATAATAATTGCACATTACAAAATAGAAATTAACTCAATAAAATAATATTTGAACAGAACAACATAAGAACAAACAAAACAATCAGACAAATTGACTTAATAAAACAACGAATAGACATAACAAAAATTTGAAAATGAACATAAGACAGCTGTGGCGTTCCATAGAGGAAAATCGAATTTGTAAACGTGTTTTTGACTGAGACTTCGACAGATGTATAAACAACTGGTCATCAGATGTGAAAGCAATCTTGACTTATATTGGATTGAACAATAACTTCGAATCTAAAACAGCATGTGTTTTAACAGAAGTAACAGATAGACTTTTTGAAAAATACAGCCTTGAATGGAAAAATGACATAGTGAAGTTCCCAAAGCTACGAACTTACAGACTCGTCAAAACAGAATATGGCAATAAAAACTACGTTGAACTTAATCTTAATCGCCGTGAACGGTCAGTATTGGCTCAATTCAGATGTGGCATCCTACCGTTAAGAGTAGAGACTGGTCGATTTGTTGGTGAAGCTGAACAAGATAGACTGTGCAAACTTTGCCAGGAAAAATGTGTGGAAAACGAACTTCCATTTCCTTATGAACTGTCATTTTTACAGTGAATTACGAACTCGATACTTCCGTGACATAGACAATTTCTTCATCCTTTCAATATATGAACAGTTCAAACTTCTTTTATACCAGCATCCCAGGAAAACTGCTAAATTCTTATCAAAAGCTTTTATGAAGAGAAAACATTCTTTGTATATAAATAATCGGATTAAGATCAAGTTCGCTGTTAAACGATTACAATTTTTTCGAAGCTATAATTCAAAAGTGACTTATTGGTTCAAAGGGCCCGGTGTGATTTAATATGAGAATTCATTAATGTAATATATACTACACGTTGTAACACATGTCACTATAATAAATAATTTAGTTAGTTATTAGCTAGTTATATGGAACGCCGTAACTGTCTTATGATAGTTACTTCATGATCATGATGAGAGTTTTCTTTATTATGATGAGAGTTTTCTTTATTATGATGAGGGTTTTCTTTATTATGATGAGAGTTTTCTTTATCATGATGAGAGTTTTCTTTATCATGATGAGAGTTTTCTTTATTATGATGAGGGTTTTCTTTATCATGATGAGAGTTTTCTTTATCATGATGAGAGTTTTCTTTATTATGATGAGAGTTTTCTTTATTATGATGGGAGTTTTCTTTATCATGATGAGAGTTTTCATTATGATACTTTTATCGGAAGGGAAGCGTGGGAAATGAAGGTCATGTCTAAGGAAAAAAAAAAAAAAAAAAATTCTGGCTGGGGTTTCACGGAATTTTAACAATAACGATTTCCCACGGAACAGCAGAAATCAGGCGTAAGTTCTTTTATTATTGGCGCCAGGCATCAAAACTTCCGGTTCTACTTAGAGCTGGGGGTCAAATTTTATAACGCCTGATTTTTATTTCCATTTGAGATATATCGCATGCAAAAACAAGTCTCCATATACCAGACATATAGGACAGTTGAACCGGGTATTTACATCATAGTAATAGATTTACCCTTTAACAATTGAATAACCACCAAATTATGACCATACGGGGCAGGGGACCATTTTGACCTTAAAACTGGTTCGGTCACGTGGTAAGGCGTGTGTAATTGTAGATTTTTTCCGGAACTCAAAAATGACTTAAAGAGAAACGAATGACTAAATTCCGGAGAGGCTATCGAATGCGGAACAATTTTCACGGAATTGTGCCGTGTAACACGGAAAATACCAAACCGTTTGTCATATGTGATATGTTGAGTATAAAACACACTAGAGAACAGCCAGCAAAGCCAAGGAAACACCACAGATGTTACAGTTATAAGATCTTATAAAACAGTGCTTCTGCCCAAGTTAGGAGCTCGAGGAATACAAAACATAACAGAATCAAGTAAGTATCGACTTTGAAATTAATTATTTAGGGAGTGCTCTAAGGCATGGACCATTTGATATTCTCGGGGGGGGGGGATTTTTTTAGAAAAAAATAATCTGTCTCTGATTTATTTTTTGCAGAAAAAAATATTCTTGCTGGCTGTTCGCTGATTTCTGCTGTTCCGTGGGAAATCGTTATTGTTAAAATTCCGTGAAACCCCAGCCAGAATTTTTTTTTTTTTTTTTCTTAGACATGACCTTCATTTCCCACGCTTCCCTTCCGATAAAAGTATCATAATGAAAACTCTCATCATGATAAAGAAAACTCCCATCATAATAAAGAAAACTCTCATCATAATAAAGAAAACTCTCATCATGATAAAGAAAACTCTCATCATGATAAAGAAAACCCTCATCATAATAAAGAAAACTCTCATCATGATAAAGAAAACTCTCATCATGATAAAGAAAACTCTCATCATAATAAAGAAAACCCTCATCATAATAAAGAAAACTCTCATCATAATAAAGAAAACTCTAAAGAAAACTCTCATCATAATAAAGAAAACTCTCATCATGATCATGAAGTAACTATCATAAGACAGTTACGGCGTTCCATATAGTTAGTTAGTAACATTCGAGATATCAGTTACTTCGTTTGGGAGACTTGGTAACTGTTATTACTCGTTATAGCTATAGTTGGGAATTCCTTTAGTCTAATATTTTACTGTATTGTTTATTAACCCATAAAATAACAAAACTATTTATATTGTATTTACAATAGTGTGTCTATTGAAATGAAACGCCTTGTCTGTCAAATCATTGATACAATTCATTTGTTTAATAATTTAAAAGTAAAAGCATGAAATGGACACACTAATATTTTATATGTTATTTTAATCATTAAGGTAAGAGCATGATTATTTATTGTATCGTTGGAGTTCTTCCATTGAAGTTTTACGTAAATTACTGATAATATTACTGCAATAGTAGTTACATGTACTTACTTTGTACTTTTCAAAATGGAAATAAAAGAATAGGTTAATAAAAAACGAATACACTTACCGTGAACACTAAACCGTAAATCTTTATAAGGGGTGGGGGGGGGGGGGGGGTACCTAAACTTCTTTTGGGGAATATTTTCATTGTAATTTTCTTTGTTTTATATGTAGATGTCAGAAGAGGTTACAGATTGGAGACTTGACAAATCCCCTTCAGAGTGTTTGAAATATTTACTATTTAAAGAAACACTTTCTGATGTCCATTTTATCTTTGACAATGATTACACGTCCGGAAGGGTTCCAGCACATACATTTGTTTTAGCAATGCGCAGTGCTGTTTTCGAAGACGAACTGTTCAAAGAACGTGCGGAACACGAGGATATACTCGTGGAGGATATATCAAAAGAAATATTTGAAATGATGTTGAAGTAAGTGTTATTTCTTCCTCGTTGCTGATTTAAACTTCAAATAAGAAATTATAAATATGTTGTATTGGGTAAGCGTCAATTAGACGAGATTCCATCAGAAAAGATTAATTACATCAATGGGTCGTCGTGGTGCCTTCATGAAGGAACAGCACCCCCAACGATAAAAAAGCACTGATGACCTGAAGGTGTCAAAGATTCAACAAAAGTAACCACAAATCCCAAATAAACAGTATTCTTTTCAGTAAACAAGAATCAGAGGCAACCTCCGAGTCCTGGATTGGAACAGAGACGTATAGAATGCATTTTTATCCTTATGTTATCTTTTTTCTTGGTACTTCCTAGTGACTTTTAATTTTTTTTTTCATTTTCACATTTTTTGATATTTTAAATATTCATTACATAAAGGAGATTCAATTATATTTCTTTTATTTTCAACATTGATCACTTTTCATGACACGTATGTTTTGAAATGACAAAACACAAATATGCAATAAACCGCAAAACATAAAACTATCTTGTCCTAAATTGTATCATATTTGAATTTTGTTTCAATTACTTAGCTATTTACTTTTGTGTTCTCACTTTTTATTAATCTATACTAGGACAGCTCTTTGTGTAGCCTAAAGTAATCTTCCGAATTTTCATATTGACTCGGACAACCTCGATATTTTCCTTCTGTATATATATTGCTGATATTCAATTGATTCCGTCAAATAATAAAGTACAATGCAGTTATCTCCTAATTATCTCGTAAAGCATTGAAATCCCTGCCCCTAAGTCATATATTTTCTTTTTCCCCATGATAAGTCAAACACATTGATAAAAACCTAACACCCGCACCAAAAATCAATAATTTTTAATTATTTCAAAATCCGTAAAAAATTTAATCCCTTTAACACGTTTTAATACGCAATGTTCAAATCTCAAAATCCATTTAACTCCATACTCCGTAATCACATATATTTCTAATTGCCTATAAGGAGACGCAATAAATGATTTTACACATTGCCCGGGGAATGGGTGTATTCCCTCGTAAAAAATCAACAAGAAACATTGAGATCCTTGGCCCTTCATTATAAACATTTTTATTCTTTGTGAAAAGCTCAGATATCCTCAGAGTTCATGTCCCACCCCTTTAAACACTGGATGTATCATCAGTGTTTCTGAATAGCTTCGAAACTGCTGGCCCATGACAAGACCTTGTGAATGCACAATTTTTGTATTGATCGCGGGGATATTTTACTATTCCCGGAAGATAATAAATTGTTATATAATATCATAAAAAATTCTCTAATAATATTTTATGGTAAACTATATTGGTCTAACTTTTTTTGTCTGATTTTTATGGGGCTTGTTTATTATGTTCCTTGCTGGAAAAGAAAAAAATCACTTTCGATCCGTGTTTGTTTATATCTGTTATCGTTTTCGAGATATAAGGTGACGCGCTATTTTTGAAACTTTTTAATTCCTCATTGGAATTGATATTTTTTTTAAAATGATTCCTCAAGAATTTTTTTTTTGTATTTTCACCCTTTCCAAAGGGGCCATTATAAGTTCATTGATGCCAGAGACATATAATACAGTTGGTTATTTTTTTTCTTTTTGTAGGTGTTCTTGTGTTAAAAAGAAATTAAGAGTTTCTTTATAGACAGAGCAACTCAGATATTTTTTTTTTATTAATGTGGTGTTTTATCTTTTAATTATTTCATTTTCTGTCCTTACATCATATTGTAGATTTAATATAATATTGATACAAGGAAGACATCAATGTATCAGACATAATATGTAATAATATATATTATTTCATTTGCTTGGTCTTCAATTAAAAGAAAATTCTTTTTGTGTTGCAATTGTAATGATTGAATCATTTTATATAAATATGATTCAAATTACACTGACTTCATGTTGGGAGGACTTATCACGGCAGGTAAATAGTCTTTATTATTAAAATGAAATTTGAAATAAAATGGTAGGACCAGAATTTTGGCAAAATCACTTCAGGTGTAAAAAAAAATAAATGCCTGTGTCAATCAGGAAATTTTGGTTTAATGAAAACAATATTTAGGCCGGGATAGCGACCGAAAATTTAGGCAGGACCAAACATTTAACCCTAGCCCCCCCCCCCCCCCCCCCTAAAAAATCAAATGGTTGCTCCCCAATAGACTTCACTCTAATTTAGAAACGAATCATTTGATTGCTTTATAAAAATGAAGCATCAAATGAGCAGAACGATAGTATACAGGATTTATCAGAATTATAAACCTTAACATAGAAATTAACAAGATACGTAATATGTAGGTCAAGGTGACATATATGTATTATGGCTGGACTCTCAAACAGTATAGTACCAAAAAAATATAAAAATAAACTTAATTTTGTATTATTGTACATATTTATTTACGGAATGAACATTTCGAAGAGACCCCTTAATGCTTCTATTTTTACTATAATGGTCATCTTAGTATTTTTTATTAATACCCCCTCAATTGGCACATTTGGACAACCTCTATTTTACAGTTGATTGGCTTTGATAAATTTGTGTCACATTTGTTGTGATGAGGTCCTTTCTCAGGTTCTATAAGTATATGTTAACTACATTATGTCTGCACATACATTGAAGATACACATGTGAGTCTACCAGGTATCACTTCACCTTGACCTTGTTTTGACTTTAAAAACATTGTTTCTAAATAACCATTTGTGTAACATTTTCGTGATTAGGTCAGTTTCTCAGTAACTATAAGGGATATGTCAATTATAGTTTGTTATCGATACAAAGGAAGGTGTACAATTTCATTCTGGCAGGTGTTACTTGACTTTGACCTCATTTCCACGGTCCAGTGACTTGCGTCAATCTTTTTCTCAATAAGTTTAAACAATTTGCTGTGTATATTCATTGGTCTCCCTGACCTCATTTTCATGGCCAAGTGGCTTTTATATGAACATTATTATAATGTTGGTATGTTCATAACCCCGATCTCACAAATGGCCAACCATTAAACAAATACGCATTCTAAGTAGTACTAATTCTTTGTAGCAACACTTGACTCCACTAAATATTTTCCTGCAAAGAACCATAGATGATTACAAAATTCTCAACGTACACATTAAATATAAACTTTTTTGAATGTATGCTTTCCAACATATTGCATTCTGTGTAAGGATTTTTATTCAGATATTTCCTTTAGATTTATTTGCTCTTCATGGTCAAAGGTCATAGACAAACATACGTTACACTGAACAAATCTGCTGATTATGCACAAGGATACCAATGTTACAAATATAGGTGAAAAATGAAATTATACCTTGGACATGAAAAGTCCATGTCATATTGATTAGGAAAATATTGTTTTACAGATATCTTAAACAACTTTTTGTGGCAGTACACAAATTTAATCATAGACTGTTTCTAAACATGAAAAATAAATCTTTTCAAACATATTGGCATATCTAGAAACAAAATGATTATTTTTGTGCAGCGCAGTTTCTTTGCTTCTTTTGAAGCAATTTTTACTTGTTTCTTTTTTTATTTCAGATACATATATACCAACATGACAAAGATAACCAACTCTAACAGTATTCCACTCTTACAGGCAGGCATGAAATATCAAATTCAAGGATTAGCGGACCTGTGTGTGGCGCACATGGAACGATCACTTAACCGTAACAATGTTTGTAAAATCCTGGAAGAGGCAGTAAACTATGATATCATGTCACTCAAGACCAGTGCATTATACTTCATTTCCAGTTTTACCAAAGAAGTCTTCAAGTCAGATGGTTTTCTATCTTTGTCTTATACGAGTCTTAATTCAATTTTAGGTAATTATTTAAGTCGATATATAAAATTTGACTATATGGTCCCCATGGTGATTCTTTGAAATGGATACATTGTACTTAAAATTATCTGTTGCAAAATTGTAAAATTTGTGGAAACTAAAGCGTATCTCTCCCGCGCATAACTCTATCCTTAGGTGGTTTTGGCTTTACCCCTTAAGGTCATTTTGACATTTTTCTAATTGCTCCTTTACTTTTTGGATTGTTTTTTAGGCCTTGGGCACAACTGATGAGTCGTAAATCGACGAAATGTGCACAACTTGTGAATCAAAATTGGTATCAAATTTATTTGAATTACATTGTATGTTACTTAGACGTAATGCATATTAGATATAAATCAACAAACAATTACTTTTGACAGTACCAACCAAATGTATTTTACCTAATAATCTTCTAATAGCTTGTACGAAAGTATTTTTAAAAAAACCCATACAGATGGATTAATAGAAAAAAGTATGGTTGTTATTACAGTTAATTCTACAATCTAAAGCGCCCCATAAAAAATATTCAAACAGTTTTAGGTTTCTTTTAACTAAAAATTGGGAAAATGTTAACATTCTTTTTATTCAAAGACCAAGAAAGACTGTCAACATCTGAGATAGAGGTTTTTAAGGCAGTCGTATTGTGGGCAGAGGAGCAGTGCAATAAAAACAACATACCGAGTGAAGGAGAAAACAAGAGAAACATATTGGGGGATATGTTCTATAAACTTAGAATACCTTCAATGACTTTACGACAATATTCTAATACAGTTGTACCAAGTGAACTACTTACGGAACATGAACAATTACAGTTATTCAAATATTTCACATTACAACCGTCGTTGAAATCTAAACTAACAATTGCAAATTTTCCTATGAAACCAAGACTTAGAAGTAAAACTTTAGATGATGCTACAGTAAAGAAGCCTCCTCCAAATAAAAAGAAATCTGTAAGGTTTGCAACAAGCAATCAAGTAAGTGTAACTCAACTTCCGGCGGAACCAGTCTACAGTACAGGAGACTTAGATTCTAGGGAAATGGAAGCCCAGGAAGTTTTTGGATAATATTGATTTTCTATCCGTTATATATTTATGAAAAAAAACTCATATAATCAAATATTTACAAATGATATAAATTAACCACCCGGAATTGTTTCCTCACACTAGGTATTTAGTTACGTTTGTGGTTCGACACGTCAGTGATCAAACGTATCACAAAATACCAAAATAAATACTTGATTCAAGCCCGAATTCATGTCGAATAACTTTGTATTTGTGTATTTAGGTCAAGACGAAGTAATTGAGAGTATATTACAGTTGTCTCATTTTTGTCAATATGTAGAGGTTATCGATATACATCCCGTGCTTATTATTTTTTTTTTTTTTGCTATAGCCCTTTGTAAATGCGTTTTGAATTCAACATTTTACAGAGGATATATAGGGAAAACTTCAAAATTCCGTCAATTTGAATCGGAAAATATTTGAAAATCACCGATGTTAATCCTACAGTTTCGTGAATAGCTAAAATTATATTGCGACATTCATGAACTTTCTGATAATATAAAAATATTTGGGGGTCCCCGTGCTCAATTTCTTGTAACAAGGTACCGATTTCATCGAATATTTAGGCAATGTCAAGACGGTGTTCGTAAAACGTTAACTTGTTATCTTTTACTTTAAAGGGGTGGTCCAAATCTGCTCCTGAATTAACACACCTATTGCAAATATACTTAAATATGTTTGTACAAAACGTCATTCCGGTATTTACAGTATTAATTGTGTATTTTAACAAATTGTTTTATGAAATGAAGCACTAGATAGTCAGCCATCTTGTTGTCAAAAATTTAGATGCTGACGTCACGACCTACAAATTCTATCCTAAAATTAATGAGGAATTTTCCACAGCATGCTACCATTTACATACGGGCATTATGTGGGTGAAATTGGTCGATAATTACAAAATGATAACGATAAGTTATTCCGTGTCTGTTATTAATTCAAATTCGGTAAAAAAATATTTACCAAACATAATATATGTAATTATAATTATGCAAAGAAATTAATTCGAAAAATTAAAAATGAAAAAAATTGTAATGCACTTCTGAATTTCATCACATCGGGAAAAAAATGGAAAACATTTTGTAACTTCTCACAGGTAACGCTGAATATTTACCTTTGAATTAAATTATAGGAACAACAGAACCTTAAGGTGATAATTGAAGGTAAATGACCGCGGCTGATGAAATTATCATGAAAGTTGTTTATTGACGCTGATTGGGCACATTACGTTTCCGTAAATTTTTAAAATTTTAAATATTACGTTTCCGTAAATCAAAATTTTACGTTTCATTAAATTTCCTTATATTAACTTCCCGAAAATTTTCCTGGGCGTAACCTGTAATTCAACCTAGAGTCCATGTCCGTCACAACTCCGGTGATATATCTCAACGTCCGTCAAAAGTCATTCGAGGTAAGCTTCAAAAACTGGGTGAAAATTGATTGAATTGTGGGGACTTGAAAAATTCAGCATTGTTTATGTAAAGAGAAAGGCGAAAATGGTTTCCGAAATTGCCCAAAAGTAGACTCGAAGCTCACGAGGATTTGGAAGGATAAATTTGCTGACCAATAAAACCAAAAGCTTCACTTTAGTTAATGATGCGGAGTTAGGAATTGTGATATTTTCATGTAATACCAACTTAAATGCCTTTTAAATATTGTCCAAAATTCTTTTTTCAACGTTACTCAATTAATGGGTGCAAATATTATAACTACACACTCTTTGTCTTTGCGTTACTTCCATTGAAGACTAGGGAATGTTACAACAAAATATGGGATCTTTTTATTGATGCTTGTACATCGGAAGAGAGAATAATTTAATAATAACAATTTAGATTTTCGGAAAAAAACTATTTTTTTATGGAAACGTATTATTTTTTTCTGGAAAAGTAATGCCAATTTCTGGAAATGTAAAACGTCAATTGAAACACCTCGTGATTGTGAATTACCAAAACTACTGTAGACATCACCATTCAATTCATTATTTAGTTCTTTAGATATTTTTGCTGTAAAATGAGTCTTCTGTATAAATAGTATATTAAATTTCTGATGTTTAGCCCACTGATACAATCCAAGTCTTTTTTTATTTTTTTTCCAAGACCTTTTAACGAACATATGTAATTTATTCTAAGGTATTTAGAGTTAGTATTATCTCAAAGTATTATGGTTTCCCTTTATAACTTTAAATAACACATTACAATTATGCATATTCACATATTCGTTAAAGATTTTAGTGTACAACATTAAAATTTTGCAAATTCACAATATTTTTTTGTTACTAATAACAATAACACATTTGGTTTTATGATAAAAAACACACAGTAAAAGTTTAGCAGGTAAGTTCTATAAATAGCTTACCCAAACATTTTTTATTGGTCTACAATACACCTGGCCTGGGCGCCATAAAGAACTATTTTTGCTGAGTAAAGAAAATTTTACTCAAATTCCCATTCTCAGCCAATCACATTCGACTATCCCCATATTTAAGAAAATTCTCAGACTTAAGAATATTCTCAACTTTTATGGCGCCCAGGCCTGTTTTTGGTCTTTTTTTTAAATCTAAAAGTAGAAACGTATTTGCCGTAAATATAAATTGGTGAAATATTTTTTCAAACACGTGTCGTTCACATACTAAGATGTTTACATTCAAGTGATTTAAAAGTTGGTTGTTTGTTATTTCAACTAAAACGCGAATATTTTCCAATTTAATTAGCTAATTAAAGTGTAAAAGAGAGGTGGCAGTAATGGACCGTGGTCTTCTCTCCAACGCTGCAACTCCTGATCAGTGTTAAGGTAAAATCTTATAACTTTCTCAGATAAATTTAAAGATAAGGTATGGAAGAAATTTTGAATTAGCTAAATATATATAAACAGATATCATTAATAAATACTTATACAGTTAAATAAATTAAGCTACTTTATCTTTTAGTGTGTTTAAATCGAATAAAACTTAAAATGAACATATAATTAAGAAAACATTAATCTGAACCTAATAAAGGGAGACTAATCAAATCCACATCCATTACAAACGATAACCCTATCTACTACAAATAAAACACACGGGGGTAACAATAAGAAAATCAGTTTCGTGTTTATATTTGTGTTTGTTCTATTTACACTATTTACGGAAAAAACAACTCTAATGTAAATGTACTCATCGGGAAATCTACACGCCGGAATAAAAGTACGCTTACATTTACTTTTGAGCGGACATACTATTCTATTTCTACTTCAAAATGTCAATAAAGGGCGCCGCTCCCTATACGCACTCTACGCACGTGCGTAGGTTTTTAAATCAGAAAGAGGCGAGAAAACTGTGAAATTTATCCTTTTCTCATAGTAAAAATAGTTTCCGTATGCGTCTCAATTTTCTGCATTGATAAATCCAACACAAAACTTTCAGTAAGCTCAGTAAACGTTAAAAACGCATTTTTGTCATTTTCGGGGGGGGGGGGGGGTGTTCCGCACCTTTTTAGTGGAAATTCCCTGACAAGCACCCCCAGAACCAAATACATAATACGTTTTCCTGAAAGACTGCGCTAATGGTCAAATTTTGTGTGTTTCCTGTTTTGGTTCTAAATGTGATTTTAAACGAAAATGGTACTTTTCTTTAAAAAACCAATTCAATATTTTAATTAAAATACATAACAGTATTGCTATATGGCTCTAAAATATGGGGAGAATTCCAAATACAAAATTTTCTTAATGACCCTAAAAATTTTATAACAAAACAATTGGAGAATTTAAAACTAGAAAACATCCATTTAAAATTCTGTCAATTTGCGTTGGGAGTTGGACCAAAGACTTCAAAAATTGGCATGAGAGAACTTGGAAGTTTACCATTGCTCTTTTATGTATATCTTAATAATAAAATTTTGGTTAAGACTACAAGACATTTGTGATGAAACACTAGACAATAATGAAGTCAAATGTAATAATAAAAATGATGATAACCAAATTTTAAAAGCTGCTTTTAAAGAATCAGTAACAATGTCAACTGCCAAACAAGGATCATGGGTAAATTGTATTCATCAGATATTTCAAGTTTTGAATCTTGAGCACTTATATATTAATATTTCAAAACATAAACAGAGTTACAAAATAAACAAAGTTAAGCACTGTTTAAAAACAAAATGTATTGATCTTTGCCATAAAGAATTAAATAATGATACTAAAACAAGAGTCAAAGCTGGAAATAAGTTAAGAACATACAGAAAATTTATATATATATATATCTATAAACTTGAACCCTATTTAACTATAGGCTTAGATGAACAAAGAAAAGTATTTGCCAAATTTAGACTTAGTGATAGAAAGGGGTAGATATTTGAATTTAGAAATCAAAGACTTTACTTGTGTAAAGAAAATGTAGAAGATGAAAGGCATTTTTTATTACACTGTCATGACTGTCATTTCCTGGAAAACTATAGAAAACCATTTATAGATAACCTGAATATTAACTATAATAACTGTATTAATGACTAATGAAGATATTTATGTTATAAAATTTATATTTAATATGATATCAGAACTAACAGAAAGTCGTGATTTATTACTGAAGCAAATCTGAGAATGATGGAGTTGTCTCTCTTTGTCCAAATCTTACTGGACTTGTAATTATACTGTCATATGTTGTTTTTTATACGATTAGGTTAACTGTATTTTATATGATAATCTAATGAACAGTTATTGTCTTATTATTTCATGATTTTAGTTTGTTTTTATTATGTTATGAATGATTGTATTGTGATTAATCTGCCCATCAATAGGCATCTTGATTGGCCAATAAAGTTATCTGTATCTGTATACCTTTAAATTAACAAATAAAAGTATGGTCGTCATAGCTCAGTCGGCACTGTTGTTGGATATTAAATAACAATAAAACTGTAAGCGAGTTCGAATCTCGACGAGAGCTATCTTTTTTTTTTTTTGGTTTCTTGCTAGATTCGCATTTTTGTCATATTTTCTCTTTTTTAATTTTCCCTACCTAAAATTTTTAATTATCACTAAATGTCTAAACAAAAGATTTCTCAGGCACAACTTGAATACTTTACAGTCCCTAAGCGCTGTGATCATATATGTGATCTATGCAGGCAGAAATTCTACAAATCTGACACGTCTGTATTGTATTTTTTTAGTCAACTTTTTCCAACCTGTTAAAGCTTATGTTAAATATTAAAAACCGATGCCTGCTTGTGATTATTATGCCCTGACCATTATTGCACCGTAAATTTAATTAAAACCTTAAACTGTAGGTTTCGACAACAGGAACCAAGTTTCAAAAGATTCCAACACATAGTTATTTTCGTTTTTCTGGCGTACAAGTTTTGTAGATATTTCGAAATGTTCTTGTCCATTTAATACTTCAATTCGTTTTGTTTTAAATATAATGCCAGTAACAGTTACTGTAACAACGGTAATGATGCACTGCACTGTATCATAAGTGTTAATAAACTAATACATGTATATATATGTTAGCTTGGCCTTGATTGGTGGCACGGTGAAAATAACATGATGTGACGCAATTAATTGGTCTCAACTGCTTATGTAAGAGCAATTTTACAACGTGAATTATTAAAAGGATACATTAAAATTGCTAAAAATTGAACTGTTTCTTTGTTAATGTCGAGGCATATATACATACTATTTGAATGCTACGATCTTTTTTCTTTTCTTAATAATAAACTGTGTCTCAAAATACCGAAAAAAACTGATGCAATGTATGGCCATTTCGTAGACTGATAACTCATCAGCAGTGCTCGAGATCAAAATGTCGGAAAACCGGTTAAAGGTATAATGATGAATTAATAAGCACAACCATCAAAAACAATTAAAACAAACAGGAATCCAAACTCAGCTAAGGGTTACCTCTGTATCAAAAGGAAGAGCCTTTGAAATTTCTGGAATTTTTTGTAAAATTTTGAACGGAAAATTTAAAGGCATTTAAGTAGTAATCATGCCAGGACAAAAATTCTGGCTACTGGGCTGATAAAATATTTTAAATTTTTACCTGCGTCGCAAATGGCGAAAGCAAGTCTAGGAACCGCTCCACCCCGTCCGTCCGTCTCACAACACTTAGGATGTAGCTAGTTTGTTTAATCTGTACTGACTCCCTCGTTATTCAAAGTTGCACATTGATTACATACACATTGGAAATGTGCACCTCCTATTTTTTAATTTTTGAGTTGAATCAATATGTCGGCGACGCAGGTCTGGGACTGACTTCGGTCTTGTTCATTTCATTCATGTAAATTGAAGTCTTCCTGGCGTTCCTTTAAAATCTCGGAGCTCCAATGGATACCCCGTCCACTTAACCAGCCTGGGATCCGTCCTGCATCCACTGGGGCCTTAGGCGGCCAATACCTCTAAACCCCTTTTATTAGTTCTATAATGCGTATATTTTGACAGTTTTTAACTGCGCCCTTGGGATCCAGTTATAAATTCACGCTAGTTATTTCTGAATTAATTTTATCAAGATTACACAACATGTACATTATCATAATTCTAGTTTTCTATAGTGAGGGGGTGGAAAGGGTATTGGGAGACAGGGAGAAAGGGGGCGGGAGAAAGGAGATAGTGGGCGGGACAAAGGAGAGAAAGGGCGGGAGAAAGGAGGGAGAACTATCAAAGGGAGACGAACTTTAATGTTGAAAAAAAAATAAAGAGGTAAAAACACGAAAAAACTGGATACTAAATGTTGTAATAAATGGACAAATCTTTGAAAAAAGGCAACATTTATATTTCCCAAACCATTTTTGCCATTTCCGATCATTTCTAGAAATCATCCTTTCAAAACGGAATTATCTCTCCGTTACGTTTTCCTTTTTAAAATGCCCCCATCATTTCCGGTTTGCCTCACCTGTGGGTATCTGTTTCCTCTAAGTATTTGGCGATCTTCTACAAATTTAAAAAGAAGGGATGCTGACAATGTCAGAGAGATACACTCCCTCCTCTAAACAATATTACATGTACTTAACGCGTTTTCCAGGTCACCTTAAAATATTTACGTTATCCACTTGACCATACAAAGTAAGGTGTTTTCGAGGACAGGGAAAAATAGAGATGACACAATAAAAAACTGTGTCTAATTTCATGATCCTCATACATGACCAAACATATCAAAAATGAGTTTCTTGACATTGGGGCATGCACAATGCACCATTGACAACATTCCAACATTATGTATTAATTTGCTTACGAGTCGGAGGCAGGCCTTGTTCGTAAAATCAGTATATGCTTTAATAAAGACCTATGCCACCCATATATGATCATATATTAATTCAAATTTGTATTAAAATCGATTGATCTGAAAAAAGACGGTTGTTAAGGTGGGAGATGGAAGCAGAGGGGCGGGAGAAAGGAGAGAGGTACCCCCCTTTCCAACTCCTCTATACTGCACGAAAGATTCAAATAATGCATTCTCTAACCAGCGTGGGCAATAAAATACTAAGCAAAATGAACCTGTTTTCTGATGCAATTGTTATTTCGTATCCAATAGCTAAATTGAGCTGTGTGACAGAAGTATTTTTAACAGCATGTTGTTACGGCCAGAAATCACGTTTTAATTGTAGCCAACAGACACAAATCAATAATAAAATTTAACAAGATTTATTTTACACAAGTTTACAAGAAATATTATACAAAATGAAATGCCAACTTAAGTGTTTAAAATATATATGTCCGATCCTTTGTCTTTTCATTATCCGGAATTCTTCTCGTCACTGTCGTGGGAATCCAAACAGAATATTTTGTCCAATCAGCCACAATCTAGTATGATATGTGTTACGTAAATAAAACTGTCAATCCAACATCTGAGAACACAATAATGTTAATGTCTGATCTGATCTGAAAGTCTAACTTTCGTGTCCGTATTTATAGTTATCACGGAAATCTATAGAAGACTGTAGAAGGGAAACTTCTAGAATACGGTAGAAGTTTGAATTACACATCGTATATAGGGATATCCTAGGTAACACCACACTCCAAGTAACGGACATATTTAGTATTGGAGGAGAAAATTTTGAGGAGCATCCGTTACCTGGAGTGCGAAAAGATATAAGGGTGGGCGGGATGGGTGCCTTTTTTTTTTTTTTTTTGACGTGCACAGAGAGTGTTATTTTTCTTTAATTTGGTTTTTTTTTTTTATTTTTTTTTTTTTTTATAAAACTCATCAGCCCAACAAACCTTTCACGTAGGTTTCATCGAGAAGAAGAATAACTTTCAATCCTAGCTTCACCACATCTTGAAGAATGATTTAAATGAAAAAGTCATGTGACTTTTCGTGTGATGTCGCTTACGATATAGGGATATCCTAAGTAACACCACACTCCAAGTAACGGACTTATTTAGTATTGGAGGAGAAAATTTGATCCGCATAAACCCTGCTGGACCTTTGAACCGATCTAAACCTAGATAAGACAAACCCCAAAACTCAAAATACCAAAACCAACCAAACCTTACAAAATTTTAATTTAATACCCAAATGAATGAAAAAACAGTATGAACATAGTCTGTACCGACAAATTATGCCCAAATTTGGTCGTTGTCTCTCAACTTTTCTGTAACATAATCCTGTACCATTAAACAAGAGGCTCTCAAGAGCCTGAATCGCTCACCTGGCAAACAATGCACTATAAACTAAATTAATATATTAATGTTTGTTGTAAATTAAACTGAGTATTAAAGGTCACGTAAAATGCTGAAAATACCTTTAAAAGCCTTTCAAGAACCTCTGGAAAGAAATGGGCATGAGTTCTCCCTACGCTTGATTAAGATACAGTCAAGGTCAATCTGATGATTCACAATACAAAATACAAGCTTTAATTCATCTTCAAATACAAGTATAAATCTTTTGGTCTATATGTTGTCTTCGTTTTTAAAATGTTTGAAAGAAGTTATGTAAAAATTGTGGGTTAAGGCGTTTTATTGTACTTGAAAAGGAAATATTGCAGGAACAATCATGTTAAGTTTCATCCAAATCCCCCTAGTAGTTTCAGAGGAGAAGATGTTTGAAAATTTGTTAACAACGATGATGACAGACACCAAGTGATGGCAATTAAAAGCTCACATATTATGAAGTTTAATCATTGTTATACAACATTCTCATCATCACCATTCACTAAGATACCATGTTTACTTTAAAAACCAAATATTGTTGAAATCCGAGCAAGTGTAAAAAATGGCGGGAAAGTGGCAGCCATTTTAAAAATGGCCGTTCAAAACAAACTTTCATCATCACCATTCAACTCGGGATACCATGTTTACCTTGAAAGTAGCTTTCATCTTCATTTTCTTTCTATAATTCATGAAAAAATAGCAAAAAACAGCATTTTGACCCCTATGTTCTATTTTTAGTAACAGTGGCCATGTTTTTCGACGGATCAAAAATCGAAGCATAAACTTTGTGCAGGATACCCTAAGGAACAATCTTACCAAGTTTCATTTGATTTTGAATAGTTGTTTCAGAGAAGAAGATTTTTGAAATAATAACATAAAAAAAAGCCAAAAATGTCAAAAAAGGGCAATAACTCTAACATCAGTTGACAGATTGTCACGAAATCAGCACACAGGTAGCTCTCATCATGCTGAACACTTTCAATCAGCAGAATTTGCCGTAACCTAATGATTTTTGAGATATTTGCGAAAAACTGTTGTTTGACCCCTATGTTCTATTTTTAGTAACAGTGGCCATGTTTTTCGACGGATCAAAAATCGAAGCATAAACTTTGTGCAGGATACCCTAAGGAACAATCATGCTAAGTTTTATCCAAATCCATTCAGTAGTTTCAGAGGAGATGTTTGAAATAATAACATAAAACAAGAGGCTCTCAAGAGCCTGAATCGCTCACCTGGCAAACAATGACTATAAACTAAATTAATATATTAATGTTTTTTTTGTAAATTAAACTGAGTATTTAAGGTCACATAAAATGCTGAAAATACCTTTAAAAGCCTTTCAAGAACCTCTGAAAGAAATGGGCATGAGTTCTCCCTATGCTTGATTAAGATACAGTCATGGTCAATCTGATGATTCACAATACAAAATACAAGCTTTAATTCATCTTCAAATACAAGTATAAATCTTTTGGTCTATATGTTGTCTTCGTTTTTAAAATGTTTGAAAGAAGTTATGTAAAAATTGTGGGTTAAGGCCTTTCATTGTACTTGAAAAGGAAATATTGCAGGAACAATCATGCTAAGTTTCATCCAAATCCCCCTAGTAGTTTCAAAGGAGAAGATGTTTGAAAATTTGTTAACAACGATGATGACAGACACCAAGTGATGGCAATTAAAAGCTCACATATTATGAAGTTTAATCATTGTGATACAACATTCTCATCATCACCATTCACTAAGGATACCATGTTTACTTTAAAAACCAAATATTGTTGAAATCCGAGCAAGTGTAAAAAACGGCGGGAAAATGGCAGCCATTTTAAAAATGGCCGTCCAAAACAAACTTTCATCATCACCAACTCGGCATACCATGTTTGCCATCAAAGTAGCTTTCATCTTCATTTTATTTCTATAATTCAGGAAAAAATAGCAAAAAACAGCATTTTGACTCCTATGTTCTATTTTTAGTAAGGGCGGACATGTTTTTCGACCAATCCAAAATCCAAGCATTAACTTTTTGCAGGATACCCTAAGGAACAATCTTACCAAGTTTCATTTGATTTTGAATAGTAGTTTCAGAGAAGAAGATTTTTGAAATAATAACATAAAAAAAGCCAAAAATGTCAAAAAGGGCAATAACTCTAACATCAGTTGACAGATTTTCACGAAAATCAGCACACAGGTAGCTCTCATCATGCTGAACACTTTCAACCTGCCAGAATTTGCCGTAACCTGATGATTTTTGAGATATTTGCGAAAAACTGTTGTTTGACCCCTATGTTCTATTTTTAGTAACAGTGGCCATGTTTTTCGACGGATCAAAAATCGAAGCATAAACTTTGTGCAGGATACCCTAAGGAACAATCATGCTAAGTTTTGTCCAAATCCATTCAGTAGTTTCAGAGGAGAAGATTTTTGAAATAATAACATATAAAAAGTGCAAAATTTGGAAAAAATCAGGAAAAAGGGTGATAACTCTGAAATGAGTGGTTGGATCTTCTTCAAAATTTCAGGGCAGGTAGATCTTGAGGTGCTGATCACTTTTACTCTATGCCAGAATTTTGATATCTGTGACCGTTTCTGACTTATTTGCAAAAAACTGCGATTTACCCCTATGTTCTATTTTTAGCCATGACGGCCATGTTTTTATACGAATCAAAAATCCAAACAATAGATTTGTAGCACCCATACCAATTAATAACTGTACCAAGTTTGGTTGCAGTTGGACTTATGGTGTTGGAGGAGTTAACGTTTGAAAAAGTTAACGGACGACGGACGGACGGACGACGGACGCCAAGTGATAGCAATAGCTCACATGACCCTTCGGGTCAGGTGAGCTAAAAAGGTTGTTCAAAGAAATTCCTAGAATTTTATCAATCACCAAACTGAACTCATTAAATTGCAATCTAAATGCAAAGTATCCAATTTAACCAAAAATATAATTTTCCTAAACTTACGGCTTTGAATATATTTACAACACATCAACATCAACGTTTTTAAATCGAAAAATAACTTCATACTTAGCTAGACAAACAGAGTTATCTCTCTTAGCCTATATAGTGATTGTTTATACGCCAATAGAATGTCGTTAAAATCCACATAATGTAGCTTCAGTTGACGACCAAAATGGTCAACATCACACACACAAACAGGCATTATAATTCCAACACCAAACAATATTTTATTTTAACAAAATACAAAATTATAATAAGTACTGTGCATTCAAATACAGAGATACATATAATTTATGAAAAAATTACAAATTTTATAGCAGCAAATATTTAACACCACACATACACGTATCACTACAGTCATTTCTCTATTTCGCTAAGAAAAAGCTAATGGCAACTTGTCAACATCCCCAAGCTTTTCATAAACATTAGAAGCGTGGTGCGGAATTCGAGACACTTCCTTAAACATAGAACCTACTGAATTATCAACAAACTTGCTAATTCTAGAATATCTTTGGTAACTCTTGTGAGTGAACCAGCCAACATGTTCCATAATCTCTTCGCTATTGCCAAAACCGGACACAGCTAAAGTTACAGCACAACCACCTCTTAAGGAGTGCGGTGTCTCCCCTTCATAAATTCCTAATGCTTTAAGATACAGCTTAAGACTACTATACATAGCAGAATGGGTGACTGGAGAATCCAAAACTTGCTTTTTACCATAGTCTAAAATTCTGAATAAATACCCAGTAGTTAGGTCAATTCCAATATCCTTAGCACCAGAAACATATTTGTCAAGTGCAAACACTGGACAAATGGAGTGATCATCCATTCTCATAACTTGAAACTCATTAACTTTGCCATTTCCCAGGGTTTTCCCCATAGTATGGGTCACAAGTAATCCAGAATCATTATGCAAACGTTTGAATTCCTGTGACAAACACTGACCCAAGTCTGAAGCCCTATCTCCACCGAAAAACTGTAGCTTGAAAAAAGCTTGATCCCTCAATAAAATAAAACGATCTGCCAAGGTATCAGCCTGTACAATCTTAATATCAATATGAAGTGCAACCTTATAAAGTTTATCAAAGAACAAAGGTTTTGCTTGTTTTACTACACGGTGTGACCTAGCTTGTTCACGCTTAATAGCATTTACATATTTGATAACCTTTAAACTGCAAGCAGGGTTGCCAAATAAAAGTTCGTCATTCCACTTATCTCCCTTTCCAAAGCTCTTAAAAATTGATTTTAACTGGCTCACTGTAGTTTGTACCGTGCCGGATGCTAAACGAAATGGACATTCACATTTAAAAATCCCAACTTTTCCCAAATGCGCACAATTTCTGTCGTGGACCTGAGTTTTCCCCATGTCATCCTTAGAGACGAGGAATTTTCTTACATCATCTGGGCTAGCAGTGTAAATTGATTTGGAATAATGTGCCAAAAACTTTGAAAAATCTTTCTCAAGAGCAGACTTCTTTTTTACATAAGGAGTGTCTTCCGTTAAATTATCTAGATATCGAAGACGTTCTTCAGACACATAATCAAAAACTCCTGAAACACCTGTATCAGAACGAATGAACTTGTGACAACATGATTGACAAAAGTTCGAACCTTCATCGTTTGGGTAGGCACAGGACAGGCAAGGAACTCCAGGCTTCCAAACTCTTGGAATTCCAAAATCTACCTACAATCAAAAACAAGTCTAGCTGCATAAACCCTATAAAGCAGTTTGCAAGACTGAAAACCATTTTTTGAAGGTGCATCAATTACGAACAAATCTACGATATTTCCCAAAATAACATGATCTACTACTAAATTCCACATTTTTGGCCACCAAGGGGGGAGAATAGGAAACTCTGGAAACACAAAGGTACACTTTTTCGGTCTTTGCTCTATCAAGAACTGTAACACTGAGGATACAAGACAAAAAGGTGGAAACACGTAAGGATTCTCAATGCCAGACAAATCCTGAGCAAACACGTTTACCCGAGATAATGAAGGGCAAGGACAAGGTGTAAAGTGTTTCAAAGGGTTACCTAATTGGTCTAGCATAACATTGGAATCCAGAGCCATAAGGTCGAAAGAATGGGGACCAAACCTGGCTTGCACAATTTCCCAAGCACCCCAAGATAACTTACAGTCTTGAAAACTCAACTTTCTTGACCCGAAATCCACCGGGTTTTCATTCGTAGGGATATATTGCAAATGCAAATCAATGTTCTGCTTTTGGCATACCACAAAAATCGACTTCATTACATCATTCAAATCACTGCACCTACTACCCTCTCCTTCCCAAGATCCCACTACAGCCTGATTATCGACAAGAGCATCTACTCTATGATTAGTGAGTTTACCGACCAGAAATAAAATCGTTTTGTACAAGGCCTCCGCCTCCTTAAGATGAATGGGGCGAGTGTCATCTTTTGCAAAGAAATCACCAAGCTCTGTTTTCTGATCGACAAGAACTGCCCAACGAAACGATGATGCGTCAGTCGCTAACAACACCTGCTTATGAAATTCCTTTCTCCAAGGAACAAAGCCACTCCAGCTGTCCAAAAATCTCCAATGTTCTACTTCCTCCCTTAACTTCCCAATTATAGGAACAGCTTTGCTGTTTTTTGTAGCTCTACCAATAGCCAAGTTTGCTTCACGAGTATATAACTTGGCTGCTGGGACAGCCAACATAAAAGAAACGCATTTCCCTGTAAACCGCTGTAATAACTTTAAGGAGACAAAATCTTTCGAGAGAATGGAATCCCTAAGCTCTGAAAAAGACCTCCTCTTCTTATCTGGGAGAATAAAGGCTTGTCGGACAGAATCGACAAGCATCCCAAGAAAAGTCAAAACTTGACAAGGTTCAAACACACATTTTTTCAGACCTATGAAATAACCCAGTCTAATCAACACCTCGCATACTATGTAAAGGCCTTTTAAAGCGCTGAGTATACCAGAGCAGGGCAAGGAACTTTCAATTTTCTACAATAGCCTGTGGCTACCAATCCTGTACTATGATAAATGTAAGCACTAGACTTGAACCCGAAAGGGATAGAATTGTACACCAAAAACCACCCTTCAAATTGAACACCAAAAAATTTCCTAGAGTTTTTAGTCAGAAAAATATGATCATATCCACTCTTATCATCAACAGATGTCATAAACACATCTTTATCAACCAGTCTAGGGACCTCCTTTAAAGTATCCAACATAAAAGGTTTATCGACAATCCACAAATTCAAGAAGCGCTTGTCGTGACAAAGCCTAGGCTTAGTCTCCTCTACAGTTAGGGGCATCACCAAATGAGGGGGCTCGCAACAACCAACTTTTCCACATACGGACATAGATCCATTCTGTACTCGCTCAATTAGAGTGCTCTTAATAAAATCAACATGATTTTTACAAATAGGAGAATTCTCAAAATACATAATAGGAGGTTTTTCAGAGTCATAATTGTTACCCTTAAAATTTCCCTTAAAATGCTTGAAGAATTTTTCAACATTTACACCATTTTCTAACCAGTCAATGACTTTTTCATTAGCACCAATAGCCTTCCATGCTTCCACATTCTTATGTAAATTGCCTGCTCTAAACATTTCAGGATTTCTAAAATGCAAACTCTCAAAATCAAAATCGAAATTTTCGGATACTTTCTCAGCAGTTTGAAACGTGAATGGAGGTTGAAGAACTTCTCCTCTGTAATTTACCTAATTTTCACAATCTGCAAGAACTTCAATTTCTTCTGGTTCGAATTTGGAATCCTTCTCCCAGGTAGGAATATCAAATTTGAACTTTTTAAACTTTGACCTTTCAGAAAAACAGAAAAACATAAAAAGTTCTCCAACCTCCATTCCGCGTGACAAAAGTCACTAAGGATTAGATTCCCTGGAACAGAAGCCGGAAAAAACTTATCTACCTAAACAAGATACCGTACAACGCCAGCTGAAGTAAACTAAAAATTATTACAGCTCTTAATAATACGATTCTAAATGATTTTTCAATTTTTATCACAATTTCTGTACTGAAAGTATCATCTATCATAAAATTCAAATGGAAATAATTGGTTGTACAGTGTTTTACATTCTCTTAACAATTTGTTCTTCAAATAGACAATTTTTCTAGACTATTACTCCTTCTTCAATTTAGGACAGGCGTTTACATGATGATTAGGATCCTTACAAAAGAAACAACCTTTTGGCCTCCTCGGGAACCTAAATCGATATCCCTGGGGTCTCATACCCACATCCCCAAACGGTGGAGTCGCCTGGCCACCAAACGGAAAACCTTGAGAATTCAAAGGGAAACCCTGCTGCGGCAAAGGGAACTGATAAGGATAAGGCAAACAGGGAAAAGCAGGATACGGATAAGGAAAAGTAGACTGAGCTTGCATGCATGTACTAGAATTACTATTTTTACTATCCGACTTTCCCGCCTCTTTCTCATCCACTCTCTTACATGCATTCTTTTGCCAATCGGCAATAGTTGCTGAAATTTTTTTATCTTCAGACGAACCCAGAAGTTTTAAACAAAGACTACAAATGTCATCGTGTGTCTCAAACTGTCTACAAGCTTGCAACGCTTTGCCATAAAACTCGGTATCTGGATGTGTAGCCTTATGTGCACATTCTACTAAGACTTCCATAGCGGCTATCAATACACTTGCTGGCGTCAATTTTGGTCTACCAGCTAGGGCCCGTACATGCTTTGTGGCACCGTTAAAGTCCACAATTCCTCTAAAGTCCACAACACCGCTAAAGTCCACAACAAATTTCCGATAAAATCCATAACGCCGCTAAAGTCCACAAAATGACCTCCGCTAAAGTCCACAAAAAACGCCGTTAAAGTCCACAAGAACAAGTTCCGCTAAAGTCCACAAAAAACGCCGTTAAAGTCCACACAGCTCTTTTCTTTGTTATTGAAAAAATAATTCTTTTCTTTTTATCCCGGTATTATAGTAAAAAGCATGGACTTTTGTTCTTGGCAGTTTTTTCTTATCGATCTGATTTATATATTTAATAAATGAAGATTACATGTATCTGCAGAAGATTTTGATCCTCATAATTTGATCTATCATGTATTGTGAATTTTTGTGAATCAACATTTATGATTTTGAAAAAGAGCAGTCTAATGTCGCTACAAGGCAGCACTCTCACCCGCAAAGTGGAAAGGAATTAATATAAGTAGCAAACTTGTTTTTCAATCCACTATGAATAAATTTGTATAAACTACCATTTATGAAAAGTTATCTGGTTCTATCTATAAACATAAGATCGAAACCCATTCAGTTTCTGTCATGCTTCCCAGCAGCAAAAATGGTCCATAAGCCTCAAAGATAGACTTCAAACCATAATGTTCACGTTTGAAATCACAATGATAATAAATTTTAAAATTCCACAATTGCAGAATATTTTGTGGTGCTAAGCAGATTTCGTTCACTGATTGGTTTGTATGTTTGTTTGGTTTGCTACAAGAAATAGATATTTGTTTGAGAATGTGTTGAAGACGATTTGAAAAAAAAAATGTGTGGATGCTCTTCATTGTGTTTTACCAATGACGAGTAATAGAATTAAAGGTTTTATTTCAACCATGATATATGTATATGTTGTAGGGTACTGTGAAAACAATTTAAAGTTGTTAGTTTGATTAAAACACAGCCCTAATGGAAATCGGTTAAACTTGCATAAACTAGATTTAAGATTTAGATGTGAAATTCATCAGACTATAATACCAATCATTTTTATAGAGTCCTTTACACAGGAATTGAACCTGTCCCAAGTCAGGAATTTAGTGGTGTCGTGTGTTATGTGTAACATATTTGTTTTTCGTTCATTTTTGTACATAAATCAGGCCGTTAGTTTTCTCGTTTGAATTGTTTTACATTTGTCATTCGGGGCCTTTTATAGTTGACTATGCGGTATGGGCTTTGCTATGGTTGTTAATTTCTGTGTCATTTGGTCCCCTTGTGAAGAGTTAAATCATTGGCAATCATACCACTTCTTCTTTTTTTTTTTTTTGATATTGAACAACAACTTTACTTTCGGCTAACCAGTTAAAGAGTTCGAACGATGATCCGAGTAACCTGATGAGCAAAACTGTTGAATTGACAACACGAAAATATAGTATCAATGACAGGAAAGGTTATCAACATATTTTTTGTGTTTTATGAGAATTGATAATAAACAAAAACGTAAGAAATCAAAATTTAATAAACGACAGGAAATTCTGTACAATATATACATAGATCTTAAACGTTTTAAACCTCGGGAAGCATGTGATCTTAAGGTTGTATCGCTCCCTGACATAAATAAGATTTAAGAAAACACATGATAGTTTAAAGTTTTCTAAACTTTAGAGCTCCAGTGCTTGGGCCTCTTGGACATGCATTTCTTTCAACAAAAAATTCACACCCACCCTACTGAGGGTTAGTACAAAAGTTTTAATTATCTTTTGCAAAATATTTCTAGCAATGGTGGTCATCTTGGATGCTATTGGATACGAATCTAAAAGGAGATTATATTAAAAGAGTGATTCAAATTGTCGTATTGTTTTATAGAACGTATTTTGAAAGAAGACACACGCCCCCTCCCCTTTCAGAGGATTAAAGTTTACTTAATTTGATGTATGGAATTACTTTTGTGCGGCCTCCATATCTGTCTGAAAAGATTTATCTAACCTTGACTTCATGCAAATTGATAATTGAAATGTGAATTTGTTGAAATGCTTGAAGTAAAATCTCTCTGTTTGAAATTCAATAATAAACACTAAGTCTAACACATGCAAAACATTAAGTGTGTTAAGTCTTGTTATAATACGTTCAATATACAGATTCCTCAGGACGTTATTCCGATAGCAATAATCAATACAAAAGTATTTGATCTAGAATTGTCTCATTCACACTCAGTCTACATCTCTGATTTACACCTGTTGCAGGTACATTGGGTCAAGATGATGTTACTGTTCACCCCTTTTAATTTTTCCGAGGCAATACTGTTTACAAAATTCTAATTGGAAGTTATTTTTTATATAGATAACTTCTAACTATCTATTCCGTGCCATCTTAAGTCAAAATTTTAGCTTTTTTTTTGTTATGTTGGCAAACTATATTAAGTCGGAAAAAAAATAGCTGGAGGGGAGGGCATGATACATCACCATGACCCAATCTTCCTATGCTTATGTTAAGTAACAATTTAATTAAATCTAAAAAATCTTCTTCATACATTCTTTGTCGAATTTATTGTATTGGCATGTCTTTCAACAGCAACATAAAAAAAATGTGTGGACTTTAAGGGTGTTTTTTGTGGACTTTAGCGGAATTTGTTCTTGTGGACTTTAACGGCGTTTTTTTGTGGACTTTAGCGGAGGTCATTTTGTGGACTTTAGCGGAAAGTTTGTGGACTTTAGCGGCGTTATGGACTTTAGCGGAAATTTGTTGTGGACTTTAGCGGTGTTGTGGACTTTAGAGGAATTGTGGACTTTAACGGTGCCACAATGCTTTAACGCCTCACTTACTTTTTCGGACACTTGTTGAGATTTCATAGAATCAAAATTACTTTCCATTTTTCTAAGCCATCCTTCAAAATCAACACCACTATGCGCACTAACCATAGTAGAAGTATTACTACTAACCGATGATGATACAGTCGTAGGACCCGCAGTAGACTGCACAGTTCTGCTCCCGGACACCGATGTCGATGGTCCTAAAATAAAATACCAGTCAAAATCACTTTACAGGGAACCCATTATTTACATCTCACCAATGAAACATGCGCAACCTAATAATTAATACAGTTAGACGAGTCTAAATGAATATGTAAGAGATAATTTCTTCCGGCTGCGATATTCATGTATCTGTGAAATTTCATCCGACCATCAAATGACGATCTCGTGTAAAATATGAGTCGGATAATATTTCATAGCAATCTTACCTTACATAACATGAAATATGACCCGGCTTTATTCCGTTAAAAGTGTATAAATCAATGAGTTCGGAAACGATTTCACACCGAAGAAATAAACCGTTACAAAAATAACAGGCACCGGGAAATAGTCAACAAATAGTAAACTCGAAATATTTTTTTTTTTTTTTTTTTTTTTTTTTTTAAATTCAAAACAAAGCTTGTAGAAAATTGTAATATGTATTGTTACGGCCGAAATCACCTTTAAATTGTAGCCAACAAAAGACACAAATCAATAATTAAATTTAACAAGATTTATTATATACAAGTTTACAAAAAAAATATTACACAAACTAAAATGTCAACTTAACTGTTCAAATCCTTCGTCTTTTCCTAATCCGGAATTCTTCTCGTCACTGTTGCGGGAATCCAAACGGAATATTATATCCAATCAGTCACAATCTAGTATGATGTAACGAAAATGAAAGTTTGTCAAGTACGATGTGTGAAACGTAAATAAATCCAACAGCTGAGAACACAAGAATGTCTAGTCCAATAAGTTCTGATCTGCAAGTTTAACTTTCGTGTCCATATATATATTGTAGAACGGAAACTTCTGGAATACGGTAGAAGTTCGAATCGCACCATAATTATTACGTAAGTCAAATAGAAAGTTCTAGTCATTCCATCAGTATCCATTATTGTTCCAGTGATTTCTAAACTGCGCAGTTATAACATTATTTGGTAAACAACTATAAATATTATGTAAACATATTATACATGTTATAAGGCTACGCAAAACAAATCAGGCCAAGATAAATAATATAATAATCACAATACCATATCAAAATAAATATAATAATACAATATCATAACAGTATATACCGTTACCTTGTTCTCAAGAAGATAAAGGTGACCCCTTTGGTCCTCCAACCAGGTTTGCAAATAGCATGGTCTTGTGTAACAGTTGCCGAGCGTTGTCCAAATTTAGGTCCCGCTCCGTAAGTTGTAAAACATCCTTCATAGTTTCTCCTGTTAGTTTTTTTAATTCTGTCGCTAGCTCGTCTAAAGAGTACTGATCGAGAGCATGATCTCTCTTCAACCTGGCTAGATGATCCAGATCAACAACAGAATCTGAAGTCTTAAAGTCAAAGATCATCGGAAGAAGGCCCTTTCCGATTAACGAATGCTTCGGCTTTAAAATTAAGTGAGGTTCAGTCATCTGAAAAATATAAATAATCTCATGAATACAAAATATCAAACTACAAGCACCACTTTCACAGTAACATAACAAAATCGTTTTAAACAAAAACGCGAGGACCTGAAAGTTCAATGCAGATTTTTTTTTTCTCTCTCTCTCTCTTAATTCGGCAAACACGCTTACAATTCATGTCAAAACATACTACCAAAAGCATTCACTTCAAAGAAACTCCAAATCAGCATCATTTATCCAGATATTGACCGGAAAATTGTACAAAAATTAAATCCATTAAATACCTATAGACTTAATCGTGCGTGAAAACTATTAAAAGGCTTCAATAAAAATCAATAAACATGTAACGGTACTATGTACATGTACTACAAGGCCATCATGAACACTCGCTCACTTGGGCCATTTAAGGATTGTGCACCCTTCCCCACTCCAATATCAAACCCACGGAAAATTTGTGGAAAATCCCCTGTCTAAATTACTGCACTGTTGATTTCAAAATTGCAAATGTAGCAAACTGATATGATTATGCATGCACTCCTATCAATAATTTATTTCATTACTTACGATTTATGAAGTATTTTAATCAAACTTATGTTCCTTTAGCTAACAGTTCGAGTATGCCGGCGGTCTACTTGATTTGTTCACCAAATCATTTGCTTATTTCATGGAATTACCGCCAGGTATGGCATTTATACAAAAAGTAAGTCATGGGAGTGCATGCATAAACATTTCATATTTCTTGTCCTCAATTTTCGAAATGAAATTCTGAATAATAAAGCCTGGGGATTTTCCAAGAATCCTCCGCAGGTCCAGCACTGGAATGAAAAAAGGGGTACACAATCCCTAAACAAAATTGTACATTTATAAAGTTAAACTAGTATAAAACAATCGGCACATTTTAATCGAATTTCTCTTCAATAAATGGCGAACGAAAAATAAAGTTAAAATTTCTACCATAACTCATTCTCCTATCTATTCCCACCAAAAGGAAAATAGTAATCATGATATTATAAGCAAATGGACAACTAAAATTCTAAACATATAACCGTAAAAGGACGCCACGTGAACCACGACTAAACGACTAAAACGTTTTCAGGACAATGCCCATAAAACAAACCATCCGTGAAATAAAAGCATAAAAATTATCAAAACGGCAGACTACCCACAAAACATAGAAAATAATCCGGACAACTTATTTGTTCAAAGAAATTAAAACTACGGACCATCCGCACATAAAAATGAACCATTTTCCAACTGCAGAAAATAAAATAACTTGGGCAACCGATGCCCAATAAGATGCAGACCATCCGCAGAAAAATAATAACTACTCGGACAACATTGCCCAATAAAATATCACGTGCAGACCATCCGCACGCGAATAAATTAACCATCTCTAACTGCAGACCATCCGCAGAGAAAAAATTAACTCGGACAACCATTGTCCCTAACAAATAACTAAAAAGGTGCAAACCATCCGCACTCAAAATAAATTAACCATCTCTAACTGCAGACCATCCGCAGAGAAAAGATTTACTCGGACAACCATTGTCCCAAAAAAAAAATAGCTAAAAAAGTGCAGACCATCCGCACAACAAAATTAAAACCAGCATAAATAAATAAAAATTATACTTACATTGAAAGGATATAAGTGATGACCGCGAATCAATCTAAAAGATGGCACGTAAAGCACGAGGTCTAAAGTTCCCGCGAATTAGGGCCTAAAGAGAGGACAGAGGAACATCTGTCCTCGCCAACCACATCTCGAAGAATGATTTAAATGGAAAAGTCATGTGACTTCTCGTGTGATGTCGCTTACGATATTATGATCATTCCAGATCGGAGAACTAAGATACTTCCATTCCAGGACGGGGACGAATGTTCTCGGTCTCGTTGATGTTACGATGAACATCAAAGATGGCTGCGGCCATGTAACGCGGACCTGAAAGAGAGCACAATTATGAAACAGAAATTTTAGAGTCTTTCCGGACGGGAACGAATGTTCGCGGTCTCGTTGATAGTACGATGGAAATCAAAGATGGCTGCGCCCAGGTAACGCAGGCCTGAAAGAGAGCACCCTAATGAAACGAAAATTTCAGAGTCTTTCCGGACGGGAACGAACGTTTACGGATTTCAGTCCCAATCGGAACGGGAGAAGTTAACCAATCACGATGTCGAAAAGATAGCCAATCCTGGTTCACGTTTTCATAATATAAGAACCAATCCAATCCATCTTCACAAAGGATCCGATATGTAAATATACCAGATCAGTAAGAAGAAGAATCAGATTACAGTCAGCCGATATGTCTAGTAAAGAAAAGAAAACCAAAGACCAGACCAAGAGCGATCTCGTCCAAGACGCCATGACAGCTTCCAATATTCCTTTAAAAGTACCACTTGGTGGAGGAACGTATGCAGAGCTGACAGAATTGAAAGGCAGCAAGAAAGTGGATTTGAGATGTTGGGAAAGCGACATTTGGGACGCTGTATTCGTCACCGTTAAACCCACGATTTGGATAAGAAAGCACTTTATACCCCGCGGAGAATGGACCAATCGTCCAACAAAGAGAGTAATCGGTTTGGACACCTTCGAATGGAAAGAACTGAAGAAGATCATTCCTTTGTTTGAAGAGAAAGAACCAGAACTTAAAACATTGACTGGTGTAGATTTTGTAAAAATGCAAAATAAAATATGAAACTGTTTCATTTGTGTTTGTCATCATTACACGATAAATATCCCAGTATACAATCACAACGATCAGTCTTGATCTACCACTCAAACCGACAACATGAGTATCGAGTGGCCTTCCGATCATCAGCCATCAGCAGTAAACCCCATTCTCTGAGCAGCAGCAGTAGCAGCAGCAGCAAAAACAGTGACAAATAGCACCAAAACACCAAAATGAGCACGCGAGTAAGGTCATGATTAGCAATGAGCAGCAAAGAGCAAGAGAAAAACAGCGATGAGCAGCAAAGAGCAAGAGAAAAACAGCGATGAGCAGCAAAGAGCAAGAAAAAAACAGCGATGAGCAACAAAGAGCAAGTGAAAAACAGCGATGAGCAAAGGAAGAGCAAGAAAAAACAGCGATGAGAAGCAGCAGCAGCGAAAACAGTGACAAGTAGCCCCAAAAAACTGAAATGAGCACGCGAGTAAGGTTATGAGTAGCGACGAGCAGCAAAGAGCGGCATGGAGCAAGAGAAGAGAACGAAGTGCATCATGGAGCAAGAGAAGAGAACGAAGTGAATCATAGAGCAATGAAATGGACCTCCGTTGCTAAGGCAGTTGCTAACGACATCCCTCCATTGATCTAATGGTGACACCATCACTTGAAGGTAAGCGGATATAATCCAATCCTACCTTTGGTCCTCACAGAAAACACCCGCAAATGAAAAGAGCATGACAAGGGGGAGATAATCCAATAGTGTACTTCGTATTCTCTCGGACTTCGACATAACAGTGAGAGTGTCAGTCCCTAGAGACCTATACAGATCGATGAAAGATCCAGAGACGACCGAGAAGTGCGGGAAAAGGGAGATAATTCAATCTTAATTCTTGTCAAGCATGGCACTTCCGGGTACCACCACGTGACTCACGTCACTTCCGTCAACAAATAATGGAAAATGGCGGGAAAATCAACTAATTCCGGTTGCGCATGCGCGCAAACAATTTCCGGTTGCGGTCAAGCTTGCGTAAACCACGCCTCCGGGTCACTTCCATAAACAAATCATAGGGAAAATACTTTATTTCCGGTTGCGCAAACCTCTTCCGGTTCCGCCTGAACATGCGCAGACCACACATCCGCGTCCTAGCACGTGATTTACGTCACTTCCATAAACAAATGGCGGGGAAACACTCACTTCCGGTTGCTCATGCGCATGACTTCAGGTTCCGGTCATGTGACTTCCTGTCACTTCACTTCCTGTGACATCATTTCCGGTTGACGTCACTTCCGGGACCTCCACCTCAAATCCTTACTGAACTGTCCCCATATACTACTCATATTTTTCTAAGAAATTAGATAAACATCAGAAAAATTATTCAACTATTGAAAAAGAGTGTTTTGCACTGTTGTCTGCACTTCAACATTTTGATGTATATCTAAGTCACACTATGCATCCTATTCTGGTTTATACTGATCATAATCCTCTCACCTTCATACATAAAATGAGAAACAAGAACCAGAGGTTGATTAGGTGGAGTTTATTGTTACAGGAATATGATATTATTGTAAAACATATTAAAGGTAAAGATAATTTCTCCTATTCTTGACGTGTTTAATCGGTAGGATAAAAATACATAATATTTTTAATCACTTCCTGGTGATTAAATTTCTACGTGGGAATTACCGCTGTTTTTTCTACAGTTATTGGAACGATAAACTAGAGAAGTACCGAAATGACGTCTATGTAAACAAACTTAATAGCAACGACATTTTCTTGAGGTTTGTGAAAAAAAATCATAGAAGAAACAGATTCTCCTTCAATTACTCGTGAGTTATGGAATTTCTCCACCCTCGATAGTTAAATTTTAGATTTTAACACGCTCGCAGATGCTCGCGCGTTGAAAATTGAAAATTTAACTATCTCGGGTGGAGAAATTCCATAACTCACTCGTACCTGTAGGAGAATCTATATGTAATAGCAGATGCTTTACCTAGATCTTATTAAAACACTGTATACATACTATACATTTTTGTATACATTGTTCATGAAAAGTTCTCGTTACACTCAAAATTCTTTTCAGAGCGGAAGTGTTATGATATTATAATAATTATGTATATATATCTTGGCCTAATTTGTTTTGTGTGGCCTTATAACATGTATAATATGCTTACATAATACTTATAGTTGTTTACCAAATAATGTTATAACTGTGTAGTTTAGAAATCACTGGAACCATAATAGATACTGATGGAATCATTAGAACTTTCTATTTGACTTACATAGTAATTCTGGAATGATCATAATATACGATCAAACTTCTACCGTATTCTAGAAGTTTCCGTTCTACAGTTTTCTACGAGGATCCTTTCAACAGAGTTCTATAGATTTCCGTGATAATTATATATACGGACACTAAAGTTAGACTTTCAGATCAGATCAGACATTAACATTCTTGTGTTCTCAGATGTTGGATTGACACTTTTATTTATGTTACACACATCATACTAGATTGTGACTGATTGGACATATTTTGTTTGGATTCCCGTAACAGTGACGAGAAGAATTCCGGATAAAGAAAAGACAAAGGATCGGACATATATATTTTAAACAGTTAAGTTGACATTTCATTTTGTATAATATTTCTTATAAACTTGTATATAATAAATCTTGTTAAATTTTATTATTGATTTGTGTCTTTTATTGGCTACAATTAAAAGGTGATTTCTGGCCGTAACAATACTTCTACATTAATTTTATTACAAACAATACATTTCTTAATAATATCTCTTAGTCCAACTCGTTTATCTCGGTCAATAACAATCACATTTAACGCGTCCAAATTTGTTTAAATTTATAAATTATCCGAATGTTGTTTAGGGACGAGATCAAAAGTTCAATGTCGGATAAAAAACTTAATTCACATCATAGTTTTTTCACTGATCCCCCCTCCCCACCCCCCCCCCCCCCTCTTAACTTAATTTTGGAAAAATTGATTGACCAATATGGGCATATGCTTTGAGAGTATACTTTTTGTATCACGGGTCCTGTTTTTCCTCAACAATGTATATTTGTTCCGTTTATTGACTTTGTCATCACTTGAATCCGTATTTTTCAATCCGAAAATCGATGTCGGATAACAAAACTTGCAGCGATTCCCCCACCCCCCCCCCCCCCCCCCCCCACCCCACCCCCACCCCCAAACTATTTGAATTAAGTTTTTTATCCTACATTGAACTTTTGATCTCGTCCCTTAAGTAAATCACTTCCAATTTTTCCGACTCACGGATTGCTTTAAATTTGTTTAAAATCTTCTTTAAAATCCTTTTTAAACATTTTAAAAACTCCTTCACACTCGTGCTTCGCTTGTTGCAAATGTTAAAACGGCTACTCATCCTGGTATGCGTAATGGTATTACGTCACAATAATGTTCGGGATCATTCTAAAATTAATAATCTAACCATGGTAACAGCTATATTTATAGTTCACGCTATTACATTTCCATACTTTACAATCAATCGATAATTGTAAATAACCGGACGGATAATGTTATATATAATTGAATAATAAATAGTATTAAAGGGGGGGGGAGTACAAATCTAAGGGCAGTGGTGATAAACCAACGTTGGTAAAAAAAAATTTAAAGAAATCACAAGAAAAGGGCTAAATATTCATATGACTATTTTGAGGGGGGTTTCAAACATGTTTTTGGAACTTTAATTTAAAAAAGTACAATTTCGGGTGGTAGAGGTGATAAACCAACTTCGGTAAAAAAAAATTTAAAAATCACAAGGAAAGGCGGTCAAAATAGTCATTTGACTATTTTGACGGGGGTTTCGAACGTACCATTGGAACTTTGGTCAGAAAAAGGTACACTTATGTGGTTCTTAACTACTAAGGTTTATCTAGATACGACTCCTACTGTTCTATTTTTATACGCCTGAATGTTAGCGCTGTTCCGGTCACGATTTTATTTGTCCAATTAACAATTTAATTTAGCGATTTTTATCTTCCAGCTCTTATAAGATTAAAATGTAAATAATTAACAATGTTATTAAATTGATCGGGATATTTTTGTTTGACATAACGATAATCTATTGTTGATTCCTTGGTGATCTTTCGTGCATTAATTATTTTATATATTCTAAAACTCGTTTTAAAGGAGACAAATTAGTTCATTACACCGATTGTTAATCCATGCTACTACCGAGGATTCATCATACTCTTTAATTTAGTTTGTTAGATCACACATGGAATAAACACTATATTGCAAGATAACATACCGAAGAATGACAAAATTTTATGACATACCAGAGTACATATTGGGTTCCTATGTGTTATTTTGGTGCGGCTTTCTTTTTGATTTCATAGGATTTGTATCACCTGGATGGTATAATTATTCTGCACAAGGCGACGCTGTATACGGTGGGTTATGGAAAAATTGTACAGAATCGGACGGATGTTATAACGTCGTCACTAGAGATGTCGCAGGTAGGGTTAAAAGTATTATCCCCGGCTTGGATTGTTATTGGTCAATAACACGTTGATACAAAACCCATATTCCCGGGCCTTGCTAACCCATATACCCGTACGTTGCTAACAATAACCCCGGGGAACTTATTATTTTTATTATTATGACGTGGCGCTCGAGACGTTGAGCGGCAAATATGATTTCGACGATTTCCTTTGATAAGACAATGAAAACGTCTTATATTCGGATATCTGTAGGGTTCTACGAAAGGTAGTACCTTACACCTGGTAAAATGAATGCCAAAATGACATATTTCAGAAAAAGGTTGCTTTAACGTTCCATGTTGTGTCTGAATGTTTCGAAAAATCGCCAGATTAGGGCTGAAACCGGGGATTAAATCGTCATCTACGTTCGTATCCTCTGGGTGTACTAGAGTATTTCAGGATGTAAAAATCTTCATATCTACGGATACGAACGTAGATAAAATATTGTAAACTGTACTTTTATTTTTGCAAATTATACTACAGGATAAATAATGCAATAATGAAATATATTTTATTTCCGCTTAATACTTTTTGATAATATGTTCTTTTTTTTTTTTTTGGACGTCTGTGTTAGTTCATGGTAGTACAATATTCTAGGATACTGGAACGAGACCCCAATTATTTCATAAGTGCATTTCATATATGCATGAAGTCAAATTAAGAAAAAAGAACCATTTCAAACTTTACAGAAAATTCTACCTTTGCTAACTTAAGAAAATGCGCAAGATGTTTTAAGGTGTATAGTTACAATTAAGTTATCCAAAATATCCGGAAATTAGGTCATTTTTACAGTGACCAACATATATCTTTCTATGAGCCCAGTACTTTATACATTAAATAAAATATTTGAAAAGGGCAAGAAGAGAGTGGAGAAAGCTAAAATGAAATAAATACACTTAAAAATATGGGTAACTTTAAATTTGTGGGCAAGTTGATGCGCAATTGTGGTCTCAGGCCTACTGTGTTTTCTTTTTCTATCACAAAAGCAAATTTTATTTTTAAAATAAAAAAAGAACATTGCTTTGTTTTGCAGGATGGATGGAAGCAACACAAACATTTGAAACGTTCGGCTTTCTGACTTTACTTGCTACAGCGGCAGTGTTTACAATGAAAGTTCTCCGATATGAAAACAGGACAGACAAATACACATGGATTATAATTGGTCTTTTGTTTACAAGCTGTAAGGTTATGCTGGTTCTGTAGTTTTTATCCCCGAACTTTCGAAGAAAGTTTGGGGATATAGCGATTGTCTCAGTCCGTCCGTCACACTTTCTTGTGACATCAACTCCTTCACTTTTGGGTTTTGGAATTTAATTTCTATATAGAATGGTTGCATACCACCTGTAGATGCGCAATAAGGTTTTAGAATTTTGATTTTCTGAACAGAGGGCCCACATGGGTTGAACTTCGAACATTTGAAATTCAAGCTTGTGACCTGAACTCGTCTTTCATTTTTCAATTTATACATTTTATTTCTATACAGTATTTTCACTGCACCATAAGCAGATGCGCAATAAGGTTTTAGAATTTTGATTCTCTAAAACTGGGGCCCACAGTGGTCGAATTTCGAAAAACTGTCAATTTAAGCTTGTGACCTAATCTCATCTTTAATTTTACAATTTATGCATATTATTTCTATACAGTATTGTCATGCACCATATGCAGATGTGCAATAAGGTTTTAGAATTTTAATTTTCTAAAATTGGGGCCTACAGGGGTCGAATTTCGAAAAACTGTCAATTTAAGCTTGTGACCTAATCTCATCTTTAATTTTACAATTTATGCATATTATTTCTATACGGTATTGTCATGCACCATATGCAGATGTGCAATAAGGTTTTAGAATTTTAATTTTCTAAAATTGGGGCCTACAGGGGTCGAATTTCGAAAAACTGTCAATTTAAGCTTGTGACCTAATCTCATCTTTAATTTTACAATTTATGCATATTATTTCTATACGGTATTGTCATACACTATATGCAGATGCGCAATAAGGTTTTAGAATGTTGATGTTCTAAACAAGGGGGCTCACACAGGCCAAATTTCAAAAATTGCCGGTTTAAGCTTGTGAACTAAGGTTTTTAGCTGAACTGTCCTAAAAGGATATGTGAGCTTTTCCATCACTTGCAGTCCGTCGTCCGTCCGTCGAAAACATTTTCAAAGATCTTCTCCTCTGAAACCACTGAACCAATTACAGACATACTTAGTCTGAATGATCCTTTTGGGTAAAGTTTGTTTTTTTTTATTATCTTGTCAGTCGAGAAACATGGCCGCCATGGCTAAAAATAGAGCATAGGGGTAAACTGCAGTTTTGTGCTTATATCTCAAAAACTAAAGCATTTAGAGCAAAACTGACATGGGTAAAAATGTTCATCAGGTCAAGGTCTACCTTCTATGAAATTGTCAGACGAATCTTCAACCCTTTGTTGGGTTATTGCCCCTGAATTGTTAATTTTAAGGAAATGTTACAGTTTTAGCTTGTTATCTTGAATACTATTATAGAAAAGACAAATTGTAAACAACAAAAATGTTCAGGAAAGTAAGATCTACAAATAAGTCAAACATCACCAAAATCGTCAATTGACCTCTTATAGGAGCTTTTGTCCTTTAAAGATATTTTTTCACATTTTATTCGTCATCTTTGTAAACTTTTAAAAATCTTCTCCTCTGAAACTACAGAAGCAATTTCCGCCAAACTTAGGCTGACAGATCCTTAGGGTATCTAGTATAAATTTTATTTTCTTGTCCATCGCGATACATGGCTGCCCTGGCTAAAAATAGAACATAGGTGAAAATGCACCTTTTGGCTCATATCTCGAAAACTAAAGCATTTAGGGCAAAACTGACACGTAGTAAAAATGTTTATGAGGTCAAGATCTACTTATCATGAAATTTTCAGACGAATCGGTCTACCCATTTTTGGGCTATTGCCCCTGAATTGTTAATTTTAATGCAATTTTGCAGTTTTAGGTTATTAGTTTAAATGTTATTATAGATAAAGACAAACTATATACAACTACCTATTTTGGGGTTATTGCCCCTGAATTGTTAATTTTAAGGCAATTTGGCTGTTTAAGGTTATTAATTTGAAAATTATTATAGATAATGACAAACTATATACAGCAAAAATGTTCAACAAAGTAAGATCTACAAATAAGCCAACATGACTAAAATCGTCAATTGACCCCTTATAGGAGTTTTTACCCTTGAAAGATTATTTGCATGTTAACAGAAAATAATGGTCTGACATTGTCACAGATGTTTAGGGCATTACTTGAAATAAATTAAATGGTAGTTATACACGTACAAGTAAAATAGAGTGTCAAGGGTCAAGATCATTGAAAAATTCCAGGGCAACCGATGAAAAAGTCCCTAGCAACAGATGAAAAAGTCCCTAGTAACCATATATATTTGGGTTAAGGACCTTATAATTTACCTGTAAAAGTCAAAAAGAAAGGTCAAGAGTCAAGGTCATTGAAAGAGTCCATAGCAACCGATGAAAAAGTCCCTAGCAACCATATATATTTGGGTTCAGGACCCTACAATTTACATGGTCAAGTCAAAATGGAAGATCAAGAGTCAAGCCATTGAAAAAGTCCATAGCAACCGATGAAAAAGTCCCTAGCAACCATATCTATTTGGGTTCAGGAGTCTATATTATAACTGTACAGGTCAATATTAAGGAGAAAATTGCGACGCTATACATTAAATAGCAAAAATAATCATTGATGCAAGATCTACCGGTACACAAAAGATAACAGGTGAGCGATTCAAGCTCTTGGGAGCCTCTTGTTTCATTTTTCATTAGGTTTATTGATTTAATTTCTTTATAGAATGACTGCATACTATTTTTGGATGGGAATAAGGTATTATATTTTTGACTATAGGTAAGTGGTCCAACTAATTAAAGGGGGTGCGGGGATTACTTTCAATTCTGACTGTCCAGATTTCTAGTTTTTATTAAATTCATCAAACAACATATATGTGTAACAAATAATTAAACAAGAAAACAACCATTTGATATTTTAAGGAAGATCTTAAGAAAAAAATATTTGTTGAAATGCAACCAGTCTCTAAAATTTGTTGAAAAAATCCAGGAATCAAATCGGTGTAGATATAGAAAATATTCCGGCGTTATTCTGTGCTAAAAATCTGCCTAAAAAGGTTACAAATAACCATGAAAACGGAGATCTCGTAATAATAATACCCGATACTTAAAGAAAATCAAACATTTGTTCCTTAATTTTCTGTTATTTTGTGTGAAATCTAGTCATTTCCCCTTTTACTTTTTTTTTTTACATATTGTTTAATGTTTGTAACATTATAATAATTTTGGAATTTTTTTATTTGAAAGACATTTTTACACCATTATTGCAGCCTGAATCTAGCCGACACATTTAGAAATGATTATTGTCAATACATAAATACCGCGTACACGTTTCTCATATTCCTTAATTTCTTATATTTTGAAAATTGTTCATCATAATCTATGATACAAAATTTACGAATTAGCCGAATAGGCGGCAAAACGTGTGGTTCAAAATAAACGATGTATGGTTCAGATTATAAAGGTTATTATCGAATTTGAAAATCTGCATTCATAAATTTAAACTGAATTCTCCCAACATATCCCTTACAAGGTTCTCGAATGCATCATTTTAACACATTGATTTAAAAAACAATCAGCACATATTTTAAATGTATTTTTGTTTGATTTATTTGTTTTAGTTGGGGTTTAACGCAGTTTTCAGCACATTTGGCCATTTCGCGGCGGCCAGTTTTTATTGGTGGAGGAAGCCGGAGTACCCGGAGTACCCGGAGAGAACCACCGACCTTCGGTAGGAAAATTGGCAATCCTTGTTATTTTTGTTTGAAATTACGGAAGAAGAATAAAACAAATTAAAAACATTCTCCTTCGAGTGGGATGTTTCCGCTTCATGTATTCAGGATTGTTTTTCTACAATAACGCAATTTCTCCTAACTGTAAAGGTTATGAACTTTGAAGATTATGAAGAAGTAAGGTAAAGTTCAGAGGAATTTCTTAGTTGTTTTTTGGATTGCTCGGGTGTTTACCTTGCACAAAGTGATAAAACCAACCATTATCTATTTTTACATTATTTGTCATGTGACATGTCTAAATATATCTCTACCATACAATTCCCTGTAAGCCATAGATAAAAATATTTTTAATAAATGGTCATCTTCATCATTAATGACGAAATTTATAAACGTGGACAGCACACGCAGTCACACACTAAAAATGCTTTTATCGTCTGATTATTGGATATATTTGTGAATTAAGCCTCGCTTGCCCTGCCCACGATGACAATGGAACAATTGGAACAATTATTTTCCAAAAATATGCTCTAACTAACACACGGCATCTTTTGAAAAATGCATCCGTCACTAAGGAAATGTTTACATGTACAATTTCCTTTTCATATTTATTCTGAAGGAAAAAGGTAAAGCATTATGAAATGTGTATTTAATGAAAGCTTTTCATCAAGTTCCAGTTCAGAATTAAAACAATATAAATAAAAATATTGACAGTTTATGTGGTTGTGTTTTCGTCATAGATTAAGGTCCATTTTGGTAATTCTACGTTGCATACAGTCTACTTCATCGGTGGATACATCTTTGGTAGTAACGAACAGCCATATGACAATTAGGTCACGTTGACCTACGCTTCATTATGTCTCCCCTTCTACGAAGGGAGACATATTGTTTTAGTGATTATTATTCTTTTTATTCTTCTTCTTGTTCTTCTAATCAAATTTTGTCCGGACCAGAACTTTTTGTCTTTTGAGCTAGCCTCATGATATTTGGAGGTTATATACATCCCCACCCCCTAGACATCAGTTTCTATCTAAACCCCTTCACATTAACAATCCTAAATAATCTTGGAAATGGTTGAAATCCCCACCCAAAACCATATATATTATTAATCGTGATTACAAGACTGAATGCAGTACGCATCTAAGCCCCGGGGGTCATCGCCACCCCCTGAACAACTGAAATCTTTATTTATCTTAAAACTGGTTGAGATCCCCACCCCAAAACCATAAATTTTATTATTCGTGATTACAAGACAAGTTGAATGCAGTATACATCTAAGCCCCGGGGGTCATCCCCACCCCCTGAACAACTGAAACCTTAATTTATCTCAAAAATGGTTGAGATCCCCAACCCAAAACCATATATTTTATTATTCGTGATTACAAGACGAGTTGAATGCAGTATAAATCTAAGCCCCGGGTAATCCCCACCCCCTAAACAACTGAAATCTTAATTTATCTCAAAAATGGTTGAAATCCCCACCCAAAAACCATATATTTTATTATTCATGATTTCAAGACGAGCTGAATGCTGTATACATCTAAGCCCCGGGAGTCATCACCACCCCCTGAACAACTGAAATCTTAATTTATCTTAAAAATGGTTGAGATCCCCACCCCAAAACCATATATTTTATTATTTGTGATTAGAAGACGAGTTGAATGCAGTTTACATCTAAGCCGCGGGGGTCATCCCCACCACCTGAATAACTGAAATCTTAATTTATCTTAAAAATGGTTGAGATCCCCACCCCAAACCATATATTTTATTATTCGTGATTACGAGACGAGTTGAATGCAGTATACATCTAAGCCCCGGGGTAATCCCCAGCACCTGAACAACTGAAATCTTAATTTATCTTAAAAATGGTTGAGATTCCCACCCCAAAACCATATATTTTATTATTCGTGATTACGAGATGAGTTGAATGCAGTATACATCTAAGCCGCGGGGGTCATCCCCACCACCTGAACAACTGAAATCTTAATTTATCTTAAAAATGGTTGAGATCCCCACCCCAAACCATATATTTTATTATTCGTGATTACGAGACGAGTTGAATGCAGTATACATCAAAGCCCCGGGGTCATCCCCAGCACCTGAACAACTGAAATCTTAATTTATCTTAAAAATGGTTGAGATCCCCACCCCAAAACCATATATTTTATTATTCGTGATTATGAGATGAGTTGAATGCAGTATACATCTAAGCCTCGGGGTCATCCCCACCACATAAACAAATGAAATCTTAATTTATCTTAAAAATGGTTGAGATTCCCACTCCAAATGCAGTATACATTACTGTTTAATTTCAAATTGAATTCATCTTAGGATTATTTGAAAACTAAAATAACTGTTCAAAAATATGTGACCATATGTAATTAATAGAAAGTATGCAGATGTGTTCTTCCTAGTTGACTTTGGTTAAAGTTTGCATTAAGATCCATTTCTGGAATACTACAGCATATATAGACATGAAACTATTAGTTGATACCACCTACTTGACAGGAAAGTTTATGGGAAGCCTGCCACAACATCCATATTGAGTTCCTGTTCCATGAATGACATGGCCGCAACAACTTTTTAAAGTCAATATGGCCACCACGAAAAAAAAATGCTTATTTTCCAGCACTCGCGCTGGTTCAATGTCTAGTATTAACAAAAGAAGCAGCCTTTTACTTTACGCGCTTATTTTACTTAATTGCTTTAATATCCCCAGAAGGATTGGATAGAGCTACGCTAGAACAATAAATAATTTGCCCTTAGATAAATGTATGACACTATAACCTGATATACAAATATGATGTATGTGTGACAGTGATAAAAGGAACAAAACGGGAAATAAATAGATTTATAACAATCGAATTTTGAATATTTTTTGATGTGAAAATTTAATAAACATTTAACAGAACTACTATATTTGTACAATTGTGATTCTTATTAGTTATTTTGAACATGAAATAATCTACCAGTTTATTCCCCCGTGTAGTATCCCTGCTACAGTTTATACCCCGTGTAGTATCCCTGCTACATATGTCCAAACAAAACCAGCTATTATTACCATCCACCCGGGAAAATTGCGATGTAGTACGCTTGTCCGTTCGTGCGTACGTCTGTATTGTCTCAAGAAATTTGAAATCTTAACTAGGCATCATGTAAGGGTATATGATTCAGTTTGGAAAGAAAGTTTAAAAATTATAATTTTATCCCCTGGGGGCAAAATTACGAACAAAAAACGAATTCCGTAGTATCTAGTAAATGGTAAAATCTCCTAAAAAATATATGGGGACTCACATTCTGTGTGCCAAGTAAAATAACAGTGTCCGTATTTTTGTGCTAACCCTGTGGCGTTGCCCATTGAGGGTCCTTAAATTTAAAAAAAAAATCTTTTAAACAATCCAATATAGAATTTTGAAGCTTACATGTATAATACATTCCTTGTCAAATAATGGTGTTTGAATTTTGGTACCACCCTTGGGAGGGAAGGGGGGTCGTTGTCCTTGATTAAAGATAGATAGTCAAACAACTGAAGATAGAAATATGAAATTAGGTATATTGGTAACATACGAGTTGTCTGTTCCAAAGGTTTCGGAATTTGGATATATACTAGTCAACAAAAGAAACGATACAGGGTAATGCATTTTTCATATATTCATAATTTTAAATAGCTGTACTAAGCAGAAAAATAGACCCAGTCAGTATTTTTACCCTGTGTGAATCATGATGTCTGTGTGACAAAATATTTGAGTTTTTTCTACTGATTTCAGCGACTGGATTTTCATTTTACAAAATGTGTGTCGATTCTCTTCACGATTTTCCGCAAATTTGATATAACCCTCTTTTTAGAAATTTCCATTTTCCACCATTCCAAGTGTTCTCCAAATTTCAAAATGAGACGAATTAGATCAAGAAATGAAGTAGCAAATCACTGTTTCCCTCATACTTAAGCTTTTTTAAGGAATTATCAAGATATTTAGTTCCGAACTCGTGTATCGTTACATTTGTTGACAAGTATACATGTATGACCTAAGGGCGGAGATATTGGGAAATTATCGTACTTCCCTGCGTCTATATCAACCTGCTCAGCTGCTCTGTAATCTCTGTATTACGGCTTTTGTGACGTATTAGGAGACATTATCCGCGACAGCTGGACTTACCAGCGACGTCACAATATGAGAGCAGGACTTATTAGCGACGTCACAATGTGAGAGCAGACGTTATCAAGCTAACCTCCAGGAGGACAAAAAAGCGTAAAAAATGTCTTACATGGGGCGACTAAAATGTACAGAAGTTGTACAATAAACAGATTATCGGGTTTTCTGCGTAAATTTATTGTAAAATATCAGCCGCTCGACTCAATATGAATCTTTTAGGCTCGTTCGCTACGCTTACTCGCCAAAAATCTTTCATATTGTGGCTTGCGGCTGATATTTTACGATATCAATATGCAGAAAACCCGATAATCTATACTTATATATTTCGAGATATCCATCCAGGGTGAAATCTTTTTAAAAATTCAGTATAGAATGTGAAACCTGTATGTATATATGCAATGTCTGATACATTTAAGCGGGGGAGATTTGCAATCTGTGATATTTTTTTTCGGTATGGGGAAGGGGGAGGGGTATTTACAATATACACGCTATATCTGTTCATACTGCTTTTAAAAATTATTTCTTCGTTACGATCACACGTGTTTGGGTGTATGTGATCACAGTCACCTGGGGCACACTGATTGTGTTGCATCCCCTACTTTTCTCCTATTCCGCCCTCTCTTTCTCTGCAACATAACACCCCCCCCCCCCTCCCTTTACCCCGTGAGTTTCATTGTCAAAATCGTTTTCTTTCCTTCATTATATGTATGAAATAAACGTAAGATTACAATATTATAGCAAAATTCAAGTGACAAAAGTTTGTTGTCTGACAATATCAGAGAGAAGGTTTAGTGTTGAATCATTCAATTACCGCGCACCTCCTTGTGCAATCCCGTCCTTAATTTCAACTTGAACAACAGCAATACATATGTCGTTCATTTGTATAGACTTTTGTCACTTATACAGGGATGTTGGGCCAAGAATTAAAAACTTTAAGTCTACTAATAATCCACACATCACGTTGAATATTCTTGTCCATAAAGGCCTTCTTACTGAATATGGATTTACATCAGATAAATTTTTACTAATCGATCCTTCTTCAGCTGAAAATTGTGTCACATAAAACATTTGTTTGTAATGTACTCTTCCACAAAAAGGCTGGATGGTTTTATATAATATCAACGGAAGCACACACTTGTTTGTTGACACAACTGTTAGGGACCAGGCCTTAGTGTATTATGAATCATAGTTATAATCTAAAGTTTAATCTGAGTGAATGGTATCCATCCTAATGTAAATAATTATCCATTTTGTAGGCTTTTTCATCATGACAGGATTTATCATATTTGCAGCAGGAGCTCCAACAGAAATACAGATAAATGTTGGCTTTGCCTTTGGGATGGTAATAGTAGCAGCCATATTTCTGGTTTTAAGTGGAAATTTGTTTATCCTTGATGCTACCAAGTAGTTACATTTGTATATTACATATATTCATTAATAGATATACGGTAAATATAATATATATATATATATATATTCAATATAATCTGATTTTAACAGTGCTAGGTTAGAATTTAGGCGTATGTATTTCAGGGACTTTTAATGGAAACGTTGTACATCTGGAGTCTATCGGCGTTGATCCTGTTTAAGGAAAAGTCACGAGAGAGAGAGAGAGAGAGAACATTTTTTAGATAATACTAAGTACATGTATATGACAACAGAAATATTTTGTGAAGTATTTAAATGCCTTTGAGTAAAGATTTATGAGATCTTGTAAGTAGTATAGGGGAGGTTTTCAAGTGGGATTTGACGAGGTGGTGTCGGAAGTGACGTCAGCGGAAATGACGCCACAGGATATGACTTCAAAGGAAGTTGCATCACGGGAAATGATTTCAAAGGAAGTTACATCACAGAAATGAAGTAACAGGAAACAATGCACCGGAAGTGGTTTGTACGCATGCTTAACTGGAAGTGATAATTTTTCCTTGTTTTTTTTTAGAAAAGGTATTTTCGCGACGTTTTTTAACCGGATATGTTTCGGTAGTTTTCTCGGATTTTTTCCCCCATTTCTCTTCGTTGTTCAATTTCGTGCAAAATTTTCGAAAAATTGGATTGAAAGTTCAACTAATTATTTAATCTGTTTTAATTAAGTTTCTTAAGGATTTGTGTAATTATTAAAATTTGTCTTATAATTATATTATCCTGTCTATTTAACTGAGAACTATCATCGGATATTGATTTTCAATAAGGCAGATGCTGTATAGTCTTTTGTGTTAAGTTAATGAAGGTTATTGTTAAAGAGGTGTATGAGAGATTTTAGGTGAAATGGATTTTTAACTGTAATATGAGTTTTATAAGTTGGAATAACATTTTATGGAAGAACCGTGTTTTCAAATACCGAGAGAATTATCCCCCTTTTCCCGCGTTTTTCTTTCTTGCGATTTTTGTCTTTCTTGTAACTATCTCCGGATAAAGTTTCCCTTCGAGGCTCTTACCTATTGCTGGAAGGTCTAGTTCCGGCGGGGAGCGCATGACCGGAGGTCCAATTTCTGGATTGAATGAATCCCTCTTTTCCCGCGCTTTTCTTTCTGTTTGGTCTAAGGGTTACAGATCTAAAGTCACCCTTCATTGTGTATATGCTCTGATTTTTCACCGCAAGGTCAAGGACCGACAGGTTTTTATAGATAAGATTAACCCCCTTTTCCCGTGCTTTTCAATCAGGGTTGTTCATGCATGGATCAATGTATGGGTGGTGAACTCCTAATCAAGTCTATAGGGCTACCCTGTTACTGCTAAATCAAGGACCAAAAGCGTATGAAGGGTTATCTTCCCTTTTTCTGCGTTTTTTTTTATTCCGGCTGGTTTCTGGCCCTATCAATGGAAAGGGCGTCTTTCTGGACTTGGTCGGCGTTGATCCTGTTACCGAAAGGTCAACTGATGCAGCTGGAGTCTGTGCCTTTAGGAATGGCTTGGTTCGTAGTCCTCGTAGTGGCTTCTCTTGCTCTTCCCTGCTCAAGTATTTAATCATACTGTACATCGCTGTTCAGGACTATACTCACGTCCTCATTTCGAATTTTGCTGCTGCTGCTACGGGTGAAGGAAATGTTGCTGCTCCTGGTCTTGTCGTGGCTTCTCTTGCCCTTTGATGCTCAAGTCTTTAGTCATCCTGCTCATCGCTGCCCAGGACTATACTCACATGCTCATTTCGGTTTTGTTAGCTGCTGCTGCTGCTGCTGCTGCTAGGAGTGATCGATTGTCAGTAGTCAAATATTAGATCCGTGCGAGGGCACCCTAACATCCGGGTCATTTTCCCTTTTCCCGCGTTTTTTATTCCGTTTGGTTTTCGGACCTTTCAATGGAAACGGTGTCCATCTGGAGTCTATCGGCGTTGATCCTGTTATTGAAAAATCAATTGATGCAACTGGAGTCTCTGCCTCTAGGAATGGCTTGGTTCATGGTTCTCATCGTGGCTTCTCTTGCTCTTCGCTGCTCAAAGGTTTGATCATACTGCTCATATCTGCACAGGACTATACATGTACTCATGTGCTAGGAAATGCTATTGCTCCTGGTCTTGTTGGCTTCTCTTGCCCTTCGCTGGTCTGGTATTTACTCATCCTGATAATAGCTGTTCAGGACTATACCCACGTGCTGATTTTGGTTTTTTGCTACTGCTGCTGCTCCAGGTAAAGAAAATGTTGTTGTTGCTGCTAAGGCTGATCGATCGTCAGTAGTCGCAGATTGGATCTGTGGGAGGGCACCCTTATATCCGGGTCATTTTCAAAGACGACTCTGCATTTGTCCAGGGTTGTGACTGGCTATCAAAATATTAGCCCTCCCCCCAATTTGTCTTTTTTCACATTTCTTTATTCTTTCTTTTTTCTTTTTGCTTTTTACGGTTTCTTTTTCTCCATCTTTGGATTAAATAGAGTCATTGCTGTCTTCAATTGATGGGTCTTAGTGGCTCAGTACACGGTTAAGCAGATAATTCTTTTTTTTTCGACGGCGTATTCCCAGGATTCTTTTAAGACGTAGTCGTCTTCTTCTCTCAGGCGTTTAGCGTTGTCCTGGTCTTTTGATTAGCGGGATCACTATTCATCTTTTGGTGCCAAAACACCAGTGCGAGGTAATGCTTGGTCATTTCTTCTCTGTAGCGTTCAAACATGTCTCTATATGCTGTCAAACGTGCCTTGTCATCGTCCATTCCGCCCTCGACTAGTTCGTTTACTTTCTGTTTTTACTCTTGGTGATGTACTTTTTGCATTCCTCATCGGAGTCATCGTTGGATCCGTGGTCACTGCTGTGGTCCGATTCCTCGTTACCGGCATCTGTGGTCGTGCCTGAGGCTAAATCAGATTCATTGTACTCTGTTGAATCCTCTTCCATACCCTGTGTATTCTTTTTGTGACGCACTATGTTGAAGTTTCGCTGGGACTAGTATCCGCATATGTCACAGGTATGCATTTTTTAAGACGTCTTTACTTCTTGAGATTCGATGTTCTGTTGTGCAGGTTCTTTTATTTGCTAGTGGTTTCTCCATGATTTGTTGGGTTAAGCGTCCCGCAAAATATTCTTTTCGAGAGTTGTTTTGCAGAGTTCACTTTTCTGATGAAGTCTCTGGTGAGTTTTCTCCACTCGTTGCCAATCCGGAGCTTTTTTGGCCACCTGGCATTTTGTACATTTCTTCTTAAGTCCAGCATTGCTATGTCCCCACGTAGTAATTTCGAGGCGTTTGGTTCTCTTCACCTTGGTTGGAAGTATTTTCCTTTTCCTTTCTGGTTTTTCTTCGTCGTTGGAAGGATCCATTGGTATTGAATAGCTAGTAGGAACCAATAAATAAACGAGAGGGGTCTTCGATTCCATCGATTCGTGTGTGTGTGTTGATTGACGGTCTCCAAACAACTGATGAAATTAAACAAAAATTTGGATTATATTTTCGTTAAAGACTTGCAGATTGGATTGTAACGTCATAGTGACGAAGATTGCTTTTATCTGTTCACAAGGACCAACACAGTTCATTCCGACTCGAACACTTTCAAATATGTGTTCTGTTTGAAATCTCAGTTCACCGCTTTGTGCCCTACTATTATAGTAAAGTCAATGCTGACACTATCCTCACATTGCTCTTTGGTGCTCTTCGCTGTTCATCACTGCTGTTTGCTACTAATCACTGCTGAAGACACTGTTCTTTGCTGCTCATCACTGCTCTTTGTTGCTCAAGAATATACTCACGTCCTCATTTCGGTTTGTTTGCTGCTGCTGTTGCTGCTACTGGTCGCTGCTCGTTGCTGCTCTTACTTTACCCATGTTGCTTCTTGCTACTCATCACTGCTTAAGATACTGCTCTTTGTTGCTCAAATTGCTCTTTCCTATCCATCGCTGCTCATGACGTGTTCTTCGCAACTCATCACTCCTCTTTGTTGCTCATGACTACACTCAAATGTTCATTTGATTTTGCTACTAATGCTGCTGGTGGGCTGGGCGATCGATGGTCATCATTCTTCTGTTTACTACAGTTATCTGCAGACATAACCTCTAACTAAGTTAACTTGAAGCAGTTCTGCTGATTGCTCTAAGATAACTTAGAACAGTTCTGCTGACGGCTTTAGAACTGTCATAGAATAGAATCCTGACTGCTCTAAAACAGAATCCTGACCGATTCTGACAGCTCTAACCTGTCATCGCCAAGAACAGTTCTATAACATTGTTATAGAATTGATCATGTTACCCACCCATTCATGGTATGGATCGTATCACTGACCTTTTTTAAATGCTTATTATTATTATTAATATTTTTAATTTTATTAAATTTCTTTTTTTTATTTTTTTTTTTTTTATTTTATTTTTTTTATTTTAATTTTAATTTTGTTTTACTCAAGATCTTTTATAAAAAAAAAAAGGAGGATGGCCTCTGGTGGGTTCTATAATGATGATGATGATCAATTCTATAAAAATTGATGAAATGAAGTGTCGTGGATCAAGACTGCTCTAATTCTTGACCAGAGCTGTTCTTCTTCCAGAACTACCCTGAAAGTTGGACGAGAGGTTAGGACGGGTCGCAACTGTAGGCTGATCAGGCTAGCAGCTCGATATGAAGATATCATGTACATTGTAACCGTTTATCCAACCCCAAGCCTTACCCTAACCCGTATCCTAATCCTAATCCTAACCCTAATCCTAACCCAAACTAACCCTAACAGTAACCTAACCATAACCCTTATCTAACCCTAACCCTTACGCTAGTTCTGCTTACCAGCCTGCTTCGGAGTGTAGCCCAATGCTAGAATGGGCTAAATCGTGGATGACTTTGAAGTAGTACTAGTGTTAGGGTTAGAGTCAGGGTTATGGTTAGGTTTAGGGTTAGGGATAGGGTTGAGTTAGGGTTAGGGTTGGGTAGGGTTAGGGTTTGATAAACGGATACCGTATTTCCATGTTGAGCTGCTAGCATGATCAGCCTAGTAAAAAGAATTATGAATACTAGTATAAATCGCCCCGACCGGCAGCAGCAGCATTTCCTCCACCAAACAGAGCAGAAACAGCGGTAAAAAAATAAGCACGTGACTATAGTCATGAGCAACAAAAAGCAGTGATGCAGCGTCTTAAGCAGCAAAATATAAGAAAGAGCAATCTGAGCAGCGAAGAGCAGAGTCTTGAGTAGTGATGAATGGCAAGGAGCAACATGAGAAACTCCGGACCGGCAACGAGCAGCGACAACCAGCAGCGACAACCAGCAGCAAAAAACCGAAATGAGCAAGTGAGCATAGTCATGAGCGACAAAGAGGAGTGATGAGCAGCGAAGAGTAATATTAGCAAATTGGGAGCAGTTCTGAGCAGTGAAGAGCAGCGTCTTGAGGAGTGATGAGCACCAAAGATCAGTATAAGCATAGTGTCAGTAGGGACTTTGCTATAAGAAGAGGGAACAAAGCGTTGAGCTCAGATTTCAAACAGAACACAGATTTGAAAGACACGAAAATCACACAGTGTTCCGGTCGGAATGAACTGCGTGGTCCTTGTAAACAGACAAAAACAATCTTCGTCAATATGACGTCAAAATCCAATCAGCCAATGAAAAGCTTTTAACGAAAAGATAATCCAAATTTTTTATTTATTTCGTCACTTGTTTAAAGACCGTCAAACAACACTCACACGGATCGATGAAATCGAAAAGAGAACTTAACGCCTCGAAGTTACTACTGCACCTGTACAACGGATGCAGCTCATTCGAACATCGAATCTCAAGAAGTAAAGAGGTCTTAAAAATGATATATGCGGATACCAGTCCCCACTAAACTTCAACTTAGTGCGTCAAAAAAAGAATACACAGTACGGGAGAGGATTCACCAGAGTACAGTGAAACTGATTTGTCCTCGGACACCAGCACCGAAACTGATAACGACGAATCGGAACAAAGCAGTGGTAATAGATCCAACGAAGACACCGATGAGGAATGCGAACAGTCCCACGGGACGTCATTCTGAATAAAACATTACGAGTACGTCATGCAAGAATACAAACAGAAAGTAAACGAACTGGTCGATGGCGGGATGGATGATGACAAGGCACGCTTGGTAGCATATAGAGACATGTTTGAACCCTACAAAAAAGAATTGACCAAGCACAACCTCGGACTAGTGTTTTGGCACCAACATATGAATAAAGACCTCGTACATCAAAAAAGTTAAGGACAACGGCAAAACGCTTGAGAAAAGAAGACGACTACTTAAAAGAATCCTGGGAATACACCGTCGAAAAAAGAAAATACCTGCATAACCGTGTACGACCCACCAACAACTGAAGACAGCAATGACTCTATGGAAAAAAGTGGGGGTAAATGCAGCCTATCCTATGATAGCCAGTCACAAGCCTGCACAAATGCAGAGCGGCCTTTCAACATGACCCGGATGTAAGGGTGCTCTCGCAAGGATCTTATCTTTGACTACTGACAATCGATCACCCCTAGTAGCAGCAACAGCAGCAAATAAAACCGGAATGAGCACACGAGTATAGTTCTGAGCAGCGATGAGCAGGATGAGTAAAGACTTGAGAATCAAAGGGCAAGAGAAGCCACGACAATACCAGGAGAGCAACATTTCCTTCACCCATAGCAACAGCAGCAAAAATCCGAAATGAGCACGCGAGTATAGTCCTAAGCAGCGATGAACAGTATGATTAAAGATTTTAGCTCCAAAGAGCAAGAGAAGTCACTACGAGGATTACGAACCAAGCCATTCCTTAAGGCACAGACTCCAGCTGCATCAGTTGGCTCAAGACCTGCAATGAACTTTGAACTGAGGGAAAAGAAGTCCATTAAAAATGTTATTGCACCATGATATATGGACCTACTGTAACAAAACTAACCATGATAACTGAACAACTAGTGTTGGTGTAAAGCTGTTTTTTACCTGAGGCATTTTGTCATAGAACGTTTGAAAGGATTAAATAAACAAAACCAAGAATGATTTTATTCTACATGGAGAGTATGAAAGAGCTACATTTTGTTTTGCGGAAGGAGACTTTTTTAAAATTGCGGAAATTAACGTCAAACCCCGAAATTTTAACTGGATATGTGTCGGTGTATGGCGATCGTATTGGGCTTTATCCCATGTCTCAACGAAACTTAAAGACTTAATGGCAGCCTATTATTTCATGACTTCTGTAATAGGAAAACAATGCGCGTTTTGTACCAGTTTACCTTTCGGTAACAGGATCAACCACACCCTTTCCATTGAAAGGGCCAAAAACCAGCCAAAAAAAAAAGCAGAAAAAGGGAAGATAACCCTATAGTGCCATCGCCATCTAACATTCGTACACTTTCGGTCCTTGGTTTAGCAGTAACAGGTTTAACACTATAGACTTCATTAGGAGTTCACAACCCAATGCATTACCACGAAAAAGGCTATAAACAACCCTGATTGAAAAGCGCGAGAAAAGGGGAGATAACTAATCCATGCAAACCAGTCGGCCCTTGACCTTGCGGTGAAAGATTAAAGCTTATCCTTTAGGTTCATCTACTTACATGGGAATTACTTAGACCATACCGAAAGAAAAGCGCGGGAAAGGGGGAAATAATTCATTCCTAAAAATGGACTTCCGGTCATGCGTACCCTTTCGGTTCTAGATCTTCCAGCAATATGTCCGAGCCTCGAAGGTTATCCCGATACAGTCAAAAGAAAGACAAAAAAAACACCAAGAAAGAAAAACGCGTGTAAAAGAGGGGATAATCCCCTCGGTATTTGAAAATACGATTCATCAATGAAATGTTATTCCAACTTATCAAACCCATATTACAGTTAAATACCCATTTCGTTTAAAGTCTCTCATACAAATTCAACCCCTTTAACAATAACCTTCAATAAGGTCATTTACATAACACAAAAGATTGATTGATTTATTGTTGCTTAACGTCCAGTGGCAAATATTTCATGCTTCTTCAGGAAGAGAACCAGTTCAGTATATCAAACAATTCAAATAAGGGGGACAGGACACAAAGGGGAACTAATTTTGACTGTCACTGTAAAGAGAAGATCATTGGGTAGCGTCGGATAATTTAGCCTTCTGTTGCGGCCATTAGCATAACATTTTTCGAAAACTACAGAAGGGGTCTTTAGCTTGTAGGGAGCGTGACATTCTCTAAACACGTTACCCACTATGGTGCGCGGTCAGGCTTTCCCATATTATGACATGACAATCCCCCCAACGAGAGGGTCTCCCCTATCCACCACTATGGGACGCTCTATTCAGCTCTGTGGGTTGAGATGCCGTGGTCCATCACAGGTGCCTAGTAACACAGTACATAGTATTCAGCAGCTGTCGTATTGAAAATATATATCCGATGAAAGGGTAACATCTTCTCACATAGTTCTCAGTTAAATAGACAGGATAATATAATAGGTAGACAAATCCTTAAGAAACTGAATTAAAACAATCTTAAGACAGATCCTAAGAAAATTAATTAAAACAAATTAAATAATCAGATAGGTCCTTAAGAGAATTAATTAAAACATATTAAATAATTAGCTGAACCTTAAATCCAATTGTTCAAAAATGGGAAAAAACCAATAACACTCCCGAAAAGGCGCATTTAACATTTCCAGTTAAAAACGGCGTGAAAATGTTTCTTTGAAAAACAACTGGGAAAATTCTTTACTTTCGGTTGAGCATGCGTACTAACCACTTCTGGTGACGCAACTTCCTTTCAAATCATCTCCGGTGGCGTCATTTCCGCTTACCTCACTTCCGGCACCACCTAATTAAATCCGACTTCAAAACCTCCTCTGTACTACTCTGCTAGATGTTAAAATTCATTCTTCAAATGAATATAGAATCGCAATGTATGTGTATAGTAATCAATGTTAATTTACTAGTCTAATTGCTGATTTGTACATTCTTTATATTTTCCGTCTATTTAGTATTATAAGGCGTAGCTAGAACAATGATCAATTATGTATCAAAACTGTGATTAATAAAAAGAAGTCTCATACAGAATATAGAATACAAAATAATCAGCAACTTCCATGGCACATGAAAGAATGTGAAAAAAAATCACTTCATTACGGAGATATTTTTACTAAAAATGTACGATTGCCTACATGATCAGAGCCTAAAACGACGAATTAACCAATCCTAGCCATATATTTACTCCATACCCATATGAACCATCTTCAATAATAGTGGCATCGTGTATGCTTTCTCTTTACTGAGCATATTTTTCGTCGTCTGGACAATAGGTCATTTAAAACTTACTTTTTTTTATTATAGCTTGAAACGTTAGTAGACAAATGTAGGTCTATGTATATTTCTAAAGATATTTCTTCTCAGCCTCGTTGTTTTAAATACCGGATGTGGAATCCAAGAAATGAAATGATTGGCTAATTGTTATATTCAGCATCCCAAAACCAAATTACCATGTCATCCTATTCAAATAGGATGACATCATACCATAGACTTACTGATTTAACTATCATATGGTACGGTCTTACCCTTTTCAAATAAGATAACACCATACCATATGTTGTGTTACATGTTATACCCATGTCATCTACTGAGCCACGTAACCCCACTAACATAACTTCTATTCAATAAGATAACCCCAGTTGCATGGGGTGATTTGTACTACTAGTATATATATCATATATTGAATAAAAACTAAATTTTAATTTAAACATTGGATAGCATGAAAGGTACGGCATATCCGTCAATGATATAAAGTAGGCTAAGAATGGCTTCTGGAGGGCGGCTTTAACATTTCCGTTGACATTGCTCAGTATTGGCATTTTAATGAGTTTATCATGTTTTAGTTGCTATAATATTAGTACTCATTTTTTTTTACTTCAAATGTTAAACATAGTGAAAAACAAAATTTGTAAGATTAAGAACAGTGTAGTTTTAAACATGATAAAAAGTACATTTTGTATATATAATAAAATTTGTTCATTATATCAAGTGTTCTTCTTCATTACTAAAATTGAAAAAAAACTACTGACGTTGGTGTACGTCTCAAAGTGAACTTTCTTTCAGAATTCCAAATTTATAAAGATACTGGGTATAATATTTATTTTTTCGGAATTATGATTCTGAAGATACACGTTCAGTGACAAAATAGTGAAGCACTAGCAAATCAGCTGGGGATACCCTCGGGAACTTGAAATGGGTTTATATGTACAGATCAAAATTTGGTTTACGCAATCGTCTGAACCAATTGTAATAAGATATATATATCGGAGAGACATGTCGTCGCCTTGGTGACCGCTTTGCGGAACACTTACTTGCGTTTCCAAGTTTGATTGTCCAGTTGGCAAACTTAAAGATCTTCTTGTCTGAAACAACTGGGCCAATTGGAACAAAAGTAGGCAGCAATGGTCCTTAGGTGGTCCTCTTTCAGAATTGTATCCGATGGCCCCGTCCGTCATATCCAAGATGGTCGCCAGAGCCGAATATAGTTTAACATAGGACACTATGGGAAATTTACTTAAAGATCTTCTCGTCTAAAACCACTTGGCCAATCGGAACAAAACTTGGCAGCAATGGTCCTTAGCTAATCCTCTTTCAGAATTGGGTTAACCGATGACCCCACCTATCATCCAAGATGGCCGCCAGAGCAGAACATAGTTTAACATAGGACCCTATGAGGAAATTAACTTTAAAATCTTCTTGTCTGAAACCACTAGGCAAATTGGAACAAAACTAGACAGCAACTATCCTTAGGTGGTTCTCTTTCAGAATTGTATCAGATGACCCCGCCCGTCATACAAGTTAATTTGGACGGGACATTTATATGGCTGGTCGCAACTGTAGTTGTCAACCAACCATTACAATAGATAACATGTTATGGTCACTTTCTTAAAATTTGCCCTTGGTAATTATGAAAATTAGGTAATTATAAATGCACGTGCAAACACGGGTATCATGAAAAGGTTGAATAGCTTTCCCTAACCCTTGCACAGAACACACCACCATTTTCGGATGTCGCCCCTGACACCTCATAGATCACTGAATTCATGTCAGGATGTTATAAGAGACAGAGACCGTGATTTAGATGAGTTGACAGAAGAAGATATATGTGATGAACTGAAATCCCAAACTGTTTCCAAAGTCAAAAGGTTTACAAAACGACATGAAGAATTATTAAACTTAACACTTATCTCATCACTTTTGACCTTACCCGTGTGCCTGAACTTATTTTCATAGGCAAATTGGAACAAAACTACAGAATCAAAGTTGACACTTTCATACCTAACCTCACCCGTTGCATCAAATGTGTGTCAAATGTTCTGTAGAGATCCACTCCATTTTGAATTGTGACGGCCACGTTAAATGTGTAAATTGCAGACTAGATCATATGGCCAATTCCAGGAACTGCCAATTTTACAAAACAGAGCTTGAAATTCAGAAAACTAAAGTAGAAAAAGATGTCTGAAAGCATTGGATATTTTAAAAGTTGTTTCCAGCACTGACTGGGGTTGTAACATCAACCTTGATGAAATAGCTCCTATTGATGTTCCTCTATCGCCACCTTGTACCCAAACCCAAATTCATTTTTGACACCAGAAAACATACAAAGTCGGAGACTAATCGCATTGAAATTCAGCAGCAGTTTACTGATATTAAATCACCTTTTCAAGAGTTTGATACAATTTATACTGATGGATCAAAAGACGGAGATAGAGTAGCTGCTGCTGCTGTTTATGAACAACGAGCATCAACCCTCCGGTTCTACATTTACAGCTGAAGCAAGAGCTATTATTCTTGGCTTGAAATTCATTAGATCTTCTGATAAACAAAACTTTCTAATTTGTTCAGATTCTATTTCATGGTTATTGGCTATAGAAAGTCAAAAGTATAAAAGCCCTTTAATTTCACATATAATTGAATTCTATAAAAGGCTTGCCCATATGGGTAAACAAATAATCTTTATCTGGATACCAAGTCATATTGGTATAAGAGGAAACACAGTTGTAGATAGGACAGCGAAGGATGCTTAGACGACCCCATTACTAATATGTCAGTGTCGTATACTGATTTTAAACCTTTGATTTTTAAGTATATTGTACGTCTGTGGCAGTCCCAGTGGAATCTACTCACAGACAATAAATTGCATTCTATTGAGCCAACTATTGGCCAAAATGTGTATTTCTCTGGCGAATGCCGAAGAGATCAAGTTGTTTTAACTAGTTGTCGCATTGGCCACACCAGGACGACTCGCTCTATTATTTTAGAGAGTGAGCCGCCCCTTGAGTGTATACCTTGATGATGCCTCTGCTGGTGGACCCTAGGTCCCCGAGGGTATTCGCCAGCCCAGTCGTCAGACTTGTCTGACATGATTATTCATTGATTTGTTACAGAAATTACCGGTATTTAGCAAAATTCAAAAATAATAGAAATACTAAGGGTTCATTCCTTGTATTGCACATGGTAGATCTCCTTAGCTGAAATTTGGACTCCTATTTCGGTATTTTTGGTTGAGTACTAGTACTTCTTGTTTAATATAAGTTTGGTTTTTGGTCTTCCAAATGTTTCGGTTTTAATGCTGCTGATGAGAGGTAACTCCTTGAAATGCGTCGTATATGGCATAGTATAAATTTACTATATCTAATATTAGTATCTTTGGATTGTTATTTTCCAATGTCGACATAGTATTAAACATCTTTTAATTGACTGTGCAGATGAGTAGACATTATTTGTCGGTACTACAGTCAACAATATGAAAGATTTATTTACAAAGGTTGCTGACAACCGTAAATTACAATATTTGAAAGACGTGGGACCTTACTCGAGACTATAGTCTGTCTGACTGTATTCCTGATTATAGTCCATATCCAGAATTTTAATTTGTTACATGTTTTGACCGATTTTATTTCACTGATTGTATTTATCTGATAGCGTTTCTGTGATATTGTTCAAGTCTGTGATTTTGTAAAATGTTTTGTAACGTTTTGTCTGATATTTTTTTATTGTTTTAAAAGCCATATATTATTTGTAAATAGTCTATTGGTTTTAGATGTTGTTTTCAATTTTAACCAGTTCCATTCAAATTAGTTCTCGCCGTGATATTGGCTGCAATATCGCCAGCTCGGCGTTAAAAAATATTCAATCAATCAATCTTCCACATATTTTTGTCCGGCTATTATCTCACAGATGCCTGAACAGATTTCATTTATATTTGGCACAAAGTTGGACCCCGTTGAGGGGATGTGCATGCAACGAAAAACAATTCCAAAATGGCCGCCGTTTCAAAATGGCGGCCGTTTAAAGATGGCCGCCTCCAAGAATTAAAAAGAGTGCACACAACAGTTTTTCTTAGAACTTTTCATGACGTCATAAATTGAAGGGACATACTCAAAAGATTGATAGCTGGACAATTGGCTGTATCATATACCCATAGACAACCATATATCAAATAAAACATATTTCTTCAAGCTTTCACTGTATATAAGTATTTTTAAGGAATTCCTTTCCAAATTCTTACCATTACAGAAAGATAACTGACAAAAAATAGGCCTCCCCCCTTCAAATATTTCAAAAACAGACCAACCTCAGAGCATCCTAGCAAAGATTCCTGCGCAATTTAGAGAACAGAGTATATGTGTTTTCCAAAGTACACATTCAACTGGTTTCAGCACATGTAGTTTCAGGGTACATTCGCCGCCTTTTAAAATTGCTACATGAAGTGGTATAAAAATGTTGTGTTTTCACCTACACTATTTTTGGATGTTTTCAGAGTAGTCTCCCATTAATAAAACTTTTCTGAAAATAATTACTTTTTTACATTTCATGCATTTTTTTAAACTTAAAATAAAGCCAAGACTCTAATTTAAATAATGAAACCAAAAAACAATCAGAAATCAATATCTAGAACTTATAAATAGAGGGAATTCCATACCTATGACATCATATATTTAGGGGAAAATCACTGGAATTTTATACGAAACTGTTGTTTGCATTCTTAAGGCATTCTTGATACCCTTATTTTCAAAATAACAATAAATTTTCTCAATCTACAGACAATTACGAATAAAACGATACCTCGTTTGTCTATTTCTGACATGTGAATCAAATGTATTGAACAAATATTCAAAGGAGGGGGTTTTGATACCCTGGGGCATAACTCACAGACAATGACATAAAATATAAATTTGACATATTTTGATGTAATATGAGCATATTTCTCTCTTATGAACTGTTTTATGCTTGTATACTTAAAGATTTGATTAATTTTAAGAAAATACATGAAAAAAACTAAATTTTATTGTTAAAAAAAAGGTTCAAATGAAAAAAAATAAGAATGCCAACCATTCCTTGAATTGAATAACAGTGTAATTATGGAATAGTTTATTGACTCTAATTTTTACCAGTGAAATGGAAATAAAGTTTATTTTTCTTTTTTTTTTCTTTCATTTTTTTCCCAATATTTATGCGAGAAAAAAATCTGCATATATTAAGTGCAATGAATCATCTAAAACTATAACCGGCTTCAAAAACTGTGAATAAATAATATGACGTCTTTACACTTGACATCAAATTATTACTGCAGATCTGTTATTTTTGGTTGCTAAGGCCAGATGGGACATAATAATGCATTAAATACCATGCTTGGTACATGAAATTCTTTCTATCTGTCTAATGTTGCATAAACAATACAATACATGAGCTTTATAACCAAAATACTGTTGAAATCTGAGCCTTATCAAAGCCTTTAAGAGTGCACACAACAGTTTTTCTTAGAACTTTTCATGACGTCATAAATTGAAGGGACATACTCAAAAGATTGATAGCTGGACAATTGGCTGTATCATATACCCATAGACAACCATATATCAAATAAAACATATTTCTTCAAGCTTTCACTGTATATAAGTATTTTTAAGGAATTCCTTTCCAAATTCTTACCATTACAGAAAGATAACTGACAAAAAATAGGCCTCCCCCCTTCAAATATTTCAAAAACAGACCAACCTCAGAGCATCCTAGCAAAGATTCCTGCGCAATTTAGAGAACAGAGTATATGTGTTTTCCAAAGTACACATTCAACTGGTTTCAGCACATGTAGTTTCAGGGTACATTCGCCGCCTTTTAAAATTGCTACATGAAGTGGTATAAAAATGTTGTGTTTTCACCTACACTATTTTTGGATGTTTTCAGAGTAGTCTCCCATTAATAAAACTTTTCTGAAAATAATTACTTTTTTACATTTCATGCATTTTTTAAACTTAAAATAAAGCCAAGACTCTAATTTAAATAATGAAACCAAAAAACAATCAGAAATCAATATCTAGAACTTATAGAGGGAATTCCATACCTATGACATCATATAATTTTATACGAAACTGTTGTTTGCATTCAAAATCTATCATATCTCAAAATTTCATGAAACTTTGTACTTTTGTAAAATATGATGAGTAGAATATGTTCATGAAAAAAATCGCGATTGGTAGGAGACGTTTGGCGGCCATTTTGAAAAATGTTGTAGAAATTGCGAAAAACTCAACATTGTCCGATTTCAACGAAAATTGATATCTAGGCTAAGTTTGGGATGGCAAACAAGATACAATCATCGAAATACGTGATGTCAGAATTTTCAAAATGGCGGCTCAGAGCGAAACAAACGGGATCGGTTTCATATCATTGTGATCTACTGATGTGACAAAGCACTCCAGAAAGGTATATAGTGCTATAAGCACTATGGTAAGGTAATCAGCGAAAGGTAATCGAACACAAATGTTTAAAAAAAAAATTTAAACAATAATTTGGTTATGCCAATTTTTTGTTTGTGAACATACTAGTACATTACACCATTGTGTCTGCTGTTCTGATATAAACAACAAAAGAGTGAAAGAGAGTGGTGACACGTGCCTGCACAGTTAATTTAGGGTTTTACTGATATCCTAGGAATCATAATTGAATGATATTTAAAGACTTATGAATGGGTGTATAGAGTCTATCCATTTACAGTGTTTGCAATTTATATACGATCTGGGCATCTGTGGTGATATTCACAAAAAAACGTAGACGTTAATTGGACGTAAATTCTATAGAAATAATATGGATTACATCTAATAATCTTTATGAATAGGGCCCCTGTTGCTAACATTTGTTTATCTTTATTTTCAAGGCTGGTATTTGATTCTTAAGCGTAAAAGTGAAAGCAATGATAAGGAAAAAAAAGAGAAAGGTCAACCAAAGGCAAGTATATCAACATGATCAATGCATATTGTAAATTCAGAATTATTGCGATTTTTATAAATGGAAGTTCGTCGCATTTATAAAAACTCGCATTTTGATATTTCTCTGTAACATTATTATACAGTATTTACTGAAATCGCAAAAATTATACTAAAATTTTGGATGGTTGTCACCGAATCGCAATAATAAATGCACATTTTAATTTCTGTTTTATATAATAATAGCTGTATATATATTTAACACAACACAGGTGTTGTGTGTATTTTAAGCTGCATTGGACCATTCCATCCAACTGCGTAGGACAATTTACTTGATCTTGCATGTTGACTTGTTATGCAACTCTAAATTTCCACGTCCCCGGTGTGGGTCCCGGGGACCCAAACAGAATAGGCCCACAGCTCATCGGCTTGGCGTAAGAGGCCCCTAAAGAGGTGACATGTTACCTGTGTTGGTAATAGGGAGTGTTCCTAGGTGGCCGGAAAAACGGTTCCGACCACCATCTGGGGCACAACTTTTGCCAAGACGGGAGGCCGGATGGACCCGATTCTGTCAATCGGCTGGTCACATCAATCCCTTTACAATAGTTGATATCTTTATTTTTTTATTTTTTCTATGTTAAATTTGGTTAACATAATTGCTTAATTCCTGATTTATTGGATTGGTGATGGCTTATGGGTCGAACCTCAACAGGCTCAAATGTTTAACTTTAGATAACCTATTTATTATTTTTTGTTGCTTTATTTTTATTCTTTTTCTCAAAATTCATAAGCAAGTTAATTATTCTGTTTAGTTTTACTATTATCAACTTTACTAATTTTGAACTATTTTAACAAAATCATGTATATCCAGCTCAAGTTTTGGCAGGATGGTCCGGGTTCAGCCAACAGCTGGTCATGTCCAGCCCTCTGCGGCTTTTCTCGTGGTTGTCTGAAAAGACCCAGATGAACCCTTTATGAAACCGAGATGCATTGGGTTGGGAAGATGGTTTGCTGCTGTATCGTTGGAGGTTGATGTTTGGGTTCTCGGTTGTCCCGTCAGGCAACCCCTGGCACGAGGCTTGTGCCCATTAAAAGGTACTCCATACGAGTATCTTATTTTGGTATCCATGGTGCTTGTCGCAAATGTGGCAAGCATACACCGTTTTGATGCTGCTCCGAGGTGGGTGGGGAGCTGTATATACTGTATATCACCATGGATTTTCAAAACAAAAAAACAGCCAATCAACATGTAAACCTCGACACCAGCGATGATGAGGAACATACAGAAAAATTCACAAACACTTTTTCAGAGTGCACGTTAAAGACCCCTACTGTAGTTTTCGAAAAAGAGTAGGCAAGTACCGCTACAGAAGGCTTAATTATCCGACCCAACCCAATCATCCTCCTTTTACATTGGCAGTCAAAATTGGTTCCACTTTGTGTCCTGTCCCACCCCTATTTGAATTGTTTGATAAATTGAACTGGTTCTCGTCCTGAAGAAGCATGAAATATTTGCCGCTGGACGTTAAGCAACAATCAATCAATCAATCAAGATGGGGAAATTTCGTATGATGATTTGAATGTATTCAAAATGTAGGGATAGAAGCTTAGTATTTTAAATATGTCACCGTATATAACTTTTGATAGTTGTTTTGTTGGGTGTGTTTGATTTTGACTTTTGGTGTTCGGTATACATTAAATTTATATTCATTATCGTTTCATTTCATATTTCATCTTAATGACATATTTTTGACTTTGACGAATGACGTCACATACGCATGGTATAAACATTCGCTATATGCATGAATTTCACATTCTGGCGCGAATTCATTTTTAGGTTCTCTCTGCGCAACTTTTTTATTCATTAGCCTAAGAGAGCGGTCTCTCTGAAAAGCAGACCATATTTGCAGGTATTTAATTTTCAGTGTTTGATAACTGAAATATTTTCAGGTGTCTTTTTATTTTCGCAGTGTTCTTTTTATTTTTAGTTTTGGAATTATTTATCATAGAAATAGTAAAATTACGAAAAGTGAACACATTTAATTTGGATTGATTTGTGTGAAAGTTGTTTTTAATTTTCCATAATTGGTTTGTGATAAAAAAAAGGTTTAAACATCGGCGGAAGACATTTTATATTATTATATTTGCAGTTAATAAAACAGCAGCACATTGTTACCAATTTCTTTGTTATTTCGCCCTAATGATATGGTGTTATAGTTCGTCTGTGACATATATTACAATGGAATGATGTCTTGGTTTATTTAATATTTTTATTACTTTAATTAAAGGCCCATGGTACATTTTTAGTGAATGAATGGGATTTTTCTTTAAAAAAATTAATTAAGATGAGACTTTATACTATAGTATCTTAGTTCGCATTGAATGTATAATGTATTCTCGTCTTGAAATAAATGTCGGCTGTTGACGTCGGTTAAAAACACATGCACCGTCTCGTTATGGATCCAGATTACTTGTCTTATTTGTAGTCAAAACGTATTTATAAATACATGTATTAACATTATTTTGCTCAGGACAGAGAAGACAATTTGCTTTCCAGTGACGTCAAAGCGATGTTAAAATAAAATGGGGAAAAGTGAAATAACGCCATACGAGCCATTTCGCTATAAAAATTAAAAATAAAAACATAACATTCTGGGGTAGGTACCATATACCATCGTACAATCCTCGACGTGGAAAGGAGGGCATTTTCTGCATACATTTGATATGTGTTTAAATTCATATTGAAATTGACGTTGCATTTTTCTTTGAATTTTGACCGACGACCATACATTTTTAGCACAGAAAAGATCAAACCGAGGATAAATCCGTTATCTACATTTATGGCCTTCACCACCACTGTTTAACTGATAATGTAAACGGATACATTTGGGAGACCCAAACTGAGTAATATTTTTATAGGATCCATAAGGTTGACTAGTTTTGACAAGTGTCATGAATAAAGATAGATGATGTCGTTTTGGAGACTTTTAAAGTATCAGATTACTTGTTCAATGAAAGCAGTTCTTTCGTTGAGAGATCGCTGTTTATGCCAATACGTACAGATAGTACAGATACTCTCCTTGACATATTCGGTGTAGGCATCAGAAAATACAAAAAAAATTGTGAGTGAGTATAATACAGCATAATACAGTTAGAAATTGAAAAATCATTTGTCCGGAAGATATTATTAGTTATCGTATTTCCCCATGCCTATATCAACCTGCTGAGGCATTCACAATTTCCCGTATTTCGGCACTGTGACGTCGTAAAGAGTTGACCCGACCCTAATATGAGCTGACCCGAATATATCAGCGACGTCATAATGTTTGACCCAACGTTGACCCGAATATATCAGGAAAACATCCGGTTATAGGCAAATGGCCATTGAAAAGTAAGAAATTCCATTAAGATTGCTAGTTAACAATACGATAAATTTATCAAGTTTTCTTCAAACAAATATTGTAAAATATAAGCCGTTCGACACAATATGAAGCTTTTTAGCTCGTTCGCTACGCTCACACGCCGAAAAAGCTTCACATTTTGTTTCGCGGCTGATATTTTACGATATACGTTTGCAGAAAACCTGATAATATGTACTTATACAGTCAGTTACAGGGGGGATACGGGAATTTACGGAGTACCTGAAAAAATTTCGTATCGGGCGAGGCCTCTGTGACTGACTGTATAACGAATTTATCCTGGCGATGAAATTTTAAAATCAGGAATATTTTATATTATGGCCTTTAATTTAGTATGTTTTTTTCATTTAATTTTTGTGGGATAGAAAAAAAGCAAAACTAATATTATAAAGTTTAAAACAATTTGTCAATAGAAAATAGTGAAAGCGAATCACGCATTTCAAGGAATGGGGATACAGATCGCGGATACGGGATACAAAAAAATCGGGGCATGTAACGAATCATGTGAAATTTTCAAGGACATTGAAGGAAGGGGGATACAATATTTGATAAGGACATTTTGTAGCCAATGGAAAGACAGTATTTTTAACAGAGTCGGGATAAATATACATATATTCTTTCGTTGGATATACTAACAACAAAGACCGAATAAATTTTCTTATCATGCACTTAGAGGAGTTTTATTCTAAAATAAGTTGTATTCTTGAGTACCATTAAGATATCTTTTAGATTGGCAAATGTTTTCTATTTCATAATTGTACTGCTAAATAAAAGTAATATCTTCTTAACTGATTAATCTTTAATTGAAAAATACACCCCTAAGGGTCGAGGAATGTACAGAAAACAGCAAACAAAACATATTTAACATAATAATGCAAACAACAAGATATATATTTCACAGCAAATAAGCAAAGAATTTTCAAATTTTATACTTTGTGATGACCCTCTGACCAGCATTAACCCTGTCTTAATACTAATGATTCTTTTTAAATATACATATGTCCGATGGAAGGCTCGAATTAAGATTAAGAAGATACTGCAATTAAAGAATATATGACATATTTTGAAAGAATGGAAAATCAACAAAAGTGTACATGAATATATTCCATCATCATGTATTCTTTTTTGTTAAGAGGCAAGGCCTCAGAAATAGGAGCATTAATATCTTAAGTATTTATACTTAAAAATACATCATTACTTGATTTTTCATAAGAGATGATAAGGGGACACGACCCACTTCTGCGTTTGCTGCAATGTTACTTGCAGTTTTCTTAAGTCCTAAAATTATTTTAAAAAATCTAGTGTGAATGTTTTTAAGTAGCGATTTAACCTGAGTGACCCTATCAAAAATTGTTTGTGAACCGACTATTAATTAATTGTTTTTGCAGAATGCAATTGAATACTATGATGAAATGTTATGATCGTAAAAATCAACTTATTAAAAACTAATAAAAACGACATTAAGACGGCAAATAATTGAACATGTTGAATGTGGTGGATAATTATCGCAAGCCATTTTACTATTTATTCGAACTTCAAGATATCTAATAAACTTTAAAAGATATCTCATATAGTTTATAAGATATCTCATATAGTTTATAAGATATCTCATATAATTTTCTTTATGAGATATCTTATAAATTATATGAGATATCTTATAAACTATATGAGATATACCTTATAAAGTATATAAAATATCTTGTATAAAAAATATTTATAAGATATCTTATATACTTTATGAGATATCTTATATACTTTATAAGATATCTTATAAACTTTAGAAGATATTTTATAAAGTATACAAGATATCTTAGTTTATAAGATGTCTTATAAAGTTTATAAGGTATCTTATGAAGTTTATAAGGTATCTTATGAAGTTTATAAGATATCTTATAAAAACTAGATTATATAAGATATCTTATATATTATATGAGATATCTTGAAGTTAGAATAAATAGTATAACGGCTTGACATAGATCTCCTTTATGCACATAATAAACTTTCAACGTTTCTACTGTTTTGTTCATCTTAAATTGAAACTAGAAATCTGTTGGTATCGACAGTGATCCCCGCAACCCCTGTAAGTAGTTGGGGCACTTACCTATAGTCAAACATATAAAACCTTATTCCCATCCAAAAATAGTATGCAGTCATTCTATAAAGAAATTAAATTAATAAACCTAATGAAAAATGAAAAAACCTTAGTTCACAAGCATAAACAGACAATATTCTAAATCGTTATTGTGCAACTAAATATAGTGTAAGACAATACTATATATAAGCAAAATGAAAGAAGTTAAGGTCACAAGCTTAAATTGAAAATTTTAAATTTCGACCCTTGTGGACCCCAATTTTAGAAAATTAAAATTCTAAAACCTTATTGCACATTTGACAATACTGTATAGAAATAAAATGAATAAATTGAAAAACAAAAGACGCGTTTATGTTACAAGCTTAAATTGATAGTTTTTCAAAATTCGACCCCTGTGGGCCCCAATTTTAGAAAATCAAAATTCTAAAACCTACCTGTGCATCTGCATATAATGTATGACAATACCGTATTGAAATAAAATGCATACACTGTAAAATAAAAGAGGAGTTTAGGTCACAAGCTTAAATTGACTGTATTTCGAAATTCGACCCCTGTGTGCCCCAATTTTAGAAAATCAAAATTATAAACCTTATTTTGCATCTGCATATGGTGCATGACAATACTGTACAGAAATAAAATGCTTAAATTAAAAAATGAAAGATGAGTTTCGTTCACAAGCTTGAATTCTAAATTTTCGAAGTTCAACCCATGTGAGCCCCTTGTTTAGAAAATCAAAACTCTAAAACCTTTTTGCGCATCTACAGGTGATATGCAACCATTCTATATAGAAATTAAATTCCTAAACCCAAAAGTGAAGGAAGAGTTAATATCACAAGAAAGTGTGACTGACGGACGGACGGACTGACGGACAATCGTTATATCCCCGAACTTTCTTCGAAGGTGCAGGGATAATAAAGAACTTCATGGGGATCAAAAGACAGATCTTCAAAAAAAGCCTTTAAAAATAACGCATCTAGTGCAAGACTGTAAATACCAATATGCAGTAGTAATGCAAATGTAAGACGGCAAGAGATGACAAAACAAACTAGTCGTGTATTAATGACCTAAGAAGGGAGTCTAGAAACATAAAGATTCAAAGTTTGTACAACTAAATTTTAAGCTTTCAGATTAACCTCAAGTTTTGGAGGATATGTCTTAAATTTAATTGCTTTGTACACAATATTACGGGAAAAAATTCGGATGAGATATTCTTTTTTTTTTTTTTTTTTTTTTTGATAAGATGGTGGTTCTAAACTTTCACAACGATTATAACGAAACAGTTATATGATTTGAGAAATCTATGGTATCGAAATCCTTGAAGTAATTTCAGTCTTTCTTGAATTCTCTTGGGTATGCTATATTTTTTTTTTCATTGGTGTTGTATATGTATATTTATCCCCGCACTTCTAATGAAGTTCGGGGATATTTGTAATTGTTTCGTCTGCGCGTCCGTTAGATAGCTTGTCTCCTCGTTCATTTTTAACCTCATGCATTTAAGTTCTATACAGTATTGTCACAAACTGTATGTAGATGAGTAATAAGGTTTTAGAATTTTGATTTGGTAAACAGGGGTCGAATTCCGGAAATAGTGATTTTTAGCTTGTGACTTAAATTCCCCTTTCATTTTTCATTTTATGCACTTCATTTCATTACAGGAATATTACACACTGGATATAGATGCGCAATAAGGTTTTAGAATTTTGATTTTCCAAAACTGCACCCTGTAGGGGTCGAATTTTGAAAATTGGGAATTATAAGCTGGTGACCGAAAATCTTCTACCATTTTTCATATATATATATATATATAAACTATAAATCGTAATTCCGGACGTTTCAGCCGGTCGCCGGCTTTCCTCAGCGGAATTTATTATGAGAATGTTAATTCTAATTTTTACTAACTATTTCGACTGATTAAAAGAAAAAATATGATATTTCGTCATTTTTGTATTTTATTGCGTTAATATTTTATAACTTATTTTGTCCTTTCTGCTACATAGCGGTGAATTCTAACTTTAGCAGTGTAAACACAGCAAAGTATAATTGACATAACCCCACAACCAAGTCCAAGTGCTAACCCTCCTCTTACACAAGACATCCCTTTACATACACCCCCCTTTGCTTGGTCGGTATGAATATCATACATATGCCCAAACAGTTCTTGTACCCCAAAACCTACAACTGCTGCCAAAAATATAGCTATACCCCAGTTTCTACCAATATTTTTCAGACAGAATTTTTCGCTCATCACGGTTGGAGATAATGTCCAAAGCATCCCTGTTCCTACACCACATAATATTGTAGATAAAACTAATACACCAAACACTGCCCCTTTCAAAATTGTTAAGAAAAGACTTGTTGTAAACAAAATACATGAACCTAGAAGAAGTATTATTCGGGGCACCTTTTCCTTAAATATATCAGATAGAAATCCGAGTGAAAGACTTATACTAGCATTAGCAACGGGAATCAATATAAGCAGCACGCTGTCGTGGTTGTCTAAATTTAAAGAATGAGATACTGTTGTTAAATTATTGAGGAAAACTAATCCAATTGAAGCTGCAAATACAAACATCCATGAAAATAAATGAAAATCTAAATTTAAAAGAATCTGTTTTATCGTCATAAAATCAGTGTCTTGTGTATTACCATCTGTAGCTCGTGAAAAGCACGTTGAAAATCTACTGTCCTGGCTGGATGAGAAAGTATCTAATTCGCTGTTCTGTTTATGTTCGTTTCCAATTATGCTGACAGTATCATCATGTAAATTGTCCGAGTATATTCGAAGAAATATCATGCACAATATATCCACAAATGCAAATGAAACTGCGAAGATTAACATAAAGTTTTCGTATTTAATGCTACCACTTCCACTTAAGATATGAATGTAGATCTGTGCAAAAATTGATGGACTACCAGCAAAGAACGAGTTGAGTAATCCTACAACTGTTCCACGATACCGTTTATCAAAGTTTATTATGTTTGTATTTAAAGCCACCATGTACGTGAAAGCAGATCCAAGGCCTGAAAAAAAATACAATGTTACATAAGCTGCTTTTTCTTGTTTTGTCTAGACACAATTTTCCTCCGACAGTTTTCATCTTGGATATTTTTTTTATTTTACAGGATGATTACTCATATCTAACTTTATTGATGCAAATAAACCCACTAATATGTAGGCATATACACAAAATGCAACACATTACAATGGGATGTACACAGGTATGGTTCTATCTCCCCTATCTTATCATTGCATTTCATATATTTATATAAATAAATTTTTGTTATTTTCACAAAGCTTGTACATCTTTGAATTTAACAGTTTGTTATAAAATTCAGTAGTACACTTCCTTATTTCTTAGTTTCTGGAGTATTTAGTTTTAAAGGATTTTTGTATGTCAATATCTAATGTTAATTCCTCAGCAACATTTTTAGCATATGTATACCAGGAATAAGTTTCTTCTGAATCAATAGTCTTGTTGACATCTGATATGCCTCTTTCAATAAGGGGTTAATTTTTAAAGTATTTAGTCTCAACAGGTATTTATTAATAATAGTTTTGAATTTTAATAATAGTTCTTATCAAAACATAAAATTGGTTGCTGATTTTTTTTTATATTTAAAACACTTTTACAAACTTCCAATGAACCTTTTCTATTTATCGAAGTCGTTCATACTATAAGACCCTCTGTTTTACACAAACTTTCTACAAAAAATTGGAGTACAATCATTTTCCGGATAAGAAAGAAAAGGAGGAGTAATGTTGATGGCGGGGAATACTTTTGGCTAGTTTATTTAGGTATTTATATTTTGTAATTTTTTTTTAAAAGTAATGTTTCTTTATGCAGGCTTGACCTTACCTAGATCTTGACTAGATCTGTAATTAACTGTGTGAAAATGTACATATACAAATACGCCAAAGTTTGTTTGCAGGAAGCTAATTAAAGTCATGATTATACAATGAATCTGTTTAAGATTACTATTCATGATTATACAATGGAGCTGATGAAAATTATTATTCATGATTATACAATTAAACTGATGAAGATTATTATTCGTGATTATACAATGAAACCGATGAAGATAATTATTCATTATTATACAATGAAACTGATGAAGATTATTATTCATGATTATACAATGAAACTGATGAAGATTATTATTCATGATTATACAATGAAACTGATGAAAATTATTATTCATGATTATACAATGAAATTGATGAAGGTTATTATTCATGATTATAGAATGAAGCTGATGAATATTAGTATTCATGATTATAAAATGATGGTTCACTGTAAGCCCTAAAGATACCATATGCCCCCTTAGTCGTCATACCTTTGGCATTTACATGTTTAGATACACGGGGTCTGGATGGGGGTCTCTCGAATTCTTTATTCAGTTACTTATTTATTTTTTCTATTCAAAATATTCTGCTTATTCTGTAAATTATTATATGATTGAATTTTGTTAGGTCAGAAATTCAAAAATGCAAAGGTAAACTGAGTTAAAATGTAGTTTTGTTAAGGCACAAAATGTATAAGGTACAAGTGACATGTTGGTCTTTTGTAAATTTTGTTTAAAGTATAATTAAACTGTTCAATAATAGGTTTTTCAGAACAATTGCCTTTACTCTGTACAGTTGTTACTTTCTGCAATTAATAATTGTTCCTCAAATTTTTTATCATTATTTACATTATTCTTTCTAATAAATTTCCCGGATACTGCTATTGTCTCCGTCCGTCTCTGATTCTTGTGACTTCAACTCCTCCTTCATTTTTGGGTTTAGGGATTTTATTTTAATATAGAGGGGTTGCATAAGACATATAGATGCATAATAAGGATTTAGAATTTTCATTTTCTAATCTCGGGCTCACGAAAATTGCGAATTTTAGTTTGTGAAGTAAACTCCTCTTTCAGTTTTCAATTTATGCATTTTATTTCTTTTTATATTATTATACACATATATGTAGATGTGAAACAAGTTTCAGAATTTTTATTTTCAAAACTTGGGACCCACATTTCTGAAATTGTGAATCAAGATTTTGATCTAAAGCCTTATTAAGCACCTAAATTGGGGTATGACAACAATGTATAGAATAACATGCATTAGAGGATATTAGGTCACGAGCTTTCATTCACAATTTTCGAAATTGTGGGCCGATGTATTGAAACTCAAAATTATGATGGATGGATGGATGAATTATTGTTTAACGTCCAGTGGCAACCATATGAAATGAATATGATCCCTGCCTTGTACTAGACCGACACACGAATTTTTAACGTGCTAGCACTCAAGGAGAACACGCTACCACTAGAACACCGAGGCGATTCAAAATTATTAAATCTTATTGCGCATCTAAATATAGTATATGTCAACACTGGAGAGAAAGTAAATCCATCAATATAAGAATGAAAGAAGAGTTTAGGTCACAATTTTTGAAATTCAACTCTAATTGTTTATCTGCATATAGTGTATGAAAATACTATATAGAAATGAAATGCATAAATTAAAAAAAAATGAAACAGAAAAAGTCAAAAGCTTAACGTCACGATTCGATCCTTTGGATCCAAGGTTTTGAAAATAAAATTCTAAAACCTTGTTGCACATCTACATATAAGTGTAGAAAATTTGAGCATATTTTCTGGTAAAAGATGGCTCTAGAATAAAAAAAATGTTACGAATTCCCATTGAGCCTACAAAATTTAAGGGGTAATATAAAGAAATCGGTTTGTATAGGTAAATCCAAAGATTACTCACTCAGTGAAGGAACTGAGAACAAGAGGTTCCCAAGAGTCTGAATTGCTCACCTGTTACTTTTGTGTAGATCTTGCATCAATGATTATTTTAACTATTTAATGTATACTGTTGCATTTTTCGCCTAAATATTGACTTGAACAGCTAAAATATAGAGTAGTGAACCCAATATATATGGTTGCTAGGGACCTTTTCATCGGTTGCTAGGGACTTTTTCAATGGCATTGACTCTTGACTAACATTTTGACTTGTACAGCTTAATTGTAGGGCCATTAACCCAAATAAATATAGTTGCTAGGTACCTTTTCATCGGTTGCTATGGACTTTGTCAATGGCATTGATTCTTGACCTTCCATTTTGACTTGAACAGGTAAATTGTAGAGTCCTGAATCAAATATATCTGGTTGCTAGTGATATTTCCATCGTTTGCTATGAATTTTTTCAATGACCTTGACCCTTGACCCTCCATATTGACTTGTAATGCTAAATAATAGTGTCCTGAATCTAAATATATATGGTTATTATGGACTTTTTCAATGACCTTGACTCTTGACCTTTCTTTTGGACTTGTACAGGTAAATTTAGGGTCCTTAACCCAAATATATATGGTTTCTAGGGACTGGTTCAATGACCTTAACCCTCCATTTTAGTTGTACAGCTACCATTTAATTTATTTCAATTTATGCTCTTAACATCTGTGACAATATGTCAGACCATTATGTTTACTGATAATTAATGCTTACTTTGCTGAACATTTTTCCTGTTTACAATTTGTACTTGTCTATAATAATATCCATGTGAATAACCTAAAACGGCAAAATTTCCTTAAAATTAACAATTCAGGCGCAATAACCCGAAAATAGGTTGACCGATTTCATGGCAGGTAGATCTTGACCTCATTAACGTTTTACTTCTGTCAGTTTTGCTCTTACTGCTTTTGTGTTTGAGATATGAACCAAAAAGAGCATTTTTCACCTATGTTCTATTACAAACCATGAAAGCCATGTTTCTCGATGGACGTAAAATCAAAACACACATTTTATACTAGATACCCTCAGGATCTTTCAGCCTAAGTTTGGCTGAAACTTATTCAGTAGTTTCAGAGGAGAAGATTTTTTTGTAGTTTACAAAAAAATGTTAAAAATTGCCTTTAAAGGACAAAACTGCTATAAGGGGTCAATTGACAATTTTGGTCTTACTTTTTTCTGTTTTTTTTCTGTTTACAGTTTATCTTTATCTATAATATTATTCAAGATAATAACGTAAAACTGCAAAGTTTCCTTAAAATTAACAATTCAGGCGCAATAACCCAACAAAGAGTTGACCGATTCGTCTGAAAATTTCATGACAGGTAGATCTTGACCTGATGAACATTTTTACTCTAAATGCTTTAGTTTTTTAGATATAAGCCAAAAACTGCAGTTTACCCCCTATGCTCTATTTTTAGCCATAGCGGCCATGTTTCTCGACGGACAATAAAATAAAACACAAACTTTTTTTAGATACCCTAAGGGTCATTTATTCTAAGTATGGCTGTAATTGGTTCAGTGGTTTCTGAGGAGAAGATCTTTGAAAAAGTTTACGACGGACGCCAAATGATAGCAAAAGCTCATCTGTCCTTTTAGGACAGATGAGCTAAAAATGGCAAAGGGGCATGGCTTCCGAGGTCACTCGCTTTTGACAAAAAACGCTTTCGTGAAGATTATGGAAAAAAATAGACAGCCGTTACCGCAGGAAGAGAAATATACAGTAAAGCAATTTTAGAATGCGCTCGTAAGTACGGTGTGACTGCTTGTTCTTGCATTAATAAGAAAAAACTGAAAAAGGCCATCCATGAAAAAATCATGAAGAAAGTGGTCGACTACAGATCCGCTCTGGTTGATAATCTGAAGATCGTAGATAACAGAAAAGCTCTGAGTGGGTTGTTTTTGGACATTACCATTTCAGGTTTGGATCAACTGGATGTTCCAAAATTTCTAGATGTAATTGAACCTCATATTGTAGTGAAAATTGGCGAGTTTGTCAAACTTAACAAAGGAGATGTAAAGATCAACATACAGTAAGGTGCAGACATAACCTCTCACAAAGTTAACTTGAAGCAGTTCTACTGACTGCTCTAAGTTAAGTTAGAGCAGTTCTACTACGTCTTTAGAACTGCTCTAGAATAGAATCCTGACTGCTCTAGAACAGAATCCTGACCGATTCTGACTGCTCTAAGTTGTCATGGTTAAGAACAGCTTAAAGCTGTCTTGGTCAAGAACAGCTCTAACTGTCATGGTCTAGAACAGCTCTATAACCTTGTTATATAATTGATCATGTTACCCACCCATTCATGGTATGGATCGTATCACTGACCTGACATTGCGAACATCATTCCTTCAATGTTTCGTATTTCTTTGGGATATTTTCCCGGGAAAACCCATCATCAGAGACCATCCCTTTTTTTCCTTTTTTTATTTTCATGTATATAATTTTTTACTCAAGATCTTTTCTTCTTGATTAAGAAATTATAAGAAAAAAAAGGATTGCCTCTGATGATGATGATCAATTCTATAACAATTGATGAAATGAAGCGATATCGTCGCGAAAGCAGTCGTGGACCATGACTGCTCTAATTCTTTACCAGAACTATTCTAAAAGCAGTCGAGGACCAGGACTGCTCTGATTCTTGACCAGAGCTGTTCTAAAAAGCAATTGTGGACCAGGACTGCTCTAATTCTTGACCAGAGCTGTTCTACTTCCTGACCAGATTTTTTCTTGACCAGAGCTATTCTACTTCCTGACCAGAATTTTTCTTGACCAGAGCTACTCTTTCTGACTGCTCTAAGTTACCGAGATGTTATGACCGGTCGCAACAGTAGTCCTTAAGGTTTTGTTGGCTTCACCCCGCCACTGGAGAAGAGGAAGACGTCCAATCCTACTTACATTCCTCAATGTCCATCAAGACCGAAGCAACGGACATTGTGGAGGAGTTAAATGTTATGATGGAGAGCATTAAGGATAAAACTACATGCGGGACTAAAGTGGATGGATCTTCAAGTTCTCAATCTAACTGTTCAATTCAGTATGTACAAACCATTGAAGGGGTCTTCCTATATTCGTCTTCCCAAGGAACTAGCTTCCAAGAAAGCTATGGTTATTTAAGAACAATAACAAATGCTTTAAATGGGCAATTTTATCAGCTCTACACTACAGCAAAGTCTATCAAAAACATAGCAACCGTGTAAGTCTGTATCAATAATGAACTGATGAGTTGAAGTTCGAAGATCTCCAATTCACTGTCACCTTATAAGGCATCGACAAGTTCGAAAAGATGAGCACAAACATTTCTGTAAACGTTTTTGGCTATGTGTATCCCTTGAGAATATCCAAACATCAAACTCACCAAGGAATGGACATGTTACTATTCGACAAGAACGACAAGAAACAGTACTGCTCGATTACCAATTTATCTCGTCTGGTATCAGCTCAGTTATCATGATCATGATGGCCAAGTTTACATTTGTGGCAGATGTTTGAGTTCGTTTACATTTGAAGAGGGGTCAGAAACACGCAGGGTACTGTCAGAACAAGAAGGTGGTGAAGATTGAAATGCCCCAGCCTAATACCTTTGTCTGCTTCGCGACACGTCATGAGGGTACTGTTCGAAATGTGCGTGGACTCTGAGTGTTTTATCATGAAATTGGATACAGGTCAACCAGATCCATCAAAGGCATATACCTAGCAATATCAAGTTCATAAACCTTCAGGATTTTGCTACTATATCAAGAACGAGGGTGGTGGGTACAAGCAGCCAGTGGTTTACAGAGGTGAAGACGTTGCCGCAGAATTCGTTCGAAGAATGGGATCGGAAGCATTAGAAATCGCAGAAATTTACAAGAAAAACGAACCGATGATAGTGACAGACGAAGATAAGAACCGATTCGAGATGAGTGTGAATTGTCACATCTGCAGTGAAGCTCTAAATGGTGACGAAGTTCGCGATCATGACCATCTAACTGGGAAATTCAGAGGAGCGACACACTGTCAGTGTAATCTCAAGTTTCATATACCTAAATTTCTTCTCATTGTCTTTTACGACTTGTCCGGCTACGATGGTCATCTGTTCTCGAAGGAATTTGGCGTTACAGAGGGACAAATCACCTGCATCCCAGGCAATAAAGAGACGTACATTAGCTTCTCTAAACAGTTGGATGGCATTGCGTTGAGGTTTTTGGACTCATATAGATTTTTACCTAATTCACAGGTCAATTTATCCCAAAATCTTACAGGTGAGCAGTTCAAAGCAATAATGGTACGATTTGGTGACAAGAGCGACTTAGTACCAGGAAAGGCGTTTACCCCTAGGACTACATTGATTGTTCTCAAAAACTGAATGACAACAAGCTGCCGGCAAAAAAAAATTTCACCTGATACTTTACAACGCAAATATCAGTGACAATGACTACAAATATGCCAGAACGTCTGGAATGAATTTGACATGAAAATGATGGGAGACTATCACGACTTGTACCTTGAAACCGATGTGTTGTTATTGGTTGACATATTCGAAAATTTCAGGGACAACTGCATGAAGAATTATCACCTGGATCCTGCTTGCTATTTTACAGCACTCTGACTTGCATACGATGCAGCAGTGAAAATGACAAAGGTAAATTTGGAACTGTCGAGTGATTCTGACATGCTTCTTCTGTTCGAACAAGGTATTAGAGGAGGGGTTTCTATGATCACCCACAGATATGGAAAGGCTAATAACCCCTATGTCAAATATTACGACAAAACTATACCGACTAAATAACGTATGAATGCGAATAATTTGTACGGGTGGGCCAATATCTCAAGCTTTTCCAGTGGGTGAATTTGAATGGATGAACCAAAAAGACATGCCAAACCTCTAGACGATCAAGGAGGATGCCGAATACGGGTACATAGGGGATTATCCGGAGGAGCACCACGATGACCACAATGACTACCCATTATCGCCGCAAAATGTGGAAATATGCAGGGTTTACAAACTCGTCCCGATATTATTCAACAGGCAAAAAGTATGTCCTACATTACAGGAACCTTCAACAATACCTTCAGTTGGGAATGAAGCTCACGAAAGTTTATAGGATTATAAGATTCAAACAAAGGGCCTAGCCGAAGGAATATATTGATTTGAACACGAGCCTTAGAGCTAAAAGCACAAGTGACTATGAAAAGGACTATTTTAAACTGATGAATAGCTCCGTCTTTGGCAAGACGATGGAGAGCATCAGAAAACGAATCGACGTCAAGCTGATAAGCAATCCTTGAAGTTCGTTGCCAAGTCCAATTTCGATCGGAGGACTATCTTTACAACAACTCGGTGGCTGTTCATGTGAAGAGGACAAAATTAGTATTCAACAAGCCGATCTCCTTATGATTCACCATTTTCGATCTTTCAAAGACATTGATGTACGACTTTCATTACAACTTCGTACGAAAGGTGTATGGAAGCAATTCTAAGCTCTTATTTACCGACACATACAGCCTTGCCTACGAGATCGAGACGGGTGATTGTTACAAGGATATGAAAACCAAGTTCGACACATCCAATGATCCAGTCGATCATCATTCTGGAATGCCTGCCGGTTTAAACAAAAAAGTAGTATTTCCGTTAAAAGACGAATATCACAGTGTGACATTATTTGCATACGTATTTTGATTTGGTAACTTTATTTCAATTTTGCAGGCCGTTAGTATACCCTTAAAATGGTATTTACTGCATATTTCAGTGTATATGATATGTCCATCTAATTATGTAGAGTCCACTTTTTACATGTGGCCTTTACCTGTAATACTCGTTAAACGGGTTACGGAATTCGTGATACCTGTTTTTGATGAGGTGACAAGCATTCTCAAGTGACACCTTGACGAGTAAGAATGCGGTCCATTTGTAAATATGTTTAGTGGTTGAGCTTATAATGTGGTGTAGGTCTCACTGGATTTTTTAGGTAAGTTACCAGTATTTAGCAAAATTCAAAAATAATAGAATTACTAAGGGTTCATTACTTGTATTGCACATGGTAGATGTCCTTAGCTGAAACTTGGCTTCCTATTTCGGTATTTTTGGTTCTGAGTACTTCTTGTTTTAAAATAGGTTTGGTTTTTGGTCTTCCAAATGTTTCGGTTTTAATGCTGCTGATGAGAGGTAACTCCTTGAAATGCGTCGTATAGCAGCATAGTATAAATTTACTATATCTAATATTACTATCTTTGGATTGTTATTTTCAATTCATTTTCAGTTAATTTACTTATATTTGTGCTAAAATATTCAGTTTTCTGCAGCAACACAAAACTATGATATAAATTTATTTTGTAATTTAATTTCCGACTTTGTACTTTTATAGATAGAAATGAGTTAAATAACATTCCGTATAACATTGGAGGACAATTATATGATTTCGCCAGTAGTAATGATTAAAACCGGCTGTGTATTTTCAGTTTCTGTACACCTGCTTACAATAAAGCAATGAAGTATGTAGTAAAAGCATATACAGTCGACTTTCGTTATCTTGAAGTCGTTCGGACCGCAAAAATTTGTTCGAGATAGACGAAATTCGGCTTAACAGGAGCTGCTCAAGTGCATTGTATAACATTTGGGACTACAGACAAAATTTGACTCATCCGGAAATTCGACATAAGTGTGTTCGAGATAACGATTTGTTTGTTTAGTTGGGGTTTAACGCCGTTTTCAGCACATTTGGCTATTTCGCGTCGGCCAGTTTTTATTGGTGGAGGAAGCCGGAGTACCCGGAGAGAACCACTGACCTTCGGTAGAAAATTGGCAATCCTTGTCAATTAAGATCGGAGTCGAACACACCCCGCCACAGGTGAGATTCGAACCCACAACCCCAGCGTTGACAGGCTAGTGATCATTAGTAGTCATGACGAACTACCTAGACCACTCGACCACCGAGGCCCCCTTCGAGATAACGTGTCAACTATAATTCACTGTGTAATTTATGTAGTAATTGCATCATGGCATTAGGCAATCTGCCGCAATTAGTTAGAGTAAGACATTATGAGATGTCATAATTATGTAATGAGTAGTCGTGTTACAAATATTTATGCGACATGCGTAGTAATATTTAGTGTATGCAATAAATTTACATATTACAACGTAAATTATGTATTTTGATAGGTCCCAGTGATAGACCGGAGTATGCCGTGAAAGTAGCATGCAGTATTAGTACTAGTAGCATTAGAAGTCAGTCATTTACTCCTTGAAATGCATCGTATACAGCATAGTGCAAATTTACGATATCTAATATTAGTATCTTTGGATTGTTATTTTTAAAGAAGTATCGCATCCGCATCATATACGTCACGTATCTGAACAGAAAAATGAGAGTTTCATATACATCCAATGCGTTTAACTTAACTGAACACGGCATGCGTTCCATTTAAACACTTTTTAGCTCACCTGACCCAACGGGTCAAGTAGGCTGTTCTCATTACTTGGCGTCCGTCGTACGTCGTGAATTAACTTTTACAAAAATCTTCTCCTATGAAACTACAATGCCAAATGAAACCAAACTTGGCCACAAGCATCATTAGGGAATCTAGTTTAAAAAATATGTCTGATGACTCCGCTTGCCAATCAACATGGCCGACATGGCTAAAAATAGAACATAGGGATAAACTGCAGTTTTTGTCTTATATCTCAAAAATAAATCATTTAAAGCAAAACTGACATTGGGTAAAAATGTTCATCAGGTCAAGATCTACCTGTTATAAAATGTTCATACGAATCGGTCAACCCCTTGTTGGGTTAATGCTCCCGAATTGTTAATTTTAAGGAAATTTTGCAGTTTTATGTTATTATCTTGAATATTATTATAGATAAAGACAAACTGTAAACAGCAAAAATGTTCAACAAAGTAAGATCTACAAGTAGGTCAACATGACCAAAATTACTGATTGACCCCTTATAGGAGTTTTTGCCCTTTAAAGACAGCGTCCGGCGTAAACTTTCCTTTAAAGATCTTCTCCTCTAAAACTACTGGGCCAATTTGGACCAAACTTAGTTGAATGGTCCTTGGGTGGTCCCCTTCCCAAAGTATGTAAGGCCCACACTTCCAAGCGACGTGGCTTCTCTTACTAAAAATATAAAAAAGGGGGGATGAATTTCAAAAATCTTCTATGAAACTACAAAACCAATTGTAACCAACTTGTCAGTATTGGTCCTTACGAGGTTCTCTTTAGCATTATGTCCGATGAGCCGGACTGTTAACCAAGATGGCCGCCACAGCCGAACTTAGTTTAACATAGGGCCCTATGGGAAAATTCATGGAAAAATCTTCTTGTTTGAAAGCACTTGACCAATTGGAACCAGGCTTGGCAGCAATGGTCCTTAGATTTTCTCTTTTAGAAATGTGTCCATTGACCTGGATTGTCAACAAAGATGGCTGCCACAGCCGAACTTGGTTAAACATAGAACCCTATAGAAAAACCAGCCAAATCGACTAGTAATATATTCAGAAAGAACAGTGAAGGTTAAAATTTCTTTCTATACTTGTGTTTGTTATCAGAAATAAGTCTATCCGAGTGGATCGTTTTGTAAAGTTGTCATAATCTTCATTATCAATTGCAGATTATTTTAAGGCGAGAATAAAACGTTTTTGTATGGAATGCATGCCGTGTGCAGTTTTGTTAAAATCATTGGATTTACAGGCACTCTCATTTTTTTGTTCAGATCCGTTGTGGTATCGGATGCGGATGCGATACTTCTTCAAATGACTGACTTGTATTAGCAGTATTGTATCAGTATCAGTAACAGTAATATAACAGTCGTATAGTGGTTAACCGTTCTTATGTATAATTGGAGATATTAGAACTACACACATCAATAGGGCAGCCGCGAAATGTCACGTGGCAACGGACTTTCATGTTGGGCCAGTTTTGACAATCATATCCGATAAAAAGCCGGAAGTATTTTTCTATCTTATCTTTGGACTAGTTATCAGTAACAAAAAGTACACCAGCAACGTGTGTCGTTTGTCTTTTTTTATATTAATATGTTTTGTAAAATTGTATTATATTAGATTGTTATTTTGTTTAAACCAGTCATTATTTATATACATCAAAGACTCCTTCTGAGCCATCACTCGATCGTCCTTGACAAGTGGTGTCAGAAGTGGGATATATTTCTAAAGGCTTAGGGAGTTAGTACTAAGACTACATGTTTCAATGTAATGTAATTGGTTAAAATCATATTGATTTCTGTGTATGTTACCATTTGCTTTGCAACTTTATTATCATGTTTGAATCGTATACATGTAGTTGCAGACGAGAATTGAGTATTTGTGACCCAGATTATCCAGTAGAGTTTCTGAATTGATTCATGCCTTGGGAGTTTGGTTTTATTTCTTCACATTGTAAACTGTGATTATCGGTATTTACAGACATATTGTAATTATTTATATTGTACTGAGAGTTGTGGTAGGTACATTGAGTGCTGAGGTCTTGTAATATTGAATCAGTAATTTGGTGACTGTTCATGATAGAAAATTCAAGAGTTAGGTATTTCTATGAGTTATGAAGGGGATGAATTGAAAAGGTTATTTATAGAGATCGAGACGAAAGGGTTGCTTTACGACAAGAAAAGAAGGAGGAACGCGACAGGAAAGCAGCTATTGAGAAAGATTGAACATGAATTGGAATTACAAAAGTTAAAACATATACAGAAAATGGAAGAGTTAAGTAAGCAAGCTGACTTACCACAATTAGCACCGACAGGTGGGTCAAATACTACAGTCCGTTGTCCTAAATTTCCAGCATTTGAAGAAGGTAAGGATGAGATAGACAGTTACCTACGGAGATTTGAACGCTTTGTAACTGCTCAGAAAATGACAATCAGATATTTGGGCTACTCATATTAGTGCTTTATTGAAAGGCAAGGCCTTAGATGTATATGCACTTCTGCCTGTTGAAAAAGCTCTTAATTATGAAGCTTTGAAAGACGCTTTACTTAAAAGATACGATATGACTGAAGATGCATTCAAACGCAGGTTTAGAAGTTGTAGACCAGATGCAGGTGAGACTTTTATGCAATTTTCTGTTAGGTTAGATAGTTATTTTAAGCGTTTGATTGAGATGGCTCATACAGACAATACCTATGACAGTTTGTATTATTTGATAATGTTGGATCAATTTTTCATATTTGTTCAAAAGACCTGTCAATGTTTTTGAAAGAAAGAATTTCAGATTATTAAAAAAATGGCGGCTTTAGCTGACCAGTATAGGGAGGCAAGATACACAACGGCTAACAACCTTATAAAACAAAGGTAAACAGTAACGCTTCAGTAAGTAGTCAAAGTATTCAAAGAATGTTGATTCGACATAAAGAAAGAGCAGAGAAGTTCAAAATCTACTGAACTAACTTCATTTTTAGCAGTAAAGGACAGAAAATGTTTTACATGTGGTAACACTGGGTATATTGCATCTAATTGTTATATTAATCTATAGAAGATTAACAGTGCATTGGCAGAAGATAAACAGGGTACGATATGTAGTGCTTGTACTTTCCCTACAGATTCCATAGTAGATGATGTTCCTTCTGGTTGTATTAATTAACTTCCGTCATCTTGTCAATCAGCCTCAAATGAAAGTATGCCTATTAGTTCTAGTTATGTTGATGGTAAACCAGTCACAGTTTAACGAGATACCGGGTGTAGTGGTATTGTTATTAAAAGTGATATGGTTGAAAATGGATCATTAACTGCAGAAAGAATATGACAGAGTTCGTCGGGTTGCGCACAAAGATGTATGCCTACAAGGTAGAGGATGACGAACATAAGAAAGCAAAAGGGGTAAAGAAGAATGTGATCCAGAGCAACATCAACCTCGATTATTAAAAGACTTGTTTGGAATCGCAGCAACAAGTTTAAAAGTCCATAAACATCACCAGAAGTAGACTGTATACCACGTACAAGGAAGACATCATTAAGATAGCTCTTTCAGCTTAGACACGAATCGTTATATATTGGAAAATGGCATCCAAGACATCAGGCACAACGAGGAGGATTATAAAATATTCATTCATTTTGATGGATGCGTGTGCAGCTCATGTTTCAAAATTTCCAGTGTGATGGTGAAGACGTTTGGGATGAGCCCTTTCCTGATAATCTTCGTAAAAAATGGACTAGAGATCTTACTGCAGTAGATCGGAAAGACAAAGAGTATTTACGGTTATTACCTAAACAGTGTCTTGGAGAAATAATCACATCACTACCGATGCTTAGATATACATGTAACGATGATGATTTTCTCGGGTACATGATACTTTCGCCAGAATTGGTATAACTACATATTAAAAAAGAAAGACTTCTTGATAAAAAATGCTACGATAGAATATTCATGTTTCGTATAGAATACAGATTATATGTTCGAGGTGATATAGAGACCCTATCACTATTTGAAGAGATAAAACGACAAGAAGAATAAGACGACCCATAATTAAATGGACATGTTGATCGTTCATGATTGATTCATCCGCATAAGCCGTTGACGAATATGGAATTGGAACAAGCAAAACATCAATTGTAAATAACTTTTTTCGCGGCGTGTTCATGCGAGATCAGTTACGACACAAATCTTTCAATCGCGAATGTGTGATTTCGAATCTCGATAACACCAAAGAACTAGGGACGTATTGGATATGCTGATAAAAGGACAAGTGGACGAAAGCATATTTTGATTCTCATGGCCTTCCTCCTCTAGAAGAGATAGTCAAATGTTTACACCCTGATGCCCCTTACAGCACAAGAGAACTCCAGAAGAGAGGAAGAGTAGTTTGCGGACACTTTTGCCTGCACATCTTGAAATTACTCGCAGATGGCTTGTCGTTCGAAGGAACCGTCACTTCTTTCCTTATATAAATAAAATGGTGGATAAATTTGGAACGAGTGTTAGAACCACACAGATATAATCGATGATGATTTAGACAGGAACTTCTTCCGCATCACAAAACTAAAACCCTCGAAAGATAGCGCGGACGCAAGGACGAAACATATGTGAATCAGATTTTGAAAAGGCAGAATGACACTCTTGAAGAAATGAAATCGGAATCTAACCAGATAATTATAAAGACGGCGACAAAACGACTGACTAGAGAATGTGACGAATCACTAAAGCACCTGACATAAGATGTTAGAACACTGAAAACTGACAAAGTAGATTGATCCGAATGTGTCTACAAACGGAGGTAAAATGAATAATAATATGGACATGCAAAAACATCGGATAAGTAACAAAGCCCCCCCACAAGAGGACAGCAATCATATTACCAAAATCATGCACCATGCACGATGTACTTGAAGATAAGATGTTTGAAAACCAGGAGAAAATAGATGCCCTGAAGGTGTTTGTAACGCTAAAAAAAAATCCGTAACCTTTCGAGTCTTGGTAATAATGAAGACTAGAAAGCTTAGCACAAGAGTTACTACTGTATGTCCGATTGTTTGACTCAAAAAGTGAACAATGTAAGATAACCTCTCCATTTCACAAAGACTTCTTTCGCACCGTTGTTGGTTTTTCTTCTCAAAACCTGGGAGGCATGTTGCCATAAAAATTTCAGAACATCCTGTTTTCATGCTCTTTTTAACTTGCAACGGTGGGAGACATCTTGATGGACCTGTGCTTGGTGTTGTTGTACTGTTGAACGAGATGGTCTGAGACGTTGATGTTCGTGCGCGTTGAATTAGCTGAGAAGTACTTGAACAGTTTTTCTTTTATTGTGCTATTCCACCGTTCTACGACACTCGACTTTTCTTCGTTCTCGGTAGAGTACAGTTCGACGTTGTGCTTTCTGATTAGTTGTTTCGCATTCTTGTTGTAGAAATCAGTCCCTTTGTCAGTCCACAATTTTTGTGGAACGCGAGATTTAAATACACATTGAAAAGCATCTCTTCTTTTTTGTCTTTGGAAAAGACGTCAATAATGATCAGAATGAACCTGTATCCCTTGTTGTTCCTGGCAAATGCACTAATGTCAACAAGATCGGCAGCCCAAGTCTCTTCCACACAACCTACGATCACACGTCGTTTCTGAAACTTGCATCGAACGGGCTTGTGTAACTCTAGTTCACCGATCCAACGAACTTTTTTTCTGAATTCCCATTCCGAACCTTTTCTTGATACCGATAATAGGTCTGGCAATGCTGCGATCGATCTTTTCTCTCATCGTTGGTTTGTCGATGATATCGCACTCGTGAAGCATGTTTTTATCACCTACAGAGTTGCGCATCGCTGTGTCTTTATGTGTGGCATAGCACAGATCGTGACGATATATGGCTTCATCTACTTTGTTGACAGGTATTGACCAAGATTTTGGGGTTCCGTCGGTGTTAATTCGTTTTTGCAGTTTGATACTTGATCCGTGAAGTTATGACCTGGCAGATGCATTTCTACTTGTAACTTCTATCAGGGAGAATGCTAACTACATTTGTCTCTTCCGGCAAAATGCTAAGAACCTCGACCACATCCATCGCGACCATTGTACCAAACTCACAAAAGAAGAGTTCAGAACCTTGTGTGAACGTTACTGGTCCAAACGGTATGGATTCGTTACCATCGACCTTACCAGTACCGAAACGAATGGAAAATACCGTCGCAATTTCGATGAGTTCTAAAGACCATCAAGACAGACACTAATAATAAAAATGGATGTTTATAAATATTTTCGTCTGATGAATTAGGATGCTTTGAAAGGAGAAACGTTGACATCACAAACGACAAGGACTACTTTCTATACTGCAATTCGAACAAGGTGGATGGTTGCGTTGGAGAGATAAATGTGTGGAACACTGCGCGAAGCTTCTCGAGGAAATTCAAACGCGTAAGGACGCTCGTAAGCATGAGTGGGAAGATTTTGAGCCGGTCATTGAAAACTTCTGTGTCAAATATGTTGCGGAAAAGTTTTTGAACCATTTGCACACAATAATTATAGTACCACAGGAAGAACAGCGCATCGAGTCAAACCAAATGCACCACCACAATGTTCGCAAAAAAACTGTCAAGGGCCATCTTTGCACTCGTCCGTGTCAACTGGCTAGGGTCGTTTGCAAAGAGACACCTGAAACTGAAGCAAGGATTTTCTTTGGATGCAATGTTTTCAGACGACAGAAGAATTTTGTCGATAGTTGAACCTTTCAAGGAATACTCGTTTCCGGCATATCTTCTTGAAGGGGAATCAGTGTTTCAAAGTGGACATATTTTGGAACTGAGGCTCAACGCTGATCGCTTTGAAAAAATATCCGTCAAACATTACAAAGAACAAATGTCTAGGCAAGGACACGACACGAAATATTTCAATGTCTGGAACTTTGCAAGGATGAATATATATTTTGCCGTAAATACGCCAAATACTTTGAGTAGGGGCCTGAGTCGGAACAGGACGACTCAGAATCGGACTGTTCTAGTGACGAGGAAATCTCACTCCAACGCTATTAAGCGTTCAACGCAACGTTATTGAGCGTTCAACGCAACGCTACTAGGCGTTCGCTCCAACGATATAAATAAAAGTCGTTTATAAAAGTCACTAATCAAAAACAGCGAGAAGCTCTCGCCGAGGAGTTGCAAGAAGTCAAGCATAATATACCACAGAGTAACATGACCAAACGACTCGAAAAACAAGGACCTACAAAAGATCTGGGCAAATTGTTCAAACCCATGGTGGAAGCCGAAGAAAACACTGCTTCGCGAATCACCGAACAGATTGAACAACAATGCACACGACTAGCTCTCCTACCCCTTGAATCCCCATTGCCTATTTATCAAACAAGCATCCACACGACCTTGGACCCATTAGCGCAATAATATCTTACCTTGAGTATGATGGAAGCGGATCATTCTTTTGGTTTGAGATCCGAAGATAGTGACATTCTTATCGGAAGCAAACTGGTCCCTTTTGATGGGGGTGCGGTGTGTTTTCGTGGACGGTTTAAGATACAAGGGAACACCAGGTCTTTGGGAACTGATGGTGAGAAAAAAACACAAAACTTCGAAACAGATGACTTAGATAAACACTAAACACGCCCACTTGGTGCGATGTATCAAGTAAATGATGTCCTGTCTAGAACTCCTAAAGTTACAAGTTGAAGAACATAGTCTCACACATTTACAAGCAAGAAAGGCAGGGTAGTGGACTGCAAAATATTTTCTTGCCTCCTGATCCAAACACCTTAGTATATAGATTATGTCTTTAGCTGCAGGCTACAAAGCTGGAAACAACGGGGTAAGAAATGAGATAGTGGCCATACTAGACGCACTGGGGCGTATGGGCGAAATAGATAATGTAGAATACAAAACATTACATCTTAAAATTCCATAAATAAAAGAAAAAAGGTTATCATCGTAATTACGCCTACGGTGGAAAAGTGCTGTTGGCTACTGTGAGCAATTTACTAGGACGTGTATTTTCGTCCATAGTGGCCGAAACTCTTGGAACTGCTACCACGAATGCGCTCGTTAAAGGCCTTAAAAAGGGTGCTACAAAAGCAGTGGATCACGTCATTCATAAAATCAGTGAAACGAAAAGTCACGGTCTGAAACGATCGCTAAAGGACGAAGGATCAACTTGGACAATCTCATTGCTGGAGATGTCGGAACAATTCACGACTTCGTCAAATCTTTATAAATTAAATGGCTAAAATATTGAATCTGCGTGAGCAGTTGGTCATCGATAAAAGTATTCAGAAATTTCAATTTCATGAATACGACCACATTTTGGGGACTATCTTGAACAACACTGGAGCAGAAGTGAGAATCAACATAGAAACCCAAGATCTCTTCTATATTGATGTTGTAACAAAACATTAGAAAATGATAGTCTGGAACTAATAAACTGGTTTTCAATCAACTTTGTGAAAGCTAACTCTGATAAATTTTAGACAATAGCAATTGAAAAAAAAAACGAAAAGTCTTTTAATTTGAGTGGATAGAAAATTGTATGTGAAGAAAATGTAAAACTCTTGGGAGTTACTATTGATTCTGATTTGAATTTCGACAATCACATTTCGAAACTTTATAAAAAGGCTTCCAGACAATTAAATATTTTAAAAAGAGTTGGTAAATATATGAACAGATTGGGAAGACTGAAAGCTTACTATTCTTTTATCTGTAAAATTTTCATTACTGCCAGTGACTTGGCACTATTGTTCTGAAAAGAATTCACTTAAAATGGAAAAAATCCAAGAATGTGCTTTATCTACGAAGACCACGATTCTTTCTACGAATCTTTACTTCATAAATCCAAATTACCACTATTGAAGGTTCGTCCAATTAGACCAATTGCAATTGAAACATTCAAAATAGTACATAGAAAAATTCTACAATATTTACATGATTTTATAGATATTAAAGCCCAGTCTTATAATTTCAGGTAAAAAATACCGCGGCTTTGCCAAGAGTAGGGACCACAAGGTATGGCATAAAATCTTTCAGATACAGTGCTGCACAAATCTCGAATAAGCTACCAAACCATTCTCGCCAGGAGTCCTCTTTTGATCAGTTCAGAAAAAATATACAAACATAGAACCCGGATCGTAGCTCATGTCAGTGCAGTGAATGCTTGTAACTTTGTTTATTTGGTTTTATTAGCGTATGCCTACTGAGTTCTTTTTGTTCCTTCAGTTAGCATCCTTTTATATTTTTTGTTTGATATGTTTTGCTCACGTAGCGTTATGATTTCTAGCTTTGATGTTTGTGTATCATGTATATGTGCTAATGTTTAACTTATGCTTTTTTTAAATATAATGTGCTTACTACTTATGCATGTATTGTATGTTGTTTGCATGTCATGTATTGTATATGTTGTTATATGTATAGTCGAATTTAAAAGCTCACTAGAGCTTGTGTATTACTTGTTATAGATGTTTCGATTTTAGATAAAACTTTTATGCCACCTTGAATGTGGGGAGATACCCCGTCGTTGATTACAACAGCTCGTTCGTACAAAACAGAGTAGCCAGGTTGTACAAATCTGCTCCGATTTCAGGAAAAACGTCTACAACATGGATCAGTAATCCCAATATTACTCCCTCCGATTTTTCAGACTTACACAAACATGTATTTCCAATATTCGCCATTGATGTCAGCAAACAGAGCGAAAAACTGACTCGGAATGACATCATTAATGTCAATAGTATTTTAGTGAACAGTGACATCATCATCGGCAGTTATGTCAGTGGATCACAACAATCTACGATTTACAACTTCTTTTCAAACATTTCACCCGGTATGAAAATCGTTCAAAAAATTAGTTTATTTACTTCTCACCGTCAGAAAGATATCTCTCAAGGAGACCAATCCCACCGATCAAGCTGGAAATCCAATCGATCTCGCGCGAGAAGTATAAATATATTAAGATGACATTCCACGAGTATGGATTGAACTTGTCGGAAGGACAAGCCGATAAATTGAAACGGCCCGCTGACAAAAGTTGCCCCGTCTGCATTCGTGGAGATCAGGTGTTGTTGTTGACCAATCGACAGATTGAAAAAAAATCGAACGATTGAAACAAAGAGGTGTCGGTGGTATGCAACTCGAATTCAGTCAAAATCAGGTAAAAACAAGGTGGATTCTTACCTATGTTAGGCGGTCTCGCCTCTGCTCCCCATGCTAGCAAAAACAGTATTACCCGCTTTAGGAGTTGGTCCACTAAGCGGACTGGGAAGTTCTACCGTCAGTAAGGCAATCGGGTCGGGACTGTACCTCAAAAAATGGGGTTAAGTGTGTTGCACGAAAATTGATGGTCACGGTCTCTTTCTCACTCCCGCTTACGGCGATGGACTGTATTTGAAATGGGGAACAAAATTCTACGATGGTTCGGAATTGATATCAGGACCGAATGATCCACTGAAACACGTGCCAATTCCATGCTGGCTCTTGTAAGTTCATAAATAAATGACTGACGAATAAGATGTTGGAAAATGGGAGTATCGACAGAAAAAAGTCGATTGCATGCTTCGAGAATTCAAATCAGAAATCAATAAGTATGAAAAAGTGCTAAACACTTATAATAAATTTGATAAGGTAATTTCAACAGAGGTGGGGTGTCTTTGGTCGTACATCTTTTGAGCGCGACTGGTACCTTTGGGTAACCGGAATAGGTGCGGAATAGGTGCGGCTTCCTGCATTCTTTTTGAATCAATGGCTTCCGTTGGTGCCATTGCAAATGAAGTGCTTTACATCATTTACAAAGAAAAAGAAACATTTTGAAACCCACAAATTATAACACATTTACACATTACAAATGGAAAACTAAAAAGGTGAAGCTCTGGAAGATGGTGAAATTTCCGATGTGGACTTTGGAGAAATCACAAACTGTCTAAAAACATACTACGATGAAAAATAAAAGTTGAGAAAACCAACAATATCTTTCACTAACGAATTAGAGCAACGTCATTTTGAAAGTAAACTTCAATGAAATTCAGTGTGACAATCACCATTTTGTTTCAGTTTGACAGTCCAAATTTTGGTACTGTGTAACAGAAGCCATTTTGTTACAATGAAACAGTCACCATTTTGTTACGATGTAACAATCACCATTTTGTTCAGTTTAACAGACACCATTTTGTTTCAGTGTAACAATTGCCATTCTATTACAGTATAACAAACGCCATAGTCTGACAAACGCGATTTTCTTTCATCGTATCAAATTCCATTTAGTTTCAGTGTAACATTTGCCATATTGTTTTAATGTAACAGTCGCCATTTTGTTACAGTCTAACAAACGCCATTTTCTTTCAACGTAACAAACTCCATTTTATTTCAGTGTAACAAATGCAATTTTGTTTCATGAGTGTAACATACGCCATTTTGTTACAATGTAACATATGCCATTTCATTACAGTGTACAACAAACATTCCGCCTAGTTTGTCTTTCTGTAAAAGTCCACTACAGGCCCAAACCTTAAGCTTCTATCTTTGCTGATTTTTCAACGTCAAGATTCTTCCTTTACCATACTTAGTATCAAATCTGTAACTTTCTCGATATGAAAAGGTACCATCTCATGATAAATTCTTCCACTTCAAAGCCTTTTCATTTCTTTACGCTACGGTTCTGTACACAATTTCCATACTAGGAAACTGTACGACTTTTGTATTTTCCATCTTTGGATTTACCTATTTCTTAATAGAACCCCTTGGTTTTTGTAGGCTCAGTGAGAATTCGCAAGATTTTTTATTCTTGAGCCGTCTTTGACCAGAAAATAATTTTTATGCTCAAATTTTCATGATGGGACAGAACTGTCAATTTTAAACTACTCATATAGTGTATGACAATACTGTATGGAAATAAAATGCACAACGTTAAAAACGAAAGAGGGCTTTAATGAGCGATAACAATATACCCGAAATTCCTTTTTTATACATTGCTTTTATTAAGATTGCGCTGATAAAGTTTCAGACTTTTTATTTTCAAAAATTTTGGTCCACAGGGGTCGTAATTTGAAGCTGTAAATTAAAGCTTGTTACCTTAGGTCATATTCTATATACTATTGCCATATACATGTGCAATAAAATTTAAGAATTTTGATTCTGAAAACTTTTGGACCGACAGGTGTCGAATTATGAAGTTGTAAATTTAAGCTTCTGAACTAAACTCCTCTTTCATTTTTCATTTTATGCATTTTATTTCTATAGAACTTTCATACACTGTATGTAAATGTGCAATAAGGTTTTATAATTATAATTATTCAGCAACAGTGGTTGCATTTTGAATTGATGAATTTATGGTTGTGGCCTTAAGTCCTCTTTCATTTTTCACTCTATGCATTTCAATTCTATACAGTATTGTCATACACTATGTAGATGTGCAGTAACCTGTTCTTTTCAAAAATCGGGGGCCATATTTAAATAACGTATGATTGTGAAAGTGGTGCACAGTGATACAACATGTGGGAAGTGCAGGGATAGCTGCCGTTTCCGACTACCTCCATCTAGTTTTCAATAAATGTGGGTTTTGCATATTTTTATGTCTAAATATTATATTTTTAATAAACGGAACAAAAATTTAGATTCTTTATTCTAACACTAGTGTTTTATTTTTCAAAATATATCCGAAAACAAGTATACTTACCACAGAACAAAAAATATATTCCCATTAATCCACTTTTGGTACGGTAAAACGACACATATTTTGTTGTACTCCACAGTAACATGTAAGAACCTACTGATACGACTAGTCCAGCTGCTGATGTCCAGAATGGCCCAAAGTGATCGTATAAGATGCCAGGCATAAAGCCTATTCCGAGTCCAAGATTTAGTAGGGAGGACTGAAGCTCTACTGTAAAACAATGTTTCCAAGGTTAAAATTTGTAATGGATTTTACGCTTTGTGAGCTAAATGTTAAAAAAAACGGACAAGATGCTACAAAATTACAACAAAACTCTATGAATAGGTTATAACTGATTTAGATCGGTTTAAAAATCCGGTTTATAGAAATCTCCTTTGCCTTGATTTCTATTTACTGCTTTAAATTCAATATAACTTTTACATGAAAGTTTCTGGATTTTGATATCTTTCTGAACTGGAAACTGAATTCATAAACTCAATGTTTCTTATTTCAGTCAGAAAAATATATATTTGAAAATGTTAAATAGTTTAAACATATTTTATTGTCTATAAACATAATAACAATAGGATAAGACACAAGTTACAAAACTTAGATTTGTCGTCTCCTTTAGAATATTTACAATATGCTGATAACACATACGACATATTAAAAAAAAATTATTTCGTAAGTGACGTAGGAAGGAAGTTGAGATGAAAATCAATACTCCACACGCACTGGTATTGTTAATTCTTTGATTAATAAACAAACAAGTTAACCTTGATACTATACAATTACTGACTTTGAAATAGGTCGCTATCGGGATTTATCAACCAGAGAAAATGTAATATTCAAGGGTTGATTAATCCCAATAACGACCTATTATATAGTCAGTAATTGTTTTATTACATGAATGGGAGAACTGTATTTTCACTTTCTATTTTATGAAAAAAATCTGTCACTATCATATTCCGCTTGACCGATCAGGATCTATTTTAATCCTATAACCGTGCAGGCGGAATTCTTGCACTAAATTTAGATACTTCTCAGTTACTACCATTACTCAAGACCATGTAGACATTTCTCAGCCTATCAGATAATAGAAAAATATATGATCATGTAATAAATCACAATCTGGCATGTCTAACGATAACAATGTAACCATATTAGTAAATGAAAGTACAAAGATATGGTCTTAAATTTACAGAATTGCAGAAAATGGTTACTTGATAAGTAAATTTTAATTATATTTCACCAGTGCAAGCAAATATTGGGACAACGTGTACAATAAACTGGAATTGTTTGTGGCTAACAACATATGACATAATTCTCAGTAAAGCGTCTTGACTCTTTAATAAATCCAAGAATTAAACCAAAAATCTCTCTATTAATCTCATTGTCGAATATTTCGTTTCCGTACAACAAGTTTAAGATGGTAGCAGGGACATTAAGTCTATGTAAACCTGCCACCAACTTTCTTCTTGGCATACGAAAACGAGGGCAGTCTACGACCGATCCTGGGTTAAATCCACAACTGCAAGTATTGTCGTTGACCAAATTTGAGGTCCATTTTAAAAGCGCTACATCTGTTCCTCAGTTTGGTATGTAAAACACTGATGTAGCGATTACCGATATAAAAGAATCCAGGATGTTTGGATTTTTGTTTGTATTTAAGTTTTAATTCAATTTAAATATATTTATATATTTAATATTATATCTCGTCTTCTAAATCGTTCCATAATTTTAGTGTAGAAGGAAAAAAAGAGCGGGGATATGTTAATAGTCTATTGTGATGCATTTTATGGTCGTGTGAGTTTCTAAGATTATATCTGGTGATCTCAGAGACAAGAGGAGGTAGAATGTCTGATAAATAATCTGGTCAGTCGCCAATGACTATTTTGTAGAATAATATAAGTTTCTTGGTCTAAGGGTTCCCAAACTGACTCCGTCAATAAATTGTCGATGCTCGCGTATGAGGTCAGCCCCGTAAAAATTCAAGCGGCCTTGGACCCTTTCAATTCTCACCACAATTGTCCCAGACTTTACTAGCGTGTTTATCGGCGAATAAAGGTTAAATATATACGCTCGGGACTTTCTCTATTTATCTTGAATTTTAACTTTCGTAGAATGTTTAGTTCTTTTGAACTTCTCTCAATTAACACATCTATGTGCTCTGTCTACTTACAATTTGAACAAAACAGAACACCAAGATGTATATGAGTATTAACTGGTTCAGGTAAAATGAATGTTATCGGGTTGATATCTGGTATAAAAAAAACCATAACATCGGTTTTGTTGGGGTTAAATGTTACGAAATCAATATTAGCCATGTTGATGTGGATATTCCTGTCATGTGAAATATGTTCTATTGAGGTATCGTCGGCGATGAGTCTAGTTAAACCAATCAATTCGTCGGCGATATCGTTTACAAACACAAGAAAAAGAAAAGGACCAATGACTGATCCTTGAGGAACACCTGCTTTTAATCTTTTAAAATAACTTCTGAAGTCTGTCTTCCAGGTAAAATGTTGATTGAAAACAGAAAATAAATAGGAAACAAAACGTTACCTATGTGAAGTTGCCCAAACTTTAGAAAAAAAAACCTGTTCATTTCGTACATGTTCGTTTTTGCAATTGATAGAGAGGTTTCTTAATATTGATATTTTACCTTCGACCTGGGTGTAATTAAAAATAGTTTTTATATCTTCCTGATAAACATTGAATGTGAATAAAGATCCTGTCACAAACTTTGCCCAACATCCAACAAACAAGCCGAAGAACTTCAAAAACTGGAACAATCCTGGAGATGTTTCCTTCTTTACAAAAGCCATCTAAAAGTAATAAGTGAAATTTCCTGTTTTTTTTTTCGTACTTCTTTCCTCAATAACAACGTCGAGTCGTTTCATACGACGTGTAAAAAGTTAAACAAGCTGAGTATACTGCTTTTATGCATACAGATAAGTTTTTGGGTTTTCGTTTTACCTACTGCAGCTTTGGAGTTTATATCGAATATTGGCCTAGTTTTCCGCTATTCTTTGTCACCTTTGTCATCTTTAATGCACCTTTCCTGAATATATTTTGTTCAGTAGTCCGACACTGGATAACAATTTGACAGTATTAAAATCCGATTTGAACAGTGTTGGGTTAGTGTTCAGAAGTATATATAGATACGTGTGTCGTAAAATCAGTTATTATCTCCCCTTTTGATATCAATATTTAGTTAATTTCATAAAGTATTTATAGATTTGGTTATTTTTGAAACAATTTTAATTATATTTTTGGATTATATTTTTTGAAAGAGTATTTATACCTAAAGATTTATTTTTTCTTGATAACAACTTTTTTTAATTTTGACAGTTGAACAAATTTATCTTACCTTTTTGAAAATGTTGGTTTTATCATATAAATTTCAAGTTGTCTATGTAAGATGTCGAAACGGATATCCGTCCGAAAGGTTACATCATACAATGTACTTGACACAAAGGTATGGTTAATCTGCCTCTTAAGAATTAAGCAAGATTGTTCCATTTTGTTGTTTAAAATAACTGGGAAGTTAACATTGCAAATTCTTAATGCTGTCATATTTTGTTGTTCTTCATTTTGTTTTTCTATAAAGCCAAACTATTAGTTTCAGAAAATTTGCTTTACTTTACTATTGAGTCATTGTCTTTTGGAGATAAAGTCCCGTCAGTTTGCATCAGAGCCTCATCCAGAACCTCTCCTCCTACATATGTATTTAGAAATACCCTGCATCTCCGATATTTCTTCGGGGATCCACTGGGCAGATACATAATATGGATGTCATATATATAATATAAAGTGTGTTTATTTCCATACTATATCCCTTATCAACCCAAGACACCAATATCACCCCGAGAGCTTGCTAATAAGAAAAATCCCATATCATATTCTGTTTATTTTGATGCCTGTTGTACATTGAGATCACATGATTCTTTAGTGGTACGATTGGGATGATATATAAGTGTAGATGATTTCAACCCAACATATGGATATCATCAATAGTATATGTCGGATTTGTGGGGGTACCTGATATGACGTCACAGGAACCGGAATTGATGTAACCGAAAGCAGAATTTACGAAACCAGAAGTACTGGAAGTGGATTGCGCGCATTTGCAACCAGAAGTGATACATTTACCATTTCTGAATTGTTTCCTGTACGGAAGTGGCGTCGGTCACGCGCCTGGACCAGGAAGTGTTGATTTTGCATGCGTAACCGCACCGGAAGTAATGCATTTACCCGCCATTTTCCATGTTTTGTTTACGGAAGTGACACTCGGAGCCGAAAGTTAGATGTGTGCATGTCTGACCGCAGCCGGAAGTCGGATTGCATTATCTCCAATTTTGGTGTGCGTTCTTTCCCGGTAGTCTATAGACCTGTCATCAACCCATAGGAGTCCATATGGACTGATCCTCTCACCGTTATGTCGAAGTCCGAGAGTATTGGTGATCTCCCCTTTTCCCGTGCTTTTCATTCTGGTGGTTTCTTCTGTTCTCCGTTGGATCTCCAGGGCTGAGGAGGTCCAATCGCAAGATTTTATTAGGTTCCCTTACCTGTCACCGTTAGGTTAATGCTGTTGTGGGTGCGTCCTTAGCAGCGATGGGCCTTGTCAACTTCTCTTGCTCTGCGCTGCTCTTCACTGCGCCTCGCTACTCATCAATCTACTTATTGCTCTTCTTTGCTTCGTGCTTCTCATCACTGCTCAGACTTTATGCCGATATAGTCAAAAGTAAGACCAAAAAACCTCAAGAAAGAAAAACGCCGGAAAAGGAGGAATCCTCTTGGTATTGGAAAACACTGTTCATTAATAAAATGTTATTCCAACTTATCAAGTCTATATAATTAAACAGATTAAACAATTGGCTAAACCTTCAATCCACTTTTTCGAATATTTTGCACGAAATATGGAAGAAAAAAAACCCAAGAACGACAGAGGTTTACGAAGACTCCCGAAATGGCGCAAATTTAACATTTCCTGTTCGAAAAACTGCGCGAAAAATTAACCTTTTCAAAATAAAACCATGTAAATTCATCAGTTCATGCGCACGAACCACTTCCAGTGACGTCACTTCCTCTAAAGTCAATTCTGGTGACGTATCTTCCTTTGAAGTCATTTCCAGCTTTACATGGCTCCACGTCAAATGATAATTCAAAACCTCTTGTATACAACTAGTTTCTTATTTAATATAAGTTTGGTTTTTGGTCTTCCAAATGTTTCGGTTTTAATGCTGCTGATGAGAGGTAACTCCTTGAAATGCGTCGTATACAGCATAGTTTAAATTTACTATATCTAATATTGGTATCTTTGGATTGTTATTTTGAAACTCCTGGGATGATGCCTCTGCTGGTGGACCCTAGGTCCCCGAGGGTATTCGCCAACCCAGTCGTCAGACTTGTCTGACATGATTATTCATTGATTTGTTACAGAAATTACCAGTATTTAGCAAAATTCAAAAATAATAGAAATACTAAGGGTTCATTCCTTGTATTGCACATGGTAGATCTCCTTAGCTGAAATTTGGCTTCCTATTTCGGTATTTTTGGTTGAGTACTTCTTATTTAATATAAGTTTGGTTTTTGGTCTTCCAAATGTTTCGGTTTTAATGCTGCTGATGAGAGGTAACTCCTTGAAATGCGTCGTATACAGCATAGTTTAAATTTACTATATCTAATATTGGTATCTTTGGATTGTTATTTATTATTCTAAAGTCAAGAGATACAAAGGGATATTCGGAGGAGGGGGAAATCGAAACAACTGACAAACTAGACAAGACCAAAACAATACAAGCACTACAATAACTAAAAACATATGAACAACATGGACCCCACCAAAAGCCAGGGGTAAACTCAGGTGCTCCGGAAGAGTAAGCAGTCTCTGCTTCCTGCAGCACATCCGCCATGCTGCCCATGTCAAATACGGTCTGAGGAAGGGATAACTTAAATGGAACAGGTCAATTTTCATTTAGGAAACAGTTTTTTCATACCTGTCAACCATGTCATGATGACGTCCATAAAACTTTAATAAGGATGACTCGATCTTAGGAGCAACATACTCCTGTCTGAGCAACGTTTTTTGCCAGGAGCCGGGCTCTGTCCAGAAAGTCAATGTATATGTCACAAGCTCTGGAATAACGTATGAGTTGTGAAATATACACTCCATACGCCGGCGCTTCTGGAATGCTGCCGCTCAAAAATGGGAAGTTGACGATTGGAAAAATCATCCCGTTTGGCGTAAATTTCGAGGTAAAGGTCAAGACAAGATGCAGACTCTGCAGTGTCTGTGGTATCCTTAATTTCGAGGTTCACTGGGATAGATGAGATGTAAGAAATTCCCAAAACGTGAATTGTTAAGTGATAAAACATCATCTATGTAGCGGAAGCTGAAATTAAAGGTACGGGCCAATGCGCTTCACATCCAGTTGGAGCTGATTAGTTGCGTGTGTAAAGCTACTCGTCAATACATCACAAATCAAAATGATTCATTATCAATTAAGGATACGAGGAAACAGTCAACTGAGACAACCAATTTTTGGAAAAATGTTTCGAATCGAATTTAACTCCATTTTTTTCACAGTGAATTGAAACACTTACTAGCCTTTCACTCAGTACGCTTTTAACATTAAATTTCTCTGCATTTAAGATATTTATTTTTTTTTCATTTTATATCAACGATTTCCTCCTTTTATCTGAAATAAATCTTATAATACACATACGATTATGCGAAAATCCCTTTTAACATTTTACGAGATACCCCGTTGTCCCATCCATTAAACTTGGATAAGCTCGCCGTTTTCTTTTTTTAGATTTTCATATATACAGCACCTTTCCAGGGCGTCGAAAATTGCGACAAAAAATTTCATATGGTAAAAAATGTATGGTGACATCGTTAAACAAGAAGTATAATTATGTGACAAAGGTACAAATTTGGTACTTACTGTTTAACTCATCATGGTCATACTTCACACTGAATTAGTTGCGGCCTGTAGTTCCTAAGACATTTTGTGATGGGAGAACGAACGGGGAACAGATGTAAACCCGTATAATTCTGGTCCCTTTCCTCTGAAACTGGCAAACGTTTTGAAACTTTATTGGGAAATTCTTCCTTTTGAAACCCCATGATGACGGAATAAGAAAAGATATATATGGAGGGGGGTTCAAATGGAAGTTTTACCCTTTATAGGAATGGTGACTGGAGGATAATCTACAGATTCCTCACTTCGTATTGATCGAGTGGCTAAGGCGGTAGCAACGGTGGAACATAGTTTTACATTGAACTCTATGGGAAGTTGCATTAACTATCAGTGCTAAGCCAATGTCATAAATAAAGAATTTGAAAGCGCTTTCAAAAGATTTCCGTGTTGCGTGCCAATTTGTCAGCTACATGTAACATGGCCGCCAGAGGAATTTTTTTTGATTTCAACATTTAAAAACCTTCTCCTCTGAAAGTACACGGCAAAATCTTTTTAAACTGTATAGGAATGGTGATTTGGAGACCATCTAAAAAGAATCCTCATTTGGTGTTGATTGGGTGGCATACATGGTGGCTACAGTGGCACATAATCATCTCTGAAAGCCCAAGCCAGTAATAATCAAATTCGACAGGGATGATGTATTTAGGGTCTATTATAGAAAGTCCTCATTTTATTTGTATCGGATGAAAAACATGGCCGCTAAAGGCAATTCTTGATTCTAGTGATCCAATTTTTCATTTCTTCTCCTCTGAAACTACAATGTCAAATCTTTTCAGAATTAAAAAAATGATAACTGGGAGGACCTCTATAAAATTTCCTCATTTGGTGTTGATCGGGTGATATACATGGCGGCACATAAGATATGCAATGAAGCCTACGTTCTCCTCTGAAACGATAAGGTCAATAATAACCAACTTGGCAGGAATAATGTATTGAAGGTCCTTTATAAAAATTCCTAATTTCATTTGTATCGGATAAATAACATGGCCACCAGAGGCCATTTCTGGATTCTGATTGGTCATATTTTCAAATTCTTCTCTAAAACTACAATGCCAAATCTTTTCAAAATTTATAGGGATAATGATTGGAAGATAATCTACCAAGATTACTAATTTGGGGTTGATCGGATGGCATACATGATGGCTACCGTGGCACATAGTTTGCCTTGAGGGCTACGAAAAATCAATTTCTCAGAAACTACAAAACCACTGTTAACCAAAATTACTAGGAATGGTGTACGAAAGGTTCTGATCGGATAAAAAATATTAAATATGCAGTATGTTATCTGCTCCATTATCCAGGCTCACTTTAGTCTCTTAAGATTTGTTTAAACTGGATCAAGATTCACAAAATATAAGACTTTATGAAGGGAGTTTCACATCTGATCCTTTTAGGCGTTGGTGGCCATCTTAGTTGACAATCTTGGTCACAGGATAAATATCGTTGCAAAGTACGGCTGTAGGGGAAATCTTAGTTCACAATCCTGGTAATCGGGCATATTTCTAAAGAGGACCTTTACTACTAAGTCTGGTTCAAATTGGCCAAGTGGTTCAGATAAGATTTTCTAATGTATTTACTATAAGGGCCTAGCTAAACTGAGATCTGCTGTTGCAGCCACCATGGTTGAAAGTCCGAGTCATCGGACACAATTCTGAAAGAGGGCCATTATTTACCGTTGCTGCCAAATTTGGTTCCGTTTGGCCATGTGGTTTCAGAAAAGAAGATATTTAAATGAACTCTTCCACGTAGTCATATGATTAAAGACTAAGTTCCGCTCTGGCGGCCATCTTGGTTGACACTCTGGGTCATCGGACAATATTCTGAAAGACGACCATCTAAGGACCATTGCTGCCAAGTCTAGCGTCCATTGGCCAAGTTGTTTCAGACAAGATTTTTAAATGCATTTTCCCATAAGGTCCAATTGTGTGGCAGCCATCCCTGTTGACAGTCCAGGTTTTCGGACACAATTTGAAAGAAGACTACCTAAGGACCATTGATGCCAAGATTTATTCCATCTGTCCATGTGGGATCATAGAAAAATTCATCCCCCTTTTCTATTTTTAGTAACAACTGCCATGTCGGTTGGAAATCAAGGGCACCGGACACAATTTTGGAAGGGGGCCACCCAAGCAAGATTCTACTAAAGTTTGGTCCCAATTTTAGAGGAGATCTTTAATGGAGAGTTTACATCGGATGTCCGTATTTAGTCAAACAATCACTCCCTAATATAATCTTGTCAATAATATATTCCAAATTTACTTTAAGTACAATATAATTGTTCTGAAAGTATAAAATATTTTTTTGGTCAGTCCTTTGGAGAAACGTAAAATTGAGTGTTGCTACGTAAATGCACTATTTCATGTATCATGTGGTAATTAGAGACAGACCTTACCTGTAGTTCTTTATGATCTTTGTTAATCACATGCTCACAACGGATTGTTTACTGATATTAATGTGGTGTTGATAAGGTGATAAATCGCCGTGTTTACTTCTCACCAAAATAACTAAACGACAGATGTAATTATAAAATAATATTTGTATTAGAAAATAAAAAAGTGTTTAGTATGAAAAATAATAATATCAGTTTGTGTTAATATAACCATGAAAATTTTACGAGATAAAACATGCACAACAGCTAGTTATATAGGCGAATTGAAATATGTTGCTTTATCTATACCATATATCAATAACTTCATTTGCTTATAACAAAGGTTGACACAAAATGATTACCATATTGATATTATGTGTCAGAAAATGAATATGCAGATCTTCCAAATAAATATTAAATATGAAATAATTTCTTTTTACAATTATGTTGTGAGTAAATTCTACGGATAGCATTTTCTATCCTGCAATTAAGCCATTTCCGATCTAATAACATAATAATAACAGTTTATTGTCATATAAGCTAACATGAACAGTGTACAGCTTATGACAAATTTCAAACACAAAAACACAAGTAATAGCTTTTCTACAAAGCTAGCCGTCTCTTAGCTTTTTATTAATAAAGAGTATTATTTTTTATGTATTATTAGATGTTCGTAATGTCATCACATTAAACTTTCCCTTATTATATGTATTGCTACTACCTTTCAATAGATATATTACTACATAGTTTTTTTTTAAAGTCTGTGTTTTGATGGCTTTTTTGGGCTGCCTTTTCTTACAAAAGGATATTCAAAAATTTTAATTTTTCAGCTCTTTCATATGAAAGACAAATCAGTGATCCTCCCCTCGTAGGGTTAGCCAATCAGATCTATAGCTTTTCTTATGTCGATATGCATTCAGGGCAATGTTTCTATAAATAGACCGCTATCTGTCTATTAATAGAATGCAGATGTACAGGTACGACAGTGTGAAACACGCTTTTTAAAGCAACAAACTAAAAGCGCCAAATGAATTTCTGTGTTTTATTAGACACCAAGCGATAAGTTTAAATCTTTACTACGGTAAACTGAACAAATATTGTATGTTGTACAGCCCGTGACGATTTTACCTATATTAGGTGATGCTATCCCGTAATCATGTACGGAGCTGCATCCGCAGATCAGCTATTCCAGTTGACTGACCAATCAGAGGCCTTTGATCGTGCATGATGTTGGGACGGCCAATCAGAAGACTTATTCTGGTCCTTTTTAACGACTGGTTTCCGCTGTTTAGCTTTTGATTACTTATCTCGTCTCGCATGCGATACGGGAAAATTATGATAAAATAATGATAAAATAACAAAATCATGACACTTTGTTACACAATTCTCCTGCATGCCTTCAGTTCAATTGACTGTTTTTAAAATGAAGACAGCTCATGTATTTGCCGCGAGTTAGATTTAATATAATTTCAATTTCTTCGTGATTTGGAATATTGATATAGTTTGAATTTTCTGATGCCAGCTTGGTAAAATACTCATTCCTAAGATTTGAATTTAATGGAATTCAAAGAAGAAGTGTTGTTCATCATCCACTTCATTTAATGAACAAAAATTACATACTCTGAGAGAGCGGGGTACTTTTTGTATCTACCCACTTCAATTTCAATTTTATGATCAAATATTCTGAACTTCGTAATCAATTTTCTTATTTCTTTGTTTGACTGTGTTAGATAATATTCCTTTCCATTATACACTTTATTTGTATTGTTATAAAAGAAAAGTTTACTTTGATCGGTGAGATTGCGCAATGCTCTACTATCTATATTATCATATTTATTTTTAAAAAAGATTCTTAGTGTCTAGTTTCTGAGGTTTGACATTTTTAATAGTTTTACAGGAGGAAATCTTTTCCTCTGGGACATGATCGTTTGATGAAACATCTTTTATAAACGTAGCCCATGAATATATGCAACATGAATCGAGCTCTTTTGAAACATTAAAAGATTCTTTAAGAAGTGGGTTTTGATGTGGCTTTCTAAAGGAAATCTGCCTAACTCTAGACGGGTAGTTAGATTAGAAGACGTTTTCCGGACTCCCAGTAAATATTTCCAAAAAGACAGGTGGACCTTTTCTAAAAGTGACTTAATTATCCATAAAGTTTAACGCTTCGACAATATGATTACTGTGACCTGTACGTTTTTTTTTTTGGCGTTATAATAGGGAAGGTGGCTATCCATGAAACTGACTTCTGAATTATATATTAAAATTGATCTAATAAGCAAATCAAATAAATCAAATAGATTTGCTTCCATAAAAACTGGCATATTATCAATAGCAGCTATTCGAGAATAGAGACCAAATAGAATTTTGTTTTGCTTTCTTAGTCAAATCATTAATACTTGAAAAGAGGCTACTGTTCCTTCAAGGTACAGAGTCCTGTCACTTTATCAATTGATTTGCATAATAAATAAATGCTTTTTTAAACCTTAAGATTCCTCTTATGAAATATCACAGATTTTTTCATTTTTTATATTTACAGTTAACTGCCATTTATGACAGTATTCAGACAAATCGTTTCAGCAATTTGCAGTCTCTCTTTTGTTTCTGATTTTTAATAATAATATCATCTGCCAAAAGAAGATTACTTATCTTTGAGTTTATCAATTTTAGTGGATTGCAATTTTCTTGGGTGAATATACTGCTGAGACCATTTATAAAAATATTGAAGAGTGTAGGGATCAGTGTATCGCCTTGGCGTACACCCTTATCTGCAGTGAAATATGAAGTTCGACCATTTTTAAATCTCAATGAAGATAATGTATTAGATAATTGTTGTTTTATAACATTATACTTACCGTTACCAATACCCCGTTTCGCTAACTTGAAAAGGAGGCCACGTCTCCACACAGAATCGAGAGCCCCCTCAAATCAAAACAACAAAACAGGAAAATATTTTCTTTCCTTGTTGATCTAGGTATTTAGTTATTAAGGTTTTGAGGACAAACAAGCTATTTGTTGTTCTATGATTGTGTCTGAAACAAAACTGGGAGTCAAAAAATTTGTTTTCCATAATCTTTAAAATTGTTTAAAATGCTACTATAAATTTTTGATAGACAATTTATCAAAGATATCCCTCTATAATTACTGTGTAGGCTTCTGTCACATGAATTATGTATTAATGTGATAACAGATTTGTTCCAATTTTTAGGATAAAAACTTGTCTTGAGTATTAAATTAAAAAGTTTAACATAAGAATTTAAAGTCACAGGATTGCTATATTTGATTTCTTCATAAAGAATATTGTCTTGACCAGAAGACTTTCCCTTTTTTAAATTTTGATAAAACTTTCTTAATTTCCATACAAGTGATTGTTTTATCTAGATTTGCCAATCCTTCCTTGATTTTATTTTTAAATTCAGAATATTTCTCACAACTTCTTTGTTTCTAAAATTTCAAAATTGGGGGTTGAACTGTCTTCAAACTTCTTCGGGTTTATGGAATTCAGAGTTTTCTATAGTTCACAAGGATTGCTTTCATATGCATCAGAAAGTTTTTCAAAAATATTTAGTCTAAATTCATTTTTCCTCCTTTTAACTAATTTTCTGAATGATCTGAGTAAGTGTTGGTATTTCTGTTTTAAATTAAATGGTTGTTGTTTTAATTTTCTACCTGTGATATTAACATTAACTGATTTTGCTTTTGACAACAAATGGGAGGTAAGAAACTGGGATATATGTATTCACATGTGGTGTGTAAAATTGTGACAGCGATAACAGGCACCTGAACTGGTAAATTAAACTGCGGAAAAAAAGAGGCGGAGAAGTATACCTGTTTTTTTCACATATGTAATGGAATTTTATGCAGAATCTGAAAGATTAAGCCTCAATTGTATTGAAACGATGCATCAGACCTCAATTTTAAGCCGAAGTGGAGTGAAATTGAACATTTTTAAAGCTTTTTTATGAAAATCTTTGAAATGTTGCTATGCCAACTAGGTTTCCATGGATATTTTTTATTTATTTTATCATGATTGAAACAATACTAACATAATGGCCTTTCAGTATATACATGTATATGGTATTATTTATTCTGAAGATGGCACAAGACCATGACCATTTGTAAGCTCACTTCACATAGAAAATGGTACTATTAACCATTGGGATGTATACTCTGAGACACTGCTGGGCAAATCATGATTTTAATACGGATGTATGGGTGTATGTTTAATAGATTATGTTAAACTCTTCTGCGAACTATTCCCTATTTTTTGAAAGGGGGGGTAGAGTAAACTTAAGCCGTATTAGGTCAATGATCTATTATTTCGGACTTATATCTGGGCTTGCTGCTAAACATGGGAAAAACGCTCACTAAAGCTCGCCTTTTGTCATGTTTGTAAAGCTCACCCAAATATATTTTATATTTTCCGACAATGACTATGTATTGTATGTATGTAAAATATTATCCTTAGACGCTTCTTCATAATCATCCCATAATATGCTGTTGGCGTGGCCAATGTAGCGAACGCAACAATGCCGGTACTATATTCAGTATTTGTGTGTATCTGTATATATACATTATATGTACATGTCGGAAAATATATTTATTTGTACGAGCCTTGGAAACAGGTTGAAATGCGAGGTTAACCAAGTTATCTTTTATCGACATCGACAAAAAGTCAACTGGTGTGAAGTTGGCCCACAATACCAGCCCACAATAACCGCTAGACCACAATAAAAATGGCGTGTTCGTCAATTTGGCCTGATTAATCCTCGATGTATCTGTAAGTTACACAGCATACTACATACATATCCAGTAAGATTTGTCATATTACACAAAATGTACGTTAAAATGGGTTTTCTTTGACGTCCGCGTTTTCAGAAATATTTGCAAAAATTAACTAAAAAAAAAAACTCCGATGGCGGAGTAAAATTTGACAGTATTGAAATCTGATTTTAACAGTTTTTGCTTAATGTTCAGGAAAATATAAATATACACTTGGTCATAAGTTAAGGGCAACATAATTTAGTTACCTTTTCGTACTTTGTAAAAATTGTCATGTATATTTTTATTTCAAAACTCACTGTTTTTAAAGCTTGAATTACCTATAGTTTGAAACCGATCGATACATAATAAGGTAACAAAACCGGTTTTTAATAGCCTACCTTTAGTTCTTTAAGGTTCATCTATACACTTCAACAAAAATGGCTGTGTTTACACCATGAAATTTTCTCTGAGTACAGACAAAACTGTGTAATTTTAAAAGTTTTAAAGCCTGGCAGCACCTTGATAAATAAAAATTACATCCAATTTATGTTCTAAAAAGTTAAAACACTTTATTGATTTTGATGAACATTTTCTTTCCTTGCCACAAAAGATGGTGAAATAAACAAACACCTGAGTTTTCTTTGATACAGTCCACTCATTTACACTATTTAAATCACCTTTGTTGTGAGTAGATTTCTATTGTCCCTCTATTGTCCATATCAATCAATATGATACAATACAATAATTACCTGAGGGGGACCATATCAAAGATTTCACCAGACTTTGTTTATTTTTACACCACCTGTGGCAAGGAAAGAAAATCTTTAGCAAAATCCACAAAAGTTTTTTTCTTTTTAAAACACAAAATGAATACAACTTGTATATATCTAGGTGCTGCCAGGATTTAAAATTATTAAAATTACACAGTTTTGTCTGCATTCAGAGAAAATTTCATGGTGTAAACACTGCCATTTTTGTTGCAGTGTATAGATGAACCTAAAAATCTAATTTCATGGACTCTTTTAATTTGATACTTGCACGTGCAAACACTAAATTGTTAAAACTTTATTTAAACAGTGCATCTTGACATAAAGATAGGTTGCTGAAAGGATTAACAAGAGCCATGGATCGCATGAAAGACACTGAAAGTACTGAAGAGCGGCAGGAAGTTATTAATACCACTTTGTGCCCACACCATGCATTTTATTTATTTCATTAAGACATATTTTTGTTATACAAGTCATGCCGCCTTCAAAACAATCTGTGTTTCCCCCAAAAAACAATCTTGAAAAAAAAATAGGACAAATAATATATAAGCGGTAGATTCAAAACAAGGTAATAAAGATGACGTCATAACTCTATAAGCTGGTCGGTGACCCCGTATTTTTATTAGCTTAATTGAAAGATGATATCATAAGGAATATATGTACTAGATATCAACAATTTATTATTGGTAATCTGAATAGTAGGATATGTCTTTCAGCAGGCTTGCTCTTCAAGACCATTTTAGCACTGCAAACAAGTTACGAAAGTGTATAGCGTTACAACGTCCGGATCAGCAGACGTACCATCAACAGACAATTGGACAATGCAAAACTTCGAGCACGTCCAACGATAAAGCATCCACTTCTGATACAACGTCACATAGCATCCAGGCATCAGTACTGGTTGGAACATAAGGTCTCGACAGAGAGTGCATTGGTGCTGAGACCACACAATACGGACTTTCAACAGGAACATGTTTTCGGAACTGCAGAGGCGGTAACCCGAATAATCCAGTCATTATATTCGCTCACTTCGATCACTCCATTACCGAAGGAGATAATCGGATACGGAAACGGTTTGAATTATTCGAGTTACACTGTATAGGGCTGTTTTTCTTAACAGTGCAATCGTTACCTGTTCATCATTGATTGAATTTAAGCGCACAAAGGTACCGTGACAGATTCTACACCCTCTTGTTGCTCCACATGTTAACGGACATCCATCGGAAAATCGTCTGATATTTATGATGATAATGAAAGACCCCACAGGGCTCGAATTACCCAGGAAACAATAAAGAAAATAACTTGGCCAGCAATGTCACCGGATATGAATCCGATTGAGTACGTATCAGAACATGTCAGAACATTCATGAATTAAAGAAAGCATTGATAGAGGAGTGGTGGCAATTTCCTCAACAAAGACTCGGGAGACTTATTCATGGTATGAGACGATGTGTACAGGAACTCGAACAGAAACGTGGTGGATACACACCTTACTGACTTTATTCTTTCGAATTAATGTGTAAAAAATATTTGAATAAACTTTTCTTCTTCAGCCATAATAGTACATGTGTTCTTTCTGCACTTTCTGTTGATATCATTCAAGCTCAAACTTTTTAAGTCCATGTTTTTGTTTTTGTTAACCTGTTTATGTTTACTTGAAAATGAAAATGCAAATCGCATTTCCATTGAAGTGTAATGTAATAAGTTTGTGACAAAGCATATCATGAAATAGTACATCTCGTTTGAAAATAAGCTGGCTCTTAACTTATAGCCAAGAGTACATATACGATTACCTTGTATCTCCAATATCCACAGCTTTATCACAGAATTAAACATTTACACATATCTTTATAATTACTAAGCATTGTATTCAATAACAAATTAAAGACTAGATTCTTTCGAACGCTTTAATTGCAATTCAAATTTAACTTGAATAACCTGTAAATTTCAGCACGAAAATAATTACTGATAAAACACAAAAAATGTTTTGCTGTGCTGGAATAGAGCTGTCACAAATTTAATACTGACTGTGCATGTATATGAAAACTATAAACAAAAAATAATTTATAACAATCAATAAAACAGTAATATTTAACTTCAAAACCACAAACATAAAAATCAAAACGAGTTATAAAGACATTTCTCAACAATAATAATGAAAATTCAAATGCACAAAATATTTTTAACAAATCATCAAAACGCCTTTTCATTATTTTGATTCAATCACATCTCTACAAGTATAGCCTAATTAGCTTAAAGGGTCACAATTTAGATAAATGATGAATTATTGTTTTCCGTCCAGTGGGATAAAAAATGATGTGCTTGTGTTAAATACCATCATATGCACATACATGAACTGAATGTGCAGAGACAATGGATTACAATGGTTAAAAAATTGATTTTATCCATGCAAAACCTGACAGTTTACTCCAAAGAAGCTGTGTTTCTTTCCTTTCACTACATTTTCTCTCAAATCGGGATTTGATTCACTAAATTTGGAATGAAACTTTCTTCTTATACCGGATTTAGTAAATGTATTTTGAATATCGAGTAAAGTAGTCTGTGGTCTAGGCATTCCGCATTCGGGTTCCCAGCTAAAACGCATATCATCTTTGTAATCTATGTGACTATAAGCAGGAAACTGACTTTCATACGCTGATTTCAGTGAAAATGAATGTCTTAAATTTGATGGGGCTACGTTTGACGAAAGACTTCCAAATTCATCTCTGTATTCTGTGTCGCCAAGTGAAGTAGCAGCTCTCCTTGGTCTTCTCTGTGTCATCACAGGCCCTTGATTTGATTCGACAATGGCTTCTTCCACCGGCGCCTGAATGGAAAAAATTGTAAACTTTGGTGTTTTCTTTACTGGTTTGTCGTTGATCGTGTTTCCAGTATTCTCCTTGTCATACATGGCATGAGTACTTCTGTACTGTGTAGTATTCGCCTTTCCAACAGATTCAATCAACTTTCGTTCTTCTGGGGTCAAAGCATTTGAGTTCTGATTGAACACCTGAAGTGGTCCGTTTTCAGAAGCACTGGCAACAGTAACACTGTCAGAGAAAGACACAGTTTTTCCATTCTTATGACCAGAAATTCCACGTACGTTAGACAGTTTTTGGTTTGATGTTGACATAACATTTAGAGGTTCATTTCGTGCAAACTGTGGCAGCTCATATTCCTGTAAAAACTTGTGTGTATTGTAATTATCACCTGCCTCGCTCTCTTTATTTATTATTTCCCCTTCTTGCACTCGATATCTGCTTGATATATCAGTTGGCTGAAGTTTTTGTTTTTGACTTTGTTTGAGGTCTTGTAATGGTCGTAATACTTCTCTAGTGTTCCTGTGGTCACCGGCAAGATTAGCTTGAGCAGATGTCAAAGTTCTGCTATATCTAATAGCATGATTCACGTCTTGATTTAGACGAGTAGGTAGATCAAGGTCGTCAATGCCCCTGTAAGAATGAAACGTGTTCATTATCTCCGAACTACTTTCTCTCGGGTTTAATGAATATTTCAGACGTTCTGGTAGATAACTCGTCCTGTATAATTCTGCTCTTTCTTCATTATACTGTCCCTCGTGGTTGTAAAATGTTTTTGGTTTTTCCGTTTCAGTAGCTTTTTCCATTTTGTATGCCAAGGATGACAAATCATGATTTGGTTTTTGAGCTTCCATGACCTGAAATCTATTTCTTGCCTCCATTTCCTGAAATTCTTCATCCTGTCTATCTTTGGTATACTGAAGATAACTTTCTTCAGTACCTGGAGGTTTACCAATGGTTGGATGGTAAGGTATATCCTCTGGTTCTTCCTCTTTAACCTCTTCGACTTTCTCTAAATTAGGTTCTGGATGAGCTTCATCATTCAGTTCTTTCCAACGAACCCCCTTTTGCTTTGGTTTGGATGGTTCTGGTAGACTGACATACTGTTTGCCATTCCACAGTCGATCCTCTTCCTTTTCTCTCAATGTCATCATTCTGTTCAACAAAATGTTAAAAAGGGTGTTAACTTGGAAAAAAAGATATTGGGAGGCATATTTCCTCATTCTTGGTTCATGTGAAAATGAAAATATCAAGTAAAAAACACCGATAACTAAATGTGTTAATACACCATCATTGGAGAAATGTAACAAGTATGACACTAAATCTAAGATAAGTCATTAATTTGCCGGGGGGGGGGCACTTACTATATATGAGGTGCTAGGTATGTTCTGACAAAAAAGACCGTTTTTTTCCTCGCAAAACGACTATAAAGGGGTATACTTTTTTTCTCTTTTCAACAAAGGGGTAATATCTGACTATCTGGAATGAGGTTATAATTTGAATATCACCTTAAAAAGAAACTTACATGGGGAAAACAAACGTATGGATGGATGAATTGTTGTTTAACGTCCAGTGGCAGCCAGGTGCATATCAGGACGAGAACATGTTGATATGATAATGAATATGATCCCTGCTTTGTACTAGACCGACACGCTGAGCCGGATTTTTAATGTGCTAGCTCACGAGGTAACTGTCCACAGGAAGACATATCATTCCACTCGAACACATTATACGGACTCCGAGCCGACCAGTAGATCTTTGCCTTTACTCCTAGATACCGCGTGCTTGGCTGAGAAGCAGCAAATACCAATGTTAATGTCTTTGGTTTGACCTGGCCGGGGATCGAACCCGCGACCTTCTGCCCTCGAGGCGAGCACGCTACCACGAGACCACCGAGGTGGTCGAAAACGAACATAAGACAAGTAGTTGAGTCCAAGTCTGGATGTCAATGTGCTACATTTGTATTGCCAGCTAAAAAGGGGTATTATTTTAGACACAGATTGTCTGTAATGGGTTATGTAACATGGTCAGATTTTGTCAGGAAAGGGGTCGGGGTTCAAATGAGCTGGAAGAACCCACATGTCAATTTATTGGCAAGGTGCCCCCCCCCCCACTCCCCCGTGTCAATTTCCTTGATAGATAAAAATAAAACAACATCGAGTCAACACCAAAGAACACAAAGAAAAATTAAAAGAATGAGGATAGTATGACATGCTCTTATGTCTGTGTTTAATAACCATTTAACACCAATTAAAAGTGGAATAATTTAGGATCATAAGAATAAATGTTTCTTATTTGTTTGGCATTTGTCACCACAAAAAATAAGGCAGAACCCTGTATTTTTTATAGTATACTAAGACCAAATTTTCATTGTGTTAACAGTTATTAATGCCTGACTTTATTTCATCAGGCATTAAGAACTGTTGTTTGCCTGGAAGAGTTCTATTTTTTTTTCTTTTTCAAAACATTAACACTGGAAATATTTCCTTATTTTCTTCTTATAATTTCAATATACCGATACAGAACTTTAAAAATGAAAAAAGTAAAATTATTCTGAATCACGTATTTTTTCATGACTTGTTGATATATAAATATACCTCATGTATGATGTTTCTCCACACGATGAGCCTGGTTTTTGTTGTGGAGGTTTAGGTACAAGTTTTCTTGCTATTCTGCCCTCAAACGGCCTCGGAGGATCAAATGTATTCTTGGATCGAGGATACTAAAAACAAATGTTTATATAGGAATGAAAGAAGCTGTCATTAATGGTTTTGAAAATATAAAATCTAATTTGTATTTCAAGAAAGGTACAGATATACAAACATATCTATTGTAAGAAAATATACAGTTCCTTTTCACTTGTCTTGCAACAAGTAGAACGACGAGGTTTACCGAGAATTCTCTCCTTTTTCAATGCAGGTTCAAATAAATTGTACATTTTTCATTAAGTTACATGACTTTTACCGTGATTATCCTTTAACTCCGATATCAAGGGGCGACATGGAAATGGGACATTTCAACTCAATCTCGTGCTGTAAACTAGAACAAATCCAAACTAGTGCTATTGCTAAAGTGATCCAAATATATATGGTTGCTATGTAGAAATCACAAATAAAGTAGCCTTTCAGGAAATTTACTAAAATTGGATCACATATTTTGAAGTTCTCTGATCTAGATTAGTCTTAAAGCTAATATGATCCAAAACCAGAAATCTTCGATTACAAAGTTCGCCTCGTTCCCCCACTAATTTGGTGTGTGGCTTTGTAGCTCCCCGAGATGCACCCTTACAGCAAATAATGATTGTAGGTCGCTTAGTATCGGAGAACTGAACTCAGATGTAAAACTTAACCCAAGTCAATGAAGCGCAGTAAGTAGGTTAGAGTGACTTAAGTTTGGTGGGAGGCTGTGTTACTCCCTGAGATGCATCCTCACACCAAGTTATATGATTGTAGGTCCCGTGGTATTGAAGAACTGAACTTGGACGTAAAACTTAACCCAAGTCATTATAGAGCGATAAGTAGGTCAGAGTGACCTAATTTTGGTAGGAGGCTGTGTTACGTCCTGAGATGCACCCTCACACCAAGTAATATGATTGTAGGTCCCTTGGTATGAGGGATCTGAACTCCGATGTAAAATTTAACCTAAGTCAATGAAGCACGATAAGTAGGTCAGAGTGACCTTATTTTGGTGGGAGGCTGTGTTACTGCCCGAGATGCATCCTGCCATCAAGAAATAAGACTGTAGTTCTCTTGGTATCAGAGAACTGGACCTGGACGTTAAACTTAACCTAAGTCAATGAAGCATGATAAATAGGTCAGAGTGCCCTAATTTTAGTGGGAGGCTGTGTTACTCCCCGAGATGCACCCTCACACCAAGTAATATGACTGTAGGTCCCTTGGTATTGGAGAACTGAACTCGGACGTAAAACTTAACCTGAATGAAGTACGATAAGTAGGTCAGAGTGCCCTAATTTTGGTAGGAGGCTGTGTTACTTCCTGAGATGCACCCTTACACCATGTAATATGATTGTAGGTCTTTTTGTATTACAAAACTGATTTTTGACATAAAACGTAAAAGCCAGTCAACCGTGTAATATGGGTCATATGACCTTCATCTTATGTCACATGGTCAGTCCTTCACATGCACACAAAAAATATGACCCTATGTCAACTAGTAACTGAAAACTGGCTGTGGACGCGGAAGCGCATGCGGACGTGGACGCCGGGGTAACTGCAATAGCCCCCCTCAACTTCGTTGAGGCGAACTAAAAATTTATAGTTGCTAAGTATAATTCCAAAAATAATAGTGTTAGGAAATTTACTGAAATTGGAATCACATATTTTTGAAATCCATAAAGTCCAAACTAGTACAGTTGATATAGCGATTCCAAATATATATGGTTGCTAAGTAGAAATCACAAATAAACTAGTATTTGAGTCTTTCAGGAAATTTACCAAAATTGGAATCACATTTTTTAAAATCCAAATGATCCTGATAAGTCATAATGCTAATATGATCCAAAAAAATCTATAGTTGCTAAGTAAAATTTAAAAAATAATAGTCTTAGACACTTTCAAGAAATTTACCGAAATTATAATCACAGATTTTGGAAATCAATACAATCCAAACTACTGCTGTTGCTATAGTGATTCCAAATATATATGGTTGCTAAGTAGAAATGACAAAAAAGTAATCTTTGAGTCTTTCAGGGAATCATATAATTTTAAATCCAAATGATCCTGATCATTCTTAAAGCTAATATGATAAAAAAAAATCTATAATTGCTAAGTAAAATTCCACAAATAATAGTCTTAGACACTTTCAGGAAATTTACCAAAGTTGGAATCGCATATTTTTTGACATCTAGATGATCCCAATATGTGTTACTGCTGATGTTATTCAGAAATACATGGTTTCTTGTCAAAAATAAAAAATATAATGGTCTTTGCGATTTCCAGGAAATTTACCAACGTTGGAACCGCATCTTAGAACAATTCCGAAATCTTTAGCAAAATCTACATTGACAGGGCAATTAAGAGACAACTTACCAACAGTTCCGTTTTCAAAATAACCTGAGAGGAGTTGCGTGACAACGGAATAATGTACCCTTAGGCTCCCTTTGCAGCCCCGCCCCAAGGGGCGCTATTCAAATTCTGAAACCTTTAGCACAATCTACACTGACAGGGCAATTACTGAGCCAACTTTCAGGTCCGTATTCCAAATAACCTGAGAGGAGTTGCGTTACAAAGGAATAGTGTACCCTTAGGCCCCCAGAGACGCTATTCAAATTCCAAAACCTTTGGCACAGTCCCAACACACAGTCCAATCAATGACCCAAGTTTCATCTTTCTACATCCAGTGGTTACTGAGATTATCCTGGACATTACTAATGTACGTACGCCGAACAGCAAAACAAAATATCCTCGCGCTTCGTTGATGCATGAAAGTCAAGTAAATACAGATGATTTTGATATAATTAAGTGTAATTTTGTTATTTTTATTATTTACTGCATGATATGTTTTGGTTCTCTGAAAATATCCAGTAAATACGGAAATATATATTTTTTCAATACTGAACTTGTATCAGTACTGAATTTAAAAGAAACGTTGATAGAACAAGATAAAATGTTGTGTGAAACGGTATAATAACGACAGCAAGAATCTCTGAGCATTGTACTTACTAAATTATCATCGTCTACACCAAAGGTGGCATACACGTTTTTTTTGTTTTCCAGATTGTCAAGTGCCATTGGATTGGATGGACCTATTCCTGTATGCTGTAAATCATACGTTGTCTGCCATTGGTTACGTTCTACGTTCCTCAGTGCATTGGCAGAAATGTCAGACAAACTCATTTCTGGTCCCCGCGCTTGCAGGTTTGGAACTACAGTTTTTGGTGGTATAGGGTAGAACTGCTGTCGTCCTCCGTGATATTTTACCAACTGAATTGAATTCAAAAATATTCAATGAATACATGTTTTATATAAGGAAAAATTGGAAAATAACTGTTAGCACCATTTCAGAAAAAGGAAAAGGTAGATTTTTACTGTATGTTAATGTTCTTCAGGAATATTATGGTTACTGGCATGTATAGTCTATTTAAATTATTTAATTTCTCCACTTTATTTTATAACTGAATGAAGCATATTCCAAACTTGGTTTGTTGTTGGGGCCATTTAGAGCTCTCCACATGGTGTAATGTTTCGCATTCACTGAAGATCGTGTGTTGACCAATATTTATCTGTTTTTGATCTGGTCTACCCGGAGATGAGATGTTGTCTTCTAGACATCTTACTTTATATTCTTTCTTTCTTATAATGTCTAGCAGAACTTTCTTTTGTCAGATTTGACTTTTATTTAAAACCTTATTCATGTTGTTGCTACCATAATGAACTTTGGCAGTTATCCCACGGAGATTATTATTTGCTTAGAGATGTTTTGATAATTAAATCTAAACTTGAATTAAATTACATTATAGATAAAAAAAATTCCAGTATTTTCTTATACGTCATAGCATTAGGTAGTAGTCAGGTGAAAGTAAAAACGGGTCCAATCAATGACCGACACGGAACTGGGGAAAAAATGGCATTTTCATAAATATAAAACTGGTCCTGTGGATACTGTAGAAAAAACACATCTTGTGCATCAAAATTGGTATCAAAGAATTTTAATTATAAATAGCACTGACCAAATCTGTGAATAAAATCTCTGACGATGCAAAGACTTACAACCCTATTTAGTTTGTTTTACTAATCGGTATTTACATGTACTTGTAACATTTAATTCAAACACCTTTTTGCCGTTTTTTTTTTTACCTCTGAAGATTTGTGTGAAAAAAGCTGTTGCATTATGCAGAAGTTGCAGTTCGAAGAAAAACGTTAATAAGTAAGCACACGCTTTTCTTAAACATTAGATTCACTGAATCAAGAGATCATAATTTTCAGCTATCAAAATGTAAATAAAACACGTATTTCTTTTTTTACTGTTTGCTGGCTTAATTCAATGTACAGGAAAAATACCTGTATATATGATATACATAACTTACATTTACATTTCAGCTGTATCAGGTCTATACTGATTTCTTTACCTAAGAGATACTTTTAACATTTAAACACTAATATGTGTAATTAATCACCATAATTCTATAAACCAAACACCGGAAATGGGTTTTTGTTTTACATATGCATGTAAGACCGTTTATATTCCTTTGTGCCCGGAATAATTATAACAACAATGTGTTACTTATAAACAAACCTGATGGAATCCTTTCTCTCCTTTCCATTTTAAACCGACTTTTTCAGATTCATTTGGAAGAGTCTGCAATTCATGTCGTAAGCCATATCCTGAAAAAGTGAAATTTAAATTACACCAAGGCAGTATCTTAATACTACACACTAAAATTGGTAAAGACAAACCATATGTATGTAATATGGATAGATTTTCTTCATATATATTTATTAACATTCCACTTCCATGTCAGTCTGAGTGAATCTTGTGAAACATTTTATTTAACATTTCATTGTAATGCTAGCCACATAGTGTGAGTTAATTTCAGTTTTTCTATGCAAAACCGAAGTGAACAGTATTTTAAAATTGGGTATTAGCAATAAGATACTCACAAAGGTTAAAATGAACTGTAACAGGACCTACGTCCAGATTTAGGCGTAATTTTGAAGAAAACGTCGATCCATTGACCTTAGCTAACAAAATGGATTTGGGGATAGGCCGATGCACGTTGAGATGTAATTTAACTTTTACTGAGCAAGATTTGATCAACTTTTGAAATATTAAAAGAGGCACACTGACCACTGACTTTCATTGGCACTCAATTAAAATTGAAATAAACTTTGATTCTTTACCCTTTGTTTTATGTAATATCTCAACATCAAAGGCAGTCGCCGGCATCTGAGAATTGATTGGCTGTTGATTTCTTGCAGCAACTCCTCTCTTTGGGTCTTCTGATGCATCAAACTTTGGAAATACGGCGGTTCTTGGCATGTGTGAGCTGTATGGGTGTTCAGCAGGAAAATCTCGGTTGATAAGGATGTGCCTGAAATAAATAAATATATATATATATATAGGTTGTTACATCCCATTTTCCATATCAGTCCCAATATCATCCAGAGACTCCCATATAAACACGAGGCCCTGGCCGAATAGAATATGTCAAGTTCACTTTCATATGGATAAAACTATCTATGTCAACGCTAAATACATGTATATGCTAAAAATAAAATAAAACCAGCTAATAAGGCTTTGAAATTTTGTTACAGTTTTTCCTCTTACATATGTCCTCCAAATATCCTGTTTAGTTTTAATCGGGGAAGGAGAGGGGAGAAATTTTATGTTCCTGCATTCACCAAATTACAATGATATTGTTACATACCCCATTTGGCTTTCCTGTGGCTTTGACAATCTACAAAAATTAAAAATAATTTAAGTCAGAAACACATGTAACTCTATGCATTTCAAACTAGAGGCTCAGAGGGCTAGGCCTGTATCGCTCATCTGGCATGAAAGCCGTTTCCACGGATGTACCTCAAAGAGAGATGTCACTTCCCCCTATCATTATGAAGTGTGATAAGCCTTGTAGGAACCTTTTTTTCATCAAGGTCTACATACAGGTCGGCATATTCTAAAATTTTGCGATTCTCCAGAAGATTTTGTATATATTGCCCATAGGGTCTTATGTTAACCTAAGTACTCTGCTGGTGGCCATCTTGAATGAGTGATTGGTCAGCACCTTATGAGTAACATTCAGGCCATGGTTAGTTTCAAGCAATTCTGCGGTCCTGTATATTTTTGTTATATGTCATAGATATTTTCTGTCAAGTTTGGCTCTATTTGGTCAAGCAGTTTCAGAAAAAAATTTTTAAATCATCCAATCAGAAACAAGAATTGCCCATGGTGGCCATGTTTCTCGCCCGATCTGGACAAAACGAGGAAGCTTTGTAAAAAACCTCCCACAGATGCTTCCTATCATTTGGCCAAGCGGTTTCAGAGAAGAGGGTTTCTTTAAATCAGCCAATCAGAAACAAGAATTGACCATGGCAGCCACGCTTGTCGTCCAATCAGGTTGAAAAAAATTAATTTCATAAAAGATTTTCCAAAGATGCTTCCTGTAAAGTTTGGCAGACAGTTTTGGCCAGTGAGTTCCAGATTTTTTTTGTATCAGCCAATCAGAAACAAGAACTGCCCATAGCGGCCATATTTGTATTCCGATCGAGAAGAAATGAGGAAACTTTATAAAGGACCTTCCATATATGATTCCTATCAAGTTTTGTTCCAATTGGCCAAGCGATTGCAGAGTAGAAGATGTTTTTATATCAGACAATCAGAAACAAGAACTCCCCATGGTGGCCATATTTGTACTCCGATCGGGAAAAATGCGGAAACTTTATAAAGGACCTTCATATGATTCCTATCAAGTTTCGTTCCAATTGGCCAAGCGATTTCAGAGGAGAAGATGTTTTTATATCCGCCAATCAGAAACAAGAACTGCCTATGGTGGCCATATTTGTACTCCGATGGAGAAGAAATGAGGAAAATTTGTAAAGAACCTCCGATAAATGCTTCCTGTCCAGTTTCGTTCAATTTGGCCCAGCAGTTCCAGAGAAAAAATGTTTTTTTAATCAACCAATGAGAAACAAGAATTACCCATGGCGGCCATGGATCGGGACGAAATTAGGAAACATTGTAAAGAACTTCCCATAGATGCTTCCTGTCAAGTTTCGTCCCATTTGGCCAAGCAATTTCAGAGGAGAAAATTTTTTTTATATCAGCCAATCAAAAACAAGTACTGCCCATTGCAGCCATATTTGTGGTCTAATCGGGATGAAATGAGGTAAATTTATAAAGGACCCCGATACATGTACATGCTTCCTGTAAAGTTTTGTTCCATTGGTCAAACAGTTTCAAAGGAGAAAATTTTTTGAAAACTCAGCCAATCAGAAACATAAATTGCCCATGGCGGCAATTTTTGTTGTCCGATCAGGACCAAATGAGCAAACTTTATAGAGGACCTTACATAGATTCTTCCTGCCAAGCTTATTTCTATTTGGCCCAGTGGTTTAAGAGGAGAAGATTAAAATGTGAAAAGTTAACTGACGGGCGGACGAACGACGGACACCAAATGATGACAAATGCTCACAAGGCCTTTAGCCAGGTGAGCTAAAAATATTATTTTTTATTTGAATTCAAATGGTTACATTAAACTGCGATATTATAACTATTATTTGAAATAACAGTATAAAGGATGGGTTGCGACAAGGCCGTTTTTGGCCCCCTTTAAATCGAACATTATATGTTTCTATGTTGAGCACTTCTAGTGTACTTTATTTTTCCATAATAAAGAATTGTACCGCGCATGTCCTTTTACGTGATCACGTCACTATTTAAAGACGTACGTTTCCTTAATATCGATGACTTATCTGCATTATACGGCAATTACAAACAAATGTTGTCATTCAGTGGCTGTTTTGGATTCCAAATAAATTGTAAAATAAAGATTTAAACTAAAAATGTATAAAATGAAAGACTAAGATGTTCATACTGCTATGGAGGACCTGATAAAAAGGGAGATAACAAAACAGTAATTCCAAGAAGATTTTTTTTTGTTTCAACTTAAGATGGATGATTGGTGACTTGTTGTTTAAGGTCCAATGGCAACCAATATGTGCATATCATGAAGAGAAAATGTTGTTATGATATATGAATATGAATCCTGGTTTGTACTAGAACGACACGCTGAGTCGGATTTCTAAAGTGCTAGCTCATGGGGTAACAGTCCGCAGACATATTAACCCACCCGAACATATTATACTGACTTCGAGCCAGCCATTTCTTTGCTCTAACTCCTAAATGCAACTTTCTTGGTGGAGAAGCAGCCAATACCAATTTAAATGTCGTTGGTTTGACCTGGCCGAGGATCGACCACGTGACTTTCCCCACTTGAAGCGAGCAAGATACCACGAGACCAACGAGGTGGTTTTTCAATTTGGGAAGATGTAAGCACAAAATATTAGAAGCAATGCCTTGAAGGCTACCAATCAGTAAAAAAAATGTTACAAGAGGACACTGTACGTAGACTACAACAAAATAAAAACCTATGGAGAGTATGTTCTTGATTGCCCTTTAAGTAAAATACACTCTTTAAAGACACATCAAAATGCATGTTATTCAGAATCCATGGTTTTGTCCTTATCAGGTCTCTGTCGAGTTCTTAGCACAGTTGAGGAAACGACGACCAAGAGACTTTCTCCCGCTTCCCAGCACTCGATAGAAAGGTTTTCAGAAGCTCCCAACACCATCCATGCAGAGGACTTCGGTAGGTCTTCGACCATGCAGAAGATTTCCATGGCGTCCTGTCCGCTATGAAAGAGCCGTAGTTCGCAAAGGTCAGCGTTATACCAAAGATATGTATTGAGTCATAAATTCCGCAAAATAAACTTCTCTCACGATCCAGATATAAAATGTTATCCATACGGGAAATTATGGGCGCTTCTGACAAGATGGGATGAGGACCCCATTCTAGAACAGAATAAGTCTGGGCTAGGTCAGAAACTATATGAAAATATTTTGACGCGACAATATAATATAGTAATATATACAAGTAACTGAAGTTGTGAATAAAAATACAAAATGTAGAATATATAAATAAAAATTCACCCTAAATACCATAACATGAATTCTTAAGTTAAAAAGCATACGAAATTAGCAAAATTTCCATTCAATGGATAAAATATCCGCGAATAGTACAATGACAGACGAAAACTAGTAACTATGGTGTAAGATACTCAAAGAAAATATACATGAGAAGCTAAGCAAATAAATTTGATATTAATGCTATGTGAACAAAGGAAAATCAAAACCCTTGTGAAACAGTTTGGACAATTGTTGAAGCTTGTTATATCATTAGGATGTATGATTAAATGTATTTGGCGTTGTAAATGTTTCATTGTGTTTTTGTTTTAATTATTTTATTTGTATTTATTTATTTATTTTCTATTTTTGTACAAAAATTTCCTTTAAAATACAACAACCAACTGCGTCCAAGATGAAGGATATAAGAGTAAAAATCATAGCATAAAAACTCATATATACAAATCATTCCGAGCTGACCTATGAGAGATAACTCTTGTAAAACGTGAAGCAAATTCAAAGGTCTACGGCAGACATTGAGAGTTTTGTGAAATATGTAGATATAACCATAGATTTTAGCCGTACCTGAATATATATGACGTAGTGTACAAATCCTAAAGATTAAATTTTACCAATTTTTGGCAGGAAATATTCGTTTTTTTTACGTTTGCTATATGCCTTGCACGCGGAACCAGGTTGATACCTTTTATATACAATGCCTATGTGATAATAATATCAAGCTGGTTCCGCGTGCAAGGCATGGTGAATTATCTGCTTTTTCATGACATGTACGTATTTTCCTCATAGGCTTAATGCATTTAGTCACTTAAGGGGGTCTTTTGTCTCGGGTTATCTCTACTTGCTTCTACATTAAAATGGTAAACTTCCATATTTGATCCAAAGTAGAATGATTTAGCTTTCCGGTGGTATGTAAAGTGGGAATTATTATTTTGTAATAGACACACGATAGATGGGGCCGCTAACCTATCTTATCCCAACCCATCATTTTTAAGGAACTATGCAATGTAAATAGGGATTATATATATCAGAGTTTATTTTTCAAGAAATAAAGAATAAAAACTTACAGCTGGTCATTACTTCTAACATTACTTAGTTTTAACTGTGTTAGTTCGTAATGCTGTTTGATTGGCTCTCCTCTGAAAATAAACCAATTAGACAATTTAATTTCTTAATGATTCTTAAAATTATTTTTTATCTTATAAAACTATCAGAGCATTCAGTTTTTATACCATGTTAGCATATGTATTGAGTGATCTTTACATTTTGTTCGTCTAAATTTCAATACACAGAAATCACATGGAGGTTGTGATGATCATTCAGCTCCATGTACTTCGGTAAAGAACGTAAAGCGAATTTTAGTTCAAATCGAATACGTAAATTTGAGAGATCTTCAATTCTTCAACACAAAGATTGGATTATGCTAATTTGAATGAAGGCAGAAATAGATACAATTGGCTTTGTAGTTTCGGAGGAAAGGATCTAAATATTTTCTGAGGATGGCTTTTCTGTTTTTAATAACGGTCGCAATGTTGGCCTCTGGCATTTAATTGATCATTCTACCAAAATCTGGACTCGACTGCCCCTGTATTTTCTGAAAAATGGATTATATGGTTTATTCTATTTTAGTGAACGGTGGGCAATATTGGTCCAAAGTATGGACACGCATGCAACGGAACTCTGAAAGAGAACCACCATTCCACAAAAGTTTGGTTTCAGTATTTTTTAATGCAGAAAACCATCTCAAAAGACTCGTCAGAAAGAAAATTACGGAGAAGTGTCTCCTTGCCAGGATATCCCTCTTGTTTATCGAAGGCTCGATCTAACCAAGATACTCTAAAATAACCAGTTTTACAGGAGGCTAAAGAGGCTTCAGGTAAATGTCGTGGGTAACATGCATGTGTCCTGCCAGCATCGTTTTGCCACTACATCCTTATTTACCTATCTAATGAATACTTTCGCTAGGATTACATTATATGAAAAGTGGACAGTTTTTAAAAATTATTCATCTACATATCGTGTTGGAGTGGGCAAAATATTTTACATTTTTTGTGTATCTTCATATTATACAAATACATGTATAATAAACCATGAAAATGTGATCAATGTAATGTGACATATGTCCGGTTGACGTACAGTTCTTGGTTAGACCTAATTTATATAATTTGTGTAGTTAATGAGACATAGAGCTAATAGCGAAACATTTGCAAAGTTAGTAAACCATGTAAATGAGGTCAAGATCAAATTATATATATGTACGTCATTTTTGACATTTACATTTAAGATGAATGTGGACGAAATATGTTTAATTTATGATGTACAGTTACTGATAATCACAAAATTTTGACAAAAATTTAACAGAACTGAAACATTGTGATGAAGTAAAGGTCAACTGATGTGTGTCTTATTCAGACTTAATATAATGGCTCTGCTTAGTCCAGTAACTGAGAAAGAGATAACCACCAACATTGTAGTTAGTCGGTGAGCGATGAACTAAAGGCCCCCAGGAGCCTTTATCGCTCACTTGGATTCAATTTGTCAATCAAAGGCCTTTAAAGCAGTAATTGAAAGGCTACATGATTGGTGATTGGAGTCAACTGACATTTTTTTTATATTGGATCACCTACATGTAAAATCCATTGCTGTCAAGACTTGTTTAAACTGGATCAAGTTTCACAAATTAAGAATTTATGAAGTGAATTTTCCCATCATATGTTACGCACTGGTGGCCATCTTAGTTGACAGTCTTGGTCATAGAATAAATATCAATGCTGTCAATTTCGGTTCCGTTTTGCTGAGTAGTTTCAGGGTATATTTTTAGGTGAATTGTCTAGATTGGTCCTGTGTTTTAAGAAATTGCATGAGGAATCTTGGTAGGTGGCCAGGGTCATCAGACAAACACGAAAAAGGATCTTGGCTGGCAGTCTGGTTCAGACAGTTCTGAAAGAGGACCACCTAAAGACCATACCTGCCAAGTTAAATTATAAACTGAATTTTCCCATATGGTCCTATGCTAAAAGATCTGCTATAGTGGCCATCTTGGTTAGCAGACAACATTCTGATGGAGACTACCAAAAGACCATTCCTGCAAACTTGGGTCCAATTGGCCAAGTCGTTTCAGACAAAATGAATTTTCTAATAAGGACCTATGTTAAACTAAGTTTGGCTGTGTTGGCCATAGTAGTGGGTAGTCATTGGGTACAAGTTTGAAAGAGAGCAACCTTAAAATCCATGCTGCCATGTTTAGTTCCATCTGACCCAGTGGTTTCAGACAAGAACATTTTTGAGTGAATTTTTCCATTATCCATAGGATTAAAATAAGTTTTGCTGTGAAAGACCAGGTCATTATACACAATTTAAGGTAGATCATACCTAATACACTGAGCATCTTTTTCAGGTATGTAAATTTAAATTTTCAACGAGCACATTGTATTTGATATAATGTAAAAATTATATCTTATGTTTATTTTAATAAAAAATTGACAAAAATGCATAAATAGCAAAATTACAAAATTTTATTCTAAAAAGAACCCTTTTCAGGGGATATAATTGGCGGAAATTTTTTCTAAAGAAATGTAAAGGAAATTTTTTTTTTTTTTTTTGGAAATAGCAAGAAAACAATGAACGGTGGCCCCAATTTTTCTTTCAATAATATGAAAGCATGTCAGATGTGTTCTTTTAACAATTTTATAAAAAATTGTATCTGCCAGTTTTTTTATTGTACGAGAAATTTGGATTTTCCCTATATAATTCATATAAAATGTACCAACATAAAGACTCAATTATCTCAAAATCAAGAACGGTGACATATGTTTTTTAAATTGAAATTTCAAAATATATCCATCCAACATTCTGCCTGGACAAAATTAGAAAAATCTATCTGCCAAAAATATTAGTATTGATTCCAATTGGCCATGTGGTTTCAAACAAGAATATTTTTAAATGAATTTTCCCGAAGGGTCCTATTTCATATTAAGTTCGTCTGTTGCGGACATCTTGGTCAACAGTATGAATTACCGGACGGAGTACTGACAGAGAACCACCTAAGGACCATACATGCTAAATGAATTTTCCTTGAGGTCCTATGTTAAACTAAGTTCTGTTGGAGGTGGTTGAAAGTCTGGGTTATCAGATATAATTCTTGAAATGGACCCTTGCTGCCAAGTTTAGTTCCTATTGGCCAAGTGGTTTCAGATAAGATTTTTAAACTAGTAGCTGGAGTAGTCGTAAACGACAGCTAATCCCCTCTCCTGTTTTTTTAACTACCAGTTGATTTGTGCAGTCACTAAACATCAAGTATTGAGACCATGCAATTTTTATACTGACTTTCGTTACTTTCCAAAACGCATCCACTGGTGAAATATTATACCTATATGACTGACAGTGTCTTAGAACTGGACCTTAACGCAAAACTTAACCAGAGTCATCTATGCATAAAATGTAGGAAAGGGTGATCCAATTTTTATATGGACCTGCGTTATTTACTATGACGCATCCACTAGTGAAATGTTAGACCTATATGATTTACAGTGTCTTAGAACTGGGCCTTAACGCTAAACTTAACCAGAGTAACTCATGCATAAAATGTAGATCAGGGTGATGCAATTCTTATACGAACCTTTGTTATTTTCTAAGACGAATCTGCTGGTGAAATATTAGACCTATAGTGTCATAGAACTGGACCTTAACGCAAAACTTAACCAGTCACTCATGCCTAAAATGTAGGTCAGGGTTATCAAATTTTTATACAGACCTTCGTTATTTTCCAAGATGCATCAACTGGTGAAATATTATACCTATATGACTTATAGTGTCTTAGATCTGGACCTTTATAAGGTGGGACGGACTACCGAACCAAACGCTATATCCCTTCCCCAACTCCGTTGGTCGGGGGGGATACTAGTAATAAATATTACAATATGGTTCTATCTTAAAATGAGTTCGACATGGTTGACAGCCCGGTCATTCTACACAATTCTGAAGTAGGACCATTACAACCAAGTCTGGTTCCAATTAGCCAAGTAGTTTCAGACAAAAAGATTTTTAAATGAATTTTCCAAAAGAACCATTGCTGCCAAGCTTGCATGGTTCCTTCGAGCCATGTTGAATAGAAGATTTTAAACTTAAATCGCCTTTTTCTATTTTTAGTAACAGCAGCCATGCCGGGATGCCGGACATATTTTTTGGGAAGTGGTCATCCAAAGGACCATGCCACCAAAGTTTTGTCACAACTGGCCAGTGGTTTCAGGTCTTTAAAGGAACGTTTACGAGGATTACCGACGCAATTTATGACAATAGCTCACCTAGGTAGGCTAAAAAATGATACTTATCCCCGGCTTGGAATAAATGTCGGCTGTTGATTGGCTAACGAGACGTCGGTTAAAAATCAATGGCTCCGCCTCATGCTGCACAGAAGGGCTTCCGAGTGGTACAAGCTCAATGCCCACGGCTATAAACGTAGATAACTGATAATGTATACGTCAAGCTAACATGTAAAAGTTAATGATGAAGATAACTTCGATGAATGTGCGCATCCAATAGTGAGATATTACGAGCGAACTTTGATATAAAATAAAGTCTGGTTTAATTGCTCTGCTTTGAGTACAAATGTAGTTCCTTAGAAGTAGAACTAAAACTCAATGAACTATAAAAATGGGATCAAGTTCAATTGTGTACATCCCAAAGGAAATATTTTGACCACATAATGATGATTTGTTAATGATGTATGGTTAGCGATACACCGTTAATCATAAACAAGAGTGGACAGACTAAATGTCTTGCCTGAGTACTAGTATGCAAATGGACACAGAATAAGGATTATCTGATACCCGACATTGTAATTCAAAGGAAAATGCATTAAAAGAAATAAAAATGGTCAGAAGACATTTGTCTGAAAAATCTCATCCATGTCACTCAAACCTAACATTGTGTCCAAGGTCAGCTGACAAGTCTCAGACTGCCGTTATGTACCCACCAAAAAGTATCTATAAACCAAAAACTGGTAGGTCTACATACATGTATAACATTTGTTGAGAAGTGCACTTATTTAAAAATGATTTATTGCAGCTACAGAGAAATGGATTTATTCATGAAAATGTCTCGAGTCACTCAAGTCTGAAACAGGTTAAAGTCCCAGACAGGCATTAAAAGAGTATATCAGTCTGTTTTTAAAACTTGTGATAATTGCTTAACCTCAGTATTGAACTGCTTTGCTACTTTGTGCTACTAAACCTTTAGAATCGTCCCATAGAGAAGGTTTTTGAATGCAAACAAGTTTTTTTTATAAAGTTCTAGGGGTTTTCCCCAAATATTATAACTAATGCGTAGATAACTTGAACTTTATTTTATTTGTATAAAAAGATCGGAAATATGAAATATAAACATCATGAGTTTAGCAGAAGGAAAATCTAACATTTTTGTGTCTGATAAAGTAGCAATTTTGGAAGCCTGCCAATGTACCCTGAAACTATATATGTTTTAAAAACAGACTGATATACTCTTTTAATGCCTGTAATAATACTCCTCTAAATTCTGCACATATTATCATTAGATTGGACTAAAATAAGCAAATATCTCTGATTTTCGTGAGGCTGTTTTTTTTCATTTTTCGTGATTTTACAGCTGAAATTTAATAAAGTTATCACAAGTGGAAAAGCTTGAAAAGAATCTTTTGACATATGGTTTTATAGGGGTAAAAACGACTGTTTTCAAATGAACCCCTTCGTAAAGCTCAATAAATTCGGCCATTTACCTAGGACGTTGGAAACGGGTCGCTTTTCTGGCAATGGATTTGAGTTATTACCTTCCATATATTATGGTGTATGACAATACTGTTCAGTAAAAGAATCCAAAAAAACTGAAGAATGAAAGAGGAGTTCAGGTCACAAGCTTAAATTCACAATTTTCTATTCGAACATTAAAATTCTAAAACCTTACTGACAATACTGTATAGAAATAAAATCCAAAAATTGGTGCTTGCTTTTCACTTTTCATAAAGTATTCAATATTTATTAAACTCATAAAAAAAGCAAGAGAAAAAGTAGAAAAATAAATATTCCGATCATACAAGAATAATATTAATTAATCATTTATAATTATGGCATTAATTTTTCATATAAAAAAGATACTATTGGGCAAGATTTTAATAAATAGAAGTCATGACGAACTACCTAGACCACTCGGCCACCTCCCCCCCCCCCCCTCCAAATTGAATGACGACTTAAGAAAGTGTAATGGACGGATGGACGGAGACAATTGCAATATCCCGATCTTTTTTTTTGTTTCAAAATGTGATCAAAGAAATTCGTATCGAAGAATTGTATTTTTACCACTCAGCCGATGCCACTGCTGGTGGACTCAAGTCCCCGAGGTTATCCCTTAGATGGTTTTGGCTATATTCCTTAGGTCATTTTCAAGCATTTATGAATTTGCTCTTTAACTTTTTGGATTGTTGTTTTGCATTTCAACATTTTCAGTCTTGATCACAACTGATGGGTCGTAAATCGACGAAATGTGCACTCTCTGTGCATCAAAATTGGTACCGAAGAACTGTATATGAATGAGGTGGGAGGGTCAATAACGGGGTTTATAGAGAATAATTATTATATATTATTAAAACTGTAGTCAGAAATTGTGAAACATAATCTTACTTTGCGAGCAGTTCTACAGTCCCGATAGTTCAATCTCCAAGGCTCGAGATTTGAGGGTTTAACTTTAGAAATATGATTATCAACTGGTGGCAAAGTAAGATTCTATATTTATCTCCCATGTGGGAACATTATTGTGACAAGTCTGAAAAGAAAACATATTTATCTCCCATGTGGGAACATTATTGTGAAAACTCTGAAATGAATACATATTTATCTCCCATGTAGGAACATTATTGTGACAAGTCTGAAATGAATACTATAATAATGAGTCATGGTCTAAGATGTGAGATGGGACAATTCCACCCGAGGGTTCACATTTTCCAGTCAGAAACGATGCTTGCCGAGTTTTTGATGATAGAAAATGTGAACCCGTGGGTGGAATTGTCCAGTCTCACATTTTTTACCACGACTGATTATTTTTCTCACATTTCTCGGCCGAATATTTAAAGAAATAAACATGGCTGCCATGACATGAAAATACTCTCTATTAAACTAGACAACCTAGTGCAAAATAAGTTACATATTTGAAAAGCTCGTATGCGTTTTGGTTTTGTACCATAGGTACAAAACTTTAAAAAGATATCTTTTAGGTTGAGCTTCAGGGATTTTCAAATTGAAGCGATGTTAATTTCGACGTTGTCGTACCATTTGTGCGAAGTTGTGTGTTTTCTGACGTTCTAGCATTGTGACGTGATGTTTTTTGCATTGTTAGGTCAAGGCCGGTAGGTCATGTGGTGTAAGATGCATGATTCTCACATTTCTATGTGTTTGGGACAGGTATATTCCGTGTGAGACACCGGTGTGAGATTCATTATTGTAACAAGTCTGAAATGAATACATATTTATCTCCCATGTGGGAACATTATTGTGACAAGTCTGAAATCAATAATATTTATCACCCATGTGGGAACCGGCATTATTGTGACAAGTCTGAAATGAATACATATTTTAACATATCTGCATTATCTACAAAATAGAATAATGATTATTATAAATATAAAAATCCAGATATAAATATCCTAAATACCAATATTGAGAAGAATTTGAATTGTTTTGATAGAATTAATCATATTCCATCATTATTTAAAGATTTCCAAAACATTACCTCAACCCCAACCTCTAACTCTACATTTTACATTTTGCCTTTTATTTACTTATGACCTAGCTGGGTCCTTTAGATAAATAACCGAGTAATATTTATAGTGAATTAAAAATTAAGTTCCTGTCCACGTTCATGGCGTTATTCTGAAACAAACCAGTCAGAAAAATGTTTAGTTATCTATACAATGATGCCATAAAATGTTCCTAGATACCTCCATTTATTTAATGTCACATAAACAAGTTTATGTTTGTAACAAATCCATTAAAAATAAAAGTACAAATATTTTAGGGCTCCCCTGACCTCACCCTAAAGACTTTTGTTAAAAAGTAACCTTTAAGAACCTTTATTTACCTGGACTGAGCATTACACTGGATATTGGTCTAACAAGAAATTTACATCAATTTTTCTTAATTCTGAATTAATATACATAAGTATAATGGTATGTCCTATCGGACTGAGGGGTATATCATATACAGCGAATAGAATGCGTTCATTTACGCTTCTGGCTCATAAGGAGAAATTTTAAAAATGTATATTGATGTTTGATTTCGATCACTTGAATTCAAAAGCTATCGACATCAAAAATGCCGGGATAGACCGCGAGAATCACAATAAACTTTACAATTATAGTTTTTTGTACTTCGGAGGTTGTTTACTATGACGTCCTATATATTACCCGGTATATCCACCTTTAGCACATGCGTATAGAGGATTTTATGTATAAGCTTTAACGACAAAATTATTTTTCCACACGAAATTGTTTACCTTTACAGAGAAATCACGTGATACCACAATTATGACATCATTGACTATATAGATTCTCCTTCAGGTACGAGGGAGTTATGGTAATTCCCACAAAGAAATTTAATCACCGGGACGTGGTTAAAAATATGTATTTTTATCCCACCGATTAAACACTTCAAGAATAGGAGAAACTGCAATACACATTTACGTAATTTGTCGGTTACGTGAAACATGCGTTTTATTACTGTTTTGTGTGTACATGATGAATTATTATCTTATGAAAATAGGTTAATTCAAAATATGCTCAGATTGCACCAATAGGCCTATTGATCGTAAAGATAATGGAACATCCAAACCAATATCGGATACATATAGGACAACTCAATTGAGCAAAATTAACGTATTTGTCATATTAGATTAGAATTCGCTGTTATAAAATAATCGAGTATAAATTAAGGCCCAGCCCATGTGTAAATGACTTCAACTCGATAACCCCTCATGAATTATTTCTCAACAGAGTTGGACAACAGCAAGTAAAGTCAAAATAACAATGAATGTTTTTATAACAAAGAATGTTAATCATGGTTCAATTACAATTCATTTAAACTGTTTAATTAACATTACACCAAACTGAGACTTAACTTATCGATTTATAAACATTTTATCATATTTGTCGTTATGTAACTCGATACATATAGTTTGAATATTAAATCTGTGCAAAGTCATTCTTGTCTTACTTTGAATTGAAAAATAATTCACCCAGTTTATGTTTTCAAAATGACACATATATTTATTTATATACTTTATTAAATGCATTTATACCAATCATAGGTATGTAAATAAATAAAAATATGAATTAGTTATAAACTACAGATGTGTCTAAAGATACGGATGCCCTGTCCTACTGAACAAAGAATTTCCATCTACTATTTATGATGGGAAGTAATTTTGAAATATTTTTGATATATGAAGTTTCCCACTATATTCTGCTTAATGGTATCCCATGAAAAATACTAAATGGACAGTTACTAAGGCTTAAATTCAAAAGAGTCATACAAGCATGAAAGGTAGCTAGGTCATGTCATATTGAATAAAAAAAAAACAATGTAGTTGTAAAATTTGATTGACATATCATCAATGGTTTTGAAGAAATTGACTAAAATTCAAAAATTTAACCAAAGTCATTCAAGCATAAAATGTAGGTCGTGGTGGCTAAAATGTTGCTGATTTTTGTTGAACTATATGAGATAAATGAAACGGTGTAACATTACTGATTTATATCAATAGGTTTCTGGGAAATGGATCTAAACGCAAAAACATAGCCGAGTTACTCAAGCATCTCATGTAGGTAAGAATGACTCAATTGCTTGGGAAATCCATTAAATGATGTATGAGGATTATAGTGATCCAAACCGGAGGAACAAGGGTAAATCTATGAGAGTAATGATTGATTTATTTGTTGTTTGCTTAAAGTACAGTGGCAAATATTTCATGCTTCTTCAGGACGAGAACCAGTTTTTGAGTGCCACTGTAAAAGGGTGGATGTATGAGCAGGGTCGGAAATTTTAGCCTTCTGTAGCGGCATTAGTCTACTCTTTTTCGAAATCTAGAGAGAGGGTCTTTAGCGTTCAGGGAGTGTGGCATTCTCCAAACACGATACCCACTATGGTCTGTATTATATGACCTGACAGCCCCAACGAGAGGGTCTCCCCTATAATAAAAGTTGTAACTGAACAAACATGGGATCGTCTTTAATCTTTCCAAAATATATTGCAGTTAAGCCTTTTCAGCAAAATATTGAAACATCTTTACATTTTAATGCTTAAAACAATGATATATTAGCGAGAGCTAGAACCAAAAATATGATATTGTAACTTGTATGTATACACGATATTTATACATATTAAATATTTTTTGGTACTTATATAGACTTAAAACGGAGAATAAAATATAGGCGAAAAATGTTCGAGACATTAAAATGGTGTAGTTACCTTTATTCAGTCAAAGCTGAATGAAATCATCTTGTATAGTTCTGTTTTACCTTGTTCGAAAATTTTTTTCGTTTTGTCCATATATCTCTGTACTGCTTAATCCTATGTGACTTTCAGTTATTCCAATCGACTTATAAAGGATGGTCAGTTTACCAATAACTGCCTTGATACATGCAAGAAATCACGGGAAAAAAACGGATGCAACATACTTTTCATTGAAAATTGTCTTCCTGCCATTATAAGAAATAAGAGAGCTAGAAACTCAAAATGACAACACGGGAATGCAAACGATAGACACGTCGTATTTATTCATCAACCAAGATATCTCATACAATAAAGTGAAAAATTATAAGAGATACATGTATTTAGGGTGTGAGCAGAGATTGCATCAAAAATGGGAAGCACTCAATATATTATATAAGAGCTATGTTTTGATTTTTAAACGTTTTACTATTTCGAGCTGATACGCATATTATACTTGCAGGAGGATGTTTTTCTTTCATACGTCAAATGTCAACGCAATTTAAAAGGCTGGTCATATATAACAACCACAGTAAAACAACATAGAATATCATTGCCAAATCTACTGGGACGAGCGAATGTCATTGGACGTCAGCTGGCCGTGGGCCACGCAGGTAAACGCATGTTAAGTATAAATAATTATTCGCCTTTTGAAAAACTAAAACTATTTTATCTTCTAACGATTTTATGCGGTTTGTTGCTCCATTTATAAAAAGTTCCATAGTACTGAGGAAAGTGGACTCTACAGCTGCATAATATGTGTATTTGTTTACTCCTTTTTTATGTATTTCTGTTCTACTTTTAATTTATGTTATTTTTATGTTTATATAATGCTGTCAACCCTTCGGGATGTAAATTTGCATTTCAAATAAAGATATTCAATTCAATTTAATTAAAAAATATTTCGTAAATTGGAACGTTTCTGCACCTGAGGCACTTCAGTGATCTACCCTCTTATAGTAACGAAAAGCAATATTATCTGCCATTGATTATGTTGATTGCCGGGGTTGATTGGGTGTTTATGTACACTTGTAGCAATTCTAGTTAACGCTAGGTGTAGCACTGGGAGGAAACATCGATTGTAAACATTATATCTGGTTCCCAAATCATCTATAGATAGGTGATATTGTTCTGAGACTACTAAAACACTATAATACTATGTGTTATAGTAGTCTCAGTATTGTTTAACACGGTTTTTAAATAACTTCCGGAAAAACATCTCCGCCTAGCGATACATGTAGGTGAAATTGCTACAGTTGTTGTCATATTGAAATACATGTATGTCAACAAACAATAATAAGACAAATTAACATGAGATTTAAATAGTATATATAAAATATCATTGTCTATTAGATAACAATAAAGTTTGTAGAAAACTCGAATGCAAGACTTACGAATATTGCCACGTTGGTGGTCCTGGGACATATACATTGACATCCTCCTTATATTTCCCCGACCCCCACTCTTTAGGGACAGTAGGGTCGTGTTCCGTATTCCTAAATAGCTCCAGAGATGTCATTATTCTAAACTGAAATTGACACCGACCAGTTAAACATACAGGTATCGTTAGATCGCGTCTCGTTGCTAGGTTTATTGTTATGCTAATTAAATATTAAAGGTTAGTTGTATATTAAATACCGAAGGCTTCCGAAGTTTTGTTACATATCGGGTGTATTTTAAGTCTCCCAAACCAAGTGGGAGACGTATACATTTTGATTTGCGTTTTTTCTCTACCTCTCAGTTTTTGTTCGTTCGAGTTCTCAATAACCGTCAGAGATATTGATCTGAGGTTTTCTGTTATGAAAGATCAATGTTTCTAGATGTGCCTAATACTATTCATTTGTTCGATGGGCGTCATTTGGAGATATAATGAGCAGTTCAAAGAGGATAGGGGTTTACTATAGGACCCTATGGGGAAAAAGTCTACCATCTCGTATCATATATTTCACTATACTACGTGACATTAAATGACACATACCTCGTTCCTCTAAGGGGTCCCCCCCAAGTCGATTATTTTGAAAAATTTCACATCAATAGCTTTAAATCATATATTTAAATAGCCTTAAAGCATATATTTTATTATTCTCCGTCACAAGACACATTAAATGCCATGTACCTCATTCTTTCAGTAGTGTGATCCTCACCCCCATAAATCAATACTGTCCAATTATCTCATAAACCGTTAACCCCCCCCCCCCCCCTGGCAAGACGCACCAAATGACACTTACCTCGCTTCCCCACTCCCATCAAATCAGTAATGTCTAATAAACTTAAAATCCCTACCCCTAAACCATATATGTTCTTATTCCACATGGTAAGACGCACCAAATGACACATACCTTGCTTCCCCAGAGGGTTATCGCCGCCCCCATCAACTCAATAATGTTCAATTATCTCATAGTTAAAATCCCCACCCCTAAACCATATATTTTCTTATTCCACACGGTAAGACGCACCAAGTGACAAATACCTCCTGGGGACTGCCAGGGGGTTATGGTATAAACAATACCGTGGTTCACCTTTAAATGATACATACCTCATAACTCAATGGACGTCATTCTCGCCTCCTTAAACCAATTATCTTGAATTATATAAAATTAAAAATCTGTAAGAAACCCGACACCTAAACCGTATATTTTCTTATTCCCCATGACAAGATGCATGGACTGATATATATATACCTCATTTACCCAAGGGTTCTTCCCCACCCCCTCGAATAATTAGTCTCTAATTATCTCGTAAAGCATTGAAATCCTTCCCCCTAAATGATGTTTTCCTTTTCCCCATGACAAGACAGATTGATAAAACCTAACACCCCAACCAAAGGCGGGGGGGGGGATCATCCTCGCCCCTCAAATCAATAATTTTGAATTATTTAAAAATCTGTAAAAATGTTTATCCCTTTAACGCGTTTTAATACGCAATTTCAAATCTCATAATCCATTTAAATTCATACCCCGTAACCACATATATTTCTAATACGCAATAAATGATTTTACACATTGTCCGGGTAATGGGTGTATCCCCTCGTAAAAAATAAACAAAAGAAATTGGCATCCTTGGCCCTTTATTATAAACATAATTTTCATATTCTTTGTGAAAAGCTCAGATAGCCTCAGAGTTCATGTCCCACCCCAATTAACACTGGATGTATCCCCGATGGTTGTGGGGCTTGTTCATTACGTTCCTTGCTGGAAAAGAAAAAACACTTTTGAACCGTTTTTTTGTCTATATCTGTTTTTTTTTTTTTTTTTTTTTTTTGAAGCATTTTTTATTCTAGGCTTTTTTTTAAGATTTAAAACATGTTTATGCACTAAAGCTGTTACATTCACTTTGTCAATCACAGCTATCTTTGAAAAAAGTACCCTGTAATGTTAATATCCATATGGTAGGGTTCCATACTGGATAATGTACTAGTATACATTTTCAAATTATTAATTTTACATAAATTGTACAATAAATCATATATTGCATATATATAAATATAAATATTTATAAGGCATAGTGAAACAGGTTGTTTTGTTTAATTGAGAAACATCAGAACTGTCTGATTATATTAAAGGATTTGCCATGTTAACAATTAATTACAATGAGATCAATTTTGAAAACAACAGTCGAATCTAACAGACCGGTAAAAGTTCGATGGGTAAGATTAATGTAGTTTAAACTTCCATGGGCTATCAGTGTTTGCGGTACACGTGTTCTATAGATCTAGTTGTTGATCTATAGATTTATATTATGACAAATTAAGGATTATTATTTCAAAGTTGGTAAGTAAATTAACTTTAAATGTACCACTGAATATCAAAGATAAATAGATAATTATATTTAGCAGCTTGATTTTATATTGCGTTTTGGAAGTTTCTTAGCCAGATTGTTTTGACGGGGTTAAAATTCAAATATTGGTTAAGTTCTCTTTGAAAAATGTTGTATACTGTTGTTGTCTTCCTTCTTTGTTCTGAGACATAGAATGATTTATATATTGAAAATCCAATTATAGTGAATAGAATATTGAATTCCGAATATGCCGGTTCATTTAGTTCATATCCTAATGCAATATCCTTTAGGGTTACTTTTCTGTCAAAGTGTATTTCTTTCAATTTTATTTGGATTATTTTCCAAAAGTCGGCTACAAAAATACAGTCAATGAAAAAGTGGTGATAATTATCTACACAATTGCATAAATTGCAATTTGGTGAAGGACTAATTTTCCATTTGTTTAGTTTTTCATTATTAGTTAAAATAGCAGATATTAATTTCCATCTGAATACCTTTAATTTATTTGAATATAGTTTGGTGTGGATAAAATTTAGAGCTTTTTCACAAACAAATTTATTTAAATTTACTAAGTTTATCCACATGTTTATTCCAATATTTGGTTGTGTGTTTTTCATTTTAAGAATATTGTAAATACTTTTGTAATCAATTTTTTTAATTAATAGATTTTGATTATTTATTTTTATTTTATAATTATTAATATCTATGTTTACTTTTGTTTTCATTGAGTCTTCATTTTTGAGACATTGAAGCCATCTTTTTGGTATTGCTTTTTAACAATGTTAATCTCGGATATCCAATTTCTTTTTACATTTAATTTTGTTGTCTATATAAAATAACAATCCAAAGATACCAATATTAGATATAGTAAATTTATATTATGCTGTATACGACGCATTTCAAGGAGTTACCTCTCATCAGCAGCATTAAAACCGAAACATTTGGAAGACCAAAAACCAAACTTGTATTAAACAAGAAGTACTCAACCAAAAATACAGAAATAGGAAGCCAAATTTCATCTAAGGAGATCTACCATGTGCAATACAAGGAATGAACCCTTAGTATTTCTATTATTTTTGAATTTTGCTAAAAACTGGTAATTTCTGTAAAAAATCAATGAATAATCATGTCAGACAAGTCTGACGACTGGGTTGGCGAATACCCTCGGGGACCTAGGGTCCACCAGCAGAGGCATCATCCCAGGAGTTTCAAAATAACAATCCAAAGATACCAATATTAGATATAGTAAATTTATATTATGCTGTATACGACGCATTTCAAGGAGTTACCTCTCATCAGCAGCATTAAAACCGAAACATTTGGAAGACCAAAAACCAAACTTGTATTAAACAAGAAGTACTCAACCAAAAATACCGAAATAGGAAGCCAAATTTCATCTAAGGAGATCTACCATGTGCAATACAAGGAATGAACCCTTAGTATTTCTATTATTTTTGAATTTTGCTAAAAACTGGTAATTTCTGTAAAAAATCAATGAATAATCATGTCAGACAAGTCTGACGACTGGGTTGGCGAATACCCTCGGGGACCTAGGGTCTGTTATCTGTTATCGTTTTAAGATATAAGGTGACGCGCTAATTCTTCATCGGATTGGATGAATTTTTAAAAAATGATTTCTCACGAAAAACCCAACAAAAATTACTGCAGATATTTTTTTTGTATCGTTCACGGTTTCCAAAATAAAAGGGTCAAAGTGGCCATTATAAGTTCATTGATGCTTACCCCATATCCTTACATTTTTATATGTACATGTATAAATTGAATTTTGCCTCACCCTTACGCAAGTGAGTGAAAATGAAAGAGAAAAATCCTGTTGTTATTGACTCCAGTGGGTAAAAGGTCGACAAGGTCACTTACTAAGAGAATTTTGTTTCAGGATGGTATCTATTAAAAGATGACACTGATTTCGTTCTGCGATTTCGCGGGTGTGTTATAGCGGAATTTTTAAAACTGTTAACCCGTTCATCTCAAAAATGTAAATACATGGTTTTTTAACCCATTTAATGCATTTTTTTTCAGGGTATTGTTAGTGGCCGGGGATCATGCCTGTCCAGTTGGGTTTTTTTAAAATTTTCCTTTTTATTGTAGTTCTTGTGTTAAAAAGAAATTAAGATTTTGTCTTTCTTTATAGATAGATTTAATGAGCAACTCAGATATTTTTTATTATTAATGTGGTGTTTTATCTTTTAATTATTTTATTTTCCGTCCTTATATCATATTGTAGATTAAATATAATATTGATACAAGGAATACATCAATGTTTCAGACATACAATGTAAAAATAGATATTATTTCATTTGCTTGGTATTAAAAAAAAATTCTTGTTGTGTTGCAATTGGACCATTTTATATAAATATGATTCAAATTTTGGGAGGACTTATCACGGCAGGTAAGAAGTCTTTTATTATTTTTATTTAATGAAACCGAATGCATTTTATTACACCATACAATGAAATCAGTTCTCGTAAACTGTTTATAAATATTTGGATATATCTCTGTCAATGCAGCATGTCAAGTGTGAAATTGTATGACTGTTAAAATTGGGTCACAAAAAATACCCATATCACGATTTTCAAGTAACATCTCCATTAAGCATTCATAAACTTTATTGGAACAATTTCCCCAGTTCAGTCTCTGGAAAACAAATAATTTATTGAATACAATGTAAGGCATTAGAGATACTTCGTTTGGGAGACTTCATAACAGTTCACTGTTACAGTTATTACTTCAGACAAGAAGATTTTTAAATGAATTTCCCATAGGGTCCTATATGTTAAACTGAGTTCGGCTGTGGCGGCCATCTTGGTTGAATGATCGTCCGGTTCTTCGGACACAATTCTGAAAGAGGACCATCTAAGGTCCATTGCTGTTAAGTTTGGTTGCAATTGGCTCAGTAGTTTTATACAAGATTTTTAAATGAATTTCCCATAGGGTCCTATGTTAAACTATGTTCATCTGTGGCAGCCATCTTGTTCGGATGTGGGGACAATCGGATATAATTTTGGAATGGGACTAACCTAGGATCATTTCAACAAAGTTTGGCTGAAATTGGCATAGTAACTTCAGAGAAGAAGATTTTTTAAATTTAGACCCCCCCCATTTTTTTCTATTTTTAGCTTGGCCGCCATCTTGGTTGAAGGTCGGGGACACCAGACATAATTTTGGAAGGGGACCACCCAAGGACCATTCCACCAAAGTTTGGTCCCAATTGGCCCAGTGGATTAAAATGTCTGAAAGAGGATAATCTAAGGACCACTGCTGCCAACTTTGGTTCCAATTCGTAGAGTGGTTTCAGTCGAGAATAATTTTAGATGAATTCTCAAGTCCTAACTTCGGCTGTGGCAGTCCTTTTGTTGACAGTCCGGGTAATCAGAAAGAGAACTACCTAAGGACCATTGTTGCCAAGTTTGGTTCTATCTGGTAATGCAATGCATAGAAAATTAAAAAAATTCAATCCCCCTTTTTTTCTATTTTTAGTTACAGAAGCAATTTTCAGTTGGGAATGCAGGTGTCAAGTAAAGGTTATACATGTACATGGAGTTAACATGGCCCTGTAAGCCAGATGAGCTAACAAATGTGTTTTGTTTGTTTAGTTGGGGTTTTGCGCCGTTTTCAGCACATTTGGCTATTTCACAGCGGCCAGTTTTTATTGGTGGAGGAAGCCGGAGTGCCCGGAGAGAATCACTGACCTTCCGTAGGAAAATTGCAATCCTTGTCAATTTAGATTAGGTGGATGGATGATGGATGAATTATTGTTTAACGTCCAGTGGCAACCAGGTGCATATCAGGACGAGAACTTGTTGTTATGATAATGAATATGATCCCTGCTTTGTACTAGACCGACACTCTAAGTCGGATTTTTAATGTGCTACCTCACAAGGTAACTGTCCACAGGAAGACATATCACCTCACTCGGACACATTATACTGACTCCAAGCCGACCAGTCTTCGCTCTTACTCCTAGATGCCGCGTGCTTGGCGGAGAGGCAGCAAATACCAATTTTAATGTCTTTGGTTTGACCCGGCCGGGAATCGAACCTGCGACCTTCCGCACTCGGGGCGAGCACGCTACTACGAGACCACTGAGGCGGTCCAATTTAGATCGGAGTAGAACACACCCCGCCACAGGTGAGATTCGAACTCACAACCTCAGTGTTGACAGGCTAGTGATCATTAGTAGTCATGACGAACTACTTAGACCACTCGGCCATCGAGGCCCCCTAACAAATGTGAGAAATATCAGTATGGAAATAGAACTACATATGACCGATATGGCGAAAAAATTGGAACATTAAAATCAAGACATTTACATGTAAAACATTTTCATGCATATAAAAATAGTACAATTGTTTTACATTTTCTTTATTAAGCCATGATATCAAATGATTACTTTATAATTATCAATTTTGATATTATTGCATTTTCCACCACAATGAAGTTCCTAAAATTAAAACAATTATCATTATTTAACGTCACAATCTTTCTTTGCACTTTAAACACATTTGCTACTATCTATAGTTAATCTTCCTCGTCACTCTCTATCATATTCTTCTTCTGAAGAACTTTTCGTAGTGATACATGATCATCTTCCTCTGAATCTTCAGAATCTATAGGACCTTGGCTGTATAGTGTAGCTGGGAAAGATTCTAAAAAAAAAAAAACAGCAGTACTAAATTAATCAGAAACTATTGATCATGATATAGGTGAGATGAGAAAAGATTTTATAAAACAAATCAGAGGTAAATGAAAATTCACACTCTGTCATACTACTATACCTGCACAAGCATACAATCAGTCAAAATGTGAAAGAAGTCCACCAAAAAAGACTACACAAGATGTGGGTAGGACAAGAGAATAGCTGACCTTGAAAAGGACCATTAAACTTTTAACTGAACAGGAAGTCTGTATACATGTACCTAATACGTGATCATGCCCAACTATGATATCAAATAACTAGAGACTCCCATGAGCATTTATTGCTCACCTGGATATCATTTGCATACTTGAAGCAGAATATATGTAAATTGTTCGACTCTGTGCATTTTCGCTGACAGTTTGGAACACTGCTACCAAATTTGGGTTCCAACTTGCTTAATGGTTTCATACAAGATGTTCTAGATGAATAATCCCATAGGGTCTTATGGTAAACCATGTTCTGCTCTGCTGGACATCTGGGCAGAGTCATCAGATATATATCTGAAAGAGGACCATTGCTGCTCACTTGGGTTCCAATTGGTTCACTGGGTTGGGAGAAGAATTTAATTATAAGTGAATTTCACATTAGGCCCTATGTTAAACTAAATCTTGGATTGCAGTCCAGAAAAGCAGATATATTTTATTGCTTCCAACTTTGGTTCAAATTGGCTAAGCTGTTTCAGACCATAACATCTTTAAGTGAATTTCCCATAGGGTCCCGTTTGCCTGTGGAGGCCATCTTGGTCACGTGATTTCAGATAAATATCTTCAAGCGAATTTTACCATAGGGTCCTATATTAAACCAAGTTTGCCATCTTGGATGGTTGTCTGGGTCATAAGATACAATTCTGATGAAGGACAATTGTTGCCAAATACAGTTCGAATTGGCCTACTAGATTTTTAAGTCCATTTTCCATTGGAGTCCTATTTTAAACTATGTTTTTGGCCCTCATGGCCATCTTACATGGTAGATGGGGTCATCAGATATATTTTTCAAAGAGGACCATCAAAGGACCAGTGTAGCCAAATTGAGTCCGAATTGACGAACTGGTTTTAGACAAGATCTTTAAGTGAATTTTTCCCATAGCGTCCTATTTTTAATTAAGTTCGCCTGTCCAGGTCATCAGATATATTATTCAGAGAGGACCACCTAAAGACCATTGCTGCCAAGTTTGGTTCCAATTGGCCAAGATGTTCCCGACAAGAAGATCTTTAGCTGAATTTCCCATAAGGTCCAATATATTGGATGGCAGTCTTTATCATGGGATTCATTTCTGATCAAGGACCATATCTGCAAAATTATGAACGATTACGATATTGCTCATACATGATATCCAGAAAACACTATGAAAATCCTATAACTCTTGCAAACATCAATCAACCATGGAATTATTAAAATATGCACAGGTTTCATGCCCAATCATGATGCTAAATTATATAAACCAAAAAACTAAAATTAACTACTTGCTTATATTTGAAAAGTACTATAACTCTTGCAAAATCAATCAACCGTGAAATAGGTATAATATGAGCATGTTTGGATCTTGCCAAGCCATAATATCAAATATGAAAAAAAAATGCCAAAAAATGAATGACTACTTAAGCCTTCTAGATATTGAGTCATTCAAACAGATGTGAAAAGGGCCATAACTATTCCAATCAACTATGAAATCGATAAAATACGATACCAAATATGAACAAATATGGTCACACAAGATATTCAGTTGACATATACAAATAGGGCAATAACTCTTGCAAAAATTGATCAACCAAGAAATTGGTATAATATGCACATATTCAGGTCATGCCCAATCATGATGCCAAACATGAACTAGAGGCTCCCATATTGGCCTAAGTATTACAGTTTCTGAGAAATGGACTTAACCACAAAAAAGTGACAGTCACTCAAGCATGAAATTGAGGTCTAGGTCCCAAGCCAGATGACAGACTGGCATTGTCTGCTAAGAACTATCTATAGACCAAATATGGTGGGTCTAGGTATTCGAATTTCTGAGTAATGGACTTAACCACGAAAATGTGATGCAGGTCACTCAAGCATGAAATTGAGGTCAAGGTCAAAAGGCAGGTGTCAGACTGACATGTACCCACCAAGAACTATCTATACACCAAATATGGTTGGCCTAGGTATTACAGATGCTGAGAAATGGATTTAACAATGAAAAAGTGACAATGTCACTCAAGCATGAAATTGAGGTCAAGGTCCCAAGCCAGGTGTAAGACTGGCATGTATCCGCTAAGAACTATCTATAGACCAAATATGATTGGCCTAGGTATTACAGTTGCTGAGAAATGGATTTAACCATGAAACACGGATGCAGATTTTAAATTCATGAAGTCGTTAGTTGATTACTTGTAAAATAACCTCAGTGCAAAATGACATGTCTTTGTTTACTTTTAAACACTTGGATTAATAAGCAAGAAGTAAACTGTTGAATTATCATAGTTAGTTATATGAAGTTCTTTAGTCATCACTTGTGTGGCACATTTATAACTAGAGGCTCTCAAGAGCCTGTATCGCTCACCTGGATTTAACTTTTCACCTTGAGCAGACCTAAAAATTTAAGTGTTGCAGTCAATTTGGCTTGTTTTTCTATAGGATTCTATGTCAAACTAATTTCAGCTGTGGCAGTCATCTTGGTTTAGTCCAGGTCAACGGATACATTTCTAAAAGAGAACCATCTAAGGACCATTTCTGCTAAGTCTTGTTCCAACTGGCTAAGCGGTTTCAGACAAGAAGATTTTTAAATGAATTTTCCTATAGGGTCCAATATTTAACAAAGTTCGGTGTGGCAGACATCTTGGTTGACAATCCGGGTGATCGGACATATTTCTGAAAGAGGACCTCCTAAGGGCCAATGCTGCCAAGTCTGGCTCCAATATATCAAGTGGTTTCAGACAAGAAGATTTTTCAATGAATTTTTCCATATGGCCCTATGTTAAACTAAGTTTGGGTGTGGTGGCCATCTTGGTTGACAGTCTGGGTCATCGCACAAAATTCTGAAAGAGGACCATCTAAGGACCATTGCTGCCAAGTCTAATTCTAACTGGCTTAGTGGTTTCAGACGAGAAGATTTTTGAGTGAATTTCCATTAGGGTCCTATGTTAAACTAAGTTCTGCTGTGGTAGCCATCTTCGTTCAAAGTCCACGAAATCAAACATATTTCTGAAAAAGGACATCCTAACGACCAATGCCACCAAGTCCTGCTCCAATATGTCAAGTTGTTTCAGACAAGAAGATTTTTTAATGAATTTTCCTATAGGGCCCTGTGTTAAACTAAGTTCGGTTGTGGCAGCCATCTTGGTTGACAGTCCGGGTCATCGCACAAAATTATGAAAGAGGACCATCTAAGGACCATTGCTGCCAAGTCTAATTCTAATTGGCTTAGTGGTTTCAGACGAGAAGATTTCTGAGTGAATTTCCCATAGGGTCCTATCTTAAACTAAGTTCTGCTGTGGTGGCTATCTTGGTTCACAGTCCACGAAATCGGACACATTTCTGAAATAGGACCTCCTAAGGACCAATGCTGCCAACTCTGGCTCCAATATGTCAAGTGGTTTCAGACAAGAAGATTTTTCAAAGAATTTTTCCATAGGGCCCTATGTTAAACTAAGTTTGGATGTGGTGGCCATCTTGGTTGACAGTCTGGGTCATTGCACAAAATTCTGAAAGAGGACCATCTAAGGACCATTGCTGCCAAGTCTGGTTCCAATTGGTCAAGTGGTTTAAGACAAGAAGATTTTCAATCAATTTTCCCATAGGGCCCTATGTTAAACTAAGTTCTGCTGTGGCGGCCATCTTGGTTAACAGTCCGGGTCATTGGACATATTTCTGAAAGAGAACCTCCTAAGAACTATTACTGCCAACTTTGGTTCCAACTGGACTTGTAGTTTCATATAAGAAGATTTTTGAAAGTCACCCCCCCCTTTTTTTCTATTTTTAGTAACAGCAGCCATCTCGGTTGGAAGTCGGGGATGCCAGACATAATTTTGGAAGGGGGCCACCCAAGGACCATTCCACCAAAGTTTGGTCTCAATTGGCCCAGTGGTTTGAGAGGAAAAGATCTTTAAAGGAAAGTTTATGCTGGATGCCGTCTTTAAAGGGCAAAAACTCCTATAAGGGGTCAATCAATGATTTTGGTCATGTTGACTTATTTGTAGATCTTACTTTATTGAACATTTTTGCTGTTTACAATTTGTCTTTATCTATAATAATATACAAGATAATAACCTAAAACTGCAAAATTTCCTAAAAATTAACAATTCAGGGGCAATAACCCAACAAAGGGTTGACCGATTCGTCCGAAAATTTCATGACAGGTAGATCTTGACCTGATGAACATTTTTACCCCATGTCAGTTTTGCCCTAATTGCTTTAGTTTTTGAGATATAATACAAAAACTGCAGTTTACCCCTATGTTCTATTTTTAGCCATGTCGGCCATGTTGGTTGGCAGGCGGGGTCATCGGACACATTTTTTAAACTAGATACCCTAATGATGCTTGTGGCCAAGTTTGGTTCAATTTGGCCCAGTAGTTTCAGAGGAGAAGATTTTTGTAAAAGTTAACGGACGACGGACGACGACGGACGACGACGGACGCCAAGTAATGAGAAAAGCTCACTTGACCCTTCGGGTCAGGTGAGCTAAAAATAAAAGAAGAATGTGTCTGAGGACATGGATGCTCCCACTCAACCTGGCTTGTAATACTTGAAAATGCTGAAATTTTCCAAGTTATAAAGGGTATAACGGTAGAATGAAAAATAACTCACTCTCCAAATTCGAAATCTGTTTGTGTTGTGGTTCTAAAAAAAAAATTGTTTTGTTGTCAGATTGGAATACAAAATTGCATTTTGCGACTTTGACCAAGCCCGACATGATCCCTGCTTTGCAACAGATAGGTTTTGTATGTATAGAGACAAGGGGGTCCAATCTAATTGGTATTTGCACCGCCTTATTTTGTAAGTGATAAGAAAAATGGCGGATTCGAAGCGGAAGAAAAGTGAAAGGAGAGTAATCTTAGTGTCATATTGTCAAACTGCTTGATTTATGTCTTATACAATTATTATGTTTCCGCTTCCCATTTATTCAGGGAAACGCACTGATAGTCAGTTTGTGATTAAAAGCTCTGTGTAAAAAACTATTGGAGGAAAATCTGGGGAGGATACCGCAAAAATTTGGAGCGTCGAACATCTTTAGGTGCGTATCTGTATTTGTTTGCAGAGTTTCAACTGAAAAATATTGCCTTTCCATAGACCAACGTATAGAATATCTAATTTAAAGGCATATGTCATGAGAACGATTTGATCGGCGTTTTTAATAAAGTGTAGCACTTGAAACAATAATTCATTATTTCATCACACTTTTGATAATTGCAATATCTTACAGTTTAAGGTCTTAGCAACTTCAGTTTAATTATCCACGAAACAGACAGAATTATATGATGTAATCAAGAAAAATATTTTAAATGAGTCATTAAAGAATATAAATAATTTCAAAATAATATTTTCTTAAATAAATGCTTTTTAAATTCCAGAAATTGTAAAATTTGATTCCAGATATACGAAAATGCTTCATACTATAATATGAAAAACTTAATTTGCGAATATAGAAAACTAGAGGCTCTCAAGAGCCTGTATCGCTCACCTGGATTTAACTTTTCACCTTGAGCAGACCTAAAAATTTAAGTTTTGCAGTCAATTTGGCTGGTTTTTTTATGGGATTCTATGTTAAACTAATTTCAGCTGTGGCAGTCATCTTGGTTGACAGTCCAGGTCAACAGATAAATTTCTAAAAGAGAACCATCTAAGGACCATTTCTGCTAAGTCTTGTTCCAACTGGCTAAGCGGTTTTCCGACAAGAAGATTTTTAAATGAATTTTGCTATAGGGTCCAATATTTAACAAAGTTCCGTGTGGCAGCCATCTTGGTTGACAATCCGGGTGATCGGACACATTTCTGAAAGAGGACCAATGCTGCCAAGTCTGGCTCCAATATGTCAAGTGGTTTCAGACAAGTAGATTTTTCAATGAATTTTTCCATAGGGCCCTATGTTAAACTAAGTTCGGATGTGGTGGCCATCTTGGTTGACAGTCTGGGTCATCCCACAAAATTCTGAAAGAGGACCATCTAAGGACCATTGCTGCCAAGTCTAATTCTAATTGGCTTAGTGGTTTCAGACGAGAAGAATTTTGAGTGAATTTCCTATAGGGTCCTATGTTAAACTAAGTTCTGCTGTGGCGGCCATCTTGGTTCACAGTCCACGAAATCAGACACATTTCTGAAAAATGACCTCCTAAGGACCAATGCTGCCAAGTCCTGCTCCAATATGTCAAGTAGTTTCAGACAAGAAGATTTTTCAATGAATTTTCCTATAGGGCCCTATGTTAAACTAAGTTCAGTTGTGGCCGCCATCTTGGTTGACAGTCCTGGTCATCGGACACACCTTTGTAAGAGGACCATCTAAGGACCATTGCTGCCAAGTCTGGTTCCAATTGGTCAAGTGGTTTAAGACAAGAAGATTTTTCAATGAATTTTCCCATAGGGCCCTATGTTAAACTAAGTTCTGCTGTGGCGGCAATCTTGGTTCACAGTCCACGAAATCAGACACATTTCTGAAAAATGGGTCAAAGACACAAATGGCCGGGTTGCTTTACTGGGTGTCTACTGTAGTGGTGACAAAGGTAATTACAAGATCATATTGCACATTGGCAGTCATGAATATTTATATAGACAAAATCAGACACATTTGTATGTTGGTGTACGAGCACAGAGGCAGTCATCAATTTAATTAGAAATAGGTGAAGTAAGCAATATTTGATTTGATTACATGTTGATAAACATGTGTTTGGAAAAATGGGAAATAATTCCTGAAATAATTCCATAAAGTGAGGTGTACATCTTCAATATGTATTAAAACATTCTGCTAAGTTTCAATGATGCGGGTAAAAAACTGTAGGAGGAGTTGATTTCGCAAAATAGGTACCTTCTATTGAAGATGTCAATAAAAAACGACTAAGTTCCAAAGTTGGGAAAAATGGGAAATAATTCCTGAAATAATTCCATAAAGTCAGGTGCACATCTTCAATATATATAGAAACATTCTATGAAGTTTCAAGGATGTGGGTGAAAGACTGTAGGAGGAGTTGATTTCGCAAAATAGGTACCCTCTATAGAAGATGTCAATAAAAAACGACTAAGTTCCAAAGTTTGGAAAAATTGGAAATAATTCCTGAAATAATTCCATAAAGTGAGGTGCACATCTTCAATATATATAGAAACATTCTATGAAGTTTCAAGGATATGGGTGAAAAACTGTAGGAGGAGTTGATTTCACAAAATAGGTACCCATTTTCCCCACCCGCCTGCCGCCCGCCCGCCCGACATTCACCATACTATAACCCAGATTTGCACTTTGTGCAACCAGGCCAAAAAGGACCTCCTAAGGACCAATGCTGCCAAGTCCTGCTCCAATATGTCAAGTGGTTTCAGACAAGAAGATTTTTCAATGAATTTTCCTATAGGGCCCTATATTAAACTAAGTTCGGTTGTGGCGGCCATCTTGGTTGACAGTCCGGGTCATCAGACACACCTCTGTAAGAGGACCATTGCTGCCAAGTCTGGTTCCAATTGGTCAAGTGGTTTAAGACCAGAAGATTTTTCAATGAATTTTCCCATAGGGCCCTATGTTAAACTAAGTTCGGCTGTGGCGGCCATCTTGGTTAACAATCCGGGTCATTGGACATATTTCTGAGAGAACCTCCTAAGAACCATTACTGCGAACTTTGGTTCTAACTGGCCTTGTAGTTTCATATAAAAAGATTTTTGAAAATCAACCCCCCCCTTTTTTTCTATTTTTACTAACAGCAGCCATGTCGGTTGGAAGTCGGGGATGCCAGACATAATTTTGGAAGGGGGCCACCCAAGGACCATTCCACCAACGTTTGGTCTCAATTGGCTCAGTGGTTTGGGAGGAAAAGATCTTTAAAGGAAAGTTTATGCTGGATGCCGTCTTTAAAGGGCAAAAACTCCTATAAGGGGTCAATCAATGATTTTGGTCATGTTGACTTATTTGTAGATCTTACTTTGTTGAACATTTTTGCTGCGTACAATTTGTCTTTATCTATAATAATATTCAAGATAGTAACCTAAAACTGCAAAATTTCCTTATAATTACCCAACAATGGGTTGACCGATTCATCTGAAAATTTCATGACAGGTAGATCTTGACCTGATGAACATTTTAACCCGATGTCAGTTTTGCTCTAATTGCTTTAGTTTTTGAGATATAAGACAAAAACTGCAGCTTACCCCTATCTTCTATTTTTAGCCATGTCGGCCATGTTGGTTGGCAGGCGGGGTCATTGGACACATTTTTTAAACTAGATACCCCAATGATGATTGTGGCTAAGTTTGGTTACATTTGGCCCAGTAGTTTTAGAGGAGAAGATTTTTGTAAAAGTTAACAGACGACGATGACAACGAGGGACGACGGACGCCAAGTGATGAGAATAGCTCACTTGACCCTTTGGGTCAGGAAGGGTCAAGTGAGCTATTCTCATCACTTGGCGTCCGTCGTCCGTCGTCGTCTTCCGTTAACTTTTACAAAAATCTTCTCCTCTGAAACTACTGGGCCAAATGGAACCAAACAAGCATCATTAGGGTATCTAGTTTAAAAAATGTAAACTGTAGTTTTTGGCTTATATCTCAAAAACTAAAGCATTTAGAGCAAAACTGACGGGATAAAAATGTTCATCGGGTAAAGATCTACTTGCCATGAAATTTTCAGATGAATCGGTCAACCCTTAGTTGGGTTATTGCCCCTGAATTGTTAATTTTAAGGAAATTTTGCAAGTTTAGGTTATTATCTTGAATACTATTATAGATAAAGGCAAACTGTAAACAGCAAAAATGTTCAACAAAGTAAGATCTACAAATAAGTCAACATGACCAAAATCATTGATTCACCCCTTATAGGAGTTTTTGTCCTTTAAAGACGGCATCCGTCGTAAACTTTCCTATAAAGATCATTTCCTCTGAAACCACTGGGCCAATTGGGACCAAACTTTGATGGAATGGTCCTTGGGTGGTCCCCTTCCAAAACTATGTCCGGCATTCCCAACTTCCAACCGACATGGCTGCTGTTACTAAAAACAGAAAAGGGGGGATGAATTTCAAAAATCTTCTTCCATGAAACTACAAGGCCAATTGGAACAAAACTTGGCAGTAATGGTCCTTAGGAGGTTCTCTTTCAGAAATATGTCCGATGACCCGGACTGTTAACCAAGATGGCCGCCACAGTCGAACTTAGTAGTGATATAGTGACAAGAAAAAAAACCCCAAAACAATCATGGCAATATCAATATTTTTAATCGGTACATGTAATAGGCCTTTGACTGACACGCTTTATAAAGTCACAAATCTCCGACAAAAGTTCTTTTGAAGGACAAAGAATAGTTTTTAATTTAATTAATGGTGGATCGGTAGTGGAATTCAAAATGATTATTCAAATATTTCCGTAAAGTTAAATTCAATTTACAATGTGGAAAAAATGTTGTTCATCGTCAACCTCAACACAATTTTTACACAGTCTATATGTAATGCATGGCAGTCCTGTGTTTGCCTGTTTTTTTTTAGATATACGCATGGCATTTGATAGGGTTCATCATCGGACTTTATTGCAAAAATTACTACAGACAGACATTTCAATCTTTATTATTCGTTTTCTTATGTTATGGTTTGATATCCAGATTTATTGTATTCAGAAGGGCGAATCATCACCTCTAGTGAATTTAATGTATGTAATTGTGTTAGACAAGGAGGTATCTTGAAACTCTGTTTAATTTTCTTTTGTTAATGATCTGAACAAAGAGTTATCTGGAGCCAATGTTGGTTGTTTTTCAAATGGAATACCAATAAATAATTTTATTTATGTAGATGATATGTGTCTATTAGTCCATCAGTTGCACTGAGAAAACTTATTAATTAATCATTAAACCTTTAACCGGATTTCCAACTTTTTGATCTCAAGCATTGCTGATCGAGTTGTCAGTCAACGAAATGGCCATACAGTGCATCAAATTTATTTCGGTATTTTGATACATTTTATTATCCATATGTGAAAGCTTTTATAATGAACACTATATAGTGTTTAATATATATAAAAAAAATCTCTTTGTATGATTTTTAAGACAAAACTTCCAATGATTTATAGCATTCTCAAGTTTTATTTAAATGGAAATTTGTTGGAATTTGTTGATGAATTTAAGTATTTGAGTCATATGATAGGTAATGATTAGAATGAGGATTGTGATATCAAAAGACAGCATCGAAGAATTTGTAGAAAGATGAATTTGCTGAAATGTAAATTCAATGAGTGTTCATTTGATGTTAAAATACAGCCTTTGAATCTTATCTGCATACATGTTTATTGTGTATCATTATGGTCCAACTATAGAATATCGTCTCTTAACAAAATGAAAATAATGTATAATATTGCTTTCAGAATATTGGTGGGTTTCAATGTAGCGCTAGTGTACCAAATGATGGAAATGAGACGTAAATCTACCAATCGTGTGTAGGTTTTCGATTGTCTGATAATAATCTTTATTGAGCATAATCATACCCAGAAAGGGTTGAAGACATAAAAACAAACAATAATAAAACATCAACAGAATCAAATCTAACAATGAAGTATTCAGTCAGCTTTCCTCAGCAACAAAAACTTTTTGACGAAGGAACTAACATAAAACATAAGATTTCCATCTGTTAATAGTATGATAAGTTTGGTTTTATTGATAATCAACTTTTTCTTACTACTCTTGGTAATGATTTATGGTATAATTCGTCTCTACTCAGAAAATGGTATAATGAGAATTATATGAACTTTGATATTTGTTGGTGTTTTTTGATTCTTCATTTTTCATCTTGTATATTATAAAACTATGTATTTTTCATATTTGTATATATCTATGGACTATCTATGTCTGAAATAAATGGTGATTATTATCATTACTAAACTTAACTGTTTGGTAGTTGTTAAGAATAAATTATTATTTGGATTAATATCTATAGACTGCTTTTAAAATAGTTAAACGTCTGTGATATTAAGCAGTTAAGTCAGTGCACATACCAAAATCTAAGTGTACACCGCCTTGCACATACCAAAAAAGTTTTAATGTTATGAAATGACTAAGAAATGGGTATCTCCACTGAATTAGATATTCTATACGTTGGTCGATGGAAAGGCAATATTTTGCAGTCGAAAAAATGTTGAAACTCTGCAAACAAATACCGATACGCACCTAAAAATGTTCAAAGCTCCAAATATTTCTGGTATCCTCCCCAGGTTTTCCTTTCAATAGTTTATTACACAGAGCTTTTAATCACAAACTGACTATCCGTGCATTTCACTGAATAAATGGGAAGCCGGAATGTAATAATTTTATAAGACATAAATCAAGCAGATTGACAATATGACACTAAGATTACGCTCCTTTCAGTTTCCTCCGCTTTGAATCCGCCATTTTTATTAGCACTTACCAAATTAAGCGGTGCACATACCACTTAGATTGGACCCCCTGAGAGACAGAATAGCAATGCAATAAAGTTTGTTTTTGATAAAATGACGTTTTACAAGAGATCCGCCATATTTGTATTGTGTAGACAATTAAGTACGAACAGAAGAGATGTTCATTACCTGACACATTTATGGTTAAACAGGTAAAGTGTGGGTGGGATGGCAAAATGCACAATAAACGAACTTTTATTATTTGAAAATAATTGAATAAAAACTTTTAATTTTCTTGTTTGTTTCGTACTATATGAACCAAATTCCTCAAACGTCTATCTTTGTCTCCAAAATTCTGCCGAATGGCGGTATGGAACTATATTTTCATATGACTAGTAAACTAATTCAGTTGCAACAGCAATGAAATTCCAAGATATCTTTGTTGATGGGCGACACAGAACCACTGTTACACAGTTGTTCCCAAAACGTCAATGTTGGCAGTCATGAGTTTCCAATATTTGACCTTGAAGCTGAAGTACCCCTCAGAGAGCCACCTTGACCATTCAATACTTACAGAGGTTCTTGCATGCAACATTTCAGTTCAACAATCCTTGCAGTTTTAGCCCAGTTTTAAGATCCAAATTTACCCAAAAAGAGAAATTTTGAGAAGAGGCATCACCTGCCTATACTAAATCAGATCAGGAGTAACATGGACTTCATTATAAACGCTAACTCTACTGTATATCAATGATATTTTACCCTTAAGTCATCGTATGTAGTAAAACACAACTCAGCAACATAAAAAAAAAAAAAAAAATCTGAGTCTCTATGGCCCATATTTTACATTAGGTTTGGTTAAATTTTAGTCAATTTCTCAAAAGATATATCAATTTAATTTCAAAAACACAATCATTTTTTATAGTTCAAAGCAAACCACAAATTTTATGCTTGAGTGATTCCATTAAACATAAGTATATTTATTTAGGTCAAACCCCTGTACATAATTTTGAGACAAGGCAACCTAACAAACATTCCACTGGAGTGTGAACCCTATGAGAGCGTTTTTTCACATAAGATTTTTAACAAGACTTGCAAGACTTACCTGGCTGAATGTTTATAACAGAAGACACTGGAATATTATCTTGACAATCTTCTGGTTCTGACAATTTCCGTCGCTTACTAGGTTGTTCTTCATCACTGCTATCTCCAAAAACCAAAGGGTGTTTCTGTGATTGAGGTCCTTCCTCTTCAGAATCTTGTATGTCAGCATATTCTTGAACTTTAACTGCTGGCTGTGTTGAAGGACTTTCATTATCACTAAAATAAAAGGTTAGCTGTTGATGTTTAATCATCTAGTGCATTGTTTACATAATATTTTAGATAAACAATTTTAATTCATGTATAGAATGATACCCTTAACTTCTACCACACAGCAGTACAACCCTTGCTGAGGGTGCATTTATTTGACTGTGTACAAACACTTAGCTAGGTCCAGTCAGATTGGGGATTTAAAATCTGATGTCCAACTGCAAGAAAATGTAAAACTCTTTGAAAAGTCAGTAAGTGAGCTGTTGCAATGCTAATTGGTAATCTTAACTCTTTTACATGTCTCAATTATCTCACCTTCCTCCATCTAACCCCTTTTTGCTTTTTTTGGTGAAAAATTGTGATATCAACTAGAGGCTCTCAAGAGCCTGTATCGCTCACCTGGATTCTATGTTAAACTAATTTCAGCTGTAGCAATCATCTTGGTTTAGTCCAGGTCAACGGATACATTTCTAAAAGACAACCATCTAAGGACCATTTCTGCTAAGTCTTGTTCCAACTGGCTAAGCAGTTTCAGACAACAAGTTTTTAAATGAATTTTCCTATAGGGTCCAATATTTAACAAAGTTCGGTGTGGCAGCCATCTTGGTTGACAATCCGGGTGATCGGACATATTTCTGAAAGAGGAACTCCTAAGGACCAATGCCGCCAAGTCCTGCTCCAATATGACAAGTGGTTTCAGACAAGAAGATTTTTCAATGAATTTTTCCATAAGGCCCTATGTTAAACTAAGTTTCGTTGTGGCGGCCATCTTGGTTGACAGTCTCGGTCATCACACAAAAATTCTGAAAGAGGACCATCTAAGGACCATTGCTACCAAGTCTAATTCTAATTGGCTTAGTGGTTTCAGACAAGAAGATTTCTGAGTGAATTTCCCATAGGGTCCTATGTTAAACTAAGTTCTGCTGTGGCTGCCATCTTGGGTCACAGTCCACGAAATCAGACACAATTCTGAAAAAGGACCTCCTAAGGACCAATGCCACCAAGTCCTGCTCCAATATGTCAAGTGGTTTTTTCAATGAATTTTCCTATAGGACCCTATGTTAAACTAAGTTCGGTTGTGACGGCCATCTTGGTTGACAGTCCGGGTCATCGGACACACCTCTGTAAGAGGACCATCTAAGGACCATTGCTGCCAAGTCTGGTTCCAATTGGTCAAGTGGTTTAAGACAAGAAGACTTTTCAATGAATTTTCCCATAGGGCCCTATGTTAAACTAACTTCGGCTGTGGCGGCCATCTTGGTTAACAGTCCGGGTCATTGGACATATTTCTGAAAGAGAACCTCCTAAGAACTATTACTGCCAACTTTGGTTCCAACTGGACGACGGACGCCAAGTGATGAGAAAAGCTCACTTGACCCTTTGGGTCAGGTGAGCTAAAAATGAACCACAGGCTCCAAGGAGCATGTTATGCAACACCCTGGATTAAGTCAGCAAACTAAGGCAATAAAACAGGAACTACAATTTTTGTCTGTGGCTTCCATCATTGGTAGGCAAGTTGGGTAAACAGATAAAATTCTGTAATATCACAAAAGAATGACCAAATCAGGAAAGAGATTTCATAGATTAAAATGTATGTTCAGAGTTAATGGACAGACGACGACAGAGGCCAGATGATAATGAGCTTTGAGCAGAAGAGCAGCAGAGTCCAACAAAGGCTTTCAGCTAAATTTTACCAACTAAGAGCCTTCATGCAAATCTAACTAGCCTAATCACAATGATTGTATTCAGAATTTTGGGAAAGAACTATGAAATTATCAAAACTTGTTAAAATTTGTTAAAATTTTAAATAACAAGGCAGAAAGGCTCATGTAAAATATAATTCATAAAAAGAAGTGAGTTACCTGTTATCACTGTTTGAATCAATCAAACGTTTCACTCGTCTTTTCTTTGAGGAACTATTAATAGTCTTTTTCTTCACCTCATTCTTCGGTACTGGAGCTTGATCTTCTGTTTCCATTGGAGTATTTTCCTCATCAGATGATTTATCCAAATTCACCTTTGATTTTCTGAAATAAGAACAAGTGCAAAACTGATAACCATGCAACCTTTGCACTAGAGTCTTCTGTTATAAAAGTTTCATGTTATGAAAGCTCTGCTTTCTTGAACACAATTGAACAACTAGAGGCTCTAAAGAGCCTGTATTGCTCACCTGCATTGAACTTTTCATCTTGAGCAGGACTAAAGATTTGACCGGTTTTTCTATAGGGTTCTATGTTAAAGTTCGGCTGTGGCAGCCAAGATGGTTGACAGTCTAGGTCAATGGACACATTTCTAAAAGAGAACCATCTAAGGACCATTGCTACAAAGTCTAGTTCTAAATGGCTTAGGGGTTTCAGACCAAAAGACTTTTGAGTGAATTTCCCACAGGGTCCTATGTTAAACTAAGTTCGGCTGTGTTGGCCATCTTGGTTCACAGTCCACGAAATCAGACAATTCTGAAAGAGGACATCCTAAGGACCATTGCTGCAAAGTCTGGTTAAAATTGGTTAGGTGGTTTCAGACGAAGATTTTTCGATGAATTTTCCCATGGGGCCTTATGTTAAACTAAGTTCGGTTGTGGCAGCCATCTCAGTTGACAGTCCAAGCCATGGGACAAAATTCTGAAAAAGGACCATGTAAGGACCATTGCTGCAAAGTCTGGTTCCAATTGGTAAAGTGGTTTCAGACAAGACGATTTTTCAATGAATTTTCCCATAGGCCCCTATGTAAAACTAAGTTCGGCTGTGGCTGCCATCTTGGTTAACAGTCCGAGTCATCGGATATTATTCTGAAAGAGAACCTCCTAAGGACCATTACTGCCAAGTTTGGTTGCAACTGGCCTTGTAGTTTCATAGAAGAAGATTTTTTAAATTCACCCCCCATTTTCTATTTTTAGTAACAGCAGCCATGTTGGTTGGAAGTCGGAGATGCCGGACATAAGTTTGGAAAGGGGCCAACCAGGGACCACTCCACCAAAGTTTGATTCAAATTGGCTCAGTGGTTTCAGGGGGTTGACCAAAAAGAAAAATTCCCATAGGCTCAATGTTAAACTAAGTCCGGCAATGGCAGCCATGTTGGATGGCTTTCGGGAAAACCGAACATATTTTTAAAAAGGGGCCACCCAATGACTATTCCACCAAAGTTTGGTTCAAATTGGCCCAGTGGTCTCAGAGATGATAACGAAAATGTTAAAATTCCCATAGGGTCCAATGTTAAACTATGTCCGACCATGGCGGCCATATTGGATGGCTACTGGGAAAACCGAACACAAATTTTGAAAGGGACCATCCATGGACCATTCAACTAAAATTTGGTTTAAATTGGTTCAGTGATTTCAGAGGAGTTGACGAAAAAGTAAAATTCCCTTAGGCTCAATGTTAAACTAAATCCGGGAATGGAAACCATGTTGGATGGCTTTCGGGGAAACCGAACACCAATGACCATTCCACCAAAGTTTAGTTCAAATTGGCTCAGCGGTTTCAGAGGAGTTGATGAAAATGTGAAAAGTTTACGACGACGATGACGACGACGGACGCAGAGTGATGAGAATAGCTCACATGGCCTTTTAGGCCAGGTGAGCTAAAAACTTCACGTAAATGATAAATTAAGAATTTTATCAGGGAAAACTCAACTCAATAATTAAATGGACAAGTGTGTCATCTGATACCAACAGTGTGCCTCTAACAATCAGGTCACACTGATCAAAATAGATTAGTCTGACAGATCAATTTAAAAGTCTGATCTTATGAAGATGACATGGTTATTGTAAATTAATAATTAACCTATTTATTCTTATATAAAAGATATTTCGCAGTAATGATCAGAAAGACCAACCACTACATGGCACTGGCAATTTTCAGGGCTTGAATAATCTTTAGTAACTCGAATGGTTCCTTGGAGATCGAGCCATCAAAGTTCTACTGTACCAGCAATTTTAGTAAATTCTTTCTAATATCATACTTTCAGTATATCTGAAATTAGTGATTAAGCTACCACTCCTAATGCTGGTAATAAATCTATTTAGCAAGTACCTTTGTACACTTCCGTGGTTTGTTTTTTTTCTTTTTTCTGCTAATATTTTTAGATTTTTCATCCTTTTACTTGATTTTATCTGCTTTTCCGTCTTTCTTTTTTCATTTGTCTCAATCTTTTTCTTCTCACCCTCTTTCCTTGCTTTCCTATTCTTATTTAATGATTTTTTGTTGTCTGTCAATTTTTTGACTTTGATCATATGAGCATTAATTGGTTCCCCATCTTGATCTATAGTAAGGCCATCTATAACTTGCTGTAACTTGTCACCTTCTAAATCTGCTGGTATCCTCCAGAATGCTTCCTGTATAAATTTAATGGCAAACATGTTATAAAATTTTATTGTTGCTCATTTAATTCAATCAAAATATGCCATCAAAGAAAAGAACTATAGGCTTCCAGGAGCCTGTGTTGCTCACGTGCATACAATTGCCAAACAGCCATAAAAGCAGTATTGAGAGGCTACATGATTGGTGACTTGGATCATAATGGACAATTTTTTGAAATAGGATCATCTACATGTAAATACCATAGTGCCAAAATTTATTTAAACTGGATCAAGTTTCACAGAAGACTTCATGATGTGAATTTATCAGTCTGGTCCTATGTTAGGCATTGATGGGCATCTTAGTTTACAGTCTTGGCCATAGAATATTATACAAATATCATTGCAGCCAATTTCAGTTCCCTTTTGCTCAGTAGTTTCAGGGTAGATTTTTAGGTGAATTGTCTCCATAAATCATGTGTTTAGAATACGAAACAGTAGCAGGGGCAGGTAATGACGTTGCCAAGAGATACCAATTGTGACATTGTATCTCTCAAGAAAAGCCCTTATAGTATCCTAAAATTTTTCTAATATATCTAAGTAATAATGACATGAACCCCCACTTTTTTCTTTTGCAAACATATTTCCATTACTTCAATGTAATGATACTAAATTTTGAATAAAAATTCAAAGGTGAATTTTTCTCAAAGTTACTGAAATTCATATTTTTTTTTATATAAGGTTTATACAGCTCATATGAATGAATTATAAGCATTGCCCATAGAATAAGAACCTTTCACAACAAACCACGAGAAAAATGTTATTTCCTTGCAAAGTTATACAAGGTTTTGTGAACGACCTGAAAATGCAAAATATTGTGGTTTGTATATATTTCAAAAGTACATAGCAAAAAGGCATTTGTGTCCAAATTTTATGAAAATGGCAATTTCAGATCCTTACTGTATCATATTCCCACAAGAAAGTTCAGGTTTCGATGCCATCTTGAAAGGTTGTCAGGGTCGGACACAATTATGAATAAAGGGCTTCGCTAAGCACAGCATTATACAAATGCAACATGTTGACAGGTAAACAATTAGCATAAGTTTAGACACACTATTATGCTTGACCCAATATTATAATATACATTACACAGAAATATTGGACCTATCACAAAAACCAGAAATCTATGATTACAAAGTTCACCTTGTTCCCCCTCTAATATTATTGTGTTGCTGTGTAGCTCCCAGAGAGCTTAGGTCGCTTGGTATTGGGGAATTGAACTTGGACGTAAAACTGAACCTAAGTCAATGAAGCACCATAAATAGGTCAGAGTAACCTTATTTGGGTGTGACGCTGTGTTACTCCCCGAAATGCACTCCAACACCAAGTAATATGATTGTAGGTCGCTTGGTATTGGAGAACTGAACTCAGACGTAAAACTTAACCTAAGTCAACTAGAAATGTCCTGAAAGGGACTAATACCTCCTGCAGCAACATGTCTGTTTTGAAGCCTACACAAAGTTCAAATCATCAAATTTTTCAAAGTACTTGGCCAAACTGAAAATCATGATAATAGGCACATCTCCATAATGTGATCTAACACTCCATAAAGTTTCATGAGAATCATGCAAGTAATGTAGGAGGAGTTGCAGATAACACATGGAACGAAGTTTTGTAAAAAAAAAATGCCTAAGTCCAAACAGCCATATCTTTTACATTTCTTGACCAAACAGAAATTCCTGACAATATGCTCCATATAGTGATCTAACACTCCATAAAGTTTTACGAGAATCATGCAAGTAATGTAGGAGGAGTTGCAGACAACACATAGAACAAAGTTTTGTAAAAAAAAAAATGCTTAAGTCCAAACAGCCATATCTTTTACATTTCTTGACCAAACAGAAATTCTTGATAATATGCACATCTCCATATAGTGATCTAACACTCCATTAAGTAGGAGGAGTTGCGGACAATGTTATTTCGGACAGACAGACTCAAACGTTTGTTCCTGTTCTGCCCACATGTCCTGTGTAAACATAATTAGTATGAATGTTGTTTTAGTAATTATAATTTATTTCCTGTTAAATTACCAAAAAATTCAGCAATTTAAAGAAATCAAGATGCAAAGTTTTGATGTTTTTTTCCCAATTTTAATGTTTAAAAAAATCATACAAACTTAAAAAAAGTATTATGTAAGAATTCTCTCTTTGAATTGAATTTGAATTCATTTTATCACATGTACTATCATTTTGATTTTAACTAATAATATACATAAATACAGTGGAACCTCTGTAAACCGAACAGCTGTGGGACCAGAGAAATCGGCCAGTTTTCAGAGGGTACGGTTTTAGGAGGTTCCAGAAAAGACGTATCTGATCCGGAGAGTGAAACCGGAAGTGTATTACAATGTATTATAACGATGTTGTAAAAATGTGCCTCGTGCTTACACATGTACATGTACCACGCGCATATTATTTTACTACAATTAATTGTTTTTAATTTCAATCCGACGTTTTTATTGATGCCTGATTATTGTTTGATTAACGACTTTCACATCTTTATTTAATTTAATGATGTCAATCATCGATCGATTAAGGATGACATGCATTACGGTTCACTGATTTTCCAGGTAATACATTGTATCGGCCGGTTTCTGGAGGTTAATTTGACAAGAATATATATGTTTTGTACCGGAAAGTACAGCGGGTGTTCGGAATTCAGACGGTCCGGTTTTCAGAGGATTTTTTTACTTGAATATATAGGCAAAAATTCCGGACCGAAACTAAAAGTTCGGTTTTCAGGGATTCCACTGTATTTATTTTGGCCAAATTTGATTCTAATATGACACTACTGTAGTCACTATCCAAGTTATTGAATTTGTAACGTGCTGAATACCAAAGCTAAGCTCTTGATATGTGTCCAGCATCAAAGATAATCTATTAATAATGTACATTGTCAAAGCCAAGCAGCCTATATAATCAGGAGAATTGCAAGGTCTTGTCAGTTTTAAACTGCAATCATGGCCCATGCACAAGTTGAAGTACAGTAATGTTTCTACATAATAAATATTGATCACAAAACAGCCTACCGTGGCTAAAATTACAGCATCAAAAACAACCATGGAGAGAGGGCATACTAGCGGTGCACTATAAAAGATTTCCCTGCCACGCTTACTACCAGGAACAACAGACCAGTTTACTGTTGTAACTATTGTCATGAATTTAATGTGCTATTATAATATGTTATAATAAGATAATAAACCAGAGGCTCCATGGAGCCTGAATCGTTCACCCGGATTTTAAGTGACCACAACTGACAAAGCACTTCTACATAAGATCTGTAAGGAATTGTTCTACTGTGCCCAGCACTACTAAAATAGATATGTAAAGAATTATTCCAATGTCCAATGTTAAATAAGTTCAGCTGTGGCAGCTAGCTTGGATTCCCATCGGCACGAAAACATAACTTTTGTAGCAGACATTTATCCAAGGATCTTCATGCAACAAAAACATTTCAATGAGAAACCAGAGTGAGTTATATTTTCCTAACCAATGTAGGTAAGGGAGATAATAAATTTATCTCCCTTTTAGCCTCAGGACAAAAGGGAGAGAATTTAATTATCACCCTTACCTACATTGGTTACGAAAAGATAACTCACTCTGGTTCCTCATTGGCTTAGTATTTTCTGACAAGACCAACTTTCTACAAATTTCCCCATATTGTCCAATGTAAAACTATGGTGACCATCTTGAATTTCAGATCAACATAAAAAACATAACTATTGCAGAGGTTTATAGATGCTTGTCCATACATAAAAATATTTCAATTGGCTTGGTAGTTTCTGACAAGAGGACCTTTGTACAAATTTCCCATAGGGTTCAATTTCATATTGAATTTCCGATCGGCACATAAAACCTACATTTTATAGTGGTCTATCAGATGATCATTCACACATCATAAACATTTCAATTTCCTTCATAGATTCTGACAAGAAGACCTTTATACAAATTTCCCCATAGAGTCCAATGTTAAACTTTGTCTGGCTGTGGCGGCCAACTTGAATTTCCGATCGGCACAAAAAACAATACCTTTTGTAAATCAATTCAATTGGCTCAGTAGTTTCTGACAAGAAGTGCTTTGAATCAAAATGAATTACTGTAAATTCGGAAATTATTGCGATGTTTTTATTATTGCGATAAATGCGACATGGTTGTAACCGCAATAATTTAAATTCGCATTTTGGAATTTTTTTTATATGAATGAAGTGTATTTTCTCAATATACAAAAATTAAAATCGCAGTTTAGTCTAAAAAGACAAAATTGCAATAATAAATGAACGCAATTATTTCTGAATTTACACTATCTGCCCCTCGCCTTTTAGGCCCGGTGAGCTAAAAATGAATATGTATACCATCTTGTTTATTTCTTCCATGAATTGTTCCTCTGATAAGAAAGACAAATGAAAGGATATGGGGGGGTGACATGAATTTACCAGCATACCGCCAAAAGCAACCACAGAAATATAAGTAGATATTTTAAATTCATACTTAGATATTGGGGCCTCGGTGGCCGAGTGGTCTAGGTAGTTCGTCATAACTATTAATGATCACTAGCCTGTCAACACTGCGGTTGTGAGTTCTAATCTCACTTGTGGTGGGGGGTGTTCAACTCCCACCTTAATTGACAAGGATTGCCAATTTTCCTACGAAAGGTCGGTGGTTTTCTCTGGGTACTCTGGATTCCTCTCCCAATAAAAATTGACTGCCGCGAAATAGCCAAATGTGCTGAAAACGGCATTACACCCCAACTAAACCAACAAAATACTTAGATACTGTGGATTCATTTATTTTCGTGGATACCAATTTTCGTGGATAGTGAAAAAAGGCATTTCGTGGGATATGTAAATTCGTGGATTGCTGGCTTAGAAAAAATTGTATAAAAAGTTGTTGAAATACTGAAATTCGTGGCTTGGCACATCAGATATCATGAACTGCGACAAAACGTGCCAATCAGATATTGATATTGTACAGTAAAGTACTGATTTTAAGCGCTTATAAAACAAAAGTCTAACAAACTAATTTATGAGAAAGTCTGTATTGTTTAGGCCTATTTAGGATTAATATTTTTCTTGAATGTCTGAATTTAAAAAAAAAACGGAAGTGAATTCCCCGACAATTTACACGCTCTAAATATTTTTAAATAAAATTGTTTGAGCGTTTGTATGTTACGAAAGACAAAATTAAAGAAACACTCTGTGGATATAACTGACTCATCATATGTCAGTATCCAAGTTCTCTGATTAGATCCAAGTAGAGTGTTTATACTTCGTTTATACTTCGTTTGCAGGGTATAATGAAGCACGATGAGTAGGTCAGTCCCCTAATTTTGGTGAGATGCATCCTCAAACCAAGTAATATGATTATAGGTCGGTTGGTATTGGAGAACTAATTAACACAGACTTAAAACTTAACGTAAGTCAATGAATTACAATAAGTAGGTCAGTGACCTAATTTTGGTGGGAGGCTGTGTTACTCCATGAGATGCACCCTGACAACAAGTACTATGATTGTAGGTCGCTTGTTATCGGAGAACTGAACTTGGGCATTAAACTTAATCTATAAGTCAATGAAGCACGATAAGTAGGTCAGAGTGACCTAATTTTTGTTGGAGGCTGTGTTACTCCCAAAGATGCATCCTCATACCAAGTAATATGATTCTAGGTCACTTTGTATGTTAAAACTGATTTTTGACCATGTAATATAGGTCATGTGACCTTCATCTTATGTCACATGGTCAGTCTCTTCAATGTGCACCTGCACACAAAAATATATGACCCCATGTAAACAACTAGTAACTGAGAACTGGCTGTGGACATGCATGCGAAAGCCGGAGGTCATCCATTAGTCCCTCAACTTTGTTGAGGCAAACTAAAAATTACATATCAAGCCACATTGCTTTTAGGAGAAGATCAAATTGTAAAAGTTTACAGACGGACAGATAATGGACGGACCACAGATTCCAAGTGATGACAAAAGCTCATATAGCCCTTTGCCCAAGGTGAGCTAAAAATGAGACTATGACATGTTGTAAGTAATAGACAAGTCACTAGATTTGTTCCAACCTGTTCTCCAGCAGGAGGTGAAATACCAATCTGTCCAAGAAATGACAGGAACATCTTATCTTCCATGGCTGTCTCATTTTCTTCTGTCAATGGTACAATAGGTACTGATACTTGGGAAGCTGTAATGTAACAATACAATAAATAACACGGTACAGCAGATATCAATACTTGGGAGGATGTAATGTAACAATAAAATAAACTAGAGGCTCTGAAGAGCCTGTATTGCTCACCTGGATTTAACTTTTCCACCTTCAGCAGGACTGAAAATTAGGTGTAGCAGTTAACTTAGCTGATTTTCCCATCAGGTACAATGTTAAACAAAATATGCTGTGGTGGCCGTCTTAGTTGACATTCAAGATTATCAAACACATTTCTAAAAGAGGACCATTGCTGCCATTAGTCTGGTTCCAAATGGCCAAGTTTAAGGTATGACGAATTGCAAATTAAATTTTCCCAAAGGGTCCTATATTAAACTAAGTTCAGCTTTAAGTTCAGCTTTGGTGGCCATGTTGATTGACAGGCCAGGTCAGCGGCTATAATTCTGAAAGAGGACCATCTAAAGATCATTGCTGCTAAGTCTGGTTCCAATTGGCTCAGAAGTTCAAAAAAAAAAGATTTTTTAATGAATTTTCATAGGGTCCAATGTTAAACTATGTTCAGCTGAGGCGGCCATCTGGGTTGACAGTCCAGGTCATCGGACACATTTCTGAAAGAAATCTAAGGACCATTGCCGCCAAGTCTTGTTCCAATTTGCTCAGTGGTTTAAGACAAGAAGATTATTTAATGAATTTTCTCATAATGTCCTACTGGTATGTTAAACTAAGTTCAGCTGTGGCAGCCATCTTTGTTGACATTCCGGGTCATCGGACACAATTCTGAAATAGGTCCACCAATGAACCATTTCTGTCAAGTTTGGTTCAAATTGGCTAAGTGTTTTCAGACAAGAATATTTTTAATGAATTTTCCCATAGGGTCCTATGTTAAACTAAGTTCGGCTGTGGCGGCCATTGAGGTTAACATTCTGGGTCATCAGACACAACTAACAGAGGACCATCTAAGGATCACTGCTGCCAAGTCTAGCGTACATTGGCTCAGTAGTTTCAGACAAGAACATTTTTAAATGAATTTCCCATAGGGTCCTATGTTAAACTAAGTTCGGCTGTGGTGGCCATCTTTGTTGATCATACAGGTCTTCGGACATAATTCCAACAGGGGACGATTTAAGGACCAATGCTGCCAGTCTTGTTCCAATTGAGTCAGTAATTTCATACAAGAAGATTTTTTAATGAATTTTCCCATAGGGTCCTACGTTAAACTATGTATGGCTGTCGTTGCCATCTTGGTTGATCGGACACAATCCTGAAAGAGGACCATCTAAGGACCATCACTGCCAGATTTGGTTCCAACTGGCTCTGTAGTTTCAGACTATAAGATTTTTAAATGAATTTCCCATAGGGTCCTATGTGAAACTAAGTTTGGCTGTGGCGGCCAACTTGATTGATTGTCCAGGTCAATGGACACAATTCTGACAGAGGACCATTTAAGGACCAATGCTGCCAAGTCTTGTTCTTATTGGTTCAGGTGTTTCAAACAAGAAGATTTTTAAATGAATTTCTCATAGGGTCCTATGTTAAACTAAGTTGGCTGTGGAGATGATCTTGGTTGATCCTCCGAGTCACCGGACACAATCTGAAAGAGGACCATCTAAGGACAATTGCTGCTAAGTTTGGTTGCAATTGGCTCAGTAGTTTCAGACAAGATTTTTAAATGAATTTCCCATAGGGTCCTATGTTAAAATAAAGTTTGGCTGAGATTGGCATAGTGGCTTCAGAGGAGAAGATTTTTAAAACTTTGATACCCATTTTTTCTATTTTTAGCTTGACTGCTATCTAGGTTGGAGGTTGAGGAAACCGGACGCAATTTTGTAAGGGGAAGTCAGATGAGCTAATAAAACTAGAGCTCTCAAGAGCCTGTACCGCTCACCTGATTTAACTATTCACCTTGAGCAGACCTAAAAATTTAAGTGTTGAAGTCAATTTGACTGGTTTTCTATAGGATTCTATGTTAAACTAATTCCAGCTGTGGCAGTCATCTTGGTTGACAGTCCAGGTCAACGGATACATTTCTAAAAGAGAACCATCTAAGGACCATTTCTGCTAAGTCTTGTTCCAACTGGCTAAGCGGTTTCAGACAAGAATATTCTTAAATGAATTTTCCTATAGGGTCCAATATTTTAAAAAGTTTGGTGTGGCAGCCATCTTGGTTGAAAATACGGGTGATCGGACACGTTTCTGAAAGAGGACCTCCTAAGGACCAATGCTGCCAAGTCTGGTTCCAATTGGTCAAGTGGTTTAAGACAAGAATATTTTTCAATGAATTTTCCCATAGGGCCCTATGTTAAACTAAGTTCCGCTGTGGCGGCCATCTTGGTTAACAGTCCGCATCATTAAACATACTTCTGAAAGAGAACCTCCTAAGAACCATTATTGCCAACTTTGGTTCCAACTGGCCTTGTAGTTTCATAGAACATTTTTGAAATTCCCCCCTCCCTTTTTTTTTAATTTTTACTAACAGCAGCCATGTCGGTTGGAAATCGGGGATGCCAGACATAATATTGGAAGGGGGCCACCCAAAGGACCATTCCACCAAAGTTTGGTCTAAATTGGCCTAGTGGTTTGAGAGGAAAAGATCTTTAAAGGAAAGTTTAAGCTGGATGCCGTCTTTAAAGGGCAAAAACTCCTATAAGGGGTTAATCAATGATTTTGGTCATGTTGACTTATTTGTAGATCTAACTTTGTTGAACATTTTTGCTGTTTACAATTTGTCTTTATCTATAATAATATTCAAGATAATAACCTAAAACTGCAAAATTTCCTTAAAATTAACAATTCAGGGGCAATAACCCAACAAAGGGTTGACCGATTCATCTGAAAATTTCATGGCAGGTAGATCTTGACCTGATGAACATTTTTACCACATGTCAGTTTTGCTTTAAATGCTTTAGTTTTTGAGATATAAGACAACAAGTGTGGACACACTACATGTCTCGCATGAATTTGGACATGGACACAAATTAATGATTATCTGATACGTGACATTGCAAGTCATAGGAAAATGTGTTAAAAGAAACAGTCATGGTCAGGTGACAATTTGTCTGAAAAATCTCATGCATGTCATTCAAGCCTAAAACAGTTTCCAAGGTGAGCTGACAGGTCTCAGACTGGTATGTACCCACCAAAAACTATCTTTATACCAACAAGAGTGGACACACAAAAATGTCTTCCCTGTCGAGTATTTCTAATGAAAGTAAATGCTATCAGTATTCGAAAAACAGAGCAAAACACAAAAACTTAACTATAACCACTGAACCATGAAAATCAGGTCAAGGTCACATGACACCTGCCAGTTGGATATGTACACCTTACAATCCTTCCATACACTAAATATAGTAGACCTATTGCATACAGTATTCGAAAAACAGGCCAAAACACAAAAACTTAACTATAACCACTGAACCTGAGGTCAAGGTCAGATGACACCTGCCAGTTGGACATGTACACCTTACAATCCTTCCATACACCAAATATACTAGACCTATTGCTTATAGTATCTGAGATATGGACTTGACCACCAAAACTTAACCTTGTTCACTGATCCGTGAAATGGGGTCGAAGTCAATTGAAAACTGTCTGATCGGGATGATGACCTTGCAAGGTACGCACATACCAAATATAGTTATCCTATTACTAATAATAAGAGAGAAATTAACATTACAAAAAATCTTAACTTTTTTTTCAAGTAGTCACTGAACCATGAAAATGAGGTCAAGGACAATGTACATATGACAAACGGAAACTTCGTAACATAAGGCATCTATATACAAAGTATAAAGCATCCAGGTCTTCCACCTTCTAAAATATAAAGCTTTTAAGTAGTTAGTTAACGCCGCTGCCGGATCACTATCCCTATATCGAGCTTTCTGCGACTAAAGTCGCAGGCTTGACAAAAATGGTGGGTCTATATATAAATGGGAAAAGAGTCGCTCAAGCCTAAAATTGAGGTCAATTTGAATATCGGTATTACAGCTACAGAAAAATGGACTTAATCATAAAAATGTGACTTAAGTCTGAAATTCAAGTCAAGGTCTCAGACAGCCATGTATTCACCATCTATTGACCAAATATGGTTGGTCTATGTATTGCAGCTGCTGAGAAATGATTATCCCAAAACGTGAAACAAGTCTTAGTCAGTTAAGCATGAAATAGAGGTCAAAGGTAAGCTTTTAGATGTTAAAGTGGTATATACTAAGAACTTCTATCAACCAAATACTGTGGGTCTTGTTACAAATGTAGTACACTTGCTGAGAAATAGCTAAATCATGAAAATGTATATTGTCACTCAAGCAAGTCAATTCAGGTCAATTTCAGCTTTGAGATGTTAGACTGGCATGAATCCACTAAGAACTGCCTATAGACCAAATATGATGGGCTTAGGTAATACAGTTGCTGAGAAATGGACTTAATCTAAAAAATTTAACACAAGTCACTAAAGCATGAAATTAAGGTCAGGGTCCAGAGACATGTGTCAGACTTGCATGTGTCAACTAAGAACTATCTATTGAACAAATACGATGAGTCTAAGTATTACAGTTTCAGAGAAATGGACTTAAATCGAGCAGATTTTACATTTATGTTTATGAAGTCGGTGAACCATGAAAATGAGGTCAGGGTCACAAGACAAGTATACTGGGGCAAAGCTTACACGATAAGCTATGTGTGAACCATAAATATTAATTGAAGGTATTATATATGCAAAGTTATTAAAGTTTTAAAAATGTTTAGGCCGCCGTCGCCGGAAAGTAACACCTATATCTCGCCTACGCGACTTTTCGTCGCAGGTGAGATAAAAACTGCAGTTTACCCCCATGTTCTATTTTCAGCCATGTGGGCCATGTTGGTTGGCAGACGGGGTCATCGGACACATTTTTTAAACTAGATATCCTAATGATGATTGTGGCCAAGTTTGGTTCAATTTGGCCCAGTAGTTTCAGGAGATTTTTGTAAAAGGTAACAGATGACGGACGACACACTCAAAGTGATGAGAAAAGCTCACTTGATGCTTATGGTAAAAGTTTAGCCAAAAATCATTACCTTTATTTACTGAGTTACCAAATGATCACAACTATTCCTCTAAACAGTTGTCAAAGAAAATATATGAAGAAAGTTTTACTATTTTATATAATTTTCTTTTTTTTAATTTTAACTTACTTCTGCTCTCCATAACACGTTTGAGGGCTCTTTGTACCCACTGTATCTGTGACTTGTATCCTAAAAACAAATGTTAATAAATTTACAGTAAAAATACTGCAAAAACAATGTGTGTAATTCAAGTCAAAATTGAACTGTAAGATTTTTGAAGATGTTTTATCCACTATCTGTCTGACACTTAACACACCTGCTCCTAAAATAAGCAACTTACATTGTAAACACAATATATAAAAGTATATGAAATTTTCCTTAAATTATGTTTGTTTGTTTAGTTGGGGTTTTATGCCGTTTTCGGCATATTTGGCGACAGCCAGTTTTTATGGGTGGAGGAAGCCGGAGTACCTGGGGAGAACCACCAACCTTTGGTAGGAAAATTGGCAATCCTTGTCAATTAAAATCAAACACACCCTGCCACAGGTGAGATTCGAACTCGCAATCTGAGTGTTGACAGGATAGTGATCATTAGTAGTCATGACAAACTGCCTAGACCACTCAGCCACCCAGGCCCCCCATTAAATCATGACTCAATGTATCATATTGAAATCACAAGAACATGATAAATTTCCATCCATTTGTCCAGAGCAGTACATACTATAAAACAGATGTAAATTTTAATCTGAGGCCTATATTTTGATTTTTCATTTTCAACATGGGCATTTATGAAAGTGGAAAAAAAATTAAAAAAAATCAATATAATTTTTTTTAAAAACATTAAGGTACGCATATAATTCTTTTTATTCATTAAGGTACAGATAAAATCTATAAAAAAAATTAAGTAGAGATAAATCTTTTTTAAATTCAGTTTTATTATGGAATGTATATTTTAGAATTCAAAAAGATATCTTCTTTTTGTTCTAGATTTGTCTATTCATGAAGTATCTTTAGAGATAAATGAAATGTCTATATTTTCAAAGAAAAGAGTCCATCAGCTGGTTCTGTTACTTACTGCATTGACATTACACACAATGTTTGTACTTAGGGTAATATGACATCATCAAAAGCCATGTTTTTAATGACTGATGTTAAACATTTTACATTAATGACTGATGTTAAATATTTTACAAACAAAATATGTATGCTGCGAAACAGCTCATACAACAATACGTATATAAGGAATGGGTGAGCTGTTACAAGGGCAAAGAAGGACTAAAAATTATAAAAGACAAAAGGCAAAAAAAAACTAAATGCAAACAACAAAACAAGGGCAACGTAAAGCGTGGCATATTCTCACCATGAAAAATTTGACCCAGGAATTTGTACATTTACAAGTGTTCACAAGGGTGTAGAAAGAATTTACAAGTTCCACATTTGGAACTATGACCTTGAATATCAATAGGGTTTTAGATATTCATAAGACTAAGAATGCAAACAACAGTTTTGTATAAAAATTCCAGTGGTTTTTCCTTAAATATATTATGTCATAGTTATGGAATTCCCTCTATTTATAAGTTCTAGATATTGATTTCTGATTGTTTTTGGGTTTCATTACTTAACTTAGAGTCTTGGCTTATTTCAAGTTTAAAAAAATGCATGAAATGTAAACTAGAGTCTCAGTGGACTAAGCCTGTATCGCTCACCTGACAAAATGCTTCTACAAACTTCCATTAATTCTTTGGTTGAATTTGATTCAAAAGTTTCAGAGCAGATGATTAAAATATGTTTTTCTCATAGGGTCCAATGTTAAAAGTATTTCCCCTCTGGTGGCCATGTTTTTCTCAGATTTGAACATAATGAGCCAACTTTGTAAAGTACCTTCCATACATCATTCCAGTACAGTTTTATTCAATTTGCTATTATAGTTTTAGAGAAGATGATCAAAATATGTTTTTTTCCAGAGGCATGTATGTTAAACTATGTTCCTGCTGTCAGCCATGATGTTTGTCGCATTCTAACGAAATGAGCAATCCCTCTAAAGGACCTTCCATACATCATTCCAGAACAGTTTGGTTAAATTTGCTCAAGTAGTTTCAGAGGAGATGAACTTTAACATGTTTTCCCATAGGGTCCAATGTTAAACTATGTCCTGCTCTGGCAGCCATGTTTTTTGGCGGATCGGAAAAATTTCGGCAGTCTTAGTAAAGGACCATCCATACATCATTCCCGTAAAGTTTGGTTAAATTTGCTCCATTGGTTTTAGAAGAGATGATCAATATGTGAAAGTTTATGGACGACGGACGGACGACGGACGCCAAGTGATGGCAAAAGCTCACATGGCCTTTAGCCAGGTGAGGTAAAAAGTAATTTTTTTCAGAAAAGTTTTATTAATGGGAGAATGTACCCTGAACTTACATGTGCTGAAACCAGTTGAATGTGTACTTTGGAAAACACATATACTCAATTCTCTAAATTATGCAAGAATCCTTGTTAGGATGCTCTGAGGTTGGTCTGTTTTTGAAATATTTAAAGAGGGGAGGCCTATTTTTTGTCAGTTATCTTTCTGTAATGGTAAGAATTTGGAAAGGATTTCCTTAAAAAAAAATTATATACAGTGAAAGCTTGAAGAAATATGTTTTATTTGATATATGGTTGTCTATGGGTATATGATAGCCAATTGTCCAGCTATCAATCTTTTGAGTATGTTCCTTCAATTCATGACGTCATGAAAAGTACTAAGAAAAACTGTTGTGTGCACTCTTAAAGGGTTTAATAAGGCTAAGATTTGAACAGTATTATGGTTATGAAGCTCATGTATTGTATTGTTTATGCATTACACAGATAGAATTTCATGTACCAAGAGTGGTATTTAATGCATTATTATGTCCCATCTGGCCTTAGCAACCAAAAATAACAGATTCAAAGTAATAACTTGACGTAAAGTTTGAAGACGTCATACTATTTATTCGCAGTTTTTGAAGCCAATTACAGTTTAAGATGATCCATTGCACTTAATGTATGCAGATTTTTTTCGCATAAATATTAGGAAAAAAAATGAAAGAACAAAAAGCAAAAATAAACTTTATTTCCATTTCCCTGGTAAAAATTAGCGTCAATAAACTATTCCATAATTACACTGTTATTCAATTCAAGTAGAGGTTGGCATTCCTTTTTTTTTTCCATTTGAACCTTTTTTTAACAATAAAATTTGTTTTTTTTTTCATGTATTTTCAAAAAATTAATAAAATCTTTAAGTATACAAGCATAAAACAGTTCACAAGAGAGAAAAATGCTCATATTAAATCAACATATGTCAAATTTACATTTTATGTCATTGTCTGTGAGTTATGCCCCAGGGTATCAAAACCATCTCCTTTGAATATTTGTTAATCTTTTGAGTATGTTCCTTCAATTCATGATGTCATGAAAAGTACTAAGAAAAACTGTTGTGTGCACTTTAAGTATGTGCCAAGTTTGGTCGAAATCCCTTAAAGGATGTTGAGTCTAGAGTGTTCATAAGGGTGTTATGGAATTTACAAGTTCCACTGTGACCTTGACCTTTGACCTTGAAAATCAATAGGGTTCTAGATATTCATAAGGACTAAGTATGTGCCAAGTTTGGTCAAAATCCCTTGAAGGATGTTGAGTCTAAAGTGTTCACAACGGTGTTAGGGAATTTACAAGTTCTACTGTGACCTTGACCTTTGACCTTGAAAATCAATTGGGTTCTAGATATTCATAAGGGCTAAGTTTGTGCCAAGTTTGGTCAAATCAGAGTGCATAAATCATATTAATGGTCCTGGCATCCATGTTTTTGAATTTCGGATCAGCACCAAAAACATCAATTTTGTTAAGGACCATTTTCTGATCATTCAGGCATAATATTACTACCATCTATCATCTATCATACGGTTTCTGACAAAAAGATGTTTGTATGTGTTTCATCCCATGTTAAATCTGTCCCATGGTGGTGGCCATTTTGAATTTCAGATCGGCACAAACAACATAAACTTTGTAGAGGCCATGTAAGGATCATTCCTGCCATATAACAATTCAATTGCTTTTGCAGTTTCAGAGAAGATGATTTTTGAAATTTCAGCCAATCAGAGTGCACAAATGGCCCTGGCAGCCATGATAAATAAACTTTGTAAAGGACCATCCAATGAACATCCCCACCAAGTTTGGTTCCAATTGGTCATGGGGTTTTGGAGAAGATTGAAATGTGAAAAGTTAACAGACGGACGGATGTAAAGCGATGGCAATGGCTCACATGGCCTTTTAGGGGGTATAATTTAAATGTGGTTGTAAATTGAAAGAAATGGTTTTATCTAAAATCATTGACAACTGACTGGCACTGGACTGCTGGGGATCACTTGGCAACGGACTAATTGTGCTTATTATTATCATTATTAAGAGTTAAGAGAAAGAAAAGCTTGTGACTGAACAGACCAAAAAGAAGAAAACATGATGCTACATATTTATGTATTTATGATTATAATTCAGATGCATGATATCAGCATTAGAAATGAACTACATTCTCGTATCCTGCAGTTACATTCATTTTTTACATCGGTAATTTGTGTGTTATTGAATTAATTGCATTAATTTTCCTATTTTTTGTCAGTTATCTTGGAATTAGTAGGGACTGATTTCATTGGGGGAAAATCTGAATCTGTTATTAACTTTTAAAGAAAGATACAGCTTGCATTTGTAGAAACACAATACCATATTTTGTTATGCCGAAATGGTAAAAATTAAAAGATTTTTTTTCATCATGTGACTAATATTTGTAAACAGTTATGAAAGCATGGATGGGATATAGCCTTCTTAATTGTATTTGAAATAGCTTAACAAAACCTGTTTCTCTTTGATGTGATCTTTTCAGCAAGTTTTTCACTTGTCTGATTTCAGTGTTTCGAAAGATTTGTTGTACAAGTTTTTTTTATATGAAATGTGCAGAAATATTTCACTTTTTCTATGAAATGTTTTACCTTTTTGTAGGAGATTTTTTATTACGACAGTCATGTCTACACTAGATAATGTCTCTGCTTCATTTTCTTTATCACTGATATCTGTGACCTCTTCCTCATTCTCTGAACTGGATTCTGTAAACAGAAATACTATTAATAGAATAGAGAATGGAAACGGGGAATGTGTCAAAGAGACAACAACCCGACCAAAGAGCAGAAAACAGCTCAAGGCTACCAAAGGGTCTTCAATGCAGCGAGAAAACACTCCCCTAAATAAATTGATACATAAATAAATAAACAAGTGAATAAATGGTCGAGACAATTCCGGGTGGATGGATGAATTATTGTTTAACGTCCAGTGGCAACCAGGTGCATATCAGGACCAGAACATGTTGATATGATAATGAATATGATCCCTGCTTTGTACTAGACCGACACGCTAAGTCGGATTTTTAATGTGCTAGCTCACGAGGTAACTGTCCGCAGGAAGACATATCACCTCACTCGGACATATTATAATGACTCCAAGCCGACCAGTCTTTGCTCTTACTCCTAGATGCCGCGTGCTTGGCGGAGAAGCAGCAAATACCAATTTTAATATCTTTGGTTTGACCCGGTTGGGGATCGAACCCGCGACCTTCCGCACTCGGGGCAAGCACGCTACCTGGCCCTTTAACAATAATGTATACTAGTTCAGCAAAATGGACGGTATATTAAACTCTGAAACATAAAAATGAACCAAAATTTAAAAAAAAACACAAGACAAACATGTTTTGTGTGATCTCAACCCTCACCCTATACCTCTAGCCAATGTGGAATAAACAAACATACAGTGACACACACAGTAAAACTCAGTTCAAAAGACGTCCGAGTCCGATGTTAAAAAAGGTAACACAATAAACTAAGCAAAATGACAATGATCAATATATATTAACAAAGGACTACTAGCAGTTACTGACATGCCAGCTCCAGACCTCAATTAAACTGATCGAAAGATTATGTCTATATCATACAGAAAATCAGCCACAATCCCTCCTGTTAGGGGTTTAGTATCATGCCATCATAAATTATAAAAGAAGAACATAACCCGAATCATGTCAATAACTGGTTTTAGAATAAATGTGTTTATTTCCGATGCAAAGACCCAATGAGTGAACCAATATTAATTCCAAACTAGAGGCTCTCAGGAGCCTGTATAGCTCACCTGGATACACCACTCTGCTGGCATAGGATGTAATGTGGACCTGTCAGATAGTTTTTAATGGGGACTATCCAAGAACAATTGTAAATTAGTTTGGTTCCAATTGGTATAGTAGTTTCATAAGAGTCAACTGTTAAATCATGTTCCCTGCTGGCAGTGTTCTTTCAGTTGGAGCATACGTGTTGGATACAATTTTTTAAAGGGGACCACCCAAGGATCATTGTAACCAAGTGTGGTTCCAATTGGTACAGTAGATTCAGAAGAGAACTTAATTGATCTTTTAATACATTTCCCCATGGGGTCCAATGTTAAACTATGTTCCCTGCTGGTGGCCGTCTTGGATCAGGTCTGAACATGTCAGATACAATTTTTAAATTGGACCATCCAGACTATTGTGACCAAGTGTGGTTCAAATTAGCCCAGCGGTTTCAGAGAAGATATCTGAATACATTTCCCCATTGGGTCAAATGTTAAACTATGTTCCCTGCTAGTATCCATCTTGGATCAGGTGAGTGTCCAATGTTAAACTATGTTCCCCTGGTGGCCATCTTGGACCAGGTATGGACATGTCCGATACCATTTTTAAATGGGACCAAAAGACAATTGTTCAGAGAACAATTGCAAGGTCTTTCCCGTGTCAAATTGCAATTAAGGCTATTAAGCATGACTGTTGACCTTCTATTTTGACTTGTAAAGTCAAAATATAGGACTGTCACAATAACCTTGACCATTGACCTTCGATTTTGACCTCTACAACTCTAAAATAGGTCCCTGAACATAAATATATATGGTTGCTAGGTACTTTTACATCGGTTGCTAAGGGCTTTTTCGATGACCTTGACCACTGACCTTCCATTTTAACCTCTATGGCTCTATAATAGGGTCCTGAGCATAAATATATATGATTGCTAGGTACTCTTCCATCGGTTACTAAGGACTTTTTCAATGACCTTCACCCTTGAACTTCCATTTTGACTTCTATGGCTCTATAATAGTGTCCTGAGCATAAATATATATGGTTGCTAGGTACTTTTCCATCTGTTACTAAGGACTTTTTCAATGACCTTGACCAATGACCTTCCTTTTTATCTCTACAGCTCTAAAAAAGATTCCTGAACATAAATATATATATATATATATATATATTTTCTTCATATCTATAATGGTTTTCGAGATATAGTATAAATCAAACATGTGTCAAGGGCAGTAACTCCTATATGGAGTCATCGTAGAACTTCAGTTCTAATGAGACAAATTTAGATCTTGACAAGATAAACATTTTTCCCAATACATTTCATCAGCTATCTCTTAAGGTTTCTGAGTTATTTCGATAACAAGCTCTGTGGTCAAAGGTCAAGGTCAAAATTGAGATTTGACCTTGACCCCTTTCAATAGCTTATTTGGTCCTATGACCAATAGTGAAAGTCCCATGCTTGTACATGTCATAGTTTTCAAGTAAAAAATTTTAGCGAAAACTGCTTTTCATTAAGGGGACATAACTCTTATTACAACATTTGAAATCCTTTCGGTTTTGTGTCATGAAGCATGCAGTCGATAAACCGAACACTTTTGCAATTTAAACTTAACTTCTATCTCTTATAGTTAATGAAATATAAGGCAAAATATATTAAAATGTTGAAAATTTGACAAAGAAAGGGCAATAACTCCAAGATGGGTATTCTGATTTATAACACAATTAGAGGGTATGTTGATCTTGACATGCTGAACATTTCTCCAATAAAACTTCACCTCTATCTCTAATACTTTTCAAAATATAAGACAAAATGTATACAAAATTTGAAAATTTCACAAAAAAAGGGCAATAACTCCAAGATGGGTATTCCAATTAACTTCAAAATTGCAGGGTAGGTAGATCTTGCCATGTTGATCATTTTTACCCCATGTCAGATTTACGATATCTGTACTGGTTTTTGAGTTATTAACCAAAAACAGCAATTTACTCCTATGTTCTATATATAGTAACAGTGGCCATGTTGTTTGGTCCTTGGACTCATCGGATACAATTTTGAAACTAGGTACCTTGGTGATGATTCAGACCAAGCTTGTTTCATATTGGCCCAGCAGTTTCAGAGGAGAAGATTTTTTAAAAAGTTTACGCCGGACGATGGACGACGGACGGACGCCGACGGACGCCAAGTGATGGCAATAGCTCACATGACCTTTCGGGTCAGGTGAGCTAAAAATGCCATCTTTAATGACTTGACAACAGTATCGTAACTACATCCCTTGTTGATTAGTCTGTTTAAAGTAATTGATTAGCTTTTCAGGTGAATAATGACATTTTTGTGCTTTGTATAGAATATTACCATAAAAGATGGGAAATACCTAAACATACAAGATGTTTGCACGTTGATTTATATTTACGAATGAGGTCCTTGAACCAATGATAAAATTTAGTAAAAGTTTTGACAAGTTTGTGATATCAAAGTCCCTGGCTTAAGTTTTCAGTAATACAGAGATTTCTTTCGTTAAAATAAAAAATGTTGTTACATAATTGAGCAATCCAACAAGTTGAGATATAAAAACACCATGCGATGGTGCCAAGGGAACATCGCCATCTAAAAACGGATAATTAACAATAGGAAATGAAAAATCATCTCACTTATCGTAAATTTTAGTTTTAAGCTTCCCATTAGAGATATAAATATCAAGATCCAGGAAAGGGCAGTGTTCAGTGTTAGTATTAGCTTTATTTAAAGTAAGTTCAACAGGATAAATCTCTTTAGTGTACATACTGAAGTCGTCATTATTGTTTGTTTTTGTCACAAACACATATGTCTCCCAACTTTCTTTTTGTATCATTCTTCATTCAAGTGTAAACTTTATGAGATTTTGCACTCATAAACTTTTCTGATGGACAAACGGTTTAACAGGATAAAAATAAACAGTTGCACCACAAGCGCATGATACGCCCGTTGTCTTGTGAAAAAAACATAATAAATGTTTTTGGAATCCTCCTTTATTTAGTGGAGCTGCTGGTGGGATGTATATGGAAACCTGGCAAAACATAAGCGTGTAAACTTTTAAGCAATAGAGATACAGAACGAAATGTGACCAAAAAAGTTCAATAAAAATTCAATAACTCAAAAATAAAATAAAGAATCATCACAAAAAGGTATACAGATCTTCAGATTAATATAACTAAGAAGTGTGTAAAGTTTTAAGCAATAATCATAAATTGTTTTTGAGATACGGCGCGACATGTGAAACCCCACCCTTTTTTTTTTTTTACAAAAAACTCAAACTCTAAAATAATATTTTGAATCATCACCAAAAAGTATACATCAATTAATGAACAAGAGTGGACACACTACATGTCTCGCCTGAGTATGCACATGGACATTTTGCACGTCAAAGGAAAATGTATTAAAAGAAACTGAGGTCAAGGTCAAAAGGCAGGTGTCATATTGACATGTATCCACTAAGAATATCTATTGACCAAATATGGAGGGTTTAGGTATTAAAGTTGCTGAGTAATGGACCTAATCTCAAAAAAGTGACAAAGTCACTCAAGCATGCAATTGAGGTCAAAGTCCATAGACTTGCATTTACCCACAAAGAACTATCTATAGACCAAATACAGTGGGTCTAGGTATCATAGTTTCTGAGAAATGGACTTAACCACAAAAAAGTGACAAAGTCACTCAAGCATGAAATTGAACTCAAGGTCCCAAACAGGATGTCAGACTGACATGTACCCACCAAGAACTATCTACTGACCAAATATGGTGGGTGTAGGTATTCTAGTTGCTGAGAAATGGACTTAACTATGAAAAAGTGAAAAAGTCACTCAAAGATGTAATTTGAGGTCAAAGTCCATAGACAGGTGTCAGACTTGCATTTACCCACAAAGAACTATCTATAGACCAAACACAGATGGGTCTAGGTATTACAGTGCTGAAAAAAGGCCTTAATAAAGAAATTTGGATGAAAGTCACTCAAGCATGAAATTGAGGTCAAGGTCCACAGACAAGTGTCAGAACGGCATGTAACACCAAGAACTATCTACAGACCAAATATGGTTGGCCTAGGTATTACAGTTTCTGAGAAATGGACTTAACCACGTAAAAGTGACAAAGTCACTCAAGCATGAAATTGAGGTCAAGGTCACAAGCCAGGTGTCAGACTGACATGTACCCATAAAGAACTATCTATAGACCAAATATGGTTGGCCTAGGTATTACAGTTGCTGAGAAATGGATTTAACCACGAAACTTGGACGCAGATTTTAAATTCATGTTTATGAAGTCAGTAAACCATGAAAATGAGGTCAGGGTCACAAGACAAGTATACTGCCGGAAACCTTATACGACAAGCTACCTTGTGGACCATAAATCTTAATTGTAGGTATTACATGTGCAAAGTTATTAAAGTTTTAAAAGTTTACGTCGCCGCCGCCAGCAGAAAGTAATACCTATATCTCGCATCCGAGACAAAACCTGAAATTGTTATAGACAAGTGTGATTTTTTAACTAGAGGCTCCCAGGAGCCTGTATCACTCACAAGGATTTTATTTGCCATTTAAGTTAAAAATTGGTATCAATGGACACAATTAAAAAAGAGTAACACTTATTATGGCTAATTGTAAGCATGTGCTGTTGCAGTGTCAGTCATCAGTAACAAAGTAACACCACTTGGTTAGTAAGTACCTCACAATGATCATTCATTACAAGTTTAAAATCTATGCTTCAAATAGTTTCAGAGAAGATAAAACTATGCCTCAAATAGTTTCCCAGAAGATCTTCGAAATATAACCTGGAAAGCAGTGTGGGGCCTAGCAGCCATTGGCATTCCAGTGGAATGTACTCCTCTCCTCATCGATCTGTTTCTGTACTTATATAAAGCAGACTTCATTCAAGGGCTACTACGTGAAAACAAAAAGAAACTAGCCCAATCCTTTAATTTCACTTTTCCTTATACAGATGACATGTTGTCGTTTCCAAGACTTTCTACATCTCATCTAATCTAAGGCCTTTTATTTTTAATTAATTGGTTTACGGATTTTTTTTTTTAAAAATTGGGTTGGTCTGTCGGGAGAAAAAAGAAAAAAAAAGAGGGGAAATCATGTACTTCTGAACAATCTTTGTTATATTGCCAAATATTGCAAAATATCAGTTAATTCCCTCTTTTGAAACCCAAATGTCAGAACATCTATCTTGGAAGGATTTGTTCAGTAGACCGTTCCCTTTTTAAGGGATCCGACTCGTCAATTACGACAACTTAAAAATGAGTGGATTCGATATCTTACGGAATCAAGATATTCATACAAAACGAACTTAAAAGCCGCATTGATTCTATTACGAAATTCGTTTCATAAAACTTGTTTCGGAAATTGGCATCAACTAACGTCTATAAATAGATATTTTTTTTGGATCATGTTTACAAGTATTTTTATTGATGGGTAATCTATTTTTAGACGAATTGGAATATAATCTTTTATGAAATTTTGATGCAAAAAGGATTTTAATTTATTTTTATTTTTGGGATGGCTGATTTCAGAGGATTGGCGGTAATAAAAAACCAAAATTTTCAATTTCATTTTTTTCCTTCAAATCGGCAAAATCGGGTCGGCGGATCCGTAAACCAACTAATTAAAAATAAATGGCCCAAGTGAGCTTGAAATTAAAGATACTACAGATACATGGAAGTCCACAACATATTTGGATTTGTTTCTTGAAATAGATAATGAGGGACACTTGTGACTAATTTGAACTTCACGACAGGTGCCATATATGGAACAGGAACTGCTTATCCTTCTAAAGCACCTGTGTTCACTCCTGGCTTTTATAGGAAAAAAAACAACAAAATGGCTAAAAGGAAAGGTCAACAATGACATACCAATCAATCAAAGCAACCTGACTGACAGAACGCCGGACAAAAAATAACATAAAAGAGTACAAAACAACAACAGGAATACAACAGACAAGACAGAGAGTCAGGATAGTATCTCTTGGTAAAGACACTGAATAGTGGTTTTTATAGGAGTTTGTGTTGTTCATTGTTTTCTACTTTTCAGTGTTTATTCATTAGTCTTCCCAGGTTTGTCTGTCTAATGGATTGCGTTTTTTTTGGTTTGTTACTTAGGTATATCTCTCCTCTTTGTATAGTCCATGGTTACATTAAACCCGTAAATTAAGGGTTTTCTAGTCTTTGCTGCTCTGTCATTACTAACAGAACTAGCAAAACTAATTGTTTTCCTTTAAAAATGAGACTTTTTATTGTGATAACTATGACATGTAATAGAAAATGAGACAGTGGTATTGAGACTTACCATTACTATCAGTACCTAACTTGTCATTCCTAACAACACAACCATCATCTTCTTCATAATTATCCCCAGAATCACTCTCATAATTATCACCTTTGGACTTCTTACTTCTCTTCTTATATAATTCCTTTTTATCATTAACCAGTCCAAAACTCAGTAACTTTTCTATTACTTTAGGTTTAGATCTTTTTACAGTCATAGCTGATATTATATTACCAACAGGATCTAAAAATAGACACAGTGATACTTTGCTTTATAGGAGAACATCTGAAGTCTTGCTTAGGTTTCAATTTTCTCAACTTGTTCTCAACTCAAATACAGACCTATCAGATTAGAATTTAGCATTTGAGGAAAATATCAATCTAATGTATTTTATGGCCCTGGTGTGACCTAAATGTACTTAATCACACATTACCAATCAAAAAATTTCACAAACATAAAATCTTTTTCAACCAGAACTATGCAGAAAAGGATGAATATCCTTCTGAGCATGGATCCGGAAATTTCATCAGCCTCTGCCAGACATTATTTTGATAAAAATGAATTGTCAGTTTACACTCTTTTTATCAATCTCAACACAAGACCTTATTTCATACAACTGTTGTTATGCACGATTTATAAATGTTTTGGGTAAAACCTTAAATAAATGTTGTTCATATGTATCAACTCTTTAACATTCTGTGTGGCATTGTTTGTGTATTGATAATTTCGATGTTATACGTGTCTTCTTCGACGTCCGCGTTTGGTACGTATAAATCGATCGATATGGAAATGGACTACACAACGGAGTAGAAATGAACTAAATAAATGACTAAAATATATTAAAGTTAAAAAACTTTGAAATCACTATATGAAAAGTCTTCCCGAAAGATGAAATTTTTATTTCTTTTTCATATTTAATTACAACGATTCGCGCATGCTCAATGAACATTTTCTATAAACTACACATGCAGAAAATGGCAACAATGTGGAAATCTATAAGTTTTGCCAAGTTAAAACTACTAAGGAATTTATCTTCTCAAGTTTGTTATTGTGAACTGTTAGATTGTCCGAAACATACCATGTAATGGATTTTTTTTAATTTCAAAGTAGAAAGGGGTGGAAAATGCCTGATGAATGACCTCGACTGAACTTTTGGAAATTGTTGAGAGGTGTACATTAATTATAATTAAGCGTCATAAAAACACAGACACCTTTGTTAAATACTGTACTGAATAGTAATTGCTGTAAAAACAGTTTGAAAAGATCAGTCAACTATAGAGAGGAAATGACCTAAATGAGGTATCCGATCTGCCGAACTTCGAAATTTTTGTATCGCGACTTTTCAGTATATCTTTTTATTAAAAAATAGAAATTTTGTACGTCTGTTTGACCCTTTTTATGACCGGGCAAATAAACATTTCTCCGGTCATGTCCGGAAAATAGAAGGCTTTCTGGATCCTTGCTTCTGAGCGAGTTGGACCCACCCTAAGGATGAATATCCTCCTGACCGAGTTGGACCCATGCTAAGGATGAATATCCTTCTGACTGAGTTGGACCCATGCTAAAGATTAATTTGAAAGTAACTTTAAAGTGAAACAGATCTGAATATAACTTTCATTTTGCAAATTTGTGCAAATTTCCAAGTGTATTCTACAAATGATTGTGGATATCAAATGCATGCTTGATTGCTCCAAAATTTCTCATTCACAAGTACAATGAAACTAGAGCCTCTCAAGAGCCTGTATCATTTGCCTGGATTTAACTTGTCCACCTTCAGCAGGACTGAACATTTATCTTGGCTGGTTTTCCCATAGGTACAATGTTAAACAAAGTTAGGGTGTGGTGGCCATCTTAGTTGACATTCAAGGTTATCAAACACAATTCTGAAAAAGGATCATTGCTGGCATTAGTTTGGTTTCAAATGGCCAAGTTTAAGGTATGATGATCTGCAAATTAAATTTTCCTATATGGCAGCCATCTTGGATTTCACATCAGCACAAAAAACATATAAATTCTAGAGGACAATGTTACACATACCAAATGCCCCCAATATAAATTAGACCAGTGAATTGCTCGCTTACAGACTATTCTTTTATCTGCATTCAAATGTGAACAGGATGGACTAAAAGTCAACCAGACAAGAACCAGAGGCTCCATGGGGCTGAATAGCTCACCTGGATTTTTAGTGACCACAACTGACAAAGCGCTTCTAGATAAGATCTATAAGGAATTGTTCTACTGATAGTGCCCAGGACTTCTAGATAAGATATGTAAAGAATTCTTCCAGTGTCCAATGTTAAGTCCAGTTGTGGCAGCTAGCTTGGATTCCGATCGGCACGAAAACAACTTTTGTAGCGGACATTTATCTAAGAATCTTCATGCAACAAAAATATTTCAATTTGCTTAGTATTTTCTGACAAGAAGTCCTTTTTACAAATTTCCCCATAGGGTCCAATGTAAAACTAATCCGGCTGTGGAGACCATCTTGAATTTCAGATCAGCATAAAAAATATAAATATTGTAAAGGTCCATCCAAGGATTATTCCTGCAACAAATCAATTCAATTGGCTCAGTAGTTTCTAACAAGAAGAGCTTTGAAGATAAGTCAAATCAGAATGAATTATCTGCCCCTGGTAGCCATGTTGAATATTCGATCAGCACAAAAAACTTTTGTACAGAACCAACCAGTTAACATTCCTGCCAAGTTTGGTTAAATTTGGACTGGTAAGCTAATTAATATGTAATATTTTAAAAGTGACCCTCCCCAAAAAATGGTTCCCATTTCATATTTTTCTGATAATCAAATTCATACAGATGAATGGAAAACTTCATTCAAATTTAAAGAATAAACAAAACTAGAGGCTCAAGTGGTGAGCCTGTATAGCTCACCTGGGCATCCTTTTTAAAATATATCATATTTGTTCATTTATCTATTGAATTTCAGATAATTTTTTTTAATTTAACCAATCAAAACTAACAAATTTGCCTTTCGAAGCCAACCAAGGAGAAATATTAATAAGGTCCTTCCATAGCGACAAAACAGTGGGAAAAGTCCATAAATTTGAAATCCAAAGGAAAAGACAAAATCAGGAGAATGGAACATAACAATGATACATGTATAACTAAAAGAACTACAGGCTCCCATTCCAGGAGCCTGTATCACCAATCACCTTGATTCAATTTGCCAATCAACAGCCATAAAATCATTAACCATCCGATCCGATATTGCCATTGGCAGCCATCTTAATTCTTCATCATAGGAAAATTATCATTGCTGCCAAGTTCAGCTTTCCTTTGCTCAGTAGTTTCAGAGTTAGCATTTCATGTTATCAGACACAATTCTGAAATAGGGCCATCTAAGGACAGTCCATGTGATCAGACACAAATCTAAGAGGACCATCTAAGGACCATTACTGCCAAGTCATTGAATTACTGATTTCAAACAAGAAGATTTTTTAATTGAACTTTCCCATATGGTCCTGGGTTAAACTAGGTTCGACTATGGCGGCCATCTTGGTTGACAGTCCAGGTCATCCAACACAATTCTGAAAGAGGACCATAGCTGCCATGTGTAGTTCAATTGGCTCAGTGGTTTCAGGCAAGTAGATTTTTCAAATTTTTCTGTAGGGTCCCATGTTAACATGTTTGGCTGTGGTGGCAATCTGATTGACAGTGTAGGTCACCAGACACAATTCTGAAAGAGGACCACCTAAGGACCTTGCTGCCATGTCTGGTTACATATGGCCATGTATTTTCATAGATTTTAAAAATTTATCCAACCTTCATTCTATTTTTAGTAACAGCAGCCATGTTAGACATAAGTTGGGCATGCCAGACAAATATTTGGAAAGGGGCCACCAAAGGACCATTCCACCAATGTTTGGTCCAAATTAAATTTAAATTAAACTTTACAATGACGGTGCAAAGTGATGGCAATAGCTCATATGGACCGTTGGCCTTTGGTCCAGGTAAGCTTATAAAAAACAGGGCTCACCAAACTGGGCGATTAGGGCAATTAAGTCGCCTAATGCTCGCCAGTCGTCCTGTCATCGGCTCCAGAGCGACAAATGAGTCGCCCTGTGTTTTTAAGTAAGGCGCCTCCGAACAACGTACGTAATCAGCTGCATCTGAAGACTCTTATTTTCATTAAAAATCCGCCATTTTTTGTTTTCTTGGAGATCAATGGGGAAGGGGAAAGAAATGACAAAAAGTAATGGCGGCAATCGGAATTCTCGTGATTTTTCATTGGTGACGGTGTTTTTTACCGACCGGTAACAATATGTAGACCTTATTTAAAAATGGGAAAGAAACGACAAAAAGTAATGGCGGCAATCGGAATTCTCGTGATTTTTCATTGGTCACGATGTTTTTTACCGATTGGTAACAATATGTAGACCTTATTTAAAAATAAATTTAGCGGATTTTGACATATCTATGTACAAATGGAAATTTTATCAATACATGTATTGATTATTAAGGTATTCAAGCAAGGTGAATGGGAGGATTTTAAGAGTATGTTTGAGAAGAAATAATAGTAAAGATTAAAGATAAATAAATATTAAATGGCAATAATAAATAAGTTGTGTCAAAAGGTACAAATATTTTTGCTCATATCTGTAACAGAAATTTTCTTCCAAGTTCAGAGCACCACTGCATAATTTCATTTTTTTTTTTTTTTATTTCAAATTATATTCGTCAGCAAGGACGTATAACTAATTGAAATTACTATTGAAATCCTTGTCGTCAGTATTTTAACCTTTTCTCTGCCACCGGGCCGATTGGGCCGATTTCAAAACTTTACCGTTGACTTCCAAGCATCGGCCGAAAACAACGAATGTTTTTTTTTTCTCTATGTTGTCTCCACATTATGACGTCATAATACTCCCATTCGGCGTTTACGGGAGGAAAAAAATCATGTCAGAAAGACATCCTCAAGCCTGGTTCAGAAGTTGTTTTTAAACAAATACCAACACAATCGTCACATTAAAAAAAAAATCCAATTAGAAATGACGTACGTATTTGAAAGAACAGCAGAAAGTTTTTTGTATGCCATTGAATCAATAAGGCATATTAGGCCAAATTACTCATGTGGCATCAATCGACATCTAATCTAAAACCTAAAATCCGTACAACAATTATCGGAGAAAAAGCAGAAAGTGTGAGCTCACTACAACAATCACCGTGACGTAGCATATTGTTCAGATTTGAATATCAAGGCCGATCTCTTGGCAGTCAAAGGTAATGTTTCCAAAAATTCCTTGGCAGTGAAAGGGTTAAGGCAGCACATGATTTTAATTAAACTTTAACAACAGTACAATAGGCCTACCATGGTCAAAATGATGCAGCAATGTACGTTAAAAAAGTGGTGATGAGTCCTGGGACTGGGACTCATCAAAATCAGCTAGGACTCATCTTGAGAAATTCTTAGTGAGAACCCTGTTTAGTCATATATTTATTATGTCTGTTATGCTGGATTCAAATATCAAATAAATAAAATATGAAAATCAGAAATTTAGTTTTATTCATTTCAAATATAAATTAATCAGTTTATTACAAGATATCATTATGGTTGTAGAGGAAACCTGCAAAAATAGTAAAAAAGTATTAAACATCTCTAAGTATACAAATCAAATGTACATAAGACAAACTCACAATCTCTGACAAAGGATATTGATTAAATGCACATGAAACAAAATCTCAGATTATGACTAAAATGGAAGGATATGGAGTAAATGTAGATAAAATCTCAAACAATACACGATAAAACACAATAAAGGAATGTACAGTATACACTATAAGACACCAAATAACAGGTATTTACTCGACAGGCGAGGAATTGGGGGGAAAAACACAGTCTCCCTGGTAGACTTGGAAGTCTCCCTGTCAGGCCCTGAAGTCTCCCTGTTGCTACCCTGAGGAAGACTCAGAGTCTCCCTGTTATTTTCAAGTGTGGTGAGCCCTGAAAAAACTTAATAAATTAAACAGAAATAGAACAAGGCAGCTCAGAACCTAAATTTCATCTTATTGAAACTTTGATTGCTACAACACCCAAGTGAACAAGCAAAGCAGGTTGAGCTGTATACTTGAATACTATAAATTCAGAAATTAATTTGACATGTTTATTATATTTTTAGTGACAAAAATGTAACAGGTAGACTGAATTATTTGAAACTCTCATATTGATTTAGGTAAGTTATATCGGTTTATAAAATTACATCAATCGCATTAATTAATCTTGGAATATTGCCTGTTAAAATAAATTCATAAAAACAAGATTGCTACATGTAGCTATATATCCCCCGCCACAGAGAAAAGTCGAAGCCCAACAAGATACACAAAATGTGTATTACTGAAATGGCGGCATAGGATCAAGTACATGTGGGGACTAACAATCCTACAAAATTTGAACAAAATCTGATCAGCGGTCTCAGAGGAGTTGCGTCCACAAAGTGTTCCTATAGTGTTGAATGCAGAAAAAAGTTACATGTCTCATAACTCCAGTAAAATTGTCAAATCAGAATCGCAGTCCAACAGTATCAAGTACAAAAGGTGACTATCAATCCTACAAAATTTGAACGAAATCCGATCAGCGGTCTCGGGAGAGTTGCGTCTACAAAGTGTTCGTATAGTGTCACATGCACAAAAACATTTAAAGTCCCATAACTCCCGTAAAATTTGTCGAATGAAAATCGTGGTGCAATAGGATCAAGTACATGTGGGGACTAATATTCCTACAAAATTGAACAAAATCTGATCAGCAGTCTCAGAGGAGTTGTGTCCACAAAATGTTCCTATAGTGTAAAATTCAGAAAAATGTTAGTCCCATTACTCCCATAAAATTTGTCAAATCAAAATGGCGGTGCAATAGGATCAAGTACATGTGGTGACTAACAGTGCTACAAAATTTTAACGAAATCTGATCCGTAGTCTGAGAGGGAATGCGTCCACAAGTAATTGTGACGGACGCACGAATGGATGGACAGACGGATGCAGACCATTACTAAGTCCCTCTGTCGCATTACGGCCGGGGACAATAAATGCAGGCACATATTACTGAATTAACAGTAATCAAAGTTTTATATATAATAGAAATCAACTAGAGGCTCTCAAGAGCCTGTGTCGCTCACCTGTACCTAATGTGATTTTGGAAATCATGTAAAATTATATAATGATTGAGACCAAGATTGGTTTAATTTGACACAGTATTTAAAATTAAAAACAGGTCATTTTAGTGTAGTCTTACAATAGCTACTGAAGACATCTTATCATTATTATTTTTGAATATGTGGTCAAGTTTTGACCATTCAGAATTTTTTTTACAATTTTCAGATAGACTTCTAAACATCTTGGATGATGGATCGGCAACAAAGTAACAACACTTGGTCAGCACCTCCTAAGGAACATTCATGCTATGTTTTGTTACATTCCATTCAGTGGTTCTCTAAAAGAAGTCATTTGTATGCATTTCCCATAGGGTCCAATGTTAAACTTAGTCCCCCGCTGATGGCCATCTTGGATGATGGATCGGCTACAAAGTAACAACACTTGGTCAGCACCTCATAAGGAACATTCATGCCAGATTTAGTTTCATTCCATTCAGTGGTTCTCTAAAAGAAGTCATTTGTATGCATTTCCCATAGGGTCCTATGTTAAACTAAGTTCCCCGCTGGTGACCATCTTGGATGATGGATCAGCTACAAAGTAACAACACTTGGTCAGCACTTCATAAGGAATATTCATGCCATGTTTGGTTTCATTCCATTAAGTGGGTCACTAAAAGAAGTCATTTGAATGCATTTCCCATAGGGTTCTATGTTAAACTAAGTCCCCCGCTGGCGGCCATCTTGGATTATGGATCGGCTACAAAATAACAACTCTTAGTCAGCACCTCATAAGGAACATTCATGCCATGTTTGGTTTCATTCCATTCAACGGTTCTCTAAAAGAAGTCATTTGTATGCATTTCCCATAGGGTCCTATGTTAAACTAAGTCCCCCTCTGGCGGCCATCCTGGAAGATGGATCGGCTACAAAGTAACAACACTTGGTCAGCACCTCATAAGGAACATTCATGCCAGATTTAATTTCATTCCATTCAGTGGTTCTCTAAAAGAAGTCATTTGTATGCATTTACCATTGCGTCCTATGTTAAACTAAGTTCCCCGCTAGCGGCCATCTTGGATGATGGATCAGCTACAAAGTAACAACACTTGGTCAGCACTTCATAAGGAATATTCATGCCATGTTTGGTTTCATTCCATTAAGTGGGTCACTAAAAGAAGTCATTTGTATGCATTTCCCATAGGGTTCTATGTTAAACTAAGTCCCCCGCTGGTGGCCATCTTGGATTATGGATCGGCTACAAAGTAACAACACTTGGTCAGCACCTCATAAGGAACATTCATGCCATGTTTGGTTTCCTTCAATTGAACGGTTCTCTAAAAGAAGAGTGCACACAACAGTTTTTCTTAGAACTTTTCATGACGTCATAAATTGAAGGGACATACTCAAAAGATTGATAGCTGGACAATTGGCTGTATCATATACCCATAGACAACCATATATCAAATGAAACATATTTCTTCAAGCTTTCACTGTATATAAGTATTTTTAAGGAATTCCTTTCCAAATTCTTACCATTACAGAAAGATAACTGACAAAAAATAGGCCTCCCCCCTTCAAATATTTCAAAAACAGACCAACCTCAGAGCATCCTAGCAAAGATTCCTGCGCAATTTAGAGAACTGAGTATATGTGTTTTCCAAAGTACACATTCAACTGGTTTCAGCACATGTAGTTTCAGGGTACATTCGCCGCCTTTTAAAATTGCTACATGAAGTGGTATAAAAATGTTGTGTTTTCACCTACACTATTTTTGGATGTTTTCAGAGTAGTCTCCCATTAATAAAACTTTTCTGAAAATAATTGCTTTTTTACATTTCATGCATTTTTTTAAACTTAAAATAAAGCCAAGACTCTAATTTAAATAATGAAACCAAAAAACAATCAGAAATCAATATCTAGAACTTATAAATAGAGGGAATTCCATACCTATGACATCATATATTTAGGGGAAAATCACTGGAATTTTATACGAAACTGTTGTTTGCATTCTTAAGGCATTCTTGATACCCTTATTTTCAAAATAACAATAAATTTTCTCAATCTACAGACAATTACGAATAAAACGATACCTCGTTTGTCTATTTCTGACATGTGAATCAAATGTATTGAACAAATATTCAAAGGAGGGGGTTTTGATACCCTGGAGCATAACTCACAGACAATGACATAAAATGTAAATTTGACATATTTTGATGTAATATGAGCATATTTCTCTCTTATGAACTGTTTTATGCTTGTATACTTAAAGATTTGATTAATTTTAAGAAAATACATGAAAAAAACTGAATTTTATTGTTAAAAAAAAGGTTCAAATGAAAAAAAATAAGAATGCCAACCATTCCTTGAATTGAATAACAGTGTAATTATGGAATAGTTTATTGACACTAATTTTTACCAGTGAAATGGAAATAAAGTTTATTTTTTCTTTATTTTTTCTTTCATTTTTTTCCCAATATTTATGCGAGAAAAAAATCTACATATATTAAGTGCAATGAATCATCTAAAACTATAACCGGCTTCAAAAACTGTGAATAAATAATATGACGTCTTTACACTTGACATCAAATTATTACTGCAGATCTGTTATTTTTGGTTGCTAAGGCCAGATGGGACATAATAATGCATTAAATACCACGCTTGGTACATGAAATTCTTTCTATCTGTCTAATGTTGCATAAACAATACAATACATGAGCTTTATAACCAAAATACTGTTGAAATATGAGCCTTATCAAAGCCCTTAAGAGTGCACACAACAGTTTTTCTTAGAACTTTTCATGACGTCATAAATTGAAGGGACATACTCAAAAGATTGATAGCTGGACAATTGGCTGTATCATATACCCATAGACAACCATATATCAAATGAAACATATTTCTTCAAGCTTTCACTGTATATAAGTATTTTTAAGGAATTCCTTTCCAAATTCTTACCATTACAGAAAGATAACTGACAAAAAATAGGCCTCCCCCCTTCAAATATTTCAAAAACAGACCAACCTCAGAGCATCCTAGCAAAGATTCCTGCGCAATTTAGAGAACTGAGTATATGTGTTTTCCAAAGTACACATTCAACTGGTTTCAGCACATGTAGTTTCAGGGTACATTCGCCGCCTTTTAAAATTGCTACATGAAGTGGTATAAAAATGTTGTGTTTTCACCTACACTATTTTTGGATGTTTTCAGAGTAGTCTCCCATTAATAAAACTTTTCTGAAAATAATTGCTTTTTTACATTTCATGCATTTTTTTAAACTTAAAATAAAGCCAAGACTCTAATTTAAATAATGAAACCAAAAAACAATCAGAAATCAATATCTAGAACTTATAAATAGAGGGAATTCCATACCTATGACATCATATATTTAGGGGAAAATCACTGGAATTTTATACGAAACTGTTGTTTGCATTCAGAAGTCATTTGTATGCATTTCCCATAGGGTCCTATGTTAAACTAAGTTCCTGCTGGCGGCCATCTTGGATGATGGATCGGCTACAAAGTAACAACACTTGGTCAGCACCTCATAAGGAACATTCATGCCATGTTTGGTTTCATTCCATTCAGTGGTTCTCTAGAAAAAGTTCAAAATGTCAATGACGACGCCGGACGACGACGGACAACGCTGGACGACGGACGACGGATGCCAAGTGACGAGAAAAGCTCACTTGGCCCTTTGGGCCAGGTGAGCTAAAAAGTACAGTAGTTGGAGTGTTTTTGCAGTAATAGAATCCAAGTGATCAAGTGTACATATGTTTACAAATAAGGATTTCACATACCAGAAGAATTCTTATATTCTTTATACAAGAGTTTGAGTTCATATTCCTGTTCTTCTGTCCACGGTCCTGCATATTTTCTTGCCCTATAAATAATATAGTATCATTCATTAACATCAAAATGAAAGAAGGGATATGGTGGAATAATTCTAGACACAAATTCCCTACATGCATGTGAAAATAATCAAAGCAAGAAAAAAGAACAAAGGGAATAGGTAGATAATAAATATATGCCTAATTTTATCTTTGAAGTATGTATTTTGTAAATTATGCACTCAAGTTGAACAGAACATTATGGCATATTTCTTGTATAATTCATACATATATAATGATTGAGGCTCAAGTTAGCCTGACTTTCTCACCTGAATAATGAAGCATACTGTATACAGTGGAACCTCTGTAAACCGAACAGCTGTGGGACCAGAGAAAGAGGCCGGTTTTCAGAGGGTCCGGTTTTGGGAGGTTCCGGAAAAGACATATCTGATCCGGAAGTGAATTACAATGTATTATAACCACTTGTGCCATGTGCTTACATATGTACATGTACCACGCGCATATTATTTTAATACAATTAATTGTTTTTAATTTCAATCCAACGTTTTTATTGATGCCTGATTATTGTTTGATTAACAACTTTCACACCTTTATTTAAAATGGTTATTTAGTTTAATGATGTCAATCATCGATCAATTAAGGATGACATGTATTACGGTTCACTGATTTTCCAGGTAATACATTGTTTCGGCCGGTTTCTGGAGGTTAATTTGACAAAAATATATATGTTTTCTACCAGAAAGTACGGCCGGTGTTCGGAATTCAGAGGATTTTTTTACTTGAATATATAGGCAAAAATTCCAGACCAAAAGTAAAAGTTCGGTTTTCAGAGGAATCCGGTTTTCAGAGGGGCCGGTTTTCGGGGGTTCCACTGTATTTAATTTTGTTTGTATATCAATCAGGACATTCCATACACTATTCCTGGTAAGTTTGGTTAATATTGGATTTTTAGTTTGCCCATTTGCTTTATATATAATCTTATTTGCCACCATAGCCGACACATGTCATCTGATCAACACCAATTAAGGAAATTTGTAGACGGTCTCCAAATAATCATTTCTTTAGATTTGAAAAGATTTGACATTGTAGTTCTAGAGGAGATGAAATTCGAAAATTTTACCAATTACAATAAAGAACTGTCTGTGACTACCATGTTTTTCATCAGATCCAATTGAAATGACAATGTATAAAGGATTATTCCTGCAAAGTTTGGTTATTACTGGCTTTGCAGATTCAGAGGAGATAATGAAATTGTGATTTTCATTGGCTTCAATGTAAACCTATGTACCACTATGTATGCCACTCCATCAACACTAAATAATAAATCTGTGTATTCCCATTGACTTTGAAATATTTGGCACTTTGGTTTCAGAGAAAAAGAATTGAACCAGAAGCTCCATGGAGCATGAATCGCTCACCTGCATTTTAGGTGACCACAACTGACAAAACACTTCTAGATAAGATCTGTAAGGAATTGTTGGCTCAACTGGCTAATGGCCATGTGAGCTTTTGCTATCACTTGGCGTCCGTAGTCCGTCATCCATAAACTTTCACATATTGATCATCTCCTCTAAAACCAATAGAGCAAATTTAACCAAACTTTACAGGAATGACGTATGAAAGGTCCTTTACTAAGATTGCCAAAATTTTTCCGATCCGCTGTAAAACATGGCTGCCAGTACAGGACATAGTTTAACATTGGACCCTATGGGAAAACATGTTAAAGTTCATCTCCTCTGAAACTACTTGAGCAAATTTAACCAAACATTACAGGAATGATGTATGGAAGGTCCTTTACTAAGATTGCCGAAATTTTCCGATCCGCCAAAAAACATGGCTGCCAGAGCAGGACATAGTTTAACATTGGACCCTATGGGAAAACAGGTTAAAGTTTATCTCCTCTGAAACTACTTGAGCAAATTTAACAAAACTTCACAGGAATGATGTATGAAAGGTCCTTTACTAAGATTGCCGAAATTTTCCAATCAGCTGTAAAACATGGCTGTTAGTATAGGACATAGTTTAACATTGGACCCTATGGGAAAATATGTTAAAGTTCATCTTTTGGGAAACTACTTGAGCAAATTTAACCAAACTTTACAGGAATGATGTATGGAAGGTCCTTTACTAAGACTGCCGAAATTTTTCCAATCCACCAAAAAACATGGCTGCCAGAGCAGGACATAGTTTAACATTGGACCCTATGGAAAAACATGTTAAAGTTTATCTCCTCTGAAACTACTTGAGCAAATTTAACCAAACTGTTCTGGAATGATGTATGGAAGGTCCTTTAGAGGGATTGCTCATTTCGTTTGAATGCGACAAACATCATGGCTGACAGCAGGAACATAGTTTAACATGCATGCCTATGGAAAAAAAACATATTTTGATCATCTCCTCTAAAACTATAATAGCAAATTGAATAAAACTGTACTGGAATGATGTATGGAAGGTCCTTATGTTCAAATCTGAGAAAAACATGGCCACCAGAGGGGAAATACTTTAAACTTTGGACCCTATGAGAAAAATATATTTTGATCATCTGCTCTGAAACTTTTGAAGGAAATTCAACCAAAGAATTAATGGAAGTTTGTAGAAGCATTTTGTCAGGTGAGCGATACAGGCTTAGTCCACTGAGACTCTAGTTTACATTTCATGCATTTTTTTAAACTTGAAATAAGCCAAGACTCTAAGTTAAGTAATGAAACCCAAAAACAATCAGAAATCAATATCTAGAACTTATAAATAGAGGGAATTCCATAACTATGACATAATATATTTAAGGAAAAACCACTGGAATTTTTATACAAAACTGTTGTTTGCATTCTTAGTCTTATGAGCCTCTAGTTCTACAGTGGCCAGCACTTCTAGATAAGATATGTCCACCATATGATCTATTTCAGACCGAACACCAAGAACAAATGATATGGATAAAAGATATATTTTCAATAGTTTTGTTGTATTTGTATTTGAGGAAAATTCCAAGCACAGGAAACGTTACATTTTGTAAACAGACGAAACAAAACAATGACATTTATTCCGTTATGTACAAAATGTATTAGTATTGGAAGCATATAAAATGTTGTTATCATTGGATTTTTTCAAAAGATAACATCTTTAAGAACCAAATACGTGCAATTTGACTATATGCATTAAAAAAAAAGTACTACAGACCAAACAAAAAAAATGTAAATTGATGACATTTATTTCGTAATAAATTGTAATCCAATTTGAAGAAAATAACTAAATAAAAGACAGACAGACAGCGTTAAAGAATTAGAGGGAAATTTGAGAAACAGTATAAAAGACAATGTTTCAGAGATACACGGGGAAATTTGAGGAACAGTATATAAGACAGCGTTTCAGAGATACACAGGGATATTTGAGGAACAGTATATAAGACAGTTTCATATTTCTAAAGATTCCGAATGCATTTTTGAAATATCCCCGTATTCGGACTGGGCGGGGAAAATTGACGATGTGGCCTATTTTGTTTTTGCCAAGGATACGTGAAAACGAAATTTGATAATTGTAACCAGAGACATGTTTTATATGTCTCTGATGTATTAAAGGTCATTCCAAAAACGATCAATAACAAATAATAATTTCAAAAACGATTGATAAGTCTTGTTCTTGGATATATATATATCATCATCCAAAACCACCCTATCGAGTCAAATGGTCGCTCGATAGGAATTTCCTGTAGTGCCAGATTGTCGATATTACGACCAAACACTGTTCAGATAATTTATATGCTCTACTAATTGTCGAAAATAGCAGAACAATCTTTGTGAGAGTCAAATTAGATGGATCCAGTATCGAATCGACAAAAATGAATTGGGTCGACTAATAATTATAAAAATAATACATGTGTTTTATTAATAATCCTTGTGCTCTCTTCTTAACCTTAACTGTTGTTTCTTTTATTCCATTCCATATAAAACAGTGTACCTTTCTAAAATAAGAATGTACTGCACACTTCGCATATTTTCTTTCCTTCATATAATGAGAATTTATATTTAGACATTCTCTGTGAATTCCTGTGTAGTTAATATTTCTGACAATATTTTATTCATAAAAGTTATCATGAATAAGACTGATCAGCAGGCTAAACCTATATAAGCTCTCTCTGAAAAAAAACTATAGTCTAGAAAGATGTGTACGAACCTGATAAATTGATACCGCCCGGTTTGGGGAAACAATTATTTATTTTTTGGTCATACACAAAAATATTCATGAAAATATTATGGTATCAATAACTCCAACAACACACCTGAGCGTGGGAATTCATATCTGTTATGTGACGACCTATACTGACCATGAACTTGTTTAATTTTCAACTGGCTGATGTGACGTAGCATCGAAACGTATTAATAGATTAGGTGATGGACTTAACCTATTTTTGAGACACGCCTTCTGGGTTGTATAAACATCAAAATTAAAGGCTTATAACGAGTCGCATTTTACAAGAATTATGTAATTAAATCTATTTAAAAAGAAAAAGATCAAACTGTCCCCAGGTAAAGCACAAGCCTAAAACTGAGACTGGTTCAGGTTGAATGGGGCCCTGATAATGGAGACTGCACTACTGTCAAACACTGTATCAATACGCAAACAGTAAAAAATGCGGAAGCATTCATAGAACGAGGTTAGATGGCTCAGTTCAATGTTATTGCCAGCGTGCTAACAATCTTACGAGCAGCGTCAGCTAGATAAGCTAAAGCTCATCTTTGCTGCACCAGCGCTGCAGAAAAATTGGCATACCATTAACAATCAATCCATATTACCAAATTCACTTTCTCAGCTTTTGACCTTATTGCCTAATTATGTAATAAAATTCAATTATATCATCAACATTATCTTTCAAACATTGTTTTTGGAACTTCTGTTCAGTGGATTTTGTTAAAAGTTCCCAAACAACTTTTCATACCCAGATTTTTAAATCTCCAACCTGGCTCTTATAATGGGATTTTTCTACTCCTGTCACATAACATGTATGCATAAGCATGATATATAAGTTTTACAGCTTTTCCACCTTTTAAGGATTTTTCATGAATTGTTTTTAGATTTAACCCCTATATTCTTTTTTTAGTAACAGCTGACAAGTCGGTTGGTCGATTGGGTCACCAGTAACAACCTTTAAACTAGATACCCTAAAGCTGATTCAGGACAAGTTTTGTTTCAATTGGTACAGTGATATTAGGGATCTTTGAAAAGGATACCAAGTGTTGGCAAAAGGTCACACTGGCCATAATGTCAAAAATTTAAATGAGTAATCAAGCATGAAATGTAGGTAATTTTGACTCAATTTATAATGCCAGAGGATAATAGCTGAGAAGTATCATTGATGCAACACCATGGATTCCTAAAATAAACTAGAGGCTCATCTGGCTTCTTTTAGCCCATTTGAAAATCTAAAGTCTGTTCTATCCACAAAGCTGTTAAGAAATGCAAAATATCATAGTGACCTTGACAATTGGCTCAAGACCTGCAATGAACTTAGAAAAGAAGTCCATCAAAAAAAAATATTATCGCATCATGATATATGGACCTACTGTAACAAACCAACCATGATAACTGAATAACTAGTGTTGTTTTAAAGCTGTCTTTACCTGAGGCATTTGTCATAGAAAGTTTGAAAGGATTAAATAAATAAAACAAATTTTTTATTCTACGTGGAGAACATTAAAGAGGTACATTTTGCTTTTCGAAAGGAAAATTTTTTACCATGGCTTGTGATTAGTAAAATTGTGGAAAAAGTAATCTGACATCAAACCCCGAAACTTTAACTGGATATGTGTCAGTGTATGGTGATCGTTTTGAGCCATTTCCCACGTCTCAATGAAACTTACAGACTTAATGGCAGCCTTTTATTTCATGACTTCTGTAACAGGAAAACAATTGCGTGTCTTGTCCCAATTGACCTTTTGACCTACCTAGAGGCTCCCAGGAGCCTGTATCGCTCACCTAGACTATGTCCATCTTGACTGGCAGCCTGGAACATTACTGTAAAGTTCCAATTGTCTAACTGGTTTCAAACAAGAAGATCATTCAGTGAACTCTCCCATTAGGTCATATGTTAAACTAAGTTCCACTCTGGCAGCCATCTTGGATGGTGGACAGGGTAATCGGATATATTTCTGAACTAAGGACCATTGCCGCCAAATTTTTTTCCAATTGGCCAAGCGATTCAGACAAGAAGATCTTTATGTAAATTTCCCATAGGCTCCTATGTTAAACTAAGTTTGGCTCTGGCGGTCATCTTGGATGATAAGCCAGGTCATCGGATATAATTCTAAAACAGGCCCCCCTAAAGACCATTGCTGCCAGTTTTGTTCCCACTGGCCCAGTGGTTTCAGAGGAGAAGATCTTTAAAGGAAAGTTTATGATGATGCCGGACGCCAAGTGATGACAATAGCTCAGATGGCCCTTTGGGCCAGGTGAGCTAATAAAAGGTGAACCATTTGTATATGTCCTTCCATATGATACTCCTGCCAACATTGGTTACCATCTGCCCATTACTTCCAGAGCAAATGACAACTAGAGGCTCTCAAGAGCCTGTATCGCTCACATGGATTTAACTTTTCACCTTGAGCAGGACTAAAAATTTAAGTGGTGCAGTCAATTTGGATGGTTTTTGTATAGGGTTCTATGTTAAACTAAGTTCAGCTGTGGCAGTCATCTTGGTTGACAGTCTAGGTCAATGGACATATTTCTAAAAGATAACCATCTAAGAACCATTTCTGCTAAGTCTTGTTACAACTGGCTAAGTGGTTTCAGACAAGAAGATTTTTAAACAAATTTTCCTTAAGGGTCCTTTATTTAACATGTTTAAGTAAGTTCGCCCGTGGCTGCCAAGTCTGGCTACAATATGTCAAGTGGTTTCAGACAAGAAGATTTTTCAATGAATCTTCCTATAGGGCGTTATGTTAAGTTCGGCTGTTGTGGCCATCTTGGTTGACAATCCGGGTCTTCGGACTAAATTCTGAAAGAGGACCATCTAAGGACCATTGCTACCAAGTCTACTTCTAATTGGCTTAGTGTTTTCGAAAACAAGATTTTTGAGTGAATTTCCGATAGGGTCCCATGTTAAACTAAGTTCAGCTGTGATTGACAGTGCACGAAATCGGACATATTTCTCAAAGAGGACCTCCTAAGGACCATTGCTGCCAAGTCTGGTTCCAATTGGTCAAGTGGTTTAAGACAAGAAGATTTTCAATGAATTTTCCCATAGGGCCCTATGTTAAACTAAGTTCGGCTGTGGCGGCCATCTTGGTTAACAGTCCGGGTCATTGGACATATTTCTGAAAGAGAACCTCCTAAGAACTATTACTGCCAACTTTGGTTCCAACTGGACTTGTAGTTTCATATAAGAAGATTTTTGAAAGTCACCCCCCCTTTTTTTTTTATTTTTAGTAACAGCAGCCATCTCGGTTGGAAGTCGGGGATGCCAGAAATAATTTTGGAAGGGGGCCACCCAAGGACCATTCCACCAAAGTTTGGTCTCAATTGGCCAAGTGGTTTGAGAGGAAAAGATCTTTAAAGGAAAGTCTACGCTGGATGCCGTCTTTAAAGGGCAAAAACTCCTATAAGGGGTCAATCAATGATTTTGGTCTTGTTGACTTATTTGTAGATCTTACTTTGTTGAACATTTTTGCTGTTTACAATTTGTCTTCATCTATAATAATATTCAAGATAATAACCTAAAACTGCAAAATTTCATTAAAATTAACAATTCAGGGGCAATAACCCAACAAAGAGTTGACCGATTCGTCTGAAAATTTCATGACAGGTAGATCTTGACCTGATGAACATTTTTACTCTTGTCAGTTTGGCTCTAATTACTTAAGTTTTAAAGATATAAGACAATAAAATGCTCCGCTGGGCGCAGCTAGATACGACCGCAGATGTCGAACCCTGAATAGTTGGGGCAATTATGAACACAACATTCAAGCTTGATACAATACTGAATTTGGATTGTGAATAAATATTTGACACAGCATAGGTTTCTGACACAGAATGAATGTTGTCTAAGAACTTAAAAATTGTTAATTTACCTATTTAAACCATATCAGTATTATTTGTTTTTATATATAAATCAGAAATAACCAATTTAAAATTTAAAATTGGGCACACATATCAATTTCTTGCTATTGCGCAATACTGTGTAATTGAAAATTTCTTCAAATATTTGACACATAATAGGTTTCTGACACAGAATAACTGAAATCAAAGAACTTAAAATTGGTCATATGATTTGAATTTATATTCAATTTTTTGCTTTTGTGTAATACAATATGCTGTGGAGAATTGCCCCCCCCCCCACCAAAAAAAAATAATAATTTACCCCTTTTTTTAGCTTTTGTGCAATACACTATGAAGTTGCACATTGACCCCCCTCCCAAAAAAAAAAAACAAAAAACAATAAAATTTATTGTAACCCCCCCCCCCCCTTTTTTTGCTAAAAAAAATTTGAAATTTTCTTTTTAATTTATGAAATATGAAATGAGAAAAAATTACCCCCTCCCCAATTTCTCATTTACCCCCCCCCCCCCCATTTCTTTATACTTTGCAACCATAACAGCCCATTTAAATACACCATAACATATTAAAATAGAAAATGACATCATAGTCATGGATGGCAAATTTTAAATATACATATTAAAAGCAGTTTAGATAAGATAAACAAAAAAGCTTCATCAGCACATTTTATATTGGCAAATTTCCAATGGGATTTGTTAATAATAAAGTTTTGATAACAGGGCACACATATCAATTTCTTGCTATTGCGCAATACTGTGCAATTGAAAATTTCTTCAAATATTTGACACATAATAGGTTTCTGACACAGAATAACTGAAATAAAGAACTTAGAATTGGTCATATGATTTGAATTTATATTCAATTTTTTGCTTTTGTGTAATACAATATGCTGTGGAGAATTGCCCCCCCCCCCCCAAAAAAAAAAAAAAAATTTACCCCCTTTTTAGCTTTAATTTTGGACCCCGATTTGGACCAACTTGAAAACTCGGCCAATAATAAAAAAACTAAGTACATGTTTAGATTCAGCATATCAAAGAACCCAAAGAATTCAATTTTTGTTAAAATCAAACTAAGTTTAATTTTGGACCCTTTGGACCTTAATGTAGACCAATTTGAAAACGGGACCAAAAATTAAGAATCTAAATGCACGGTTAGATTCGGCATATCAAAGAACCCCAATAGTTCAATTTTCGATGAAATCAAACAAAGTTTAATTTTGGACCCCGATGTGGACCAACTTGAAAACTCGGCCCATAATAAAAAAACTAAGTACATGTTTAGATTCAGCATATCAAAGAACCCAAAGAATTCAATTTTTGTTAAAATCAAACTAAGTTTAATTTTGGACCCTTTGGACCTTAATGTAGACCAATTTGAAAATGGGACCAAAAATTAAGATCCTAAATGCACGGTTAGATTCGGCATATCAAAGAACCCCATAAGTTAAATTTTCAATGAAATCAAACAAAGTTTAATTTTGGACCCTTTTGGCCCCTAATTCCTAAACTGTTGGGACCAAAACTCCAAAAATCAATCCCAACCTTCCTTTTGTGGTCATAAACCTTGTGTTTAAATTTCATAGATTTCTATTTACTTATACTAAAGTTATTGTGCAAAAACCAAGAAAAATGCTTATTTTGGCCCTTTTTTAGCACCTAATTCCTAAACTGTTGGGACCAAAACTCCCAAAAACAATCCCAACCTTCCTTTTGTGGTCATAAACCTTGTGTTAAAATTTCATAGATTTCTATTTACTTATACTAGAGTTATTGTGCGAAAACCTAGAAAAATGCTTATTGGGCCCTTTTTTGGCCCCTGATTCTTAAACTGTTGGGACCAAAACTCCCAAAATCAATCCCAACCTTCCTTTTGTGGTCATAAACCTTGTGTTTAAATTTCATAGATTTCTATTAACTTATACTAAAGTTATAGTGCGAAAACCAAATGTCTTCGGACGACGCCGCAGACGACGATCGACGACGACGACGCCAACGTCATACCAATATACGACCGCAAAAATTTTGCGGTCGTATAAAAACTGCAGTTTACCCCTATGTTCTATTTTTAGCCATGTCGGCCATGTTGGTTGGCAGGCGGGGTCATCAGACATATTTTTTAAACTAGATACCCTAATGATGCTTGTGGCTAAGTTTGGTTCAATTTGGCCCAGTAGTTTCAGAGGAGAAGATTTCTGTAAAAGTTAACAGACGACGATGGACGACGGACGACGACGGACGCCAAGTGATGAGAAAAGCTCACTTGACCCTTTGGGTCAGGTGAGCTAAAAATGGGTTAAGGTATCCCAAATATTGTTGAGCTTTGTTATGTGTTATAAGAGGTTAGTGGTTTCTGAACAAGAGGATATTTAATGTATACCTTCACAATTTTCTCCTTAATATTGACCTTACGGCTAAAATATAGAATCCTGAACTCAAATAGATATGGTTGCTAGGGACTTTCTCATCCGTTGCTACGGAATTTTTCAACGCCATTGACTCTTAGCTTCCATTTTGACTTAAATAGGTAAATTGTAGGGTCCTGAACCCAAATATATATGGTTGCTGGGGACTTTTTCATCGGTTGCTATGGACTTTTTCAATGAACTTTCTTTTTAACTTAAAGATAAAGGGATAATTGTCTTATTTTTATAATTGATGAATAAACACAACTAAGCCTTTAGGTTCTCTGGATCAGTCACTACATGTCTTTTCATATTTACCCAGGTTTCTGTCGTTTCAGTTCCTTAGCATTGACAATCAGACCTTGTTTCTTCAGTTCTCTGATCACTTGCCCTCTAGTTTTACTGCTGTCAGTCATGTGCTCCATTATACATTCTGCAATGTCTTTTTCTATTTAAGTAGTCAAATACACTTTTTATTAGTTCTAAAGAAACTGTTTAAGGTGTGTATCTATAACTGAATACTTTTCCTTAATAATTCTTATTTACTGTAGAAAAAAAATTCTTTGCCTGAATTATTTCATGTGTATCAAACATTCAATTTAATAGAATTTGTGATGATAAGGTAACCAATATTAAATCATCCTATACCTTATGGGTTTTTATTTATCATCTGTTACTGTATGAAGTTCAATCAACATTGGAATGAAGATGTTCAATCTAGTTTGTTCATACATGTCAAAATTATAACGAAAAAAAAAAAAATTCTGGGGGTGGGCTTACACCTTAGGAACCCCTAATATACACTGATGAATGCATCTTCCAATAATGAGTAAGAAGGGTGAGAATCTCAAAGGTTTCATAGTAGCAAAGACAAATATATTTTAAGGGGGTGGGGCATAAATCCCCAAAAGGCTCCAAAATATATGTCGATGAATACATCTTCCAATGACGAGTAAGAATATATGTGGTTATACAGTGGGGATGGTGCATACCCCCTAGGGGTCACACATATACATCAATGAAATGCATCTCCCTCCCCCCTTCCTTTCCCCTTTTTCCAAAAATAAAAATTCTTTCCCTCAAGATATGGTCATCATCCCTATTCAAATTTCTCATGGAGTTTGCAAACATAATTACCCATTTAAATACATCATAAAAGTCTTAAAATAGAAAATGACATATGGCTACAATTAATATTAATAGTAACTTCTAAAAATAAATTGACAGCTATAAATCACCCCAAGACAATCTTAATTTCTTTATACATAATTTACAAGCAGTGTAAGGTAGGTAATAGAATCATACATAACATTTTACTTTAAATGTGTTTGGATTACCTCCCTTACACCAAGATAACCAAAAACTGCAAAATTTACTAAAATTTACCAATTCAGGGACAGCAAGCCAACAACAGGTTGTATGATTCGTCTGAAATTTTCAGGGCAGATAGATCTTATTCTGATGATCATTTTTACCCCGTCAAATTTACTCTAAATAGTTTAATTTCAGAGATACAAGCCAAAAACTGCATTTACCCCCTATGTTCTATTTTTTTAAACTAGATACCCCAATGATGATTGAGGCCAAGTTAGGTTACATTTGGCCCAGTAGTTTCTGAGGAGAAGATTTTTGTAAAAGTTAACAGACGACAGACGCCAAGTGATGAGAAAAGCTCACTTGACCTTTCAGGTCAGGTGAGCTAAAAATTAATACCGGTATGTTTATCTGTATTTGGCTCTATTGAAATGCTCCATTTTCATAAGGGCTGAGTAAAAGGCGACAGATTTTCAGATTACACAAAATAGGTGCAACTTCTATATGGTCAGAATAACTGTGCAAAAGTTCAGAAATGCCAGGTGAAAGGGTGTTGCAGTTTCAGATTACACATAACTAGGTACAATTCAAACATGATGTGCTAAAAAATGATTAAGTTCAACAAATGATAAATTTGAATTTTTTTTTGTCTCAAATCACCCCCCGAAAGGAGAGGTGCATATCTACAATATGGTTAGAATAACTGTACAAAATTGCAGAAATACAAGGTGACAGGTATTTGGGTTTCAGATGACACAAACTAGATACCCTTAAAACCTGAAAAATGACTAAGTTCAACAAATGATAAATTTGACATTTTTTTCTCAAATCATCCCAAAAGGGGAAGTGCACATCTTCAATGTGTTCAAAATAAGTGTGCAATATTTCAGAAGTGCTAGGTTTATGGTCCAAAACTGACTAAGTTCAACAAATGATAAATTTGACAATTTTTTCTCAAATCACTCAAAAAGGGGAGGTGACACATCTTCAAGGTGTTCAGAATAATTTTCTGCAAAATTTCAGAAGTGTCGGATGAGTTAGTTTCGGATTACACAATGTAGGTACCCTATTCTTTGATGGACAGACAGAGTGACCTGACTCTTAAGACTTGCTTCGGCCTTTGGCAAAGCAGGTAATAATCATAAGAATAAAAAACGCAGCAAAAACAGTAAGTCTCCAAACTTTGTTTGGGATGGATGGATGCATATAAGGATGAGAGCATGCTGATATGGTATGAATATGAGCCCTAGATCATGTCTTGTACTTAGAAGACAAATCACCCTATCTGGACACATTATACTGACTCTATGCTGACAACTCCTTTGCTCTTACACTAGATGCCGAATGCTTGGGGAGAAGCAGCAAATACCAATTTTAATGTCTCTGTTTGACCCGGTCGGGAATCGAACCCACAACCTTCTACACTTGAGTCGAGTATGCTACCATGAGACCACCTATGAAAATAATAACACACTAATATAAATCATCTAGCAGTTAGAATGAAAATTCCCCTCATAATAAGCCTGAGTCCTTAAGATTTTAATTTTTTTTTAGTTGAAATAAAGCAAAATTTGTCTCTATAATAATTAAACATCTTTTCTATTTAAAAAGAACTTTTAAACCAAAATCTTCTGAAAACAAAAAACATGCAACATACATCTGTCAGACCTACCATTTTCTTCAATTTGACTGTATTCTTCAAACAGATTTCTTAGTTCCATCTCCTGGTCCTCTGTCCATACAGCTTTTGCCTTACTGTAAAAACAAAAATCTTTAAATGCAGGTTCAGACAGGTTATAAGTTACTTTTCTTTGGGGTTTTTTTCAGTGCTAAGCTGGATATGAGAAAACTAGAGGCTCTCAAGAGCCTGTATCGCTCACCTGGATTTAACTTTTCACCTTGAGCAGACCTAAAAATTTAAGTGTTGCAGTCAATTTGAATTTTCTATAGGATTCTATGTTAAACTAATTTCAGCTGTGGCAGTCATCTTGGTTTAGTCATGGTCAATGGATATATTTCTAAAAGAGAACCATCTAAGGACCATTTCTGCTAAGTCTTGTTCCAACTGGCTAAGTGGTTTCAGACAAAAAGATTTTTAAATGAATTTTCCTATAGGGTCCAATATTTAACAAAGTTTAGTGTGGCAGCCATCTTGGTTGACAATCTGGGTGATCGGACATATTTCTGAAAGAGGACCTCCGAAGGACCAATGCTGCCAACTCTGTCTCCAATATGTCAAGTGGTTTCAGACAAGAAGATTTTTCAATGAATTTTTCTATAGGGCCCTATGTTAAACTAAGTTTAGGTGTGGTGGCCATCTTGGTTGACAGTCTGGGTCATCGTACAAAATTCTGAAAGAGGACCATCTAAGGACCATTGCTACCAAGTCTAATTCTAATTGGCTTAGTGGTTTCAGACAAGAAGATTTTTGAGTGAATTTCCCATAGGGTCCTATGTTAAACTAAGTTCTGCTGTGGCAGTCATCTTGGTTCACACTCCACAAAATCAGACACATTTCTGAGAAAGGATCTCCTAAGGACCAATGCCGCCAAGTCCTGCACCAATATGTCAAGTGGTTTCAGACAAGAAGATTTTTCAATGAATTTTCCTATAGGGCCTTATGTTAAAATAAGTTTGGTTGTGGCAGCCATCTTGGTTGACAGTCCAGGTCATCGGACACACATCTGTAAGAGGACCATCTAAGGACCATTGCTGCCAAGTCTGGTTCCAATTGGTCAAGTGGTTTAAGACAAGATTTTTCAATGAATTTTCCCATAGGGCCCTATATTAAACTAAGTTTGGCTGTGGCGGCCATCTTGGTTAACAATCCGGGTCATTGGACATATTTCTGAACCATTACAGCCAACTTTGGTTCCAACTGGCCTTGTAGTTTCATATAAGAAGATTTTTTAAATTCACCCCCTCCCCCCCTTTTTTCTATTTTTAATAACAGCAGCGATGTCGGTTGGGAGTCGAGGATGCCGGACATAGTTTTGGAAGGGGGCCACCCAAGGACCATGGATGCCATCTTTAAAGGGCAAAATCTCCTATAAGAGGTCAACCATGATTTTGGTCTTGTTGACTTATTTGTAGATCTTACTTTGTTGAACATTTTTGCTGTTTACAATTTGTCTTTATCTATAATAATATTCAAGATTATAGCCTAAAACTGCAAAATTTCCTTAAAATTAACAATTCAGGGGCAATAACCCAACAAAGGGTTGACCGATTCGTCTGAAAATTTCATGGCAGGTAGATCTTGAACTGATGAACATTTTGTCAGTTTTGCTCTTATTGCTTTAGTTTTTGAGATATACGATAAAAACTGCAGTTTACCCTTATGTTCTATCTTTAGCCATGTCGCCCATGTTGGTTGGCAGGCAGGGTCATCAGACAAATTTTTTTAAGTAGATACCCTAATGATGCTTGTTGCCAAGTTTGTTTCCATTTGATCCAGTAGTTTCAGAGGAGAAGATTTTGTAAAAGTTAACCGTCGACGACGGACGCCAAGTGATGAGAATAGCTCACTTGACCCTTTGGGTCAGGTGAGCTAAAAAAATGATATCAAATCTGTGTTATAAAGTTTTGAAGCCTTATTTAACAAAGCTATGAGGAGCTAATTGATCAATGAAATCCTTATTATGTGCATATATAATAAATGACTAAAGTATTGGACCAGAACAGAATTTCTAAGTCAAAAAGAGTATAAATATGGAAAAAAGTATTGGACCAGGATAAACTCTCATGCGCACATCTATATAATAGGATCGAACAGTATGGAGTTTCATTAACCTATGATACGGCATGTTTGAGAAACTGCAGGTACAAAAAAATTCTGGACAGACAGACGGACAGGCTAATTCCTATATACCCCCCCCCCCCCAAACTATGTTTGTGGGGGGTATAATTATCATAATTTAGCTCAAAGCATTTTTATGGCAGATTACACAATTTGTGAACACAGAATTACAGTCTGCATTATCAAACTCAGATTGTCACTCGGACTTTCACAATTGAAATTTTAAAAATACTAAGCAACCACCCTTGCAAAAAAGATTTCAGAAGATGGAATATCTTTTCTTACCACTTATAGCATCCTGCCATTTTCGTAGGGTGAGATATTTATTTCTTGTAAAGTGATCGGTAAAGAACGTTATATTGCTTTTCCAAGCAGATTCACCCTACTTATCTGTTACTATGATATGTCTTAGAATTCTCTATAAAAATCATTTATTGTAACAACTTAAAACAATATTCAAAAGTAAACCAAAATACCATAATTCCAGTTAATTTTTTGTTTAAGTCCTCTTGTAATATGCTTTTATGTTAATTTTAAAGGCTCACTAAAACTTATGATTCTATGTTTTATCCAAGAGTGAAATAAAATTTTCTTGTTACATTATTAGTCCGTATTGTGTAAAAATATTCAGCGCATATAAATCTCTATGTCATTGTTTTACCTTATCATTATCAAACATGTCAAGATCACCTGCTCTTTCAATATTTAGAAATAAAAGTAGTTTATTAATAGTATTATCTGCGATATAATTACTGCTCATATTTTGTGCTTTTTTCAGTACTTTGTGAATCAGGTTTGATTCACCTAAGATTACATGTGAATCAGGTTTGATTCATCTAAGATTACATGTGATTCATAAGTAATCAGAATCAAGATTATGAAAAATGTCATGCAATTTTTTATACATACCAGCAATCCATGACCATCATCATGGTGAAAAATCATCTGAGATCATAGGTGTATATCTTTTCTGGAGATGTACTAGCTCATCTACTATACTTAATCACCATTAATACTTGTAGAACTTAAACTCTTTGCACTCACCTGTCAAACCTAAACATTATCCATACTAGAAGGAAACCCGCAATTCTCACGGGAGAGGTGAAGGAGTTGATATTTGAGAGGTAAAAAAAGTGGGGAAAAGCTGAAGTCTGTTAACAATACTGATACTGCAGATTAAAAAAAATTGTTAAGAGGGAGATTGCGAACAAAAACCATTATCATTGATAGCACAGTTTCAATTTTATGCGACAATCTCGGCGGGTGTCTTTAAGGAGGAGAAGACTCATACTTTGCTGGTGCAGCTGATTTTTATGGATGCGAGTTCATTGTGTATCCCCGTAGATATTGCTATTTACTGGTAACAAATGCATCATCTCAACAATAGAAGTGTATTGTTAATTGTGCAAGTGTACCGTTAATTGCAGCCTGTTGCCATTTACGGTACACCTACATGTATACTATTGCAATAGGTACCAGAAAAGAGCAATATATATCTGCTGCAAGGGGATGCACAGTGGTGTTAGTCTTAATGTGTTTTTTCTTCAACAATTTTGTATTGTCATTATGTCTTTGTTTGTTTCCAAAGCTTTGTCCTTTCTCTTGGACTTTAGTCTTTTAATACTTAGGGGACAATCCAGGGGACAATCCAGGGGACAACCATTCCATTCTGAGTGTTTATCATGTACATGCCATGTGTATTAAAATGTCTAGTGTTGCTATTCCGACAAACCTCAAATAAAAGTTTCACAATAAACCACTAATTTACGGACAAACAAATGGACATACTGACAGACAGTAGCAATTAAGAAATGCAGTTTGTTCCACTGGGACTCCAAGCTTTTTATATAAATTTTTTAAAAGTCTTCATATTTTATTAACCATGTTAACATACAACAAAGATTCGAAACATATAATTCAAAAATATAAATAGTAATTCCTTACAAAAAAAGTAATAGTTCTATATCAAAAATAATTATAACTTGGGAAAAACAACACTTGCAAAGTAAAAATGTGTGAGTCTTCCAAGGAAGACATGTGTCGCCTGCGGACGTCAATTTTTACAAAAGATATTAGAATGTTCGAAAAATGAAATATATATGCACACCTTTGCATTAAGGTTAATGCACAGAGAAGTTTCATCAAATTGCTTTGAGTGGTTATGGAGTAGTTGAGGATAGAAGTTTTGAGCCCCCCCCCCTTTTTTTTTCCAAAAATGTCTTCTTTTTTTTTTAAATTTTAAATTTTCTAAAAATGAAATGTATATGCACACCTTTGCTTTAAGGTTAATGCACAGAGAAAGTTTCATCAAACTGCTTTGAGTGGTTATGGAGCAGTTGAGGATAGAAGTTTTGAACCCCCCCCCCCCTTTTTTTTTCAAAAATGTCAATTTTTACAACAACAAAAATTAAACTTTTCTAAAAATGAAATATATATGCACATCTGTGCATTAAGGTTAATGCACAGAGAAAGTTTCATCAAAATCCTTTGAGCGGTTATGGAGTAGTTGAGGATAGAAGTTTTGCCCCCTTTTTTTTGCAAAAATGTCAATTTTTACCCAAAAAAAATTTTTAATTTTCTAAAAATGAAATATATATGCACACCTGTGCATTAAGTTTAATGCACATAGAAAGTTTCATCAAAATCCTTTGAGCGGTTTACAAGTAGTTGAGGATAGAAGAAAAGTGTGACGACACAAGACAACAGATAGTGATTCCTATGTGTCGACCGTGTGTTCCGCAGGCGACACAAAAATGACCCTAGAAATAATAATCCTAGAAAAACATACTTGGTTGTAAAGACATTAATCTGAAATTTTTAACGTAGTCTCCATTTTAATTTAGAAACTGAAATCTTCGATTAAACTTCAAAAATTTAAACCAAACCTTCTAGGAACATTTTGTGGTTTTAGAGTTTTTACGGCTCAAATAAAACAGTCTCATCTTTAGTATTAATGATTTGTACACATTTATCTCAATACATATGTATTATACCTACCTATCATATGAACCATATCCCTCTACACATTCTATGGATTCTTTTGCATCTTTCCAAAACAACATCTCCATAAAAATTTTTTTATTTGTTTCTGCACACTGAACAAACTTCCCAATTATGAAACAGGCAAACTTTGAGATTTCCTAAAAGAGATTATTTCTTTTGAAAATTTGCAATGAGTGTTGCCTGCTCCCGTCAATCACTGGTTAAGGCGGAGTTGCAAATTGTGATTTTGACTCCCTAAATATGTAGATATTATTGATTGAAAGTCCTAACAATGTATTTATTTCATCATTTTCAAGGGAGATATATTTGTACTGTTATCAGTCATAGTGGTCCATAATATACTTATAAATGCTTTGAGTATTATACCACTCACATGGCACTCGTTCAAGGACAAAATGTAGATTTATGGTTTCAAAGCGAATTCACAGTATTAGACGATTTGGTGAAAAGAATCACAAAGTTACATGCAAACACAAACACTGACACTTGTAACACTGCCTAAAGAAGTACTAAGTAATTCATTAGAAATCAGACAAAATGGGTAAGACACCATCAGATTCAAATTTTGATGGCAGTTTAACCAAAGCAGTAGAAAATCCTTCAAAACATAATTCAATTAACAAGAGAGCTGTCTGAGTGATAGCAAACCGGGTTTTCCTTATATTTCATTTTTACTGAGTAACTTTTCTCCAATAAAGAAGTCAAGGGTCAAGGTCAGATGTCAACATCTTTAGAACACGACACATCATCTTGAGGTACACTACCCACACATTAAAGATCTAAGATCTAGGTTTTAAGACAAAAAAGTTACAGGCTGGACATGATTAGCAATTTATAGACCTTGAGGTCAAGGACCAAGGTCAATATCCTTGGAACGTGAAACATCGTCTCGAGGTAACATACTTACACACCAAAGATCCAAGGCCTAGGTCTTTAGACAAAAAAGTTACAAAAATGACCTATTTATTAACCTTGAGGTCAAAAGTCAAGGTAAATATTCTTGGTACGCGATACATCATCTTGAGATAACCTACCTACACACCAAAAATCCAAAACCTAGGTCTTTAGACAAAAAAGTTATAGGCCGGACACTAAGATGATCTAAAAAAATGTGTGAGTCTTCCAAGGAAGACATGTGTCGCCTGCGGACGTCAATTTTTACAAAAGATATTAAAATTTTCTGAAAATGAAATATATATATATATGCACACCTTTGCATTAAGGTTAATGCACAGAGAAAGTTTCATCAAATTGCTTTGAGCGGTTATGGAGTAGTTGAGGATAGAAGTTTTGCCCCCCCCCCCCCCTTCTTTTTTTGTTGCAAAATGTAAATTTTTACAAAAAAATTTTTAATTTTCTAAAAATGAAATATATATGCACACCTGTGCATTAAGGTTAAAGAAGTTTTGCCTCCCCCCCCCCCTTTTTTTTTGCAAAAAGTAAATTTTTACCAAAAAATTTTTAAATTTTCTAAAAATGAAATATATATGCACACCTGTGTTTCATCAAATTCCTTTGAGCAGTTTACGAGTAGTTGAGGATAGAAGAAAAGTGTGACGACGCAAGACGACAGATAGTGATCCCTATGTGTCAACCATGCATTCCACAGGCGATACAATGACCTACTTATTCACCCTAAGGTCAAGGGTCAACGTCATAGGTCAACATTTTTGAAACTGACACATCATTTTGAGGTGACATATCCACATACCATAGATCTAAGGTTTAGGTCTTAAGACAAGAAAGTTATAGGCTGGACACGATTGGCAGCTGCCCAAAAATGATCTATTTATTGACCTTGAGGTCAACGGTCAAGGTCAATATTCTTGGTACGCAACACATCATCTTGAGATAACCTACCTACACACCAAAAATCCAAGGCCTAGGTCTTTAGACAAAAAAGTTACAGGCCGGACACGAAGATGATCTAAAATGACCTATTTATTCACCCTAAGGTCAAGGGTCAAGGTCATAGGTCAACATTTTTGAAACATGACACTTGCTTGAGGTGACATATCCACATAACATAAATCAAAGGTCTAGGTCTTAAGACAAGAAAGTTATAGGCCGGACATGATTGGCAGCCACCCGCCTGACTTCACCAATTCAATAACCGGATTTTTCCAGAGGAAAACCCGGTTAAAAATGATGAATTACTGGAGTTGAAATAGGCACTTCCTTTAATTCAACAGAAAATGGTAGAAAATGACACAAAAACAAACAAACAAAATACTACGGTTATGTGACAATATATGGAACAGATTTAAAGATATTGAAAACATCAACTAGATGCTCTCATGAGCCTGTATCGCTCACCTTGATTCAATTTGCCAATCAACAGCCATGATAAAACATGATAAAAGCACCTAAGAAACAAACGTTTGTATAAATGGACATAATTCTGAGATGACAATCTAATAACCATGGCTACCAAGTCTGGTTACAATTGGCCAACTACTTTCAGACAATCAAATTTTTTAAATGAATTTTCCCATAGGGTCCTATGTTAAACTAAGTTAAGCTTTGGCGGCCATCTTGGCTAATCGTCCTGAAAGAACCATTGCTGCCATTAGTTTGATTCTAATTGGCTCAGTAGTTTCAGACAAGAAAATTTTTAAATGAAATTCCCATAGGGTCCTATGTTAAACTAAGTTGGGCTGTGGCAGCCATCTTGGTTGATCGTCCGGGTCATCAAACATAATTCTGAAAGAGGACCATCATCTGAAGACCATTGCAGACAAGTCTTGTTCCAATTGGCCATGTAGTTACAGAGAACATTTTTGAAATTCATCTCCCCTTTTTCTATTTTTAGTAACCAATGTTAGGGATGCCAGACACAATTTGGAAGGAGGCCATCCAAGGACCATATGACCAAAGTTTGTTCCCAATCGGCCAATTTTTTTAATCAACCAATGAAAAACAAGAATTGCCCATGAAGGCCAAGTCTGTTGCCCGATCAGGACGAATTGAGGAAACTTTATAAAGGACCTCCCATATATATGCGTCCTATCTTGTTTTGTTCCATTTGGCCAAGCGAGATTTTTTTATATCAGCAAATCAGAAACAAGAACTGCCCATGGCTGCCATATTTGTAGTAAGATCGGGACGAAATGAGGAAAGTTCGTAAAGAACTTCCCATAGATGCTTTCTGACAAGTTTCATTCTATTTGGTCAAGCAATTCCAGACAGCTCACCTGGCCATTTTGTTTCACGGACCGCGAAGATTTATGCAAACTTTGTAAAGGACCTTCCATAGATGCTACATACCAAAAATCAGTTCATTTGGCTTTACGGTTTCAGGGGAGAAGAAGTTTTAAATTTCGACCAATCAGAAAATGTAAATGCTCATGGTGGCCATTTTGCTTCACGGACCGGGATGATTTATGCAAATTTTGTAAAGGACCTTCAATAGATGCTCCATACCAAAAATCAGTTCATTTGGCTTTATGGTTTCAGATGAGAAGAAGTTTTAAATTAAGACTAATCAGAACATGTAAATGCTCATGGCAGCCATTTTGTTTCACGGACCAGGATGATTTATGCAAACTTTGTAAAGGACCTTCCATAGATGTTCCATAGTTACCAAAAATCAGTTCATTTGGCTTTTCGGTTTCAGAGAAGAAGAAGTTTTAAATTTCGACCAATCAGAACATGTAAATGCTAATGGCGGACATGTTGTTTGACGGACCGGGATGATTTATGCAAACTTGTAAAGGACCTTCCATAGAAGCTTCAGTTCAATATGTCCAGGGGTTTCAGAGGAGAAGATGAATGTAAAAGTTTACAGACGGACGGGCGACGGACGCCAAGTGATGCTAAAAGCTCACATGTCCTTTTAGGACAGGTGAGCTAAAAATTGTTTTTTAATAAACCAATGAAAAACAAGAATTGCCCATGATGGCCATATTTGTAGTCTGATCGGGGCTAAATGAGAATTTTTTGTAAAGAACTTCCCATAGATGCTTTCTGCCGAGTTTCGTTCCATTTGGCCAAGCGATTTCAGACAAAAAAATTGTTTTTTAATCAGCCAATCATAAACAAGAAATGCCCATGGCAGCTATATTTGCAGTCTGATCAGGAAAAAATGAGGAAATTTATAAAGGACCACCCATATATGCTTCCTGTCAAGTTTTGTTCCAAATGGAAAGCAGTTTCAGAGAAGAAGATTTTTGAAAACTCAGCCAATCAGAAACAACAATTGCCCATGGCGGCCACGTTTTTTGCTCAATCAAGATGAAATAAGGAAAATTTGTACAGGACCTCCAAAACATATTTCTTGTAAAGTTTAGTTCCAATTGGCCAAGTGGTTTCAGAGGAGATCTTTAAAGGAAAAGTTTACGATGGACACCGGATGCCAAGTGATGGCAATAGCTCACATAGCCTTTTAGGCCAGGTGCGCTATTCGGAGGCTCCATGGAGCCTGAATCTCTCACCAGGATTTTAGGTTACCACAACTGATAAAGCACTTCTATATAAGATCTGTAATAAATTGTTCTACAGAGTCAAGCACTTCTAGATAAGATTTTTGTTTGTTTAGTTGGAGTTTTACACCGTTTTCAGCCCATTTGGCTATTTCGTGGCGGCCATTTTTTATTGGTGGAGGACGCCGGAGTACCTGGAGAGAACCTTCGGTACGAAAATTGGCAATCCTTGACTCTAGATATGATATGTAAAGAATTCTTCAAGGGCCAAATGTTAAAAATGTTCAACTAAGTCCAGCTGTGGCAGCTAGCTTGGATTCCGATTTGTACGAAAACATAACTTTTGTAGCAGATTTTTATCCAAGGATCTTCATGCAACAAAAACATTTCAATTGGCTTAGTATTTTCTGACAAGAAGACCTTTGTACAAATTTCCCACAAGGTCCAATCTACAACTAATCTGACTGTGACAAATATCTTGAATTTCCAATCGACATAAAAAACATACCTTTTGTTCATCCAATGCTCGTTCATACATCAAAATATTTCAATTTGCTTGGATATTCTGACAAGAGGACCTTTGTACAAATTTCCAAAAGGGTTCAATGTTAAATCATGTCTGGCTGTGGCAGCCATATTGAATTTCCGATAGGCACATAAAACATAAAGTTTGTAGTGGTCTATCAAACGATCATTCATACATAAAAACATTTCAATTGGCTTGGTAGTTTCTGACAAGAAGACCTTTGTACAAAATTGCTCATAGGCTCCAATGTTAAACTAAGTCAGTCTGTGGCCGCTATCTTGAATTCTGATCAGCACGGAAAACACAACTTTTGTATAGGTTCATCCAAGGATCATTCATGCAACAATCAATTCAATTCAATTGGCTCAGTAGTTTCTGACAAAAAGAGCTTTGAAGGTAAGTGCCCCTTGTAGCCATGTTGAATATCCAATCGCCACAAAAAACATCACTTTTGAACAGAACAATCCAATTAACATTCCTGCCAACTGGTAGTTTCAGAGAAGAAGATGAAAATGTGAAATGTAGACGACGGACGCAAAGTGATGGCAAAAGCTCACATGGCCTTTTAGGCTAGGTGAGCTAAAAACCTTAAACTTTATGGATAAACAGTTGAAAATTAACCCATTTAACATTTCATTAAAGCAAAAATATTTTGGTCTTTTAAAAACTTTTAAAACTATAGTGAGACAAAACTAGAGGCTCTCAAGAGACTGTATTTTTCACCTGGATTTAACTTCACCTTGAGCAGGACTAAAAATTTAAGTATTGCAGTCAATTTGGCTGGTTTTTCTATAGGGTCCTATTTTCAACTAAGTTCAACTGTGGCAGCCATCTTGGTTGACAGTCCAGGTCAATGGACACATTTCTAAAAGAGAACCATCTAAGGACCATTGCTGCCAAGTCTGGTTCCATTTAGTATTGGTTTCAGATAAGATGATTTTTCAATGAATTTTCCAAAAGGGCCCTATGTTAAAATAAGTTTGGCTGTGGCGTCCATCTTGGTTGACAGTTCGGGTCATCAGACACAATTCTGAAAGAGGACCATCTAAGCACCATTGCTACCAAGTCTAGTTCTAATTGGCTTAGTGGTTTCAGACGAAAAGATTTTTGAGTGAATTTCCCATAGGGTCCTATGTTAAACTAACTTCGGCTGTGCCTGTCATCTTGGTACACAGTCCACGACACATTTCTGAAAGAGGACTTCCTGAGGACCATTCCTGCCAAGCATAGTTCAAATTGGTCAAGTGGTTTCAGACAAGATTTTTCAATGAATTTTATCTTAGGGCCCTATGTTAAACTTAGTTCGGTTGTGGGTGGCCATCTTGGTTGACAGTCCGGGTCATCGGACACAATTCTGAAAGAGGACCATCTAAGGACCATTGCTGCAAAGTCTGGTTCCAATTGGTCAAGTGGTTTCAGACAAGAAAATTTTTCAATGATTTTTCCAATAGGCACTATGTTAAACTAGGTTCGGCTGTGGCAGCCATCTTGGTTAACAGTCAGCGTCATCGGACATAATCCTAAAAGAGAACCTTCTAAGGACCAATACTGCCAAGTTTGGTTATAATTTGCCTTGTAGTTTCATAGAAGAATATTTTTCAAATTCATCCAAAGACCATTCCACCAAAGTTTGGTCCCAATTGGCCAAGTGGTTTCAGAGAAGATCTTTCAAGGAAAGTTTACACCAGACGCTGTCTTTAAAGGGCAAAGACTCCTATAAGGGGTCAATTAATGATTTTGGTCATGTTGACTTATTTGTAGATCTTACTTTGATGAACATTTTTGCTGTTTACAGTTGGTCTTTATCTATTATAAAATTCAAGATAATAATCTAACACTGCAAAATTTCCTTAAAATTAAAAATTCAAGGGCAATTACCCAACAAAGGGTTGAGCGATTCATCTGAAAATTTCATGGTAGGTAGATCTTAACCTGATGAACATTTTTACCACAGTTTTGCTCTAAATGCTTTAGTTTTTGAGATACAAGACAAAAACTGCAGTTTACCCTTATGTTCTATTTTTAGCCATGTCGGCCATGTTGATTGGCAGGTGGGGTCATCAGACTTTTTTTAAACTAGATACCCTAATGATGCTTGTGGCCAAGTTTGGTTCCATTTGGCCCAGTAGTTTCAGAGGAGAAGATTTTAAGTAAACGTTAATGGACGATGACGGATGCCAAGTGATGAGAATAGCTCACTTGACCCTTCGGGTCAGGTGAGCTAAAAATTAGTCACTCATGCATCAAATGTAGGTAGAATTGACCAAAATATTGTTGAACAAGAAACAGTGTTATAAGAGGATCATAGTGGTAGAATATCAGTGAGGTATCTCAATAGGTTGAAATGGACTTAAATATGAAAACTTAACCATACTAGACAGATGTAAGTATAGAACATAAGAATGTACAGATGATCTTTGGATAGGCATAAAAAGTGTGAAAAACTTTGCTGGAACAATGGATGAACACAAGGACTGATAGAGAGAGTACAACACTAAAGTCCTCACTCATTAAAATCTTCTTCCTGTTTCACAGAAATAGAACACATTACCTTATGTCTAACTGCTTTTGCTAAAGGTGTCAACAGAATTTTTTGGAAGATTCTGAACAAGGAAGCCTGGAACATCATTCCTACATAACCAAGGTCCACTGATATACGGTGAAGCATTTTAATTATGCAATGATTTGTGTGTGCTGTATTTGTCTGGAAATCTGCCAGAAGGAGCACATAGTTTTTCAGTATATCGGCCTTACAGAATCTGCAAAAATAATGAAAAAGCTGTAAGCTAGATACAAATACAACAGCTCAAAGGCATTTTTGACAGGCCCAAAGATGAAAGATAGCTTCATCACACAGTAGGTAGTTGTGCTCAGTAGGTCAAGGTTATTTGGTGATGAGAACGTTTTTTATTTACTTTGTTTGAAAGCTTTACTTCGTACAAATAAAAAGAAAATTGCAAATTTGAGGTTATACTTATTTCAGTTGGAGATGTTTATTCTCACCTAAAACTAGAGGCTCTCAAGAGCCTGTATCGCTCACCTGGATTTAACTTTTCACCTAGAGCAGGACTAAAAATTTAAGTGTTGCAGTCAATTTGGCTGATATTTCTATAGGGTTCTATGTTAAACTAAGCTCAGCTATGGCAGTGATCTTGGTTGACAGTCCAGGTCATTTGAAACATTTCTAAAAGAGAACCACCTAAGGACAATTGCTGCCAAGTTTTGTTCCAATTGGCCCAGTGGTTTCAGAGAAGAAGATCTTTAAATTAAAGATTATGACGACGACGCCGGACACCAAGTGATAACATTAGCTCACTTGGGGCCCACAAGGGTCGAATTTCGAAAATTGAGAATTAAAGCTTGTGACCTTAACTCCTCTTTCAATTTTCATTTTATACATTTAATGTCTATACAGTATCATCACAAACTGTATGTAGATGCGCAATAAGGTTTCAAATTTTGATTTTCAGAACTTGGTGCCCACAGGGGTTGAATTTTGAAAATTGGGAATTTAAGCTGGTGACCTACAGTAAACTCCTCTTTCATTTTTGACTTAATGCATTTAATTTCTATACAGTATTGTCACATACTGTATGTACATGCGCAATAAGATTTTAGAATTTTGATTTTAAAAAATTGGGAATTATAAGCTGGTGTGTGAAACGGTTCTTTCATTTTTCATTTTATACATTTTATTTCTATATAGTACTGCCATACACTTTATGCAGAAAGGTATCAGAATTTTGATTTTCCAAAAACTGGACCTTATTTCAAAGATATGATTGTGAGAAAGGTGCACAGGGATATATCATGTAGGAAGTGCGGGGATAGCTGTCGTTTCCGACTGCCTCAGTCTAGTTTATTTTTGTAATGGCAGTAATATTGATCAGAGGACTGGACCCTAGGACATAATTTTGAAATGAGTCCATTCTTTTCAGAGTAGATTAAAAGTGTAAAAGTTTTCAGACACTGATGATAGATGTCAAATGATGGCAATAGCTCATATGAACTTTTAGTGAGCTAAAAACTAGCAAATGGACAATGAGACAGATGAAGGTTGTGACCTGATGACAATTGCTCACGGCCTAAGACCTGCAATGGACTTTGACCTGAGGGATACGAAAGAAGTCCATAAAAAAAAGTATAACTGAACCATGATATATGGACCTACTGTAACAAAACCAACCATGATAATTGAATAACTAGTGTTGTTATAAAAGTGTATTTACCTGAGGCATTTGACATAGAAATATTGAAAGGATTAAATAAATAAAACCAAGAAAATTGAGCATGAAAGAGGTACATTTTAATTTGCGGAAGGAGACTTTTTTTACCATGGCTCGTGATTTGTCAAATTACGGAAAAAGTAGACTGACATCACACCCTGAAATTTTAACTGGATATGTTCCAGTGTATGGCGATCGTTTTAAGCCATCTCCCATGTTTCAACAAAACTTACAGACTTAATGGCAGCCTATTATTTCATGACTTCTGTAACAGGAAAACAATTGTGTGTCTTGTCCCACATGGTCCTTTAGACACAGGAGTTAAAATATACAAAAGTGGACACACTACATGTCTCGCCTGAGTATGCACATGGACACAGAATGATTATCTCATACCTGACATTGCAAGTCAAAGAAAAAAGAAATAGTATTACTAATTTGTCTGAAAAATCTCATTCATGTCATTCAAGCCTAAAACTGTCATAGGTCTCAGACTGTTATTCACCCACCAAAATCTATCTACAGATTAAAAATGGTGGATCTAAATAATACATTTATAACATTTGTTGAGAAATGGACTTATTTGTAAAAATGGGACAAGAGTCCCTCAAGCCTAAAATTGAGGGCAATTTGGATATAGGTATTACAGCTACAGAAAAATGGACTTAAACATGAAAATATGACTCAAGTCTGAAATTCAGATCAAGGTCAAAAGGCAGGTGTCAGACTGGCATGTACCCACCAAGAACTATCTATTGACCAAATATGGTGGGTCTAGGTATTCGAGTTGCTGAGAAATGGACTTAACCACGAAAATTTGACTAAGTCACTCAAGCATGAAATTGAGGTCAAGGTCCATTTTACATTTATGTTTATGAAGTCAGTGAACCTTGAAAATGAGGTTTCTGGTCACAAGACAAGTATACTGCAACGAACCATAAATCTCAATTGTAGGTATTATTTGTGCAAAGTTATTAAAGTTTTTAAAAAGTTTCCGCTGCCGGAAAGTAAGACCTATATCTCGCCTTCACGACTTTTCTTCGCAGGCGAGACGACAAACCAATAAACAACATAAGATTTTTAACCAAATTGTAGATCACCTCAGATTATTTGTGTATGTTTATTTTAAATATATCACTAACTTGTTAACAAACTGTTTGAAGTCAAATTCCTGTTCTGATGTAGCAACAGATTCCATTTCTTCTTCTTCAACTTAAAATAAAATTTTAAACTATAATCTATGTATGCATGATTATACTTGTAAAAGGAACATCACTACTTTTGATAATCCTATGCTATGTTTGTTATTCCATAAGTCATAGGATAAAATAAATGAAAACCTCCATAAATTACAATAAACAACAAAATGGTTGATAGGAAAGGTCAACAATGACATACCAATCAATCAGCATCACCCAACAGACAGAACTCTGGACACTAGAGGCTCCCATGAACCTATACCACTCACCTGGATTCAATTTGCCAACCAACAGCCATAAAATCATTAACCAATCCTATGTTATGCATTGGTATCCATTTTAGTTGATAACCATCATCATAGGACAAATTTCTAAAAGGGCCATCTAAGGATCATTTCTGCCAAGTCTGGTTCCAATCAGCTCAGTGGTTTCAGACAAAAAGATTTCTAAATAAAATTTTCCAAAAGGATCCGATTTAAAACTAAGTTCAGCTGTGACAGCCATCTTGGTTGACAGTCCAGGTCATTGAACATAGTTATGAAAGAGGACCATCTAAGGACCACAGCTGTCATCACTGGTTGTATTGGTGCAGTGGTTTCAGATGAGAAGATTATTAAATGAATTTTCCCATAGTGTCCTGTGTTAAACTAAGTTTAGCTGTGGCGGCCATTGGGTTATTGAATACAATTCTGAAAGAAGACCATCTAAGGACCATTGCTGCAAAATCTTGTTTCAATCAGTTCAGTGGTTTCAGAAAAGAGTTTAAATGACCCATCCATAGAATTTCCATGCAACCATATATTTTCCATCATTTTTCCATGGAATTCCATGGAAAATTTGATTTTGTGAATGGAATTCCATGGAAAATTGATTTTTTAAATGCAATTCCATGGAAATCCCTGGCAGAAAATTCCATCTCTCATTTCTTTTAGATTTTCCATGTAATTCCATGGTGAGATGGAAAATATTTCCATGGATTTTGACATGGAAAAAAGAATGGAAAACCAACTTACTTTTTTATACATGGAAATGTGGATGGAAACTGGACTTAGAATTTTTTGGGATGGAAAATCAATCGTAACTCGACTTTTGGGGATGTAACTCAATGGAAGTTTCCTTACGGAGACTAACACTAACTTATACTTGACTTATAGGTAACTTCTAAATGGCCTAAAAGTGACTTATACGTCAAAGTTGGGTAGGTGAAGTGTCAGTCTTTATAAGTATAAGTGAAATTTTAAGTGAAACATTTTTTTAACTTATAAATGGCTTATATTATAATTTCACTTATACCACTTATACATGATTCTGTATCACTGATTTATATAAGTAAGCCTTATAAGTGGCCTATAAGTGAATAAGACTGCAGACTACTACTAGATCTGTGGTATATACGTCATCTATAAGTTTGGACTTGGAAAATTTGAGTGATATGTGACTTAGAAAATTGTTTGTTCAAACATGTCACAGAAACCGATCTACTGTCTCAAAACCTCGCTTCATATAACAGTTTTTTTTTGTAAAATTCTTCAATTTGTCTTTTGACTTCTGATGAGAAAGTTTGTCAGGAATTTAGTCTTTATGGGTCAACATCAAAATTTTTGTTTTTCACCCCATTTGTACCAAGATGAAGTTTTCAATGGGGAATTTCTAGTGTAAAGGTGTAGGCCCGTACATGAAATCTCCATGCTGTTTGTAAATGTCCATGGATAATTGTGTATTTTTGGAATATTATGGACTTTTCTCCGTGTTCATCAAATTACGGGAAACTCTGCTCATATCTATGTGAAGTCTCCGCAGATCTCTGTGGAGAGATTTTTTATGTCGACAGAAATATGCGAAGAAACATGGAAAACATTTTCCTAAAATAATTATGTACGGATATTTGTGGACCTTGTTTAAGCCTGGAAGATGGACAAGAGGCTCCCAAGAGCCTGAATCGCCCACCTGTTATCTTTTGTGTACCAGAAGATCTTGCATCAATGATTATTTTTGCTATTTAATGTATACCGTCGCAATTTTCTCCTAAATATTGACTTGAACAGGTAAATTGTAGGGTCCTGAACCCAAATATATATGGTTGCTAGGGACTTTTTCATCAGTTGCTATGGACTTTTTCATTTGTTGCTATGGACACTTTCAATGACCTTGACCCTTGACCTTTCTTTTGACTTGTACAGGTAAATTATAAGGTCTTTAACCCAAATATATATATATATATGGTTGCTAGGGACTTTTTCATCAGTTGCTATGGAATTTTCCAATGACCTTGACCCTTGACGCTCCATTTTACTTGTACAGCTACCATTTAATTTATTCCATTAATGCCCTAAACATCTGACAATGTCAGACCATTATTTTCTGTTTACATGTAAATAATCTTTCAAGGGCAAAAACTCCTATAAGAGGTCAATTGACGATTTTGGTCATGTTGACTTATTTGTAGATCTTACTTTGCTAAATATTTTTGCTCTATACAGTTTTTCTTTATCTATAATAATATTCAAGATAACAACCTAAAACTGCAAAATTTCCTGAAAATTAACAATTCAGGGTCAATAACCCAACAAAGGGTTGTCCGATTTAAAAGAATTTCATTGCTGGTAGATCTTGACCTGATGAACATTTTACCATTTACATGTCAGTTTTGCTCTAAATGCTTTGGTTTTTGAGATGCAAGACAAAAACTGCATTTTACCCCTATGTTCTATTTTTAGCCATGGTGGCCATGTTTCTCAACAGACAAGAAAATAAAATATAAATTTAATCTAGATACCCAAAGGATCATTCAGACTAAGTATGGATGTAATTGGTTCAGTGGTTTCAGAGGGGGAGATCTTTGAAAAAGTTTACGTCGGACAACGGATGGATGCCAAGTGATGGCAAAAGCTCACATGTCCTTTTAGGACAGGTGAGCTAAAAATGTTGGAGATTTTGTACTTGCAAGTTCAGAAATGAATCTGAAATTGAGCTTTAATTAAAAAAAATTATGCATCTTCAAGACCAAAAGTTATATTATAAAGCATCTGGTCAATTCAGCACCAGTACCAATGGTCATTTTGGACTGTTAAATGGTCAATTCGGGACCGATAAATAGTCAATTTGGGACTTATCCATAGTAATTTCGGCACAACATACTATTGTATTGTCTGGTTCCCAGTGTTATATTTTGTTTTTATTCACAAACTATTCAGGTATCAGATCAAGGTAGAGATGTTGCGTAAAAAAGCTTGAAAAGGGGTGCGTATAATCTATGACTGCGTATTATCTACAACTGAAAACGGTAAAAGGAGTTGTGCATACAAGCTTTAAACATGTAAAACCCTTATAATGGATAATCAATTATCTTGCTTCATGTACATCCACATATGACGCCCAATCTTCATATAAAGTTTCATCAAAATCCATTGAACTGTTTAGGAGGAGTTGCACTTACAAGCTTTAACCATGTAAAACCCTTAAGTTGGATTATCCCCTTTGCCAGCATCCGGCGATAATTATCTTGCTTCATGCACATCTACATATATGATGCCCAACCTTCATATAAAGTTTCATCAAAATCCATTGAACGGTTCAGGAGGAGTTGTGCTTACAAGGTACATGGACAGACAGACAGAGAGACGGACAGGGTGATTCCTATATCCTGGCCGCCGCGAAATAGCCAAATGTACTGAAAACAGCGTAAAACCCCAACTAAACAAACAAACAATAAACTAAGTCTGCATGTGGCGGCCATATTGAATTTCCAATCGGCACATAAAACATACCATATTTTAGTGGTCTATCAAATGATCATTCACACATCAAAAACATTTCAATTGGCTTGGCAGTTTCTGACAAGAAGACAATTGTACAATATTCCCCGTAGGGTCCAATGTTAAACCAGTTCCGGCTATGGCAGCCATCTTGAATTTCAGATTGGCACAAAAAACATATCTTCCGTAGAAGTTCATACAGTGCTTGTTCATACCTAAAAACATTTCAATTGGCTTAGTAGTTTCAGACAAGAAGACCTTTGTATAAATTTCCCCAATGTTGGCTTAGTAGTTTCTGAAAAGAAGACCTTTGTATAAATTTCCCCATAACTCCAATGTTAAACTAAGACTGTGGCTGTAGCAACCATCTTGAATTTCCGATCAGCACAAAAAACATACCTTTTGTACAGGTTCATCCAAGGTTCATTTATGCAACAAGTTTCTGACAAGAAGAGCTTTAAAGATAAGTCCAATCAAAATGAATTATCTGCCCCTGGTTGCCATGTTGAATATCCAATGAGAAACTAGAGTGAGTTATCTTTTCATAACCAATGTAGGTAAGGGAGATAATAAATTTGTCTCCCTTTTAGCCTCAGGAAAAAAGGGAGAGGATTTAATTATCTCCCTTACCTACATTGGTTAGGAAAAGATAACTCACTCTGGTTCCTCATTGGCACAAAAAACATAATTTTTTACAGAACCATCCAATTAACATTCCTGCCAAGTTTGGTTCCATTTAGACTGGTGGTTTCAGAGAAGAAGATGAAAATGTGGAATGATGACGGATGCAAAGTGATGGCAAAAGCTCACATGGCCTTCTAAGCCAGGTGAGATAAAAAACTCTAGGAGGAGTTCATTACACAAAATTGAAAACCTTCCATACATATTTGTTGCAAAAAATGACTCTTTCAGAGAAAGAAAAATCTGAAAAAAAATTCTTCCAATTACATCATAATCCTACAACCACATCCTCAATATGTCCATAAATATTCTGCAAAGTTTTACATAGATCTGGGTTAATAGCTGTAGGAGGAGTTGATTACACAAAATAGATACATATATCCTACTTTAAAGGCTCGACCACCCAATAGTAGGGGTTCCCTTTCCATGATGATGAAGAGAATTTAACTCCGTGGTCAGAATACTATATGGTCAATATCCCATAGAGTCAAAATATTATATGACACTGGTAATTGACAATAGCCATTCTTTGTGCCAGTATACCTTGATTTGTAAAATCAATTCACCAAGAGTAGAATTATCGACAGGATTTTAATTTATTAATGATTTATTTGTCATCTTGTGCATGATGGGTACACATTACATGTTGTTGAATGTTTTTTATCTATAGTAATAAATTTTCTTATTATTTTAAATATTACACAAAATGCACTTAATACATTTTTGGTCATTTTGGCAATTTTAAATTTTAAACTTTTGAGTTGTTGTTTTCGTTTTAACATTTTTAGGTCTTGAGCACAAGTGATGAGTCGTAAATCGACGAAATGCACATATCTTGTACATCAAAATCGGTATCAAAGAATTTAATTCTATGCATTGTACAAGTATCTGAACATGGTTAAATAAATTGAGATCTCAATATTACATTTAAACTGTTGTTTTATTCCAGCACCTTCAGATATTTCAGATTTATCAGAAGTAGTAAATTACCTCCTGTTTGTAACTAGAAAAATCTGTCAGCTCCTTTTACTCAGACTTTGTCTATCTAAAATCCAATGGATTTCGATAGATTTTACTACTACCAAGGGTGGTATCAATATAACTTTTCTTCAGAAGAATAATTTTAAATACTTTTCCTATGGGGTCATAGTTAAATAAGTCTTAAACCTGAAGCAACTTTTGATTTCCGATTGGCACCACAGCAACAAGACTTATCAAGAACCTTTAAAGGAACTGCCAATCATACAAATATAATATGCATTTTATGCAGGCCTCCAACGGGTGCTTGTTTATAAAATATTTTGCTATAAATTGACAAGAGAAGGGTGAAAATGAAATTAGAGAGATGGTAACTTCTAACCTCTTATATTACCTTCATTGCCTCCTTCATATTCATCTATGACATTCTCTGGTGTATTTTCTATTTCTCTTGGCTGTCCTGTGGAAAAATTACAAAAGGAACTATAAAATCCTTCCATACTACATCAAACTTTATACATTAATAGTAGTGACCCTATTGCTCTGTGGGTCTTACCTGCAGCAAAGGGACCACCTAAGTACTATTCCATCAAATTTTGGTCTCAATTGTCCAAATTGTTTCAGATCTTTAAACAATTTTTGCTTATTTTCTATTTGTAGCAGCAACCATATTGGTCAGACGACACGTTTTGAAAGGGGACCTCCCACGGACCATTCCATCAAAGTTTGGTATCAGTTGTCCAAGTTGTTTCAGGGAAGAATATTTTGAAGTATATTTTGCCGATTTTTCTACTTTTAGTAATGGCGAAACATCAGTCAAAGGTCATCCCATAACATAGTTTTGAAAAGTGATCACCTAAGGACCATTTCATCAAACTTTGTCTCAGCTAACGGAGACAATCGCTATATGCCTCTGAGGTAACAAGCTAGAAGATAAACATTTAATTTAGCCAGGAGGGCACTTGATTTATAAATAAGAAAGGCTCAGACTGCTTCTTGACAACTTGAGTTTGGGCCACAGTAAGTTTTAATAAAATTCAATTTTTTTCTTTATTTTGAACTTTGTCCCAGTTTAATAAGAGGATGAAATAAGTTTGACTGCAGCCTTGTGTTAAACCTCTTCTGATTGGATGAAATGTTAACCCCTTCTAATAATAACAAGAGTGGACACACTACATGTCTCCCCTGAGTATGCACATGGACACAGAATAATGATTATCTGATACCCGATATTTTGCAAGTCAAAGGAAAATGCGTCAAAAGAAATTGGGGTCAAGGTCACAAGACAGGTGTCATACCAATATGTATCCACTAAGAACTATCTATTGAACAAATATGGTGGGTCTAGGTATTAAAAGTTACTGAGAAATGGACCTAACCTTGAAAATGTGACAGTGTCATACTGGCATGTACCCACTAAGAACTATCTATAGATCAAATATGGTTGGCCTAGGTATCACAGTTGGTGAGAAATGTATTTAAACACGAAACTTGGACACAGATTTTAATTTCATGTTCATGAAGTCAGTGAACCATGAAAATGAGGTCAGGGTCATAAGACAAGTATACTGCGGCAAACTTTATACGATAAGCTACCTTGTGGACCATGAATCTTAATTGTAGGTATTACATGTGCAAAGTTATTAAAGTTTTAAAAAAGTTTACGCTGCCGCCGCCAGAAAGCCTGTGTATTGTTTGAAACATGTTGGATAAAAGTGAATTTTTTTTTTTTAGATGTTGGAGAACTGTTTGTTTGTTTAGTTGGGGTTTTATGACATTTTCAGCACATTTGGCTACCTAGACCATTCAGTCACTGAGGCACTTGGAGAACCGTTAATAAACCTACACATTCAGTGTCACACCAAAGCTGAAATGTTAACTAGATATGTTGTAGATATTTTTCTTCTGAACCCAAAACAGTTCTCTGAGATAAAAAAAAAAATGGTATGATCACATTATTTTCTATGATCATGTCTTTGAAACACTCATACCATTTCTCTTACGACAACAGTAAATCCATTTGTGAATCGTAGTTGTATGATCGCTTTGTGAAACGCTGTGCTGAATCTTAATACATGTATATAAAGTTGCTAGGGACTTTTTCATCGGTTTCTATGGACTTTTTCAATGACTCTGACTCTTGACCTTTCTTTTTGACTTGTACAGCTACCATTTTATTTATTTCAAGTTATGCTCTAAAAATCTGGGACAATATGTCAGACCAATATTTTTACTCATAATTACTGTTAATATGTAAATAATCTTTCAAGGGCAAAAACTCCTATAAGGGCTAAATTGACGATTTTGGTCATATTGACTTATGTGTAGATCTTACTTTGCTGAACATTTTTGCTGTTTACAGTTTGTCTTTATCTATAATAATATTCAAGATATCAACCTAAAACTGCAAAATTTCCTAAAAATTAACAATGCAGGGGCAATAACCCAAAAATGGGTGGTCCAATTTGTCTGAAAGTTTCATGGCAGGTAGATCTTGACCTCATAAACATTTTCAATTCTCGTCAGTTTTGCTCTGCTTTAGTTTTTGAGATATGAGAAAAAAGGTGCATTTTTCACCTATGTTCTATTTTTAGTCATGGCCTACATGTTTCTCGATGGACAAGAAAATAAAACATACATTTTATATTAGATACCCTAAGGATCTTAAAGCCTAACTTTGGCTGAAATTGATCCTGTAGTTTCAGAGGAGAGGATTTTTGAAAGTTTACAAAGATAATGAAAACAAGAGGCTCAGTGGGCTGAGCCTGTATCGCTCACCTGGCAGTCACAAACTTTTGATTTGACAGACTAGATTGATTTCTGGAAACTTTGTAAATGATCTTCTATAAATGCTTCATACCAAGTATAAGTTCATTGGCCAAACGGTTTCAGGGGAGAAGTTTTAAATTTTGACCGATCAGAACATATAAAGGTTTCTGGTGGCAATTTTGTTTCACGCACCAGAAAGATTTATGCAAACTTCCTAAAGGACCTTCCATAGATGCTCCATACCAAAAATCAGTTCATTTGGCTTTAAGGTTTCAGAGGAGAAGAAGTTTAAAATTTTGACCAATCAGAATATGTAAATGCTCATGGCAGCCATTTTGTTTCACGGACCACGCTGATTTATGCAAACTTTGTAAAGGACCTTCCATAGATGATCCATACCAAAAATCAGTTCATTTGGCTTTACGGTTTCAGAGGAGAAGAACTTTTAAATTTCGACCAATCAGAACATGTAAATGCTCATGACGGCCATTTTGTTTCACGGACCGGGAAGATTTATGCAAATTTTCTAAAGGACCTGCCATAGATGCTCCATACAAAAAATCTCATCATCACCATTCACTAAGGATACCATGTTTACTTTAAAAACCAAATTTTAATATTGTTGAAATCTGAGCGTGTAAAAAATGGCAGGAAAATGGCAGCCATTTTAAAAATGGCCGTCCAAAACAAACTTTCATCATCACCATTCAACTCGGGATACCATGTTTCCCTTGAAAGTAGCTTTCATCTTCATTTCTTTATAATTCAGGAAAAAATAGCAAAAAACAGCATTTTGACCCCTATGTTCTATTTTTAGTAAGGGCAGACATGTTTTTCGACCAATCAAAAATCCAAGCATTAACTTTTTGCAGGATACCCTAAGGAACAATCTTACCAAGTTTCATTTGATTTTGAATAGTAGTTTCAGAGAAGAAGATTTTTGAAATAATAACATAAAACTAGAGGCTCTCCAGAGCCTGTATCGCTCACCTGGATTTAACTTTTCACCTTGAGCAGACCTAAAAATTTAAGTGTTGCAGTCAATTTGGCTGGTTTTTCTATAGGATTCTATGTTAAACTAATTTCAGCTGTGGCAGTCATCTTGGTTGACAGTCCAGTTTCTAAAAGAGAACCATCTAAGGACCATTTCTGCTAAGTCTTGTTCCAACTGGCTAAGCGGTTTCAGACTAGAAGATTTTTAAATGAATTTTCCTATAGGGTCCAATATTTAACAAAGGTCGGTGTGGGAGCAATCTTGGTTGACAATCCGGGTGATCAGACATATTTCTGAAAGAGGACCTCCTAAGGACCAATGCTGCCAAGTCTGGCTCCAATATGTCAAGAGAAACATCTAAGGACCATTTCTGCTAAGTCTTGTTCCAACTGGCTTAGCGGTTTCAGACAAGAAGATTTTTCAATTAATTTTTCCATAGGGCCCTATGTTAAACTAAGTTTGGGTGTGGCGGCCATCTTGGTTCACAGTCAACGAAATCGGACACATTCTGAAAGAGGACCTCCTAAGAACCAATGCCGCCAAGTCTGGCTCCAATATGTCATGTGGTTTCAGACAAGAACATTTTTCAATGAATTTTCCTACAGGGCCCTATGTTAAACTAAGTTCGGTTGTGGCGGCAATCTTCGTTGACAGTCCGGGTCATCAGACACACCTCTGTAAGAGGACCATCTAAGGACCATTGCTGCCAAGTCTGGTTCCAATTGGTCAAGTGGTTTAAAGCAAGAAGATTTTTCAATGAATTTTCCCATAGTGCCCTATGGATTTGTAGTTTCATATAAGAAGATTTTTGAAAGTCACCCCCCTTTTTTTCTATTTTTAGTAACAGCAGCCATCTCGGTTGGAAGTCGGGGATGCCAGACATAATTTTTGAAGGGGGCCATCCAAGGACCATTCCACCAAAGTTTGGTCTCATTTGGCCCAGTGGTTTGAGAGGAAAAGATCTTTAAAGGATAGTTTACGCTGGATGCCGTCTTTAAAGGGCAAAGACTCCTATAAGGGGTTAATCAACGATTTTGGTCATGCTGACTTATCTGTAGATCTTACTTTGTTGAACATTTTTGATGTTTACAATTTGACTTTATCTATAATAATATTCAAGATAATAACCTAAAACTGCAAAATTTCCTTAAAATTAACAATTCAGGGGCAATAACCCAACAAAGGGTTGACCGATTCGTCTGAAAATTTCATGACAGGTAGATCTTGACCCGATGAACATTTTTACCCTACGTCAGTTTTGCTCTAATTGCTTTAGTTTTTGAGATATAAGACAAAAACTGCAGTTTACCCCTATGTTCTATTTTTAGCCATGTCGGCCATGTTGGTTGGGAGGCGGGGTCATCGGACAATTTTTTTAAACTAGATACCCTAATGATGCTTGTGGCCAAGTTTGGTTCAATTTGGCCCAGTAGTTTCAGAGGAGAAGATTTTTGTAAAAGTTAACGGACGACGACGGATGCCAAGTGATGAGAAAAGCTCACTTGACCCTTTGGGTCAGGTGAGCTAAAAAAGCCAAAAATGTCAAAAAAGGGCAATAACTCTAACATCAGTTGACAGATTTTCACGAAAATCAGCACACAGGTAGCTCTCATCATGCTGAACACTTTCAACCTGCCAGAATTTGCCATAACCTAATGATTTTTGAGATATTTGCGAAAAACTGTTGTTTGACCCCTATGTTCTATTTTTAGTAACAGTGGCCATGTTTTTCGATGAATCAAAAATCCCCACATCAGTTCTATGCAGGGTACCCCAAGGAACATTCATACCATGTTTGGTTCTAATTAGTCAAGTAGTTTCAGAGGAGAAGAGTTTTGTATAATTGTTAACGACGACAACGGCGGACGACGATGGACGCCAAGTGATGGCAACAGCTCACATGGCCTTTGGCCAGGTGAGCTAAAAATGTGAAAAATTGTCTCTAAAGGGAAAAAACTACCATAAGGGGTCAACTAACGATTTTGGTCATGTTGATTTATTTGTAGATCTTACTTTATTGAACGATTTTGCTGTTTACAGTTTGTCTTATCTATAATAATATTCAAGATAATAACTGCAAACTTTCCTTATAATTAACAATTCAGGAGCAATAACCCAACAAAGGGTTGACTGATTTGTCTGAAAATTTCATGGCAGGTCGATCTTGACCTGATGAACATTTTTACCCCATGTCAGTTTTGCTCTAAATGCTTCAGTCTTTTTTTTAGATATAAGCCAAAACTGCAGTTTACCCCCTATGTTCTATTTTTAGCAATGGTGGCCATGTTTCTCAACAGTTAAGAAAATAAATTTCATACTAGATATCCTATGGATCATTCCACTTAAGTTTGGCTGAAAATGGTTCAGTAGTTTCAGGAGAAGATCTTTGAAAAAATTTATGACAGACGGACGTCAAGTGATAGCAAAAGCTCACATGTCCTTTTAGGAGAGGTAAGCTTAAAAAGTCTGAAAGGTTGTATTTTCACGAAATTTTCAAAGTCCAAAGCCCATTGTTATGATATTGTATATTATATTTATTTTGATATGATATTGTATTATTATATTTATTTATTTTGGCCAATTTGTTTTGTGTGGCCTTATAACATGTATAATATGCTTACATAATACTTATAGTTGTTTACCAAATAATGTTATAACTGCACAGTTTAGAAATCACTGGAATAATAGATACTGATGGAATTACTAGAACTTTCTATTAGAATGATCATAATATACGATGTGTAATTCAAACTTCTACCGTATTCCAGAAGTTTCCGTCACTGCTATATATACGGACGAAGGTTGGACTTTCAGAACAGATCGCATCAGACCAGACATTAAAATTCTTGAGTTCTCAGATGTTGGATTGACACACTTTTATTTACGTTACACACATCATACTAGATTGTGACTTATTGGACATAGTATTCTGTTTGGATTCCCACAACAGTGATGAGAAGAATTCCGGATAAAGAAAAGACAAAAGGATCGGACTTATATTTTAACAGTTAAGTTAATATTTCAATTGTATATTTTTTGTAAACTTGTATAATAATAAATCTTGTTAAAATTTTATTATTGATTTGTGTCTTTTGTTGGCTACAATTTAAAGGTGATTTCGGCCGTAACACCCATAATTTCCGCAAAAATCAGTGGATTTGGAACGAAACGTAATATCAATCTGAAAATCAACATGGTAGACTGACATACCAAAATGCAGCTCAATACCTGAAGGCGTTTAGAAACTAGAGAAGTTTTAAATTTCGATCATAGGGTCCTATAGATGTTAAACCATGTTCGGCTCTAAACAACCATCTTGGATGACGGAGCGGGTTATCGGATACAATTCTGAAAGAGGACCACCTAAGGACCATTGCTGCCAAGTTTTATTCCTATTGGCCCCGGGGGTTTATCCGGGGTTATTGGGAAGGGTTGTTTTTGGCCTATTTTGGGAAAAATTTTGGTCAATTGGGAACAAAAATTAGAGGTGTAAGTTAACATTTTTGGGAATTCTGCATGATTTTAAAATAATTTCCATTGGTAATGGGTCCTTTTACCGGACCCAGCTGAATGGTAGAAAAATCCATGTGGCCCAGTGGTTTCAGAGGAGAAGATCTTTAAAGGAGTAAATTGTTTAATGAATTTTCCCAAAGTGTCATATGTTAAACTAAGTTCAGCTGTGACAGCCATCTTTGTTGACATTCTGGGTCATTGGACATAATTCTGAAAGAGGACCACCTAATGACCATTTCTGCCAAGTTTGGTTCCAATTGCTTAGTGGTTTCAGGCCATAAGATTTTTTAATGAATTTTCCCATAGGGTCCTTTGTTTAACTAAGTTCAGCTGTGGTGGCCATCTTGGTTATCAGACACAATGCTTACAGAGGACCATTTAAGGATCATTTCTGCTAAGTTTGGTTCAAACTGGTTCTGTAGTTTCAGACATCTTGGATTACATATTGGCATGAAAAATATAAACTTTGTAGAGGACCATGAGGATCATTTAGGCATAATATTACTTCCATCTATCCAAATTCCGACAAGAAGCTGTTTGTATGTATTTCCCATAGGATCCCATGTTAAATGTGTCCTGTGGTAGTGGTCATCTTTGATATCAGATCAGCACGAAAAATATAAATTTGTAGAGGACCATATAAGGATCATTCCTGCAATATAACAATTCAATTGCTTTTGTAGTTTCAGAGATGAGGTTTTGGAAATTTCAGCCAATCAGAGTGCATAAATGGCCCTTGCAGCCATGTTTTTGAATTTCGGATCAGCACCAAAAACATCCATTTTGTTAAGGATCATTCAGGCATAATATTACATTTGTGTACTTCCATCTGTCAAACGGTTTCTGACAACAATATGTTTGTATGCATTTCCCATAGGATCCTATGTTAAATGTGCCAATCAGAGTGCATAAATGGCCCTGGCAGACATGTTGAATTTTGGATCAGAACCAAAAACATAAACTTTGTAAAGGACCATCCAATGAACATCCCCACCAAGTTTGGTTTCATTTGGCCATGGGGTTTTGGAGAAGATTGAAATGTGAAAAGTTAACGGATGTATGGATGCAAAGTGATGGCAATAACTCACAGGTGAGCTAAAAATCAATTCAGTTCCTTCTAACAGGGTTGCCACTCTTTTTCAGACATGAAATTCAAGGGTTTTTCCAGGATTATCAGTAGTTTTCACGGATAAATACAAATGAGAAATTGTGCAAAACCACCACGCTTTTTTAAATTTCAATGCGGTTCTTGCATCGTGGTTGTTAAATAACATTGCAAAACATTTCAAGACCCTTTGCATCAAGCATAATCGAGATCAGGATTCACCTTTATTAAGTCGCCCCATTCATATCATCCGAAATGAGCTCATGAGTACCTGTTTAACATACGAATACCAATTTTCCAGGGAGGAATCAACGAGCACAAGGAAGGAATTCAATTTGTTTTTAAACTTCCGGTATTTTAACTTTCAAGGATTTTCACCGGATTTTTGGGTTTTTCTGTGTTTCACCAAACTTTTCGTGGCCAGGAGCACCTCGAATAAAATTCCCGGCTTTTTCCTGTTTTCCCGGGTGTGTGGCAACCCTGATCTAACCATACTTGTAAAAAATTTAGAGAGTACATTTCTGCCGAGAGATTTTCTAGGTCTTAAAATTAGCACCTATCATTACAATGAATGAGCATATAAAGTATAATTCAGAATTTTTTCAACTCAGTATGTAAGTTTATATTATATGCAATTAAAATTAATCACATCTGTAATAATAGTTTTCAACTTGTCAAGTACATCTCTAAATGGTCACGATAAAACTTAACTACTCAAGTAGCACACCAATTAATTAAAGGATACATTATTCTTCCTGTTCACAGCAAAATACACCTTTATTCCTATTCGTACTTCTGTCGATACAAGATGTCATTGAGACTTATTACTATATTTGTTTTTCTGTTTCTAAAAAACAGTTACTATGGTTATAAATTGGAATGTCCCACTGACTGTCAGTGCAGTGTTAGAAATTATGACTGTTCTGATAAAGATCTAATAGATGTACCTAAAGGAATACAAGTCCTGACTAAATCACTTGATTTAAAGAAAAATGAAATTACAACACTACAGAAAGATGCATTTGTAAGACTGAAACTTCTACGCCAACTGAACTTAGGATTTAATAAATTAACTGAAATTAAGGACGATGATTTTAATGGGCTACTAAATTTAAGAACACTGGATTTAAGTTTTAATAAGATTACCAAAATTCAGAAAAATTCTTTTAAGAAGCTGGAGAAGATAAATGATATCATTCTAAGAGGAAACAAGCTGTCAGATATTGAAGGTTTATTTGTGAACATGGTAGGATTAAACAGACTTGATTTGTCTGAAAACCAAATAAAAATACTATCTAGTGAAACATTCAGAAACATGACAAATTTGAGATTCTTATTACTTGGATCAAACTTTGTAGGATCTATCCATGTCAAAGCATTCTATGATGTACAAAGAATAACATATATTTCAATGTCAGGAAATTCCATTGGTAATGTGAATGGATTATTTGTAAATAATAACATTCTATCATTTATTGAACTGATCAACTGCTCACTGGACACATTTCCAAAAGGCCTTCCTCTAATTGTTAGATTTCTCTATCTTGACCAAAATAAAATATCTTCTATTACCAGAAAAGAAGTTGAACGAGTGGAGAATTTGGTGAATTTGATCCTTTCTGAAAATCAGCTTACAGCTATTGAAAAAGATGCATTCACAGGACTAAACAATTTGGCTGAACTATGGATAAATTTTAATTCAATAACTGAGATACCTACAGTTCCAGTAAGTGCTAAAAAGTTACATCTTGACAATAACCAAATTAGCCTTATGAAGAAAGAGGATTTTCCATTTGGAGCACAATTAGAAACTCTTTCTTTGAAAAACAATCAAATTTCTTCTATTAATAAAAACACATTTAAAAATTTGAAAAGCCTGAAAAAACTATTTCTAGGTGGAAACCAGGTCAGCGTACTGCCTGACTACACATTTAAACTGCTGCCTTTACTTGAAGAACTCGGTTTGATTGGACTGGATATAAATTACATCGGGCAAGATATATTTGATGGCCTCAAGAATTTGAAGACACTCACTCTTTCATTCATATTTCTAGATGAAGATGCCTTAAAAGGAAATGTATTCAAACATTTAACTAATCTAAGAATTCTGGATCTGCAGGAAAGTCCACATATTGCCTCACAACTTCTGGACTCTGAAGAAATGTTACAGTCATTGTTCACAGTCGAACAAATAAACCTAAAGGACAATGACCTACACACAGTGAATTCTAGTATAATGAAATATATGCCAAGACTCATTCAGATCAAACTCAGTGGTAATAAATTCCACTGTGACCGTCGTTTATTGTGGTTGTGGAAATGGATAGATATGCAGAAATATAAATTTGAGGATGCAGATTTGTTAATATGCACCTCTCCACCAGAACTCAGAGGCAGTTCTATCTTAAGTCTCACATCTAACCAGTTTGTCCCTACAACATTAAAACCTGTGTACTTATCAACTAAGTGGTCTAATTACTTCAAAACCACACGGTCTTCATTTCCAAATTCCAATGAAACAGTTTCTTTGGAAAAACTTAATATGACCAAGAATGAAGTTACAACAGTAAATGATATAGAAACAACTATTAGCTATGAAAATAAAAGGAAAAATTCAGCCAATTTTCAAAACAAGCACAAAAAATTGTACGAAGACAAATTTAATAAAATTCTTTTGATAACGGTCGTGACTACAATACCCATTGTTCTGTTTGTGGTCATTGTTACTGCAGCTGCATGTTTGAAATGCAATCAAAGAAAGGAGATGAACATTTTCCCTGATAATGATGTTACATTTTACGTAATAAGTGATGAAGCCCCTCCCCTTCCTCCACCAAACTCCTCTGCATGCAAGGAACCTGGATCTGTGAGTTCTACACATAAGGATCGTGGATCTGTGAGTTCTACTAGAGATATTACAGGAGATAATGTGTTTACTATTGACAATGATAGTTCATGACAATAACAGTGTTAACGGCATAACTTTAGATTAAAGTTTCTAATTCATCATTAATTTGTTGGCATTCAATACTCAGTTTATTCATCGAAACAAAACCCATGGCCACTTAAAACATATAATTTTGCTGAATGAACCTGATCTAAAGTTAAAATGATCATTGTTTGGTGCTAAAATTCCAAATATGGATTAAAACTAGATGTACTGTGAGGAAAGCTCACAAAGGATACCCCCGCTTTGAAGTCCGATTATTTCCCTTGTGTGATATTGAAAAGCAAAGATTTTTCTTCATGCACATCTTTGGATGATGTACTTCCTTTCTGTAAAGTTTCGTTGAAATCCATTGAGCGGTCGAGGAGGAGTTGCGCTTACAAGATATATGGACAGACGGACAGACAGACAGACAGACAGACGGACGGACAAGGTGATTCCTATATACCCCCCAAACTTTGTTTGCATGCGGTATAATAAGATATTTGTTGATAAGAACATAAACTGTTATCACAGAGATATGTCTCGCCTTTTTGTAATTTTGATTATGCAAATGTTGAAATCATAATAGCAATACCTTAACATCTTACACAAGTTATGCAAATATTCAAAGTCAATGAACCATGACTGAGTTACATGGTTAAACAATCTCCATTTAAATGAGATGTGTGAATGCTAATACAACTGGATACCAAATACCATTGACTTATTATAAGTCGTTCCCAAACCTAAATACAAAAATTTTGTGGGAAAAATTTGGTTGATTATATAGGGAATCACTGATGCGTGACTAGAGTGGCTCCCTTTAGGTCAGTCAGTGCCCCCCCCCCCCCCCCCCCCCCTTACAAAAAGTTCTGGATCCGCCACTGATAGCAATACTTTAACATGTAAGTTATGCAAATATTCAGTCAATGAATATGCACGAATTAGCATACCTATGTGTAGCTTTTCAACCCAACCTCATCATGGCGAGACAAAAATCTTTTTGCTTGGCTTTGTGTCCAATAAAATATAATTTTGTTTGTTTACTTATAGTTACTTATAGTTGATTTCCAGTACAGGATCCCTCAAGGTTCCTCTTCACCAGACTCATAATATTTGTAAAGTAAGCAAACCATTCAAAGTCAAAAGACCATCACTGAGGGGGTGGAGCCAAATAATCTCCATGGCAATGAGATGTGGCAATGATAATACATCTGTATACCAATTATCATTGACCTACCACTAGTGGATCCCCATAAACTGAACTAATCACAAACTAATACATGTAAAGTAAGCAAACCATTCAAAGTCAATAGACCATGACTGAGGGGGTGGAGCCAAATAATCTCCATGGCAATGAGATGTAGCAATGGTAATAACATCTGCATACCAATTATCATTGACCTACCACTAGTGGATCCCCATAAACCGACCTAATCACAAACTAATACATGTAAAGTAAGCAAACCATTCAAAGTCAATAGACCATGACTGATGGGGCGGAGCCAAATAATCTCCATGGCAATGAGATGTGGCAATGGTAAAACATCTGCATACCAATTATCATTGACCTACCACTAGTGGATCCCCATAAAACTGAGCTAATCACAAACTAATACATTGTTGACGCCATCGCCGCCGCCGCAGACGCCGGAAACAGCATACCTATGTCTCGCCTTTTGACTCCGCCAAGGCAAGACAAAAAAACTAGAGGCTCTAAAGAGCTTGTATCACTCACCTGCATTGAACTTTTCACCTTGAGCAGGACTAAAGATTTGGCTGGTTTTTCTATAGGGTTCTATGTTAAACAGTTCGGCTGTGGCAGCCAAGATGGTTGACAGTCTAGGTCAATGGACACATTTTTAAAAGAGAACCATCTAAGGACCATTGCTACCAAGTCTAGTTCTAATTGGCTTAGTGGTTTCAGACCAGAAGACTTTTGAGTGAATTTCTCATAAGGTCATATGTTAAACTAAGTTCAGCTGTGTAGGCCATCTTGGTTCACAGTCCACGAAATCCTCAAAGAGGACCTCCTAAGGACCATTGCTGCCAAGTCTAGTTCCTATTGGTTAAGTGGTTTTAGACAAGAAGATTTTTCAATGAATTTTCCCATGGGGCCTTATGTTAAACTAAGTTTGGGTGTGGCAGCCATCTTGGTTGACAGTACAGGTCATCGGACATCCTTCTGAAAGAGAACCTCCTAATGACCATTACAGCCAAGTTTGTTTTTTGAAGAATTTTGAAATTCACCCCCCCCCCCTTTTTCTATTTTTAGTAACAGCAGCCTTTAGGTTGGAAGTCAGGGATGCCGGACATAAGTTTGGAAAGGGGCCACACAAGGACCATTCCACCAAATTGGTTAAAACTGGCTCAGTGGTTTCAGGGGAGTTGACGAAAAAATAAAATTCCTATAGGCTCAATGTTAAACTAAGTCCAGCCATGGCGGCCATGTTGGATGGCATTCGGGTAAACCAAACACAATTTTAAAAGGGGCCATCCAAGAACCATTCCTCCAAAAATTGGTTCAAATTGGCCTAATGGTCTCACAGAAGATAACAAAAATTTTAAAACTCCCATAGGGTCCAGGGTTGAATTATGTCCAACCATGGCAGCCATATTGGATGGTGCCCCGGAAAACCAAATACAATTTTAAAGGGGACCATCCAAGGACCATTCCATTTAAGTTTGGTTTAAATTGGTTCTGTAGTTTCAGAGGAGTTGACAAAAAAGTAAAACTCCCATAGGCTCAATGTTAAACTAAGTCCAGTCATTGTTCAGGGGAACTGAACACAAATTTTAAAAGGGGCCACCCAAGGACCATTCCACCCAAGTTTGGTTCAAATTGGCCTAATGGTCTCAGAGAAAATAACGAAAATGTTAATATTCCCATATGGTCCAAGGTTAAACTATGTCCGACCATGGCAGCCATACTGAATGGCGCTAGAGAAAACCAAACAAATTTTTAAAGAGGACCATCCAAGGACAATTCCACTTAAGTTTGGTTTAAATTGGTTCAATGGTTTCAGAGGAGTTGATGAAAATGTGAAAAGTTTACGACGGCAATGGAAGAAAAGTGATGGGAATAGCTCAGATGGCCTTTTAGGCCAGGTGAGCTAAAAATGTATTAGCATATTTTAAGCAATACATGTACTCATGCAGGGCAAAATTGCATGCATTACCATGCAACTATAACCCTATTTGCTGCCCATCTGTCAAAATAGGAAAACTATATATCTGAACGAGGAGAAATATCAAAATTTTTTAAAGATCCTTGCATACCTCTGGTTCTGTGTTAACAAGAAAGATTTAATTTTCACATTGGGTGCCATATTTAACTGAATTTAGTTTTGGTGGACATCTAGGTTTGCAGTTGTTATCACATAATTCTGATAGACAATGAGTTAATCCAAGGTGTAATTCATTTGTAACTGGATCAATCAGAAATGAGTAGCTACAGCAGTCGTAAACAACAGCATATCCCCTCTCCCATTTTAAACTTCTTTTGAACATAAGACATTTTACAACAAAAACATAATATTACTTCTTGATATGAAAGAGTTCAGAAGATTAACCATAGTTGCTCACGCATAAAATGTAGATCAGGGTGATCCAATTTTATACGGAGCTTTTCCAAGACGCATCCGCTGGTGAAATATTATACCAATATGACTTACAGCGTCTTAGAACTGGACCTTAATGCAAAACTTAACCAAAGTCACTCATGCATAAAGGGTGATCCAACTTTTATAGGGAGCTTCGTTATTTTCAAAAACGCATCCACTGGTGAAATATTATACCTATATGACTTACAGTGTCTTAGAACTGTACCTTAACGCAAAACTTAACCAGGGGGCCTCGCTGGCTGAGTGGCCGAGGTAGTTCGTCACGACTTCTAATGATCACTAGCCTGTCAACACCTGTGGTGGGGTGTGTTTGACTCCGATCTTAATTGACAAGGATTACCAATTTTCCTACCGAAGGTCCGTGGTTCTCTCCGGCTTCCTCCACCTATAACAATTGGCCGCCACAAAATAGCCAAATGTGCTGAAAACGGCATAAAACTCTAACTAAACAAACAAAGAAACAAAACTTAACCTGTCACCCATGCATAAAATGCAGGTCAGGGTGGTCAAATTTTTATAGGGACCTTCATAATTCCAAGATGCATTCACTGGTGAAATATTATACCTATATGACTTACAGTATCTTAGAACTGGACCTTAGCGCAAAACTTAACCAGTCATCCATGCATAATAAATGTAGGTCAGGGTGATCCAAGTTTTGTAGGGACCTTCATTATTTCCAAGATGCATCCACTGGTGAACTATTATACCTTTATGATTTACAGTGTCTTAGAACTGGACCTTAACGCAAAACTTAAACTGGGGGCCTTGGTGGTCAAGGTAGTCATGACTACTAATGATCACTAGCCTGTCAATACTGAGGTTGTGAGTTCGAATCTCACCTGTGGTGGGATGTGTTCGACTCCGATCTTAATTGACAAGGATTGCCAATTTTCCTACTGAAGGTTGTGGTTCTCTCCGGGTACTCTGGCTTCCTCCACCAATAAAAACTGGCCGCCGCTAAAAAGCCAAATGTGCTGAAAACAGTGTAAAACCCCAACTAAACAAACAAACAAACAAAATTTAACCGGTGACCCATGCATAAAATGTAGGTCAGGGCGATTCAATTTTTATATGGAACTTCTTTATTTTCCAAGATGTATCCACTGGTTAAATATACATATATCAGACTTACCGTGTCCTAGAACTGGACCTTAATACAAAACTTAACCAAAGTCACCCATGCACAAAATGTAAGTCCGGGTGATCCAATTTTTACACAGACCTTTATTATTTTCTAATGCATCGACTGGTGAAATATTATACCTATATTTACAGTGTCTTAGATCTGGACCTTTATAAGGTTGGACGGATTGACAGAATATTAGGTATTATGTGTGCAAAGTTATCAAGGTTTTTAACATGTTTACGCTGCACTAAATAATACCTAAATCTCGCCTTTCTCGACATTCATCGCAGGCGAGACAAAAACTAAAATAATCTATAAGCTGCCATGAATTATTTTCAAATTACTTGGAAGATTAGCCATGAATATTTCCCTCAATGCCATAAACTCATCTTCAGGTGAAATATCTTCTGAACCAAAATCATCCCTCTCTGGCCAAATCTCTCTGCAAAATAAATCATTCAACACTATACTAAGTCTATATAATCTATGACCTGGCTTTAAATTTTTAATTTATCCAGCAACTTTCTTATTTATTGGCTTCATAATATGGTCAAATACTCTTAGCTTTATTTAGTCAATAACCTAATAAAGTCTCCTGATGCTTTGAAAGCTTGTATTACATTGTATCATGTTCTAGTTCACAGCATTTATGACTTCCTAAAATAGCACCAAAAACTTATTTCTTCAAATCAGCAGAATTGCTCCATTTTCATACCCTTTTCTCTGTAACAGATATTAATTTGAATTAGTTATTACTGTTATAGGATAAACAAAATACATTCAAAATGCAGTAGCTCTGGTTCCAATTGGTCAAGTGGTTTCAGACAAGAAGATTTTTCAATGAATTTTCCTATAGGGCCCTATGTTAAACTAAGTTCGGCTGTTGTGGCCATCTTGGTTGACAGGTCATCGGACACAATTCTTAAAGAGGACCATCTAAGGACCATTGCTACCAAGTCTAGTTCTAATTGCCTTTTAGTGGTTTCACACAATAAGATTTTTAAATGTCCTATGTTAAACTAAGTTCGGCTGTGACGGCCATCTTGGCTGACAGTCCGGGTCATCGGACATACTTCTGAAAGAGAACCTCCTAAGGACCATTACTGCCAAGTTTGGTTCCAATTGGCCTTGTAGTTTCATAGAAGATTTTGGAAAATCATCCCCTTTATCCATTTTTAGTAACAGCAGTCATGTCGACTGGAAGTCGGGGATGCCTGACATAAATTTGCAAGGGGGCCACCCAAGGACCATTTCACCAATGTTTGGTAGCAATTGGCCAAGTGGTTTTAGAGGAAAAGATCTTTAAAGGAAAGGTTATGCTGGATGCCATCTTTAAAGGGCAAAAACTCCTATAAGGGGTCAATCAACGATTTTGGACATGTTGACTTATTTGTAGATCTTACTTTGTTGAACATTTTTGCTGTTGACAGTTTGTCTTTATCTATAATAATATTCAAGATAACCTAAAACTGCAAAACTTCCTTAAAATTAACAATTCAGGGGCAATAACCCAACAAAGGGTTGATCGATTCAGCAGAAAATTTCATGGCAGGTAGATCTTGACCTAATGAACATTTTTACCCCATGTCTGTAAATGCTTTAGTTTTTGAGATATAAGACAAAAACTGCAGTTTACCCCTATGTTCTATTTTTAGCAATGGCGGCCATGTTTGATTAAGGATCAAAACCTCGGATACAATTAATAAACTACATGTAGATACCCTAAGGAACATTCTCTTAAAGTTTTGAAGTATTTGGCCCATTAGTTCCTTGAAACAGTTTATGATGACAGACACCAAGTGATGGCATAAGCTGGCCTAAATTGCTTAAGTGTATCTTAAATATACAAAGAAAAAAAGTCATTAAACTTCAAAGTTAGACTTTCAAATCTCCTGTCGGATCTTCAATGGAACAAGGGAGGTAACTCTTGCTAAAACTAGGTTTTTGTCTTCTTTTTTCTCACAATTTTATTCTACTGCTTGTTAAGAAAAATATTGACATGTTTAATTTTGCAGAAAATGATTACTTTGAACCATGTGGCATATTTTGAAAAAAATAATTAAAATATTTGTTGATGATTATCCGTTTTTATTATAAATCAATAATTTCTACTTGGTTAAAAGAATTTTTAAAACCACAAAAAGTGTAAGAACTACTTACATTTTCATCAAAATTTGACTTCATAAACCTGATATCCTAATTTATTTTTGGAAATGATGGATCTTAGGAAGAGAAAATCTAATTGAAATCTTGAATTGAAATATCAAAACTCTGTTACAATAATTGGTTTTACCCTTTTTTAATGCTGAATATGTACCTGGCAGAACATTTTGTACAAGAAAAACAGTATTATTTTGTTGTGGTTTTGGCCAAATTTCAAGCAGTTTTTACAGAGATATCTCCATTATTAAATGCAATTTCAGCTGTAATTTTATCTGCTTGCATTCATTTCATGGGGATTTTTTCTTGGTTAATCCTTGTATATTTCCTGACAATCTGTAATGTCAATTACATGGCATTTTGTACCTTACATTTCAGTAGAATAGAGAATGAAAACGGGGAATGTGTCAAAGAGACAACAACACGACCAAAGAGCAGAAAACAGCTCAAGGCTACCAATGGGTCTTCAATGCAGCGAGAAAACACTCCCCTAAATAAATTGATACATCAATAAATAAACAAGTCAATAAACGGTTAAATAAATATGTGCGATTTTACAAACCAGAAGTTTCAAGTGTATCATGCATGCCGGTTCATAAAGACCAGAGCAACTCCTCTCTGGAAGCATGCGATTCTGTTGTTATTAGTACTGTGTGTAGCCAGTGAATCAACACTCCCCTAGACTGATGACTTTTTGAAATTCTCTTAAAATTCAACTTTATTTTCAAAACTTTCACTAATGAGTTAGCATATAATGCTATATGAGAACACAAAACTATTTAAAATGATCAGTTTGTTTAAAAACAGTTGGTAAAAAAATTTTCATGAAAGAGGTTAAAATTTTAAAGATTTCAATGTCTTGTAAATGATGTCATAATTTTCTTTGTAGTTAGAGATGCAAGTTGAAAATTGAACACAACTTGGAAAATTGTCTAACAATCATACTGAAACTAAATTCAGGGTATTTCGGAGATAAAAGTCGCCCAATATGGTTCAGGGGTCCTAATTATTTTAAAAATAGATTGTGGGGCACGAGATAGTTCTATTAAAAAAAGTACCCAAAGTTTGGACATGGTGGGCATTGTTATCATTTGACATAGGATAAAGGTTTTTTTTTCCTGATAATAAGCCATATTTCCAATGTAGAAACAGAAATTTTAAATTGCAAAAGGCTTAGTTTAAGCTGAGCAATGATACATTGTTTGGATTGGTCATCAAGGGGAAATAATTACAGGAAATCCCTATGTAAATTCAAGGGTTCCAGTTGGGTGGATTTTGTGAAAAATTCAGTCAGACATAGTGCCCCGAAAATTCAGCCAGGGACTCTGTGCTATACACTCTAAAGGAAATATATTTTCATTAGGGCCAACAAAACATAGGGAAAGAGATAAATGACATCAAGTTTGAGCCATTTTGGTTGAAATACTATGGAAGAAAAATTAGGAGCCCGGAGCCGTTAAACTGTGTTCAGCTCTAGTGGCCGTCTCTAATGGATTACTGCTGCCAAGTTGTTTCAGCAAAGAGGAACTTTAATTAAATTCCCCATAGGGTCCTATGTTAAACTATGTTAGGCTCTGGTGGCCATCATGGATGATTGGAAGGATCATTGGATATAATTTTGAAAGAGGACCACCTAAGGACCATTGCTGTTTAGTTTTGTTCCAATTGGCCAAGGTAGTTTCAGACAAGAAGATCTTTAAGTAAATTTTCCATAGGGTCCTATGTTAAACTATGTTCGGCTCTGGCAGCCATCTTGGATGACGGGCCAGGTCATCGGATAAACTTCTGAAAGAGGACCACCTAAGGACCATTACTGCCAGGTTTTGTGCCAATTGGCCCAGTGGTTTCAGAGGAGAAAATCTTTAAAGGAAAGTTTACGACGACAACGGAAGACGGACGCCAAGTGATGGCAATAGCCATCTTTAATGACTTGACAACAGTATTGTAACTATGTCCCTTGTGGATAAGTCTGTTTAAGTTTGATTTGCTTTTCAGGTGAATGACAACATTTTTGTGCTTTGTATAGAATATTACCATAAAAGATGGGATGTGAAATACAAAATATAAGATGTTTGCCCACGTTGAGTTATATTTACAAATGAGGTTCTTGTACCGATGATAACATTTAGTAAAAGTTTTGACAAGTTTGTGATATCGAAATCCCTGGTGTAATAATTTTTCAGTAATCCAGAATCTTTTGTTAAAATCAAATATTTTGTTACATACACAATTGAATCGAACAAGCTGAGATATATAAAACACCATACAATGGTGCCAAGGGAAAGTCGCCATCTAAAAACGGATAATTAACAATAAGAAATGAAAAATCATCTCATTTATCGTAAATTTTAGTATTAAGCTTCCCTTTAGAGATATAGATATCAAGATCCAGGAAAGGGCAGTGTTCAGTGTTAGTATTAGCTTTATCTAAAGTAAGTTCAACAGGATAAATCTTTTTAGTGTACATTCTGAAGTCGTCATTATTGACAGCCATAATATCCAAATATCTAAAAGTGTTATTAAATTTTTGTATCAAATGTTGTTTTGCTAGGTCTTTGCTGATTTTAGATATAAATTGTGATTCGTAACAATACAGAAACAGGTCCGCAATAAGTGGTGCACAGTTAGTCGCAACTGGAATTCCAATAACTTGGCAATATACGGAATCTCCATAGCGAACAAAAATGTTATCAAGTAAAAATTCAAGTGCAGTTATCATATCAAAGCAGGTCCAATTGACATAGTTCTTTTGTTTGTCGTTACTAAAAAATGACCTAAAAGAGTTTGAACATATATATTCACATTCTGACTTTTTAAATGTCCATTTAATTAGGTATGTCAATTTTTTCTTAATGAGATTATGAGGCAAAGTGGTATCTAGGGTAGAAAAATCAAAACTTTGAACAGATTCGAAATCACCAATATGAGCATGTAATTTATTGAGTACTTCCAACATATTTTTACACATTCCAAAAGTAATTAATACCACTATTTTCGTATACCTTATTTGTAAGGTCTTGATTTCAAAGAGTCAACACCTTTTTATTTTTATTTTTATATACTCGTGATCAAGACCATATTGGTCGAAACGTTGAGTATTTTAAACTTTTTAGTTTGTTGTAGTTTTTTACGATTTTATATTTGGTTTTGTTCGACTTGTGTATTTCATACATTTTAGTCGTTTTACGCCCCTTTTGACAGCTCACCATTTCCATTTATTTTTCTTGTTATATATTTGTAAGGTGTTTTGTGCAGCTTAGGAAGCCTTATCAGCTGGGAAGAAAACAAATTCCTTTCCGACTTCTTTTAGCTTATGTTTGATACGAGAAATAGGGCTATTATGGCTGTTGTTAGGAGTAAAATGTTCGTTAAAATGTTTAATACGAATATCAACTATTTTCATTACTGAATTGAAAAAGAAATCTAAGGATTTATTGTCAACTTATCCATTTTTTGCATAAGTATGGAGGAGTAGTGGATGATGTTACGACACTCATTCCGCTTAATAATTGACGGGGGACAATATTTAGGTCCTTTTCTAAGGAATGATTTCAACTCTCATTCCTGTTATAATATAGAAACTGGGGCCATAAATCATGATGTAGGTGTATTATCACTGATATTAATATCTTTACACACCTCTCTATAATTAAAAACATATTTTCGGGTAGATTTTTTGTAAACATAACAAATAAGAGGGAGCTCAGTATTACCAAAATAACCAGGAATTTGTTCTTTAACAGCATGATCATTAAGAAGACTGGTAATATTTATAAAATCAAAACCTTTATTGACATATTTGATTTTAGCAAAATGTTTTTTATGATTTTCAGGGCGATAAATTTTGGGAAACAGTTTAGAATAACAGTATGCAATTATAATTTGGACGATTTCATACTTAGGACTGCCATATGGAATTTTGTTGCAGTCTTCCAAAATTTGATGTAATTTAATAACAGATGTCTGCCGTTGTTTTTAGAAATAGTAATTAGGTCCGAAATATTTATATTGTTAGTACAAAATTTTCTCTTACCTACTGAATACTGCAGCCGGGTTTGTTTCAGGTAAGTAAATAGATAATATTGTTAGTTTTTCAATTTATATCAGTTTCAAAATTTAATGTCTGTTTTTTTACAGTTAAGACTGAGTTATGAAATTTGATTTACACAGGTACAATGATCTATGTCTGTAGAACTGAAAACTCATATAACCTATTCATTTAATTATTCTATGTTTAATATATTAGAATTAACAGAGTATATGTTTTGTTATTGACCAATCAATATTAAAAGTATACAGACCTTCAGACCACCATTTGTAAAAATATGTAGGTTTGAAAAAAATCAGTCAAGGTGTAATGGAGTTGGTGCTCGACATGTGAAAAATTGCTCTTTTTTTTTGACAATCTAAGTACATAAACTCTGGAATGACAAAAGTGGAAATCATCAAAAAGTATACAGACCCTCAGACCACCATTTGTAATAATGTGTTAAAGTTTGAATAAAATCAGTCTAGGCATACTCGAGTTAGTGCGAGACATGTGAAAAATTGCTTTTTATTGACAATCTAAGTCCCATAACTGCAGAATGAAAAAATTAAAAATCATTAAAATCAAAAGGGAACCAGTGATTTTTTAATCTTAAATATTTAACTACTTTCTATTGTAATCAATTGTATGCAATGCATTTTTTTATGTTGCCAAACAAAAATTTTATGCTTAATCATTAATAAAACAAATTGTGTATATAGTCCATTTGGGTCAATTTGTATCACTTTTTGGAATATTGCAAGGACTTATAGAATCAAAACCATTCTACTGATTTATGAAAGGAGATATATAAACTCACAGTAAAAAATTTGTTTTGGTTATGAGCATCCTTCACGTTGAAAAACTGTCTTAAAGACGTTAATTTGGCAAATTTGTGTTAAAACTGTCATCAATGCGATATTCAGATCTGTAGAAAAATTTTTAGAATCTTACTTGTTAGTTATTATTAGGAAATCTTTAGAGACCACATACCAGGCTATGTCGCCAGAGATTTTGAAAGGTATTATGTGACTTTTTGAAATTGGCATTAGAAGGGAAAACAAGAGAGCTGTCTGAGTGACAGCAAACCAGGTTTTCCTTCTATTTCATTTTTTCTGAGTAACTTTTCTCCAACAACTGCTTATAGCAATATCTATATGAACATAGTGCCTAAATATTAGAATATATCTATTTTTAAAGTAAAAAAAAGATGGAAAATTGAAATTTATAATTTTAAAGAAAAGAATCAAGTCATTTCCCACAAGTTAATTGGTAGGTCCTTGAAATGCAAATCTTAAATATACTTACATGTTCTAAAATGTAGTCTAGTTACAAAACATTAACAATCCATCAGACAAATTCAACCAGTCAAAAAATGTTACAAGCCAAATACAACGATTGACTGGACCGCTTTACTGACCTTGAGGTCAAAGGTCAATGACAACATCCTTTATACCTGACACATCATTGTAAGGTAACATACTTACACATAAAATACCTGAGGACTAGGTCTTATGACAAAAAAAAATTTACAAAAAAGACCTATTTATTGATCTTGAAGTCAAGGGTCAAGGTCAGATGTCAACATCTTTAGTACAGGATGCATCATCTTGAGGTACACTACCCACACATCAAAGATCTAAGATTTAGGTGTTAAGACAAAAAAGTAACAGGCTGGACATGATTAGCAATTTATTGACCTTGAGGTCAAAGTTCAAAGTCAACATCCTTAATATGTGACACATCATCTTGAGAAAACCTACGTACACAACAAATATCCAAGGCCTAGGTCTAATGCAAAAAAGTTACAAAAATGGCCAATTTATTGACCTTGAGGTCAAGGGTCAAGGTCAATATTCTTTGTACGCGACACATCATCTTGAGATAACCTACCTACACATCAAAAATCCAAGGCCTAGGTCTTTAGACAAAAAAGTTACAGGTCGGACACGAAGATGATCTAAAATTACTTACTTATTCACCCTAAGGTTAAGGGTCAAGGTCATAGGTCAACATTTTTAAAACATGACACATCGTCTTGAGGTGACATATCCACATGCCAAAGATCTAAGGTCTAGGTCTTAAGACAAGAAAGTTATAGGCCAGACACGATTGGCAGCCACCCTCCCGACCACCTGCCTGCTCGCATTCACCAATTCAATAACCGGATTTTTCCAGAGGAAAACCCCGTTAAATATTGTCCTAAAATTCTAACATTTAAACTTTCAAAATCTCCTGAATCCATTCCGCGAACTGAGGTTTACAAACAGTAAGTATTAAGTGATGATTAATTCATTTTTACATGTTAAATTCTTAAGAACATGTTCTATATAGTCAGTGGACATATTTATTCATCACCTTTGATTTTTCCCATAGGTTTCTATACAAATTCACAAATTTTCATAAAATTATTGTGAAGTCATTTCACCACAATTTGCACCATCAGAAAGAAAAAGGTTTAAAGTTTCTTGTTTATTCATATGTATCTTTGCCATTCTAGGGTTGTAATGATTTAATCACAAAAATAATTATGTCGTCAAAAAAATTGGTTAAATTATTTTCACTTAGCGGGTCACATGTTAGCCTATTCATTTTTGACATGTACATACATCATAAAGGAGTCTTTAACGTCCTAAAGGAGTTACTCTTTTTGTCCCCTTCTGATGGACTAGCATATTTTACTAAGACCATCTTGGCAAATCGTGTCGTCACAAATTTGATCTCTGAAATTTTCATCCTGTACTGGAATCGAACCAGGGACCTTTGGCTTGCCTTGTAGTCTGATGAGCTAAGGCCACAACAAATTGATTTTTAGTTCTTTTAAATTTTGGGTTGGCAAAACCTATTCATTCATCTTATATAGTACAACAAAAGTCATCAACCTGACTTATATTTATGCCCGAGTGAATTTGATCGCATTATTGCATTTAGTTATATCACATAAATTTCATACCTCAGTGACTCCACTGAATGTTAGTATTTGGTTATTTGTGTAAGAAACAGAATTTAGTACTGTGGTTTTATTATTTTTATTGGAGTAAAAGTTAATGTAATTTTATTTTTACAGAATTCGGAATTGTTTATTTCAAACTTACACAGTTGGAAATGGTTATACAGCTATATGTATAGATCTATAAGGAAATTTACATTGTATACTAGAAGAACAGCTGTTCTGGTGACAATACTGGATGTAACAATCAATACTTGTTAAAGCTGGATTCAAGTTAACTAGAGGCTCTCTAGAGCCTGTATCGCTCACCTGAATTTAAACTTTTCACCATGAGCAGAACTAAAAATTTAAATGTTGCAGTCAATTTGGCTGGTGTTGCTATAGAGTTCTATGTTAAACTAAGTCTGGTTGTGGCAGCCATCTTGGTTGACAGTCTAGGTCAATGGACACATTTCTAAAAGATAACCATCTAAGGACATTACTGCTAAGTGGTTTCAGACAAGAAGATTTTTAAATGAATTTTCCCTTAGGTTCCTATATTAAACTAAATTTGGCTGTGACGGCCATCTTGGTTGACAATCCGGGTGATCGGACACAATTCTGAAAGAGGACCATCTAAGGACCAATGCTGCCAAATTTACTTCCAATTGGCTCAGTAGTTTCAGGCGAGAATATTTTTGAGTGAATTTCCCATATGGTCCTATGTTAAACTAACTTCAGCTGTGGCGGCCATCTTGGTTCACAGTCCACGAAATCGAACACATTTCTGAAAGAGGACCTCCTAAGGACCATTGCTGCCAACTCTGGTTCCAATTGGTCAAGTGGTTTCAGACAAGAAGATTTTTCAATGACTTTTCCCGTAAGGCCCTCTGTTAAACTAAGTTTGGCTGTTGTGGCCATCTTGTTAACAGTCTGGGTCATCAGACAATATTCTCAAAGAGAACCTGCTATGGACCATTGCTGCCAAGTTTAGTTCTAATGGGCTCAGTAGTTTCAGACGAAAAGATTTTTGAGTGAATTTCCCATAGGGTCCTTTGTTAAACTAAGTTTGGCTGTGGCGGCCATCTAGGTTCACAGTCCACGAAATCCCACACATTTCTGAAAGAGGACATCCTAAGAACCACTGCTGCCAAGTCTGGTTCCAATCTGTCAAGTAGTTTCAGACAAGAAGATTTTTCAATGAATTTTCCCATACAGCCCTATGTTGAACTAAGTTCGGCTGTGGCAGCATCTTGATTCAAAGTCTGGGTCATCAGACACAATTCTGAAAGAGGACCATCTAAGGACCATTGCTACCAAGTTTAGTTCTAATTTGCTTAGTAATTTCAGACAAGAAGATTTTTGAGTGAATTTCCCATAGGGTCCTATGTTAAACTAAGTCCAGTTGTGGTGGCCATATTGGTTGTCAGTCTGGGTCATCAGACACAATTCTGAAAGAGGATCATCTAAGGAACATTGCTACCAAGTCTAAATCTAATTGGCTTAGTAGTTTCAGACAAGATTTTTGAGTGAATTTCCCATAGGGTCCTATGTTAAACTAAGTTCGGCTGTGGTGGCCATCTTGGTTCACAGTCCACAAAATCCGACAAATTTCTGAAAGCGGTCCTCCTAAGGACCATTGCTGCCTAGTCTGGTTCCAATTGTTCAAGTTATTTCAGACAAGAAGACTTTTCAATGAATTTCCCATATGGCCCTATGTTAAACTAAGTTCGGTTGTGGCGGCCATATTGGTTGTCATTCTAGGTCATGGGACACAATTCTGAAAGAGGATCATCTAAGGACCATTGACGCCAAGTCTGGTTCCAATTGGTCAAGTGGTTTCAGACAAGGAGATTTTTCAATGAATTTTCCCATACGGCCATATGTTAAACTCAGTTCGGTTGTGGCGGCCATTTTGGTTGTCATTCTAGGTCATGGGACACAATTCTGAAAGAGGATCATCTAAGGACCATTGACGCCAAGTCTGGTTCCAATTGGTCAAGTGGTTTCAGACAAGGAGATTTTTCAATGAATTTTCCCATACGGCCATATGTTAAACTCAGTTCGGTTGTGGCGGCCATTTTGGTTAACAGTCCGGGTCAGTAGACATACTTCTGAAAGAGAACCTCCTAAGGACCATTACTGACAAGTTTGGTTCCAATTGGCCTTGTAGTTTCATAGAAGATTTTGGAAATTCATCCCTTTTTCCATTTTTAGTAATAGCAGCCATGTCTGTTGGAAGTCGAGAAAACCGGACACATTTTTGGATGGGGACCACCCAAGGACCATTCCACCAAAGTTTGGTCACAATTGGCCAAGTGGTTTCAGAGGAAATGATCTTTAAAGAAAAGTTTACGCCGGATGCCGTCTTTAAAGGGGAAAAACTCCTATAAGAGGTCAATCAATGATGTTGGTTATGTTGACTTATTGGTAGATCTTACTTTGTTGAAGATGTTTGCTGTTTACAGTTTGCCTTTATCTATAATAATATTCAAGATAACCTAAAACTGCAAAATTTCCTTAAAATTAACAATTCAGGGGCAATAACCCAACTAAGTAGATCTTGACCTGATGAACATTTTTACCATATGTCAGTTTTGCACTAAATACAGTTTACCTGTACGTTTCATTTTTAGCCATGTCGGCCATGTTGGTTGTCAGGCGGGGTCATCGGACACATTTTTTAAACTAGATACCCCAATGATGATTGTGGCCAAGTTTGGTTACATTTGGCCCAGTAGTTTCAGAGGAGAAAATTTTTGCAAAAATTAACAGACGACGACGCTGGACGCCGGATGATAAGTGATAAGAAAGGCTCACTTGACCTTTCAGGTCAGGTGAGCTAAAAATGGATCCAAATTACTCAACTCTGTTTTTGACGTAAGGAACAAAACACTAAAGTTTACTGGAATCACTCAAGCACTGAAATATAGGTCATGTGGACTTGTATGTTGGTGATTTAGTTGAACTAAAGAATATGATTGAAGTTGTAAAATACCCAGTCTTCATGAAGTTTCCAACGATTTTGCTGGGCATTTGGCAAGGACATTAGATTTGCTGGACCGAAAAAAATTGGCTGACATTTACAAACAATTGAATGACCTGAATGTTTCGATTGCTTTTAATTTTCGAACCGATGGCAGACTTTCGGACCGGGAATGTTGAAAATTCTGGAAGACCAATCCTGATCTCGTTGGAATTGTCTGATGGACCGATGAACTTCGTGAAGACTGAATAGCACTGATATATCAACACAGGTTTTATTTAAAAATAGACAACAATGCAAAAATTTAATCAAAGTCACTCTATCATTTAATGTAACTCATAGTGACTCAAATGTAACTGAGCTGTATATTGTAACTGTGCAATATCATTAATAAATTACCATAGATTCTTAAATAATACACCTAAATGCAAAAATTTAATCAAAGTCATTTAGGCATATAGTGTAGGTTGTGCTGACTCAAATGTTGCCCAGTTGTGTACTATATTAGACAATTGTATTTGTGAAATATCATTAATACATTATCATAGATTCTTCAATAATACACCTAGAAACAAAAACTTAAATTCACTCAAGCAAAAAATGTAGATCGTGATGACTCAATTCTTATTGAGTTGTGTTTCACTATATACATGTAAGATGATTGTAGTGGTGAAATGTCATCAATATACTACCATAGGTTCTTTAAAAAAAAAATCTAAATGCAAACATTTTAACAAAGCCACTCAGCATAAAATATAGGCCATGGCAACTCAAATGTTGCTAACTTTTGTTGTACTATACACTACTATATAAGATGAATGAATGCGTATAACATATCTCAATAGGTTTCTGAGAAATTGACCTAAACATAAAAATTTAACCAAGCCAGATGGATGGAGATACATTAGAATAAATCTATATGCCCCTTCAAAATTTGTGGACTGGGCAAAAAAAAAAATCCTCCCACCAGCTCCAATTTTATTAGTAGGGCTTGATGATAGTCTGTTTATTTTGAATTGGCCTTACTGATTAATCAATGAAAACCTTACCTTGCTGCTCTGATCAGGGCTATGGCTTCTCCTGGCTTGTTGTCTCTAAGTGCATCTTGTATCTTTATCATGGCATCCACTCTACACAATTTCAGTAATAAAAAAAGAAAATCTTACTAAATTCATAATTTATCAAATATGTCATAGTTTTTATGCACAGAAACTTTATTTAAGACTATGGATACTCTCGAAATGTGAACAGTGTTATACACAGGTTCAAGCATCAAATTTGATGCAAAAAAGGCCTACCACTAAACTTGAGGCTCCAAGGACGTCATCTTAGTTCATTCAACAATCTGGGTCAAGGATACATTTCTGAACTAGAGGCTCAGAGTGCTAAGCCTGTATCGCTCACCTTGCAGAAACAAGAATTGCCCATGGCAGCCATGTTTGTTGCATGATATGGACAAAATGAGAAAAGTTTGTAAAAAACCTCCCACAGATGCTTCTTGTCATGGATCGTTTCATTTGGCCAAGCGGTTTCAGAGAAGAAGATTTCTTTATATCAGCCGATCAGAAACAAGAATTGCCCATGACAGCCATGCTTGTCGTCCAATAAGGATGTAAACCAGATGCTCCTGGGACCCTGTATTGCTCACCTGCGTTACAAATAGCCCAAAAAATCTCATTCAAAGACTGGCCTGTCTATTTGCCCTTTAAAGATAAAATGACAAATCTTTGTAGAAGACCTCAAACACATCATTTGTACCAATTAACAAAGCTTTGGATTTGTTCAATTTGGAAACAAAAATTGATTTGAGGACACTGTGGAGGACTTCACAACAATCATTTGTACCAAGTTACAAATCATTTGCACTTATAGTTTCAGATCAGAAGATTTTTAAAGTTTCAGTTAATCAGTAACAAGAATTGCCCATGGCAACCATGATTTTTGCCGGATCAAGTCAAAAAAGAGGGATCTTGGTAGAAGATCTCCAAAAAATCACTTGTATCAAGTTACAAATCATTTGAACTTTTAGTTTCAAAGGAGACGATTTTTCAAATTACAACCAAATCAGAAACAAGAATTGCCCATGGCGACCATGTTTTTCGACCAATCAAGATAAAATGAGGAATATTTGTGGAGGATTTCATTAACATCATTTGTACCACTTGTGGTTTCAGATGAGATAATTTTGAAAGTTTCAACCAATCAGAAACAAGAATTGCCCATTGTGGCCATGTTTTTTTCCAGATCAAGACGAAATGATGAATCTTTATAGAAGACCTCACAAACATCATTTGTATTAACCTACAAATTATTTGCACTTTTAGTTTCAGAGGAGATGAGTTTTTAAAATTTCAGCCAATCAGAAAAAAGAATTGCCCATGGCAGCTATGGTTTTTGCTGATCAAGTTGAAATGAGGAATTTTTGTAGAAGACCTCATAAACATCCATTGTATCAAGTTACAACCAATTTGCACTTGTAGTTTCAGAGGAGATGATTTTTCAAATTTCAGCTAATCAGAATAAACAGCTGCACCACAAGCGCATGAGTAACAACACTTGGTGGAACATTCAGACCATGTTTGGTTTCAAGCAATTCTGCATTTCTGTAGATTTTTGTTATATGTCATAGACACTTTCTGTCAGGTTTGGCTCTATTTGGCCAAGCAGTTTAAGAGAAAAAAAATTTTTTTAAAATCAACAAATCAGAAACAAGAATTGCCCATGCCGGCCATGATTGTGCCTGATCTGGACAAAATGAGGAAACTTTGTAAAAAACCTCCAACAGATGCTTCCTGTCAAGTCTCGTTGCCTTTGGCCAAGCGGTTTCAAAGAAGATTATCAACCAATGAAAGACAAGAACTGCACATGACGGCCTGATCAGGAAAAGTTTCGTTCCACTTGGCCAAGCGACTTCAGAGGATTTTTTTTTATATCAGCCAATCAGAAACAAGAACTGCTCATGGCAGCCATATTTGTATTCCTATCGGGACTAAATGGGAAACTTTATAAAAGACCTCCCATATATGCTTCTGTCAGGTTTCGTTCCATTTCTGCAAGCAATTTCAGAGGAGAAGATTCTTTTATTTTTAGCCAATCAAATATAACAACTGCCAATGGTGATCATATATGTATTCCGATCGGGATGAAATAAAGAAATATTGTAAAGAATCTCCCACAGATGCTTCCTGTCAAAGTTTCGTCCCATTTGGCCAAGCAGTTCTAGAGAAAAAATGTTTTAATCAACCAATGAGAAACAAGAATTGCATAATGTTTTTTGCCGGATCGGGATGAAATGAAGAAAATTTGTAAAGAACCTCCTATAGATTCTTTCTGTAAATTTTCGTTCCATTTGGCCAAGCGATTTCAAAGGAGAAGATTTTTTTATACCAACCAATAAGAAACAAGAACTGCCAATGGCTGCCATATTTGTATTCCAATCGGGACAAAATGAGGAAATCTTATATATGCTTCCTGTCAAGTTATGTTCGATTTGGCTCAGCAGTTTCAAAGGAGAAGATTTTTGAATACTCAGCTAATCAAAATCAACAATTGACCATGTTTGTTGTCCGATCGGTACAAAATGAGCAATCTTTATAAAGGACTTTACATACCGTAATTACTCTATTTATTGGATACTAAAATGCATCTATTTTTTAGCAAAATTAGAAAATTGTCGAAAAAATAGTTTTCGTATTTCTGTCCACATCGTTGTCATTTTTTGACTCCACATGATCGATCTGGTCAATGTACTTTAAGAATATGCAATCAAAATAATGGTTCATACTTGCGGTATTGTTATTTGATTTTGCTTTCACGATTTATCTTTTTGTACCTTCAAATTAAATCAATTGAATGTTGAAGACAAAAACAGTAGCAAACTTCAAACGACCCGCAATGTTGTTCACTAATATGTGGACATCTCACAAATTATTTTTACGATCTGGATTTGGAGCATCTCACAAATGATCTTTACAACACGTTACATTTGTAGTCTCATCGTCTTTTTAGAACATATTATAACTATTACATTTAAATGTCTTATAAACAATGATAAGAGGATTTGTTTTGTAAAAACATTATTCATTTCATTTCAATTTTTTTAAATTTATTTCTCTGAGAAATGCGACTACGCAATTCCGTTCCGAACTCGTTTCGGATTTCTTTTCCAGGTAGGAAAATTCAATAAATTTACTTAAAAATCGATCTTGTGTCAATCAAATTTATTAAGGTAGATAGTTTAAATGGTTTAGAAAGATGAAATAAACACACGATGAGGACAGAAAGTAATTAACTTACCTAAGAAGTTAAAATTACTGACTGTCACCACCTGAGAACAACGATCGTAACTTTGACAATTTTGAAATCGTCGAAAAAATAGAGGTATCAAAAAATTAAATTTTCCTTGAATTTTCAGAAGTGTTGAATAATTAGGCCGTCCAATAATTAGGGTTATTACGATAGATGCTTCCTGCCAAATTTAAATCCATTTGGCTCGGTGGTTTCAGAGAAGATTATAATGTGAAAAGTTAATGGACAACTAATTTTAATTGGCCTAATGAAACTGAATGCATTTTATTACACCATACAATAAAACCAGTTCTTTTATATGGTTCAGAAATATTGGGGTATATCTCTGTCAATGCAGCATGTCATAAAGTGAAAGTTGATTAAGTGTGACATGGTATGACTGTAAAACTCTGGTCACAAAAAAAACCCATATCATGCATAAATTGATAGGAACAATTTCCCCATTTCAGTCTCTTAAAAACAATTCATTGAATACAATGTAAGGCGTTCGTTTGGGAGACTTCATAACCATTCACTGTTAGTTATTACTTGTTACATTTTCTGGTTTTAATTGAAAATCCTGCATACTGAGAGGTATCCACATCAGGAATCTCTACCAAAAGGATTTTTAAGGCGTTGGTTCACCATTTGTAACATATAGGCAACAGCAGACTAAATGCAGTGGTTGAATTTTGGGTATAAAGTGCAATATAGGTTTCTTGACACTACATTTTGATGGTCTTCCTGTGCTTCTGGCAAAACAGAAATGTAACTTTGTCTTTCTGTATTTTTGACTTGACAGAAACATACCTTTGTTGATCTTCCTGTACTTCTGATGCTGCATCAAATGGTGATATGTCACAGGGAATATCTCCCCTACCTTGTAACAAGGCAGATAACTCTTCCGAAATATCATCCCATTTATCATCAAGATCCTGCTGAGAAAGATCTGGGAGTTGTTCTGGGGCTGCAATATATATTTACAGAAAACGTTTTAAAAATACTTCAGGATGACTGTTGACAATTTATTTGGAGGCCACTAACTCCTTTTACTTTGTTGTGAGCTCTTGTTCATTGCTGAAGGCAAGGTCTCGGGGAGACAATTTTGTTTTCAATTTTAAATAAAAGAATAGCGTTCCATTGTCCCACGCCACTCCAACAAACAAAAAAATAATGGTACAGCACTGAAATTCAAACTTGACCGAGATAATACTAAATCACAACTATGATATAAATTTAAACAAGATGCTCCAAAGAGTCTCAATCGCTCGCCTGTTATTTTTTGTGTATATCTTGTATCAATCATTATTTTTGCTATTTAATGTATACCGTTGCATTTTTCGCCTTTATATTGACTTGTACAGCTAAAATATAGAATCCTGAACCCAAATATATTTGGTTGCTAGGGATTTTTTTGTCGGTTGCTATGGGCTTTTTCACTGTCCTTGACTCTTGAACTTCCATTTTGACAGGTTAATTATAGGGTCCTTAACCCAAATATATAAGGTTGCCAGGGAATTTTTTATCAGTTGCTTGACCGTGACCCTCCATTTTACTTGTACAGCTACCACTTAAGGTGGCCGGTACGTAAATGGATAATCTCACGGAATTTTCTGAAATTTTGCATACAACTAGAGCACGAGGAACTGCACCAGAACATCGAAAAAATGATATATATAACTTTTACACTTTCTGAGATATAGCAAATTAAATATCCGGAAAACAGTAGTACAAATGTATAGAATACATGTAAATATCGTAAAAAAGTTCAGCAATTTTGACTACAAATTAACATTTCTCGAAATCAAGTCCTACGAATTTTCTTTAAAAATGATATGTTTTTGCTACTGGAATTTCCGTTTTATTGATATAAAATTTATAGGGGGTCACCGAATGCGTTTTTTGAGCATGGATAGTTGAATCTGCTGTACAGTGTGGAAAAAGCACCGAAATGGCAAAAATAATCGTGACGTCATGGCTCTTAATCTTATTTTTTGCAATTTAGGAATTGCAGAGACACTTGGGTGATTTATACTGCAAAAACGAATTCGGTGACCCCCTATAGCTTTCATATCAATAAAACGGAAATTTTAGTGGCAATAACATATCAATCTTAAAGAAAATTCATAGGGACACGCTTTTGAGAAAAGGCAATTTAATGTAAAAATTTTCAATATTTTTTGCGATATTTACGTGCACCCTATGCATTTGTACTTCTTTCTACAGAATATTCAATTTGCTATATATCCGAAAGTATAAAATTTACTTATATATTTTTTCAATATTCATATGCTCTAATTGCTTGCAAAATTTCATACAAATCCGTGGGATAGCCCATTTAAGTACCTGTTACCTTAATTTATTTCAAGTAATGCTCTTAACATCTGTGACAATATGTCAGCCCGTTATTTTTACTGACGATTGCTGTTTACATGTAAATAATCTTTCAAGGGCAAAAAATCCCATAAAGGGTCAATTCACGATTTTGGTCATGTTGACTTATTTGTAGCTCTTACTTTGCAGAACATTTTTTCTGTTTACCATTTGTCTTTACCTATAATAATATTCACGTTAATAACCTAAATCTGCAAAATTTCATTAAAATTAACAATTCATGGACAATAACCCAAAAATAGGTTGACCGATTTGCCAAAAATTTCATGGCAGGTAGATCTTGACCTCATAAACATTTTTTCTTCTTGTCAGTTTTTCTCTAACTGCCTTAGTTTTTGAGATATGAGCCCAAAAGTGCATTTTTCACCATGATCTGCCTCTGCTGGACAATTTTTTTGGATGGACATGAATTGCAAGTTTACATTCTTTTTAGCGATCTCAACACACCACCTTATTTCATATAAATATTTTTATGCACGATTTATAAATGTTTTGGGTAAGACCTGAAATAATTGTTTTGTGTATCAACGTGCATTGTTGTTTGTGTATTGATAATTTAGATGTTATAGGTGTCTTCTTTGAGGTCTGCGTTTAGTACTTATAAATAGATCGATATGAAAATGGACTACACAACGAAGTGTATTCGACTAAATAAATGAATAAAATAAATTAATTTTAAAGACTTTGAATCTATGACAGTCTTCCCGAAAAATGAAATTTTTATTCCTTTTTCATATTTAACTACAACGATTCCCGCATTCTCAGTGATTATTTACAAAACTTCATGTGCAGAAAATGGCAACAATATGGAAATCCGAGTTAAAAGTACCAAAGCTTTTCTTTTTTGTTATAAATTTCGACCAATCAGAACATGTAAGTGTTCATGATGGCCATTTTGTTTCACGGACCAGGATGATTTATGCAAATTTTTTAAAAGACCTTCCATAGATGCTCCATACCAAAAATCAATTCATTTGCTTTACAATTTAAGGGGAGAAGAAGTTTTAAATTTCGACCAATCAGAACATGTAAATGCTCATAGCGGCCATTTTGTTTCGCGGAAGGACCTTCCATAGAAGCTACAGGCCAAGCTTCAATAGGTCCAGGGGTTTCAGAGGAGAAGATGAAAATGTAAAAGTTTACAGACGGACAACGGACACCAAGTGATGACAAAAGCTCGCCTTTGGCCAGGTGAGCTAAAAACCATGAGAAAGATACAATGATTATGATTTTATGAACTTCTTTATGTTGACTCTGTCATCGCTCACCTGGATTTAACTTTTCACCTTGAAAAGGACTAAAAATTCAAGCATTGCAGTCAATTTGGCTGGTTTTTCTATAGGGTTCTATGTTAAACTAAGTTCAGCTGTGGCAGTCATCTTGGAAGACAATCCAAGTCAATGGACACATTTCAAAAAGAGAACCATCTAAGGACCATTTCTGCTAAGTCTTGTTCCAACTGGCTAAATTGTTTCAGACAAGAAGATTTTTAAATGAATTTTCCTATAGGGTCCTATATCTAACTAAGTTTGGCAATGGCGGCCATCTTCGTTGACAATCCGGGTGATCGGACACATTTCTGAAAGAGAATCATCTAAGGACCAATGCTGCCAAATTTAGTTCCAACTGGCTTAGTTATTTCAGACGAGAAGATTTTTGGGTTAATTTCCCATTGGGTCCTTTGTTAAATAAGTTCACAAAATGGGACATATTCTGAAAGAAAACCTCCTAAGGACCATTGCTGCCTAGTCTGGTTCCAATAAGTCAATTTGTTTCAGACAAGAAGATTTTTCAATGAATTTTCCCATAGGGCCCTATGTTAAACTAAGTTTGGTTGTGGCGGCCATTTTGGTTGACATTCAGGGTCATCGGACTCACCTCTGAAAGATGACCATCTAAGGACCATTGCCGCCAAGTCTAGTTCCAATTGGTCATGTGGTTTCAGACAAGAAGATTTTTCAATGAATTTTAAGGGCCCTATGTTAAACTTAATTTCGGCTGTGATGGCCATCTTTGTTAACAATCCAGGTCATTGGACATATTTCTGAAAGAGAACCTCCTAAGGACCATTACTGCCAACTTTAGTTTCAATTGGCCTAGTTTATAGAAAAAAAATTTTGAAATTCATCCCCCCTTTTTTTCTATTTTTAGTAACAACAGGTTGGAACTAGGGGATGCCTGACATAATTTTGGAAGGGGGCCACCCAAGGACCATTCCAACAAAGTTTGGTCTTAATTGGCCAAGTGATTTCAGAGGAGATGATCTTTAAAGGAAAGTTTATGCTGGATGCCATCTTTAAAGGGCATAACTCCTATAAGGGATCAATCAATGATTTTGGTCATGTTGACTTATTTGTAGATCTTACTTTGTTGAACATTTTTGCTGTTACAGTTTGTCTTTATCTATAATAATATTCAAGATAATAACCTAAAACTGCCTTTAAACTAATTCCTTAAAATTAACAATTCAGGGGCAATAACCCAACAAAGGGTTGCATGGCAGGTAGATCTTGACCTGATGACCATTTTTCCCCCCATGTCAGTTTTGTTCTAAATGCTTTAGTTTTCGAGATATACAACAAAAACTGCAGTTTACCCCTATGTTCTATTTTTAGTCATGTCGGCCATGTTGGTTGGCAGGTGGGGTCATCGGACATATTTTTTAAACGAGATACCCTAATGATGCTTGTGGCCAAGTTTGGTTCTATTTGGCCCAGTAGTTTCAGAGGAGATTTTTGTAAAGGTTAACGGATGACGACGGACGCCAAGTGATGAGAATAACTCACTTGACCCTATGGGTCAGGTGAGCTAAAAACATTAAAAACATTAGAATAAGACTAGCTCTTTAAAAAAAACATAATATAGTGCCAATTGGTGCTTTGGAACGTCACATAATGATTCTTCACTTCTTCTTGTCAGTCTCAGGTGAAGTCACTTCTGCCTGTCCGAGCCCTGATAGTACAACAAAAGTCAGCAACATTTGAGGTCACCAGGACCTACACTTTATGGTTGAGTGATTTTGATAAAATTTTTGCATTTTTGCATTTAGGTATAATTTAATGGCCATGGATAAATTATATTTCACAATTACAGCCATCCTATATAGTACAATACAGCTCAGTTACATGTGAATCACACTGAACTAAATTTTTACGGTAGATTGAATTTTGCATTTTAGTCTATTTCTAAAAGAAATCTGTGATGATATATCAACGATATTTTACATCTACAATCATCTTCCTTTGTACAGATCACCAACAGGCAAGTCTTCATGACCTACATTTCATGCTTGAGGAAGTCCATTAAATTCTACTGTTTGGGTCCTTATGTCAAACTGTGGATTCATAATTTTTAATGTGTTAAAAGTTAATGTAAGCAAGATATATTATGATATATTTCATATATATAAAATAATTCTCAAAACAATTTCCCGTCATATATTAAAGATGGGAATTCAATGTGCAGGAGGACATACACACAACTCCATTTTTTTGTTACTTTATGGTCAATTTCTATAGTCATATTATTATATTTCATATAAATGTTGCATTAAATATAAATTTTTATTTGAAAGCCATAGTAAGATTTTCTGTGATGAATTTAATGTATAACTTTTATCAATGACCTTTTGCATTAGCTTTCTTCCTTTTTCTTCCTTTCCTTAATTTTTTCTTTTGTACTACAAGATGAGAATTGTTCTTTGTAGCATTTTCCAACATTTTCAGGAGTAAATGAGTTGTTTCCACTAGGTCCTTTAAATAAGCTCTGCAAATATAAAGTAAATAAAACATTTTTAAAACAAAAATTTTTTTTATTATAAAACAACATGCTCTCAAAAGGTTGATTATTCAACCAGAACCAAGGTTTGAAAGTTGGTAGATGTCCTTCCAAACATCATTCCTGTCAACTTTGGTTACAATCTTCCCATTAGTTCCTGAGCAAATTACATAAAATTCCTTTCCCATATGGTTTCAATGGAAACTTTAAACAGCTGCTGCTGTCAGTCGAGCAGATGAATCTCAACCAAAAGTAGATCGTTTCTAGAGGGTATTGTTGTTGTCAATCCTGCAAAGTTTCAAAACATTTCATAATGTTGTTTCAGAGAAGATTTTTGAAAATTGGTCAATAAAAATCAAAGATGGCCTCTGGTGGCCATATTGTTCATCCACGCAGAACCAAAGATGGAAATTTAATAGAGTTCCTTCCATCCATCATTTCTGCCAACTTTGCTTACAATCTGCAAATTAATTCCTGAGTAATTGATAAACTAGAGGCTCAGAGGACTGGCAGAAACAAGAATTGTCCATGGCGCCCATGTTTGTCGCATGATCTGGACAAAATGAGAAAATTTGTAAAAAAACCTCCCACAGATGATTCATGTTTCGTTTCATTTGGCCAAGCAGTTTCTGATAAGAAGATTTCTTTATATCAGCCGATCAGAAACTAGAATTGCCCCACCCGGCTTGTGTGATTGAACTCAAAAACACTTCAAAATCTAGTTATGATTTCATACATTAATTTTATCTATCAAAAAGCATGAAGCTAAATTCTCAAAATATGCATTTTTTCATATAAAAACTAAGGTTATCCCCCAAATTATTTTTCCAATTTTCCTAAAAATCAAAAGGGACCTTCCTCTGATCATGTCCAAAACTGTGTATAAAATTGTTATCATACGACATAGTGTTAATTCTCAAAATATGCATTTTTTCATATAAAAACTAAGTTTTTCCCAAAAATTGTCCGATTTTCCTCAAAACCGAAAGGGACCTTCCTTTGATCAAGTCCAATATTGTGTATAAAAATCATAAAAATCCGTGAAGGCAATCTTAAGTTATCGTACGACAAAGGAAATGCTGACAGACGGACGGACGGACAAGACTGATTACTTTAGGGTGGGAGCCACTTCCCATGGCGGGGCCCTAACAAGAATTGTCCATAGTTGAAAGACAATCCAATCCCGCATAAACTAAAAATTAGTCAAAGTTCAGACCTCTTTCATTGACCAATATAAAAACTTATTCATCAGAACAGCTGTAGACCAGAACAACCTTGACAAGAGTATTGTGACAAATTCAACTGAATGCTTCAAAGTGGCACTATATAGCTGCAAGCAGGACTAAATGCATTCTCCATTCCCGTTGTAATAAAGCCTTGGGGATTCTACAACGTACCCATACACATGTTCAGATACAGAAGATTAGAATACTGTAACACTGTCAGTAGAGTTTGAAAATATCCTCTTTTTCCTAAAACATCAAAATCATATGACAGCGCCGGCTCAAACGACTTTGTGCTATAATACAGAATTCATCTGGTTTATCCTCAATTTCCAAACTAAACACTAGATCAGTTTTGGCCACGTTTTTCATCTATCTTACAGATATTTGTATAAAATGTCCGAATTTAATATTTATATGTTTGTCATAAACTATTCATATGGATAGTTTAAATGTCAATAAAAACAAGTACGTTATATATGTGCTTCTACTATATATGTGTTGGACGCAAACATGATGCATCTTTTTAGCTTTTTTTCTGGGTTCGCCCTGGATCCGTTTGCTCTACTTTCTTAATGGGATTTAAAATATGAAAAGACATTAAATAAATGTGCTCATTAGTTGTTTCTAATATTTTCTTAATCATAAAATTTAAGATTTTTCGCAATAACAATTTTAAAAAGGAGCAAACCAAAAATGCAATCCATTAGACAGACAAACCAGAGAAGACAAATGAACAACCATAAGCACAACAAATAAACACTGAAAAGTAAACAAGAGGCTCACCAGAGCCTGTATCGCTCACCTGGAGTCTGGTTTTCATTGGACAATTAATCAACTATTTGACCAAGTTTGTTGCAATTGGTTCAATTGTTCAGGAAAAATTTGTTGAAGATTTATTTTTCATAAGGTTTAATGTTAAAATATGTTCCCTGATGGTGGTAGTCCTGGTTGGAGTGCTGACATGCTGGACAGTATTCTTCAAGGGATAACCTAAAGACTATTGCAACTTTGGTTAAGTGGTTTCTGTGTTTTTTATGAATTCCATGTGGATGTTTATAAGTTGGTATTATTTTTGGTCCTTTTGTCGGGCAACGGATGACAGTGTCTGTATTGGTTTTTATTCAATGTATTCATTGAGATTTTTGTCTGGTGTACATTTATTCCATAAAATAAGTTCATATATTTAAAAAGGGTAAAAGATATAATGGTATGCTGCTTTATACGCTTGTAGTATTAACAAAATAAACTAGAGGCTCTCAAGAGCCTGTATCGCTCACCTGGATTTAACTTTTCACCTTGAGCAGACCTAAAAATTAAAGTGTTGCAGTCAATTTAGCTGGTTTTTCTATAGGATTCTATGTTAAACTAATTTCAGCTGTGGCAGTCATTTTGGTTTAGTCCAGGTCAACGGATACATTTCTAAAAGAGAACCATCTAAGGACCATTTCTGCTAAGTCTGAAGTAAGATTTTTGAGTGAACATTCATGCCATGTTTGGTTTCATTCCATTCAGTGGGTTCTATAGAAGAAGACATTTGTATGTATTTCCCTTAGGGTCCTATGTTAAACTAAGTCCCTCACTGGTGGCCATTTTGAATGATGTAACCGCTACAAAGTAACAACACTTGGTCAGCACCTTGTAAGGAACATTCATGCTCTGTTTTATTACATTCCATTTAGTGGTTCTCTAAACGAAGTCATTTGTATGCATTTCCCATAGGGTCCAATGTTAAACTTAGTCCCCCGCTGGCGGCCATCTTGGATGATGGATCGGCAACAAAGTAACAACACTTGGTCAGCACCTTATAAGGAACACTCATGCTATGTTTTGTTACATTCCATTCAGTGGTTCTCCAAAAGAAGTCATTTGTATGCATTTCCCATAGGGTCCAATGTTAAACTTAGTCCCCCACTGGCGGCCATCTTGGATGATGGATTGGCTACAAAGTAACAACACTTGGTCACCACCTCATAAGGAACATTCATGCCAGATTTAGTTTCATTCCATTAAGTGGGGTCACTAAAAGAAGTCATTTGTATGCATTTCCCATAGGGTTCTATGTTAAACTAAGTCTCTTGCTGGCGGCCATCTTGGATGATGGATCGGCTACAAAGTAACAACACTTGGTCAGCACCTCATAAGGAACATTCATGCCATGTTTGGTTTCATTCCATTCAACGGTTCTCTAAAAGAAGTCATTTGTATGCATTTCCCATAGGGTCCTATGTTAAACTAAGTCCCCCTCTGGCGGCCATCTTGGATGATGGATCGGCTACAAAGTAACAACACTTGGTCAGCATTTCATAAGGAACATTCATGCCATGTTTGGTTTCATTCCATTCAGTGGTTCTCTAGAAGAAGTTCAAAATGTAAAATGTTAACGACGACGACTGACCACGACGGATGACGGACGCCAAGTGAGCTAAAAACTGAAAGGATATTTGTCCTTGTGTAACTGCACCTACCAACAGGAAGTTGATAAAATTGACCAGGAATAAGGGTGAACCTTAAATAAATGTAACAGAACCCGACCTCAAATTACACAAACCAGTAACTCTAAATAGAATTTGGGATTCCCTTCAAAATTTCAGTGTAGGTAGATCTCAACATGGAAAAGATTTTTCAATTTACATTTCACTTCTATCTCAAATAGTTTTGGAGATAAATGCAAAAATGTTAAAATTTTGAAAATTTGACAAAAAAAGGGCAACAACTCCTAAATGGGTTTTGGGATTTCCTTTAAAATTTCAGGGTAGGTAGATCTCAACATGGCACACATTTTTCAATTTACATTTCACTTCTATCTCAAATAGTGTTGGAGATAAATGCAAAAATGTTAAAATTTTGAAAATTTGACGAAAAAAGGGCAATAACTCCTAAATGGGTTTTGGGATTTCCTTCAAAATTTCAGGGTAGGTAGATCTTGTCATGCTGATCAATTTAACCCCATGTCAGATTTTTGATATCTGTAACAGTTTTTAAGTTATAAGCCAAAAAACAACACATGCACCCCTATATTCTATTTTTAGCTACGACAGCCATATTTTATGTCAGATCAAAATAAATTGAGGATCGTTTGTAGAGGACATGTCATAGATCATTCCTACTAAGTTTCAAACCAATCGGCCCAGCGGTTTCAGAGGAGAAGATTTTTGAATGAAAAAATTTGAAAATTTGACAAAAAAAGGGCAACAACTCCCAAACGGGTTTTGGGATTTCCTTTAAAATTTCAGGGTAGGTAGATCTCAACATGGCAAACATTTTTCAAATTTACATTTCACTTCTATCTCAAATAGTGTTGGAGATAAATGACGAAAAATGTTAAAATTTTGAAAATTTGACGAAAAAAGGGCAATACCTCCTAAATGGGTTTTGGAATTTCCTTCAAAATTTCAGGGTAGGTAGATCTTGTCATGCTGATCAATTTTACCATGTCAGATTTTTTATATCTGTAACGGTTTTTAAGTTAAAAGCCAAAAACAACACATGCACCCCTATATTCTATTTTTAGCTACGACAGCCATGTTTTATGTCATTCAAAATAAATTGAGGATCGTTTGTAGAGGACATGTCATAGATCATTCCTATTAAGTTTCAAATCAATCGGCCCAGCAGTTTCAGAGGAGAAGATTTTTGAATGAAAAGTTTACGACGGATTGACGGACGGACGGACGACGGACGAAAAGTGATAGCAAAAGCTCACCCTGGCATAGCCAGGTGAGCTAAAAACAATGAACAACACGAACTCCTATAACAACCAGGAGTGAACTCAGGTGCTACAAAAGCGTAAGCAGTTCCTGCTCCGCATGCAAAGAAATCCCATCCAAAAATCCTGGTGGACCCCCTTTGGTACTCATTAGTAGATAAATGATTGAAACAGATTAGTTAATGACCTGTATTTAAACATTTCTAAGGGGGTGATGAAGTATATTATAACTCTGAAAAAACATTGTCAATCTAGGTGAAGTCAAGGTTGACAATGTTTTCAGAGCGGTTACATAAGCCTCGGTTGATGTTTTCTCAGGGTTACAATATACTCCGTCACCCTCTAAGAAATGTGTTATTTATATTTCATGAAGAACCACTCTCATTCTGACAAAAAGTATTCTGAAGATGAAATTACAGAAATGTTAGATTTTCTCATAGACAACATATTTGTTGAATTTGGCGGTATAATTGTTCAATCGGCATTCCAATATGAACCAACTGTGCTCCTCTCCTCGCCGATCTGTTTCTGTACTCATATGAGGCAGACTTCATTCTAGGGGTACTACGTGAAAACCAAAAGAAATTAACTTGAAATTAAGGATACTACAGATACACCAAAGTCCGCTGTATATTTGGATTTGTTTCTTGAAACAGACAATGAGGAACAAGAGTCACTCAGTCCTAAAATGGAGGTCAATTTGGATTCAGGTATAACACCTACAGAAAAATGGACTTAATCATGAAAATTTGACTCAAGTCTGAAATTCAAATCAAGGTCTCAGACAGCCATGTACCCACCAAGCACTATCTATAGACCAATAATGGTTGGTCTATGTATTGCAATTGCTAAGAAATGAATATTATCCCAAAACATGAAAAAAGTCAAAGCATGAAGTCGAGGTCAAAGGTAGGGTGTCAGATGTTAAAGTGGTATATCCACTAAGAACATCTATCAACCAAATACTGTGGGTCTAGTTACAAATGAAGTGTAGTTGCTGAAAAGTAGACTGCATCATGAAAATGTATATTTAGTCACTCAAGCATGAAATTCAGGTCAAGTTAGATTGGCATGTATCCACTAAGAACTATTTACAGACCAAATATAATTGACCTAGGTAATACCGTTGCTGAGAAATGGACTTAATCTAAAACTAGAGGCTCTCAAGAGCCTGTGTCGCTCACCTGTATCTAATGTGATTTTGGAAATTATATAAAATTATATAATGATTGAGACCAAGATTGGTTTAATTTGACACAGTATTTAAAATTAAAAACAGGTCATCTTAGTGTAGTCTTACAATAGCTACTGAAGACATCTTATCATTATTATTTTTGAATATGTGGTCAAGTTGTGACCATTCAGAATTTTTTTTTACAATTTTCTGATAGACTTCTAAACATCTTGGATGATGGATCGGCTACAAAGTAACAACATTTGGTCAGCACCTCATAAGGAACATTTATGCCATGTTTGGTTTCATTCCATTAAGTGGGTCACTAAAAGAAGTCATTTGTATGCATTTCCCATAGGGTTCTATGTTAAACTAAGTCCCCCGCTGGCGGCCATCTTGGATTATGGATCGGCTACAAAGTAACAACACTTGGTCAGCACTTCATAAGGAACATTCATGCTATGTTTGGTTTCATTCCATTCAACGGTTCTCTAAAAGAAGTCATTTGTATGCATTTCCCATAGGGTCCTATGTTAAACTAAGTTCCCGCTGGCGGCCATCTTGGATTATGGATCGGCTACAAAGTAACAACACTTGGTCAGCACCTCATAAGGAACATTCATGTCATGTTTGGTTTCATTCCATATAGTGGTTCTCTAGAAGAAGTTCAAAATGTTAACGACGACGACGGACGACGGACGCCAAGTGATGAGAAAAGCTCATTTGGCCCTTTGGGCCAGGTGAGCTAAAAATGTAACACCAGTCACTCAAGCATGAAATTGAGGTCCAGACACAGGTGTCAGACTGGCGTGTACCCACTAAGAACTATCTATTGACCATATATGGTTGGCTTAGGTATTACAGTTGCTAAGTAATGGACTTAATCTTGAAAATGTGACATAGGTCACCCACTCATGTAACTGAGGTCAAGGTCAAAAGGCAGGTGTCATACCGACATGTACCTACTAAGAACTATTTATTGACCAAATATGGTGGGTCTAGGTATTATAGTTGCTGGACTTAACCAAGAAATGTGACAAAGTCACTCAAGCATGAAATTGAGGTCACTGAGGTCCCAACACTGGCATGTACTCACCAAGAACTATCTATAGAACAAATATGGTTGGCCTAGGTATTACAGTTGTCAGAATCACAAGAAAGGTATAATGTGGCAAACCTTATAGGATAATCTATCTAGTGGACCATAGATCTTACTTGTAGGTATTATATGTACAAAGTTTTTAAAGTTTTAAAAAAGTTAACACCGCCGTCAGAAAGTAAAACCTATATCTTGCCTTTGCGACTTTTCATGGCAGGCAAGACAATAATAACTAGAGGCTCAGTGGGCTGAGCCTGTATCGCTGACCTGACAAAATGCTTCTACAAACTTCCATTAATTCTTTGGTTGAATTTGCTTCAAAGTTTCAGAGCAGATGATCAAAATATATTTTTCTCATAGGGTCCAAAGTTAAAAGTATTTCCCCTCTGGCGCCCATGTTTTTCTCAGATTTGAACATAATGAGCCAGCTTTGTAAAGGACCTTCCATACATCATTCCAGTACAGTTTTATTCAATTTGCTATTATAGTTTTAGAGGAGATGATCAAAATATGTTTTTTTTCATAAGGTCCAATGTTAAACTATGTCCTGCGCTGGTAGCCATGTTTGACGGCGGATCGGAAAAATTTTTGCAATCTTAGTAAAGGACCTTCCATACATCATTCCTGTAAAGTTTGGTTAAATTTGCTCAAGTAATTTCAGAGGAGATAAACTTTAACCTGTTTTCCCATAGGGTCCAATGTTAAACTATGTCCTGCTCTGGCAGCCATGTTTTTTGGTGGATCGGAAAAATTTCGGCAATCTTAGTAACAGACCTTCCATATATCATTCCTGTAAAGTTTCGTTAAATTTGCTCTATTGGTTTTACGGGAGATGATCAATATGTGAAAGTTTACGGACGACGGACGCCAAGTGATGGCAAAAGCTCACATGGCCTTTGGCCAGTTGAGCTAAAAAAAATTTAACATTAATGCTTCTTAAGCCAAAATTGTGATGGGGTCTATTTTTGATATTTTTACAGAAATAATATATTTGAGGATTGACTATCATGTTTTTTGTTTTTATGAAAAAATAAACTCAATTCATTAATTTTCATACAAAAAGAAAACAGCGAAAAATTTAATTCATCAAATACTGAACAAAATTCACTGACATTATTCCACGTTATTTTATATGCGGTAACCCTAGAAATCTGTTCATCAGTTTTCTTGTTAGTAATAACACAACTTGTATAGCCCTATTTCCGAATTAAACATGTTAAAGGTGAACAATGATTGCCTCTGTCTAAACTATGGGCAAATTTAAATTTTTTTGCTTAAACTGGTTCCTGCAAGTAAATATGATACGTAACGTACCACAAAAATCACTATTACTCAGGGAACGAGTTGTTTTATTTCATATGAATGGTTCCCACCATTCTGGAAACTTAATTACACGCTAAAAACGAAGTGTCCAAACCATGGGCGATTTGCCCAAACTGTTTTTGAAGTCGGCCTCTCAAACAAAATGGCGGATTATCACCTGTGGCCCTGATCATGCATATCAACTTTCTTGTTCGTTTCAAATTTTGCAAATAAAGAGGTAATAATAAGTTAAAATTATAAGACAGTATCTAGATAAAACAACAGTGATCCAATCGAAAGAATCAGATTTCCTCCTTATTTCAAGATTTGACCTTTTCGTTATATCATTTGAATAAACGTACCATATATGGAGGCCTGAAAAGGGGAAAACAAGTGTCGTTGTCATCTGTTCGTTAAAAAATAAAAATTTTACTTCTTCACACGTATATGAACCGGATATACTTCTTCACTCGTAAATTAATTGGTTACGATGTATCGGGATGTTTTTAAAGATAAATACAATACTGATTTTAGCGAACAGGAAACATACCGTTTGTCTCCCTTGTATAATTTGATCATAGTGCCGATCAGTCTTGTCAAATTATAGGAACGAAGTTCTTCAATAATTACCAAAATAAAAGATGACACAGTTGTAAAAAATATTTTATTGAATAAAACAGAAAAGAATCTTCACAATTACAAGCCAGTTTTGGTAATGCAGAGAAATACATTCGATTATTTCTGTGACCGCAAATCAAGGAGCCTTTTTTTTTTTTCTTTGACATTGTTGAAATTGGAAATAACAACATATATAATGCATACCTTATTATAAGCTACTGGAAGATTTCCAGAGGAAAAAAGTAGCGGCTTTTACTCCAAATTTTACAGTTAGTGAAAATCGTTAGTATACAGACCTACAGACCATCATTTGTAATAATTTGTTAAAGTATGAAGAAAATCAGTCAAGGCGTACTGGAGTTCATGGGCGACATGTGAAAAATTGCTTATATTTGGACAATCTAAGTCTCATAACTCTGGAACAACAAAAATTAAAACCGTCAAAAAGTATACAGATCCTCTGGCAATCATTTGTAATAATGTGTTAAAGTTTGAAGAAAATCAGTGAAGGCATACTAGAGTTAGCGCACGACATGTGAAAAATTGCTTATATTTGGACATAACTCCAGAATGACAAAACCGAAAATTGTCAAAATCGAAAGCGACCTTTCTTCCATCAATCCTAATGTTGTGTTAAAATTTCATGAGAATTAATTGAAGCAAATTTGAGTTATGGTACAAAGTATTGACAGACAGAAAGACATTGGTATACCATAATATGTCCCATCTACAACAGGCGTATAAAAATGGATGAATAGACACACTGTGGATAAGTGTATCATAGCATAGGCGTGACCAGCCGTGGGTTTCCAAAGATGACTTTTGCAAAGTATCTGTAGGATTTTGTATCAAGAATTAATCCACTATATCACTTTTTCCATAAAATATTACCTAGTAACTTGCAGATGTTAAAATCTATTTCTTAATTGTATAAAAATACCTAGATTGATTACTCTGATTAAATTTCTTCAGTAAAGTCAAAAAAATATCTCTAAACTCCATCATGTAGAAAATGTTACCTGGAAATAGATAACATATGAACAGTGTAAAATATGTTTTCTTAACAAACACTTGATAGCAGTGGTCAACAATTTTTTGAAAACAAGAGGCTCACCAGAGCCTGTATCGCTCACCTGGAGTCTGTTTTCATTGGACAATTAATCAACTATTTGACCAAGTTTGTTGCAATTGGTTCAATTGTTCAGGGAAAATTTGTTGAAGATTTATTTTTCATAAGGTTTAATGTTAAAATATGTTCCCTGGTGGTGGTAGTCCTGGCAGGAAGTTGACAAAATTGACCAGGAATAAGGGTGAACCTTAAATAAATGTAACAGAACCCGACCTCAAATTAAACAAACCAATAACTCCTAAATAGAATTTGGGATTCCCTTCAAAATTTCAGGGTAGGTAGATCTCAACATGGCAAACATTTTTCAATTTATATTTCACTTCTATCTCAAATAGTTTTGGAGATATTCAAAAATGTTAAAATTTTGAAAATTTGACAAAAAAAGGGCAATATCTCCTAAATGGGTTTTGGGATTTCCTTTAAAATTTTAGGGTATGTAGATCTCAACATGGCAAACATTTTCCAAATTTAGATTTCACTTCTATCTCAAATAGTTTTGGAGATAAATGACGAAAAATGTTAAATTTTGAAAATTTGACGAAAAAAGGGCAATAACTCCTAAATGGGTTTTGGGATTTCCTTTAAAATTTCAGGGTATGTAGATCTCAACATGGCAAACATTTTTCAAATTTACATTTCACTTCTATCTCAAATAGTTTTGGAGATAAATGACGAAAAATGTTAAATTATGAAAATTTGACGAAAAAAGGGCAATAACTCCTAAATGGGTTTTACGATTTCCTTCAAAATTTCAGGTTAGGTAGATCTTGTCATGCTGATCAATTTTACCCCATGTCAGATTTTTGATATCTGTAACAGTTTTTAAGTTATAAGCCAAAAACAACACATGCACCCCTATATTCTATTTTTAGCTATGACAGCCATGTTTTATGTCAGATCAAAATAAATTGAGGATGGTTTGTAGAGGACATGTCATAGATCATTCCTATTAAGTTTCAAACCAATCGGCCCAGCAGTTTCAGAGAAGAAGATTTTTGAATAAAAAAATTTTGAAAATTTGACAAAAAAAGGGCAACAACTCCTAAATGGGTTTTGGGATTTCCTTTAAAATTTCAGGGTAGGTAGATCTCAACATGGCAAACATTTTTCAAATTTACATTTCACTTCTATCTCAAATAGTTTTGGAGATAAATGACGAAAAATGTTAAAATTTTGAAAATTTGATGAAAAAAGGGCAATAACCCCTAAATGGGTTTTGGAATTTCCTTCAAAATTTCAGGGCAGGTAGATCTTGTCATGCTGATCAATTTTACCCCATGTCAGATTTTCGATATCTGTAATGGTTTTTGAGTTATTAGCAAAAAACAGCAATTTACCCCTATGTTCTATTTTTAGTAACAGCGGCCATGTTTTTCGACGCATCAAAAATCCCCAAATCAGTTCTATGCAGGGTACCCCAAGGAACATTCATACCAAGTTTGGTTCTAATTAGTCAAGTAGTTTCAGAGAAGAAGATTTTTGAAATAATAACATAAAAAAAGCCAAAAATGTCAAAAAAGGGTAATAACTCTAACATCAGTTGACAGATTTTCACGAAAATCAGCATAGAGGTAGCTCTCATCATGGTGAACACTTTCAACCTGCCAGAATTTGCCATAACCTAATGATTTTTGAGATATTTGCGAAAAACTGTTGTCTGACCCCTATGTTCTATTTTTAGTAACAGCGGCCATGTTTTTCGACGGATCAAAAATCCCCACATCAGTTCTATGCAGGATACCCCAAAGAACATTCGTACCAAGTATGGTTCCAATTGGTCAAGTAGTTTCAGAGGAGAAGAGTTTTGAAAAATTGTTAACGACAACGACGGACGACGACAGACGACGACGGACGACGACGGACGCCAAGTGATGGCAATAGCTCACATGGCCTTCGGCCAGGTGAGCTAAAAATACATTAAAGTGGGCTGAACCTGTATCACTAACCTGGCATGAAAGTTGTTTTTATTAATGTACCTCAGAGAAGTCACTTCTCCCTATATCATTATGAAGTGTGGTAAGCCTTGTAGGAACCAAATTATTCTTCTACTTACAGGTCAGCATATTCTAAAATTAGGTGTTTCTCCAGAAGATTTTTGCATGTATTTCCATAGCGGCCATGTTTGTTGTCCGATTAGGATGAAATGAGCATTCTTTATAAAGGACCTTACATAGATGCTTCCTGCCAAATTTAATTCCATTTGGCCCAGTGGTTTCAGAGGAGAAGATTAAAATGTGAAAGGTTAACTGACGACGGATGCCAAGTGATGACAAAAGCTCACATGGCCTTTGGCCAGATGAGCTAAAAATATGTATAAACACAAAAACTTAACCAAACCAGATGTGCGGACGGACAAGCGTAAATCCGACCACATTCCAGGATGGATAAAAATTCCCAAACCAAAGTTTTTCAACAACTAAACTGTTAACAAAGAGATATGTTGGCAGAAAAAAAAAAAGACAATCTGAAGAACAGCAACTTTGCTAATAAAATGAAAGTAGCTGGACCATAACCTAGGCGGCTGGGCCTCAAAATGGTCATCAAACTGAGATGTACCGATGGTAATGCAAATTTATAGAAAATATCATTGATCTATCACAAGTAGTTCCTATCTTACTGACTTACAACAAAATTATGATATATTATATATGACACAAATATATTGGGTATGAGAGAATAAGCCGAGGGTTATATCAATATATTCCATAGCATGATCAAGTCGTGTGTGCTTCAAGTTCACACACGCCGTAACATTACGGAAAATAACTGGTGACGTTACATCTTTTGGTATCATGTTACCTTAAGTCACAGGCAAGTTAAATATTATGTGTCAGGGTTTTATCCCCTGAAATGCTCAAAAATCTAATGATATACTTCAAAAAATTATTAATATCATTAAATTATGTATGAAATATGTGAAAAACAGCAAGTTTCATTATTTTTTTTTAGGAGCAAATATATTTTCTTTATATTATGCCGGGAACAATGTATAACATACTTACTTTTGATGACCTTTGAACTTTCCATTAACTGATAATTTTTAGATCTATCCATCATATCTAATATGTACAGAAGTTCTTGGTATGCCTTCAGAGCCAAATGAACTCTGAAAAAATTTAATATGCTTGTAGTAAAAACGTAGAAAAATGGGACAGAGACAACTAGTACTGTGAGGTGACCTCGCTAACTATACCCCCGCTGCTGTTAATTTAATGGACTAGGGCATCCTTATCATGGTGAATTGTCTCACAATTTCTAAGTCCAATTGGATATAACTGAGGGAACAAAAGGGTATAAAATTATGAAAAAATGATATGGCATGTTTGAGAGCTGCGGGTACAAAACAAATTGGGGGATAGACAAAATTTCTAAGTCTAATAGGGTATAAAATTATGGAAAAAAATATTGGACCAGGACATACTTTGCATGCCTCTGATAAGGCATGTTTGAAAAACTGCTGGTACAGAAAAATTCAGGACAACCAGACCGAGAGGCTGATTCCTATGTTTGCGGGGGGTATAATTACAACATATTCATATCAATTGTTTAAAGAAAACTAGAGGCTCACCTAAGCCTGTATCGCTCACCTGGCTTCTATTAGCTCATTTGAAAATGAAAGCTCTGCTGTATCCGCAAGGCTGTTAAAGAAATGCAAATGTCAAAGTGACCTTTACATTTGATCTTTTACCTAAAAAAACAAGAGGCACCCAAGAACCTGAATCGCTCACCTCACGACACCTGTAATTTCTTGTGTAGATCTTGCATCAATGATTATTTTTGCTATTTAATGTATGCCTTATCTGTAGATCTTACTTTGCTGATCATTTTTGTTGTTTAGTTTGTCTTTATCTATAATAATATTCAAGTTAATAACCTAAAACTGCAAAACACCCTTAAAATTAACAATTCAGGGGCAATAACCCAAAAATGGGTTGACAGATTCGTCTGAAAATTTCACGGCAGGTAGATCTTGACCTCAAAATATACATTTTTACTTCTTGTCAGTTTTGCTCTAACTGTATTAGTCCTGTAAAAGATAAAATTTATACTAGATACCATAAGGATCTTTCAGCCTAAGTTTGACTGAAATTTATCTGTAAATCTGTAGTTTCACAGGAGAAGATTTTTGAAAATTTACAAAGATGACGAAAAAAAATAGTGAAAAATTGTCTTTAAAGGTCAAAAACTCCCATACATGGGGTCAATACTTTGTTGAACATTTTTGCTGTTTACAGTTTATCTTTATCTATATCTTAGTGGCAAGTCTTCCAGGGAAGACATTTGTTGTGTGTCTTCTTCTCCATACTGATGCTCTGTACCAAATATCAGGAAGCTAACCTGTGTGTTCCTGACAAAAATATGACAGAAATTTTTCCATCTCAAAAATATTCTAAGTTCCATCAAACAGGAAGTGGACATGCGTCAAGTTTCGAAACTGCCTTACATGATACAGTTCTCTAATGATGCTTGTGGCCAACTTTGATTCCATTTGGCCCAGTAGTTTCAGAGGAGAAGATTTTTGTAAAAGTTCACGGACGACAACAGATGACGGACGCCAAGTGATGAGAATAGCTCACTTGACCTTTTGGGTCAGGTGAACTAAAAATATTCCAAGTTTCGTCACAGGAAGTGGACATGCGACTTATTTGAAACTGCCTTACACGATACAGCTCACCATACTGATGCTCTATGCCAAATATCAGGTAGCTGGCTAGTGTGGTTCCTGAGAAAAATTTGACAAATTATTTCGTGATGCCAAACTGCCTTACATGATACAGTTCTACATACTGATGCTCTATGCCAAATATATCAGGAAGCTGGCTAGTGTGGCTCCTGAGAAAAATGTGACAAATTATTTTGTGTAGCTGGTGCTGACAACAAGACGACAGATAGTGATCCCTATATGTTTGCAAATGACAAACAAGAGGCTCCCAGGAGCCTGAATCGCTCACCTGGTCCTTAAGCTTTAAGGGAGTCTTTCAAGTACAAATTTTAAAAAAAAAATCAAGAAAAAGCGCAATAACTCCTACATGGGTGGTTACATCTTCTTCAAAATTTCAAAGCAGGTAGATCTTGAGGTGTTGAACACTTTAGCTTCCCATCAGAATTTTGATATCTGTCACCATTTTTGAGTTATTTGCAAAAAACTGCAATTTACCCCTATGTTCTATTTTTAGCCATGGCAGCCATGTTTTTTTACAAATCAAAAATCCAAACGATAGTTTAGTAGCACTCATGCCAAGGAACAACTACACTAAGTTTGGTTGCAATTAAACTTATGGTGTAAGAGGAGTTAATGATTTTATTACAATGAATAAAGACTGCAAAAATGGTCAATTTTGACGATCTAAGGGGAATAACTCCTAAAAGGAACGAACCTACAACTTCGATCCTGTTACAAATTTTGTAGATCTTTGTGTGCCTAACAATATGAAATTTAAATTTTTCAAATTTCCTTTATAGTATCCAAGATATTGAGCTTAATAAGTGCAAAATTTGGAAAAAATGCAGAAAAAGGGCAATAACTCCTACATGGGTCGTTGGATCTTCTTCAAAATTTCAGGGCAGGTAGATCTTGAGGTGCTGAACACTTTTACCCTATGCCAGAATTTTGATATCTGTTATGGTTTTTGAGTTATTTGCAAAAAACTGCAATTTACCCCTATGTTCTATTTTTAGCCATGGCGGCCATGTTTTTTTAGGAATCAAAAATCCAAACGATAGTTTTGTACACATAATGCCACTAAACAAATGTACTAAGTTTGGTTGCAATTGGACTTATGGAGTCGGACAAGTTAACGTTTGAAAAATTGTTAACAGACGACGACGACGACAGACGACGACGACGGACGCCAAGTGATGGTAAAAGCTCACATGGACCTTTGGTCCAGGTGAGCTAAAAAAGCCAAAAATGTCAAAAAAGTGCAATAACTCTAACATCAGTTGAAAGATTTTCACAAAAATCAGCACACAGGTAGCTCTCATCATGCTGAACACTTTCAACCTACAGAATTTGGCGTAACCTAATGATTTTTGAGATATTTGCGAAAAACTGTTGTTTGACCCCTATGTTCTATTTTTAGTAACAGTGGCCATGTTTTTCGACGGATCAAAAATCGAAGCATAAACTTTGTGCAGGATACCCTAAGGAACAATCATGCTAAGTTTTATCCAAATCCATTCAGTAGTTTCAGAAAAGAAGATTTTTGAAATAATAATATAAAAAAAAAAGCCAAAAATGTCAAAAAAGGGCAATAACTCTAACATCAGTATACAGATTTTCAAGAAAATCAGCACTCAGGTAGCTCTCATCATACTGAACACTTTCAACCTGCCAGAGTTTGCCTTAACCTAATGATTTTTTAGATACTTGCGAAAAACTGTTGTTTGACCCCTATGTTCTATTTTTAGTAACAGTGGCCATGTTTTTCGACGGATCAAAAATCGAAGCATAAACTTTGTGCAGGATATCCTAAGGAACAATCATGCTAAGTTTTATCCAAATCCATTCAGTAGTTTCAGAGGAGAAGATTTTTGAAATAATAACATAAAAAAAAGCCAAAAATGTCAAAAAAAGGGTGATAACTCTGAAATGAGTAGTTGGATCTTCTTCAGAATTTCAGGGCAGGTAGATCTTGAGGTGCTGATCACTTTTACCCTCTGCCAGAATTTTGATATCTGTGACCGTTTCTGACTTATTTGCAAAAAACTGCGATTTACCCCTATGTTCTATTTTTAGCCATGACGGCCATGTTTTTATACGAATCAAAAATCCAAACAATAGATTTGTAGCACCTATACCAATTAATAACTGTACCAAGTTTGGTTGCAGTAGGACTTATGGTGTTGGAGGAGTTAACGTTTGAAAATGTTAACGGACGACGGACGGACGGACGGACGACGGACGAACGGACGACGGACGCCAAGTGATAGCAATAGCTCACATGACCCTTCGGGTCAGGTGAGCTAAAAAGTACTTTCTCATATGGTTTCCATGGAAACTTTGAGTTAGGTTAGAAATTGAATCTCATTCAAAGAATTAAAAAGTTGCCAGACTGACACAATTCTGTTTGACTTTATTTGTATGAATATCAGGCATGTAAAGTTAAACTAAGTTTTGGACCTTGACCTTGACGTTAAGTTTTGAGCAAGACACAACTTGCACACCAAACTGACAGACAGACAGAGACAGGGATTCCTAAATACCTCCCTGAAATTTGTACAAAGGGGTAAAAGTAAACAATAATTGTACCTTTTTGCCCAAATGATAGCTTCTCTTTTTTCCATCATTATCATCTCATAATACTGAAATAATTGCACTTGTATATAGTGAAATGTCTGTACTGACAAAGTCTCACTGAAAAAAAAAACATACAATATCAGAGAAGCATCACAAATGAGGTACAGGGATCAGAAATTGACTGCATGCATCTTTTTTCAAAATCATCAAACTTCAGTCAACATGGACCTAGTAGTTGTTTCAAAAAAGATCATTGATTTAAAGTTAATTTGCTGGTTTCTTAAAATAATGACCATACTGGTCAGAAGACAGAAATTCTAAATAATTCTTCAAAAAGGCAATCCAACATGTCCAAGGACCATTCCACGAAAGTTTGTTTCCAGTGCTGGCAGTGGTTTCAGATGATTTTGGAAGAGAAATTAATAATGATGGCAGATGCCAAGTGTTAGCAAATAGGTTATTTGGCTTATGTGGGATAAAAATGCAATATTATAACTATCTTTCATACAGAGGGATGTGTAATAGGGAAATTCCACCCGAGGGGTCACATTATGTGATCCCGAGGGTGGAATTACCTTATCCTACATCTTTCTGTATGAATGATAATGTTTCTGTCATTACAGACTGAAAAAATTCAAACAAATTGATTGGAAGTGAGAATGGCTACCATGACAGAAAAAAATCTTCCTACAAAACGAAGGATTCTACTTGATGTTTTGACATTATGACATCAGTGAAATGTTCTGTGACGTGACATTTTGTGCCACGTGATGTAAGACCAGGATATTCCACATGGGTGTCTTACACCAGCAAACGATGTCTTCAATCGCTTGTAATGAGAGAAATAACATAGATTTTGTGAGATATTGATGCAAACTAGAGGCTCAAGTGAGCCTAAATGGCTCTTCTTGATAATGAAGCAGATGATGCACTGCATATTTAAGTTTTCCCAAACGAAGTTTGGAGAAATATTATTTTTGCTGCATTTCTTTGTTATTACTATTCTTATTATTCCAAACTTTCTGTATTTCTTCAAATAATTTTTTTTTAATTTTTTTAATTTTTTTATTCCTTTTGCCAAATTTTAAATGGCTGACTTCTATTTGTTTCGCAACATATCACAATGATATTTGGTATAAAGGGTCGGTCAGTCATTAGCTTTCTAAGGATTACCCTGCTAAGGGTTTCTATTTGCCATATAAGAGTTTCCTCCCCTGTCACTGTTCTAAGCGCAGCATGATACGACCGCAACATGTTTCTTTGGCACAATAATCCCCCTTTATCTCAAGAGCTGTAAAAGATAGTAAAATTTTGTTGACATACTTCTGAAAATACTCATCAAGATGATTTAAAACAAAAAATCTCCAATGAAATCGGTTAAAAAATAAACATTTTGTTTCCTTCAAAATTTCTAACTTTGACCCCTTGTATGTCAGAAACAATAACTAGAGGCTCTCAAGAGCCTGTGTCGCTCACCTGTATCTAATGTGATTTTGGAAATTATGTAAAATTATATAATGATTGAGACCAAGATTGGTTTAATTTGACACAGTATTTAAAATTAAAAACAGGTCATCTTAGTGTAGTCTTACAATAGCTACTGAAGACATCTTGTCATTATTATTTTTGAATATGTGGTCAAGTTGTGACCATTCAGAATTTTTTTTTACAATTTTCTGATAGACTTCTAAACATCTTGGATGATGGATCGGCAACAAAGTAACAACACTTGGTCAGCAAAGTTTCATTCCATTCAGTGGTTCTCTAAAAGAAGTCATTTGTATGCATTTCCCATAGGGTCCTATGTTAAACTAAGTTCCCCGCTGGCGGCCATCTTGGATTATGGATCGGCTACAAAGTAACAACACTTGGTCAGCACCTCATAAGGAACATTCATGCCATGTTTGGTTTCATTCCATTCAACGGTTCTCTAAAAGAAGTCATTTGTATGCATTTCCCATAGGGTCCTATGTTAAACTAAGTCCCCCTCTGGCGCCCATCTTGGATGATGGATCGGCTACAAAGTAACAACACTTGGTCAGCACCTCATAAGGAACATTCATGCCAGATTTAGTTTCATTCCATTCAGTGGTTCTCTAAAAGAAGTCATTTGTATGCATTTCCCATAGGGTCCTATGTTAAACTAAGTTCCCCGCTGGCGGCCATCTTGGATGATGGATCGGCTACCAAGTAACAACACTTGGTCAGCACCTCATAAGGAACATTCATGCCAGATTTAGTTTCATTCCATTCAGTGGTTCTCTAAAAGAAGTCATTTGTATGCATTTCCCATAGGGTCCTATGTTAAACTAAGTTCCCTGCTGGCGGCCATCTTGGATGATGGATCGGCTACAAAGTAACAACACTTGGTCAGCACCTTATAAGGAACATTCATGCCAGATTTAGTTTCATTCCATTCAGTGGTTCTCTAAAAGAAGTCATTTGTATGCATTTCCCATAGGGTCCTATGTTAAACTAAGTTCCCCGCTGGCGGCCATCTTGGATGATGGATCGGCTACAAAGTAACAACACTTGGTCAGCACCTCATAAGGAACATTCATGCCATGTTTGGTTTCATTCCATTCAACGGTTCTCTAAAAGAAGTCATTTGTATGCATTTCCCATAGGGTCCTATGTTAAACTAAGTCCCCCTCTGGCGCCCATCTTGGATGATGGATCGGCTACAAAGTAACAACACTTGGTCAGCACCTCATAAGGAACATTCATGCCAGATTTAGTATCATTCCATTCAGTGGTTCTCTAAAAGAAGTCATTTGTATGCATTTCCCATAGGGTCCTATGTTAAACTAAGTTCCCCGCTGGCGGCCATCTTGGATGATGGATCGGCTACAAAGTAACAACACTTGGTCAGCACCTCATAAGGAACATTCATGCCAGATTTAGTTTCATTCCATTCAGTGGTTCTCTAAAAGAAGTCATTTGTATGCATTTCCCATAGGGTCCTATGTTAAACTAAGTTCCCCGCTGGCGGCCATCTTGGATGATGGATCGGCTACAAAGTAACAACACTTGGTCAGCACCTCATAAGGAACATTCATGCCATGTTTGGTTTCATTCCATTCAGTGGTTCTCTAGAAGAAGTTCAAAATGTAAAATGTTAACGACGACGCCGGACGACGGACGACGACGGACGACGGACGACAGACGCCAAGTGATGAGAAAAGCTCACTTGACCCTTTGGGTCAGGTGAGCTAAAAAACAAACAAGACCAAAACAGGGTCTGGACCTGTGTCACAGCATGCAATTCAATGATCAGCAAAAAGGAAGTGCCTGCACGACAGATCCAATAAACAGCTTTATGAATAAGTCACAACCCACTCAGGAACAGAAAATCAAAATTTATCAAAAAGTATAAATACATTTAGACTATGACAACGAACAATTGTGTGAAGTTGAAGTAAATCAGACAATAAATTTTAGATACAGCGTGACAAGTGAAAAATTCCCCGTTTTTAAATGATCAAAGTTCCATAACTCTGAAATTTGAACGAATAAAATACATAACCATCCAAAGTGTGAAAAATTGACGGTTTTCGACAATTTTTCAATGAATAAAGTTCCATAACTCCGAAATGTCATATCGGAAATTTAGAAAAAAACAAAAGGGAGCTTATGTCAATAGATATAAACAAGTCACCAAAGTTTCATGAATATTGCTCAAAGCATTTGTGAGTTATTGTCGGAAAAACTGGAGAATCCACCCTCCTTTTTTATGAATAAAGTCCCATTACTCCAAATCGTAAAATCAGAAATTTTTAAAAATCGAGAGGAACTTACGTCAATTGATATAAGCAATTCACTTAAGTTCATAAAAATTGTACAAGGCATTTTTGGGTTATAGTCCAAAAACTGGAAATTTCCCCCTTTATTATGAATAAAGTCCCAAATCTCTGAAACGAAAAATCGGAAATTTTTAAAAATTAAAAGGAAGCTTACGTCAAAAAATATAAGCAATTCACCAAAGTTTCATGAAATTGGTGAAAGCATTTTTGAGTTATTGTCCAAAGTGGAGGACGGATGTACGGCACGACAGACAGCCAGACAGATAGACCGATGGATGGACAGATGGACGGACAGACAACAGTAAACCATAATGTCCTTTCACAAAAATTTTTCTAGTGTTTTGAGTATTGTTGAATTCTAAACTATCGGCAAACAGGATTATCAAGCTGCAGACAAAATATAAAATCATTCCCTTCTGTAGAAGACAAATAAACTTTGACAAAAGTTTCCTACACAAGGTCTATCGGACAGACGGACGTACAGAGTCAAGCAGTTACTCAACCTGCTTTTGCCATTGGCGATGCAAGTAAAAAAAACATTGTTGAAATAATAATGAAAGCATTCATCAAGGTGAAAAAATCCCCCTTAAAATGGGATGAAAAATTTTAAAAATTTACATATCAAGGCCCATTGCTTTTTTGGCCCTTTAAACCCCTTATATCTCAAAAAATGTAAACGATAGAAGAAATCTGTTGACATACCCTTATCAAAATTGGGTGAAATATAAAATCTTTAGGAATCCTGCAAAATTGCTAATTAATCATCAAAATTGGAAAAGAACTAAAAAAGTTTAGACAAGAGTGGACACACTGAAATGTCTCGCCTGACTTTTAGTGTTCAGCAGTTAAATAATAAAATACATTCCATACAGCAAATATAGTTGACCTATTACTTATAGCATCTTGGAAGAAGACCAAACAACAGAAACTTAACATTGACCAATGAACCATAAAAATGAGGTCAAGGTCAGACGAACCTGTCAGAAGGACATGCACACCTTACAATGATTCCATACACTGCATATATCTGACCTATAACTTATAGTATCTTAGATTTGGTTTGGTTAAGTTGGGATTTTACGCCGTTTTCAGCACATTTGGCTATTTCTCGGCGGCCAGTTTTTATTGGTGGAGGAAGCCGGAGTACCCGGAGAGAACCACCGACCTTCAGTAGGAAAATTGGCAATCCTTGTCAATTAAGATCGGAGTTGAACACACCCCACCACAGGTGAGATTTGAACTCACAACCTCAGAATTGACAGGCTAGTGATCATTAGTAGTCATAACTAACTACCTAGACCACTCAGCCACCGAGGCCCCTTATAGTATCTTAGAAGATGACCAAACAATAAAAAATAAACACTGACCAATGAACCATGAAAATGAGGTCAAGGACAAATGATACCAGGCAGACAGACATGTACACCTTACAATCATTCCATACACCAAATATAGTTGACCTATTGCTTATGGTATTTGAAAAACAGACCAAAACACAAAAACTTAACATTGACCAATAAACCATGAAAATGAGGTCAAGGTCAAATGAAACCTGCCAGACTGACATGTACCCCTTACAATCATTCCATACACCACAGTTACTTGACCTACTTCTTATAGTATCTGAGAAACAGACATAATCACGTAACTTTAACCTTGATCACTGATCCATGAAATGAGGTCAAGGTGAGGTGAACACTGTCTGACAGATATTTAAATGTTGCAAGGAACCTATATATAAATTATAGTTATCCTATTTCTCATAAGTGAGAAATTCACATGATGAAAAAAACAAATTTTTTTCAAGCAGTCAACCATGAAGATGAGGTCAAGGACAATGGACATATGACAGACGGAAAGTATCTGCATACAAAGTATGAAGCATCCAGGTCTTCTACCTTCTAAAATATAAAGCTTTAAACAAATAGTTTATGCCGCTGCCGGATAGTAATACCTATGTCTCACTCTGCAACTTGTGTAGCAGGCCAGACAAAAATTAAGGTGTCCCTTTTTTGGCCACTTTTATCTCTAAAATTGTAAAAGACCGTAAAAAACAGATCTTATACAGGTTTTTGCATTCTTATCAAGGAACATTAAACACAAACAAGAGGCTCCCAGGAGCCTGCATCGCTCACCTGATAGTGCATTGCCCATTACATATAGCAACCAGTGCATTGCCCATTACATATAGCAACCAGTGCATTGCCCATTACATATAGCAACCAGCGCATTGCCCATTACATATAGCAACCAGTTCCCACAGGGTTAAATGTTAAAGTAAAGAAAAGTCTGTGCCTATGACAATGACAACTATAGCACTTCTTGTGCTGTACAGCAGCTTGCTTTGGGAAATTTGGGAAATCTGAAAGAAGCATTCAATTACAGTGTAATGATAATAATTTGATTTAGTCACTTTGGCATTTTGAAATTAAAAGTAAAATAAACATTTGAGATTTATTGTGGGAAAATTAACATTCCACACAAACCAGCATTTAAGATGCAAAATTTAGGTCACATAAACAAATCTTTTTAACGAGATTCCCACTGGTGAATATGATAAAAAGAAACACAATTTTCCCATCAAAGTTGCATTCTCAAAAGTGATGATTACGTTAGTTGGATATCTAATTAACTCTACACATTTTTCACCAAAGATAATATTTCGACATTCCACAACTATCTGAATATATTTTTTGGCTATTCTTCTACAATAAAGAGCTCTCTACGCTCTCTTATAAAATATTTTAAATCATAATGTTTGCATAATTGAGCACTGCAAACCAGCTTAATTGAGTTCAAAACCATCATTTTTCACCGGTAAGATAAAATGGGTAATGATAAATCACCATTTGTAATTATAAGTCAACTGATATGACAGGTATCGCAACCTCAGATTTGCATAAACTTCTATTACAACGACCTTTCAATGAAAATTTGGTTCAAATTGGCCAAGTGATTTCAGAACAAGAGGTTCTCAAGAGCCTGAATCGCTCACCTGGCAAACAATGCACTATACAGGGTTCCCACAGAAAAAATCATCTCAAATTCAAGGACTTTTCAAGGTGTTTTCCAGTGCTTTCTCATGATTTTCAAGGTCACTTTTGTGGTCAAATATCCCGCCATTTTGTCGGTTTTAAACATAAAACAAAACATGCTTACAAAACGCTCAGAAGATTACATACAGGAGACGTAGCCGAATTCAATGCGGAATTGCCTTTTGTGTTACCCTTTATAAAGCAACAATAAGGCAATCAAATAATGATTTCTGCATGGTCACAGTAACAATGCGAAGCGGATTGAAATAATGATTAACGAGAAAATAACAAATCCGGTAAAATCCCGGTTTTTTCCGGGTACCTCGAATCACCGAAAACCTCCCGGAAACACCGAAAACCTCATCAAATGTTGCGAAAACCACATCCATTCGATCGGTATGCCAGTTTTACATCCAGAAAACATAATTTTATTAATATTGTATAAGAAATGTGACTTTTATGCATGATTTTCTAAACATAGTGCATTCTATATTAAATCAAAATGGCTGATCGAAAACTTCCCGAAACACCGAAAACCTGATATAATATTATCTAAACCTCATTAAATGTTGCGAAAACCACATCCATTGGATCGGTATGCCAGTTTTACATTCAGAAAACATAATTTTATTAATATTGTATAGGAAATGTGACTTTTATGAATGATTTTCTTAGACATAGTGCATTCTATATTAAATCAAAATGGCTGATCGAAAACCTCCCGAAACACCGAAAACCTGATATAATATTACCTAAACCTCATCAAATGTTGCGAAAATCACATCCATTCCACAGGTATGACAATTTTACATCTAGAAAACATAATTTTATTGATATTTTTTAAGAATTAAGACTTTTATGAATGATTTTCTCAGACATAGTGCATTTCATATTACCTGTAATTCAATATGGCGGACGGGATAGATCGATTAAATGCCCTAAGGTAAGGTACAATACACTATGTGTATACCTTGAATAAATTAAGTTTATTGCCGATTTTGTTCATGTTGGACAACCATTATTTACAATTATCATTACACTAATCATGTAAATAATGGAAGAGCCCTCACGCCACGTCAAGGCCATGAACGATGTGACAAGGCACGAGCATATCTGTAATAGTCCGCGACAAAGTTATTTATTTAAAAAAAAAATTAAAAATAGTCACACCAAATTGATATTTAGTTATGAATAACAATCTATGATTCCAATTTTAACTGCACTGTATATGCATATTTAATGTATTAGACCATCAACTGAAATGGTACTAAAATTTCCAAATTTGAAATAATTAACTAATTGAATGTGAAAACTCAATATCAATGTGGTTGGATAAAAATTTGAAAGTATATCTTTTTCTCCTTTAACGTATGTGATCATTGTTATTTATCGTCATAATGCAAATAACATGTATTTTACGGTTTATATAGCATGTATAAGGCTTAATAATTATTAATTATAAAGATGATAAAAGTGTTCACTATTAATCATGCTTAATTAATCACCATTAATTATAAGACATGAATTAACATATTAAAAGTATTCACTTTGAAGAAATAAATAAATATTAATAATTAATAAATGAATTAAGGTGTTCTAAGCGTGAACAATACAGATAGAAGTATGTAAGTATATTTTAATATATATATTTTTAATCCAGATTTCTTTCTTATATTTTTGGTGAAGGATCATCAATTTAGTAACGCATTATTGATTTGTTTTTATTACAGGTCAAACAGATAGAAATGGACAGCAATAGAAGTGTGACCATCCCAATTAACAAACGTGTCAGAAATCAAGGAACTGTATAATACACAATATAATCGATGATAAATGTCAGAAAGATTTGAAAAAATTATTACTGTTTTGTTTATATAAAAACTAAAATAAAAACTTATTTGTAATTTGTTTTACATGTATCTTGCCTTAGTATGCCACAAAATATTGCCTTTAATCAAGAAGCCTTAATTCAAATTCACACTTCCAATTAAAATTTATTTTGATCAAAACGTTTTCATCTAAGAAAAAAAAAATTATACAATTAAAATTTAGTAACTTTAAATTAAAAAAAACATAAATCTCATATCCATTTTATAAAAACACAATTTTTGAGCATTTTTTTTTCTAAAATAAGTAATCATCTTTTTCTAAACAATTATGCTAATTGGGCTATAACCACATTTATACAATACAACTTTCTTTGTTTTTCTTTAATGTTTAATTGGCAATTAAAGTTGATTAAAACCATAGAGTACAAATATGGGTTTATGATATACACAATAATTAATTTTAATGTACCTTCAGGTTGATCAGCCATTTTGATTTAATATAGAATGCACTAAGTCTAAGAAAATCATTCATAAAAGTCTTATTTCTTAAACAATATTAATAAAATTATGTTTTCTAGATGTAAAATTGTCATACCGATCGAATTGATCTGGTTTTCGCAACATTTGATGAGGTTTAGGTAATATTATATCAGGTTTTCGGTGTTTCCGGGAGGTTTTCGGTGATTCGATGTACCGGTTTTTTCCCGGATTTTGGCGATTTTTCCAAATTTCAAGGACTTTTCAAGGCCTGGAAAATTCGAAATGGAATTCCAGGTCTTTTCCCGTTTTCCAGGTCGTGTGGGAACCCTGACTATAAACTAAATTAATATATCAATGTTTGTTGTAAATTAAACTGAGTATTAAAGGTCTTGTAAAATGCTGAAAATACCTTTAAAAGCCTTTCAAGAACCTCTGGAAAGAAATGGGCATGAGTTCTCCCTACGCTTGATTAAGATACAGTCATGGTCAATCTGATGATTCACAATACAAAATACAAGCTTTAATTCATCTTCAAATACAAGTATAAATCTTTTGGTCTATATGTTGTCTTCGTTTTTAAAATGTTTGAAAGAAGTTATATAAAACTTGTGGGTTAAGGCTTTTTATTTTCTATTATGCTTCATCTTTGATCATATTGACTAAGCTGTTGGTTTTTATCCAATAAACCATGCTTAACTCATCTGTCATTTTGTAGGGTTTCATCCAAATCCCCCTAGTAGTTTCAGAGGAGAAGATGTTTGAAAATTTGTTAACAACGATGATGACAGACACCAAGTGATGGCAATTAAAAGCTCACATATTATGAAGTTTAATCATTGTTATACAACATTCTCATCATCATCATTCACTAAGGGACGAGATCAAAAGTTCAATGTTGGATAAAAAACTTAATTCAAATAGTTTGGGGGTGGGGGGGTAAAAATCACTGCAAGTTTTGTTATCCGACATCAATTTTTGAATATGCCCGTATTGGTCAATCAATTTTTCTTAAATTAAGTTAAGAGGGGGGGGTGGGGGTTTTATTCGACATTGAACTTTTGATCTCGTCCCTAAGGATACCATGTTTACTTTAAAAACCAAATATTGTTGAAATCCGAGCAAGTGTAAAAAATGGCGGGAAAATGGCAGCCATTTTAAAAATGGCCATCCAAAACAAACTTTCATCATCACCATTCAACTCAGGATACCATGTTTACCTTGAAAGTAGCTTTCATCTTCATTTTATTTCTATAATTTAGTAAAAAATAGCAAAAAACAACATTTTGACCCCTATGTTCTATTTTTAGTAAGGGCGGACATGTTTTTCGACCAATCAAAAATCCAAGCATTAACTTTTGCAGGATATCCTAAGGAACAATCATACCAAGTTTCATTTGATTTTGAATAGTAGTTTCAGAGAAGAAGATTTTTGAAATAATAACATAAAAAAAAGCCAAAAATGTCAAAAAAAGGCAATAACTCTAACATCAGTCGACAGATTTTCACGAAAATAAGCACACAGGTAGCTCTCATCATGCTGAACACTTTCAACCTGCCAGAATTTGCCATAACCTTATGATTTATGAGATAGTTGAGACAAACTGTTGTTTGACCCCTATGTTCTATTTTTAGTAACAGTGGCCATGTTTTTTGACGGATCAAAAATCGAAGCATAAACTTTATGCAGGATACCCTAAGGAACAATCATGCTTAGTTTTATCCAAATCCATTCATTAGTTTCAGAGGAGAAGATTTTTGAAATAATAACAAAAAAAAGCCAAAAATGTCAAAAAAGGGCAATAACTCTAACATCAGTTAACAAATTTTGACAAAAATCAGCACACAGGTAGCTTTCATCATGCTGAACACTTTCAACCTGCCAGAATTTGCCGTAACCTAATGATTTTTGAGATACTTGCGAAAAAAACTGTTGGTTGACCCCTATGTTCTATTTTTAGTAACAGTGGCCATGTTTTTTCGACGGATCAAAAATCGAAGCATAAACTTTGTGCAGGATACCCTAAGGAACAATCATGCTAAGTTTTATCCAAATCCATTCCGTAGTTTCAGAGGAGAAGATGTTTGAAAAATTGTTAACAACGACGACGGACGCCAAGTGATGAGAAAAGCTCACATGGCCTTTTAGGCCAGGTGAGCTAAAAATAGATTTTCAAAAATTTTTTGATTAGGCACCAACTATTTGATTTTCTGGGGAGGGCATGGTTTTTTGTTTTTGTTTTTAATTTTCTTGCCCTGATTTTGACTGAAAAAAGTAATCTTGGTGTGTGTGACATTGAAAACAAGAGGCTCCCAAGAGCCTGAATCACTCACCTGTTACTTTTTGTGTAGATCTTGCATCAATGATTATTTTTGTATTTAATGTATACTGTGGCATTTTTTGCCTAAATATTGACTTGAACGGCTAAAATATAGAATCCTGGTATATATATGGTTGCTATGGACTTTTTGAATGGCATTGACTCTTGACCTTCCATTTTGATTCGAACAGGTAAATTGTAGGGTCTTCAACTAAATATATCTGGTTGTTATGGACTTTTCCATCGGTTGCTATGGATTTTTCAATGACCTTGACCCTTGACTCTCCATACTGACTTGTAAATAATAGGGTCCTGAATCTAAATATATATGCTTCCTATGGACTTTTTCATCAGTTGCTATGGACTTTTTCAGTGACTGTGACCCAAATTAAACAGCTATATTTATTTCAAGTTAGGGACGAGATCAAAAGTTCAATGTCGGATAAAAAACTTAATTCACATAGTTTTTTTACTGACCCCCCCACCCCCCCCCCCCCCCCCCCACAACCCCCCTCTTAACTTAATTTGGGAAAAATTGATTGACCAATACGGGCATATTCAAAAATTGATGTCGGATAACAAAACTTGCAGTGATTTTTACCCCCCACCCCCAAACTATCTGAATTAAGTTTTTTATCCGACATTGAACTTTTGATCTCGTCCCTTATGCTCTTAAGATCTGTGACAATTTGTCAATGTCAGACCATTATTTTTATTTTGTTTGATAATTACTGTTTACTTGTAAACAAGAGGCTGTCGAATGACAGCAAACCGGATTTTCCTGCATGGAAATGATGTTTGCAAATCTGAATTCCCAAACAGGATGAAGTAAAGAAATATAAATGAATTTTTGAAGGGTTTTGTAGGGTTCAGAAATGGAAAGGCAAAAATAAATCTTGACCTCCTATTTATAGTAAGTGACAAATATTGGAATTTTTTAGAGTATATAAGTACACACACATTTGTTAAGTAGGGGTTGGTAGGCAGAAATCATGAAGTCAATAATGAAAGAAATACACCAATGAGATTATAACCTTATTTTATATGAATCCAAAGAATCTTGTGGTCACTCCAATAACTTTCCAGATTTCCACTTTCAAACAGTTGTTGTCTTGTAATATATGTATGGTCGATGGAAGAATGCCTTTTTTCAATTTTTTAGAACCATAACTCCTGAACGGTGAAAGTGAAAATCGTCAATATCGGAACGGTGAAAGTGGAAATCGTCAATATCGAACTTGACCTCCATTTTGTCATCAGTAACAACATATTAAAATTTGAAAAGCTTTGGTCGAACAGTTCATAAGTTATCACACGGACACCATTGGAAAAGCCATTTTTCAATCTTTCAAGAACCATAACTCTTGAACGGTGAAAGTGAAAATCGTCAATATCGAACTTGACCTCCATTTTGTCATCAGTAACAACATATTAAAATTTGAAAAGCTTTGGTTGAACAGTTCATAAGTTATCACACAAACACCACTGGAAAAGCCATTTTTCAATCTTTCAAGAACCATAACTCTTGAACGGTGACAGTGAAAATCGTCAATATCGAACTTGACCTCCATTTTGTCATCAGTAACAACATATTAAAATTTGAAAAGCTTTGGTTGAACAGTTCATAAGTTATTGCACGGACACTGTTTGGCAGCCGCCCGGCCGCCCTCCCGCCGTGCATCACCAAATTAATAACCGATATTTTCCTATGAAAATCCGGTTAAAAATCTTTCAAGGGCAACAACTCCTATAACGGGTCAATTGACGATTTTGGTCATATTGACTTATTTGTAGATACTACTTTGCTGAACATTTTTGCTGTTTACACTTTGTCCTTATCTATAATAATATTCAAGTTAAAAACCTTAAACTGCAAAATTTCCTTAAAATTAACAATTCAAGGGCAATAACCCAAAAATGGGTTCATCAATTCATCTGAAAATGTCATGGCAGGTAGATCTTGACCTCATTAACATTTTTACTTCTTGTCAATTTTGCTCTAACTGCTTTAGTTTTCGAGATATGAACAACAAAGTGCATTTTTCACCTATGTTCTATTTTTAGCCATGGCAGCCATGTTTCTCATTGGACAAAAAAATTAAACAAAATTTATACTAGATGTTTCAGAGAGTAATGAGAAAGTAATTTCAGACAAGAAGACTTTTACGTAAATTTCCCAACTATGTTCAGCTGTGGTGGCCAACTTGGTCAGAGGTCGGGACCATCGAACACAATTTTAAAAGGGGACCACTTAATAACCATTTAATCATAGTTTGGTTCTAATTGACCAAGACGTTTCAGATACTGTGGATTCATTTATTTTCGTGGATACCAATTTTCGTGGATAGAGAAAAAGAGGCATTTCGTGGGATACGTAAATTCGTGGATTGCTGGCTTAGAAAAAATATAAAAAGTTGTTGAAATACTGAAATTCGAGGCCTGGCACATCAGATATCATGAAAATACTGCGACAAAACGTGCCGATCAGACTTTGACATTGTACATTAAAGTACTGATTTTAAGCGCTTATAAAACAAAGTCTAACAAACAGATTCTTCAAATGTTTAACCGAACCAAGCTTGTCATGAATTTAACAAGATTAACAAAATCCGTAATTATTTACTTGTTAGGTTAATCAGGTGTGAAATATGTATTGACAAAATTGCAATCACTTGTCACCAAATACCACGGGGCATATACATACATATGTTTAATCCGATTACGATAATTTTAATAATTTCTGCTTTATAATGTTTTTACAAGATGTTATTACTGTAATTTATGAGACATTCTGTATTGTTTAGGACTACTTAGAATTAATCTTTTTCTTGAATGTTTGAATTAAAAAAAAACGGAAGTGAATTCCCCGACAATTTGCACAGTCAAAATATTTTTAAGGAACATTGTTCGAGCATTTAAATGTTACCAAAGACAAAACTACATGAAACACTGTATCCTCTATTGATATAGCTGACTCATCATATGCCAGTATCCAAGTACATGTTGTAACAACGCAATAGTTCAATGTTGTCTTGGATAGGCACATCAAAACTCCGTGGTTTCAAACTTGATAGCAAAAAAATTAATCTCAAGTAAAAATATTATTTTTCGTTGGATATTTAAATTCGTGGTTTACTGGGACCCACGAAAACCACGAACATTGGTATACAACGAATTTTAATGAATCCACAGTAAGATTTTTAATGTAAATTTCCCATAATGTTCTATGTGAAACTAAGTTCGTCTGTGGCAGCCATCATGGTTTTAGGTCGAGACCATTGGACACAATGGTGCAAGAGGGCCATTTAATGACCATTCCACCACATTTAAGTTCTGATTCAGCGAGCAGTTTCAGACAAGAAGATTTTTATGTGAATTTCCCTTAGGGTCCTATGTTAATCAAAGTCTGGCTGTCACAACCATCTTGGTTGGAGGTCAGCATCATCTGATACACTTTTGAAAGAGGACCACCTATTGACTATAGTCTACAACAGCTTGGTTCTAACTAAGCGAGTAGTTTCAGACAAAAAGATTTTTAAGTCAATTTCCCATAGGATCTTCTGTTGCACCAAGTTCGGCTGTGGCCCCCCTTGGTCGCAGGTTGGGACCATCAGACATAAATTTTAAAGACAACCATCTCATGACATTCCACCAGTTTGGTTCTAATTGAGCCACTAGTTTCAGACAATAACATTTTTATGTGAGTTTCCTTAGGTCCTATGTTAAACTAAGTTTGGCTGTGGTGGCCATCTTGGTCGGAGGTCGCTTTTGAAAGAGGATCATCTTATGACCATTCCACCACAATTTGGTTCTTATTGGGCAATTACTTTCAGACAAGAAGATTTTTATGTGAATTTCCCATAGGATCCTATGTTAAACTAAGTTTATGTTAAACAATTTTGGAAAGGGACTACCCAAGGATCATTTCAGCAAAGTTGGATGAGATTAGCATAGTAGCTTCAGAGGAGAAGATTTTTTAAATTTTGACCCCCCTTTTTTCTATTTTTAGCTTGGCCGCCATCTTGGTCGAAGGTCGGGAAGACCGAACACACTTTTGGAAGGGGACCATCAAAGAACCATTCCATCAAAGTTTGGTCTTACTTGGCCCAGTGACGACAGATGACGGACGACGACACAAACTGATGACAATAGCTCACATGACAAGAGTGGACACACTACATGTCTCGTCTGAGTATGCACATGGACACAGAATGATTATCTGATACCTGACATTGCAAGTCAAAGAAAAATGTGTCGAAAGAAATAGCAATGGTCAGGTGATCATTTGTCGGAAAAAATCTCATGCATGTCATTCAAACCTAAAACTGTGTACATGGAGAGCTGAAAGGTCTCAGACTGGTATGTTCCCACCAAAAACTATCTATAGACCAAAAATGTGGGGTCTATATAATACACTTATAACATTTGTAAATATGGAACAAGAGTCACTCAAGCCTAAAATTGAGGTCAATTTGGATATAGGTATTACAGCTACAAAAAAAACTGACTTAATCATGAAAATGTGACTCAAGTCTGAAATTCAAGTCAAGGTGACTTAGTCTCAGACAGCCATGCACCCACCAAGCACTATCTATAGACCAAATGTGGTTGGTCTATATATTGCAGTTGCTGAGAAATGGATATTATCCCAAGCATGAAACAAGTCAGACAAGCATAAAATAGAGGTCAATGGTAAGGTGTCAGATGTTAAAGTGGTATATACTAAGACATTCTATCAAGTATATACTTCTATCAACCAATGATGTAACATAAGTCACTCAATCACACAATTGATGTCAAAGTTAAGAGACAGGTGTCAGACTTGCATGTACCCACTAAGAACTATCTATAGACCAAATATGGTTGGCCTAGGTATTACAGTTTCTGAGAAATAGACTTAACCATGAAAAAGTGACAAAGTCACTCAAGCATGAAATTGAGGTCAAGGTCCCAAGCCAGGTGTCAGACTGTCATGTACCCACTAAGATCTATCTATTGAACAAATATGGTTAGCCTATGTATTACAGTTGCTGAGAAATGGATTTAACCACGAAACTTGGATGCTGATTTTAAATTCATGTTTATGAAGTCTGTGAACCATGAAAATGAGGCCATGGTCATAAGAAAAGTATACTGCGGCAAACCTTATACGATAAGCTATATAGTGGACCATAAATATGAATTGTAGGTACTGTAATAACCCTAATTATTGGACACTTTTGAAAATTCAAGGAAAATTGAATTTTTTGATAGCTGTATTTTGTCGACGATTTCAAAATTGCCAAAGTTACGATAGTTGTTCTCGGGTGGCGACAGTCAGTAATTTTAACTTTTTAGGTAAGTTAATTACTTTCAGTCCTCGTCAAGTATTTATTTCGTCTTTCTAAACCATTTAAACTATCTATCTTAATAAATTTGATTGAAACAAGATCAATTTTTAAGTAAATTTTATTGAATTTTTCCTACCTGGAAGTTTACTTTTGAAAAGAAATCCGAAACGAGTTCGGAACGGAATTGCGTATTTGCTTTTCTCAGAGAAATAAATTTAAAATTTGAAATGAATAATGTATTTACAAAACAAATCCTCTTATCATTGTTTATAAGACATTTAAATATAATAGTTATAATATGTTCTAAAAAGACGATGAGACTACAAACGTAATATGTGTTGTAAAAATCATTTGTGAGATGCTCCAAATCCAGATCATAAAATGATGTTCACATATTAGTCAACAACATGGCAGGTCATTTGAAGTTTGCTACAGTTTTTGTCTTCAACATTAAATTAACTTAATTTGAAGGTACAAAAAGATAAATCATGAAAGCAAAATCAAATAATAATACTGCAAGTATGAACCATTATTTTGATTGCCTATTCTAAAAGCACATTGACCAGGTCGATCATATGGAGTCAAAAAATGACAACGATGTGCTTCCTGTCAAGTTTCGTTCCATTTGGCCAAGCGGTTTCAGAGAATAAGATTTCTTTCAATCAGCCAATCAGAAACAAGAATTGCCCTAGCCATGCTTGTTGTCCAATGAGGATGACAAAAATTAATTTCATAAAAGAACTTCCCTGGATGCTTCCTGTCAAGTTTAGCTGACACATTTGGCCAAGCAGTTCCAGGGAAAATATTTTTTTAATTAACAAATGAGAAACAAGAATTGCCCAAGACAGCTATATTTGTTGCCTGATCAGGACGAAATGAGGAAATTTGTAAAGAACCTCCAACAGATGCTTCCTGTCAAGTTTCGTTTCATTTGGCCAAGCGATTTCAAAGAAGATTTTTTTATATCAGCCAATCAGAAACAAGAACTGCCCATGGTGGCCATATTTTAAGTACGATCGAACAAAATGAACTTTTGTCAAGAACCTCCTATAGATGCTTCCTGTCAAGTGTCATTTCACTTGCCTAGTAGTTCCAAAATTGTTTTAATCAACCAATGAGAAACAAGAATTCCCCATGGTGGCCATGTTTGTTGCCCAATCGGGAAGAAATGAGGAAACTTTGTAAAGAACCTCCCTTAGATGCTTCCTCTCAAGTTTCTTTCCATTTGGCCGAAAAATTTTTTTTTATATCAGCCAATCAGAAACAAGAAGTGCCCATTGCGGCCATATTTGTACTTCAATCGGAAAGAAATGAGGAAATGTTTCAGAGGAGATTTTTGAAGACTCAGGCAATCAGAAACAGCAATTGCCCACGGCGGCCATGTTTGTTGCCCGATCGAGACGAAATGAGCAATCTTTATAAAGGACCTTGCATAGACGCTTCCTGCCAACTTTAATTCCATTTGGCCCTATGGTTTCAGAGAAGATTAAAATGTGAAAAGTTAACAGTCGGACAGACGACAGACAAAAGCTCAGTTATCTAAAAATGTGACGTAAATCACTCAAGCATGGAATTGTGGTTAAGGTCCAAAGATAGGTGTCAGACTGGCATGTAACAACTAAGAACTATCTATAGACCAAATACGGTGGGCCTAAGTATTATAGTTGCTGACAAACAGATTTATTCATGAAACTTTTTACAAATGTTTATCAAGTCAATGAACCATTAAAACGAGTTCAAGATTACAAAACAAAAATAAAATTTATTACTTATAATTCCAAATTAATGCAGAAATATGATGTTTTTCCATTTGAAATTAACATTTTCCTCATGCACTATATTGTATGCATACATATTCATACGCACAACGTCATCAGAGATGCCAACCCTACTTATTAAAGAGGAGTCAACTTTTTCGCTGGGGGTTTTGGGCCCACCTAGGTCCCCAATGGGGTCCAGGGGCAAAAAATTCCTTTTCTTATTTGGTCGTTCCGCTATTTTAACACATTAAAGGGTCTAAAGTATAGGGGAGCGAAATATGTGCTTGCATCACTTAAGACATTACTTCTTATCCAAATAAACGCTTACATGTCTTGGTGATATAGATCAAATTCTAATAATTTACCAAAAACAGAACTGCAGGGCTAAGCCTACTTCTGGATGACATGGAGAAGTGACTTCTTTATCTGAATCTGACAAGGAGAAGTGGAGAGAGATTGGGAGAAGTCATTGCGTGCTGTTCCAAAGCACCAATCAACACTATGATTATGTTTTTTTTTTAAAGAATTCGTCTTATTCTAATGTTTTTAATGTTTTTTAAAAGACATTCAGATTCATTCTCTGATTTACAGTTCAACAGGGTTGTGGCAAATTAAACTTGCATGCCTTCTAAGCCAGTCTACAAAATGTGTACAACAGAGTCAACACAAAGAAGTTCATAAAATCTAATCATTACTTCATTCACAGTATCTTTCTTATTGTTTTTAAATTATTGTTATTCCGGTCCGACTTATCGTGGTCCAAGTTGTCAGCGGGCCAAGGTTACCCGTATTTGTCTTATTGGATTATTTCCCTTTGTTTATTGATTGAAAAAAAATGGCGGCATGGACTTTTATTTTCATTACACAAGTCACAGTTTCCTTAAAATAACGGCTGTTATATTTGCAATTTCGACCATTGAAATGTATCAGGGATTCATTAAATTTATTGTCAACTCTGACTTTGCTTTCAACACAAGTTCAGGAGACTTGACAATTTTCATGGCAACTTCAACTTCACTTTTGACTTCAGTTACTGGGATTGGGAATGAAAAAATATGGAATTTTTACTGAGTAATAAGGTAACGAAATCGGAGAGCGGATTGTCCTCCGAAAATTCCGATAAACTCCACCAAAATCATGGTGGTTGGCATCTCTGCATCAAGAAAGGAATTAATCAAATTATAAACTTTTTACCGGAAATTGCTGTTAGCCAATGAAATTACTGCATTAGATGTTTTGAAAACAACATTGGAATTATATCAAAATGCATCTGTAGACCAAAGATCTTAAGATTAGGTATTATATCTTGCTTTTCAACGCAACATTTGTCGAAGACATTTACCTAACTAAGTCAACTTGTTTACTATGATGACGACAGAACTCCATAAAAAATCTCATTGCCCATAGATAGTATGTTTCATCATGGTCTTGAGTTTTCTCTTTAGCCAGAATGTCCTGAAAAAAAAAGAAATATTTGGACAAAGACCAAATAAGTATACTATATTATACATCTTGGGCATTTTGAAACAAAATTTTTAAATCTTAACATAATATTCAAAATAGTGGCACATCGATCATTGGAAAGTTAGACTTATTGGTCGGAGGAGGACATCCAATTCGATGATCGATTCTAAAAATCTGGGAAAGATTTTCGTTACATGACTTTTAAAAATAAAGATATGAATTTTCTTTGTTAAGTTATTATCTTAGTCATTTATATTCCTTTAATGAATACTAACTATTTCTACTTGTCAACACAAAGTCATTAACACATTCAATGTTTCATTTTCATTACACAATATTGACTTTGCCAATAAACAAAATTGGACTGGTCTATTTCACTCCATGGGATCAGATTATTAATTACACTGAAAACCGTTTATGCTCAAGTTGATCTGTTTACACTTCCTTCAAGTGATATAAGCAATACCGCAAAAACCTAAATGCTACAAACATGACAAAGACAAAGAACAAAATGGAATTTTACATAATTATAAACAAACGTAATGCATGAAAGGTGGTTACCGTTTTCCAAAGTGATTTTTGTCTGGTAAACGGATGCATTTCCAATGAAACTAGAAAATAAGTATGCACCTGCACTTATGGACAAAGTTGTTGTGTCAGGAGTGACACAAATGATGCCCCTGCCTGACCATAAGAAATTATAAACAAGTCAATAGTTCTTTATCACTATGTATGATGTTCTATCATACTCAACTTGTATACAGTACCTTTATGTATAAATATCCTGCAAAATATTAAAGCTGCATAGCGCTAAAATTGTCGGGAGAGTTAGCTGGACAAACCATGTTCCCTTTACGCAGCTAGTACGAAAAAAAATGACTAAGTCCAACTACCTGTCATTAAAGGACATAATACTCCTTCGTGTATATTTTTAATATGTACATTAACAATATGTAAAATGTCAAAGATCTAGGTTAAAAGCTGTTGAAGAAGATGGTTAAAATTGGTAAAATGATTACAAATGAAGGAGTATTAGGGACGAAATCAAAAGTTCAATGTCGGATAAAAAACTTAATTCACATAGTTTTTTCACTGACCCCCCACCCCCATCTATTATTAACATTCTTTTACTGAAAAAAAATCGGACACATGATGCTTTAAAAAAAACAATTTTGTTTCATCTGAACTATGCAGATATTATAAATAAAGAGGAACAAAGTATATGTCCAAAAAATTTGGTCAGTGAAGTTATGTTTTCAATTTTGGTATGCTATGTACTATATCTTTCCATAAAGGTGTATAAAACATAATATTGCTTAAAAGCCATTTCCTGTATGCTGTTGAAGTTAAATGAATTGGAAATGAAATTGTGAAAGAAGGACATAAATGTAAGATAATAGTTGACTAAACCTGACATAAGTAACCTTAAAGTGTCATTGATGTTACTCTTCATTCATATCTATAAACACATGACAATGAATAGGCTGAATAACATTCAGAAAATGCTTTTTTCCAAATTTAGCATATTTAAAGTTTTCTTTGATAGTAAAGTTAGTATATAAAAGTTTTAAACATTCTAAGGCAAACTTGTCACTTGTGTTACAGTCATTGATGTTATGAAAACTAAATTAACATCAATGATGTTTTCTGTAACATGAGTGACTCAATTCAAATAGCAGTTAGTTAAATTTAATTCTCAGAATATAAAGACTTTATAATTCAATTCTCCCCAAGACAAAGTGTATTATAAAGTAACTGAATTAAACAAATTTAAATCCTCTATGTTGGATATGAAGAATATTTATAATTTAGGTAAATTAACATCACTGATCTTTCATGTTACATAATGCATTTAAACATACTAAAGTTTTAATTCTTGTAATAAATCAGCCTAACTTTGAGTTTTCATGTATTTGCACACTGTATTCTGAACAATGGTGGGGTTAAACCACTTTTATGGTTACCTAAACTTCCCCCATATCTATCCTGACACTCTGGTGTATAAAACACACTATAAAACAAATAAAGTATCATTACCAACAAGGTAACCACTTGCTAGAACTGCAAAATAGGACTGAAATTAACTTAGATAGCAGGGTCATAATGTGCTGGTTTTAACTGTAATACTAGCTAAGGCTGTTATAGCTGTAGCTTGATCTAATGACAGAGCTATGAAGATGGGAGAGATATTACATTTATAGATTACAATTACATTTCTAAGGATACATACGTGGACGAAGGAAGGATCATGTATTATCAGAGGATATCTTTTGCATTTTATTGTTATACATTTTTCATAACAAATACAGTACCGGTAGGTCTAAATTGTAAATGGACTGTTCTGCTGTTTTAAATCAATATTTTGGGGCCATTCAGTGCTTTGCCTTGTTCAGGCTGGCATTCATCACATTTTGTCAAAAGATGATCCACAATATAAAACTTAATATATTACTGCATTTTTCAAAATTATATTTTGTCTCACAGACATGCATTCCATATCCTTTTTCGTACTGTCAGTACTGTTACTGCAGTTGTCAGTAATGTTACAGAAGCATGAAAGAAATAGCATTTATATTATCTTGACCTCATTTTTGATTAGGTTCATTCACTGTATGTCTTTGTTGAGTAGGTATTTTGATTTATAACACAATATTTTTAAGTCAAAGAGTAAATTGTTTAGTCATTTTAAAATGTATGTCAGTGATGTTACATTGTCAGTCATTGATCTAACCATGTGTGTCAGTGATGTAACTTGATATATTATACTTGTAAGAAAAATATTATAGCTTAATTTTAAATTCAAATTCTGAAGTTTGATTTACCAAATTCTACAGCACCAACATATATAGCAATTTTATGTTTATTGTTTATTTATAGGACTTTTTGGATTTAAAAGTTTTTTTAATTAGTGCCTTCTAATTTTTTATATTTTAAACATTTTCATGCCATATTGTTCATCTAAAACTTGAGATTAATAGTTAGAAGGAATCAACTTGAGACAATTCATAGTACTTTTGAAAGAAAATACATTAACACATTCTTAAATTTTGAGATTTCTACCATGTAACATCATTGACAGAATTTATACTTTTATGCATATTTCACCACATCTACAAGAAATATGTGATAGTTAAGTTTTCATTTTTGGGATATATATAGTCTAAGTATCAAAAAATTTATCTGTTATGATAATGTTTTTCTTTGCTTGTATTTATATTTGAGTTTGTGATTTTCCAAATACCTCCGTTTTTTTATATTGACTCTAATATGTGCAGAAAAATATTCACATTAAACTGCCCGTCCATACGACATTTGCCATCCTTTATATGAAGGAGTATAGTATGGCGAATTCATACAAAATTACCTTGACAGCATACATTAATGGATTATAACAATTCTCTAGAAACTGAACACAAAACTCTTTTAATCCAAGTCGTATGCTCAATGTTGAGCGTCTGCTAACTTCTTGACCTTTAATTGGTTGTCTGTTTCTAGGTTTTTTCTTCGGTTTTTTGGTTGCATCAAAGGTCATCTCATTAATATCTTTCAAAGGTTTGTGGTAAATAACTTCTCTGTCACTTATGGATTTCATATTCTGTACAACAAATGTTCCGCCAAATCTTGAATGTCTGAAAACAATTAATGATATTATCGTATTTCCCTATGGCTATATCGACCTGCTGAGGCCTTCACAATTTCCCGTATTTCGGCACTGTGACGTCGTAAAGAGTTGACCCGACCCTAATATGAGCTGACCCGAATATATCAGCGACGTCATAATGTTTGACCTAACGTTGACCCGAATATATCAGGAAAACATTCGGTTATCGGCGGATGGCCATTGAAAAGTAAGAAATTCCATTAAGATTGCTAGTTAACAATACGATAAATTTATCATCAAGTTTTCTTCAAACAAATATTGTAAAATATAAGCCGCTCGACACAATATGAAGCTTTTTAGCTCGTTCGCTACGCTCACTCGCCGAAAAAGCTTCACATTGTGTCTCGCGGCTGATATTTTACGATATACATTTGCAGAAAGCCTGATAATATGTACATATCAAAATATCCCATCAAAACCTTCAGCAAATAAGACATTTGGATGAAGATGTGCAATGAACTTTGAACTGAGGACACAACAGAAAGTCTGTAAAAAAAAAATATTGTTAAACCATGTAACTGAACATGCTGTACTAAAGGTCTAGTTATACACTTCCAAGTCAATTACCCGTGAAGCACTATAGTTCTATAACAAGAGGCTCAGGTGACTGAGCCTGTATCGCTCACCTGACACTTGCAATCTATTCACTTTACTATCATATCAAATCAGTATTATTGCAGACCCTCTATAGATATTCCATACAGTTTGAGTTCATTTGGCATTAGAGTTTCAAAGGAGATTTTAAAAATTTTCCTCCAATGAGAACATAGACCAAACTAAGCATACCAAGTAGAAGTTCATCTCGGATTAGGGTCTCAGGGTAGAATAATTTTAAATTGAATAAATGAGAACATAACAAGAGAGCTGTCTGAGTGACAGCAAACTGGGTTTTCCTTCTATTTCATTTTTACTGAGTAACTTTTCTCCATCAAAGAAGTCAAGGGTCAAGGTCAGATGTCAACATCTTTAGGGACAAGATCAAAAGTTCAATGTAGGATAAAAAAAACTTAATTCAAATAGTTTGGGGGTGGGTGGTAAAAATCGCTGCAAGTTTTGTTATCCGACATCGGTTTTTGCATTTAAAAATACGGATTCAAGTGATGTCCAAGTCAATATACAGAACAAACATACATGTTTTGGTACGGGTAACCCCAAATATTCATCATCTGGTGGCCATCTATGATGGTGAGCGGGGACATCGGATACAATTCAGAAAGAGGACCACCTCAGGACCATTGCTGCAACGTTTTGTTCCAATTGGCCAAGTGGTTTTAGAGATCTTAAAAAAAAAAGTTTACAACGATGACGAACGCCAAGTGATGGCAATAGCCTCCCTTTGGGCCAAGTGAGCTTATAAAAGGAATTTATTCACCCTTCAAAAAACTTTTTGAGGAAATATAAATACTTCATTTTATACTGTACTTTTCAAAAACTTCACATTAGCAACATAAAAATTTTACTCTTTAATTATTAATTAATAGGGCCTGTGTTTTATTTTTCTTTTATATTTGGCAATTGAATGGTCATATCTGTGATGAAGTACACTCAAATAATTTTGAATAATATGTTCTAAAAGTAACCCCTCATAACCCATGCCTCTGTGTACTCTTTCTTGGAACATGTCATATGTCTTTCGTTTACATTACGATAAATGGCCTGATACTGACATATGTATACGCCTGTCAGTAATAACCTCTCTCCTTGACAATAACCTACAGTCGAACCTGTTTGTGTCAAACACTGTTTATTTGAATACCATGGATATGTCTGAGGCCACCCTTAAAACATTTTGTTTGGCATTGCCGACCCACACTATCAGCAGGTGGGTAGGTAGGTAGGTAGGGAAATTTTTTTTTTTTGACATTTAAAAGCATTATATTTTCAGACTGGATTTTCACAGGAAAAGAGGAAGATATGACATATTACAATTACACACAAGGCCCATACACCTACTTTTCAATTAACTGATCTGAATCATTTAGTGTAGATTAGTTTGATTAATGCATATATGTGCACTAAATTGTAGATAAATGTGGCAACATATTTATTTAATTTATTTAAGATAGATTGTTGAAATATGAAATATCACATGCTTACTAGTAATATAGGTAAATTTATATTGATAAAATCTCTTCATATTTTGAGGATAACATCTTGATATAGTTTGTTGAGATAACAGTAATGTTTGTTATTGTAGATCATTATAGGTAATATCTTGCTGGTACTGTTAAATCAACTGTTTTGTTTGAAATGTTAGTTTTCTATTATCAATAAGTTTTGGTTTATTCAATTTGAAATTTACCATATTTCGGATTTCCCCAATCCTCATCAGCCATCAGGGAGATAAAAACCATTGTGGTTTAATAGGACAGTATATGGTGTCTTAGTAGAATAAATACTTTTGTTAAGATCATTTAAACTTGAGGTTTTAGATTTTTAGTTTGTACGCATTTTAGCTGAAGATACATATTGCACCAAGTTTTTGTTACGCTTGTATGCAACCATTGGTGGTCTTTGTAACAATTGGTTAGCTAGTTCACATTTAGTAATGAGATGCCAGTGTTTTAGGATTAACTTTGGTAGATGTTGTAAACTGCTATGATATTTTGTCGTAAGAAGTAGCCGAATATTTTTTCTTATATTCAAGAGTTTTCCCACTTGACATAATGTTTGTTAATATGATTATGGAATTGATTTCTTTTGCTTTATATCATCTTTTTAAGAATCGTTGGATAGTTAGTTCAATTTCTTGTTTTCTTTGTTCTGGGTCACTGTTGTTTCCTATGTGTCTAATTATTTCCCCTTTTACTATACCTTTGAATACTTTGTCATTGTTGGATGAGGATCAATGTAAGTATCCAAAGGTTTCCATTGGTTTGTGGAATAATTATATATCTAGAATACCTGTTTCTTTTCCCTTTGTATATTTTAGTATCTAAAAATGTTGTTCGATGATATGAGTAGTTGTAAGTAAATTTCAATAATTTGTGCTCTTGATTTGCAATTTTAAAGAGTTTTTCTATTTGAAGATAATCTCCATTGAAAAGAATTATCCCATCATCTCGATAGCGAAGATGGGCAATTATTTGTTTTTTGAAGGGGAATTTAGAAAAAATGGTTTCAATGGCTTTGTACGCCCGAAGGTCACTATTACAATTACACGCTTGCTCTCAATACAGTGTACAGCAAGCGCTTTTACGATTGTGGTTTGAAATAAGTAAAGCTCGGAACAAGCTCCCTGGATACGATCAAAATTCCGGCAAGATTCCGATTTTTTTTTAATACAAAAAAAAAAAATAAATTCTGAAATGCAAATAAAATTATTTGGGCGGCAAGTTTTTCAGTGGGTCTGGCGGCAATGCCAAACAAATAAAATTTTATTTTAGGCCTGAGTTGCTGACCGGACCCAAATTTTTCCCACTTGTTTCAAAGTAAATATAACACTGTTTATTCAAATATATATGAGTCAAACTATTTTTATAGTGTCAAAGTTGAAAACATAATAGCCTTAATTGACCAGATGTATTTTACCTTAAATATAATGTTACTATAAGCTTCCTTGTAAACCATTTGTTATTTCCAATTAAAGGTTGCCAGAAGTCTGCAATGCTCACCTGGAAATTATTTGCAGACTTCAAGCAGAATAAATTATGTCTAGAATATTGCAATTGGCTTATAGTTTGAACAAAATTATTCACTGGTTTTAAACAAAAAAGATCTTTCAGTGAATTTTCCCTTAAGGTCCTATGATAAACTATGTTCAGATCTGGACCACATAAGGATCACTGCTGTCAAGTTTTGTTCCAATTGGCTTTATGGTTTCAGACAAGAATATTTTAAGTAAATTTCCCATAGGGTCCTTTGTTCAGCTATGTTCAGCTCTGGTGGCCATCTTGGATGGCAGGCAGGGTCGTTGGATATATTTCTTAAAGAGGACCAAATATGGACCATTGCTGCAAAGTTTTCTTCAAATTAGCTCAGTGGTTTCAGACAAGATCTTTTAAGATAATTTCCAATAGGGTCTTATGTTGAGCTATGTTCGGCACTGGCAGCCATCTGATATATTTCTGAAAGTGGACCACCTAAGGACTGCAAAGTTTTGTTTCAAATTGCCTAGTGGTTTCAGAGGAGAAGATCTTTCAAAGAAATTTTATGACAACAACATAAGATGGACAACAGTAAGCTAAAAATCATTTACATTGATGTAAATACATTGGTTTTTTTAAATTTTTTATCACATTTAAAAAAGTAATTTCCCTGTAAAGAATCAAATGTATAACATTATTTGTGTAATTAATCTTAGATTAAACTGGAGGTAAAAACTGAATACAGATTGGTCGAAGTTTTCTTTAGTCCCTTGCACTTAGTCTCACTGTATGTTTTTTGCCCATTTTGAAGACAAACCATTTCTTAGGTAGCATGCTTATGAGGAACACTGAAGAAAGAAGAAATAGGTGTTCACATGTTATGTAAATCATTTAAATACAAAAAAAAACTTTCTGAATATTCAAACCTGATATTCACCTTGTACTGAACTTTTTTACATTTGCCAACTTCTGTAATTTTTCTTGTTCTCTGACCATCTCTAGTTCCCTGTTAAAATGAGGCACAAAAATAGACATTAACAAGGTATAACTTTTTTCAAATAATTCCACCAAATCAGATAAATATCATATTTATATTTGCGTATTCTTCAATGAATATTCGCATGATTGTCCTGACTTGTTATATTATAATATTGTAACGGGTCACGGGTCTATTACATTTGTTTGGCAGTCACGCCCTCCCCCTTCTTTATTCATTTCCAAATTACTTTGGGTCACTCAATCTAAGAATAAAATCGTATCTTTTTAATTGCAAAAGACGTTATAACAAAGGCAAAGTTTTAATCCTTGTATTGTAAACCTGTATTTTCTCATTCACTACACTTGACAAATAATGTTAGTTCCGTCGGAAATGGAGTCCCCTTCATTTGGTTTTTTTATCAAAAGTGTCATAATTTATGAAGTTTTCACTTACCTCTGCATATTTGTCAATTATTATTGAATGTAGTTTTAATGTAAATATATTATGATATTTAGTGGTTTTGGTAACCTGGTCAAGTTCTGGGAGACTCAACTTGTCGTTTCAAATCAGCCATATTTACTTGAGTCTCATGCCGTAAACTGGTCTATGCGACTCGTCATAAAATAGCGTTCATACGTCAAATTGGAGTCTTTTGAGTCCCTTTTTACGTCAAAATCGAGTCTTTCGAGTTTCTTAAACATATAAAAGGCCGTTTTTGTATGAGCAATGTTAGTCGTGATCGGACACCCGTGGCGAAAGGTTGCTTAGCCAAAAGCCTAAATAAAAGAGCCTCCTCTAGAGTTTTCTTTAGCTACGACTAGATTATTTTAGCTTTCTACATAGATTAATTATTTAAAGGTTAGAAATATCCACAAGATTTATTTTGTATCAATTCTTGTTTACGCTTAAAAGATACTCGAAAGAAAGTACGTAACATTCCGTTGATTGAAAATACATAGAAAATAATTTGAAGGTGTAATATTTTCACATTTGTTTAGTTGCCGCCATAGACAGAGATTCAAACATTGGAGTCTCTATTCAGAATAATTACTATAATTAACTGAAATTCGTTACTTGATTAAAGAAAGTCACTTTGAATTAAATCTTGACTTCTTAATTCGAACGTATTAACGGAATATCATTATTATTTATATAATTACGGAATATCACAAAGATGGACGCGGAGCAGCATACACATATATATCTGATAAAATTCAGAACTTAATACTATAATTCTAAATTTAAATTTGTACATTCTTATAACATAAGTTACTTAGCACTTTACCAGAGTTACCCCACTAGCTTGCATATACAGTTTATTTTGGTGTATTTTATTATGTGTGTTGCTTAATTAAATATTGAAATGATGCACATGTATGTCACGCTGTTATAATGAAGTTATAAAATTTATCCTGTATATTAAATAGTTAAATTTTACTGGATCGATTATTTCAGCCAACTTAATATAGTTTGAATCTTATAATTCCGAGCTGATTTCCCGCCATATCTGGTTGAGGTTTACACAGTTTGTTTATATTTATATATAGTTGACGGAGAATACTAGTTTAGGTTTCACTTCAGAGTAACGAAAACGCTGTCAAAGGGGCGAAAACGTTACAATATTATTAAATGGGTGCATTGCCTTTGACCAATACAGCTTTACTGAACCCAATACAACTGTATGAGGACATTATGCAGGATTAATATCAAAACACCCATTTTATGATACCTTTGTTAACCAATGTACTGCAGGATAAACTACTGCATGTACTGGTGCACCGAATATTGGAAACATCAACTTATCTGTCAGATGAGGACCTCAAATTCGATGATTGATCCTTAAAACCTGAGATCAATTTTTGTTACCCGACTTGAATTTAAAACCAGGGGCTCCCAGGAGCCTGTATCGCTCACCTGATATTTCCATTTGTTCATTGCAAAAGGACCTTGAGATTAACATCCATGCCTTGTTTGGTTTCAATCCATTCAGTCATTTTCAAGAAGTTGTATGTTTTTCCAATAGGGTCCTATGTTAAACTAAGTCTCCAGCTGGCTGCCATTTTGGATGACAGATCAGCACTAAAGTAACAACACTTGGTAAGCACCTTATAAGGAACATTCATTCTATGTTTGGTTTCAATCCATTCAGTGGTTATCTAGAAGGTTTTTGTTTGAATTTCCCATAGGGTCCTATGTTAAACTAAGTCCTCAGCTGGTGGCCATCTTGGATGACTGATCGGCAACAAAGTAACAACACTTGTCAACACTTCATAAGGAACATTCATGCTATGTTTGGTTTCAATCCATTTAGCAGTTTTCTAGAACAAGATTTTTGTACATATTTCCTATAGGGTCCTGTGTTAAACTAAGTCTCACGCTGGTGGCCATCTTGGATGACAGATCGGCAGCAACCAGGACCATCATAAAATTATAGAGTACATTTTTAGCCATGTTGGTTGGCAAACGGGGTCATGGGACATATTTTTTAAACTAGATACCCCAATGAAGCTTGTGGCCAACTTTGGTTCCATTTGGCCCAGTAGTTTCAGAGGAGAAGATTTTTGTAAAAGTTAACAGACAACAACGGACGACGGACGCCAAGTGATGAGAATAGCTCACTTGACCCTTTGGATCAGGTGAGCTAATAATGTATAAGACAAAAACCAGAAATGCTACTAACATGACAACAGCAAACAAATTGGAATTTTCTTTTAAATAGTAATGCATTAAAGGTGAACCTGTAATTTTCGTCAGTGGTTATCCTTTTCCAAAGGCGATTCCTATCAATTCTTGTTGCACATGCATTTCTTGTGACCATCAGAATTACCAGAATTTAAAGTATATATACAATAAACTCAATATAAAGATATGGTACCAATCATCAATCATCGATCAATGTTGATCTAATGATCATCGATCTTGAAATTCTGACTTGATTCCCACCACTAGGATAGACTTATGCAACAATAGATGGATGGTAACGTCCAGTGACAGCCAGGTGCATATCAGGACAAGAACATGTATGATAATGAATATGATCCCTGCTTTGTACTAGACCGACACGTCAGCTGGATTTTTAATGTGCTAGCTCACAAGGTAACTGTCTGCAGGAAGACACATTATACTGACCCTGAGCCAACCAGTAGATCTTTGCTCTTACTCCTAGATGCCCCTTGTTTAGCCAAGAAGCATCAAGTACCAATTTTAATGTCTTTAGTTTGACCCGACCGGGGATCGAACTCGAGACCTTCCGTACTCGAGGCGCTACCACAAGACCACTGATGCGGTGCAACAATAGAAGCTCTACAATATACCTAATATAGTATAAGGATACAAGACTGAATCAATATCACAAAACAATTCATGGATGGATGGATGAATTAATGTTTAACGTCCAGTGGCAACCAGGTGCATATCAGGATGAGAACATGTTGATATGATAATGAATATGATCCCTGCTTTGTACATTACCGAAACGCTAAGTCAGATTTTTAATGTGCTAGCTCACGAGTTAACTAACTTGCTTGGCGGAGAAGCACCAAATACCAATTTTAATGTCTTTGGTTTGACCCGGCCAGGGATCGAACCCGCAACCTTCCCCTACTCGGGGCGAGCACGCTACCATGAGACCACAGAGGCAGTCTAAAACAATTCATGATACACATACTGTGGATTCATTAGTATTCGTTGTATACCAATTTTCATGGTTTTCATTTTCCCAGTAAACCACAAATTTAAATATCCAACGAATAATAATATCTTTACTTTAGTTTAAATGCACTGAAGATTGAAACCACAGAGTTTTGAACACTTGCGTTTTTACAGGATGTACTTGAATACTGACATATGATGAGTTAGCTATATCCACAGAGGATAAAGTGTTTCATGTAATTTTGTCTTTGGTAACACACAAACACTCAACCAATTTTCTTTAAAAAGATTTTGACTGTGTAAATTGTCGCGGAATTTACAATACAGACTTTCTCATAAATTAAAGTAAAAACATCTTGTCAAAAGATAATGAAGCAGAAATTATTGATCGTAATCCGATTACAAATATGTATGTATATGCCCCAAGTATTTGCTGACAAGTCAATATATATTTCACACCTGATTAACCCAAGAAGTAAATAATTACGGATTTTGTTAATCTTGTTAAATTCATGACAAGCTTAAACTGTTCCATTACAAATTTACAGAATCTCTTTTTTAGACTTTTGTTTAATAAGTACTTTACTGTACAATATCAAAGTCTGATCGGGACGTTTTGTGTGTGAGGAATTACAATTTAGTCTACTCGCTTAAGAGAGTATTTTCATGATATCTGATGTGCCAAGCCGCGAATTTAAGTATTTCAACAACTTTTTATATTTTTTTCTAAGCCAGCAATCCACGAATTTAAGTATCGCACGAAATGCCTTTTTTTCTCTATCCACGAAAATAAATGAATCCATAGTATATAGCTAGGTTCAAAAAGAGTGGAGATACTAAATGTCTCGTCTGAGTATCTACATGGACACAGAATAAATGTTAACTGATATCCGACATTGTAAATCAAAGGAAAAATGTGTGAAAAGAAATAGTAATGGTTAGGCAACATTTGTCTGAAATATCTCATGCATGTCATTCAAGCCTAAAATTGTGTCCAAGGTCAATCAACAGGTCTCAAACTGGAAAGTACCCTACAACAACTATCTCTAGACCAAAAATAGTGGCTCTACAAACATTTGTAACTAGAGGCTCCCAGGAGCCTGTATCACTCACATGGATTCAATTTACCACCTAAGAAATAAACATTTGTATTATATAACTTATGAACAGGAACTGCTTAGAGCACCTGAGTTCACTATATATATTTATAGGAGATTGTGTTGTTCATTGTTTTTTAGTTTTCAGTGTTTATTTGTTGTTCTTGTGGTTGTTTATTTGTCTTCCCAGGTTTGTCTGTCTAATGGATTGCTACCTTTCATTTCAGCAGTGCAAAAATGATACAACTGTCTGAATGTAATACATGTTCAACTTTAAATGAAATAAAAGAATAAGACAATAATATAAAATAACCTCTCATCTTTTTCTTTCTCAGTCATAGACCTCTGTACACCAGCACGAGCCAGTAATTCTGCATTCTACAATCATAATAAGTGTATTTAGTTTGAGGATGTTCATTAATCAGTTTGAAAACACATATATAATAATGAACTATTTCTATTTACTTGACAAAAATACTGTATAACACACGTAAATTAATGCCATGTTTCCAGACATAATAAATCAAATTTCAATCACCCAGAACAAAAGTATGTAAATTAATGTTGTTTTAGACCCAAAAATATGTCTTTTACTTTTCCTTCTATTGTCATTCTTCATTAAATGGAAGGACAAATTCGGCTCCAGAATTAACATACCTATTGCAAATATATTTAAATATTATTTATTATCATTATTAATGTTATTTAAAGATTTTTATAAAATAATGAAACTATTTCAATATAATTAATCAGCAGTTAAATAATAAAATACATTCCATGCAGCAAATATAGTTGACCTATTACTTAAAGCATCTGAGAAGAAGACCAAACAATAGAAAACTTAACATTGACCAATGAACCATGAAAATGAGGTCAAGGTCAGATGAAACCTGTTAGACAGACATGCACACCTTACAATCATTCCATACACCACATATAGTTGACCTATAACTTATAGTATCTGAGAAAACCAATTAACAGAAATTAACATTGACCATGAACCATGAAAATCATGTCAAGGCAGTTGAAACCTGCCAGACAGACATGCACACCTTACAATCATTCCATACACCACATATAGCTGACCTATAACTTATAGTATCTGAGAAGAGGACCAAACAATAGAAACTTAACATTGACCAATGAACCATGAAAATGAGGTCAAGGACAAATGATACCAGCCAGACAGACATGTACACCTTACAATCATTCCATAAACCAAATATAGTTGACCTATTGCTCATGGTATTTGAAAAACAGACTGAAACACAAAAACTTAACATTGACCAATGAACCATGAAAATGAGGTCAAGGTCAAATGAAACCTGCAGACTGACGTACCCCTTACAACCATTCCATACACCACATACAGTTGACCTACTGCTTATAGTATCGAAGGAACGGGCCTTGTCACATACCTTTCACCTTGATCACTGATACATGAAATGAGGTCAAGGTCAGGTGAACCCTGTCTGACGGACATTTAAACGTTGCAAGGAACCTATATACCAAATATAGTTATCCTATTACTCATAATATGTAAGAAATTCACATGACAAAAAAAAAAACCATGAAAATGAGGTCAAGGACAATGGTCATAGGACAGATGGAAAGTTCATTACATAAGGTATCTGCATACAAAATATGAAGCATCCAGGTCTTCTACTTCTGAAATATAAAGCTTTATACAAATAGTTTATGGAGCCGCCACCGGATAGTAAAACCTATGTCCCATATTGTCTATTCCCATTACATCTACTGTGGAATATGAAAAAATTCCCATTTCGTCTACTTGTTTAAATTTAGTGGGTTTAATGGGGAACAAGAGGCATTTCCCATTTCATCTACTCAATTCAAAACAGAGTTTAAAATTTTACTAGGGAACCAGAGGCAATTCCCATTGAGTCTACATTTTTTTATGATGAGTTCCCATCTCGTCTACTAGTATAAAATAAGAGTGTGTTTACTATAAGGAACAAGAATCATTTCCCATTTTTCTTACACTTTTATGATTTTATTAGACTTAAATTAGTCCTCTCATGATAAATTAATAAAATAAAATAAATGTTTTATATTCAGTGTTGTGTAAAATTAAAAATGTTCGGGAAATAACTTAATATTTCATTCTTCAAATTCTTTTTGGTCTATTCCTAATTGATCTACAATAACAAATAATAAAACTAAAAACAAGAGGCTGTCGAATGACACCAAACCGGATTTTCCTGCATGGAAATGATGTTTGCAAATCTGGATTCCCAAACAGGATGAAGTAAAGAAATATAAATGAATTTTTGTAGGGTTTTGTAGGGTTCAGAAATGGAAAGGCAAAAATCAATCTTGACCTCCTATTTATAGTAAGCGACAAATATTGGAATTTTTGAGAGTATATAAGTACACACACATTTGTTAAGCAGGGGTTGGTAGGCAGAAATCATGAAGTCAATAATGAAAAAAATACGCCAATGAGATTATAACCTTATTTTATATGAATCCAAAGAATCTTGTGGTCACTCCAATAACTTTCCAGATTCCCACTTTCAAACAGTTGTCTTGTAATATATGTATGGTCGATGGAAGAATGATAGTCTGTGGTTTCATCGTAATGAGCTTGGCCTAAATCAAGTGCATGCATTGTACTTTCAAGTTTTTTCAACTGCTCATTTTGTTTGAACTGGTCAATATTGATATCTCCAAGAAGAACTGTGGAATAATTGGGTGTCATGACAGAACGTATTGTATCACAAATGTTGTCCACATTGGTTGATGACCTTTGCATGGAAACGACGACTTGAACTGCCTTTTTTCAATTTTTTAGAACCATAACTCCTGAACTGTGAAAGTGAAAATCGTCAATATCGGAACGGTGAAAGTGAAAATCGTCAATATCGAACTTGACCTCCATTTTAGTCATCAGTAACAACATATTAAAATTTGAAGAGCTTTGGTTGAACAGTTCATAAGTTATCACACGGACACCACTGGGAAAGCCATTTTTCAATCTTTCAAGAACCGTAACTCCTGAACGGTGAAAGTGAAAATCGTCAATATCGAACTTGACCTCCATTTTGTCATCAGTAACAACATATTAAAATTTGAAAAGCTTTGGTTGAACAGTTCATAAGTTATCACACGGACACCACTGGAAAAGCCATTTTTCAATCTTTCAAGAACCATAACTCTTGAACGGTGAAAGTGAAAATTGTCAATATCGAACTTGACCTCCATTTTGTCATCAGTAACAAAATATTAAAATTTGAAAAGCTTTGGTTGAACAGTTCATAAGTTATTGCACTGACACTGTTTGGCAGCCGCCCGCCCGCCGTACATCACCAAATTAATAACCGATAATTTCCTATGAAAATCCGGTTAAAAATTGTAGACATAATGGGAAATGCCTCCTTTTCCCTCGTAGAGGCACTCTTTATTTAAAAGAGTAGACAAAATGGGAAATGCATCTTGTTCCCTAGTAAACACACTCTTACTTTAATTGAGCAGATGAAATGGGAAATGCCTCTTGTTCCCTAGTAGACTAAATTTAAAAAGGTAGATGAAATTGGAAATGTCTCTGGTTCCCTAATAAACACACTCTTATTTTAAAATAAAATGGGAAATGCCTCTTGTTCCCTTGTAAACACACTTAATTTAAACAAGTAGACGAATTAGGAAATTTTCATATTCCACAATAGACGAAACGGGAATAGACCTAATGGGAATGGTACAATCATAGACCAAATGGGAGTAGACCAGCGGCAATAAACCACGTATTGGCATTAGTCTTGGAGAACAAACTGAAACCTCAAGGTTAGATCGATATCCCAAATATGTGCTTTTTTTTTTCAAAATTACTTCCAGAGTATGCAGAGTTGACACATTTTTGTAATACTATTCAGAACTAGAAGCTCTCAAGAGCCTGTATCGCTCACCTGGATTTAACTTGTCCACCTTCAGCAGGATTGATAGTTTAAGTGTAGCAGTTATCTTGCCTAGTTTTCCATAGGTTCAATGTTTAACAAAGCTAAGGTGTGGTGGCCATCTTAGTTGACATTCAAAGTTGTCAAACACATTTCTGAAAGAGACCATTGCTGGTATTAGTTTGGTGTCCAAATGGCCAAGTTTAAGGTATGGTGACTGCAAATTAAATTTTCCCATAGGGTCCTATGTTAAACTAAGTTCAGCTTTGGTGGCCATCTTGATTAACAGGCCAGGTCAGCGGACACAATTATGAAAGGGAACATCTAATGACCATTGTTGCCAAGTCGGGTCCCGATTGGCAAATTGGTCTCAGATCAGAATATTTTTTAGTGAATTTTCCCAAAGTGGCTTATGTTTACCCAAGTTCAATTGTGACGGGTCATAGGACATACTTCTGAAAGAAGACCACCTAAGGACCATTTCTGCCATGTTTGTTTCCAATTGGCTAAGTGGTTTCAAACAAGAAGATTTTTTAATGAATTTTCCCATAGGGTCCTTTCTTTAACTACGTTTGGCTGTGGCGGCCATCTGGGTTGACATTCTGGGTCATGCTGAATTTCAGATCGGCACCAATAGCATCAATTTTATTAGGGAACATTATCTGATCATTCAGGCATAATATTATTTCCATCTGTCAAACAGTTTCTGACTAGAAGATGTATGTATCTCCCATAGGACCCTATGTGACTGTATCCCCTGGTGGTGGCCATCTTGGATTTGAGATCGGCTTTATAGAGGACCATGTGAGGATCATTCCTGAAATATAAAAATTCAATTGCTTTTGTAGTTTCAGAGAAGAAGATTTTTTAAATTTCAGCCAATCAGAGTGCATAAATGTTGAATTTTGGATCAGAACCAAAAACATTTTTAAACGAATTTTCCCCAAAAAAAGTTATATGTGGCAGTAATCTTGGTTGACCTTCTGGGTCATTAGACACATCTCAAAATGGATCATCTAAAGACCATTGCTGCCAAGTCTTGTTCAGACTGGCTCAGTGGTTTCAGACAAGAAAATTTTTTAATGAATTTCCTATAGGGTCCAATGTTTAACTAAGTTCGTTATTTTTTTTAAAAATCCATTACATCAAAGTTTGGTTCAAATGGCTCAGTTATCTCAGAGAAGTTAAAGAAAATGTTGAAATTTACATATGGTCTAATGTTAAACAAAGTCTGTCCATGGCAGCCATATTGGATGGCGTCCAGGAAACTAAACAATAATTTTAAAGGGGACCATCCAAGAACCATTCCACTAAAGTTAGGTTTAAATTGGCCCAGCAGTTTCAGAGAAGTTGAAGAAAATGTAAAATTTCCATAGGCTCAATGTTAAACTATGTCCGGCCATGGCAGCCATGTTGGATGGCGTTTGAGGAAACAGAACATAAATTTTAAAAGACGCCATCTAAGGACCATTCCATAGAAGTGTGGTTCAAATTAGCTCAGTGGTCTCAGAGAGTTAACGAAAATGTTAAAATTCCTACAAGTGTCCAATGTTGAACTAAATCTGGTCGTGGTGGCCATATTGGATAGCACACGGGAAAACTGAATACATCTTCAAAGGGGACCATCCAAGGGCCATTCCAATTAAGTTTGGTTTAAATTGGTTCAGTGGTTTCAGAGCAGTTGATGAAAGTAAAATTACCATAGGCTCAATGTTAAACTAACTCTGGCCATGGCAGCCATCTTGTATGGCTTTCCAGGAAGCCGAACATATTTTTTTAAAAGAGCCCACCCAAGAACCATTCCACCAAAGTTGGTTCAAATAAGGCAAGTGGTCTGAGAAGATAACAAAAATGTTAAAATTCTCATAGGGTCCAATCTTAAACTATGTTCGACCATGGCAGCCATATTGGATGGCCCATGGGAAAACCGAATACAAATTTTAAAGAAAATGTAAAATTCCCATAGGCTCTATGTTAAGTCCAGCAATGGTGGCCATGTTGGATGGCATTCTGGGAAACCGAACACTTTTTAAAAGGGGCCACCAAAGGACCATTCCACCAAAGTTTGGTTCAAATATGCCTAATAGTCACAGACAAGATAATGAAAATTCAAAATTCCCATAGGGTCCAGGTTAAACTATATCCGACCATGGTTGCCATATTGGATGTTGGATTGACACTTTTATTTACGTTAACTACGTCATACTAGATAGTGACTATTTGGACATAATATTCTGTTTGGATTCCCACAACAGTGAAGAGAAGAATTCCGGATAAAGAAAAAACCAAAAGGATTGGACATATCTTTTAACTGTTCAGTTGACATTTCAAATTGTATAATATTTCTTGTAAACTTGTGTATAATAAATCTTGTTAAATTTTATTATTGATTTGTGTCTTTTGTTGGCTACAATTTAAAGGTGATTTCTGGCCGTAACAGATACTCCTTAGTTTTCACAAATTTTACAATTTTCTAACGTTAAATTTTAAGTATCAATTTCAGGCAAGTATCGAAATACTAGCAACTGAGCTGGGGATACATCAGTGACTTTGAGTTCACCAACAACATTCCTATTTAAATGTATCATATCTGCCATTTACAAATTCTACTTATTGATCGACTTCATCAATATTGTATCGAATACATGTACACAGTTCAAACAGCAAATATTCTTGACATCCAGTTAAGTCCATTTCACTGAATATGACAATCTATTCTAATTTCTTCCATGAACAGATAAATCATTTATTTAAAATCCAGCACTACAACAGTTACTGAACTCATTTTTTACAGCAAAATACTAGTTGGTGTCCAAGTAAACAGTACTTCAGTACTTTAATTAGTAACAGAAGTTATATTTTTTAGATAATCAGACCTAAAGAAACATTTCTGAAAGGGGATCACCTAATGACCATCCTACAAAATCATGGTCTAAACTCCCTCATTGCTTAAGAATATTCTATACCAAGTCTGAAAATAAAAAGTTCCATTGGATGAGCCTTAAGCATATGGGAAGCTTACTGTAATAACCCTAATTATTAGACGGCCTAATTATTGGACACTTTTGAAATTTCAAGGAAAACTGAATTTTTTTATTTCTTATTTTTCGACAATTTCAAAATTGTCAGTTATGATCGTTGTTCTCAGATAGTGACAGTGAGTAATTTTAACTTCTTAGGTAAGTTAATCACTTTCAGTCCTTATCGTGTGTTTATTTTGTCTTTCTAAACCACATGAACCATTTAAACCATCTATCTTAATAAATTTGATTGAAACAAGATCAATTTTTCCTAACTGGAAGTTTACTTTTGAAAAAAAATCCGAAACTACTTCGGAACGGAATTGCATATTCGCGTTTCACAGAGAAATAAATTAAATTTTCAAATAAAATAAATAATGTTTTTACAAAACAAATCCTTTTATCATTGTTTATTAGTTATTGTGAGATGCTCTGAATCCAGATCATGTGTTCAATGGGTCCTGTTTACTGTTTTCCTCTTCAACATTAAAACAACTATTAATTTTAAGGTACAAAAATATAATTTCATGAAAGCAAAATGAAATAATGAGACTGCAAGTATGACCCATTATTTCAATTGCCTATTCTTAAAGTACATTGACCTGGTCGATCATACTCAGTCAAAAAATTACAACGAAGTGGATGGAGACAAAAACTTTTTTTTCAACGATTTTTCCAAACCAGAGGCTCCCAGGAGCCTGTAATCGCTCACCTGGCATACAGTTGCCAAAGTTGACATTAAAATTTTTAGTTTGTACAGAGTAAGCAGTTTAAAACAAAAAAAATCAAAATATCCTATAGTGATCTATGTTAAACAAGTTTGGTTAATTGGTCATCTTTGTTTGTGTCTGATGTCAATGATTTAAATTCTAAAAATGACCATTTTATTGAAGTTTGGTTCTAATTGTAAATTTAGATTTTTTCTATGAACTTTTCATAGTGTTCTTATTAAATGTAGGTTTCTTATGGTGTTGTACTGAAATTTCACTTTACGATAGAAATGTTAATTTCATATCAATTTTGCATAGGGAGAGTGATGAATAGGGTCAACAAAAACAATAATTAAAGACATGATGGTCGAAAATACTGAAATTTGGTTCACTGAAAGATCGTCATCTTTGTACGACATATTTCCGCTATTGAGCGGCTAGCTGTTGTTTTAACTTTTTCACTGTTGTCATCGCCATTATTCTAAATGATAAAAATGTGTAGTTTCTTCCCAAATTCTTACAACTACATCACACTTACTCAGCGGCTCGAAAAACACAAACGAAATAGAGGTTACTTCCGGTTAATTTTTGGGTCTCACTAATCGCCAACAACAAGCATAAGAAGCGCCAGAAAGCGCCAAGAACCGGCAAGAAGTGCCAAGAAACAAAACGAAGCGTTAAGGAAACGAATTTGTGTCAAGACTAACACATTTTTTTTTAAATTAAAGAAATCAAGTAAAAGAATATATTCACAGTAAATTTTACATTTTTAATCTATCTTTAAAGATTATATCATTTTGCCCTGGGATAAATATTGACAATCTCTTATGTTGTCTTTAATTTATTGTATTTTTTTTAAATGAAATTGCATACAAATTTTCAACAAAACAACATCTATTACTTTCAACAGAATTTTTGAAATATTTTTTCTCTTGATGAATACTTATTTTGGTAAGTCTGTTGATTGCTGGCCACTGAGTACTGATACAGTAATTAGTAAAATCCAGATATTAACTTTAAGCAGGCAGGAAAATTGGAACACAAATTACCCCACCCTTAATCTGCTCTCCTGCGTTGATTCTTCTTCAACAATTTGTTTACAATGGGCAAAATACTTTGTGTATGGTCACAATGCCTCTTATTGTAAAAACAACTACACCAATATAAATCAAGACCATTTTGTTCCAGGAATGTTTGTTTAAAAGCAAAGAATCCATACAAAAATGCATGAAAATTAACTTTAATTTGTTGCTATGAGGCAAAAATATTGTCAAGCCAATTTGAAAATTATTTATTTTGAGACAAGTAGGCTTTGAAAATTAAAAATGTACAAATTATGCTGTCACATAGGTATTAACATTTGGAACACTATATAAAATTCATATGAAAAAAAGGTTCTGAAATAGGATCACCTAAGGACCATTTAACTAAACTATTGTTCCTATTGAGCAAATAGTTCCAAACAAGAATATTCTTTAATGAATTCCCCTATAGGGTCCAATGTTAAACTATCTTGATTGGTAAGTGGGGTCATCTGATACAGTTTTGATAAAGGATCATGCCTAAGGACCACATCATAAACATTCATGCAGTTCTAATTGAGCACATATTCTGGAGGAGAAAATTTTTAATGAAATTCCCATAGGCTCCAATGTTAAACTAAATTTGGCTACTGAAGCTGTCTTGATCAAACAGCAGATTCATTGGATACAATACTGAAAGACTCACTGGATCACCTAAAAGACCATCTCCTCAAAGTTTGGTTCCAATTAAGAAGGTAGTTCTAGACATATTGGTTGGAATGGGGGGAGGGGGGTCATTGGACATAATTCTGAAAGGGATCCTCCTAGTGACCATTCCACTAAAGTTTGGCTCCAGTTGAGCAAGAAGTTCCAGATGATAATATTTTTTAATGAATTTCCCATAAGAACCTATGTTAAACTAAGTTCGGCTGTGGTGGCCATCTTGGTTGGCGAGTAGGGTCAACGGATACAATTCTGAAAGGGACCTATCTAATGACCATTCAACCAAACTTTTGCTCCATTTGAGTGGGTAGTTCCAGACAAGAAGATTTTTAATTGAATTTCCTATAGAGTCCTATATTAAACTAAGTTTCGCTGTGGCGGCCATCTTGGTTGGCGCGCGGAGCCGTCGGATACAATTCTGAAAGCGGATCACCAAATAATCATTCCACCAAAGTTTGACATAAATTGGTTGAGTAGTTTTGGAGGAGAAGATTAAAAAAAAACAACCCTCCCCCTTTTTTCTATTTTTAGTAACGGCAGCCATGTTTGTTGGTCGATCGCGACCCCAGATACATTTCTGGAAGGGGACCATCCAACGACCATTCCAGCAAAGTTTGGTTGAAATTGGCCCAGTAATTTCAGAGGAGAAAATTAAAATGTGAATTGTGGACAGTGGGACAGACAGACGGACAGACGACGGACGCCAAGTGATGACAAAATCTCACATGACCTTTCAAGCCAGGTGAGCTAAAAAGGATCACCTAAGTACCATTCCACCAAAGTTTAATTCAAATTGAGCAAGTAGTTCCAGACGAGAAGATTTTTTAATGAATTTCCCATAGGGTCCTATGTTAAACTAAGTTCCGCTGTGGTGGCCATGTTGAATGGTGGGTCGGGTCATTGGATACAATTCTTAAAGGGACCTACCTAATGAGCGTTCCACCAAAGTTTGGTTCCAATTGAACAAGTAGTTTCAGAGGAGAACATTTTCCATTGAATTTCCCATAGGGTCCTATGTTAAACTAAGTTCAGCTGAGGCGGCCATCTTGTTTGGCGGGTGGGGTCATCGGATACAATTCTGAAAGAGACCTACCTAATGATCATTCCACCAAAGTTTGGTTCCATTTGAGCAAGTAGTTCCAGACGAGAAGATTTTTTAATGAATTTCCCATAGGGTCCTATGTTAAACTAAGTTCGGCTGAAGCAGCCATCTTGGTTGGTGGGCGGGGTCATTGGATACAATTCTGAAAGAGGATCATCTAAGGACCATTCCATCAAAGTTTGATTCAAATTGAGCATGTGGTTCCAGACAAAAAGATTTTTTAATGAATTTCCCATAGGGTCCTATGTTAAACTAAGTTCGGCTGTGGCAGCCATCTTGATTGGCGGGTGGAGTCATCGGATACAATTCTGAAAGAGGATCATCTAAGGACCATTCCACTTAAGTTTGACATAAATTGGTTGAGTAGTTTTGGAGGAGAAGATTTTTTAAGAAACCACCCCCTTTTTTCTATTTTTAGTAACGGCAGCCATGTTTGTTGGTGGATTGCGACCCCTGATACAATTCTGGAAGGGGACCACCCAAGGACCATTCCTGCAAAGTTTGGTTGAAATTGGTCCAGTGGTTTCAGAGGAGAAGATTAAAATGTGAATTGTGGACGGACGGACGGACGGACAGACGACGGACGCCAAGTGATGACAAAAGCTCACATGGCCTTTCAGGCCAGGTGAGCTAAAAAATAGGTGTATTTTATTATCGAATAAATAGAGTAAGCAAGGTACTAAGAAGAAAATTGTTGTAACAATCACTTAAGTCTTACACTACTAAACCAAACTTAGTAAAGCTATTGTCTCTGCTAACAAATTTAAATAATGCAACAAAAGGAAGTATTATACAAACCTGTTCTCTAAACATCAAAGATACAATTTCCAATATATGCATTGAGAACTGCCTTTCTTCATCAGAACTGGCAATATACAAGAGCAGATCTACCAAACCTGTACAATGGATGGCCCAAATAACCTGGTCATGGACTGTAGCATCATCATCTGTTCTCTGTTAACAATGTACATCTTCAATGTTAGAAACTTTCTTTGCTAAGAGTATTAAAACTAGGCTCTCAAGAGCCTGTATCGCTCACCTGGATTTAAGTTGTCCACCTTCAGCAGGAATAAAATTGATATGTAGCAGTCAATGTGGCTAGTTTTCCCTTAGGGTCATATGTTAAATTAATTTTGGTTGTGGTGGCAGTCGGGGTCATCAGACATAATTCTGAAAGAGAACAATCTAAGAACCATTGCTGCCATGTCTGGTTTCAATTGGTCAAGTGGTTTCAGACAAAGAACTTTAAATGAATTTTCCCATAGGGTCCTATGCTAAAACTAAGTTTGGCTGTGGCGGCCAACTTAGTTGACAGTCCAAGTCATCCAACATAATTCTGAGGACCATTGCTGTTAAGTCAGGTTCTAATTGCCCCAGTGGTTTCAGACGACAAGATTTTTAAATGAATTTTCCCATAGGATTCTATGTTAAACTAAATTCACTTGTGGTGTCTACGTCATCAGAGATATTTCTGATAGAAGACCATCTAAGGACCATTGCTAGCAACCAAGTCTAGTGCCAATTAGCTCAGTGGTTTCAGACCAGAAGATTTTTAATTGAATTTTCCAATAGGGTCCTATGTTAAACTAAGTACAGCTGTGGCGGCCAACTTGGTTGACAGTCTGGGTCATCGGACATAATTCTTAAAGAGGAGCATCTAAGGACCATTGCTGCCAAGTCTGGTTTCAATTGGTCAAGTGGTTTCTGACAAAGAACTTTAAATTAATTTTCCCATAGGGTCCTAAGTTCGGCTGTGGCGGCCATCTTGGTTAACAGTCCGGGTCAATCCTGAATCCAAATATATATGGTTGCTAGGGACTTTTTCATCAGTTGCTATGGACTTTTTCATTGGCCTTGACCTAAACCTAGTATTTTGTCAATGACCTTGACCCTTAAGCCTCCATCTGTATATTTTTTCCTCTGAAAATCTTCCTGCGGCTTATAATAAGGTGCGGATTATATATGTTTTTATTTCTAATTTCAGCGATGTCAAAGAAAAACAAGAGGCTCCCAGGAGCCTGTATCGCTCACCCGGACTATGTCCATCTTGACTGGCGGCCTGGATCGTTGCCGTCAAGTTCTAATTGTCATCGGATACAATTCTGAAAGAGGACCACTTAAGGACCATTGCTGCCAAATTTGTTTTTGTTCCAATTGGCCAAGTTGTTTCAGACAAGAAGATCTGTACAGTAAATTTCCCATAAGGTCCTATGTTAAACTAAGTTTGGCTCTAACGGCCCTCTTGGATGACGGGCCGGGTCATCAGATATAATTCCGAAAGAGGACCATCTGAGGACCATTGCTGCCAAGTTTCGTTCAAATTGGATAAGTGGTTTCAGACAAGATCTTTTAGTAAATTTCCCATAGGGTCCTATGTTAAACTATGTTCGGCTCTTGCGGCCATCTTGGATGACCGGCAGGGTTATCGGATATAATTCCGAAAGAGGACCACCTAAGGACCATTGCTGCCAACTTTTGTTCCAATTGGCAAATTGGTTTCATTCAAGAAGATCTTTAATTAAATTTCCCATAGGGTCCTATGTTAAATTAAGTTTGGCTCTGCCGGCCATCTTGGATGACGGGCAGGGTCATCGAATAAAATTCCGAAAGAGAATCACCTAAGGACCCTTGCTGCTAATTTTGTTCCAATTGGCCCAGTGGTTTTAGAGGAGATCTTTAAATTAAAGTTTAAGACAACGATGGATGCCCTTTGGGCCAGGTGAGCTAACAAGACGCTCAAGAGAATTGAGCCTGTATAGCTCACCTAGCAGTCCAACAATCTATCCATTTTATTTTAAGTTAAAACTGTAATGGACCTTCCATAGATGCTTCATACCAAGTATAAGTTAATTTGGCTATATGGGACAGGCCGCGCAATTGTTTTCCTGTTACAGAAGTCATGAAATAATAGGCTGCCATTAAGTCTGTACATTTCGTTGAAACATGGGAGATGGCTCAAAACGATCGCCATACAATGGCACATATCCAGTTAAAATCTCGGGGTGTGAAGTCAGTCTACTTTTTCCGTAATTTGAGAAAACACGAGCCATGGTAAAAAAGTCTCCTTCCGCAAAGTAAAATGTACCTCTTTCATGCTCTCCATGTAGAATAAAAAATTTCTTGGTTTTATTCATTTAATCCTTTCAATATTTCTATGTCAAATGTCTCAGGTAAATACGCCTTTAAAACAACACTAGTTATTCAGTTATCATGGTTGGTTTTGTTACAGTAGGTCCATATATCATGGTGCAATTATAATTTTTTTAATGGACTTCTTTCGTATCCCTCAGGTCAAAGTTCATTGCAGGTCTTGAGCCAAATGGGTGTACACCCCCCAGACCCAGCTGGGATAGGTTGGGCATGGGGAATCCCTGTCCAAATTATTTTTTTAAGGGGGTCCAAAAAAAGGTGCAGAAGATATTTTGGGGTTCAACTCTGGATATAATTCCCTTAAAATTAAAAAATAAATGCATTTAAGAGTATACAGTTTTTTTTCTGTTCAAACAAATGTTTTGATGGGATAAGTTATATATTCTTTTTCTGTGGGGGTCTTTAAGGTTGTTTTTGGGGGTATAAGTAGTATACTACAGAATCATTTTGAAAAATGTTTTGTTTTCAGCAATGTAGAATTGGGTGAATACCCCCAGACCCAGCCGGGATAGGCTGGGATGGGGAACCCTTGCCCAAATTTTTTTTTAAGGACATCCAAAGGGGTGCAGAGGATATGGGGCTCAAATGGGGATAAGAATTACTTGAAATTAAAGAAAACATACATTTCAAGTAATCATATTTATAGATAAATGAAAGGAAAATTATACAAGTAGTCACCCACTTATAAGACCACCCTATATGCATCATAAAAGTGGTCTTATAACGGAGGTGATCTTGCCTAATAAGTATGTCTGTACAAAGGCATTTGTCCAGGCAGTCGCCCAATCAGCTGTATGAAGAACATGGAATGTTCATATTTTATTAATTTAATAAAAAGGACAAATATACCTAAGGAGCAATAAAAAAAAACATAATCCATTGGACAGACAAACTCAGGAAGACAAATGAACAACCACAAGCACAACAAATAAACACAGAAAACTAAAAAAGCAATGAACAACACAAACTCCTATAAAAACCAGGAGTGAACCCAGGTGCTCCGGAAGGGTAAGCAGTTCCTGCTCAGTATAAGGCACCCGTCGAGAAGTTCAAGAAAGTCAATGCGGGGGAAGTCACAAATCGGTGGAGGCACATGAAATGTTATGACAGTGGGAACAGCTCCAACATCATCTTAGATATTGGAACACTGTAATGGTCAATCAATTTGTGATGACGACCGTAAAATTTCCTAAGTGATGACATCAACTTTTCCCTGATAAAACCCTGGTTAAGAAGCTTTTGTGACAGCAGTAATCCTCTTTGTCGAAAGTCAGGGTAACTCACGCATGCCCTTGAAAATCGGATAAGCTGAGAAACATAGACGCCATATGCAGGCGATGCTGGTATATTGCTACTCAAGAAGGGAAAATAAAAAATTGGAAAGTTGAAGTCATCACGTTTGTCATAAAGTTTTGTCTTCAAACGTCCCTCATAGTCTATTTCAAGAAACAAATCCAAATATGAAGCGGACTTTGGTGTATCTGTAGTATCCTTAATTTCAAGCTCACTGGGGTAGATAAGATGTAGAAAGTCTTGGAATTTGTCGTTATTTAACGACAACACATCATCTATATAACGAAAAGTGAAATTAAAGGATTGGGCTAGTTTCTTTTTGTTTTCACGTAGTAACCCTTGAATGAAGTCAGCTTCATATGAGTACAGAAACAGATCGGGGAGGAGAGGAGCACAGCTGGTTCCCATTGGAATGCCAATTGTTTGTTGAAAAAATTAGACCGCAAAATTCAACAAATATGTTGTCTATGAGAAAATTTAACATGTCTGTAATTTCATCTTCAGAATACTTTTTGTCAGAATCAGAGTGGTTCTTCACGAAATAAGCCTTTTCTCTACCTAGAACAAGAAATTTATACCTGCGTGTCCCATTTTTCTTGAAAAAACATTGATGAACTAGTTGCTTTAAGCGATCTTTTAATTGAGAATGTGGTATGGTAGTGTAGAGTGTAGAGAAGTCGAATGTTTTTATGCTGTTGCATGTAGCCAAAGATTTTGATTTTAGATATTGAAGTAAATTTTTGGAGTTTTTAAGAATCCACATCTGATTGATGCCACTGGTGGAATATGATGTTTCACAGTAATTCTGAAGGCCCTCTTTAATACATGTCAATATGAATGTTAAAATCTTTTAAAGAGGTTTTGTAGAGCAATTAGCTGACCCAGCAATGTACCTTTGATTAAACAGATTCTTACGTAGTTTAGGAATCCAATAAACAGCAGGAAGGTCCAATTTTTCATCCTTTGTAGAAATGCCAAAGGAATGAAGAACGGTCTTGTGGTTATCAAGGACTTCCTGCTTAGTGAGTGTGGTCGGTGTATAAGTTGGGTTACCTGCAGTGTTATCTATTCCCAATTCGTTTCTAAAACACTCAAAATAATAGTTCTTGCAAACAAAAACGATTATTGGGGGCTTTGTCAGCTGGGACAACTACATATTTGTCATGGAGGCGAGTCAAGTTTTCAACAACCTTAGGGTCTTTAAAGATGGATTTAGCTTTAGTGCTCATAGACCCTTGGAGGCTTTTAATTCGGATTTGTATCATTGACCTAATAGCCTTCACCCACTCGGAAAGTGTGTCGGCAGGCTCCTGTCCCTCTGAAGTTAATTTTCTGGCATAGTCCTCAACAGAATCCATAAGTAATTTGAAATTATATTTCCAATTAATTGGCTGAGGTTCTCGGTATTTGGGGCCTTTAGCTAGCATATTTTTTAGCTTTTGATTATCAACTAGATTGAGATCTCCAGTGATAACATGACCCACAGGACTATAATTGAATGGAGATGTCGAACAGGAGCAGTCAGGGGATTTAGACTTGAGGTCATCGGAATTAAGGTCCCGCAATGCCCGTTTGTAATTGAAAATCTTGGTTGCAATGGGTTTTGTATGAGAATAAGAAATAAGTGGAACAGTTTGGTCTTTGAAATATGGAGGAATTTTAGATTTTACTGTTTTGTGGTGAAGGATATTGCTGAGATTTATGGCATCCAAGCCTTTATTAACAAAGTTAACTTTGAGAAACAACCTTAGGTGAGATTCGTCGTTATGGATGCAAACTGGTTTGAATAATCTGTGAGAAGCAATATCCGATACCACATCAGCCAGTTTGTACTCAGCTGAATTAAAATTCTTGATTTGTTGCTCCATTGTTTTTTTGTGGAGTGAGCTAAGCTTACACAAAGGAATGGAATATAGTTTAGTTCAAATGTAGTCCTAAAGGTTTTTGTATGTACGGCAATAACGCATTTAAGGAGACATCATGGTCAATAGGCGAAGTGTAATGTCGATGACCATGACTGCGTTTACGGCATAGAGTTACATTGAAAATATTCATCACATAAATAAGAAAATATTGCATTCATTTGTTTGTATAGATTCATCAAAGGTATTTGTATATTGTGGCCTTCCTTTGGGAGACTTTTAACCGACAGGTTACAGTTATCAATTTTTATTCAGAATTGTTTTTATTGATTTTTCCTCAAATTTTCTATTTTTCGTAGCAGTGGCAGCCATGTTTGATGATGGTTGGGGTCATCAACCATAATTCTGAAAGGATCACTAATGTATCATTTCCAACAAAGTTTGGCAGCTATTTGATCTGTAAAGGCTTTTCTAGGATTTTTTAATTGAATTTTTTGCAGATATTACCCCTATGTTCTATATTTAGTAACAGGTAACAACTTGGTTGGTAATTGGTGTCAACAGTAACAAACTTTAAATCAGATACACTAATGATTCAAGGCAAGTTAAGTTTAAATTGGCTCAGCGGTTTCAAAGAATAAGATCTTTGAAAAATTTTACGGATGACATCAAATGAACGACAGATGCCAAGTGATGGCAATAGGTCATTTGAGCTCAATGACGAACTTAATAGGTTTTGTTATCCTGATGCTGCTGTTGCCCTCTAACGTGCAACTGAAGCTATTTTCTCTTTTATCTTTTGTCCATCTGAAGGATCAATGTCAGTAGCACTCATAATAGTTTTTATAATAAATTCAAACTTATTCCTTTTAACCTTTGAAGGTAGTCTTACAGAAGGCCCGGTTGTCCAATGAAAGGCAGTTCTATTTCATCACAACCCCCATCCCCCCCCACCCCAAAAAAAAAGTTCTTAAAACAGTCCCTTATTCACAAAAATTTAATGCCCATTAGAATCATAGTCAGAAAGTACTGAAAACTTTTTATCAAGTCCCAAAAAAGGATTAGTGTTAATTATCGGTAATTTGAACATTATTCCTTTGATTTGTGGCAACCGATAAAGTGATGGTCAACATATCTGGACCATATCAGAAGTTGACATGCACTAACCGCCTCGGAAGGATCTATCATTTCAACCATGTCAACCATATCTAATGTAAACAATGATGCAACATTAACACTAGAACGGAAAGTAATTTATAAATTATAGTTGATTACAATAAAATATCCAACTAAAAGTAATAATTCAATCGAAATAAATTTATTTTTTAAAATTAGATTAGTCCCAATTTACAATACAAAATATTTGTAACATTTCAATCAGGAAATTGTCTCCTAATAAACAAACAAACAAACCAATGGACCCCTGCACTGGCTATACACTGCAATCGTAAGCGATTATGACATCAATTTACCAATCTTTGATGTTCAAAGCACTGTACCGTCATTTTGTAACCCATAAAATATTCAGAATATTTGAGGAACAAATGAATTTCATGTTTACACTCTGTTGACCATTATTGAAGTGAAACGTGCGCTTTCCTTGAATGAATGACGATTTACGAGATACGCCAATAAAGGTAGTTCCAGAAAAAAATCACTTATTTAATGAACAAATAACATTTTTATGTGACCTTTTCTATTTGTTTAGTGTAAATAACTGATAAAAAAAATAAAGGGCTTTTTGTTTTTGATACTGTGTTTATCAGGGGTATTATCGGGCTTGCCAGATAATACCACTGATAAAGACAGTATCAAAAAAAACAAAAAGCCCTTTATTCTATATATCTAACCTGTTCTCTGTCTTGGTTTGGAGGAACATGCAATACATTTCTAATAAGTATTAAGATTCGCTCTATCAAAAGACGATCCTCCTCCTGTCTGTGTTCCCAATCCTGCAATGTATTAATACATATATTATACAGTTAAAATAGCGGTTTACGAGTAGTTGAGGATAGAAGAAAAGTGACGCAAGACGCAAGACGACAGATAGTGATCCCTATGTGTCAACCAAGCGTTCCGCAGGCGACACAAAAATAGCAATACCATATGGTCAACTACATATGATGGCATACAATTCTTCAAAGTTTGAAAAATGTTCATTTAACTGTTTCACAGCATTTGCATTCTCAGTCTTTGTGACAGACAGAAGGGACAGACAGATGGATGGACGGATACTATTACTATATCCCCTAAAACTCTTGTATTTGCTGGGGACAAAAATGTCAAGTGATTTATCTTATTTACAAAACTCAAATGTCACATTTAACATAAATACACACCAGTTTCAGTAGGTCTCCTAACTTTTGTGTAAGAACACCAAATAGTTCTTCATCAACAAAAGCCTGAAATAAAAGTAAATTCATTGAAATTTCAATTCTATTAAAATATAAACCTCATTGAACAGCACAAATTGGAGCCTTGCATTTCAAATTGTCTGTTTTTAAATGAGATACTTTTGTGATGTACATTGCCGTCAACATTTTTTAATTTCCCTACTCTCTAGGGTGGGGGTGGAGATGATTGGAGTTATGGTGGAAGTTTTATCTTGCACTATCTGATGAATATTGAAGTAACTAGAACTGTCCTGGTCGAAAGGGACTAATAACCCCAACCCATCCCCCCCCCCTTTTCAGAGGACCTCATAATCCTTTGTCTAATTAATTAGATATTGTTTCAGTCCAGTAGTCATTCGGGTAACACACTGTTATTTTATGGCCCAGTTTGGTCACCTTAAACACATGTATTTTTAGTAAAAAAAAAACAAAAGTATCTTATAAACCCCGAGGACAACATGTATTATCTACATCATTATATATACTATTAAATAGATATATTACCTTTTGAAATTTGACCATATTTTGTTTTTATTATGTTAATTTAATGCCTCTATTTTTCAGGTAAACAGATGTAAAAGATGTAATTATTGACTTTTTATGGATTTTTTTTATTTTGAGAAATTTGTTGTTTTCAAAGTTAAGACTTTGGTATAATATAAATTTTGTGTCTCTTCCACAGATAAGTACATTTAAGGATGTATTCTTCTGATGTTTCAGTCTCGTTGAAATCTTGTTCTGGAATTATTTCCAAAACATGTGATACAAGTGGAAAATATTAATGAATTTAAAAAATATTAAATCCAACTAAACTCTTTGAAAAAATTATGTACTTAAAATAAGTTCATTTGGCTTTATGGTTTCATAGGAGAAGAAGTTTTTGTTTTGGACCAATCAGAACATGTAATTACTAATGGCCATTTTGTTTCACCGACCAGGATGATTTATGCAAACTTTGTAAAGGACCTTTCATAGAAGCTTCAGGCCAAGTTTCAGTTCAATAGTTTCAGAGGAGAAGATGAAAATGTAAAAGTTTACAGACTGACGGACGACGAAAGCCAAGTGATGCTAAAAGCTCACATGTCTTTTTAGGACAGGTGAGCTAAAAATGCCCATGGTGGCCATATTTGTAGTCCAATCATGACGAAATGAGGAAACAATTGCACAAGTTTTTTGCCCCATCAAGATGACATGAGGACCATTTGTAGAGGACCTAACAAACATCATTCCTGCAAAGTTTGGTTCCAATTGGCCCAGTGGTTTCAGAGGAGAAGATCTTTAAAGGAAAAGTTTACAGCGCAAGACAACGGACGTCAAGTGATGGCAATAGCTCACATGGTTTAAATCCGTTGAGAAATGTAGAATTGAGAGCACCGACAAGAAGTTGATAGGGAAAAACTAGGTCAAGGGCAGCAACTCCCACAAAAATTATCCGATAGCGCTTGTCAAACTTGATCAAGGTATTGCCTATATACACCTTCCATAAAAATTAAAATGAAATCTGTTGAGAAATGTAGAATTGAGAGCGCTAAAAAGAAGTTGACAGGGAAAAACTAAGTCAAGGACAGTTACTCCCACACAAATTATCCAATAGCACACATTTTGGAACTTGAACAAGGTATTGCCCATATACACCTTCTATATAAATTAGTTGAAATCATTTGAGAAATGTAGAACTGAGAGCGCTAACAAGAAGTTCAAAGGGAAAAACTAAGTCAAGGGCAGTCACTCCCACAAAAATTATCCAATAGCACTCCCTTTTCGAACTCGATCAAAGTATTGCCCATATACACCTGCCATATGAATTTAATTGAAATCTGTTGAGAAATGTAGAATTGAGAGCTCTACTGACAATTGTTGACAGACGGACCCAGTGAAAACTATAGGGTCCTGCATCTCCGATGCGGGGCCCTAATTACCTAAGAAGATCATAACTTTGACAATTTTGAAAGTGTCGAAAAACGAGGGTTATTGAAAATTAAATTTTCCTTGAATTTCCAAAAGTGTTCAAAAATTAGGGCATCGAATAATTAGGGTTATTACTGTACCTGCTTTCTCTAAACATCAACCATCCAATAAAATAGAATTACCCGGAGTTAATGTTTCCTTTTAAAGACTGCATGTAACTTTGTGGTCACAATGTTTTGATAATATTTGGGTCATCAGCATAGCTGATAAAAATTAATCAACATGATCAAGATGAACATCATCTTATACACAAATTTAATATTTCATACTTCAATTTCTACATAGACTAACTGGAATTACTACCTCTTTATAAATTTGTAGATGTGACTCTATCTCTATGTAGTAATTTCTTATTGACTTTTCTGTTGGTATTTGGTTGTTAAAGCAGAGAATAGCTGGCTGTGTTAAATTCACAAGTAATCTGAAAGGAAAAGATTCATTAAAACATTGAATGATCTTCCCTAATCATACGAATATACACATGAAATATTTCTCATATTTGATTTTAGATTGTTGTCAAGTTGTAGCTCTTCTGTGCATATTTGTTTTTGGGTTTTATGTTCATTACATATACAATAGAGTCCAGATATCTATCAGGGTTTGCCTTCAATATATTTCAGGTTAAAAGTACAAATGTATTGCTTATGTGACATCACTGGTAGGTGTCTCAAAATTGATATCATATGTAACCTTTACTGCTACCACAGTGATGATGTTTATGTCGATGGATGCAAGCCACTATCAGTATATACCGTATTTGGATGTAGAAAATACGCAGTTATAGAATATACGCACCTATTTTCAAGCTCTTACATCGAGGAAAAAACCTTAAGTCTACTATATTATACGCGTGGATATTTTGGCAACAAAGCCAAGTTGTGGTCATCATGAGACTGGCATTTTTCATCATTTTCAGAACTGAAACATTTTTTCCTTCTCGTCGAGTCTTTCGATTTGTTTTATGAATGTTTTTATGCAATTAAAATAAAAGATAGAAAATGCGAAAGCTTTAAGACAATTTGATGAGTTATTGACAAACATAAATCAACTACGACATTCTTATTTCCAAATTGAATTCGGAACGACTTTTTTGTTTCCGTGATATTAATTTAGAATTTAGTGAAACAATATTTAGACTAGTGCTGTCAAATGTCATAAATTACAACATTAATTTTATTTTACTACTGAATTGTGTCAATCATTTGTAAATGTCGATTACACAACATCTCTTGCTTTATCTGATACAGGAATAGTTGGGAATAAAAACAGACAACGATACAAACAAAAATGGCGGTCGAAAAATCAAATCAAACGGGAATACCTTTTCATCGTCTTAACGCTCTTTTCAAGGATATTTTAATCTCAGTTGTTGGTTTCAATCTTTTTTATCAAATATCGGTATATAATGTAGAAAATGGGGGTGATCAATCGTATGTAAGAAGTTGTTCTCTTAAACTGACATTGAAATGTCACCAGAAAAGTCTTGTGGGCCTAACTACTACATAATACGCACCTCTTTCTCAGCTTTATTTCTAGAGGTAAATTAGAGGCTCAGAGGGCTGAGCCTGTATCGCTCACCTGGCATTAAAGCCATTGTTTCTCAAAGAGAGAAGTCACTTCTCCCTATCATTATGAAGTGTGGTAAGCCTTGTAGGAACCAAATTTTTCTTCATTAAGGTCCTATTTACAGGTCAGCATATTCTAACATTTGGCAGATTTTTGCAGGTATTTCCAATACGGTCTATGTTAACCTAAGTCCTCTGCTTAAGGCCATTTTAAAATAGGCACCAGAGTAACAACAATTGGTGAACACCTTAACAGGAACATTCAGATCATGTTTGGTTTCAAGAAATTCTGTAGATTTTTGTTATATGTCATAGACACTTTCTGTTTAGTTTGGCTCTATTTGGCTAAGCAGTTTTAGAGAAAATCTTTTTTTTAAATCAACCAATCAGAAACAAGAATTGCCCATGGCAGCCATGTTTGTCGCCATATCTGGACAAAATGAGGAGACTTTGAAAAAACCTCCAACAGCTGCTTCCTGTCAAGTCTCGTTTCCTTTGGCGAATCGGTTTCAAATAAGAAAATTATCAACCGATGAAAGACAAGAACTGCCCATGACGGCCATGTTTGTTTGACGAAATGAGGAAACTTTGTATAGAACCTCCCAATTAGATGCTTTCTGTCAAGTTTTGTTCCATTTTCAGAGGAGAAGATGTTTTTATACCATCCAATCAGAAACAAGAACTGCTCATGGAGGTCATATTTGTATTCTGATTGGGACAAAATGAGGAAACTTTATAAAGGACCTCCCATATATGCTTCCTGTCAGGTTTCATTCCCTTTTGGGCAAGCGATTTCAGAGGAGAAGATTCTTTTATATATGACAATCAGAAACAAGAACTGCCAGTGGTGACCATACTCCGATGGGGATGAAATAAAACAAGAGGCTCTCAAGAGCCTGAATCGCTCACCTGGCAAACAATGCACTATAAACTAAATTAATATATTAATGTTTGTTGTAAATTAAACTGAGTATTAAAGGTCATGTAAAATGCTGAAAATACCTTTAAAAGCCTTTCAAGAACCTCTGGAAAGAAATGGGCATGAGTTCTCCCTATGCTTGATTAAGATACAGTCATGGTCAATCTGATGATTCACAATACAAAATACAAGCTTTAATTCATCTTCAAATACAAGTATAAATCTTTTGGTCTATATGTTGTCTTCGTTTTTAAAATGTTTGAAAGAAGTTATATAAAACTTGTGGGTTAAGGCTTTTTATTTTCTATTATGCTTCATCTTTGATCATATTGACTAAGCTGTTGGTTTTTATCCAATAAACCATGCTTAACTCATCTGTCATTTTGTAGAGTTTCATCCAAATCCCCCTAGTAGTTTCAGAGGAGAAGATTTTTGAAAATTTGTTAACAACGATGATGATGGACACCAAGTGATGGCAATTAAAAGCTCACATATTATGATGTTTAATCATTGTTATACAACATTCTCATCATCACCATTCTCTAAGGATACCATGTTTACTTTAAAAACCAAATATTGTTGAAATCTAAGCAAGTGTAAAAAACGGCAGGAAAATAGCAGCCATTTTAAAAATGGCTGTCCAAAACAAACTTTCATCATCACCATTCAACTCGGGATACCATGTTTACCTTGAAAGTAGCTTTCATCTTCATTTTCTTTCTATAATTCAGGAAAAAATAGCAAAAAACAGCATTTTGACCCCTATGTTCTATTTTAGTAAGGGCGGATATGTTTTTCAACCAATCAAAAATCCAAGCATTAACTTTTTGCAGGATACCCTAAGGAAGAATCTTACCAAGTTTCATTTGATTTTGAATAGTAGTTTCAGAGAAGATTTTTGAAATAATAACATAAAAAAAAGCCAAAAATGTCAAAAAGGGCAATAACTCAAGAAAATCCGCACACATGTAGCTCTCATCATGCTGAATACTTTCAACCTGCCAGAATTTGCAGTAACCTAATGATTTTTGAGATATTTGCGAAAAACTGTTGTTTGACCCCTATGTTCTATTTTTTAGTAACAGTGGCCATGTTTTTCGACGGATCAAAAATCGAAGCATAAACTTTATGCAGGATACCCTAAGGAACAATCATGCTAAGTTTTATCCAAATCCATTCAGTAGTTTCAGAGGAGAAGATGTTTGAAAAATTGTTAACGACGATAACGGTCGCCAAAGGCCAGGTGAGCTAAAAAATTGTAAAGAACCTCCCACTGATGCTTCCAGTCTGGCCAAGTAGTTCCAGAGAGAACATTTTTTTAATCAACCAATGAGAAACAAGAATTGCCTATGGTGGCCATGGTTTTTGCCCAATTTTGTCCAATAAGGAAAATTTGTAAAGAATCTCCCATAGATACTTTCTGTCAAGTTTCTTTCTATTTGGCCAAGCAGTTCCAGAGAAAAAAATTTTTTTAATCAACCAATGAGAAACAAGAACTGCCCATTGTGGCTATATTTGTACTCCGATCAGGACGAAATGAGGATACTTTATAAAGGACCTCCCATATATGCTTCCTATCAAGTTTCGTTCCATTTGGCCAAGTATTTTCAGAGGAGAAGGTTTTTGAAAACTCAGCCAATCAGAAACAACAATTGCCCATGGTGGCCATGTTTGTTGTCCGATCGGGACTAAATGAGCTATCTTAATAAAGGACATTACATAGATGATTCCTGCCAAATTTAATTCCATTTGGCCCAGCGGTTTCAGAGGAGAAGATTAAAATGTGAAAAGTTAACGGACGGACGACGGAAGGAGGGACAATACTGTATACAAATAAAATGCATAAATTGAAAATTGAAAGACGAGTTCAGGTCACAAGCTTGAATTCAAAATTTTCAAACTTCAATCCATGTGGGCCCCTTGTTTAGAAAATCAAAAATTCTAAAACATTATTGCGATCTACAGGTTGTATCCAACCATTCTATATAGAAATTAAATTTCTAAACCCAAAAGTGAAGGAGGAGTTGATGTCACACGTAAGTGTGATTCACAGACGGACGGAGACAATCGCTAAATCCCCAAACTTTCTTTGAAAGTGCGGGGATAATTATTCCTGCCAAGTTTGGTTATTACTGGCTTTGCAGTTTCAGAGATTATGATTGACTTCAATTCAAAACCGATGTGCCACTAAAGACACCACGTATGCCACCTGATCAACACCAAATGAGGAATGTTTGTAGAGAGATCTCAAAATCATCATTATCCCCTTACTTTTGAAAAAAGTTCGGGGATATAGCGATTGTCTCCGTCGTCACACTTTCTTGTGACATCATCTTGTGACATCAACTCCTCCTTCACTTTTGGGTTTAGGAATTTAATTTCTATATGGAATGGTTGCATACCACCTGTAGATGTGCAATAAGAATCTTGATTTTCTAAAGAAGGGACCCAGAAGGTGTGAACTTCGAAAATTTGGAATTCAAGCTAGTGACCTAAACTCGTCTTTCATTTTTCAATTTACATGCATGCATTTTATTTCTATACAGTACTGTCATGAACCATATGCAGATATGCAATTAGGATTTTGAATTTTTATCTTCTATAAGGGGACCAAAGGGGTCCAATTTCGAAAAACTGTCAATTTAAGCTTGTGACCTAAACTCCTCTTTCATTTTACAATTTATGCATTTTAGTTCTATATGGTGTTGCCATACACTATATGCAGATGTGCAATAAGGTTTCAGAATTTTATTTTTCTAAAATTGGGGCCCAGAAATCTACATACCAAAAATCAGTTCCTTTCACTTTACGGTTTCAGAGAAGAAGTTTTAAATTTCGACCAGTCAGAACATGTAAATGCTCATGGCAGCCATTTTGTTTTGCGGACTAAGATGATTTAAGCAAACTTTGTAAAGGACCTTCCATAGATGCTCCATACCAAAAATCAGTTCATTTGGCTTTACGGTTTCAGAGAAGAAGTTTTAAATTTTGACCAATCAGAACATGTAAACGGTAATGGCGGCCGTTTTGTTTCACGGACTGAGATGCTCCATACAAAAACCAGTTCATTTGGCTTTATGCTTTCGGCGGACAAGAAGTTTTAAATTTGGACCAATCAGAACATGTAAATGCTAATGGTTGTCATTTTGTTTCACGGACCGGGATGATTTATGCACACTTTGTAAAGGACCTTCCTTAGAAGCTACAGGCCAAGTTAAGTTCAGTAGGTCCAGGGTTTTCATAGAAGAAGATGAAACTGTAAAAGTTAACAGATGGACAGATGACGGACGGACGCCAATTGATGATAAAAGCTCACATGGCCTTTGAAGCGCGATAAGTAGGTCAGAGTGACATAATTATGGTGGGTGGCTGTGTTACTCCCCGAGATGCACCCTCACACCAAGTAATATGATTGTAGGTCCCTTGGTATCGGAGAACTGAACTCGAACATAAAACTTAACCTAAGTCAATGAAGTGCAATAGGTAGGTCAGAGTGACATAATTTTGGTGGGAGGCTGTATTACTCCCTGAGATGCACCCTCACACCAAGTAATATGATTGTAGGTCACTTTGTATGTTAAAACTGATTTTTGACATAAATTTTAAAAGCCAGTCAACCGTGTAATATATGTCATGTGACTCCATCTTATGTCACATGGTCAGTCTCTTCAATGTGCACCTATACACAAAAATAAAACTGGCTGTGGATGCGCATGCGGACGTGGACACTGGGGGTAATCCATTAGTCCCCCTCAACTTTGTTGAAGCGAACTAAAAACTATCAATTGAAGCTTGTCACATAAACTCTTCTTTTGTTTTTCAATTTATGCATTTTATTTCAATACAGTATTGTCAAACCACTGACCACTATTGTTTAATTTTCTAAAATTAGAAATTTTCAATTTAAGCTTGTGACCTTAACTTCTCTTTCATTTTATAATTTTTTCATTTTGCCAAAAATTGTCAGTTTAAGCTTGTGAACTAAGGTTTTTTCATTTTTCATTAGGTTTATTGATTTAATTTCTTTATAGAATGACTGCATACTATTTTTGGATGGGAATAAGGTTTTGTATTTTTGACTATAAGTGGCCCAACTACTTACGGGGGTGCAGGGATCACTGTTGATTCCGACAGTACAGATTTGTTGTTCCTTTAAAGTTTGAACAGATTTAGCCTTGTACTTTCAGAGGAGAATATTTTTGAATAATTGCCAATCAGAAAAAAAAATTGCCTCTTGTGGCCATGTGACCAATCAGCTCAAATTTGGGGAAATTTTGTATAGCTTCCATACATCATTCATAAAAAGTTTGGGCATTGGCCCAGCACTTTCAAAATGCAATTTTACATGAAAAAAAATTGATAACTGTAACCTGTGGTTAACAAAAGTCTCCCAAACGAAGGCCACAAAATACAAATACCTTTGATGAATCTATACAAACAAATGAATGCAATATTTTCTTATTCATTTGAGCCCCATATCCTCTGCACCCCTTTTGGACCTCCTTTTAAAAAAAATTCTATCCCGGGTGGGTCTGGGGATATTCACCCCATTCTACATTGCTGAAAACAAAACATTTTTCAAAATGATTCTACAGTAACACCACCTCTACTTAGACCCCCAAAAACAACCTTAAAGACCAACACAGAAAAAGCATACATAACATATCCCATCAAAACATTTGTTTGAACAGAAAAAAAAACTTTTAATACTCTTAAATGCATTTATTTTTTAATTTCAAGTGAATTATATCCCCAATTGAACCCCAAAATATCTTCTGCACCTTTTTTTGGACTCCCATTTAAAAAAAATTTGGGCAGTGTTCTCCATGCCCAGCCTATCCTGGCTGGGTCTGGGGGGGTATACACCCATTTCTAAATTGTTGAAAACAAAGCATTTGTTTCATTTTGAAGTGAATTGTATCCCCTCTTGGGCCCCAATAATTCAGCAGCCATTTTTGGATCCCTTTCAAAAAAAAAATTAGGTAGGGGTTCTCCTAGAGATACATATTGAATATATCCTAAAGTTTAATAAGTTATGAACATGTAGCTGAAAAATATTTTTCCCCATAGGTTTCTATAGTAAACCCCACCTCATTTGGATCCTCCAAATATAACCATAATGGACCCCCAGAAAAAAATTATTATTGATTGCAAATCTAGAGATCCATATTTAACATATCCCTAAGTTTCATAGATTTTGGACTTATGGTATCTCAGAAACGCATCAGAGAAAGAAAGAAAGAAAGAATAATAATAATAACTAGAATTGATAGCTGATGTACATGTCACCCCGAACACTTTTCACGTTATCCGTTACCATGGCAACAGCAGCCATTTTCGAAAATAGTAACCCACTTTAGTCTTCTAGTACACATGAAAAACAATTCCATAAAGTTGAGGTCATTTAGATGAAAAAAAAACAATTTCCAAAAAATACCCCATTTTTTTTGTTTCCATGGCAACAGGCCAAATTTGTCCAACCAATTTCAATTTGTTTGCATTAATTTGTAAAACTTGATGCAAGAAGCAATCCTACTAAGTTTTGAAAGGATTGGTTCAGCAGTACAGAAACAAGAGGCTCACCAGAGCCTGTATCGCTCACCTGGAGTCTGGTTTTCATTGGACAATTAATCAACTATTTGACCAAGTTTGTTGCAATTGGTTCAATTGTTCAGGGAAAATTTGTTGAAGATTTATTTTTCATAAGGTTTAATGTTAAAATATGTTCCCTGATGGTGGTAGTCCTGGCAGGAAGTTGACAAAATTGACCAGGAATAAGGGTGAACCTTAAATAAATGTAACAGAACCCGACCTCAAATTACACAAACCAATAACTCCTAAATAGAATTTGGGATTCCCTTCAAAATTTCAGGGTAGGTAGATCTCAACATGGCAAACATTTTTCAATTTATATTTCACTTCTATCTCAAATAGTTTTGGAGATAAATGCAAAAATGTTAAAATTTTGAAATTTGACAAAAAAAGGACAATAATTCCTAAATGGGTTTTGGGATTTCCTTTAAAATTTCAGGGTATGTAGATCTCAACATGGCAAACATTTTTCGAATTTACATTTCACTTCTATCTCAAATAGTTTTGGAGATAAATGACGAAAAATGTTAAATTATGAAAATTTTATGAAAAAGGGCAATAACTCCTAAATGGGTTTTAGGATTTCCTTCAAAATTTCAGGTTAGGTAGATCTTGTCATGCTGATCAATTTTATCGTCAGATTTTTGATATCTGTAACGGTTTTTAAGTTATAAGCCAAAAACAACACGTGCACCCCTATATTCTATTTTTAGCTACGACAGCCATGTTTTATGTCAGATTAAAATAAATTGAAGATCGTTTGTAGAGGACATGTCATAGATCATTCCTAATAAAGTTTCAAACCAATCGGCCAAGCGGTTTCAGAGGAGAAGATTTTTGAATAAAAAAATTTTGAAAATTTGACGAAAAAGGGCAACAACTCCTAAATGGGTTTTGGAATTTCCTTCAAAATTTCAGGGTAGGTAGATCTTGTCATGCTGATCAATTTTACCCCATGTCAGATTTCGATATCTGTAACGGTTTTTGAGTTATTAGCAAAAAACAGCAATTTACCCCTATGTTCTATTTTTAGTAACAGCGGCCATGTTTTTCGACGAATCAAAAATCCCCACATCAGTTCTATGCAGGGTACCCCAAGGAACATTCATACCAAGTTTGGTTCTAATTAGTCAAGTAGTTTCAGAGGAGAAGATTTTTGAAATAATAACATAAAAAAAAGCCAAAAATGTCAAAAAAGGGCAATAACTCTAACATCAGTTGACAGATTTTCACGAAAATCAGCATACAGGTAGCTCTCATCATGCTGAACACTTTCAACCTGCCAGAATTTGCCATAACCTAATGATTTTTGAGATATTTGCGAAAAACTGTTGTTTGACCCCTATGTTCTATTTTTAGTAACAGTGGCCATGTTTTTCAACGGATCAAAAATCGAAGCATAAACTTTGTGCAGGATACCCTAAGGAACAATCATGCTAAGTTTTATCCAAATCCATTCAGTAGTTTCAGAGGAGAAGATTTTTGAAATAATAATATAAAAAAAAAGCCAAAAATGTCAAAAAAGGGCAATAACTCTAACATCAGTATACAGATTTTCAAGAAAATCAGCACTCAGGTAGCTCTCATCATGCTGAACACTTTCAACCTGCCAGAGTTTGCCTTAACCTAATGATTTTTTAGATACTTGCGAAAAACTGTTGTTTGACCCCTATGTTCTATTTTTAGTAACAGTGGCCATGTTTTCCGCCGGATCAAAAATCGAAGCATAAACTTTGTGCAGGATATCCTAAGGAACAATCATGCTAAGTTTTATCCAAATCCATTCAGTAGTTTCAGAGGAGAAGATTTTTGAAATAATAACATAGAAAAAGCCAAAAATGTCAAAAAAGGGCAATAACTCTAACATCAGTTGACAGATTTTCACGAAAATAAGCACACAGGTAACTCTCATCATGCTGAACACTTTCAACCTGCCAGAATTTGCCATAACCTAATGATTTTTGAGATATTTGCGAAAAACTGTTGTTTGACCCCTATGTTCTATTTTTAGTAACAGTGGCCATGTTTTTCGATGGATCAAAAATCGAAGCATAAACTTTGTGCAGGATACCCTAAGGAACAATCATGCTAAGTTTTATCCAAATCCATTCAGTAGTTTCAGAGGAGAAGATTTTTGAAATAATAACATAAAAAAAAAGCCAAAAATGTCAAAAAAAGGGTGATAACTCTGAAATGAGTGGTTGGATCTTCTTCAAAATTTCAGGGCAGGTAGATCTTGAGGTGCTGATCACTTTTACCCTATGCCAGAATTTTGATATCTGTGACCGTTTCTGACTTATTTGCAAAAAACTGCGATTTACCCCTATGTTCTATTTTTAGCCATGACGGCCATGTTTTTATACGAATCAAAAATCCAAACAATAGATTTGTAGCACCCATACCAATTAATAACTGTACCAAGTTTGGTTGCAGTTGGACTTATGGTGTTGGAGGAGTTAACGTTTGAAAAAGTTAACGGACGACGGACGGACGGACGACGGACGGACGGACGACGGACGCCAAGTGATAGCAATAGCTCACATGACCCTTCGGGTCAGGTGAGCTAAAAACTGCAATTTAACAAATTTTCACACTTTATCCGTTACCATGGCAAAGGGGGCCATTTTGAAAATTCCAAACTTCAAAAGCATATCTACACAAAGCGGTTATTGTTTCTGTGAAATCTCATTACAAAGGGTCCAACCTTTCTGAGAACTTAGCTGGACAAAAATCATTGGAAGAAAAAAAATAATAATTAGAGGCTCTCTAGAGCCTGTATCGCTCACCTGGATTTAACTTTTCACCTTGAGCAGGGCTAAAAAGTTAAATGTTGCAGTCAATTTAGCTGGTTTTTCTATAGGGTCCTATATTAATATTAGTTTGGCTGTGGTGGCCATATTGGTTGACAATCTGTGTGATCGGACATAATTCTGAACAAGAGGCTCTCAAGAGCCTGAATCGCTCACCTGGCAAACAATGCGCTATAAACTAAATCTCATCATCACCATTCACTAAGGATACCATGTTTACTTTAAAAACCAAATATTGTTGAAATCCGAGCAAGTGTAAAAAATGGCGGGAAAATGGCAGCCATTTTAAAAATGACCCTCCAAAACAAACTTTCATCATCACCATTCTATTCGGGATACCATGTTTACCTTGAAAGTAGCTTTCATCTTCATTTTCTTTCTATAATTCAGGAAAAAACAGCATTTTGACCCCTATGTTCTATTTTTAGTAAGGGCTGACATGTTTTTCGACCAATCGAAAATCGAAGCATTAACTTTTTGCAGGATACCCTAAGGAACAATCTTACCAAGTTTCATTTCATTTTGAATAGTAGTTTCAGAGAAGAAGATTTTTGAAACAATAACATAAAAAAAAGCCAAAAATGTCAAAAAAAGGCAATAACTCTAACATCAGTTGACAGATTTTCACGAAAATCAGCACACAGGTAGCTCTCATTATGCTGAACACTTTCAACCTGCCAGAATTTGCCGTAACCTAATGATTTTTGAGATATTTGCGCAAAACTGTTGTTTAACCCCTATGTTCTATTTTTAGTAACAGTGGCCATGTTTTTCGACGGATCAAAAATCGAAGCATAAACTTTGTGCAGGATATCCTAAGGAACAATCTTACCAAGTTTCATTTGATTTTGAATAGTAGTTTCAGAGAAGAAGATTTTTGAAACAATAACATAAAAAAAAGCCAAAAATGTCAAAAAAGGGCAATAACTCTAACATCAGTTGACAGATTTTCACGAAAATCAGCACACAGGTAGCTCTCATCATGCTGAACACTTTCAACCTGCCAGAATTTGCCGTAACCTAATGATTTTTGAGATATTTGCGCAAAACTGTTGTTTGACCCCTATGTTCTATTTTTAGTAACAGTGGCCATGTTTTTCGACGGATCAAAAATCGAAGCATAAACTTTGTGCAGGATACCCTAAGGAACAATCTTATTAAGTTTCATTTGATTTTGAATAGTAGTTTCAGAGAAGAAGATTTTTGAAATAATAACATAAAAAAAAGCCAAAAATGTCAAACAAGAGGCTCTCAAGAGCCTGAATCGCTCACCTGGCAAACAATGCACTATAAACTAAATCTCATCATCACCATACACTAAGGATACCATGTTTACTTTAAAAACGAAATATTGTTGAAATCCGAGCAAGTGTAAAAAATGGTGGGAAAGTGGCAGCCATTTTAAAAATGGCCGTCCAAAACAAACTTTCATCATCACCATTCAACTTGAGATACCATGTTTACCTTGAAAGTAGCTTTCGTCTTCATTTTCTTTCTATAATTCAGGAAAAAATAAGCAAAAACAGCATTTTGACCCCTATGTTCTATTTTTAGTAAGGGCAGACATGTTTTTTGACTAATCAAAAATCCAAGCATTAACTTTTTGCAGGATACCCTAAGGAACAATCTTACCAAGTTTCATTTGATTTCGAATAGTAGTTTCAGAGAAGAAGATTTTTGAAATAATAACATAAAAAAAAGCCAAAAAATGTCAAAAAAGGGCAATAACTCTAACATCAGTTGACAGATTTTCACGCAAATCAGCACACAGGTAGCTCTCATCATGCTAAACACTTTCAACTTGCCAGAATTTGCCGTAACCTAATGATTTTTGAGATATTTGCGAAGAACTGTTGTTTGACCCCTATGTTCTATTTTTAGTAACAGTGGCCATGTTTTTCGACGGATCAAAAATCGAAGCATAAACTTTTTGCAGGATACCCTAAGGAACAATCTTACCAAGTTTCATTTGATTTTGAATATCAGTTTCAGAGAAGAAGATTTTTGAAATAATAAAATAAAAACAAGAGGCTCACCAGAGCCTGTATCGCTCACCTGGAGTCTGGTTTTCATTGGACAATTAATCAACTATTTGACCAAGTTTGTTGCAATTGGTTCAATTGTTCAGGGAAAATTTGTTGAAGATTTATTTTTCATAAGGTTTAATGTTAAAATATGTTCCCTGATGGTGGTAGTCCTGGCAGGAAGTTGACAAAATTGACCAGGAATAAGGGTGAACCTTAAATAAATGTAACAGAACCCGACCTCAAATTACACAAACCAATAACTCCTAAATAGAATTTGGGATTCCCTTCAAAATTTCAGGGTAGGTAGATCTCAACATGGCAAACATTTTTCAATTTACATTTCACTTCTATCTCAAATAGTTTTGGAGATAAATGCAAAAATGTTAAAATTTTAAAAATTTGACAAAAAAGGGCAATAACTCCTAAATGGGTTTTGGGATTTCCTTTAAAATTTCAGGGTATGTAGATCTCAACATGGCAAACACTTTTCAAATTTACATTTCACTTCTATCTCAAATAGTTTTGGAGATAAATGACGAAAAATGTTAAATTATGAAAATTTGACGAAAAAAGGACAATAACTCCTAAATGGGTTTTGGAATTTCCTTCAGAATTTCAGGGTAGGTAGATCTTGTCATGCTGATCAAATTTACCCCATGTCAGATTTTCGATATCTGTAACGTTTTTTGAGTTATTAGCAAAAAACAGCAATTTACCCCTATGTTCTATTTTTAGTAACAGCGGCCATGTTTTTCGACGAATCAAAAATCCCCACATCAGTTCTATGCAGGGTACACTAAGCAACAACCTTACCAAGTTTCATATGATTTTGAATAGTAGTTTCAGAGAAGAAGATTTTTGAAATAATAACATAAAAAAAAGCCAAAAATGTGAAAAAAGGGCAATAACTCCTAAATGGGTTTCGGAATTTCCTTCAAAATTTCAGGGTAGGTAGATCTTGTCATGCTGATCAATTTTACCCCATGTCAGATTTTCGATATCTGTAACGGTTTTTGAGTTATTAGCAAAAAACAGCAATTTACCCCTATGTTCTATTTATAGTAACGACAGCCATGTTTTTCGACATTTCAAAAATTTTAAACGATAGAAATTTTCCAGATGCCCTAAAGAACAATTCTGCAAAGTTAGGTTGAAGTCGGTCCAGTAGTTTAGGACGAGTTAACATTTGAAAAAGTTTACAGACGACGACGACGACGACGACGGACGCCAAGTGATGGCAATAGCTCACATGGCCTATGGCCAGGTGAGCTAAAAATGGCGTGAAAATGGCAGCCATTTTAAAAATGGCCGTCCAAAACAAACTTTCATCATCACCATTCAACTCGGGATACCATGTTTGCCTTGAAAGTAGCTTTCATCTTCATTTTATTTCTATAATTCAGGAAAGAATAGCAAAAAACAGCATTTTGACCCCTATGTTCTATTTTTAGTAAGGGCGGACATGTTTTTTGACCAATCAAAAATCCAAGCATTAACTTTTTGCAGAATACCCTAAGGAACAATCTTACCAAGTTTCATTTGATTTTGAATAGTAGTTTTAGAGAAGAAGATTTTTGAAATAATAACATAAAAAAAAGCCAAAAATGTCAAAAAAGGGCAATAACTCTAACATCAGTTGACAGATTTTCACAAAAATCAGCACGCAGGTAGCTCTCATCATGCTGAACACTTTCAACCTGCAGAATTTGGCGTAACCTAATGATTTTTGAGATATTTGCGAAAAACTGTTGTTTGACCCCTATGTTCTATTTTTAGTAACAGTGGCCATGTTTTTCGACGGATCAAAAATCGAAGCATAAATTTTGTGCAGGATACCCTAAGGAACAATCATGCTAAGTTTTATCCAAATCCATTCAGTAGTTTCAGAGGAGAAGATTTTTGAAACAATAACATAAAAAAAAGCCAAAAATGTCAAAAAAGGGCAATAACTCTAACATCAGTTTACAGATTTTCAAGAAAATCAGCACTCAGGTAGCTCTCATCATGCTGAACACTTTCAACCTGCTAGAGTTTGCCTTAACCTAATGATTTTTTAGATACTTGCGAAAAACTGTTGTTTGACCTCTATGTTCTATTTTTAGTAACAGTGGCCATGTTTTTCGACGGATCAAAAATCGAAGAATAAAATTTGTGCAGGATATCCTAAGGAACAATCATGCTAAGTTTTATCCAAATCCATTCAGTAGTTTCAGAGGAGAAGATTTTTGAAATAATAACATAAAAAAAAGCCAAAAATGTCAAAAAAGGGCAATAACTCTAACATCAGTTGACAGATTTTCACGAAAATAAGCACACAGGTAGCTCTCATCATGCTGAACACTTTCAACCTGCCAGAATTTGCCATAAACTAATGATTTTTGAGATATTTGCGAAAAACTGTTGTTTGACCCCTATGTTCTATTTTTAGTAACAGTGGCCATGTTTTTCGATGGATCAAAAATCGAAGCATAAACTTTGTGCAGGATACCCTAAGGAACAATCATGCTAAGTTTTATCCAAATCCATTCAGTAGTTTCAGAGGAGAAGATTTTTGAAATAATAACATAAAACAAGAGGCTCACCAGAGCCTGTATCGCTCACCTGGAGTCTGGTTTTCATTGGACAATTAATCAACTATTTGACCAAGTTTGTTGCAATTGGTTCAATTGTTCAGGGTTGATTTATTTTTCATAAGGTTTAATGTTAAAATATGTTCCCTGATGGTGGTAGTCCTGGTTGGAGTGCTGACATGCATGTCCATTTAAATTGTCCCCCCCCACAATTTCTTATTTACCCCCCTAAATTTTTTTTCACCCCCCTTCCCTTTTTCCAAAAAAAAATTCTTTCCCTCAAGATATGGTCATAATCCCTATTCAAATTTCTCATCAAGTTTGCAAACATAATTACCCATTTAAATACATCATAAAAATCTTAAAATAGAAAATGACATATATGGCTAAAATTAATATTAATTAATAGTAACCCCAAGACAATCTACATTTCTTTATACATAATTTACAAGCAGTGTAAGGGAGGTAATCAAATCAAGTAAAAAATGGCGGGGAAAATGGCAGCCATTTTAAAAATGGCCCTCCAAAACAAACTTTCATCATCACCATTCAACTCGGGATACCATGTTTACCTTGAAAGTAGCTTTCATCTTCATTTTCTTTCTATAATTCAGGAAAAAATAGCAAAAAACAGCATTTTGACCCATATGTTCTATTTTTAGTAAGGGCGGACACGTTTTTCGACCAATCAAAAATCCAAGCATTGACTTTTTGCAGGATACCCTAAGGAACAATCTTACCAAGTTTCATTTCATTTTGAATAGTAGTTTCAGAGAAGAAGATTTTTGAAACAATAACATAAAAAAAAGCCAAAAATGTCAAAAAAGGGAAATAACTCTAACATCAGTTGACAGATTTTCACGAACATCAGCACACAGGTAGCTCTCATCATGCTGAACACTTTCAACCTGCAGAATTTGCCCTAACCTAATGATTTTTTAGGATATTTGCGAAAAACTGTTGTTTGACCCCTATGTTCTATTTTTAGTAACAGTGGCCATGTTTTTCGACGGATCAAAAATCGAAGCATAAACTTTGTGCAGGATACCCTAAGGATCAATTTTACCAACTTTCATTTTATTTTGAATAGTAGTTTCAGAGAAGAAGATTTTTGAAATTAAAAAGTGCAAAATTTGGAAAAAATGCAGAAAAAGGGCAATAACTCCTACATGGGTCGTTGGATCTTCTTCAAAATTTCAGGGCAGGTAGATCTTGAGGTGCTGAACACTTTTACCCTATGCCAGAATTTTGATATCTGTGACCCTTTCTGACTTATTTGCAAAAAACTGCGATTTACCCCTATGTTCTATTTTTAGCAACAGTGGCCATGTTTTTCGACGGATCAAAAATCGAAGCATAAACTTTGTGCAGGATACCCAAAGGAACAATCATGCTAAGTTTTATCCAAATCCATTCAGTAGTTTCAGAGGAGAAGATTTTTGAAATAATAACATAAAAAAACTGTTGTTTGACCCCTATGTTCTATTTTTAGCAACAGTGGCCATGTTTTTTGACGGATCAAAAATCGAAGCATAAACTTTGTGCAGGATACCCTAAGGAACAATCATGCTAAGTTTTATCCAAATCCATTCAGTAGTTTCAGAGGAGAAGATTTTTGAAATAATAACATAAAAAAAAGCCAAAAATGTCAAAAAAAGGGCAATAACTCCTACATGGGTCGTTGGATCTTCTTCAAAATTTCAGGGCAGGTAGATCTTGAGGTGCTGAACACTTTTACCCTATGCCAGAATTTTGATATCTGTGACCGTTTCTGACTTATTTGCAAAAAACTGCGATTTACCCCTATGTTCTATTTTTAGCCATGACGGCCATGTTTTTATACGAATCAAAAATCCAAACAATAGATTTGTAGCACCCATACCAATTAATAACTGTACCAAGTTTGGTTGCAGTTGGACTTATGGTGTTGGAGGAGTTAACGTTTGAAAAAGTTAACGGACGACGGACGGACGGACGGACGACGGACGGACGGACGACGGACGCCAAGTGATGGCAATAGCTCACATGACCCTTCGGGTCAGGTGAGCTAAAAAAGCCAAAAATGTCAAAAAAAAGGGTGATAACTCTGAAATGAGTGGTTGGATCTTCTTCAAAATTTCAGGGCAGGTAGATCTTGAGGTGCTGAACACTTTTACCCTATGCCAGAATTTTGATATCTGTTATGGTTTTTGAGTTATTTGCAAAAAACTGCAATTTACCCCTATGTTCTATTTTTAGCCATGACGGCCATGTTTTTTTACGAATCAAAAATCCAAACGATAGATTTGTAGCACCCATACCAATTAATAACTGTACCAAGTTTGGTTGCAGTTGGACTTATGGTGTTGGAGGAGTTAACGTTTGAAAAAGTTAACGGACGACGGACGGACGGACGGACGACGGACGGACGACGGACGGACGACGGACGCCAAGTGATGGCAATAGCTCACATGACCCTTCGGGTCAGGTGAGCTAAAAACTGTTGTTTGACCCCTATGTTCTATTTTTAGCAACAGTGGCCATGTTTTTCGACGGATCAACAATCGAAGCATAAACTTTGTGCAGGATACCCTAAGGAACAATCATGCTAAGTTTTATCCAAATCCATTCAGTAGTTTCAGAGGAGAAGATTTTTGAAATAATAACATAAAAAAAAGCCAAAAATGTCAAAAAAAAGGGCAATAACTCCTACATGGGTCGTTGGATCTTCTTCAAAATTTCAGGGCATTTAGATCTTGAGGTGCTGAACACTTTTACCCTATGCCAGAATTTTGATATCTGTTATGGTTTTTGAGTTATTTGCAAAAAACTGCGATTTACCCCTATGTTCTATTTTTAGCGATGGCGGCCATGTTTTTTTACGAATCAAAAATCCAAACGATAGTTTTGTAGTACATATACCAATAAACAACTGTACGAAGTTTGGTTGCAGTTGGTCTTATGGTGTCAGAGGAGTTAACGTTTGAAAAAGTTTACGGACGGACGACGGACGACGTACGACGGACGACGGACGGACGACGGACGCCAAGTGATGGCAATAGCTCACATGACCCTTCGGGTCAGGTGAGCTAAAAAGGGCAATAATTCTAACATCAGTTGACAGATTTTCACGAAAATCAGCACACAGGTAATTCTCATCATGCTGAACACTTTCAACTTGCCAGAATTTGCCGTAACCTAATGATTTTTGAGATATTTGCGAAAAACTGTTGTTTGACCCCTATGTTCTATTTTTAGTAACAGTGGCCATGTTTTTCGACGGATCAAAAATCGAAGCATAAACTTTGTGCAGGATACCCTAAGGAACAATCTTACCAAGTTTCATTGGATTTTGAATAGTAGTTTTAGAGAAGAAGATTTTTGAAATAATAACATAAAAAAAAGCCAAAAATGTCAAATAACTCCTAAAAGGAACGAACCTACAACTTCGATCCTGTTACAAATTTTGTAGATCTTTGTGTGCCTAACAATATGAAATTTAAATTTTTCAAATTTCCTTTATAGTATCCAAGATATTGAGCTTAATAAGTGCAAAATTTGGAAAAAATGCAGAAAAAGGGCAATAACTCCTACATGGGTCGTTGGATCTTCTTCAAAATTTCAGGGCAGGTAGATCTCGAGGTGCTGATCACTTTTACCCTATGCCAGAATTTTGATATCTGTGACCGTTTCTGACTTATTTGCAAAAAACTGCGATTTACCCCTATGTTCTATTTTTAGCCATGACGGCCATGTTTTTATACGAATCAAAAATCCAAACAATAGATTTGTAGCACCCATACCAATTAATAACTGTACCAAGTTTGGTTGCAGTTGGACTTATGGTGTTGGAGGAGTTAACGTTTGAAAAAGTTAACGGACGGACGGACGACGGACGGACGACGGACGCCAAGTGATAGCAATAGCTCACATGACCCTTCGGGTCAGGTGAGCTAAAAAGGACCATCTAAGGACCCATGCTGCCAAGTTTAGTTCCAATTGGCTAAGTAGTTTCAGATGAGAAGATTTTTTAGTTAATTTCCAACAGGGTCCTATGTAAAACTAAGTTCGGTTGTGGCAGCCATCTTGGTGGACAGTCCGGGTTATCGGACAAATTAATGAAAGAGGACCATCTAAGGACCATTGCTACCAAGTCTAGTTCTAATTGGCTAAGTGGTTTCAGACAAGAAGATTTTTCAATGAACTTTCCCATAGGGCCCTAAGTTAAACTAAGTTGGGCTGTGGTTGGTTAAAAGTCCGGGTCATCGGACATAATTCTGACAGAAAACCTCCTAAGGACCATTACTGTCAAGTTTTGTTCCAATTGGCCTTGTAGTTTCATAGAAGAAGATTTTTGAAATTCATCCCCCCCCCCTTTTTTCTATTTTTAATAAGAGCAGCCATGTCAGTTGGAAGAAGGAGAAGATTTTTAAAGGAAAGTTTACGCCGGATGCCATCTTTAATGGGGAAAAACACCTATAAGGGGTCAATTGACGATTTTGGTAATGTTGACTCATTTGTAGATCTTACTTTGTTGAACATATTTGCTGTATACACTTTGTCTTTATCCATAATAATATTCAAGCTAAATAACCTAAAACTGCAAAATTGCCTTAAAATTAACAATTGAGGGGCAATAACCCAAAAATTGGTTAACCGATTCGTCATCTGATAATTTCATGGCTGGTAGATCTTGACCTATTGAACACTTTTACCCCACCAGTTTTGCTCTAAATGCTTTGGTTTTTGAGATATATCCAAAAACTGCATTTTACCCCTATGTTCTATTTTTAGCCATGGCAGCCATGTTTCTCGACGGACAAGAAAATAAAACATAAAGTTCAATCTAGATACCAAAAGGATCATTCACACTAAGCATGGCTGTAATTGGTTCAGTGGTTTCAGAGGAGAAGATCTTTGAAAAAGTTTACGACGGACGACGGACAAACGACGGACGCCAAGTGATGGCAAAAGCTCACATGTCCTTTAAGGACAGGTGAGCTAAAAAGCAAAGAAACGGAACAATAACAATATGTCATCCCGACTACGTCTGGGGGCGACATAACTAGAATTGCAATTGCGAGCAATAGCAGATGTCCCCCTGGCAGCTATTTTGATGGTTGCCCTAAAACTTGTATAGAAACTTGTGCACATGTTAAAGGTCCTTACTGTAAAGTTTTAAATAATTTTGGCGTAAAATTCTGAATCTTGAAAATTTTACCTTTTTCTGTTTCCAAGACAATGGCAGCCATTTTGCAAATTTTGGGGAAACACTTACACATCCATTTTATGCAGTTTGAAATACCTTTGGAGCGCAAAATCAAATTTTACCAAAAATCAACCCTTTTTTGTTTCCACGGCAACAGTGAAAAAGTTTGTCCAACCGATTCCAATTTTTTTGCAGAAATCAGTTTGACTTGATGCAAGGAATAATCCTTCAAAGTTTCAAAAAGATTGAATGGGCAGATACTGAGAAAAATAAAATCTAAGTTTTCCAAAAATGTTCATACTTTTTCTGTTCTCATGGCAACGTCAGCCATTTTGAAAATTTTTAATGTTACATGCACTAGACTTGGTGATTATCATTACTGTGAAGTTTCATAAAGATTGTTCCAGCCATCTCTGAGAACTCGTCCAGACAAAATTAGGTGGAAGAATAAGAAAAATTAAAAAAAACAAAGAAACAGAACAATAACAATATGTCGTCCCGACTACGTCTGGGGGCGACATAATAATAAGAAACGGGGCAAAAACAAGAAGTCTCCAAACTTCGTTTGGAAGACTTAACTATGTGCCACTGTTGCCAATCAGTCAATATGAAATGAGGAAACTTTGCACAGTACTTTCTAGTAATGATTCCTATAAAGTTCCAAGACATTTGGCCTTGTAGTTTCATAGGATGGATGGATGAATTGTTGATTAATGTCCAGTGGCAATATTTTAATGCACATGTTGTTATGATATGAATACGAACCCTGCTTTGTACTAGACCGAAATGCTTAGGCGGATTTTTAACATGCTAGCTCATGAGATAACAGTCCCTAGAAAGACACATCACCCCATCAGGAAACATTATACTGACTCCAATCCAACCAGTTCTTAGCTCTTACTGCTAGATGCTGAATACAAATGTCATTGGGATCGAACCCGCAACCTTCCGCACACGAGGCGAGCTCGCTACCACCAGGCCAAGGAGGTGGTTTAGTTTCAAGATTTTTAACTGAAACCTGGCCAATCAGAAACACGAATTGGCTTTGGCATCAATACTTATTGCTAGTTGACCAATCGGTACCAAATGAGGAAATTTTGTATAAGACCTTCCAGACATCATTCCTTCAAACTCTGGTTTGAATTGGCAAAGCAGTTTAACAGAAGATTAAAATTTGAAATGCAAATAACAGACTATAGACACGTACTGAAGGCTATACATGTAGCTTAAATGGCTTTCAGTCAGGTGAGCTAAAAATGGTGAATGTTGTAATCTTTGATAGATTTTCATCTATTTCATGGTAATTTTCAAATCAAGCAAGTTCACATTTTTCTAAAGCTAAAGCTCTTAAGCTGTTATAGATATGGGATGTGACATGAAAAGCTATACATGATATTCTCTATGAATTTACAGCATTGTTTGTGGTGAGTGAAAATTATCAACCATTGCAGTTTTGCTAAATGTGAAACATTTCAGCCATAATACCTACCTAATAACGGCATCAAATAATTTTTCATCATTATGATACCATTTTATTATATGTAATAGATCTTTCTGCAAAATCTGTGCATTTCCCAGTTCTCTTCTTATGTCAAATGAATCATCTTCACGTTTCAGGAATCTGATGAGATCTTTTATACCCTCTAAAAATTTACAAACTGTATTAAAAAAATATCTTTCTCTAACAAGTCAGTAACCGACTGGTTCAAAATCTGCGCCTGTATCACTCACCAGATATTTTGTACATCTATGCATTTGTTTTTATCATGCATGTTATATTGTGACCAGTGATGGGAATTGGAAAAAATTTGGTTATCGATCATCACATGAAAAATAATTAAGTTTGTTTATGACTCAAAACAGACACTTACCTTCTTTCCATCCGAACATTTCAATGAAACAATTTGCTAAATGTGTATATAAAAAAAAATTCCTGTCTTGCACAAATAGGTAAACTGTAGGAGATTTTTTGTTCACAAACTTACACATCTATTGTATATGTGAAAATGTCAATTTCCATGTTTTTGCTATGGGAAACCCCAAAAATCATCCAATAAGAAAACCATTTATATCTTTCAAACTACAAATGGTTGTCTACTATTATGTCAAGTTTTGTTTCATTCCAATTTAAATTGTAGAAGAGGAGATTTTGCGTTCACAAACTTCCATATATAGTAATGGCAAAGTCCATATTTTGCTATGGGAAACCCCAAAATTTGATCTGATAAAAAAAAGTTTTGTGTCTTGCCCAAGTAAATTTGGTATGCAGCATTTCTGTCATGATTTTGCATTCACAAACTTCCCTATTTACACTAGTCGAAATTAGGTAGCTCAAACTCGGATCACTCGAACACTCACTAATGGGTATAACTCTTATAAAAGTCCCATAAATTTTTCCTTTATTTTCATTTTAAAAAAATTCTGTGTTTCTTGAGCACTAAATGGAAAAGTGTGAACATTACCTGCTACTTACAGGGGTGCGTCTTACAATCACAGATGTGTTAAATATAGATTAGTTTAACAGGTAAATGTTTACAGTTCAATGTATACATGTACTAAATATGTTAAGATTAATGTTAATTAGTGATTAACCTCCTTAATATTAAATTTAAAAATGATTGACAGGTATGGCACTGGAAATTTTCTGTATTGGAACAAACTTGCATAACTCAATCTACCGATGATTCGAACAGATTGGAGATCCAGCTATCAAATATTTACTGTATTGTAATGGAAAAGTTCATGTTTTTACTGTGAGAAACCCAAAAAATCAATCAGATCAGGAAAATCTTTATATTCTGCATAGTACACATGTATGTAGCAATTCTGTCAAGTTTATTTTCATTCCAGTGTAAAATTTCAGATAAAATGTATTTTGCAATAACAAAAAATTCCCCATAGGTCATAATTATTTAATAATCAGAAAATCCATGTTTTATCCTAACTAGAGTCTTCCAGGAACCTGTCTTGCTCACCTCAATTCAACATCCATAAAAGCAGTAAATGAATGGCTACTTGGTTGATGATTCGGATTAATGGACAGTTTTTTTTTATACTGGATCATACCGAAATTTGTTTTAAATGGAACAAGTTCACAGAAAGAAGATTTGAAGATTTTAAGAAGTGCAATTTCTAATCTGACTGGATGTTATTATGTTATGCTGTGGTGGCCATCACAGATGACAGTCATACACTGTAGGATAACTATCTAAAAGACATTACTGCCAAGTATGTTTGCCTAACAGACTTGTGTAGATTTTTAAGTGGATTGTCTAAGATAGGTCCTATGTTTAAGTAATCCGCCTTAGTTGCCATTTTTGTCTGCTTTTCATGTTACAATTTTGAAAGAAGGCCTCCAGTGGACCATTGCTGCAAACTTGGTCCCAACAGGCTCAGTAATTTCATACAGAGAAGTCTTTAAAAACAATTTTCTAATAAGGACCTAAAACAAGTTTTGGTTGACAGACCCAGGTCATTAGATATAATTCTGAAAGAGAACCATTGACCTATATATCAATTTAAGCACTTCAGTCCAACATGTAGTAAATACTTCCACACTGTTTAATGAAAGCCATAAAAATGTTATGGGTCTAGGGTACCTTCTTGTTGATCCAATGACACCAATAGAAGAACAACAACAATAATAATAATAATAATTGATTTCAAGAAGTTAGCACAGTTAGTACAAACTAACTCTTAGTATTTCGCACTGAGCTTGGCAGACTGTTCCATAGAAAAGGCCCAGTGTACATGTAGCTGAATGACTTTAAACATTTCAGTTTTCAATTTTGGGACATATAAATTACCATTTACAATATTTCTTAAATTAGATGGATTGCTTTCTGAAAAATACCGGTACTTAATTCTATCAGTCATTATTTAAATATTTGAAGGTGAAGGTACATTTATGGTATGCAATTCTGTTTTCAACCATCATCCATCCCAGTTCTTTTATTAAGGGAGCTGATGGAGCAAGAAAATCAGCATCAAGAAAAAGCCTTGCTGCCCTTTTTTGCAGTTTTATAACATGGTTGAGACTATCAATACTGCAGTTTCCCCAAACAATTATACTATAGAATATAGCCAGTGTAAAAAAGCTTTCTTGAATCAAGATTTAAAAACTCTTTTTATAGGAGGTAGATCCACCTAAAAACTTTTGAGCATATTTGATCAATTTGATGTGTCTAATCTAAGTTGGTGTTAACTTTTACTCCCAACAATTTTTCACAAATAGAATTTTGCAAAATTTCTTAATTTATTGTTAAGACAGAATTGACAGTCTGCAACAAAAAAATTTTTTCTGGTTTCGATTACCACACATTTTGTCTTCCATCATACTAGAAAATGAAAATCTCATTATCATGAATAGCTGATATGTCCTTTTAAAGAGTTTGTTGTTCGTAAGAAGAATTTCCACTTTTAATTCTAAAATTATTATAGTTTTGTCATTATACACTATATGTACTTACCAAGACAGTCAGGTTCCTTGATGTATTTACTTCCTTCAATATATCCTAAAGAACTACAAGTTGCTTGTAATTCCACATGCATCACCATAATATATCTTGAACAAAATAAAAACAAATTAAATCATTTTAAAGAAACAAACTTATCAATGAAAGAATTTCCAAAATAGAACAGGAACAAAACTTTTTCTCCAGGGGCCAGCCCTGACCCAGCTGAAAATTAAGGGACCTCCAACAGATGCTTACTGTCAACGTTTTTCCATTTGGCCAAGTAGTTTCAGAGAAAAAAATAGTTTTATATCAGCCAATCAGAAAAAAGTACTGCCCATGGCCGCCATATTTGTAGACTGATCATGACCAAATGAGGAATCTTTCTAAAGAACCCCCCACAGATGCTTCCTGTCAAGTTTCGTTGCATTTGGCAAAGGGATTTCAGAGGAGATTTTTTAATATCAGCCAATCAGAAGCTAGAACTGTCCTGAAAGGGACTAATACCCCACGCAGGAACATGTCTGTTTTGAAGCCTACACAAAGTTCAAATCATCATATTTTTCAAACTACTCGCCCAAACAGAAAATCCTGATAATATGCACATCTCCATATAGTGATCTAACACTCCATTAAGTTTCATGAGAATCATACAAGTAATGTAGGAGGAGTTGCGGACAACACATGGAACAAATTTTGTTTAAAAACATTTCATGTCCAAACAGAAATTGCTGACAATATGCACATGTCAATATAGTGATCTAACACTCCATTAAGTTTCATGAGAATCATGCAAATTCCATTTGGGCAAGCAGGTTCAGAGAGGAAGATTTTTGAAAACTTAGTCAATGAGAAACAACAATTGCCCATGGCGGCCATGTTTTTTGCCAGATCAAGATGAAATGAGGAAAATTTGTAGAGGACCTCACAAACATCATTCTTGTAAAGATTAGTTCCAATTGGCCATGTGGTTTCAGAGAAGATCTTAAAGGAAAAGTTTACGCTTGATGACGACGACGGATGCCAAGTGATGGCAATGATTGTCGGCTTCCCCTAACCCAACCGGTCAAATTTTACTGCCAGGTCATCACTTTTTTTCCAGGAAGATAAAAAAAAATTAAACAAAAAAAGTCCTGCCAACAGCTTTTTTGAAATTTATTTTTGTGTCATTTCTTTATCCACATTTCGCGATGCAAAGCATGCTTTAACAGTTGTCAGAGGTTTGCAGGAACGAACGTGGATATAAACTCCTGACTTTGGAGGATGATGTGCTGAGTGCCTGTGTTTTGGTAGTTCAATTAAGAAAATATTCTCCCCATATACATGTATCAGAGGATGTAAGAATATGCAAAATTTTTTGCATACCAATAGCCTTTACGATATCTTTACTAATCTTCACGGGAAGAGTAGCTTAAAGACATTATCATTTAACAAATTCCCTTTTAATGTTTGTTTTTGTCAGTTTATATTCTTAGTACATGTATGTTGCATGAATCTTAAATTTATTTAACAAGACTAGGAAAAAACATCAATACAAGGAACAGACAGGAAAACAATTTATGTCTGACACCAAAGTATAAGAATGGATAAATCCATGGACAGAAACAAAGACCAGAAAACAAACTACAATACATACAACATGAACAACCAAATAAGAACAACATATAAGAACTGAAAGTTGAATCAACAACACTTGCTTGATTCAAGTCTGCAACCAAAAAGTAAAACATAGAGCAATTCAATTTCAAAACCAAAAAAAACTAGAAATTGTGTCTATAAGACACGGATACCCCGACTAAAATGTAGGTCATCATGTACGAATGCTCAGTACTATCCAAGGCATATCCACTGATGAATTACGTTGACAGGTAAATTATTTAATTACAGGGGGTCATTTTTCTATGGTAAGGAAGGAAGGGTCAGAATACCATGACAGGTAAATTATTTAATTACAGGGGGTCATTTTTCTATGGTAAGGAGGGAAGGGTCAGAATACCATGGCAGATAAATTAAATTACAGGGAGTTCATTTTACCATAGAATTTAGAAGGACCAGAATACCATGGCAGATAAACTTTCAAATTACAGGAGGTCATTTTTCCATGGTTTGGGGGGAGGGGGGAATCTGCTATGGTATTATGACCTCCCTGTCATGGAAAAATGACATCCCATCCACTTGATAAAGTTATATATCTGCTATGGTATTCTTACCTCCTGTTCATGGAAGTATGACCTCCCCCTGTATGGTATTCTGACCCCCATGGAATATAGACTCCCCCCCCCCCTAATTTTATAACTTCAAACTTCAAATGGGGGTCCATTTTTCGATGGTTAGAGAGTTCAGAATACCATGGCAGACAAACTTTTAAATATTACAAGGGGTTCATTTTTCCATGGTTATGTTAAATATGTCTGTTAATTGCAATGCAGTTTATAGCAAAATTCGCTTAAAAGCAAAGAAAATTCTGGCAAAAATGAGAAAAAGTGTTGGTTATTTGCAAAATTTCCAATGAGTTTTGTAATATTTTCGGTAAAATGTGATGATCATTTGCAATTTACTGGTGAAAATTCATAAAACTGTCTTTTGAAACAAACTTGCAATATTTTTTTGTCAATTTGTAGATCGATGGAAGATTTCAAATGATCGAAGTTGGTAACATAGATTCTGACAAACCAAGACATCTAGATCTTTATTATTCATGTTATTTAAATAAAAAAATGTTTGAAATTGAGTTCTCTTTGTGTTTTCCTTTGCTGAAACTGAATAAAGAATGTCCTGTGTACTTCATTATAACAGCTGACATCTAGATCTTTATTATTCATGTTATTTAAATAACTAGAGGCTAAGTCAGCTGAGCCTGTATCGCTCACCTGACAAAATGCTTCTACCAACTTCCATTAATTCTTTGGTTGAATTTGCTTCAAAAGTTTCAGAGCAGATGATCAAAATATATTTTCTCATAGGGTCCAAAGTATTTCCCCTCTGGCGGCCATGTTTTTCTCAGATTTGAACATAATGAGCCAACTTTGTAAAGGACCTTCCATACATCATTCCAGTACAGTTTTATTCAATTTGCTATTATAGTTTTAGAGGAGATGATCAAAATGTTTTTTTCCATAGGCATGTATGTTAAACTATTTTCCTGCTGTCAGCCATGATGTTTGTCGCATTCGAACGAAATGAGCAATCCCTCTAAAGGACCTTCCATACATCATTCAGAACAGTTTGGTTAAATTTGCTCAAGTAGTTTCAGAGGAGATGAACTTTAACATGTTTTCCCATAGGGTCCAATGTTAAACTATGTCCTGCTCTGGCAGCCATGTTTTTTGGCGGATCGGAAAAATTTCAGCAATCTTAGTAAAGGACCTTCCATACATCATTCCTGTAAAGTTTGGTTAAATTTGCTCAAGTAGTTTCAGAGGAGATGAACTTTAACATGTTTTCCCATAGGGTCACAGGCGCTTGTCTCAGAAAAAAAATTACTATATATGCCAAGTGAAAAGAAAAGGTCCCCAACTCGGGCAACACAATTTTACGCGCCTGCTTCGATTTCCAAAGAATTATCGCTTTCACCTTTCGGTCTCGCTCAAAACTTTTGGATCAATAAAAAAATATTAATTTATCAACTCAATGATGTATGACACACCTACCTGACTTGCCAATCAACAGCGCTTTAGGCATATGAAATCGGTCAAAAGTGAATTATTTATCAATACTATAATGAACTGCAAATTTGAAGACAAGGAGCAAATAAAAAAAATTAAAATAAAGAAAATGAACTGTTTAAAAAAATTCTTTCTTTGTTCTTTTGTCATGATTAATTAATTGATAAACAATGGTATGAAGAAGTAATAATAAATCGCTGCTGGTAAATAAATTGACGAGTTGATGGCGTTCTATTTATAAATTAATACTCTAGTTTTCAGGTTTTAATTTTAGAATACTGAGTTAGCCAATCAGAAGGCAGCAATTCATTTGATCCTTGTCTTCAAATTTGCAGATTATTGTAGTAATGATAAATAATTCAGTTTTGACGGATTTCATAAGCCTAAAGCGCTGTTGATTGGCAAGTAAGGTAGGCGTGTCATACATCATTGTGTTGATAAATTAATATCTTTTTTATTGATCCAAAAGCTTTGAGCGAGACCGAAAGGTGAAAGCGATAATTCTTTGGAAATCGAAGCAGGTGCGTAAAATTGTTTTGCCAGAGTTGGGGACCTTTTCTTTTCACTTGGCATATATAGTATTTTTTTTCTGAGACAAGCGCCTGTGCATAGGGTCCAATGTTAAACTATGTCCTGCTCTGGCAGCCATGTTTTTTGGCGGATCGGAAAAATTTCGGCAATCTTAGTAAATGACCTCCCATACATCATTCCTGTCAACTTTGGTTAAATTTGCTCCATTGGTTTTAGAAGAGATGATCAATATGTGAAAGTTTACGGACGACAGACGGACGCCAAGTGATGGCAAAAGCTCACATGGCCTTTGGCCAGGTGAGCTAAAAAAATGTTTGAAATTGAGTTCTCTTTGTGTTTTCCTTTGCTGAAACTGAATAAAGAATGTCCTGTGTACTTCATTATAACAGCGATTGACAAACGAAAATAATTGGCTGCCATTTTTTTTCCAATGTAAATAACCACGTGCACAGGTGAAAGCAAAATTTTTTTTAATTCAAAGTAGGTTAAATCACAATTGATTTCAGATCTATAAACAATTATCACTTCAGATTGAAATGAAAATGAATTATGTAATACTTTTAATGAAAACTAGAGGCTCTCACCTTGAGCAGACCTAAAAATTTAAGTGTTCCAGTCAATTTGGCTGGTTTTTCTATATGATTCTATGTTAAACTAATTTCAGCTGTGGCAGTCATCTTGGTTGACAGTCCAGGTCAACGGATACATTTCTAAAAGAGAACCATCTAAGGACCATTTCTGCTAAGTTTTGTTCCAACTGGCTAAGCAGTTTCAGACAAGAAGATTTTTAAATGAATTTTCCTATAGGGTCCAATATTTAACAAAGTTCGGTGTGGCAGCGATCTTGGTTGACAATCCGGGTGATCGGACACATTTCTGAAAGAGGACCTCCTAAGGACCAATGCTGCCAAGTCTGGCTCCAATATGTCAAGTGGTTTCAGACATGAAGATTTTTCAATCAATTTTTCCATAGGGTCCTACAAATGTATGTTAAACTAAGTTCGTGTGTGGCTGCCGTCTTGGTTGACAATCTGGGTCATCGCACAAAATTCTGAAAGAGGACCATCTAAGGACCATTGCTACTTAGCCTAAATCTAATTGGCTTAGTGGTTTCAGATGAGAAGATTTTTGAGTAAATTTCCCATAGGGTCCTATGTTAAACTAAGTTCTGCTGTGGCGGCCATCTTGGTTCACAGTCCACGAAATCAGACACATTTCTGAAAGGACCTCCTAAAGACCAATGCTGCCAAGTCCTGCTCCAGTATGTTAACTGGTTTCAGACAAGAAGATTTTTCAATGAATTAGGCCACTATTAAAAAAATGTATGTTTCCCCACACCCCTACCCACATTGTTGTAAGTGGGTAGGTAGGTAGGTGTTTTTTTTTTTTTTTTTTATATATCTTGATTTTCTTTTAATACCCAACAGAGCAAAACAAATCGATCATGTGTATGTCTGGCATATATAACCATTTGTAGCAACTTTAATGTAAGTGTTAGAATGTCTAAATGTTTGTAGCTCTCAGTGTCAGGTGTCAACTTGACATTAATTTCATCTGATTTTATTTGAGTTTGTATCTCAGAATTGTTCATGACGGTGATGTTTTCCCTCTCAGTGCATACTAGTAGCAAACTGTTTTAAATATATATGCATGTACTGTAGTTGTTTAACCTGAAGAATGTTCCATCAAATAATTTACCCTCTGACAGCACAGGACTCTGTATTTTGCTTCTGACATTGAGGAAATCACCAATATTAATAAAATTATTAGAATGTACTTTTATTTGAGCTAAAAGATAGCAAACTAAACTAAATACGCATTAGTCTTAATAGATACCAAGTGATTTTTTAGTCCTGAGTAATGAGGGGTAGATTCTTTGCTGGAATAGCCTTGACACTTATTTATCAATACATTGGACAGATTTCAATAAATTTTGAATAAAACAAATGACTAGATTGGAAACAAATTAATAAAAATGAAACAAATGTCCGACGTGTGTTTTCTCTGCAAAGAATATGTTCCTTTAGGATAAGGGGGACTGGCCAAATTCTTTGCCGTTTTTAAATTTTTCACATACGTGGTCGGCCCATAAAATGGGGATCCGGCGACCATCACATCTAAAAAAAAGGAGCTGCAAAATTTAAAGGGTTCAATGGGAAGCGGTGGTCAGGAGGGAGGTAACAAGCTGCTTGATTTGAAGCTGTAAAGTCTGTTGAAATATCTGGAAATGTTGTTTTTGTATTATTCTTTTTCTCAGTAATTAGCAGTAAGAAAACTTTTTTATCCATTATTCTTTTTATAATTTTACTTTATGAATCCATGCATGTCATGCAGGTATACAAAGTAAACATGCATAATTCCTACGAGTGTGGCATTGATTTTTGTTGTCCTTGCTCAGACTGGAAAGGTTTCAGCGTAGCAATTTGTTTCTTCAATTAATTTATTAATGAAATTTCACCAATAATTAACGAAAAAAATCAATAATCTCCGGATTTTCTCCCAAATCAAAATTTTAATAAAATAATTTCTTCTCAGCGTCGAAGGCAAGAACACGTGTATCAAGGTTTCCACATATCCATGTATCCTGAAACGGCGCGATTTGTTCATCATTTTCCGAATCATCTTCATCAAAATCTAAATATTCTTCTTCAGAATCATCCTCAAGAAACATTTCTTTTACAAAATCTCGATTTTTCAGGGTAAAACTTCTCTAAAAACGTGTCGCCGTCCGCAACCTTCGTCTACTTCAATTGTTTCAAACTCGATGTAAACAAACTACGAGGTCAACATTTGTCATCAAAATAATTTTAGAATAGGATGTTGACCAATAAAAACTGTTTTCTATAGGGAAATCCTTTTTCTGACGTAATATCAACTAAATATAAATATATCTGCTTGATTTCATTGGCTAGAACTCGAAAAGTCTACCTAATATAGAAAGTCGATATAGTGACGACCTGCACTGAACGGAACTACCGGAAGTGCTCAATATATCGAATAAAGTTGTTTTGGCAATCACTATATCGACGTCCTGAAGTACTAGGGTTAAAAAAAAAATTTGAAGTCAGAATTCAAAAAAAAATTTTGAGTCGGCGGCTATTTTCTCGGTCGGTCGGGGCGTGGGGAAACAAACTTAATTTTAATTTTGGCCTTATCTTATAGGCCCCTATCTTAAACTAAGTTCAGTTGTGGCAGCCATCTTGGTTAACAGTCCAGGTCATCGGACACACCTCCGTAAGAGGACCATCTAAAGACCATTGCTGCCAAGTCAAGAAGATTTTTCAATGAATTTTCACATAGGGTCCTAAAAATGTATGTTAAACCAAGTTTGGCTGTGGCGGCCATCTTAGTTAACAGTCCGGGTCATTGGACAAATTTCTGAAAGAGAACCTCCTAAGAACCATTACTGCCAACTTTGGTTCCAACTGGCCTTGTAGTTTCATATAAGAAGATTTTTTAAATTCATCAGCCCCCTTTTTTTCTGTTTTTAGTAACAGCAGCTATGTCGGTTGGAAGTCAGGGATGCCAGACATAATTTTGGAAGGGGGCCAACCAAGGACCATTCCACCAAAGTGTGGTCTCAAATGGCCAGTGGTTTGAGAGGAAAAGATCTTTAAAGGAAAGTTTATGCTGGATGGCGTCTTTAAAGGGCAAAAACTCCTATAAGGGGTCAATCAATGATTTTGGTCATGTTGACTTATTTGTAGATCTTACTTTGTTGAACATTTTTGCTGTTTACAATTTGTCTTTATCTATAATAATATTCAAGAAAATAACCTAAAACTGCAAAATTTCCTAAAATAAACCATTCAGGGGCAATAACCCAACAAAGGGTTGACCTTTGCAAATAAGCGGAATCCACTGTAGTTTTATATCTGCTATGGTATTCTGACCTCCCTGTCATAGAAAAATTACCTCCCCTCCCTTTGGTAATGTTTTAATTCAACTATGGTATTCTGACCTCCTTATTATGGAAAACTGAACCCCCCATTTCTGTGTATTAAAATTGATTTCTACAGGAGGGTCACTTTTCCATGACGGGGTTCAAAATTTTATGAGGAGAATTTAACCCCCCGGGTCAGAATACTATATGGCATTTTGACCCTGTCAATATCCCATGGAGTCAAAATACCATATGACACCGGGCCTAACAAATTTGTCCTTGTTAGAGGAAAACAACAATTAATTTTCCTTGGCCTTAACATTATATCTTGTTCCCAAATCTCCTATAGATAGGTGATAAATATTTTTTCACCAAGTTATTAAATAACTTCCTACCCATTTGAGGGTTGCACCACAGGAATCGGAAATGTTTGTAACTTGAAAGACATGTCATTACCTGAAAAACACTTGGAATGACAGAGACACCTAAAAATTTTAATTATAGCACATATTGATGACTTTTAAACATTTTTTATGACATTTTAATAATTTTTTTAATAAATAAACAAATAAATAAACAATAACAAATACATCGAAGCAGGTAAAACTAGAGGCTCTAAAGAGCCTGTATTGCTCACCTGGATTTAACTTTTCACCTTGAGCAGACCTAAAAATTTAAGTGTTGCAGTCAATTTGGCTGGTTTTTCTATAGGATTCTATGTTAAACTAATTTCAGCTGTGGCAGTCATCTTGGTTTAGTCCAGGTCAACGGATTTATTTCTAAAAGAGAATCATCTAAGGACCATTTCTGCAAAGTCTTGTTCCAACTGGCTAAGCGGTTTCAGACAAGAAGATTTTTAAATGAATTTTCCTATAGGGTCCAATATTTAACAAAGTTCGGTGTGGCAGCCATCTTGGTTGACAATCCGGGTGATCGGACATATTTCTCAAAGAGGACCTCCTAAGGACGAATGCTGCCAAGTCTGGCTCCAATATATATGTCAAGTGGTTTCAGACAAGAAGATTTTTCAATGAATTTTTCCATTGGGCCCTATGTTAAACTAAGTTCGGGTGTGGCGGCCATCTTGGTTCACAGTCTGGGTCATCACACAAAATTCTGAAAGAGGACCATCTAAGGACCATTGCTGCCATGTCTGGTTCCAATTGGTCAAGAGGTTTCAGACGAGAAGATTTTTGAGTGATTTTCCCATAGGGTCCTATGTTAAACTAAGTTCAGCTGTGGCGGCCATCTTGGTTCACAGTCCACGAAATCAGACACATTTCTGAAAAAGGACCTCCTAAGGACCAATGCCGCCAAGTCCTGCTCCAATATGTCAAGTGGTTTCAGACAAGAAGATTTTTCAATGAATTTTCCTATAGGGCCCTATGTTAAACTAAGTTCGGTTGTGGCATCCATCTTGGTTGACAGTCCGGGTCATCGGACACACCTCTGTAAGAGGACCATCTAAGGACCATTGCTGCCAAGTCTGGTTCCAATTGGTCAAGTGGTTTAAGACAAGAAGATTTTTCAATGAATTTTCCCATAGGGCCCTATGTTAAACTAAGTTCGGCTGTGGTGGCCATCTCGGTTAACAGTCCGGGTCATTGGAGATATTTTTGAAAGAGAACCTCCTAAGAACTATTACTGCCAATTTTGGTTCCAACTGGACTTGAAGTTTCATATAAGAAGATTTTTGAAAGCCCCCCCCCCCTTTTTTTTCTACTTTTAGTAACTGCAGCCATCTCGGTTGGAAGTCAGGGATGCCAGACATAATTTTGGAAGGGGGCCACCCAAGGACCATTCCACCAAAGTTTGGTCTCAATTGGCCCAGTGGTTTGAGAGGAAAAGATCTTTCAAGGAAAGTTTATACGGGATACCGTCTTTAAAGGGCAAAAACTCCTATATTTGTAGATCTTACTTTGTTGAACATTTTTGCTGTTTACAATTTGTCTTTATCTATAATAATATTCAAGATAATAACCTAAAACTGCAAAATTTCCTTAAAATTAACAATTCAGGGGCAATAACCCCACAAAGGGTTGACCGATTCGTCTGAAAATTTCATGACAGGTAGATCTTGACCTTGTAAAGAACCTCCCATAGATGCTTCCTGTCAAGTTTCGTTCCATTTGGCCAAGCAGTTCTAGAGAAAAAAAAATTTTTTTAATCAACCAATGAGAAACAAGAATTGCCCATGATGGCCATGTTTGTTGCCCGATCGGGAGGAAATGAGGAAAATTTGTAAAGAACCTCCCATAGATGCTTCCTGTCAAGTTTCGTTCCATTTGGCCAAGCGATTTCAGAGGACAAGATTTTTTTATATCAGCCAATCAGAAACAAGAATTGCCCATTGCAGCCATATTTGTAGTCCATGTTTGTTGCCCGATCGGGAGGAAATGAGGAAAATTTTTAAAGAACCTCCCATAGATGCTTTCTGTCAAGTTTCGTTCCATTTGGCCAAGTGATTTCAGAGGAGAAGATTTTTTTATATCAGCCAATCAGAAACAAGAATTGCCCATTGCAGCCATATTTGTAGTCCGATCGGGACGAAATGAGGAAACTTTATAAAGGACCTCCCATATATGCTTCCTGTCAAGTTTTGTTCCATTTGGCCATGCAGTTTCAGAGGAGAAGATTTTTAAAAACTCAGCCAATCAGAAACAACAATTGCCCATGGTGGCCATGTTTGTTGTCCGATCGGGACGAAATGAGCAAACTTTATAAAGGACCTTACATAGATGCTTCCTGCCAAATTTAATTCCATTTGGCCCAGTGGTTTCAGAGGAGAAGATTGAAATGTGAAAAGTTAACGGACGGACGGACGGACGACGGACGACGGACGGACGGACGACGGACGCAAAGTGATGGCAAAAGCTCACCCTGGCTTTTAGCCAGGTGAGCTAAAAAGTGTCATTGAATTCAGTGGATAAATCCAACATGGCGACTAAGGATATCAAAATAGAAAGCCTAAAAGAGGGATTGCATACGTTCTTGTAGTTTAAAATGTTCATTCTCGGACCACCAAAGGGAGCCCTCACGCCACGTCAAGGCAATGAACAATGTGAGGGTGGGCACCTCCCCCCAATTTGACCCAGGATCTATTCATATTCTAAATTCCCTTTAAATTTGTCTTTTAAAGAAAATCTAGAATGGATAACTGTCTAGAATAATAACTATTTTAATTTATTTATTTTATTTTATTTTTTTTTCATATTCTAATAAACACCATACAAAGTACTTTACCTGATTAAAAAGATATAAATTGATTTGAGGGAACACCCTTGAGAGATTATAAGGATCTAACACCGGTGAAAGTGCAAGACGGAAAAATCTCAGACACCCAAGGGAAAGATTTCTGGTCTCCAACGAGGCTCCGCCGAGTTGGAGACCAATGGAAATCTTTCACGCGGGTTCTGAGATTTTTCCGTCTTGCACTTTAACACCGGTGTTTTGATCCTTTTTCTCACTAATATTTACTCAAGCAAGTGTGTCAGACGACGTAAACAAACGGGGTTATCTCCCCATGAAAGTATTTTGTGTGTGATCTGTATTGGATGTATTTTGAATAATTCAAGCCACAGACGAGTGAAACCTTTAAATATAAAACGATATGGACAATATGGAATAGGTAAGACTAATAAAAACTCAAACTATTTGTTAAATATCACTCAAACCATAAATAATCACGATTGTCGGAACCGCGAAAATTTTGCGGGAAAACAAGCGTGAAATTCTTATCTCACCCACGGGAAAGACAAGGATATCTCACATGGGTAAAAATAGGTACTGGGCTGTCTCATTAGTGAGAAAGGAACAAACCCCTTTTTAAGAAGTTTGTGTGAGGATAAGTGAACAAATTATGAAAAGCATTGCCGTTGAAAATCATTCTGTACACCATTTCAAGCCAGCTCACGTTTATATATGAAGCCTGTGACAGGGTACATTTCATGCAAGAAGGATAGCCTTCTTAGTAGCTTTTGAGGAAGTTGATCAGTTGGTTTAACAAAGTTACCAAACGAACTGAACTATTTTCTCATGGACTCATCTTGAAACAAAAGAAATTTAGATTAAAAAAATTCACTTGATGAAAAATAAATAGTATTTTATTAAGAAGAAAAAACCCCAAATAAGATCGAATTGGTCTAAATAATCTTGTAATTCATACAATTTTTCTATTAAAAAAAACAGGCAGTAAGGATGTATATATTGAATGTATATAGCTGTAAATACTTGTGTTTGTTCTTTACGATTTGGTTTTGGTAATGCAGCCTTGGTCACAAGCCTGTTAAGGTATCCGGACCATAAATGACCGCGTGATTATTTAAAAGTTCCCAGACGTTCTATACAACGCAACTGAAATGACTTCGGTAATTATCACGAAACTTCAGAAATGCCAATATAACTAACTTATTTACAGCCTTGCATATAAGCAATTAAGTGTGTTTCAATGTGAGAAAAATATATACATAATATAGCAATGTCAGTAAACACTAGGGGCGCCACTGGGCGGAAACCAGAGTTTGTTTAGAGTATACTGGCCCCAAAACAGGCTTGAAAAGGTTGTAAAGAAGCGGAATCCAGTTTTCAAATAAATTTCCCCAAAACAGCTCCACCTGGAGTTTACTGATATTGCTACATATTCCAGCTTTAAATTTTTTGGTTCTGCAATTAACGGTCAAAAAGAGATATAATTTTCGATCATGATCTATTATGGTCCGGATACCTTAAATGCAGTGTGTCTATACCATAATCTAATTACAATAACTGAATAAGGTTTAATGGAATTTGTACAGTTATATTGGAGAAATATTCAAATAATTTTTATTTATTCTATTGTTTTTTAATAGTTGTCCAAGGATCTTCGAGGTGCAACTACAATGCTGTCGGCCTTTTAGACGCACCTAAGAGTATTGTATCTAGAAAAATTGGACAAGGAGTAATTATAACCATAATAATTTTATATGTGAAGGAGCAATGTTTACCCTTTATTATTCCAAGTTTTCATTGAAAAAAAACATCAATTAATGGTTCTTTCAGGATTGAGAACAGGACACCCCCAATTTTTTTCAACACAAAAAATGTCGGCCATTAGTGCGCAGTAAACATAAAGGTCACCATAGTTCACTTCCGGTTTATGCAAATGACCTAATTATGCATGACTTCAGTATCTGGGTCAGTTATGTGTATAATGGAATACTATAGTCTTTATCCATATTATATTGTGATTTGCTGTAGGCATTTGAAATTTAGTTGGTATCTAAGTTTAGAAAAATAAAGTATTTTCAGGAATATAATTATATTATTCAATTCATAGCTTTATACAGAAGTGATTATTTAAAAAAAACACGCGTTTTAGCGATCTCTTGTCAGCAGACGAACTTTGTGTTGACAGAAGTATAAAAGCACATGCTTGTGTTTACAAACAAATATCCGTGCGACGGTGCGTCTTATTAGACGATGCGTCTTAAAACCCGACACGGCTGTATACATTATTATTAATAGAATTTCCGATTCCTGCGGCTGCTCCCAACTAATTTTGTAACTTAGTTATGCAAGGCGGACGGACCAGATACCTTACACCTCAGGATGGCTCACCACTGACTATCTCCATCCAGTTTTATTTGGTTGTTGTATTATAGGTGGACATATTCTAATACTGATTTGCAAATTTTTTACCTTAAATATGTTATAATGCTAACGGAGCCTTGTAGGCTTTACAGCTTTTGATAGCAAACATTTTCGCGGGAAATGTTTATACGGTAAATTAATTTTACAAGTTAGAATGAAAAACGAAATCTATTGTGGTGTTAGAATTATTTCTCGACTCGAATATATATGAAATTGAAAACAGCTTTATATTTCCTGCTTAAAAATAAAATATATACTTACTGTAATAATAATATATAGCTTGGTCACATTGATAGATGTGCTCTTTTCGTCTTTATTTCTTAAAAATCTGGTTCAATAATTTGGGTATGACAAACCTGAACCCGAGACTCAATTCCCGAGCCGGAAATATTTAAAATCCTTATTTTCTTGAAATAATTGACCTAATCGGTAAATATCGGTCTGGTAAATCTTTAGATTGATTGAAGATAAAAACTAGATGTACTGTTGTCACAGGAGTCCAGCATGCTGGACTGTTTTAGCACGCTAAAACTGATGTCTCCCCTTCCATACCCATAGTTTTTTAAACATTTTTTAGGGATCATCAAGGTGGCAAATTAAGAGCTATGGTACATAATACATGTAGTTACCTACAGATATGTGCTTCAACAAGGAATGAATAATAAAATATATGGTTTAAGGGTGGGGATTTCAACCCCTTCCAAGATAATGTAGGCTAGGGGGTGGGGACTGACCCCCAGGGACACAAATGTGGTACTCTGCACTCCGCCTTGACCTGATGCATATACCTTCCAAATATCATGAGGCTAACTCAAGAAATAAAAAAGTTATGTTCCGGACAAAAAATTTGATTAGAAGAGGAAGAAGAACACTATTGGGTTGGGATCTCAATGGTTTTCAGAATATTTAGTATTTTATCATTTGAGGGGGTGGGGCATGACCCCCCTCAGACCCCCCTATGGTACCAAATGATTTGTCTTATCATAAGGAGTAATAATATATATGGTTATAGGGTGGGGATCACAATGGTTTTCAAAATATTAAGTATTTTATCATTTAAGGGGGTGGGGCATGACCCCCCTCAGACCCCCTATGGTACCAAATGATTCGTCTTATCATAAGGAGTAATAATATATATGGTTATAGGGTGGGGATCTCAATGGTTTTCAGAATATTTAGTATTTTATCATTTGAGGGGGTGGGGCATGACCCCCCTCAGACCCCCCTATGGTACCAAATGATTCGTCTTATCATAAGGAGTAATAATATATATGGTTATAGGGTGGGGATCTCAATGGTTTTCAGAATATTTAGTAATTTATCGTTTGAGGGGGTGGGGCATGACCCCCCTCAGACCCCCCTATGGTACCAAATGATTTGTCTTATCATAAGGAGTAATAATATATATGGTTATAGGGTGGGGATCACAATGGTTTTCAAAATATTAAGTATTTTGTTATTTTAGCCTACATTTTACAGGCTAGGGGTGGGGACTGACCCCCAGGGACCCAAATGTGGTACTCTGCACTCCGCCATGACCTGATGCATATACCTTCCAAATATCATGAGGCTAGCTCAAGAAACAAAAAAGTTATGTTCCGGACAAAAAATTTGATTAGAAGAGGAAGAATAACTAGGTATGATTGTGATCGCCAGCGAGTCACAAGATGTCTCCCAAACAAACCCCCATTGCCACTATCTAGAGCTTATCAGAAACCCCCTAAATTCAAATTATTGCAATGTCCTATATAATGACCTTTGAAACGGCGGCCATTTTGAAAATTTTAAAAGTCGTTTGCAAAACTTCAGGTCACCCTTAACATATTCCCAAAGTTTCATATTGATTGGACATTGCATCTTTGAGAAACGTCGCGGACAACATTGAACGGAAAGAAAAAGGAAAGAAGAAGAAGAATAATAATAAGAAACCGGACAAAAACAATATGTCTCCCAAAACTTTGTTTGGGAGACATAATAATCACTAAAACAATATGTCTCCCTTCGAGAAGGGGAGACATAAATACTTATTAGACTACCGTGAAATTTGATATTTTTTACCTATTTATTCTAAAAATATTTCCATCCCCTAAATCGACAATTCGGTTTGCCGTTATCACAAAGATAATATTTTTAATTTATTAAAAATGTATAATTTGCACGAAAGAGTTTATGTATGTTTTTTTCTATTTATGTGTATAGAAATAATTCGTCTCGAATCTTATCATGTAAACGAACGGTAGACCATTTTGAGGTTGTTTTTGAAAAACAAGATTCTGATCAGCTGTTCTAGTGTAAGTGTATATCACAAATGAAATTTTGGCATTCCCGCATCGAGTTTCGTGACAACAAGAGGTCTTTGTTTTCCTGAGAGTAGTTCATCCCGTGAGGTTCTTAAAATGGCATGTTTTAAATTTTAACGTATTTGTTTTGACTGTTTAGATTTATTTTTTGGCTGCCTTACAACGGAGACTATTATCGAGGATGAGAATGACCAGAAATGAAAAAAAAACTGAAAGGTTACAAACTAGAGGCTTCCAAGAGCCTGTATTGCTCACCTAGACTTCTTCTTGTCTTCTTGTGTAGCAGAAAACCTTCAACATTGTTCAACCGTCTGAAGTTTATTTTCCGGCGCATGCCCAATTATTAAACAATAATATATAATATTTTACTTTTTTTTTACAAAAACAAATTTAAACAATTTTCTTGAATGTTTCAATTTTTTTTTGTTATTTTCTATCAGATAAAAACAATGTTGCTGTGGTGTCACTTTGGTTATGTTTTGGAGAAAATATCAATGGATTCACTTGCTGCTATTGATTCGGGTAAGTTATTCCAGTCAGATATTGTACGGTTAAAGAAGTTGTCTATATGTTTGTGAATGTGTTGCCCTGGTGCTAGACTGATACGGCATTCATATATTTTCATGTGGTATGGCAATTTGGTTGTTTGTTATTTTTTAGAACATGGCTAGTCGTGTTTTTGTTCGTCTTTCTATTAGTGTTTGCCAGTTAAGCTGTTTTTAGATTAGAATATAATATGATACCTAGATATTTTGCTGATTTTACTTTTTCTAGTATATGACCATGTAAATTGTAATAAAAATGTTCTGGTTGGCGCTTTGTTGTTACTCTTAAGATGTTACATTTGTCTGGGTGAAATGCTATGATTCGAACCAATCTCGTTCCGACTGAACAGCTGCTTCAAGATGTTCTTGTAGTTTTAAACAGTCTAGTTTAGATTTAATAATCTGATTATAGTGGGTTTTATGTGCTGTGGAAAATCATTTATGTATATCAGAAAGTGTGTTGGACCTTAAACTTTGCCCTGAGGGACTCCTGATGTAACTGGAAATTTTGTCAGAGGATGTATTTTCAATTTGCACAGTTTGGGTTCTGTTTGCCAAAACTGACGAAACCCAATTTGTAGCATGTTCTGAGATGCCATAATATTTCAACTTGTACAAGAGTCTTTTGTGTGGCACTTCATCAAATGCTTTGGCAAAGTTCATAATTATTAGGTCTGTTTGTAAGTTTTTATCAATAGTCTCCGCTAACCCATGTGCAAGTGATAGAATCTGTGACTTACAAGATCTTTTTGACCTAAAAACATGTTGTAAATCACACAGAATGATGTTTGTTCCAAGATGTTTCATGATGTTATTAGTTATTATATGCTCAAGAAGTTGCATGCTGTACAGGTTAGTGATATTGGACGATAATTGCCTGGGTGGTGTTTATAATTCTTTTTGAAAACTGTTTTCACGTTTGCGTGATTCCAATCAGAAATATGGAACTTTTCCTGATGTTAAGGATTTCTGAGAGTAGTATATGGGGACATGGCAAATTAGCATTTGAGGTGGTGGAAGAGGTGGAGGAGCGAGGAGAAGCCGGAAGTGACGTCACCGGAACCAAAAGTCACGTGACCGAAACCGGAAGTACCCGCAAGTGATTTGCGCGCATTCGCAACCAGAAGTAGTGGATTTTCCCGCCATTTGTTTACGGAAGTGACGCAAATCACGTGCTGAGACCCGGATGTGTGGTCTGCGCATGCGTGACCGGAACCGGAAGTGATTTGCGCGCATGTGCAACAGGAAGTGATGGATTTTCCCGCCATTTGTTTACGGAAGTGACGCAAGTCACGTGCTGAGACCCGGATGTGTGGTCTGCGCATGCTTGACCGACACCGGAAGTACCGGAAGTGATTTTCGCGCATGTGTAACCGGAAGTGGTGGACTTTAGGACCCGGGTGTGTGGTCTGCAGGTGTGTGATCGGATCCGGAAGTACCCGGAAGTGATTTTCCCACCATTTTCCCATTATTTACTTATGGAAGTGACGTAAGTCACGTACCCGGATGTGCCATGCTTGAACAGAATTAAGATTGAATAATCTCCCATTTCCCGCACTTCTCGGTCGTCCCTGGATCTTTCGTCGGTCTCTAGGGACTGATACTCTCACTGTTATGTCGAAGTCCGAGAGTATACGATGTACACCATTGGACTATATCCCCTTATCCCGCTCTTTTCATCTGCGGGTGATGTTTTCTGTGAGAACCAAAGGTAGGATTGGATTATGTCCCCTTACTTCCAAGTGATACTGTCACCAATAGATTAATGGAGGGATGTCCTTAGCAACCGCCTTAGCAACGCTCATTGCTCTACTCGGTTTCTCTTCTCTTGCTCCATGCCGCTCTTCGCTGCTCTTTGCTGCTCATCGCTAATCATGACCTTACACACGTGCTCATTTCGGTCCTGCTTCTTGTTGCTGTTCGCCATCGCTGTTTTTCTCTTGCTGTTTGCTACTCATCGATAATCGCGACCTTACTCGCGTGCTCATTTCGGTCCTGCTGCTTGTTGCTGTTCGTCATCGCTGCTCTTATCTTGCTCCTCGCTGTTTTTCTCTTGCTCTTTGTTGCTCATCGCTAATCATGACATTACTCGCGTGCTCATTTCGGTCCTGCTGATTGTTGCTGTTCGTCATCGCTGCTCTTCTATTGCTAATCGCTGTTATTCTCTTGCTCTTTGCTGCTCATCGCTAATCATGACCTTACTCGCGTGCTCATTTCGGTCCTGCTGCTTGTTGATGTTCGTCATCGCTGCTCTTCTCTTGCTCATCGCTGTTCTTTTGCTCTTTGCTGCTCATCCTAATCATGACCTTACTCGCGTGCTCATTTCGGTCCTGTTGATTGTTGCTGTTCGTCGTCGCTTCTCTTCTCTTGCTCGTCGCGTTTTTTCTCTTGCACTTTGCTCCTCATCGCTAATCATGACCTTACTCGCGTGCTCATTTCGGTTTTGGGGCTGCTGCTGCTAGTGATGGTCGATTGGATCTGTGCGAGAGCACCCTTACATCCAGGTTATTTGAAAAGCCACTCTGCCAGGCTTGTGACTGGCTATCATAAGATTGGCTGCATTAATCCTCCTCAATTTTTTAAGGCCACTCTGCATTTGTCCAGGCTTGTGACTGGCTATATATATGTATAAAAATATATAGGCTTCATTACCCTTCTTCCCTTTTTTCTGCTTTTCTTTGTAATATGTTCCAATTACTCAGTCACACAAAGTCATTGCTGTCTTCAGCTGCTGGTGTGCCGAGGAAAAGATGGGATTCTTACTGTTTCGTTATAAATCACCTCTTGGTCTCGATGTTACGATGAACATCAAAGATGGCTGCGGCCATGTAACACGGACCTGAAAGAGAGCATCCTTATGAAACAGAAATTTATGAATCTTTCCAGACGGGAACGAATGTTCTCGGTATCGTTGATGTTACGATGGACATCAAAGATGGCTGCGCCCAAGTAACGCGGACCTGAAACAGAGCAGCTTAATGAAACGAAAATTTCAGAGTCTTCCGTAAACAAATGGCGCGGACCAATTCCGGTTCCGCCAACACATGCGCAGACCATACATCCAGGTCCCGGCACGTGTCTTACGTCACTTCCGTAAACAAATAGAAAAAATGGCGGGGGAAAACCACTACTACCTTTTGCGCATGCGCGCAAACAACTTCCGGTGCTTCCGGTTCCGGTGACGTCCACCTTTTCCACCGCCTCAAATACGACTTTAAAACCGCATATATACTACTATTATGACAGGTTTAAAGATCGAAGAACACGTTCAAGCGGCAGTTTTGGAGAGTGGAATTTCAACGTGCAGTTCATTATACAAACTTTATCCAAAATGTGCAAACTGTTAGTGGAAAGCAGAAGTGACTATACTACAAAATCATATTTTTACGCTTGCAGACGCTGGGAACAATTTATCACAAACCTTGGACTTAAAGCTTAATTTATCTGCTCAACCAATTCATGTAGCCCTTTATTTCACTCATTTACTAGATGCAGGTTCTACTTTTCATCCAATTAACAATGCTAAATATGCTATTAAACGGACACATGAGATCAATGGATTACTTAACCTTACAGAAACTCTTTTGTTTCGTCAATACATGAAGCTGCTAAACGCACTGCTTACAAGCCAGTTAATAATAAAGATCCAGTTAACACTGACATGTTGATACAACTTTGTGAGATTTATTCAGATTCACAAGATTTAGTAGCTATAAGGGATCTAATTATGATTTTATTAGGGTTTTCAGGTTTTCTGAGGTATGACGAGATAAGCTGTTTGAAATTTAGTGATGTTAAAGTTAAAGATAATTTTCTGTTTTTGAATATTAACAGAGGTAAAACTGACCAATATAGTCAGGGAAATGAAGTGTTGATATCTAAAGGTTTTTCAGTGGCTTGTCCTTTCGATATGTATTTGAAATATTTTCAACTGGCAGTTTGTTTTTTGACAATGATTCTGATTATAATTTGTTTAGACCTATTTTCAGATCAGGCAGTATTTGCAAATTGGTCTAAAAAAATAAAAAACTGAGTTACACGACGTCTATAGAGAATATTATCTCGAGCCTTAAATTAGTGTCGGACAGTCTTAATTTAGGTTTACATTCACTTCGTTCGGGAGGGGCAACGGCAGCAGCTAATCATGGTGATAATGATAACAGGCATTTGAAAAGACAAGGGAGATGGAAAACCTAGACTAGCGAAGATGGGTATATTGTTGATTTTTTTGAGAAGAGATTGAAAATCTCACAGAATCTTGGTTTGTAATGTCTCGTTTTTCCCGATCCCCCGTTCTTTGTATTGTCTATCGAGCACGGCGGGCTGTCCGCAAACTATGTTTGCGTTTTTTGTTGCTATATATAGCATGTGTAAAGAGTCAATACTAGTATTTTTCCGCGTTTCGCGTAGTATAGTCCGAAAAATATTGTATTGACGGTTACAGATCCTATGAATATATAATAAGGTCACATGTACTAACCAATGGTATGATAAATTTACCAGGTATTTTGGGGGTAGCTGGGTATCGCGTCACTTTCTAGCGGTCGTGAAACTTGTGCACACTAAATATACTTTTATTATAAAGGTAATTATTTCATATTTTTGATTCAGGTGTAGGTCCGAACGCCTGGCTCTGGAGACGGGATTGTGCATTTGGCATCGAGACATAGGTTTCTAGAGTATTTTTCATTCACTACTGTATCTCTAGTTGTTCCTGGCTGGCCTTGACCGTCAATGAAAGAGTTTTTCTTGTATATATATATATGATTCGGTAATTCTGAGATGGCCTTCAGTAAATGTTTTCAGTATTTCAGTTACTAATCTGTACTCCGGGACATGTACATAGATTAATCAATGTTGTAATTTTTTGTTGATAGAATAAAAATTTCCGGCGTCCATCGAGCAAGGCGGGCTGTCGGCATACTATGTTTGCATTTTTGTTGTTATATATGGCATGAGTGAAGAGACAATACTACCCATTACTAATTTACACTTACACGTGGTAAATTTTATGTGATTGATATGATAATAAACAGAAAACTGTTGAAGACATTAAGAATAAACCAAATATTTACTTTCAGCTTCCAACTTGAAAATAATTATTCAAAAATATTTCAAAATTAAAAAAGAAAAGTTCAAATTATCTTTAGATATTTGTATCTTGAAACATGTAAAATATGTTGAAAAAGGAATCTTATTTTTATGATTCTTTGTTTGTGGTATATGCGAAAGTCTCCTTTTGCAAACTTTTCTAACATTGTTCACGTTATAATTCTGCCAAAACGGTACCGATTTCATCACAACTTGAGATTTCAATTCTTTCAATATTGATGTATTGAAGTGTTTATAAATTATTATTACCATGGGTTAGCCCAAGCCAGAAAAATCTAATTAACAAGAACAAATTTTACAAAAAGAAAAGGAATGACTAAAAAAAACGTACAAAGAAAGACAACAACATAAACACGATAAAGAAACAATTACAGAAGGAATATAGAAACGCATATTGGCAGTATGTTGAAAATGTCATATTTGACATTGAAATTCAAGATCCAGACCAAAATAAATATAATTAATATCCAAAAAGGCTCTTTTCATACATAAAATCTCAGAGAAGTGAAAATACAGGCATTGCACCTCTAAGTAAGGAGTGAAGGAACATTACATTCGGACCCAGCACATAAAGCAAACATACTAAATAAACAATTTCAATCTGCTTTTACATCAGAAGCATATATAACAATCCCAGACAAGGGCAACAGTACACATCCCATCATGGAAATATCACAATAACTAAACCCCGTGTCCTGAAACTTTTTCAGAATATTAACCCAACCAAATTTGCAGGTCCAGAAAACATCTCAGGCAAAATACTCAAAGAAAAATCAGAGATATGATCAGAAGTAGTATATGGGGACAGGAAAATAAGCATTTGAGGTGGTGGAAGAGGTATAGGAGCGAGGAGGAGCCGGAAGTGACGTCACCGGAACCGGAAGTCGCGTGACCGAAACCAGAAGTACCCGGAAGTGATGGATTTTCTAGCCGAGACCAGATGTGCCGACCGCGCATACGTGACCAGTACCGAAAATACTCGGAAGTGGTTTTGTTTGCGGGCATGCGCAACCGGAAGTTTTGTGTTTTCCCATGATTTATTTACGGGAGTGACGTAAGTCACGTGCCCGGACCCGGATGTGTCGTCTGCGCATGTGTAGGTAGAACCGGAAGTTCAAAGGGAGATAATTCTCCAAATCAATACAAGGGGAGATAACTTCCCCGCCCTTTTTTGATACAAGGAGAGAGAAAAAAGCTAATCTGCATGTAAACAAGGCTGTCAACTGGCAACATTCGAGCAAGCCATTATGATGGCTTCAAATGCCGGCTGCATTCACAATTTTTTGTCTTCTTTTTTTATATATATTTTTATTTATTTTTTTTTTTTGGGGGGGGGTCCATTTGGTTGACATTCACTGAAAAACAGAGCGCTTTCTACGTTCTGGTGGGTTACTGAACAAGGTAAGGTTTTCTTCAACTCGGGAACGAGTTCTGGGATGACTTTGACCACCTCCTTTAATTTTTCGTATTGTTGAAAATCCAAACTCACTCCTTGGTCTGTCGGATGTAGCTGTTCATCCAGAGTCGATAGGGAGTAATGGGTATCTGTTGTGTTCCAAGTAATGAACGGCCTCGTCGATATCGTCCAAGATATATTTGGAGTTGTATCCAGCGAAACAGTGGGAAATACACTTCCATCCTCCCGTAAGTCAAGGTGATTCCCTCCTTTTCAACCTTCAGGTGTAAGTTACCTCCCAGATGAAAGCTGGACTCTTCCGGGAAACAGATTTCCATGTCCTCTTTGTCGGGACCGGTCGAGACACCTAGCAGATCGTCCCTTCTATTCACCATCAGGGCGTGACAAAAAACCGTAAAATGCATCGGGACCTCTTCTTGGCAGTAATTGCAGAAAGGCACGGATACGCATCTTCCTTGTTGGTTGATGAGAAATAAATTCTCTTTGGTCCTCGTCTTCTATGCCTCGTTATACCAATACACCGACTACTTCGTCAACCGGGGTTTCGTTCACCAAAAGAACGTAATTCTTGAGCAAGGCTTGTTTGTACTGTGGTTGCATCTCGACGTCTTTACCGTACGAAGGAAAAAGACAAAGTGAGAGGTTCTGCACTAAATACATAGGCAGAACGCGGGCGTGATAGAAAGCGACCAAGGTTTCCACCAATCAGAGATTGAAGACAGTTCGTGTTGCAACATGTCGAGTAGGCTGCATGGCGTCAAGAAACTTGGCGGCTCATACGGTTAGATTTGCAACATGTCGAGTAGGGGATTCCCATGAAACATGGCGGCGTCCACGAACGCTGGCCTGTAAGAGAGCACCCGGCGCTCATATGGGTCACTCTGCATTTGTCCAGGCTTGAGACTGGCTACATATGTAGGCTACATTACCCCCTCCCGTTTTTTTCGTAACACGAATCTATTTACAGTGTCAGTGGCCTCTTTTGGATCCTCCAGTAGTCTAGTGATATCTGTCATGACATGTCCCATACTCCGATGTATCAAATAAAAAATGCAGTACTGGCCACACACCATTGAGCCATCTTCTTGTACCTTGACGGTGTTGTATGTCTACATTCGACAATGTCGATTCATGAAGTTAAGGTAAGCAATCGACTGTCAGGGTCCGTGTTCCCCACCAAGGCCGAAGGCACGTTCATGTGTCTGGGTAATCTATTTCTGGCGTACACCCCTTTAAACACCGATCTGATCCGAGGATGATCGTTTAAGACCCCTTTGATCTATAAAGTGTTCATCAGGCACTGTAATTCAACAGGACTTGTCTATTACGATGACGTTGTCGAACTCTGCATACAAAACCACGTTGATGGTAGTGCTTCGGAAAAATGAATTTCTAAAGGTAAGTTGCATTATTTTATGAGTTGAAAAGTACCCACTTCAGACATATCAGGAGTCAAATCGAAGCCAAACAAGGTGTAGCCTTTAGAGAAGTCTTCTCTGGAGATGGCGTTTCCTTCGTCTTGAAACATCTTTCCAGTGCTGGTATAGAGTCCCATGTCACTTCGAATGTATCCTTCCCCGCTGAAATCCGGCTGCAAGGGTTTGCTGGGTATCTGTTTTCCGTCCACGTTGAGCGCGACAAAGTTTATCTTGAATTACTAGTAAGCCCAGTAGCCAGAACTTTTGTCCTGGCATGATTCATTACTCAAATGCCTTTAAATTTTCCGTTCAAAATTTGAAAAATAATTACCAGAAATTTCTAAGGCTCTTCCCTTTGTAACCCTTAGTTGAGTTTGGATACCTGTTTGTTTTAATTGTTTTGATTTTTGATGGCTGTGCTTATTAATTCATCATTATATCTTTAACCTGTTTTCCAATATTTTGATCTCGAGCACTGCTGATGAATTGTCAGTCAACGAAATAGCCATACAGTGCATCAAATTTATTTCGGTATTTTGTTATACGTTTTATTTAAAGTTAAACGAGTTTTTCGTGATGTTTCCGTTCAAAGCATCGCTTTATACACATCCAATGACCAATCGCTTGGTCATCTGTCCCAGGAACATGTTGTCTTGGACGTAATTAGTGTTTCCTCTAGGTACAGTGTCCACTTTGACTTCCATCCGTCGTATGGGGTATTTGATGCTAGTTTTTTCCAAAGCTTTGGTGTGGCCCATGCGAATGCCCGGGCTCAACTGCACCTTTCTGACGAATAGACCTAAATCTCTAATCTTAACGTTGAAAGCATTGGCATGTCCCATCAAAGCAAAGACTTCTGTGCTCCTCCTCAGTTTTATTTTCAGTTCAACTTGATTTAATAAGTATTTATCTTGACAAAACAAGTCTACGTGAAGTTTTCCCATCATCTAGACTTGTCTGCTTTTGGCAATCAATGCCTTTCTGCTGGAGAATCCCACGTTGTCGGCGGTTCTAGCTTCTAGGCGTTCGGATGTGTCTTTGTACCACATGACTCTGGTCAATTGAGATTCTTTGGCACCGGGTCCGTAGCTGAGCAAAGTTTCTATATATGCCCGATACGGTTAAACATTCGTGGGAGGGGACACCAATTTCTGGTTGAGACTCACACTGACATCGCTAAAGAGCGAATGCATCCATAGATTCACAGGTCTCACGTCCGAATCGTTGGCCAAATTGCTTCCGTCCGCTTTCACGATCTGTGCCTCTACGAATAGATACGTGTTGGCCAAATCGGTGTAGTCTTCTCCGGTCCCGCTAACGACGAATTCGTAAGGTCCTTGGTCCATCAGAGCCGATGTCACACCTTTCTGTTCCCAATATCCGTGTCTGGTCTGATCTGGGTGGGTGGCAACCCAAACAAGTCCAATTCCGATTAAGTGCATTCACACGAGTGTGGATGTACGAGCGATATTATCCGAAAAGGTTTGGTCCGTTGCTTGGTCAGACGACGTCTGATACGTTTCTTAGGTGCAGGTCCTTTTATAACTCGTTCTCCGGGTGGGCCGGCATACCCGATGGCTTTATTGAACATGTTTTTGCCTGCCGTTTTCAATCTGGACTTGGAAGCTTGTTACAAATTCTTCACTTGAACTGCGTCTCCGGCAATGCTTAGTCCCGTTTTCAACGCTTGGCGACACAGTGTTTTGGCTCCTTTTTTCAGTAACAACATGGCCGCCTTAAACAATCCTCCAGAGTGCACACAACAGTTTTTCTTAGAACTTTTCATGACGTCATGAATTGAAGGAACATACTTAAAAGATTGATAGCTGGACAATTGGTTGTATCATATACCCATAGACAACCATATATCAAATAAAACATATTTCTACAAGCTTTCACCGTATATAAGTATTTTTAAGGAATTCCTTTCCAAATTCTTACCATTACAGAAAGATAACTGACAAAAAATAGGCCTCCCCCTTCAAATATTTCAAAAACAGACCAACCTCAAAGCATCCTAGCAAAGACTCCTGCGTAAATTAGAGAACTGAGTATATGTGTTTTCCAAAGTACACATTCAACTGGTTTCAGCACATGTAGTTTCAGGGTACATTCGCCGCCTTTTAAAATTGCTACATGAAGTGGTATAAAAATGTTGTGTTTTCACCTACACTATTTTTGGATGTTTTCAGAGTAGTCTCCCATTAATAAAACTTTTATGAAAATAATTACTTTTTTACATTTCATGCATTTTTTTAAACTTAAAATAAAGCCAAGACTCTAATTTAAATAATGAAACCAAAAAACAATCAGAAATCAATATCTAGAATTTATAAATAGAGGGAATTCCATACCTATGACATAATATATTTAGGGAAAAATCACTGGAATTTTATGCGAAACTGTTGTTTGCATTCTCCAAACACGCTTCCCAATCCGTTTCCCTTTTGAAATCGACTTCCCACATGGACGGGATAACCTCTTCCGGCTTGATGAAGATAATAGTCTTCGTAAGACTTGGCATCACAACAATGACGTGTTTTCATATGTTAAAAACTTCTTTTTCTGCAGTGAAGTGTTACCACCACTCGTCCACGTTCGAATGGCACTATTCTTCCCGTGTCGTCTCTTATATCTATTTCGATGTCCTGGAATCGGCGTTGTACGACGTTACAGTATTGAATGGAATCGAATACACGCGTCATGATATCTCATTCTCTACCTTCTACGGGTACGATTCTCAATAGTGGAACTTGCGAGTCACCCACCATTCTTGGTTCAATCAATGGATAGTACATGTACAACGAACTTGTACTTCTCGTGATGTCGGCGACAAACTCGGCCATGTGTTCTCCGATCGGAAAGATGGCCTTGAATCCTAACATGTTCTGTAACAAGGGACTGAGAATCACTTGACTATTGGCTTTGGCTTGAACGCTTTATGATTCACTTCCTTTAAACCGAAGTTGAATTTTTTCTTGAGATCCGTCCTGCTCTTCTTTGATTCTATGGCTATACACGGGCGTTTCACAGAGGAATAATACCCCTCCGGCAATTCGAAATGATGTCTCTGTAATTCCTCGCTTTCTTGAAAATGAACAGCTACCCATCCTTCCTCCCTCTTTCTTTACGTTGTACCACGTATACGGATACCGCATCTCTGCCAATCCGATATCCCACGATCCGTCTACGTAAATCCCTAATCAGGTGTGGTACGTTGAAAAATCGGGCGTTGTTCTGGCTGGAATGGAAGTATCTTAGTTCTCCGGTCTCTACGTTCCTCAGTACAAATCTAAATGACACGTTGATCTTGAAGGCCGTGGTCTGAAGTTCGAAAATGTGGCAAACAATGTCAGGAAAAGTGGCGGATGTAATCTCGTTCAACGTAAAGTTGAACCTATCCTGGACACGGTTGCCGGTATTTTCTTCTGTCCGGATGGACTGCCAGTGTTTCAGGTACAAAACCCTGGTATCGGGACTTCTGGCAAAACGTCTGGTTGAGATGGACTAGTTGGAATCAAATCATGATCTATGGTATCCTTTTATACTTCCATCTATTAAATATAAGTGGGAAACAATCAAGACCTATGGTATCCTACAGTCACACCTATTAAACATAAGTCATTAAGTGGGAATCAAATCATGGCGATATCATATTGTATTATGGTCATATATATATATTTATTAATGCATTTTAAGGTCTAAAACAGAACACTAAAAAACCACAAATGTTGCCATGCGTTTTATTTTATTTAATTGCAACAGTCATCTTTCAAAAGCTAGATGATAGAGTCAACTGAACATATAGCCGACTATACGGTATGGGGTTTTCTCATTGTTGAAGACCGTACGGTTGCCTACATGTATAATTGCTTTACATCCACTTCATTTGAACTTTGGTGGATAGTTGTCTCATTTTCAATCATAAAACATCTCCTTATTTATATATATATCGTATATGATATCTATACAAATATTAAAATGCGAGGACGGAATAAAAGTCATTATGAAGTTAACCTTTATTCCGTCCTAGATTAAATAATGATATGTTAGGTTTTATTGCTGTTAGATACCACAAGGCGTGGAAGATTCTCACATTTCATGTAGATTGGACAATAGAAGGATACCATAAAGCATGGTTGATTCCGTCTTATATGCTGTAGGTTGAAAGTTAAAGGATACCATAAATAAACTTCTTCAAGTTATTTTTGTTTTAGGAGAACCCCAAAAGGGAAGATCATTCAAAGGTCAAGGTCATTTAGTGTTTTTTAGGGAAAGTATGTGTTTTTTTTATTGCGGTTTAATTGACCTTGACTCTAAAACAAGTGAAAGTTCAAAGTCAAAATTATTCGTTTTTGTTCTATAAAGGTAAAAGATCAAGTTCATTTCCTTTCATTTTTACTTTTTAATGACAGAAATTAATCCAACCCTTATGGAGAAACTGTTATTTTAATATGGAAGGTGGGATTAAGACAGGATTAATATATAATTGTATTTCGATACTTCGATAAAACCATCAGTATGGAACATCAAGCCAGTGCAATCACTAAGGCCTGTCTTTACCAGACTCGGAATATTGGTCGAATTCGATCTCTAATTTCAGTTGAAGCCTGCAGAACACTAGTGTGCTCCCTAGTTACATCAAGACTAGACTATGGCAACGCATTGTTGTACGGTACTAACATCAACATTATTAGTAAGCTACAGCGTGTCCAAAACACAGCAGCACGTTTGATTACCCGAAAAAGGAAATTTGACACGCCAGTTCTTATCTCGTTACACTGGCTATAAGCTACCCATCCATTACCGTTGCCAATATAAAATACTTGCATATGTGTACAAAGCACAGCACGGCAAGGCTCCTAGCTACCTTCAAGAACTAATTACGCCATACAAACCCAACAGATCCCTGAGGTCGGAAAACAGTAGGCTTTTACATTCTCCAAATGACGTCCGAACGAAAAGCTACGGCGAGAGGCGTTTTAACAAGGCCGCGCCTACACTCTGGAACAGTTTACCATCGTCCTTGCGGAATGTGAATTCTTTAGACGTTTTTAAAAAAACAACTCAAGACTCACTTCTTTCGAACTGCTTTTAAGAATTTCTTGTAGATTTTTTTTATTCTACATACTTTTAACTGACTGCATTCATTTTAGACTGTTTTGTATATTTTAGGGTACATGCATTTTTTTTTATCTGCCTGTCTGATTCGTATTAGTTGGTGCTTTGTATTTTATGTTTTGATGTTTTATGCCTTTTTAAATGTGTAGCGCTTAGAGTAATTTTGTTATTATATAATGCGCTTTATAAATATTGTATTTATTATTATTATTATTTCATTCTATTTTGATGGAAAACGCCTATATATTAATATTTAGCCCCACCCTTATGGAGAAACTGTTATTTTAATATGGAAGGTGGGACTATAATAGGATTAATATTTAACAATTTTTATTTCGGGTGGATTTTTTTCTAATCCTAATTTAGTCCCCTCTGGATATTGCCCTCTTCAATTTTGATAATTTCAGTAAAAATAATCAAATCTGCAATACTTTAAATTATAACTCAAAAGTTTGTAGAATTCCATGATTGTTGTGTATCTATATTAAATGTCATTTCCAATGTGGTTTGTCTTCCTTAAAAACATTTTCAAACATATACAGAATTGTTTACATTGTTCACGCTATAACCATGATAACTCTGTTAGAAATCTACCAATTTCAACAAAATTTGATATTTGAACCCTTTCAATATATATTTCTTGAAATGTGCCTAAATTGTATATAAAAATATAATTTTGATGTAGTTTGTGATGGTTTGTGGTCAAATAGTTTTTGTTTATTTGCCATTTTGAAACTTTATTTGATCATAAAACAGTTAAAAGACAAACATTTTTCACAAAAATTGAAATTTACACTCTTTATATGATTATAAAACAAACTTCATCCAGTTTGTATGGATTAATTTTGAAATTGATGTTGTTTGTGGTGGTTTGTGGTAAAACGTTTCTGATTATCTGCCATTATGAAACTTTATTTGTTCATAAAAAAAACGAATTTTATTCTCAAAAATTTAAATTTACACTCTTTATATGATTATAAAACAAATTTCATCTAGTTTGTATAAATTAATTTGGAAATTGATGTGGTTTGTGGTAAAACATTTCTGTTCATCTGCCATTTTGAAACTTTATTTGTTCGTAAAACAGTTAAAAACTACATTTTTTCTCAAAAATTGAAATTTACACTCATTTTATGATTATAAAACAAACGTCACCAAGTTTGTTTAAATTTAATTTTAAATTTGATGTGGTTTGTGTTATTAGGGACGAGATCAAAAGTTCAATGTAGGATAAAAAACTTAATTCAAATAGTTTGGGGGTGGGAGGGGGGGGGGGGGGTAAAAATCGCTGCAAGTTTTGTTATCCGACATCGATTTTCGGATTGAAAAATACGGATTCAAGTAATGACAAAGTCAATATACAGAACAAACATACATTGTTGAGGAAAAACAGGACCCATGATACGAAAAGTATACTCTCAAAGCACATGCCCATATTGGTCAATCAATTTTTCCCAAATTAAGTTAAGAGGGGGGATGGGGGGGGTCAGTGAAAAAACTATGTGAATTAAGTTTTTTATCCGACATTGAACTTTTGATCTCGTCCCTTATCGATCTAGTTAGTGGTATTATCGTGGTTTGTGGTGTTAAGACGTACGCGCCCATTTTTCTTGTCAAATATGATTCCAGGTGAATTCTTTCGTATTTATTTTTAAATTTCATGACACTGAATGTTAAAAAAGTTGAATATGAAACAGGTGTGAGCTAGAAATCGAGCGGAGGGTAAGGTTTTTACGTTTGCTTTGTCGGTATTTAGTGAAACATGGTAAAGGGGTAACAATCTCACTTCAAAGTATTAATATTGTTACTTCACACGTCCCGGGTTGTCCGATGAAACGGTCCGAGTGATCCGCTGGCCGATTTGCCAGGTAAAGTTGACGGGAAAATGTGACACTTGCGTCTGCATCTTTTGGTGGAACGAGATTTCGCACGGATGCCGTGTGAACATATATTTGTTCCGCATAATACTTATTCCCCCTGGAACCAAACTATGGATAATAAAAGTTCTTGGGAACTAACATAACATAATATTATTTCCACCTTCATAAGATATTTTCCTCGAACTAAAACATCATACACTTTCATAATATTAGTTCTTTTAAAGAAAGAGTGTCATGTGATTTTTTTTTCACCTGATTGCATCTTAATTACTGCTCACCTCACCTGTGTATGACATTTACATGTACATGTAGTACATGCAAACAATAGAGTCTGTGGAATACAACAAAATTTTTACATATTAAACGATGGCTCTTATTCTAATCAAGGTAAGAATATATATTTTTAATATTTATTACTCCATGCCCCACTTACTTAACTAAATGGTACTTTTGTGTGTACCAAGAACAAAGTTTAGCTTATACTTAAGTCAAGCATGAAGTTAGCCACAAATTTCAGATGAAAATGCCTGTATTTTATTATTGGACATTTACTTGCATACATTTGTAGCTAGAAATAATTTTGAATATTGTAATATAAATTCCTAGAACTTTGATGATATAATAAATATTCCTCATGGAACATTTATAATATAACCAATATTCCTGGAACACTGATACATGTATATAATATAACCTATATTCCTGGAGCCTTTATAATATAACCAATATTCCTGGAACATTTATAATATAACCTATATTCCTGGAACATTTATAATATAACCTATATCCCTGGAACATTTATAATATAACCAATATTCCTGGAACATTTGTAATATAAAAAACATTCCTACAAGTGCAAGTAATGGAAAACCAAGATGACAATGTGTTGGAAAAGAGCACCGTAATAGTATTTATGAATATTTTCCTGTCATAAAAAAGATGTAAATGAACAATCAATCCATTCTAGAAATTTTGTTCTAAACAATGTTTTATAATCAACCCATTCTCGAGATTTTGTTTTAAACAATGTTTTATAATCAATCGATTCTCGAGATTTTGTTCTAAACAATTTTTTGTATATTCAATGTATATGTTTAAAAATGATTTTGCCTCATTTGTTGTTACTTAATTGCTACATTGACAGAAATCAGTATATTTGTTACATAACAAAAGTTCCGATTCGAAGTTTCGTACTGGTGGAAATGTCAAAACATTGTCCATGATATTTATTCCAAAGAACTTTTAGCATATAACAAAAGTTCCATTTGAAACTTTCTTTACGTAATATTTTATCCTTTGCGAAGGAAATATTCTTATAGCATTGGATAAAATATTATATAAGGAAAGTTCCCAATGGAACTTTACTTATATGCTGAAAGTTCTTTGGAACAAATATTATGGGGGAAATTATGTTCTGTCACAGCCGCCAAGTTGTTGAAACTTTTTAGCCGGCATAGTAGTAGGAATAATTCGATTGACACCTCTACCTTAAAGAGCGACTTTCGCTCGCTTATTACCATAAATGGGCCGAGTTTTGACTAGGCCAAGATTGGCATATGCCGAGTTTACAATGTGCCGAGAAGTCCTGCATTATCTAAAGTTATCCCTGGTCACCTTATAGCTAAACAAACCGACCGTAAATAATATTGCGAATCGACTAGAAATATTTTACTGAAATACGCTTATTATTATAGTTTAATCCCAAATCTCAAACGCTTTAAACCAGATTCTCTTTGTATAGATGTGTATACATATATATTTTTACGACTTCTTGGAAGTAAGATGTGAATTATTAAAGTTTTTTGTTTGAAATCGTTTCGTATGAATATCAAACAGATATGACGACACCCGGATTGAGCAGACTACAAATAGAAATTTTCAATTTATACCGACAAAAATATCTTTTTAAAAGATGCATGTCCAATTTACTTACCAATATAAACAGAACGACAAAAGACTTGGTGAAAAAAAGCAAACCCAGTTGTAGTATATGCATGGTAAGGACTTTTGGTCATTTAAAAACGATCGACCTTGAAGATGAACCCAACCACATGTGAATTATGATGTATGATTTAATACGGTATTCGTTATTGTAAAAAAATTTGGAAAAATATATAATGAATTCCAAGTTTTTTTTAAAGTAAAACTTGTTCTATAAAATTGTACTTGAATGATACGCAGCAGTCTGTCGTTTTGACACAAATTTTCAGTTCAGAAGACATTGTTGAAAATCTACTCCAGTAAATGTCTGAATGTTATGCTTTTAGAATATAGTATGAAACAGGCGTGACCTGGGCGAAGGAAGTGTACTGTAAAGTTTTGTATTTTTCGGTAGTTTAGTGAAAACTTTGTAATGGTGGGAAAACTTGACAGCTGCGTCTTCCTATTCTACTGTCTGGACACCTCAGTCCATAAGATGGATTTTTAGCATTTTGAAAGTCTAAACGTTAGAATTATTTGACAATATTTTGTTGGTTAATTAATCTTGTTGAGTCGTCCAAGAAAACATAAAAATTTTAAAGTTGTTTGTAAAGGTTGTATTTGTATACCTCACAAATGATTCTGAATTTCCAATAGAAAATTAAAGCACTTAAAAATTTTAAAAAATTAATAACTTGAACTTATCAACTCAGACCTATCCTAAAATTTGTTAAACTCTTACCGTAATAACCATTATTATTGGACGGCCTAATTATTGGACACTTTTGAAAATTCGAGGAAATTTGAATTTTTTGACAATTCTATTTTTTCGACGATTTCAAAATTGTCAAAGTTACGATTGTTGTTTTCAGGTGGTGGCAGTCAGTAATTTTAACTTCTTAGGTAAGGCCATTTATTTTTAATTAGTTGGTTTACGGATCTGCCGACCTGATTTTGCCGATTTGAAGAGAGAAAAAATTTAAAATTTTGGTTTTTTATTACCGCCGACCCTCTGAAATCAGCCATCCCTTTTTGCATCAAAATTTCATAAAGGATTATATTCCAATTCGTCAAAAAATAGATTATCCATCAATAAAATACTTGTAAACATGATCCCAAAAAAAATCTATTTATAGACATTAGTTGATGCCAATTTCCGAAACAAGTTTTATGAAACGAATTTCTTAATAGAATCCATGTGACTTTTAAGTTCGTTTTGTATGAATATCTTGATTCCGTAAGATATCGAATCCTCCCATTTTATGTTGTAGTTGACGAGTCGGATCCCTTAAAAAGGGAACGGTCTACTCACACTACTGAACAATGTTTCAACATAGATGTTCTGACATTTGGGTTTCAAAAGAGGGAATTAACTGATCTTTGCAACCATTGTACATTTGGAAATATAACCAAGATTTTTCAAGTACATGATTTTCCCTCTTTTTTTTTTCTTTTTTTTATCCCGACCGACCGACCCTATTTTTTATAAAAAAAATCTGTAAACCAATTAATTAAAAATAAAAGGCCTAACTGTTTTTTTTTTTATTGTAGACCCATAACTTAGTAAAATTGAACAGGCTGTATGGGTTTATGTGTTAAAAGAATTTGGAGAATTATTTTCATAATTTTGATCTATTATACAAAAAAGTTCCAACAAGGTGTATATCTATTTAATAAAATGGTTTATTATAGATACATAATGGGAAGTTTTTGAAATAATCGACCAAAAATTCTGCTAATAATCGTGTGAGTTGGTATAACCATTTGAGAAAGATGAGAAAACAAATGAAAAGCATTTCCCCAAAAACTAAATTAGTCCACAACCTATCTAGAATCAAGGAAAATGTCCATTGTTGCAGGCCGTATGTAGATTTTTTTTGTCTTGTTTGGTTACTGTCTTATTGACGTTATGCCACATCTCTTTTTATTAATTTTTTTTGTTGGAAAATCAGAAAAGTCAAATGGACAATAAATAATAATGAATTGCATGAATGACTACAATATAAAATAAATGAACTAATGTAACAATTGCAAATGGTTTATGTAATTAAATTACGAACAATATGCATGCCCTTGAAGGGGCCTCGGAGGCCGATTGGTATAGGTAGTTCGTCATGACTACTAATGATCACTAGTCTGTCAACGCTGAGGTTGTGAGTTCGAATCTCACCTGTGGCGGGGTGTGTTGGACTCCGATCTTAATTGACAAGGATTGCCGATTTTCCTACCGAAGGTCAGTGGTTCTCTCCAGGTACTCCAGCTTCCTCCACCAATAAAAACTGACCGCCGCGAAATAGCCAAATGTGCTGAAAACGTCGTAAATCCCCAACTAAACAAACAAACAAACACACCCATAAAAACATAGGCTCATCATCTCCTGCCATTTATTTCAATAATTTATGCTTTCAAATCTTTTTTCTAAAATTAATTCCTCTGTTTTTCTTTCTTGTAAATATGTGATATACTGTACAACATGCATATGAAAATAAATGATCAAAAAGAACAGATGTAAATTCTTTCTGTTTCTGTTTCCGTTGCGTTTTCCGTTTCCACCGTTTAGCAACACCCTTTAGGTTCATGGTCACACAGCATTTCTGGAATTATGTGCTAAAAATAGCAACAGGGAGAAACCTAGTTAAAAATATATATGATTGTAAAAATATGACCTATTTTCATAGGCATACGAATATTTCTTGGGGAGTCCTGGACTCGTCACTTTGAAATTGGTGAGTCCCACAAAATCTTCATTGAGTCCCAAATTATTTCTGTGAGTACGGAATAGGACGTCACCACATACAGACTGGTGTTGTTAAAGGTGCACAAGTTTTGCATCCAAAAGTTTGAATTAAGTTTTCTTCCAGGATATGCCTGATCCTTATTAAAATGTATTATATTAAATCACATGGTTTTTTTTCAATATTTTTAATCACCCAAGCCAATGAAATGAATTACATTGTTAAAGAACATGAACATGTTGAGGAGGACATGAACAGATTCTCTCATATGTCTGACTGAAGCTTAAAATTAAAGTAAAGAATGATATTTTTATTTCATCAAATTATGTAATCATGAAGCATTGCAAAGATGTCAAAATAAGAAGGGTGATTAAAATTAAGTAAATTTAAATTGATAATTTCTCGGTAATTATCTTCTTTTCTCATTGTTTGACACTTTTTTATAGTTTTATTGTAAAAATATCATTCACATTTTCAATTAAGACAACTATTTGGATTTTCACAGCCAAATTTTAGTTGCCGCCATTTATATCGTCTGCAAAAATTATTATCTTATCAGAAACAGACCGAACACGACCCGAATCCGCCTGCATACATGGACGCATCTGAAGTAAAATTTCTGGGACCAGAGTAAAAGATATGCTTACAGGACGTGTCTAGATGCGTTGCAAAGATCCCTGTTAAGTGCATTCAATAAATCTCTGTATTATGCTTGTGTAATTAAATTAGTAATTATGTGATGTATCATTTGTATATATAATATAATTGTATAATTGAGAAATAATTCATGGTGGCTTCAAAATATCCAGATTTTACCACTGGTAGGCCCTTTATTCCAAATATTTTGCCGTGAGTGGTAATATTTCAAATCAGGATATTTTCAAGCCACCATGAATTATTTCTGTTCTAATAGGACAGTTTATGTATGAACTTAACCCTTACCATGACATAGAAAGAAATATTGGTCCTCAACGTTCCTAAAAGGAGCTTACAGAATTTCTTTTGTGACACAAAGTCAAAGTTTCAATTAACAATTATGCTTAAGGTAGCCAGACCATCAGTGACCACAGGATTCTCCTAAATGTCATGGATGTTCCATACACGATAACGTCACTGACCTTGGTAAATGTTGGCAAAATTCGAAATTCAATATAAGTAACAACAAGAGTAACCAACAAAATCAAAAATATGTTTCGACTTCAGAAAAATCTACAAAATTCTTGCTTTAAACTTTTAGTTCAAGCCATCTGTTATGGTCTGGATATCTAAAGGTTTACCCACAAGAGAAACCTTAAGCTTATGTTTTGGGTAAACAATTTGTTTAAACTACATCAAAATTAAATTTGGTTTTAATAGATCAGCCACCAATGTAAGTGGGCACAGGTTGGAATAGGCTTGTTGATTAGGGCCCCGATCAAGTTAAAAAACGAATGTTATCGGATAATTTTCGTGGGAGTGACTGCCCTTGACTACGTTTTTCCCTATCAACTTCTTGTTTATGTTAGCGCTATCAGTTTTACATTTCCCACTGGATTTCATTGTGAATAAATTGTCTTGATTTCTTTTTTTAGCTCACCCCGCTAAAAGGCTGTCCGTTAACTTTTCACATTTCAATCTTATAAAAAAAACCACAGAACCAAATGGAACCAAACTTAAAAGCAATGTTCCTGGGAAGGTCCTTTACAGAATTCGTAATTTTGGTTCTGATCAAATATTCAACATGGCTGCCAGACCCAATAATATGTTCTGATTGGCTGAAATTTTATAAAAATCTTGTCAGAAACCACAAGACCAAATGAACTTCTACTTTGCAGAAATGTTTCTTAGGTGGTCCTCTACCAACTTTGTAATTTTGGTGCTGATTCGAAATCCAAGATGCCCACAACCGTCGGACATAATTAACATAGGACCTTTTGGGAAATACATACAAACAACTTCTTCTTTGAAAACATTTGACAGATTGAATTAATAATATGCATGAATGATTGTATGATGGTCCGGATGCCGATCGGAAATCCAAGATGGCGACCACTGCAAGACATAGTTAACACAGTACCCAATGTTTCAAAAGTGAATAGTGAAATTGATGGATATAAATGTGAAAAAAACATCACCACCACTTAGATAATTATAGGTCTCACAATGAGTGAGAATTAGATATCGCTTCATATCAACTTGATATCTAATTTTTACAAGTTGTTAAACCTTTTTCTCTTATGACTTTTTAGAAATATTTGTTTTTTTGTGATTTGGCGTCCGGGCTGCTGGAAATCATAACGTTCATTTGTCTGTGACGTCAAATGTGGCTTTCAAGTATGGCACCATTGTGTAGCAAAATTGTTGACCAATCAAAATATTAAAATTTTCCTACACAATTTCGCAATTGACCAAATGGGCAGATTTTTTAATTCACTAGTTCATATCACAATGTACACGATGTGATATCAAATTTCCCTAATTTTATTTATAACAGTAATATTGTATGTTAGCCCTGAAAAATTCATGGAGTTTATTATTCCTTGCTGGTGCATTCAGTCTTTCACAAATATTATGAATGAAATTCTTTCCTTTGGTGGCTAGTAATTCTACACAATGGCAGTATAAAATGAGTAAAAACGGAATTTTAGAAATCTCTTTGACTGACTATCCAAGAGGAAAATCAGAAATGTATTAATGTCCCCATCTACATGACAGTTCAGTAATTTGGTAATTACATCTGGATTGAATTCCTTCAGATCAACACAATCCACTTCGAGTCAATGATTTCATATCAGAATGTCTTCAACCACAGAGTCTCTGCATTGCAAGGCTGCAAATCAAAATCTGCAGTCATGGTGATGAAATTATTTTAGAGCTGGGAAACCTCATTTAAAAATCTTCTTGCCTAAAACCATATCATCATTTAAAGAACTTTTCTGAAGCCACTTGGCCATTTGAAATCAACCTTGGCACCAATTAATGATATTTAAGTTGCTCTCTTTCAGATTTATTTCCGATGCGCGAGACTGTCGGCCAAAACCGAAAACCTCGGACACTATTGTAACCGGGCTTCAAATAAGAAGAAGACTTCCTAGGGTTCTAAGTTTATTTACGTATGCATATCATAAAATAGCCTCTGAAAAATAAACATTTAATCACAATTACATAACAAATACACAAATATTACCATAAGTAATGTCAATTAATAGATTCAAATAGAAAATATATGTATTAAATAATTTCATGTACATCTAGATAGAAATTACAACTATCACTTATATATACACGTATTCGTCATGTTATCGTTTCAAGAACATGAGTTCTATTAAAACAGTTCATTCAAAATCAAGAAAAATGACTACAATTCTCATTCACAATATTAATCACAAAATTATTCAGACAATTAAGTACAACTAATTAGCCATACTAAATTCACTCGAACTCAAAAATATAAAAGGTTTAAAATAATAAATATGTACCATCAGTTTGACAAGAACTGCACAGAAATGCATTTATATAGTCTGGTCAGCTACAACTAACATCAAGCGTCAGCCAATACATAATACAGTAACCATACCTAGACAATAGATAAATCAATATTTACCCAATTGTAAATTAGCTAACTTCTTAGAATTCAATATGAATTCTATCAATAGTTTTCATTACAAACTCAAAGTTAAAAGAACATAATACTTTATCCTCAGTAATTTACAATTGAATATTACTAAAATCTAAGCATTCTTTTACCTAAGTTTCAATAAAATGCTTTACAAATACTTCAACTTTATGTAACAAATTTGACGAAAAATGAATAGTAAAAAATATAACAAAAAGTACTTACTTTACATACAGAAAATATATCCGACACACACTCTTATAAATTCAAATAGTAAATGGGTAAAGATCCAAAATTACATGGCTATTTAAGACTGAATAAAAAACTAGTTCTGACCAGATATTTGAAGAGAAGATCTCAAAAAGTCTATGTATAGAAATAACCTGACTGACCATAACCATATAAGGGAATAAAAAGTGTAAGTCCAAGCTAATGAATAATTATAAGTTTCGCCAATAACCAAATAAGGTAATGAAATATAACTTGACACAAAATCTATTGTAATAGTAAAATGTGCTCACTGTCAAGTAACTGCATTCACTCGTAAAACTAGATAATATACCTGTAAGAAAGTTTAGTTAATTAAATCTGGTGGAATTAAATATTAAGAATGAAATAAAATAAACTGAAATTCCAATGATCGAATTATAAAACAGATAATGGAAAATATCCTGAAACAAATACATGTATGTTTAATATGGGAGATAACTCTAATCTAGCAAACCAAATACCTATTGATCAATAGAAACTGACAATATTAATAATCTGTAAAAGCAAGTACATTCATATAATTAAACTCAAATATTTATTCAAATAAAAAAACAAATAAAATTCAATACGGGCACACTATCGGATATTCATTTAAAGATCTTGTCTGAAACAACTGTGCCAATTTTATGAGAATAGGCAGCAGTGGTCTTTAGATGATCTCCTTCCAGAATTATGTCAACCAAACTCAGTTTAACATAGGAAAATTCATTTAAAACATTCTTGTTTCAATCACCAATTAAGGCTACCAATGAGTCTTTAACGCAGGAGAAAATCCCACACCTGGAGGTGGGCTTCAGCTGACCCCTAAACAATAATGCATAGTAGTTCAGCTAAATGGACGGCACACTAAACCCCGAAACATATAAATGATCCAAAATTAAAAAAAACACAGAAGACTAACAAAGGCTAGAGGTAGTATGTTTTGGAAATCTTTGTGTCTTATGATATTGTAAAGGCATAATATCAAAATGAATAAATTTTCTCAAAATGTATTACCATTAATAAATTATTATACCCCACTCCAAAATAGAGAGGTGTATACTGTTTTACCCTTGTGGTTCCGTGCATGCATCTGTCCGTCTAGCTAACAAAATTTTTCATCACACTTTTCTCTGCAACCACTTCGTATTTTGTCACAAGTCTTCTTATATTCATCCATGTTAGATTGGTTTCTCAAAAAAGAGTATTTTAAAAGATATGTAGAATAGAAATGAAATGACTGTTAAAGTGGGCAATGTGATGACTTCACAATTTAGTTCTTTAATTGGTGTAAGACAGGGGGATGTACTAAGCCCAGCCTGTTTAAACTTTCTATTAATGATTTGCCTATCATGTTTGAAACAAGTCCAGATGCTGTTGATATAAATGGGCGAAGAATTGATTGTCTCCTGTATGCTGATGATATAACTATATTATCAAAGACGCGGACTTCAAAACTGTCTTAATATATTGCAAAGATATTGTGTTAATTGGTGTCTTGATGTTAACTTGTCTAAAACCAAGGTTTTAATCTTCAACAAGACTGGTAAATTTTTGAAAGAAGCTTTTTGTTTCAATAAAGAAATTATAGAATGTGTTAACAGATATGAATATTTAGGGATAGTCTTCACTTCAAGCGGTCTCTTTCAACAAGGGAAAGAAGAGCTATATAAAAAATCTCATAAGGCAGTATTCAAATTACAAAAAGTCATGTCAGCTTGTAATCCAGCATTTCTACCTCAATCCATTTATATGATCACACGATAAAACCAATTTTGGTATATTGCAGTGAAATATTTGGTATGTTTAATACAAACTCTGCTGCCTGTGAGAAACAAAGCAATTATTTATTTGAATTAATATACATAAATGATTTTTTGGAGAAATCTCATTTCAGATATTTGAAGAATATTCTTGGTGTAAACAAAAAAGCCTCAAACTTAGCTGTATTATCTGAGGTTGCAAGATTTCCATTATATTTTTCTGTATTATTATCTATGGTCAAATATGCACACAGGCTTGATGAATTAACAGAAGGGTTGTTATATGATGCTTATGTATATAACAAACTTTTGGATACTGAGAATATAACTTGTTGGTACTCATCTGTAAAGAATATTCTACAAAGTTTCAATTTACAAAATCTGAATATAAAATTGAATACTTTGATAAAGTTAGTAAAAAATAAACTTTCTGAAAGTTTTAAAGCTTTTTGGGTAGATAAGAGATCAGATGTTTTGTCACAAGGAAATAGTAAACTAGAAAATTAATTTGAAGACTAATTTTATTCCAGAGGTTTACCAATCAATAAAAGAATTTCATATAAGAACAGCTATTTGCAAGATGAGAATTAGTGCTCATGAACTTAAAATTGAGAAAGATAGGTATAACAAACAATACATAGAAAGATCTAAAAGATTATGTCAATATTGTTTATCTTGCTCATCAAATTCTGTTGAAGATGAGACTCGTTTTATTGTTGATTGCCCTTTATATAAGGAACAAAGGGATATATTATAGTTAAGTTAACAATACTTGTGCTAATTTTAAAAATCTATCCAATGATGAAAAGTTTTTCTTGCTGTTCACAAACGAACATTTACCCAGTGAGTTTGGGTAACTATATTATTAAGTGTATTGAAAAAAAGAGCTTTGTGGAAACAATAAGGTATAAACTATATATGAGCTTAATTTTATTTTTCAAAAAGAGCTTTGTAGAAATAATAATAATAATGTATAAACTATATATGAGCTCAATTTTATTATTGGAAACAGTATTTGTGTTTGACCTGATCCTGTCCTTCCAAACACATGATAGCTATTATTGTTTTTTTTCTATGTTGTCTATATTTTCAATCATGTGTAAAGTGTACTGCCACTTCGTGCCTCTCGTGGGCTCTTGATTTGAAATAAACCATTCTTATTCTTATTCTTATTAATATTATGCTACTGGTCGGCTCTGAGTATAATGTGTTCGAGTGGGGTGATATGTCTTTCTGCAGACAGTTACCTAGTGAGCTAGCACATTAAAAATCCGGCTCAGCATGTCGGTCAAATATAAAGCAGGGATCATATTCATTATCATATCAACCTGTTTTAGTCCTGATATGCACCTGATATGCACCTGGCTGCCACTGGACGTTAAACAACAATTCATCCATCAATTCATCTATAGGTATGCTACAGCTGTATATGGTGGGATATGTTTTCGGACTAAGGCGACATCAACTTCCTGTTTGACATCTTCGTTTATTTTTTTACCTTATCAAAAAGCGGGGGTGTCACTAGTGCAATGTAGTGAGCAATTCCTCACAGTACATCTTGTTTTTTGGACTTTAACTGGATTAGAACTGTTTTACTGCTGTGTATGAAAATTAAGGAAAAGTGAACAAATTTCATAATCAAAAGTAAAATTCAGACTACGCGAAATTCGTCGGACCGTCGGACATTTCCGGTAAAAAATGGATCGGTCCGGTAAAATTTTGTTGAATTCCGGACCAAATGTCCGGTATTGTTTTTTTGGTTTATCGTATTTCCGGTAGTATACTAATATAAGAAGTTAAGTTAAGAAAGAAATTTTGCCCATTAGAAATTTTGGTCTGGTAAAATTACATTCGGTCTGGTAAAGCTAGGTTGTTTACCAGACCGAATGTCCTGTAAAATAAAAAATCATTCGCGTAGTCTGAAATTATATAACACAGTGTAAAAAAGTATAGTATTGTGTTAAAAAAATATATTATTGTGGTAAAAAAGCACACTGGTACACACTGTGGTATATTAGCCTGGAGAAAACTATGTATCATGAAGATTTAAGACTGACAATAATTTTAAGTTAATACAGGAACATTTGATTAGAAACAGTGAAAAAGATAGTAGCATTGAAAAGAAGAGATGAAAATCTTCACTTGAAGGTTCTAGAATTATTAATATGAATACTTAGCAAAACAAAATTGGACTTAGAATTATTGAACACAAATTTTTGTTTTGTTTCAGAAACCAATTTTAGGAAACAGAAGAGAACAAGTTAGATGTAACAGTACAGCATTAGAAAACCTCATTGTCAGCCCATATGGATTAGTGGAACCAGAAATTTCAACTTTATGTGAAAAAATCAAATTAGTACGACATACAATAGTTAAGCCCTAATTTGACTACATTTTAAGACTGTGTATATGCCTTTTAATAAATATGTACCGCTAAGCATTTGTTGGCCAAATAAGGTCCACTCAAACGTGCTGTAGTGTCAGACCACCCTTGTTAGACAATAACTTTTCAATGTGACCTTAATGTTCCCTTTTAGTCTTTTTATATTTGAATATGTATAAACCTGTGGATTGCAAAGAAGGGCATTCCAGATGTTTCCGTAAATCCCAACAAAGAAGCCATAGTCAAGCTAACTAAGTTATCAGCATTATTACCTAATTTTCTTCCTGTATCAATTTCCTTTAAATCTATATCAGCCATTTGAACACTCTTATTTTAAGACTGAGCAACAAAAATCCCCAAGTAATGCAAGTATCTGCATAACATTTCTCGAAGATAGATTCATATGATCTAGTCTCTGTAATCCTTGGTCCGTAGAAAGGATTTTTCAGAATTTAATACCTCAATTATACAGAATCAATTCTTACTACTTGGCAAATTGATGCAATTAGTTAAGTCATAATAAAACAATTGAACTTGCCTGAATTTGTTCAAACAATTCTTCCAGATAGGAAAATATCTGCTCCTGAATTTTCTATTCACAAGGGAGATAACTCTTCCTGTGAGATTTTTATTAAATTATGTATTACATCCCCAGGTTGAACCAAATATGCACAAATTGCATGAAAAATATTAGAAATAATGGTTTTGCAAATTTTAAGACTGCTCTCAGTTTTTTTAAATGCGCTTTTCATACATTTTGAAAACAGTAATAATGAAACAACTGAACGAAGCTTGAAAAATAGGTAGGTAAAGATGGTAGGTCTATTTGCCCTTTTAAATTGGTTGGGACAATAATATTTTATTCTCAACGAGCATTTTGCGTACATGTATTTTGTAATTGACTCTGTAATAACTGGGAAAACCATAAAAAACGCGAATATTTGATATTTTCTTGTAAGTATCCCCATGCATAAGAGTGTATATTCTCAAATAAAACTAGTATTCTGTAATGTATTTTTTCATTGGATGAAACCATGACTTTCGATATCATCCATTTTTGATAAACCATGTTGGCGAGTAAAATGTAACTGTATTGCATTGTGTATGTAGACACGGCTATTTTTTATGTTGTTAGACAGCTTGTAGGAATTTGAGAGATTTGAAGAAAAACAAACTTTGATGAGCTTGAAAAATAATACATCATGTTTTCATAATTTTTTGATATATCAACTTGGATAATGGACGTGATTTGTTTTATTTCTTTCCTGAAAAGGTCCTTTAGTCATATTATCTTATTTCTTTCTATATATTGCAAATATATCCATAATATACCACCTTTTAGTATTTAATGCATTTATTAGCAAATAAATTGGCTGTTTTCTTTTTTAATGATCCGTCGAAAACCCTAAATGTATTGTGTAAGATAAGAGTAAGTTTTTAGTTAAGAATCTCTTTTCTTGCTTTTTTGAACAGTTTACCTTCCTTGACCGAATAAAAGCTCCACAGAACCTCATTTTTTTTTTTTAATGGAACACGCACGACATAAGAGATAACTCTTTTCTAACTTACTATTCGCAGCAATAGTACTATGACGTTGCGCGATTCTACAACGACCGCTACACAGCGCTCAATTACTGAATCATGACCTTAATATATCATTAAATTTCATAATAATTTTTTACTTCTTTAATCGTATGTTAGATATTTTTTTCTTTCCATTCTCCTTTTAAGCTGATTTTGGGCAATTCTTGTTTCTGATCTGCTGAAATTTTATAAATCATTTCCTCTGAAACTGCAAATGCAAATGATTTGTAAGTTGACACAAATGATGTTTCGGAGGTCTTCCACAAAGATTCCTCATTTCAACTTGATCCGGCAAAAAACATGGCTGCCATGGGCAATTCTTTTTTCTGATTACCCCATAGCCAAAATTTGAAATATCTCCTCTGAAACTACAAGTGCAAATCATTTGTAAGTTGATACAAATGATGTTTGTGAGGTCTTCTACAAATATTCCTTATTTCAACTTGATCTGGCAAAAAACATGGCTGCCATGGGCAATTTTTTTTTCTGATTGGCTGAAATTATCATCTCCTGAAACTATAAGTGGGAGTTCAAGTGCAAATCATTTGTAAGTTGATCCAAATGATGTTTGTGAGGTCTTCTATAAAGATTTGTCATTTAAAGATTTATCGTTTCATCTTCAAAAAGCAAAATAGACAGGCTAGTCTTTAAATGAGATTTTTTTTATACGCCCATCAAAATTTTGACGGGACGTATTATGGTATACATATGTCCGGCGTCCGTCCGTCTGTCCATTTTAACTAAAACAGAATTTTTTTTTTTCACATGTCAGACCGTATCTCAAAAACGATTTATGATTATTGCTTAAAACTTTACACACTTCTTAGTTATATTAATCTAAAGATCTGTATACTTTTTGGTGATGATTCAAAATTTTATTTTAGAGTTACTGAGTTTTTTGTAAAAAAAAAGGGGGGAGGGGTTTCACATGTCGTGCCGTATCTCAAAAACAATTTATGATATGCTTGAAACTTTATACACTTCTTAGTTATTTTAATCTACAGATCTGTATACTTTATGGTGATGATTCAAAATTTTATTTTAGAGTTATTGAGTTTTTTGTAAAAAAAAGGGGGGGGTTTTCACATGTCGCGCCGTATCTCAAAAACGATTTATGATTATTGCATAAAACTTTACACACTTCTTAGTTATATTAATCTGAAGATCTATATACTTTTTCGTGATGATTCTTTATTTTATTTTTGAGTTATTGAATTTTTATTGAGCTTTTTGGTAAAATAAAAAAGGTAGTCGTTTTTGGTCACATTTCGCACCGTATCTCTATTGCTTAAAAGTTTACACGCTTATGTTTTGCCGGGTTTCCATATACATCCCACCAGCAGCTCCACTAAATAAAGGAGGATTCCAAAAACATTTATTATGTTTTTTTCACAAGACAACGGGCGTATCATGCGCTCATGGCGCAGCTGTTTATTGGGTTATTTGTAAACCAGGTGAGCGATACAGGTTCCTAGGAGCCTCTGGTTTCTTTTTATAAAGGTGTACAATGACAAATTTCTTAATATTTTTTTTTATAAAAGTATAATAATATGTTTTTAAAATTTTTACATTTATTTGTCTAACTATTTCTCCAAAGAAAAATACTTAAATGACATACCTTAGTAAGTTTATGAATTCTAATTGTCATAAAACTTTTATTGTATACTCATGTCTTTAAAACCACATTTCTACATATGTAAACACTTTTTCTCAACTGGGCACTTGTATATTCAATTATCAAATAGCACCTAAACTTCCTAGGTTTGCCCACCTGGAATTTGTTCATTACAGGTGTTATAATTGATAGCATAAACATGTTTTGTTAAGCCTGCCACCATAGCTAATTATTTCAGTCTTACACATAAATTAAGATGATCTCCCCCTGATAAAAATGCAAATTGAATCCAAGTGAGCGATACAGGCAGCTGGGAGCCTCTAGTTATGGTATTTATCATTTAATTATTTCATTAGCTCACCAAGCCCATTGTCATCACTTTGTGTCCAATGTTCTTCTGTCATTAGAAAATTCATAATGGAATCTCCTCTAAAACAACTTTGTCCATTTGATTGGAATAATATGGAAGGTTTTTAAAAAAATTCCTCACTTTGTTTGGATCAAACTTGGTTAGAAAACGCAATTCTTGATTCGTGGTCAAATTTTCAAACTTATTTTCCTATTAGACTACAATTCCATATCTTTTTAAACTTTATACATATAATGTTTGGCATTTGGAGACCCTCTTCAAAGAGTCCTAATTTCATGTTGATTAAGCAGCATACATAGTGGCTACAGTGGCACATAGGTTTACATTGAAGCCTATGGAAAATCACATTTTCATCATCTCCTCTGAAGCTACAAGGCCAATATCAACCAAACTTGCCAATAATAGTGTATAGAAAGTTATTCAGTTAAGTCTTCATATAAAAAACAAAAGTAAATAGAAACTACTGTCGGAATCAACAGTGATCTTCACAAGATGGCCACCAATGCCTAAATAAACATAAGATCAGATGGGAAAATTCACTTCATAGAGTCTTCTTCTGTAAAACTTGATCCAGTTTAAACAAATTTTGGCAGGAACATATTTACATGTAGATAATCTTATATCTATGAAAAAAAAAGGCCATTGATCCCAGTCACCAACCAAGTAAGCCTTTAAATTTCTGTTTCTATGGAAAATTGAATCCAGATGGGTGATACAGGCTCCTTGGAGCGTGTAATTCATATTTGTGTCTCTTGACTAATCATTAGCTAAATATATTGCTCTCAAACCTGAACTTACTTTAACACAGGACCCATTTAGATAATTCACCAAAAAATCTGCCCTGAAACTATTGAGCAAAGGGAACTAAACTTGGCAGTAATGGTATTTATCCTTTGTTGGTTTAGTTGGGGTTTTACGCCGTTTTCAGAACATTTTGCTATTTCACAGTGGCCAGTTTTTATTGGTGGAGGAAGCTTGAATACCAGAAGAGAACCACCAATCTTTGAAAGGAAAGGTGGCAATCCTTGTTAAGATTGGAGTCAAACACACCCTGCCACAGGTGAGATTCGAACTCACAACCAAAGTGTTGACAGGCTGATGTCGTTAATAGTCATGACAAACTACCTAGACCACCCAGGCCCCATATTTATCCTATGAAGATTAAAACTAAGATGGCCACCAAAGCCTATGTTTGTTTAACATAGGACCTTATGAGAATATTTATTTAAATATATTTTTATCTGACACCAGTAAGCAAATTTGAACCAAACTTGGAGGCAGTGGTTCTTAAAGATGTATCCTGCTATTCAGATTTACCAATAATAATTTGTTGATATCTAGTACATATATTCTTAATGGTATCATCTTTCAATTAAGCTTATAAAAATATGGGGTCACCGACCAGTTTATAGAGTTATGACGTCATCTTTATTACCTTGTTTTGAATATACAGCTTATATATTATTTGGCCTATATATTTTTCAAGATTGTTTTTTGGGGAAAACACAGATTGTTTTGAAGGCGGCATGACTTATGTTCCAATGAAATAAATAAAATGCATGGTGTGGGCACAAAGTGGTATTAATAACTTCCCTCCATTTTTGTTGGGGACTCAAAGTACGCAAAATTGCTAATCGCAAAAATTTGACCAATAATAATATAATTAGATTTTTACAGAAGATGGAGACTTGCCTTTTCTTCAGATTAAGAATATAAAAAAAAATAGTCACCATCAGGGGAAAAGATATTTACCAAAAATAAGTAAAAAAAATGAAAATGGCGAGGAAAAAATTGCACGTTTTTTGGTTTTTTTTTATACAAATAGCGTCTATTCGGTTGTTAGAAACTTTTCATTTTAAATTTGTTGGAAAAAAAACAACCAACAAGCAGGTTGTTATTCTTCTTAAAACTTTGATTTTGAGGAAAATAATGTCATATGAACTTTTGACATGTGCTTTTAACTTGAGGATTTTAACCGTTTTTTCCAGTGTGGCGAAGTGTATAATGAGTTTCTTTTTTCTCGCATTGTATTAATTTCCATCACACTTATCTTTTATGAAAAACTCTAAATAATTCAGTAGTCTGGAGTCTGGCCATATTTAACAAGATGTTCAGCTTAGTGCATTATCACTAGTGGCGGAAATAGGGGCAACCCTTGCATGATGGCTACTGGAATGTGAATTTCGCGGAATATGGTACAACGTCATAGACAAATTGCGAAACAATAACGTTCAAAAATAAAATGTGCGGAAACAATAGTAGTATTTGTCTTTATCAAAAGTTTTCCCGATGTTTTATATAGCTGACTTAAAATGCAGGCCAAATCATACATCAGATTAATTTTGAACATTTTAGAAAAATTTATTTGAAGACTTTTTGTTTGATATCAGTTTGCCAATTGAACAGCAGTGGTCCTTAAATTATCCTCAAACAAAATGGTATCCTATAACCTTGACCATGTGTACCATAGCCAAATTTTGTTTCACAAAGGACCTTATAGGAAAATTCACCTGTGATCTTCTTGTCTGAAACCAATGAGTCAGTTGGAATTAAACATGGCAGCAATGGTTCTTATATGAGCAATGAAATCCACTTGAGCCACACAAGCTGCTTGGAGCCTCTGATTTGATTTGAGCCTGTCAACATGGAGAATGTGAGTTAGGATACAGCATGTGGTGACTATTGTTCGACTCTAATTATTGAGTGGTGTAGGTAGTCCATTTTAGTTGCTACTTATAACTAGGCAGTCAACCCTGAGGTGGTGAGTTCGAATCCAACTCATGGCAGTTATGTTAGACATTGATCTTAATTTACAAGGTTGCCAGTTTTCCTGCCAAAGGTCAAACCAAATGAAAGAAAGACCAAACATATAACAGTTCAGGAGTCTTTTTGGTTAAAAACAATTGTTCTTAAAATGTATTATTGCTTTAAAATGATATATATTAATATGAATTCAGTTTACTTTTTGCTATTTTTCAGAAATTTACTTCAGACAAGGTCGAATTGAAAGAGATTGCAGATTATTATTTTGATGGGAAAGGAAAGTTCTTCCGTCCTCTTGTTGCCTTGCTAATGGCTAAAGCAGTTAATAGCCACAACAAATTAGACAGCAGGTATACATATACATGTACAGTATATGTACATTGTCATAAATATATTGTATGAACCTTAGAAACAGGTAAAAATGCAAGGTTTATTTGCAACTATATATTTCAGACAATGTATATATTTTTTTTATTCTGCAATGGTAACTTGGTCCATTTTATTGGGAAGTTTTTAGAAGGTGATATTTGTCACATATTGGTGGGGGAACATGATATCTGAACACTACCAACCAGAACACATCACAAACTTTCATTGCAAATGAGACAGTACCAGGATATGATGTTATGCTTGGTACAGAATATCAAAAAATATTTGACACCCTTTATATCATATGGCTAGTAAATAGGTAAGTTGCAGGATAAGATACTTGACTTGGTCAGAGGACAATAGCTTTTGACAAAAATAAAGTGCAAGTATTCAGTTAGTGGAATAGATAAAACAGCTGTTGTTTGAAAACCCAGTCTTTAACTGTTTTGTGTTATTTCATAATTTCTAAAAATGGAATGGTGTATCTTTTCTGTTGTTTTCTAGTTCTTATTTAAGTGTCTTTTCCCGACCAAATTGTTTTTAAATTTTTTGTTTGTAAACATGTACAGTCAACCCTCTTTACAATGAACATGTTGGTTTCAGCCAAACATTGATGGTAAACTCAATTTGCTGTAATTATGAAAGTGCCCATTCTGAGATTTTTTTTTCGATAGCATGTTCATTAATTTGTACATTTGACCAGTACATGTATCTGTGTCATACTACTTTATTACATATGGTATTATGCCCCTTCTTTGTACAGTTTTGTTTGTTCAAAGGTATTGTAGAATTATAAAAAAAAATCTTTTTATTTCATAATTTACTTGTGTTCAATAAATAGGTAATATAGAAATGTCATAAACACAGTTAAAATTGGAGCAAAAAGGTAGTGAAATCATTGTAAAAATGTTTATAAAAAGTGTTAATCCACCCAAGCCAGCTTTAAGTTCTAAAGTCTAACTGATTACATTTATCAGAAATCCAAGTGAATAAGTCATTGACATGTTAAGTACTTGTGTGGTCAACCATAAAACAAATGATAATCTAATACAGACTACATCTAATTAACATTTTTGTTACCAAAATTCACTGTCATATACTGAATATTCCGTTGTAATGTGTTAAATTTACAGGTATGCACAGTTGTTCACAATTGTCAGAAACTGAATATTCTGTTGTACTGAATGTTGCTGCAATATTAAACAAATTTGAATTAACTTAAATTTCAGTCCTTATGACTTTACATTGCTTTTATTATTTTTCAAAAGTGGGGTATATAGTATTCGTTGTGTCCATCCGTCCGTCCGTCTGTTCATCCATTCGTCTGACCTTTGTATCCGCAACTCCTCCAAAATTACTGAATGGAATTTGATGAAACTTTCAGAGAATCTTCATCCCATGATGGCATTGGGCACCTCCTATTTTAGAATTTGATTGGACCCAATTTTGGGGGTTTCCCATAGAAAAACATGGACTTTGACTTTCAATGTGATAGCGGGTACCATGATGCCATCCGCAACTCCTCCTAAACCACAGTATGGAATTTGATGAAACTTTCAGAGGATCTGATGAATATTTGGGGTTACCCATACCAAAACATGGACTTTGACTTTCAATATGATAGGGGGTACCATGATGCCATCCGCAATTCCTCCTAAACCAATGAGAGGAATTTGATGAAACTTTCAGAGGATCTTTATTACATGATGCTGTAGTGCACCTGCTATTTTAGATTTTGATCTGACCAACGTTTGGGGTTTCCCATACCAACACATGGACTTTGCATTCATTGTGATAGGGGTACCATGATGCCATCCACAACTCATCTCGCTGCTGTTGGAGTTTTCCTATCCAAAATATTGACATTTCCTTTTATGTATATTATGTAAGGCGGGGGTATCAAGTAGTGAGCTTTGCTCACAGTATTTCTAGTAAAGTTCATTTAAAAAATCTTCTTGTCTGAAAGCACTCAGCCAATTGGACCTAGACTTGACAGCCATGGTTATTAGATTGTCCTCTTTCAGAATAATGTCCAATAATACAGACAATTGTTTCTTAGTTGCTTTTATGGCTGTTGTTTGGCAAAATGAATCCAGTTGAGCGATTCAAGCTCCTGGGAGCCCCTAGTTAATTTTAATTACACTTGCAACAAAATATCTCATGAGGTTTTTTATTATTTTAAATCCAAAATCAGTAGGCGGCATTGGTATCGATCAGTGACTTGTTGTCTCGCCTGCGATGAAAAGTCGCGGAGGCGAGATATAGGTATTACTTTCCGGCAGCGGCGGTGTAAACTTTTGTAAAACTGGTTCACTGACTTCATAAACATGAATTTAAAATCTGTGTCCAATTTTCGTGGTTAAATCCATTTCTCAGCAACTGTAATACATTTGTGTACCTAGGCCAACCATATTTGGTCTATAGATAGTTCTTAGTCAATACATGCCTGTCTGACACTGGCTTGGGACCTTGACCTCAATTTCATGCTCGAGTGACTTTGTCAATTTTTCGTGGTAAAGTCCATTTCTCAGAAACTGTAATACCTAGGCCAACCGTATTTTTCTATAGATAGTTCTTGATGGGTACATGCCAGTCTGACACCTGGCTTGGGACCTTGACCTCAATTTCATGCTTAAGTGACTTTTTCACTTTTTCATGGTTAAGGCCATTTCTCAGCAACTAGAATACCTAGACCCAACATATTTGGTCAATAGATGATTCTTGGTGGGTACATGTCAGTCTGACACCTGGTTTGTGACCTTGACCTCAATTTCATGCTTGAGTGCCTTTGTCACTTTTTCGTTGTTAAGTCCATTTCTCAGAAACTGTAATACCTAGACCCACTGTATTTGGTCTATTGATAGTTCTTGGTGGGTACATGCCAGTCTGTCACTTGTCTCTGGACCTTCACCTCAATTTCATGATTGAGTGACTTTCATCCAAGTTTCTTGATTAAGTCCATTTATCAACAACTATAATACCTAGACCTGCTGTATTTGGTCTATTGATAGTTCTTGGTGGGTACATGCCAAACTGACACTTGTCTCTGGACCTTGACCTTAATTGCATGCTTGAGTGACTTTCATCCAAATTTCTTGATTAAGACTTTTTTAAGCAACTGTAATACCTAGACTCATCCGTGTTTGGCCTATAGATAGTTCTTAGTGGGCACATGCAAGTCTGATACCTGTCTTTGGACCTTGACCTTAATGCTTGAGTGACTTTGTCACATTTTCGAGATTAGGTCCATTTCTCAGCAACTTTAATAGCTAGACCCACCATATTTGGCTAAGAGATAGTTCTTAGTGGATACATGTCGGTTTGACACTTGCCTTTTGACCTTGACCTCAATTTCTTTTAACACATTTTCCTTTGACTTGCAAAATGTCGGGTATCAGATAATCATTATTATGTGTCCATGTGCATACTCAGGCAAGACATGTAATGTGTCCACTCTTGTTTATTTTATATACCTTGAAGTGAAATTATAAATCTGAAATAAATTGTTTTATTGTCAGAAATTTCAAGCAAGTATTGTCAAATAACAAAAAGAAAATAAATGTAACAAAAACTTTTTGTCTAGTGAACTTTTATTGTTGCAGGAAGATTGTACTGGTTTCGGATACCTTAAAATTTGCATACCTTTCCAGTTGATTAATAATAGTAAATAAAATATTTTAATATACTTTTTCTTTGACTTGATATTGGAAATGACTGAAGTTTTGAATCATGTCTGTAATTTTTGTTAATAATTGTGACATTTTCTTAATACATGACATACCTTTTTAGCTCACCTGATCCAAAGGGTCAAGTGAACTATTCTCATTACTTGGCGTCCGTCGTCCGTTGTCTTCATCATCTGTTTACTTGTACAAAAATCTTCTCCTCTGAACCTATTAGGCCAAATGGAACCAAACTTGGCCACAAGCATCATTAGGGTATCTTGTTTAAAATTTGTGTTGGATGACACCGCCTGACAACCAACATGGACGACATGGCTAAAAATAGAACATATGGGTAAACTGCAGTTTTTGTCTTTTCTTGATAAACTGAAGCATTTTGAGCAAAACTGACATGGGATAAAAATATTCATTAGGTCAAGATCTACCTGCCATGAAATTTTCAGACGAATCGGTCCACCCTTTGTTGGGTTATTGCCCCTAAATTGTTAATTTTAAGGAAATTTTGCAGTTTTAGGTTATTATCTTGAATATTATTATAGATAAAGACAAACTTTAAACAGCAAAAATGTTCAACAAAGTAAGATCTACAAGTAAGTCAACATTACCAAAATCATTAATTGACCCCTTATAGGAGTTTTTGCCCTTTAAAGATGGCATCCAGCATAAACTCTCCTTTTAAAGATCTTGTCCTCTGAAACCACTGGGGCAATTTGCTCCAAACTTTGGTTGAATGGTCCTTGGGTGGCCCCCTTCAAAACATATGTCCGGCATCTGCAACTTTCAACGGATATGGCTGCTGTGACTAAAAATAGAAAAAAAGATGGTTAAATTTTAAAAGTCTTCTTCTATGAAACTACATGGCCACTTTAAACCAGACTCTTTCAGAATTTTGTCCGATGACCCAGACTGTCAACCAAGATGGTCGCCACAGCCAAACTTAGTTTAACATAGGACCCTGTGGGAAAATTCATTTAAATATCTTCTTGTCTGAAACCACTAAGCCAGTTGGAACTAAACTTGACAGCAATGGTCTTTACATTGTTGTCTTTCAGAATTGTGTCCAATGACTGGGACTGTCAACCAAGATAGCTGCCACAGCCAAACTTTGTTTTTAATTTTCATCAAATGAGAATTGTATAAGCGATAATAAACCATGATTGCAGGATAATGTATTATCAAGGCAATTCGCTAAGAATGCTTGTTTACTCATTATTAGTTCTGAGTTGGTCAGATAGTGTATAGTTGGTTTATTTGGTGGGTGCAAAATCGGGATCAACTATTATAAAAATATATTTCAAATATTCTCAGATAAGATCATTTGTAGATTGTTACCTGTAGTGAAATAAATTTTTGTATTATATTTTTAGTATTTTAGTTTCTCAAGAGGAAATAGCAATGATAGCAGAGATGATACACACAGCTAGTTTAATCCATGATGATGTAATTGATTCTTCTAATACACGTAGAGGCAAGCCTACAGTAGACAGTACATGGGGACAGAAAAAGGTAAAGATAAATTTGAATTTAATTCATAATGATAAAAAGAGAAGATATCAGAAAACACCAGTCTATAAACAAGAACACTCTTACACAAAATGGAACTATAACTAGATTGAGGTAGTTGGAAACAACAGCTATGTCTTGTATCCCTGTGCACCACTTTCACAATCATATATTTGAATCTGGGCCTCAAGTTTTTGAAGATCAAAATTTTTAAACCTTATTGTGCATCTACATCGAATGTATGATAATTCTATATAGAAATATAATGCAGAAAATAAAAAATGAGAAATGTATTCAAAATTTGACCACTTTTGGGCCCCAAATTTTGAAAATCAAAATTCTAAATTTTATTTCACATCTACACGCAGTGTGTGACAATACTGTATAGAAACAAAATGCATAAAGAGACGTTTAGGTCAAAAACTAAAATTCAAAACTTAAAAACTCGACCACAATTTGGCACAAGTTTGAAAATCAAAATTTAAAACTTGTTGTCTATCTTAATGACTAATTTTTTGACACTTATGAAAATTCAAGTGAAATTAATTTTTTCAATAACCTTTATTTTTCAACACTTGCAAAATTGTCAAGTTACGATCATTGTGACCAGCTGGTGCCAGTTTTGTAATTTTTAACTTTTTCCATACAGTCCTTATCGAGGAGTGTTTATTTCGTTTTTCAAAACCAATTAAACCATCTATCTTATTAAAAATGACTGAAATAAGAATGATTTTTAAGTAAATTTTATTGATCTTTCCTGTCGGGAAGTTTACTTTTGATAAGAAGTCCAAGCAAGTTCGGGTCTGACTTGTGTTATTGTTTTTTTCAGAGGAATATTTTGAAATATCTAAATGAAATAAACATTTTTTTAAAAAGACAAATCCTCTTATTGAAGTTTAATAGTTATAGGTATATTTATTTTAACAAGTGCTGGCTTCTGAAGCTGCACAAACACCTTACAAATATAGATTTATTTCGTCTTCAAGCCATTGTTCCACCACTAAACTGTCTATTCTACTTACTAGTACACTTGGTACAATCAAAAACCTACTAGTGCACTTGGTACAATCAAAAACCTGGAAATAAATTTTTCAAATAAGGAATACGAAAATAGTGGTATTAATTACTTTTGGAGTGTGAAAAATTTGTTGGAAGTACTTGATAAATTACATGCTCATATTGATGATTTCGAATCTGTTCAAAGTTTTGATTTTTCTACCCAATATACCACTTTGTCTCATAATCTCATTAAGAAAAAATTCACATACCTAATTAAATGGGCATTTAAAAAGTCAGAAAGTGAATATATATGTTCAAACTCTTTTAGGTCATTTTTTAGTAACGACAAACAAAAGAACTATGTCAATTGGACCTGCTTTGATATGATAACTGCACTTGAATTTTTACTAGTCAACATTTTTGTTCGCTATGGAGATTCCGTATATCATCAAGTTATCGGAATTCCAATAGGGATTAACTGTGCACCACTTATTGCGGACCTGTTTCTGTATTGTTACGAATCTTAATTTATATCTAAAATCAGCAAAGACCCAAAGAAACATCAGTTGATACAAAAATTTAATAACACTTTTACATATTTGGATGATCTTTTGGCTGTCAATAATGACGACTTCAGTATGTACACTAAAGAGATTTATCCTGTTGAACTTAATACTAAAATTTACGATAAGAGATGATTTTTTGTCTCGCCTTGACGGAGTCAAAAGGCGAGACATAGGTATGCTGTTTCCGGCGGCGGCGGCGGCGGCGGCGGCGACGACGGCGTCAACAATGTATTAGTTTGTGATTAGCTCAGTTTTATGGGGATCCACTAGTGGTAGGTCAATGATAATTGGTATGCAGATGTATTACCATTACTACATCTCATTGCTATGGAGATTATTTGGCTCCACCCCCTCAGTCATGGTCTATTGACTTTGAATGGTTTGCTTACTTTACATGTATTAGTTTGTGATTAGCTCAGTTTTATGGGGATCCACTAGTGGTAGGTCAATGATAATTGGTATGCAGATGTATTACCATTGCCACATCTCATTGCCATGGAGATTATTTGGCTCCGCCCCCTCAGTCATGGTCTATTGACTTTGAATGGTTTGCTTACTTTACATGTATTAGTTTGTGATTAGGTCAGTTTATGGGGATCCACTAGTGGTAGGTCAATGATAATTGGTATGCAGATGTATTACCATTGCTACATCTCATTGCCATGAAGATTATTTGGCGCCACGCCCTCAGTCATGGTCTATTGACTTTGAATGGTTTGCTTACTTTACATGTATTAGTTTGTGATTAGGTCAGTTTATGGGGATCCACTAGTGGTAGGTCAATGATAATTGGTATGCAGATGTATTATCATTGCCACATCTCATTGCCATGGAGATTATTTGGCTCCACCCCCTCAGTCATGGTCTATTGACTTTGAATATTTGCATAACTTGTGTAAGATGTTAAGGTATTGCTATTATGATTTCAACATTTGCATAATCAAAATTACAAAAAGGCGAGACATATCTCTGTGATAACAGTTTATTTAATTTCCTATTGTTAATTATCCGTTTTTAGATGGCGACGTTCCTTTGGTGCCATCGTATGGTGTTTATATATCTCAACTTGTTCGATTTGCTCGTGTATGTAACAAAGTATTTGATTTTAACGAAAGAAATCTCTGTATTACTGAAAAATTATTATGCCAGGGATTTCGTTATCACAAACTTTTACTAAATTTTATCATCGGTACAAGGACCTCATTCGTAAATATAAATCAACGTGCAAACATCTTATATGTTGAAGTATTTCACATCCAATCTTTTATGGTAATATTCTATACAAAGCAAAAAAATGTCGTCATTCATCTGAAAAGCTAATCAAACCTTTAAACAGACTAATCAACAAGGGATATAGTTGACAGTACTGAGATAAAAAAAAAAAAAAATGTATGTGGATTCTGAATTACATTTTTGGGAAATAAAGTGAAATTATAATTTAATTAAAAATTTGTATTATATTTCACCATCATGTTGCTTCTTATACCATGCCTATTTGAGTTCCAGGAGAATATGTTATTTACAGGTACATATGTACATATTATCAGGTTTTCTGCAAACGTATATCGTAAAATATCAGCCGCGAGACACAATGTGAAGCTTTTTCAGCGAGTGAGCGTAGCGAACGAGCTAAAAAGCTTTATATTGTGTCAAGCGGCTTATATTTTACAATATTTGTTTGAAGAAAACTTGATGATAAATTTATCGTATTGTTAACTAGCAATCTTAATGGAATTTCTTACTTTTCAATGGCCATCTGCCTATAACCGGATGTTTTCCTGATATATTCGGGTCAACGTTGGGTCAAACATTATGACGTCGCTGATATATTCGGGTCAGCTCATATTAGGGTCGGGTCAACTCTTTACGACGTCACAGTGCCGAAATACGGGAAATTGTGACGGCCTCAGCAGGTCGATATAGGCATGGGGAAATACGATAAACCTCAATTCAAGATTGAGTGTGTGAATATAATTAAAAATCTACATTGTGGTTAGTATTATATGTACGGCAAATTACAGTGTTGTCATTTAGATGAATAATATATGATATTTTTTTATATTGAATGTTGTTTTTCCTTACTAGTGATAACATACAATATATTTTTTTTATATATACATTGTACTTGACATATGATTTGTAAATGAATATATCATATACTATTACGGTTGTTGATGTATGTCGACTATTTAAGGTCAAGGCGAAGTAATTGAACGCCATCTAGTGTTCATTTGTTTACTGTTTCAAGGGTAACAGCCCCTTGTCATTGTATTACGTCCCCGACTGATTGTCTGACGTCGTAGCCATTATGACGTTCACTCCAGAGGAGCAGTGGAGTCGCTCTAAGGTAGAAATAATGGTGTGTTCAGACGTCCAGTTATTACGCAACAAAAAACTTTTTCGAAACGTTTCAAAATAACAATCCAAAAATACTAATATTAGATATAGTAAATTTTATACTATGCTGTATACGACGCATTTCAAGGAGTTACCTCTCATCAGAAGCATTAAAACCGAAACATATAGAAGACCAAAAACCAAACTTATATTAAACAAGAAGTACTGTTTCAAAACGCATTGTGCGTTCACAAGTCCCTTCATTATCAAAACGCATTGTGCGTTCACACGTTCCTTTATTATCAAAACGCATTCGAAAACATTATTTCGTCGTGTAAACGCATAATTAGACTAATTCATTTCAGAATCATAGGTATGTGTTGTTATTTTTACAGTTAATATTATGGAAGTAATTTGCTTAGTTTAAATTTTAGGTATTTATGTACAGTGTACTACCTCCATGGTATTACCATGCCGTAAGTCACCTTTTTGACACTTAGATCACGGGTACACTGTTATAAATTTACTAAACATCTCAATTTCTTTGAACTAAGTAAATAACGCGAATGCATATATGACGTGAAGTTGCCTATATAACATCATTTTCACTTTGAAGGAGAAACACAAAATATCAAGCAAGTGAAGACGGTCCTCATTATCCTTTTAAAAAAATATTGTTACTAATATTTTTGATGCAATTTCACCGTTCTCTAGAATTCACCTGGTATTAGAATTAATTCGTACCGCTTCAACATTTGAATACTGCAACTTGAACTGAATCGATTGAAAGTGTGACCGTTATTAGCTTATTTTTATGATCTCATGACATGATGCATTGAGAATGTACATTAATAGTTTTTTATTTTGGTTACATAAATTGATTTTAAGTTCTTTGGATTTTTTTAAGGGTAAATATAGGTGTATAGGAGCAATTTTTTTTCTAATGGGATAGGTTTTTTTTTCAGGAGAATATAGAACTTAAGTGTGACACAACTTTTTATTTTTAGCTCACCTGGCCTAAAAGGCCATGTGAGCTTTTGCCATCACTTTGCGTCCGTCGTTAACTTTTTCAAAAATCTTCTCCTCTGAAACGGCTGGACAGATTGGATCGAGGCTTCATAGGAATGATATATGACATGTCCTCCACAAACGATCCTCATTTTATATTGATCCGATGAAAAACATGGCCACTGTTGCTAAAAATAGAACATAGGGGTAAATTGGTGTTTTTTGCTAATAACTCAAAAACCGTTACAGATATCGAAACTCTGACATGGGGTAAAATTGATCAGCATTGCAAGATCTACCTACCCTGAAATTTTGAAGGAAATTCCAAAACCCATTTAGGAGTTATTGCCCTTTTTTTTGTCAAATTTTCAAAATTTTAACATTTTTCGTCATTTATCTCCAAAACTATTTAAGATAGAGGTGAAATGTAAATTTGAAAAATGTTTGCTATGTTGAGATCTACCTATCCTGAAATTTTAAAGGAAATCCCAAAACCCATTTAAGAGTTATTGCCCTGTTTTTGTCAAATTTTCAAAATTTTAACATTTTTGACTTTATCTCCAAAACTATTTGAGATAGAAGTGAAATGTAAATTGAAAAATTCCTGGTCAATTTTATCAACTTCCTGCCAGGACTACCACCATCAGGGAACATATTTTAACATTAAACCTTATGAAAAATAAATCTTCAACAAATTTTCCCTGAACAATTGAATCAATTGCAACAAACTTGGTCAAATAGTTGATTAATTGTCCAATGAAAACCAGACTCCAGGTGAGCGATACAGACTCTGGTGAGCCTCTTGTTAATTTGAATTAGTGGCGAATATTGAGCTCTTATTTTTAGGTGAAGCGGCAAAAAAATTGAAGCGGCGCAATCCAACGACCTAAAAATCAGTTTGGTTTGGCCTAATTTGTCAGGGATTTTACGGCGAATAGTTTGTCCAAAATAAGGCATTATCAGCAAAACTTTTCCGTCGTTATTTATCCTGCTTATCTCTCGCATGCAAGAATTTTTTTGTTAGAAGTTTTTAATTTGTGATAATGACAATAACCTTTAAACTTGATTAAAATAAGTTTGGTTTTTGGTCTTCTAAATGTTTCAGTTTTAATGCTGCTGATGAGAGGTAACTCCTTGAAATGCGTCGTATACAGCATAGTATAAATTTACTATATCTAATATTAGTATCTTTGGATTGTTATTTTTTTTAACCACTTTGAAATAAAAAATGTTGTTTTCAACTTACGTGGAGTTACAATGGGTCCACTTGACGCACTGTGATTTATTTTAATATGTTACTGGACTATAAGGATACAGTTGCAATACAAATCATCAATCGACAACATGAAAATCAAACATTGTCATTCAACAAATAATAAATAAAAGGAATAAGTAACGAATAAGGAATAAGGAATAAGTAACCAACTTGACGACTGCAACTCCTTACAGAAAGCAAAAAATAAATAAATAAATAAATAAATAAATAAATAAAAATTAACAAAAACATTAAAAAACATTAAAATTAAAAAATATACATCAGATGAAAGAAAAATTTTGTTGTTTGTCCTATAATTATTATCTGCAATATATAAACGTTATCGAACGCTGGACGTCATGATGTTGCCTGAAAAAATCACCAAAATTAGTAGCTTGATAGTATCTTCAGCAGCAGATACAACAAAATCAAGCAAATATTTTTATATCATCAGAAAGCTGGTGGATGAGGCAATATAATATTAGTTTTTCAAGAAACTGTAGGATTAACATCAATGGTTTTTATAGATTTTTCGAGCAAAATTGTCGAAAAATTGACGTTTTCCCTATATATCCTATGTTAAAAGTTGATTTCAGAACCCATTTTCAAAGGGTTATAGCAAAAAAATAAGCATGGGTACCCCCATTTTTTATTTCATATTCCAATGTATTTAGACAAGCTTTACATATTGCCAAAAAATTAGAAAACTGTAGGATACTTTCAATTACTTCGCCTTGACCTTAAGCTAATTGCTCTAGGAGGCTAGGTGTTATACTTGTTAGCCATTGGAAAAAAAACATTCTGCTTAAAAAAGGTGTTTATTAATATTTTTGGCATAACCACCCATATAATATACTACTGTTCAACACTGAAAATAGACATATGTTGTATAAGAGAATTAAACTTTGCAGTTATACCTAGATAACTTTATTATATGTATGAGTATGCATATTTTTTTATAAATTGACTAGCATTGAATTAATTAACATGAAGAATAGATTGATGGTAAATTCTGTGGGAAAAAATCTCTCTGAAGACAGCATTTAAAAAAACAAATGACTACAATAAGTTTTGAAGGAAAAAAAATATCACAATGAATGGCCATCAAAAAATTTACTTCATGGTTTTCCTTTTTTCGAGTAAAATTTTTTCAATTTTTTTTTTTTTGACAAATGAACTTCGAAATGAATATCCTAATTTTACAAACACTGGAACTTTCAGAAGTATTTAAATATTTCTTTAGTTATAGGCTGCCAAAACATTTAAAAATTAGTAGTCACATAAAAATATGAGGAAGTGACAAAAATGTAGTCATAGTGGAAAAAAAATTGTTATGATAAGTCAAAATTGTGTAAAGAAAACCCATTGTCATGTTGAGAAAATGCTGTTTTTTATGCAACTTTTTCTCACCTGATACTTCTTATATCTTTTTTCAAATTCCTTCCCCTTTTTGTGTGTGGTTGGTTAGTATATTCCAGTTTGCTCTAATACATGCACTATTGATAATGTATTTCGTATATGGAGAGTCTGAAGATTCTTTCTCGTAATTGTCAGGGTCTTGGAGATATAAATAAAAGAAAAGATGTCTTTAATTACTTGCATAGTACAAAATATAATATTGTGTGCTTGCAAGATACACACTTCACAGAAACACATCAAAATAATATTGAAACTCTTTAGGGTTACGGATGTTATTTTATTTCTTTTTCTTCTAATTCGAGGGGAGTCTCCATACTTTTTAGTAATAATTTGAATTTTCACTTCATCGTGAAAAGAAAGATGACAATGGCAATTACTTAATTCTTAATTCAGGTGAGCGATACAGGCTCCTGGGAGCCTCTTGTTAACCAGATATTTGGACTCTAGTTATTAGTTTGGCAATCTTCAGCGGGTGGTCAGAATGGCTTCAGAAATTGATGAAGCAATATCTATTCTACAGTAAGTTTCACAGCTCATTTCTTGTCATATGTCCATAGCAATGTCAAAAATTTTTTTTTACACAGGTGATTGAATTGAGTGGAGGAATGACCCAGTGTATGATGCTTTCAATATTAACCCGTTGGGACACTCACAGATGTCATTGTTTTAATACATAGATGTCACAAATTAGGTTAATGGCAGTATTACTAATGTTGAAACTATCTTATTGAAGACAAGTGAAACAGCATATTATTTCATATCACTACAGAAACTTGCATGAGGCATTCTAGTATTATTATGTAGAATATTAATTTTAGGTTAATTCGAAAAAACATTCTCAGACGATCCTGCTGTATTCATTCCTGAATGTAATAACAACACCAGGAAAAGATGATGTTCTTTAAAAAGACAAAAATATTTCAATAAAGATTAAGATTTTATGTTTCTAGGCAATATTAGTAGGAGATTATATGTTATCAGTATCATCAATGGCATTAGCAAGATTAGGAAACACTGAAGTTGTAGAAGTATTATCTCAAGTTATTGAAGATTTAGTAAGAGGTATTTATTAGTTTTTGTCTTGCCTGCTACAAAAAGTCGCGAAGGCAAGATATAGGTATTACTTTCCAGAGGCGGCATAAAGTTTTTAAAAACTTTATTAACTTTGCACACATATCACCTATAATTAAGATTTTTGGTCCACAGATACCTTATCATATAAAATTTGCCGCAGTATACTTGTCTGGTGGCCCTGACCTGTTTTTCATGGTTCATAAATGTAAAATCTGCGTACAAGTTTCGTGATTAAATCCATTTCTCAGCACCTATAATACCTAGACCCACCATATTTGGTCAATAGATAGTTCTTGGTGGGTACATGTCAGTCTGGCTTTTGACTTTGATCTCAATTTCATGGTTGAGTTACCTGCATTACATTTTCGTGGTTAATTCTATTTCTTAGGAACTGTAATATTTACCTCTAAGCCCACCATATCTTGTCAATAGATAGTTCTTAGCGGGTCTGACACCTGGCTTGGAACCTTGACCTCAATATCATGCTTGAGTAACTTTGTCACATTTTCGCAGTTAAGTCCATTTCTCAGCAACTATAATACCCAGACCGAACATATTTGGTCAATAGTTCTTGATGGATACATGTCAGTCTGACACCTGCCTTTTGACCTTTACTTCAATTTCATGGTTGAGTTCCTGCATCACATTATCATAATTAAGTCCATTTCTTAGCAACTGTAATACCTAAGCCCACCATATCTGGTCAATAGGCACATGCAGTCTGACACATGTCATGCTTGAGCGACTTGTATTACAATTTCGTGATTAGTTCAGTTTCTCAGAAACTGTAATACCTAGACCCACAGTATTTGGTCTGTAGATATTTCTTAGTGGATACATGCCAGCTGAAATTGACCTGAATTTCATGCTTGAGTGACTTAATATGCATTTTTATGATTTAGTCTATTTCTCAGCAACTGTACTAACTAGACCTACAGTATTTGGTTGATAGAAGTTCTTAGTGGGTAAATACGACTTAAACATATGACACTTTACTTTTTACCTCCTTCATGCTTGAGTAGCTTGTTTCACGTTTTGGGATAATGTCCATATCGCAATACATAGACCGACCATATTTGATATATAGATAGTCCTTGGTGGGTACATGGCTGTCTGAGACATTTACCTGAATTTCACACTTGAGTCACATTTTTATGACTAAGTCCATTTCTCTCTAGCTATAATACCTATATCCACTGTATATGTTTTGAGGATTGATGACAACAATGCCTTCTGTAAATAGTCCACTTTAGGTTGAGATTCATTTGCTCAACTGACAGCTATGGCTGTTCAAAGTTTCCATTGAAACTTTATGGGAAAAGACTTAAGCTCACATGGCCTAAAAGGCCATGTGAGCGATTGCCATCACTTGACGTGCATTGTCGTACAGCGTAAACTTTTCCTTTAAAGATCTTCTCCTCTATAACCACTGGGCCAATTGGAACCAAACTTTGGTGGAATGGTCCTTGGTTGGCCCTTCCAAAAGTGTCCAACATCCCCGACTTACAACTGATATGGCTACTGTCACTAAAAATAGAAAAAAAGGGGTCGTGAATTTCAAAAATCTTCTACATAACTACATGGCCAATTGGAACCAGACTGCAGCAATGGTCTTTAGATGGTACTCCTTCAGAATTGTGTCCAATGACCCGGATGATCAACCAAGATGACCGCCACAGCTCAACTTAGTTTAACATAGGACCCTATGGGAAATTCATTTAAAAATCTTCTTGTCTGAAACAACTGAGCCAATTGGAACAAGAAAAGTAAGATCTACAAATAATTCAACATGACCGAAATCATCAGTTCTCCTCTTATAGGAATTTTTGCCCTTTAAAGATTATTTACATGTAAACATTAATTATCAGTAAAAATAATGGTCTGACATATTGTCACAGATGCTTTGAGCATAACTTGAAATAAATTAAATGATAGCTGTACAAGTAAAATAGAGGGTCAACGGTCAAGGTCATTAAAAAAGTCCATATCAACCAATGAAATGTGCACATTTTATTCATCAAAGAATTGTTCATATTGGTATCATGATTAGGAATGACCTGTCATTCATCTTTTGGTGGGATTTTTTAGTCCCCTTCCGGTAACACCAAAGGGGACTATAGGTTTGCACTCTGTCCCTCTATTAATCTGTCAGTCACACTTAAGTTTTCCAAACTTTTGTCGCAAACCCTTTTAACAAGTGTTCTTATTTTTGGTGTGTGAGCTTATAATGATGAGTTACAGATCATGTTTGAGTTTCACGCTGATCGAATAATTAATTTAAGAGTTATTGCCCTTGGAAATGGGAAATATTGCCAAAATAATAGTTTTTGGGACTTTTTTCATAAACCGTTTAACCAAATGATCTTATTTTAGGTATCTGAGCTTATAATGATGAGTTACATATAAATTTTGAGTTTCACGCTGATCGAGTTATTGCCCTTGGAAATAGGAATTATTGTCAATAGATTTCGGGACTTTTTTTTGCAAACCCTTTTACCAAGTGATCTTAGTTTTTGGATTTGAGCTTATAATGGTGAGATACATGTTAAGTTTGAGTTTCATGCTAAACAGAAAATTATTTTCCAGACTATTTAGCTCACCTGACAAAGGGTCATGTGAGCTATTGCTATCACTTTGTGTCCGTCTGTTCACATTTCACATTATGAACTTCTTCTAGAGAACTGCTGATTGGATTGAATCTAAACATGGCACAAATATTCCTTACAAGCTGCTGACCAAGTGTTGTTATTTGGTGCCAACCCATCATCAAACATCATGAACATGGCTCCCAGCGTGGGACTATATAACATACCCTATTAAAAATAAACACAAAAATCTTCTTCTAGAGAACCGCTGAATGGATTAAAACCAAACATGGGATGAATGTTCTTTATGAGGTGCTGACCAAGTGTTGTTACTTTGGTAATGATCTGTCATCCAACATGGTTGCCAGCAGGGGACTTACTTTACCATAGGACTCAAAGGGAAATACCTACAAAAATGTTCTTCTAGAAAATTACTGAATGGATTGAAACCAGACATGGCATAGATGTTAATCTCAAGGTCATTTAGCAATGAACAAATGGAAATATCAGGTGAGCGATACAGGCTCCTGGGAGCCTCTGGTTTAGCAAACGTTTTTACCAAATAATGTTATTTTTTTCTAGCAAACATAATCTCCGGATTTTCAGGTTTTTTAGGATTCACTCTGTCCATATGCCTTCGTCTGATTCACATACTCAAGGAGATTTTGCGTGTTTTCTCACAGCTAGGGGACATTTTATGGCCCAGCAATACTTTCAGAATGCTTGTTTATATTTCATGCATTTGGTATGGTGGTTGGGCAGTTTTGTTCACATTTTTACTGGGGTGTACTACCATGACAATGAATGCATTTTCATTATTTACATGTCTTTAAGGAGAGTTTATGCAACTAGGATCAAAAGAAGATGAACAAGATAGATTTGATCATTACCTCAGAAAGACTTTCAAGAAAACTGCCAGTTTATTAGCTAATAGTTGTAAAGCTGTAAGTACAAAACAACTCTTTCCGCTATGTCACAAACTGATGAAGTAATTAAGGACCTGCATCTATGATGTGCCCAATAGTAATCAATCTGTCATTTTGTCCAACCGTTCGACCTGACTTCCATCCACACACCTATTGACAGTACATATCCAATCCTGATTTGTCCGGATATTAAACAACTTCCACTTGGGATCAATCGGAGTTAGAATTAAAGGTCACAATAATGAGCTGAGGGAATGAAAAGTTTCAAAGGAAAATGATTTAGGTTGATGATAGTTTTGAACCCATCATGTTTGACGTCTAGCTACTAATAATATAAACACATTATGTCTCTTTGTAAAGTGTCTTTCATAATGCTGTGTTACAACAGGGAACTAGTTGGTCTCAACTGGTTTGAGACGTGATGAAAAATTTGTGTAATTTCAGAATAATACCGGAATGGACACGTACTGTCAATAGGTGTACTCCTCTGTTGTCTGTAAACCTTTCACATTTTTACATCTTCTTCTTGAGAATGTCTGAAGAGAATTTAATCGGTCTTGCCAGAGATGTTCCTCATAGGTCCTTTTTAAATTTTTTTACTTTTTTGCCAATTTGTCAAAAAATTGGTGCTCTAGATCTTGTGTACGATATACCCAATTGAACCAAAATGTAACAAATGATTTGTGTCTATATTGTTACTTTGGTGACAATGAGAAATCCAATATGGCCTCCACAGCTGAACTTAGTTTAACATAGGTCCCTATGCCAGAGAAAATTCATTTGAAAATCTTCTTACCTGAAATCACTTGGCCAATTGGAATCAGGCTTGGCAAGAATGGTCCTCTCAGAATTGTGTCTGATGACCCAGACAATCGACAAAGATGACCTACAGCCAAACAATGTTTAAAACAGGACCCTATGGGAAAATTTTTAAAATTATTCCTGTCTGAAAGAACTTGACCAATTTGAACAAAACTAGGCAGCAATAGTCCTAATATGGTCCTTTTAAGCTCACCTTGCCTTTAGGGCCATGTAAGCTATTGCCATCACTTAGCATCCAGCCTCTGTTTTTCTCGTCTTCATACTGAAACTTTCCTTTTAAGATCTTCTCAGAAACCACTGGTCCAATTTGGACCAAATTTGGTGGAATGGTTCTTGGGTGGACCCCTTCTGTTACTAAAACAGAAAAAAAAGGGGGATGAATTTAAAAAATCTTCTGTGAAACTACATGACGAGATGGAATCAAACTTGGCAGCAATGGTCTTTAGGTGATCTTCTTTCAGAATGACCAAGACTATAAATCTAGATTGGAAAACAGCCGAACTTAGTCTAACATAGTCATAGCACCCTATGGGAAATTCAATTAAAATCATCTTGTCTGAAACTGCTGAGCCAATTGCAACCAAACTTAGTAGCAATCGTCCTTAGATGGTCCTCTTTCAGAAATTTGTCCGATGACCCGAACGATCAACCAAGATGGCCACCATAGCCGAACTTAGTTTAACATAGCATCCTATGGGAAATTTATTTAAAAATCTTGTCTGAAACTACTAAGCCAATTGCAACCAAACTTAGCAGCAATGATCCTTAGATGGTCCTATTTCAGAAATGTGTGTTGATGACCTGGATGACCAACCAAGATGGCTGCCACAGCCAAACTTAGTTTAACATAGGACCCTATGTGAAATTCATTTAAAAATCTTCTTGTCTTAAACTACAGAGCAAGTTGGAACCAGACTTGGTAGAAAGGGTCTCTTTTAGAGTTGTGTCCGATGGCCCAGAAAGTCAACCAAGATGGCCACCACAGCCGAACTTAGGTGGTCCTCTTTCAGAATTGTGTCTGATGGCCTCAAATGTCAATTAAGATGGCTGTCAGGGCCGAACTTAGTTTAACATAAGACCATATGGGAAAATTATTAAAAAATCTTGTCTGAATCCATTGAGCCAATTGGAACCAAACTTGACAGAAATTGTCCTTTGGTGGCCCTCTATGAATTTTGTCAGATGACCCAGACTGTCTACAAAGATGGCCACCACAGCCCAACATAGTTTAACATAGACTCTTTGGGAAAATTTATTTAAGAAATCTTCTTGTCTGAAAGCACTCAGCAATTAAAACCAGACTTGGCAGCCATGGTTATTAGATTTTCTCTTTCAGAATTATGTCCAATAATACAGATGTTAGTTTCTTAGGTGCTTTTATGGCTGTTGATTGGCAAATTGAATCCAGGTGAGTGATTTAGGCTCCTGGGAGCCTCTAGTTTTACTTCAAAATTGCTATTTTTTTTGGTTTCCAGATGATAACTTGTGAACAAAATGTCATTAAACTAGGTTTGGTGTGTAAGTGTATCTCTTTAATATCTAGGTCATGTTCAATAATGAAGATTTTTGGACAATTCTTACAAGAGTTATGCTCCTTTTTAGCTCACCTAGCCTAAAAGGCCATTTGAGCTATTGCCATCACTTTGCGTCCATTGTCCAGCTTAAACTTTTCCTTTAAAGATCTTCTCCTCTGATACCACTGGGCCATTTTGGACCAAACTTTGTTGGAATGGTCCTTGGGTGGCCTTCTTCAAAAGTTGTATCGGGCATACGTGACTTCCAACCGACATGGCTGCTGTGACTATTAATAGAAAAAAAAAGAGAGGGGAGTGAATTTCAAAAATCTCATTCTATGTAACTACATGGCCAATTGGAACCAGACTTGACAGCAATGGTCTTTCAATGGTCCTCTTACAGAATTGTGAACGATCAACCAACATGGCCCTATTGGAAATTCAGTTAAAAATCTTCTTGTCTGAAACAACTGAGCCAATTGGAACAAGACTTGGCAGCAATGGTCCTTAGATTGTCCTCTTCCAGATGGCCACCCCAACCGAACATAGTTTAACATCTAACACCTTGTCTAACGCCATAATGCCAATTTAAACCTGACTTATCTGCAATTAGATGGCATCAGTTAATCATTACTCACACCAACAACTCCAACCAGTATGGTTAGCAGTCAAATTTGACTTCTGCTGAAGGTGGGCAAGGCAGTACCAGGTGAGTGACACAGGTTCTGGTAAGCCTGTAGTTCTAAAAAAAAAGACAAATATACCTAAGAAGCAAACCAAAAAATGTAATCCATTAGACAGACAAACCATGGAAGAAAAATGAACAACCACAAGTACAACAAATAAACACTGAAAAGTAAAAAACGATGAACAACACCAACTCCTTCAAAAATCAGGAGTGAACTCAGGTGCTCCAGAAGGGTAAGCAGTTCCTGCTCTGTATACGGCACCCATCGTGAATTTCAACAAAGTCAATCCTTTGGTAAATAAAAATACTGAATTGCTTAAGGGTTTCATCAGACATCGAAAAATGTGGGAATATACATCCAAGAACATATCATTACTGTATGGAGGAAATTGTTAGGAAGAACAAATATTTTGCAGAAGAATGCCATTTTGTCTATTGATATGGAAAATGCCTGCAAAGAGGAAGACAACTCACGTGTACCAACAATGGGGAATATTTAGTTTGATAGTGTTACTTCATAAACTGATGTGTATATTTTATATGAGAAACAACACATATGGAGTAAAATTTAAAGAAGAGAAAATGCCATCTCTTAATTGAAGGGACATAAAATAAACATTAAGTTTTACCACATAAGCTTCAGTGAGTAGGAAAACCTGCATCATGTGGTTAAATTCTTTAAAAAATGAAGAACACTTATGTTTACATTTTTTATTAATTTAGGTGTCAATTCTGGGGAATTCTAAGGAAGGAATAACGGAATCTGTGTATCAGTATGGTAAAAATGTTGGAATTGCATTTCAGGTAAAGTTATTACAAAATATACCGATCATAATACTGTTACAGTTAGAGTGATAATCACACTTTTTTATCCCCACACTTTCAAAAAAGAAGTTTGGGATATTTTTTACCCCCCCATCTGTCAGTCTGTTACCCTTTCTCGTTCATATTTAACTCACCTGCCCTATATTACCATCATTCTGTCATCTGTTGTTGTCTGGAGTAAACTTTCCTTTAAAGATCCTCTCTGAAACCAGTGGGCCAATTGTGAACCAACTTTGTCCTCGACCTTCAACCAACATGGCTGCTGTTACTAAAAATAGGAAAAATTAGGAATCTATGCTTGTGATGTTTAAATCCCCTTTCATTCTTTATTTTCTGCTTTCTGTTTCTTAACAGTATTGTCCTACATTATAAGTAGAATGTTTGATTTGATTTTCAAAACTTGGGGGCCACAGGGAAAATTTTCAAAATGATGAATTTAAGCTTGTGACCTAGATTTTTTAGCTAACATTGTCATAAAATTTTTCCAAAAAAATCTGAAACTACTAGACCAAGTACTTTCAAGTTTACCTGGATGTTCCTTAGGGTATCTAGTTTAAAAATTATATCCAGGGATTTGATCCATCAACAAACATGGCTGCCATTGCTAAAATTAGAACATAGGGGTGAACTGCAGATTTTGGCTTATATCTCAAAAAACTAGTGTTTAGAGCAAAACTGACATGGAGGTAAAAATGTTCATCACGTCAAGATTTACCTGCCATGAAATTTTCAGACGAATCGGTCAACCCTTTGTTTCTTTGGTTCTTTTATGGCTGTTGATTGCCAAATTGAATCCAGGTGAGCGATACAGGTTCCTGGGGGAATCTAGTTTGTTGTTCTTTAAGTATTTTTGTCATAAATTTTTTTTCTCATCTTTCTTTTTTAACTCTTCTACCTGCTGCTCTTCTTGCTATTTCAAAGTATTTTGCTTTTTTTAGCAGTAAGTTGTTTTAAGTATCCACTTGTTTTTAGCTCACCAGACCCGAAGGGTCATGTGAGCTATTGCCATCACTTGGCGTCCGTCGTCCGTCCGTCGTCCGTCGTCCGTCCGTAAACTTTTTCAAACGTTAACTCCTCTGACACCATAAGACCAATTGCAACCAAACTTCGTACAGTTGTTTATTGGTATATGTACTACAAAACTATCGTTTGGATTTTTGATTCGTAAAAAAACATGGCCGCCATGGCTAAAAATAGAACATAGGGGTAAATTGCAGTTTTTTACAAATAACTCAAAAACCATAACAGATATCAAAATTCTGGCAAGGGTAAAAGTGTTCAGCACCTCAAGATCTACCTGCCCTGTAATTTTGAAGAAGATCCAACGACCCATGTAGGAGTTATTGCCCTTTTTCTGCATTTTTTCCAACTTTTGCACTTATTAAGCTCAATATCTTGAATACTATAAAGGAAATTTGAAAAATTTAAATTTCATATTGTTAGGCACACAAAGATCTACAAAATTTGTAGCAGGATCGAAGTTGTAGGTTCGTTCCTTTTAGGAGTTATTCCCCTTAGATCGTCAAAATTGACCATTTTTGCAGTCTTTATTCATTGTAATAAAATCGTTAACTCCTCTTACACCATAAGTTTAATTGCAACCAAACTTAGTGTAGTTGTTCCTTGGCATGAGTGCTACTAAATTAACGTTTGGATTTTTGATTTGTAAAAAAACATGGCTGCCATGGCTAAAAATAGAACATAGGGGTAAATTGCAGTTTTTTGCAAATAACTCAAAAATGGTGACAGATATCAAAATTCTGATGGGAAGCTAAAGTGTTCAACACCTCAAGATCTACCTGCTTTGAAATTTTGAAGAAGATGTAACCACCCATGTAGGAGTTATTGCCCTTTTTCTTGATTTTTTTTTGAAATTTGTACTTAATAAGTTGTATGATCATTCCTTTTAGGAGTTATTCCCCTTATAACATCAAAATTGACCATTTTCACAGCATTTCCCTTAGTTTGCAAAACGTTTAAATGAGCCCTTTAGGAGTTAAAGTTTTGTCCCTTAAATGTCAAAATAACTGTTGATGCCTAATAGATGGCAAACTGTAGAAAATGAAAAAAAGCTTTTGATTGCGTGTAAATTTGTTTTTAAATGGCTATTTATTAAAATATAAATTCAATGTTACCTCAATATACAATATTACTTAAAAATATCTTTCATTAGATGTATATATTTATATATTTTTTGTGAAATTAGTTTTGAAACTGGCTGTGGTCAGCACTCATTGTTTGACAATTTTGGCTTTTTATACGACCGCAAAATTTTTGCGGTCGTATATTGGTATGACGTTGGCGTCGTCTGCGGCGTCGTCCGAAGACATTTGGTTTTCGCACTATAACTTTAGTATAAGTTAATAGAAATCTATGAAATTTAAACACAAGGTTTATGACCAATAAAGGAAGGTTGGGATTGATTTTGGGAGTTTTGGTCCCAACAGTTTAAGAATCAGGGGCCAAAAAAGGGCCCAATAAGCATTTTTCTAGGTTTTCGCACAATAACTCTAGTATAAGTAAATAGAAATCTATGAAATTTTAACACAAGGTTTATGACCACAAAAGGAAGGTTGGGATTGTTTTTGGGAGTTTTGGTCCCAACAGTTTAGGAATTAGGGGCTAAAAAAGGGCCAAAATAAGCATTTTTCTTGGTTTTTGCACAATAACTTTAGTATAAGTAAATAGAAATCTATGAAATTTAAACACAAGGTTTATGACCATAAAAGGAAGGTTGGGATTGATTTTTGGAGTTTTGGTCCCAACAGTTTAGGAATTAGGGGCCAAAAGGGTCCAAAATTAAACTTTGTTTGATTTCATTGAAAATTGAACTATTGGGGTTCTTTGATATGCCGAATCTAACCGTGCATTTAGGATCTTAATTTTTGGTCCCGTTTTCAAATTGGTCTACATTAAGGTCCAAAGGGTCCAAAATTAAACTTAGTTTGATTTTAACAAAAATTGAATTCTTTGGGTTCTTTGATATGCTGAATCTAAACATGTACTTAGTTTTTTTATTATGGGCCCAGTTTTCAAGTTGGTCCAAATCGGGGTCCAAAATTAAACTTTGTTTGATTTCATCGAAAATTGAACTATTGGGGTTCTTTGATATGCCGAATCTAACCGTGCATTTAGATTCTTAATTTTTGGTCCCGTTTTCAAATTGGTCTACATTAAGGTCCAAAGGGTCCAAAATTAAACTTAGTTTGATTTTAACAAAAATTGAATTCTTTGGGTTCTTTGATATGCTGAATCTAAACATGTACTTAGTTTTTTTATTATGGGCCCAGTTTTCAAGTTGATCCAAATCGGGGTCCAAAATTAAACTTTGTTTGATTTCATCGAAAATTGAACTATTGGGGTTCTTTGATATGCCGAATCCAACCGTGCATTTAGATTCTTAATTTTTGGTCCCGTTTTCAAATTGGTCTACATTAAGGTCCAAAGGGTCCAAAATTAAACTTAGTTGGATTTTAACAAAAATTGAATTCTTGGGGTTCTTTGATATGCTGAATCTAAACATGTACTTAGTTTTTTTATTATGGGCCGAGTTTTCAAGTTGGTCCAAATCGGGGTCCAAAATTAAAGCTAAAAAGGGGGTAAATTATTTTTTGGGGGGGGGGGGGGGGGCAATTCTCCACAGCGTATTGTTTTACACAAAAGCAAAAAATTGAATATAAATTCAAATCATATGACCAATTCTAAGTTCTTTATTTCAGTTATTCTGTGTCAGAAACCTATTATGTGTCAAATATTTGAAGAAATTTTCAATTGCACAGTATTGCTTTTTTCTCCAACCTGTCAAATGCTGAGAAGTTAGGTTCAGAAATTCAATTTGTTTTGGGTACATGTGTGCACTCAGTAATCATATCCTCTGATGGTATATAAAATTGGCCACCAGGCAATTGATCTACAAGCTGATATTTCAGCATTGGACAGACTTTCTTACAAATAGAAATCAAAGCAGCAAAACCAGAAAAGATCTCTTCACCTGATAGAAGGCTTGTAGCATCCTTAGAAAACTCTTCAATTTTTAGCTCACTTGTCCTAAAAGGACATGTGAGCTTTTGCCATCACTTGGCATCCATATTTTGTCTGTCCGTCGTCTGTCTGTTGTAAACTTTTTCAAAGATCTTCTCCTCCGAAACCACTGAACCAATGACAGCCATGGATCCTTTCGGTATCTAGATTAAAGTTTATGTTTTATTTTCTTGTCCGTCTAGAAACATGGCCGGCATGGCTAAAAATAGAACATAGGGGTAAAATGCACTTTTTGGCTTATATCTCAAAAACCAAAGTATTTAGAGCAAAACTGACATGGGGGTAAAAATGTTCAACAGGTCAAGATCTACCACCCATGAAATTTTCAGATGAATCGGTCAACCTATTTTTGGGTTATTGCCCCTGAATTGTTAATTTTAAGGCAATTTTGCAGTTTTAGGTTATTAGCTTGAATATTATTATAGATAAAGACAAACTGTATAACAGCAAAAATGTTCAGTAGAGTAAGATCTACAAATAAGTCAGCATGACCAAAATCGTCAATTGACCCCTTATAGGAGTTTTTGCCCTTGAAAGATTATTTACATATAAACAGAAAATAATGGTCTGACATTGTCACAGATGTTTAGGGCCTTACTTGAAATAAGTTAAATGGGAGCTGTATAGTAAAATGGAGCATCAAGGGTCAAGGTCATTGAAAAATTCCATAGCAACCGATGAAAAAGTCCCTAGCAACAGATGAAAAAGTCTCTAGCAACCATATATATTTGGGTTCAGGACCCTACAATTTACCTGTACAAGTCAAAAAGAAAGGTCAAGGGTCAAGGTCATTGAAAAAGTCCATAGCAACTGATGAAAAAGTCCCGAGCAACCATATATATTTGGGTTAAGAACCTTACATGTACAAATCAAAAAGAAAGGTCAAGGGTCACTGAAAAAGTCCATAGCAACCGATGCAAAAGTCCCTTACAACTATACATATTTCGGTTCTGACCCTACAATTTACCTGTTCAAGTCAAAATGGAAGGTCAAGAGTCAATGCCATTGAAAAGTGCATAGCAACCAATGAAAAAGTCCCCAGCAACCATATATATTTGGGTTCAGGACCCTACAATTTACCTGTTCAAGTCAAAATGGAAGGTCAAGAGTCAATGCCATTGAAAAAGTCCATAGCAACTGATGAAAAAGTCCCTAGCAACCATAGGATTCTATATTTTAGCTGTACAGGTCAATGTTAAGGAGAAAATTGCGACAATATACATTAAATAGCAAAAATAATCATTGATGCAAGATCTACTTGTACACAAAAGATAACAGGTGAGCGATTCAGGCTCTTGGGAGCCTCTTGTTTTTGTACCCGCAGTTTCTCAAACATGTCTCATCAGAGGTTAATTAAACTTTGCATACTGTTAGATCCTAGTACGTAGATGTGCGCATGCGAAGTATGTTCTGGTCCAATACTTTTTCCCATAATTTTATACCCTATTGTTCACTCAGTTATACCCGGTTGGACTTAGAAAATGTGAGACAATTCACCATGATAAGACCTAGTCCATTAAATTAACAGTTAGTACAACAAAAGTCAGCAACATATGAGTCACTATTACCTACATTCTGATAAAACTTAGATATATTTTCGAAGAATCTATCGTAGTATTACGATGATATTTCACTGTTACAATCATCTTGTATAGTACAATACAAATCTGCAACATTTAAGTTATCATGACCTAAATGTTATGCTTGATTGACACTGATTAAATTTTTGCATTTAGATATATTATTAAAGAACATATAGTAATGTATTGAGAGTTCACAATTGCAGTTGTCTTATATCTCAGCAACATTTCTGACACCATGACCCACATTTTATGCTTGTGACTGATAACATTTTTGCATTTACGTGTATTATTAAAGAACGTGGTTATGTATTACTGATAATTTCACAAATACACTTATCTTATATAGCTCTGCTACAGTGGAGTCACTAGGACCTATATTTTATGGTAGAGTGACTGATTAAATTTTTGCATTTTAGTCTTATTTTTGAAATAAATTGTGATCATATATTCTACAATCTTCTTTAGTTCAACACAGATCACCAACATATAGGTCCACATGACCTACATTCTGTACTTGAGTTTCTTTATTAAATTTTAGCATTTGGGTCCTTATGTCAGAAACATATTTCATTACTGCCGAATCATTATTTTTGATTGGGTAAAAGTTAATGTAAGCAGGATATATTATGAAACTTTCATATACATGTATTTAAAATATTTCTCTAAACAATTTTACATGATAAATGATGGATGGGAATTCTATGTGCAGGAGGCCGGGCATTGTTGTCTTACACAATCTCTAGTCATTCAACACATTTTTTTCCCATAAAAATGAAATTTTGGATGTCCTTTTGACTCTTTTAATAACCGGACAAATAAAATATTATTAGGATATACTTGACAAATGCAAGGTCTTCTGGATTATTGCCATTATCCTCATAACATTAGTAATACTTTTCTTTGCTTTCTAGCTGATTGATGATTTGTTAGACTTTACCTCATGTGATGAAGTAATGGGTAAACCTACTGCTGCTGATCTCAGGCTTGGACTGGCCACAGCACCTGTTTTATTTGCTGCTCAGGAATTCACAGAACTTAATCCAATGGTAATGAGGAGGTTTTCTGAGGAGGGAGATGTTGAAAGAGCTAGAGAACTAGTTGCAAAGGTAAATGACCTTATATATGTTGTATGAATGTTATCCCTTTTGCCGACGAGTCCAGGTTTACTGGGATTGTCACATAGGTTTTATATTTCCCGCTCTTGGATCTAAAATCAAGAGTTATCTTTCTTACATTTGATACACATTAAATTTATCCGAAATTGATTGAAATCTACATCGATGATTGGAACTTTATTTCTTGAAATACTTTTTATCATTTTTAATGACAAAAGCACATATTTAGAGCTATTTTAACGATATTTGAAGAATTTCAACATATCCAGCTGCAGAAACCCCTGTTTGTTGCTGAATCTTCGCATTTTCATTCAAAAACGAAAAAGATCGCGAAGAGAACATATTTTATTAACATTTGTATTCAAATGAACAATAATTTGAATAATGGATGGATGAATTATTGTTTAATGGTCCAGTGGCAACCAGGTGCATATCAGGACGAGAACATGTTGATATATATGATAATGAATATGATCCCTGCTTTGTACTAGACCGACACGCTAAATCGGATTTTTAATCTGCCAGCTCACGAGGTAATTGTCCGCAGGAAGACATATCACCTCACTCGGACACATTATACTGACTCCGAGCCGACCAGTCTCAATAATTTGAATAAATGGCCTGAAATTGATGCTCTTAAACATTAATAAAAGAAGTAGCCACTGAAGTCTGCCATCGTGCAAAGGTTCCTGTGGGAATCCATCGGTGAAAGGGTTAAACAAAGTCAACATGTATGTTTATAATAGGTCATGCATTACTAAATTTTCTTGGTTATCACAATCACGTGATCGACATTAACAAATCTTCATATTATCTCAAACAAATAATGGTATTCCAGTCCTGTAGAGATTCAGTAAGGAAAATTCAGTACAGAAGTAAAAAACATAATTATAGTATTTCAGATACAATCATTTTGTTTAGTTATAATAAAACACTTGAAGTATTGTAATGGGCATGAAAGCAAAAATAGTTTGGTTGATGTGGTACAATACATAATTTATAGTGGAGGTATTTGCAAAAAATATATAAGATATTGTATGAATAATTATAGAATAACTAATCTTGAAATGCAAATACCTAAAAATCTACAACGAGTTACCAAACAACACATTAATTCGAGTGAATTATTAGTGTTTTTCGGTCACGAGTTGTATATCTTTGGTATTCGAATTTCGAGATTAGTTATTCTGTTTATTACATTAACATATTCCATGTATTCACAAAATTTAACGAGAAAATACAAGGGGTTATGTTTTTCTTGTCTGTTGGGAAACATTGCTACCATGGCTAAAAATAGAACATAGGGAGTAAACTACAGTTTTTGGCTTATATCTCAAAAACCAAAAGATTTAGAGCAACACTGACTGGGGTAAAAATGTTCATTGGGTCAAGATTTAGCTGCTGTGTAATTTTCAGATGAATAGGTCAACCCTTTGTTGGGTTATTGCCCCTGAGTTGTTAATTTTTTGGAAAATTTGCAGTTTTAGGTTGATATCTTGAATATGATTATAGATAAAGACACACTGTTAACAGCAAAAATGTTCAGCAAAGTAAGATCTCACAATAAGTCAACATGAGCAAAATTGTTAATTGACCCCTTATAGGAGTTTTTGCCCTTTAAAGACAATTTTTCACATTTTTTTCGTCATCTTTGTAAACTTTCAAAAATCTTCTCTGAAACTACAGGATAAATTTCAACCAAACATAAGCCAAATGATCCTTAGGGTATCTAATCATGGATTTTTCTACCATCCAGCTGGGTCCAGTAAAAAAACCCATTCCCAATGGAAATTATTTTAAAATCATGCAGAATTTCCAAAAATGTTAACTTACACCTCTAATTTTTGTTCCTAATTGACCAAAATTTTTCCCAAAACAGGCCAAAAATGACCCTTTCCAATAACCCTGGATAAACCCCTGCTAGTATAAAGATTGTGTTTTATTTTCTTGTTGATCGAGAAACTTGCATAACATTAAAAATAGAACATAGTTGGAAAATGCACTTTTTGGCTCATATCTCAAAAACTAAAGCAGTTAGCTAACATCAAAACTGACTATAGGTAAAAAATGTTTATGAGGTCAAGATCTACCTGCCATGAAATTTGCAGACGAATCGGTAGACCCATTTTCTGGTTATAGTCTCTGAATTGTTAATTCTAAGGAAATTTTGCAGTTTTAGCTTATTAACTTGATTATTGTTATAGATAAATACAAACTGTAAACAGCAAAAATGTTCAGCAAAGTAAGATCTACAAATAAATCAACATGCCCTTATAGGAGTTTTTGCCCTTGAAAGATTATTTACATGTAAACAGTAATTATCAGTAAAAATAATGGTCTGACATATTGTCACAGCTGTTTAAAACATAACTTGAAATAAATTAAATGGTAGCTGTACAAATAAATGGAGGGTTAAGGGTCAAGGTCATTGAAAAAGCTTCTAACAATCAATGAAAAAGTCCCTAGCAACCAGATATATTTGGATTCAATTTACCTGTTCATGTCAAAATGGAAGGACAACAGTCAATGCCATTGCAAAAGTTCATATCAACCATATATATTTGGGTTCAGGATTCTATAAGTCAGTATTAAGGCGAAAAATGTGACGGTATACATTAAATAGCAAAATTAATCATTGATGCAAGATCTACACAAAAAACTCCGATTCAGTCATTGCATACCCGAATTACAAACGACCACTAAAAAGTTTTGTTTGTCCTAACTTATTGTAATGCTCTATAATAATAGGTTTTCTTCCTGTGAACACACCATATAAAACTTACCTGTGTATTGAGCAAACTAATTTACCGAAATTGGTTTAGGATTGTGTATTTTGGCAAATAAAAAAACAGTTAAGTTTCAACAAATTTTAACAAGTACATGTAACAATGACATTTTGACTATTAGGTGGTTAGTTCAAGAAAATTCATTATTTTGAAATGAAACTGAACTGCTATCATGTAAACATTTGGTTTTCCCAGGGTCTATATTTAGGTACACGACCACTGTGATATGTCTACCTTGTCTGCACAAATGTGCGGTGGTCATAACGTTTGCCCTTAAGAAGTGCAGACTTTTTATCCAACCAGAAAAGAAAATTTCTAGTCATTTAATAAACAATATTAAACATCTTGATTGTAATGTTAACATGCTACATCAGAGAAGTGATTGTAATGTTAACATGCTACATCAGAGAAGTGATTGTAATGTTAACATGCTACATCAGAGAAGTGATTGTATTGTTAACATGCTACATCAGAGAAGTGATTGTAATGTTACCATGCTACATCAGAGAAGTGATTGTAATGTTAACATGCTACATCAGAGAAGTGATTGTAATGTTAACATGCTACATCAGAGAAGTGATTGTAATGTTAACATGCTACATTAGAGAAGTGATTGTAATGTTATTAACATGCCTTCTCTGAATGAGATTATATTGACGTAAAGTTTACCTTTATGTGTAATAATTTTTTTATTGGAAACAAATATATACATATACTGAAAGATATTTCCACACATTAAACACAGTATATTTGCATTGCAGAGTGATGGTGTCTTACAGACAAGACTGTTAGCAGAAGAACATAGTAAACAAGCTATAAGACAAATAAAAAAATTAAACAATTCTATATCCAGGCAGGCCTTAGAATATTTAGCAGTTAACTTATTAGAAAGACAGAAATAAATTATAGCATTTTATTCTCATATATACATTTTTATTATTCTCTGACACAATAAATTACCAGGGACATAGTAATTCTGCCTGTGCTTCAAAATTGTGCGTACTCTCACCCTCACATTTCTTAAAAAAAGGTTATGAAAGGTTTATCAATGATATCTTAGAAAAGTTCAAATTTGAGTGGAGGCATAATATATATACTGTAACACAATTCCTAAGGAGGAACATTAGACAGAAAAACTCCGGGAAGACGAATGAACAATCACAAGCACAACAAATAAACACTGAAAACTAAAAAACAATGAACAACACGAACTCCAGGAGTTAACTCAGGTGCTCCTAAAGGTTAAGCAGTTCCTGCTCCGTATACGGCAATGTCCAACGATTGGGGACTACCACCGTCTGGTGGTAGTCCCCAATCGGTGGGGGGCACATGAAATGATATGACAGTTGGAACAGGTCCAACATCATCTTAGTTATTGGAACACTAACAGTCAATCAATTCGTGATGATTACCGTAAAATTTCCTAATGATGACTTCAACTTATCCCTCGTGAAACAGCTTTTGTGGCAGCAGTAATCCTCTTTGTCAAAAGTCATTGTAACACATGCATGCCCTTGAAATATCGGATAAGCTGAGAAACATAGACGCCATATATATTGCTACTCAAGAAGGGAAAGTTGAAATCATCAAATTTGTCATAAAGTTTTGTCTTCAAATGTGTCCCATTGTCTATTTCAAGAATTAAATCCAATTATGAAGCAGACTTTGATGTATCTGTAGTATCCTTAATTTCAAGCTCATTGGAGTAGAAGTTTAAACTTAAGCATGGGATATTCACTAGCACCAGAATGTAGGTCAAAGGTAAAGGTCAAAGTTGAGAATCCCTTTTCCTGTGGTAAATATCGTGCCCACTCTATTAACTTGAGAATGATTCGAGGTTAAGTGAAGATACTTGGCATGGTTATTCACCACTGTCAAAAGGGGTGTCGCAATCATTATGGAAATCTAGGTCAAGGTCAGTAACTGAGGTCAAATGTGGGAACCCCATGTTCTTTGGTAAAGATTGTGACTGCTATATAACTTGAGAACGGTTTGGAGTTCAGTGATGATACATGGCATGGTTATGCATCACCATCAGAATGTGTGTCTCGATTAATGTTTAAATCTACTTCAAAGGTCAAGGTAAAAAAACTTAAACCAAAGGCGGGTAATCAATGTCCTTTGGTAAAGGGTTTCCCCCTCTATAACTTGGGAACCATTTGTAGATAAGTGATGATCCTTATTTACCACCATCTGAAGGTGTGTTGTGATTAATAACCAAATCTCTAGGTCAAAAACTTAGACCAAAGGTGTTGAACCGTTATTATTTGAATAATACTTTTTGTATATCGTTTTGATTAAAGTAATATAGTATTGTGGCATTTATTGTGTAGTTTTGTTGCTTTAAGTAAAGTGATATAATATTGTCAGGGGATCCAATCTAATTTGTATGTGCACCACTTAATTTGGTAAGTGTTAAGGAAAATGATAGATGCGAAGCAGACGAAAAGTGAAAGGAGAGTAATCTTAGTGTCGTATTGTCGAACTGCTTCATTTATGTCTTTTAAAATTATTACGTTTCTGCTTCCCATTTATCCAGAAAAACTAACGGATACAATGTAGTCAGTTTGTGATTAAAAGCTCCATGTAAAAAGCTATTAAAGGAAAACCTGGGGAGGATACTGGAAAAATGTGGAGCGTCGTACTTTTTTAGATGCGTATCTGTATTTGCAGAGTTTCAACATTTTTTCGACTGAAAATATTGCCTTTCCATAAACCAACGTATATAATTTCTAATTCAGTGGGAGTTACCCATTTCTTAGTCCTTTCATAACATTAAAACCTTTTTGGTGTGCAAGGCGGTATACACTAAGATTTTGGTAAGGGAGCAACCTTTTGATTTTCAGGAGGGGGGGGGCATTTTAAGTAATCTTAAGTCCTGCCTTTTTTCAGCTAGATTTACCCTTGTCTGTACGTCCCGATTCGGGTTAAGTTTTGCATTTAGCTCCATTTCTCAGAAACCTATAGTAATTGATCAATGATATTTCACAACTAAAGTCCTCTTGTATAGTACAACACAGTTCAGCAACACTCGGTTCGCTATGACCTACATTTCATGCTTCAGTGATGTTGGTTAAGTTTTTCGTTTATGTGCAATTCTCAGAATCCTTTAGTAATATATCAATGATATTTCAAAACTACACTCCTCTTGTATAGTACAATGCAGTTCAGCAACACTTGGGCCACTATGACCTACATTTGATGCTTCAGTGACTTTGGTTAAGTTTTGCGTTAAGGTTCATTTCTCAGAACCCTATAGTAATATATCAATGTATTGCACCACTACAGTCCTCTTGTATAGTACAACGCAGTTCAGCAACACTTTGGTCGCTATTACATACATTTCATGCTTCAGTGACTTTGGTTAAGTTTTGCGTTTAGGTTCATTTCTCAGAAACCTATAGTAATATATCAATGATATTTCACCACTACAGTCCTCTTGTATAGTACAACGCATTTCGGCAACACTTGGGTCGCTATGACATACATTTCATGCTTCAGTGACTTTGGTTAAGTTTTGCGTTTGGGTTCATTTTTCCTCAGAAACCTATAGTAATATTTCAATGATATTTCACCACTACAGTCCTCTTGTATAGTACAACGCAGAGAGAGAGAGAGAGAAGCAAATCGTAACCTCTATCTAGCGAAGATGTAGATATATATAAATATGACAAATACAGTTTTATAATAAAAAATGAAGAAAAAAAAACAATAAATTTTATTTGAAATTTTAATTTGATTATATCACTATCAGTCAAAGTTCACATAATTTAATTGGTAATAAAATTATTGATCTTTATTATTTATACATCGTCATCCGTTACCTTTTTACAAAAATCTTCTCCTCTGAAACTATCTACATTTTTAGTTTTGAAAAAAGTGTCGAATTGGCTGACATGGCTAAAAATAGAACATAGGAGTAAACTGCAGGTTTTGTCTTATATCTCAAAAACTAAAGCATTTAATGTAAAACTGACATGGGGTAAAAATGTTCATCAATTCAAATCTACCTGCCATGAAATTTTCAGACGAATCTGTCAACCCTTTGTTGGGTTATTGCCACTGAATTGTTAGTTTTAAGGAAATTTTGCAGTTTTAGGTTAATATCTTGAATATTAATATAGATAAAGACAAACTGTAAACAGCAAAATTAAGATCTACGAATAAGTCGATATGACCAAAATCATTAATTGACTCCTTATAGGAGTCTGGCATAAACTTTCCTTTAAAGATCTTATCCTCTGAAACCACTGGGTCAATTGGGTCCAAACTTTGGTGGAATTGTCCTTGGTTTGCCCCCTTCCAAAATTATGTCCCGCATCCCAAACTTGCCGCTGAACGGATATGGCTTCTGCAAATGGAAAAGGGGGGGGGTGAATTTTAAATATCTTCTATGAAACTACATGGCCAATTGGAACTATAATTTGCAGCAATGGTCCTGAGGAGGTCCTCTTTCAGAAATTTGACCCAGGCTGTCAACCAAGATGGCCACCACAGCCAAACTAGTTTAACATAGGACCCTATGGGAAAATTCATTTAAAAATCTTCTTGTCTGAAAGCACTAACTAAAGCCAGTTGGAACTAAACTTGGCAGCAATGGTCCTTACATGGCCCTCTTTCAGAAATGTGTCCAATGACCGGGACTGTCAACCAAGATGGCCACCACAGCCAAACTTAGTTTAACATAGGACCCTATGGGAAAATTCATTTAAAACCCTGTCTGAAAATGCTGAGCCAAATGGAACCAAAGTTAGCAGCAACGGTCCTTACATGTTCATCTTTCAGAATTGTATCCGATGACCGGGACTGTCAACCAAGATGGCCGCAACATCCAAACTTAGTTTAATATAGGACCCTATGGGAAAATTCCTTTAGAAATCTTCTGGTCTGAAACCACTGAGCCAATTGGAACTAAATTTGGCAGCAATAGTCCTTACATGGTCCTCTTTTAGAGTTGTGTCCAATGACTCTGCCTGTCAACCAAGATGGCTGCCACAGCCAAACTTTGTTTAACATTGGACCCAACGGGAAAATTCATTTAAAAAACCACGCACTGGGAATTCTAACCAGACTTTGCAGCAATGATCCTTGCATGGTCTTCTTTCAGAATTGTGTCCGATGACCCGGACTGTAAACCAAGATGGCCACCGCAGACGAAATTATTTTATCATAGGATCCTACAGGAAAATTCATTTAAAAATCTTTTTGTCTGAAACCACTGAGCCAATTGGAAGCAAACTTGGCAGAAATGATCCTTACAGAAAAGAAAAGCACTGGAAAATGGGAAATAATTCAATCCAGAAATTGCACTTCCTGTCATCTTACCCTTTTGGTAATAGACATTCCAGCCATAGGTCCCAGCCTAACCACCTGGAAGGGGGCATGTGAAAAATTGCTTCTTTTTTTGACAATTTAAACCCATAACTCTGGAACGACAAAAGAGAAAATCGTCAAAAAGTATACAGACCCTCAGACCATCATTTGTAATAAAGTGTTATTTGGAAAATCTAAGTCCCATAACTCTGGAACGTCAAAATCGAAAGGGGGCTTTCTTCCGTCAATCCTAATGTTGTGTTAAAATTTCATGAGAATTGATTGAAGCAAATTTGAGTTATGGTACGAAGTGTTGAGACGGACAGACATTGGTATACCATAATACGTCTATGACGGGGGTATAAAAATCGCAAGGTGAAAAAAGAGACCAGGAAATATATATAAACCAACATATATAACTGTGTAAAGTTTTTAGTCAACAAATATTACAAATCATACAAACATCACTGGAATGACCATATAGACAATATTTGGTAAATAATTCTTCCGATACAGATTTCAAAAGGTAGCTGAAAACTTTTAAAAATTTCTTATATTAATACTAGTATATAACAAAAACATATGTTTTATAATTCTGTTGTAAAACACTTTCAAGGCTTTGATGTCCCCTCAATGTATAAAATTTTAGAAAAATCCGATCAGCTTGGGAGTTACATAATTAACTGTTTTAATTTTTTTACTTATCATTTAATTGAAATTAATTATATTCTAATCAAGTCAACTAGTTAAAAAAATTCTTTAATCAGGTGAACATAGTTAATAATTATTTTAATAACTGATCAAAAGAATTTTGCAAATTAAACGTAAAGGCTTGGATGCTGTTTGCACATTGAGACAATTGTTATAAAAGGATATGAAAAATGGAATTGAATCATAACAGTCCAAACTATCACAATGGTTGTTACTCCACCCAGCAAGAAGAAACGTATGCCATGCCGTTTTCTTGAAAAATGGCAGAATGACCTGAAGTTTTCAGGATGGTTGACCAAGTCCAACACAGGAGACTCCCATGCTTACTGCAAATTATACTAATAAATATTATTAATATGACATTTACCTTGTTTATCTTTTCATGACATAGTTTGCAATGTATGTAGTAATGAAGCAACCAAGTCATTGTTTATCAATTTATTTTCAATAAATACAGTGAAAATACAAATAAAACACTGAAATAAAACAAATGAACCAAATGAAAGAAACATCTTTACACAGAATGATACACACAGCATCAAAACAATCTCAAGAGTTCAAGAAACAAACCAAAATTGATCCTAAAAATACATGAAATACTTTCTACTGGACATTATAAAAAAAAGTAAAGACGAATTTAAATTGATTGGTGAACTTATTAGAGAATAAAATTGCATGGCTTGGATAATTTAGAAAAATAATACATACATATAATCAAATATAATATACATAAATGATGAATAATGTGATAAGCTGAGGAGGGCGACTAATTATGGAAGTCTAGATAGCTACAATAACTAAATTAGATTATTTGCAAATTATTCAAAAATCTAACAGGGGTAAGAAATTTTAATCAACAAATTCTTTTCTTTTGTTGTACATATCATTTATTTTCACCATATAAATTTTCATTAAATTATAGTGATTACTAGATAAAAAAATTTTGAACTTTTCTAATTTTGATTTGTCTTGGAAAATAGGTAAAATAAATTTAATTTCTTCAACCATGTTATTCCTTATATGATAGAATTCTTTATACCTTAAAATAAGACGACGGAGCTCGTCCTCAATATCACTTCTCCAATAATTACAGTTTCTAATGGAACTTTTTATTCATAATAATTCACATATATAAAAATATTCTCTTTCCAAAAATACAGGAAATTCGAACTTAATTATCTTTATATTGAAAATAGTAATCTTGGTTTAGAAACAAATATCCCGGTTAATCATATATGATATTAGCTTTAGAAAAAAAACAGATTTGGTAAGTAACCAGGCCTTAAGTAAGAGAGAAGACCATACGAAATGATAGAGTATACTGGATATGCACTACCCACAACTCTCCAGATTTAACTATTTTAAAAATATTCAGAGGTTAAACACATTACAGAAGTTTCACTAATTTTTAAATTGCATGTACAGGTGAAATTTGATTGCTGTTTGTTGGTATAAAACAGGCATATTAATTAGTGACTGTTTATACAATATTCAAGGAATGCCAACAAATTTTCCTACTTTTTTTATACCTATTTTTCAAATGTTGGCATAGGTTGAATGAACCGTAAGAACAAGTTGATTATCAATAAATCATACACATGAAAATCTTAAGTTAGTTTCTTCATCAAAAAGTCTTTGTTACTGAGGAAAGCGGACTGAATACTTCATTTTTAGATTTGATAATGTTTTTTTATTATGTTTTATTATTGTTGTTTGTATGCCTTCAACCTTTTCTGGGTATAATTGTGCTCAATAAAGATTATTATCAGAGCGATTGTCAACGTTTATACACTATAGGTAGATTTACGTCTCATTTCATGCATCATTTCTGACAAACAAGATAGCGTATTGAAACCGATCAATATTCTGAAAGCATTATTATACATTATTTTCATTTTGTTTAGAGACAATATTCCAAAGTTGGACAATAAGACACACAATAAATATTCATGCAATGAGATTCAAGAGGCTGTATTTTAACATCAAACGAACACTCATTGAGTTTTACGTTTCAGCAAATTTACCTTTCTGCATATGCGTAGATACTGTCTTTTGATTTCCGTATCATCATTTAAATCATCACATATCAAATGACCCAGATATTTAGATTCATCAACAAATTCAAACAGATTTACATTTAAATAAAACTTGGGAATGCTATAAATCTTCTAAAGTTTTGTCTTAAAAATAATACAAACAGATTTTTTATATTAAACAATATATCGCCTTCTTTATAAAACTTCCATATACGGATAAAAGTTTATCAAACCTGCAACTGATGGACTAATAATTACACACATCATCTGCATAAATAAAATTATTTATTGGTATTCCATTTGAAAAACAACCAACATTGGCCCAGATAACTCTTTGTTCAGATCATTAATAAAAAATTAAACAGTTAGGGTTACCAGATACCTACTTGTCTTACACCATTATGTACAATAAATTCACTATAAGTGATGATTCGCCCATCTGAATGCAATAAATCTGGATATGAAACCATGAAATAAGGAAACGAACAATAAAGATTGAAATGTCTGTCTGCAGTAATATTTGCAATAAAGTCTAATGATTAAATCTATCGCACTGCGTATATCTTAAAAAACAGATAAACACAGGACTGCCATACGTTACATAGAAAGATACAATTTCTTTAAAAACGAATAAGCATAAGTCAGTAGAGTGGCCATCCTTTACAGAGTAAAATCATGAAAATATTAGTTTTATTTATTGTTGCGTAAAGAGAATAGATTGTGTAAAAATGCCTGTAGGTGGAAGATGAACATTTTTTTTTCACACTGCAAATTGAATTTAACGGAAACAATTTTTTGTAATATTTCAATAATTATTTTGGATTTCACTACCGATTCACCTTTAATTAAATTTAAAGCTATTCTTCATCCTCTAAAAGAACTTTTGTCTTAGATTTGTAAGTAAGTAAGTAAGTAAATTCTTTATTTATCGAGGGTTACTCAATTAGACTTAATCTAATTTTCATTAAGGCCCTCCAAACATCCATTAACAAAATCATACACATTCATACAATACACATTCACATAATAATAATCAACAAATTATAAACAGTATATAATAAACGTATATAATTAAGATATAGTACATTTTCCTTAAACTCCATTAAGGAAATATTTAAAACAATGTTCCTTAAATATGTTAATATTTCGAGAATTTTTTATGCAATATGGCAAATCATTCCAAATTTTAACTGCTGAATACTGAAAGGATTTTTTATAAAAATTTGTATTTGGTCTTTGTAAGAACAAATCATCATTTACTGAAGATCGCAGATTATAATTGTGAACTTCACTAACAGTTTGTAAAAATAGATACTCTGGAACAAGACCATTTACTACTTTATACATTAGCACAGATTTTTGATATTTAACTCTTTCTACAAAAGGTAACCAGTTCAGAGAAGAGAACATAAAATTTGAAGGAACTGTATTATCACATTCTAATATAATTCTTGCAGCTCTTTTTTCAAGATTCAAGATTTTATTCACTCAAGAGACAGTATACACTGTAGCAAGAGGCAAACATGATATATACATAAGTAAACAAATGGCGAATTAATAGAGTGTGTCAATATACAATAGAGTACTTGTAACCTTGACATTAAGTGAGTGTTAATACAATAGACTAAACATATGTAAATGGATAAATATACGATTCTATACTTGTAAGTTAAATTAATTTAGATTACAAAAACTTCACTATTTTTTGTAGAAAAAGAGACAAATTATTTAGAACTCTGGTATTACAATATGATATCATACCTGAAAACTTATGGTGGCTTGGATTATTTAGATAATATTTTGAAACGTACTTTACCCTATTTTGCATTATTTCTACATGTGTACATTCAAATAAATAATGGTACTCTGATCCAATCATTCTGGTATCACATAAATGGCATATACGCTCTTCCCTTGGTGTGTTATTCCAGCGCCCGGTTTCAACCGGGAATTTTATATTTGAACACCTAAATTTGGCAATATAACCCCTCCTGTTTGCATTTAATTTGATTAAATATTTTTCTAACCCAAAATTGCTCTTAATTGAAGAATAAAACTGACCCCTCGACGATTCTTCTGTAACGCTATGCCATTTTTGTATAAATTGGTCACACAAAATTTGTTTAATGCATGTTTTTATATCAATATTATTTAAAACAAATTGACTATCCCATACATAACTTAGTCCTAACGAATCTAGTATGGATTTAATATTAAATAACCATTTTGAACGACACATCTCAGTCTGGTTCAAATTATATAATAATTGATACATAGTGCTTGATAGCTTATTTTGGTTTGCTAATAGTTTTGTCCAAAAATTTAATAATCTAAGTTTAATTTTTATTTCTAATGGGAATCTACCTGTCTCCCCATATACCATATAATTAGGTGTACTCGACCTAACTGTCAGTATTCTTTTCAAAAATTGTAAATGAATTTTTTCTAAACAATTAATATTTTCGAAACCCCATATTTCGCAAGCATACAGTAAAATCGGTTCAACAAGAGACTCAAATAATTTAAGTTGCAGATCAATGGGAATACAAATATTTCTAATCTTTTTATACAATGCATAAAGTGCCTTCTGGGCTTGATCAGCTAATTTCTTTTTAGCAGTAGTAAATTTACCGTTATAATTGAAAATTAACCCAAGATACGAATAAGAATCGACCCTTTCAATGACCGAACCATATAATTTAAACTCATGATCAAGCTTTTGTTTCCTCTTTGAAAAAATCAATACCTTTGTTTTGCTTACATTAACAGCTAATTTCCAATTCAAGCAATATTGTTCAAACACTTCTAAAGAATGTTGTAAATCGTCAGCGGATTCTGCCAATATTATAGTATCGTCTGCATAAAGCAAAACAAACAATAATACAAAAATTCTAAGATTTTCTTGACATTGAATTGATATTGTTTCGAGACCTGTAACATTATTACTGCTCAGAAAAGTTTCAAGATCCGAAAGGAAAATAGAGAATAAAAAAGGCGATAAATTTTCCCCCTGCCGCACTCCAAGATCACACGAGAAAAATCCTGAAATTTCTTTTCCCTGTTTAACACATGATTTTATACTATTATACATATTATAAATTACTTTAAGTATTTTCCCGGAAATATTATTTTGCACAAGTTTCTGCCAAAGGCCAAGTCTCCAAACAGTATCAAACGACTTTTTAAAATCAATAAAAGAACAATACAATATTTTGCCAAATGATAAATAAATTTCAATCAGTACATGAAGGCAAAACATGTTATCCAAGGTCGAATAACCTTTCCTAAAACCTGCTTGTACGTCAGGAATAATTTCAACTAAATCTGCATACTTTGATAGTCTATTATTCAGAATTGCTGTAAATAATTTACCAATTGACGAGACTAGAGTGATACCCCTGTAATTATCAGGGTTTAAAGGGTCGCCCTTATTTTTGTAAATAGGCAATATTATACCAATTAACCAAACCTCAGGAATAATCCCAGTATCTAAAATTTTATTAAATAACTTTCTATAAATAGAACCCAGCAAATGTATAGTATTTTTAATATATTCATTTACTATTTCATCATACCCGGGTGCTTTTTTATTTTTTAAATTATTGACAGCAATCATGATTTCGTCATCAGTTATTTCACCATTGAGTATATTATTTGCTAAATCATCATCACAATCAGGGATATTAAAATTAGTATCAGTATGTTCATTGTCAGTGTTCAAATTTTTAAAATATTCATATAATTCATCTATCGGTATTTTGTTTTGATTAGTATTGGAAGGAGAATTTAGTTTATTTAATATTTTCCATAACTGCCTTGGTTCATCTACGGCGGAAGTACGCAATTTGTTCTCCATTTCAAACTCATACTCCGTAACGGCTCTATTAATTTCAATTTTATATAGTTTACTCGCAGTTCTTAATTCAATGCGATTTTCATCGGATTTAAGTAAATTGTATTTTTTCTTTGCTCTATGAAATCTTTTCGCTTTTCTTTGCAACGATTATTGAACCAAGGTTGCATATATTTTTGTTGTGACGTACATCTTATATCACGCTTATTGAATGAACCAAACGTTTCTTTCGCCGAAACGGTATACAATTTGTTTAAATTTTCAACAAACTTATTCAAATCAGCCTCAAACGTATCGCTATGGACATCGAGTTGATCTAACTCAACTAACAAAACATTTGTCATATTACTTTCAATTGTGTCAACAAACTGATTTTTCATGTCATTAATCCAACGAATAGGCTTACAATCACCCTGTATTGGTTCGATATTCATATGCAAATCAGTTGTTGGCAAAATTGAAAGTTTGGTGTGTATTCGACAGTGAACATCAGATACAAGTGGGTCAAAATCTACAATATCAAATTCGCTAACAAAGGGAAATAACTCGGGAGAAACAACAAAATAGTCTATAACACTACAGTTTTTACATGTAAATTTGCCTATTCCTTTATCACCTCCAATTCTACCATTAGCTATAAATACATTGTTGTTTTTACAAAAATTTATAAATTTATAACCATACATGTTACAACGTCCAGTATCCTGACTAGATCTGTTTAGAGGTACATTATACAAATGTAGTTTTTGGAAATCATACAAATAAGTACTTAAATCATTAATACATTCCAAGTCAAGAATTTTCATAAGATTATCATCAGGAATTACATAATCTGCTAGTGTCCTACATCTCGCATTAAAATCACCAATCAATGAAATTAAAATATTTTCGTCTTTGAGAGAAATAAGCTCCTTTTCAATTTCATCAAATGCGTCAGGAGATGCGTATTTGGAGTTTTCAGGCTTAGTAATTCTGTCTGAATCTTTTTTAAGTACATCACCCCAAACAGAACTGCAGTAGTCCATATATGGTAATATATATGAGTTATAGAACAGCTGTCTAACATAAATTGGTAAAAAATATTTTAATTTATTTAAAAGTGCAATTTTGGATGATATAATTTTACATACTCTGTTTACCTGATCTTCCCATTCTAAGTTTTCATCAATATCAATGCCAAGAAGTTTATGACATTTGACGTTTTCAATTTCGGTTTCATCAATTTTGATGGAAAGCTCAGGTAATTTAATAAGTTTTCTTTTGGAGCCAATGGTCATACATTTAGTTTTGTTAGCATTTATTACCATGCTGTTATTATCACACCAAGACGCGATAGTATTCACATCATTTTGCAGCTCGGTATTTATACTTTGAAAATTTTTGTCATGATGATGCAGAGTCGAATCATCAGCATATAAATCAATACCAGATTTTTTTATATGAAAAGACAAATCATTTATGTATATTATAAAAAGAAGGGGTCCTGTAATAGACCCTTGAGGAACACCATATTTAACAGTATGTTTATCAGATTTTATATTTCCATGGTGAACTTCCTGTTTCCTATCAGATAAATAAGATTGAATCCAATTTTTTGTCATGTCTCCAACCTGATAATATTGCAATTTTTGCAAAAGAATAGAATGATTTACCAGGTCAAAGGCTTTACTAAAATCAATAAAAACTGCACCTACAACTTCACCGTGATCTAAATATTTTAGCCACTCATCAACTAATTTTGTAAGAGCGGTTTGACTCGAATGGCATTGTCTAAAACCTGATTGTGAAGTATGTAACAAATTATTCTCATTTAAATATTCATACAATTGAGAGCAAACATGTCTCTCAAATAGTTTTGATATAGTACAGAGAACTGATATTGGTCTATAATTTGACGGGATATCTTCCGGTCCTCCCTTGTGTATAGGAGTTACCCTTGCATGCTTTAACTTTTCTGGAAACTGACCACTGGTCAAACTTTTGTTAATTAAAAATGTTAAAGATGGTGCTATAATTTCTGCACCAAGTTTTAATATTCTGGGCCCAATTTTATCAAGACCTGAAGATTTACTAGGATTTAACTTTTTTAATTGTGAATAAACATCCGCTACCGTAATAAGATTTAGTTGAAAATCGGAATTTTTCGGTAGTTTTTTAGAAATAAAATTTTGAAGCAATGTAAAATTCATATCTGATGTTTTATGCCCGATAAGTTTATCGGCGATCGTAGAAAAATGATCGTTTAAGGAGTTAACAATATCCTGTGGATCGAAAAAAGTATTGTTTTCATAATCTAGCTTACATGGAAAAGTATTATCTAATTTGGGGTTAACTTCCCTAATATGTGTCCATAACTCTTTAGAATTTTTACTATTTGATATAGCGTTTTGGTAGTACTTCTCTTTTGCTATTTTTACTAAAGAAGTTACCTTGTTACGCCATATCCTATAATTTTCCCAATCTTTATGGGAATGAAACATATCTCTCTTATGAATCGCATCATTTATTTCTTCATTAAACCAATCGGCTTGCTTGTATGATTTGACTCTTTTGATTTTAATAGGTGCATGTTTATCAAGAACTTGTAAAAATAATGTATACCATAAATCCAGTGCAATATTTACATCATCTTGCATTTCAATTTCATGAAATGGCAATGTGAGCAAATCGGCCTGAAATTCAACATCATTAAAATTTTTAAAACACCTGTATTCAATTACAGTGTGCTTATCTTTTTTAAATTTGTTGTTGACTTTACGGTTAAGACATATGGGATAATGATCACTTATAGCATACTTTGACACATGACCATGTACCATTTCAGGGTTTGTTGTATAAATATGATCTATAAGTGTTTCTGAGTGTTCACAAATTCGTGTTGGACTTGTAATTAGTTGCGTTAAATTAAACAATTCCATAAGAGTTAGCCATTTTTTGTTCTGGCTTTTTAGTAAATCAATGTTAAAATCCCCCATCAGTAAAATTTCCTTGTTTTCGGAAGTAGCCATTTCCAGTTCTTCCTCAAAAATATCAATCCAAGATTGCAGAGAATCTGGTGGACGATAAATAAATGACATAATAAAAGATTTGCTATTTGGTAAAGAAATTTCTAACCACAGAGATTCTATAGAATTCATTGATAAATCACGTCTTTCTTTTGCTGAAATCGTTTCCTTCACATATACTAATATCCCACCCCCTTCCCTATTTTGACGATCTCGTCGAAAGATTTTGTATCCAGGTACTTTACATTCATTACTTTCAATATTCGTCTTTAAAAAAGTTTCAACATGACCGAAAATATCAATAAATTTGTTGTTTGTAACAATGAGATTTTTTATTTCGTCATATTTTGGTAATAAATGTCTAATGTTCAGACAAATTGCATTTAACCCCTTTTTCTTTAACTTTAAAGAGTTAGAATTTACATTTTTAACACAAGTGTTTGTTTCAACTGATGAATTAGAATTTTCCATGCAAATGCATTCCGATGTATCACAATCCGGACATAAGTTTTTAAGTACATGAAAAGAATTTGAACAATGTATTACATTATTTTGTTTTGAGATTCTATATTTATCCTCAAATTCTGATACATCAGCACTATCCTAATACATAAAACAATTGTTGATGTGGTGACCATAAAAGCCACATCTGAAACAATGCCCATGAAATGTATACCTTTGTCGTTTTCGACCATTACTTTGGTAGTTCTGGTAATTTCCAGAAGACATAGACCTTTTTTTAAAAATATTTACAATTTTGTTTATGTTTCTTAGCAATTGAATTGTACCTTGGTTTGTTAGATGAATACCATCACGGTGATAATAACTAGGGATAAGTTCATCTCCACGTGACAGAAAAGAATTACTATTCATAACAAGTTTGATGTCAAATTCACGCGAAATTCTTTGCAGCATATCGTTGTATTCAGATGTATTGACCGTTCGTCGGGGGCAAATCTCGGATATCACGATTTCTGTTGTTGGTGATTTTGAATGTATTGTTTGTATCATCGTGATATAATTGTCATAAAAATCTTCAGGATTTGTATTTGAAGATGCGTCATTTCCGCCGACAACTAGTATAAGTGTTTTGTATTCAATCAAACTCATTTTCCTTAGTTTCTCGGTCAATATCGGCACTGTTGCTCCTCTGTTTGTTCGAACATCAACATTTTCTCCTACTTTTCTGGTATCAATTCCTTTGACAATTGAGCTCCCAATGATCAGCGTTTTCTCGTTTCCCAGTTGATTTCCATCGTAGTGTTCCTTATGTGTTCTCCAAAACGCAGGCCGTCTTCTTTTTTCGTCTGATGTAATCTCATTCCGACTTGTATTTTCCTGTTCAGTTTTAGAAATATGTGGTTTGTCATTTGGTTTCGGTATTTTGTTTCTTTCTTGTATGATAGGACATATATAAGCAGCCATTAGAATTGTGAAAGCGGGATCCGTGTCGGTCAAAGGCCCATCACATGTACCAATTACCAATATTCCTATCAATATTGATATTGCCATGATTTTGTTTTTTTTTCTCTTTTCACTATATCGTTTATGTTTGTAATTTCTTGGTTGTAAATTGCAAATATAGATTATTTTTTGTGCGTTTTTTTTTTTCCAATTTCCGGTTTTCTTTTATTTGCTTTTGTTGTGCTGTTGTGATATTTTTTGTTCGTTTTTGTTTTTAATAGTTTGTTTTTTTAAGAAGTATTCCGAGATATTTTCTTTTGTTTTAGTAATCAAATTATTTTGTATTTATATAAACATTATTCCAATAATGAGCCTATGTACAATTTATTAGAGCGATTACCCACTCCACCGCTTCTTTTACCTCACTAAAAGCACCCCTGCAGTGTGATTGTTTCTCTTCAGTTCTGTGTACATTTTTTCTGTATAGAATACTGATTTTGCATTTGCATATAGTGAGAAAGATGTTAGTCTGTTTAACGGGTGTACTTATTACATGACCAATACGCTTTGGAATCTATCTAGTGAAATTTTTTTCCATCGCTTTATATTTGGCTGGTGATAAAAAGTGTCGTTTTCTTGACCAATATCATGTATATATGCTTTGTGTTTATACCAAGGCAATTTTATATCTTAAAGGGATTTGAAAAGTATATTTTACTTTTATATTTCTTGAATCCAGGACATTTTCTATGTATAATTCGATGGTTTTGGTGTATGACAAAGTCACTGAGGAATTTAATGATTTTTTTTCCAACATTATGAAATAATTGGAAAAGTATGTGTAGTAAATGGTATACTGATCTTTATTTTAATATTTAGTAAAATATATGAAGTAATTTATTTTCAAATGTTCATACAAATGTTATATCATAAAAAATGTTCATCTAAAAAAATCAGTATTTTTAATATTAATGATTGTTTCTTAAAAATAATTAATATTTAGAATATATTGTTGGTGTTTGGGTTTTTTGTCATTTTGAAAAATGTTTAAATTTTTTCTATATTTGCAAAATAAGTTTGTAATATTAAAGCAGGTTCGTATATCCAAAATCAACTTTTAATCAGTAATAATACAATTTCTGAAATTAAAAAACCATTTATTAAAATATTTTGAAATTATTTATATTCTTCAATGACTCATATAAAATATATCTCTTGATTACGATCGCATAAATCTGTTTGGTGGATAATTAAACTGAAGTTATTTGGACCTTAATGTGCAAGAGATTGCAATTATCAAAATTGATAAAATCTGACACTTTATTAAAAAACGTCGATCAAATCATTCTTAAGACATGCCTTTGAAAAAATGCACATACCATTTCCCACACCAAAAAAAGTTTTAATGTTATGAATTGATTAAGAAATGGGTAATCCCCACTGAATTAGATATTCTATACGTTGGCCTATGGAAAGGCAATATTTTTCAGTCGAAAAAATGTTGAAACTCTGCAAACAAATACAGATACACACATAAAAAAGTTTGACGCTCCACATTTTTCCGGTATCCTCCCCAGGTTTTCCTTCAATAGCTTTTTACACGGAGCTTTTAATCACAAACTGACTATCCGTTAGTTTCCCTGAATAAATGGGAAGCCGAAACGTAATAATTTTAAAAGACATAAATGAAGCAGTCTGACGAATACGACACTAAGATTACTCTCCTTTCACTTTTAGTCCGTTTCGCATCCGCCATTTTCCTTAGCACTTACCAAATTAAGCGGTGCACATTAGATCGGACTCACTGATTGTGGAATTTTGATACTTCATCAATGACACTTGCAGCGATAAAATGTCCAAATAAAACACTTTAACTGAAAATACATTGAATAAAATCACTGTCAGTACATAAGGTACATAACAGTATTAACAAAACTCGCAAGTCCATAAGACGTGTGACAAAACTGGTATCACACCACTGGAAAATTGCAACCGTAATGGTCCTGACTTGGTACAGGCATTTCAAAAGAAATGGTGGGTTGAATCTAGGTTTTACAGCGCGCCAAACCTCCCGCTTCCATTACGGCATAAAAGTACCAGTGGTGGTAATCAACATAGATATGCTGATGTCAAAGTTGGTAAAGTAGAAACAAAACACCAAGATAAGTTATAAAAAACAATCTTCAATGATAGTAGTAGAAGATACTGAATATTTTTCAACCAAATCTTGGTATTTGAAAAAGAATTTCGTAAGAGACCTTTTTAGACGCATTTCCTCGTATTCCTGGCTAAGAAGTCTGTCACGCAGATGTTTATGGCGTTCAAGGAAATCAGAGTAGTTGGAACATGCTCTAGCGTAACGAATCAATTGAGAAATATAAACACCATATGCAGGAGATGTTGGGATATTGCTGCATAGGTAAGGAAAATTTATAATTTTAAAATCAAAATCGTCTCTTTTATCGTATATCTTGGTGCTTAGTTTACCACTACTGTCAAATTCGAGATGAAGGTCTAAAAAGGATGCTGTACAAGTTGTTTCTGTAGTTTCTTTAATTTCGAGTTCTGGTGGATATATCAATGGAAGCCATTGAGCAAAAGAAGGATTGTTCATGGACAAAACATCATCAATATATCTATATGTGAAATTAAAAGATTTAGCATCTTTCATACGTTTATTCCTCACGAGGTTCTGCAGAAACTCTGTCTCATAGGAATATAAGAACAAATCGGCGAGGAGAGGGGCACAATTAGTACCCATTGGAATGCCGATTTGTTGTTGAAAAATCGCTCCTCCAAACGTGACAAATATGTTATCAATGAGGAAATCAAGCATGTCGCAAACCTGTTTTTCAATGTAGCATGTTTTGTTTTTTGGAGATGTTTTAGAAAAATATGTGGAATTGTAGCCTAATACAACAAAGTTGCGTGAATCATTAAAAGCTTTATGAATCAGTCCCTTTAAACGAGATTTGAGTTTATCATGGGGTAAAGTAGTGTAAAGGGTTGAAAAGTCAAAAGTTTTAATAGAACTGATTTCTGAAAAACTGCGCGATTTAAAGTTGTCAAGTAAATCTTTAGAATTTTTAAGTATCCACATATGATTGATACCACTACGGGAATAGATGGTATCACAACATGCCTGTTGTCCCTCTTTCACTGCAGACAATATCTTTGTGAGGTGAACTGACAGCTCCTTGGTGGAACATGATGATGATCCAGCTATGTACCTTTCCTTGTATGGATTTTTATGGAGTTTAGGAATCCAATACAAGTAAGGCAAGTCCTCACATGTAGTGCTGATATTGAGAGAAGACATGAAAGACTTGTGGTTATTGAGGATATCATCTTTGTCAAAAGTAGTACGTTTATATGTGGTATTACCTGGTGTATCCCTATCAATACCTAATTCATGTATTAGGCAGTTGAGGTAATGAGCTTTACATACAAATACTATGTTGTTGGAAGCTTTGTCTGCAGGGACGATAACATACTTGTCCTGGAGAGAAGTAAGGCAGTCAAGTGCCTCACGATCTTTAAAAACAGATTTGGGTCGTTTATGGGAATGTTTTCTGAGGTTAGCAATACGACCCTGTACCAGTGATCGAATGGTACGTACCCAGTCTGACAAGGACTCAACTTCAGGCTCTTGGTCTTTTTCTCTCTTTATCCATGATCTGGCATAATCTTCAACAGCATCCATAATGGTTTTGAAATTAAGATTCCAATTGAGGCGCTGTGGTTCTCTGAATTTAGGACCATGAGAAATGAGATTACGTAAGAGTTCATTCTCAATGATATTCAGATCACCAGTGATGACATGACCAGAAGGAGTGTAGTTAAAGGGAGAAGAAGAGCAATCACAAGTCAGAGGGCATTTGAGGTATTCCTCAATGTTTAGGCTCTGCAATGTCTTTTTATGGTTGAAAATTCTACCACCGATAGTATTAGTATAGCTGTAAGATACAATCGGAACAGATTGATTTTTGAAATATGGTGGAATTTTAGAAAGAACCTTTTGACGATGAAGAATGTTGCTGATGTTGATAGCATCTATTCCTTTAACCGTAATTGGCTATTACTTCAAGTGCTTTATTACCAAGCCTAACTTCAGTTTATCCATACAAAGTTTCGACCACAAATTATTTACGGCAGGGCCTACAAAGATTCCATCTCCTTGATGTCTAGTTTCTTTTTGTTTTCACATAGTAGCCCTTGAATGAAGTCCGCTGCATATGAGTACAGAAACAGATCCCGCGAGGAGAGGAGCACAGTTGGTTTCCATTGGAATGCCGATTGTTTGTTGAAAAATTCGACAGCCAAATTCAACAACTATGTTGTCTATGAGAAAATCTAACATGTTTGTAATTTCGTATTCAGAATACGTTTTGTTGGAATCAGAGTGGTTCTTCACGAAATAAACCTTTTCTCTACCTAAAACTAGAAATTTATACCTGCATGTGCCATTTTTCTTGAAAAAACATTGATGAACTAGTTTTTTCAATCGATATTTTAATTGAGAATATGGTAGGGTTGTGTAGAGTGTAGAGAAGTCGAATGTTTTTATGTTGTGCATGTAGCCAAAGATTTTGATTTAGATATTGTAGTATATTTTTTTAGTTTTTAAGCTATTCTCATCAGTTGTCGTCCGTCGTCATCCGTTACCTTTTTACAAAAATCTTCTCCTCTGAAACTATCTACATTTTTAGTTTTGAAAAAAGTGTCGAATTGGGTGACATGGCTAAAAATAGAACATAGGAGTAAACTGCAGGTTTTGTCTTATATCTCAAAAACTAAAGCATTTAATGTAAAACTGACATGGGGTAAAAATGTTCATCAAGTCAAATCTACCTGCCATGAAATTTTCAGACGAATCTGTCAACCCTTTGTTGGGTTATTGCCACTGAATTGTTAGTTTTAAGGAAATTTTGCAGTTTTAGGTTAATATCTTGAATATTAATATAGATAAAGACAAACTGTAAACAGCAAAATTAAGATCTACGAATAAGTCGATATGACCAAAATCATTAATTAATTGACTCCTTATAGGAGTTTTTGCCCTTTAACGATGGCGTCTGGCATAAACTTTCCTTTAAAGATCTTATCCTCTGAAACCACTGGGTCAATTGGGTCCAAACTTTGGTGGAATTGTCCTTGGTTTGCCCCCTTCCAAAATTATGTCCCGCATCCCAAACTTGCAACGGATATAGCTTCTGCAAATGGAAAAAGGGGGGGGGGTGAATTTTAAATATCTTCTATGAAACTACATGGCCAATTGGAACTATAATTTGCAGCAATGGTCCTGAGGAGGTCCTCTTTCAGAAATTTGACCCAGGCTGTCAACCAAGATGGCCGCCACAGCCAAACTAGTTTAACATAGGACCCTATGGGAAAATTCATTTAAAAATCTTCTTGTCTGAAAGCACTAACTAAAGCCAGTTGGAACTAAACTTGGCAGCAATGGTCCTTACATGGCCCTCTTTCAGAAATGTGTCCAATGACCGGGACTGTCAACCAAGATGGCCACCACAGCCAAACTTAGTTTAACATAGGACCCTATGGGAAAATTCATTTAAAACCCTGCCGAAAATGCTGAGCCAAATGGAACCAAAGTTAGCAGCAACGGTCCTTACATGGTCATCTTTCAGAAGTGTATCCCATGACCGGGACTGTCAACCAAGATGGCCGCAACATCCAAACTTAGTTTAATATAGGACCCTATGGGAAATTCCTTTAGAAATCTTCTGGTCTGAAACCACTGAGCCAATTGGAACTAAATTTGGCAGCAATAGTCCTTACATGGTCCTCTTTTAGAGTTGTGTCCAATGACTCTGCCTGTCAACCAAGATGGCTGCCACAGCCAAACTTTGTTTAACATTGGACCCAACGGGAAAATTCATTTAAAAAACCACGCACTGGGAATTCTAACCAGACTTTGCAGCAATGATCCTTGCATGGTCTTCTTTCAGAATTGTGTCCGATGACCCGGACTGTAAACCAAGATGGCCACCGCAGACGAAATTAATTTATCATAGGACCCTACAGGAAAATTCATTTAAAAATCTTTTTGTCTGAAACCACTGAGCCAATTGGAAGCAAACTTGGCAGAAATGATCCTTACAGAAAAGAAAAGCACTGGAAAATGGGAAATAATTCAATCCAGAAATTGCACTTCCTGTCATCTTACCCTTTTGGTAATAGACATTCCAGCCATAGGTCCCAGCCTAACCACCTGGAAGGGGGCAGGTGAAAAATTGCTTCTTTTTTTGACAATTTAAACCCATAACTCTAGAACGACAAAAGAGAAAATCGTCAAAAAGTATACAGACCCTCAGACCATCATTTGTAATAAAGTGTTATTTGGAAAATCTAAGTCCCATAACTCTGGAACGTCAAAATCGAAAGGGGGCTTTCTTCTGTCAATCCTAATGTTGTGTTAAAATTTCATGAGAATTGATTGAAGCAAATTTGAGTTATGGTACGAAGTGTTGAGACGGACAGACATTGGTATACCATAATACGTCTATGACGGGGGTATAAAAATCGCAAGGTGAAAAAAGAGACCAGGAAATATATATAAACCAACACATATAACTGTGTAAAGTTTTTAGTCAACAAATATTACAAATCATACAAACATCACTGGAATGACCATATAGACAATATTTGGTAAATAATTCTTCCGATACAGATTTCAAAAGGTAGCTGAAAACTTTTAAAAATTTCTTATATTAATACTAGTATATAACAAAAACATATGTTTTATAATTCTGTTGTAAAACACTTTCAAGGCTTTGATGTCCCCTCAATGTATAAAATCTTAGAAATTTAGCAAATAAATACTACTCACCTGGCTTTTATTAGGCCTTTATAAAATGTGAGCTCCACAAGGCTTTTAAATAAACACAAAATGCCAAAGTAACCTTGATATTTGACCTTTGATCTAAAAAAGGTAGATCATTTGCATCTGTCCTTACATATGAGATACTTGCCAACTTTGGTTAAAGTCTGCCAGTTAGTTCCTGAGTAAATGACAATTTTTTTCCGCATATGGATTCAATGGAATCTTTGAACAATCTTATGAATCTCAACCAAAAGTCGAATGTTTTTAGAGGGTACTTTCGCCATCAATCCTGCAAAGTTTCAAAACATTTCATAATGTAGTTCAGAGGAGATTATTTGACAATTGGCCAATAAAAATCAGATGGCCTCTGGCAGCAATTTTGTTCATCCAACTGAAACCTGATCGTTTGAAGAGGTCCTTCCATATATCATTCGTACCTAGTTTGTTTACTGAATCCATCAAGTAGTTTCAGAGGAGAAAATCAATATATGAAAAGTTTATGGACGACGATGACGGATGCAAAGTGATGACATAAGCTCACATAGCCTATAAGCCAGCTAAAAAAGTTACATATCAAGGCACATTGCTTTTTAGCCCTTTTTAGCCCTTCTACCTCAAAAACTGTAAAAGATCTATGGGAATAACGCTGGAAACACTCATCAAGATGAATTGAAAGAAAAAATCCCAATTAAAATTCGACGAAAAATAAAAATTTTAGGTATCCCGTAAAATGGCTAATTTTGGCTCCTTTAAATCCCTTTTATCTCTGCAACGACAAAAGGAACATAAAAGGCCTTGAGTAACTTTTATTGTATTTCTTATCAAGAACCATTTAAAATCAAAGTGCTGAAAAGCACCACTGGAAAGATTGCAACTGTAGTTGTGTATAATTTCAAATGGAATTTTATCACAGATTTTTCTCTGCTATGTGAGATCAATTACAATGACTGTATTCCTTTATTCCTGAAATATTGAGTATTATTATTCAAACATGAACATTCTGGGGTACGAAGAGAATTTTTAATAAGAGTTGAATGTGTTTAAGTCCCGTTTAATTCATAAATTTTACTAAAATATTTGTTATTGGATCGTAATTTTATTTGACATGACTTAAAAAAATTCAGATTCACACGCATGTCTGAGTTAAAAGATAATCGTAAGGTTTAATTTCTCGAATAATGGGTCAATTGAAGAAATCATCGTTACATTAGTAAATACACAATTAGTTTTGAAAATAAATTAATTTAAAAGTAAAGTTTCCAAGAACGGATGACATCTCGCTACCCTATTATAAGTGAATGGAACAGAAGGTAAACAATCAAAATGGCTGTATTTTCAAAACATGGATGGAAATTTGTCAAAAATGTTAATTTTAATGTATTTCGGACCTTCGGCAGGAAAACTGGCAATCCTTGTCAATTAAGATCGGAGTCGAACACACCCCGCCACATGTGAGATTCAAACTCACAACCTCAGTGTTGACAGGCCAGTGACCATTAGTAGTCATGACCAACTACCTAGAACACTGGGCCACCGAATCCGACGTAGGAAGACAACAGGCTCATACAATAATAAGACCACAAATATGCAATCTGCCAATCAACAGCCATAAAAGCACCTAAAGACCCTAGCTGGCCAATTAGGTACAAACTGTCTCTGTGGTTTCGAACAAGGTTTTAAAGTGAATGCTCCTATCTTAAAAGATCATGTTATCAGACACACTTCTGAAAGAGGACAAACCTAAAGACCATTACTGCCAACTTGGGTACAACTGGCTAAGGACCCATGTTCAACTAAGTTTGGCTGTTGTGGCCATCCATCGTATTCAACAGTCCAGATTTTTGGACATGATTCTGGGAGAGGACCACCTAAAGACCATAGCTGTTCAGTTTGGTTAAAACTGGTCAAATGGTTTCAGACATGATTTATAAATGGATTTTTCCATATAGGGTCCCATGTTAAAATAGTTTCCGCTGTGTCGGCCATCAAAGGACCATTACTGTTAAGTCTGGTTCCAATTGGCCAAGTGCTGTCAGACGAAGATTTAACTAGAGGCCCAAAGGGCTGAGCCTGTATCGCTCACCTGCCATGAAAGCTGTTTTTATTGATGTACCTCAAAGAGAGGTCACTTCTCCCTATCATTATGAAGTGTGGTAAGCCTTGTAGGGACCACATGTTTGTGCATAAGGTCCTTCTACTAACAGATCAGCATATTCAGGCCATGTTTGGTTTCAAGTAATTCTGCGGTTCTGGAGATTTTTGTTATAACCAGAGACACTTTCTGTCATGTTTGCTCTATTTGGCCCAGCAGTTTCAACGAAATTTTTTTTTTAAATCAACCAATCAGAAATAAGAATTGCCCATGGCGGCCATGTTTGTCCTGTAATCTGGACAAAATGAGGAAACTCAGTAAAAAATCACCCACAGATGCTTCCCGTCAAGTTTCGTTCCATTTGGCCAAGCGGTTTCAGAGAAAAAGATTTCTTTATATCAGCCAATCAGAAACAAAAATTGCCTATGGCAGCCATGCTTGTTGTCCAATCAGGATGAAAAAAATTAGTTCATAAAAGACTTTCCATAGGTGCTTCCTGTCAAGTTTGGCTGACAGTTTTGGCTAAGCAGTTCCAGAGAAATTTTTTTTTTTTAATCAACCAATGAGAAACAAGAATTGCCCTTGATGGCCATGTTGTTGCCTGATTGGGACGAAATGAAGAAACTTTGTAAAGAACCTCCCATAGATGCTTCTTGTCAAGTTTCATTCCATTTGGCTAAGTAATTTCAGAGGAGATTCTTTTAAACCAGCCAATCAGAAACAAGAACTGCCAATGGCGGCCACATTTGTAGTCCGATCTAGACGAAATGAGGAAACTTTGTAAACAACCTCCCATAGATGCTTCATTCCATTTGGCTAGCAGTTCCAGAGAAAAAAAATTTTAATCAACCAATGAGAAACAAGAATTGCCCATGACGACCATGTTTGTTGCCCGATCGGGACGAAATGAGGAAATTTTTAAAGAACCTCCCATAGATGCTTCCTGTCAAGTTTCGTTCCATTTGGCCAAGCGATTTCAGAGGAGAATATTTTTTTATATCAGCCGATCAGAAACAACAAATGCCCATGACGGCCATATTAGTACTCAGATCGGGACGAAATGAGGGAATATTATAAAGGACCTCTCAAATATACTTCCTGTCAAGTTTTGATCCATTTGGCCAATGCAGTTTGAGAGAAGATCTTTGGAAACTCAGCCAATCAGAAACAACAATTGGCCATGGCAGCAGTCAATCAGAAACAACAACTGCCCATGGCAGCCATGTTTTTTGCCCGATCAAGATGCAACGAGGTTATATTTGTAGAGGTCCTCACAAACATCATTCCTGCAGAGTTTAGTTCCAATTGTCCCAGTGGTTTCAGAGGACAAGATCTTAAAAAAAAGTTTATACTGAACAATGACAATAGACACCAAGTGATGGCAATAGCTCAGATGGCCTTTTAGTCCCTGTGAGTTAAAAAATGAATTTTTCCATGTTTAGCTCTGGTGGCCATCTTTTCTGACAGGCAGGGTCATCAGATACATCTGAATGAGAACAGTCCAAGGACCAACGCTGCCAGCTTTGGTTCCAATTGGCTTATGATTTCAGTCAAGAATATTGCTATTTGAATTTTCCGTTGGGTCCTATGTTACACTAGGTTTGCCTACGGTGGCTATCTTTTATAGCAGTAATGGTCATCGGATATAAATCTGAAAGAGATCCACCTAAGGACCATTACTGCCAAGTTTGATTTCATTTGGCTTAGTGGTTTAAAAAAGTGAATTTTCCCATAGGGTCAAATGTTAAACTAAGTTTGCCTGTGGCGGCTATCTTGGATGGCAGTTCCTGTCATTCTATACAATTATAAGAGGACCACCTTTGGACCATCACTGCCAAGTTTTGCCCCAACTGGCTCAGTAGTTTCAGACAAGTAGATCTTTAAATGAATTTTCCCATAGGGTCCTATGTTAAACTAAGTTCGGCTGTGGCGGCCATCTTGGTTGAATTTTGCCATAGGGTCCTACACTTGGTTGAATGTGTAAATAACCAAATAAATCGTGCAACCTGCAAATTTTGTGCCTTTAAAGTGCAGATCATGTGTGCTTAACGTGTGAATCGTGTGCGTGCACTGTGCGAATCGTGGGTGTGTGATTTGCGTGTGATTAGAAACATGCGATTTGATACGTGTAATGTGTATGAGATTTCATTGGTTGAGACAGATTTTAAAATGTGTTAATTCAAATCAGAACATATTTTTAACTTGAATTAAACAAACTTTCACCGATGTCAAATATTTGAATATGTTGATATTAATAATCCTGAACAGAAGTTTTTTTCTGTTACTAATGCAAATTATTATATTTAATTATTTTAAAAAGAATAAATCTGGCGATTTTTAAAATGATTTGACAAATATCATTTATTAATTTATATCTACATAGTACATCTTTAACAAGTAATTATTTGGTTCCAAAGACGGTTAAGTCCCTGGACGACTACTGGGCTAAAACAACATCTAATTCCATAAAGGATTAAGAGATCATGTGAGGGGAAAATGTCTAATTAACTGTAAGTTTACCCAAGATGAGATTTCTGATTGTAGAAAGAAATACACAAGAAATCTGACATAGTTAAATATTTTTCTTGATAAAATCAAGTATACATGTATTTACTTAAAATATAAAAGATCACTTAAATCAATTTATTGTCAAAATAAATATATATTCAAATTTACACGTTAACAGTTACATTTTGATATAAACTTCAATTTAAATTACAAATATATTTTATGTACAAATGTTTTAATTTGTGAATATTAAATATTTTTATTCACTTAAGATTTCATTATATTTTAAATGAATAAAAATATATAATATCATCTATATATTAATATATATTAACAGTTAATCTAAGATGAGAAAAGTCGAAGCCCCACAAGATATACAAAATGTGTATTATTGAAATGGTGGCACAGTATGAATGTCAACACATAATAAAAATTGCACTACAATAAAAATTAAAATTTGCGTCCACAAAGTGTTCCTATAGTGTCGAATGCAGAAAAAAGTTAAAGTCCCATAACTCCCGTAAAATTGGTCAAATTAAAATGGCGGTGCAATAGGATCAAAGTACATATGGTGACTAACAGTACTACAAAATTATATCAAAATCCGATCAGCAGTCTTAGAGAAATTACTGACAAAGTGTTCCTATAGTGTCGAATGCAGAAAAAAGTTAAAGTCCCATAACTTCCGTAAAATTTGTAAAATCAAAATGGCGGTTCAATAGGATCAAGTACAAAAGGTGACTAACAATTCTACAAAATTTGAATGAAATCTGATCAGTGGTCTCAGAGGAGATGCACTGACAAGTAACTGTGACGGAAGGACACACGGATGCAGACCATTACTAGGTCCCTCCATCGTGTTGCGGCGGGGGACAAAAATATTTTTACAATTTTTACCATTAATCATTCTATATCTGAGGTAGATGTACAGGTAAATAAGTATTTGTCCCTTTAGAGAAATTCTTAATCCTTGTCTAATTAGATGTTGTTTTTTAGCCCAGTAGTCATTCCTAGAACAAATCCCCATAACATGATTTCTTTTGTTTGAAAGAAGCCATAATTGTGGCTTAATGTTTATTTTGCTGACAACTTTTGTACTATCATATCAATTTTGGGGTTTAATCCTGATTCTCCTACTTTCAATTTTCCCCTTCAAAACTTCAAAGGAATCAGTGACCATGCAATACTATAGTCTGTTCTATTTAAATGACTAAAATTTCATTTAATACCTGTATAGTGGGACAGTCAGCTATAGACTTTATTTCATATTTTGTAAATAGCTATATGATGGGAGTCATAATAATTTGTGTTCTTCAAAAAAAAATGTATATCTCCCGCTATGGATATAATAATATCAAGGAATGTATTACCATATTTGTCTATGTGAACCCAAAAATCATTCTGATAAAAAAAAACTAAATAGAAGGTGTACAATGACAATGTACACTAAAAATTCATTCATTGGTTAAGGAGGACTTGTGGATGGGGCATGCTTACCCTTCTTACATTACCATATTGTGAAGAAATGGCAAAGTCATGTTTGTGTGTTGGAAATCCCAAAAATCATTCTGATTAAAAATAAAATAATGGAATGCACAATGCCACTTTGCACTAAAGATTCTGTGAAAGTTTCAAGAAAATCCATTCAGTGGTGCAAGAGTAGTTTCGGTAAATAGGTGCAGACGGACGAACAGGCGGCTATTAGGCATTATGTTATATTCAAGTCCATGAGATGTATAAGTATATATGATCTTTTGTGCAATAAATAAGCTCTTAAATTACATCTAGATGCAGAAGTCAAAAATAATTTGTTCATTATGAGAATTTTAAGTAAATAATTTATTCGAGCAAGTAATATATAAATTGTGAACCTAAGCTGATTATTCTTATTTTCATTTAGTTAAAAATATGACAAAAAGTCAAAATCCATCTCTAAAATGGTAAAAATGTTCATTTAATTTAAAGAGATTTAACATTTGAAGACTTATATGAATTCTCTTTCAATGCAAGGTGACAAATGTGATCACGTAAGATTATGAACTAGCTCCCAGAGACCCATCAGTATGACTCAACTTCCTGGAAGATCCTCAGCATCTTTTAATTTAGCAATTTAATCAAGTGATCATTATGTCATTTTTCAGACATCGGTGTTTGAATTTTATATAAACTGATTCCCTTATTGATGGATTTTATTTGTTGTATTTTAGTTTGATTTAGAACTGACAATTTTGGCTTAAAATTGACTTTGAATTTCAAGCTTTGAGCATGGTGTCGGATCAAGAGGCAGTCATGTTTTTAATTAATTTTGATACCCCGGAGGCTATGGGTAAGAGTGACTCTGTACAAGACTCTGTACAAGATCAGTTAGCCTGCAAGCAGGCTGATCTTGCAACTGACATACAAACATCAATTACTCGTAAGCGAGTTGATGTTAACAATGTGCAGTGTGTAAATATTACGACTGAAGAGAACGAAGACACGGGTGAAAGCAAAGAGTTCTCGGGTAGATTGGCAGTTCAGGAACCTTTCAGAAGGAAATTAGTGCCATCTACCATTTCTTCGGTAAAAAAGAGGCTCATGAATTTGTCTCCGCCAATATGCTAAGCAACTTCGTGGCTTTAACATTTGAAGACTTATATGAATTATCTAGTATTACTGATAAACTGAAGGTAATCTTTATCAGAAATAAACTGTTTGTACTATCACAACATACACTAATTAGTATATTTACATAAGGGATTAAATGTGGGAGAATCAGGATGACACCAAATATTTAGTATGCCATAGCTAATTAGATTTAAATAACATGAAAAGGTTTATTGATTTTAATTAAATTTAAAATACATTTTACAGTTATGTTATAAGCTTAATAAATTTAAATTAAAAAAATTAGCATATGCAAATAAATATTTGTATTTAAGAAAAAAGTTTAATGTGGACTGTTTAATTAAGCTGGCTTCATTTATCATACTTATTTATTTAAATTCAAATGCAATTTTAAATAATTCACTGCTATTTATATCTGGCATAAAATTTAATTAATTCGTTTCATTATATTCCATTCATATCTTACAAACACAATTTTTTGAAATCGCACGATCGGAAATAGTGTATCATGTAATGTGCATCGTGTGGTTTGTGTGTAACGTGCGAATCATGCATGTGCATTGTGCAAATCATGTGTGTGTGTAACATCCGAGTGAGTGTTAAAATTCAGAGGAATAATGTGCACAGTGATGTAATTAAAAGAAACAATTTAATATGAAATTTTCATTATTTAAGTATCAAAAAATAGAAGTTTTTAATTGTGAAAATTTTCATTTGATTTCGATTATGTAACTGACCAGACTTCATTAAGGCTAGCATGATAGGACCAATGCATTTTGACAAGTGGACACATTATTATATTGTTTTTACTATGTTACTCCTGTCCTCTGACAAGTTTTGTCCACGAGTGTTTCGAAAACAGCTGAAGGGTTGCGACTAAAATTGGCACAAAAATCAAGGGTCACCTGGAGCTGTGCCTCGTCATATTTAGAACTTCCGGTCGACAGCCATCTTCAAAATGGTGGCTGTCAAAGTAAAAAAAAATCGTAAAAAATTGGCAAAGAAAACATAGATCTCTAGTGCTCGGAAATGTTACTCGATGATTTCAATATTTTATACAGATATAGCCCCATGTTTGTTGTTTCTCCAAATCACACTCACAAGATTGGGGAGTTAAAAATTATGTTTTAGGGGGATCAAAAGATGTAGGGGTTTCAATAGAAACATAAACGTCTTACATGGAACATTCTAGAATAATACTGTTCTATATGTCCTAGCCAATCCAAATTTTATATGATGGTAGACAAGTATGCGTAGATTTATGCTTAGATTTTTGACTCTGGAATATTAAAAATGGCCACTTTTGCCATGGAAACAGCAAAAATATGAAAAATCTTAAAATGGCAGTATAGACTTGATACTTGGTTTAAAAATAGGTCACCACAAGTGCATTTCGATTGGCCACCTTGGAAAATCCAAGATGGCTGCCACTCTAAAATTTTTAAAAATTCAAATATTAGCAGCCATTGTGGCAATGGGAACGTTGGGGGAACATCTGTTACGCAACAATTATATCTAGTTATACTTGACCCAATAAAGTGTTGGATATTATCCTGCCATTTTGCTTTATTGGCCCTGTTAACCAATTATATATTGAAAACCATGAAAGATAGTAGGAATCTGTTAGCATATTTAAAATTTATTTTTTACTTATTTAAATGTGAAAGCACCTACAAATTTTATATTTCTTCTAACACTACTAATTTTGTCCCATTTGACCCCATTTATCTCAGAAAACACTAATCAAGATGAATTAAAAGAAACTAGAACTGTGAGTGATCTCAATAAGTGATACCCCCCACTTGCAATACTAGGAACCCTTAAGTTGGATTATCTCCCTTTGCAAGCATCCGGCAATAATTATCTTGCTTCTTTCATTTATAGTTTCATCAAAATCCATAGATCGGTGAAGGAGGAGTTGCGCCTACATATGGACAGACAGACAGACAGACGGACAGACATGGTGATTCATATATAACCTTCTAAAAGTTTTACCGGGGGTATAAAAATCCCCATTAGAATGGGACAAAAGCCACATTGCTTTTTTGGCCGCTTTAAACTCTTGTATCTCAGAATCTGTAAAGATAGAAGAAATCTTGAAATATTACTGAAACCACCCATCAAGATGATTTAAATTAGAGGCTCCCAGGAGCCTGCATCACTCACCTGGACTATTTCTATTAAAATGACTGGCAGCCTGAAATATTGCTGCCAAGTTCCAACTGGCTCACTGGTTTCAAGCAAGAAGATTTTCATTGATTTTCCCCATTAGGTCCTATGTTAAACTATGTTCCGCTTTGGCAGCCATCTTCAATGGCAGACAGGGTCATACAATACAATTCTGAAAGAGGACCAACAAAGGACCGTTTCTGCAAAGTTTTGATCCATTTGGCCCTTAGGAACCTGTGACAGATCACAGGAGCTCAACCTATAGAATTGCCTAGCTTGTCAACAGGTGCCGGATACAGGGGAGAACCATTGTTGAGAGGTTGTCAGGTCATAATATGGAAAGCCTGGGTCATTAGACACAAATCTGCAAGATGACCAACTAAGGACCATTTTTGCCAAGATAGATTCCAACTGGCCAAGTGCTTTAAGACAAGATTTTGTAATGAATTTTCCCATAGGTGCTTATGTTAAACTAAGTTTGGCTGTGGCGTCAATCTTGGTTTGCAAACCTGATTATTGGACATAATTTTAAAAGTTGACCTCACAGGGACATTTTCAGCTAACTTTGGTTCCATCTGGCCATGTAGTTTCACAGAAGATATTTAAGATTCACATTCCCTTTTTAATTTTTAATAACAGCAGCCAATTGTTGGTTGGAAGTTGGGGATGCTGGACATACGTTTGGAATGAGACAACTGAAGGACCATTCAACCAAAGTACAGTCCCAATTTGCCCAGTAGTTTCAAACGAGAAGATCTTTTAAAGAAAGTTTACAGCCATGGACGACAGACACAAAGTGATGGCAATAGCTCACAGGTGAGCTAAAAAAGCTAAAAAAGCGAAGGGCCAGATCCCCCAAAATCAATACCAACCTGTATTTCTGATGGAGGACTATAATGTGATTAAATATTATAAGGATACATTCAATAGAACAAAAGTAAATTGAAGGAAACCTAACTCTCAACAAAACGACAAAACAGATGACATTCTCATATTATCTGAGGTCGGTAAAATAAAAATTAAAGCACAAACTATTTCTCAAACATACAATACAGAAAAAGTTGATTTTTAGTTGTACAAAATGAAAAACAAGACCAATTACATGTCTTGACCTGCGTCACCGTCATATGTTTGTCAGGCTAAGTTCAACGTGCAAAAATTCATAGTAAAAATTTGTCAAATTTCCCCCAAACAGGAGGTGCACATCTTTAATATGTATATAAACACTATGCAAAGTTTGAACAATATTGGTTCAATACAGTCAGACCTACAGATTACACAAAGTATGCACCATTCATAGCATGTATTGCTGAAAAATTGCTAAGTTCAACATGCAAAAATTCATAGTACAAATTTGTCAAATTTGCCCTAAATACGATGTGCACATCTTCAATATGTATATAAACAATATGCAAAGTTTGAACAATATTGGTTCAATACAGTCAGACTTACAGATTACACAAAGTATGCACCATTCATAGCATGTATTGCTGAAAAATTGCTAAGTTCAACATGCAAAAATTCATAGTACAAATTTGTCAAATTTGCCCTAAATAGGACGTGCACATCTTCAATATGTATATAAACACTATGCAAAGTTTGAAAAATATTGGTTCAATATAGTTGGTGACGCAGATAAAAATATATTGTGGTAACATGCCATAAAGGAATGTTTCTTGCTGAATTATAATTATAAATAAATAGTAATTTACATATTTTCTAGATAATATCATCACATGATTACATCTGACTTAACCCTTTCACCGATGGCGTCCCCAACAGAAAATAACTCTTGCACGATGAATTCCCTGGTAGCAGACTTGCGTGGCTACTTCATTGTTAATGTTAAAAGGCATCAAGGCCATTTATTCTTTATTATATTTAAAATCTCAATAAAATATTTTCTTTTTTAAATCTTTTACCTAAAATGCATTTTTGCCATTAAAAATAAGAAATATCATTTTAGAAAATAAAGTTCCAATCATCGATGTGTCGATTCTAATCAATTTTGGACAAATTCTGCACTTTTGATCAGAAATAAATACTTTTCTGGCATTCATGCTTCCCAAATAATTTATAAAATTCATTTTCCAAATTTTAGAATCCCAAAAAATCCTCAAATTTTGGTCTTTTTTCATACAGTTTATTATTAAAGATCTGCCATTGTTTTATCTTTATCCTGGTATCAAATCTAAGAAAGTTAAAGAGGACAAATATACCGAACTCTTGCTTTTCACTTCTAGAGAGGGAGGAAATCTAGGTGACAATAACGATAAATTGGGACTCATCGACGAAAGGGATAAATCAATATTTTACATCATCACCATACCATTACATTCCAACAGATGTCAAAACTTGGATTTTGCTATTTTTACAGCTCCATGAGGCATTAACTGACTAGAAGTGTGGAGTATTACATCAACTTGGCCTGGTAGCTTTCTCTGTTTTTTCATCTGTATTAACATCATTCAACTGAGAACATTCCAAATTAGATTGTCTCACTTTTTCTGTACTCTCAGCTTCTCTCGTCTCAGTAGTTTTGAATTGTCCCCCTTTATCAGACATACCACTGTTTCTGCTGTTATCGGGAACTGCACTCCCATTTTTATCTTCATCACTCTGATCACTGTCATCTTCATCATCATCGGTGCTTTCAGCATTTGTCTCAATCAAAACTACAAATAAAGTAGAAGAATCATTAATATCATTGCCTATTACAGTTGTCCTTTACAAAACTACAGACATGCCGGAATTCAAGGAATCGTCATTGTTATCATTTTCTTCAGCTAATCTCCATGAAGCTAGACGCTTTCGAGAGCCTGTATCGCTCATCTGGATTTCACTTGTCAATCTTCAGCAGGACTGAAAATTTAAGTGTAGCAGTTATCTTGGCTGGTTTTCCCATAGGTACAATGTTAAACAAAGTTAGGGTGTGGTGGTCAACTTAGTTGACATTCAAGGTTAACAAGCACAAGCACAATTCTGAAAGAGGACCAATGCTGTCATTAGTCTGGGCCCAAATGTTTAAGGTATGATCTGCAAATTAAATTTTCCCATAGGGTGCTATGTTAAACTAAGTTCAGCTTTAGTGACCATGTTGATTGACAGGCCAGGTTAGTGGCTACAATTCTGAAAGGGGACCAACTAATGACCATTGCTGCCAAATCTAGCCCAAACTGGCCAAATGGTCTCAGATGAGAAGATTTTTAAATGAATTTTCCCATAGGGTCCCATGTTAAACCAAGTTTGGCTGTGGCGGACATTTTGGTTGACATTCCTGGTCATCGGACACAATGCTGAAAGAGGACCATCTGAGATCCACTGCTGCCAAGTGTGGTCTTAGTTGGCTCAGTTATTCAGGTTTCAGACAAAAAGATTTTTAAATTAATTTTTCCATAGGGTCCGAAGTTAAATTAAGTTCAGCAGTGGCTGCCATCTGGGTTGATAGTATATCTTGAATGACAGTCCAGGTTACGGACACAATTCTGAAAGAGGACCATCTAAGGACCATGCATTGCTCCCCAGCCTTGTTCCCAATGGCTCAGTTGTTTCAGACAAGATTTTTAAATGAATTTCCCCCATAGGGTCCTATGTTAAACTAAGTTGTCTGTGGCAGCCATCTTGGCTGATCGTCCAGTTCATTGGACATATTTCTGAAAGAGGACCATCTAAGGACCATTGCTGCTAAGTTTGGTTCCAATTGGCTCAGTATTTTCAGACAAGAAGATTTTTAAATGAATTTCCCATAGGGTCCTCTGTTAAACCAAGTTGTCTGTGGCAGCCATCTTGGTTGATCGTCCAGTTCATCAGACATAATTTTGAAAGAGGACCATCTAAAGACCATTGCTGCCAAGTCTGCTTCCAATTGGCCATGTAGTTACATAGAAGATTTTTGAAATTCATCCCCCCTCTTTAGCTCACCTGACCCAAAGGGTCAAGTGAGTTATTGTCATCACTTGGCATCCGTCGTCTGTCATCGTCCCTTAACTTTTACAAAAATCCTCTGAAACTACTGGGAGAAATGGAACCAAACCTGGGCACAAGCATCATTAGGGTATCTAGTATAAAAAATGTGTTTTGACCCCACTTGTCAACCAACATGGCGGACATGGCTAAAAATAGAACATAGGGTAAACTGCAGTTTTTATCTAAAAAACTAAAGCATTTAGAGCAAAACTAACATGGGGTAAAAATGTTCATCAGGTCAAGATCTACCTGCCATGTAATTTTCAGATGAATCTGTCAACCCTTTGTTGGGTTATTGCCCCTGAATTGTTAATTTTATGGAAATTTTGCTGTTTTAGGTTATTATCTTGAATATGTTATAGATATAGACAAACTGTAAACAGCAAAAATGTTCATCAAGTAAGATCTACAAATAAGTCAACATGACCAAAATCATTGATTGACCCCTTATAGGAGTTTTTGCCCTTTAAAGACGGCGTCCAGCATAAACTTTCCTTTAAAGATCTTCTCCTTTGGAACCACTAGGCCAATTAGGAGCACCTCGAATAAAATTCCCAGCTTTTCTCGGGTGTGTGGCAACCCTGTTTATGAAACTACAAAGCCAATTGGAACCAAACACTAATGGTCCTTAGGAGGTTCTATTTTAGAATTTTGTCCGATGACCCGGACTCTTAACCAAGATGGCCGCTACAGTCGAACTTAGTTTAACATAGGGCCCAATGGAAAAATTCATTGAAAAATCTTCGTCTGAAACCACTTGACCAATTGGAACTAGACTTGGCAGCAATGGTCCTTAGATGGTCCTCGTTCAGAAATGTGGCTGGTGACACGGTCTGTCAACCAATATGGCCGCCACAGCCGAACTTAGTTTAACATAGGACCCTATCGGAAATTCACTCAAAAGTCTTCTTGTCTGAAACTACTGAGCCAATTGGAACTAAACCTGGCAGCATTGGTCCTTAGATGGTCCTCTTTCAGGATTGTCAACCAAGATGGCCACCACAGCTGAACTTAGTTTAATGTAGGACCCTATAAGAAAATTCATTTAAAAATCTTCTTGTCTGAAACCACTTAGCCTGTTGGAACAAGACTTAGCAGTAATGCTCCTTAGATAGTTCTCTTTTAGAAATGTGTCCACTGACCTGGACTGTCAACCAAGATGGCTGCCACAGCCGAAATTTGTTTAACATAAACCTATAGAACAAGAGGCTCCCAAGAGTCTCACCTGTTATATTTTGTGTAGTTCTTGCAGCAATGATTAATTTTGCTATTTAATGTATACCGTTGCAATTTTCTCCTTAATATTAACCTGTACAGCTAAAATATAGAATCCTGAACGCAAATAGATATAGTTGCAAGGAACTTTTTCATCAGTTGCTCAGGACTTTTTCAATGGCACTGACTCTTGACTTTCCATTTTGACAGGTAAATTGTAAGGTCCTGAACCCAAATATATTGCTAGGAACTTTTCCATTGGTTGCTATGGATTTTTCTCAATGACCTTGACCCTTTAGCCTCCATACTGACTTGTACAACTATATTATAGGGTCCTGAATCTAAATATATATCTAAATATGAAAATATAAATTGTTCCAACTGGCTAAGTGGTTTCAGACAAGAAGATTTTTCTTATAGGGTCCTACATTAAATATATATCTAAATATATAGGGACTTTTTCATCGGTTGCTAGGGACTTCTTCATCCATTGCCAAGGAATTTTTCATCAGTTGCTATGGACTTTTTCAATTACCTTGACCCTTGACCCTCCATTTTACTTGTACAGCTACCATTTAATTTATTTCAAGTTATGCTCTTAACATTTGTGACAATATACGTCAGACCATTATTTACTGTTTACATGTAAATAATCTTTAAAGGACAAAAACTCCTATAAGGGTTCAATTGACGATTTTGGTCATGTTGACTTATTTGTAGATCTTACTTTGCTGAACATTTTTGCTGTTTACCATTTGTCTTTACTTATAATAATATTCAAGTTAATAACCTAAAACTGCTAAATTTTCTTAAAATTAACAATTCATGGGCAATAACCCAAATGGGTTGACTGATTCGTCTGAAAATTTCATGGCAGGTAGATCTTGACCTCATAAACATTTTAACTACTTAACAGTTTTGCTCTAACTGCTTTAGTTTTTGAGATATGAGCCAAAATGTGCATTTTCCCCTATGTTCTATTTTTAGCCATGACAGCCATGTATCTCAATGGACAAGAAAATAAAACACAAGGTTTATACTAGATACCATTAGAATCTTTCAGCCTAAGTTTGGCTAAAATTGATTCTGTAGTTTCAGAGGAGATTTTTAAAAGTTTACAAAGATGACGAAAAAATTGTGAAAAATTGTCTTTAAAGGGCAAAAACTCCTATAAGGGGTCAAATGACAATTTTGATCATGTTGACTAATTTCTAGATCTGACTTTGCTGAACATTTTTGCTGTTTACAGTTTTCCTTATCTATAATAATATTTGAGATAACAACCTACAAGAGTGGACACACAAAAATGTCTCGCTTGTTGTGTATTTCTAATGAAAGTAAATGCAATCAGACATACATTATAAATTTTAAGCTGTAAATAATGAGATAATGTCAATGCTGTTGATGGCTGTATGAATGCTAAAGCTGCTGCCAGGCCTGCTGAAGACAACTATAATAGTGTCTTCATACTACTTACTAATTGTATAAAGTTATTATTCGCTATATGAAGATATGTTGGATAACTGTGGTTGAGAGTGAAACAACTTAAATAGTATTCTAAAAACAGGCCAAAACACAAAAACTTAACTATAACTACTGCACGACGAAAATGAGGTCAAGGTCGGATGACACCTGCCAGTTGGACATGTACACCTTACAATCCTTCCATACACCAAATATACTAGTATACTAGACCTGTTGCTTATAGTATCTGAGATATGGACTTGACCACCAAAACTTAACCTTGTTCACTGATCCTTGAAATGGGGTCGAGGTCAATTGAAAACTGTCTGACGGGGATGAGGACCTTGTAAGGTACGCACATACCAAATATAGTTATCCTATTACTAATAATAAGAGAGAAATTAACATTACAAAAAAACTGAACTTTTTTTTCAAGTAGTCACTGAACCATGAAAATGAGGTCAAGAACAATGTACAAATGACAGACGGAAACTTTGTATCATAAGGCATCTATATACAAAGTATACAGCATCCAGGTCTTCCACCTTCTAAAATATAAAGCTTTTAAGAAGTTAGTTAACGCCGCCGCCGCTGCCGGCGGATCACTATCCCTATGTCGAGCTTTCTGGCTCGACAAAAACTGAAAAAATTTCCTTAAAATTAACAATTCAGGGGCAATAACCCAACAAAAGGTTGTCCGATTCATCTGAAAATTTCATGGCTGGTAGATCTTGACCTGTTGAACATTTTTACACCAAGTCAGTTTTGCTCTAAATGCTTTGGTTTTTGAGATATAAGCCAAAACTGCGTTTTAGCCCTATGTTCTATTTTTAGCCATGGTGGCAATGTTTCTCGACGGATTAGAAAATAAAACATAAACTTTAATCTAGATACCCAAAGGATCATTCAGACTAAGTATGGCTATAACTGGTTCAGTGGTTTCAGAGAAGAAGATCTTCAAAAAAGTTTACGATGGAAGCCAAGTGATGGCAAAAGCTCACATGTCCTTGTAGGAGAGTTGAGCTAAAAATGAAAGAGGAGTTATGGTTACAAGCTTAAATTAACAGTTTTTGGAAATTCGACCCCTGTGGATCCCAATTATAGAAAATAAAAATTCTAAAACCTTACTGCACATCTGCATATGGTTCATGACAATACAGTACAGAAATAAAATGCACAAATGGAAAAACCAGAGGCTCCCAGGATCCTGTATTGCTCACCAGATATTTCCATTTGTCCATTGCTAAAAGACCTTGAGAATAACATCCATGCTATGTTTGGTTTCAATCCATTCACTAATTTTCAAGAAGAAGCCGTTTGTATGTTTTTCCCATAGGGTCCTATGTTAAACTCAGTCCTCTGCTGGCTGCCAATTTGGATGACAGATCAGCATCAAAGTAACAACGCTTGGTCAGAACATCAAAAGGAACATTCATGCTATGTTTGGTTTCAATCCATTCAGTGGTTCTCTAGAAAAAGATTTTTGTATGTATTTCCCATAGCATCCTATGTTAAACTAAGTTCCCTGTTAGTGGCCATCTTGGATGACAGATCAGCATCAAAGTAACAACACTTGGTCAGCACATCAAAAGGAACATTCATGCTATGTTTGGTTTCAATCCATTCAGTGGTTCTCTAGAAGAAGATTTTTGTATGTATTTCCCATAGGGTCCTATGTTAAACTTAGTCGCCTGCTGGCGGCCATCTTGGATGACAGATCGGCAGCAAAATTTTAAATTTGGTACAGGACTATTATACAATTGAAGAAACATTCCTGCAGAGTAGAAGTTCATTTGGTCTTGTGGTTTCTGACAAGAAGATTTTTTAAATTTCAGAAAATCAGAACACATTATTGGGCCTGGCAGCCATATTTACAAATTCTGTAAAGGACCTTCCCAGGAACATTGCTGCCAAGTTTGGTTCCATTTGTTTCAGTGGCTTTTTAGAAGAAGATTGAACAAGACCGATTACAAGTCTGGACCTACATCACCGTCATATGTTTGTCAGGGCAAAGTTATTATTACTCTAATATGTATGTGGTTTAGATAAAAAGATGCTTCCATTTACCTAGTATCATTCAGGTCATGATTGGATATGGACCTTATAGTGATTTTATGTCATGCATTTATACACCATATCCCTTCTTTATCTTATAACCCTGAACTTTAATACTTTAGTATACTGAAAGACTCTAATCACTCAACACTTCTGAAAAGTTTGAGGACATAATGCTATTATGTAAATAAACACTATGCAAAGTTTAAAATATTGGTTCAATATAGTCGGAGTTACAGATTACACAAAGTATGCACCATTCATAGCATGTATTGCTGAAAAATGGCTAAGTTCAACATGCAAAAATTCATAGTAAAAATTTGTCAAATTGCCCCCAAATAGGAGATGCACATCTTCAATATGTATATAAACACTATGCAAAGTTTAAAATATTGGTTCAATACAGTCGGAGTTACAGATTACACAAAGTATGCACTGTTCATAGCATGTATTGCTGAAAAATGGTTAAGTTCAACATGCACAAATTCATAGTAAAAAATTGTCAAATTTGTCAAAAATAAGAGGTGTACATCTTCAATCGTTTCAGATTACACAAAGTATGTACCCTAAGCGTGACGGACAGACAGATGAAGTCGAGTGGCTTCTAGACCTGTTTTCATCGATGGTGACGCAGGTAAAAATTAATGGATGGACGACAAACTCAAAGTGATGACAAAAGCTCACCCTTGGCTTTTAGCCAGGTAAGCTAATAAGGAGTACAAATATATTTGGTTATTGAGTGGGGATCTCAAAGGTTTCAAATATATATCAATGAATGCATCTTCCCATAAGGAGTAACAATTTCCAAGTTATATTTTTAAAAATAAACATTTTAAGGGGTTTGAGAGGGTGGGACAAGCCCCATGGTTCCCCCTTTAATTTGATGCTGTTTAGTCATCCTCCAAATGGAGGGCTTTCATCCTGTGACGGTTCATGAAAATCATAGATACAGGATCCAACCTACAACTAAGACGAGTTCAAGGTTGCCAAGAAAGAAGGAAGAATAACTGAAATTGTGTCTTTAAGATATAGATGCCCTGCCTAAAATGTAGGTCTTCATAAATGAATGCTCAGTACTATCCAAGACACATCTACTGATGAAGTTTCATTGATACACTATGTTTAGTTCCAAAGAAATAAACCTAAATGCAAAACTTAACCAGAGTCACTCAAGCTTAAACTGTAGAACATAATGACCCAATTATTGTATGAGTGCTCAGTACTACCCAAGGCACATATACTGTGTTTCATTGATACACTATGCTTAGTTCCAAAGAAATTAACCTAAATGCAAAACTTAACCATAGTTCGGACTTACAGACGTACAGACGGACAGCCGTATGCACGGACAACTCTATATGCCCCATTCACATTCATGGTCTCGGCATTAAAATAACAGGTAATACTGTTTTGGGATGCAAACACAGAAGTACCGAAAACTGCAGCCATTTTGAAAATTTTAAATGACGGAAAACACTTTGTCATACTATAATCTACTAGGAAACCAAACTTCATTGAAATAGAAGCATGTCGGACTTTTCAGCATTTTGGCAGCCATTGACACCAAAGGTTGAGCAGATTAATCTCAACCAAATTGGATCATTTGTAGAGGGTATTGTCATCAATCCTGCAAAGTTTCAAAACATTTCATTATGTAGTATCAGAGGAAAAGATTTTTGAAAATTGGCCAATAAAAATCAAAGATGGCCTCTGGTGACCACGTTGTTCATTCATCCGAAACCAAACTTTCAAAACATTTCATAATGTAATTTCAGAGGAGAAGATTTTTTAAAATCAGCCAATCATAAAAAACAAGTGTGGACCCTAAAAGATGTCTCGCCTGTCCGCGCTTGACCCAGAATAACATGCACTATCAAAGACCATGCTATCATTTGCCTACCATTATGGTACATTTGAAACAGACATGCGAAAGCTGTTATGTGATTACTTGAGCAATTAATTAATTGAGGTCAAGGACAAAAGCCATATGTCAGAAACTGACCTCATCAAAAAACCTTAATATGGTCACTGGACCGTGAATTGAGGTCAAGGACAAAAGGCATATATATATCCCCTGTCCACGCTTTATCCTAAAGCTTATATGACCAATAATACAGTAACTTCTATAGCTATAGTATATTGTCATAATTGCTTAAAACAATATTTTTAAAATCTTACTGTGCATTGCCAAGAACCATACCGGTCTATCAATTGCTATTGTCTGACTAATCTGGGAATTTGAATAGGCTACTGGTGTAATTTAAATGACCAACTTGATATAGCTTTACTACAACATAGGTTGAAAAAATATGAGGTGGGCAAGTTCTTATATATATGGCGAGTCTAGATATTGCAGTTGCTGAAAAATGGACTGTAAAAGAAAAAAATTGACAAAGTCACTGAACCATGAAATTGAGGTCAAGGGCACATGAAAGGTGTCAGACTGGCATGTACCCATACAGATCTTGCTATAAGCCATGTATGATGAGTCTATTCATTGTAGTTGCTGTAAAATAGACTTTAAAGAAAAAAATTGACAAAGTCACTGAACCATGAAATTGAGGTCAAGGACACATGACAGGTGTCAGACTGGCATGTACCCATATAGATCTAGCTATAGACCATATCTGATGAATCTAGTCATTGCACTTGCTGAAATATAAACTTTTGAGGAAAAAATTGACAAAGTCACTGAACCATGAAATTGAGGTCAAGGGCACATGAAAGGTGTCAGACTGGCATGTACCCATACAGATCTTGCTATAAGCCATGTATGATGAGTCTATTCATTGTAGTTGCAGAAAAATGGACTTTAGAAGAAAAAATTGACAAAGTCACTGAGCTGTGAAATTGAGGTCAAGGACACATGACAGGTGTCAGACTCCCATGTACCCATATAGATCTTACTATATACCAAATATGATGACTCTAAACATTACAGTTACTAAGAAAGGGACTTGAATGTAAAACTATGTCGCAGATTTTCGAAGTTCACTGAACCGTGCAATTGAGGTCAAGGACAAATGACAGGTGTCAGACTGGCATGTACCCATATAGATCTCACTGTAGACCAAATATAATAACTCTAGGTATTATAGTTTCTGAGAAAAGGATTTGAATGTAAAACTATGTCGCAATGTTTATGTGGGTATTGAACCATGAAAAAAAGGTCAAGGTCATCTAAAAATGTGCTGCTGAAAAGGTCATCACTTCATGCACCTGTGGACCAAAGATGAACATTGTAAGTATTATACTTTAAAAGTTATTAAGGTTTTACAAAAAGTTAACGCCGTCGCCGTCGCCGTCGCCTTCGCCGTCGCCGCCGGATTGCTATACCTATGTCTCGCTTCCAGCGACTTTCGTCGCAGGCGAGACAAAAATTGCCATCGGCAGCCATGTTTTTTGCTCAATCAGGACAAAATGAGGAAACGTTAAAGGACCATACATAGATGCTTCCTGTCAAGTTTGGTTCCATTTATCCAAGTGGTTTCAGAGGAGAAGATTAAAATGTGAAAAGTTAACAGACGCCTGACAGACGCCAAGTGATGACAATAGATCACATGGCCTTTGGTATTTCCATGTGCCTGTATTTCGAAATTATAATTCCGATGGGTACACAATGTTTTGATGATATTTGAAATGACCAAAATCCATTATTGACCTTCTATAACTCCATTTATTTGGTATATATATAAGATCAACACAAGTACAGTGATTCTCTGAAACCATGTTTTAATCAGATGATGACAATTATTGAAACTGTCTAAACACTCTTCAAATTGAAATATCAGGTACATCATACAGAATTTAGTGACAGAGGTGAAAAACTAGAGGCTCACCAGAGCCTGTATCGCTCACCTGGAGTCTGGTTTTCATTGGACAATTAATCAACTATTTGACCAAGTTTGTTGCAATTGGTTCAATTGTTCAGGGAAAATTTATTTGACAAAAAAGGGCAATAACTCCTAAATGGGTTTTGGGATTTCCTTTAAAATTTCAGGGTAGGTAGACCTCAATATGGCAAATATTTTTCAGATTTACATTTCACTTCTATCTCAAATAGTTTTGGAGATAAATGACGAAAACTGTTAAATTTTGAAAATTTGACAAAAAAAGGGCAATAACTCCTAAATGGGTTTTGGGATTTCCTTCAAAATTTCAGGGTAGGTAGATCTTGTAGATCTTGTCATGCTGATCAATTTTACCCCTGTCAGATTTTTGATATCTGTAACGGTTTTAAGTTATAAGCCAAAAACAACACATGCACCCCTATATTCTATTTTTAGCTACGACAGCCATGTTTTATGTCAGATCAAAATAAATTGAGGATCGTTTGTAGAGGACATGTCATAGATCATTCCTATTAACTTTCAAACCAATCGGCCCAGCAGTTTCAGAGAAGATTTTTGAAAATCAGTTAATCAGAAACAAGAATTGCCTCTGGTGGCCATGTTTCTTGACCAATCAGAACTAAATGAGGATACTTTGTTGAGGACCTTCCATACACCACTCATGCAAAGTTTGGTTGGAATTGGCCAAATGGTTTCTGAGGAGAAGATGTTTGAATGAAAAGCTAACGACGGACGGACGACGGACGACGGATGGATGACGGACGCCAAGTCATGGCAAAAGCTCACGCTGGCAATAGCCAGGTGAGCTAAAAATTATATGAACATTCACTGCATCCAAGCTGTATTTGGACAAAATAAATGAGAAACTATACGTAGATGAATTGCATATTTACAACACGACAAAAAGATATATTGACACTGTCATACTTAGAAACACAATACCAAACCTGAATAAGAAAAATAATTAACATGAAGCTAATTAGTACATGGATAAATAATTGATCATTATAATTAATACAGGTGAAGCAAAGGTCACGTGTTATTACTGGCAAAAACAGGTGCACAGAACTAACATTGGTACATTTTATGACATACCTGAACACCCTTGGTCTTTAACTGTGCATAAAATATCTGATAACAAACATTCTGAGAGTATTTTAGTAATACAATGTCCCCTACCGGCTTGAGCTGTGAGAAAACGCATCAAATGCTGCTTGATTATGTGAATCTGATGCAGACGTATGGACAGAGTGATTCCGAAAAATCCTAAAACTATGTTTGCAAGGAGTACACAATAATTACCAGATCAGCCTGTAACTCAAATTTGATCTGTAGCTCATCATTATAAGCCTACATACTAAAATTAATATCAAGTTGTAAAACAGTTTGCCCAAAAGTATGGAAAACTATTCTCCAAGGGCAATACCACACACAAATATTATCTGTTCAGCATGAAACTCAAACTCGATCATTATCAGCTCACATGCCAAAAATAGGATCAGTTGGTTAAATAGTTTATGAAAAAATTCCCGCACAAACTGTAGTGTGACTGGTAGACGGATTGACAGACAGAGTGCAAATTAATATTCTCCACTGCATTATAATTTAAAAATACTCGATCATTTAAACAACAAAATCTTTAAAACAACGTTTAAATTTTATCATATTCAGCCAGTTTACCCATATATTTTTGAGTCCCCAATTTTAATGATCTGACCTTGGCATTTATCCACATTTAGTGAGAAGTGCCCATGGTGGGATAACAGATTTTTCATTTTGGTAGCTGGCTGTAGTGTAATTCAGGAAACAGTTTGACCGTGTAAAAGAGATGACGGCTTATTCAGCTTTTTCCTCTTGGGGAGAATAGGCGCTTAGGGCAAGTTTTACTTCACTAACCTGGCTCTCTTCCAACATTAGTTGTTACAGGTGGAACTTCTAGTTTAGGAGCAAATGGTCTCTGTTTCTTTGCCATATTCATTTGATAACAATAACAACACCGAAAGCCTGTAAAAGTTTTTAAATATTGCATTATATGAAGTGTTTTTGTTTCAAGAATTAATTTTAAAATTAACACATTTCCTATAATGCCATTCATATAATGTTGGGAAAGAAATACTACTAGCAAATGTGTACTACTTTCTACATCTCATCTACCCCAGGGAGCTTGAAATTAAAGATACTACAGATACATCAAAGTGCTGCTTCATATTTGGATTTGTTTCTTGAAATAGGCAATGAGGGTCATTTGAAGACAAAACATTATGACAAATGTGATGACTTCAACTTTCCTATTGTTAACTTTCCCTTCTTGAGTAGCAATATACCAGCATCGCCTGCATATGGCGTCTATGTCTCTCATCTTATCCGATATTCAAGGGCAAGCGTGAATTACCATGACTTTCGACAAAAAGGATTACTGCTGTCACAAAAGCTGCTTAAGAAGGGTTTTATCAGGGATAAGCTGATGTCATCACTTAGGACATTTTACGATCGTCATCACGAACTGATTAACTGTTACAGTGTTCTGATATCGAAGATGATGTTTGAGCTGCTCCCACTGTCGTAACATTTCATGTACATTCACAGATTTGTGACTACCACTGGTTGACCTTTTTAAAATCCACGACGGGTGACGTATACAGAGCAGGAACTGCTTAGCCTTCCGGCACACCTTGAGTTCATTCATGGTTTTTATAGGAGTTCATATGATTCATTGTTTTTTTATTTTGGGTGTTTATTTGTTGTGCTTGTGGTTGTTCCTTTCTCTTCCATGGTTTAACAAATTGATTGCATTATTTGGTTTACTCCTTAGGTATATTTGTCCTCTTCTGATGCACCTAATGAACAAGCATTCTGAGAGTACTGCTGAAATAATCAAATGAAGTAAGCTATATATTCTACTCTTTGATATTACTTGTACTGGTACATTATCAGTTATCTGCGTTTATAGCCATGGACATTGAGATTGTACCATCCCGAAGCAATTTTGTGCAGCTTTGAGGTGGAGCCGAAGGCTGTACAGTGGTGCTGAAGGGAGGTAGAATCTCAATGACCACACCTATAAACGTAGATAATGGATTTATCCCCGGTTTGGCCTTTTCAGTTGTAAAAATATATAATCATTGGTCGAAAAACAAAGAAAAATGCGACATCATTTTCAATACACCTTTAAACAGATATTAAATTTAAGCAGAAAATGCTGTCCTTTCCATATTGAGGATGGAACCTTTGGTACCAACCTAAATTTTTTGTGTTTTTATTTAATTTTTTTAACAAAAAGTGTCGTATGGCGTTGTTTCAATTTTTCAGCAAAATGGTAACTTTTACGTTATAATTGCTTTGACTCACTTGAAAGCAATTTGACTTTTCTGTATTGAGCAAAATAATGTTAATTATGTATAAATATGTATTTACTAAAACATAGAGAACACAAATAAGACATTTTAATGTGGTAATCAGAGTCCACAACAACTAGAGGGGGGCATAAGTTTTAAACCGACGTCATGTAAGCCAATCAACAGCCGATATTTATTCCAAGCAAGGAAAAAGATGGATTGTTGTTCTGAGCATATCTATTGCATTACAAGAGTGGACACAATGAAATGTCTCGCCTGCTTTAGTGTTCATAATTGAATTATGTTGAAAGTAAAAAATATAAGTTTATATAAGCTTTACATTAAATTAACATTTTAATGATGAATGAACTTGAAGTCAAGGTGAGATAAACCCTATCAGATGAACATGTAGGCCGTACAATCATTCCATACACCAATGCATGAGTGACCTTATTTTAACATGTTCACACCTTCTAATGTTTTTGTTAATCACTTTTTAGTAATGATCCCCTTAAAGTTTTTATTATTTATTATGATTATTAATGTTATTTAAAGATTTTTATAAAATAATGAGACTATTTCAATATAAGTAATCAGCAGTTAAATAATAAAATACATTCCATACAGCAAATATAGTTGACCTATTACTTATAGCATCTGAGAAGACCAAATAACAGAAACTTAACATTTACAAATGAACCATGAAAAGGAGGTCAAGGTCAGATGAAACCTGTCAGACAGACATGTATACCTTACAATCATTGCATACACTACATATAGTTGACCTTTAACTTATAGTATCTGAGAAGAGGACCAAACAATAGAAACTTAACACTGACCAATAAAACATGAAAATGAGGTCAAGGACAAATGATACCAGCCAGACAGACATGTACACATTACAATCATTCCATACACCAAATATAGTTGACCTATTCTTATGGTATTTGAAAAACAGACCAAAACAAAAAAACTTAACATTGACCAATGAACCATGAAAATGAGGTCAAGGTCAGATGAAACCTGCCAGACTGACATGGAACCTTGATATTTGACCTTTGACTTAAAAAAGGTGGATCATTTGCATCAGTATCCATACAAGATTCCTGCCTAATTTGGTAACAGTCTGCACATTACCCCTTACAAACATTCCATACACCACATGTAGTTGACCTACTGCATATAGTATCTGAGAAATGAACCTAATCACGTAACTTTAACCTTGATCACTGATCCATAAATGAGGTCATGGTCAGGTGAACCCTGTCTGATGAACATTTAAATGTTGCAAGGAACCTATATACCAAATATAGTTATAGTCATAATAAGTGAGAAATTCACATGACAAAAAAACTAAACACTTTTTTCAAGCAGAAGCTGAACCATGAAAATGAGGTCAAGGACAATGGACATATGACAGACAGAAAGGTCATAACATAAGGTATCTGCATACAAGGTATGAAGCATCCAGGTCTTCTACCTTCTGAAATATAAAGCTTAATACAAATAGTTTACACTGCCATCGCCAATGGCGGATAGTAATACCTATGTCTCACTCTCCGACTTTCGTCGCAGGCGAGGCAAAAATAAAGGGCAGTACACAGTTTATTACACATAAAAAAACCTCTTCAAAAATGCAAATTCTATTTTTCCCACAATGTTTCTTTTAACCCTATCAACCATTTGTATAACAAACTGTATATAAAGATAACATACTAATAATGAATTCCATCAGAATCGGATGAAAAATAACAAATTTACAATCCAGCCACATTGCTTTCTTCACCTTTAACCCCGTATATCTCAAAATAGTAAAAGAAGAAATCTATTTATATAATAATCAAAGCAATCAACAAGATGCAATAAGAGAAATAAAGAAAAGAATGTGTCCATAGGGCAAAGATGCTTCTGCCTCCAGCTATCAATACTACATATATACTGATAGCAAATTGGGTACACATTATAATAGGGCACAGCTTGAAAATAACAAAAATGAAATATGTCGAATTCCAACTCAAATGGTGTTTAGCGGTAAAAAACAGCTGGATACGACCGCAGAGGTCCAACCCTGAACAGTTGGGGCAAAAATGGACACAATATTTGCGCTTGATACAGGTCTGAAATTGGATTGTAATTAAATATTTGACAAAAATAGGTTTCTGACATGGAATAACTGTAGTCAAAGAACTTAGAATTGGTCATATGATTTGAATTTATATTCATTCTTTTGCTTTTTGTGCAATACAATATGCTGTTGCAAATTGAACCACCTCCCCCAAAAAATAAATTATATTTTACCGCTTTTTCTGTTTTTGTGCAATACACTATGCTATTGTGTATTGACCCCCCCCCCCCCCCCCCCCCAAAAAAAAAAAAAAACAAAAAAAAAACTTATTGTACCCCCGCCCTTTTTTTTGCAAAAGAAAAGTGTTTGAAGAAATTTTCTTTTTAATTTCTGAAATCTGAACCAAAGGTGGGAATATAATAGAGGTCCTTCCATACATAATTCCTGCAAACTTTGGTTACAATCTGCCCATTAGTTCCTGAGCAACTGAAAAAAAAGTGTTTTCCCATATGGTTTCAATGGAAACTCTGAACAGCCGCAGTCATCGGTTGAGCAGATGAATACCAAACAAATGTGGATCATTTCTAGATATTCTTTTCAACAATCCTGCAAATTTTTAAAAAATTTCATAAAGTAATTTCAGATGAGATGATTTTTGAAAATTGTCCAATAAAAATCAAAGATGGTTGTTTATCCCTCCAGAACCAAAGGCAGAAATTTAATAGAGGTCCATCCATACATCATTTCTGCCAACTTTGATTACAATCTGCCCATTAGTTCCAGAGCAACTGACAAAAAAGTCTTTTCTTATATGGTTTCAATGGAAACTTTGAACAGCCACGGCCATGGGTTGAGCAAATGGATTTCTACCAAAAGTGGATCATTTTTAGGAGGTATTGTTTTCATCAATCCTGCAAAGTTTCAAAACATTTCATAATGTACTTTCAGAGGAGAAAATTTTTGAAAACTGGTCAATAAAAATCAAAGATGCCTCTTGCGGCCATGTTGTTTATCCAAGAATTGAAGTGGAACTAATGTAGATCATTTGTAGAGGTCCTTTCATACATCATTCCTACCAAGTTTGGCTACAATCCGCCAAGTAGTTTCAGAGGAGAAGATCAAAATGTGAAAAGTTTAAGACTGATGGACAGACGACAGAAGCCTTTTAGGACAGGTGAGATAAATAAATGAAACTTTTAGTTGTCCCGCAAGATGGCTAAGTTTGGTCTCTTTAACCTCTTTTATCTCTGCAAACTTTACACAATAATGCCTGGAGTAACTTTTATTGCATTTCTTATGAGGAATCATTTAAAATTTTGTTTTAGTTGGGATTTGATGCCATTTTCAGCACATTTGGCTATTTCCCAGCAGCCAGTTTTTATTTTGGAGGACGCCGGAGTACCCGGAGAGAACCAAGACCTTCGTAGGGAAAATTTGCAATCCTAGTCAATTAAGTTTGGAGTCGAACACAACTGCCACAAGTGAGATTTGAACTTACAACCTAGTGAACTAGAGGCTCCCAAGAGCCTGTATTGCTCACCTGGACTATGTCCATCTTGACTGGCAGCCTGGAACATTGCTGTCAAGTTCCAACTGGCTCAATCTTTTCAAACAAGAAGATGTATCAGTCATTCTAAACTATGTTTGGCTCTAGTGGCCATCTTGGATGACGGGGTGGGGTCATCGGGTATAATTCTGAAAAAAAGACCAACTAAGGACCATTGCTGCCTAGTTTTGTTCCAAATGGCCTAGTTGTTTTAGACAAGAAAAATCTTTAAGAAAATTTCGCATAGGGTACAATGTTTAACAATTCTGAAAGAGAGCCTTTAAAGGACTGTTGCTGTCTTATTCTTTTATTCTAATCTCTTGTATCATTTCCACTTTTGTGAACTCCTTAAAGTTAGAGGATGGGTGACATGACGATCTTTCTAGATACTGGTAGTTTTCTGGGTTTTTTTTTGTGATATGTTGTAATATCAAGAATTCCCTCTTTTTCAAATCTTTCCCCGGAATAATAGAGTACTGAGGAATTGCATTCGGTTGGCAGACACCTCAAACGAAAAACTTTAACAAGTCATGCTGTAAGTTAGCATGGTGGAAAAATTCAACAACGTCCTGATTTTCACAAACTAGAAGAGATCATCCCTGTATAGAATTTTATCTCTTTGTCTGGATGTACGAACAGTTTTTTTTATTATTTCCCATCGGAACACCTAGCGGTGCACTGGCGAAATTTCTTATCACCAAACAAACTCATTTTCCAATATGAATTTTAATAATGCTAACAAATCTTCCAGAGGAGGAATCAGAAATCCCTGCTCACTGGACTCTATAATAGGACAGGTATTTTTAACCAATACAATCACTTCCTTGTGTATTAAGTTCGTGTACATGTTTTCTAGGTCAGCAACTACTAATTTGGCCCTTGGAGGGATCTTTATTGTTTGATTTTATTAATGAAATCCATGGAATGTCTAAAATATACGGGTTGTAGGAGCACTGCTGGAAGTAGAAGTTTGTCTATGAAATGCCCTACCTGCTCCAAGGGTTTTCCACATAGTGAAATGCTGGGTTTACTCTTAATCTTAGCTTCCTTGTAAAGTTTTTTGTCCTCCTGAATCCTATCAATGAGTGTCAGATCTAATTTGTGTATGTTTGGAAGCAGATAGAACCCGTCTGCTCACATAAAAGTTTTGTCTGATAGGTATTTGAATGTTATATCAATGGAGTTTTCACACATTTTGTACACCATGCTCATTATGTTTTTGTTTATTTCATCTTTATGAAAGGTGTCTATTTCTTCATTATGTAAATCACGACATAATTGTCTGAATGCTTCCCGTATATATTCATCTTTGTCCCTTATAACCGTTGTGTTGTTCTTATCAGCGCTTTTGATTATTATATTCTCATTAGATTTTAATGAGGTCAATGTTGCCATGTCATTTTTTGACATATTACTCTTTGCCGGTTTTAGGCATAATCTATCGATTTCTATGTGTATGTCTCGGGTGCATTGTTTGCTAGCTCCGATGTAAACCCAGAACTCTTAAAATAGAAAAGGATGATATTGGAAGCTTTCACCCCTATCAAAACAATGATTGCACCAGAGTTTGAGAGCAAATTCAATGAAGTCTGACATAAAATCTCTCTTGATGGATTTTTTACCTTGGGTGAAGGTATGAATTTTAGACCTTTACCCAGAAGTATGATTATTTTGTTAGTAATAGGTTCTGAAGTGAAAATCTTCACATAGTTTTTTGCCTTAATCAACATAGAGGTTTTTGTAATGCATTTTTGTTTGCATTTATCTTTCAAGGGTTTCTTGCCTTCTTGGATTTTCGTTTTAATTACAGACCTTAGGATGTTTAAAATAATCGAAAAACCTGCTTGTACATCCAGACAAAGAGATAAAATCTATACTTTTGCAGATACAGGAATTATCTCTTTCTAGTTATGGATTGTGAAAATTAGGACGTTGTTGAATTCTTCCAACATGCTAACAGACAGCATGACTTGTTATTCCAGGGACATAGATTTGAAAAAGAGGGAATTCCTGATGTAACAAAATATCACAAAAAAAAAGAGAAAACTACCAGTATCTAGAAAGATCATCTTGTCACCTGTTCTCTACATAAATGGGAAATGATAAGGTTAAAGAGATGTACCAATGATTCGCGAGATTTCCAAAGGCAGTGCAACAACTTCACTGATCGATTACTAGACGGGGGATGTGACTGCACTGAAATTTAATGTATTAAAAAGAACTTAGAACAATAACTAGAGGCTCCCAGGAGCCTGTATCGCTCACCTGGACTATTATGTCCATCTTGACTGACAGCCTGTCACGTTCCAATTGGCTCACTGGTTTCAAACAAGAACACTGTTGGACTTTGGTGGCCATCTTGGATGATGGGTGGGGTCATAGGATATAATTCTAAAAGAGGACCAACTAAGGACCCTCTCTGGTGGCCAATTTGGATGGTGGGCAGGGTCATTATATTCAATTTTGTAAGAGGACCACCAAAGGACCATTGCTGCTATCTTTCGTTCCAATTTGGTTTCAGATAAGAAGATCTTTAAGTAAATTTCCCATAAGGTCCTATGTTAAACTATGTTCGGCTCTGGCAGCCAACTGGGGGTCAACAGATATAATTCTGAAAGAGGACCACCTAAGGACCATTGCTGCTGGGGTTTGTTCCAATTGGCCAAGTGGTTTCAGACAAGAAGAACTTTAATTTATTCCCCATAGGGTCCTATGTTAAACTATGTTCGGTTCTGGTGGCCATCTTGGATGACGGGTGGGGTCATCGGATACAATTCTGAGAGGACGACTTAAGGACTATTGCTTCTTAGTTTTAATAAAATTGGCCAAGTTATTTCAGACAAGAAGATCTTTAAAGTAAATTTCCCATAGGGTCCTATGCTAACCTTTGTTTGGCTCTGGCGGCCATCTTGGATGACAGGCCGGGTCATCCGATATAATTCTGAAAGAGGACCACCTAAGGACCATTGCTGCCAAATTTTGTTCCAATTTGGTCGTTGGATTCAGAGGAAAAGATCTCTAAAGGAAAGTTTATGACGCAACATGATACTTGGATGCAGATTTTACTAATGTTTATGAAGTCAATGAACCATGAAAACGAGGTCAAAGTCACAAGAACAAGTATACTGCAGCAAAGTTTATATCATAACGTATCTGTTGACCAGTTGCAAAGATCTTAAATGTAGGTATTATGTGTGCAAAGTTAAGATTTAAAAAATTTAACGCCACTTGCAGCTGGAAAGTAATGCCTTTCATGACTTTAAGTCAAAGGCAAGACAAAAACCCTTATTGATCACCACAAATAAAACAGGAGGGGCCAGATTTCCCAAAATCAATCCCAACTTGCACTTCTTATGGGGGGGCCATATGTGCTAAAATATTATAAGGATATATTCAATATATGACAAAAGGAAATGAACAGAAACCTAACTGTCTACAGATGGTGACGGGTTCATCCAATAAACAACTGCCAACATTTCTGGTCATAGAAAAAGGGACACAATCCAGATTCAACGAAGGAAAATTTTTGTAGAGGGTTTTGCTTTCAACAATCCTGCAATGTTCAAAACATTTTTAAGTGAATTTTCCCATAGAGTCCTATGACAAACTAAGTTAGCCTGAGGCTAAACAGGTCATCGAAAATAATTCTGAAAGAGGACCTTCAGATAAGAAGATCTTTAAATGAATTTACCTGTAGGGTCCTATAAATGTTATTCTTCTGAAAGAGGACCACTTAAGCACTGCTGTCAAATTTCGTTCAAACTGACTTGATGATTTGAGACAAGATCTTTCAGTGAATTTTTCCATAGGGTCCTATGTTAAACCAAGGATTTAAATATTAGAAAGATGTGAATCTCACAATAGTTTAAAGATCATTGCTGCCAAGTTTGGTTTCAATTGGCTCAACTGTTTTTGACAAGAAGATCTTTAAGCAAATTTTCCATAGGGTCCCATGTTAAACTATCTCTCTGGATATACTATTTAAATCCTTCGTTAAACTAAGATTGCCTGTGGTGGCCATCTTGGATGGTGGTCCAGGTCATTCGGCATATTTCTGAAAAAGTCCCACCTAAGGACCTCCACAAACAATCCCCTAAGTTTGCCTGTAATGTCTATTTTGGATGGCAGTCAAGGTCATCAGATATTGTTCTGATAAAGGACCATCTAGGACCAATGTTGCCAAGTTTAGTTCCAATTGGGTTACTGGTTTCAAACAAGACAATTTTAAAGTCATATTTCACCATAGGATCCCTTGTTAAACTACTTTTGGTTCTGGCGGCCATCTTGGACAGTGGGCAGGTTCATCGGATATATTTCTGCAAGAGGTTTTAATGTGACAATCAAACTGAGAATAACTATTCATAGGCAGTATGTGCAATTTTAAACATTTAAATTTGGTTCAGTTATGCTTTGGGAATGAAATTTAACAAGATACCCTTGGACGACAGTGAAGATCATGAGTAGATATATGAATGGTCGAATGTATCAGTCTGGTTTTCAAAAAATGATACAGTCGGTTGTATGGTGTGTAAGAATTCCTTTGACTAATTTTTCTATATAATTTTGAGCTATTCACAGCCAACAAATAACTAGAGGCTCCCCTGAGCTTCTATTAGCCCATTCAAAAATGTAATGTCTGTTGTATCCGCAAGACTGTTAAAAAATACACAAAATGTCAAAGTGACCTTGACATTTGACCTTTGACCCAGGGATCTGGAAATTTCATCAGCCTCTGCCGGACATTTTTTTTTATAGAAATGAATTGTCACTTTACACTCTTTTTATCAATCTCAATATTCTGTGCGGCATTGTTTGTGTATTGATAATGTCGATGTTATATACGTCTTCTTCGATGTCCAAGTTTGGTATGTATAAATAGATTGATATAGAAATGGACTACACAATGGAGTAGAAATGAATTAAATAAATGACTAAAATGAATTCAAGTTAAAAAACTTTGAAATCAGTATATGAAAGTCTTCCCGAAAGATGAAATTTTTATTACATTTTCATATTTAACTACGATTCACGCATGCTCAATGAACTACAATGTACATGTGCAGAAAATGGCAACAATGTGGAAATCTATAAGTTTTGCGGAGTTAAAACTACCAAGGCATTTTATCTTCTAAAGTTTGTGATTGTGAACTGTTAGATTGTCCGAAACATACCCATCAACAGAAATAATAGATGAAACTGTCTATACTATTTAATACTTGTTTCTTACGTAGTGGGCATTTCTTTAGTTTTTCTCTTTGAATTAGAACTTTTGGATTATTCCCTAAGTATTTTTTACCATTCTATACAGGTATGTATGAAAAAAAATGTTAGCACTCCAGAAAGAAACTTGAAGTATTTCATTCTTATAACTCATCCCTTGTCATGTGCATGATATGTCAATACTCAAGACAGCTGCATATAAAAGAACCATTATTTACTTAAATATAGTCTTTATGTTACTGACATTTATGTTTTCAGTCAGTATATGATCTGCAACATATATAATTTGAAGTACAGTTTTTATTACAGATATTCTGTGGTTTCTTTTGAATTTCCTCCAAAAATTTTAATATAGGGCCACTAAGAGCTTCTCATGCCATGTGTTGAAGACTATATGATGACTTTTTCTGTCATTTCAAATTCTATTTTAGAGTTTTTATCAAAAATAAAGTTATATGTGTATCTCCTTTTATATCTATTCCATTGAAGACAGAATACCTATTTTTATAGTGCTACATGTGCAGAAAAATTTTCAAAGTAACTCTGTTTAATGATAATAAAATATAGAATTACTTATGTACTCAAATTCCTCCTTCAATGCCATGCCATTATGAGAATGACAGTATTTACAGATGAGAGCATATCTATTCTGTGGTCCATCTCCAACCAAATATTCCAGAACACGGTCTACTTTACTCCTCTCACGTGGTAGTATAGGTCTTGGTAATGGTGGTCCTCTAACTTGGTCTGAAGCATAAAAAAGTGTACTAAATTAAATGCTGAATGAATGTCATTAAAACCATCCTAGCACACTAACCCTTGATCATTATTGTGAATACCACCAAATAAACAATACTTGAGCCTATATCGCTCACCTGGCTTTTATTAGGCCACTATAAAATGTAAGCTCTTTTGTATCCACAGGGCTATTAAGAAATGCAAAATGTTTGTTTCAGTCTGCCCATTAGTTCCTGAGCAAATGACAAAAAATTGTATAGTTGTCATCAATCCTGCAAAGTTTCAAAACATTTCATAATGTAGTTTCAGAGAGGAAGAGGAAAGATTTGTTGACATACTACAGAAAGCACTCATCAAGGTAAATTAAAAGAAAAAATCCCAAGAACAGGGATGGGGTAATCATAATCAATAATTGTAATCAGCTGTAATCAATTACATTTTCAATTACATTTTCAATGTAATCACATGTAATCAGTAATGATGCATTTTAAGATTACATGTAATTGTAATCTAATCGATTACAGTGCAAAAAAGGGGTGTAATCAGGATTAATTTTCAATTACTTTCAGATTACATACATATGATTACTTGCTGATTACTTTTTTTCTATATCAAAATTGCCTTATTCATATCGAACATATAACCATAAATAAAACTATACTAACGACAGCTATCCCCACACTCCCTACATGTTCTATCCCTGTGCACCTTTATCACAATCATACTTTGAATACAGGCCCAAATTTTGGAAAATTAAAATTCTAAAACCTTATTGCACATCTGGATATAGTGTATGACAATACTGTATAGAAATAAAATGTATAAAATGAAAAATTAAAGAAAATTTTCTGTCCCCATCTTATAATTCCCAATTTTTGAAATTCGACCCCTAAAGACCCTGAGTTCTGAAAATCAAAATTCTAAAACCTTATTGCCCATCTACATATACTATGTGACAATACTGTATATAAATCAAATGCATGATATCAAAAATGAAAGAGGACTTTAGGTTACAAGCTTAAATTCACAATTTCTGAAAATCGATCCCTGTGGGCCCCAATTTTTGAAAATCAAATTCTAAAACCTTATTATGCATCTACATATGGTGTGTGACAATACTTTATAGAAAATGAATGGATAAAATGAAAAATTAAAGAGAAGTTTAGGTCATGAGCTTAAATTCTTAATTTTCAAAATTCGACCCCTGTGGGCCCCTATTTTTGAAAATGAAAATTCTAAAACCTTATTGTGCATCTATATACAATTTGTGACAATATTGTATAGAAATTGAATACATAAAATGAAAAATAAAAGAGAAATTTAGTTCATAAGCTTAAATTCTCAATTTTCAAAATTTGACCCCTGTGCCCCTATTCTAAAACCTTATTGTGCATCTACATACAATTTGTGACAATACTGTATAGAAATTGAATGAACAAAATGAACAAGATTGCTACACGTAGCATATGTCCCCCACCTCGGAGAAAAGTCGAAGCCCAACACAAAGTGTCATTATAGTGTCAAAGACTGGAGTTCCTCAAATCAAATTCTGTAAAGATCTTTTCCTCCAGATAGCAAACAAACACTAGACATGCAAAACTCGGTCACATTTTTGTACCCATGGCCAACCCTCCCATCTGAGAGAAGTAATCTCCACTGAATTGGAAGGTGTTGAGTTTGAGTACCAATTCAGTCAGCCTGAGAATTATATCTGTATTTACATATGGATGAGGTCTCTTTTCAAAAAAATGTTTTACTGCAATGATGGCATCGTCATTAGAGATGCTGGTGTATATGTGTATATGTCCATGGTGAACATTTTCGAATGTAGAGACACAGCTTTATAGTTATAACAAGAGTGGACACACAAAAATATCTCGCCTGTCGTGTATTTCTAATGAAAGTAAATGCTATCAGACATACATTATAAATTCTAAGCTGTAAATAATGAGAAAATATGGTCATGGTCAGATGACACCTGCCAGTTGGACATGTACACCTTACAATCCTTCCATACACCAAATATAGTAGACCTATTGCATACAGTATTTGAAAAACAGGCCAAAACACAAAAACTTAACTATAACCACTGAACCATGGAAATGGGGTCAAGGTCAGATGACAGCTGCCAGTTGGACATGTACACCTTACAATTCTTCCATACACCATATATACTAGACCTATTGCTTATAGTATCTGAGATATGGACTTGACCACCAAAACTTAACCTTGTTCACTGATCCTTGAAATGGGGTCAATTGAAAACTGTCTGACGGGGATGAGGACCTTGTAAGGTACGCACATACCAAATATAGTTATCCTATTACTCATAATAAAAGAGAAATTAACATTACAAAAAATCTTAAATTTTTTTTTCAAGTAGTCACTGAACCATGAAAATGAGGTCAAGGACAATGTACATATGACAGACGGAAGCTTCGTAACATAAGGCATCTATATACAAAGTATAAAGCATCCAGATCTTCCACCTTCTAAAATATAAAGCTTTTAAGAAGTTAGCTAATGCCGCCACGGGATCACTATCCCTATGTCGAGCTTTCTGAAACTTGTCGCAGGCTTGACAAAAAATATTTAGTGCATGGGTAGTGTCCTTGACATATGTAGGTAGATTCTCCACAATGGGAATCAATATTTCATGGAGAAAGCTAGAAATATTTTCTGTAGGATAGCTACATGCAGGAACTATCGGTCTTCCTGGGTTCTCTGTTTTAGTAATTTTAGGTACTGGTAACATATAAAATCTGGAAGTGCGTGATTCAGAGGTGATGAGATTTTTGGCCAACCATGGTAAGATACCTTCATTGATAGACGAGGAAATAATGCCCTTCACATTATGATTTTCCTTAGTGTTGTCAGAATAGAGTTTTTGATAGAAAGCATCATTAGATAGCAGAAACTCTCCCACTTTAACAGTGTTTAACATCTGACACATTACTTTTGATCTTTATTTCATGCTTGATTGACTTGTTTCACGTTTTTGGGATAATATCCTGCATGTATCATACTTTGTAACTGCATGAGGTCCTTAAAACCTTCCTTCTAAAATAACTAGAAATCTGTACTGTCGGAACTGACAGTGATCCCTGCACCCCCTGTAAGTAGACACTTACCTATACAAGTAATAAAAAATACAAAACCTTATTTCCATCCAAAAATTGTATGCAATCATTCTATAAAGAAATTAAATCAATAAACCCAACGAAAAATAAAACTAGAGGCTCCCAGAAGCCTGTATTGCTCACCTGTACTATGTCCATCTTGACAAGCAGTCTGGAAAATTGCTGTCAAGCCAACTGGCTCACTGGTTTCAAACAAGAAGATCTATCATTGATTTTTCCTGTTAGGTCCTATGTTTAACTATGTTCGACTTTGGCAGCTATCTTGGATGACGGGTGGGGTCATCGGATATAATTCTGAAAGAGGACCAACTAAGGACTATTGCTGCTAAATTTTGTTCCGAATGGCCCTGTGGTTTTAGATAAGAAGATCTTTTAAGTAAATTTCCCATAGGGTCCTATATTAAACTATCTTCAGCTCTGGCGGCAATCTTGGATGAGGGGCGGGGTCATTGGATAAAATTCTGAAAGAGGACCACCTAAGGACCATTGCTGCCAAATTTTGTTCCAATTGGCACAGTGGTTTCAGAGGAGAAGATCTTTAAAGGAAAGTTTACGACAACGGACGCCTAGTGAAAAGCTCACATGGCCTTTTAGGCCAGGTGAGCTAAAAAGCTTTGATAACAAGCTTAAACTTGAAATTTTTTAAATTCGACCCAAGTGGGCCCTTGGTTTAAAAATCAAAAATGTAAATCCTTATTGTGCAACTAAATATAGTGCAGGACAATACTAAATATATAAACTAAATGGTCACAAGTTTTTAATTAAAAATTTCAAATTTCCATCCCTGTGGGCCTCAATTTTAGAAATTCAAAATTCTAAAACCTTTAATATTGCACATCTGCATATGGTGTTTGACAATACTATATTGAAATAAAATCCCATAAATTGAAAAACTAAAGACAAATTTATGTCACACGTTTAAATTGATAGTTTTTAAAAATTTCGACCCCTGTGGGCCCCAATTTTAGAAAATCAAAATTCTAAAACCTTATTGCGCATCTGTATATGGTGTATGACAATAATGTTTAGAAACAAGCATTCTGAAAGTATTGCTGGGCAATACAATGTCCCCTACCAACTTGAGCTATTAGAAAACATGTAAGATCGGAGTATGTGAAGGTCAACGGATACATTTCTAAAAGAGAACCATCTAAGGACCATTTCTGCTAAGTCTTGTTCCAACTGGCTAAGCTGTTTCAGACAAGAAGATTTTTAAATGAATTTTCCTATAGGGTCCAATATTTAACAAAGTTCGGTGTGGCAGCTATCTTGGTTGACAATCCAGGTGATTGACACATTTCTCAAAGATCCAATATGTCAAGTGGTTTCAGACAAGAAGATTTTTCAATGAATTTTTCCTTAGGGCCCAATGTTAAACTAAGTTCTGCTGTGGCATTCATCTTGGTTCACAGTCCACGAAATCATACATATTTCTGAAAAGGACCTCCTAAGGACCAATGCTGCCAAGTCCTGCTCCAATATGTCAAGTGGTTTCAGAAAAGAAGATTTTTCAATGAATTTTCCTATAGGGCCCTATGTTAAACTAAGTTCAGTTACGACAGCCATCTTGGTTGACAGTCCAGGTCGTTGGACACACCTCTGTTAGAGGACCATCTAAGGACCATTGCGGCCAAGTCTGGTTCCAATTGGTCTAGTGGTTTAAGACAAGAAGATTTTTCAATGAATTTTCCCATAGGGCCCTATGTTAAACTAAGTTCGGCTGTGGCGGCCATCTTGGTTAACAGTCGGGTCATTGGACATATTTCTGACAGAGAACCTCCTAAGAACCATTACTGCCAACTTTGGTTCCAACTGGCCTTGTAGTTTCATATAAGAAGATTTTTGAAATTCACCCCCTTTTTTTCTATTTTTAGTAACAGCAGCCATGTCGGTTGGAAGTCAGGGATGCCAGACATAATTTTGGAAGGGGGCCACCCAAGGACCATTTCACCAAAGTTTGATCTCAATTGGCCCAGTGGTTTGAGAGGAAAAGATCTTTAAAGGAAAGTTTAAGCTGGATGCCGTCTTTAAAGGGCAAAAACTCCTATAAGGGGGTCAATCAATGATTTTGGTCATGTTGACTTATTTGTAGATCTTACTTTTTTGAACATTTTTGCTGTTTAAAATTTGTCTAAATCTATAATAATATTCAAGATAACCTAAAACTGCAAAATTTCCTTAAAATTAACATTTCAGGGGCAATAACCCAACAAAGGGTTGACCGATTCATCTGAAAATTTCATGACAGGTAGATGTTGACCTGGTGAACATTTTTATCCCGTCGGGTTTGCTCTAATTGCTTTAGTTTTTGAGATATAAGACAAAAACTGCAGTTTACCGCTATGTTCTATTTTTAGCCATGTCGGCCATGTTGGTTGGCAGGCAGGGTCATCGGACATATTTTTTAAACAAGATACCCCAATGATGATTGTGGCCAAGTTTGGTTACATTTGGCCCAATAGTTTTAGGGTAGAAGATTTTTTTAAAAGTTAACAGAGGACGACGACGACGGACGACGACGGATGCCAAGTGATGAGAAAAGCTAAAAAATGGATGTAAATGAATTATTTCAGACATACTTATTAGCAATTGATTTTGAATTACTACAAACAGATGTATAATTGTTCACTGGGTCCAGAGACATATAAAACAATATATGTCCCTGCTGGGTCCTTTGTAAAAAAAAAAACCCTCTACCATTTTGCATAACTTAAAGAAGATACTAAAGGTACTGAAACTAAAATTCACAAATTAAAGGATACTCAAAATTCAGATATAATTATAAAGTGGGAATCTCGATGTTTTCAAATATATAACGACCAACCCTAGGTGCCCCTCATACACCAATGAATGTGCGTCTTGTTATAAGGAGAAACAAAATATGTTTCGAGTTGAGATCTCAACTATTTCATAGTCATTTGAATGTTAAGGGGTTGGAGAGGGTAGATAAATATGACAGCTGACGGTCAATTTGGACTTTTACAATACATACTCATAGTCATCTTTTTTTTTACATCAAAACACAACAATGTTTAGTACAATTTGAAAATCGTCCAAAAAATAGAGATTTATTCGTACCGTCTTCATTTTTGACTCCACAATTTTCGCACAAGATCGACCTGGTGTATGCATGTTAAGAATAGGAAAACATAATAATACGTCATACTTCCGGCATCGTTACTTTATTTTGCTTTCAAAAAATTATTTTTCTTGTTCCTTCAAATACCTGTTTTAATGTCAAAGTCGAAAATGGCAGCAAACACTAATCAAATTCGTAACAGGTGACAAAAAGTTTTGGAGCATCTAACAAATCATTTCTACTACACATGTTCAACGTTTGTTGACATTAGTCTTGTTAGAAAATATATAATCATAACCTTTTAATATCTAATAACAGGATTTGTTTTCTAAAAAAAATCATTTCATTTAAATATTTCAAATTTATTCCTCTGAGAAACATGAATACAGAAGTCCATTCCGAACTTGTTTCGTATTTCTTTTCGAAAGATAACTTCCCTGTAGAAAACAAATCAATAAAATATATTTTAAAATCGTTAATACAACTATTTTTAATACAGTAAATGGTTGAAATAGTTAAGAAAGACAAAATGAACACTCGATGAGGACTGAAAGTAATTAACTTACTGAAAATATTAAAATTACCAACTGTCACCAGTTTCCCTCGCTTTCTCACTTTTGTATTTTTTCATATTCATACACTAAAGTTGGCTTGACTCAAAACAGTTTTCTCCAACACCCATTTGTTATTCGATAGAGTTATCTTTCTATATAAGTTATTTTTCAGTGAATAACTGCAGGCAACCCTATGCATTGTACCTTGATTTAAAATTGTTTTGTGTTCATAGGAACTATTTGCAGATTGGGGGTACTTTGTCTCAACAGATCGTCATGTCAACAATACTCCAGCATGGCTAGTTTTTATCAAAACTACCGTTTTTTGGTATGTATAGTGCGCACATTTATACCCTGGGTCATGTTTCTTGTAAGAGGGGTGCGCGTTATACATGCCTACAGAGATTTTCTTAAGTCTTTTTTCAGGTCCGAACTCCGACAAAGAAATTTCCAGGAGAAGTGAAGAGTACGGAATATTTTGGCTAAAACGTCGATTATTTTTATGTTTTACATGTTATATTTGTAATATATATCTTATTGTTCTTGATTTGTCATGTTTTATTAAAATAAAATACATTTTATATCTCTGTAGTTACGTTTATCGTGTAAATTTGGCTATCTGTTTGCAATCCGGAAGTTTGTCATGTCTTAATAAAGAAACAACAAAGCTTTTGATGTCGGTAAAATTGGCCTCAGTGTTTCTTGTTGTCATAACTTACTGTTTTTGTATGTGTTCATCATGGAGAGTAAACGTTGAGTGTATGAAAATTGAATAAACGACGCTCGTTTTGAAAAGATGAACCACCATTTTTTCTAATGTATCAGGCGATCGCAAGTCATGTGACTTTATTTTAAAGTGATGATTTAGTCTATGAGAAGTTTTTTTTTTTTATAAATACTTTTCTACTTTGTATTTTTTAAACAACTGATTAAAACCTTCCAAGAAATTATGATTGAAAACATGACAATCCCATAACTGTTACCTGAACAAATTTAATTAGGAACAAGGTGAACCTGTCATTGATTTGTTTTGACATCGATTAGACCCATTGATTAAGGTGTGATAATCCGGATTAAAAGCTAGAAACTACAAACAAAAAATAAAAATAATTTCAACTCGGTCACAAAAGAATCAGTTCTAATTTCTTTTAATTGCAATTAGCCTTGAAATTCCAATGCAGGTCAGCTTGGACTTTTCATACAAGATCAAACAATCTAATGAATACATGTTTATAATCATTACAGATTGAGAAATAGATGTTTATAATAATTATTTGACTGAATTGTATAATCATGTTACTGTTTAAATCAGAACATTAATTAGGATAATTAATCTTGTCTTTGATATTCAAACAATTTATTAAATTAGGTTTTAGAAAACTACTTTATACATTTTAATATAAAATCTTATTTATTTGTCAGAATATTTGCAATTTCGTATTCCGTACGGAATTCTCCGAAATTGGTGTCCATTTAGAAAACTTCCAGATTATCGGCTTCCTGTTTGCCGATTTTGGAGATGTGTCTTTTCCGAAAATGTCTATCAGTATTATACGAACAAGAAACTTTTTTTCTCAAGTTTCTTGGACCAGAAAGGGGGTGCGCACAATACACAAATGCGCACTATACATACCAAAATACGGTACCAGTGCTGGATTAAAAATCATTCAAACAAAACGAAATTCAAACTTGATCTGTAACTTGTCATGGTAAAACTATTAACCAAATATCAAATCAATATCTTCAACTATGAGGAAAAAAAGTGGGGAATACTGACTATTTGCATGAATTTTCAAGGACCATAACTCTGCAAAACATCATCAGGCAGGAACAAAATTCAAACTTGATCTGTAACTTGTCATGGTAAAACTATAGACCAAGTATTAAATCAATATCAGGCTAAGGCACACTTAATATGTGATGTTTTACCATAATTTCCATTCATCTGGGGTGAAAGCAGTGCTCTGGGCCTTATACCAAAACTGGGTGGTAATTTTGGTGAAGCTGCTGGAGTATCAGCCTTTTGATATGGAAGTCTTGTGGCATGTGGTGTAGTTGGTCTAACCTGTGCCATTTGTTTACCACTGACTGGAACATTTCTTTGTCTTACAGCTAAAAAATAATACGGTAAAACAGTAAAAGTAGGCACACAAACCTTATCTCTGTTGCATAAAAACATGAATGTATCATTGTAATTTTGCAATAAATCAAAAAGTCTAACACTGAATATGGAGTGAAGACAATATTTGATCAGAATTTTTACACAAGGTTGCAACTGGACAAGACAAGGCACTTAACATGTGTTGAAGACAAGATTTTTAAGTATCAATTAAATAGACAAATCAGATTGCTTGTTTCTTTGCATTAATTAATTTGAAACCTAACTTGGATTTTTGGAGAAAAGTGAATTCAATGAAAAAGATGAGGATACGGAAGTAAAATTTATATGCAGATATTTATTTATTATCCCTGCACTTTCGAAGGAAAGTTTGGGGATATAGTGACTGTCTCCGTCCGTCTGTCCATCTGTCCGTCAAACTTTCCTGTGACATCAACTCCTCCTTTACTTTTGGGTTTAGTAATTTAATTTCTCTATAGAATGGTTGCATGCTACCTGTAGATCCACAATAAGGTTTTAGAATTTTGATTTTCTAAACAAGGGGCCCATAGGAGTCGAACTTTGAAAATTCTAATATGACCTGCTTCAAAAACTTTCAATCTAACTGTCCTATTAGAATAGAAACTAGACTGAGGCAGTCGGAAATGACAGCTATCCCTGCACTCCCCACATTTGTATCCCTGTACACCTTTTTCATAATAATACCTTTGAATATAGGCCCAAATTTTGGAAAATTAAAATTCTAAAACCTTAATGTGTATAACAATATGTATAGAAATAAAATGTATAAAATGAACAAGAGTGGACACACTACATGTCTTGTCTGAGTATGCACATGGACACAGAATAATGACTGATACCCGACATTTTGCAAGTCAAAAATAAATGTGTGAAAATAAAAACGAAAATGTGTTAAAATAAATTGAGGTCAAGGTCAAAAGGCAGGTGTCATACCAACATGTATCCACTAAGAACTATCTATTGACCAAATATGGTGGGTCTAGGTATTAAAGTTGCTGAGAAATGGACCTAATCTTGAAAATGTGACAAAGTCACTCAAGTATGCAATTGAGGTCAAAGTCCAGAGACAGGTGTCAGACTTGCATGTACCCACTAAGTACTATCTATAGACTAAACACGGATGGGTCTAGGTATAACAGTTGCTGAAAAAAGGACTTAACCATGAACAAGAGGCTCACCAGAGCCTGTATCGCTCACCTGGAGTCTGGTTTTCATTGGACAATTAATCAACTATTTTACCAAGTTTGTTGCAATTGGTTCAATAGTTCAGGGAAAATTTGTTGAAGATTTATTTTTCAGAAGGTTTAATGTTAAAATATGTTCCCTGATGGTGGTAGTCCTGGCAGGAAGTTGACAAAATTGACCAGGAATAATGGTGAACCTTAAATAAATGTAACAGAACCCGACCTCAAATTACACAAACCAATAACTCCTAAATAGAATTTGGGATTCCCTTCAAAATTTCAGGGTAGGTAGATCTCAACATGGCAAACATTTTTCAATTATATTTCACTTCTATCTCAAATAGTTTTGGAGATAAATGCAAAAATGTTAAAATTTTGAAATTTGACAAAAAAAGGGCAATAACTCTGAAATGGGTTTTGGGATTTCCTTTAAAATTTCAGGGTATGTAGATCTCAACATGGCAAACATTTTTCAAATTTACATTTCACTTCTATCTCAAATAGTTTTGGAGATAAATGACGAAAAATGTTAAATTATGAAAATTTGATGAAAAAGGGCAATAACTCCTAAACGGGTTTTAGGATTTCCTTCAAAATTTCAGGTTAGGTAGATCTTGTCACGCTGATCAATTTTACCCCATGTCAGATTTTTGATATCTGTAACGGTTTTTAAGTTATAAGCCAAAAACAACACATGCACCCCTATATTCTATTTTTAGCTACGACAACCATGTTTTATGTCAGATCAAAATAAATTGAAGATTGTTTGTAGAGGACATGTCATAGATCATTCCTATTAAGTTTCAAACCAATCGGCCCAGCGGTTTCAGAGGAGAAGATTTTTGAATAAAAAAATTTTGAAAATTTGACAAAAAAAGGGCAACAACTCCTAAATGGGTTTTGGGATTTCCTTTTAAATTTCAGGGTAGGTAGATCTATACATGGCAAACATTTTTCAAATTTACATTTCACTTCTATCTCAAATAGTTTTGGAGATAAATGATGAATAAAATGCTCCGCTGGGCGCAGCTAGATACGACCGCAGATGTCGAACCCTGAATAGTTGGGGCAATTATGAACACAACATTCAAGCTTGATACAATACTGAATTTGGATTGTGAATAAATATTTGACACAGCATAGGTTTCTGACACAGAATGAATGTTGTCTAAGAACTTAAAAATTTTTAATTTACCTATTCAAACCATATCAGTATTTTTTGTTTTTATATATAAATCAGAAATAACCAATTTAAAATTGGGCACACATATCAATTTCTTGCTATTGCGCAATACTGTGCAATTGAAAATTTCTTCAAATATTTGACACATAATAGGTTTCTGACACAGAATAACTGAAACCAAAAAACTTAGAATTGGTCATATGATTTCAATTTATATTCAATTTTTTGCTTCTTGTGCAATACAATATGCTGTGGAGAATTGCCCCCCCCCCCCCCAAAAAAAAAAAAAAAAAAAAATTTACCCCTTTTTTAGCTTTTGTGCAATACACTATGAAGTTGCACATTGACTCCCCCTCCCAAAAAAAAAACAACAAAAAACAATAAAATTTATTGTAACCCCCCCTTTTTTGCTAAAAAAAATTTGAAATTTCCTTTTTAATTTATGAATTATGAAATGAGAAAAAAATTGCCCCCTCCCCAATTTCTCATTCCCCCCCCCTAAATTTTGTTTTCACCCCCCCCCCCCCCCCCCCATTTCTCTTGATACTTTGCAACCATAACAGCCCATTTAAATACACCATAACGTATTAAAATAGAAAATGACATCATAGTCATGGATGGCAAATTTTAAATATGCATAATTTAAAAGCAGTTTAGATGAGATAAACAAAAAAGCTTCATCAGCACATATTCAAAATTTGAGATAAAAAAAAGAGTTATCCCTCTTTGTACATATTTTTATAATCATGTTGTCATATTTGCTCTAAGTCATATTTAATTGTTAGCAGTAGTATGTATGTTAGTATGTTAGTATCATATAATTTTAAAATTTCTGATTTGTAAGTTTATTCAATATATATGTTTGGATTGAAGTCATTGTTGGGTGTTACTGAAGTTATCCTTTAATTGTAATGTAAATAATGTAAATTGGTTTAAATTATACTGATTCTTGCTATTGCACAATACTGTGTAATTGAAAATTTCTTGAAATATTTGACACATAATAGGTTTCTGACACAGAATAACTGAAATAAAGAACTTAGAATTGGTCATATGATTTGAATTTATATTCAATTTTTGAATTCTTGTGCGATACAATATGCTGTGGAGAATTGCCCCCACCCCCCAAAAAAAATAATTTACCCCTTTTTTAGCTTTAATTTTGGACCCCGATTTGGACCAACTTGAAAACTGGGCCCATAATAAAAAAACTAAGTACATGTTTAGATTCAGCATATCAAAGAACCCCAAGAATTCAATTTTTGTTAAAATCAAACTAAGTTTAATTTTGGACCCTTTGGACCTTAATGTAGACCAATTTGAAAACGGGACCAAAAATTAAGAATCTAAATGCACGGTTAGATTCGGCATATCAAAGAACCCCAATAGTTCAATTTTCGATGAAATCAAACAAAGTTTAATTTTGGACCCCGATTTGGACCAACTTGAAAACTGGGCCCATAATAAAAAAAACTAAGTACATGTTTAGATTCAGCATATCAAAAAACCCCAAGAATTCAATTTTTGTTAAAATCAAACTAAGTTTAATTTTGGACCCTTTGGACCTTAATGTAGACCAATTTGAAAACGGGACCAAAAATTAAGAATCTAAATGCACGGTTAGATTCGGCATATCAAAGAACCCCAATAGTTCAATTTTCGATGAAATCAAACAAAGTTTAATTTTGGACCCTTTTGGCCCCTAATTCCTAAACTGTTGGGACCAAAACTCCAAAAATCAATCCCAACCTTCCTTTTGTGGTCATAAACCTTGTGTTTAAATTTCATAGATTTCTATTTACTTATACTAAAGTTATTGTGCAAAAACCAAGACAAATGCTTATTTGGGCCTTTTTTAGCCCCTAATTCCTAAACTGTTGGGACCAAAACTCCCAAAAACAATCCCAACCTTCCTTTTGTGGTCATAAACCTTGTGTTAAAATTTCATAGATTTCTATTTACTTATACTAGAGTTATTGTGCGAAAACCAAGAAAAATGCTTATTGGGCCCTTTTTTGGCCCCTGATTCTTAAACTGTTGGGACCAAAACTCCCAAAATCAATCCCAACCTTCCTTTTGTGGTCATAAACCTTGTGTTTAAATTTCATAGATTTCTATTAACTTATACTAAAGTTATAGTGCGAAAACCAAATGTCTACAGACTCCGACGGACGACGGACGACGACGACGACGACGCCAACGTCATACCAATATACGACCGCAAAAATTTTGCGGTCGTATAAAAATGTTAAAATTTTGAAAATTTGACGAAAAAAGGGCAATAACTCCTAAATGGGTTTTGGAATTTCCTTCAAAATTTCAGGGTAGGTAGATCTTGTCATGCTGATCAATTTTACCCCGTCAGATTTTCGATATCTGTAACGGTTTTTGAGTTATTAGCAAAAAACAGCAATTTACCCCTATGTTCTATTTTTAGTAACAGTGGCAATGTTTTTTGACGAATCAAAAATCCCCACATCAGTTCTATGCAGGGTACCCCAAGGAACATTCATACCAAGTTTGGTTCTAATTAGTCAAGTAGTTTCAGAGGAGAAGATTTTTGAAATAATAACATAAAAATAAGAACGAGAGGCTCACCAGAGCCTGTATCGCTCACCTGGAGTCTGGTTTTCATTGGACAATTAATCAACTATTTGACCAAGTTTGTTGCAATTGGTTCAATTGTTCAGGGAAAATTTGTTGAAGATTTATTTTTCATAAGGTTTAATGTTAAAATATGTTCCCTGATGGTGGTAGTCCTGGCAGGAAGTTGACAAAATTGACCAGGAATAAGGGTGAACCTTAAATAAATGTAACAGAACCCGACCTCAAATTACACAAACCAATAACTCCTAAATAGAATTTGGGATTCCCTTCAAAATTTCAGGGTAGGTAGATCTCAACATGGCAAACATTTTTCAATTATATTTCACTTCTATCTCAAATAGTTTTGGAGATAAATGCAAAAATGTTAAAATTTTGAAATTTGACAAAAAAAGGGCAATAACTCCTAAATGGGTTTTGGGATTTCCTTTAAAATTTCAGGGTATGTAGATCTCAACATGGCAAACATTTTTCAAATTTACATTTCACTTCTATCTCAAATAGTTTTGGAGATAAATGACGAAAAATGTTAAATTATGAAAATTTTATGAAAAAGGACAATAACTCCTAAATGGGTTTTAGGATTTCCTTCAAAATTTCAGGTTAGGTAGATCTTTTCATGCTGATCAATTTTATCGTCAGATTTTTTATATCTGTACAGTTTTTAAGTTATAAGCCAAAAACAACACATGCACCCCTATATTTTATTTTTAGCTACGACAGCCATGTTTTATGTCAGATTAAAATAAATTGAAGATCGTTTGTAGAGGACATGTCATAGATCATTCCTAATAAGTTTCAAACCAATCGGCCAAGCGGTTTCAGAGGAGAAGATTTTTGAATAAAAAAATTTTGAAAATTTGACGAAAAAAGGGCAACAAATCCTAAATGGGTTTTGGAATTTCCTTCAAAATTTCAGGGTAGGTAGATCTTGTCATGCTGATCAATTTTACCCCATGTCAGATTTTCGATATCTGTAACGGTTTTTGAGTTATTAGCAAAAAACAGCAATTTACCCCTATGTTCTATTTTTAGTAACAGCGGCCATGTTTTTCGACGAATCAAAAATCCCCACATCAGTTCTATGCAGGGTACCCCAAGGAACATTCATACCAAGTTTGGTTCTAATTAGTCAAGTAGTTTCAGAGGAGAAGATTTTTGAAATAATAACATAAAAAAAAGCCAAAAATGGCAAAAAATGGCAATAACTCTAACATCAGTTGACAGATTTTCACGAAAATAAACACACAGGTAGCTCTCATCATGCTGAACACTTTCAACCTGCCAGAATTTGCCATAACCTAATGATTTTTGAGATATTTGCGAAAAACTGTTGTTTGACCCCTATGTTCTATTTTTAGTAACAGTGGCCATGTTTTTCGACGGATCAAAAATCGAAGCATAAACTTTGTGCAGGATACCCTAAGAAACAATCATGCTAAGTTTTATCCAAATCCATTCAGTAGTTTCAGAGGAGAAGATTTTTGAAATAATAACATAAAAAAAAGCCAAAAATGTCAAAAAAAGGGTGATAACTCTGAAATGAGTGGTTGGATCTTCTTCAAAATTTCAGGGCAGGTAGATCTTGAGGTGCTGATCACTTTTACCCCTGCCAGAATTTTGATATCTGTGACCGTTTCTGACTTATTTGCAAAAAACTGCGATTTACCCCTATGTTCTATTTTTAGCCATGACGGCCATGTTTTTATACGAATCAAAAATCCAAACAATAGATTTGTAGCACCCATACCAATTAATAACTGTACCAAGTTTGGTTGCAGTTGGACTTATGGTGTTGGAGGAGTTAACGTTTGAAAAAGTTAACGGACAACGGACGGACGGATGGACGACGGACGGACGGACGGATGGACGGATGACGGACGCCAAGTGATAGCAATAGCTCACATGACCCTTTGGGTCAGGTGAGCTAAGAAGGGCAATAACTCTAACATCAGTTGACAGATTTTCACGAAAATCAGCATACAGGTAGCTCTCATCATGCTGAACACTTTCAACCTGCCAGAATTTGCCATAACCTAATGATTTTTGAGATATTTGCGAAAAACTGTTGTCTGACCCCTATGTTCTATTTTTAGTAACAGCGGCCATGTTTTTCAACGGATTAAAAATCCCCATATCAGTTCTATGCAGGGTACCCAAAGGAACATTCATACCAAGTTTGGTTCTAATTAGTCAAGTAGTTTCAGAAGAGAAGATTTTTGAAATAATAACATAAAAAATTTCAAAAAAAAATCAAGAAAAAGGGCAATAACTCCTACATGGGTGGATACATCTTCTTCAAAATTTCAAAGCAGGTAGATCTTGAGGTGTTGAACACTTTAGCTTCCCATCAGAATTTTGATATCTGTCACCATTTTTGAGTTATTTGCAAAAAACTGCAATTTACCCCTATGTTCTATTTTTAGCCATGGCAGCCATGTTTTTTTACAAATCAAAAATCCAAACGATAGTTTAGTAGCACTCATGCCAAGGAACAACTACACTACGTTTGGTTGCAATTAAACTTATGGTGTAAGAGGAGTTAACGATTTTATTACAATGAATAAAGACTGCAAAAATGGTCAATTTTGACGATCTAAGGGGAATAACTCCTAAAAGGAACGAACCTACAACTTCGATCCTGTTACAAATTTTGTAGATCTTTGTGTGCCTAACAATATGAAATTTAAATTTTTCAAATTTCCTTTATAGTATCCAAGATATTGAGCTTAAGTGCAAAATTTGGAAAAAATGCAGAAAAAGGGCAATAACTCCTACATGGGTCGTTGGATCTTCTTCAAAATTTCAGGGCAGGTAGATCTTGAGGTGCTGATCACTTTTACCCTATGCCAGAATTTTGATATCTGTGACCGTTTCTGACTTATTTGCAAAAAACTGCGATTTACCCCTATGTTCTATTTTTAGCCATGATGGCCATGTTTTTATACGAATCAAAAATCCAAACAATAGATTTGTAGCACCCATACCAATTAATAACTGTACCAAGTTTGGTTGCAGTTGGACTTATGGTGTTGGAGGAGTTAACGTTTGAAAAAGTTAACGGACGGACGGACGGACGGCACGACGGACGGACGGACGGACGGACGACGGACGCCAAGTGATAGCAATAGCTCACATGACCCTTTGGGTCAGGTGAGCTAAAAACAAGAAGATTTTTGAAATTTCAGCCAATCAGAACACATTATTGGGCCTGGCAGCCATGTTGAATATTCGATCAGCACCAAAATTACAAATTCTGTAAAGGACCTTCACAGGAACATTGCTGCCAAGTTTGGTTCCATTTGGTTCAGTGGTTTTTTAGAAGAAGATTGAAATGTGAAAAGTTAACGGGCGGACGACGGACGACGGACGCAAAGTGATGGCAAAAGCTCACCCTGGCTTTTAGCCAGGTGAGCTAAAAAGTAACAAAGTCACTCAAGAATGAAATTGAGGTCAAGGTCCCAAACCAGGTATCAGACTGACATGTACCCACCAAGAACTATCTATTGATTAAATATGGTGGGTCTAGGTATTCTAGTTGCTCTGACCTTCTTATCGTGCTTCATTGACTTAGGTTAAGTTTTAAGTCTTTTAAGACCTACAATCATAAGTGTGAGGGTGCATTTCAGGGAGTAACACAACCACCGACCAACATTAGGTCACTCTGAACTACTTCATTGACTTATGTTAAGTTTTACATCTGAGTTCAGTTTTACAATACCAAGCGACCTACAATTTTTTATCATTACTTGCTGTAAGGGTGCATCTCAGGGAGCCACACACCAAAATTAGTGGGGGAACGAGGCGAACTTTGTAATCATAGATTTCTGGTTTCTATACAGTATTATCATACACCGTATGCAGACATGCAATAAGGTTTTAGGATTTTAATTTTCCAAAATTTGGGCCTGTATTCAAAGGTATAATTGTTGAAAAGGTGCACAGGGATACAAATGTGGGGAGTGCGGGGATAGCTGTCATATCCGACTACCTCAGTCTCGTTTTTTTTGCAATAATAATCAAAATCATTTTTGGGAACTGTTTTTACTTTTGGAAAGGAAGGGGGTATCCATTTTGTTTATTTATTTCATAGAAGACTTTCCATAGATGCTTCCTGTCAAGTTTGGCTGACAAATTTGGCCAAGCAGTTCCAGAATTTTTTTTTTTAAATCAACCAATGAGAATCAAGAATTGCCAATGGCGGCCATGTTTGCTGCCCATCGGGACGAAATGAGAGAACCTCCCATAGATGATTCCTCTCAAGTTTTGTTCCATTTGGCCAAGCAACTTCAGTAGAGAAGATTGTTTTATATCATCCAATCAAAAAAAAGAACTGCCCATGGCGTCCATATTTGTAGTGCAATATGCTTCTTGTCAAGTTTCGTTCCAAAATTTTAACCAACCAATGAGAAACAAGAATTCGATCAGGAGGAAACTTTGTAAATTACCTCCCATATATGCTTCCTGTCAAGTTTAATTGCGTTTGGCCAAGCTATTTCAGAGATTTTTTTTATACCAGCCAATCAAAAACAAGAACTGCCTATGGCAGCCATATTTGTAGTCCGATTAAGTCAAAATTATGAGACTTTGTAAAGAACCTCCCATAGATGATTCTTGTCAAGTTTCATTCCACTTGGCCAAGCGACTTCAGAGGAGAGGATTGTTTTATATCAGCCAATTAAAAACTAGAGGCTCAGTGGGCTGAGCCTGTATAGCTCACCTGACAAAATGCGTCTACAAACTTCCATTAATTCTTTGGTTGAATTTGCTTCAAAAGTTTAAGAGCAGATGATCAAAATATATTTTTCTCATAGGGTCCAAAGTTCAAAGTATTTCCCCCCTGGTGGCCATGTTTTTCTCAGATTTGAACATAATGAGCCAACTTCCATACATCATTCCAGTACAGTTTTATTCAATTTGCTATTATAGTTTTAGAGGAGATGATCAAAATATGTTTTTTTCCATAAGCATGTATGTTAAACTATGTTCCTGCTGTCAGCCATGATGTTTGTCGCATTAGAACGAAATGAACAATCCCTCTAAAGGACGTTCCATACACCAGTTTGGTTCAATTTTATTTAGTAGGTTCAGAGAAGACGGTCCTTAACATATTTTCCCATAGGGTCCAATGTTAACATATTTTCCCATAGGGTCCAATGTTAAACTATGTCCTGTGATTGCAGCCATGTTTTTTGGCGGATCGGAAAAATTTCTGCAATCTTAGTAAAGGTCCTTCCATACATCATTCCTGTAAAGTTTGGTTACATTTGCTCCAGTAGTTTCAGAGAAGATGAACTTTAACATGTTTTCCCATAGGGTCCAATGTTAAACTATGTTCTGCGCTGGCAGCCATGTTTTACAGCGGATCGGAAAAATTTAAAAAATCTCAGTATAAGACCTTCCATACATCATTCCTATAAAGTTTGGTTAAATTTGCTCAAGTAGTTTCAGAGGAGATGAACTTTAACATGTTTTCCATTAGGGTCCAATGCTAAACTATGTCCTGCACTGGTAGCCATGTTTTATGGCAGATCGGAAAAATTTGGCAATCTTAGTAAAGGACCTTCCATTCATCATTCCTGTAAAGCTTGGTTAAATTTGCTCAAGTAGTTTCAGAGGAGATGAACTTTAACATGTTTTCCCATAGGGTCCAATGTTAAACTATGTCCTGCTCTGGCAGCAATGTTTTTTGGTGGATCAGAAAAATTTCGGCAGTCCTTGTAAAGTCCATATTTGTAGTCCAATCAAGATGAAATGAGGAAATTTTATAAAGGACCTCCCATATATGCTTCTTATCAAGTTTCGTTCCATTTGGCCATGCAGTTCCAGAGGAGAAGATTTTTGAAAGCTCAGCCAATCAAAATCAACAATTGCCCATGGTGGCCATGTTTGTTGTCCGATCAGGACGAAATGAGCAAATTTATCAAGGACCTTACATGGATGCTTCCTGCCAAATTTAATTTCATTTGACCTAGTGGTTTCAGAGGAGAAGATTAAAATGTGAAAATTTAATGAACGACGGATGGATGACGGACGCCAAGTGACGAAAAAAGCACACATGGCTTTTGGCCAGGTGAGCTAACAATTAGCAATAAAGTAAAATAAATAGAGGCTCTCAAGAGCCTGTATCATTCACCTGGATTTAACTTGTCCACCTTCAGCAGGATTGAAAAGTTAAGTGTAGCAGATATCTTGGCATAGGTTCAATGTTTTCCCCATCAATTACAATGTTAAACAAAGTTAGGGTGTGGTAGCCATCTTAGTTGACATTTAAGATTATCAAACACAGTTCTGAAAAAGGACCATTGCTGGCATTAGTTTGGTTCCAAATGGCCAAGTTAAAGATATGATGATCTGCAAATTAAATTTTCCCATAAGGTCCTATGTTAAACTAAGTTCAGGTTTGGTGGCAATCTTGATTGACAGGATGGTCAGCAGACCCAATTAAGGAAGATTGAGAAGATCTTTAAGTAAATTTCCCATAGGATCCTATGTTAATTAAGTTCGGCTCTAGTGGCCATCTTGGATGATAGGTGGGGTCATTGGATACAATTCCGAAGACCACCTAAGGACCATTGCTGACAAGTTTTGTTCCAATTGGCCAAGGGGTTTCAGAAAAATACATGCCCAATCTAATTCAATGTTGACAGTAAATTTTTCGCTTGAAAAATATTTGATCTTTGTATAAACAGCCAGAGCGGAGCTTCCTATTAATCAGATTAAGTAGTGTATCTATCAAAATGCATCCATTTTTTCAATGCAATTTTTCTTTGAACTTACTTGAACCCACAGTAGCTGTTCTTGCTGGTGTAGAATCTGGAGTCTACAAAATCAATTATAATAAGACCAATTAGATGTCTGGACCTGTGTCACATGCAAATAAGAGAATTTTTAGCATCTATTGTTCTCAGTTCCCATGAGACTTAAAGTTATCCTACCATTGAAAGATTTATCGTTGAATGTAGTAAGTTATTCAATATTGACCTAATTAGCAAAAAATCTATTTTATTTTATTTCTTGAGAGAACTACCTGTATCCCACACCTAGACTTAACTTTTCACCTTGAGATTGAGAGGACTAAAAATTAAAGTGTTGCAGTCAATTTGGCTGGTTTTTCTATAAGGTTCTATGTTAAACTAAGGTTGCTTGACAGTCCAGGTTAATGGACACATTTCTAAAAGAGAACCATCTAAGGACCATAACTGCTAAGTCTTGTTCCAAATGGCTAAGTGGTTTCAGACAAGAAGATTGTTAAATGAATTTTCCCTTAGGGCCCTATGTTAAACTAAGTTCGGTTGTGGCGGCCATCTTTGTTGACAGTCCGGGTCATTGGCCACAATTCCGAAAGAGGACCATCTAAGGACCATTGCTACCAAGTCTAGATCTAATTGGCTTAGCCGTTTCAGACAAGAAGATTTTTTAGTGAATTTCCCATAGGGTCCTACGTTAATCTAAGTTTGGCTGTGGCGGCCATCTTGATTCACAGTCTATGAAATAGGACATATTTCTGAAAGAGGAAAACTTGGACCACTGCTGCCAAGTTTGGTTCTGATTTGCAAATTGATTTTAGACAAGAACATCTTTAAGTTAATTTTCACATGGGGTCCTTTGTTGAACTGAGTCTGCCTATGGCAGCCATCTTTGATGGCAATGCAGGTCATCAGATATAGTTCTCTTAGAGGACTACCTAAGGACCATTGCTGCTATTAGTTTGGGTCAATTGGATAAGAGATTTCAGACAAGATGTTTAAGGAATTTTCTCATACTCACTCACAGGGTCCTATGTTAAAGGAAAGACTCTAAATTTGCTCCAGTAGTTTCAGAGAAGATGAACTTTAACATGTTTTCCAATAGGGTCCAATGTTAAACTATGTCCTGCGCTGGCAGAAATGTTTTACAGAGAATCGAAAAAATTTCAACAATCTCAGTATAGGACCTTCCATACATCATTCCTGTAAAGTTTGGTTAAACTTACTCAAGTAGTTTCAGAGGAGATGAACTTTAACATGTTTTCACATAGGGTCCAATATTAAACTATGTCCTGCGCTGGTAGCCATGTTTTATGGCGGATCGGAAAAATTTTGGCAATCTTAGTAAAGGACCTTCCATACATCATTCCTGTAAAGTTTGGTTAAATTTGCTCCATTGGTTTTAGAGGAGATGATCAATATGTGAAAGTTTACAGACGACGGACGCCAAATGATGGCAAAAGCTCACATGGCCTTTGGCCAGGTGAGCTAAAAAGCCAAAATAAGTGTAATGTCACGATAAAAATTTAGATTTTTAGTATTTTTACAGACAGGACCTATAGTTGAATGATTTCAAGAACAAAATGTCCTTTATTTCAATGAATTTAAATCAACCTGAACAAATGAAAGAATTATAAGAGCTAAATGTCGATATTTAGAGGCAGCTTCGAATGTTCTAGCTGCATGTAAAATTTCATGAAAATATGTAATTTAGAGGATTTAGGAACCTTCTACCTTAATTATCCTTATTAACCTCAAATAAATCTAATAGATTTTTGCCAAGGGCTGTTGGAATGAGAGAAACAAAATTTCTATACCAGTGAGTTTTACAAGTCATTTCTACATTTCATCATGTAATGGTAATGACCTATGTATCAGACATGCGTTTGAAATTTTATCTATTATTAGAACAAACAAAAATTGTGACAAATATGTTGTTTAAAATAAACAAATTTTGGTATATATAAGAACATGTAAAATGCAATGAATTTTAATACTTATATTTTGTTTAGGATTTTCTAAACAATACTATTACAATTTTAGATATGTTTTTCACTGATAACTTTTTTTCATCTATATTTTATCTTCCAGAGAGTAAGACAGTAATAACCTTTATTCATTAACATCATTCAAATGGGTTATTTTGAAATTCATTGTAATTGGATGTAATCATGAATACTTTACTAATGTATCATTAATTTAATAAATTACTTTGAGAAATGGTGTAATCATTAATTTAATTTAATCATACAACTGACAAAGTAATTGTTATTTAATCTCTGGTCCTCAGATAAAATTATGAAAGAGGACCATCTAAGGACCATTGCTGTCAAGTTTTGTCCCAGTGGTTTCAGACAAGAAGATCTTTAAGTAAATTTCCCATAGGATCCTATGTTAAACTATGTTCGGCTCTGGCGGCCATCTTGAATGACTGGTGGGGTGATCGGATACATTTCTGAAAGAGTACCATCTAAGGACCATTGCTGCCAAGTTTTGTTCCAATTGATCCAATGGTTTCATGAGAAGATCTTTAAAGGAAAGTTTACAACAACAGACGATGACAACTGGACTGCTGCAAAGTGATGGCAATAGCTCACATGACCCGTTGCCAGGTGAGCTAAAAAGCAGTAATACCTATTTGAACAAGACCAATTACATATCTGGACCTCTGTCACCGTTATATGTTTATCACGGCAAAGACCAAAGTTATTTTTACTCTAATATGTATGTGGTTTAAATAAAAAGATGCTTCCATTTACCAAGTATTATTCAGGTCATGATTGCATTTATAGGGATTATGTGTCATGAATTTATACATCATACCCCTTCTTTATCTTATAACCCTGAACTTCAACACCTTAGTATACTGAAAGACAACATGCAAAAATTCATAGTAAAAATTTGTCAAGTTTGCCCCCAAATAGGAGGTGCACATCTTCAATATGTATATAAACACTATGCAAAGTTTGAAAATTATTGGTTCAATACACTTGGAGTTACAGATTCAAAACTATGCACTGTTCATAGCATGTATTGCTGAAAAATTGCATGCAAAATTTCATACTAAAAATTTGTCAAATTTGTCCCCAAATAGTAAGTGCACATCTTCAATATACTTATAAGCACTATGCAAAGTTTGAAAAAATATTGGTTCAATATAGTCGTAGTTACAGATTACACAAAGTATGCATCGTTCATAGTATGTATTGCTGAAAAATGGCTAAGTCAACATGCAAAATTTATAGTAAAAATTTGTCAAATTTGTCCAAAATAGGAGGTGCCCTTCTCAATATGTATATAAACACTATGCAGAGTTCAATTCAGTCCGAGTTACTGATGACATAAAGTATGTACCCCTAAGCATGACGGACGGACGGACAGATTGACAAAGTTGAGTGGTCACTAGACCTGCTTTCACTGTTGGTGACACGGGTAAAATATAAACATTAAAAGTAATACTAACTTCTAACTGTTTAAATCTACCAGGGTCATATTTTTCCAGAATTTCTCTAGCTTTTTTATACGTTTCCTCTTCCATTACATCTTCAAGCTGTCAAATAAACATCATTTTAAGTTTTAGACTACAGAAACATGCGTATATTCCATAATATAAACAAAATTATGCAGGAAAAATAATTTTTACTGTTTGGCCACTTTTATATAAGGTTGACCAATGATATCTCATAGACCATTCTTAATCTAGCTACATTTCAATGTTTAATTCAAACAGAACATCTGTATAAAACAAGAAAATCAACCACACTTATAAACAAGAGCCTGAATCGCTCTGATGCTCACCTGTAATTTTTTTGTGTAGATCTTGCATTAAAGATTATTTTTGCTATTTTATGTATACCACTGATTTTTTGCCTTAATATTGACTTATACGGTTAAAATAGAGAATTTTAAACCCAAAAGGGACTTTTTTATCAGTTACTAAGTACTTTTTCAATGGCATTAACTCTTGATCTTCCATTTTGACTTGAACAGGTAAATTGTAGGGTCCTTAATTGAAATACATGTATATATGATTGCTAGGAACTTTTCGATCAGTTGCTATGGATTTTTTCAATGACCTTGAGCCTCCATATTGACTTATACAGCTATATTATAATGTACTGATAGCTACCATTAAATTTATTTCAAGTTATGCTCTAAACATACATGACAATCTGTCAGACCATTATTTTCACTGATAATTACTGTTTACATGTACATTATCTTTCAAGGGCAAAAGCTCCTATAAGGGATCAATTGATGATTTTGGTCATGTCCACTTATTTGTAGATCTTACTTTGTTGAACATTTTTGCTATTTACATTTTGTGTTTATCTATAAAAATATTAAAGATAATAACCTAAATCTGCAAAATTTCCTTAAAATCAACAAGTCAGGGGCAATAACCCAAAAATGGGTCGACCGATTAGTCTGAAAATTTCACGGCAGGTAGATCTTGACCTCATAAACATTTTTATTTTGTCAGTTTTGCTCTAACTGCTTTAGTTTTTGCCAAAAAGTGCATTTTTCACCTATGTTCTATTTTTAGCCATGGCTGCCATGTTTCTCGACAGACAAAGAAATAAAACACAAACTTTATACTAGATACCCTAAGCCTCAAATTGGCTGAAATCGATTATGTAGTTTCAGAGGAGATTTTTGAAAGTTTACAAAGATGACCAAAAAAAAAATGTGAAAAATAGTCTTTAAAGGGCAAAAACTCCTATAAGGTGTCAATTAACGATTTTGGTCATGTTGACTTATTTGTAGATCTTACTTTGTTGAACATTTTTGCTTTTTACAGTTTGTCTTTATCTATAATAATATTCAAGATAATAATCTAAATCTGTAAAATTACTTAAAATTAACAATTCAGTGGCAATAACCCCACAAAGGGTTGAGCGATTTGTATTAAAATTTCATGTTAGGTAGATCTTGACCTGATGAACATTTTTACCACATGTCAGTGGTAAAACATAAGAAAATAAACATAAATTTGATACTAGATACCCTAAAGATCATTGCACTTAAGTTTGGCTGAAAGTGGTTCAGTAGTTTCAGAGGAAAAAATCTTTGAAAAAGTATATGACGGATGACAGACGACATACGCCAAGTGGTAGTAAAAGCTCACATGTGTTTTTAGGATATGTGAGCTAAAGGTTTACACTGCCGCCCCAAGAAAATAATACCTATATCTTGTCTTTGCGATTTTTCATTGCAGGCAAGATAATAAAAACAATTTGTATCAGACTGTTAGCAATATTCACTGTTAACAATAATATTAATCACATCAGTCATATTTAAAACATTAACAACATTATCAAATATGGTTAATTTGTATCAGTATTCTGTTCATTTAATATATTTCTTTAATACAATGTACCAATTGTGATGCACAAGATGTGCACATTTTGTAAATTTATGAATCATCAGTTGTGTTCAAGGCCTCAAATGTTGAAAACCAAAATAACAATCCAAAAGGTTGAAGAGAAAATTCAAAATACCAATATGTCCAAAAGGGGGTAAAGCCAAAACCATATCAGGACAGAGCTTTACACAAGAGGGATACTCCTTAGTTTTCACAAATTTTACAATTTAGTAACAGTAAATTTTAAGTTTCAATTTTGGGCTAGTATTGAATTATTAGCAACTGAACTGGAGATACCCCCTGGGACTTGGAGTTCAAAAACATTAGCATCGTCTTAGTGGTAAAAATAAAAAGTTTTTATACCAATTTTGAAGCAAAAGATGTGAACATTTTAGTGATTTACTACTCAGTTGTGCTCAAGGCCTCAAATGTTGAAATCCAAAAGGTTGAAGAGAAAATTCATTATGCCAAAATGACCAAAAGTGGAAGAGCCAAAACCGTCTAAGGACAAAGCTATAGACGAGGGAGATACTCTTTAGTTCTCACAAATTTTACAAAAAACCTCTGACCTCCAGAAAACTAGAGGCTCAGAGGGCTGAGCCTGTATTGCTCATCTGGCAGAAACAAAAGTTGCCCATGAGAGCCATGTTTGTTGCATGATCTGGACAAAATGATAAAACTTTGTAAAAAAACCTCCCACAGATGCTTCTTGTCAACTTTCGTTTCATTTGGCCAAGCAGTTTTAGAGAAGATTTCTTTATATCAGCCTATCAGAAACAAGAATTGTCCATGACAGCCATGCTTGTCGTCCAATAAGGATGAAAAAAATTAATTTTAAAAGACTTTCCATAGATGCTTCCTGTCTAACAGTTTGGCTGACAGTTTTGGCCAAGTAATTCCAGAAAAAAAAAGTTTTTAACCAACCAATGAGAAACAAGAATTGCCCATGACGGCCATGTTTGTTGCACGATCGGGATGAAATGAGGAAACTTTGTAAAGAACCTTCCATAGATGTTTCAAGTCAAGTTTCGTTCCATTTGGCCAAGCGACTTCAGAGGAGAAGATTGTTTTATATCAGCCAATTAAATAAAAGAGCCTCCCATGGCATCCATATTTGTAGTCCAATCAGGACGAAATGAGGAAATTTTATAAAGGACTTCCCATTTATGCTTCTTGTCAAGTTTCTTTCCATTTGGCCCTGTGATTTCAGAGGAGAAGATTTTTTTATATCAGTCAATCAGAAACAAGAATTACCCATGGTGGCCATATTTGTTGTCCGATCAGGACAAAATGAGTATACTTTGTACAGAACCTCCCATAGATGCTTCCTGTCAGGTTTCATTCCATTTGGCCTAGCAGTTCCAAAGAAAACAATTTTTTTTTAATCAACCAATGAGAAACAAGAATTGCCCATGACGGCCATGTTTGTTGCCCGATCTGGACAAAATAAGAAAACATATATGCTTCCTGTCAAGTTTTGTTCCATTTGGCCTAGCAGTGTCAGAGGAGAAGGAGAACTCAGCCAATCAGAAACAACAATTAACCATGGCGGCCATGTTAGTTGTCCACTCAAGAACAAAATGAGCAAACTTTATAAAGGACCTTAAATAGATGCTTCCTGCCAAGTTTAATTCCATTTGGCCCAGTGGTTTCAAAGGAGAAGATTAAATTTGAAAAGTTAACAGATGACAAAGTAGAGGCTCCCAGGAGCCTGTATTGCTCACCTGGATTTTATTTGTCATTAAGTTAAAATTTGGTACCAATGGACACAATTATAAAAGAGCGATGCCTATGGTCAATATTTTAAGCAAATCCATATGCAGTGTCAGTCATCGTGGACTTCCTATCAGTAAAATTAAAATATCAATTCTTCGATTGTACCTTGCAATGATCATTCATGATAATTTTCAATCCCATGGGACAAGTCTATTCATAGAAGATGATCTAGGATTCTGGGAGCTGGTAGCCATGTTTGCTTGCAGAAAAATTATATACTTATCACTTTCTTGCAATGATCATTCATGACATCTTTCAAATCCATGAGTCAAGTAGTTTCAGAAAAGAAGACGTTGGAAATCTGACCCATCAGAAAAGCCCCTTTTGAGGCCTTGCAGCCATGTTTGATAGCAAAATGGTACCATAGTACAAAAAATTATTCAGCTCCTCCAAGTTTCATTCCATTCTATTATATTCAAATTCAAACTTTTTATTGTCTTAAAATCATAAGTGATTTGTGACAAATAGAAATAAAAACAAAAATACAAGTATGAAAAAATATTGTCAGGAGTCCGCTTGCCATCCGTTCTAGCAACCTATTTTTTCTACTTGCTTACGTGTTGATGGGCTAAGCATAAATTGTAACTTCTCACTATCAAGTTGATCATTAATACTGTGAGAACAATCTTTAAATATTACAATCAATACGAAAATATTTTTTATCCTCAATATTATTACAATATGAACATAATCTATTTTCTATTTCTATTGTTATCTATATTTTGTTAAATTTATTTTCGAAAACTTTTTCATAAAAAGTTGAAAAGTTGTTTTACAGATTTCATTTTTTTTATCAGCACAATCCTCCAACATACTAAAATCGATTCCTGCTATATTTTTAGCATATGTTTACCATGTGTAATAACCTGAGGTATCCAAATTATTATTTTGATTTCAAAATTTGAAAGTCTGATAAAGTATAGTGAACTTTGAACTTTAATAGACAACTCCAGTGGTAATCTAGTACCCAGATTTGTAGTAAAAGTATTGTCAGATGAAAAATTTTAAATATATTTCACATAGGGTCCAATGTTAACAAATGACAACTGATGGCCATATTGGATTTCTGATCAGCACCAAAGTAACATCACTTGGTTAGTACCTTGCAATGATCATTCATGACAATTTTCAAATCTATGCCTATAGAAGTAAATTTTTAAATTTAACCAATCCATAAATCTCCTTTTGGTGCCTGGCAGTCATGTTTATTAGTAGAAAGGCACCATGTAACAAGAATTATTTGTGTCCTCAATGGCATCAAATCCACCAAGCCTGGTACCAATCTGTTGAATTATTCTTCAGAATTCTGTTGTTGGTGGCCATCTCTTATTTCTGATCAGAAACACTTTTTAAGGACCTTTATATAAAGCATATTTTTAAAGTCTCGAGTTCAATCAGTAAAATCGTTCTTGAAAAGAAGTTTTTCAAAGTTCAGGCAATCAGAATGGGGGTGATGGATACCTACGCCACTGCCCACAGAGTCATACCATAAGACAACCGTGAAAATTTGTAGTCCCATAAAAATTATTTTGACATGATTATATATGTTTTGAGTCCAAGAATTACCTCTGATATTTATAATTAAAATAATATAAATAAAATGCTCCGCTGGGCGCAGCTAGATACGACCGCAGATGTCGAACCCTGAATAGTTGGGGCAATTATGAACACAACATTCAAGCTTGATACAATACTGAATTTGGATTGTGAATAAATATTTGACACAGCATAGGTTTCTGACACAGAATGAATGTTGTCTAAGAACTTAAAAATTTTTAATTTACCTATTCAAACCATATCAGTATTATTTGTTTTTATATATAAATCAGAAATAACCAATTTAAAATTTAAAATTGGGCACACATATCAATTTCTTGCTATTGCGCAATACTGTGTAATTGAAAATTTCTTCAAATATTTGACACATAAAAGGTTTCTGACACAGAATAACTGAAATCAAAGAACTTAAAATTGGTCATATGATTTGAATTTATATTCAATTTTTTGCTTTTGTGTAATACAATATGCTGTGGAGAATTGCCCCCCCCCCCCAAAAAAAAAAAAATAATAATTTACCCCTTTTTTTAGCTTTTGTGCAATACACTATGAAGTTGCACATTGACCCCCCTCCCAAAAAAAAAAACAAAAAACAATAAAATTTATTGTAACCCAACCCCCCCCCCTTTTTTTTTGCTAAAAAAAATTTGAAATTTTCTTTTTAATTTATGAAATATGAAATGAGAAAAAATTACCCCCTCCCCAATTTCTCATTTACCCCCCCCCCCCCCCGAATTTTGTTTTCAACCCCCCCCCTCCCCCATTTTTTTATACTTTGCAACCATAACAGCCCATTTAAATACACCATAACATATTAAAATAGAAAATGACATCATAGTCATGGATGGCAAATTTTAAATATACATATTAAAAGCAGTTTAGATAAGCTAAACAAAAAAGCTTCATCAGCACATTTTATATTGGCAAATTTCCAATGGAATTTGTTAATAATAAAGTTTTGATAACAGGGCACACATATCAATTTCTTGCTATTGCGCAATACTGTGCAATTGAAAATTTCTTCAAATATTTGACACATAATAGGTTTCTGACACAGAATAACTGAAATAAAGAACTTAGAATTGGTCATATGATTTGAATTTATATTCAATTTTTTGCTTTTGTGTAATACAATATGCTGTGGAGAATTGCCCCCCCCCCCAAAAAAAAAAAAGATAATTTACCCCCTTTTTAGCTTTAATTTTGGACCCCGATTTGGACCAACTTGAAAACTCGGCCCATAATAAAAAAACTAAGTACATGTTTAGATTCAGCATATCAAAGAACCCCAAGAATTCAATTTTTGTTAAAATCGAACTAAGTTTAATTTTGGACCCTTTGGACCTTAATGTAGACCAATTTGAAAACGGGACCAAAAATTAAGAATCTAAATGCACGGTTAGATTCGGCATATCAAAGAACCCCAATAGTTCAATTTTCGATGAAATCAAACAAAGTTTAATTTTGGACCCCGATTTGGACCAACTTGAAAACTGGGCCCATAATAGAAAAACTAAGTACATGTTTAGATTCAGCATATCAAAGAACCCAAAGAATTCAATTTTTGTTAAAATCAAACTAAGTTTAATTTTGGACCCTTTGGACCTTAATGTAGACCAATTTGAAAACGGGACCAAAAATTAAGATCCTAAATGCACGGTTAGATTCGGCATATCAAAGAACCCCAATAGTTAAATTTTCAATGAAATCAAACAAAGTTTAATTTTGGACCCTTTTGGCCCCTAATTCCTAAACTGTTGGGACCAAAACTCCAAAAATCAATCCCAACCTTCCTTTTGTGGTCATAAACCTTGTGTTTAAATTTCATAGATTTCTATTTACTTATACTAAAGTTATTGTGCAAAAACCAAGAAAAATGCTTATTTTGGCCCTTTTTTAGCCCCTAATTCCTAAACTGTTGGGACCAAAACTCCCAAAAACAATCCCAACCTTCCTTTTGTGGTCATAAACCTTGTGTTAAAATTTCATAGATTTCTATTTACTTATACTAGAGTTATTGTGCGAAAACCTAGAAAAATGCTTATTGGGCCCTTTTTTGGCCCCTGATTCTTAAACTGTTGGGACCAAAACTCCCAAAATCAATCCCAACCTTCCTTTTGTGGTCATAAACCTTGTGTTTAAATTTCATAGATTTCTATTAACTTATACTAAAGTTATAGTGCGAAAACCAAATGTCTTCGGACGACGCCGCAGACGACGACGACGACGACGACGACGACGCCAACGTCATACCAATATACGACCGCAAAAATTTTGCGGTCGTATAAAAAGATAACAGGTGCCGGTTTTTGGAGGATTTTTTTTATAAAGGTGTAAATTCTGGTGCAAAAAAAATTGAACTTTGTGGAGGAATCCAATTTACAAATTTCATCTGATAATTATAATGGCATGTCAAACAACACTTTTAATTAGTTTTCTGTTGTCATTTAAAGTGTCTCTTCTACATTTACAATTCTATTAAATCCAGGAATGTAAGTATATACTTACTATTTTCTTCTTTTTATCTTGTAATTCATTCAAAGCAAGATCTGTAAAAATCAATTATGCAATACTGTGTATATGTGTGTACATCATATATTATCATGTTTAGAATGCTGTAAAGACTTGTCAATACTTTGCCATAGTAAAATCAAATGGGAATCGGTCCCTGAGCCTGTACTGAGTTCACCTAACAACCCGTTATTATGCCCAATTATATAAAGGAGAAAATTGTTTAAAATTCTACTAACTGAAACAAAAAAAAACCCTCTTGACTTGAGCTCTGTAATTTCATATGAAACATTTTTTAAAAGAATTGATAAACCAATGATTAATTAAACTGTGACAGGCAATTGAGTTGGCAGTCTGAGTTATAGGATACAATTCTAAAAGAATCTATTAAGGACCATTACTGTTAAGTTTGGTTCCAATTGTGTGGGGGAGTTTCAGACAAGAAGACATTTAAACAAACATGTTGAGGCCATTTTGATTGGTGGCCTGGGTATTCAGGTAAAACAGCAAATGAAGACAACCTAAAAAACATTGCTTCCAAATGCTCAGTGGCTTCAGACAATTTCTATAAATGAAATTTCCTATAAGGTCTTTATAATGCTAAACTAAATTCAGCTAATGACTATAAATATGAGTATATAAAACCAAAAGATAAATGACTAATGTTGCATACATAAGGTTTGCAAAGAGATATAAGCACAGCCAGATCATGCCCAATTATGACATCAAATACAAGCTAGATCAATCAGAAGTTGAATGAGTAGAACATACACAAGATATTCAGACAAACAGATGAAACACAAAAAAGTAGAAACATGATAAACCAGAAATCTACCATTACAAAGTTTGCCTCATTGACCCCCACTATTTTGGTGTGTGGCTTTGTAGCTACCAGAGATGCACCCTTACAGCAATATGATTGAAGGTCACTTGGCATGAGAGCTGAATTCTGCCGTAAAACCTAACCTAAGGCAATGAAGCGCAATAAGTAGGTCAGCGTGACCTAATTTTGGTGGGAGGCTGTGTTAATTTCCTAGATGCATCCTCACACCAAGTAACATGATTGTAGGTCACTTTGTATGTTAAAACTGATTTTTGACATAAAATCGACAACCATGTAATATGGTTATGTGACCTTCGTCTTATGTCACATGGTCTATCTCTCCAACATGCACCTGCACACAAAAATATATGATTCTATGTCAACTAGCTGTGGACTCCTAGAGATGCACCTGGCACTAAGTTATATTATCGTAGGTCACCTGGAGAACTGAACTCGGACATAAAATTTAACCTAAGTCAATGAAGTGTGATATGTAGGTCAGAGTGACCTAATTTTGAAGGGAGGCTGTGTTACTCCCCAAGGTGCACCCTTACACCAAGTAATATGATTGTAGCTCCCTTGGTATCAGAGAACTGAACTCGGACGTAAAACTTAACCTAAGTCAATGTAGTGCGATATGTAGGTCAGAGTGACCTAATTTTGATGGGAGGCTGTGTAACTCCCAGAAATGCATCCTCACACCAAGTAATATGATTGTAGCCCCCTGGTATCAGAGAACTGAACTCAAACATAAAACTTAATCTAAGTCAATGAAGCATGATAAGTAGGTCAGAGTGTCCTAATTTTGGTGGAACATTATAATCCCAGTATCTCGCCTGCTTTTGCTGTAATCTATGTTTTCAGTGTAATAGTGGAATGTACATAATTTTGGTGGGAGGCTGTGTTACTGCCCGAGATGCATCCTCACACCAAGTAATATGAATTTAGGTCCCTTGGTATTGGAGAATTGAACTCAGATGTAAAACTTAACCTAAGTCAATGAAGCGCAATAAGTAGGTCAGAAAGACCTAATTTTGGTGGGAGCCTGTGTTTATCTCTGAGACGCATCCTCACACCAGTAATATGATTTTAGGTCACTTTGTATGTTAAAACTGATTTTTGACATAAAAATGACAACCGTGTAATATAGGTCATGTGACCTTCGTCTTATGTCACATGGTCAGTCTCTTCAACATGCACCTGCACACAAAAATATATGATCCTATGTCAACTAGCTGTGGACGCAGACGTGGACGCCAGAGGTAATCCATTAGCCCCCTCAACTTTGTTGAGGCAAACTAAAAACTAGCCTCTGGAATTGGACTTGTGATATTTTCAGCCCTCATTTTTCCAAATATAAATATTAAAACCAATATAAAATTAATGGTATAAAGATACATAAATTTGCAACTTTGGAACATTATGCAACAGCTCCATATGATGCTGTTAATTTAAATGGCCTACTAGAAACATGAGAAATGTTTCAATGAATCTATATCAGTTTAGTTGAAAACAATATATATAAGAAAATAAAAATTAATATCTAATCATACCATTCTTTGATATTCTCTTGACAAAATACCAATGCAAGAATTTCTTCAACAGCCAAATCCTACAAATAAATAAGGTAATCTATGCTTAATATAAACTGTTCTTCATTTAAGAGGGATATAATAACTAAAAGGTCTTCAGTGAGCAAATACAGCTGTGGTCAGTATTCTGTCAGATGACCAGACTGTCAACCAAGATGGCTACCACAGCCAAAGTTAGTTTAACATAGGACCCCTATGGAAAAGTTAATTTGAAAAATCTTCTTGTCTGAAACCACTTGGCCAATTGGAACCAAACTTGGCAGGAATATTCCTTTGATGGTCCTCTTTAAAGTTTTGATGAACACTTGACCCAGACTGTCAACCACTGCAGAACTTAAGTTAAACATAGGACACTATTGGGAAAATTCATTTAAAAATCTCCTTTTCTGAAACTGATTGGCCATTTAATTTGCAACTAGACTTGGCAGAAAAGGTAAACACCATCAACTCATGACGTCATTTGCAAAAATGACAAAATTAGGTGGTCCTCTTTCAGAAAACTAGACTTCCAAAAAATATCTTTTTTCATAATTGTTTCTAATGACCCTGACCATCTACAAAGATGGTTCCTAAACATTAACTTACTTCAACACAGGACCCAAGTCTGAACAAATGAGAACCTAACTTTAACAGAAATTATATTTATCCTATGTCATTACTAAGATGACCACCAGTGGCTTTGGTATTTACATGATGATATTTAGATGATGATGCAATATTAAACAAGTATATATGTGTCCAATGGACACTACATGCCCAATCAATGATGTAAGTATTTAGTAAATAGAATTACATGTGTATATTGTAGGGTAACAATAGGGTAGTGAAGTACTTCTCCAAGTACTTCATGAAAAACTAACCTTCAACTTGAACCTTAACATGGATTCTAATATTGAAATTCTATAAAGAAATTCAAAGTCGATGACCCATAACCTTAAGGTCACAACATCCATTTTGCATCAACATGCTGCTGTTCATATCACAAGCTTTCTGTGTACACAGTTTCATGATGATACTAAACTCCTTCATGAAAAACTACCTTAAACCTGAACCATAACCTGGATTCTAATATAGAAATTCCATAAAGAAATTCAAAGTTGATGACCCATGACCTCAAGGGCACAGCATCAGTTTTGCATCAAAATGCTACTATTCATATTACAAGCTATCCATGTAAAAAGTTTCATGATAATACCATAACTCCTTCATGAAAAACTACCTTAAATCTGAACCTTAACCTCGTACAGACGGATGGACGGATGGACGAATGGACGGACAGACCGAAGAACTATATGCCCGGCCTGCCTTACAGGCAGGGCATAAAAAATGTCCATAATGATCCTAATCAACATTTCTTTTTTAGTAATGGCAACCATACTGATCAGAGGTCTGAATCCCCGTATACAATTTCGAATGGGGACTATACATAAGGACCATTCCATCAAAGTTTGGTGTCAATTGTCGCAGTTGTTTCAGAGGGAAAAAATACATTTTGGCTGATTTCTATATATTTTTCATTAGTGGTAGCAGTATCGCTCAGAAATCCAGACCCCAGGATACAAAAAGAACTACTTAAGAACCATTCCATCAAAGTTGCCTCAGTTGCTTCAGAGAAGATTTTTAAATATTTAATTGTTTACTTTTCTACTTTTAGTATAATGGCTGTCATATTGGTCAAAAGTCCGAAAAAACAGAAACAAGTTTGGCATATATTGACCTAGCAGTTTCAGATGAGAAGAATTTTAAATATTTTTTTGTTGCTTTTCCTATCAATTACCTCAGCTGATTTAGGTAAAGATTTTTCTATATTTTGTAACTGCAGTACACATTTTTGAATGGCGATTGACCAAGGACTATTTCCACCAAAAAATTTGGTCTCAATTGGCACATTGATTTCCAGAGATCTTTAAGTTTATGATAACAAAACACCAGAAAGTTAGTTGCAGAGTCAGTCATCTTGGATTTCCAATCAGTAATGACAATGCATGCATTGTCGTTCTACTATATCCCGAGTTGCTACACTTGAGTGAAAATGTGAAAAAAAATGCTGAATCACAATACCAAACAAGATTGCTACACATAGTCATATTTTCCTCATCACAGAGAAAAGTCGAAGCCCCACAAGATATACAAAATGTGTATTATTGAAATGGTAGCATAGGATCAAGTACATGTGGTAACTAACAATCTTACAAAATTTGAACAAAATCTGTTAAAATGTTAAAGTCCCATAACTCCAATAAAATTAGTCGAATCAAAATCGTGGTGCGACAGGATTAAGTACAAAAGGTGAATAACAATCCTACAAAATTTGAACTAAATCTGATAAGCGGTCTCAGAGGAATTGCATCCACAAAGTGTTCCTATAGTTTCACATGCACAAAAACGTTATAGTCCCATAACTCCCGTAAAATTTGTCAAATCAAAATCGTGGTGCATTATGATCAAGCACATGTGGAGACTAACAATCCTACAAAATTTGAATGAAATCTGATAAGCGGTCTCAGAGGAGATGCGTCCACAAGCAATTGTAACGGACGTACAGACAGATGCAGACCATTACTAAGTCGCCACGTTGCATTGCGGTGAGACACAATAAGAACAAAATGCACTAAAAAATGAAAGACTAGAAGCTTACACAAGGTAATCATGACAGACAAAAGATATAAAAAGGGCAATTACTCTTGCAATAATTCGATCAACAACGAAATGAGTAAAATATGCATATGTTCAGGTCATGCCCAACCATGATACCAAATATGAACAAAATCTGTCAAAAGAGGAGTAGAGTACCCAAGATTTGTGGCCGGATTGACAAATAGACTAACAAACAAATAGACAAACAGACAAGGGCATTCCAGTATACACACCACTCTGCAGGTGGGGGATAGCAAAGTAACAACTCTTAGATAATACCTTGCAATGATCATTCATGACTACTTTCAATCCCATTGTATTCAGAGTATGCCAGATAGGATTTGGATTCTGGTGGGCAATAATCATATATACAAATGCATCTAAATGTAATCGGTTTAATGATGATCCACTATCCACACAATATTGACTGCCAACACGATGGCAGCTCCATATTGTATAGGGGTGAGCTAAAATTGCCTTCAGTCGAGGAAGTTGGGCAATTTATCTCTAATATTTTCTTAGTGAAAAAGAAAAATGGGAAATTTAGACCAGTTATTAACCTAAAAAAATTAAATGATTTTGTGGACTATCACCATTTCAAACAAGAAACTTTGGACTATATTCTGAAATCTATTAAAAGAAATAGTTTTTTCACTAGTTTGGATCTTTTTGACACTTATTTTTCAATTCCTATTCATCCCCAGTATAGAAAGTACTTGAAGTTTTATTGGATATATAAACTTTATGCTTTCCAATGTCTTCCTTTTCCTCAGCAATTTTCAAATAAAACAATTCCACGTACAACATTACCACAAGTCAATTGAGATGCTACAAATTTTCTGTTTTTCTCTATTTAGGAATTTAATGTTAATTTACAAGCTTTTTAGACAAAAGCATCAAAACATATTTTGACAGTTTCATTTCAGGGGTTATTCTTAGGCCAAAATAAAATATATGTGTGTTTCCTGTTAGCCAGCCAACCTCACTTTTGGTCGCGATCTCGAATATTTTATTGACGTCAGATCGGGAAAAAAATCTGGAATTTATCGGTTTTTCCAGAAATGGTTTTTTATTTAGATTAGCCTTTGAACTGCATCTTTAAAATGTTTGATTTCAGTGGAACTATTAAATACAGTAAGCGTAAGTAAGTAATTTCCAGTTTGACCATTTACCATTTTTTGGGCATGTAATAGGAAACACACATATATTTTATTTTGGCCTAACAATTTTCATACAAACGAAATGTAACAAATCAAGCACATAAAAGTTGATAGTATGATATCCACGTACATGTTATATATCTTTCTAAGGCATGTTCAATACCAACGTGGGTAAACTACACTATATATTTTATACATCCAATATCATAGGGTCCTATATTAAACTAAGTTCAGCTGTGGATGCCATCTTGGTTCAAAGCCAGGGTCTTTGGGCACAATTCAGAAAGAGGGCCATTTAAGGACCATTATTGCTACCAAGTGGTATTAGACAAGAACAGTTTTAATTGAATTTTCCCATAGGATCCTATGTTAAACTATGTTCGACTGTAGTGGCAGTCTTGGTTGACAGCCATGGTCATCGGACATAATTCTGAAAGAAGACCACCTAAGGACCATTGCTGCCAATTTTAGATCCAATTGGCTCAGTAGTTTCAGACAAGAAGATTTTCAAATTAAATTTTTCATAGAATCCTATGTTAAACTAAGTTCTAGAGGTTAGATCGATAGAGTCTCAAAATTACTTCCATAGAGTATGCAGAGTTGACACATTTTTGTAATACTATTGAGAAAAATGGAATAAAATGCAACAAAATCGACTTCCATCTAGATAAACTCTTAACGAAAATTATGCTTTTTTCAATTTATTACTATATTATTATTATTTAGGAAAAAGAACAAAAAATAACTGTCGAATTTCAGGTAGTTGTAAGATTTAAAAAAAATAATAATACTTGTAATTGATGAAGAAAATTTAAAATTTACCATTAAATTCTCCCCAAAACACGAATCTTCGAAATGGTCCTCGCAAACTACTTGGTTCTTGGTGTGCACATATGCTGAATATCTTTAAACCGGAATCCTTAAACTGAGAAGCCATTTCTTACATAACTGATTTCTTTTCTGGATTTGGAATGCTAAAAATACTTTTTCCATTCCCGAAACGCTTCAAGTCCTTTTGAAAATGTATGCCCATGACATGCCACTTTTGATTTACGACATTGTGGTTTTAGGACTCCACCCACATCGATTGTGGCTCTTCCTATACAAAAATGGCTGGCCTCCACAGATCGCTCAAATCAAATTATTTTGTGATCCCTTATGAATACCTTATTGAATTGATCAATAAAACACACCAAAACATTCTTATCTCGGGGTAATGTTTACAATATGTTTTGGAAATTTTCCCTAGAACTTGGGCTTAATTATTCTTTTGCTGATTATTATATATGTACCTCTCAAACAGTGTCCATACTGACTGGAGGTCTGGATCCTACGACAAAATTTAGGATGGGGATCACCTACTGAGTTTGGTCTCAAATGCCACAGTACTTCCAGGAGATTTTAGATACCAATTTTTGCTGATTTTTATATTTTTAGTAACAGCAGCTATATTGGTCCAAGGCTCTGATCCCCTGTAACAATTTTGAAAGGAACCACCTAAGGACCACTCCACAAATTGACCAGCAGTTTCTTACGAGATTTTTAAGTACATGTAATTGTTTTTTTTTTGGCTGACATTTCCATCAAAGTTTGGACTTAAATGCCCCCACAGTTTTAGGAGAATATTTTAAAATATTTTTTACTGATTTTTTATATTTTCAGTATCAGTGGCCATATTGGTTGAAGGAAAGTTTAGGCCAGACATAATGATAATGACTGACAAATGATAGTAACAGCTCACATGACTCTTTGGGCCAGGTCAGCTAATAAAGAATGCAAAAACTACAGGTTTTACTTAATATCCTTTTTGCTGTTTTTAGGTATAACTAGAACTGCGAGTGACCTCACTGAGTGATATAACCCTTTTGCATTGCTAGGAGTTGAGCTAACAAGCTACAGACATCTAAAACCCTCAAGTTGGATTATCTCCCTTTGCAAGCATCAGACAATAATTATCTTGCTTCAAGCACATCTACATATTAAGTTTCATCATAATCAATTGAAAGGTTCAGGAGGGTTGTGCTTACAAGCTTTAAACATGTAAAACCTTTAAGTTGGATTATCTCCCTTTGAAAGTAACCGGTAATAATTATCTTGCTTCATGCACATCTACAAATGATGCCCAACCTTCATATAAAGTTTCATCATAATCCATTGAATGGTTTAGGATGAGTTGTGCTTACAAGGTACATGGACAGGCAGATGGACAGACAGAAGTACAGACAAATAGACAGACAAACAGACAGACAGACAGACAGACAGACAGATGGACAGAAGAACAGACAGGGATGATTCCTACATAGCTCCCCCCCCCCTGGAGTTTAATAAAAAGCATCCCTAAATGACTTTTACACAAAATCTGACAAAACAGATTGCTACACGTAGGTATGTCCTCTGCCACAGAGATAAGTCGAGATATACAAAATGTGTATATTGAAATGGTGGCATAAGGTCAAGTACATATGGTGTCTAACAATCAAACAAAATTTGAACGACATCCGATCAGCGGTCTCAGAGGAGTTGCGTCCACAGAGTGTTTCTATTGTGTCACATGCACAAAAACGTTAAAGTCCCATACTCCTGTAAAATTTGTCAAATCAAAATCGCGGTGCAATACAATCAAGTACATATGGTGACTAACAATCATACAAAATTTGAACGAAATCCGATCAGCGGTCTCAGAGGAGTTGCGTCCACAAAGTGTTTCTATAGTGTCACAAGCACAAAAACGTTAAAGTCCTATACTCCAGTAAAATTTGTCGAATGAAAATCACGGTGCAATACAATCAAGTACATATGGTGACCAACAATCATACAAAATTTGAACGAAATCCGATCAGCGGTGTCAGAGGAGTTGCGTCCACAAAGTGTTTCTATAGTGTCACAAACACAAAAACGTTAAAGTCGAATGAAAATCACGAAAAATTTGTCAAATCAAAATGATGGTGCGATAGGATCAAGTACATATGGTGACTAACAATCCTACAAACATTTAACGAAATCGGATCGGCGGTCTCAGAGCAGTGTCCACAAATAACTGTGACTGACAGACAGACAGACAGACAGAAGGACAGACGGACGCAGACCATTACTAAGTCCATCTGTCGCGTTGCGGCAAGGGTCAAATATGACTTTAACCAACCATGAAATCAGTATAATCTAGTCAAACTCGCAAACGCAAGTATATTTGAATTGGTGAACTAACACTTTTGCGAGTATCATGTCATTTATTTACTCACAAATGCGAGTATCTTCTACTGATTGTATATTCTTTTACCTGTAATGCGAACAAGTATTTGGTTATACCTGTAAATTTGCATATATATTCTACATACATTTTTTAACATTTCTACCAAGCAAATTAAAAATCTACAAATATTTGGTATTTTAATTGTGAATTTTATATATTTATCAAATATATGAAACTCTAGTGAGATAGACAGAATCTCAGCATTGGAGATTTCATCAAAAACATTGATTGCTGGAAAAGAAAACTCTCTTTTGAGAGTATACACAGTTTTGTGAGTCCAACCAGACCTGATAATATGCACATGCCCAACCAAGATACATTGTACTAAATATGTCACAACATATTCAGACCACACACTTCACTACAATATCAATACAATTTTTTCCATAATTGATACCTACAGAATTGGAAATATCAAGAGTGGTGATGAGTATTTCAGTCTCTTTAGCCAAGTTGGTGGTAAGTAGTAAAAGTAAAAAATCACTGTGACACCAATATACAGTAATATGGAATAAAGAATCAAACAACCAATAAACTTCTTCTGCCTTTCCTGGTTCTGTCGACGAAACTGTTCCAGTTTTGTGATTTGCTGAAATATCAATAAAACAAAAAATTATTCATTTTTGGTTAAATTCTTGACACCAATTAAGGCATACATATAACAAGAGGCTCAGTGGTCTGAGCCTGTATCGCTCACCTGGCAGTCACAAACTTTTGATTTGACAGACTAGATTGATTTCTGGAAACTTTGTAAATGATCTTCTATAAATGCTTCATATCAAGTATAAGTTCATTGGCCAAATGGTTTCAGAGGAGAAGTTCATGATTATTCATTGATTTGTTACAGAAATTACCAGTATTTAGCAAAATTCAAAAACAATAGAAATACTAAGGGTTCATTCCTTGTATTGCACATGGTAGATCTCCTTAGCTGAAATTTTGCTTCCTATTTCGGTATTTTTGGTTGAGTACTTCTTGTTTTTATAAGTTTGGTTTTTGGTCTTCCAAATGTTTCGGTTTTAATGCTGCTGATGAGAGGTAACTCCTTGAAATGCGTCGTATACAGCATAATATAAATTTACTATATCTAATATTAGTATCTTTGGATTGTTATTTTTAAATTTCGACCAATCAAAACATATTAAGGTTTCTGGTGGCAATTTTGTTTCACGGACTAGAAAGATTTATGCAAAGTTTGTATCCATAGATGCTCCATACCAAAACTCAGTTCATTTAACTTTACGGTTTCAGAGGAGAAGAACTTTTAAATTTTGACCAATCAGAACATGTAAATGCTCATGATGGCCATTTTGTTTCACAGACCGGGAAGATTTATGCAAACTTCCTAAAGGACCTTCCATAGATGCTCCATACCAAAAATCAGTTCATTTGGCTTTAAGGTTTCAGAGGAGAAGAAGTTTTAAATTTTGACCAATCAGAACATGTAAATGCTCATGGCAGCCATTTTGTTTCACGGACCATGCTGATTTATGCAAATTTTGTAAAGGACCTTCCATAAATGTTTTTCATCAAAAATCAGTTCATTTGGCTTTACGGTTTGTAAGGAGAAGAAGTTTTACATTTCAACCAGTCAGAACATGTAAATGCTCATGGCGGCCATTTTGTTTCACGGACCATGATGAGTTATGCAAACTTTGTAAAGGACCTTCCATAGATGATCCATACCAAAAATCAGTTCATTTGGCAGTACGGTTTCAGAGGAGAAGAACTTTTAAATTTCAACCAATCAGAACATGTAAATGCGCATGAAGGCCATTTCGTTTCATGGACCGGGAAGATTTATGCAAGATTTCCCAAATGACCTTCCATAGATGCTCCATACCAAAAATCTCATCATCACCATTCACTAAGGATACCATGTTTACTTTAACTAGAAGCTCTAAAGAGCCTGTATCGCTCACCTGCATTGAACTTTTCATCTTGAGCAAGACTAAAGATTTGGCTGGTTTTTCTATAGGGTTCTGTGTTCAATTAAGTTCGGCTGTGGCAGCCAAGATGGTTGACAGTCTAGGTCAATGAACACATTTCTAAAAGAGAACCATCTAAGGACCATTGCTACCAAGTCTAGTTCTAATGGGCTGAGTGGTTTCAGACCAGAAGATTTTTGAGTGAATTTCCCATAGGGTTCTGTCGGCCATCTTGGTTCACAGTCCACGAAATCAGACAAATCTGAAATAGGACGTCCTAAGGACCATTGCTGCAAAGTCTGGTTCCTATTGGTCAAGTGGTTTCAGCCAAGAAGATTTTTCAATGAATTTTCCCATAGCGCCCTATGATGTTTAACTAAGTTCGGCTGTGGCTGCCATCTTGGTTAACAGTCCGGGTCATCGGACATCCTTCTAAAAGAGAACCTCCTAAGGACAACTACTGCCAAGTTTGGTTGCAACTGGCCTTGTAGTTTCATAGAAGATTTTGGAAATTCATCCCCCCCCCCCCTTTTTCTATTTTCAGTAACAGCAGCCATGCTGTCTGGAAGTCGGGGATGCCAGACAGTTTGGAAAGTGGCCACCCAAGGACCATTCCACCAAATTTGGTTCAAATTGGCTCAGTGGTTTCAGGGGAGTTGACGAAAAAATAAAATTCCCATAGGCTCAATGTTAAACTAAGTCCAGCCATGGCGGCCATGTTGGATTGCGTTCGGGGAAACCGAACACAAATTTTAAAAGGGGCCACCCAAGGTGGATTCCACAAAAGTTTGGTTCAAATTGGCCTAATGGTCTAATGGTCTCAGAGAAGATAACGAAAATGTTAAAATTCCCATAGCGTCCAAGGTTAAACTATGTCCGACCATGGCAGCCATATTGGACGGCGCCCCGCAAAACCAAACAAGGTTTTTAAAGGGGACCATCCAAGGACCATTCCACTTAAGTTTGGTTTAAATTGGTTCACTGGTTTCAGAGGAGTTGACGAAAAAGTAAAATTCCCATAGGCTCAATGTTAAACTAAGTCCAGCCATGGTGGCCATGTTGGATGGCGTTCGGGGAAACCGAACAAAAATTTGAAAAGGGGCCACCCAAGGACCATTCCACCAAAGTTTGGTTCAAATTGGCCTAATGGTCTCAGAGAAGATAACGAAAATGTTAAAATTCCCATAGGGTCCAAGGTTAAACTATGTTCGACCATGGCAGCCATATTGGATGGCGCCTGGGAAAACCGAACACAATTTTTAAAGAGGACCATCCAAGGACCATTCCACTTAAGTTTGGTTTAAATTGGTTCAGTGGTTTCAGAGGAGTTGATAAAAATGTGAAAAGTTTATGACGACGACGACGACAACGATGGACGCAAAGTGATGAGAATAGCTCACGTGGCCATTTTTTTCGACGGATCAAAAATCGAAGCATAAACTTTGTGCAAAATACCCTAAGGAACAACCATGCTAAATTTTATCCAAATCCATTCAGTATTTTCAGAGGAGAAGATGTTTGAAAAATTGTTAACGACGACGACAGAATGAGGACGACGGACACCAAGTGATGGCAAAAGCTCACATTTCCTTTTAGGAAAGGTGAGATAAAAAATGTCCGAACAAAACAACAATGTATTTTTTTTTATTTTCTTCATTTTAAGTTTCAGGGCCCTTCCACACAGACAAAATTATTGATCAAAGGTGAATACATATTAAGTAAACCAGACGCTTAAAAGAGCTTGTATCGTTCACAATAGCATCCATTGTTAATTAAGGTATCTGGACCATAAATGACCACGTGATTATTCAAAAGTTCCCGGATGTTCTATGCAACGCAATTAAAATGACCTCGGTAATTATCGGCAAACTTCGGAAATGCCAATATAACAAACTTATTTTTACAGACTCTGCATATAAGCAACAAAGTGTGTTTCAACTTGAGAAAAATATATATACAAAATTCCAGCTTTAAATTGTTTGGTTCGGCCATTCATGGTCAAAAAGAGATACAATTTTCCAAATACCTTAAGTTTTAAATTAATAACCATCTGGGATTTCCAATCTTTGCCAAGTAACAACATTTATATAATGCTCTAAGCTTGCAATGACCAATTAATTATTAGCTGTGTCAATTACACTGATCATGTAGTTACAAAGAAGATCTTAGAAATTTAACCAATGATCCTAGAGGCTCTCAAGAGCCTGTATCGCTCACCTGGATTTAACTTTTCACCTTGAGCAGACCTAAAAATTTAAGTGTTCAGTCGATTTGGCTGGTTTTTCTATAGGATTCTATGTTAAACTAATTTCAGCTGTGGCAGTCATCTTGGTTGACAGTCCAGGTCAACGGATACATTTCTAAAAGAAAACCATCTAAGGACCATTTCTGCTAAGTCTTGTTCTGCTAAGCGGTTTCAGAAAAGAAGACTTTTAAAAGAATTTTCCTATACGGTCCAATATTTAACAAAGTTCGGTGTGGCAGCCATCTTGACAATCTGGGTGATCGGACATATTTATGAAAGAGGACCTCCTAAGGACCAATGCTGCCAAGTCCAATATCCAAGCTCCAATATGTCAAGTGGTTTCAGACAAGAAGATTTTTCAATTAATTTTCCTATAGGGCCCTATGTTAAACTAAGTTCAGTTGTGGCGGCCATCTTGGTTGACAGTCTGGGTCATCGCACAAAAATCTGAAAGAGGACCATTTAAGGACCATTGCTGCCAAGTCCGGCTCCAATATGTCAAGTGATTTCAGACAAGATGATTTTTCAATTAATTTTCCTATAGGGCCCTATCTTAAACTAAGTTCAGTTGTGGCGGCCATCTTGGTTGACAGTCCACAAAATCACATTTCTGAGAAAGGACCTCCTAAGGACCAATGCTGCCAAGTCCGGCTCCAATATGTCAAGTGGTTTCAGACAAGAAGATTTTTCAATTAATTTTCCTATAGGGCCCTATGTTAAACTAAGTTCAGTTATGGCGGCCATCTTGGTTGACAGTCCCGGTCATCGGACATACCTCTGTAAAAGGACCATCTAAGGACCATTGCTGCCAAGTCTGGTTCCAATTGGTCAAGTGGTTTCAGACAAGAAGATTTTTCATTGAATTTTTCCATGGGGTCATATGTTAAACTAAGTTCGGCTGTGGTGGCCATCTTGGTTAACAGTCCGGGTCATTGGACATATTTCTGAAAGAGAACCTCCTAACAACCATTACTGCCAACTTTGGTTCCAACTGGCCTTGTAGTTTCATATAAGAAGTTTTTGAAATTCACCCCCGCCTTTTTTTCTATTTTTAGTAACAGCAGCCATGTCGGTTGGAAGTTGGGGATGCCGGACATAATTTTGGAAGGGGGCCACCCAAGGACTATTCCACCAAAGTTTGGTCTCAATTGGCCTAGTGGTTTGAGAGGAAAATTACTAGTAACAATTCAGGGACAATAACCCAACAAAGGGTTGACTGATTCGTCAGAAAATTTCATGGCAGGTAGATCTTGACCTGATAAAGATTTTAACCCCTTGTCAGTTTTGCCGTAAATGCTTTAGTTTTTGAGATATTAGACAAAAACTGCAGTTTACCCCTATGTTCTATTTTTAGCAATGGTGGCCACGTTTGATTATGGATCAAAACCTTGGATACAATTTATAAACTAGATACCCTTAGGAACATTCACATAAATTTTGATTGACAGGACAGAAGTGAAATGTGTAAATATCGTTGTGCTAGTTTTTGACTTTCAAATAACATGTGTAAAAATGATTTCGTTAACACACTGGCCTATTGGATTCACCTGACACTGAAAATTATGAATGAATGAGACACCAAAAGTAAGTATTTTTGCATGCCTCAAAATGGCCGGCGACACAAGTTGACACTTTTTAGCCAATGAACAGATCCTGCTCATTTACCGTTTCAATGGGAGGAGCATATAATGCTTTGTTTTGCAAATAGATATACTATCGGGTCTTTAATTTTCATGTTAAAAAGGATGTCCCGAGACTCTGTTAGATAGTTCTTACTCAATATACAGGGGTATCAAAATATGCAAAGAAATGAAGTGTGTTTTTTCTTATTTCACATAATGACACGTTTGATTTGTTTGTTTAATTGGGGTTTTACGCCGTTTTCAGCACATTTGGCTATTTCGCGGCAGCCAGTTTTTATTGGTGGAGGATTTTTTTTTTCAAATTTTAGTCAGGTTTATCTATGTACAGAAAAAAAATCCACGACGAGATGATTTTCAAAAGTCAACAAAAATGATCAAAAAATAAGATTAAAAAAACTGATACACTGACAACATTTGCATAAATATAGTATTGGAACATTTTTAGTCTTTTCAATATTGTGAAATTAGGCATAAATACTCAACATATGAGCTACCAGTTTCATTTATTATTTTCATTCGCAATGTACAGGAAAACTATTAGTAAATAAATTGTATATCAAAATATATTTTAGATGTATTTGTTTTACTTTGGATGTAAAATATTGTATGATTTTCATATAATTATGTCTTTATGTGTATAATTTCTTAAATTTTTGGCAAAATAGTGATCTTGTAATATCTACAACTCCAAAGTTTATTATAGGATTAAATACGATTTTGTATGATTTTATCGATGTGTAAACTTGGCCAACTCACTCACAAACTAAATAAAGTCTGTAGGACTTTATGTTGAGTTTGTGAGTGAAAAGGGACAATTTAGTTAGTATAGTCTATGGTTCAATCAAGGTATAGTTTTTAATTTTATTACATTTTGGTTGTGTTCTCTTAATCCAAGAATTATCATTACATTCACCTGAATTTCACCATGAATTATGTACTTGTATATAGCATTTTACACCTATTAATTAAAATTTTGTTGAAAAATTTCTAATTTTTGTGCTTTGCCTTTAATTTAAAATTCCAGAATCTTGGATTAGACTTCCATATTAAAGTTTATCTTAAATAAATATGATTTAATTTTGTTATTTCATGATTTTTGGTTCATGTTCGTGTCCAGATTTTTACCGTTTTACTTGGAAAGGCAGAAAATTTCAATAATAAGCATGAGAAATTGGTCTATAAAATCACATATATATTTTTTTTATCAATTTTGGCACAACAGGAGGTGAAATAGGTCAAATACACAAAAAGCAATAATAAATATTCTTAATTTAATTAATACAATAAATATAAATTTATGAAAAACATGATTGAGAAGGCATAAATTCATGTACAAATGTAAAATGTCTTTTTGTTGAAAAGAATATGCATGATACATGTGATTTGCCGGCAAAAATAAATCTGACCATGTCAGATCTTTACATTTTTTCACAATAGAGTAATGGATAAAGATAATTTTAATTTTAATAAAATTTTCTTTTTTTTTCTCCAATGCCTTTTTAAAAAAATTTGCTACTTTTTAACCAAAAACTCCCAATGTAGGTCCTGATAATGATAAAAATCCACTATTTAATAGCTTCCACATTGTAAAATGCACAAACCATTTAAGTAGAAATTGGAACATTTATTTTTTTTTCAAAATTAAAGTGAAAAAAATTCTTCATTCCGGTTTTTGAAAAAACTAACATTTGTCATTACTCAACTAGACCTATGGCAGTACTTCAGCTACTCCCCAGGCTTTCAGTTGTTGATTTCTATAGAAAATTTTAAATTCATTTGCGCACATATAGAAAATTTCTGAAACCCTTCACAAAGAAAATGATGGAAGTAAGTGGAAGCACCTGCATGACCACCCCCCTTTTTTTCATGGTACATTATTTATTCCTAAATATGGATTGCTTAATGTTTATTGACACATATTTATTATATCATTTGACAATCAAGCGTGAAAATTATTTCTATTCCCTTTTTTGATCAATCATTACCTTAAAACCTTCTTTATTTACATTTTATTGACAACGTCAACGTTGATTATCCCCCTTTATCACGAAATTTTCACAGAAAAAGCTCGCTCAAATTGCATTTCACTTGGTTTTGAGGAGAAATATTTGAACTGTTTGTCAAAAAAGTAACAGCACACCTTTTAAGATTTAAAAATCCCCATACCAAAATCTGACAATGAAGAAATCATCATTTTTCTGACCAACGGTGACGAAATCGTTGGCATCATTGCCAACTTTGATTGTAAAATTTAAATGTGTAATACCACCCTAAAACCACCTCAAAGCAAACATATTGTATGGCAAAAAAAACAGGCAGGTGATTGACGTTTCAAAATATGACCCATTTTCAAATGAAAAGTCACGTGACTCTCTCAATAAAACAACTCCTTTATTGACTTGGTGGTCCGACTGTTAAAGTTTTGAATTATTTGGCCCCGTAGTTTCTGAGGAGAAGATCCTTGAAATAGTTTACTGCGATGGGTAACAACAGACGCCAAGTGATGGCATAAGCTCACATGGCCTTTTGGGCCAGATGAGCTAAAAATGCAACTTTTCTTAATGCTGTTCAGTATAGGACCAAATCCCATCAAAACACGAATGACTACTGATTATTGAGTACATACGATTTGCAGACAGAATGACCAATGGACGAACAGACAAAGTTATTCTATTATTATAACCCACCACTATCTTTGACTGGGGTTGTAATAACAAGACAGAAAGTTTCAAAATTACTTGTCTGCATGAGAACCCTTATTAAGTGTGATGGATGGATGGATATCAGCAATTCTTTATCCCCACTCCAATACTTGTCTATGTATGTACAGAGGCCTAGATAACTTGCATATCAACATCATTTACGCATTAAAACATTGCTGATACGCTTGGGAAATATTTCCTGGGTAAACTGAGGAAGTTATAGCACACCTGAGCTGTGCAATATACTGATAATTATAACATTGTAAGATCAAAGGAATATTGCCTAATTTGAAGTAAATTATAACACATTTGATTTTGGTATTCCAATTTTCTTAAGTACTTTCCATTAAGTATGTTTTAAGGGTAAAATTTACCTTATCAATATCATCTAGCACTTCAATTGTTGATTTCTTCTTCTGCAATAAAAACAATATACATTTACAATATGTATATAAAAATCTATAGAAAATAATAGGACTCAATCATATTCAGTTTTTGACCTCCAGTTTAATCTATTATTACTTCACAAACATAATGTGTTTACAAAAATGTCCTTTTTTGGTGCGATAAATACTGTGAAAAACATTGATTCTGAGTACAAGATCTGACTTCCAAATAATGAAATTGTAGACCTTTTTGACTTTGGGACTATAAAAATAGTTCAACCCAACCAATGTATTCGAGTCAAGCATGTTCGAATAAACAGTGTTAGATTTACTTGGAATCAATGGGAAAAATTTATGTCTGCTAAGCAACTCCCACATATCAATGATATTCAAGTAAAGAGTGCTCGATTGTATACCTGTACAAATATTTTTTAATCTAAAACATAAAGTTATATCAATTCACTAACACACTACAGCACATTAATAAGCTGACTATATTTGAAAATGATGGCTTTTCTCCATCAGTCCAAACTAGAACTTTCCTGAAAGTGACTAATACCCTCCACAGCAGCAGATCTGTTTTGAAGCCTACACAAAGTTCAAATCATTATATTTTTAAAACTACTCGCCAAAACAGAAAATCCTGACAAAATACACATATGCAAGTAATGTATGAGGAGTTGGGGACAACAGATGGAACAAAGTTTTGTTAAAAAATGTTTAAGTCCAAACAGCCATATCTTTTACATTTCTTGTCCAAACAAATATTTTTGACAATATGCACATCTCCATATAGTGATCTAACACTCCATAAAGTTTCATGAGAATCATGCAAGTAATGTAGGAGGAGTTGCGGACAACACATGGAACAGTTTTGTTAAAAATTGCCCAAGTCCAAACAGCTGTATCTTTTACATTTCTTGTCCAAACAGAAATTCCTGATAATATGCACATCTCTATATAGTGATCTAACACTCCATAACGTTTCATGAGAATCATGCAAGTAATGTAGGAGGAGTTGAGGACAACATTATTTCAGACAGACGGACAGACAGATTGAAACCTATAATATATACCCCCCCAAACTTCATTTGCGAGGGGTATAAATATACAACTGTTTAGCAGCAAAGCTCACCAAACATTGCATATTGGGCGAAAAAAGTCACCTTCCAAAAGATGAAATCCCCTAAGGACACCCCAAAAGTGATTAAGTTATCATTTACGATTTTCGTGGATAGAGAAAAAAAAGGCATTTCGTGGGATACGTAAATTCGTGGATTGATGGCCTAGAAAATTTTTTTTTTAAATTGTTGAAATACTAAAATTTGTGGCTTGGCACATCAGATATCATGAAAATACTGCGACAAAATTTGCCTATCATACTTTGATATTGTACAGTAAAGTACTGATTTTAAGCACTTATAAAACAAAAGTCTAACTAACTTCAAATTTGTAACAGAACAAAGCTTGTCATGAAATTAAAAAGATTAACAAAATCTGTTATTATTTATTTGTTAGGATAATCAAGTGTGAAATATATTTTGATGAAATTGCAATCACACTGTATCCTTTGGGAATATAGCTGACTCATCATATGTCAGTATCCAAGTACATGCTGTAAAAACTCAAATTGTTCAATTTTGTCTTGGAAAGGTACATCAAAACTCTGTGGTTTCAATCTTCAGTGCATTCAAGCTAATAAAGTAATAATATTATTTTTCGTTGGATATTTAAATACGTGGTTTAATGGGAACCATGAAAACCACAAAAATTGATATACAACGAATAATAATGAATCCACAGTATCTGTTATTTCATTAAAAAAGTATTTGCAAATCAGAAATATTTTAGAGGCAGGTGCCAGTGTCTAGCTTTAGTTTCTTATGTGTCCCACTCTGCAATTTCTTAATTAAAAGAATAAGTCATGTGTAAAAATTTTGTGCATAATGACAAGTGAATAGTTTTTTTTCAACACAAGACACCAAATAATAAGTTTTCAAATATTGATATATAGCATAAAGGCCTTTAACTTTGTGCATGACTAGAACATATATGTATGAAGCTAGCTCTACACCCAAATTTGTTTTGGTGGGACAAATTGACAGCTTTTTTTCAACCTAGGAATATTTTTATAAAGTCCAGTCTAAATAAACTGACTCTGAATTTTGAAACCAGTTTCCTTGTTTGAAAATTAATAGATTTATTTTTAAAATATATAGTCTTCCAACTTAATTATAGCTTAGAATTATTCATATAAAAAGATATAAATTTATACCACAAACAAACAGTCTGAATATAGTACTAGTGTTGCTGTGCTTGCTTCATCAGGTTGGGTGCAACCCTCAATAAAGGTATTTTACAGAATTGGGCTATAGTACCCTAACTGGGATATAATGGGGTATCTGGATATTTTTGTAGTTATTATTCTTTTATTGTGTATTCACCAAGCTTTTTTCTATAATAATTCTTCAGGCAAAATTAAATGACGTGAAAATATGATACAAACTACATGAACTAGACACACTATAATTGCATTTAAAGAAATAAAGCAAAATGTGAAAGATATTATACCCATTTTAGAAGCAAATTAAACACTAAAATACTTGCATTTATAAAAGTAATCTTTATGCAAATAATATCAGAAAAATTTGAAAATGTCTGTATTTGAATTCCCTTTCAAAAACTTTTTTTAAAAAATTTATTGAAAAAAAAAGTATTCACACAGGTTATTTTTCAAAGTTGCTCTTTTTTCATTTCAAGCTGTCCAAAGAGAGCTAACCCAATTTCTTTTTTTCAAAATAACAATTAAAAATACATATAAAAAAACTTAAAAATGGGTCAAAGAATCAAATGGCCAGGTTACATTACTAAACAATGACTTAGGAGTAGAAAAAAGTTGTTGTTATTATTTGATGACATGAAGACTATAAGAATATGTAATGTTACGGCAACTGGGAATTCTGCAAAAGTGTTCCTAATGTATCCATAATAGGAGGTACATATGTCCAATACATATATAAACATTCAAGTTTGAAGACGCTGAATTGAATACTGTAGGAGGATGGGTGGATGAATTATTGTTTAACGTCCAGTGGCAACCAGATGCATATCAGGACGAGAACATGTTGATATGATAATGAATATGATCCCTGCTTTGTACTAGACCGACACGCTAAGTCAGATTTTTAATGTGCTAGCTCACGAGGTAACTGTCCGCAGGAAGACATATCACCTCACTCGGACAAATTATACCAACTCCGAGCCGACCAGTCTTTGCTGTTACTCCTAGATGCCGCGTGCTTGGCATAGAAGCAGCAAATACCAATTTTAATGTCTCTGGTTTGAGCCGGCCGGAGATCGAACCCACGACCTTCTGCACTCGGGGCAAGCAAGCTACCACGAGACCACTGAGGCGGTCCGCTCTGGACTGAAAACTGTAGGAGTAGTTGATTACACAAAATAGCCCTCCCGCCTGACATTCACCATACTATACCTTGGATTTCACTCCATGTAACCAGGCCAAAAATAACTGAATTAATTTTCTCTTAGATGAAAAGGTAACAAATACAAAGAATGGTGTTTGTTCTTTTAATTTTTTGTCTTCATACCTTGATCGACAAGGAAACACATGTGTGGGAGTGGACAACATTTGGCATTCACAGAGAGTGGCTTTAAGTTTGAACGCAGTAGCTTATTATAGTGCAAGTGTCATTATTTTAACGTATATGCTCATCGTTTTAAAAAATAATTTCTGTTCCCTGTCAAAACATTTATGAATAAGAGCGCGTTGTCATCCAAATACTTCATTTAGGGTATACCATTATACCTCAATTATGGCACAATACAGACAGATGTTCTTGCTCTAAATCCTGTTTCCCTCCAAGGGCACTCCTCATTGAACAAGTAAAAATGTGGTGGGGATATTGGTACAATCGTGGACGCAAAAATATATGGGTTAACTGGACAAATGTGATCAAATTTGAACATATTTTTAAAGAGATTATTTTGTTAACAATCCTGAGTTTTTTATATTTAAAATTGGATATTTTATGGGGGTCAACACCACAGGTGTTCAGGTGTGTCATTGTTTATTCTGGCGTCTGCGATATTAGTAATTCGTCTATTGTTACCTTTAACGCCAGTAAAAACAGGAGTCCATTGCTTCAATTGTTTCTCAATGTAATTATGATCAATTATTTATTTATAATAAAGTGCACTGATTAGCTACATACTAATTATTTTTTTTGTTCAGGTGGGTTACGTTTCTGAGAACGTCAGTGTCAATAGTCAATACATCTGTTTATGTGTTGTGAATACATGTATGTAATTCATCTACATATACTTTATCATTTGGAATGTCCAAATACTGCGTAGTTGCAGTGAGTGTTTATATAATTTGGTTTAACATGCATTTCTTCCGGACACCACACCTGTTATTCCAAATTGGTGTTGTCAGCTTACGATTAAAGCGTGGTTTCAGAGTATGATTGTGCTGCTGGTAATTATATATATCTAGTATGGAATAAATAGCCATAGAAGGTCTATAGTGGATTTTGTGAATTTTAAATATCAAAACATTGCCTACCCTTCAGAACTATAGTTTCGAAATTATAAAACCACACGAAAAATACTTTGTCAACGCTAGTTTTTCCTTAATTGCATAATTCTTCAATGCATGCATGTTTGTATTCATGTAAAAAAACATTGTGATTTTTAAATACAGATAATTATTAGAAAAAGCTCAATATCCTTTGAATACAAAATGTTTTATACATGTGTACATTTAATTATTCACATGTCAATCAACAAATTGTTGTTTTAAACATAATAATTAGGAGATTCGCTTGAATTGTTGTAAGGTAATGGACAGATTAATTTTTGAAACCTGTGTTTATTATACATTTACCTGACCAAGGTTTTTGTTATAGATGTAGGTGTATACCTACCTTTCTCCTATTCCTGACGTGTTTAATCGGTGGGATAAAAATACATAATATTTTTAACTACTTCCTGGTGATTAAATTTCTACGTGGGAATTACTGCCCTTTTTTCTACAGTTATTAGAACGATAAACTAAAAAAGTCCCGAAATGATGTCTATGTAAACAAACTACATAACAACGACATTTTCTTGAGGTTTTTGTCAAAAATCACAGTAGAAACAGATTCTCCTTCAATTTACTCGTGAGTTATGGAATTTCTCCACCCTCAATAGTTAAATTTTAGATTTTAACACACTCGCTAATGGCTCGCGTGTTGAAAATCGAAAATTTAACTATCTCGGGTGGAGAAATTCCATAACTCACTCGTGCCTGAAGGAGAATCTATATTTATCTGCCAGACGATTGAAACATAAAGTTTAGAGAATACCTAAACATAAAAATCTAGTAAGAGGGAAAGGAGAATCTCTAAATATTAATTCTCATTAAAAAATAAATATTTAAAGTGTGCAGTTCATTCTAATCTTGAAAGGTACACTATTTTATATGGTATGAAATAGAAGAAAAAATAAGGTTAAGGAGATAGCACAAGGATTAATTAGTAATAGAACAAATGTATTAATTACACATTTTATTACTTGACCCAATTTATTTTGTTGATTCCATCCTGGATCCATAGAAGTTTGTTCGGGTATTTTCAACAAGCATCAATATTGTCAATTATATTAGATTACTAATACTAATATGTTTATTTCCCAATCAAGGGGCCCTTAAGGGCATATAAATCATACAAAAGAACAATACAAACATGAACACAACATAGATTGCAATAATAGTCATGTGATTAAGATATAATACAAAAGGAGAAGGAGAGCTAACCAGACAAAGAGAGATAACTCCATTTCAATTCTTGTCAAAGCATATAAATTATCTGAACAGTGTTTGATCCTAATATTGACTATCATGCAGCACGGAAAATTCTTGTGGAGCAATCATTTGACTTGAAGGGATGACAAAATCTTATCTTTATATTCAAGAACAAGACATTTCAATCTTTTTTTGAAATTATTAATATCATTTGTTATTGAACGTTTTCGGAATGAAGTTACATTTTTTATATTTACATTTATCAAATTTCGTTCTAATTTATCCTCGGCAAAAACAAATATTTTTGTTTGCCGTAATATTTAATAAAACTACATGGATCTTCAATTTCTTTCTTTTTAAGAAGTACGCAGTAAAAAATCATTATGGCATACAAGTTATTTTTCCAAATTGTATTGATTGAAGATTTTATCATACTGTTGTGTACTTTCCCGCCAGTTTTTGCATGAGAATTTTGTGGTCTTGTCACAGGTACATAATTTGACACTTGTTATAAATCATCGATATACCATGCCTTCCTTGTTAAAGGTAGAAACAATCCAGTTCATAATACCTTGACCTGTTACTTCAAACAATATACAGCGGTAAAGATTATTGTCAATCATTGTCTAGTCTACAGGATGACCCATTTATTTATGCTGACGCCGATGTTGGACAAATCTGTTATTATGAAGATAAAAAAATTACCGACTGCATAGGAAATTACATAATTATGAAAAGTATTGGAATTAATTTAAAAACCCTGGAATTAAAGAAAACAAAACATTAATTTTCAACCCGTTTTATAATATCAATCTGCTGACCATCCACCAAGTTTTTCCACATTCAAAACGAACTTTCACCTGACAGTGATTTTGCACAGGTTTTTAAAAGCTGCCTCCACCCTTTATTTTTGGGAATTTTTTACAGCATTTTCCACAAATTGGGAAAATATTTTCAGTGAAGTATACTAGACCAGTAAAATGTTTAATGAATTTGTTTTAATGATAGATCACAAGACAAGTCCACAGCTTCAGTTTTCTGTCTTTGAGTCCTTTAAATTTAACACACGATTGTCTAAATCATCTTCAATTTTGTCAGTTTTACTGTCATCTGACAACAGGATATCAGAGGTATAGTTCTTTTTATATTGCATTTATTTCTTTCATAAAATGTTAAAAAAAATATAAAATTATTAGACAATGAAACTTGTGGGGTGTTGCAGCAAAAAGGGGGGAAGGCAGGAGAAAAAAGGTGCAACACAAAATCAATTCCCCACAGGTGCATGCGTTTCAAAAATGGTTGTCAAATGAACTTCCGTGATATCAAAGTCGAACGAGCAATGTCATAAGAAGGAAGTATAAAAAGGCACGTATTGTAGTGAAAGTAACAGAGTATGTATTCAACCAGAGTTCTCTTGTTCAGCTGTCAGCTACACACATGTATGACTATAAGTCTATGTAAACGTGCGTAAGGTGCAAAATTTTAATTTACTGATTGTCTAATCGTACTTTGAATTTTGAAATAATTAATCCCATTGTTAATAGTAAACTAATTCTGGTTTTACGTCAAGTGACAAATATACAGTAATCAATGCCTTCTCGATACGTTTCCTTTTTTCGTGTGAACAGGGGATAACATAGGGAGGGGAGGGAAAGTCGTTGGATTAAGCTTAGGCCTATAAGACCATTCGGAAAATTTCTTGACATGATACTGCGAAAACCATGTGATCCAAGTTAATTTTGTCATTGGTTAAAATTGATATGATGTCAATAAACAATTGTAAATTTATTTGCATATGAACTTATAATGCATATTTTATCAGGGAAAATTCTTCTAATGTTTTCAGTCTGAGTATGAATATGGTAAATAGTTACTTCCCATTATTGACGACAATGATTTTTATTATGATGTTTTCCTTTTCACATTTTAATGTATTTGTTTTAGTTTATCTTTAAATAAGATATATCCTTTTTACAAATTATTACTTTGAGATAATAAAATATTTGCAACATAAATTTAAACTATAACATATTTTATGAAATGATTTAAAATATATAAATTACATCCTGCACAACTTCTGCTAGAAGTGATGTTTTGTAAAATAATCCTAGAAAGAACTTTCAGAAAAACACATGAAAAACATATTCCCGTACTTTTAATAGATTTGAATCGTGAAACATTGACATTAATTAAATTTATTTGAATATTGTATAAACGGCACACTTTACAAACTAATTTCGCAAACTTTAGACACTTATTTCCCAAAAAGAGACACAATAGGGTTGTATTGAGTTCCATTCATCATTTGAGTGGGAGGATGCATGTTTTTGATTTTTTTCTGATTATTTTTGTCTATTTGTATACTTTGATGTATTACATGTATACTGTTTAATTCAAATGGATATGTGTAATTAGGAACTTCATATAATTACAATGTAGCCACAAATTGAAATATTGACTATTTGTAAATGCCTATTTGCCAAATTAATTAAATGTACCATTTTAATTCTTCATTTCATTAACAAAAACGTTGGAAGGTGTGGAAATGTTAAAATAAGGCCACTCATGCATGAATGTTTAACATAGAATACAGTTCACTCCAGTCCCTTCATAAAGATTAATTGACTTGACTTCATGTTCATTCATCATTAAAATGTTAATTTAATGTAAAGCTTATATAAACTTTTTTTTTTACTTTCAACATAAATTCAATTATGAAAACTAAAAGTCAGGCGGGATATTTCAGTGTGTCCACTCTTGTTTAAATTATTTACTTTATTTTTTTTGCTGCTGATATTTTCGATATCTGTAGTTCCCGATGAGATTTTAGAGCAATTTTTCGTTCGTAAACCAGGGCCTATCTTTATTTCTCACTGTCACTAGTCTACTTGGAATGCACTCCCTTGCGATTTTAAGAAAAAAATTCTGAAAATATTTCACAAATTTCCTCTTCGTCTTCCAACATTTGTCAAAATCGGAAAAGAGTGCATTCCAATCAACATCATCTAACTGGTTTGATAATTTTTCTCTATCTATTTGGTCATATAACCACACCACCCTTTTAAACGAACGGTATTTAATATTTGGACATTAATAAATATAACGGGGGCATCATGGTCGCTAATTTCAGAAGGAATTTTTAAGACATCAGAAAAATGGAAATTAACAGTATCACTAATTATAAACGGATCTAATAATGTCCTACTATGTTCAGTAACCATAGTCTGTTTGGTATGTAACAGGAGAGTAGGGTTTCTATGTGATATCGTCCCCTCGCGTCGTATAATTGAAGTTCGTTCCGCAGGGACTCAAGTCATGGCGTAAAAGAATGAGTCAAATCAGTTTAAATTAATACTTTAAAATAACAAAATTCAACATATTTCAACAATTGCAATATTTTCCAAAAATATAGGTAGCTATAAACTATTGTAGAAAAGTTAATAAATAGAAATAACACAAACAAATGTATAAGTAAACTCTAGGCTGCACCGTTTATGGCATAAATTAACATGAAGTTCCGGAAAACCATGCTGTGGTGGACAGGATTTGGAATGTTAATAAATGTTTAAACCATAATTATAATTTTATCCGGAATAAAATGTCAAAAGTAATCAATCATTTAACATGTTTAACAACGGCTCGTAAAAGAAATTCCAAAGATTTCGAAGTTTAAAAATTAATCCATGTTGGAACTCCCAAATCTTCTATAATACTAAATTTACGAATTAGCCGAATAGGCGGCAAAACGCGTGGTTCAAAATAAACGATGTATGATTCAGATTATAAAGGTTATTATCGGATTTGACAATCTGCATTTATAAATTTAAACTGCAGTTTTGTTTATGTGCAAATGGAATTTGCATGGACTTTTCCGATATGAATTCTCCCAACATATCCCTTAGAAGGTTCTCGAATGCATCATTTTAACATATTGATTTAAATAAACAATTATGCACATATTTTAAATGTATTTTTGTTTTAAATTACGGAGAAGAAGAAAACAAATTAAAAACATTCTCCTTCGAGTGGGATGTTTCCGCTTCATGTATTCAGGATTGTTTTTTCTATCATTATGCAATTTCTCCTAACTATAAACATTATGAACTTTGAAGATTATGAAGAAATAAGGAAAAGTTCAGAGGAATTCCTAACTTAGTTGGTTTTTGGATTGCTCGGATGTTTACTTTGCACAAAGTGATAAAACCATCCATTATCCATTTTTACATTATTTGTCGTGTGACCTGTCTAAATATATCTCTACCATACAATTTCCTGTAAGCCCTAGATAAAAATATTTGTAACAAATGGTCATCTTTATCATCTATAATACTAAATTTACGAATTAGCCGAATAGGCGGCAAAATGCGTGGTTTAAAATAAACGATGTATGGTTCAGATTATAAAGGTTATTATCGGATTTGACAATCTGCATTTATAAATTTAAACTGCAGTTTTATTTATGTGCAAATGGAATTTTTATGCACTTTCCGATATGAATTCTCCCAACATATCCTTTAGAAGGTTCTCGAATGCACCATTTTAACACATTGATTTAAATAAATAAGTATGCACATATTTTAAATTTCTTTCTGTTTGAAATTACGGAAAAAGAATAAAACAAATTAAAAACATTCTCCTTCGAGTGGGATGTTTCCGATTCATGGATAGTTTTTCTACAATACCCAATTTCTCCTAACTGTAAAGGTTATGAACTTTGAAGATTATGAAGAAGTAAGGTAAAGTTCAGAGGAATTCCTAACTGTTTTTTGGATTGCTCGGATGTTTACCTTGCACAAAGTGATAAAACCAACCATTAACTATTTTCACATTATTTGTTATTTGACCTGTCTAAATATATCTCTACCATACAATTCTCTGTAAGCCCTAGATAAAAATATTTTTAACAAATGGTCATCTTTATCATTAACGGCGAAATTTATCTCGGACATCTTTGATAAATATAAACGTGGACAGCACACGCAGTCACACACTAAAAATGCTTTTATCGTCTGATTATTGGATATATTTGTGAATTAAGCCTCACTTGCCCTGCCCATGATGGCAATGGAACAATTGGAACAATTATTTTCCAAAAATTTGCTCAACCAAACTCACGGCATCTTTTGAAAAATTCATCCGCCACTAAGGAAATGTTTACTTTCATATTTATTCTGAAGGAAAAAGGTAATGCACTGTGAAATGTGTATTAAATGAACTTTTCATCAAGTTCCAGTTCAGAATTAATTTTAACAATAAAAATATTGACAATTTATGTGGTTGTGTTTTCGTCATAGATTTTGACTTTGATGGAACCTTAAGGTCCATTTTGGTAATTCTACGTGGCATACAGCCTACTTCATCAGTGGATACATCTTCGGTAGTAACGAACAACAGTATGACAATTGGGTCACGTTGACCTACATTTGACGCTTCATTGACTTTGGTTAAAGTTTGCATTAACATCCATTTCTGGATATATTCATTATTTTGAGGCTTAGACATTTTACAATATAAGTTAATATAATACTACAGCATATATAGACATGAAACTATCAGTTGATACCACCTACTTGACAGGAAAGTTTATGGGAAGCCTGCCACAACATCCACATTGAGTTCCTGTTCCACGAATGCCATGGCCGCAAAAACTTTTTAAAGTCAATATGGCCACCACAAAATAAAATGCTTATTTTCCCGCGCTCGCGCGGGTTCAATGTCTAGTAGATTTTAAATATCCTTAATTAGGATAACAAAATCTATTAACTGTAAGAAGTAAAAGCCACCTAATATTTATTGTTTAGTTGGGGTTTTACGCCGTTTTCAGCACATTTGGCTATTTTCGCGGCGGCCAGTTTTTATTGGTGCAGGAAGCCGAAGTAGCCGGAGATCGAGAACCACTGACCTTCGGTGGGAAAATTGGCAATCCTGGTTAATTAAGATCGGAGTCGAACACACCCCGCCACAGGTGAGATTCGAACTCGCTACCTCAGTGATCATTAGTTGTCATGACGAACTACCTAGACCACTCCGCTACCGAGAGCCCTAGAGTGGTATCAATCAATGGTTATAAAAATGAATAATTGTACAGTTTGGTTTTTTTTCGTATTAAATTTACAAAATTTTCAGTATTTTGTCTATAAATCTTTTAAGTACCCATTAAAGTCGTTTATACAACTTATTCTAATTTGTTTTAAAGCAGAAATTTCATATAAAATCATTACTATAACGTATCGACCTAGACGTGTGAAATTCTCAGACAACACATTCATCCTATATATCAGTCAAATTCTGATTTGAATGAATTCTGATTTGAATGGTGACTATTGCAGTTGTTACGTGATGACGGCCCAAAGAAATCGAGCCCTTAATTTTAGTAGTATAGACATCCTTTCTTGAACTGTAGGGTTATCGTTCTTGAATTAAAATAAATTTTCATTTTGTATTGAAAAGTTTATTGATTTTTTTTTGCTCAAATTTTATTTGAATTTTAACGAAAATTTATAAAATGTATTGGTTGTTTAAATTTTTAAATTAATTAATGCTAGTTTGACATAATTTTTATATTTTCAAAAATTGAATGTAACGTTTTAATATCATTAAGAGTGTTTTCGTATAAACATTTGGATTTTTTTCTTCACTTCAAGCTGCATGAGCTGTTCTTTACAGCTGTAAATAGATGATAAAGAGATTAGTGCTCCTGCAGAGTAAAGCAAAATCTTGGTCTTTCACAATCATGACTATTGGAGCCGTTCTTAATAAGATGTTCCATATAGAAATTAGCAAATATATAACTCCTCTTGGATAATTTTATTGTTTATTTAATTTTACATTTTCAACTGTTGATACTTTAATTGCCTTGTAGAAACCTTAAGGTAGGAGGTACCTAATTGGGCTATATTTAAGATTTTTATAAAATTTAGCATGCACGCAGCGATGTTAAGGCAACTGTTTATTTATTTATTTTTTTATTTCATAATATTGGGTCTATTCCATTTAAGTAAGGAATACTCTTCATATGTATCATATGAGTGTTATCGTTAACCACTATGATAATGACAATGACAAGGGGTACTTAACTGGTAATTATTTCAGTCACGTGATTGCTCATTTGCATGCTACAGCGAATTACCAACAACGGACCGGGTGTACAAATATTTCGCAAAAGTGCAGGTGCGTAGGGGTGTCAGCTATTAACAAGAATATATACGATATATTCTATAGGACCGCGCCTTTCTGAAAAGTGCTGCTACTTTGTCTGTATTTGTCTATTGTTTATACAATTTGCCATGAAGTACTCCAAAGCGTCAAAAAAGCACGATTTTTCATCTTTAAATGCAGTTTTCTCAAAAACTAATACAAACCAGGAAAAGTGGCAGCACTTTTCTATTACCGCAGATATAGCAGATTTCACACATATTCATGTCTATAATGTCTGTTTAGCGTATGCACATGCACTTTTCGATTTTATTTTATTCAACAACTCTACTCTCATTTCGTTCCGGATTTAAAGCGCAACGAGGACGATGGATTTCTAAGAGCGGACCGATCACCCAAAAGATATCCGGAATTACTGTTTCCATCTTTGTAGTCGGCAACCAGTTATATAAACTTTAGAAGCGCAAATATTATGAACATATGTTTAATATTGTATTGTTACCATATTAAATAAATAAACATTAATACTCTATTTGGTTCGCTGGGAAAAATCAATTTACATTCGGTTTAGGTTTACTGAAACACAACACAAGAAAAGTAGGGGGATGCACAATGGGATCTGGATAAATAATAACGTTACATTCAGTATTTCACATATCATACCAGTATAGTAAATTTTTTCACAGGATTACAAAGCACCAGATTTCAGAATGATCAGATTTAATATTTTGGCTCCAGCAAAATGTATACAAAACCCCACATGTTTATGTATTTATACCAACCCAGTAGGACCATATGCCAAAATGTTACAAATAAATTTTTATTTTCATTTTCATATAAAATATTTGCATTCATTTGTTGAAATCTCCCTGAATTTGACAAGGAATTAAAATTTTAAAGTCCAGAGATTATTTTTTTACTTCAGACTGCCACATTTCACTGCATATAGCTTCTGAAACCAGAGTCTGGATGCAAAAGTTTATATGCTTTAAAATTGTGGACTACCAGTAATTTATCACTACGTGGGAGAAAAACTACTTTCTTTGCTTAGGAATAGAGATCTTCTACCATTAAATGTAGGACCCATATTATCTGTTCTGGGGTCAATGTGTACATAAGACAAGGGTTTTACAGGAGTACATGATCATTGCAAAGAGGCCAATTCATGCAAAATTGAATCTGCACCACTTACCATCAACATGACCTTTTATCATCCCCAATGCTCGGAGGTGTGTGTAACTCAATAATACTAGAAACAGGATGTGCAGCAATTTCCGGTCAAGATTTTACAAAACGTGGAGATTTCAGGTCAGGATTTTTTGACACTGGAGGATTTTGGGTCAGGATTTAAAAAATTTCTGCAGATCGAGGAGATTCAGGTTGACTTTAAATATGTCTCATCATTATAACTGACTTTTATTATTTTTGGATGTAATTTTAGCTTTCCAGGATATTTTCGGGTCACAAATTCGATATGTGTATAATCTCCGATAGGGGTTTCAAGTTCACCGACGAACTCCTCGGTAATAAAAAAGCCCCCCCCCCCCACAATGATACTTGCACAATTGTTGGTTATTGCTTTACTTGTCAACAGACTGCTTACTCTTCCGGAGCACCTGAGTCTACCCCCCTGTTTTTTGGTGGGGTCCATGTTGTTCATTGTAGTGCTTGTATTGTTTTGGTCTTGTCTTCGTTGTTCCCTGGAGTTTGTCAGTTGTTTCAATTTTCCCTTCCTTCGAATATCCCTTTGGTATTTCTTGACTTTACTTGAATGTTTTATCAAAGCTTCAAGCAGAGATATCAAGTTCACTTACTACAGAGCAAGAAATTTTATACAAATTCTTGCCACCTCATCTTTAAAAATAGAACTTGAAAAATTACTCAAGACACACGATTTTAATAAATCTATTATCAAATAATAAATCATCAAATTTGAGTGGCCATTTCAACACTTTTCTCATAGGATCTATGAATTTTTTACATTTTTTTGGTGTTTCTGTCTTGAATTGTGAACTGTTGATCTCTTCTGAGGACAATGAAAACACTAGATACATTTACAAGTAATCTTCCCAAATCAAATGTATGTTCAATCGAATAGAATGATGTCTTATTCATGCTTCACTGATATCTTTTAATTTCACCAAGTAGAAAACAATTCCTCACAATAAAGCAATATGTCCATACAAAATATAAGAAATACACATGTGCAGGATTTTAAAGATATTTTTTATAAAGAACATCAAAACATAAACAAAATAAAAATATAAATTAAATCTATTGATTTTTTGTATTCTGAATTAAAAACAACTATTTCAATGAGCATTTTTCAAACTAAATATAGTAACTTTCATTAAGTTAGCGTTATATAATTATCCAAAACTGATGAATCTTTCCGTAATTCAAATAAATCCATTGTTTTTTTTTCATGGTGTTTTGAACATTTCAGAAACTTCTTTTTAAATCAAAATTTCTCAGGATTACTCCAGAAATGTCATTATGTATTTCAATTTTCAATTCATTTGTCAAATTAAAATTCAATCTCTTGTTCAAACTGCTACTGCCGTACAATGTATAATACACTCCGTTTTCTTCAGGTCAACTTTGTCCAACTCCACAACTGACAATTTTACATTTAATATGTTCAATTTTCAACAGGCTCTTTGGCTGTAAACTATCACCATCCTATTAATAAAAACGGAAAATTTTATATTAAGTATACATCTACATACAATCCTTGTGACTGTACAAATTAGAATATACTTTTTTTTTTATCAGGAATTGACAAAGTAAAACATTTTTGTTCAAGTACAAGTAAGTTGTTGGGAAATATATAATTTAATTGTATATGAGCCGTAGAAACAGGTAGAAAAGTATAACATTTTTGGCAATTAAAAATAAATGTATATTTTCAAACAATTTACAGAATGATTGTTGGTTTCCCCTAACATGATCAGGTCTGTTTTTACCTTCCGGGTCAATTTTTTTCCAGGCAGAAATAAATAAACTGCTGCAACATGAGGGCGTGATACATCTGTCGTCCAGGAAATAAAATTTCACAAGTTAGACCCCTTTGATTTTGTTGCTTATTTTTTATGAATATCGGGTAGGTCCCATCCCACTCTGGAACAGAAAATTGTAACTTCACCAAAAAGTATAAAGACCTTTAGACTATCCCAACAAACAGCTGTTTAAAGTTTGAAGTAAATAGGACAATGCGTTCTTAAGATACAGCATGACATGTGAAAAATTCCCCCTTTTTTAATGAACAAAGTTCCATAACTCTGAAATGTGAACGAATAAAATTCCATAACCGTCCAAAGTGTGAAAAATTGACAGTTTTCGACGATTTTTCAACGAATAAAGATCCATGTCATATCGGAATTTATGAAAAGAAAAAAACAAAACAAAAGGGGGCTTACGTCAATAGATTTAATTAAGTCACCAAAGTTTCATGAAAATTGGTGAAAGCGTTTTCGAGTTGTTGTCCGAAGTGTGGACGACAGACAGAAACAACGGTATACCATAATACGTCCCGTCTTTTAAGACGGGCGTATAAAAATTAAATAAATTTCCTGTTTTGTTTTGTGGCAATTATTAATGTTGATTTAAATTGTCTGACTGTCTATTAGAAACTGTTATAATATCATGCAACTTTCTACCCCCATGTTTTTAAATAGCTTATTTTATGGAATCAGGAATAAAACAAACTTAAATAATAATATAAATTTTGCCTGGCCTAAAAGAATACTTTTTTATCCAGCAATGATAATTTTTTTTTATTAATTGGGAAAATTCATGAAAATGGCACATTTCTAGCCCCTTTTTACAAAGATAATAATACAGTGAAACATGACTTCATATAAAGCACTGTGAACAAAAATACAATACAGAGCCCCAGATAACGTGCCTATCAGCTTCATTTACGCATTGAAAAGTGGAAGATAAGCTTGAGAAATATTTTCAGGTCATCAAAGTTACGCTCAGTCTGAAACTATGCACAGGTCTACCAAGTCGGAAGTGTTATTGCTTCATACATATTTACCTGTAAGCTACATTATTGACATTTAGTTACAAAGAACTTTAATGTAAAATTTTATCAGTCACTCATCAGTTAAATGTAGGTCAAAGTGACCAAAATCAAGCAGTAGTGTAACAAAATACCAGAAATAATGTTACCTTGCATTTTGTCGTATCACATTTCTCAGGTTATAAACCTTTTCCTGTTCAGGGTTACACATGACAAAGCTTGAGTCTGTAAAATAAGAATACAAAGTACATGTTAAATAAATGGGTAATAAGTGTAAGATTGTGTTACAACAAACACATTTTCAAAACAATTCTTAATTTAGGTCAAATTACTTTTTTTTATTGTGCTTTCTACTGACATGATAGATGTGAGTTGTCTCCCACTTTCTTATAGGAGGCATCTTTCACATGATGCAAACAACAGTTTTGAATAAAATTGGAAGCAAATTGCCTAATTTGCTAATCATTGCACAGTGAGTTTTTATGATTTATTATCTTACTTTATACATAAACTTTATTTTAGCTGTATAAAAAGATCAGAAATGTGAATTTAAAACATATAATTTAATATTAACTAAGGGGAGATTACTCTATTGGAAACCAGCAAATTTACCTTGAAGCTATGTTTTAAAAACAGATTGATACAACCTTTCAAATACCTATAATAATACACCTTTAAATTCTGCACCTAAATCCGTTAGATTAGTCTAGAATCAACCAAAACATGTATTTGGGATTTTGTAAGAGGGGAGGGACTGCATTTTATCTCGTTTATGTCACAGTGGAAATTTAACACAAATAAATGTCACAAAGTGGAAAACCTTGAAAAAAAATCTTTTATTTGATATATATTGTTTTACTGGGGTTTAAGATACAACAAACTGGTCAGTTACCAACTTGCTTAACAGAGACCATCAATTCCTGACATCATTTAGGAAACTGAAAACTGTTGTTTGCACATTAAATGAACAAATAGTCATTTGTTTTCTTAGGAATATATATGTTCCATACACATTTATGATACATTATTCTCCAAAATTTGTGATTCATGACTGATGAAGGCTTTCTGCTATTCAATATTTCAGAAGAGGTTAATGAAATTTTTTCCTCATTATGTAAGGAAAGATAACTCATGCATACGGGAGACCACTCCAATATCTGCAAATAGGGAATATATGTATGAAATATATCAACAAGGTACTTTTTTATAAGTCGATGCTATATGACTCTTTGATTTTAGAACTGCGATGAATGTTTGTGTACAATGTATTCCTATTCAAATTTTCGCCTATTTTCAAAATATCAGATTGAACATATAGGCACATGGTTATTTTCATGCAGTTCCCAGTGAAGGATGTTTATAATAAACTTATATAAAAATACTACATGAAGGTTAAATTGTTGTGTTTTGTTCATCATAAATGATGGATGGATGAATTATTGTTTAATGTCCAGTGGCAACCAGGTGCATATCAGAACGAGAACATGTTAATATGATATGTATATGATCCCTGCTTTGTACTAGACCAACACGCTGAGCTGGATTTGTAACGTGCTAGCTTCACGCAGGAAGACATATCACCCCACTCGGACACATTATACTGACTACCAGTCCTTTGCTCTTACTCCTATAGGCTATATGCCACATGCATGGTGGAGAAGCAGCAAATACCAATTTTATTGTCTTTGGTTTGACCCGGCCGGGGATCGAACCCGCGACCATCCGCACTGGAGGCGAGCATGCTACCAGGAGATCACTGAGGCAGTTTTCATCATAAATAATATTTTTATTTCCTCATGTTGCCCTATGCAAGACCCTGTATTGTAGGTGTAAAGTTTTACAATACTTTTAAGCACAATTTAAGAACTAATTCAAGAATGGTATAATGATTGTTGTCAGAATTTTAGTAAAGTAAAAGTTTTTGTGATCATCATTCTTTATGTTTTTAAGGCAAGGTGGGAGAACAAAGTAACAAAGTCATATTACTTAATTTATACTCTTGGTTGGTTTTTGCATTAATTGGCCCTTAGATATGGATTCAAGGATGGATGTAGTGTTCCAAGTATCAATTCCACTTTATTTTACTACTCATATTGAAACACTTTTTTACAAGCATAAATGTAACTGCCTTGTCCTTTTTAATCTTTTTTTTTTGCCATATAAAATCAGCTTGTAATTAAAATATAATATGTACCCTATCATCTTGTATATTTAAAATTTTCATCATATTTGTATATAACTATGGACTATTTATGTCTGAAATAAATGATTATTATTATTATTATTATTATAACAATAAAAAAAAACTCATTTTTCTGTCAAAAAATAAGAAAACTAGAAAATGTGTCAATAAGACACGTCCCACCCTAAAAACAATATAGGTTTTGTAATATTGCCCTAAATAGGAAATATCCAGTTATAAAAGTGAAAAATGAAGTTTATAATGGAGCAAATATATGGTACAGAACTGTGTTGTACTTTAAAAGACCAAAATTGTTTTGTTTAAGTATCATTGACAGCATGATTTCTAAGATATGGAGCTATGGCAGTATCAATTTGATTTTTTTTATTATATATTCGAATGAGCAGATTTAAAAAAAAAAAATTCAAATGTAAAAAATATGAGGAAATGGACCTAAACATAAACCTAAAAAAACAAAAACAAATCCCTCATTCCTTACCCTGTGGCCGATTGTCAGATCAGAACAGGGCAAAATGCTTATATATATTATGGCTTTCAAAGTAAACTACAATCACTTGGTTACAATAAAAATATGTTTTATTAACAACTAAAAACTTAGCCAAAGTTTGGGCTTTTTTTTGGGGGGGGGGGGGGGAGGGGGTGGTCAATGTTATGTTTAAACAAAACAAATATTTTTATGACTTATCATGTTCTGATATTGGATTTTATCACTTATCATGTTCTGATATTGGATTTTGTACTATTCTCACACAAATATTCTTTTTTAAATACGGTTCATGAAAAATGAAAAACAGACAGTCAGTGAACAGGTGATACACCACTTAGTGTTGTGGACAAATGCATGTGGGTCATGTTATGAATGTTGTCATGTTGCTGATATACGTTACCTTAATATTTAAGATCAGCATAATCAGTGTTTGATCAATTACAATGCCTGCATCATTGCTGTTCCTTCTCACCGGCTAAAACCACGTGAAATGTCCACTCTTCAAGCTTCTCAAAGATTAAGATTTCCATATAAGGAAATTAGACCCCGCCTTCATACGATGATGGACGGCTCAAGTTTTACCACACCAAAGCCTTTTCCTCCAAATATAGACACGCATTGCGACGTACAACCTAAGGATATACGTTGTTATATCATTCGCATCAATCTCAAATATCCTTAGGTTGTACGTTGTTATATCATTCGCATCAATCTCAACGAAAAATAACCGAAATTTTAACGTAAATATCTTTTCTGACGGAAACAACGCCGGCATTAACGTCCATGACGTAGCACGCAATGGTCATGAATATTCATGTTATTAGCAGGAGTTATCTCCCCCTGATCAAAAATAGAAAATGTTGCCTTAACATAGCTGCGCAACTAGAGTACGTTGAACTGCATCTAAATATATAAAAAAATAATATATGTCCCTTTAATAATTTCCGAAATATGGTGTTTCAAGTTTTGGCAAACAGATGTGTAAATACATAGAATGCACGTAGATGTCGCTGCAAACAGACTTTAAATTATGATTTCTCAGAATCCAGTCCCTAGAATTTTTTTGAAAAATGCTATATTATTGATATTGAAATTCCCTCTTTATTGATATAAAATTTAATAGGGGTCACCGGTTTCGTTTTTAAGTATACTAGATTTATTACTACATGAAGAGTGAAAATAAGCGCCAAAAAGCGAAAATACAAGCGTAACGTCGTCGCAATAAAAATGTAGATTTTTATTATTTTTACAGACAGGGCGTAAAGTTGAACGATTTCCACAACAAAAACGAAGCTGGTGACCCTATGTTTATTTAAACATCATTGAAACGAAAAAGTTGACAGCAATAACAAATTGTTTTTATAGAAAATTCTAGGTATAAGTGTTTGAGAAATGACGATTTAAATTCAAATTAGTAATTCTCTACTAAATATTAAAAGGAACTATGTCTAAAGGTGTGGTTTATTTACTGCAAAATTTCTATATTTAAGTTTAAATACACGAATAGGCAGTGTTCTGTGGTATCTGCTATTCCGAACGAAGCTGACTACGCACAGAATACAAAAGAGAACGTTGCTGTTTTGAAACAACTTATAAAAACGCATAGAACCGCCGATCAGTTGCCGTCATTTAGCTTCGGGACGGAATATTTGCAAAAGTATTTGAAACATTTGGAACTGAAAAAGGTGAATCTTTCAAAATGCAGTTATTCAAACTTGTCTTCGAATTCATCGCCAAATAGAAATTAATTTATATTTCAGTTGTAATTGATTCCATACAGAATTTAATATTTCACATGATAATTAAAAAAGTTACAGATGAACAAAAAAAAAACTGTAAAATTTAATTCAGAAAATAATGCGACATTTTTATTCGACAGAATGACCACTGTAACTATTACAGTGGTCATTCTGTCCAATAAAAATGTCGCATTATTTTTAAAACCTTCACAAAAGTACAGCCTAATAATTTCTGAATATACAGAAGAAACTCTTAATTTTTATTCTATATTTTCTTTAAGATTAGTGTTTTTAAATTAAAGTTGAATTGCACAAGATTAGAAATCTTATGCTTGTAAAAATCCATTCTATAAATTGACACTTAGTCATAGTCAAAATATCAAAGCGTCAAAAAGTACCCAAAGGGTCAAGTGAGCTATTCTCGTCACTTGGTGTACGTCGTCCGTCGTCGTCCGTTAACTTTTACAAAAATCTTCTCCTCTGAAACTACTGGGCCAAATGGAACCAAACTTGGCCACAAGCATCATTAGGGTATCTGGTTAAAAATGTGTCCGATGACCCCCGCCTGCCAACCAACATGACCGACATGGCTAAAAATAGAACATAGGGGTAAACTGCAGTTTTCGTCTTATATCTCAAAAACTCAAGCATTTATAGCAAAACTGACTGGAGTAAAAATGTTCATCATGTTAAGATCTACCTGCAATGAAATTTTCAGACGAATCTATCAACCCTTGTTTGGGTAATTGCCCCTGAATTGTTAATTTTAAGGAAATTTTACAGTTTTACGTTATTATCTTGAATAATATTATAGATAAAGACAAACTGTAAACAGCAGAAATGTTCAACAAAGTAAGATCTACAAATAAGTCAACATGACCAAAATCATTGATTGACCCCTTATAGGCGTTTTTGCCCTTTAAAGACAGCATCCGGTGTAAACTTTCCTTTAAAAATCTTCTCCTCTGTAACCACTGGGCCAAGTGGGACCAAACTTTGGTAAAATGGTCCTTTGGTGGCCTCCTTCAAAAATTTTGTCCGACATTCCCGACTTCCAACTGACATGGTTGATGTTACTAAAAATAGAAAAAGGGGAATGAATTTAAAAAATCTTCTTCTATGAAACTGCAAGGCCAATTGTAACCAAACTTGGCAGTATTGGTCCTTAGAAGGTTCTCTTTTAGGATTTTGTCCGATGACCGGGACTGTTTACCAAGATGGCCGCCACAGCCGAACATAGGACCCTATGGGAAAAGTCATTGAAAAAATTTCGTCTGAAACAACTTGACCAATTGGAACCAGACTTGACAGCAATGGTCCTTGGATGGTCCTCTTTCAGAATTGTGTCCGATCACCTGGATTGTCAACCAAGACGCCCAACACAGCCGAACTTAGTTTCATATAGGACTATTGGAAAATTTATTTAAAAATTTCTTGTCTGAAACCATTTAGCCAGTTGGAACAAGACTTAGCAGTAATGGTCCTTAGATGATTCTCTTTTAGAAATGTGTCCATTGACTTGGACTGTCAACCAAGATGGCTGCCACAGCCGAACTTAGTTTAACATAGAACCCTATAGATTGATTGATTGATTGAATATTGTTTTACGCCGAGCTGGCGATATTTCAGCCAATATCACGGCGAAGAACCCTATAGAAAAAAACAGCCAAACTGACAGCAACACTTAAATTTTTAGTCTTGCTCAATGTGAAAAGTTAAATGCAGGTGAGCGATACAGGCTCTTGAGAGCCTCTAGTTCTTCTTACCAAAGGATTCAGAATTACCGTAATTAGACTATCCCAGGATTTTGTTAGTTTTTGGTCAAAATCTTTACATAGTTAATTAGCATCTCATTTCCTTGTTTGAACAGAAATTGGTCATTTTACGTTTGGCCATGTAAATTTCCCGCCAAAATTGTAATTTAATTGGGACAAAACAAGGACGGCGACCCTCATTTTTTATTTCACATTTCAATGAATCTCAACAGTAGCTACATTTTTGCAAATTATTTTTCCAATATAAATATGGTCGATTTAGTATTGTAATTATACGTGTTTGATAAAGTTTTCCTTTGTTTAATAGAAGCCTGATTAGCTAGCAATATAACGTTACATAAGGTTTGAGCTGTAGTCGAAATTTTCTTCGCATTAGTAAATTGCTGTTGCCACATCATAAATTTAAAAAATATAACATTACTTTCACTTAAAATGCGATATTAAAGTAGCAGGCGTATACTTTTTTTTTCTGCATGCGTATTTTATACCGGGAAGCGTATACAGGCGTATTTAAGTAGGACCCATCTAAAGTCAAATACATGCCAACTTTTAATTGGCCAATCAAAAATGACGTGGCGGAAGCGAGAACAGATCAACATGGCGGACGCCGGTGCGAAAACAGACATAAGATCCACCATGTGGAATCCCAGTGGTTTGCAAAGCTTACTGACATTTGTAATATTGACCCTAGCATGGCTTGTGGGATTTAGCTCACGTCTTTTTGCTGTCATTCGATTTGAAAGTATAATTCACGAATTTGATCCATGGTAAGTCCTGATCTGGTCTGTGACTGTACAGTGCCAGTGCCAGTGGCAGTTGTACTGTAGTAAAACTAAAATTATATCTCAGTGCAGGCATCCATCAGGTTTGGGGCAACCCTCAATTCAGGCAATTGGCTTCCTGTACTCCAGTTGGGGTATTTGGACGACAACATGCACTTATTCATAATGGTTTACCCGCACACAGAAGTTATCAGTAAAATAGTACGATGCAGGACGCGACGTCCATAGACAATATTGTCACGTCATCCAAAGGATGTATCGTCCATACCTTGAAAAGATGTATCGGCCATAGGACAACATCGTCCATACTTTGTGAAGACGCGTCGTCCATGGTTTTTTTTTTGAAATTCATTCTATTTATAAAGTATCGTGATATACATTTGTATATGGTGGTGGCATGGGTTTTCGATCACCTAAAGTATATCTTTCATACTGATCTTTCATATACATCAATAAAATGTTTATTTAATCTAGTCATTTACTTCAAAACTCCAAAAAGAAATTTACAATTCAGGGGTCACGCTGGCATTCAAAAACTTGTCGACAAAAAAATCGCCAAAGCATTTTTGTTGCGAGTTTCAAAATTTGTTTGCCAAGTCACGCTCCTCCTTTTGGAAACATTCTGCCATATGGGATTGTTCTTTCCTTCATTACTATTTGAAATAACATGGCCTGAAAAGAATTTTGATGAAATGTTGTGATGACAGTTAACTTTCATCTGAAATGACCTTTATTTTGATGTCAAGCCCAATAAAACGATTGCTTGTTGATGTTAAACTGGAAGTAACATCAAAATCTTTGCAGATTGGAAATTTTATGGTATAATGCTTTTAAACACCTTTTAAAGGTGTTAAAAAAAGGGCATATTTAATTTCATGACTACTAAAATTACCTAATTAAAATTTGGATAATATAAATACTATCTTAGTGTATAAATTGAATTGTCCTCAGAGTGGTCAATCAATTGAGCAGTGAAGTGTAAACGATCTCAGCATGTGCAAGTTACTTCAACACTTTTTACCTCACCTGACCCAATTCTCATCACTTGTCGTCCGTCGTCCGTTGTCGTCAACATTACAAAAATCTTCTCCTCTGAAACTATTGGGCCAAATATAGCCAAACTTGGCAACAAGCATCATTAGGGTATCTTGTTTAAAAAATGTGTCCGATGACCCCCTTGCCAACCAACATGGCCAACATGGCTAAAAATAGAACATAGGGGTTAACTGCAGTTTTTGTCTTATATCTCAAAAACTAAAGCATTTAGAGCAAAACTGACAAGGTAAAAATGTTCATCAGGTCAAGATCTACCTGCCATGAAATTTTCAGATAAATCAGTCAACCCTTTGTTGGGTTATTGCCCTTGAATTGTTAATTTTCAGGAAATTTTGCAGTTTTAGGTTATTAACTTGAATATTACTTTAGATAAAGACAAACTGTAAACAGCAAAAATGTTCAGCATTACCATGTAAACATCAAAGGAATGCTAATCCAGTTCCATCATCAGGTGGAGTATTCCTTCTTTGGCTGTTTCGGTGCTACAATGTATTCCCAAAACAGCCTCCAGAGGTGCGCCGGAACTGAATGGCCTACATGGCTCCTGATGTCGTAGCTGGAGTAATTGCTGTTATTCTGAATAGTAAATACTGTTCTGTATCCAAGTCCCATTATTTACACTTCACTTCAAATGTTCATAGTCATTAATACATTAAGATTCACTTTTCCACACTGCATCCCTTTTCCTCCATATCCACTGTGATGCCACCTCTGCTTCTCTGCATACTTCTTTAATAAGCTTCTTCCTCTCTGCTCCAACCTCTCCAAAGAGCCTGCCATACTGACTGTCCTGCAAAGACCCTGCATCCGACTGATCGCCAGATACCATGTCCACCATCCCTGTTGCTGGCAATCCTCTACTAGTTGCTGGTATTTTGCTATCTTCCTTTTATTAGCCTCTTCTATCCTGTCTTCCCAAGGGACTGTTAGTTCCAACAAACCTGCCTGCCTGGTTCCCTGAGACCAGAGCACAATATCTGGTCTTAGCGATATTGCTGCTATTTCTGCTGGGAAACTAATGCGCTGCTGAATGTCTGCGGTCATCTGCCAGTCTGTTGCTGCATCAAGTATCCCGAAGCCTTCTGTATGGTTGTCTTTCTTCTTTCTGGCCTTCACAAAATTAACAAATGTGATGTTCTTCTTAGGGATGATTCTACCATTTCTGTAGGGCCGCTTGGCGGCCCAAAAAATTGCTGGCGGCCCTAAAAAAATTGTGGCAAAATTATAATTCCCCTAAAAAAATTATCGGTATTTCCAGAAATTCTTACCGGTCCGAAATTGACTTGTAATTAGAAGTGCAAATTATTGATTTCTTGAGCGCTTTAATACGTGTTATGAGGTTTCCATTTGATACGCTGCCGTTTAACGAGTTTTATCTGTTTTGGCTGAAATTAATAACGCAGATTTTGAACAGTAAAAAAACGGTAAGGACTTTATTGAATCCCAACAGGAAAATTTTAACTTGTAAATACTTCTTGTCTATGTATTGTAGAAGCGTAAATGGATCGTGCATTAATGCACACTGACAGTGTTCTGCAGAATTTGCCGTTCTGATTATTAATTTCATAGTAGTTAGCTGACATTCACAATTATGACAGACTTTAGCAGTTTAAAGAATTTTTTATCCTAAATATTTTGAAAACGTTAGTCATTAATAGTTAGCTGACAAAACTATACATTTTAGGCCTAAAAAAATATAGTTGTGTTTAGGGTAACCCGACCCTACCTACATGTAATTGTTAGTGCCTACCCTAAATTTTTTTTATAACCTTTCTTCAACAAGCACTGTTAAAGTTAAGGTGACCTCAGTATACAACCTAACTAAAAAAATTAATGTAAAAAAAAAAAATTCCCTACTAGTGTTTTCCCCAGGAATTAGGTAAGGCATGGTAAAATGTCAGTCTGGGGGCACTTTTATGCGGAAACTTTTGTTTCAGGGGCACATTCATAGTTAACTTAGTCATCCATATTGGCATCCATATCGCATGTTATCTGTCATTTTTAAACACGTTTGTATATGTCTAATGAATTTGTTTGTTTGTAGGTTTTCCATGTGAAACAAATATTCTGTATTACTTGCAACAGGATCAATTTCCCTTCCTGCATTTTTTTAAGAATATATAGTCCTGTATAAAAGAAAGGGGTTTAGTCAATCCCAATGCATGCATGACTAATTGTATTAATTGTTTCTAATATATTTCTAATTAGTTCTTTAAGCCTTGCAAGCATTAATTTGCAATTCCCAATTATTAGAATTAATTTATAGGATAATGTTCTGTAAAAATGTTAGAAAAATTAAATCTAATCTTAAAAATATTCCTTGCAGATTCACAAATAAAATATTTCACATTTTTAGCTTTGTTTTTTATTACCAACTTGGATAAACATAGGGCATTTAACACCATTTTCATTCATCCTGGTCAGGAAAAATAGTGTGTAAGAGGATTTTATTGTATGTGTTTGTTAATTACACAAAAGACATCTTTTTGTGAAAAATTTAGCAGCATGATAATTGATGGATAGACAAGGATGAATATTTATAAATTTCATGATTAACATGACTATATATATAATACGCAGCAATAACTGGGACTACATGACAATCTTAAAAAAATGCAGTAAAAGTTATAATTGTTTGTTCATTTCAATTTTGTTCTTATCAAAGTTTATTATTTAATGGAATAAGCGGTGGGTTTCCCCCGGCTGCTTTTTCAAGTATTCTATGTAGGTCTCAAAAGTATCACTATCCATTAAGTTTATTCTTTGAACGTGTGCAATTATAGTTATTTATGATCTTTATTTCAAAAACTATACAACTTGCTGTCGTTGTTTTCTCGATTTCGCAAAATTCAAACTAAACCATTCCGTTAACAAAACGAGTATTAATAATCAAGTCTACAATTTCTTTCGTTTATATAATATTTAGACCTGTCGGCTATTAAAATGCTCACAATAAAATTTAACGGTATTCAAAATCAGCAGACTTTATCATCGAAGGATATTGTGCGAATAATTAAGTTGACAACCCTCAAAATATAATAATGGAATTGTCTTAGCTACAAATCGTCACGCATCAACTACATTCACTGATGATGTGAAATTCGACTAAATAGGACATGAAATACAAGAAATAAATACTATTATATCTAAAATTCATACAAAAGAATTCAATGTTTTGTTTAGAGTCACCGGATGCAGAATTCTGCAAAACCTCGATCGTTCACGTTTTTGCAAGAATGTCGTTCGTATCGAAAATGAATGAACAACAGTAAAAGATGGGAGGAATAATATGCAATAAAACGTAACAGTTAAACTTAATGGCCACTGCTCTTTGTTTTCCAACAAGAAAATGATGATTCTCCCCCATCATTAATTAGCGACAGACCGTTCTTTGTCGGTCCCTTTCAATTTTCGATCATGGAAATTATGTTTTTATTACGTCTAAAATTCACAATTTATGAAGGCAGGACCAGCATGGCGCCGATTGAGGGCAGCATGGCGCTAATGAGGGCACGGCATGGCGCTGCGCATCGCCAAAACGTATTAGGGAAACCTCTACCTACCTACCCTACCTAACTTTTTTCAGTGTGTTACCCTAAACACATGTATTTTTTTATTTGGCCTTAACAGGAATACAAAAAGAGGAACATTTTTCAAAATATCATTCAAATCTAATAGTGCTATGATTGTTGTTTATCGTCTTGCTGTTGTCGGTCACAATTTTTCCCAATTTTCTGGAAAATTCCCAATTTGATAGTTTGGGGACCCATTTTAAAACATGCGGAATCATCCCTGTTCTTAATGTTTCTCTTCTTCCTCCTGATGGTATCCAACTTTGCTGCTATTGTTCTCAATACACTGTCATGTCTCCATGTATATCTACCTTCTTTCAATGCTACTGGACATGTCGACAACACATGCTGTAGAGATGCTGATTTGTCTTTGCATAGGGTGCATGTTGGGTCCTCTATCAAACCCCAGGTATAGAGGTTTGATGGGCTTGGTAGAACATCATACATTGATCTTAGTAGAAAACTCAAGAGGTATCCTTCCATACTCCATATCTAACTCCAGGTGTCTTCGTTACTTTAAACTCTTCTGTCGATGCCTTTATTGGTAATTGTAACTTAGTCCTTGTGCTGTACAAACCAATGCTACTAAAACTCCTTATTACCATCTTCTGAGGCATGCACTGATCTTTCTCTCTAAATCCTCCACTTTGGACAAGGTGAACTCCTATACTAGTAACAGCCACACAGTTTCTTAGGTAAAACCCCATGCTGGTATATCCAGGCCGTGAATTTTCCTGGAAGGCCACTTCTGTCTATCTTCGCCAGCCATTCTACCAATTGTTCTTGTACTGTCACATTTCCCAAGCTTGTCAAAGTACTCTCACAGCATTGTTCTGATAGTTGGTGGAACATGGTACCTCTCCAATGTCAGATCTACAACAATTTAGTTTGTGAGGTATTAGCAAGATCTAGCCAAAACACTGCTAAGTCACTTTTCTTCTCCTTTGCTTCCCTTAAAATCTGTTATAACATTGGTGTGTTCAATGCATCCGGATACTTCTGGCATGCCTCCTTTTTGGATTGCGGTGTCTATACATTCATTGTTCAACAGATACTTTGTCGTTCTCTTTGCTAAAACTGCCAGTAATATCTTGCCCTCGATGTTCAATAGGGAAATGGTCGAAAGTGTTCTACTTTCATTGAGTACTATTCCTTCTGTATAAAACATCCCTCTGCTTTGTACCATGACTCTGTCATCTTTCTCATTCTCCAAATAATTCTGAGTAGCTTCCACAACCTTCTGATCAGTTTGGGACAGGTTTTGTATACACGGTACGAAATACCATTTGGTCCTGGTGCTGATGCTGCTCTTGCCTTCCTCGCCACGTCCTGCACTTCTCGGAACTTCAGGTCTGACTCATTAAATTGTGCTCCTCTGGTGTTAACAAATTTCTCACATTCTCCCAGATCTTTTTCTCATCTATTGCTGTGTCTTACTGAGATGTTCTTCCACTTCTTCCTTTGAGTTTTCCAATTTACCAGATTCTCTTGCTCCAAATACATGAAATAATCTCTTCATATACTGAAACGGGTTTGCTGTGAATGTTGCTATCTCCTTTGCCCTCTTCTCTCTATCTTTTCTGTGAGTTTCTGCTCTTGTAAGTATTCTCAGTTTATCCCTAGTTTCCTTCCTTAACTGCTGCAGAGGTAACCTTTCCTCCTCATTGGGAGCTCTATACCTCTTCTTCAACCTTCTGAAGTCTCCTCTCAGTTCTTTGATCTTCTTCTGTCTACGATTACTATGACCTTGTGTTCTTGGTTGTTTACCTGAGGTTATCAATCCAAATCTGTCCTTCCCTATGCTATGATTAATGGACGTCATTCCTGTTATCTTTCTATCTACACTTCCTGCTAATGTTGCCTCTAAGACGTTTTCCATATTTTGTCGAAAGCTTTGAACCAGGGTTTTAGCTAGGATTTTGAGACCATTAGTCACTTTTGTGGAAAGTTTCCAAACTGCTTTGTCTGCATTTCTTGGCCATTTCCTTTCGTGACTCATTTTCTCTCTATGGACCATTGGTTCTATCTTATCTATTCCTCTGCCTCGTTAAGTTGTTTTATCTGGGACAAGATGCGCAATTGTTTCCCTGTTACAGAAGTCATGAAATAATAGGCTTCCATTAAGTCTGTACGTGTCGTTGAAACATGGGAGATGGCTCAAAACGATCGCCATACACTGGCACATATCCAGTTAAAATTTCTGGATGTGAAGTCAGTCTACTTTTTTTGTAATTTGGCAAATCCTGAGCCATGTTAAAAAATGTACCTCTTTCATGCTCTCCATAGAATAAAAATTTTCTTGGTTTTATTTAATTTAATCCTTAAAATATTTCTATGTCAAATGCCTCAGGTAAATACACTTTTAAAAGAACACCTAGTTATTCAGTTATCATGGTTGGTTTTGTTACAGTAGGTCCATTTATCATGGTGCAATTATAATTTTTTAGCTCACCTGACCCGAAGGGTCAAGTGAGCTTTTCTCATCACTTGACGTCCGTCGTCCGTCGTCGTCCGTTAACTTTTACAAAAATCTTCTCCTCTGAAACTACTGGGCCAAATTGAACCAAACTTGGCCACAAGCATCATTAGGGTATCTAGTTTAAAAAATGTGTCCGATGACCCCGCCTGCCAACCAACATGGCCGACATGGCTAAAAATAGAACATAGGGGTAAACTGCAGTTTTTGTCTTATATCTCAAAAACTAAAGCAATTAGGGCAAAACTGACATGGGGTAAAAATGTTCATCAGGTCAAGATCTACCTGTCATGAAATTTTCAGACGAATCTGTCAACCCTTTGTTGGGTTATTGCCCCTGAATTGTTAATTTTTAGGAAATTTTGCAGTTTTAGGTTATTATCTTGAATATTATTATAGATAAAGACAAATTGTAAACAGCAAAAATGTTCAACAAAGTAAGATCTACAAATAAGTCAACATGACCAAAATCATTGATTGACCCCTTATAGGAGTTTTTGCCCTTTAAAGACGGCATCCAGCATAAACTTTCCTTTAAAGATCTTTTCCTCTCAAACCACTGGGCCAATTGAGACCAAACTTTGGTGGAATGGTCCTTGGGTGGCCCCATTCCAAAATTATGTCTGGCATCCCCGACTTCCAAACTCTGAGATGGCTGCTGTTACTAAAAATAGAAAAAAAAGGGGGGTGACTTTCAAAAATCTTCTTATATGAAACTACAAGTCCAGTTGGAACCAAAGTTGGCAGTAATAGTTCTTTCGAGGTTCTCTTTCAGAAAAATGTCCAATGACCCATACTGTTAACCAAGATGGCCGCCACAGCCAAACTTACTTTGACATAGGGCCCTATGGGAAAATTCATTGAAAATCTTCTTGTCTTAAACCACTTGACCAATTGGAATCAGACTTGGCAGCAATGGTCCTTAGGAGGTGTTTTTTCAGAAATGTGTCCGATTTCGTGGACTGTGAACCAAGATGGCCGCCACAGCAGAACTTAGTTTAACATAGGACCCTATGGGAAATTCAATAAAAAATCTTCTCGTCTGAAACCACTAAGCCAATAAGAATTAAACTTGGAAGCAATGGTCCTTAGAGGGTCCTCTTTCAGAATTTTGTGCGATGACCCAGACTGTCAACCAAGATGGCCGCCACACCCGAACTTAGTTTAACATAGGGCCCTATGGAAAAATTCATTGAAAAATCTTGTCTGAAACCACTTGACATATTGGAGCCAGACTTGGCAGCATTGGTCCTTAGGAGGTCCTCTTTCAGAAATGTGTCCGATTTTGTGGACTGAACCAAGATGGCTGCCACAGCAGAACTTAAGTTAACATAGGACCCTATCGGAAATTTACTCAAAAATCTTCTCATCTGAAACCACTAAGCCAATTAGAATTAAGACTTGGTAGCAATGGTCCTTAGATGGTCCTCTTTCATAATTTTGTGCGATGACCCGGACTGTCAACCAAGATGGCTGCCACAACTGAACTTAGTTTAACACAGGGCCCTATAGGAAAATTAATTGAAAAATCTTCTTGTCTGAAACAACTTGACATATTGGAGCAGGACTTGGTGGCATTGGTCCTTAGGATGTCCTTTTTCAGAAATATGTTTGATTTCGTGGACTGTGAACCAAGATGGCTGCCACAGCAGAACTTAGTTTAGCATAGGACCCTATGGGAAATTCACTCAAAAATTTCTCGTCTGAAACCACTAAGCCAGTTAGAATTAGACATGGCAGCAATGGTCCTTAGATGGTCCTCTTTCAGAATTTTGTGCGATGACCCAGACTGTCAACCAAGATGGCCACCACACCCAAACTTAGTTTAACATAGGGCCCTATGGAAAAATTCATTGAAAAATCTTCTTGTCTGAAACCACTTGACATTGGAGCCAGACTTGGCAGCATTGGTCCTTAGGAGGTCCTCTTTCAGAAATATGTCCGATCACCCGGATTGTCAACCAAGATGGCTGCCACACCGAACTTTGTTAAATATTGGACCCTATAGGAAAATTCATTTAAAAATCTTCTTGTCTGAAACCGCTTAGCCAGTTGGAAAAAGATTTAGCAGAAATGCTCCTTAGATGGTTCTCTTTTATAAATGTATCCGTTGACCTGGACTAAACCAAGATGACTGCCACAGCTGAAATTAGTTTAACATAGAATCCTATAGAAAAACAAGCCAAATTGACTGCAACACTTAAATTTTTAGGTCTGCTCAAGGTGAAAAGTTAAATCCAGGTGAGCGATACAGGCTCTTGAGAGCCTCTAGTTTATGGACTTCTATCGTATCCCTCAGGTCAAAGTTCATTGCAGGATCAGTTCCATGTGTTCATTCTGCCCCTGGATCACAAGGAGGCTATCATCTCTGTGGTTAGCTTCCTGGATGGTCTCCTCCTCAGTCTGACCATATATATCTCTCTGTGCATTGATTGCCAGAATTGGGTGGCACAACTCTACATGTAGACTTTCCCACAAAAGCATATACTGTACATCCATTGTTCTGGGTCGTTTTCCTTGTCGGTTCTATAGTCGTAACCTGATCCTGTCCTATAGGTTTTTCATCCTCCCCAGCTCAGCCCCGAGGGTTCAGGATTCTATATTTTAGCTGTACAAGTCAATATTAAAGCGAAAAATACATTAAATAGCTAAAATAATCATTGATGCTACATCTAACCAAAAATAGCAGGTGGGCTCGAGCCTCTAGTTTTTCAGATGCAACAGCATAACGTGAAATTTGCCCAAATATTGTACCTATTTGGCTTCAATATCTGTTTCATAGAGTCTATGGCCATATTGCCCTTCTTAAGGCTACCATTTTGCTTGGCCATTTCATTGACTGACAACACATCAGCAGTGCTTGTGGTCAAAATGTTGGAAAACCGGTTAAAGATATATATACAATGAACATTGTCAGAAAATATAAAGTTTATTTGTACAAGCCTTAGAAACTGGTAGAAATGCTAGGTTTACCGAACATTTCTCGATCGTTTTGCAGCGAGTACAAATAAACTATATTTTGTGATAATGTACATGTACATATATTGTTTTTATCCTGCAACACTTAATTGTTATCTGTTTGAGCAAAAAGGCATGAAAGTGGAACAATTATAGCTGATTTGAGGAAGGGCCATTTTTTGGGCGTAATGTAGGGAAACACAAAGTCATAAAAACTGTGAACCAGAATGCAATGCGATATATTGTTGAAAGTGAGGACAAAGGTACCAGGAGACTATATTGGGCTACTGACCCAATATTGAAAACAATATTGGGCAGGCTGTATTGGTCAACTAAATGTGTACCGGTAGTTGCAGGATAAAATTATGAATTACTAGGCACAACCATCAAAAACCAAAAAATTAAAATAAACAGAAATCCAAACTCAACTAAGTGTTACCTCTGCATCAAAAGGAAGAGCCTTCGAAATTTGAAATTTTTGTCTAATTTTGAACAGAAAATTTTACAGGCATTTAATCATGCCAGGATAAAATTCTGGCTACTGGGCTGATAATGCACTCAGTCCACCAGCAGTGCCATAGATCCAGTGGTAGTAATAAATAGTATCACAAAATACCGAAGTAAATTGATGCACTGTATGGCCATTTCGTTGACTGACAACTCACCAGCAGTGCTCGAGATCAAAATGTTGGAAAACCGGTAAAGATATAATGATGAATTAATAAGAAATTGTCTATTGATCCTGATCACCAACTAATTAGCTTTTCATTTACTTCTTTTATGCTCATTGATTGGCACATTGAATCCAGGTTAGCTATACAAGTTTCTGGGAGCCATTAGTCTTATTGCAGGATCCATGTTTAAAAAAATTGGAGTCTGCATGTACAATGTAGTTTAAATGAATGCATAAATTTCAAACCTCTAAATTAACATGTAGAATATTATTTGATAATTAATAATTTGATCTGTTCTTTCCAGGTTTAATTACAGATCTACCCATTACATGGTGGAAAATGGATTCTATAATTTCCTGAATTGGTTTGATGACAGAGCTTGGTATCCTTTGGGCAGAATAGTAGGAGGAACTGTAAGTTTTCGTGATACAAAACAAGTACCATATCAAAGAAGGCAGACAAACAAATGGTTGCCACTCTTAGTATATATGTCTTTTAAATTATAGAATTCATTTTTAAACTGAAGAAAATTTATGAAATTTTTATGCCCCACCACAAATGCGGCTGGGGCATATAGATTTACCCTTGTCCGTCTGTATGTCCCGACTTGGCAAAGTTTTGCACTTAGCTCCATTTCTCAGAAACCTATAGTAATATATCAATTACATTTCACGACTAAAGTCCTCTTGTATAGCACAACACAGTTTCGCAACACTTGGGTCGCTATGACCTACATTTCATGCTTCAGTGACTTTGGTTAAGTTTTGTGTTTAGATTCATTTCTCAGAAACCTCAGAAACCTATAGTAATATATCAATGAGATCCTTTTTGACAATGTTTTTCATTGCAAACACCTTTTCCTACATGCATTTTAATTCACTACCATATTTCTTACATTTGAAAAAAAAATTTTTTTTAATCTGCTCATTAGAACATATAATAAAGAAATCAAATTCATACTGCCATAGCTCCATATCTTAGAAATCCTGTTGTCAATGATACTTAAAATAATTTTAGTCTTTTAAAGTGCATCACAGTTCTGTACCATATATTTGCTCCATTATAAACTTCATTTTTGACTTTCATAACTGGATATTTCTTTCCTATTCAGGCCAATATTACAAAACCTATATTGTTTTTAGGGCCCATATGGCATCATTGTCTTATGGACACATTTTCTAGTTATGTCTCCCCTTCTACGAAGGGAGACATATTGTTTTAGTTGGCGACATATTGTTATTCTTGCGTTTCTTTGTTATTATTATGTCGCCCCGACGAAAGTCGGCGACATATTGTTATTGTTCCATTTCTCTGTTATTATTATGTCGCCCCGACGAAAAATAGTTTACATTCCTACCCTATAACCATATATATTATTACTGCTTATGATAAGACGAAGGATTTGGTACCTAAGGGGGGTCTGAGGGGGCCCCAGGGGCAGTGCCACGCCGCTTCAAATACCTGAAAAATTGATATTTTTTGAATAGGTAAAAAATAGTTTACATTCCTACCCTATAACCATATATATTATTACTGCTTATGATAAGATGAAGGATTTGGTACCTAAGGGGGGTCTGAGGGGGTCATGCCCACCCCCCTCAAATGACAAAATACTTTATATCTTGAAAACCATTGAGATCCCCACCATTGAGAACCTTATAACCATATAAATTATTACTCCTGATGATTAGACTAGACTTTGGTACTATAGGGGGGTCTAAGGGGGGTCATGCCCCACCCCCTCAAATGTCTGGATAGAATTGAATGCAATCAATACTTTTTTTTTCGAAATGGCCGCCATCATGCCCCGCCCCCCTCAATTGACAAAATACTTAATATCATGGAAAACCATTGAGATCCCCACCCTATAACCATATATATTATTACTCCTTATGACAAAACGAAGCATTTGGTACCATTGGGGGGTCTGATGGGGAACTTTGTTTGGGAGATGCCTGGATAGAATTGAATGAAACTTGGCAGAAAGTAAGATCACTATGTGAAGGTGTGCAATCAATACTTTTTTTTTTTCGTAATGGCCGCCATTCAAAGATTGGTACCCTCCGAAAATTTAAAACGTTTATATCTCAAAAACTGTAAGATAGAATTTCATTAAACTTCGTAGGTTTGTAAAGTACAATTAGAAGAACAAACTGATGAAAAAAAATTGCGATCGGTTGGAGACATTTGGTGGCCATTTTGAGGGGTGACATCTGCTATTGCTTGCAATTGCAATCTAGTTATTCTTTCTTTTTTCCAATGATTTTTGTCCGGCTTAGTTCTCGGAGATGCCTGGATAAAATTGAATGAAACTTGGCAGAAAGTAAGACCACTATGTGAAGGTGTGCAATCGATACTTTTTTTTCCAAAATGGCCGCCATTCAAAGATCGGTACCCTCCGAAAATTTAAAACGTTTATATCTCAGAAACTGTACCATAGAATTTCATTAAACTTCGTAGGTTTGTAAAGTCCAATTAGAAGAACAAACTGATGAAAAAAAATTGCGATCGGTTGGAGACGTTTGGCGGCCATTTTGAAAAATTCTTCTTCTTCTTTCTCGCCCTGCCAACTTTGTCCGGGGCTCTTTTGTACTTTATACTTGACCGATTTCAATCAAATTTTGCACAATGATAGTACCCTATGAGTTGTTGGTCCTAACCATTTTTCAATTGTAGGGGGGCCCCAGGGGCAGTGCCATGCCCCTTCAAATACCTCAAAAATTGATATTTTTTTAATAGGTCAAAAATAGTTTACATTCCTACCCTATAACCATATATATTATTACTGCTTATGATAAGACGAAGGATTTGGTACCTAAGGGGGGTCTGAGGGGGCCCCAGGGGCAGTGCCACGCCCCTTCAAATACCTGAAAAATTGACATTTTTTTAATAGGTCAAAAATAGTTTACATTCCTACCCTATAACAATATATATTATTACTGCTTATGATAAGACGAAGGATTTGGTACCTAAGGGGGTCTGAGGGGGTCATGCCCCACCCCCTCAAATGACAAAAGACTTAATATCTTCAAAACCATTGAGATCCCCACCCTATAACCATATATATTATTACTCCTTATGACATGACGAAGCATTTGGTAAATTTCAAGCATTTATATTTAAAAACCTGTATGATAGAATTTTATGAAACTTGGTACGTTTGTAAAGTACAATTAGAAGAAGAAACAGAGATGGCTGCCAGGGGCGACATCTGCTATTGCGCGCAATTGCAATTCTAGTTATGTCGCCCCGACGAAAGTCGGCGATGTATTGTTATTGTTCCGTTTCTCTGTTATTATGTCGCCCCGAACGTAGTCACGGGACGACATATTGTTATTCTTCCGTTTCTTTGTTATTATTATTATGTCGCCCCGAACGTAGTCACGGGACGACATATTGTTATTCTTCCGTTTCTTTGTTATTATTCTTTCTTTCCAATGATTTTTGTCCGGCTTAGTTCTCGGAGATGCCTTGATAGAATTGAATGAAACTTGGCAGAAAGTTAGATCACTATGTGAAGGTGTGCAATCAAAACTTTTTTTTTCAAAATGGCCGCCATTTTCAAGATGGCCGCCATTCATAGATCGGTAATTTAACACGTTTATATCTCAAAAACTGTACCATAGAATTTCATTAAACTTCGTAGGTTTGTAAAGTACAATTAGAAGAACAAACTGATGAAAAAAAATGGCGATCGGTTGGAGACGTTTGGCGGCCATTTTGAAAAATGATGTTAAAATGGCGAAAAACTTAACATGGATAGAATTGAATGAAACTTGGCAGAAAGTAAGATCACTATGTGAAGGTGTGCAATCAATACTTTTTTTTCGAAATGGCCGCCATTTTCTAGATGGCTGCCAGGGGCGACATCTGCTATTGCTCGCAATTGCAATTCTAGTTATTATTCTTTCTTTCCAATGATTTTTGTCCGGCTTAGTTCTCGGAGATGCCGTGATAGAATTGAATGAAACTTGGCAGAAAGTTAGATCACTATGTGAAGGTGTGCAATCAATACTTTTTTTTCCAAATGGCCGCCATTTTCAAGATGGCTGCCAGGGGCGACATCTGCTATTGCTCGCAATTGCAATTCTAGTTATTCTTTCTTTCTTTCTTTCTTTCTTCCAATGATTTTTGTCCGGCTTAGTTCTCGGAGATGCCTGGATACAATTGAATGAAACTTGGCAGAAAGTAAGATCACTATGTGAAGGTGTGCAATCAATACTTTTTTTTCTCGAAATGGCCACCATTTTCAAGATGGTCGCCATTCAAAGATCGGTACCCTCCAAAAATTTAAAACGTTTATATCTCAAAAACTGTACGGTAGAATTTCATTAAACTTCGTAGGTTTGTAAAGTACAATTAGAAGAACAAACTGATGAAAAAAAATTGCGATTGGTTGGAGACGTTTGGCGGCCATTTTGAAAAATGATGTTAAAATGGCGAAAAACTTAACATGGATAGAATTGAATGAAACTTGGCAGAAAGTAAGATCACTATGTGAAGGTGTGCAATCAATACTTTTTTTTTCAAGATGGCCGCCATTCAAAGATCGGTACCCTCCAAAAATTTAAAACGTTTATATCTCAAAAACTGTATGATAGAATTTCATTAAACTTCATAGGTTTGTAAAGTACAATTAGAACAAACTGATGAAAAAAAATTGTGATCGGTTGGAGACGTTTGGTGGCCATTTTGAAAAATGATGTTAAAATGGCGAAAAACTTTACATGGATAGAATTAAATGAAACTCGGCAGAAAGTAAGATCACTATGTGAAGGTGTGCAATCAATACTTTTTTTTCGAAATGGCCGCCATTTTCAAGATGGCTGCCAGGGGCGACATCTGCTATTGCTCGCAATTGCAATTCTAGTTATTCTTTCTTTCTTTCTTCCAATGATTTATGTCCGGCTTAGTTCTCGGAGATGCCTGGATAGAATTGAATGAAACTTGGCAGAAAGTAAGATCACTATGTGAAGGTGTGCAATCAATACTTTTTTTTTTTCGAAATGGCCCCCATTCAAAGATTGGTACTTTCCGAAAATTTAAAATGTTTATATCTCAAAAACTGTACGATAGAATTTCATTAAACTTCGTAGGTTTGTAAAGTACAATTAGAAGAACAAACTGATGAAAAAAAATCGCAATCGGTTGGAGACGTTTGGCGGCCATTTTGAAAAATGATGTTAAAATGGCGAAAAACTCGGAGATGCCTTGATAGAATTGAATGAAACTTACAAAATCCAAGAAGAATAAAATGGATCACCAACTTTTTTTTAAATGGCCGCCATTTTCAAGATGGCTGCCAGGGGCGACATCTGCTATTGCTCGCAATTGCAATTCTAGTTATGTCGCCCCGACGAAAGTCGGCGACATATTGTTATTCTTCTGTTTCTTTGTTATTATTCTTTCTTGGCTTAGTTCTCGGAGATGCCTGGATAGAATTGAATGAAACTTGGCAGAAAGTAAGATCACTATGTGAAGGTGTGCAATTAATACTTTTTTTTTCGAAATGGCCGCCATTTTCAAGATGGCTGCCAGGGGCGACATCTGCTATTGCTCGCAATTGCAATTCTAGTTCTTCTAATCAAATTTTGTCCGGACCAGAACTTTTTTGTCTTTTGAGCTAGCCTCATGATATTTGGAGGGTATATGCATTACATGTAGGTCGAGACGGTGTGCAGAGTCCCACATTTGGGTCCCTGGGGGTCAATCCCCGCCCCCTAGATATTAATTTTCATAAAAAATTGTAAATCTTGTCCAGGTCATAATTAGCCGGATTTTCATAGGAAAATATCGGTTATTAAATTGGTGATGTACGGCGGGCGGGCGGCCGGGCGGACGGGCGGGCGGGCGGGCGGACGGGCGGCTGCCAAACAGTGTCCGTGCAATAACTTATGAACTGTTCAACCAAAGCTTTTCAAATTTTAATATGTTGTTACTGATGACAAAATGGAGGTCAAGTTCGATATTGACGATTTTCACTTTCACCGTTCAGGAGTTATGGTTCTTGAAAGATTGAAAAATGGCTTTCCCAGTGGTGTCCGTGTGATAACTTATGAACTGTTCAACCAAAGCTTTTCAAATTTTAATATGTTGTTACTGATGACAAAATGGAGGTCAAGTTCGATATTGATGATTTTCACTTTCACCATTCAAGAGTTATGGTTCTTGAAAGATTGAAAAATGGCTTTCCCAGTGGTGTCCGTGTGATAACTTATGAACTATTCAACCAAAGCTTTTCAAATTTTAATATGTTGTTACTGATGACAAAATGGAGGTCAAGTTCGATATTGACGATTTTCACTTTCACCGTTCAGGAGTTATGGTTCTTGAAAGATTGAAAAATGGCTTTCCCAGTGGTGTCCGTGTGATAAGTTATGAACTGTTCAACCAAAGCTTTTCAAATTTTAATATGTTGTTACTGATGACAAAATGGAGGTCAAGTTCGATATTGATGATTTTCACTTACACCATTCAAGAGTTATGGTTCTTGAAAGATTGAAAACTGGCTTTTCCAGTGGTGTCCGTGTGATAACGTATGAACTGTTCAACCAAAGCTTTTCAAATTTTAATATGTTGTTACTGATGACAAAATGGAGGTCAAGTTTGATATTGACGATTTTCACTTTCACCGTTCAGGAGTTATGGTTCTTGAAAGATTGAAAAATGGCTTTCCCAGTGGTGTCCATGTGATAACTTATGAACTGTTCAACCAAAGCTTTTCAAATTTTAATATGTTGTTACTGATGACAAAATGGAGGTCAAGTTCGATATTGACGATTTTCACTTTCACCGTTCAGGAGTTATGGTTCTTGAAAGATTGAAAAATGGCTTTTCCAGTGGTGTCCGTGTGATAACTTATGAACTGTTCAACCAAAGCTTTTCAAATTTTAATATGTTGTTACTGATGACAAAATGGAGGTCAAGTTCGATATTGACGATTTCCACTTTCACCGTTCCGATATTGACGATTTTCACTTTCACCGTGTGTGTACTTATATACTCTCAAAAATTCCAATATTTGTCACTTACTATAAATAGGAGGTCAAGATTGATTTTTGCCTTTCCATTTCTGAACCCTACAAAAATTCATTTATATTTCTTTACTTCATCCTGTTTGGGAATCCAGATTTGCAAACATCATTTCCATGCAGGAAAATCCGGTTTGCTGTCATTCGACAGCCTCTTGTTTTTTTATCTTTTGAGGTAGCCTCATGATGTTTGGAAATTATATGCATTAGGTTGTGGCAGTGTGCAGAGTACTGAGGGTTCTCACTATGGTGCGTACATGCGTCCTGGACGCGCTAAAATTGGACTGGACGCGTCATCCTTCAAACTCATGTGTCCCTGGGACACATGTAGATCTAATCAGCTGCGTCTGAAGACCGTTATTTCCATTAAAAATCATTTTTTGTTTTCTTGGAGATCAAAGGGTTAGGGGAAAGAAACGACAAAAAGTAAGCTAGAAAATGGCGGCAATCGGAATTCTCGTGATTTTAAATTGGTCACAGTGTTTTTGACCGACCGGTAACAATATGTAGACCTTATTTAAAAATAAATTTAGTGGATTTTGACATATCTATGCACACATGGAAATTTTGTTAATACATGTATTGATTATTAAGGTGTTCAAGCAAGGTCAATGGGAGGATTTTAAGAGTATGTTTGAAAATAAATAATAGTAAAGATTATAGATAAATAGATATTAAAAAATAAAATGGCAATAATAAATAAGTTGTGTCAAAAGGTACAAATATTTTTGCTCTTTTCTGTAACAGAAATTTTCTTCCAAGTTCGGAGCACCACTGCATAATTTCAATTTTTTTTTTTTTAATTTCAAATGATATTCGTCAGTATTTAAGGCAGCACATGATTTTAATTAAACTTTAACAATAGTACAATAGGCCTACCATGGTCAAAATCATACATTAATGTACGTTAAAAATGTGGTGATGAGTTCTGGGACTGGGACTCATCAAAATCAGCTGGGACTCACCATTCTGAAAAATGATGAGTCCCAGGACTCATCATGAAAAATTCTTAGTGAGAACCCTGAGTACTAAACTTGGGTCAATCCCCACCCCTAGACATCAGTTTCTATCTAAACTCCTTCACATCAACAATCCTAAATAATCTTGGAAATGGTTGAAATCCCCACCCCAAAACCATATATATTATTAATCGTGATTACAAAACGAGTTGAATACAGTATACATCTAAGCCCCGGGGGTCATCGCCACCCCCTGAACAACTGAAGTCTTTATTTATCTTAAAAATTATTGAGATCCCCAACCCAAAACCATATATTTTATTATTTGTGATTACAAGAAAAGTTGAATATAGTATACATCTAAGCCCCTGGGGTCATCCCCACCCCCTGAACAACTGAAACCTTAACTTATCTCAAAAATGGTTGAGATCCCCACCCCAAAACCATATATTTTATTATTCGTGATTACAAGACGAGTTGAATGCAGTATACATGTACATCTAAGCCCCGGTGGGTAATCCCCACCACCTGAACAACTGAAATCTTAATTTATCTTAAAAATTGTTAAATACATTTCCTTTTCTTATAAATCTTTTCTTACAATATTGACTGAAATCACAATAAGTATTTAAACTCGCAATTTAGACGTCGTCAAGAATCACAATATCTATTTGTGATTTTATAGTGTTAAAAGGTTAAAAGCTTTTATTTACTCAAACACTTGACAAGATCTAGATATTCTTTCTACAGCTACTTTGTCAGGTTTCTGCTACATACATGTAGGTTTATTTCCATAGGATAAAACAAGAACAAACAGAAGGGGAGACATATGTTTTAGTTCACTAAAACAACGGCTTCCATGAAAAAATGTAAAAAATAAAACATTAAAGATTCATATGTATTGAATAATACTGATACTTATTTTTAGGTTTATCCTGGCCTGATGGTTACATCAGGTTCAATACACTGGATCTTAAATCATCTTAATATACCAGTTCACATAAGAGATATATGTGTATTTTTAGCACCAGTCTTCAGGTAAGGTTGAAAAAAACAAGGCTTTTTAAAAATTGAATTCATGTTACATTTTATGAATTTATATAAATTTTGCTTTAAGTAGCAGTATCTATTTTTCCTTAACTGATAATTTCTTGAAGAAACAACTTTGTTTAAGTGGTGCTTAAGCAGTTTCACTTCAAAATTATGTCTAGGCCTAGGGATCCTGACTGAAAACCAATATGGCCACTGGTACTGTTCAAAAAAATATAGCACCAATGAGATTTTGCCAGGTTAGCAATTCAGGCTACTGAAAACCTCGTTATACATTTTTTTGTTGTAATTAAGATAATCTCTAGCATATATGCTTGTAGTAATTCATGTAGAAATGTTTTTAGCTTACCTTACCCAAAGGGCCATGTGAGTTATTGCAGACACTTGGCTTCTTATGTAAACTTTTCCTTTAAAATTCGTTTCCCTTGAAACAACTGGGTCAAATGGGACCAAAGTTTGATGAAATAGTCCTTAGGTGGTCTACTTTCAGACTTGTGTTGGGGAATCTGAACCTTTCACCAATATAGCAGCAGCGAATAAAAGTAGAAAAATTAGCAATCTTCTCCTCTGTAACTTGACCACAATTTTAAGCTTGAGTGACTAAAATGCAAGATAAGATCAGGTAAATGCCAGAAACAAATTTATGTGCCAAAGCATGATACTTGTATATATAAAGACTTATTCCATAAAAAGATTATTGTCTAAGGGACAAAAGTTGCAGAAGGCGAGACATAGGTGTTGCTTTTCTGGCATTGAGATCGTCAACAAAGGCATCAAAAATTGTTCAGTTTTCTGCTTAAGTCAGTTTGATAGGAACTACTTGTGATAGATTATTGATGTTTTCTATAAAGTTGCATTCGTATGAGTACATTTCAGTTTGTCGACCATTTTGAGGCTGTGCCCCCTGCTTAGGTAATGGTCCAGTGACTTTCAATTAATTAGCAATTTTCAATGTTAAGTTTTCTGCTTAAGTTAGTTTGATAGGAACTATTTGTGATAGATCAATGATATTTTCTATAAGTTGCATTACTATCAATATATCTCAGTTTGTCACCCATTTTGAGGCCCTGCCCCCTAGGTCATGGTCCAGTGACTTTCAATTAATAAGCAATTTTCAATGTTAAGTTTTGTGCTTAAGTTAGTTTGATAGGAACTAAATGTGATAGATCAATGACATTTTCTTAAAGTTGCATTACTATCAAAACATCTCAGTTAATCAACCATTTTGAGGCTCTGCCCACTAGCAACTTTCAATTAAGCAGTGTTGCTGTCCATCAGATTGTCTTTTTCTAATTTTGTGCCAGTAGGCGAGATATATATCTGTGTCAACAGTTTATGTACTTCAGTTTTCTCTTTTTTACAGTGGTTTAACATCACTAGCAACATACTTCTTCACAAAGGAAGTATGGAGTCAAGGAGCTGGATTGTTTGCTGCTTGTTTTATTGCCATAGGTTTGTATACTACAGTAAACTCATTCTAATTATGTCTCCCCGTCCTTCTGTCTGTCAGTCTGTTACCAAAACGCCTTGTTAATTTTAAACCTCATGCATTTAATTTCTGTACAGTATTGTCACATGTTGTATGTAGAATTACAATAAGGTTTTAGAATTTTGATTTCAAAAATTGGGGGCCACAGGGGTCGAATTTCAAAAATTGGGAGTTTAAGCTTGTGACCTTAACATCTCTTTCATTTTTGACTTAATTTCTATATAGTATTGTCACATCCCATATGTAGATGCACAATAAGGTTTTAGAATTTTAATTTTCAAAAATTTGGGCCCAAAGGGGTCAAATTACAAAAATATTATTATAGATTAAGACAAACTGTAAACAGCAATATGTTCAACAATGCAAGATTTACAAATAAAGTGGCACGACCGAAATCATTAATTGACCCCTTATAGGAGTTTTTGCCCTTTAAAGACGCCTGGCTTAAACTTTCCTTTAAAGATCCTCCTCTGTGAAACCACTGGGCCTATTGGGACCAAACTTGGAGGAATGATCCTTGGGGGACACCCTTCCAATTTATATTCGATATCTCCGACATGGCTGCTGTGACTAAAATTTGAAGACTAAGGCTAACCATTTAATTTCCAAAATTGATGTTTCAACTTTGGTAAATTTACACTTAATTAGTAGAAACAGTTCACTACATGTATTTACATTATCAATGTATGATATCCTAATCAGTCACACTTCATTTAACATTATGACTACTATCTCAACTGTCCAATTCATTACTAAAATTTTGTCACATCTGAGTATAATTTCTTTTGTTATTTGTGTTTTGCCATTGGCGTGGGGATATGCAGCATGGCTGCCGTGTTTGATTTTGCTCGAACTCTGAAAATGATTTCCAGGTGAGCAATACTCTAGTTTATTTTTCAAGAATGCAATCTTCAGAAACTTTCTGTGTCTGTTTCCTGTAAAATCAGGGATTATTTCATTGCGATCATTTCTGGTCAATGATACCAAATATTTTCGCCAAAGGAATGATATGCATCAAATTTTTATGATAAAAAAACAATGTTTGACATTATACAATAACTCATGAGTGGCTAATTCGACCACAGTCCCATATCCTTGGTCTGCATACAGTGAGATTTTTTGCTCACATTGGACCTGCAAAACATGAAAAAACAACATGAGGTATTGCCATCACTTAAGAAAGAGTCCATCATTGTCCTCGTTGTTAGGCGTAATCTTTCCTTTAAAAATCTCGTGTGAAATCACCGGGCCAATGGGCCAAATGGGACCAAACTCCCTCACAAATCGTGTTCAGCATCCCCAACTTCCGACTGACACAGCTGCTGTTACAAAAAGAAGAAAAAAGGGGATGAATTTAAAAAATCTATGACACTATATGGCCAGATGGAACCAGATTTGTTCCTTAGGTGGTCCTCTGTCAGAAATGTGTCCGATGACCTGGACTGTCAACCAAGATTGTCACCAAAACAATACCTTAGATTAATATATTACCCTATGGGAAAATTAATTTAAAAATCTTTGTCTGAAACCACTGAGTTTAAAGCTTGTAAGCGCAACTCCTCCTAAACGGCATATTGGATTTTTATTACACTTTACTCAGTTGTAGTACACTAGCTGCAGATGTGCATGAAGGAATATTCTTTTTGTCCAAAATTTGGAAGGGGAGATAATTCAACTTATACTCTGAAACAATATTGGTTTTAAACAATACATAGGTAACTTGCTGATATACCAGTATTCCAAAGTTTGAAAATTCATAGTATTGCAAGCAGGGGTATCACTCAGTGAGGTCACTCACAGTTATAGTTTAGCTTTCTGTAGTTGCCATTGGCCTACTCTTTTCAGCATTATCAGCATTATGAAATAGATTCAATGACTTACATTGACAACAAAATGGATAACAGGAAAGGTCAACAATGACGTACCAATCAATCAAAGCAACCCAACTGAAAGAACGCCAGACGACAAAAGAACACAAAAGAGTACAAAACATGAACATGTCATAGTCAGGATAGTCTTATTTGTACAGACACTGGACAGTGGTGGGGTCTTTAGCATGCAGGGAGTGTGGCATTCTCCAAACATGTACACACTGTAATCTGTGGTCAGGCTTTCTGTATTATGACCTGAGTAGCCCTAAACGAAAGTGTCTCACCTATCCTCCACCTGGGGATGTGCAAGGTAGCTGTGACTGTGCATTGAGCTCCTGTGATCCATCACCAATGCCTAGTTTAAGGACATTAGGTGAAGGAGCTTATTAAGTAATTTATAATGTGTGTTTTGTACTCACAAAGGGAGACAAGATTTGTTTACATTGAAAATGACATTTGTTCTTGTTTTTAGCTCACCTGACCCAAAGGGTCAAATGAGCTATTCTCATCACTTGGTGTCCGGCGTCCGTCGTCTGTTAACTTTTACAAAAATCTTCTCCTCTGAAACTACTGCGCCAAATGGAACCAAACCTGGCCAAAAGCATCATTAGGGTATCTAGTTTAAAAAATGTGTAGGATGACCCCGCCTGCCAACCAACATGGCCGACATGGCTAAAAATAGAACATAGGGGTAAACTCTAGTTTTTGTCTTATATCTCAAAAACTAAAGCATTTAGAGCAAAACTGACATGGGATAAAAATGTTCATCAGGTCAAGATCTACTTGCCATGAAATTTTCAGACGAATCGGTCAACCCTTAGATGGGTTATTGCCCCTGAATTGTTAATTTTAAGGAAATTTTGCAGTTTTAGGTTATTATCTTGAATATTATTATAGATAAAGGCAAACTGTAAACAGCAAAAATGTTCAACAAAGTAAGACCTACAAATAAGTCAACATGACCAAAATTATTGAGTGACCCCTTATAGGAGTTTTTGCCCTTTAAAGACGGCATCCAGCATAAAATTTCCTTTAAAGATCATTTCCTCTGAAACCACTGGGCCAATTGGGACCAAACTTTGATGGAATGGTCCTTGGGTGGTCCCCTTCCAAAATTATATCTGGCATCCCCGACCTCCAACCGACATGGCTGCTGTTATTAAAAATAGAAAAAGGAGGGATGAATTTCAAAAATCTTCTTCTATGAAACTACAAGGCCAGTTGGAACCAAGTTTGGCAGATATGGTCCCTAGGAGGTTCTCTTTCAGAAATATGTCCGATGACCCAGACTGTTAACCAAGATGGCCGGCACAGCCGAACTTAGTTTAACATAGGGCCCTATGGGAAATTCCTTGAAAAATCTTCTTGTCTGAAACAACTTGAGCAATTGAAACCAGACTAGGCAGCAATGGTCCTTAGGAGGTCCTCTTTCAGAAATGTGTCGGATTTTGTAGACTGTGAACCAAGATGCTGCCACAGCGGGATTTAGCTTAACATAGGGCCCTATGGGAAAATTCATTGAAAAATCTTCTTGTCTGAAATCACTTGACATATTGGAACCAGACTTGGCAGCAGTGGTTCTTAGGAGGTCCTCTTTCAGAAAGGTGTCGGATTTCGTGGACTGTGAACCAAGATGGCCGCCATAGCCAAACTTAGTTTAACTCAGGACCCTATGGGAAATTCACTCAAAAATGTTTTCGTCTGAAACTACTGAGCCCATTGGAACTAAAGTTGGCAGCATTGGTCCTTAGATGTTCTTCTTTCAGAATGATGTCAGATCACCTGGATTGTCAACCAAAATGGCCGCCACTGCCGAACTTAGTTAAATATAAGATCCTATGGGAAAATTCATTTAAAAATCTTCTTGTCTGGAACCATTTAGCCAGTTGGAACAAGACTTAGCTGTAATGGTCCTTAGATGGTTCTCTTTTTAGCTCACCTGGACCAAAGGTCCATGTGAGCTTTTACCATCACTTGGCGTCCGTCGTCGTCATCGTCTGTCGTCGTCTGTTAACAATTTTTCAAACGTTAACTTGTCCGACACCATAAGTCCAATTGCAACCAAACTTGGTACATTTGTTTAGTGGCATTATGTGTACAAAAATGTCGTTCGGATTTTTGATTCGTAAAAAAACATGGCCACCATGGCTAAAAATAGAACATAGGGGTAAATTGCAGTTTTTTGCAAATAACTCAAAAACCATAACAGATATCAAAATTCTGGCATAGGGTAAAAGTGTTCAGCACCTCAAGATCTACCTGCCCTGAAATTTTGAAGAAGATCCAACGACCCATGTAGGAGTTATTGCCCTTTTTCTGCATTTTTTCCAAATTTTGCACTTAAGCTCAATATCTTGGATACTATAAAGGAAATTTGAAAAATTTAAATTTCATATTGTTAGGCACACAAAGATCTACAAAATTTGTAACAGGATCGAAGTTGTAGGTTCATTCCTTTTAGGAGTTATTCCCCTTAGATCATCAAAATTGACCATTTTTGCAGTCTTTATTCATTGTAATAAAATCGTTAACTCCTCTTACACCATAAGTTTAATTGCAACCAAACTTAGTGTAGTTGTTCCTTGGCATGAGTGCTACTAAACTATCGTTTGGATTTTTGATTTGTAAAAAAACATGGCTGCCATGGCTAAAAATAGAACATAGGGGTAAATTGCAGTTTTTTGCAAATAACTCAAAAATGGTGACAGATATCAAAATTCTGATGGGAAGCTAAAGTGTTCAACACCTCAAGATCTACCTGCTTTGAAATTTTGAAGAAGATGTAACCACCCATGTAGGAGTTATTGCCCTTTTTCTTGATTTTTTTTTGAAATTTGTACTTATTAAGTTGTTGTCAATAGAGAAAAGCTGTTGTTTGCTTAAACAATCAGCTCATTGAGCTCTACAAAAGTCTGAATTGGGTCGAAGTTGTCAGATGATCCATTATAGGGGTAATAGCTCATGAAAGACTCCCTTAAAGCTTAAGGACCAGGTGAGCGATTCAGTCTCCTGGGAGCCTCTTGTTAAAATGTGTCCATTCACCTGGACTGTCAACCAAGATGGCTGCCACAGCTGAACTTAGTTTAACATAGAACCCTATGGAAAAACCAGCCAAATTTACTGCAACACTTAAATTTTTAGTCCTGTCAAAGTGAAAAGTGAAATTCAGGTGAACGATACAGGCTCTTGAGAGCCTCTAGTAATAATTTATTTATTTATATTTCAGTTCCTGGCTATATAAGTAGGTCAGTAGCTGGAAGTTATGACAATGAAGGAATAGCAATTTTTGCCTTAATGTTTACTTATTTTTTATGGGTAAGTAAAATGAAAGTTATGAATTTAATATGAACAAGTGATGCACCAATTTTAGCATGCTAGAGCTATACAATCATTTGGCATCCATTGTGAGTCCATCGACTTTTCACTTTTTGTCTCGCCTGCGATGAAGGTTGAGGAAGGCAAGACATAGGTGTTGCTTATCCGGCGGGATCAACAATTGTTAATTCAATTAATTAGCAATTTTCAATGTTAGTTGACCATTTTGAAGCCCTGCCCCCTAGGTCATGGTCCAGTGACTTTCAATTAATTAGTGATTTTCAATGTTGTTTTCTGCTTAAGTTAGTTTGATAGGAACAACTTGTGATAGATCAATGACATTTTCTTTAAGTTGCATTACTATCAGTACATCCCCATTTGAAGACCATTTCTAAGCCCTACCTAGGTCATGGTCCGACGACTTTCAATTAAGCAATGTTGCTGTCCCATCTTTTTAGCTCACCTGGCCTAAAAGGCCATATGAGCTATTCTCATCACTTTGCGTCTGTCGTCAACGTCATCGTTGTAAACTTTTCACATTTTTATCAACTCATTGGAAACCACTGAACCAATTTAAACCAAACTTAGTTTAACCTTGGACATTTTCGTTATCTTCTCTGAGACCATTAGGCCAATTTGAACCAAACTTTGGTGGAAAAGTCCTTGGGTGACCCCTTTTAAAATTTATGTTCGGCTTCCCCGAACGCCATCCAACATGGCCGCCATGGCTGGACTTAGTTTAACATTGAGCCTATGGGAATTTTACTTTTTCGTCAACTCCCCTGAAACCACTAAGCCATTTTGAACCAAACTTTGGTGGAATGGTCCTTGGGTGGCCCCTTTCCAAACCGCTATCCAGCATCCCCGACTTCCAACCGACATGGCTGCTGTTACTAAAAAATTCAGGTCCTCTTTTGACAAATACAGGATGCAATTAAGATATATCCAAGTCAAACTATCTTCTTCATTTCTTTTTCCCGAAGAGGGGGCCTCGGTGGCCGAGTGGTCTAGGTAGTTCGTCATGACTACTACTGATCACTAGCCAGTCAACGCTGGGGTTCTCAGTTTGAATCTCACCTGTGGCGGGGTGTGTTCGAATCCGATCTTAATTGACAAGGATTGCCAATTTTCCTAGTGAAGGTCGGTGGTTCTCTCCAGGTACTCCGGCTTCCTCCACCAATAAAAACTGGCCACCGCGAAATGGCCAAAATGTGCTGAAAACGGCGTTAAACCCCAACTAAATAAATAAATAAATTTTCTGGAAGAGAAAGTAATACATGTACCCACAAAAATTATAAAATACTACATGAATGATGTAGCTAGAGTGAATGGTATACCATTGGCAGTTATCATAAAAGTCTTCTTGTATCACTTGCTTTTTAGTTTGGCTCTATACAGTTGGAGGGAGTCTTCGGCTACCATCAGCATGCCTTTGCACCTACAACTTTTTGCCTGTTATGGTTAAAGTTTGTCAAACAGAGGTGTTTACTATTGTCCTGGATGTTAAATTCAAACTATTGTTTTTTATACAAATGATCGTAAATCCACCCATTCATTCATTTTTAGCTCACCTGACCCAAAGGGTCAAGTGAGCTTTTCTCATCACTTGGCATCTGTCGTCCGTCGTTGTCGTCGTCGTCTGTTAACTTTTACAAAAATCTTCTCCTCTGAAACTACGGGGCCAAATTGAACAAAACTTGGCCACAAGAATCATTAGGGTATCTAGTTTAAAAATTGTGTCCGATGACCCTGCCTGCCGACCAACATGACCGACATGGCTAAAAATAGAACATAGGGGTAAACGCAGTTTTTGTCTTATATTTCAGGTCAAGATCTACCTGCCATGAAATTTTCAGACGAATCGGTCAACCTTTTGTTGGGTTATTGTCCCTGAATTGTTAATTTTAAGGAAATTTTGCAGTTTTAGGTTATTATCTTGAATATTATTATAGATAAAGACAAATTGTAAAAAGCAAAAATGTTCATCAAAGTAAGATCTAGAAATAAGTCAACGTGACCAAAATCATTGATTGACCCCATGTAGGAGTTTTTGCCCTTTAAAGATGGCATCCGGCGTAAACTTTCCTTTAAAGATCTACTCGTTTGAAACCACTGGGCCAATTGGGACCAAACTTTGGTGGAATGGTCCTTGGGTGGCCCCCCTACCAAAATTATGTCTGGCATCCCTGACTTCCAACCGACATGGCTGCTGTTACTAAAAATAGAAAAATAAAGGGGGGGGGGGGGGGGGAGTGAATTTCAAAAATCTTATATGAAACTACTAGGCCAGTTGGAACCAAAGTTGGCAGTAATGGTTCTTAGGAGGTTCTCTTTCAGAAATATGATGTCCAATGACCCAGAGTGTTAACCAAGATAGCCGCCACAGCCAAAGTTAGTTTAACATTGGCCCTATGGGAAAATTAATTGAAAAATCTTCTTGTCTTAAGCCACTTGACCAATTGGAACCAGACTTGGCAGCAATGGTCCTTAGATGGTCCTCTTACAGATATGTGTCCGATGACCAGACTTAGTTTAACATAGGGCCCTATAGGAAAATTCATTGAAAAATCTTCTTGAAGCAGGACTTGGCAGCATTGGTCCTTGGGAGGTCCTTTTTCAGAAATGTGTCTGATTTCGTGGACTGTCAACCAAGATGGCTTCAGCAGTAGAACTTAGTTTAACATAGGACCCCAATGGGAAATTCACTCAAAAATCTTCTCATCTGAAACCACTAAGCCAATTAGAGTTAGACTTGGTAGCAATGCTCCTTAGATGGTCCTCTTTCAGAATTTCGTGCAATGACCCAGACTGTCAATCAAGATGGCCGCCACACCCGAACTTAGTTTAACATAGGGCCCTATGGATAAATTCATTGAAAAATCTTCTTGTCTGAAACCACTTGACATATTAGAGCCAGACTTGGCAGCATTGGTCCTTAGCAGGTCCTCTTTCAGAAATGTGTCCGATCACCTGGATTGTCAACCAAGATGGCTGCCACTCCGAATTTTGTTAAATATTGGACCCTATAGGAAAATTCATTTAAAAATCTTTTTGTCTGAAACCCCTTAGCCAGTTGGAACAAGACTTAGCAGAAATGGTCCTTAGATGGTTCTCTTTTAGAAATATATCCGTTGACCTGGACTGTCAACCAAGATGACTGCCACAGCTGAAATTAGTTTAAAATAGAATCCTATAGAAAAACCAGCCAAATTGACTGCAACACTTAAATTTTTAGGTCTGCTCAAGGTGAAAAGTTCAATCCAGGTGAGCGATACAGGCTCTTGAGAGCCTCTAGTTTATATAAATGGTTGCATACAAAAATAGTCGCAACGAAACATGCAATTTAATAAAAAGCAATAGCTAAAACATGCTAAATATACATCAAATATTCAAAACTGAATAGATGTATAAAAATAAGTGAGTCTGTGACATATAATTATGGACTTAAACAAAGGGATATGATCTCCTGAAATGTGAGAGATTCTGAAGATACATGACTTTCCATGCATGAAAATGAAAATATATTTTTTAAATACGGGATGGCCTCTGATGAGGGTTGCCCTGGAGAAACTCCTAAAATAACCCGAAACATTGTAAAATGCAAACCTAAAGCACATTACGCAATGTAAACGATCCATACAATGAATGGGTGGATTTATGATCATTTATATAAGAACAGAATTTCCGTAAATATCCCGGATTTTAGATTCAAAATACCGATTGCTGATTTACCTCCGGAAATAATGCTTTTCGGTTTTGTACCAAAATTTTTGTGTTTTTTATTCCCGGTTTTGTAAATGCTTTGTAAATGCGTTTTAACCACATTGATGATGAATACTTCGATTGTTTCTAGACTTAACTTAATAAAAGATGTTTTGATGGCAGGTCTCTATCATGGTAGTTTTCATGCTGAAATTTGAGATTACTGACAAACTGGCCCAAAGATTCATGCACTGGTATCTGTTGTCATAAACTTTCCTTTAAACATCTTCATCTCTAAAACCACTGGGCCATTTGGCACAAAACTTTGGCAGCTATTGTCCTTAGGTGGTCCTTTTTAGAATTATATCCCTGCCTGCCATCCAAGATGCCCATCATAACCTAACATAGTTTAACACAGGACCGTATGGCAGGGTTTGAAGCTAAGAAATTAGAGCAGTAGCCAAGTGGGCCACCACTTGAAAAATTTGAATTAGTCCACATTAAGGATTAGGGGCCCACAGGTGCTCGTTAGCGCGTAAGCGAGGTGCATTACGGCGAGGGGTCTGGGGGTAAATGGTGCAAAATCCTGCATTCTGGCACTCTCCTGGCAGCAAAATTGTGTATTTGAAATTCATAATTTTATATAGAAAAGTTTTGAAATTTCTAAAAAAAACATGAAATTTCACCATTTAGTTTTTTTTTCTTGGCCTGGTCATTAATCCTCAACTGTAAATTGTTTGTTTACCATAATGGCATTTAATCATTAGGTCCCTTGGTTCCCTGTCATATTCAAATTGTACCAAAATTAGAGTTGCAGACATGTAATTTTTTTTGAACATTAAAACATTCAAAATTCACATTCATATTCCAGAAGGTCATTCAAAACAGAGATTTCATTTTCTAATTCATCAGTTTCATCTTCAGTCGGTTCATCCACATCAGATGAGTCTTCATCATGAACATCTTGGTCCAAAATTGAAAATCATGCCGCACTTCCGTTTTGTGTCAGTCGGCTGTTCCGATTAACTGGTTAAACAGAACAGCCGAAGGACACCAAACAGAAATGCTCCGGATACAGGAGTACTATTGTCTATTTCCATAACAAGAAGCAGAAGCATGCGCAAAAATTTAGTAAACAAAGAAATATATTGTTAAAATTTATGTTTTTTGAATTTTTATTTACACTGAAAAAGTGGGCGACGGAATTGGATTTTTATATTGGCCCACACAGGAATTTGATATTCACTCGCCAAGTGGACGACAGAGATGTATTTGTTATGGGCCCACACAGATAATTACTCGCCAATGGCGAGTGGGCGACCGCTAATTTCAAACCCTGTATGGAAAATCTACTTAAAGATCTTGTCTGAAACCACAATATCAGTTGGAACAAAACTTGGCAGCAATGGTCCTTGGGTGGTCATCTTTCAGAATTGTATCTGATGACCCTGCCCACCATTGTAGATGGCCGCCAGCACCAACATTGTTTCACATAGGACCCTATGGCAAATTTAATTAAAGATCTTCTTGTCTGAAACCACTAGGCTAATTGAAACAGAACTTGGCAGCAACGGTCCTTAGTTGGTCCTCTTTCAGAATTGTATCCGATGTTCCCGCTCGCCATCATAGATGGCCGCCAGAGCCAACATTGTTTCATATAGGACAACATGGAAAATTTAATTAAAGATCTTCTTGTCTGAAACCACTATGCTAATTGAAACAGAACTTGGCAGCAACGGTCCTTAGTTGGTCCTCTTTCAGAATTACATCTGATGACCCCGCCCACCATCCAAGATGGTAAGCCAGAGCTGACATTAAACATAGGACACTATGGCAAATTTAATTAAAGATCTTCCTTTATGAAACCACTTGGTCAATTGAAACAACTTATCTGCAATGGTCATTAGGCGATCCTTTTTCAGAATTGTATCCGATGTAGATGGCCATCAGCACCAACATTGTTTCACATAGGACCATATGGGAAATTTAATTAAAGATCTTGTTGTCTGAAACCACTTGTAGCAATCTTGTTCATACCTTAAGTGTCAACCAAGATTGCTACCATAGCCAATTTAACTTTAACATAGGACTCTATGGAAAAATTAATTTAAAAATATTCTTGTGTCAAACAACTGACAGGACTCTGAATCAAGATAGCGGGGAAAATTCATCTAAAAATTTCTTTCAGAGCCAATTGTGACCAGTATTTGTAGCATTAAGCTTTGCCCTTGTCCATATGTATGTCTCTCCATCCGTACATGCCAAAATTGGTTTCTGTTCAATATCTTTAGTCAGTCTTTATGAAATTATTTGAAATTTAGAATTGTTGATGGAGACCTCCATAAAAAGGGGATTTAGTTGCAATTTGACATATTGCAATTTTGTTGTTTCTAATTCATGTAAATTGTTAATCTTTTTGAAATAACCAAAAGTTTTCTGTTCATAATTTTAAATTATTTTTTCATAAATTATTTGAAATTTGGAAGTGTTGTTTTGGACCACTAAACACAAGTTTAGATAGAATTTGTCACATATATTTTACTTTTACTTATTATAAAGCTGATATTCCTGTATTGCTGTTTAGAGCCACCACACTGTACATTACCAAACAAATAACAAGATTTATTTTGTTGGAGAATCCAGTTAAAAACTAATCAAATACATAAATTTTTTTTTTTTACAGATAAAAGCAGTGAAGACTGGATCTGTATTTTGGGCTATTTTAACAGCTTTATCTTATTTTTACATGGTAAGTTTTAATAAGCATTATTCTGAATATTTGCTTTTAGCTCATCTGAAGCCATGGTCCAGTTGAGCTATTCCGATCACTTACATAAACTTAGATGGTCGTCTATCGAAATTATATATGACGACCTTGCCTACCATCGTATGACAACTATGTGGACGGAAAGACAAAAAGTCTTATTTTTCGACGATTTTCCAATTTTCCAAAAAAAAATAGGTGTATTTTAGTGTTGAATAATTAAAGTAAGTACGGGGGTATCTATAGTTCATTTATAATCTAACCAATTACCAACTGTTTCCCAACACACCTCAAGAGACTTTTTCTCAGAAGGAACAGTCAAACAATCAGACCGGCACAAGACACTCAAATACTGGACCTAATGAAATTTTGGCGGTCGGGACCAACAGGACCGATGATATTCGCAAACTCTGGGTGATGTGTGGAAGGACCTCTACCAACTCTCTACCTGTGGTTCCTGTTGGATGAACAACATGGCTGACAGGGCCATCTTTTATTTTGATTGTTCAGTTTTCAAAAATCTTCTCATGAAACTTCAATTGGAATTTTTCCGAAACTTTGCAGGATCAACAGTACTCTCTACAAACTATAGATTCTAATGTTCAACTGAAGGCTGCAGCTGTTCAAAATGTCCATTGAATCCATATAGGGAAGGACCTTTTGTCATTTGCTCGGGAACTAATGGTAGGGACTCTGTGGGATTTTTTAAAGAGGAATAAACAGACAATACCTTAATGTTATTTGATAGTACACTGGAGAAGAAATATTATGAAACATATATTATTAGATACCTGTTTGAACTATGACCTTTTGAGCTCACCTGCCCAAAGGCCATGTGAGCTTTTGTCATCACTTGGTGTCTGTCCGTCATCCGTCCGTCAACATTTCATAAAAAGATCTCTGAAACCACTGGGCGGATTCAAACCAAACTTGGACTGATTCATCTTTAGAGTGTCTTGATTAAAGTATGTGATTTTTGTACCCGTTGTTGATTCAAAATGGCTGCTTGGGCTAAAAATAGAACATAGGGGCTGTCTGTCAACAGTTCACAAAAAGATCTTCTTCTCTGAAACCACTGAGCCAATTGAAGCCAAACTTGGTTTGATGCATATATAGGGTGTCTAGATTAAAGTTTGTGATTTTTGTGTCCGTGGTTTATTCAAAATGGTCACTTGGGCTAAAAATAGAACATAGGGGTATGAGCATGTTTTTTTGCTTAAATATCATGATCTGTCACCAAAAACAGAAAAAAATGTTACCTAAAAATGATCAGAATGCAAAGTTTAAACTTTCATTCATTTGGTCTGAAATTGTCAGTTGCTGCCCTATATCAGTTATTGCCCTTAAATGACAATTTTTAGTATATTTTTGTGAATTTTTTTTTTTTTTTGTGGAAAACTTTAATAGAGAAACTGTAAACTATAAAATTGTTAAGCATGATAGATCTACAAACAATGTAGCATGAGCGATATTGTCTTTCAGTCAATTTCTGTAGGAGTTATTGCTCTTAAACAATGATTTTCATTCGTTTTTTGTGAATTTTGTTTTTTCTTGAAAAATACAAAAGATAGAGAGAAACTGTAAACTTAAAAATTAAGCATGATAAGATCTACGAATGATGTAATATGACCGATATTGTCAATAAATTCCCATAGAAGTTATTGCCCTTAAAAGACATAGTGTAACAAACTTGTTGGAAAATAAATAAAAAAATCAACCTGTCTTAAGCCACTGGACAAATTTAAACTTAACTAAGTAGCAATGCTCCTTTTTGGTCCTCTTTCTACTATATTCCATATTCACTCCAACAAACAAAATACTGGTCATAGTAAAACATAGTAAATTGCCAATTGGTATCAAAGATTGTAATTTGTGATCATGACATATGTACCTGTATCCTCTCATGACTAAGTGAACCCTTTAAGTTTCATTTTGTGGTGGTTATTTGGTTTTTGGGACGAGTTGTTTAGGGACAAATTGATTAGGCAGGAAATGACATGTTTTTATATTTCTGAGTCATTTAAACGTTTTCCGACATCCAAGAAAACTGCTATAACCGACTTAGTTTAACAAAGGACCTTATAGGTAAATCACTTAAATTTCTTCTTGTCTGAACCCGACATGAAAACTATAAAAGATAGAAAGAAACTTTCATTTGATGAAATAATCCTTATGACCAGGACTACAAAAGTCGCCATTAGGTCAAAGTTGTACGAAAACTTCTTACAGGAGCTATTTCCCTTGAAAGGCTAAATTAAGGGCCTCTCGTTATAACACATATTCGTACTGTTGTCAATCCAGTCTTTACATCAGTGCTCTTTCAGCACTTGGATTATTTGAGAAATTTCTGGTTTATAACTTGTCAACTTTCAGGTTGCCAGTAATAGGTCTATGATCTTTATTGCCCATTTAACATTTGTCATTTCTACCACAGAGAGTTATAAATGCTCACATTACATTTTGTTGTCAACAGTTATAATGTTTTATTTTGCAGGTTTCAGCCTGGGGAGGCTATGTTTTCATCATTAATCTTATACCACTTCATGTGTTTACATTACTCATAATGGGTAGATATTCTAGAAGAATATTTATAGGTAAGTAATTTAAGTAGAAAGTAAGTCAAAATTGCTTTGGCTCATAAATTATTATATTTTATAAACTAAAATCACAACTTTATGTTATTACCCCCAATATTCCATTCCAGACTTGTTTATGATTTCTTTTCAAAAGTAAACTTCCAGGTAGGAAATTTTCAATAACATTTACTTAAAAAGTGATCTTGTTTGAATCAAATTTATTAAGATAGATTGTTTAAATGGTTTAGAAAGACGAAATACACACTCGATAAGGACTGAAAGTAATTACCAACTTCATGCATAAAAGCTAAAGTTACACAATTTATTATGGCATCAGAAGTGTTAGTAATTACATAATTCAGTGTTCACTTTAACACAATTAGTGCATGTGACAATAATAAAATAACAGTTATAAAAAATGCTGTACACATGCTTGACTGAACTGTCTACATCAAAACATTAAACATAATTGTCCATACCCGCTAAAATGAGACTTTGAAAAATAACTGTCCAGACTAACCATGGACTCCTGAAAACAAAGTAGCATAGTGATAGCAATAACTGCTAAAACTACAACAGCCTAGTAAGGTAGAAAGAAAATTCAACCAATTACAAAGGCAACAACTCCAGCAGGGAAAGACACCCGACATGAAAAGTTTACCAGGTTCAATATAGAACTATTTGAAATGAATCTTAAACATGGGATAATTTCATATGATGTATTCTATGATGAAAATATAGTCCCAGTAGTCGACTTTGTTTGAAGATTAAATACAGTCCCCCATCCTTAAGTGCATAAAGCTCCCAACGAGGCTTCCCCTTAGCAACTAAATATGTGTAAGACGGAAAATATTCAACTAGTTAATTCTGAGTTTACAATAGTGACCTTAGCATTTGTTTCATTATAATCTACCACTCTTTGAATAATAGCAGACATAGTAATCAGTGAATTGTGAAAAAATTGTTTCATCATTATCCCAACGCTAACAAAGCCGCGGGATATTCTTTGCTGTTCGCCGTACGTACGTATGTGTGTATGTAATGTCCAGGATTATCTCAGGACCATTAGAGATAGAAAACTGAAACTTTGATCATTGTTAGCATTGTTAAGTTTTGCGTTTAAGTTCGTTTCTCAGAAGCTATTGTAATATATCAATGATATTTCACCACTACAGTCCTGTTGTATAGTACAACGCAGTTCAGCAACACTTGGGTCACTATGACCTACGTTTCATGCTTCAGTGACTTTGGTTAAGTTTTGCGTTTAGGTTCATTTCTCAGAAACCTGTAATAATATATCAATGATATTGCACCGCTACAGTCCTCTTGTATAGTACAAAGCAGTTCAGCAACACTTGGGCTGTTTTTAGGGCGGGGCATCCGTGTCTTATAGACACATTTTCTAGTTCCGATTTATATCCCATGACCCTGCCAACCATCAAAGATGGCTGCCAGAGCCAAACATAGTTTAACATAGAATCTAAAAAGAAATTTACTTGAAGATCTTCTTGTATGAAACCCCTCATTGCCCCATGACTAATTGGAACAAAATTTTGCAGCAATGGTTCTTAGGTGGTCCTTGTTAGCTCACCTGCCCTAAAAGGCCATGTGAGCTATTGCCATCGCTTGGCGTTCATTGTCAGTCGTCCAGCGTAAACTTTTCTTTTAAAGATTTTGACCACTAGCCAATTGGGACCAAACTTTGTTGGAATGGTCCTTGGGTGGCCCCCTGCCAAAATATGTCCGGCATCCCCGACATCCAACCAACATGGCTGCTGTGACTAATAATAGGAAAAAGGGAGGATGAATTTCAGAAGTCTTCTATGTAACTACATGGCCAATTTGAACCAGACTTTGCAGCAATTGTCTTAAGATGGTCATCTTTTAGAATTGTGTCTGATGACCCAGAAGATCAACCAATATGGCTGCCACAGCCCAACTTAGTTTAACATAGGACCCTTTTTGAAATTCATTTAAAAATCCTCTTGTCTGAAACTACTGAGGCAATTGGAACAAAACTTAGCAACAATGGTCTTTAGATGGTCCTCTTTCAGAATTATGTCCATTGACCCAGACTGTCAACCAAGATGGCCGCCAGAACCGAACTAAGTTAAACAGAGCACCTTTGGGAAAATTAATTAAAAAATCTTTTTTTCTGAAATGGAATCAAACTTGACAGAATTAGTTCATAGGTGTGTCCGATAATCAAGAATGTCAACAAAGATCGCTGCTACAGCTGAACTTAGTTTAACATAGGACACTATGGGAAAATTCATTAAATAGTCTTCTTGTCTGAAGACACTGAGCCAATTGTAACCAGAGTTGGCGACAATGGTCCTTAGATGATCCTGTTTCAGAATTATGTCCGATGACATAGACGATCAACCAAGTTGGCTACCACAGCCCAACTTAGTTTAACAGAGGACCCTATGGGAAAATTCATTAATAAATCTTGTCTGAAACCACTAAGCCAATTGGGATCAAACTTAGCAGAAATGGTCCTTAGGGGATCCTCTTTCAGAATTGAATCCAATGACCGGGAATGTCAACAAGGATGACCACCACAGCTGAACTTAGTTTAACATAGGGCCCTATGGGAAAATTTTTGAAACCACTGAGCCAATTGTGACCAGACTTAGCAGCAATGATCCTTAGATGGTCCTCTTTCAGAAATGTGTCCAATGACAAAGGACTGTCAACCAAAATGGCTGCCACAGCTGAACTTAGTTTATCATAGGACCCAGAGTATGGAAAAATTAATTTAATAATCTTCTTGTCTGAAACCAGAGACAATTAGAACTGGACTTGGTAGCAATGGTCCTTAGATGTCCCCTTTTAGATTTGTGTCTGATGACCCCGTCTGTCAACCAAGATGGCCACCACAGCCAAACTTAGTTTAACGTAGGACCCTATTTGAAAACTCATTGAAAAATCTTCTTATCTGAAACCACTAAGCCTATTGAAACCAACTTGGCAGAAATGGTCCTTTTCCAGAATTGTGTCCTATGACCCGGAATGTCAATAAAGATGGCCTCCACAGCCAAACTTGGTTTAACATAGGACCCTGTGGGAAAATTTATTTTAAAAATCTTATTGTCTGAAAGCACTTAGCAAATTGGAAACAGACTTGGCAGCCATGATTATTAGATTGTCCTCTTTGAGAATTATGTCCAGTAATACAGACTTTTGTTTCTTAGGTGATTTTATGGCTGTTGATTGGCAAATTTAATCCAAGTCAGGCTATTGTGACTCTCTGTTGTGTTTGTGTTTTGTGCTCGTTTATTTTATTTTTGTCCAGAGTTCTGTCAGTATGGTTTCTTTCATTGATTTGTATGTCATTATTGACATTTCCTATTATCCATTTGTAAATTAATAACATGAAGTAACTTCAATTTAATATAGCTCATTATGTTTCTTTTTTTTTTAGCATACACATCATTTTTCATCGTAGGATTAATATTATCAATGCAGGTGCCATTTGTAGGATTCCAGCCTATAAAAACTAGTGAACATATGGCATCAGCAGGTAAAGTATTTTCACGTTAACATGCTTAAGGCTTGTTGAGTTGAAGACCTTACCTGTCATAACAGCTTTTCTCTCTCACATCAAAATGATTTTCAATTGAAGTTAAGGAGCTGATAGAGTTATGATTTTTCAGTGCCATATTTAACTTCAAATCTAACTATCTTATTAAAATATCTTAAATCAATATTTTTTGATAAAAATAATTTTAGAATTTTATAAATATTTTGAAAGTTATATTTATATCAAAATTCAGTTTCATTATCAAGAGTTTTCATGTATATCAAATCTGAGCAACAAATTGTTGGGGAAAGACATAAAATTTACATAGAGATTTGATTATGCAGTTGTTTTTTAGTGCGAATTTGGATATTTTGACTGGTTAAATTATAATTCATCACATATTTCCCTGTGATAAGCCTTTTTTTGCCTTGCTGGTATAACACCAATGGACAAGCTCGTTTCAAGACCAGAGGTCTGACAGGGGTCAAGATCAATGCCCTGTTTTTGTTCAGTGGAAGGACCATATCAGCCCTCTTCCAGTATAGAAAATGAAGGCCTAATTTTTTTTTTATTTTAGACTTACTTAATTTGGAGCTAAGCCTGCAATTTTTGAAAATCCAACTTAGATGTTTTTTTTCTTTGTTTCTAAAATGACATCCCACATTGTTTCCAAGAAGCATCAAGACTTAATTATGGTTGACAGTCTAAAGAAGCTTGACATGATTACCAAAAAAGTTACAGAATTCTTTCAAATGGTTTAAGTAATTATGAAATATTTGTCTTGATGGTTAGTGTGAAATTTTAACGTACTTTTAAATCATTTTTCAAGAATTTCTGTTTGTTCATTTTTAGCTCACTTGACTCAAATGGCTATGTGAGTTAGCATCCATTGTGTGTGATCATATACTTTCCTTTTAATATTGTCTTCTGAAACCACACTGGGTAAATTGAAACCAAACTTTTGTGGAAATGTTCTTGCATGCTCCTCTTGAAAATATATCCCAAGATCTGGACCTCCAGCCAGTATTACTATATTTACAAAAAATAGAAAAATTAGCCCCCCAAAAATAGTTAAAATCTCCTCTTAAACTACCGGGCTAATTAGGACCAGAGTTGGAAGAAATTGTACTTAGGTTCTCCTCTTTCAAATTTTTATCAAATGACCCCCAGGCAAATCAACAAAGTTTGCCACAAAAATATCTTCTTATCTGAAACAACTCGATTAATTCGAACCAAAATTGGCAGCTTTGGTCCTTTGTTATTATCTTTCAAGTTATAGCTGATAATGTCTACTGCAAACCAAGATGGCCACAAAGATAAATTAGTTCAGCATAGAATAATTTAATATTGGATGTAACATGTCATTTGATTGGTCAATTTTTTTTTGTCTATCATAGCCTGTTTTTTTTTTGTTTTTTGTCTCACCTGCGACGAAAAGTCATGGAGGCGAGATATAGGCATTACTTTCCAGTGGCGGCATAAACTTTTTAAAAACTTTAATAACTTTCGACATGTAATACCTACAATTAAGATTTATGGTCGTCAAGGTAGTTTATTGATAAGGTTTGCCGCAATATACTTGTCTTGCGACCCTGACCTCATTTTCATGGTTTACTGACTTCACAAACATGAATTTAAAATCTGCATCCAAGTTTCGTGGTTAAATCCATTTTTCAGCAACTGTAATACCTAGGCCAACCATATTTGGTCTATAGGTAGTTCTTAGTGGGTACATGTCAGTCTGATACATGCCTTTTGACCTTGACCTCAATTTCATGCTTGAGTGACCTGCGTCACTTTTTTGTGGTCAAGTCTATTTCTCAGAAACTGTAATACCTAGACCCACTGTATTTGGTCAATAGATAGTTCTTGGTGGGTACATGTCAGTCTGACACCTGCATTTTGACCTTGACCTCAATTTCATGCTTGAGTGACCAGCGTCATATTTTCATGGTTAAGTCCTTTTCTCAGAAACTGTAATACCTAGGCCAACCATATTTGGTCGATAGATAGTTCTTGGTGGGTACATGTCAGTCTGACACCTGGACCTTGACCTCAATTTCATGCTTGAGTGACTTTGTCACTTTTTCGTGGTTAAGTCCATTTCTCAGAAACTGCAATATCTGTACCCACTGTATTTGGTCTATTTATAGTTCTTGATGGGTACATGCCAGTCTGACACTTGTCTCTGGATCTTGACCTCAATTGCATGTTTTAGTGACTTTGTCACATTTTTGAGATTAGGTCCATTTTTCAGCAACTTTAATACCTAGACCCACCTTATTTGGTCAATAGGTAGTTCTTAGTGGATACATGTTGGTATGACACCTGCCTTTTGACCTTGATCTCAATTTCTTTTTACACATTTTCCTTTGACTTGCAAAATGTCGGGTATCAGATAATCATTATTCTGTGTCCATGTGCATACTCAGGCGAGACATTTAGTGTGTCCACTCTTGTTTTACTATGGCACCATTACAGGGAATCCTGATATTTGAGATGTCAAAACAACGAGACATAGGTGTTGCTTTTCCGGCGGCGTAGGAGGCGCCGTCAACAATTGTTAAGTTTTCTGCTTATGTTAGTTTGATAAGAACTTCTTGTGGTAGATCAATGATTTTTTCATGACCCCTAGGTCATGGTCGAATGACTGTCAATTAATTAGTTATTTTCAATCTAAGTTTTCTGCTAAAGTTAGTTTGATAGGAACAACTTGTGATAGATCAATGATATTTTTTCTATAAAGTTGCATTACTATCAGTTTTACAACCATTTCGAGGCCCTTCCTAGGTCATGGTCCAGCGACTTTCAATTTATTAGCAATGTTGCTGTCCATCAGATTGTTTTTGGAATTTTCAGCCGACAGGCGAGACATATCTCTGTGTCAACAGTTTATGTTTTTAGTCTATTAGAAATACCGGTAACCTCAATGCACATGGTCACATTTTCAAATAAACCCCTACGAGGATTATTTAGTGTGAACCAAGTAATTGAGGTTATTTCTTCATAGACTGAAAAAAAAATTACAGTCAATCCTTAAAGGGAAAATTCACATAAGATTTTCTTGTCTGAAACCATACTTTCTGTGGGCCTCAAGTTGATATTCACAGCATACCGGTATATTTTTGTCAGTAAAAGCTAATAATGATGATGAATATGGTCATTTAATAGTGGTCAATACCCAGAATTACAAAAGTCAATAATACAAGCACAATTAGAGATTAAAATCCAGTTCAACATTTGAGATTCAAAATTCAGTTATTTGATTTCAAAATTCGAGGTTTGAAATTCAACAGCTACACTTGCAATCAGAGGAAAGCCAATAAAAGTAAATGATACCAAATAGTACACATTTTTATGACAATGATAACAGCTTAAAACAAGAACATATAAAAAAACCTTCCCAGACATGGCCACCTTTTAAAAGTGTGACCAGGTGTCCTACCCTTAGACCAAATATAATCACCCTTACTGAAAATAGAAAAATATTTAAAAATCTCTAAGTAATGGAGCAGAACAAACTTTGTTGGAATGGTTTTTTGGTGGTCCCCTTTCAAAATTGTGTCAAGTTGTCAGGATTTTAATCCCATACGACCCCTTTTACACATTTAAAAAAAAGTCTGCCTGTAGATATTTCAGAATCTTGTCTTCTGAAATTACTGTAACAATTGAGACCAGACTTTGGTGGAATGTTCCTTTTCAGAAGTGTGGTGGGGAACACAAAACATACTGTGAATTGTAATGTATTTTTGTGACTTAGCTTTAGGGACGAGATCAAAAGGATAAAAAACTTAATTCACATATAGTTTTTTCACTGAACCCCCCCCCCCCCCCCCCCATGTGCTTTGAGAGTATACTTTTTGTATCATGGGTCCTGTTTCTCCTCAACAATGTATGTTTGTTCTGTATATTGACTTGGACATCACTTGAATCCGTATTTTTCAATCCGAAAATCGATGTCGGATAACAAAACTTGCAGCGATTTCCCCCCCCCCCCCCCCCCCCCCCCCCCCCAACTATTTGAATTAAGTTTTTTATCCTACATTGAACTTTTGATCTCGTCCCTTAGTAAAATGATTTTTTCAAAAATTGTTGTCTAGCAGAACTGTTCTACAGAAAAACATTTATTACTTGTTCTGGTTAATCCTTGGTGCTGTGAATTTCATAGTGAAAACATTTAATATTCTGTTAAAAATATGCCGTTAAACTTTTCCTTGGTTAGAGGATACATAGTACATTTAGATAATTATTGTATGATTTCTATTACAGGTGTATTTGCCTTGCTGATAGCCTATGCAACATTAAAGTACACACAGTCATTTTTAACAAGAGCAGAATTTAAATATTTTTTCCTTGTAGCAGCAGTTAGTGCAGCAGGTTTTATTTTCTGTACAGTAGTAGGATTAACATGGACAGGTAGGAATGCATTAAAGATCATCAGTCAGTATTCCCACACCTCTTTTTAAATGAAATTGGGGTATAAAGGACTGCTTTCTTCAATTTCCAGACCAGATTTTGTACTAGCTACTTAGAATGTTCCAATTCATAGCAGTTTTGATCTTACTTATATGCACCTCATCCCAAGGAAAGACCTTTATAAAGTTTGCATATTGTCCCAATCAGACAACAAACATGGTATGAAAAAATCATATTGCTCTCTTTGGTCAAATTTAAAAACTCTTGTGAAACCATATAGCCAAATGAATTTAAACTTCAGACCTGCCAACTATCCCGATTTTGGCGGTATTATCCAGATTTTCATGCCTCAACCCGAATCCCGATATCGGGTTCCTAAAACAAGCAAAAAACCCGATTTTCATAAATTCTACCCGAGAAATTATTATTCTTACCAATTTCCGGAGATTATCCAATCAAATTCATCGTAGTATCTGATATTTGGGTCATGTTGATTTACCTGAGGATTATCGATCTGTTTTGATACTAAATATTATGTAAACATATACACGTGCCTCAATAAAATCAATGATTTGTCAAAGTTTTATGGGTCTTAATTGGTAATAAAATTATTGATCTTTGTTATTAATACCGATCAGCTTGGGAGTTACATAATTAACTGTTTTAATTCTTTTACTTATCATTTAATTGAGATTAATATTCTAATCAAGTTAACTATTCTTTAATCAGGTGAACATAGTTAATAATTATTTTAATAACTGATCAAAAGAATTTTGCAAATTAAACGTAAAGGCTTGGATGCTGTTTGCACATTGAGACAATTGTTATAAAAAGGATATGAAAAATGGAATTGAATCATAATAGTTCAAACTATCACAATGGTTGTTACTCCACCCAGCAAGAAGAAACGTTTGCCATAAACAAATGAACCAAATGAAAGAAACATCTTTACACAGAATGATACACAAACCATCAAAACAATCTCAAGAATTCAAGAAACAAACCAAAATTGATCCTAAATATACATGAAATACTTTCTACTGGACATTATAAAAAAAAAAAAAAAACAGTCATAAGATGAAGCGATACATTTAAATTTTTTTCCCCGGGGAAAATCCCCCATGGAGGTTTTCAAAAGTTGGCAGGTCTGAAACTTGGTATTAAGTATTTATGGAAGGACTTCTATAAATTTTGCATATGGCCACCATGAACAATTCCATATTCTTGATTGGTCAGATTAAAAAAAAATCTCTGAAACTGAATAGCTAAATGAACAAAAATGACATTTTGAAAAGGATGCCAGGTGAGTGAAACAGGCTCATCACTTGAGCCTCCAGTTTGTTTGTCAAATTTAAAAAATCCTCCCGAGAGCATATACCATAATTACCCTAATTATTGGATGGCCTAATTATTCGACACTTGTGAAAATTCAAGGAAAATTTAATATTTTTTCGACAATTTCACAATTGTCAAAGTTACGTTGGTTGTTCTCAGATAGTGACAGTGAGTAATTTTAACTTCTTAGGTAAGTTAATCACTTTCAGTCCTTATCGAGTGTTTATTTTGTCTTTCTAAACCATTTAAACTATCTATCTTAATAAATTTGATTGAAACAAGATTGATTTTAAAGTAAATTTTATTGAATTTTTCCTACCTGGAAGTTAACATTTGAAAAGAAATCTGAAACGACTTTGGAATGGAATTGCTTATTAGATTTTCTCAGAGAAATAAATTTTAAATTTTTCAAATGAAATGAATAACGTTTTTACAAAACAAATTCCCTTATATCTGTTATTAGTCACTGTTATTTTTTACAAAAATGTTCTAAGACAACAAGAATACAAATATTGAACATGTGTTGTAAAAATCATTTGTGAGATGTTCATGTGTTGCATATTAGTCAACAACATGGCTCGTCATTTGAAATTTGCTACTGTTTTCTTCTCAACATTAAAACAACTATTAATTTGAAGGTAAAAAAAGATAAATTCATGAAAGCAAAATGAAATAACAATACCACAAATATAACCCATTATTTCGATGCCTATTCTTAAAGCACATTGACCTTGTCGATCATATGGAGTCAAAAAATTACAACAATGTGGACGGAAATACGATTTTCCAATTTTCCTAAAAAATAGGTGTATTTTAAGTGTTGAATAAGTGTAGAGTAAGTACGGTAGCCAGATTGACTGAAATTTGGTATGAAGCATCTATTGAAGGACCTTTATAAAATTTGAATATTTCTTCAAAATCAGACAGGGGCCTCGATGGCCGAGTGGTCTAGGTAGTTCGTCATGACTACTAATGATCACTAGGCTGTCAGCACTGAGGTTGTGAGTTTGAATGTCACCTGTGGCGGGGTGTGTTCCATTCCAATCTGTCCCGGTACTCGGGCTTCCTCCACCAATAAAAACTGGCAGCCGCGGAATAGCCAAATGTGCTGAAAATGACGTAAAACAAACATAGTTTCTTTATAATTAGTAGCATATTCAACTGAAAGCCATTCTATCTTCTCTAGTACGGTTATCATTTTCTACACAAATCAAAACATAAACACACAAACTACGAAATTGATGGGATAGATACATAAAAAATATAAAACTAACAAGGTATTTGTTATGATGTTATTTGCAAATACTTGAAAGGAAAAAAGCTTCTTCTGGTTACTGCCAAAACATCTGCTTCTGCGGAAAAATTACCTTGTCTTTTTTCATCCACGAAGTGAAATATCTGAAAAAAAGTCTTAGAAAAGTCGCACATCTATTTAAGACGCAGGGTAAATTCCCAGAGAAAAAAATAGCGTCTTATAAAATGAAAAATACAGCAAGTCCATTTCTCAGCAACTGTAATTCCTAGACCCATCATATTTGGTCTGTAGGTAGTTCTTAGTGGATACATGCCAGTCTTAACACTTTCAGCTGAACTAAACCTGAATTTCATGACTTAATATGTGACCATGTGTGCATCAAATTTATTTCGGTATTTTGTGATCATTTTATTAATATACATTTCCAAGATTTAGATTTTCTCTCAGCGATAGAAGTTCCTAGTAGGTGTATACCACTTTTACATCTGACAACTTACCTTTGACCATGAATGACTTGTTTCACATTTTTGGGATAATGTCCATTTCTCAGCAATTGCAGACCAACCATATTTTGTCTGTAGATAGTCCTTGATAGGCACATGGCTGTCTGAGACCTTGACTTCAATTTCACACTTTCATGATTAATTCCGTTTCTTTGTAGCTGTAATACCTATTTATCCTGATTTAGAGTAATTTCTCGCAATTTGATTGGCTGATATTGTCCTAATAAATTTCAGTGCAATTTTTTATTAAGTCAATTCGAATTATCTCCCTTATACCATTGACTTAATAAAAAAAAAATTTTTTTGAGTTGCTTCCCTTTGTTTATTACTGACGTATGTAAGATGGGAAAAAAACAATAAATAAGTGGTGTCATAAAAAAAATCAGGATAAATTCGTTACACAGTGTGCAATTGTCCTAATACGTAATTTATCATGGAAAAAAAACAATAAATAAGTGGTCTGATAACAAAATCAGGATAAATTCGTTACACAGTGTGCAATTGTCTTAATACGGAATTTATCGGGTCAATAAAATTCCCGTATTAGGACAATTGCACACTGTGTAACTAATAATCCACTGAATATGGTCTGTTGATACGTGTCAAGTAGGTGTCAGTCAGACACCTAACCTTGACCTCAATTTTAGGCTTGAAAGATTCTTATCCTGTTTTTACAAATAAGTCCATTTCTCAACAAATGTTATAAATGTATGTAGACTCACCAGTTTTAGTCTATAGATAGTTTTTGGTGGATACATACCAGTGTGAGACCTGTCAGCTGACCTTCGTCACAGTTTCATATCTACCCGTAACAAAATTTTTTGTCACACTTTTCTCTGCAACTAATCACAGCTGCTTGATATTTTGTCACAAGCCTTCTATAGCTATGCCATATTGTGGGATACCATTTCGGACCAAGGCATTATCAACTTCCTGTTTGACGACTTCTTTTATTATTTGACCTTATCACCATGGGGGTATCACTAGTGAGCAATGGCTCACAGTACATCTTGTTCAGAACCATTACTGTTTCGTTTAACCTATTTTCCTTTGCATTGTCAGGTATCACAGATGATCTTATTTTGTGCTCGTGTGCATACTGAGGTGAGACAATTAGTGTGTCAACTCTTGTTTAAGAAATTATATAAAATGTATGTTAAAAATTCCAAGAATAAGGAGTGTTAATCATCAGAAGCTGAATTTGTGTGTGTAAATCTTGACCTTTAAATATTTTTATATATCATGGAGGTTTAAAATTATTTCAAACATTATTTCAGGATATATTCATCCATGGAGTGGAAGATTTTATTCACTGTGGGACACTGGTTATGCCAAAATCCATATACCTATAATAGCTAGTGTTTCTGAACATCAGCCTACAACATGGGTCTCATTTTTCTTTGATTTACATATATTGGTTTGTGCTTTTCCTGCTGGAGTGTGGTACTGTGTGAAGGAAGTCAATGATGAGAGAGTATTTGGTAATGTATTAATTATATCAATATAGAATTATATATATATATATATATATATATATATATATATATATATATATATATATATATATATATATATATATATATATATATATATATATATATATATATATATATACACACACACACACACACACACACACACACACACACAAATGTAATTGTTTTTAAAGAGGTTCATTAACAACAAAAGGCATTAGATTAATGACAGATTGATGTTTGAATGATGTATGTCAGATGGGAGGTAATAAAAATAACATGATGGCCAATTCAGTTTGTGGACTATTACAAGGGCATACCTTTTTTGAAAATGGCCGTTGATAACTTGTGACATGCTTGTAACACATTAACTGATTTTAATTTCTGATGCAAATTCCTGTTTTTGAGATTTCTCAAACAAATTTTTTCAAATAAAACTTGTCTATCAAAATCTTTAATTTAATTTACTTTGTGGTCATTTTATCAATTGATTATACATTGAAACAAAAGTAAGATGATGTCATTTTACTGAAATATTGCTATAATACAGAAAACATTATAATCAGACTTGTGATACAAAAAGGCAAATATATTTCTTGTAAATCAATATGGCTGTCAGTTTGTTATTCTCTCAGCAAAGTTTGCTCAGACCAATTTTTTTAGCCTTTTGACTTTAGCTTATGCTCTTTGGTATTCAGCTGTATGACCATAAGATGGTGTGTCACACATGATTGTGACTGTCATGTGACCTTCACCTTTAGTGCCCAGGTAAAATTACTGCTTTAAAAACATGGTATTTTCTTCCCAACTTTTTATCCCTGTGCTTACAAAGCAACAGTGGTAATGTTTTGCTTTTTGACATAATGTACATACATACATACATCTATGTGTAGGATAATCTCAGCAACCACAAATCACAAAATTTCAAAACATTCTGACATTGTTTAGTAGATTGTGCCACCTTATGATATAAACTCGTCTATCGGACACATTTCACTTTGTCTTGACCTCAATTTCAGGGGTCATTATACCAGAAACTGATAATACCCACCACAACCAAAATTTTGGGGGTATATAGGAATCACCCTGTCTGTACGTCTGTCAGTCTGTCCATCTGTCAAAATTAATACATTTTGAACTTCTGCTAGGCACCTGTGATGGATCACGGCAGCTCAATCCATAGAGCTGCCTAGGGCATCCCTGGGTGGTGGATAGGAGACACCCTCTCTTTGGGGTCAGGTCATAATACGGAAAGCTTTTACCACAGACCATAGTTGGTAACTAGTTTGGAGAATGCCACACTCCCAGCACACTAAAGACCCATTCTGTAGTTTTTGAAAAAGTAGGCTGTTAGCAGCAACAAGGCTAAATTGTCTGCCCTACCCAACCATCCTCCTTTTACAGTGGCAGTCAAAATTGGTTCCCCTTTGTGTACCCCACACCCTTCCTTAAGAAGCATGAAATATTTGCCACTGGACATTAAACAATCAATGAACTTCTTATGGAGAACCACTAAATGGATTGAATCCGAACATAGCATGAATGTTCCTGTTGAGGTTCCTCCTGACCAAGTGTTGTTACTTTGTTGCCAATCTGTCATCCAAGATGGTCGCCAGCAGGGGACTTAGATTAACATAGGACCCTATGGGAAATACATACAAAAATCTTCTTCTAGAGAAACGCTGAATGGATTGAAACCAAACATGGCACGATTGTTCCTTATGAGGTGCTGACCAAGTGTTGTTTATACTTTGTTGCCGATCCATCATCCAAGATGGCTCCCAACATGGGACTTAGATTAACATAGGACCCTATGGGAAATAAATACAAAAATTTTCTTCTAGAGAACTGCTGAATGGATTAAAACGAAACATGGCATGAATGTTCCTAATGACGTGCTGACCAAGTGTTGTTACTTTGATGCCAATTGGTCATACAAGATGGTAACCAGCAGGAGACTTAGTTTAACATAGGACCCTTTGGGAAGTACATACAAAAAGCTTCTTTTGAGAACCACTGAATAGATTGAAACTAAACATGGCATGAATGTTCGTTAAGAGGTCCAAGATGTCCAGCAGTGGAGGACTTATTTTTTTTTTTGTCATCACTTGTCCGTTCTAACTTTTCTCATTTTAATTTTCACCTCTGAAACCACTGGGTCAAATGGAATTAAATTTGGCAGGAAGCATCTATGTAAGGTCCTTTATAAAGTTTCCTCATTTCTTCCCAATGGTCTTGCAAATATGGCCTCCATTCATTTTTGATTGGTTGATATAAAAAAATCTTCTCCACTGAAATTGCTTGGCCAGTTGGAACAAAACTTGACAGAAAACATCTATGGGAGGTTCTTTACAAAGTTTACTCATTTCATCCCGATGGAGCAAAAATCTTGGCTGCCATAGGCAATTCTTGTTTCTTATTGGTCGATTAAAAAAAATTTGACAGGTTGGCCAAATGGAATGAAACTTGACAGGAAGCATCTATGGGAGGTTCTTTACAAAAATTTTTTATTTCATCCCCTTTGGTATACATATATGGTCACCATTGGCAGTTCTTTTTTTGATTGGCTAATATAAAAGAATCTTCTATTCTGAAATCGTTTGCCCACAGGAAGCATATATGGGAGGTCCTTTATAAACTTTCCTCATTTTGTCCCGAATGGGAATACAAATATGGCCACCATGAGCAGTTCTTGTTTCTAATTGGCTGATATAAAAAAATCTCCTCTGAAATCGCTTGGCCAAATGGAACGAAAGTTGACAGAAAGCATCTAATTGGGAGCTTCTGTACAAAGTTTCCTCATTTCATCCTGATCAGGCAACAAACATGGCCGACATGGGAAGTTTTTGTGTTTCATCGGTTGATTATCTTCTTCTTTTAAACCGCTTGGCCAAAGAAAAGGAGACTTGACAGGATGCATCTGTTGGAGGTTTTTTACAAAGTTTCCTCATTTTGTCCAGTTCGGGCAACAAACATGGCTGCTAATGGGCAATTCTTGTTTCTGATTGGTTAATTTAAAAAAAAAAAAATGTTTCTCTTAAACTGCTGGGCAAAATAGAACCAAACTTGACAGAAAGTGTCTATGACATATAACAAAAATCTACAGCACCGCCGAATTGCTTGAAACCAAACATGGTCTGATTGTTGCTGTCAAGGTGCTCACCATGTGTTGTTACTCTGGACAGTCTGTTGCCGATCCCTAATTCAAAATGGCCTTCAGCAGAGGACTTAGATTAACATAAGACCCTATGGGAAGTACATGCAAAAATCTGGAGAACTGCCAAATTTTAGAATATTTTGACCTGTAAGTATAAGGGCCTTGATGAAGAAAAATTTGGTTCCTACAAGGCTTACCACACTTCATAATGATAGGGAGAAGGTACATCAATAAAAATGGCTTTCATGCCAGGTGAGCAATACAGGCTCAGCCCTCTGAGCCTCTAGTTTAGTTTTACTTAGGACCCTATGGGAAATGCATACAAAAATATTTTTCTGGAGAACCACTGAATAGATTGAAACCAAACATGGCATGAAAATTTATAATGAGCTGCTGATCAAGTGTTGTTACTTGGATGTCGATTTGTCATCCAGGATGGCTGCCAGTGGGTGGTCGGGGGGCTTAGTTTAACATGGGACCGTATGGGAAATACATATAAAAAGCTTCTAGAAAACAAATGAATAGATTGAAACCAAACATGGCATGAATGTTCCTTATGAGGTGCTGACCAAGTGTTGGTACTATGATGCCAGTCTGTCATCCAAGATGGCTGCCAGCAGGGGACTTAGTTTAACATAGGACCATATGGGAAATACATGTCTTCTTCTAGGGAAATTCTGAATGGATTGAAACCAAACATGGCATGAATATTCCATATGAGGTGCTCACCAAGTGTTGCTACTTTGTTGCCGATCCATCATCCAAGATGTTCAAAGGCGGGTTACTTAGTTTAACATAGAACCCTTTGAGAAATACATTCAAAAATCTTCTAGAGAACAGCTAAATGATTTGAAACAATACATGGCATGAATGTTCCTAATGACATTCTGACCAAGTGTTGGTCATCCATGATGGCCATCATCAGAAGACTTAGTTAAACGGACCTCCGAAGTTATTGTGAGACAAGCTATTCAAAAAGTGGTAACAATCAAATGTGGATATTAAAGAACTCCAAGACTTGAAGGATATTTTTCGCTCGGTCAATTTCAGTCTGTAACTGTATAAAAACCTTTTGATTTCTGTACCTCTATACCACCATTCCTCATTCACAACTGAAGAACTGAACAAAGTAAGATCTACAAATAAGTCAACATGACCAAAATCATTGATTGACCCCTTATAGGAGTTTTTTCCCTTTAAAGACTGCATTTGGCGTAAACTTTCCTTTAAAGATCTTCTCCTCTGAAATCACTGGGCCAATTGGGACCAAACTTTGTTGGAATGGTCCTTGGGTGGCCCCCTTCCAATTTAATGCCTGGCATCCCCGACTTCCAAACGACATGGCTGCTGTTACTAAATATAGAAAAAAAGGGGGGATGAATTTCAAAAATCTTCTTCTATGAAACCACTGACACAATTGGAACCAAATTTTGCAGTAATGGTCCTTAGGAGATTCTTTTTCTGAAATATGTCCGATGACCCAGACTGTTAACCAAGATGTCCGCCTTAGCCGAACTTAGTTTAACATAGGACCCTATAGGAATATTCATTTAAAAATCTTTTGTCTGAAACCACTAAGCCAATTAGAACCAGACTTGGTAGCAATGGTCCTTAGACAGTCCTCTTTCAGAAATGTGTCTGATGAACTGGATTGTCAAACAAGATGGCCACAACCGAACTTAGTTTAACATAGGGCCCTTATGGAAAATTCATTGAAAAATCTTCTTGTCTGAAACCACTTGACCAATTGAAATTAGACTTCGCAGCAATGGTCCTTAGGAGGTCCTCTTTCAGAAAGGTGTCGGATTTCATATAATTCGAATCAAAATGGCAACCACAGCCGAACTTAGTTTAACATAGGACCTTATGGGAAATTCATTCAAAAATCTTCTTGTCTGAAACCACTAAGCCAATTAGGACTAGACTTAGTAGTAATGGTCCTTAGATGGCCCTCTTTCAGAATTGTGTCTGATGACCCAGATGTTCCACTTAGTTTTTAATATATAGGCCCCTATGGGAAAATTCATTGAAAAATCACTTGAAAAAAAAAAATCTTCTCATCTGAAACTACTGAGGCAATTGGAACTTAAATTGGCAGCATTGGTCCTTAGATGGTCCTCTTTCAGAATTGTGTCCGATCACCCGGATTGTCAACCAAGATGGCCGCCACAGCCGAACTTAGTTTATTTAATATAGGACCCTATGGGAAAATTCATTTAAAAATCTTCTTGTCTGAAACCACTTAGCCAGTTGGAACCAAGACTTAGCAGTAATGGTCCTTAGATGGTTCTCTTTTAAAAATGTGTCCATTGACCTGGACTGTCAACCAAGATGGCTGCCACAGCCAAACTTAGTATAACATAGAACCCTATAGAAACCTCTGAAACGAAAGAATAAATTTCAGCCAGATTTAGGCTGACAGATCCTTAGGGTATCTAGTATAAATTTGTGTTTTATTTTCTTGTCCATCGAGAAACATGGCTGCAGTGGCTAAAAATAGGACATATGTGAAAAAGCACTTTTTGGCTCATATCTCAGAAGCTAAAGCAGTTAGAGCAAATATGACACGTAGAAAAAATGTTTATGAGGTCCAGATCTACGTGCCATGAAATTTTCCGACGAATCTGTCAACCCATTTTTGGGTTGTTGCCCCTGAATTGTTAATTTTAAGGAAATTTTGCAGTTTTAGGTTATTAACATGGTTAACTTGAATATTATTATAGATAAAGACAAACTATAAACAACAAAAATGTTCAGCGAAGTAAGATCTACAAATAAGTCAACATGACAAAAATTGACCCCTTGTAGCAGTTTTTGCCCTTGAAAGATTAGTTACATGTAAACAGAAAATAATGGTCGGACATATTGTCACAGATGTTTAGAGCATAACTTGATATAAATTAAATGGTAGCTATACAAGTAAAATGGAGGGTCAAGAGTCAAGGTCACTGAAAAAGACCATAGCAGCTGATGAAAAAGTCACTAGCAACCATATATATTTGGGTTCAGGATTCTTTTTTCTAGCCGTACAGGTCATTATTTAGGAGAAAATTGTGACAGTATACATTAAATAGCAAAAATAATTATTGATGCAAGATCTACACATAACAGGTGAGTGATCCAGGCTCTTGGGAGCCTCTTGTTTAAGTCAATGGTCAAGGTCACTTTGACATTTTAAGATTCTTTAACGTCCTTGTGGATACAACATAGCTTATGTTTTCATATGGCTTATTGAAGCCAGATGCGATACAGGCTCAGTTGAGCCTCTAGTTAAATTTATTAATTTAATTTCTATACACTATTGTCATACACCATATTTAGATACTCAGATAAGGTTTTAGAATTTTCATTTTCTGAAATTGGGGCGCACAGAGGTCAAAATTCAAAATGTTCAATTTAAGATTGTGACCTAAACTCCTCTTTCGTTTGCAGTTTATACATTTTATTTACTTATATATAGTATTGTCATACACTATATTTAGGTGTGTAATAAGGTTTTAGAATTTTGATTTTCAAACCTTTGGCCCACTTTGGTCGAATCTCAAAAATTGCAAGTGATCTAAGTTTTTATGTCCCAGCGCTAGGGGAAGGAGCATTAAGTTATACCCTTTTCCGTCTGTCCGTACGTACATCGCAAAATTGGTTTCCGTTCTGTAACTTTAGTTTGCTTCAAATTTATGAAACTTATACACAATGCTTATCACCACCAAACTGAGATCTAGTTTGAATTTGGGTGGGATCGTGTTCACCGTTCTGGAGTTATGCCCCTTTATAAGTGAAAACATTTCTGAATTTTCTGCACTCTGACTTTACTTGTTCTTGACCAAATCTTATGATACTTATACACAATGCTTATTACCACCAAATACCGATCGAGTTTGAATTTGGGTGGTGTCATTTTGCCCTTCTCAAGTTATGTCCCTTTAGCCTAATCTGCCATTTCCACACTCTAACTTTACTTTGCCTTATTCAAATATTATGAAACTTATACACAATTCTTATTAACACCAAACACAGTCACCTGGGAGGATTATATTTGGGTGGTGCCAGTTTTGAATTATGTCCCTCTATAAATAGAAAAATTGCTTAATTTGTTGTTTCCACACTCTTAACTTTACTTTGTCTCAACAAAATTTTGTGAAACTTATACACAATGCTTATTACCACCAAAAACTGATCAAGTTCATATTTGAGTGATGTCACTTTGATCGTTCTTGTGTTATGCCCCTTTATAAATTGAGAATTGCCAGATTTGCCGTTTTCCCCACTCTGTGACTTTTACTCATTAAGTTTCAAAGAAAACAAACCATCAGTAGGTTTGAATTTGTACATTGACTCTTGGATATTTATAAGTGGGTTCATCTTTGTCCCATGAACACATTGTTCTCTTATTTTAATTTTACCTTGAGTTCATTGATTTAATTTCTTAATAGAATAATTGCATACTATTTTTGGATGGGAATAAGACTGTAGGTAACTACTTAAGAGGGTGCAGGTATTCCAACAGTACTGAGTTAACAGTGATGAAATTTTAAAAAAAAAATTGATATTGACAAGAAGTAAGTATATTCGGCACATGAGAAAGGAGAAAGATTTTTCAGTCTTTGAATGTGCAATTTTTATATTTCAACCTCATTTAATATAAAAATGCACTGTAAATTTATTGTGATCTCAGACCTTGTGAATGAGATACTAGTGATATTTTGATGCCACTGTTGCTCTATCTAGCTTGTTTACAGTGATTATTGATTTTTTGTTTTGTTTTTTGTTTTACAGTGATTTTGTATGCAATTTTTGCCAGTTATTTTGCGGGAGTTATGGTTAGATTGATGTTGACATTGACTCCTATTGTATGTGTTCTTGCTGCCATTGCATTTTCTAAAACATTTGAAATTTACCTGAAAGATGATTCACCTAAGTCTAGTAATAAAGAAGAAGAGGAGGAGAAAAAACAGGACAACAAAAATGACAGACTTTATGACAAACCTCAGGTAAGATTTGAAAGCACTTCACATTATTTGGTAAGAATATTTTGTAACCTAGTAGAAAAAAAACATTTTTAAGTTGGTGTCCAATTGCAAGTTTACCTACCTAGGCGGAACTAAATACTATAATTTAGGTAAATTGACGATAATAGTTCATGGTTATTGACTGTATTTCTTTTTAGCTCACCTGGCCCATAGGTGAGCTATTGTCATCGCTTTACATCCGTCGTCTGTCATAAGACAATTCATAATCTCCTCTAAAACCACTAGGTCAGAATAAACCAAACTTTGCAGAAATGGTGTATTGAATGTCTATAAAACATTCCTCATTTCATTACAATTGGATGAAAAACATGGCCACCAGAGGCAATTCAAGATTCTAATTTGTCAAATTTTCAAATTTCTTCTCAGAAACTACAAATTACTATGCCAAATCTTTTGAAACTCAATAGAAATTATGATTGGTGTTGATTGGATGGAATATACGTTTGAATTTAACCCTGTGTGTTTCATTTATTCATTTGGTGCCAATGAAAAATCCAACATGTCTTTGGAGGGCTAAAAATGTGTTTTGATTGGCTAAAATTTCATAGATCTTCTTGTCAGAAACCTCAAGGTCAATGGAATTGTTTTGTTACAGGAAAGATCTTCAGGTAGAGCTTTTTCAAATTTATTCATTTGGTGACAATGTGAAATCAAAGACTGGTGCCACCTCGGAATAAAGTTTAACATTCGACCCTAAAATGTATTGTCTGAAACCAGTAAGCCTGTTGAAACAAACTTGACAGCAATGGTTCTTAGGTGGTCCCCTTTCAGAATTATACCGAATGATCTGGACTGTCCCCACAGGCAAACTCAGTTTAACATGGGACCCTATGGAAAATTCATTTAAAAGATCTTCCTTTCTGAAACACTATGCCAATTGGAACCAATTATATTTGATGACCAGGTGTGATATGGTATTTTGACTCCATGGGATATTGACCGTGGGAGTTAAAATACCAAATTAAACCGGTGTCAGATATGGTAATATGGTAATTTGGCCATCGGATCCTATAGGAAATTCACTAATAGATATTCTTCTTTGAAACAACTCAGGCTATTGGAACCAAACTTGGCAGGAATGGCCCTTAGTTGGTCCTCTTTCAACAGATCTTCATTTCATCTTCTTATCTTGATTTTGCTTGAAAATTATGGTGAAGCAAATAATGAAGACATAATAAGAAAAACATCAAAAGTGTGTTTCTTATAGTTTGCTACATTCAACAGAAATTACTTATGACGACTGAAAGTGTTGTCATGTATACAAGTAGTGGCTTAAGATAAATTTTATTTTGTTTAGGTAGCAAAGCCCAAGAAAATGAAGGAAGACAAACCCAAAGATCAAGACAGTGTTGGGATGAATATTAAAACAATCATTGTTATAGCACTTCTTATGATGTTGATGCTGTTCGCTGTACATTGTACCTGGGTTACAAGTAGTGCTTACTCCAGTCCAAGTATTGTTCTAGCTTCCTATAATCATGATGGGCAAGTAATGCTTATAACAAACAGTCCAAGTTAATTTGGCCTAAAAGTAAAATTGGTTTCTTTCCTAGAATCAGCTGATCATGACAAATTGATGCAGTTCAAAACATTTTTGGCTGTACTTGGATCTCGATATTTTTATTCTCAGTCTGCAAATGTTAATGGGAAATATTGTAATGACTGTAATTTTTTTATGCCCCAATTTTTCGACATTTTTAAAAATTCATGGAAATTTAATTTTTCAATATTCTCATCACTTTGAATTTGTCGTCTTCCGTTACTTTTACAGAAATCTTCTCCTCTGAAAATACTGGGCCAAATGGAACCTAACTTGGCCTCAAGCATCATTAGGGTATCTAGTTTAAAAAATTTGTCCGGTGACCCTGCCTGCCAACCAACATGGCCGACATGGTTAAAAATAGAACATAGGGGTAAACTACAGTTTTTGTCTTTTATCTCAAAAATTAAAGCATTTAGAGTGAAATTGACGGGTTATAAAATGTTCAACAGGTCAAGATCTACCTGCCATGAAATTTTCAGACGAATCTGTCAACCCATTTTTGGGTTATTGCCCCTGAATTGTTAATTTTAAGGAAATTTTGCAGTTTTATGTTTTATGTTATTCTCTTGAATATTATTATAGATAAAGACAAAGACAAACATGAAAAATGTTCAACAAAGTAACATCTACAAATAAGTCAACATGACCAAAAATCTTCAATTGACCACTTATAGGGGTTTTTGCCCTTTAAAGAAAATTTTTCACATTTTTTTCGTTACCTTTGTAAACTTTTAAAAATCTTCTCCTGAAATTACATAATGAATTTCAGCCAAACTTAGGCTGATAGATCCTTAGGGTTTTTTTTATCTGTGAACCAAGATGGTTGCCACAGCCGAACCTAGTTTAACATAGGACCCTATGTAAAATTCATTAAAAAATCTTGTCTGAAACCCCTGGACCAGTTGGAACCAGACTTGGCAGTAATGCTCCTTAGGAGGTTCTCTTTCAGAATTATGTCAATGACCTGGACTGTTAACCAAGATGGCCACCACAGCTGAACCTAGTTTAACATAGGACCCCATGTAAAATTCATTAAAAAATCTTGTCTGAAACCCCTGGACCAGTTGGAACCAGACTTGGCAGTAATGCTCCTTAGGAGGTTCTCTTTCAGAATTATGTCAATGACCTGGACTGTTAACCAAGATGGCTGCCACAGCTGAACCTAGTTTAACATAGGACCCTATGGAAAATTCATTAAAAAATCTTGTCTGAAACCACTGGACCAGTTGGAACCAGACTTGGCAGTAATGCTTCTTAGAAGGTTCTCTTTGAGAATTACAGTACAGCCAGTGTTTCTTCCTCTAAATCCCTTTTCCCTTCAAGGGCACTTCTCACTGAACAAGGAAAACCACGGTGGGCAGATTGGTACAATCGCGGACGCAAAAATATATGGGTTAACTGGACGAATTTGATCAATTTGAACGTATTTTTAAAGAGATTATTGTGTTAACAATCCCAAGTTTTTTATGTTTAAAATCGGATATTTTATGAGGGTAAACACAACAGGTGTTCAGGTGTGTCATAAAAATGTGTCATTGTTTATTCTGGCGTCTGCGGTATTAGTAATTTATCTATTGTTACCTTTAACGCCAATAACAACAGAGTCCATTGCTTCAATTGTTTTCAATGTAATTATGATCAATTATTTATTTATAATAAAGTGCTGCACTGATTAGCTACATACTAATTATTTTTCTTGTTCAGGTGAGTTACGTTTCTGAGAATGTCAGTGTCAATCGTAAATACATCTTCTTATGTGTTGTGAATACATGTATGTAATTCATGTACGTATACTTTCTCATTTGGAATGTCCAAATACTGGGTAGTTCCTGAAGGGAGTTTTTATATAATTTTGTTTGTTAAAAGTATTTCTTCCTGACCACACACCTGTTATTCCAAATTGAAGGTGTTAATTATCAGCTTACGATTAAAGCGTGGTTTCAGAGTATGATTGTGTTACCAGTAATTATATATATCTAGTATGGAATAAATAGTCATTGTAAGGTAATTGACAGATTAATTTTTTACTCCTGTGTTTATTATCTGACAGGTTTTTGTTATAGATGTAGGTGCATACCTACCTTTATCTTCCATACGACGGAAACATCAAGTTTAGATACGATCACGGACGCAAAAACATATGGGTTAACTGGACGAATATTATCAATTTGAACGTATTTTTAAAGCGATTATTGTTTTAACAATCGCGTGTTTTTTACGTTTAAAATCGGATATTTTTTGGGGGTAAACACCACAGGTGTTCAGGTGTGTCATAAAAATGTGTCATTGTTTATTCTGGCGTCTGCGGTATTAGTAATTTATCCATTGTTACCTTAAACGCCGGTAACAACAGAGTTCATTGCTTCAATTGTTTTCAATGTAATTATGATCAATTATTTATTTTTAATAAAGTGCACTGATTACACATGTAGCTACATACTAATTATTTTTCTTGTTCAGGTGAGTTACGTTTCTAAGAAGAAAAAAAAAAGTTTCTGAGAAAAAAAAAAAAAAAAAAACGTTTCCGAGAATGTCAGTGTCAATCGTAAATACAACTAGGTATACTTTCTCATTTGGAATGTCCAAATACTGCGTAGTTGCAGTGAGTTTTCATATAATTTTGTTTATTAAAAGTATTTCTTCCTGACAACACACCTGTTATTCCAAATTGAAGGTGTTAATTATCAGCTTACGATTAAAGCGTGGTTTCAGAGTAACATTGTGTTACCAGTAATTTTATACATATAGTATGGAATAAATAGTCATAGAAGATCTATAGTGAATTTTAAATATTAAAACATTGCCTACCCTTCAGAACTATAATTTTGAAATTATAAAAACACACGAAAAATACTTTGTCAACGCTAGTTTTTCCTTAATTGCGCAATTCTTCAACGAATGCATTTCTGTATTAATATATAAAAACATTGCGATTTTTAAATACAGATAATTATTAGAAAAGGCTCATTATCCTTTTGATAAAAATGTTTTATACATGTGTACATTTAATTATTCACATGTTAATCAACAAGTTGTTGTTTCAAATGTAATATATAGTAGATTCACTGCATTGTTATAAGGTAATGGCAGATTAATTTTTGACACCTGTGTTCAAGGTTTTGTTATACATGTAGGTGTGTATACCTTCCTTCATTTGCCAGACGTCAAGCTGTTTAGTATTGTGGAAGATTGAAACATAAAGTTTAGAGAAAAATATACCTAGAAATAAAAATCTACAAAGAGGGAAAGGAGAATCCCTAAATATTAATTCTCATTAAAAAAAATATGCAAAGTGTGCAGTTCATTCTAATTTTTGAAAGGTACACTATTTTATACGGTATGAAATAAAAGAAAAAAATAATTTTGTTTATTAACATGTATTTCTTCCTTACAACACACCTGTTACTCAAACTGAAGGGGTTAATTGTTAGCTTATGATTAAAGCGTGATTTCAGAGTATGATTGTGTTACCGGTAATTATATAAATCTACATGTAATATGGAATAGATGCTGAAGGTCTTAAGTGGATTTTCAGAACTTTAAATATTAAAACATTGCCTACCCTTCAAAACTATAATTTCGAAATTATAAATTAATACACAATACTTTGTCAACACTAGTTTTTTCCTTAATTGCGTAATTCTTCAATGTATTGTATTAATATAAAAAAAACATTGTGATTTTTAAATACAGATATTTATTACAAAAAACTCAATATCCTTTGGATTAAAATGTTTTATACACGTGTACATTTAATTATTCACATGTTAATCAACAAGTTGTTGTTTCAAACGTAATATATAGGAGATTCGCTTGAATTGTTGTAAGGTAATGGACAGATTAATTTTTGACACCTGTGTTTATTATACATTTACCAGACCAAGGGTTTTGTTATAGATGTGTATAACTACCCTTATCTGCCAGACGATGGAAACATAAAGTTTAGAGAAAAATATAACATAAAAAGGAGGGAAAGGAGAATCTCTAAACATTAATTCTCATTAAAAAAAAACATGCAAAGATTGCAGTTCATTCTAATATTTTAAAGGAACAATATTTTATACGGTATGAAATAAAAGAAAAAATAAGGTTAAGAACATCGTTTGAAACCCACGGCCGGTCCCGCTTACGCTTTCCTTCCACTTTCGGGAAGTGGAAGCAAAGCGTAAGCGCGACTGGCCGTGAGTTTCCGACAATGGGTTAAGGAGAGAGCACAAGGATTAGTAATAGAACAAATGTATTATTTTTTATTTTAATACTTCAATAACATCATAGAAATATAGCCAAGTATAAATAATTATTCAACTTTTGAAAAACTAAAACTTATTTTATCTTCTAACGATCTTATGCGGTTTGTTGCTCCATTTATAAAATAGTCCTAAGCAAAAACAAAAAATTTCGTCTGCCAAAATATTTGATAAAACTACATGTATCTTAATTTGTTTTTTATTTAAGAAGTACACAGTAAAAAATCAATATAACATGTACCATACAAGTTATTTTTCCAAATTGTATTGATTGAAGATTTTATCGTACTGTCATATACTTTCCCGCCAGTTTTTGCACGAGAATTGTGTGGTCTTGTCACGGGTACATAATTTGACACTTGTCAATACATGTTACAAATCATCGATATACCACGCCTTCCTTGTAATCCATAATACCTTGACCTGTTACTTCAAACAATATACCGCGATCAAGATTATTGTCAATCATTGTCTAGTCTACAGGATGACCCATTTATTTATGCTGACACCGATATTGGACAAATCTGTTATTATGAACATAAAACAACTCCCGACTGCATATAAAATTATATAATTATGAAAAGGATTGGAACTAAATTAATACTTCTGGTATTAAAGAACACATAACGTAAATTTTTAACCCGTTTTATTATATCGATCTGCTGACCGTCCACCGTGTTTTTCCACAGTCAAAAACGAACTTTCACCTGATAACGGATGCCCACGTTCAACGTGGACAATAACTAGCCAACGTGGATCGGATAGTTGGTGGGCTTCCGTCAAAGAACGTGGGCATTGCGCAATCCGTTATACTTGTTCTGTATGTCAATGACCTGGACTGTTAACCAAGATGGCCACCACAGCTGAACTTAGTTTAACATAGGACCCTTTTGGAAAATTCATTAAAAAATCTTGTCTGAAACCACTTGACCAAATGGAACCAGACTTGGCAGCAACAGTCTTAAGGTGGTCCTCTTTAAGAACTATGTCTGATGACCCCAACTGTTGACCAAGGTGGCCACTACAGCTGAACTTCTTTTAACATAGGACCTTATGGGAAAAATCATTTTAAATTCTTAATAGAATAGAGAATGGAAATGGGGAATGTGTCAAAGAGACAACAACCCGACCAAAGAGCAGAAAACAGCTCAAGTCTACCAATGGGTCTTAAACGCAGTGAGAAAATCCTGCACCCGGGGTCGGGCTTTAGCTGGCCCCTAAACAATAATGCATACTAGTTCAGCGAAATGGACGGCACACTAAATCTGAAACATACAAATGAACCAAAATTTAAAAAAACACGACTAACAAATGCTAGTGGTTCCTGACTTGGGACAAGTGCAAAAATGCATGTTTTGTGAGATCTCAACACTCCCCCCCATACCTCTAGCCAATGTGGAATAAACAAACAGTGATGCACATAGTAAAACTCAGTTCAAAAGATGTCTGAGTCCAATGTTAAAAAAGGTAACAGAAGAAACTATGGAAAATGACAATGATTGCTTAATTTCTGAAAGCACTAGGTCAGTTGGAACCAGACTTCACAGAAATGGTCTTTATATGGTCCTCTTTCAGAAATATGTCCTAATAACCAATGAACCAGACTGTCAATCAAGATGGCTGCCACAGCTGAAATTAGTTTAACAGAGAACCCAAAAGGGAATATTCATTTAAAATTCTTGTCTGCAAGCACTAGAGCAGTTGGAACAAGACTTGGCATAAATGGTCCTTATATGGTCCTCTTTCAGAAATATGTCCTGATAACCAATGAACCAGACTGTCAACCAAGATGGCTGCCACAGCTGATCTTAGTTTAACATAGGACCCTATGGAAAATTTATTTTTAAATGCTCCTGTCTGAAACCATAATTTTGTCTAGTGACCAGGACTGTGAACCAAGATGGCTGCCATAGCAGAACATAGTTGAACAAAGAACCCTATGGGAAAATTCATTTAAAAATCTCCTCTGAAACCACTTGACCAATTAATCCAGCTCAAGGTTGACAAGTTAAATCCAGGTGAGCAATAGGGGCTATTTTTCCCATTTTTTGTGACCAAAATAGGTGTGTTTACTTTATATAAGTAACTATTACAGAATCAATATATATACTTCTGATATGCCTTTTAGTCTGTTTTTAAATTTAGATTTTTCTTGAAAGCTCTTTTTAAAATTTAGATTTTTTTCTTTTTTAATATATTGATTTTTTTCTGCTGTTGTCAATTATATATTCATATATAAACAGGAGCAGAACAATACTAGATGACTTTAGAGAAGCATATTACTGGTTACGTCAGAACACAGGAGACAAGGCAAGGGTGATGTCATGGTGGGATTATGGGTATCAAATTGCAGGAATGGGAAACCGAACAACATTAGTAGACAACAATACATGGAATAACAGTCATATTGCTCTGGTTAGTAAACTTAGTTATATAATAATATACAGTACTCAGATTTCTTGGTAAATAGATATAGTGTAACATTCTATAACCTAGTAACCCTTCACTGATTGAGCTTCTGATTGGTAATTAATCTTGAGGTTTGGAACTTAAAATTGAATGAAGGTCAAATATCTTGAATGAAAATTCCTGATTGTGAAGATCAAGGTCACAGTTAGTGTTTGCAGATCAAAACAAATGCCTTATATCTGCTTGAACCTAAACTTGATTTTAGATTGGTGTAATAAAAGAAAAAAGGGATAGTTTCATCTGGAACTTTTTATCTATGCTCTAATTTAAAATTTCCTGTTATTTTTTGGTCAGAACTAAAGTTTCAGATAATTTGTGGAAATCATCAGATTTACGAAATCACTGGGCTAGTTGGAACAAAACTTGGCAGCAATCGTCCTTATGTGGTCCTTTTTCAGAATTGTATCCGATGACCAGTGATTTTTCAAAGTTGCCTGTGCCTTTTTATTTGCGAAAAATTATCGAAATAATTAACAAATTGGGAATATTTATAGCCTCGACCTGTTACATGGTCTATACAGAAGTTGTCAGATAATACCATAGTATTGATTAGATATTATCTGTATTTAGTATTAACTGTATCTAATACAGTATTAAATCTGTCCAATCTGTGATGTAATTATATTATTATATTTGTATTGATTTAAAATATGTTAATTATATGAATTGATTAATATTATATAAGCTATTATGTAAGGTATTATAATAAACATATTTTTTATAAGTTATTCCTTTATTTGTATTGATGTTGAAGAATTTGAAATCAATAAATTATTTCTGTGTGAAAATGCAGATCTAATATTTCAGTTGTGCTGAAAAGAGGCTTACAAATGTCCATTCATATTATTTACTCAACTGATGCATTCTTTACTGCCAAATTATCAAACAAAATTCTTGTACCAAGTGATTGTTTAAGTTTTTTTTGCCAAATTATGACAGTATCTGTTAAATTTCCTTGCCTATGATTTTTGTGTAAGTTATTGTCAATTAATAAAATTGATTAGTTGCTTAAAACCATTGTTACATGCATTGGCAATTTTTTGTGCTTCTTCAGGACGAGAACCGGTTTAACAAATTATAAAACACAATTCAAATAGGGGTGCTTTCTATCCGAGATGGGGGTGCATTATGTTTTTAGCTCACCTGGCCAAAGGCCATGTGAGCTTTTGTTATCACTTGGTGTCTATCGTCTGTCCATCCGTATGTAAACTTTTACATTTTCATCTTCTCCTCTGAAACCCCTGGACCTATTGAACTGAAACGTGGCCTGTAGTTTCTATAGAAGGTCCTTTACCAATTTTGCATAAATCATTCCGGTCTGTGAAACAAAATAGCCGCCATGAGCATTTACATGTTCTGATTGGTCGAAATTTAAAACTTCTTCTCCTCTGAAACCGTAAAGCCAAATGAACTGATTTTTGTTATGGAGCATCTGTGGAAGGTCCTTTACAAAGTTTGCATAAATCATCCCAGTCTGTGAAACAAAATGGCCATTATGAACATTTACATGTTCTTAATTGTAAAAATTTAAAACTTCTCCTCTGAAACTGTAAAGCCAAATGAACTGATTTTTGGTATGGAGCATCTATGGAAGGTCTTTTACAAACTTTGCATAAATCTTTCTAGTCCGTGAAACAAAATGGCCGCCAGAAACCTTTATATGTTCTGATTGGTCGAAATTTAAAACTTCTCCTCTGAAACCGTTTGGTCAATGAACTTATACTTGGTATGAAGAATTTGTAGAAGATCATTTACAAAGTTTCCAGAAATCAATATAGTCTGTCAAATCAAATCAAAACTGTGACTGCCAGGTGAGTGATACAGGCTCAGCCCATTGATCCTTTTGTTTAAATGTGTCTTTTATCCTTACAATTCCTTTCCCGTAGCCATCCTTTTTTCTCAATCTCTTGACATAATGTTTTTAGTTGTGAGAAGCCATGCTGTTGTGATTTGATAATTGTCATTTAGACGCTTTTCAAGGTAACAAACGACACATGTAATTAAAGTGTTTTAGGGATCATTTGTACCTTGGGACAATCAGAACAATCTCAACTTTTCTTAACATGGTTAAGTAAAGGGCGAGGATGTTGCGATTGACTTGAGGCTCTCAATGGGTATTTAATTGTAGTATTTACGACAAAATCTGGCTGGGGGAAATTTTTGGAAAATTATTGCCTTTTTGGCATTGGGAAACAGCCAATTTTCGGCTCCATTTCATATGTAGAAAAATCACTGCTGTCATCAAGGATGGCTGCTGAACATAGTTTAACATAGGACCTTATGGGAAATTTACATGTACTTAAAGATCTTCTTGTCTGAAACCAATAGGCCAATTAGAACAAAACTTGACAGCAATGGTCCTTAAATGGTCCTCTTTCAGAATTGTTTCCTACAACCCTGCCTGCTATCCATGATGGCTGCAAGAGCCAAACATAGTTTAACATAGGACCCTATTGGGAATTTACTTAAAAAATCTTCTTGTCTGAAACCACTTGGCCAATTTGAACAAAACTTTGGCAATGGTCCTTAGGTAATCTTCTTTCAGACTTGGTTTCCGACAACCTCGCCCACCATACAAGATGGCAGCAAGAGCCAAACATAGTTTAACATAGGATCCTATGGGGAATTTACTTGGCAGCCATGGTTATTAGATTGTCGCTTTTCAGAAATATGTCCAATAATACAGACATTTGTTTCTTAGGTCCTTTTATGGCTATTGATTGGCAAATTGAATCCAGGTGAGCGATACAGGCTCCTCAGAGCCTCTAGCTGACATTCATATACGTATCTATCAATTGTCATACGACCGCAAATATTTGTATTATTGTCATCGGCGGCAGCAGTGTCTGCGTCCATAGACAGTTAGGTTTCCGCTCATTTACTTTTTATTTTTATATTGAATAATATTATATTATTTTAGGTTGGAAAAGCCATGTCATCAAATGAGACAGCAGCTTATGCAATAATGAGGATGTTAGATGTGGATTATGTTCTGGTTATATTTGGTGGGGTTATAGGTTACTCTGGTGATGATATCAATAAATTTTTATGGATGGTGAGGATAGCTGAAGGTGAACATCCAAAAGATATCAGAGTAAGTTAGTGCAAATAGTGCCTATATTCTTACATTCGTAAAACCACTTTTGGAGAATATCAATTTAATGCTACCGTCAAGACATATTTCATTCTTATTATTTCATAGTAAACCCCTTGTATCTTTCATGATGAAATTTCAGAGTTATGCTTGAGAGTACAGAGCTTGGATTAATATGGCTGCCATTACTAAGAATAGAAAAAAAATCAATAAATGAATATTTATACTCCTCACTTGGCCCGCTGACAACTCGGACCGGAATAAAAATGATTTAAAAACAATGAGAAAGATACTGTGAATGAAGTAATGATTAGATTTTATGAACTTCTTTATGTTGAATCTGTCGTACACATTTTGTAGACTGGCTTAGAAGGCATGCAAGTTTCATTTGCCTTAACCCAGTTGAACTGTAAATCAGAGAATGAATCTGAATTTCTTTAAAAAAAAAAAAAACATTAAAAACATTAGAATAAGACTAGCTCTTTAAATAAAAAACATAATCATAGTGCTGATTGGTGCTTTGGAACATTGCATAATGACTTCTCCTGTTTCTCTCCACATCTCCTTGTCAGTTTCAGAGAGAGAAGTCACTTCTCCCTGTCATTTTGAATTAGGCTGAGCCCTGCACACATAAAAGTTTCCCAGGGATTAATTTTTTTACCCTTCTGTCAGCCTGTTTGGTCCCCTGGCAGAATTATGTCTGAATTTCTGAGAATGCAGACCTTGGACTAAAGTGGCTACCTTCACTAAAAATAGAAGAAAATAAAAAAATTAATACCCACACAACGAAGTTTCCTGGGATATAATGTTTTTGACCTATCTATCAATCATTGTGTCGTTCAATCTTAGTTGTTGCCTGGATAGCACTTTCATTTTTGTTAGATCCTTATTAAATTTAAATGAAGGTTCTGCCTTATTTATACCTCAGATACATTATTAGGGAAATGAGAAATGGGGAATCATTTTTCAGGAGGAAGAGTTGTCAAAATGTCATGTATAGTTTTTTTTTTTTTTTTTTTTTTTTTTTTTGCATAATAGTGCCTACAGTTTTTGAAAGATCTTCAGAAAAATTGAATATCATAAACCTTGGATATATATCTGAAATAGAGAACAGTTTTATCAAAAATAGGGAAAAATATACTAAAATTTGATAACTTCCCCTTTCTACTCAGACAAGCCTATGTCACCATTGATACTGTCTACATATCACAGCTTGTACGTTTTGCACGGATTTGCTATAAAAGGTTAGATTTTAAAGATCGAAACCATACAATTACTGAAAAACTTCTGTTACAGGGTTATAGATTTCACAAGCTGCTTAATGCTTTAAAAAAGTTTTAGAATAGCTATCAACATCTTTAAGCTAAATGCCCACCTTCTAGAAAAGCCCTTTTCCCATCCTACTTTTTAACTCATCTGACCCAATGGGTCAAGTGAACTATTCTCATCACTTGACCTCTGTCGTTCTTCGTCGTCCGTTGTCCGTTAACTTTTTCAAAAATCTTCTCCTCTGAAACTTCTGCGCCAAATAGAACCAAACTTGGCAACAAACATCATTATGTTATCAAGATTTAAAAATGTGTCCAATGACCCCTCCTGCCTGCCAACCAACATGTCCGACATGGCTAAAAATAGAACATAGGGGGTAAACAGCAGTTTTTGTCTGATATCTAAAAAATTGACGGGGTAAAAATGTTCATCAGGTCAAGATCTACCTGCCATGAAATTTTCAGACAAATCGGTCAACCCTTTGTTGGGTTATCGGCCCTAAATTGTTAATTTTAAGGAAATTTTGCAGTTTTAGGTTTTTATGTTAAATATTATATTATTAAGACACTGTAAACAGCAAAATTGTTTAACAAAGTAAGATCTACAAATAAGTCAACATGACCAAAATCATTAATGGACCCCTTATAGGAGTTTTTGACCTTTAAAGATGGCGTCTGTCGTAAAATTTCCTTTAAAGATCATCTCCTATGAAACCAAAGGGCCAATTGAGTCCAAACTTGGTGGAATGGTCCTTGGGTGGCCTCCAAAATCATGTCCGGCATCCAAAGGATATGGCTGCTGTGGCTAAAAATAGAAAAAAGGGGGGATGAATTTAAAAATCTTCTTCTATGAAACTACATGGCCAATTGGAACCAGGCTTGCCAGCAATGGTCCTTAGGAGGTCCTCTTTCATATTTTGTCTGATGACCCAGACTGTCAACCAAGATGGGTTTCTGAGCCAAACATAGTTTAACATAGGACCCTATGGGAAAATTCGTTTAAAAATATTCTTGTCTGAAACCACTGAGCCAATTGGAACTAAACATGGGAGCAATGGTCAACTTTCAGAATTGTGTCCTATGACTCGGACTGTCAACCAAGAGGCTTCCACAGCCAAACTTAGTTTAACATTTAACCCTAGAGGGAAAATTTATTTAAAACCTTCTTGTCTGATAATCCTGAGCGAAACTTGGCAGCAATGATCCTTAGATGGCCCTCTTTGATAGATATGTCTGATGACCTGGACTGTCAACCAAGATGGCTGCCACAGCCAAACTTTGTTTAACATAGGACCAAATGGAAAAATTCATTTAAAAGTCTTCTTGTCTGAAACCCCTAAGACAATTGTAACCAGACTTGGCAGCAATGATCCTTGCATATAACTCTTTCAAAATTGTGTCCGATGACCTGGACTGTCAACCAAGATGGCCATCACAGCCAAAATAATTCTTTCAAAATTGTGTCCGATGACCTGGTCCTTAGATGGTCCTCTTTGAGAATTATGTCTGATAACATGGACTGTCCACAAAGATGGCTGCCACAGCTGAACTTAGTTTAACAGGACTCAACTTGAAAGTTCACTTAAAAATCTTCTTATCTGAAACCATCGGGGCATTGGAACCAGATTCGGCAGCAATGGTTCTTAAATGCTCCTCCTTCAGAATTGTGTTTGATGACTTGGACTGTCATCCAAGATAACTGCCACAGTCGAACTTAGTTTAACATAGGACCCTAATTGACTGCTTGATTTTTAGTCAAGGAACATGGCAAATATGGCCGCCATGGCTAAAAATAGAACGTAAAATGCAGCTTTTAGCTTATATCTCAAACACTAAACCATTTAGAGCAAACTGACGGGGTAAAGATATTAATCAGGTCAAGATCTACGTGCCATGTAATTTTCAAAAGAATCAGGATTATATATTTAGCTGTACAAGTCAAAATTAAGGCCATAAATGTGACGATATACATTAAATAGCAAAAATAATCATTGATGCAAGATCTACACAAAAATAACAGGTGAGCAATTCAAGCTCTTGGGAGCCTCTTGCTTAGCTCACCTGGCCTCAAAGGCCATGTGAGCATTTGCCATCACTTTGACCCCATCTGTCATCTGTCGTCCGTCCGTCCACAATTACAAAAAAATATTCTCGGTTGAGATTGGGACCTAAGTTTGGTGGACCGGTTTTGGGTGGCCTCCTTCCAAAATTGGGTATGACATCCCGACTTCCAACAGACATGGCTTCTGTGACTAAAAAAAGAAAAAAGGGGGCATGAATTTAAAAAATCTTTTCCTATGTAACTAAATGGCCAATTGGAACCAGACTTGGCAGCATTGGTCCTTAGGTGGTCCTATTTCAGAAACATGTCCGATGACCTGGACGATCAACCAATTTGGCCGCCACAGCCGAGCCTAGTTTAACATAGAAGCCTATGGGAAATTCATATAAAAATATTCTTGTCTGAAACCACTGAGCCAGTTGGAACAAGATTTGGCAGCAATGGTCTTTTGGTGGTTCTCTTTCAGAATTTTTTCAGATGACCCGGTCTGTCAAACAAGATGGCCACTACAGCCAAACTTAGTTTAACATAGGACCCTATGGGAAAATTAATAAAAAATCTTCTTGTCTGAAACCATTGAGCCAATTTGAACCAAACTTGGCAGAAATGGTCCTTTGTTAGTCTTCTTTTAGAATACTAGACATTGAACCCGCGCGAGCGCGGGAAAATAAGCATTTTTTTGTGGTGGCCATATTGACTTTTAAAAAGTTTTTGCGGCCATGGCATTCGTGGAACAGTAACTCAATGTGGATGTTGTGGCAGGCTTCCCATAAACTTTGCTGTCAAGTAGGTGGTGTCAACTGATAGTTTCATGTCTATATATGCTGTAGTATTCCAGAAATGGATGTTAATGCAAAATTTAACCAAAGTCAATGAAGCGTGAAATGTAGGTCAACGTGACCTAATTGTCATATGGTTGTTCGTTACTACCGAAGATGTATCCACTAATGAAGTAGACTGTATGCCACGTAGAGGTTCCATAATAGTCAAAATCTATGACGAAAATACAACCACTTAAATTGTCAATATGTTTATGTTACAATTAATTCTGAACTGGAACTTGATGAAAAGCTTTCATTAAATACACATTTCATAATGCATTACCTTTTTCATTCAGAATAAATATGAAAAAGAATATGAATAAACATTTCCTTAGTGACGGATGAATTTTTCAAAAGATGCCGTGAGTTAAGTAGAGCATATTTTTGGAAAATAATTGTTCCAATTGTTCATTGTCATCATGGGCAGGGCAAGCGAGGCTTAATTTCACAAATAAATCCAATAGACGATAAAAGCATTTTTAATGTGTGGCTGAGTGTGCTGTCCACGTTTATAAAGATGTCCGAGATAAATTTCGTCATTAATGATAAAGTAGACCATTTGTTAAAAATATTTTTATCTAGAGCTTACAGGGAATTGTTTGGTAGAGCTATATTTAGACAGGTCATATGACAAATAATGTAAAAATCACTTTGTGCAAAGTAAACATCAATCCAAAAAACAACTAAGTTAGGAATTCCTCTGAATTTTGCCTTCTTCATAATCTTCAAAGTTCATAACCTTTACAGTTAGGAGAAATTGCGTCATTGTAGAAAAAAACAATCCTGAATACATGAAGCGGAAACATCCCACTCGAAGGAGAATGTTTTTAATTTGTTTTATTCTTCTTCCGTAATTTCAAACAAAAATACATTTAAAATATGTGCATAATTGTTTATTTAAATCAATGTGTTAAAATGATGCATTCGAGAACCTTCTAAGGGATATGTTGGGAGAATTCATACCAGAAAAGTCCATGCAAATTCCATTTGCACATAAACAAAACTGCAGTTTAAAATTTATAAATGCAGATTGTCAAATCCGATAATAACCTTTATAATCTGAACCATACATCGTTTATTTTGAACCACGCGTTTTGCCGCCTATTCGGCTAATTCGTAAATTTAGTATTATAGATTGTTAGATGACCCAGACTGTCAACAAAGATTTCCACCACTGTGGAACTTAGTTTAATATATTTAAAAAATCTTCTTGTCTGAAGGCACTCATCCAATTGGAACCAGACTTGGCAGCCATTGCCATTAGATTGTCCTCTTTCAATGCCCAATGATACAGACGATTGTTTCTTTGCCTACTTAGATGTGATTGGCAAATTGAATATAGGTGAGCGATACAGACTCCTGTGCACCTCTAGTATTATAGTATCATGAAGAAAAGCAAAAGTCTTGCTAATAACCCACAGAAACTTGGAAGACTTTAGATTTATAATGGCTTCTCATTAATACTGCCGATATATGTTAAACATCATGATGAGGTTGCATTAAACACATTATTGGAGTGTTAGGTAGTATCCCAGCACCTATGAGATCTTTAGCTAGTATACAGTTATCCAAATTACTTACCATCGAACTAATTTTTGCAATTCTACAGGCCTGATTTCCTTGATTTGATAACCTGGAATGTCAACCCCAGATGGCAACCACAGTCAAACTTACTTTTAACGTAGGTCCTTATTAGAAAAGTCATTTAAATTACTATTATCATTCCATATTAAACTACAGGACTTTGGAGTAAGCATGTTCTTTTGTTGTATGATAACTCAAGTTAACTTTGACTGATTCTCATAATTTTTATACACATACAATTTTTATGATATTCACTTTTCAGTTCCCAGAGTAATGTGATTTTTTTTTATTGGAGTAAACATCTAATTATGACTATAACCCATGACTGTACAGCTCTTAGCAATGGTCATCCACCCATTCACCAGAGCTCCGGTTTTAGTGTATATCTATTGTAGATCTACATTTGTATTATTTATTTCAGGAGAGTGACTATTTCACACCACAAGGAGAGTTCAGAGTAGATTCTGCTGGTTCTAAAACATTGTTAAATTGTTTGATGTACAAGTTATCATACTACAGATTTGGAGAGCTTCAGGTAATCATAGAATATTAGATATGATTGAAGGGTGATACCTGGGCCAATATGGGAAATAACATGTAATGATATATTTATTATATATTTTAGTAGTTCTTACTTATATTTTGATTGTCTAATACAATTAGCTGAAACCTGGGTCATATACCCTACTGAATGTCTAATACAATTAGCTGAAACCTGGGTTATATACCCTACTGAATGTCTAATACAATTAGCTGAAACCTGGGTCACATACCCAACTGAATGTCTAATACAATTAGCTGAAACCTGGGTCACATACCCTACTGATTGTCTAATACAATTAGCTGAAACCTGGGTTATATACCCTACTGAATGTCTAATACAATTAGCTGAAACCTGGGTCACATACCCTACTGAATGTCTAATACAATTAGCTGAAACCTGGGTCATATACCCTACTGAATGTCTAATACAATTAGCTGAAACCAGTGTCACATATCCTACTGAATGTCTAATACAATTAGCTGATACCTGGGTCATATACCCTACTGAATGTCTAATACAATTAGCTGAAACCTGGGTCATATACCCAACTCAATGTCTAATACAATTAGCTGAAACCTGGGTCACATACCCTACTGAATGTCTAATACAATTAGCTGAAACCTGGGTCATATACCCTACTGAATGTCTAATACAGTTAGCTGAAACCTGGGTCATATACCCTACTGAATGTCTAATACAATTAGCTGAAACCAGTGTCACAAACCCTACTGAATGTCTAATACAATTAGCTGAAACCAGTGTCACATACCCTACTGAATGTCTAATACAATTAGCTGAAACCTGGGTCATATACCCTACTGAATGTCTAATACAATTAGCTGAAATCTGGGTCATATACCCTACTGAATGGCAAATACAATTAGCTGAAACCTGGGTCACATACCCTACTGAATGTCTAATACAATTAGCTGAAATCTGGGTTATATACCCTACTGAATGTCAAATACAATTAGCTGAAATCTGGGTCATATACCCTACTGAATACAATTAGCTGAAACCAGTGTCACATACCCTACTGAATGTCTAATACAATTAGCTGAAACCTGGGTCACATACCCTACTGAATGTCTAATACAGTTAGCTGAAACCAGTGTCACATACCCTACTGAATGTCTAATACAATTAGCTGAAACCTGGGTCATATACCCTACTGAATGTCTAATACAATTAGCTGAAACCAGTGTCACACACCCTACTGAATGTCTAATACAATTAGCTGAAACCACTGTCACATACCCTACTGAATGTAAATCTAATACAATTAGCTGAAACCACTGTCACATACCTACTGAATGTCTAATACAATTAGTTGAAACCAGTGTCACATACCCTACTGAATGTCTAATACAATTAGCTGAAACCTGGGTCACATACCCTACTGAATGTCTAATACAATTAGCTGAAACCAGTGTCGCATACCCTACTGAATGTCTAATACATTTAGCTGTAACCAGTGTATATATGATAAAGTGAAAACTACATATCAAAATCCATATCCTATGCCATATCAACCCAAGTAACCAATATCAGCCAGAGTGCTAAAGGCCCGAAGGCTGATATTGGCTACTCACATTGATGAGAAATGCACCCCCGTATCATTACATAGCCTCCACCGTAAGCGACATTTGGTTGGATGTTCCTTGAGTATGTGCCGTATTTTTTGGTCTCAAAACTCTTATTCTTCACTTGTTACATGCAGCAGAAAACAGCTCTCATCCGACCAAAGGATCTTGCGCCAGGTCCTCAAGTTCCAACCACGTCGCAATAAACACCATGCCAAACATGGGGCATCTTATTTCTCTCTTTGACTTCAGTCCTGCTGATTTAAACCGGTTCCTCACTGTTCTGGTTGATAGACGTCTAGGTAACCGTTGTTTTTTTAGAACAGGACTAGTGGCAAATGGCATTCGTCTAACCATGTGATGCAGTCTGTCTTCACTCTGCAATGTTACGGATGGTCTACTGGATCTTGGCAAGTCTTTCATAGAATTGGTTTGGATGTGTTTTGTCACAAGCCAAGCCGGTTGACTACAGTATAGTGATAGCCCATCTGACGTCCAATAGCTTTAAAGGACATCTCTGTTGATCGCATGCTGATAATTTGCCATCTTTGAGCCTCTTCGTACCATGTTCACAGAGAAATACCCAAATTTGAAGCGTGGACATACTGAATTTTGATTATTGCATGGGAGGCATGGTTCTCGTGCATGATACCTCAATATCTTAATCAACAGTCACACCTGTATGATCACATCTTTGAAATGGAACAATGATCTTGTTAAAATCAGTATTTGCATTTAAATTGAAATTTGTGGTAACATACTATAATTCAATATATATCAGGGGATGCTTAACTTTAAATTTGTGTATAGTTTTGTGGACTGTTAAAAAAAAAATCCTTTATGGACCTGTGATATTGACAACAACAGGAAAACAATATTTCCTTAAACTTTAATAAGGCTTCTTTAAACTCTTGTATTATTAAAGTCAGCAAAATCACAGGGCACATCTTTTTTTGTTTTCTTTTTTGTTAGCTTGACTTCAGGAGCCCCCCAGGGTTTGATAGGACAAGAGGTGTAGAAATTGGAAATAAAAACTTTGATTTAACTCATTTGGAAGAGGCTTATACTACAGAGCATTGGTTAGTTAGAATATATCGTGTGAAAGATATGGAAAATAGAGACAAAGTAACAAAACAAGCCATGCCAAAAATGAAACCGAAGAAAAAGAGTAAAAAGGTGAGCAGTTTTATATGATATACTTTTTAGCTGACCTGGCCAAAGGCCATATGAGCTTTTGTCATCACTTGGAGTCTGTCATCCGCCGTCTGTCTGTACGTAGTCCATTAACTTTTCACATTTTAATCCTCCTTTGAAACCACTTGGCCAAATGGAATTAAATTTGGCAGAAAGCATCTATGTAAGCCCTTTTATAAAGATTGCTCATTTCGTCCCGATTGGACAACAAACATGGCCACCATGGGCAATTGTTGTTTCTGATTGGCTGAGTTTTCAAAAATCATCTCCTCTGAAATTGCAAGGCCAAATGGAACAAAACTTGACAGGAAGCATATATGGGAGGTCCTTTACAAAGTTGCCTCATCTTGTCATGATTGAGCAAAAATCATGGCCGCCATAGGCAATTCTTGTTTCTCATTGATTGATTTTTTTTTTATAATTTTCTCTAGAACATCTTGGCCAAATGGAACAAAACTTGTCTGGAAGCATCTATGGGAGGTTCTTTGTTTATTTCATGCCAATCAGAGTACATATATGGTCACCATTGGCAGTTCTTGTTTCTGATTGGCTAATATAAAAGAATCTTCTCCTCTGAAATCGCTTGCCCAAATCGAACGAAACCTGACAGGAACCATATATGGGAGGTCCTTTATAAAGTTTCCTCATTGTAGGGACTCTGTGGGATTTTTTCAGGTACAATACATACACTATATACATATATTATTAAACTGTACTCTGCAGGAGAAAGATAAAAAGACATATATTTTCAAAATTTATTTGACCTTTGACCCGACAGGGTTACCTTATTTTCATGGATACATAGTTTTTTCTGCCAATATTCCCATTCACCTTGAATACAATTCAAACATGGCACAAATTACATTAATTGCAAATTATACTTTCTTAATGAGATTAAAGAATCATATTTTCAAATTTTTTATAATTTTATTACACTATCTATTGAATTTCTCAATGAAAACCATGCTTAAGGATGACCACCCTTTCCTTGTTAAACATTAGAAAAACTATTTTGTAAAGACCTGGATATTTATCTATGTTCAAATATTGCTCGAATATATAAAAAATAATTCTAATGGTTTCAAAGTATTTCAAATGGTGTTGTTACACTGCAAACACTGAAATTATTTATAATTAAATATAACAAAACACTATTGCAATCAAGGTAACTAACTCCATCTAAAACTATTTTTTCTTGTTTCAACAATAAAATTAGTAGAAAACACAGAAAAAAAACAAATTCATAATTTTCAGTTGCTGTTTTTAAATTTATCAGAATCAATGGCAATCTATTTCAGAAAATTTTACACAAAAACAAATCTACAAAATGTACACGATGTATAAAACTAGGTCCAGAGCTGTTCTATTACTGTTCTGCTGCACCAATGGCTGAAGCTCTATCTTCATCTGTAAATATAGGAAAATATATTTTTATTTTATATATTATGTAACGTTGCATTTATTTACAGAATATGATATAATTTTATGTCTGTGTAAAATTATTTAATACCTTTTGAAGCATTTGAAGTCAAGAGAATATTTTTTCGATTATACATCTAACCGTTTAACTGTATATTACTCTAAGCTGAAAAAAAATTCTTGTGTAAACATTATTAACTGGTGTTTTTGAATGAGTATGTTAAATGGAAGAAAACTGAAATCGTCAATCTTGAAAAACTATTCTGATCAAAAAGAATAACTCAAACACACAAACACCATACTGAAGACTTAAAAAACCAAGCAATAAAACAAAAATTGAAATCTTAATAAATTTGATGATTCAGAAACATTTAAAATGACACAATTTATATAAAAAGTATAGGTTTATTAATATGTTGTTCCAAAAGATCAAAAGATATTTTATTCCAGTAAAGCAATTCTTAAGTTTTATTAAAAATTTTGGGTATCATTTTAAAGTTTCAGAATCTAATTAAACAAATCATTTACCAGTGTCTAATATTTCATGGATATTTAAATGTTCCTGTGTATGCCTACTATTGCGCTCCAAGATTTGAGTAGGAACAGCTGCACTACCTAGCTCTTTAACTAAATTTTTCACATTTTTGGTCAAACAAGCAACAGTTATTTGTTTTTTATTAACCTGAGTTACTTGGAACAAAGTTTTTTCACCAGGTTGTTCCAAAACTATTAGACGAAATTTTATTTGGTTTTTCAGAGCTTCCATGTCTATCTTATTATTTGGGTAACCTGGAAATTTCTCATGTAGGAATTTGCAAAGTTTATTTCTTCCTGGAACATTGGAGTTTTTTTTTCAAAGTATTCTCTTTCATTTCAATTAATTCTATGGATTTTGTCATTTTTGTAATGCTGTTTTTTGACAAGTCTAACTCCACAACAAGTAGCTGACAACACCATGTAAAAACCAATTTATTGTTTACACTTAATGACTCCTTAAGTTTATTTAGTTCTAAAACCATGCCATTAGTGCGAAACTGGCCCTGTGATAATGAACTGAATATAATTAATTGTGCAGCCACCCCTACACAAAACTTATACCCCAGTGCTTCCAGTTGTGGATACATATGTTCTAAAAACAGGAAGACAAAACCTGCATAAGTATCTGTGTATAATGTACTACAAATATCTGGTAAGATTAATTTTCAGTAATGCATTTTGTATTACAAAGTAACCAGATTAAAAAAATTTGGTTATGAAAAACAGCCTGAATTTTACTTGGTAATACACTGTAATGACTAAAACTGATCAGTTGTTACACTACTTAAGATGTGTTAAAACATGACTTTCAGAATGAAGATATTCAAAATTCAATATATATTTTTATACTGACAGACAAGCCGACAAATCACCTACATTATCTTGTAAGACTTGTCAACATGTCATTCAATAATATTAGGACATTACTAAACTTATAAGTATTCTGCCTTTAAAAATCTTCTGCCCAGGCAGTCCTAAATGTCTTCTAAAGTTATCTAAAAACAAATTCTGTTTGCTTAAAATTTACAGTTCATATACAGTTTTTAATTCTTATTTATATAATTAGTCATGTTAGTAGACAAAAGGGTTTCGAAATAGCAAGTACATATCGTGTATTTCATGAGATCAGATTTTATTATATGACTAAAGTAATGTTTGGTGTGTTTCCTCAATGACATATATGCCATATCATTTCATTTTCATATTTATGGGAACTAATGTCATTATATTTATAAACAATTTAATTAAACAATACCTACCTTTCCCCCTATACGATATAACCTGGTCTGGGTCAGTTTACGCATAATAAACCGAGAATCGGTTTATGAATGCCGTAAACTGACCCAAACCAGGTTATTGAAGTATAAACTGTTCAAAAATTGGAAACATTCCTTATAATTTAATTTCCAAACAGAAGTACAATGATTCTTCGATTAAAGTATCAATAATGACATGGGACTATTTGAATTTACAAGTTGCAGATTAATCCGTTGTCTTCACAAGACCAAACCAGGTTATACAGTTTAACCAATGTTGCTCTATGCTGTTTAGCCAATTAAAATTCAGCATTTAAATCAAATTAAATTATATAACTGTCAACAAGTATTATGCATTAATTAACCAGTTAACACTAGGTTTATTCTTTGATTACAGTAAGACGCATATGATTTTTTTTATTAAGACTGATGAGTATTTTAAACAGAAATTATAATACAGACAGAAAAGGGTTATGCTAATTTACATACATCCTAACTAACACATAACTTTATAAACAGTAGTCCAATTATACATTACCTAATGAAATTCAAAGCTAATGGTGAAAAATTACTATCATGGAAAAAAATATTTTCCTTCCGATTTAAAAAATGCTGAGTTAGTTATTTCATTCTGGTAACTTGGTTTACTCTGGAAAAAGAAAATAATTAATACTTAGGTTTAACTTATAACTTGGTAACCTATTCCATGTTTTAGTTTAACTTTTATTATTATAATTTGTTATTTGTGCAGACAAGTTTCATTTTCATTTTGTTCATTTTCATATTTTATCTATTTTCATCTCTGAAATTAGTTTTATTTTTGTTATCAATACTTTTTTTAATTTGATATGTCTATTTCTTCTTATCATTATTATTTATTATTTTTTTGGTTTAACACTAGACTGTACAAGCTCAGTTTAAATGCAATTTAAATTATAAATATAAAATATCCTGCACATTACCCCAACTGATTTTGCATGTTAAGGGAACTAACTCCTATTAGAATCATGTTTATTTCCATAAATACAACGTTGCTGCAATCAACGAATTTGTTTTCAGATATTCATTAAGTTATCCCACGATATGACATTATGGAATTGTTTTTATCATTGTAATTCTGTTTTATTTCCGTTCTTCAATAACAACATAAATTTGACAATTGCAGTATTGACGGAATGTATATCTAGGGTCCTGAAGTACTGGGGATCGTTATTAAGTTAAGACTGTTAGCTGCATGTTTCAGCGGAATGTTGTGAACGTAACGTTATAAAATTTTACTATTTGTTGTGCAAAACATGCCGACTTTAACACACTGGCGCTTCGTCATTTATGAACGGATTTACAAAAGTCATACATCGGTGTAAGGGGAAAATCTCAGAGATTTACACAGTTTATGGATCCCAAATAAATTTTGGGAGACAGGGTATCATTTTGGCAGAAAACATAAAAAATTGTGGATTTTTTCCTTTATAAAATATATAAACCACCATTTTTAGACGGGATACTTACAAAATTTTATTCTGCTGGTCTTCTGGAGTTTCTACTCGAAATTTCATCATCTGTTTACATTTCTATTAATAGCGCGAAGTGCCGAAAGGGTATGAAGTGTGTACCTCGCCGCCGCAAAACTCCGACGTTTTCGATAATTAATGCTATCTTTAAACTCGTGTCAAAGTTGTATAGAATAAACATTGACATGAATTTTTAGTGTCATTTAAAGAGGAGAATCTCTGTTTTCATGCACTGTTTTTCTTTTTAAAAACATCCATGGAAAACGACGTTTTGGTAAATTCATTGAAACGTAGATCACACAAAAAATCCATTGTGGCAGATACTGGGTTTTTAACGTGACGTTATGACAGAGTCCCTACTCATTGTGTCCCGATCGGAATACAAATATGGCTGCCATGAGCAATTATTGTTTCTCATTGGCTTATATACAAAACTTGACAGAAAGCATCTAATTGGGAGGTTCTATACAAAGTTTCCTCATTTTGTCCAGATCAGGCGACAAACATGGACAATTCTTGTTTCTGATTGGTTGATTTAAAAAAGAAATTTTTTCTCTTAAACTGCTTGGCCAAATAGAGCCAAACTTGACAGAAAGTGTCTATGACATATAACAAAAATCTACAGAACTGCAGAATTGCTTGAAACCTAACAGAGTCTGAATGTTCCTCTTTAGGTGCTCAACAAGTGCTGTTACTCTGGTGCCAATCCCTATTCAAAATGGCCTTCAGCAGAGGACTTAGGTTAACATAAGACTTTATGGGAAATACATGCAAAAATCTTTTGGAGAACTGCCAAATTTTAGAATATGCTGACCTGTAAGAAGAAGGAACTTAATAAAGAAAAGTTTTGTTCCTACAAGGCTTAGCACACTTCATAATGATAAGGAGAAGTTATTTCTTACATCAATAAAAATGGCTTTCATGCCAGGTGAGCGATACAGGTTCAGCTCTCTGAGCCTCTAGTTAAGTTGTTTGGCCAGTCTAAAATGAACTATCACACTAAATTAATTGCATCAGATGTGCTCAATGTATAGTTCAGGCCTAACCTTTCAATTAAGTTGCTCCTGACTAAAACTTTGGAAAGCCAGAAAGATATTAAATTAAATTTTGTTCAAAAGAACAAACTGGCATTCACTGGAATCGTATCTACAATAATATATAACCTGGCCCAGACAAGTTGCATGTAAATTTTGTTTTCCTAAAGATGAGTACTGCAGCTTTGCATTGCTGTATTATATGGCATGATAATTTGACAAAGAATCTATTTACGACTGTTTATGACCGTTTCCCTCTTTGAATTATGTAGAATATACCAATATGGGTGATTGATGTTTTAGAAAAGCTTTCTCATTGAAAGTGAAAGTGTGTTTTCACAATTTTTAGCTGCATTTTTTACCCTTTGATAGGGGCCTGAACCCCATTTGAAAAAGGGCAGGAAAATCTCTGGATTACAGGTCACTCTATTTATGGGTGGCTTAAGATAGTCCCAGCAATGGAGATAATGCTATTGATTCAATTTATATACACATTCTCAATTTCAGATATCACTCTTATCATTGCATCAGTAATGCAGTTACATGTATTTGTAACAGTTGAAGTCATTTTTAGCTCTTCTCATTCTCATTCTCATTCTCATCACTTGGCCTCAGTCGTCCATCGTTGACTGTTACATTTTACAAAAATATTCTCCTCTAAAACTACTGGGCCAAATGGAACCAACCTTGGCCACAAGCATCATTAGGGTATCTAGTTTAAAAATTGTGTCCGATGACCCCGCCTGCCAACCAACATGGCCGAAATGGCTAAAAATAGAACATAGGGGTGAACTCAAGTTTTTGTCTTATATCTAAAAAACTAAAGTATTTAGAGCAAAACTGACACGGGGTAAAAATTTTCATCAGGTCAAGATCTACTTGCCATGAAATTTTCAGATGAATCGGTCAACCCTTTGCTGGGTTATTGCCCCTGAATTGTTAATTTTAAGGAAATTTTGCAGTTTTAGATTATTGTCTCTCCTGCGACGAAAAGTCGCGGAGGCAAGATATAGGTATCACTTTACAGCGGCTGCAGCGGCGACGACGGCAGTGTAAACTTTTGAAAAACTTTAATAACTTTGCACATGTAATACCTACAATTATGATTTATGGTCCACAAGGAAGCTTAGTCGCAGTATTCTTGTCTTGTGACCCTGACCTCATTTTCATGGTTCACTGACTTCATAAACATGAATTTAAAATCTGCGTCCAAGTTTCGTGGTTAAATCCATTTCTCAGCAACTATAATACCTAGACCCACCGTATTTGGTCAATAGATAATTCTTGGTGGGTACATGTCAGTCTGATACCTGTCTTTTGACCTTGACCTCAGTTTCATGCTTGAGTGAACTGCGTCACATTTTCGTGGTGAAGACCATTACTCAAAAACTAGAATACCTAGATCCACCATATTGGTCAATAGATAGTTCTTGGTGGGTACATATCAGTCTGACACCTGTCTTTTGACCTTGACCTCAATTTCATGCTTGAGTGACTTTATCACTTTTTCGTGGTTAAGTCCATTTCTCAGAAACTGTAATACCTATATTTGGCCTGTAGATAGTTCTTGGTGGGTACATACCAGTCTGACACTTGTCTCTGGACCTTGACCTCAATTTCATGGTTGAATGACTTTCATCCAAGTTTTTTGATTAAGTCCATTTTTGAACTGCTGTAATACCTAGATTTACTGTATTTTGGTCTATTGACAGTTCTTGGTGTGAACATGTCATTCTGACACTTGTCTCTGGACCTTGACCTCAATTTCATGGTTGAGTGACTTTCATCCAAATTTATTAAGTCCTTTTTCAGCAACTGTAATACCTAGACCCATCCGTGTTTGGTCTGTAGATAGTTCTTAGTGGCTACATGCAAGTCTGACACCTGTCTCTGGACTTTGACCTCAATTGCATGCTTGGGTGACTTTGTCACATTTTCGAGATTAGGTCCATTTCTCAGCAACTTTAATACCTAGACCCACCATATTTGGCCAATAGATAGTTCTTAGTGGATACATGTTGGTATGATACCTGCCTTTTGACCTTGATCTAAATTTCTTTTGCAAAATGTAGGGTATCAAATAATCATTATTCTGTGTCCATGTGCATACTCAGGCGAAACATGTAGTGTGTCCACTCTTGTTATCTTGAATATAATTATAGATAAAGACAAACTGTGAACAGCAAAAATGTTCAACAAAGTAAGATCTACAAATAAGTCAACATGACCAAAATCATTGATTGACCTCTTATATGAGTTTTTGCCCTTTTAAGACGGCATCCATTTTCTCCTCTGAAATCTTCTTGTCTGAAACCACTAAGCCAATTAGAACCAGACTTGGTCGCAATGGTCTTTAGATGGTCCTCTTTCAGATCGTGTCACAAATGAAATTAGTTTAAATTAGGGCCCTATGGGAAAATTCATTGAAAAATTTTGTCTGAAACCCTTGACCAATTGAAACCAGACTTGGCAGCAATGGTCCTTAGGATGTCCTCTTCTAGAAATATGTCAGATTTCTTGGACTGTGAACCAAGATGGCCGCCACAGCCGAACTTAGTTTAACATAGGACCCTATGGGAAAGTCACTTAAAAATTTTCTTGTCTGAAACCACTTAGCCAGTTGGAACAAGACTTAGCAGTAATGATCCTTAGATGGTTCTCTTTTAGAAATGTGTCTATTGACCTGGACTGTCAACCAAGATGGCTACCACAGTCGAACTTAGTTTAACATAGAACCCTATAGAAAAACCAGTCAAATGGACTGCAACACTTAAATTTTTAGTCCTGTTCAAGGTGAAAAGTTGAATCCATGTGAGGGATACAGGCCCTTGAGAGCCTCTTGTTTTAAAAGGATATAGAATGACATTTAGATAAAACATAACAAAAACGAAGTTTGAAGGGATAATACACGCTGATGTGAGAAGATGAAGGTGGCTGCCACAGTCGAACTTAGTTCAAAACCATCCAAATTAATTGCTACACTTAAATTTTTAGTCCTGTTCAAGGTGAAAAGTTACATCCAAGTGAGCTATACAGGCTCTTGAGAGCCTCTAGTTTCAGTAGTGCTTGAAGATATTGACTTGATATTTGGTATATAGTTTTATCCCAGTTCAAGTTTAAATTTTGGTCCGGTCTGATGATTTTTATGCCCTGCCACGAATGTGACTTAAGTTTTGCGTTTAGGTTCATTTTAGGTGGCCTTGATACTACTGAGCATTCATACTGTGGATTCATTTATTTTCGTGGACACCAATTTTCGTGGATAGAGCAAAAAAGGCATTTCGTGGGATACCTAAATTCGTGGATTGCGGGCTTAGAAAAAAATATAAAAAATGTTGAAATGCTTAAATTCGTGGCTTGCCATATCAGATATCATGAAAATACTGCGACAAAACGTGCCGATCAGACTTGATATTGTACAGTAAAGTACTGATTTAAAACGCTCAACAAACAGATTCTTTAAATTTGCAACGGAACAATTAAAGCTTGTCATGAATTTACAACAAGATTAACAAAATCCATAATTATTTACTCAATAGGTTAAACAGGTGTGAAATATATTGACAAAATTGCAATCACTTGTCACCAAATACCTCGGGGCATATACATACATATTTTTAATCCGATTTAGATCAATAATTTCTGCTTTATTATCTTTTGACAAGATGTTTTTACTGTAATTGATGAGAAAGTCTGTATTGTTTAGGTCTACTTAGGATTAAGATTTTTCTTGAATGTTTGAATAAAAAACTGGAAGTGAATTCCGCGACAATTTACACAGTCAAAATCTTTTAAAATAAAATGTTTTGAGCGTTTATATGTTACCAAAGATAAAATTACATGAAACACTGTATCCTCTGTGGATAAAGCTAACTCATCATATGTCAGAATTCAAGTACATGCTGTAAAAACGCAATTGTTCAAAACTCCGTGGTTTCAAACTTCAGTGCATTTAAACAAGAGTAAAAATATTATTTTTCGTTGGATATTTAAATTCGTGGTTTACTGGGACCCACGAAAACCACGAAAATTGGTATACAACGAATATTAATGAATCCACAGTATCAGTTCTGTAAAGTATGATAGGGTGGTCAGCATCAAACAGTGACAAGGGAAAATCCAAATATCAGTTCTGTAAAGTATGATAGGGTGGTCAGCATCAAACAGTGACAAGGGAAAATCCAAATATCAGTTCTGTAAAGTATGATAGGGTGGTCAGCATCAAACAGTGACAAGGGAAAATCCAAATATCAGTTCTGTAAAGTATGATAGGGTGGTCAGCATCAAACAGTGACAAGGGAAAATCCAAATATCAGTTCTGTAAAGTATGATAGGGTGGTCAGCATCAAACAGTGACAAGGGAAAATCCAAATATCAGTTCTGTAAAGTATGATAGGGTGGTCAGCATCAAACAGTTACAAGGGAAAATCCAAATATCAGTTCTGTAAAGTATGATAAGGTGGTCAGCATCAAACAGTTACAAGGGAAAATCCAAATATCAGTCCTGTAAAGTATGATAGGGTTGTCAGCATCAAACAGTGACAAGGGAAAATCCAAATATCAGTTCTGCAAAGTATGATAGGGTGGTCAGCATCAAACAGTGACAAGGGAAAATCCAAATATCAGTTCTGCAAAGTATGGTAGGGTGGTCAGCATCAAACAGTGACAAGGGAAAATCCAAATATCAGTTCTGTAAAGTACGATAGGGTGGTCAGCATCAAACAGTGACAAGGGAAAATCCAAATATCAGTTCTGTAAAGTATGATAGGGTGGTCAGCATCAAACAGTGACAATGAAAAATCCAAATATCAGTTCTGTAAAGTAGGATAGGGTGGTCAGCATCAAACAGTGACAATGAAAAATCCAAACATCAGTTCTGTAAAGTACGATAGGGTGGTCAGCATCAAACAGTGACAAGGGAAAATCCAAATATCAGTTCTGTAAAGTACGATAGGGTGGTCAGCATCAAACAGTGACAAGGGAAAATCCAAATATCAGTTCTGTAAAGTATGATAGGGTGGTCAGCATCAAACAGTGACAAGGGAAAATCCAAATATCAGTTCTGTAAAGTATGATAGGGTGGTCAGCATCAAACAGTGACAAGGGAAAATCCAAATATCAGTTCTGTAAAGTATGATAGGGTTGTCAGCATCAAACAGTTGGCAAGTGTACTAATGGTAGTGAAAGAAGAAAACAAAAAGAAGACATAATCATTGTGACATACATAAAAAATCAGTAAAGAACAGCAATACACACATTAAACAGACTAACTCACTTGATATTACATTTTATACACACATTAAACACTAGCTCACTAAGTATTACATTTAATACATCCATTAAACAGACTAGCTCACTTGGTATTACATTTAATACACACATTAAACAGACTAGCTCACTTGGTATTACATTTAATACACACATTAAACAGACTAGCTCACTTGGTATTACATTTACAGACTAGCTCACTTGGTATTACACTTAATACACACATTAAAGAGACAAGCTCACTTGGTATTACATTTAATACACACATTGGGGCCTCGGCCAAGTGGTCTGGGTAGTTCGTTATGACTACTAAATAAACACTGAGGTTGTGAGTTCGAATTTCACCTGTGGCAGAGTGTATTCGACTCCAATCTTAATTGACCAGGATTATCAGTTTTCCTTCCAAAGTTCAGTGGTTCTCTCTGGATACTCCGACTTCCTCCTCCAATAAAATGTGCTGGAAATGGCATAAAACCCCAACTAAATAGATAAATAAATACACACATTAAAGAGACTTAAGCTCACTTGGTATTACATTTAATACATACATTAAACAGACTTTAGGTCACTTGGTATCACATCTAAAACATACATTAAACAGATTTTCTCCTATTCCTGACGTGTTTAATCGGTGGGATAAAAATACATAATATTTTTAACCACTTACCAGTGATTAAATTTCTACGTGGGAATTACCGCCCTTTTTCCTACAGTTATTAGAATGATAAACTAGAGAAGTCCTGAAATGATGTCTATGTAAACAAACTACATAGCAATGACATTTTCTTGAGGTTTTTGTCGAAAATCGTAGGAGAAACAGATTCTCCTTCAATTTACTCGTGAGTTATGGAATTTCTCCACCCTCAATAGTTAAATTATAGATTTTAACACGCTCGCGTGTTGAGAATCGAAAATTTAACTATCTCGGGTGGAGAAATTCCATAACTCACTCGTACCTGAAGGAGAATCTATATTTCTCCCGTTCTTCCTGCATTTCCATACTCCTCAGCCCAGTCCTTAAAAATTATTTAATTCCCACAAGGTTTAAAAAGTCTCATACAACTGCTATTCATGGATTTTACATTTATCAGAACAATAAACTAGAGAAGATCTGAAATGACGTTCATGTAAACAAATTTTGTAGCAACGGCTTTTTCTTGAGGTTTTTGTCGAAAATCATAGGAGAAACAGATTCTCCTTCAATTAACTTGTGAGCTATGGAATTTCTGTACCCTCACTGAGCTTGTGTGTTGAAAATAAAAAAATTTAACTATCTCAGGTAGAGAAATTCCATAACTCACTCGTACCTGAAGGAGAGTTTATATTTAGCTCACTTAGTATTACATTTAAAACATACATTAAACAGACTTAAAAGTAGTATGAAGATTATTTTCTGGGTTTTATAGAAGATGGATCCCCGACTTGTTACCATGAATGTAATCAAAAGTGAAATATAGCTCTAATAAATATGAATTTTCATTGCAGACAGGGAAAAAGAAGACTGGATCCATTAAATATAAACCTAATATAAAGAAAGGAAAGAAAGCATCCAAGACAAAGAATGTTTGAAGGATGTAGTGTTATGGCATCTGAATTAGTTTTACATATGTGTTTGTAATCAGTTTGTGGGAAACTATGAAAGATGATGATAGTTGTTGACTAAATTCTGGTAGTATTAAAAAAGAGAGATATTTTAATAACTGACAGATGGTTTCTATGGAAACTTCAGTACTTACATTTCAAAGGAAAGTTAAGGTCAAATTAAGCTGACATTTTATACAGCACTATATTTTGGTCACATTAGTATTAACAGTAATATAAGATGTCAGTCTAGTTTTATAAAATGTTTATGTCACTAATTTTAAATTATTCATTACTTGTTCCAAAATAAACATTCCACATAGTTTCAACATTGATCACATGGATGCTTTTATTCTGTTTCCTATGGAATTCCGTTTTAGGCAGTCCAAATTCATCCATTACAATTTCTGTATTACCACATAGTAAAATGGATTCCATTACAGCATTTTCATTTTTTTCACTGCTGGCAAAATCATCCATGTGATCAATAGCGAGCAATTTACTACTGAAATAGAAATTAAATACATACATGTGTATATTTATTTCCAAAATGTATACAATTGAGAAAGAAATCCGCCATGTCAAAAGGTAATTTTATTTGCATTAAGATCCAGTTAACAAGATATTTCTGAAATAATTATAGAATTTTTTGTTTGTATAGTTACTATGTTGTAGCTTTGTTAATTCTTTAATTTATATTGATTAGTTGGTGCAATTTGTAAATAAATGCAAGGTCTTTTTGGAGAGGTCAGATGAGGTCACATGCATGTATTTCATTTTTGTCAGTTTATATCATCTGCTTATGTGCTAAGTCGTATTTAATTTTGTTGCAAAGTCACATTTGGTTTTGTAAAAAACAACACACCTGTCTTTAAGTGCAATGGGGATTTTTTCATAATGTATATTTATATGTTTACAAATGTATTTTGATAAATATATTATTACAAAGCAAAGAATTATAAAAACTTTTACCTTCTCAGTGTTCTATACGTAAATTCATCTTATTTTGTCAGATACTAATTTTCATGGTTTGCTTGTGAATTTTAGCATTTCACTTGACAGATGTAAAGAAATAAGGACAGATAAGGGAGAGGTCTGGTTTAATCACACCACTGTTCATTGTGTCAGATATTTTGATGTTTGTGCTCTTTTATGTTATTTGTCTCTGAAGTTCTGTGGATTGGATGGTATTAATTTTTTGGTATGGACCTGTTATCCATTTTGTTGTTTGTTTATAAACCATGAAAATTTTTATGATATCTCAAAGAATATGCATTTTTAGCTCACCTGACCCAAAGGGTCATGTGAGCTATAGTCATCACTTTGTTACCGTCGGCATCGTCATAAAACATCATCTCCTCCTAGACGGCTGGGCCAAATGAAACCAGACTTGGCAGAATGTTCATTGGCATGAAGGCATGAAAGTTTGCTTGATTTCTCCTGATTGGAAAATCAATATGGCCGTCAAGGCCCAAAAAGCATTGTTATTGGTTGATTACATTTTGATCAACTCCTCTGAAACAATTAAAAAAATTGAATCAGGCTTCGCAGGAATGATGTATGGATTCCATGCTTTTGTGACTTTTCACTTGATAAAAAATTTACAAATGTAATGTGTAATTCAATGCATTACTTTGCAAAAGTAATTGTAATGTAATGCATTACTTTTATAAATTCATGTAACGGTAATTGTAATATAATGCATGGTTTTGTCAAAGTAATTGTAATGTAATGCATTACATTGCAATGTAATTCGCCCCATGCCTGGTATGGAAGGTCATGTACAAAGATTACTCATTTCGTTCTGGTCCATCAAAAAACATGGCCGCCAGTGGAGAACATATTTTAACATTGGACCCTATGGGAAAACATGTTAATCATCAACTCCTCTGAAACTACTGAAGGAAGTAAAACCAAACTTGACAGGAATGACGTATGAAAGGCCCTTTACAAAGATTGCTTATTTTGTTCCAATTTGTCAAAAAACATGGCCGCCATCGCAGAACATAATTTAACATTGTACCCTATGGGAAAACATGTTAATCATCAACTACTCTGAAAGTACTGAAGGAAGTTGAACCAAACTTGACAGGAATGATGTATGGAAGCTCCTGTACAAAGATTACTCATTTCATTTCCGTCCGTCAAAAAACATGGCCGCCAGTGCAGGACGTAGTTTAACATTAGACCCTATGGGAAAACATGTTAATCATCAACTCCTCTGAAAGTACTGAAGCTAATTGCACCAAATTTTGCAGATATGATGTATGGAAGGTCCTTTACATAGATTGCTCATTTTGTTCCGATTTGTCAAAAAACATGGCCGCCAGCACAGAACATAGTTTAACATCTGACCTTATGGGAAAACATGTTAATCATCAACTCCTCTGAAAGTACTGAAGGAAGTTATACCCCCACTCTTCGGAGTGGGTGTTAAACTGGATTCACCTTGTCTGTTCGTCCGTTCAAAGTGAAATTTTTCATCAAACTTTTCTCGGCTTCTGTGCAACGGAATGTTTTGATGTTTAGCCTGCAGCTTTATGACCATGAGTTGTATCTTCTCTCCTATTTTCAGGTGTGTCAAGGAACCACCTCCTGTTTGCCGATACTTATAAATTTTACAATACCTTATGTTTACAGGAAATTTTTCATCAAATTTTTCACATCTGTTTTCCCAATTTTCAAAATTAAAAAGGAGTGGGGGTATACTTTGCACAATAACACGTGTAATCTCATGTTGAACCAAACTTGACAGGAATGACACATGAAAGGCCCTTTACAAAGATTGCTCATTATGTTCCCATTTGTGGAAAAATATGGCCACCAGTGCAGAACATATTTTAACATTGGACTCTATGGGAAAACATGTTAATCATCAATTCCTCTGAAAGTACTGAAGGAAATTGAACCAAATCTATAAATTCCTCTGAAAGTACTGAAGGAAATTAAACCAAATCTTTAAATGGAAAGTCAATGATATTTGGTATGTACGTTGGTCTCGGGTAGTAAATGACAGTGTGCCACTAGTGAGGATGGTTGATGCTGTTTGTTATCCAACAGGTTACTAGGTGAGCGGCTACAGGCTCCAGGGAGCCTCTGGTTCTGTACATCATGCTTCCGTCAACATTGCTCGATGGGAAGTCCAAAACACTGATCGATAAGGTTAACTTAAAACCAAAAATAACCTCCCAAAACACACACACCCGCCGTACAAGAAAGAAATGAAAAGGACGATTCTCCTTAGTTTCTAAATTTTTTTACAGTTTTGTAATAGTAGGTTTTAGAAGCAGTTTCAGTTTTTACAGAATTTGCCAGATTTCTAGATTTTGACCATTTTAGTCTGTATATACACCTATATAGAATATTTAAAAAATATTGGATTCTTTCCAATTTCCAGATTTTGGCACCTTCTGTACTTTAACCCGTGTAGGAGGTGTATGTCCTTGACCTCTTTTTCATTCTTCAGTTGGTATATAGATTTGTTTCAAGGAGCTTATGTCCATCCGACAGGTGTCACATATCTTTGACCTCATTTTCATGCTTAAGTGATCAGCTTTTTTTTTAAAGAGATACAAAAAGAGTTTATTCCACAATAAGCTGTTACAATTACATTGTCAATGACAGCTTTCAGTAACAAAGTTCCCTTAAGTTAGCATCTGTGTGACCGGGTGTATCACACGGACAAGTAAAAAATGTGTTATTACATGTATACATTTAAAGATATCACACATATAGAATTACAAACTACAATTTATAAATCGTATAATTTTGTTACTTAAAGTTACTCAATATATGAATTCTTGTTAAGCTGTCTATTTTAAAATATAGATACATACATAGTATTTACATACAAATGAGTAATATAAGAGTTTCAGAATTATAACTAGCCGTAGATTAAGAATCTTGTTAAATCAAACACACTGGCGATGGCACAAAAGTCTTATATACTATTAATGATTTCTTGTAATTTTAATATATTTACATTTTAGCTTACATGGCCTAAAATGCCATGTGAGCTACTGCCATCACTTTTTGTATGTGACAAATGTTTAAGCAAAGAAAGTTTCTAGAATATTGACTCTTCAAAATATTTTAATGAAGAAAATATGAATTAATGTGAACATAATTTTCAGAATTTTAGGTATTTACATATTCTTTACTTAAATCATGTCTGTCAGTCTTATATTGCATATAAGTTTGGGGGTCTTAAATCACAAATGTTTGAGTTGATAATGTACAGATGTATCTGCAGTATATGCTTGATTTTGATTGCTCCTAATCTGATGCTGTGTTATGAACTGTATGGATGAATTCTGTGGAAAAAATGTCAGTTGTTTTTGTATTAAAAATTATAGATGTAATTGTTGTTACTTATTGAGGATTAAAATTAATAAAATTGTGTATTTTACTTCTTTGAAATCTGCAGTGAAAATAGAAGATTGCATCAGACATTCTTGTCACAGTATAACAGGAGTTGTAGGTCCCATCCTTCCTCATTATAAGAAGATGCACCTAGTGTAATTCCAAGCAATTTTCATTTTACACTATTAAACCTTTTCCTGTTGATTGGATGTCTCGTACATAATGAAGATGAGCACCCCTCATTATAGATATATATTTTATTAACATTATTTTTTCTTCTCCTTCCTTTAGTTTATATTTTTAGTTCACCTGTACCAAAGGTTCTATTGACTTCTCTTGGTATCAGTTAACTTTCTGTATTTTAATCTCTGAAACCACTGAGGCAATTGGAACGAAACATTGGCAGTATATACAGGGATGTGGTAAGCTGCCAAATGATCAGATAACGTTTAAAACGCAAAAAAAATACTGTGCGTCTTTTAACCACAAAACAGCATCTATTTGATTTAGCAAATGTAGTTTTATGTTGTTGTTTCTGACCCATTTTTATACGACCGCAAAATTTTTGCGGTCGTATATTGGTATGACGTTGGTGTCGTCGTCGTCCGAAGACATTTGGTTTTCGCACTATAACTTTAGTATAAGTGAATAGAAATCTATGAAATTTAAACACAAGGTTTATGACCACAAAAGGAAGGTTGGGATTGATTTTGGGAGTTTTGGTCCCAACAGTTTAAGAATCAGGGGCAAAAAAGGGCCCAATAAGCATTTTTCTTGGTTTTCGCACAATAACTCTAGTATAAGTAAATAGAAATCTATGAAATTTTAACACAAGGTTTATGACCACAAAATGAAGGTTGGGATTGTTTTTAAGAGTTTTGGTCCCAACAGTTTAGGAATTAAGGGCTAAAAAGGGGCCCAAATAAGCATTTTTCTTGGTTTTTGCACAATAACTTGAGTATAAGTAAATAGAAATCTATGAAATGTAAACACAAGGTTTATGACCACAAAAGGAAGGTTGGGATTGATTTTGGGAGTTTTGGTCCCAACAGTTTAGGAATTAGGGGCCAAAAGGGTCCAAAATTAAACTTTGTTTGATTTCATCAAAAATTGAACTATTGGGGTTCTTTGATATGCCGAATCTAACCGTGTATTTAGATTCTTAATTTTTGGTCCCGTTTTCAAATTGGTCTACATTAAGGTCCAAAGGGTCCAAAATTAAACTTCTTTAAAATTTTCCATTTTAAATTGGTTATTTCTGATTTATATATAAAAGCAAATAATACTGATATGGTTTGAATAGGTAAATTAAAAATTTTTAAGTTCTTAGACCACATTAATTCTGTGTCAGAAACCTATGCTGTGTCAAATATTTATTCACAATCCAAATTCAGTGCTGTATCAAGCTTGAATGTTGTGTCCATACTTGCCCCAACTGTTCAGGGTTCGACCTCTGCGGTCGTATCAAGCTGCGCCAAGCGGAGCATTTTATTAAATTTGTGAAAATCGATAGAATATTTTCATAGATTTCTAAAAATCCTTCATAAAATGTTCATCGAAATTGTAGAATGTATTTATTACATGAGTGTTTTGAAATACCGGGATTTCCGAGTTGAATAAAATCAGATAATTCACACAGTGAAATCTATGGGTATATGATACAGCCAATCGTTCAACTTACTATCAATCTTTTGAGTATGTTCTTTCAACTCATGACGTCATGAAAAGTACTAAGAAAAACTGTTGTGTGCACTCAAAACATGAAACTAGATGGTGATAAAATGTCAATCGAATTAAAAACCGATTTCTCATCGCTCCCGTTTTCTGATATGTCGCGTGGGAGATCTAACGAAACCCGCTTTGATGTCACATGTGATTGACCTCGTAGGTGTGTCCTCTTCGACCAATGAAATTGCGGCTTCGGCGATCTTGGAAGTTGATCGTGTGGTAAAGGGATGTAACTCATTTTATTAACGAAGAAATGGTCAGTCCCCAGAATTCATAAACTTTTTTGATTGGCTTATTGATAGGAAGTCAACTCATTTGCATGTCATTGTAAATTCATAAGTTCCAGTTCACTCACATGTGACCTCAAAGGGGATTTCGTTAGATCTCCCACGCGACATATCAGAAAACGGGAGCGATGAGAGATCGGTTTTTAATTAGATTGATAAAATGTCGCATTCAAGTATAATTCTTGCCGCTCTTTTTTGAAGCTTAGTAATTCGATCTGAATTTTCTTTGTAACTTCTCCCCAAACTGAAATATAGTAGTCAATATATGGTAAAATGTACGAATTGTAAAATAATTTTCTTAAATGAACTGGTAAATAATTCTATTTTATATAATAGAGAAATTTAAGATGATATAATTTTGCATATTCCTTCAACATGTTCGTCCCAAGTTAAGCTTTTATCAATATCTAAGCCAAGCATTTTTTGGTAGATTTTGTATCAAGTCTGTCTCAATTCTAATGATAATTAGATAATTTATCAAGTTTTTGCTATAATTGGTTTTGTTATAATTGATTTTAATACCATTGTTTTTACACCAGGTGTTACAGCATTGACGTCATTTGTAATACAATGTTTATATTTTCAGTACAATTATCATGACAATGTAAGATTGAATCATCAGCATATAAATTAATGTCAGAATTTTATACATACAATGGTAAATCATTAATATATATTATGAGCAGTAGAGGTCCAAGTATAGAATCTTGAGGAACTCCTATTTTACAATACTTTTTTTCAGATTTTTTACTTGAATATTGAACTAATTGGTATCTTTCTGATAAGTAGGATTCAATCCATTTATACATATTATCTCCAGTTTTTTCAACAGAATATCATGATTTACAAGATCAAATGCGTAAGAGGGATCCAAGAAAACTGTCCCTACTATTTCTCCATTATCTAAGCATTGTAATCATTCATCAACCATTTTGGGTAAGTGCTGTTTGACATGAGTGATGCTGCCAAAAGCCTGATTGAATTAAATGTAACAGTTTTTTATTATTCAATTGATTATACAATTGAGAAGAAATATGCCTTTCAAATATTTTTGATATTGTACTAAGAATAGAAATTGGGCGATAATTTGAAGGAATGTTTGTCGATCCACCTCTATGAATAGGTGTAACTCTAGCATGTTTACATTCTGAGGAAAAGAACCACTTGTAATGCTTTTATGATGGCATGATACCAAACCCCTAACGGGAGGGATTGTGGCTGATTTACAATATGATAAAGACATAATCTTTCGATCAATTTAATTGAGGTCTGGAGCTGGCATTTCAGTAACTGCTTGTAGTCCTTTGTTAATATATATTGATCATTGTCATTTTGCTTTGTTTCTTCTGTTACCTTTTTTTATCATCGGACTCTGACATCTTTTGAACTGAGTTTTACTGTGTGTATCGCTGTGTGTTTGTTTATTCCACATTGGCTAGAGGTATAAGGGGAGGGTTGAGATCTAACAAAACATGTTTAACCCCGCCCATTTTTGCGCCTGTCCCAAGTCAGCAACCTCTAGCCTTTGTTAGTCTTGTGTGTTTTTTTAATTTTGTTTCATTTGTATGTTTCGGAGTTTAGTGTGCCGTCCATTTCGCTGAACTAGTATGCATTATTGTTAAGGGGCCAGCTGAAGCCCACCCCAGGGTGCGGGATATTCTCGCTACGTTGAAGACTCATTAGTAGCCTTGAGCTGTTTTCTGCTCTTTGTTCATGTTATTGTCTCTTTGACACATTCCCCGTTTCCATTCTCTATTCTATTTTTATTAATCAAGAAAGTCAATGAGGGCGATATTACACCCGCACTTATTTTACATATTTTAGGCCATCCAATCCTGCAGATTATTTACATTTAAAGGATTTACCTGTGCATACACCTCCCTGATAATAATAAGCTACACTATCCTGTTTATCATGATAAGTTTGGTTCTTATACTCCAACTGAGATGGAAATACCTTTTCTGATTTTGGATTAGTCACAGTTTCAACAATTCTTTCGAATTTGCACATCCTGATATAGCATTTTGGTAATAATTTTTCTTGGCTGTATAGATAAAAGTATTTGTTTTGTTGAAGGACATGTGAGCTTTTGCCATCACTTGGCGTCCGTTGCCCGTCGTAAACTTTTTCACAGGTCTTCTCCTCTGAAACCACTGAACCAATTACAGCCCTACTTAGTCTGAATGATCCTTTGGCTATCTAGATTAAAGTTTATTTTTATTTTCTTGTCCGTCGAGAAACATGGCCGCCATGGCTAAAAATAGAACTTAGGGGTAAAATGCCAATTTTGGCTTATATCTCAAAAACCAAAACATTTAGAGCAAAACTGACATGGGTAAAAATGTTCAACAGGTCAAGATCTACCAGCCATGAAATTTTCAGATGAATTGGACAACCTTTTGTTGGGTTATTGCCCCTTAATTGATAATTTTAAGGAAATTTTGCAGTTTTAGGTTGTTATCTTGAATATAATAATAGATAAAAACAAACTGTAAACAGCAAAAATGTTGAGCAAAAAGGTAAGATCTACAAATAAGTCAACATGACCAAAATCGTCAATTGATCCCTTATAGGAGTTCTTGCCCTTGAAAAATTATTTACGTGTAAACACTTATCAGTAAAAATAATGGTCTGACATATTGTCACAGATGTTTAGAGCATAACTTGAAATAAATTAAATAGTAGCTGTACCAGTAAAATGGAGGGTCAAAGGTTAAGGTCATTGAAAAAGTCCATAGCAACGGATGAAAAAGTCCCTAGCAACCATATATATTTGGGTTAAGGACCCTATGATATAGCTACACATTTCAATATGGAGGCTCAAGGATCAAGGTCATTGAAAAATCCATAGCAACTGATGGAAAAGTCCCTAGCAACCAGATATATTTGGGTTCAGGACCCTCCAATTTACCTGTTCAAGTCAAAATGGAAGGTCAAGACACAATTCCATTGAAAAAGTCCATAGCAACGGATGAATAAGTCCCTAGCGACCATATCTATTTGGGTTCAGGATTCTATATTTTAGCTGTACAGGTCAATATTAAGAAGAAAATAGCGGCGGTACACACTAAGTAGCAAAAATAATCATTGATGCAAGATCTACACAAAATATAACAGGTGAACGATTCAGGGTATTGGGAGCCTCTTGTTTAATTTTCAAGTTGACTTTACGATTTAGACAGACAGGGTAATGGTCACTGATAGCATATTTTGGTACATAGACATTTTAATATAGTCAGGATGGGTGATGTATATGTGATAAACGTTTCAGAGTTTACATTAACCTAGTAGGATGGTTTACCAACTGAGATAAACTAAACTATAAAAATTTTCTATAAGGTTTAACCACTTTCTGTTTTCTTTTTTCAGAAGGTCTATGTTAAAATCTCCCATCAAAACTATTTCCTTATTTCTGTTATCACCAAGTCAAGCTAATTTTAAAACATATCAATCCAGGATTGTGAGGAGTTTGGGGGGGGGGTTGATACGCTATCGCAATTAAAAATGGCTTACTATTTTGGTATATTAATTTCAAGCCATAAAGTTCTAAAGAATTTACTGACAAATCTGGCCTTTCTTTTACAAAAACAGACTGTTTGACATAAACTAAAATACCTCCGCCTTCTTTATTCTGGCGATCTTTTCTAGAGGCTCATAAGATCCTGTATCTATGTTTCTAAACATTTTGTATCCAGAAATTTGAATTCTTCGCTTTTTGTATCTGATTTGAGAAAAAGTTTCAACTAGACCAAAAACATCAACATACTTATAATTTGTTACAAGGAGATCTTTCAACTCATCAATTTTGGTTAGTATATTCTTATATTTAAACATGATGGCCGCTACAGCAAAACTTAGTTTATCATAGGACCCTATGGGAAAATTGATTTAAAAATCTTCTTGTCTGAAACCACTGAGCCAGTCTTACATGTTACTCTTTCATAATTGTGTCCAATAACCCAGACTGTCAACCAAGATGGCCGCCACACCCGAACTTAATTTATCATAGGACTCTATGTGCAAATCCATTTAAAAATCTTGTCTGAAACCACTGAGCCGAATGGAACTAAACTTGGCAGCAATGGTCCTTACATGGTCCTCTTTCAGAATTGTGTCAATGACCTGGACTATCAACAAAGATGGCCGCCACAGCTGAACTTTGTTTAACATAGGACCCTAAGGGAAAATTCATTTAAAACCTTGTCTGAAAATTTGCACCGATTGGAACAAAACTTGGCAGCAATGGTTCTTAGATGGCTCTCGTTTAGAATTATGACTGATGACCAAGACTGCCAACCAAGATGGCCGCCTCAGTCAAACGTAGTTCAACATAGGAACCTATTGGAAAATTCATTTAAAATTCTTTCTGTCTGAACCACTGAGCCAATTGGAACCAGAGTTGGCACAAATGGTCCTTAGATGATCTTTTTTTCAGAATTATGTCTGATGACCTGGATTTTCAACCAAGACGACTGTCATAACCAAACTTAGCTTAACATAGAACCCTATTGGAAACCAGCCAAATTGACTGTTACACTTAGATTTTTAGTCATGCTTAAGGTGCACAAATTAAATCCAGGTGAGCGATACAGGATCTTATGAGCCTCTAGTTAAAATTGCGCACTGTTTTGTCTTACATCTGCGCATAAGAAATTCTGATGGAAATTTGTACACGGTATAGAGGCTTTCCGCCGATACTATAATGTTCAATTCCGCTCACCAACTGATCTATATTTGTATTTTCGTAGATCCGCATTTCTTCCAGATTTTAAAAGGATTTTAGTACTAATAGAATTCTTTATATGTGTCGACATTACGATTTTTAAAGATTTTATGTGCGCATGTAAATATGTACATATATATACGTTGGACTTTTACGTTAAACTACCCTCCTGCTGAAATTTTACTTCCCTCTCCCCGTTGGTGAGCAGAAAACTGAACACAATATAATTACATAATATATCATGAACTTGTCTGACAGGGAGGGGCCCAATGGCAGCATTTCTAAAGATTTTTTTCAGGAAGACTTCCTTGGACTATAACACATTAATTTCAAACAAATGTCAGTAGGAACATCATTTTTATTGCATTTGAGTTTTTCCGCTGTTCTCTTTATATCTTATGCTCTAATTTGTAAACTCAAACGAACATAAAATATTCATCAAATAATACAAACTGTAACATGGGAGTAGTCACTTGAATAGCCAGGTGTACCTATCGGGGAGTACAGGTAGTCACTTGAATAGCCAGGTGTACCTATCGGGGAGTACAGGTAGCCACTTGAATAGCCAAGTATACCTATCGGGGAGTACAGGTAGTCACTTGAATAGCAAAGTATACCTATCGGGGAGTACAGGTAGCCACTTGAATGGCCAAGTATACCTATCTGGGAGTACAGGTAGTCACTTTAATAGCAAAGTATACCTATCGGGGAGTACAGGTAGTCACTTAAATAGCCAAGTATACCTATCGGGGAGTACAGGTAGTCACTTGAATAGCCAAGTATACCTATCGGGGAGTACAGGTAATCACTTGAATAGCCAAGTATATCTATCGGGGAGTACAGGTAGTCACTTGAATAGCCAAGTATACCTATCGGGGAGTACAGGTAGTCACTTGAATAGCCAAGTATACCTATCGGGGAGTACAGGTAGTCACTTGAATGGCCAAGTATACCTATCGGAGAGTACAGGTAGTCACTTGAATAGCCAAGTATATCTATCGGGGAGTACAGGTAGTCACTTTAATAGCCAAGTATATCTATCGGGGAGTACAGGTAGTCACTTTAATAGCCAAGTATACCTATCGGGGAGTACAGGTTGTCACTTGAATAGCCAAGTATACCTATCGGGGAGTACAGGTAGTCACTTTAATAGCCAAGTATACCTATCGGGGAGTACAGGTAGTCACTTGAATAGCCAAGTATACCTATCGGGGAGTACAGGTAGTCACTTTAATAGCCAAGTATACCTATCGAGGAGTACAGGTAGTCACTTGAATAGCCAAGTATACCTATCGGGGAGTACAGGTAGTCACTTTAATAGCCAAGTATACCTATCGGGGAGTACAGGTAGTCACTTGAATAGCCAGGTGTACCTATCAGGGAGTAGAGGTAGTCACTTGAATAGCCAAGTATACCTATCGGGGAGTACAGGTAGTCACTTGAATATCCAAGTGTACCTACATTTATTTATAATATTATTATTATTTTTTAATTTATTGTCCATCACAGTTATAGATTTCATCCCTTCAGATACTCTTCACTCTTCTATAAACACTATCCCTACAACAATTTGCAAATAAATGATTATCCAATTATTTATTAGGTAAAAAATAACTTCTAACATGTTCAAGTCTTGTAACTTTGTAAATCCTGCTAAAAATATGTTTTTTAAAGTGTGATCATGACACGTTAAACCTTTCGTTTATATGAAATACAAACAATCATAGTGTTTCCCGAATCCAACCTTAACACAGTCAAAAATTATATTCCCTGTAGCCGATTTATCGTCTAAAACATATTTAGCACGTCGCAATTTGTGGTTGTTATTCCCCAAATTTAAGACGGAGTTGGAAATTTTTTTCATAAAGGGGTTATGTCGTCAAAAACAACCGCCAATTATAAAATTTTACACATATTTTGAAATTAATGTTCTAAAATAAATAAAAATCTATAATGAAAATGGCCGATTTTCTATATATTTTTAGATATCACTTATCAGTCTGGTCATGCATGTTGACAGTTTACCACCTTAATTGTTCCAATTTGTAAAATAAACTGCTTTATTTGCAATAAATTCCCATACAAAATGTCCAACGGGGATCACTGATAATAGATCGTTAATAGAAAAATTTCACTCTGGCTGATTAACTGGAAAACGGTGGATAAAACGATCAGTTTTGTGAAATCATCCATGAGTATTCGTTGGATTTCTTCATTACCATGATTTGTAGTTATCGGGTCTTGGTATTGCAAACAATCCATGATATCTTTTTTCTATAAATCTTGAACAGCCTTGACGTATTAGAAACATGCAGTTCGCTTAGAACATGTACATTGTCAAATACAGGAATCCTTTTTTAACGTGACAAGAGTTTCAGTTTAAAATATGTATAATTCACCGGAATGTGACACAGTCAAAAAGTTCATGTATACTGCTAACTATACACCTTTTGAAAGTTCCATAAAAAGTAATTCTCGTAGATTCATCAGGTCAATAACCTTGTTTTCACGCAATGACAAGTATGTACTCCTTAATGTTGGAGGGGTATATAGATTTTCTCTTCTCTGTCTGTCCGTTTTGGTTAAGAGACATTTGATGCAACCTAATTCCATAAGGCCCGAAGGGCATGTCCGATCCAAAAGTAGCTAGGAATCGAATTCCCCTTCCCTCAATGGCCTCCTCGCTGAACTTTTTGTCATGGGTTATTACTTTTTATTGCAGTTGTATTAGCGGTAATACCTTTTAACCTATTTGACAACTTATTTACCCGTTGTCAATTATTTGCTCATCATTGTATTTATTTTTTATCAGTCATTTATATATCATTCGACAACTCACTATCAAACCTTTGTCTTTCGTTTGCAACATACATAGACTTGCTACAACTTCCTTCCTTTTTTCGCTCACAGGACCAGGTGAGCTATTGTCATCACTTTGCGTCCGTCGTTCGTCGTCGTCGTAAACTTTCTTTTAAATATCTTCTTGTCTAAAACCACTGGGCTAATTGCAAACAAAATTTGGCAGCAATGGTCCGTAGGTGCTCCTCTTAAAGAATTATATCCGATGACCCCGCCCGTAATCCAAGATGGCCGCCAGAGCCAAACTTAGTTTAACATAGGATCCGATGGGAAATTTACTTAAAGATCTTCATGTCTGAAACCCCTTGACTAATTGGAACAAAACTTGGCGGCAATGGTGCTTAGGTGATCATCTTTAAGAATTATATACTATGACCCCGCCTGTCACCCAAGACCAACTGGAACAAACTTGGCAGCAATGGTCGTTATTTAGTCCTCTTTCAGACTTTTATCCGATAACCCTGTCCACTATCCGAGATGGCCGACAGAGGCGACACCATAGTTTAACATAGAACCCTGTGGGAGATTAACCTAAGGATCTGCATGTCTGAAACTACTTGACCAACTGGAACAAAACTTGGCAGCAATGGTGCTTAGGTGATCATCTTTAAAAATTATATTCTATGACACCGCCCGTTACCCAAGACCAATTGCAACAAACTTGGCAGCAATGGTCATTAGTTGGTCCTCTTTCAGAATTATATTCGATAACCGTGTCCAAGTTGGCTGCCAGAGCCGACCAAAGTTTAACATAGGGCCCTATGGTGAATGTATCTTCATGTCTGAAACCACTTAACCAATTGGAACAAAACTTGGCAGCAATGGTCCTTAGTTGCTCCTATTTCTGAATTATATCCGATATCCCTGTCCACTATCCAAGATAGCCGCCAGAGCCGACCATAGTTAAACATAGGATCCACTGGGGAATTTATCTTCATGTCTGAAACCACTTGACCAATTAGAACAAAACTTGGCAGCTATGGTGCTTAGGGACCATCTTTAAGAATTATATCCTTTGACTCCGCCTGTCACCCAAGATGGACGCCAGAACCGAACACAGTTTAACAAAGGATCTTTTAATGGAAAATTACTTAAAGATGTTCTAGTCTGAAACCACTTGGCCAATTAGAACAAAACTTGGCAGCAATGCTCAAGGCTGCCAGTCATTGTCCAGGGGAGCGATACAGGCTCCTGGGGGCCTCTAGATTATTTTGTTTGACTTTTCTATTATTATTTCACTTTTTAAATTTGTTTAGTTGGGGTTTTACGCCGTTTTCAGTACATTTGGCTATTTCGCGGCGGTCAGTTTTTATTGCTGGAGGAGGTCGGAGTTCCCGGAGAGAACCACGACTTTTCGGTAGGAAAATTGGCAATCCTTGTCAATGCAGATCGGAGTCGAACACACCCAACAGAAGTGAGATTCGTTGACAGACTTGTGATCATTAGTAGTCATGACGAACTACCTGGACCACTCGGTCACCGAGGCCCACACTTTTTTTCTAAATAGATTTGTTGCTATTATAGACACAACACATGTTTAGTGAAAACTCCCTGCAATTATCACTAACACATGTCACACGTTGTCTCTCGATTAAAAAAGAAAACAGTTTTAATGTTCTAAACTTAATATATCGAATATATGTTACTGTAAACATACTTTCAGGCAGATTTACTTTTCCTAAACTGCATTGGGATGTTTAATGTAAGATTTATAACTCTGGGTAAAAAACACGACGACGGCGTAATGTTATTGCAACATTTATTTGCAAATATTTACAACAGAGAACAATGTTATGATTAAAAAGTCTAATCATTTCAGCATCAATTATCTTTTGGTCTCGTTCAGAAAGACCTTTCACGATGTCTTCCATGGAAAAGTTCTGATATCTCGACTTAACGAAATAAATGCAATACAGCCTGCAGGTGTCGTTGTCCTCGGGTTGAACCTTGGATCGAACTTTATTTATGTCCCGGAATCGTCGCTGGTAGTTTGCGGTGTTCATCCGAATGAATCGAGAAATTCTAGAGGTCCAACTTTTGGAAATGAAACACCACTCAATGACCGTCTTTCTCGGTTACCTCCCGTCCCGAACTGAGTCGACCAAAAGAGCAGCAAAATGAGATAAGTCGTCTTCCTTCATCTCTAGGGCGATGGATCTCGTTCCCAATATCTAGGTGCCAAGTCATAACTAAGTACTTAATTTGGGAGTCGTCAGTGTCAGGTCGACCAAGGTCTTTTCGTAACCTCTTCGAATTTTGTACCAAGAAATCGCTACTACGTCTTCTGAGGGTCGCGATGGGTTGACAGTTAAAGAATTTGATAAACAGGTCCATTTAGTCAAATTTTCTCTTCTTGGTCGGGTCCTTCCCAAAATACGGGTTTTGATTTAGCTCCATTACAGACAAGTTCCATTGATGGAAGTCTTCCATAAAAAGGGCGTTGATTTTGGGGTCTTTGGCCGATGTCGACATTTAGTCATCCTCTTTTTCCGCAGATCGAAAAAACAAATGTTGCTGTTCACGTCTAGTGGATTGCAGCAAACAACATGTACATATATTCCGTACAGGTTGCACCCTTTACAAAATTGGAACTTGAACATAAGATATATATGTGCAGAAGCCCCCGAGTCCAACTTTAACTGCCCGAAGTAAAGTAGTTAGGGGTTTTAAAAACAATTGCACTTGGCAGACTTAGCAATGTCAGGAAAATTTTGCAAATTTCAGATAATTTTTTTAATTAAAACCTTTATTTGGTGTTGTGTTGCAAAGATAAACCACTGGTCTGTAATTACATAAATAATTTTGTAGTTATACCACTGTAGAAATGTTAAGGATTATGGATCATTGGGACTGATTTTGATTGTATATATATCCGTCTAAACACTAACCCATCACTGTTAAATTAATATTTTAATATTCGGGTCTCAAACTCACACCACTGACACACTTTGGCATACAGTATTTAACTAATTGTCTAATATTGTGACAACCACATACTTTATCTGCCCAGTGGACTTATCAGATGTATCGGAGATATAGGATAGTCCTAAATATTTATATATGCCTAAACACTAACCCAACACTGTTATAATCAGATTTTAATACTGTCAATCGGCGGGTCTCGAAATCACACGGTTGAAACACTAAGGCACCTATACGCCTAGCGCCATGTCCAGCGCCCTAGACCACTGGGACATATAGATAACCTTTGCGCTTCATAAACCCTGATATACTGTACCACTAACAGACTGCTAGGTTTGTTAATTGTTTTACACTAATATTGCCGCTGCCATCAAGCGCTTATCTTGTGATAAATATAGATTGTAACATGGCATTTTTCATATCACACCTATTATCAGCCCTAGGTCAAGATATCATGATTTTGACTATGGGCTGATAATTGGTCTAATATAAAAAATGACATGTTATGATATTTTTTATACGACCGCAAAATTTTTGCGGTCGTATATTGGTATGACGTTGGCGTAGTCGTCGTCGTCGTCCGAAGACATTTGGTTTTCGCACTATAACTTTAGTATAAGTTAATAGAAATCTATGAAATTTAAACACAAGGTTTATGACCACAAAAGGAAGGTTGGGATTGATTTTGTGAGTTTTGGTCCCAACAGTTTAAGAATTAGGTTCCAAAAAAGGGCCCAATAAGCATTTTTCTTGGTTTTCGCACAATAACTTTAGTATAAGTAAATAGAAATCTATGAAATTTTAACACAAGGTTTATGACCACAAAAGGAAGGTTGGGATTGTTTTGGGAGTTTTGGTCCCAACAGTTTAGGAATAAGGGGCCAAAAGGGTCCAAAATTAAACTTTGTTTGATTTCATCGAAAATTGAACTATTGGGGTTCTTTGATATGCCGAATCTAACCGTGTATTTAGATTCTTAATTTTTGGTCCCGTTTTCAAATTGGTTTACATTAAGGTCCAAAGGGTCCAAAAATAAACTTAGTTTGATTTTAACAAAAATTGAATTCTTGGGGTTCTTTGATATGCTGAATCTAAACATGTACTTATTTTTTTTATTATGGGCCCAGTTTTCAAGTTGGTCCAAATCAGGGTCCAAAATTAAACTTTGTTTGATCCATGACTATGATGTCATTTTCTATTTTAATACGTTTATGGTGTATTTAAATGGGCTGTTATGGTTGCAAAGTATAAAGAAATGGGGGGGGGGGGGGGGGGGGGTTGAAAACAAAATTTAGGGGGGTAAATGAGAAATTGGGGAGGGGGGCAATTTTTTTCTCATTTCATATTTCATAAATTAAAAAGAAAATTTCAAATTTTTTTTTAGCAAAAAAAGGGTGAGGGGGGGGGGGGGGGGGTTACAATAAATTTTATTGTTTTTGGGGTTTTTTTTGGGGAGGGGGGGGGGGTCAATGTGCAACTTCATAGTGTATTGCACAAAAGCTAAAAAAGGGGTAAATTTTTTTTTGGGGGGGAGGGCAATTCTCCACAGCATATTGTATTGCACAAGAAGCAACAAATTGAATATAAATTGAAATCATATGACCAATTCTAAGTAATTTGATTTCAGTTATTCTGTGTCAGAAACCTATTATGTGTCAAATATTTCAAGAAATTTTCAATTGCACAGTATTGTGCAATAGCAAGAAATCTTTAATTGCACAGTATTGCGCAATAGCAAGAAATTGATATGTGTGCCCAATTTTAAATTTTAAATTGGTTATTTCTGATTTATAAATAAAAACAAATAATACTGATATGGTTTGAATAGGTAAATTAAAAATTTTTAAGTTCTTAGACAACATTCATTCTGTGTCAGAAACCTATGCTGTGTCAAATATTTATTCACAATCCAAATTCAGTATTGTATCAAGCTTGAATGTTGTGTTCATAATTGCCCCAACTATTCAGGGTTCGACATCTGCGGTCGTATCTAGCTGCGCCCAGCGGAGCATTTTATTATCATATTCTTTTTTTATTCTTATCTCAATGATTTCATTTTCATTGCCGTATTACCGAATATCCTCAAGGCGCTGCAAATCGTCATCGTCCCTTTTCCATTTAGTCAAAACATTTTGTCAGTTAATGTTTTTCTGTTTGTATTAACATTTTTGAGCGAATTAATATAATCCACAGTTTCGTCCCGCTAACGTCTGCGTGTTTCTGTGTGCTAGTTGTTTAGCATCACGGTGCGGAGCTATTAGTTTCAGTAGACATACACGCCATCTTGAAATAATTACTGATCGCTGATTGGTTACTTTATGAGCGGCTGAGATACAGCAACAGCCATTAGTTTAAATGAGATAAAGAATTACAGACTTTACTCGTTCAGGATAACTCATCAAAAGCCGGAAAATTAACTATGTGTATATCAGTTCCGATCAACTGTCATTACATGTTTTTGTAATAGTCATATATTCTGAAATTCATTATTGAAATCAATTATTAATACATGTATATTTCCTTTGTTAATCTGAAACACAAACGGTTTGTTTTGCTTAATCGTATACACTATAATCCTATGTTTACAACAAAAAAATGCATGATCTCTACTTTATAAATTCTGCCAATCTACTAGGCACACCTCCATAGTCGTGTCTATTTGTTATTTTCGCGCGGAAAATTTTTCTGGTCAACAGAACGCTTACAAAAATTGATATTGCAAGTCTAAGACACATTTCATATCAATCAATATCTAAGAATACAACAATTCCAATACTAAAACAACAACCACATGCTCACATATTACCATAAATTAAGATACAGTGAAACAGTCCACAGCTTTTTAGAAAGCTAAAACTTGTTTTAAAGTTAAGAATCGATTACGGAAACGACTGATTTATAACGCGATTACGGATTACGGGTGTGATATAAAACGGAAGCAGTTGATATAAACCGGAAACAGTTCATAACAAAGTCAGATCAGTCCGCTAAGCCAATTCTTATAAGATTTGGGCAGAAACTTGTACAATTTCCAATTTTATCATAGGGTAAACAATTTACCTTTATTTTCTATAAGTATATGATAAGTATGTTATCTCTTATAGAAATGTGCAATTTAAAAAGTAGATTAAATGACATATACCTAAAACGACCCCATCATTTCAGAAAGTTACTGTTCATAGGACGATAAAATGTAAATTGAATTGTTAGTTGTATCAGAAACGTTCTTTTAATGAAAGTTCAAGTATTGTGAAAGATTTGTTCCCGTTCTGCCCACATATCTCAGGTGAATCAATTAATGCTGGATGTTATTTTTAGTCTATTTTCAATGTCATGTAGTATCTAATAATTACATTTCACAAGGTGTGCGATAAAGAATACATTTTATACATATCCTTGACTTTTAACAAATGATGAAGGGGTTAAATCCTAAATACATTTTCTCCATATATACCTTATAAATTATTCAACTATGTTATTGTTTATTTAAGTTTTAAATAAATATCAAAACATAAATCTTACTTTTCTTATAGAACCCCCACAGCTTTAATTAATAAAATAAGTTTGGTATCTTTATTATTCATAGTAATAACCATTATAATTATATCAGAAACATTTATTTTCTACAAACCACAACGAAAGTTGACATAACAAGTTGAAGAAGAAAGTAAACAGCGCGCACCCAAACATCTTCACTGTCATCTGTATTATTCAAGACGTACAACCAGCAATGAAATCAAGCAGATTCAACAGGCAACCAGGGGTTCCACGAGACCAAAGACAAAAAATACCGCGACATCAACAGCAGAATGTATCAATCGCACCTCATTTTCAACAAAACATAGTTTATCATCTATTGTTCTCTAATTAATACCCTTAAAATAACATTCTCATTCTGTCCACTTACTTTTTTTACCTGTAATTTAAAAAGTAGACAGAATGGGAAACATATTTATTGTGAAGGACCGTGACCTTAAAGACTAATGGAAATAAACCGCGTCAAAAAAAAAAAAAAAAAAAAAAAAATGACAGAATCGCGAATATCATTCATTTTAATATTTCGAAACCAAGCAGTGTCGTATCGAATAATGCAAAAGAAATTTTCAATAGATGCTTTACTTCTTGCCTCACCAACTTTACCCCTTCACTTAAGTTTTCACTGAAAATGGTTTCAATGCCAAAAAAGAGGTACTCCAACATCGACATGGTGTATTTCATTGTCATTGTGCTTAAATATGAATGTTTTTTTTTTTTTTATGAAAAAAAGATTTTCATATATTACTTTAAAAGTTTAAAAAACTGGCCGAAATTTCCAAGATCTTCTTGTCAGAAACCACAAGGTCAATGGACTTGTTCTGTTATGCAGAAATGATCCCCATGTAGTGCTATATTGTTGGAAAATCTAAAATTCAAGATGACCGCAACTACCGAACAAAGTTTAACATTGGACCCTAATGGAAATTCACTCATAGATCTTCCTATCTGTAACCACTAGGACAATTGGAATCAACCTTGACAGCAATGGTACTCAGAATTATATCCGATACGACTTGATGTAAACCATCAAAAACAGAAATAAGACAAATGTAACATTGTTGGAGTACCGACTTGATGTTAACCCTCAAAAACATAAATAAGACAAATGTAACATTGTTGGAGTACCGACTTGATGTAAACCCTCAAAAACAGAAATAAGACAAATGTAACATTGTTGGAGTACCGACTTGATGTAAACCATCAAAAACAGTAATAAGACAAATGTAACATTGTTGGAGTACCGACTTGATGTAAACCCTCAAAAACAGAAATAAGACAAATGTAACATTGTTGGAGTACCCACTTGATGTTAACCCTCAAAAACAGAAATAAGACAAATGTAACATTGTTGGAGTACCGACTTGATGCTAACCCTCAAAAACAGAAACAAGACAAATGTAACATTGTTGGAATAATGACTTGTTGTAAACCCTCAAAAATATAAATAAGACAAATGTAACATTGTTGGAGTACCCACTTGATGTAAACCATCAAAAACAGAAATAAGACAAATGTAACATTGTTGGAGTACCGACTTGATGCTAACCCTCAAAAACTGAAACAAGACAAATGTAACATTGTTGGAATAATGACTTGCTGTAAACCCTCAAAAACAGAAATAAGACAAATGTAACATTGTTGGAGTACCGACTTGATGTTAACCCTCAAAAACAGAAATAAGACAAATGTAACATTGTTGGAGTAACGACTTGATGTTAACCCTCAAAAACATAAATAAGACAAATGTAACATTGTTGGAGTACCCACTTGATGTAAACCATCAAAAACAGAAATAAGACAAATGTAACATTGTTGGAGTACCCACTTGATGTAAACCATCAAAAACAGAAACAAGACAAATGTAACATTGTTGGAATAATGACTTGTTGTAAACCCTCAAAAACAGAAATAAGACAAATGCAACATTGTTGGAATAATGACTTGTTGGAGTACCCACTTGATGTTAACCCTCAAAAACAGAAATAAGACAAATGTAACATTGTTGGAGTACCGACTTGATGTAAACCCTCAAAAACAGAAACAAGACAAATGTAACATTGTTGGAATAATGACTTGTTGTAAACCCTCAAAAACAGAAATAAGACAAATGTAACATTGTTGGAATAATGACTTGTTGTAAACCCTCAAAAACAGTAATAAGACAAATGTAACATTGTTGGAGTAACGACTTGATGTAAACCATCAAAAACAGAAATAAGACAAATGTAACATTGTTGGAGTACCGATTTGATGTTAACCCTCAAAAACAGTAATAAGACAAATGTAACATTGTTGGAGTACCCACTTGATGTTAACCCTCAAAAACAGAAATAAGACAAATGTAACATTGTTGGAGTACCCACTTGATGTTAACCCTCAAAAACAGAAATAAGACAAATGTAACATTGTTGGAGTACCCACTTGATGTTAACCCTCAAAAACAGAAATAAGACAAATGTAACATTGTTGGAGTACCCACTTGATGTTATCCCTCAAAAACAGAAATAAGACAAAAGTAACATTGTAATTATTACAAAATTGATGTTATGTTTCCCTAAGAAAAAATAATTTTGTATAAACATAGTTTTTTATGAGTGCTCAGGTTGAAAGATATAATACTTATCATCATGAGTGTTGAGGGTGATAATCCATGATACCAGCTTCTGTCTGGGTAAATCCTCCAAAAGTCAAAGATGTCGAGTCAGCTTTGTCAAAACAATAGTCTCTCATGCTTTACTGTTTTTTTTTTTATTATTGACCTTTAGAAGTAATACTCCAGAATCAATATTTACATACTAAAGAATCTCACTCTCCGCCCATTGTGGGACTAAACAAGACAATTCAATTACACCTTGCTGTTAGCGATTTACACCATTTTAAGGAACGGATTGTAAAGATAACAATTATTGGACTCTGCATCAAACTGGTCGATATTGATAAAGATCTTCTCAACGCCCATATAACTGCCATAGTATAAAACAGTTGACATCTTTAAAGAATGTTAGAAGTTGTACAGTTGTAACCGTGGTTTTATACATCTATAACAAGTGATAAAGTGCACGCCGAATTAATACAGGGTTGTGGAATCAGTTATCATTATCTTAAAAATAATCAGAATAAACCGTTGTCACTTGTTATATTTCAATTATGCAGCTAAGTAGTATAAAGATGTACATTTTATTGTCCTCATTTGCCGTGACGTTATGTACAGTAACGGATGCCTGGCTTACAAAATACGATTATAAAGGTGATTATGGAGACCACAAATGGCACGGACAGGTGAGTCCACCGGTAAGTATATTTAAAACTATAATCACAAAATCCACAGCGTTTCGCTATAAAGTTATCATTCAGTCTGAGTTATTGTGTCTTTAACTCGGAACTTACTTTTGATAAGTTAATAATTTGAATAAAATATCTGATAAACGTAACTATTAATATCAAGTTTTTCTTAATGTCAGATTAGTTTCAGCTACAAAAATCGTACTTTCTGCTGTAAGTTATAGTTAACCAGTATTTTTATCTTTATTAAAACAGGGCCATATCAGCGTGTGTCGTCCCATATTCTCCATTTAAACCAATGCGCCTGCTGTCCCTTAAGTTTCTTTAAGCGGTCCTTTTAAAAATGAAATCTAACCAATGTGACCGCTATTACTAAAGAAGAAAACATTCTTCTCTCGGAGAATTTGACACTTAATTTTGGTGGAATGGTCCTTAATGGTTCTCTTTAAATATGGGTCCGGAATGGACCAACATGGCCCTCGTTAATGAAGATAGAAAAATTAGAAAAAAATTAAAAATGAAATCTAACCAATGTGACCGCTATTACTTATAGAAGAAAAAAAATCTTCTCTCTGAGAATTTTAGTCTTAATTTTGTGGAATGGTCCTTAGGTGACCCACTTTAAGAATTATGTCTCAATGTCATAATTTCAAAGGAGGCCGTATAAAGACCATTTTGCCAAAGTTGAGTCTCAACTGCCCTAGTATTTTCACAGAATTTTGTAAATATTATCTTGCTGGTTTTTCTGTTTACTTACATTATTCTGAAAATCCAAGAAAGTGATTTGCTGTAATATTATTTCCTTACTGTGTTTGTTCAATTCTAATTAATTATACACGAGTATTGCGCAAAAGCGCTCTAAACTAATTTCAGTCTCTTTCACTGCCAATTTTTGTTCGAAATAGATTTTTAATTATTATTGTGTGTATCTAAATGGTGTAATATACACACTTCAAACAGGAACTATTTAACCGAATCACATTCCCCAAATTTTGAAATTACTCTGCATTTTGTAAAAAATTGACGATAAACAGTTGTTATGAATTAGAGAGATATAAGTGAGTGCCACAGAAGCCACTTCTTTTATATGCAGATTTAAGATGGCTGAGAGTGAACCCATTTGCTGCAGCTTTATCTCACATACTAATTGTTATACCTTTTCAAGAATATATCCGTTGGAAATGCTTTTTCAATCCCAAACTCTTCAAATGTTGTGCACATATACCGTCCCGTATCCGGAAATCCACCACCTTTTTTTCAAATTAAATTTGTCTATAACGTTTGATTTCGGTCATTTTTTTTTAAATTTATTTTGCAAACGCGACACACGCTCGCTATTTTTGAATCAAGTGAATCGCTTTAACGTCATTACAAAGAAGAGTGAGATTTTCCACAATTCCTGTGATTTTTGGGGAAAAGAGTTTTACGGGTACAGTTTTTGATATTTTTTACAAATTTATCTACAATAATCATGGAAAAACAGAAATTTTGTATGCAGTAAAAAAAATCGAGAACACTACCGATAGAATGGAATGTGGAAAATGCTTTTATGAATGAACATTTTTTTGTATGCATATTTTCCTGAAAAGTAAATATATGTATTATTTTATCCCCGTCGCAAACTTGTAAGCACTCTCACGTCTACATTACTCAACAGATTTTTATTAAATTTATATGAAAGATTTATATCAGCAATCCCTCGAACGCACCGACATATTGACTTTCTTTGAGTTATTATCCTTGAATAGTTAAAATATGGTAAAATGAGAAACCAGAGTGAGTTATCTTTTCCTAACCAATGTAGGTAAGGGAGATAATAAATTTGTCTCCCTTTCCTACATTGATTAGGAAAAGATAACTCACTCTGGTTCCTCATTGTATTTGTAAGCACTCGTACGTCTACACTTCTTAATATATTTTATTTAAATGTTTGCCAAATCTCGGACGAGTTCCAAAATAAGGCTGAAAGATTATTTTTTCTTAGAGTTATTCCCCTTTGAATATTAAAAATATGGGAAATTGATTTTGTAAGCATTATGACGTCTACATTTCATATTAGATTTTAATGCAGTTTATGTCAAAGGTTTCGAAGATCAGCACCGACAGATTATTTTTCTACGAGTTGTTGCCCTTTAGATAGTGAAAATATGGAAAAATTAATTTTTGAGCAATGTCTACATATCTCAAAAGATTTTAATGAAATTTATGTCTTGGTTAATAAGCATTCTCTCAGACAAGTTCCAGAATCAACACTAACAGATTGATTTTGTAAGAGTTATTCTCCTTGCAAAATTAACAATAAGGAAAATAGAGTTTTAAATAATTTCTCATCTACATATCTCTACACGTTTTAATGAAATTACTGTGCACCCATATTTTAAAATAATCAATTATGAAATAGTAATTGCTTGGATAAACTGGATTTCAAAAATAAAAATTCACAATTTGGTAAATGTCCTGAAAGACTCCCAGACCTTTTATTTTTTGAAAAAAAAATTATTACCAACCATTTATTAAATGAAAAGGGGGCGAAGCAGCAAATGCTTGGAACAATTGGATTTCAAAAATTGTAATTCCATTTTTGGTAAATATCCTGGAAGACTCTCAAACCTTCAAACAGTAGTGAAACAGCTATTACTTGGAATTTTTGAATTCCAAACAATGTAATTCCAACTTTGGTACAGATTCTGGAAAACTCTCAGACATTTATATTTTTGTACATATCAGCCAAATAATATAGTAGCCATGTGTGAAACAGCAATTGGTTGGAATAAATGAATTTCAAATGTTGTAATTCCATCTTTGGTAAATATTCTGGAAGACTCTCAGACCTTTAACTTTTTGGAAAAGTACCTAGCAACCATATAATTTGAATTCAAAGACATTTTATTATAAAACCTATAGAAATGCCGGGAAAATGTGTAATTCATGTTAGTTTTCTTCTCATCACTTTAATCGTAAATGTTAGACGTTTTAATAGCTAGACTTGTTAATTTCCCCATAAAAGTGCGAATTAAGTATATGTAAGTTAGCATTTACGATTTTATTTAGGTGTATGTTAAAGAGACTTAAGACATACTGAGCATGTCGTTATTTATTGAAAATGGCTTTTGGTATCGCTGTAAAACCAAATAAACTCCAGATAAGAGTAAAAGATTAGCTTTAATTCTTACAAATTGTATGCAAAATTAGTTTAAACAATTGAATTTGTTATTTAATGCTTTTATCAACTGTTTTTAATTAATCACTAAATTTTATCCATTCTAACAACGATTGAGACATCATATGTTGGTCAAGCAAGACGGCTTTCAATTCCATTATAATGAAATATAATAATATAGTAATTATGTAAATATCTAATAAGCGAATAAATATTTCTGCCAACTAAAACCAATGATCTGACAACAAACGTTGAATGTGTATCCTTATATCTTAAGTTCTAACGGAAATTTCTTGAATTTATGTGCCTTGTAAATACTATTTCTATAGATTAAAATACAGTGATTTATAAAAGTCTATATGCAGACGAATTTCACCAATAAATCTATGGATAAATCTAAGGATTTGTGATAAGGGCAGAAGTGTTTCCTTCAAATACGAGTTATATCCGTCGAAATCAGAAACATTACTATACACTCGTCTAAGTTGCGAAATGTAGACCACGCCGAGAAACAGAAAAGGAACTATGGAAATTTTGGTTATCAGGTTTCCCTGTTCAATTGTTTTGTCCAGATCTAGAGAAAAAAAGAGTGTACATACTACTTTGTTAGATTTTTAGTTTTCTGTTTTCTGTAAATTTAGGAAAATCAAAATTATTTAAAGCCAAAATATCATACAAATATGTAGAAGTGTTGTTAAACTGAGGTATTAAACTGTTAAACTGGTGTATTAGGTCATGTTTTGAAGTGTCTCTGCCATGAAAACACTCCAACAATAATTGATACCAGTATTTTTGAAAACATTTAGTATAAAAATCAGGACAAAATATTTTTTGTTAGTGGAAGCATCAGTCATTAAAACAGAGACACATGTAGTAGAGCATTGAGTTGGTGCTAAAATATAATGACATTTGAAAGATTTATTAGAAGATTAGTAAGCCAATTACATAGTAGGCACTTTCATATTTACTTTTCTGTCAGAGCTTGAAAAGTACTCGAATTGATAATTTCGTTCCGAAGTACTTCGATATAGTATTCCCCAAACTACGACGATATTCGATGCTTTATCAGTTTGAACCTTATAATTTACTTTTTATTCTGGAAATCGAAGATCTGGTATACAGATGGTTTAAGGTCCTTTCGTGGTTTTTAATCCGAACGTCAACTATTTCCATTTCCATGTGTATATATTTTTTTAATGAAATTGTCTGTCGAGTATTTTATCGGAACAATGCTCAAAAGGTAATTGCAAAAACTTTTGGGATAAAAAATACATATATATAAATACAATATATATCAATTGGAATACTGCATGAAGGTGTCTTTCCATTCTGCTCACTTGTGAAAAATGGGTTAAATACAAAACGGGATTGGTTATATAACCACTCTAATATAAAGATCCAAGTAACGAACGAATAATAATCTGTTTTAAGATATTTGACATTTTGTATTTACAACGATGAATAATTGTAACCAATATTTGATAAATACTTGAAGTAGAATGTACAACTGATATTATACGTGTTCTAGTGGTTTTCATTTATTGTCATTTTCGTTCTGGCATTTAGAAGTGTACTCAGTATATTTAAGAAATAATTCACGGAGACTCCAGTTTATCATTGTTAAAATAACGGCATAAATGACCAGCCCGTGGTAAAACAATGATAAACTGGAGTCTTCGTGAATTATTTCGATTCTAATAGGACAATTACGGTGTTTTTTTTTTTATATTGCCGTGACCTAAGGTGATTTCCGACATATTTGGCTATTTCGGTAATTTGACACACAACGTCACAAGTACAACAAACCTGTTCGATGCGCTGTTTTGGTTCTGTTTTTCTGTTTAGATGTATGGATTTTCACGAAATGAAGAGGAGAATGCTTATTTATCGATTACACCTATCGAAGATTTGGTTTAAATTCACATTGTCATATTGTAAGAATGGATTTTTACACAACGGTAATCTTACACATGATGTGTGTGTACATTATTTTTCCAAAATACTTCTGAATCAGTATTTGTGATGTCTTCACGGAGGAATTCCATGTTGCCCAATTCCTCGTCAGACTGAGAATCCCTCAAGAAATCTCTCTCAAATAGGCATAATTCGTGTCTGAATTTCTTTAGGACGCGGCCTGATGATAATGATTGTATGCGATTTTTTTTTTACCTGGGGGGGGGGGGGGTCATAATTTTAATTAATTAATGGTTAAAAAATTTTGATAAAACATTGTTCAAGTCCGTTTATTATGTTTTGTTACATTTATTTTAACTTTTATTCGCGCTACATCAGAATTAATGAAAATGTAACAACTACAACGACATTCAGAAACCCCTATGCTGAATACAGAAATTTAATCAACGGTTCTCAGAATTGCAGAAATAACAACCAATCAAATTGAGCGGATAAACGATTTCCGAGGGGAGTAACTGCACTAGAACAACCAACTAAGTCGCGTGCAGCTCATATGGCAACTAATGTTTTACCACGCTTGTGGTCCCAAAGCCTTTGAAGGCCGTCATATTAGAATACGAGGTATCCTCCATACATTTATGTAGTTCCTTGCATGTGATCTTGAGCTTGGTTAACCATTTTGACTTTTCTTATTATTGATATTGATAAATAACAATGTATAGAAATAACCATGAAAGCAGTCGACCTGGCATATGATCACCTATATTCAATATGCTGGAATGTCCTTTTAACGAGTTTTATACAAAATTTCACTCATAAATTATAATTTTAGATCCCGTTTTCAATACTCGGAACTGTTCATACTAACAGTTATTCTAGAGTATTACTTGTTTTAAGTTCCAAAAATGTGATGCGGTCATTGGGAAGATTAATGCGCAAAGAGATACAGTGCGTGGTTTACGTACGTTTGTTAATCAAAATAGTAATAATAACAGCATTTTCATTACAATTTAGGTGTAAAACCATGAATGAAGTATTATTAAAAGATTTGTTTTGATTTTCGCAATTGAATAATCTGTGGTATGCGTATGATTCATATTTTCCTCTGCGGCTGACTATTATTTCTACAGCAACTGTTCCACTTACAAACTTGTTAGAAAGTGTATATGTTTAAAATTATTCTTTTACCACATATATGATCTTTAATTATTGTGACACTTTCAGTATATAGTTACGATTTACTTAACTATAAAAAAAGTATGAATAAAAGTCTAACTTCTCCTATGGAGGGGAGATATATGTTTACACTCGAGGATTCCGTCAAAAAACTTTGTTACGCTCGTTTGAAGTAACCACTGCATACATTGGACCCAAATTTTCAGGACCAATCTGAATCTATTTCATCCAGTTCACCTGACTTTTAAAAGGGATTTAACAAAGTGTGAATTTTAACTAAATCAAAGTACTGAAGTACTGAACATCAGAGGACCTCAAGTTATGTTGGATTATTGATAAATGACAGGTGTTTATACAGTACCTGCCAGACAGATGTTCACCTTACAATATAGTACACATAATATAATTTGCTATCATATCTGAGATACTGTCTTATAGTAAGAAACTTATCTTTGTGAATTATCCATGAAATGCTGACGTGGTCAAATGAGAACTGCTAGATTGGCATTATGACCGTATAGTTGCACACTTGCAAATATCTTTAGCTTATTACTTATGACAGAGAATCAACATAGCAAATATTTTTTTGACTAGTCACTGAATTATGAGAAAGAGGTCAAGACAATCATATTAAAACAGATAAATTGATATAGTGGGTGAAAGATACCACATGAACAGTAAACTCATATATCGATAATATTATGTCTAAAACTGAAAAGACAAATAAGAGTACACTAGAAACAACATAGAAAACTAAAGCCTGAGCAACTTAACCCCACCAATAGTTGGGGTGATCTCAAGTGCTCTGGATGGGTAGTAGCAATGATATAATTTTGCACCATACATATAGATCACAACTACAATATGAATGCGTCGGTCCTTAGAGGCCTGTAAAACAGGGCGTGTAATTCTTTGGTGTATATCTTTTGATTTTCTGTTTTTACATTGATGTGGCCATTAGTTTTCTGATTAATATTGTTTAATATTTGTCATTTCATGGCTATTTCTAACTGATTTTAGTATAGTTTTTTTTCTGATTGTAAAGATGTTGTATGGTTAGCTTTATTTCTTTTTCATCATTTTGTTTCTGTGTCTGATTACCAATCATACCTCCCTTTTCGTTTCTTTTCTTCAATAATGACAACAGTTTGGTTTCAATTTTCATTTATATATGTAACAATATAAAACAGTATATATATAATCTCATATTACATCATTAATATTGGTCATTGTTGGAATGTATTCATCTTTAACAATGTACTGTAAAGGTGATATTTTCTAACAGGTACTTAGTACTATGGTTATTGTGATATCACTTATTCAAAGGACACAGTTCATTTATAGCCCAAAACGGTCTAAAATATAAATCTTACAATTAAACTCCAAATAGTTCACAATTTGGTTCGTAAATTGGTCGATTTCAAATGTATTAACGCTCAATAAATCAGTTCTTTCATAATAGTACATTACATTCTCCAAATTGTACATTAAATTCTCCATTTTGTCCAAATATAATGATTTGGTGCAATTTTCAGACATGAAAGCTTTAGGAAAATTTATAAATAATATATTATAAATAACATATAAATTGCAGACAAAATTGACCAAAAATACAAATAATGTATAATTATGGGGTCATAGCTTCAAGATATTTAATAGTAGGTGCCAAAATAGTATATTTTAGTCTTAATAGAATTATCACAAGTATTTCTATTTGAAATTTGTAATCGCTTGACCAATTTAGGGCCATTCTAACCCTTCGTGAACCTCTCTTTTGCTATAATATGTAGTAAATTTCTATTTGATATTCCTTAAAATATTCACATATACCAAAATACATTTTTTTATATTACATTTAACGAGAAACATTTTACATGATCCCATATATTTGATTTAATCCACTTATATATATGCTAAGCATACAGTTATAATGACTTTCAAATTAGGACTATATTATATGAACAGAATTGAGCATTTTATTATTTATTTAGCATATCTGTTATGTTTTCAAATCATTTATCTGTATGCTGAGCTAGCATTTGTATAGTCTCTTAATATTCTAAAATGGATTAAAAGGATCACATGTGTTACAATCAAACTTTGGATTGACCATTAGATAACTTTAAAAAATGTCATAACTGGTATATATAAACATTTGGATTTATTATTGTATTATCCATTGAATTCATGCTATTTCCATTTAATACAGTTCAATAGACTATCTATACCTATTATTAATAGTAAAAAATGCAAAAAACTATAAATATATACATGGACTAACATATATACATTATTCATAAAAATTAATCATTTATCAAACTTCAAAAAGTTCATCACATCGCATAGCATATACATGTATACATGTAGTTGTACATAACTCTAAACTATATATAACAGTAAATAATTTGTGAATGTATCAGTGGTACTTGCTTGCATATTAGTTACTATGGGACACGTCTCTAGAATAGTGAAAGAATCACCATTCAATTTTGCGTTTGATTAATTTTTTTTTGTGGGAATGAGCACTTTAAAATAAATAGTGTTTTGTTTAACATTTGTCTGCGGCAAATAAGAGTTCGAAATATTATTAAGATAGTAAAAATATTTCCACATATAAATGGAAATATAACTATAATGATAAGAGGGACACAATCCAAATTTTAAATTTATCTGGTTTTTTTTTGGTGATAATAAACATTGTTTATATATTTAATAACATTCAGTTGAGCCATATTAATATAATAAAACGGAAATCACTTTCATGATGAACAGAGATTTACATACAGACAGACAACAGTAACATTGACTGCCCCCATCGGCTTAGCAAAAAGGGCATTAACATTGTAATGACTTGTATAGATGCATTGGGAATGAGAGCATTATTCATGCATTGACAATCTTGTCTATATATATATATCCAAACAGTAGTTCATAGCACACAGTTTTAGTTCAAAAATCTATATATATATTTATATATATTCATCCGCAACAACAATTTTTCGGTACGTCATTGATATTAAAGATTGTTTGATTAATATACTAATATTTCTAACGACAAAACATTTTCATATTATTAATTTGGATTAAAAAAAAATCTGAGTATTCATTGAAAACATGAATTTAAAAGAAGCGATAAGGAATTTTATTTTGCACTATATAATGTCCGCGGGTCTATAATTTTTATAGGTCGGTTATCATTCCAAAACTAATTTAAATATATGCAAATAAGCGGGAAATTTAGGCGATGGCAATACACCCGAGGCCCTGACGGTCCTCTGATGTAAAAAGGGTACATGTAACTAAAAGAAAAAAAAATTAAAAAAGAACATTTCATTAAGTTAAATTTAAAAAAAATAGTCTTAAAATGATTAATGCATATACGTTTACTGTAAATGTGTAACATGCATGTACATGTAGATCAATTATGGAATCTGGCAGTCTATTAGCATGGATCGATAAATCCATTGCAAAAGTTTATCGGTCTACCCTATTTGAATATGAATAAGAAATACCTAGGGTCCCAACATTCAAATTCTCGCTTAACCAATTATTTGTGCTTCTATACATCATAAGACCATCTTATGACACCATCCTACTGATGTTTTGAACAAAAGAGGAATCCGATGTCAATTTGACGTCATCACATGACCGATTTGTTTGTTGGTGTGAACAATCTGGAAAATTAAGGTGGTACCCAACACCTTGACTAAAATAAATTTAGCTCGTTTAATTTTCATAAAATTTTTAGGAAATATTTACTTTGACCTGTTGGCATATATGTTGATTTTTTTTAGTAAATAGAATTTCAGACTTTACTGGAATGATTTCATTGAATATATAGCAGTTTGGCAAACATCAATTTTGATCATAGAGAAGCTTAATTTCTTTTTACTTATTAAATTTGATTAAAACGCTCTGGTGATTTTTAAGAGTTATCTCCCTGTAGTGTTGGGTACCACCTTAAGCAGTTCAGTACCAAAGGGCCAGGATGGGGGTTGTCAAAATTATGTATTTAGTTAGTATTTTGTCTTTTTTTTCTGTATTCGGTAAAAAAATGCTATTCTGTAAAATCTTGCGAGGTTAATTTTTTTAGGTCAGATATTAAAAACTGCAAAGATTGTATGTTACTATTTTAAAAAATGATTTTTAAGGTTATAAGATGCCATTGACATGAATGTCTTTTGAAATGCAAAACATATATGAGATAAGAGATTTTCTTTAATCTACACAGTTGTTATTTTCTGTAAAAGGCATTTATTCTTTATTTATTTTTTCAATGATTCTTTAAATCATTGAAATTTTTTTTATATTTTTTATTAAGACAGCTCAACCCCTATTCCTTTTGCTTCACAAAAATTATAATAATATATCTTATTGATCAAGCAAACTTAAATTTTATCTACCTTTTGAAAATTATATCACTATATAATCTTAATAGGATACGGATTTATAGAAGTTTTATACTTGTTTCACAATCCCATGAATTAATTGTATCTTATTGTATTAATATGTATGTAATTGTATTGAGTTATATGTTTTGATTAATAAAATATGTTTAAACTAATGATTCTTTATATTGTAGAAGATAAATATTCTGTATTCTTTATTTTTTCCTATGTCATCATTCTCTATTCTTTAATTTTTAGGCCATTTTCCCTATTTGTAAACCCATGCACACTCTCATACCAGTGCTCAGAAACAAAATTAAAGGCGTTTAAAGACAAAATAAGACAATTCAGGAGCTTTGGAATGAAAGGACTTTATTGCACTGATTTGTGAAGTGAACTGAGCCATGTTTATTGTGTTTACTTAGCATGTTTCAGGAAACTAAGGATCATAAATATCTAAATTAGAAGGCGGAGCTTTGTCCATGGAATAACATCAGATTTTGCATGTTATTCCGTGGTTTTGCTTCTCCCACCTCCATCAAAATAAACTTGGAAATTTCCCCATGTTCTCAAAAGTATTGAATAATATTATAATCTGCATATTGTAAGGTGATTTACAACTCTCCCAAAAGTTACGTGATTTATTGCTTAAAAGATCAAAGAACAAATTGTCATTTAAGTTACAATTACAAATTGTACATTACTAATTAATTAATCCCGCATTACTGTCGATTGCGTGCAATAGTTAACGAATTTACAGTTTATTGTTATATCATCTCAAAGAGAGAGCCACACTTTTCATCAAATATAAATTTAGAGTGCTGCTCGGCTGAGATTTAAGAGAAACCCACCACCTTCTACACCAAAATAATTTGACCACTATATACTTCATTTGCCCAAGAACCCAAGATTGGAAAGGTCACAATGGGTCATGAACTGGTTTAGATAATCAGCAAATTTCACCAGATAGTCAGACTACAAATAGTAAATAATAGTTTGAAAAGTTCATGTGTTTTTATTTGGTTTTGTAAAAGGTTGGGTTCGGCTGACTCATTAAACAGAAAAATTTTAAAAAAAATCTGAATAAACCCTCTATAGAGTACCGGATAGGAGTACAATTTTTTCTGGAATAGCTCATCATCAGCGGTTACCACGTTTGAACCTTAGAAAACAGTATACAAAGCCGAACACGAAGGAACACGTAACTGCGATCCCCGGGCTGCGATCGTGACGAAACATTTTATGTTATGTGTATTCCAAAGCAGAAACGGCTATCAAAATCACGAAAGACACGCAAAGTGTTTTAACACATTTCTGCCTTTCCACCCAATAAGTCAGCTTCAAACGTGAAAGACTCTGCTTTTAAACATCACAATGAGACGGTCATAGAACGGTTTAAAATTAATCTGAAACGTGCACGTGAAAACAATGCCGTTCTTTTTTAAACAGATCACAAGAAGATGACACTCTAAATAACTAATATTTACATGTTGACAAAATTTAAACACAATATTCTTACGATACATCTGAAAGAACACCGGAAGGTTTTATTTCTGTGAAAATTATCGAAAATAAAAGTCTGTGAAATTAAGTCCCAGTGAGCGAAATCCAAAAAACTATTCTGCAAGATAAATACTAGCTAGTGATCTTCACGAAATCATGTGGTCTCTTTGACAAAAGTAGCTATTGAATTTAAGACCTACATGTATGGAAACACTAACGGACAAGAAAGCGACCTAGAAATTCTAACCCACTTTATTGACCTAAATTCATACACTCTTACCACTTCACACAGACCATATTCTCACGCTTCATTTAATTCTAAGCGATGGGAAGTTATGTTTATGTGCTTGGTAATAAAATCTGTTCATTTCGAGTTTGTGGAGGGAATGGGCCCTTCATTATTGAAAGACATGCGTTCTTAGGAGGTTCATTGCAAGTAGTAAACATGGTAAAATTGTATCGACCTCAATAGAGCTACAAAGTTGAGAAAGCTGTAGACAGTCTATGCTTTCAGTTTGAAGGTGGATGTCTCAAGCAAGAACTTTTGCACAGCCGTTTGCAAAATATGATATAAATCCACCGTGCTCTTCTTACATGGACAGTGTCTGGGGGAATGACAGGTGTTGCCAGAACAAGTTTCGATTTGATATTTGCTAGTTAAATCTTCTATGAATCTCACACATAGTGTATGATTTAAGGTTTGCTCCATTTTCAAGTGGGACTTACAGCATTTACACGGAGCGTTTTCCGGCAATTCAGCTATGTTACTGACTCAGACAACTGTTTTCTCATCGGACCAACCTTTTTGCATACGCTTCAGGACAAATAATTCACTGAAGACGAAATTGGACGAAACCATGAGACGTAAAGAAATGAAACGTCATCCTTCTTAATGACCCGCTGCCAAATATCGTCAATGGAATGACAATGTCCGGTACTAAAAATGTTAAAGTTACGCATTTAGAATATAACTTCGATAGAATAAATCATTGATACACTGTCTATGCATTTATCGTGACTTTAAATTTTATTACTAAAATCCATTTTTTTTTATCCATTATTCGCATCATTACATTCTTTCATTATTTAATCTTTGCATCCATGCGTTATAATCAACAAATAGCCAAACTTCTTCACTTTATCTTCTAATTCCTCAAAGAACCAAAAATCAATAAGACCTTTCATCTCTACCAATATTAAATGCTAAATTACTCCCAATAAAAATGAAAATTGATAACGAAACGATACATCAAACAAAGAAAATATATATCAGAAATCAATTTATTTGTTACAAAGATCCAGCTTTACATTCTTTTTATTTATGATTTAGAAATGTGCTGGAAAACTCCATCATTAGTTTTCAAAAAAAAAAGAAGATTAAATTGGAATACCATTTTAACCATTTACAGTAAAGAGTAACTAATTCCCTACTGGTTTTGATTAAAATAACTTTCTTTCAACTGAATGATTCGTTTTGGAATTATCATCTAAAGCGTGGAAATTCTATTTTCCTATCACTGAGTTGATAGCTCACATTATTGTTCCCTTTGGTCTATTTTCCTATCACCAAGTTGATAGCCCACATAAGGGTTCTATATGTTTCTATTTCCCTATCATCGAGATGATAGCCTACATTACTGTTCTTTATGTTCTATTTTCCTATCATCGAGTTGATAGCCCACATTATTTTCCCTGTTTTATTTTCCTATCGTCTAGGCGAGACCACTTACATACCGAACAAATACTACTCAATTATAAGGCCAGAACACTTACACAGTGAACAAATGCTGCTTAATCACACTGCGAGAACACTTACACAGCGAACAAATACTATTCAATCACAAGGCGAGAACACTTACACAGCGAACAACTACTCAATCACAAGGCGAGAACACTTACACAGCGAACAACTGCTACTCAATTCACAAGGCCAGAACACTTACATAGCGAACAATTACTACTCAATTCACATGGCGAGAACACTTACATAGCGAACAACTACTCAGTCACAAGGCGAGAACACTTGCCCAGCGAACAACTACTCAATCACAAGGCCAGAACACTTACATAGCGAACAAATACTACTCAATCACAAGGCGTAAACACTTACATAGCAAACAACTACTCAAGTCACAAGGCGAGAACACTTACATAGCGAACAACTACTCAATCACAAGGCGAGAACACTTACATAGCGAAAAAATACTACTCAATCAGAAGGCGAGAACACTTACATAGCGAACAACTACTCAAGTCACAAGGCGAGAATACTTACATAGCGAACAACTACTCAGTCACAAGGCGAGAACACTTACACAGCGAACAATTAGTCAATCACAAGGCCAGAACGCTTACATAGGGAATAAAAACTACTCAATCGCAAGGCGAGAACACTTACATAGCGAACAAATACTACTCAATTCACAAGGCGAGAACACTTACATAGAGAAAAACAACTACTCAATCACAAGGCGAGAACACTTACGCAGGGAACAACTACTCAATCACAACGCCAGAACACTTACATAGCGAAAAAATACTACTCAATCACAAGGCGAGAACACTTACATAGCGAAAAACTACTCAAGTCACAAGGCGAGAACACTTACATAGCAAACAACTACTCAATCACAAGGCGAGAACACTTACATAGCGAACAAATACTCAATCACAAGGCGAGAACACTTACACAGCGAACAACTACTCAATCACAAGGCCAGAAAATTTACAAAGCGAAACAATACTACTCAATCACAAGGCCAGAACACTTACATAGCGAAAAAATACTACTCAATCACAAGACCAGAACACTTACATAGGGAACAACTACTCAAGTCACAAGGCGAGAACACTTACATAGCGAACAACTACTGAATCACAAGGCGAGAACACTTACACAGTGAACAACTACTCAATCACAATGCGAGAACACTTACACAGCGAACAAATACTATTCAATCACAAGGCCAGAACACTTACATAGCGAATAAATACAACCCAATCATAAGGCGAGAACACTTACATAGCGAAAAAGTACTACTTAATCACAAGGCGAGAACACTTACATAGCGAACAACTACTCAAGTCACAAAGCGAGAACACTTACATAGCGAACAACTACTCAATCACAAGGCGAGAACACTTACACAGTGAACAACTACTCAATCACAAGGCGAGAACACTTACATAGCGAAAAAATACTACTCAATCACAAGGCGAGAACACTTACATAGCGAACAACTACTCAAGTCACAAAGCGAGAACACTTACATAGCGAACAACTACTCAATCACAAGGCGAGAACACTTACACAGTGAACAACTACTCAATCACAAGGCGAGAACACTTACATAGCGAAAAAATACTACTCAATCACAAGGCGAGAACACTTACATAGCGAATAACTACTCAAGTCACAAGGCGAGAACACTTACATAGCGAACAACTACTCAAGTCACAAGGCGAGAACACTTACATAGCGAACAACTACTCAATCGCAAGGCGAGAACACTTACACAGTGAACAACTACTCAAGTCACAAAGCGAGAACACTTACATAGCGAACAACTACTCAATCACAAGGCGAGAACACTTACACAGTGAACAACTACTCAATCACAAGGCGAGAACACTTACATAGCGAAAAAATACTACTCAATCACAAGGCGAGAACACTTACATAGCGAATAACTACTCAAGTCACAAGGCGAGAACACTTACATAGCGAACAACTACTCAAGTCACAAGGCGAGAACACTTACATAGCGAACAACTACTCAATCACAAGGCAAGAACACTTACATAGCAAACAAATACTAATCAATTCACAAAGCGAGAACACTTACATAGGGAACAATACTACTCAATCCAAGATGTAAAACACACAAAGAAAAAAAAATAATCGGAACAAAACCAAACAAAACTAAAGTATTTGCAATATGATTTGCTATGATTAAAGCGCCCGTCGCATTGTAAGTTAGGAAAGTCCAGTGACGAGCCAATTCCTATTAGACGTGAAATATATTCTCATTTTCGTATTAGTCAATGAAGTCGTGATTACGACCATAAAAATTCTGTATTGATGATATTAACAGAGTCTGAACATAAGAATGTCTTATAAGTTCATGTTAAACAGGAATAATATGAAAGCAAGTGAAAGGTGCTTTGATTGACTTTTGTTTAAATATTTGTATTATCCTTTAGCTGTTTTCGTTGTCCACAAATATAATGACATATACAAATTTACTGTATATCTTCCATATTTATTTGCCGCACGATTTCAAACGTGGAATACATAGATAAGAAACCTTATTTTTCATATTTGGACATATATATATCTAAAAAGTAAATAAAATAAGTAAATAAAATATATAAGTATAAAGCAGAATGTAAAATATAATGATATAAAGATTTATTTCGAAACAGCTTCACTTTTTCAATGGTTGCCTCTGTGCATTTCTGAAAACCCATTTGAACACTACGAAGATCTAAATTTGCAAGTTTAAAGAAAATACCAGTAATTTAAATATTAATAAAGGGTTTTAATCAAAGGAAATAATTTTTTCACTTGAAATAGCAAATCAAACTACTGACAAAAAGTGATGACGTGACAAGTTACATATATTGCTGAATATGAACAGGTATTCAAGCAACTTGACATTAGAACTTTTATTTCTTCAATATTTATTTTTTGTCCCTTATAAACTCCACTAATTTTGTACCACTGCACTGCGTCTCGTAGAAATTTTATTTTAACATAAAATACACTATGAATTAATTGTGGTCTCGGACCATATAAAAAAACATCAAAAAATATTTGAAACATCCTCTGGAAGGACTGCATTTTGGCAATTGAGATTTTGCCAGATGAGCAATACAGGCTCCTGGGAGCCTCTAGTGTATGGAACTAGTCATTTATCTTTGGTGGACTTTGTTCCTGTTTTGGTTGATATGCATACAGTAATGGTGTCATTGCACACTTTACTTCCGTATAGATAATTCGAAAAGTTTAGAAAGTAAATGAATATAATTATTATACCTCAGTATGTTTCTTCTGTAAAATTTTACTGTTTTCTCTATTTCTAATCCTAAAACTATTTACCGGTGAATAGCTTCTGAAAGTAATTACCGGTAAATAGTACTGGAAACTATTCACCGGTAAATTGTCTTTTGGTTTAATAAAACACTTAATAACTGCGGGGAATAGTAAGTTTATTGTCCATTAGATACAAACCATTGCCCTTGTCCATTAGATACCAGCTATTGCACCTCGGTTACACCTCGGGGCAATAGTTGGTATCTCATGGACAATAAATGTATGCTGAGGGACAAGAGTTGGTATTCCATGTACAATAATCTTACAATTCTCCTGATATCAAGTCAGTTAGTATATGATATGGACAATCCCGTTCAATATTACTTATATCATTTCATATAAATTAAGGATATTGACTTTACGTTATCGTGTATAGACAGTTTATGTATCACAAGGGTTGGAACCAAGTCATCTATCAAATGTAAATGCAAACATAATAATGTCTGTCATTTTCTATCAGTACACTTAAAGATTTCAGTGAAATAAGAAATGACATATGGCATATGCCTAGTCTCTGATTTCCGATAAATGGTTTGGGCTACTTTAGACTTATAATCTTTTCCCCACTAAACACATTTTTTGTCGAAACAACAAAGACAGATATTTACAAGTTATTAACAATTATTGTATGAAACCAAATTGATTGATTGATTAAATATTGTTTAACGGCCGAGTTGGCGATATTGCAGCCAATACCACGGCGAGAACTAATTTGAACGCAGGTGAATAAATTAAATACAGCATCTAAAACCAATATATTATTTACAAATAAAATATTAATGACACCCAAAACGATAAAATACATACGAGACAAAATGTATGAAATCAGAAAAACTAGCCATTATATAATTGACAGTCATTATATCATGCTTATGAAAACAAAGATGGTATTTTGTACAATTGCAAGACAAAATAGTCGTACTTCTTTTGTAAAACATTTATATACAGCATTAAAGAACGCTATAGGTTACATATATTTATAAGAGAGACACTCTACATTTAGTTATGAGAGACTATATAATGTAAAACACGGGGGAGGGTAACTTCCTATACAGCTGTATATATGGACGTGCGGCTGGAATGGGTCTACTTTTTGAGCCATCAAGTATATGACTGGGTAGGATATAAAGCCGTAGATATACATCAATGGGTGGTAAATTGAGAATAAATAGTACATCATTGGGTTATAATTTGTTGGTGAGAAGATAACATTCTGCATGGATCAATTTTGTTACTGAAAAAATATTGTTTATCATAAATTTAGAATGTAAGGTCAAATATGTTTATCATAAATTTAGAATGTATGGTCAGATAAATCATTTAAATTTAAATCATCTAATATACGTACATATTATCAGGTTTTCTGCAAACGTATATCGTAAAATATCAGCCGCGAGACACAATGTGAAGCTTTTTCGGCGAGTGAGCGCAGCGAACGAGCTAAAAAGCTTCATATTGTGTCGAGCGGCTTATATTTTACAATATTTGTTTGAAGAAAACTTGATGATAAATTTATCGTATTGTTAACTAGCAATCTTAATGGAATTTCTTACTTTTCAGAGGCCATCTGCCTATAACCGGATGTTTTCCTGATATATTCGGGTCAACGTTGGGTCAAACATTATGACGTCGCTGATATATTCGGGTCACCTCATATTAGGGTCGGGCCAACTCTTTACGACGTCACAGTGCCGAAATACGGAAAATTGTGAAGGCCTCAACAGGTCGATATAGCCATGGGGAAATACGATAAATTTATGAATAGGTCTAGTTTTGAAGCATCTAGTATATAAATGGCTATGGTTATTGAAAAATTCAATTACAATGTATATGAATGGGTAGGATCATAAAAGTTCTGGCCGCACGTCTGTACCCAAACTTAGGCCAAGTTACCCCCCCCCCCCCCCCTTTCCCTTCGGATGTAAAACACTAGAAAAACAAGCCATTATTACACTACTAAACTGTCTATTCTACTAACTAGTACACTTGGTACAATCAAGTGGTAATAAATTTTTCAAATAAGGTATACGAAAATAGTGGTATTAATTACTTTTGGACTGTCAAAAATTCGTTGGAAGTACTTGATAAATTGCATGCTCATATTGGTGATTTCAAATCTGTTCAAAGTTCTGATTTTTCTATCATATATATAACTTTGCCTCATAATCTCATTAAGAAAAAATCCACATACCTAATTAAATGGGCATTTAAAAAGTGAGAATGTGAATATATATGTACAAACTCTTTTAGGTCATTTTTTAGTAACGACAAACAAAAGAACTATGTCAATTGGACCTGCTTTGGCATGATAACAGCACTTGAATTTTTACTAGAAAACATTTTTGTTCGCTATGGAGATTCCGTATATCGGTACGTTATCGGAATTCCAATGCGGACTAACTGGAAGTAATGATATTCATCATCAACAGATCCCGAATAATATTAGTTAGTGTTCCATCCATGTTCTGGTCCATTATGTTTCGATTTCAAATTTTCATTTATTGAGTTTATGAATTTACAACTGTAAACATATACTTTATTCTCCGAAGAATTGAAATAATGTTTAAAGGTTTTTGATTTTCCTTATATCTTCTGTAATTAAGAGCTTTAGGTAAGTGTTCAACCAGATAGCTCAATTCTTGAATACATGGATCGTGTAATCTTATTGTCATAACTCATATTACCCAATTCTTGAATACATGGATCGTGTAATCTCATTGTCATAACTCATATTACCCAATTTGTATTTTGAAGTTGTTGTAATGTCCATATACAAATGAAACCTGTATAACAAAATATTTTTAATGTATATTTTAGCCCTTAAACGTTCAACTTGTCTCCTTCTGACTATTTGTACAAAGCTTCTACCACAAATCTGAAAGTTTGATATCTTTACCTGTCAGTAGTTTGACAAAAAAACTACCAGTTCCAAGGGGTGAATGACCCATGTTCTTGTTGTACAGAATTTTTTTACACGTTGTTTTAATGAACCCACATTAACCAATTGTTTATATATACGGTAGTATTGATAGTCTATCAATAACAATCAGTAACATAACGTGTGGAATTTATATGACAAATCTTCTGGTAAATTTCTAAGCATTGAACAATAATACCAAACTATTGGTAGTTCTGTTTAAGTGGACTTAGCACGTTTCATATTACGTTTTATTGTATGCATTAACACGTTGTGATGGCAAATCATTTCGTCAAGAGTATTCCCTGTTATTTTCTTATTAGCAAAGGTTAATGGAAACCAATGAATTGTTCATTTCTGTCACATTTACTTTTTCAGCTTTGTAATTGTCGAGAAAGTTTTTTTTCAGTAAATTTTGTTTTGAAAATAATCATCCATGTGATACAAGATCATTGTCGGGTCTTATTATATGAAACTCGGTCTTTGAATGGATTTCAAGGCGTGTCTTTGGCCGGACAAATTTTAGATATTTTCGTTGACCTTGCACGGGATGTTATTTTATTAATAAGGGGCCAGGTTTTCGAAAGTGTCCTAAAATTTGTCCTAAGATATATCTTATGACAAATTTTAGGACAGTCCTAGGATAGACTTAGGATATGTCAAAGACTATAAACCGAAGCTATCTTAAGATGATCCTAGGAGAAATGATCTTAGGACTGTCCTAAGTTTTGAAGCAAAAATTAATTAACAGAACAATATTGAAAAACCCATCTATTATGCAATATAAAACAATTATAATGCAATATGATTTTTTTTATTATTCTTTCACCAGCGGCCAATTTAGACACATTTAAAATGTAAGAAAATATTATTGTATTAATATGTTATCACAATGTATTATTGTCATTATTATTATTATTATTATTATTGTTATTATTATTATTATTATTAAAACATTTTTAAACATTTAAAGAAATTAACTGTTGATACAGTTATATAATTTATATGAAAGGTACGATTCATTTGAAACGCACGCTTAACGATAAATTCGTGCTGACCAATCTTCCTTTATATATTTGCTCTTCTCCTTCGTATTTGCAGATAAAGAGCAGCCATGTTTGTTTACATTTTGAGGTCCTAAATTTTAGGATTATCCTAAGTTTATCCTAGGACATGTATTTTGTTTTCCTAACTTTATGAGAGATTTTAGGACTTATCCTAAGTTACGAAGCTTTCGAAAACATGACTTAGGATTAATATATATCCTAAGACCATCCTAGGACATGTCCTAATCCTAAGATACTTTTGAAAACCTCGCCCAAGAATGTTAGTTTTTATCTAAATAAAGTAAGGGTTGTTAACTTTTGTCAGACTGTGTATTTTTGTTCAATAAACGTGTTACCATTATTAGTGTACAAAACATATGTATATCCGCACCTTTAACTTTCATAAATATATCAGTGTTGGGTTGATGTTTATATAATATCTGTACTACTAAAACTGAACTCGATTTTTTGGAGTCGTCATCCCGTGTCGTGTAATGCTTTATGTATTACAAACATGTATTTTCTGAACAGTTTAGTTTCATTTATTCTGTGTGATGTATTTGATAATTAATAATAAACAGATTCCGAAACGATTGCATTATTTTTTTGTTCAAACATTCAGATGGTTGAACGTGTAACACATACGATTCGCACGTTACAACAATGCGTTACACGCGCGGGATTCGCACGATAAACGCACACGATGCACGTTACATGTTACAAGATTTCCGATCGAGCAATTTCTGAAAAAAAATGTTTGTAAAATACGAACGGAATATAACGAAACGAATTATTATATTTCATGCAAGATATAAATAGCAGGCAAATATTTAATATTGCATTTGATTTTTAATAAATAAGGAAGCAGGTGTAATAGGTCGACATTGAACCTTTCTGTCATAAATGCAAAATATTTATTTGCAAATGGGATTGTTATTTATATTATTTTATTAATGGGAAACTTATAAAAACCTTAATATCAAAACTGTGAAATATTTTAAATTTATAAAAATTCAATAGACCTTTTGATTTATTTTTACCTAATTAACCAAAATATATATTATATATATAATAAAGTTGTCGGTAAAGCAATGATTACGCCACAATATTTTATTGCTTCTGTAAAACAATAGACACCATGTCTTGGGTATATAATACAATCACAAACACCTGCTCGTGTAAAAGATGTACAATTAAGCCATAAATTGTTAGTTTAGGTTTGTCAAAAAAATAAAAACTTTTTTTCGCCATATTTTAAGAATATTTTATAAACATTTGACACAGTTGAAAGTTCGTTCCGACAATTTTTTAATTCGAGTCCGACATATGCACTCATTAGAATTCACACGTTTTAATAATTGTCTAGATTTGTCTCATAAACGTTATATATCGAACGTTTCTGTGCACACAATTACACGCACACCTTTCGCGTTTTAAACGATTTTTTTTTGGTGCGTTACATGTCCAACAATCTGTTCTATCACTTCCGGCTCAACATAAGCTTGTATATTTATCTAATTCTGTCAAACTATTGTCCATTTGTCCCAACGTCCAATTTGTCCGTTTCAGTAAGTTTATTTGTACTTTGCGTGCATAGTACAAATAAAAAAAAACCATCAGTAAAAAAAAATAAGGAACTGATCTCAATGGTTTTAATTTTTAATACTAGTACATGAGTAATAGGACTATCAAAGTTCAAAGTAATCATACATTCTGAGACAACCAAATATTATTTGACGGAAACACTTGTCATTTTGCTTTCCAAACCCGGCCTTCCTTAGGCTGCCAAATTTTTCCTTTTCAGTTATTAATTCTTGTCTAAAGTATTCGATATTTACATCATATGATGTATATGTAAAACCGAGTAATTAATTTTCCCACGAAAATCCTATAAATCCTTCATAACGACACTGAATTGGACCTAAGACGTCATTTTCAGACTGTGTGACATTTTGTAAGTAAATCGAAAATTTTGGATGATTTTCGTAATTCTTAATACATTTATACAGACAGATATGGAGAACGATGATGAGAAAATTCACATTTCGAATATCTTTTCAGAATTTGAAAAAGAAAGTATTAAAATTTTAATCATTAGTGACCGTCAAACGTCAATTTGTTCATTTTCCGCTCTGTGAAACATTCTCAATATAAATTAGACTTTCCGTTTATTTCGTATATGACTGGAAATCGTTTTAATTACTTTTAACTCTAGAAAAGTTCACATAATTTTGAAATGTGACATGGACCCTTTTTTAAAAAAAAATACAGGATTTGTGACGAATTTAAGACGTTATTAAATACCACGCACAAACATGATATATTTCTTTAATTCTACCGAATATTCTTATCTTGCTGTTAAACGGAACAAATTTTGATTTTTCGTTGAGACTTTGTGGTTACTATTTTTGAACAATTGAATTTATATAAATTTGTGGAATTCCCTCTAAGCAAATACAACGGAACAGTTACAAAAAGATTAAAATTCATTAAATTCGCAAACAAATAGAATTCATCTTATCCAATCAAAATACAGCATACTTATATAAGGTGGAATTATACTTTATATGCTTATCATACATTTAGTACTAAATATGAATTTTTGGAACATATGATATTGATTGAAACACATAGTCCATATCATCTATCCCTGACGTCACCAGACACAACAGACAAGATGACCATATGGTGGAATATTTTGTCACGAAAATATGCTTTATCATTCGCAAGTATGTTTTACTGGATAGAAAACAAGTTCAGACATGTACATTTATCTATGGTTTAAATATATAATAAAAAGAATATATGGCTTTTTTATATCACACCCCATATGAACCCTCGAGCTAAAGATCTCGGTCCGATTGGGGCGTCTCAGGTTGATATGGGGTGTCATATGAAAAAAGCCACGTCATATTCTATTTTAACTGTATGTTTGTAAATTCATGTACAATTAATATCTAATATTATTTTTATCTAAATCGTTAAAAAAGACACTAGGACCAATAATCATTACTGCTTTTAAAAACATTTCCTGACGTTGACATCTCCGTGCGATTACATACTACTACAATCAAGTTTCATCCAAATCTTTTACAAAGTACACGATGTCTCCGCATAATTATTCATTTAAAATACTATATAAAGATCACAGAAAATAAAATTGTTTTTTGGGGTAGGTTTTCCTATCAACCTAGTCCATTTTGCTTGATTTGATGGTGATTTTCGGTACAAAATATTTTAAGTTCTTAATTCACCAAGTACGCTAAGTTTCCTATCAGTCACATTTTTGGAATAAAAAATACAGGGCTATGGGTCATTTTCTGATGGAAAAATAGCCTTTTTGAGCGTTGTCAAGCTTATGGACATAGAATTTTGATTACTTTGATGTTTTATTTAATTTGATTAAGATTTAAAGAGAAAGATTTAAATTTTTGTAAACATACGTGTATTTTGCGTCCGAGTACACCAATACCACGACGTGGCACCAATATCATCTGATTAACTGCTTTTATGGTTGATCTTTAGCTAATTGAATCCAGGCGAGTTATACAGGCTCCTGGGAGCTTCTAGTTAAGTAATGTTGCATTTAACGATTTGTTCCTCAACTTTTTGAATTACTTTTTTTTTTTTTTTTGGTTTTCAATATTTTAGGCCCTGAGTACAACTGATGAGTCGTAAATCGACAAAATGGGCACATCTTGTGCATCAAAATTAGTATCAAATAATGTATTTCAACGTTGTAAGATTAATGTTCCCATCATTAGAGTCACCGAGAGGTATTTTAAATGTTCAAAAAAGAATGGAAGAACATACAGCGAAATTATTTTTACATAATAAAACTCCTAATAAATTTCATGAATCCAAAATCATATTACTTTCCAAGAATAAGATATACCTCATTTTCACAAATGTGGGAAAGACACGGGGTTAAAACGGCGTAAAATATTTGCTTTGATGAACATTTAATAGGGTTTTTACCATTTTATTTACTTTGGATAAAAATTAAATATAACTTAGGGTATATATCCTTGGTAGCGTGTCTTAGTGTGAAGCTTCTATCAAAATATCAACGACAAAGTTTAAACATCAAAGTAATGGATAGGGAGGGTTTTTTTAAATGGAGGTCGCGAATGTTAATTAAAAAAATCAGAAACATGTCAGTAGAAAATAAAAATGAAATAGAAAATTGGTAAAATTATAAAGTTACCCCGTATGTTATATATAATGTTTTGTTAAAGTATAAAGTTACCCCGTATGTTATATGTAATGTTTTGTTAAAGCATCAATTACCCCGTATGTTATATACAATGTTTGTTAAAGTATCAAATTACCCCGTATGTTATATATAATGTTTTGTTAAAGTATAAAGTTACCCCGTATGTTATATATAATGTTTTGTTAAAGTATAAAGTTACCCCGTATGTTATATATAATGTTTGTTAAAGTATAAAGTTACCCCGTATGTTATATATAATGTTTGTTAAAGTATCATGTTACCCCGTATGTTATATATAATGTTTGTTAAAGTATAAAGTTACCCCGTATGTTATATATAATGTTTGTTAAAGTATAAAGTTACCCCGTATGTTATATATAATGTTTTGTTAAAGTATCAAGTTACCCCGTATGTTATATATAATGTTTTGTTAAAGTATAAAGTTACCCCGTATGTTATATATAATGTTTGTTAAAGTATAAAGTTACCCCGTATGTTATATATAATGTTTTGTTAAAGTATCAAGTTACCCCGTATGTTATATATAATGTTTGTTAAAGTATAAAGTTACCCCGTATGTTATATATAATGTTTGTTAAAGTATCAAGTTACCCCGTATGTTATATATAATGTTTGTTAAAGTATCAAGTTACCCCGTATGTTATATATAATGTTTGTTAAAGTATCAAGTTACCCCGTATGTTATATATAATGTTTGTTAAAGTATCAAGTTACCCCGTATGTTATATATAATGTTTGTTAAAGTATCAAGTTACCCCGTATGTTATATATAATGTTTGTTAAAGTATAAAGTTACCCCGTATGTTATATATAATGTTTGTTAAAGTATCAAGTTACCCCGTATGTTATATATAATGTTTTGTTAAAGTATAAAGTTACCCCGTATGTTATATATAATGTTTGTTAAAGTATAAAGTTACCCCGTATGTTATATATAATGTTTGTTAAAGTATCAAGTTACCCCGTATGTTATATATAATGTTTGTTAAAGTATAAAGTTACCCCGTATGTTATATATAATGTTTTCTTAAAGTATAAAGTTACCCCGTATGTTATATATAATACTAGACATTGAACCCGCGCGAGCGCGGGAAAATAAGCATTTTTTTTTTTTGGTGGCCATATTGACTTTAAAAAGTTATTACGGCCATGTCATTCATTGAACAGGAACTCAGTATGGATGTTTTGGCAGGCTTCCTATAAACTTTCCTGTCAAGTAGGTGGTATCAACTGATAGTTTCATGTCTATATATACTGTAGTATTCCAGCAATGGATGTTAATGCAAACTTTAACCAGTCAATGAAGCGTGAAATTTAGGTCAACGTGACCCAATTGTCATATGGCTGTTCGTTACTACCGAAGATGTATCCACTGATGAAGTAGACTGTGTGCCACTTAGAATTACCAAAATGAACCTTAAGGTTCCCTCAAAGTCAAAATCTATGACGAAAACACAACCACATAAATTGTCAATATTTTTATTGTTACAATTAATTCTGAACTGGAACTTGATGAAAAGCTTTCATTAAATACACATTTCATAATGCATTACCTTTTTCCTTCAGAATAAATATGAAAATGAAATTGTAGATGTAAACATTTCCTTAGAGACGGATAGAATTTTTCAAAAGATGCCGTGAGTAAGGTAGAGCATATTTTTGGAAAATAATTGTTCCAATTGTTTCATTGTCGTCATGGACAGGGCCAGCGAGGATTAATTTCACAAATATATCCAATAATCAGACGATAAAAGCATTTTTAGTGTGTGGCTGCGTGTGCTGTCCACGTTTATAAAGATGTCCGAGATAAATTTCGTCATTAATGCTAAAGATGACCATTTGTTAAAAATATTTTTATCTAGGGAATTGTATGGTAGAGATATATATATTTAGACAGGTCACGTGACAAATAATGTAAAAATAGATAATGGTTGGTATTATCACTTTGTGCAAGGTAAACATCCGAGCAATCCAAAAAACAACTAAGTTAGGAATTTCTCTGAACTTTACCTTACTTTTTCATAATCTTCAAAGTTCATAACCTTTACAGTTAGGAGAAATTGCGTTATTGTAGAAAAACAATCCTGAATACATGAAGCGGAAACATCCCACTCGAAGGAGAATTTTTTTAATTTGTTTTATAATTCTTCCGTAATTTCAAACAAAAATAATATTACATTTAAAATATGTGCATACTTGTTTATTTAAATCAACGTGTTAAAAGTATGCATTCGAGAACCTTCTTAGGGATATGTTGGGAGAATTCATATCGGATAAGTGGATACAAATTCCACATAAAGAAAACTGCAGTTTAAATTTATAAATGCAGATTGTCAAATCCGATAATAACCTTTATAATCTGAACCATACATCGTTTATTTTGAACCACGCGTTTTGCCGCCTATTCGGCTAATTCGTAAATTTAGTATTATAGATTTATTAAGGTATAAAGTTACCCCGTATGTTATATATAATGTTTGTTAAAGTATCAAGTTACCCCGTATGTTATATATAATGTTTGTTAAAGTATAAAGTTACCCTTTATGTTATATGTAATGTTTGTTAAACTATAAAGTTACCCCGCATGTTATATATAATGTTTTGTTGAATTATAAAGTTACCCTTTATGTTATATGTAATGTTTTGTTAAAGTATAAAGTTACCCCGTATGTTATATATAATGTTGGTTAAAGTATCAATTTACCCCGTATGTTATATATAATGTTTGTTAAAGTATCAAGTTACCCCGTATGTTATATATAATGTTTGTTAAAGTATAAAGTTACCCCGTATGTTATATATAATGTTTGTTAAAGTATCAATTTACCCCGTATGTTATATATAATGTTTGTTAAAGTATCAAGTTACCCCGTATGTTATATATAATGTTTGTTAAAGTATAAAGTTACCCCGTATGTTATATATAATGTTTGTTAAAGTATAAAGTTACCCTTTATGTTATATATAATGTTTGTTAAAGTATCAATTTACCCCGTATGTTATATATAATGTTTGTTAAAGTATCAAGTTACCCCGTATGTTATATATAATGTTTGTTAAAGTATAAAGTTACCCCGTATGTTATATATAATGTTTGTTAAAGTATAAAGTTACCCTTTATGTTATATATAATGTTTGTTAAAGTATCAAGTTACCCCGTATGTTATATATAATGTTTGTTAAAGTATCAATTTACCCCGTATGTTATATATAATGTTTGTTAAAGTATCAAGTTACCCCGTATGTTATATATAATGTTTGTTAAAGTATAAAGTTACCCCGTATGTTATATATAATGTTTGTTAAAGTATAAAGTTACCCTTTATGTTATATATAATGTTTGTTAAAGTATCAAGTTACCCCGTATGTTATATATAATGTTTGTTAAAGTATCAATTTACCCCGTATGTTATATGTAATGTTTGTTAAAGTATAAAGTTACCCCTTATGTTATATATAATGTTTGTTAAAGTATAAAGTTACCCCGTATGTTATATATAATGTTTTGTTAAAGTATAAAGTTACCCCGTATGTTATATATAATGTTTGTTAAAGTATCAATTTATCCCGTATGTTATATATAATGTTTGTTAAAGTATCAAGTTACCCCGTATGTTATATATAATGTTTGTTAAAGTATAAAGTTACCCGTATGTTATATATAATGTTTGTTAAAGTATAAAGTTACCCCGTATGTTATATATAATGTTTGTTAAAGTATAAAGTTACCCCGTATGTTATATATAATGTTTGTTAAAGTATAAAGTTACCCCGTATGTTATATATAATGTTTGTTAAAGTATCAATTTACCCCGTATGTTATATATAATGTTTGTTAAAGTATCAAGTTACCCCGTATGTTATATATAATGTTTGTTAAAGTATAAAGTTACCCCGTATGTTATATATAATGTTTGTTAAAGTATCAAGTTACCCCGTATGTTATATATAATGTTTGTTAAAGTATAAAGTTACCCCGTATGTTATATATAATGTTTGTTAAAGTATAAAGTTACCCCGTATGTTATATATAATGTTTGTTAAAGTATAAAGTTACCCTTTATGTTATATATAATGTTTGTTAAAGTATCAAGTTACCCCGTATGTTATATATAATGTTTGTTAAAGTATCAAGTTACCCCGTATGTTATATATAATGTTTGTTAAAGTATCAAGTTACCCCGTATGTTATATATAATGTTTGTTAAAGTATCAAGTTACCCCGTATGTTATATATAATGTTTGTTAAAGTATAAAGTTACCCCGTATGTTATATATAATGTTTGTTAAAGTATAAAATTACCCCGTATGTTATATATAATGTTTGTTAAAGTATCAAGTTACCCCGTATGTTATATATAATGTTTGTTAAAGTATCAAGTTACCCCGTATGTTATATATAATGTTTGTTAAAGTATCAAGTTACCCCGTATGTTATATATAATGTTTGTTAAAGTATCAAGTTACCCCGTATGTTATATATAATGTTTGTTAAAGTATCAAGTTACCCCGTATGTTATATATAATGTTTGTTAAAGTATCAAGTTACCCCGTATGTTATATATAATGTTTGTTAAAGTATAAAGTTACCCCGTATGTTATATATAATGTTTGTTAAAGTATCAAGTTACCCCGTATGTTATATATAATGTTTGTTAAAGTATCAAGTTACCCCGTATGTTATATATAATGTTTGTTAAAGTATAAAGTTACCCCGTATGTTATATATAATGTTTGTTAAAGTATAAAGTTACCCCGTATGTTATATATAATGTTTGTTAAAGTATCAAGTTACCCCGTATGTTATATATAATGTTTGTTAAAGTATCAAGTTACCCCGTATGTTATATATAATGTTTGTTAAAGTATCAAGTTACCCCGTATGTTATATATAATGTTTGTTAAAGTATCAAGTTACCCCGTATGTTATATATAATGTTTGTTAAAGTATCAAGTTACCCCGTATGTTATATATAATGTTTGTTAAAGTATCAAGTTACCCCGTATGTTATATATAATGTTTGTTAAAGTATAAAGTTACCCCGTATGTTATATATAATGTTTGTTAAAGTATAAAGTTAACCCGTATGTTATATATAATGTTTGTTAAAGTATCAAGTTACCCCGTATGTTATATATAATGTTTGTTAAAGTATAAAGTTACCCCGTATGTTATATATAATGTTTGTTAAAGTATAAAGTTAACCCGTATGTTATATATAATGTTTGTTAAAGTATCAAGTTACCCCGTATGTTATATATAATGTTTGTTAAAGTATAAAGTTACCCCGTATGTTATATATAATGTTTGTTAAAGTATAAAGTTACCCCGTATGTTATATATAATGTTTGTTAAAGTATCAAGTTACCCCGTATGTTATATATAATGTTTGTTAAAGTATAAAGTTACCCCGTATGTTATATATAATGTTTGTTAAAGTATAAAGTTAACCCGTATGTTATATATAATGTTTGTTAAAGTATAAAGTTACCCCGTATGTTATATATAATGTTTGTTAAAGTATAAAGTTAACCCGTATGTTATATATAATGTTTGTTAAAGTATCAAGTTACCCCGTATGTTATATATAATGTTTGTTAAAGTATAAAGTTACCCCGTATGTTATATATAATGTTTGTTAAAGTATAAAGTTAACCCGTATGTTATATATAATGTTTGTTAAAGTATAAAGTTACCCCGTATGTTATATATAATGTTTGTTAAAGTATCAAGTTACCCCGTATGTTATATATAATGTTTGTTAAAGTATCAAGTTACCCCGTATGTTATATGTAATGTTTGTTAAAGTATCAATTTACCCCGTATGTTATATATAATGTTTGTTAAAGTATCAAGTTACCCCGTATGTTATATATAATGTTTGTTAAAGTATAAAGTTACCCCGTATGTTATATATAATGTTTGTTAAAGTATAAAGTTAACCCGTATGTTATATATAATGTTTGTTAAAGTATAAAGTTACCCCGTATGTTATATATAATGTTTGTTAAAGTATAAAGTTACCCCGTATGTTATATATAATGTTTGTTAAAGTATCAAGTTACCCCGTATGTTATATATAATGTTTGTTAAAGTATCAAGTTACCCCGTATGTTATATATAATGTTTGTTAAAGTATAAAGTTAACCCGTATGTTATATATAATGTTTGTTAAAGTATAAAGTTACCCCGTATGTTATATGTAATGTTTTGTTAAAGTATAAAGTTACCCCGTATGTTATATATAATGTTTGTTAAAGTATCAATTTACCCCGTATGTTATATATAATGTTATTTAAAGTATCAAGTTACCCCGTATGTTATATATAATGTTTGTTAAAGTATCAAGTTACCCCGTATGTTATATATAATGTTTGTTAAAGTATAAAGTTACCCCGTATGTTATATATAATGTTTGTTAAAGTATAAAGTTACCCCGTATGTTATATATAATGTTTGTTAAAGTATAAAGTTAACCCGTATGTTATATATAATGTTTGTTAAAGTATCAAGTTACCCCGTATGTTATATATAATGTTTGTTAAAGTATAAAGTTACCCCGTATGTTATATATAATGTTTGTTAAAGTATAAAGTTACCCCGTATGTTATATATAATGTTTGTTAAAGTATAAAGTTACCCCGTATGTTATATGTAATGTTTGTTAAAGTATAAAGTTACCCCGTATGTTATATATAATGTTTGTTAAAGTATAAAGTTACCCCGTATGTTATATATAATGTTTGTTAAAGTATAAAGTTACCCCGTATGTTATATATAATGTTTGTTAAAGTATAAAGTTACCCCGTATGTTATATATAATGTTTGTTAAAGTATAAAGTTACCCCGTATGTTATATATAATGTTTGTTAAAGTATAAAGTTACCCCGTATGTTATATATAATGTTTGTTAAAGTATAAAGTTACCCCGTATGTTATATTTAATGTTTTGTTAAAGGGAATATGAAGATCTTACTTATGACCCAGTTTTAGATGATTAAAATCTATGTCATACATGTATACCCAATTGTATCTATTTTTAAAAATATGTGCGGTATATTTCAACATCGATCTTATTTAGTTCAATTTTGCTGTTTAACGAAGGATTTGTAAATCTGTCTAACAACGTTATGGTGTCTTGTGTATTGATAAACAAAATAATTATATTGATTTTCAATATTCAGTGCTTATGACAGAAAGATATAATTTGTTTTCTTTATATCATGCAATATTAATACCATGTTTAGTATATTTTTAGTCCAAAAGTAATAACTCTGTACTTTGTTTCCACACATCATAATTTAAGGGAAATTTGTATATCTGTATAGTCTTTTTAAACCTTTTCTGGCTATATTACGGTACATATATGTTACAGGAAATGTGTGTAATTAAGGATTAGTGCATTCGGTATATTTTCGGCAAAGTAAATATATTGTTCTTATCCTGCAATTATAAATTTTTATCTTTTATCGAGAAAAGTCATGAAAATGGTACATATCTAGCCTATTTTCAGCTAATTTTGGCGCGTAACATAGGGATAACATGAGGTCATAATCACTGTGAACCAGCAAACAATACAAAATTTCATTGCGAGCGAAGAGAAGGTACCCAGGAGATGATATTCGCCTACTATTGGACACCCTTTATTTGTCTACTAGATAGGCTGGTTGCAGGATAAAGTTCTGTAAATGTTTCTATTGATCTCTTTTCATTTATATCATACAACACTTAACAAATAACATTAACCTAACCTTAATTTTGATATGAGTATTGGTCAGGAAATCTGTGCAATTTTGATATGGTTATTGGTCAGGAAATCTGTGTAATTTTGATATGATTATTGGTCAGGAAATCTGTGTTATTTTGATATGATTATTGGTCAGGAAATCTGTGTAATTTTGATATGGTTATTGGTCAGGAAATCTGTGTTATTTTGATATGATTATTGGTCGGGAAATCTGTGTAATTTTGATATGATTATTGGATAGGAAATCTGTGTATTTTGATATGGTTATTGGTCAGGAAATCTGTGTAATTTTGATATGATTATTGGTCAGGAAATCTGTGTTATTTTGATATGGTTATTGGTTAGGAAATCTGTGTAATTTTGATATGGTTATTGGTCAGGAAATCTGTGTAATTTTGATATGATTATTGGTCAGGAAATCTGTGTTATTTTGATATGATTATTGGTCGGGAAATCTGTATAATTTTGATATGATTATTGGACAGGAAATCTGTGTATTTTGATATGGTTATTGGTCAGGAAATCTGTGTAATTTTGATATGATTATTGGTCAGGAAATCTGTGTTATTTTGATATGATTATTGGTCAGGAAATCTGTGTAATTTTGATATGATTATTGGTCAGGAAATCTGTTATTTTGATATGATTATTGGTCAGGAAATCTGTGTAATTTTGATATGATTATTGGTCAGGAAATCTGTGTTATTTTGATATGGTTATTGGTCAGGAAATCTGTGTTATTTTGATATGATTATTGGTCAGGAAATCTGTGTAATTTTGATATGATTATTGGTCAGGAAATCTGTGTAATTTTGATAGGGTTATTGGTCAGGAAATCTGTGTTATTTTGATATGATTATTGGTCAAGAAATCTGTGTTATTTTGATATGATTATTGGTCAGGAAATCTGTGTAATTTTGATATGATTATTGGTCAGGAAATCAGTGTTATTTTGATATGATTATTGGTCACGAAATCTGTGTAATTTTGATATGGTTATTGGTCAGGAAATCTGTGTAATTTTGATATGATTATTGGTCAGGAAATCTGTGTAATTTTGATAGGGTTATTGGTCAGGAAATCTGTGTTATTTTGATATGATTATTGGTCAAGAAATCTGTGTTATTTTGATATGATTATTGGTCAGGAAATCTGTGTAATTTTGATATGATTATTGGTCAGGAAATCAGTGTTATTTTGATATGATTATTGGTCACGAAATCTGTGTAATTTTGATATGGTTATTGGTCAGGAAATCTGTGTAATTTTGATATGATTATTGGTCAGGAAATCTGTGTAATTTTGATATGATTATTGGTCAGGAAATCTGTGTTATTTTGATATGGTTATTGGTCAGGAAATCTGTGTTATTTTGATATGATTATTGGTCAGGAAATCTGTAATTTTGATATGGTTATTGGTCAGGAAATCTGTGTTATTTTGATATGATTATTGGTCGGGAAATCTGTGTAATTTTGATATGATTATTGGATAGGAAATCTGTGTATTTTGATATGGTTATTGGTCAGGAAATCTGTGTAATTTTGATATGATTATTGGTCAGGAAATCTGTGTTATTTTGATATGGTTATTGGTTAGGAAATCTGTGTAATTTTGATATGGTTATTGGTCAGGAAATCTGTGTAATTTGTGCAAAAATAAAATCAGTAATTACATGAAATTACGTGTAATTCCTAATTACACACATTTTTTGTAACATAAACATTGTAACCGCTTTAAATCGTTCTTAATTAACATTAAACTGTTAAATACATCAAGTATACTTATTTCACAGGAAATTATTGAATATATTGACTTTCTTCACTATCACCATGATCACAAGATATATGTTCTACTGTCTCTAAATATGGTGATACAATTCTAAGTCGTAGATATCTTACGGACAATGAGGCTAGGAACTGTCATAATAACTGAGATTTTGAACCTCTCTTGGCGATGAATTCAGAAGTATAAAACCAATAAATCTGAGACATCGGGTGATAAAGTAATCTCTTCGTTCAATGAATGCATTTGAAGGGAATAGAATGCACCCCCAAAACAGTCCGTTACCATGGTGAGATCTCAGTACAGCTTAATGAAAATACAGAAGCACAAAATTTCTTCGGCAGTTTGAGTCTATTTCCGCATAAATGTTCCACTAATTTTAGTCATATATATGACACTTAAATCTTTGTTTCTTTTGTAAAAGTTAAAATTTTTAACGTGGATTTCTGATTTGAAGAAAACCATAGAAAAACCAGCACCCGCCATAATAATAATAATAATAATAATAATAATAATAATAAACAATATTTAAAACTCTCTTCTGAAAGTACTTGGCAACTAAAACCAAACTTTGGTGAAATGGTCCTAATGTGGTCCGTTTCAAAAATATGTTTTGGGGTTTGGACCTTGAATAATATGACCACCGTCACAGAAAAATTGGAAATTTTCCCCATGAAGTTACAGAGGGAATTGAGACTAAACATTTTTTGTCCCCTTTTAAATTTGTGTCCGGGTTTCGGACTTTGGACCAATGTAGCCACAGCTACTAAAAACAAAACTAGAACAATACAGCACAGAAACTAAAGCACTAGCAATTTGAACTCACATTAAAAACCGGGAGTGACGTCAGGTGCTCCGGAAATGCAAGCATGTCCTGCTCCGTTAACGACACCCTTCACATTGCCAGTGAGTAAAAGACAGTGAATTGTCAAGTCTGGTGAGGTGTGAAGTCCTGTGAAGTGTCAATTCCAGAAGGACGTGAAATCAACCAGAAGATACATACTAGTAGTCTCATACGTGAGACAGAAACTTCGTATCGACCATTATCAATTCGTGGTGACGATCGTAAAACTTTTGGGGTGAAAACTTTGGTGTAATGGTCAAAAAGAGGTCATCTTTCAAAACTGTGTCCTGGGTCACTAAAAATAGAAAGTAAACAAATACATAAAAAAATCATTTTCTCTGGCACCATTTGGGCAATTGAGATAAAGCAAGTTGAATTCATCCTTTGGTGTCCCCTTTCAAAATTATGAAGAGAGTTCAAACATTGGACCAATATAGTTGCTATTAGCGAAAATAGAAAACAAATATCAAACAATTTCTAAAATCTTCTTCGAAGGTACTGGCGCAGAGACTTGTGGTACGGTGCCGCAGTATAACTACAATTAGAAAATACTGTCAAAATCTAATAAGAAAGTACTGTAGCAATTGAGACAAAACTATGATGGAATGGGCCTTATGTTGTCTTAGGAGGGATAGACCTTGGACTGAAATGGCCACAATTAGAAAATTAACTTTGGACTGAAACTTGGGGTAGTTGATACTAAATTTTGGTGAAATGTTCATAGGTGGCTTCCCTTTAAAAGTGTGACTGTGGACTGATATGATAACTGATACTTGTGAGCAATACAGGCTCCTGTAAGATTATACTAATATGTTCAAGTAGTTTTTTAGAAGTTTTTTAAAAGGTATTATTTGAGAATTACGTATTTTGTGTGTCATATAAAATATTATTTGATATTCTGATATTAATATAATCTAATACGCCACTTTCTGCAAAGTTACAGATTTTTAACACATATGTTGTTTGGATTGAAATAGTTTTCTGTACTGTAAAGATATGACCATTAAGTACATAATAATATCAATTCTTTAACAGAATAGAGAATGGAAACGTGGAATGTGTCAAAGAGACAACAACCCGACCAAAGAGCAGAAAACAGCTCAAGGCTACCAATCGGTCTTCAACGCAGCGGGAAAATCCCGCACGCGGAGGCGGGCTTCAGTTGGCCCCTAAACAATAATGTATACTAGTCCAGCAAAATGGACGGCACACTAAACCTCCGAAACATAAAAATGAACCAAAATTATAAAAACACACAAGACTAACAAAGGCTAGAGGTTCCTGACTTGGGACGAGCGCAAAAATGCGGCGGGCTTAAACATGTTTTGTGAGTTCTCAACCCTCCCCTATACCTCTAGCCAATGTGGAATAAACAAACACACAGCGATTAAATATATCCTTCTATCCATAAACACAAATCATTTCAAATATTTCTTTTAAAAAGGGTTATGTTAACCTATATCAATATTTTTGAATCGGATGATGTCTAATTCTGTTCTGCTTTCAGTGTGTCGTATCGGAGGAGGAGTGCTTACACACTGGTCAATGTTGTCATGATACAGATGTTTGTGTTATGGATGTCAAGTTGACGCTATATACAGGTGAATTAAGAATAAGAACAATTTATTTTAAATTAACATTATTATTCTGTCTCGACAATAAACAATAGTTAAAGATAATAACACAAAACCAATCACTAACACACAGGAAGGCATGAATGTATTTTTTGACACATCTTTTTAGTTGAATTATTAAATTATCAAATTTCAAAGGCCTTATTTTTCGTAGTTTATAATATCTGTATGATTTTGGCGACCATTGTCAATCAGTCTTATTGAGGTCTGTCAGTTTCATAATCTATCTTTTATCATTGTCTTAAAAATTGTCACATCTCGTCCTTTACTATTGGATTTAACCATTATCATGACAAACGAATCGTCTGTTGTACCGATTAAAATAATGAGTTGTGTACATTGTACATGTTTATAAACGTTTGTTGTCGAAAAGCCTAACATCCCAAATTGAAGAAAACCAAAAATATACATCTAGTGGTCACCACACGATCTTCAATTGGTGGAAAATCCCACACCATATGTCGAGCCCTAAATGACCAAGTTGAAAATCACACACCATGCATGTAGCGGGCCTTAAATGACCAGGTTGGAAATCCCACACCGTGTGGCGAGCCTTAAATGACCAGATTGGAAATCCCAATCCATGTAGCGATCCCTAAATGACCAGGTAGGAAATCCCACACCATGTGGCGAGCCCTAGATGACCAGGTTGAAAATCCCACACCAGGTGGCGAGCCCTGAATTACCAGGTTGGAAATCTCACACCATGTGGCGGACACTAAATGACCAGGTGTGAAATCCCACACCATGTGCCGAGCCCTAAATAACCAGGTGGGAAATCACACACCATGTGACAGACCCTAAATGACCAGGGGAATAAATTAGTGGAAACACACAACATCCAATCACCCAGTAAAAAAAATAGACCATATATGTCACAGACCATAATATAGAACACTGCTGATGAGTGGTCAGTCAACGAAATGGCCATATAGTGCATCACATCTATTTCGGTATTTTGTGATACGTTGTATTATTACCACTGGGTCTATGCCATTGCTGGTGGACTGTAAGTCCCCGAGGGCAATATCAACCCATTAGCCAGAATTTTTGTCCTGGCATGATTCATTACTGAAATTTCTTTAAATTTTCCGTTCAAAATTTAACAAAATTATCAGAAATTTCTAAGGCTCTTCCTTTTGATGCAGAGGTAACCCTTAGCTGAGTTTAGCTGAGTTTGGATTCCTGTTTCTTTTAATTGTTTTGGATTTTGATGGTTGTCCTTATTAATTCATCGTTATATCTTTAACCAGTTTTTCAACACTTTGATCTAGAGCACTGCTGATGAGTTGTCAATCAACGAAATGGCCACACAGTGCTTCAAATCTATTTCGGTATTTTGTGATACGTTTTATTCATGACTTGGGACAGAAACAAATAATGAATTAGTTTTGCTAGATCCAAACCCTCGTCGTTTCCATGAAGAAGGATAAAATACACTGAGATACCTAAACATCTTGTGTACATGTACGTCGCTTAAACGAAGCTGGGGCCTCGGTGGCCGAGTGGTCTAGGTAGTTCGTCATGTCTACTAATGATCACTAGCCTGTCAATGCTGAGGTAGTGAGTTCGAATCTCACCTGTGGCGAGGTGTGTTCGACTCCGACCTTAACTGACAAGATTGCCAATTTTCCTACGGAAGATGGGTGGTTCTCTCCGGGTATTCCGGCTTCCTCCACCAATAAAAACTGGCCGCCGCGAAATAGCCAAATGTGCTGAAAACGGCGTAAAACACCAACTAAATAAACAAACAAACGAAGCGGTTGTATATAGTGATGGAGATTCCTTTCGTCCGTCCGTACGCACGTATTTACTGCAACTACTCGTACACCAGTGAATGGATTTCATTGAAACTTCGAAAGAATCTTCAGCACAAAGTGGCATTGTGTACCACCTATTTTATTTTGAATCAGATTGATTTTTGGGGTTTTTCACAGACAAACATGGACTTTGCGATTTTTTCATAATATATGAAGAGGGGTAGGCATGCCCTGTCCGCAACTCCTCCTAAACTGTGAATGGATTATTGTGAAACTTTTAGGGAATCTTCATTGTACATTGCCATTGCGCGCCACCTATTCTATTTTGTTTTTTTTTATCAAAAGGAGTTTTTGGGGTTTCCCATAGACAAACATGGACTTATAATACATTCCTTTGTATTATTGTAGCTAAAGCAGGGATATACATTTGTTAGATTTGCTCGCAATATTTCTAGTTTTTATTGTTTTGGGATTGCAAATATCAGATTTATTGTACTGACTGTTCTGATCATTGCTTATATGCTGTTTGTATATGAATGTATATATTCTTCTTCAATATTTTATTGAAGAGAATTTGTATAGGCTAAACTTTCATCTTGATAGTCGCACTAAGACAAAGTGCATTAACAAAAACCGAAAAGCTAGACAAAAAAAAAGAATTTCACACAGATTATCAAAAATTATATGTCGAAGGATATTCTCGCACCAACTAGGAAAATAATGGAATACGCACCTCATACACACTTTACCAATTCAAGTTATACGATACTGAAACAGAATACAAAAATCATGCTAGCGTTCTTCAACTCACAATCATTGTAATATATTCAACACCGACCCATAAGTTCACAACAAGAGATAAATTAACATAAATAAATTTTTGATGACAATCCATTTTTTGTTGTTATCTTCTTGTAAATTTTTCAAATTACGTATAGAAAAGTTTGACAGACCGAAGCAGTATGCCTGTGATTTACGATTTATAGATCTATTTTGAGCGTTGATTTACAGTGCATATATGAGATAATTACTTACATGTATTTACTTTACATGTAATAGTTATTAATTTACAATAGAATTTTTTATCAATTCAAGGAAGAAGAATTGGTGTTTGTAGAAACATGGATCTAATTCATCGCGGGGAGTTACCCACTAAATTTGAAGGTAAATCATATTCAGAAAAATAATGGTTTTAATTTCAAGATCCTGATTTTCTTTTAATGAAAATGAAGAGATATATTTCGGAAATATTGATAACAGGCTAAACTATATGGCGCAATAAACTCGATGAAAACACAGTTCTGTACATCTAAGTCTTGGTAAAACTACAGGAGTTACATCTACATTTCGTTTAACTAATGGACAACAATGTTTTTGCCGCATGCAAGATCCGCCTCCATCAATGGTAACTGGTGTCTCCAGATCGTAATCCAAACGTGTGGTCGGCGCGAAGGGTCATGCTGAGTTGTAGGTACTGCTGAGGTCTATGGATAGTGTCTGTAGGTTGGGTAATGGGTCGACATACTCAGAAGGTTAAGGCAGTTCTGGTATTTCTTCGATTTTTTTTGTGATCTCAGAAGCTGATTCCTTTGTGCTCAACTGCGGGTTTAATTACTTTAGAAAGGTCTCCAACAATCCAAATTTGTGAAGACGATGATGCATGGCTTCCTTGTTCATGCATTCCCGTGCAAGTGCTTCACGCAACTTGGGATTATTTATAAATAATCGAAGCAATGTACTCGTTATTATTATTTTTTACCAATTTGTCACTCACTGTAAAGTGTTCATTTAAGACCATATTTTCCACGACATTTTTCAGGTTTTGATTACTCAATTCAGTTTTTTAATCTATATTTAAATACGTTATTTCTTTGGCTTAGTTTCTAGCTAAGGCAGCAAACATTGTTATTATAATATTAGATTTTTATTAAGGATCACTTACTTAAAACATAAATCAAATCTTAGACAAGCGAACTCTTTTCATCCAATACAAATGTTGTCATTTTATTTTATTTCACTTATTATTATTATGGTCTTACATTGCAATTTTCTTTGGAAATTTGATATCCACCAAATTAAAACCCCACGAATATGTCATTTTTTCCTAATCCACGAAAATTGATATCAACGAAAATAACTGAATCCACAGTAATTTATAAACACTTGTATCTAAAATCTTCCCAACGGATGAAGGAATTAGCACTTGTGGGGATGATACACAAGATACCGCTTACTCCAATAGTCTACTTCGGCGTGACAATCACACTTCAGCGTTTCAATCGTACCTTCGAATCCAACATGACGGTATAGTTAATGAACACTGAAATTTGTATTCCATATATTAAACAGGTGACACATGCGATGATAGTTCTGAATGCCTTGAAGGTTGTTGTGTAACAATTCGCCGACACAGGTATGGAATACTACAGGTTTGCACCAGAGAGAACGGACCATTTATGTGTGTAGCATCACTTCGGCACCTGAATGAAGAGCTGTCGAAGAAATAAGTTTGAGAAAAGGATTTTCAGCACAGAAATTTTAATACTGATGCATTTTGCATAATTTTATGTAACTAAACAAATATTCAAAAAAATTGTGAACAATAAATGTTTTTTTCAAGAATTGTTTAAGTCATCACAAACGGTAAACCTATATTTGTTTGATTTTTGTCATTTTTTCAAAGTTTTTATTATGTTTTGTGGAAATAGTAATATCACGCCGAACAGCTCTTAAACATGGTGGAAGCCGGAAAACGCAGAAACACAAAACAAATAGTTTTGGTACATGTCTAGAGTGGAAGAGACATCTAAAGGGGGTTCCATCCTATACCCTTTATGGTGACATATAGTAGTGATCGTTAGTAGTTATACGGCCAAATAGAAACACTACTTTTCCATTTTGGGCGTTTGTGTGACTTGTTTAAAATATAAATAAACATTCTATCGTGCAATGTATATGTCAACTAAACATGTCTAATCAGCAATGCTAATTCACAAATATGGAAACAATCACACATAAAGATATTTTTTCTAAAAAATACTTTTAAGTAAACAAAATAAATTGGCTTTTAAGGCTGAAATTATTATTATTTATTACTTCCTTTATTTGCCTTATTGTCACTTCAAAAAAGGTATCGTTTCTATAAATAACAAGAGGCTCAAGAGAATTGAGCCTGTATAGCTCACCTGGCAGTCACATAATCAATCGATTTTATTTCAAGTGAAAATTGTAATGGACCTACCATAGATGTTTCATACCAAGTATCAGTTAATTTGGCTATATGGTTTCAGAGGAGAAGACTTTTGAAATTTTGACCAATCAAAAATAAGAAGTTATCATATTAGCTGTCCGACCGTGACGAAATATGCAAACTTTATGAATGTCCTTCCACGTATGCTTCATACCAAGTTACAGGTCATTAGGCTTTGCGGTTTCCGAAAATTTTATTTTTGAAATTTTGACCAGTCAGAAATAAGAATTCATCATGGCGGCCATATATGTTCTTTGACCGGAACAAAATATGCAAGATGTATAAAGGTCCTTCCATGGATGCTTCATACAAAGTTTCAGCTCATTAGGCTTAGGGGTTAATCTGTCGAATCAGAAATAAGAATTCATCATGGCGGCTATATTAGTTGTCCGACAGGAACGATATACGCATACTTTATAAAGGTCCTTCCATAGATGCTTCATACCAAGTTTCAGTTCAGTTGGCCTAAGGGTTCCAGAGGAGAACATCCAAATGTAAAAGTTTACAGACGGTGAGCTAAAAATGAAAAAGCTATTAAAATATTACTATGCTATGAAAATATATGTTTGTGTTGAAAAGCTTTTCTAATAACATTTTACAAAACAATCATATGACATTTCTATTTACAATATAAATTATTAGATTATATAAGACTGTCATTTGTCTATATATATGTAGGTTGTCACCGTGGGGTAACGTTATAATCGGCATGCTTTGTATGCTAGGCGGGGTTGCCGTAAGGGGTCTCAGAGACTTCAATAAATATATATATATATATAAATACACACACATGTATATATATAATAAATGCTGCCACTGAAAAAAATCTATAAAATAAAGTTTTCATGTTAGCAGTGATTGTAAATTGACTCTCGCGTTTCAGGTTTCCTATTGGTGCGATCAACCCTCTTATATTCACTATTGTCATCCAAATCTACGTTACCATATTCCTCTACAATATTAGAACTGTTGTTGTGATCAGTATGATCATATGTATCCCCTGGAGATTTAGTACAGTGATCATAAACACTGTTAGGAGTGTCATGTGTTGGCTGGGATGATGTTGTATGGTCGTATGTATTATCTATAACAGATCCGCTTTTAAACGTATTTGATGATTTTACTTCTTGGGTATATCCAACATCAGGTACATTGGGTTCACCGTTTGATAATTTGTTTTCATGCACTTTGTCTTCTTTCCTGTAAAATACATCATGAAAGACCATTATCTGATTCCATACAAGTGTAAGTTTATTGATATCCTAAATAAAAATAATTTCATATTAAATGGGACTTAAATACCCGTATAAAATTTTAATGTTACCCAAGTTATGAAACCGCAATGTTTTAACTGTAATTTTATATTACCTATAACACGTTTTATATACTAGAACAAAACATGTCAAATAATATATCAGTAATACACCTGGAAATTAATTTATTCAACCTTTATAATTCTGTTTCTGAAAGAATTGTCCTATTAAATTCAAACTGTTCTCCTGGTTCCATAAATTTATGATTGCTAGGTACTTTTCAAAAACAAATATCTGAATTATGATTGCTAGGTACTTTTCAAAAACAAATATCTGAATTATGATTGCTAGGTACTTTTTCCATAATATATTTGTGACCTTTCTATGAAATATTTTACATTAAGGGTTCTCTGTAGTTCGCCAAAAATACTAATGACCAGTAGCCTGTCACTATTGAAGTTGTCAGTTTGAATTGGAGACTCCGATCTTAATTGGCTGCAAGTTTTCCTGCCAAATGTAACTGGTTCTCTCTAACTTCCACAATATACCCAATGGAGTTGAAAGTGGTGTAAAGCTTAATAAACTAAACCAAATTAACCGAAATTGGAATTTCAATAACGGTATCTTCAATCTTGCACATTTACGCACTAAATTTTAGTACGTAACCCTTAAACAAACAAAAACAGATACAAGTACATAGAATTGAAATGTTTGTGTTATTAATAACCATTGATATCAATTGGGCTCCTTTAATCTCTGTTCTGTGTAAAGTAAAAATAATCTGTGTGACATGGGAATACAACAAAAGACAATAATAGAGATTCTTAAGAGGTTAAACACCCTATCAGAATTGTCTTAGGGAAGTCAAACAACCAATTTAATAATTAATGCAGAACACACTAAAAATATGAAACTGTAAAAATTGACAATCCTATCGAGAATCAACAACTATCATTCTTGTAAAATTGAGATTGTCGAAATGGTGACTTTTGATTGTCGACTAGACGTTAATGGAGCTCGTGACTAAAAAGCAATTTGGCGGTTAATGAAGGAATGTATGTTATTTTTTAAGATTAATGTGCTATACTAGTATTTTTATGATCAATTGTCTGACATAAAATTTTGTTCATTGAATTGTATTTGGTTTCATAGAGTCCCACTACTGCAAATAAACCCAGTTACAAGCATTTTGGGTTTTGGCATGAAATCTATAGAAAAAATGTTTTTGTTTCGCAACATCATCAAAGTAATACCAAAATATAAAACTATTAGAATATGAAAGGTGATCCTGTCAGAATTATATAATTGATTAACAAAACATAAGAATCTACCAGCCTTTATAAAATGATTGCTCCCATTGAAAGCGTCATAATGATGGATAAAGTACTTAGCAGTAATGTTTCCATTACTGATGGCTAAAACACGAGAGATTAATGGTATTCTGCAACCTTTTAATGGATTACATTACAATATGATGGATAGTTTGTCAGACAGTCCTCACGCCTATTCTGTTTTATATGTCTTTTTTTTTAATTACTGCTGAATTATCAATCTTATTTTCAATTCATTAAGTCTTAGCATGTGAAGGACACTTTCTGTGTTTCAATTGTTTAGATAGTTTGACTCTTGACTGGCAATTTGTCCTACCTCTTTCGAATGTACCAAAATATCATTAAAATAACAACCAGTATTACCAATATTACCACCAAAAGTGACACAGCTACAACTGTAAATAAAACATATAAGTAAATGATAAAATACTTTAGAAAGAATTTATTCAGAATTTAGAGTCTTGTACGTTCTTACGCAGCTTGTTTGGTACATCAATCAGTATATTATTCTTATAAATGAATTTCTAACACAGGATGGTGTTCATGAATCTTAAGTTGAATAAAGAAAATATAGTTTCATAGAATGTTTATTCTACGAACTGTGTGGTACTACAACATATCCATAGTTATTTTTTTCCTCCAGCTTTTTTGTCATTTTGGTATCTTAGCCTGATTGAAAATTCGGTTTTATTGCTTTGACTGACTTAACATAATTTGTTGAAGTGCACATATATCATGCAGCACATGTGTATAACTGACAATAAAATGCTCCGCTGGGCGCAACTAGATACAACCGCAGACGTCGAACCCTGAATAGTTGGGGCAATTATGAACACAACATTCAAGCTTGATACAATACTGAATTTGGATTGTGAATAAATATTTGACACAGCATAGGTTTCTGACACAGAATAAATGTTGTCTAAGAACGTAAAAAATTTTAATTTACCTATCCAAACCATATCAATATTATTTGTTTTTATATATAAATAAGAAATAACCAATTTAAAATTGGGCACACATATCAATTTCTTGCTATTGCGCAATACTGTACAATTGAAGATTTCTTGCTATTGCGCAATACTGTACAATTGAAAATTTCTTGAAATATTTGACACATAATAGGTTTCTGACACAGAATAATTGAAATCAAAGAACTTAGAATTGGTCATATGATTTCAATTTTCTATTCAATTTTTTGCTTCTTGTGCAATACAATATCCTTTGGAGAATTGACCCCCCCCCCCCCCCCAAAAAAAAAATTTACCCCTTTTTTAGCTTTTGTGCAATACACTATGAAGTTGCACATTGACCCCCCCTCCCAAAAAAAAAAAAAAAATTATTGTAACCCCCCTTTTTTTGCTAAAAAAAATTTGAAATTTTCTTTTTAATTTATGAAATATGAAATGAGAAAATAATTCCCCCCTCCCCAATTTCTCATTTACCCCCCCTAAATTTTGTTTTCAACCCCCCCCCATTTCTTTATACTTTGCAACCATAACAGCCCATTTAAATACACCATAACATATTAAAATAGAAAATTACATCATAGTCATGGACGGCAAATTTTAAATAGACATAATTTAAAAGCAGTTTAGATGAGATAAACAAAAAAGCTTCATCAGCACATTTTATATTGGCAAATTTCCAATGGAATTTGTTAATAATAAAGTTTTGATAACAGGGCACACATATCAATTTCTTGCTATTGCACAATACTGTGCAATTGAAAATTTCTTCAAATATTTGACACATAATAGGTTTCTGACACAGAATAACTGAAATCAAAGAACTTAGAATTGGTCATATGATTTGAATTTTTATTCAATTTTTTGCTTCTTGTGCAACACAATATGCTGTGGAGAATTGCCCCCCTCAAAAAAAAATAATTTACCCCTTTTTTAGCTTTAATTTTGGACCCCGATTTGGACCAACTTGAAAACTGGGCCCATAATAAAAAAAACTAAGTACATGTTTAGATTCAGCATATCAAAGAACCCCAAGAATTCAATTTTTGTTAAAATCAAACAAAGTTTAATTTTGGATCCTTTGGACCCTAATGTAGACCAATTTGAAAACGGGACCAAAAATTAAGAATCTAAATGCATGGTTAGACTCAGCATATCAAAGAACCCCAATAGTTCAATTTTCAATGAAATCAAACAAAGTTTAATTCTGGACCCCGATTTGGACCAACTTGAAAACTGGGCCCATAATAAAAAAACTAAGTACATGTTTAGATTCAGCATATAAAAGAACCCAAAGAATTCAATTTTTGTTAAAATCAAACTAAGTTTAATTTTGGACCCTTTGACCTTAATGTAGACCAATTTGAAAACGGGACCAAAAATTAAGAATCTAAATGCACGGTTAGATTCGGCATATCAAAGAACCCCAATAGGTCAATTTTCGATGAAATCAAACAAAGTTTAATTTTGGACCCTTTTGGTCCCTAATTCCTAAACTGTTGGGACCAAAACTCCAAAAATCAATCCCAACCTTCCTTTTGTGGTCATAAACCTTGTGTTTAAATTTCATAGATTTCTATTTACTTATACTAAAGTTATTGTGCAAAAACCAAGAAAAATGCTTATTTGGGCCCTTTTTTAAGCCCTAATTCCTAAACTGTTGGGACCAAAACTCCCAAAAACAATCCCAACCTTCCTTTTGTGGTCATAAACCTTGTGTTAAAATTTCATAGATTTCTATTTACTTATACTAGAGTTATTGTGAGAAAACCAAGAAAAATGCTTATTGGGCCCTTTTTTGGCCCCCAATTCTTAAACTGTTGGGACCAAAACTCCCAAAATCAATCCCAACCTTCCTTTTGTGGTCATAAACCTTGTGTTTAAATTTCATAGAATTCTATTAACTTATACTAAAGTTATAGTGCGAAAACCAAATGTCTTCGGACGACGACGCTGACGACGGACGACGACGACGACGCCAACGTCATACCAATATACGACCGCAAAAATTTTGCGGTCGTATAAAAAACATGTTATTTCTGCATCATTAGTAATAATTACTTGCTGGATTCGCCGGGGGTTGCCCGAGAGGGTCTGTACCTGAAATAAAAATAATATTCTAATTTTCTGAAGAGATTCAACAAGCATTTTAACATTTAAATAGCTGAATATATATACGATTGAACACTAACCCAACACTGTTAAAGTCAGATTTTAATAATGTGAACAAAACTAAAACACCTATTCGCACTTTGCCCAGAGCCTTAAACCAATCGGTCATATTCGCTAATAAAATACAGCTTCGGTTATTGACACATATCTTTGGATGAACATGGTAAATGTGTATATTCGTGTGGCGATGGAATTTTTATACCTTTCTGGCACTGATTTGACAGTTATCTGGATTTGCTTTTTTGGACACAAGTCATTATATGGGATGGCAATTTTTCAAACCTTTCTTAAGGTTGAAGAGCAAATGACCAAAAGGGGTAAGCCAAACCATCTAAGGATTACTTGGAGATATACTAATGTAGAAAGAATTCTTTCATACACGACATTCCATTAAAGATGACAAATTTCGGATTTTTTGAATTGCCGAAACGTCTGATATTTTGGTTAGTGATTGGGATCAATGAACAATTGTTTGATATTGGATCATCTACATGTAAATACCATTGCTACCAAAATTTGTCCAACTGGATCAAGTTTCACAGCAGATCAATTTCCCATCCAGTCCTACGATAGGCAATGGTAGACATTCATTGGATAAAATCTAAAGGAAGACCACCTCAGGATCATTGCTGCCATGTTAAGCCACTTTGCTCAGTAGTTTTATGTTAGATCATTAAGTAAATTGTTTAGATGGGTCCTATGTTTGATTATAATAAGTTCCGATGTGGAAGCTTTCTTGGTAGGTGATATGGATCATAAGGAACGATTATGAATATGATCTGTTGTAATGGTCATCTTTGTTAGCATTTCATGTTATCAGCTACAATTGTGATAGACGGCCTCCCGAGAATCATTGCTGCCATTTGCTGCCAACTTGATTCTAATAGGCTCAGTGGTTTCATATGAGACTTTTTTTTAAAATGAATTATCTAATAACAACCTAAACACAATTAAGCTTACTTTGGGTGTGTTTAGTTCCATCTGAATTTTTTATTGAAGTTCACCATCGGGTCATACATTAAACTTAGTTCTGAAAGAATATAAAGACCATTGCTGCCAAGTTTAGTTCCGATTGGCCACGTCGTTTCAGAAAATAGGATTTTTTAGTAAATTTTCCAATAGGATCATATATTAGACTTAGTTCAGAAAACATCTAAAGACCATTGCTGCTAAGTTTAGTCTGACTGGCAGAGTGATTTCAGACAAGAAGATTTGTTGAAATAAGTTCGGTTGAGGGGTTCTTCTTGGTTGAGAGTGCAGGTTACTGGACATATATCTGAAAGAGCACCACCTAAGGACCATTGCTTCCAAGTTTGGTTCCAATTGGCTTAGTGGCTTTAGACTTTTTAAATGAAATTTCCCATAGGGTCCTATGTTAAATTAAGTTAAATTTATTGCGTACAATATGGATTTCCGTAAAAAAATGAAAAATGGTCAAAACATGATCAAGAAATTCAAATTGGCCTAAAAGGGGTTCAAAAATCCAGGTAAGGTCAACTTCAACACAGAATGGAACTCATGATACCATTCCGAATTTTTTCCAACTCAAAACTTGAACTAAGGTTTTCAAAAATCGTGTTGCTATGGAGGTGATGTCCAACAGGAAAGTTATAATTCTGTTACTGATTAATACAGGTTGATCTGTCAATTAACTGACAAATCGTTAATATCAATAAATACAAGATTTACAGTAAAACAATATTAACAATTTAAAAAAAAATTACCAGAAAAAAATGAGGTTGTATTACAGACGAAGGATCTGTTTGTAATGCATCCCCCAGCTTCTACACCAGTCTCTGTCACAAAAGGACACCAGTCTGAAACATTAAATGATTTTTATGTGAATTTAATTTAATCTAGTTGATAATCAAAAAGTAAAAAATATGCTAGCTAAAGCCCCCAAATACCGAGAACCTCAGCCAATGAATTTGAAATATAATTTCAAATTGCTAATGGATTCTGTTGAGGACTATGCCAGAAAATGGACTTCAAAGGAACAGGAACATGCTGACACACTTTCGGAGTGGGTCAAGGCTATTAGGTCAATGATACAACTCCGAATTAAAAACCACCAAGGGTGTATGATCACTACAGCTAAATCCATCTTTAAAGACCATAAGGTTGTTGAAAACTTGACTCGCCTCCATGACAAATATGTAGTTGTCCCAGCGGACAAAGCCCCCAATAACATCGTTTTTGTCTGCAAGAACTATTATTTCGAGTGTCTTAGAAACGAATTGGGAATATATAACATTGCGCGTAACCCAACTTATACAGCGACCACACTCACTAAGCAGGAAGTCCTTGATAACCACAAGACCGTTCTTCATTCCTTTGGCATTTCTACAAAGGGTGAGGAAATGGACCTTCCTGCTCTTTATTGGATTCCTATACTACATAAGAATCCGTTTAAACAAAGGTACATAGCTGTGGATTCCTAAAAACTCAAAACATTTACTACAATATTTAAAATCAAAAGCTTTGGCTACAAGCAACAGCATAAAAACATTCGACTTCTCTACACACTACACTACCATACCCCATTCTTAATTAAAAGATCGCTTAAAACAACTAGTTCATCAATGTTTTTTCAAGAATAAAGTGCACATGCCGGTATAAATTTCTAGTTCTAGGTAGAGAAAAGGCTTATTTCGGGAAGAGCCATTCTGATTCTGACAAAAAGTATTCTGAACATGAAATTAAAAACATGTTAGATTTTCTCATAAACAACATATTTGTTGAATTCGCCGGTCTAATTTTTCAACATCGGCATTCCAATGGGAACCAACTGTGCTCCTCGCCTCGCCGATCTGTTTCTGTACTCATATGAAGCGGACTTCATTCAAAGGTGACTACGTGAAAACAAAAAGAAACGAGCCCAATCCTTTAATTTCACTTTTCGTTATATAGATGACGTGTTGTCGTTAAATAACGACAAATCCAGGACTTTCTACATCTCACCTACCCCAATGAGCTTGAAATTAAGGATACTATAGATACACCAAAGTCCACTTCATATTTGGATTTGTGTTCTTGAAAAAGACAATGAGGGACATTTGAAGATAAAACTTTGACAAAGGTGATGACTTCAACTTTCCTGTTGTTAACTTCCCTTCTTGAGTAGCAATATACCAGCATCGCCTGCGTCTACGTTTCTTAGCTTATCCGATTTTCAAGGGAATGCGTGAGTTACCCTGACTTTCGACAAAGGGGATTACTACTGTCACAAACGCTTATTAACCAGGGTTTTAACAGGGATAAGTTCATGTCATCTTAGGAAATTTTACGGTCGTCATCACGAATTGATTTAATTACCGTTACAGTGTTCCAATATCTAGAATGATGTTGGACCTGTTACCATTGTCGTACATATATGTGCCTCCATCCACCGATTTCTGACTTCCACCGGATTGATTTTGATGAACTTCACGACGGGTGCCGTTACGGAACAAGATCTGCTTACCCTTCCGGAGCACCTGGGTTCACTCCTGGTTTTTATAGGAGTTCGTGTTGTTCATTGTTTTTTAGTTTTCTGTGTTTATTTCATTTGTCTTCCCGGGTTAGTCTGTCCAATGGATTACGTTTTTTATTGCTCCTTAGGTATATTTGTCCTTTTGAAAGCTTTTTTTGTAATTGTGCATAGGAAATGAATAGTATACATGAACTCTTCAAATGATGGGGGGATGAATTGTTGTTTAACGTCCAGTGGCAGCCAGGTGCATATCAGGACGAGAAAATGTTGATATGATAATGAATATGATCCCGGCTTTGTACTAGACCGACACGCTGAGCAGGATTTTTAATGTGCTAGCTCACGAGGTAACTATCCACAGGAAGACATATCACCCCACTCAGACACATTATACTGACTCCGAGCCGACCAGTAGATCTTTGCTCTTACTCCTAGATGCCGCGTGCTTGGCTGATAAGCAGCAAATACCAATTTTAATGTCTTTGGTTTGACCAGGCCGGGGATCGAACCCGCGACCTTCTGCACTCGAGGCGAGCCCGCTACCACAAGACCATCGAGTCAGTCACTCTTCAAATGACAAAATAATTATACAGCATTTTAATTATGTATATGAAATTATCAGGGAAAGGAAAATGATGATTTCAAAAAAGGTCGACATTGAAATAGCAACCAATAAAAAAATACCACAACTTCGTCCAAATTACAACACAAGAAGAGGAAATATATAAACATGGCTGATTTAAACCATTTCTATGGGCACACATAACCTATGCTGAACCTTTGATGTGTAGAAAAACATTGAGATATTATTCTGTGACAGTATAAATTCCAACAGAGGCAACTAGTTCAAACAAAAACGGGGAACTTATGGCAAGGATAAATTGTGCTCGTTTTAATCACTTGCTGTGGGTTATTTAAGAGGATACTCTTCATTTTAATGGAAGAAATTCTTACAGCTTCTTGTAAAAAAATTAGACTTTATAATAACTCTACAATTAATAGTATGGAATAAATCAGAGACAATAGGGTAATATAAAACATTATTCCATTCTATTACCAGTGGGGTAAGCTGATTATGGAATACATCTGCGACAATAGTGTAAAATAAAACATCATTCCATTCTATTACGAGTGGGGTAAGCTGATTATGGAATACATCGGAGACAGTAGGGTCAAATAAAACATCATTCAATTCTATTACCAGTAGGGTAAGCTGATTATGGAATACATCAGCGACAATAGGGTAAAATAAAACATTATTCCATTCTATTACCAGTGGGGTAAGCTGATTATGGAATACATCAGAGACAATATGGTAAAAAAACATTATTCCATTCTATTACCAGTGGGGTAAGCAAATTATGGAATAAATCAGAGACACTAGGGTAAAAGAAAACATTATTCCATTCTATTAGCAGTGAGGTTAGCTGATTATGGAATACATCAAAAGACAATAGGGTAAAATAAAACATTATTCCATTCTATTTCCAGTGGGGTAAGCAAATTATGGAATAAATCAGAGACAATAGGGTAAAATAAAACATTATTCCATTCTATTAGCAGTGAGGTAAGCTGATTATGGAATACATCAGAGACAACAGGTTAAAATAAACATTATTCCATTCTATTACCAGTGGGTTAATCTGATTATGTTGATATCATTCCAGAACTATTTATGCATTGCGGACTCTTTTACTTTGTCTATCTCATATTTTCAAAGAATAGACGGACCTTTAAATGCGCATAAATTTCCCTTACACTGGATCAAAAAGACTGGGAAGCAATCCAAAGTTACATTTCGACACAACATTGTAGTAAGACTGTTCCTATTAATTAAGACAACTTATCATTTTAAACAAAAGAAGAAAATATCACACTTGTGAACGAAACATATGTTGCCAGAGACGAAGGACATGAAATTGGCATTTACCGTGAGAGTAGCCCATCTGAAAATAAGTTTTGGCATTACAGAAACATTAAAGAACGATTAATTAATGCTACTAATTACTGAATGCAATATTTTAGCCCACGAAATCAGCAGTGATTACGATTTTAATTAGTTTTGTCTCGGATGCGTTCGGCATCTATAAAGAAAAATAAATTGTCATGAAAGAGAAACACAGTAAGCAAGCTTCATACTGTACATCATAATGGTGACGTATTCCCTGCCAGTGGCAGACATCACACACATACTTCAAAACCCGGGATACTTTCCAACATTCAGATCATCAAACGGTTGAAGAAATGGGCGCGATCTACGGCGGACACATATAACTCTGCATTTTAGTGGTTCATGTTCATCACTAACCCCGAAATCTCTTTTAAATCTAGAAACGTCACCACCTTTTGACGAGTTCTCAATTTCAGTTGCTCAGAAATATCATATACCTCTTAAGTACGTATGTCCGAAAGCACCCAGACCGATATGGACATATCAGCCTAACCCACCCTCCTCACAAGGGCTATAGTTTCACAATTGTTCCACAAATTGCCCTTACAGTCAGCGCTCTTCATTCACTTTGGACTCCAAAACATTTTAGTAGCCTGGGAGGTTTACTTGCGTTCGTTACACATTGCAAATTCTGTGACGTTAATGCTCAGTATAAAAGATAAAATTTAAACAATATTAACCTACAGTACTTGTAAAGAATACATGTAGACTATTATTGACATGATTAACACCAATTATCATATATTTAGTGCTTAATATTGTGGCTTTTGCACATTTGTAACGACCGGAAGTGAACATCCCATATTTGCACACCCCAGACTAATAACACATCATTCAAGAGATATTCGAACGTATCCGGGCTTATATGGCATACGTACTTGGCAGTATATTATAAACAGATTGATACACAGTCTAATTCACATCGGACCGGGTATCATCCCACGACCCATAATCTTCGGGCAAGCCCCTGCTCCGATGTGGGAGTCTCGGGATGACTGAGTATGGATTAGGTCATACATTAATTAATCAATTCTATTTGGTGCAAACACTGAAACAATTCCGCTTGGTCATGTACGAAAGTATTGCAAATAGAAAATTGAGTGAACAGTTGACGGACATTGGTAATCCCTTTCGGGTGAATGAAAATATTTTTAAAGATACAGTTTGGAAAATTACCTATTCCTTCTCCAACTGCAAATGTAATGTCATTTTAGAATTTTAGCTTGATTCAGACATTTGAAGAAAATTAATTTAGTATATTAGATAGTGGCCAGAGAAAACAATCTTTGTAATTATTTGGATAATATTGACATCTGCACAATGTTTGTTTCCAGGTTATTAGGGCTACCTTTAATAAAGAAATGTATGCTATCCTCAATTTTAGATTAACAGATCTATTTCTGTATCTCTCTCTTTCAGTCTCTAAAAAACAGTCATTTTCCTCATTTTACAGGTTAATTTTCTTTGTTCAGAATCGTGTTCCTTAATGTGGGTAAGTAAAGTCAAGAAATACCAAAGGGGTATTCGAAGGATGGAAAATAAAAAATAACTGACAAACCCCAGAGAACAAGGAAGACAAGACCAGAACAATAAAAACACTACACTTAAAAATTAAAAACAACATAGACCCTACCAAAAAACTGGCGGTAGACTCAGGTGCTTACTGCAGGACACTTGCCATTCTGCCCACGTCAAATCCGGTATGGGGAAGGGACAACGTCAATGGAACAAGTCCATTTTCATTTGGAAAATGGTTTTTTCATTTCTGTCAACCAAGTCATGATTTCGTCCATAAAACTTTAATAAGGATGACTGCAACTTAGGAGCAACACACCTCTGTTTGAGCAACTTTTCTGTCAGTAGCCGGGCTCTGTCCAGGACATCAATGTATATGTCACGATCTCTAGAATAACGTATGAGTTGTGAAATATACAATCCATACGCCGACGCTTCTGGAATGTTGCCGCTCAAAAATGGGAAGTTGACGATTGGAAAGTCAAAGTCATCCCGTTTGTATTCAGTCTCTCTGGTGTCAATTTAGAGGTGAAGGTAAAGATAAAAGGCAGACTTGACAGCGTCTGTGGTATCTTTAATATCAAGCTCATTAGGATAGATGAGATGTAAGAAATTCCCAAACCGTGAATTGTTGAGTGATAAAACATCATCTATATAGCGGAAGCTGAAATTAAAGGTACGGGCTACCTTCTTCTGTTTTTCCTTAAAAAGCCTGTCAAGGAAGTTTACCTCATATGAGTAGAGGAACAAGTCTGCTAGGAGTGGCGCACAATTCGTGCCCATAGGAATGCCGATAGTCTGTTAGATAACACGTCCACCAAACTGAACAAATATGTTTGCGATCAAAAATTTAATCATCAGGACAATTTCGTCCTCTATATTTTTTGTTAGAAGTAGAGTGGTTTTCAACAAAGTATGATTTATTTCTAACAATGACAAGGTACGTGTATCTGTTGTTGCCAGTTTTATTTTGAAAGCATCGATGGATTTGATCTTTCAACTTCTCCTTCAGTTGTGAATGAGGAATGGTGGTATAGAGGGTAGAGAAATCAAATGTTTATATGATGTTACAGACTGAAATGGATCGATAGCGTAAAATATCCTTTAAGTCTTTGGAGTTCTTTAATATCCACATTTGATTGATACCACTTCTTGACTAGCTTGTCTCACAATAAATTTGGAGGCCCGTTTTGACGGGTGTTAAAATAGAAGTAAGAAGTTGAAAGACTGGTTTGAAGGAACCCTTGGCAGACACTTATGTAACTAGAGTATCCAGTAAAAGGTAGGAAGATCACAATCATCATCTTTGATGGAAATACCAAATGATGATAAGACCGATCTATGAACGTGGTTCGCGATACTTATGACCTTTTGCAAGGACACCACGAAGAGACTCATTGTCTATGATATTTAAGTCTCCTGTGATGGCATGACCAGCAGGACTATATTTGAATGGAGAACCGTTGCATGAACAATCAGGGGCTTGAGATCGTCGATGTTGAGGTCATGCAATACACGTTTGTGATTGTAGATTTTTGGTGCAATGGGAGTAGTATAGGTATAAGAATTAATGGGAACAGACTGATCTTTGAAATAAGGCGGAACTTTTAATCTGACCGATTTGTGGTAAAAGATATTGCCAACCTTTGTTGACAAAAAAGAGTGGAAGAAAGGAGCGGTTATCTTGTTCAATCCCATGTGTACCAACTGGTTTGAAAAGCGAGATACGTCCAATACCCAACACAACAGAAGTCAGTTTGTATTCAGGAGAATTAGAATCAGAGGTTCGACTGTCTAAGCAGGTTTTATATAACGTGTGTAGTTTTCGGAGGGGTAAAGAATATCATTTAGTGCGAATGTGATGAAGACCCAATGGTTATTGAATGAATGGGAGAAGGCCTTTGATAGAAACATCATGGCATTGAGGCTTTGTATAATGTCTATTGCCATGACTCCGTTTACGTCGTTGATGATTAGCTTCATCACATTCACATCACCATATCTAGGACTTAATAGAATACCTACACTGTCAATTTTGTCATTGCATCCGTATGGTATTGCAGTCCCAAGGTGCGAATCCAGTATTCTTCTTTTTTGTTTACTTAAGGGTGTACTTAAATTAGGATTATTGGTAGGGTGGTAAATTTTCTTAATACTCCGGACGTTTATTGAAGGAATAGAATGGTCAGGTTTGTTGAAGTGCTGGTAGACTTCAGGAAAATCACGGTTCTTTACAATTTTAGCTCTATGGTACATTCCTTTTTTATTTTGTTTTAAAAAGAGGTTTACTAACTTTGTCAAGAGAGGTGGGTTTATAAAAGAAAAACTTTTTCATACTAATTTAAAAGTCCTCTTTTGATCCCTTTTGAAGATCTATTTTTATTCTTTAATTAAATGCATAAAATAATAGCGCATTTTTTTTGTCAGCAGAAAGAGAAAGTGAATGTGATGATATTTTTGTATACCGAAATCTATTGAGTAACTACCTGTCATAGCTGCATTATTAACAGATTTTTTCTAATAACAATAACAAAACTTTATATATAGGGTTTTAACAGATTTGTATATTAAAACAATAATTGGAATATTCAAATCGATCAAAATTAGATGTACAAAAAATTAAAATTGAACGGGCATCTAAGATGCAAAAGCCGAGTTGTAAAATAATTTGAATGTATTATTAAGACATTTAACCATGACAGCGGTGATTTATGTTAACTGAAATTTTACCTTGAAATATGGTTGTCAGATATATTTCCCAAAAGGTCTTCCAGGAAATTTAATAAAATCTAAAAATCACTGAAGCAACATGCTAGGAAAATTCTCAAAAAAGTAAATATCTGAGAGTGTTCCAAGAACTATTCTAAAGTTTGAGATACAATGTTGTAACTCATCTGTTCAAAGCAACTGCTATTTTACAGTTGATCACTTTAATATACGGTTGCTATGTTATTTTCCCCAAAGTTAATGGTCTGAGAGTCTTCAAGGAGAATTGCTATGTTTGAACTTAAATTGTTCCAAACAACTTCTATTTCACTCTTGATTACTTTTATTATGGGTTGCCAAGTACTTTTCACATTAATTAAACGTTATTTACCAAAGATGCAATTGTTATTTCAGAGTTGATTACTTTAATATATGGTTTGAAAGGTACAAAAACGTACTTTTCTAAAAATGTGAAAGTCTGAGAGTCTTCCAGGATATTTACCAAAGATGGAGTTAACTCCCTTGCTATTTTACAACTGACTACCGTAATATATATATATATAAAAAGGTTAGAGAGTCATCAAGGATATTTGGCAAAACTTGAATTACAATCACTGAAATCGAATTGTTCCATTAAAACAGCCACATAAGGTAATCTATTAAATATTGAATCACTCCACCAAAAGGCTTTCCCAGATCATGCTTTGTACAATATATTCTCAAAATCTGTGATTAAATCTTTATTTAGAAACAAAAAAAGTTATCAGTTAACAATGTCATGGATTAACATCAAAATGAAAAGGCCTTCAGTTTCATATTGTTTAACAAAATATTATAGTTAGAAATCAGCTGAGGCAGACTAAAGACTAGTCAAGTCTCAGAATCTGCGATTTCTGAGTAAAAAATTAACCACCCTCCCCCCATATGTGCCATTGTCTGATACTTATGAGTCTAATATCGTTTAAAAACATATTGTAGTTTAGTAAAATCAGCAGCAGCAAACCAAAGATATTGCCAATTCTTAAAATCTGTGATTTCTCAGTAAAAAATCATGTTACCCCCCCCCCCCCCCCCCCCCCCCCCCAACACGAATATGTTACTAACTGATATTAAAATACATGTATATAGGCCCCAGAGTCTCATAATAACATATTGAAGTTTGGAAAAAATCGGTATAGGCAAAGTGCAGATGTTATCAAATCTCAAAATCTGTGACATTTAAGTAAAAATCATGTTTCCCCCAAAAACTAAATCCCTGATTGATTCCAAAATCAATATGATTATGAGCTTCATATAGTACATATCCAACTTTCATTTACATAGGTTAAGGCAAAGATATCATCTGGAAACGAATTATGGACGCCCGATGCACCCCAACCCGCTAAGCCGCATGCCCGTCTGGCATTCAGCAAACTAAACGCCGAGTGCAACTCGGTTAAAAATTACTTTGGTTTCTCGTCGCTAACAACACCAAAATTTAAAACCTATTTTTTTCATAGTGATGTCATTAAGTCCAATTCGCCTCACACTTTTTTCCTACATAGTTCAGAAAAATAAAAAAAAAAGAAAAACAACAACCTCGCAGAAAAATAAATTAAACAGTTCAACTGGCTTAACTTTAATCATTTTTATATATATGTAGTAACGTAAGAATCACAATATAATCATAAGAATATTTACAGATTAAATACGACGTAAATAAAGCAAAACAGACTTCTATTATGTTTGTTTTAATAGTGCATCCTTCATTTATTTAATTCAATGTACACAACTAACGAAGGACATTCACCGAATACGTCAGACAAATATAAATTGAACTCTTTTGTTTTGTCGTATTCAAAGTTTTTAAAGTGTTATAAAACACGTATTCTACTGGTTGTTTCTGTGATCTATAGCATCTCAATACATACTTTCATATTATACATGTACCTGTAGTTTTTGGCGCTGTTCCATTTCTGTAAATTCCTGCCCAAGCACTATCATCGAAAAGATAAGCTTCGTCTCTTTTTGATAACGAACCGCCAGTATTAGAACAAATTTCATATGCCTCGTACCATGTTTTTCGTTCCTCGTGATATTCTAAACTACTGTATAGATCATCTGAAATATGGTAATTTTTATTAGCTTGTATAGTAAAAAATCATCCCAATGGAGTTAGCCCACCTTAAATCTACGAATCATATCGATGTTGTTTATTCAGTAAACGTGATTTTATATCCTGTCTGCTGGTTTTATAATCTTCTTCCTTTTAACAAATCCTTTTATGCCTAATGCGTAAGGATTATCGCGCTATGATGAAACACAAACATATTTTACATCATGCTCTGTTCAAAATAAGTATTCAATTATCCGCAAAATAAAACAAACTAGCTCACTTTCGAAAACAGATACAAAAAAAGAAAAAAGAAAAAAAGAAAAGCAATAAACATAATGGTACTAGTTTCTAAAGGTCTAAATAGTATACCGAACACTTGCCTGCTGGACGTTCACAAATAATATTACACTGATATGAATCACATATTGCTGATCCCCAGGATGCAGACCAATTTGTGTGGACAGGATCTATATAGGCACATGTATTGTCACTAAAATATAAACCTGGAATCATTTCTAATCTATCATATACATGTACTAAAAAATCGAACAATGTAAAGCAAATTAAGGACATAACCCCTCCACATAACAACAGTATTCTTCGTGTTAACCCAGGTTGTATTTAAATGGCTGATTTTGCATAAGTTTAAAAATGTAGTTTCAAACCTCTTTTGTTTTATAATTGATACTCAGTCTGTTTTTATACTTTATTTCTAAAGATTATATTTTCCAATATCATATATAAGCTTTGGTTTTTGTTAAAAACAGTTGTCGTTTTGTTTGTTCATTTGCTGTGGGTCTGTCACCTTTAATTACGTCTTGCAGATTGCTCTTAGGTTTTTTTTCATTCACTCTGTGAATTTTTCTCATGCAACCAGTTTGTTATGGCCCAGACAACATTTTTTTTAGCTTTCTCTGTATAGATGATGCAACCACAGTAACTTAATAATTTTTAAGTTTTTCAATAATTTAAATTTTATCTATCCCAGTGAGCTTGATATAAAAATTATTACAGTCACTCTAAAGTCTCTCCTTTTAAAGAGGAAGATTAATAACAAGCCAAAATATATGATGAACATTTCCAAACACCAAAGTTAAGACTTTCAGTTCAAACGTTACAATATTATAGTCACATTACAGTACGTAGTTTTCATTTTACATAACAAACGCCTTTGAAGGACCTGTAGGTAATTCCGTATTTTCGGAAAAAAAACTCAGCTGCTGATGCAAAAGCTACCATTTTTAACATGACCGAAGTCATCTCTTCAAAACTATACGGTTGCACATTTATCACGAACTAGTAGATATCGGAAGTATGGATATACGCCATATCATGAATGTTATCACAAACTTGCAGTTATCGGAAGTATGGATGTAAATGAATATGATATTATCAAATCTCAAAATGGATGTATTTTTAGAATTCGTTATAGAGGTGTTATCTTAATAAATTCTACACATTTGTTGCACAAGATGCGCAAGTTTTGTCCATTAACGATTCGTCAGTTGTGCTCAAGTCCTAAAATGTTGAAACAAAAACAATAATCCAAAATGTTGAAGAGCAAATTTGAAAAATTCCAAAATAACCAAAAGTGGAACGTGAAAACAATCTAATGACAGAGTTTTGTATGAGGCAGTTAGTTTCCACAAATTTGATATTTTTTTAACTGTAAATTTAAAGTATCAATTTCGGACTATATCGCAATATACACTGTATTGAAACTGGGCTGGTGATATCCCCAGGGGTTCGGATCCTACCAGCAGAGGTTTCGATTGGTTCATTCAATAGTTCGTGCATGATGATCTCTTTCGAAATAGATAAAAAAAATTATGAATTTATACATTTCTTTTCCATTTTTTTTTCAAATGGATTCTATCATTCAAAGTAGAGTTAACCTTGAATTTTATTTTTTATAGCATTGCTTTTACTACTCACAATATTTGGCCTCTGATGTTTTTATCCTGAAGGTACCTGAGGAAAATTAATCAGAAAAACGCTGTTTTTACAATAAATTTTGCAGGTATTATCAGCAAAACCATTAAAATTAAATGTTGAATTTACTTGCCATCTTCTTTTAGCGAGGAGAATACTTACGAAGGAATCAAACTTTTTGTCCAGAAACCTGATACCAGATCATGCCCATCGGACCACATCCATGAAAGCATTTTATCTTTTACAGTCTTAAAGAGAAACAAAGCACTGTATCAAGCAATCTAATTAAAAACCGATCTCTCATCGCTCCCGTTTTCTGATATGTCGCGTGGGAGATCTAACGAAACCCGCTTTGAGGTCACATGTGAGTGACCTCGTAGGTGTGTCCTGTTCGACCAATGAAATTGCGGCTTACGCGATCTTGTAAGTTGATTACGAAGAAATCGTCAGTCCCCAGAATTCATAAACTTTTTTGATTGGCTTACTGATAGGAAGTCAACTCATTTGCATGTCATTATAAATTCATAAGTTCCAGTTCACTCACATGTGACCTCAAAGCGGATTTCGTTAGATCTCCCACGCGACATATCAGAAAACGGGAGCGATGAGAGATCGGTTTTTAATTAGATTGTGTATCAAGTAGACGATATGAATATGTAATCTATAATAACAAGTTAAGTCGATGAACACATTCAGGAGACATCACATAAAACTTATCTTTTTGAAGAGAAAAATGGTCAGAGGAGTAATATAAATGTCGTTGACCTATACTGATTCTAGACAGAATCGGCAAATTTACAATTTTTACATATCATGTGTTCTGACGGCCAAAGTCAAGAAGACAAATGGCCGTTTGATGTTAGAGGAATCTTGCATCATTTAAGAATATATTTCAGAATGCATTCATTTACGGATAAGAAATTCAGCGGTTGAGGGGCAAACATTTTGCCATAAGTTTACCGCTTTTATACAATACATATTTAAACTAGTTTGTCTAATCTTTTCAAAGCATGTATCGGCGTCTAAATCTGGAAAATTTTGAACTGAATGAATTATCCTTTTGTCTTTAAAATATAACATACTGCATGAAGGCCAATCCACAACGGTTGTCTGTTATTCTGTACAAAGTCAAACAAAGCGAACTGCTCTTCTGACGTCACTGGACTTGATATTGTGGCATTAAACTTGTTACATATATCCCTGATAATAGAAGTTACTGGAGAACTTGTTATATATATCCCTGATAACAGAAGTTACCGGAGAACTTGTTATATATACCCCTGATAATAGAAGTTACTGGAGAACTTGTTATATATATCCCTGATAACAGAAGTTACCGGAGAACTTGTTACATATATCCCTGATAACAGAAGTTACTGGAGAACTTGTTACATATATCCCTGATAACAGAAGTTACTGGAGAACTTGTTACATACATCCCTGATAACAGAAGTTACTGGAGAACCTGTTACATATATCCCTGATAACAGAAGTTACTGCAGAACTTGTTACATATAACCCTGATAACAGAAGTTACTGCAGAACTTGTTACATATATCCCTGATAACAGAAGTTACTGCAGAACTTGTTACATATATCCCTGATAACAGAAGTTACTGCAGAACTTGTTACATATATCCCTGATAACAGAAGTTACTGCAGAACTTGTTACATATATCCCTGATAACAGAAGTTACCGGAGAACTTGTTACATATATCCCTGATAACAGAAGTTACCGGAGAACTTACATATATCCCTGATAACAGAAGTTACTGGAGAACTTGTTACATATATCCCTGATAACAGAAGTTACCGGAGAACTTATTTCACTCACTATTAGTTCTTATAATAAGCTTTTCCTTTACTTTCAGAAAAAGATTTGTTTTCTGTCATGTTTTTTTTTATTTTAAATTGTTTTGGTGTAGCACTGTGTTCCATCGGAAATTGGAATCGTTTTTAAGTATTAAAAGGAGTGTGACGAAATGAACGACTACATGTATGTTTTATAAAAAATATTTGGTAATCAATGAGATTCAGTTAAAGAGTTCTTTGTTTTTCGAAAGACGATAGGTACACTACTTATCATTATGAGTAATAAGTTATATCCAATAAATAATTTATTTTTAATAATAATAATATAAATAAACCTATATTATATAGAACAGAAAGAAAAGAATCAAGCTCGTGTGTAATAATGTTTAATATTCACAACATATGAACTGAAAGTATAATTAATTAATATTCAACCCAGCCAATAGATACATAAAAAGGCCAGGAAATATGTCTTAAATAAGATTTGTATCAGGTCAAGACTTACCGGGCTTGGTTCCAGTTGCCTTTCCGTCCTGTGACCCTATAACACTTTTTATCGTATGCCTGCCAGTCTGAACTTTCGTCGCATCTTATTTGTTTTCCTTCCAATATAAAATGAAAGAAATACTGAATAGTTGTGTTTTCACTGTAATATATTTATTGTCTAACGTTTATCTTGATGTGTCAACTGCAAAGGGATTAGGTCCCTCTTGAAGTGTTCTTTATGACTTTAAGATGAAGAAAGCAATACAAGTAATATTGTGAAATTTTCATAGCGTTTCGTCAAAATAATAACAATTACATAAACTACATTCTAGTGTTGAGTCAATTATTCAGATGAGCATATACCACTTAAATGATATTCAGGCATTTAATTACTTTTTGATTTCATTACTTTTTTGTTGTAAGGTCCGGCAGCATGTCACACTTGAATTGTTACTCAGACTGTGTATAAATGGGATGCAGATTCGGAAAGGGACATTTCAGATACCCATATATGCGTCTAAATAATAACCAACGTTCGAACTTACTCGATGTTGGAGAGAAAATGCATAAATAAAGGTACAAAGCAAACTGAAAAATAAATAAAAGTCTAAAAAGTTGCAAAACAACATCAAAATAAAACAAATAAAGTTGGAATTAAACAATATTTCAAACCTCATTATCGGATCACTCAGATCCTTCATCACTGCTGCTCTGTTGCATATATATATATATATATGTAGGATTGCCATGTGAACTGTGACTGTAATTGTTTATTTTAAGTTTCTATGTCTTCATTTAATAATATAACATTTCAAAAGATTACTGGTATTATTATTCTTATATACACCAGCTTGATCCATATTTAAATTCACTTTACATTTAAATTACTTGTATATAAGGATTATTTCACAGCATCCCTCATTTCCTATTATAGAAAAAGAAATAAATTCCCGTTGGGTCAGATAAGCTTAAACTTAAAAAAAAACACTCAAGAAACGCACATTATATTTTTAAAAATCTGACAAATCGTTAACCAATAATTGTACTTACCCGCTTTAAGCTGACACAACACGCCTTTCTTTTCAAAACATTTGTCCGACATTATACCAGTATTTTTTTCAATTTGCATACAGTCGTATCCGGATATATCATGGTTTACTAATACACTGAAGACAGAAAAGGGTATTTTTCAACTTGTTTAGACTTTTTTGTTTTTATATATATATAAAAAAGTGCTCATTCAGAAAACTAGCTTTATTGAAAATCGCTTCCATCGATAACCGAAAAATGATAGTAATACTGTTTAGTCTTATTGAGTTTTCTAAACAATGAATACCGTAGAAACACTCCTAAATGTCATCACAGAATATTGTAATAAAACTTAAGATTAAAAATTTGGTGAATTAGAATAAGGACTCCAGGAAAAAGAATAAAAAATCTAAGATCTGAGATCACTTCCAAGTATCCGATAAAAATCGATTTTTTCCCTCAAATGTAAAATATGAGAAGGCGTATTTCGAAAATCGTATGCTCCGTTTTGAGGAAATTATTTTAAAGCAATTTTGGGAGTTTTTGTAGACTTCTATTTTGACGATTGAATTATCCCCTTTTCCCCACGCGTTTCATTCCGGAGTGTTTTTGTGTCTTTCGTTGGACTGTGTAGAAATACACTCTCCCTTCGAGGTGTATCGGATGGGACCTATGACCGTGAAGTCGAGTACCGAAAGGGTACGCATGACCGGAAGTCTGCTTTCATTACTTGATTATCTCCCCTTTTTCCGTGCTTTTCGTTCTGAGTGTTCTCTTGGTTTTCCATGTCAGTAGATAGTCTGGATTGGATTATCTTCCCCTTTCCCGCGTTTTTAATTTGTGTTGTCGAATCATATACAGTAAAGGTGTCTCCCATGGAGTCTCTCTGGGTAGATTCTGTTCTCGAAATGTCAATTGATGCAGTTTGAGTCTGTGTCTTTAGCAATGGCCTTATCAACTTATGCGTCCATATGTGCAATTTACTGCTTCAGTCTATAGTCATATTGCTCATCGCTGCTCAGGAATATACTCGAGTGCTCAATTCGGTTTTTGCCGCTGCTGCTGCTGCTCTGAATGAAGGACATGCTGCTGCTCTGTGTGAAGGAAATGTCGCTCCTGCTTCTGCTCAGGGCGATCGATTGCATTCAACGATAACGAATTGGGTCTTTGAGTGCGCACCCATACATCCAGGTCAATTGCCCAGGCTTGTGACTTGTTAACCTTAAAGTACATCCTGCATGAACCCTGACCGTTTTTATCCCCGCACTTCGGAGAAGTTCTAGGATATTGTTATCGCCCCCGTCCGTCTGTTCGTCCGTCACACTTTCTTGTGACCTAAACTCCTCGTACATTTTTAACTTAACGCATTTAATTTCTATAAGTAATGTCACATGCAGTATGAAGATGCGCAATAAGGTTTTAGAATTTCATTTTCAAAAATTGGGGCCCACAAGGGTCGAATTTTGAAAATTAGGAATATAAGCTTGTGACCTAAACTCCTCTTTTATTTTTCTTTTTATGCATTTAATTTCTATACAGTATTGTCACAAACTGTATGTAGATGCGCAATAAGGTTTTAGAATTTTGATTTTTAAAAATTGGGGCCCACAGGGGTCGATTTTCGAAAATTGTGAATTTAAGCTTGTGACCTAAACTCGTCGTTCATTTTTTATTTCATGCATTTGATTCACATACTGTATGTAGATACGAAATAAGGTTTAAGAATTTTGATATTCCAAAATTTGGACCAGTATTTAAAGATATGTTTGTGAAAAAGATGCACAGTGATACAACATGTGGGGAGTGCGGGGATAGCTGTCGTTTCCGACTGCCTCAATCTAGTTTTCTTTCTATCTGTTTCTGTTTTTTCTTCTTTTCTTTTTATCTTGCACTTTCGAAGACTGTTCGGGGATATAGCGCTTGTCTCCGTCAGTCCGTCACACTTTCTTGTGACATCAACACTCCTTGGTTTTGGGGTTTAGGAATTTAATATATATATAGAATGGTTGAATTTTGATTTTCTAAACAAGGGGGAGACAGCGGTCAAACTTCGAAAATTTTGAATTCAAGTTTGTGACATAAACTCGTAGTTCACTTTTCTAATGCACTATATGCAGATGCGCAATAAGGTTTTAAAATTTTAATTTTGTAAAATTGTGGCCCACTTGTCAATTTGAGTTGTATTGTGAGGTCCCCTTTAATTTGCAATTTATGAGTTTTATTTCTATACAGTAATGTAATTTTATTTCAATCTGTGTAGTTTTGTCATACACCATAATTAGACGTGCAATAAGGTTTTAGAATTTTGAGTTTTAAACCTTGGGTCCACTTGGGTCAAAATCCCAAAATTGTATGTTTAAGCTTATGATCTGGGCTTTTTCATTTTTCCTTGGATTTATTGACTTAATTTCTTTATAGAATGATTGCACATTGTTTTTGGATACGAATAAGGTTTTATATATTTGACTCTGGGTAAGTGACCAAACAACTTACAAGGGGTGCGGGGATCATTGTCGATTCCGAGTTATTTTCTATTATGTATTTAATTTCTATGCAGTATTATCACACTCTTGATTGTGAAAAAGGTGCACATGGATACAACACGTGTGGAGTACGGGGAAAGCTGTCGTTTCAAATTGCCTCAATCTAGTTTACTATTGGTTTTTGTCTATCCTTACATCGCTAAGAGTCATTGCTGTCTTCAGTTGGTGGTGGGTTGTAGTCGCACAGTACACGGTTAAGCAGATATTTTCTTTTTCGACGGCGTAGTCCCAAGATTCTTGCAATTCGCAGTCGTCCTTTTCTCTCAAGCCATTTCGTTATCCATTTCGCTCTCGATTAGATCGTTTACTTTCTGTTTGTTCTCCGGGTGATGTACTTGGAATGTTCTGTTCATTATGATGTCCTATGGGGACTGTTCACATTCCTCATTGTATTCTGTTGAATCCTCTTCCATACCACGTGTATTCTTTTTGTGACGCACTATGTTGAATTGTCGCTGAGATTAATATCCACTTATGCCATGGGTATACATTTTTAAAGACGTCGTAACTCGTTCTCTGTTGAGATTTGATATTAGAATGAACTAAATCCCTTCTGCAGATGCTTTCCCCACGATTTGTCGGGTAAATTCCTGTTAACTTTGGTTACCATTGAAACCATATGGGAAAGGCAGACTGCTCATTAGTTCCTGAGAAAACGACAAAAAAGTCTTTTCCTATATTGATTAATTGAAAACTGTGAACAGCCGCAGCCGTCGGTTGATTAGATGAAGCTAAAAAAAAGTGGATAGTTTGTAAAGGGCACTGTCGTCATCAATCCTGCAAAGTTCCAAAACATTTCATAGTGTAGTTTCAGAGATGTTGAAAATTGGCCAATCGAAATCAAATATGGCTCCATGACAGCCATGTTGTTCATCCAACCGCAACCAAAGGTAAATAGTTTGTAAAGGTCCTTCCATACATTATTCTTGCACAGTTTGGTTACAATCTGCCCATTAATTCCTGATCAAATGACAAAACAAACCCTTTCCCATATGGATAAAATGGAAACGTTGAAAAGCCGCAGCCGTATGTTGAGGAGATGTCCCTCACCAAAAGTGGACCGTTTGTAGACTGTTTATTTGTCATCAATCCTGCAAAGTTTCAAAACATTTCATTATGTAGTTTCAGAGATTTTTGAAGATTGGCCAATAAAATCTAAGATGTCCTCTGGCGGCCATGTTGTTCATTCAATCAGAACTAATGGTTGATAGTTGGTAGACGCCCTTCGATACATCATTCCTGTCAACTTTGATTACAATCTTCCCATTAGTTCCTGAGCAAATGACATACAATTCCTTTCCCATATGGTTTCAATGGAAACTTTGAACAGCCGCAGCCGTTGGTTGAGCCGATGAATCTCAACCAAAAGTGGATCGTTTGTAGGGCATTGTTGTCATCAATCATGCAAAGTTTCAAAACATTCATAATGTAGTTTCAGAGGATACTTTTGAAAATTGGCCAATAAAAATCAAAGATGGCATCTGGCCGCCAAGTTGTTCATCCAAAGTGGAACTTTCATAGAGGTCCTTCCATACATCAGTCCTGCCAACTTTTGTTACAATCTGCCCATTAGTCCCTGAGCAATTTACAAGTCTTTTCCCATATGGTTTCAAAGGAAACTTTGAACAGCCGCAGCCGTCGGTTGAGCGGATGAATCTCAACCAAGGAGTCGTTTGTAGATTGTTGTCATCGATCCTGCAAAGTTTCAAAACATTTAATACTGTAGTTTCAGAGGAGAAGATTTTGAAAATTGGCCAATAAAAACCAAAGATGGCCTCTGGCGGCCATGGTGTTCATCCATCCGGAACCAATGGTATATTTGACATTAAACCCCATTGATGAAAAGTTGATAATTGGAACAAGTCCCTGTGAACAATTAAGACAAAAGGTAGCCGCTTAAATCTAAATCGACCAAAGGGCGTATTGAAGCTAGTCAATACGACTCTTCTAACAGACAAATGCCCCAATATCCTGAGCCTCTAGTGTCGTAAAAACCTTGGCGTTTGACCACCGGGAACGTATGTCCTCGAGTGTTCGCATTCGATAATGTGGGCATAATATGGCTCGATGCAAGTCCTGAGCGTCAAGACAAATGTGCAACTACCTTGACTTTGGTTTCTCAATCGCTCACCTGGCTTTTTATTAAGCTATTATAAAATGTAAACTCTTTTGTATCCACAAGGCTTTTATAGAAACGGACTATGTCAAAGTAACCTTGATATTTGACCTAAAGGAAACTGAACAGCCGCAGCCGTCGGTTGGGCTGATGAATCTCAACCAGGGAGTCGTTTGTAGATTGTTGTCATCGATCCTGCAAACTTTCAAAACATTTCATACTGTAATTTCAGATGAGAGGATTTTGAAAATTGTCCAATAAAAATAAAAGATGGCCTCTGGCGGCCATGTTGTTCATCCAACCGGAACCAATGGTGGATCGTTTGTAGAGTTCCTTCCATACATCATTCCTACCAAGTTTGGTTACAATCCGCCTAGTAGTTTCAGAGCAGAAGATCAAAATGTGGAAAGTTTACCGACAACGGACGACGGACGCAAAGTGATGACATAAGCTCATATGGCTTATAGGCCAGGTGAGCTAAAAACAAAATCCTTGGTCAGGGGAGTGTGAGGCCTGCATGTTGGGACTACCACTGTAACATATACAAGCTTAATTTAATTCGATATTTTGTGACACGTTTATTATTAACTCAAAATCAAGGCAGGAATTCATGCCTAAAATAGGAGGGGAGTTTGTGTCCACTACATAAAAATAAACATCAAGACACCTTTCCTATACACACAAGGGAGATGACAAACACCAAGTGACGGAAACGTAACCATTGTAAGAACACAAACTGCGACTGGAGGCTTGCAGGGGTTTTACATATTTAAACTTTGTCAACTACACTCTTAGGTAATATATTAACCTGGAAACCAGTGTCAAGTTTAAACTCAATATCAGATTGTTTACAATCAATAACAATAACAATTTTATCATTAGCTTGGCCATTTATAACATTTGATTCACTAATACTATCAATAAAAACGTCATCATTATCAGCATCTTCATCTTCGGCATAAGTGGTTCCATTTATGACATGAATCACATTTTTGACCTTAAGCTAGACAAGTTTCCTGTTTTCCATGTTCATAGCGCCAATTTCCGCACAAAAGTTTCTTCTGTGGGCCTCTAATGTACCTCTGTTGACTTTTAGGCTGATTGTGTCTGACGATGATTCGACGCCCGTCTAGTGTTACCTTTTGTCCAATCTTGCCTTGTGCACAATTTCACTGTGTGCACTTCTGTACTGTTCGAGGTGTTCACCGGAGCGGTTCCCATCTTCTTACGCTGCTCCTGTGAGTAATCGTAACTCTGTGCAATTTGAATAGCCTTATCTCGAGTCAAAGTGTCGTCTTCTTTAAGGAATCTTTCCTTTACCTTTTTAGAATGTGTACCAAACATGACGCGATCTCGGATCATTCCGTCTGGTTCCTTGAAATTACAGTCTTTGATCGGAAGTTTGACACGGGTTAAGAATTGTTCGAAAGAGTCACTGTTTTGCTTTTTTTGTGCAAGGTTGTATCTTGCAAACCGGGATATTTTTTTTGGTTTTCACATACGCAAGATATTTTTCAAAGTATGTGTCAAGTTTCTTAGCTTGATCTTCAGTAAGGGTCGAAATGTTAAAATTGTCACGTTCCTTCTCACCTATCTATAACAGAAAGTACGTTACTTTCACTTTGTCGTCCTTCTCCCTGAAGGGAGTCTAGTATCAAACGCATGTGTTGTTGAAATTTTTTTCATGTTTCTGGCAAGCTGGTAGAGTTTCAGTTCATCTGGGGCTGCGTAATGCCGTTGAGATCCTTTCCGTTTCACTGACACCATCCAACAATAGTTTGGTAGTTTGAACGTGGCTATTTGGGTCTTGGAACGAAGACAGATTCGAAGAAGTCTTGTTCGACAAGCGGAAATTTATTAAATTGAACTACAATAAATCATGGTCAAGGGGAGACAAGTGCAATTGACTAGATTGCAATACATGTACAATCATATGATACATTCAATCATATTACATCTCCTTTCTTTTAAAGATTACTAAACTTAACAATAATTTAATTACTAAAACTACAAATGAATGTCACATCTAAACGATACTACAAGTGTAACGCTTTGGCATGTTAATGGAACACGTGCATGATTTTTAAAATGTAACCTGAATCTCTGGAGCAACAGAAATTCGAGATTGAAAGGGAATATTTAATACAACGTTTACAGTTCAGGCTAATTTTTCTACTGACAATTTTTTTGTCTTTCCCTCAGGAAATACTATACGGGTGTTTAAAGATTTATACATTTATTTATTTCTGTTATATATATATTTTTAAATTTATTCGATTTTCTGAATTTTCGGTGATTAGAGTTAGCGAGAATGAGATACGCATTAGCGGGGATGAAATTCCCCGATAGCTTAAATTATTTTCGCGGGGTTAAAAGTAAACAAAACAGATATATTTATAAGAAGATTTTTACCACAGACACTCGACCATTGGAATTTGTTTGTCATTTCTTGAAAGGAGAAATATGACAATACAGTATATTTTCGTAATGTATGTCCAAACTTACTAAAAGAAAAAAGGGGGAAAAGAAAACACATACAAGGTAAGAAAAAAAACTTGCCAATCTTTTTTTATACAGATTCTGTAAGTCCTCCATTTATCTCTTTAAAATATATTTCACGAACAAAGAAAATGTGTAGAGGGCGTTCCAGAGCACCACAAGCAGAAAGAATGTTATACAGGTAGCGCGTTGATCATGTATTAACGTTACCTCATTACTGAAATTACTTATCACATGTTCAAAAGCGGTTTTTGTCAATAAGACTATATAATATTCTTAAAAATTTGGAATAAATTGATATAAATGCGTTCGCAATCTCACTATACACAGTTTTATTGAAAATGCATGTCTTATACAGCTTAATCTTTATTTTTTAAATGTGCATTGTTAAATTGTTATCCTTCCAATGTCGAGTAAGTTTAAATATATGTCTTTGGCTTCACCTTTTGTGTCATTTTGTCATGTTTGAATTTGCTTTTCAACGTTCTTGAAATATTTACTCGGTTTTTCACCATTTTAGGCTTTGAGCACAACTGATGAGTCGTAAATCGACGAAATGTACACATCTCCTGCATAAAAATTGCTATCAAAGAATTTACGCATATACACATCAGTGTTGATGTATCGTGATTCAATACAAAGACTAAAGAATATCAAAGAATTAAACCTACAGAATAGATCTGTTTACTGTCGAGTTGTCTGCCCATTTCCATTCGCCATCACTTCGGTGCAAACCGATCCAAAATGGCACATTGGAAGCCAAAAGTCCAGTGTAGGTTCGTACTGCTTCCTACAATATCAGTTGGACAATGTAAAATTTTAAACTTTCTGATAGAATAATAGGTTCTTACACGAGTTCAAAGAGAAGAAGTTTTTAAAATTCACGTCTTTCCCGAGTCGAGCGCATCGTGGTTTTTGTGCTAGTTTATCAATTTTAAGCTATAGGAAATATGAAAAGTAGATCAAAAATGTATAAAGTTTTTTCAAAGATAATTACACTTAGTATTCCGTCATATTTCGTACAATTTTACTGAAAACATACTCATTTCGCATCAAATTTTCAATGGTAATAGTTTCATGATTAGAAAACACAATATTTTTTTTTATCACTTTACCGTAATTACCTTGTCTTCAATTGTATTGAACTTTGCTAGATCCGCGCCTTGGGTCCGACACCATTTTCGTCCATCTTGCCAACTTTTGACAGCATAGTTGTATCTAGTTCGATAACAGTGTGATCCAATCTTTATCCAGTGAAGTGGACATCGAGGGTCTAATGCAATAAAGTTCAAAGTATCACACATAGCATCGTCGGAAACCCACGGCCGGTCGCGCCTACGCTTTGCTTCCAGTTACCGACCGTGGGTCAATTTATTCTCGTTCTCATGAATAATCTATGAACCATTTTGATTGGTTTCCTTACGATTTTGTAATGGGAATACAGCCAATCAAGTGACAGTTAAAAAACGAGCTTTGGGTCAAAATATATGTCATCGCCGGTACGCAATTTCAGTGTATTATATATTGCAGTTGATATAGTTTTCAACCTTCATAGATAATGCATTACTGACCACGTGAAAAAATCACTACACAACAAAAATTCAATTGCATTATGCACGTGGGCACCGTTTTACTTTCCAAAAAAACTTTTTAATCTCTAAAGTGGAGAACGTCACTATTGTTAAAATATCCAAACTGGAGAATTCAATTATTGTTAGCAGTAATTTCAATGGTCAATTTTATTTATGAATATTCACGAAAACTAGAAAAATTGAATGAATTGACCCACGGTCGGTAAGTGGAAGCAAAGCCTAAGCGCGACCGGCTGTGGGTTTCCGACGATGCACACATAGGGGATCTTTTTCACTAGTTTAATCTTTGGAGCAACAGAAATTCGAGATTAAAAGGGAATATTTAATACAACGTTTACAGTTCAGGCTAATTTTTCTACTGACTTTTTTGTCTTTCCCTCAGGAAATATTATACGGGTGGTTAAAGATTTATACATTTATTTATTTATTTCTGTTATATATATATTTTTATTTATGCCTACCCGGTTACATTAATGTATTATAAAGAAATGGCAAAGTCCATGCTTGTCTGCGGAAAACCCCAAAAACCATTCTAATAAAAAATAAACTAGGTGGTACACAATGGCAATGTGCAGTAAGGATTCAATGAAAGTTTCACTAAAATCCATTCCCTGGTGTACGAGTAGTTGCAGTATAAATGTGCGGACGGACCAAATCCCCCATCACTACATATCCCCCACTTCGCTAAGCGCGGGATGTAAAAAGGACTTAAGGTCAGTTTTCGAAGTTCGGCCCCTGTGGTTCCGGAGTTGAGAAAATCAAAAGTTTTAAACCTTATTGTGCATCTACATACGGATTATCATCATGAAGTTGAAAAATGAAAGTGAGTTTAGGTCACAAAGTTAAATTGACAATTTTCGAAGTTCGACTCAATGGGCCTAAAGTTAAGAAAATTACAATTCTTTAACCTTATTGCTCATCTAAAAGTTGTATACAACAATTCTATATAGAAATTAAATTGCTAAACCCAAAAATAAACTGGATATTTTTTGTCGGAGATAGGACCTAAAAATGCATTTTTTGGGCCTAGAGGCCCCAAGAAGCCTGTATCGCTCACCTGGTTATAGTTTGCCATGTTTCAGAGGAATGTCGGAAATATTGGTTAGGGGTCCAAACCACCGGAACAAACTTTTGAAAGAGGACGACCAAAGAACCATTTCATCAAAGTTTCGTGTCAATTGTCCTAGTTGTTTCAGAGGGAAAAAAATAATATATTTTTGCTGATTTTTCATTTTTTAGTAACGGTGGCCATATTGATGAAAGGTCCAAACCCCAGTAACACAATGTTGGAAGGAGACCACTCCATCAAAGTTTCATATGTATTGCCCACGATGTTTCAGAGTAGGAGATTTTTAACTATTTTTTGTGTGGATTTTTTTAATTTTTAGTAACGGTCGCCTTATTGGTCAGAAGGTTGGACCTCCAAACACACAATTGAAAGGGGACCACCTAAGGACTAGTTCATCAAAGTTTGGTCTCAATTGGCACAGTTTTTTTTGAAGATTTTAAAATATTTTTGTTGATTTTTTTTGTTTTTAGTAACGGTGCTGATATTGCTCATGAAGAGATTTTTGAAAAAGGGACAACCTTAAAACCATTCAACTAAGGTCTGGTCTCAACTGCTCAGTTGTTTCAGAAGAAAAGATTTTTTAAATTAAAAACTGATGTAACTCACAGAAATAGACCATATTAGTGGTCACCCTTGATCGAGTCTGTACATATGCTAAAGCTGGATTATAAGCTAGGTCTTTGAATGGATCCTTCACATTATACTACCGGTATAAAGGAGTGGATATAACTGCTTACCCGTGTTTATCCTTTCTCCCTTTTCTTTGGCTTAAATTTCTCACATGACAATGGAGTCGTTAGTTGACCAAATATGTACATTTTGAGCTTAAATATTAGTATCAAAGAATTTATTATTACTCTGGGTCAATATCGCCGCTGGTGGACTCAAAGTCCTCAAGGGTATCACCAGTTCAGAGGCTAGTATTTTTACACGGCCCGAAATTGATACTTTAAATTTACTGCTACAAAAATGTTCAATTCAGTTATCTCCCTCGTACATGCTCTGTTTGAAATGTGCATATCTTGTGCATAAATACTAGTATTAGAGAATTTATTATTAGTGTGAAACATGACTACGATGCCGCCCGGTAAGTCCACACCCTTAAGGCATCAACTGTACGACTCGCGGTAATTTTGTTTAAATTACAAATATTTATTAAAGTGACTTATTTATATATATTCAACTTAATAGTTATCCTATTTATTTATTCGAAAAAAATACAACGTTTGGTTTTTCATGATTTGCTAATGATTTAATAAGGAATACGTTTCATATTTATGAGAGATAAATTGTAACGAAAACCTAACAAATGCTTTTTGGTACTTACAAAAAATTGGCTTTTTGCTTGAGAGTAAATCCTCTGGTGCAAAGTAGCAGACGGAAATAGCGTTCGCGACAGTAATGGGGGCAGATTAACCGGACTCGACTGCATAGTAAGTTGTAATACTGGTACAGATTTTGTACCCGTTATACAAACAATACTGACTTATATTTTTAAGTGTTTGTTCTTAAGAAGAAGTCTTTGTTGCCAAGTTTTCAGCAACTAGAAACCACAAATAATTCATAAAAAGATGCTAAGTGTAAAGTTATTGTTTTTTTTTATATTACCAGGTTTACAGCAACTAGAAGCTATAAAAAATGAAAAAAGATGCTTAGTGTTAACCATGACCATAAAAAGTTGTGATGTGGGTACGGATTTCTTAAATGTGGCATAATAACTTCCAAATTGCAGTTCCATGTATATTCAGGTAAATAGTAGTTACACTGAACAATTTCATCGTAAAAGGAAAACATATATAGATATAAAATATATATCAACTGAATACTGACGAACACGATTAAATAAGTAGTATATGCATTGTTAATAGAAACGAATTATGGCTCTAGTGTTCTTTCAACTTTCAAACTATAGGCTCTTTTGGGCATGTATCGCTCACATGTCTTCTTTTAGCCCAAACTGTAAGCTCTGTTGTATCCACAAGGCTGTTAAAGAATTCAAAATATCATAGCGATCTACACATTTGACCTTTGGCCCAATAAAAGGTGAATCATTTGTCAACCTCGTCTACAATCTGCCTATTACTTTCTGAGCAAGTGACAGAAAAGTCATTTCCCATATGGTTTCCATGGAAACATTGAGCTGATAAGCGGCTGAATCTCAACAAAAAGTGGATTGTTTGTAGAAGGTATTGCTGTCATCAGTCCTGCAAAGTTTCAAAAACATTTCGTAATATAGTTTCAGAGGAGAAGATTTTAGAAAATTGTCCAATAAAACTTAAAGACTGTCTCTGGAGGTAATGTTGTTTATCAAACCAGAAACAAAGGTAGATAGTATTTAGAGGTCTTTCCATACATCATTCCTGCCAACATTGGTTACAATCTGCCCATTAGTTGACATGAGCCAATGACAAAAAAATCATTTCCCTTATGGTTTCTATTGGAAAGTAGAGCAGCCGAGCTGTACGGTGAGCGGAAGAATCTCAAGCAAAAGTGGATCGTTTGTAGAAGGTATTGCTGTCATTAGTCCTGTAAAGTTTCAAAACATTTCATAATGTAGTTTCAGAGGAGAATATTTTTGAAAATTGGCCAATAAAAATCAAAGTTGCCTCTGGCTGCCATGTTGTTTATCCAACCAGAACCCAAGGTGGACCGGTTGTAGAGGTCCTTCCATACATCATTCCTATTAAGTTAGGCTAAAATCCGCCAAATAGTTTCAGAGCAGAAGATCAAAATGTGAAAAGTTTAGGACGTACGATGTACTTTAGTGATGACACATTCTTCCGTAAATGGCCATTTTCAGTGTGAGATGACCCATTGCAGATCGGTTCACACGACCTCATTTCCCACTGTTTTTAGATCAAATCGCGCCGTTCACAAATGCACATATATACCTTTTGACCAATCAGACGTAACGTTATCTAACTTCGTCGACAGTGCTCATTGAATTTACCTAGGTAAAGAAGACTTACAAATCGAGTATTTACGGAAGAAATAGGTACTTTTACTCGCTTAAAAGTGAAGAGCTGGAAAATCTTCAACTCCACTCGGGAAAGACGTGAATTTTAAAAACTCGTTGAAGATTTTCCAGTCTTTTCTTTGAACCTATAGGCCAGGTGAGCTAAAGAGACATTGGGTGGACTTTGCGATGCTCTAGGCTTACAGTTCTTTCATTAAGAATGTATTTAGTGATGCAGGCAGAATTGCATTTTAATACAGCGTTCCTATAGTACTAACCACGACCATACGGTGAAGGAGCAAATTTAATGGGTCGCAACTTGTCCACTAAATTCGGATCTTATACAGGATTGTATCCGATATATGTAAGAAAACTACACACTACATAACCTCTAAACCAGTTAAAGCTCAGTGAAGATTAAAGTTACTTCCAAGCAAATATTTTGTCAATTGATGTGATATAAACCCGAAATTGTTCTTATATAGAAAAATAGGTTGAGTGTGTATGTTTGTATTTAACTGGAGATGATCTAATTTTTTTCCAGTATTTATTAATCCAAGACTTTCTACATCTCATCTATCCCAGTGAACTTGAAATTAAGGATACTACAGATACATCGAAGATCGCTTTATATTTGGATTTGTTTCTCGAAATAGACAATGAGGGACATTTGAAGACAAAACATTATGACAAACATGATGACCTCGACTTTCCTATTGTTACTTTCCCTTCTTGAGTAGCAATAAACCAGTATCGCCTGCATAAGGCATCTACGTTTCTCGGCCTATCCGATATTAAAGTGCATGCGTCAGTTACCCTGACTTTCGATAGAGAGAATTACTGCTGTCACAAAAGCTTCTTATCCAGGGTTTTATCAAGGATAAGTTGATGTCATCACTTAGGAGAAATTTTACGGTCGTCATCACTAATAGATTGACCGTTACAATGTTCCAATATCTAAGACGATGTTGGATCTGTTCCCACTGTCGTAACAGTTCCTGGGAGTCCACCGATTTGTGACTCCCACCGGACTGACTATGTTGAACTTCACGACGGGGCAGGAACTGCTTACCCTTCCGGGGCACCTGAGTTCACTCCTGGTTTTTATAGGAGTTCGTGTTGTTCATTGTTTTTTTTTAGCTTTCAGTGTTTATTTGTTGTGCTTGTGGTTGTTCATTTGTCTTCCCGGGTTTGTCTGTCTAATGGATTGCGTTCTTTTTGGTTTGCTCCTTAGGTATATTTGTCCTCTTTATAAGGGACTATATAAAAAACACATACAATAATAAATTGATAATTAAGCAACAATTGAAGAATAGGACAATCAATATTACTTCACAATTAAGTCATGATATTTAGTTAGAGAATTCAAACGTTGAAACGGTATCAAAATATTGTTTCCGTTGTAACATCTTTCAGTACCTTTGGACTGTCTAACAATAAATATGACACTTTACGGATTACATACATCTCATCTATCCTAGTGAACTGGAAATTAAAAACCTCAGACACACCCACTTCTGATTCATATCTAGATTTGTACTTGCATATAGATAATAATGGGCGATTAAAATCAAAACTTTATGACAAACGTGACGATTTTTCCCATTGTGAACACTCCATTCCTTAGTAGTAACATATCAAAGTATAATTTCACACTTAGGTACCCTCAGCAGATATTCAGTGGAAATTTATCAATACCAGTGGTTGTTAAACATTGCCTCTAAAAGCTTAACGTTGAAAGAATGTACATTAAGTCATTAAACCGGCGTATTCTACCTATTCCCACTTTTTAAATTCATATTCAATCTATTCCCACTTATATACAACAATACATGCTGTTGTAGTTGATTTGTTGTTTTTGCATTTAGTAATTAATGAGATCCAAATTCAAACAACAAAACAGATTTGATAAAAATGATGATTCAACTTTAAATTATTTCATAAGGATATAATGAATCAGATGTACCTCTCCGGGGGTAACAAATATCGTTATGTTTTTACCATCATCAAAAATATGGTTTAGTTCAACTTGACATCCGTTTAAACTGTAACTACTGCAAAGCGCCTCCGAAACATGCAATGCAATAATTAAGATAAAAATAAAATATAAAACGTATTGTGGATTTTCTTACCTGCATTCACGATAACAATGACAATATAAAGAAAGATAAATCCAATTATCATAATTTCTATGTATACAGTTATAAATCCTTTATCGGTGTGATGTTGTGTAGATTTCTCTAATACCACATCCTGTATAATTATCACTAATTAAAAACAGCTGTACAAATATATATATGTCCAATTTGACGGATGTTAGGAGCACAGTTTTAAATTAGTTAAATACTTTTACGTCACGGAACTATTTGTATACATATATGGGCAAATTGTTATATTATACAAAAAATATTAAACTGACAGAAACATAACAAAAGTTTCTTGTATCACAAATAAATTCTCTGTCACATCCTTTCAAAATGCCTCGAGGAGACTGATGAAATAATGAGGTTGTCGTTCTAGTAACATACAAATAAATATCTGGTATGTATTAACAACATCACTTGTCGCTGATAACATATTAAGACATTAATAATAATGATGTTTGTTTATCATTTTGTAATCAACATCTTAATATTCACCCGTTTTAATTTTATTGTGGATCTATTGTAAACATTCCCCACCAACCTTCCCGATGTCGGTATTACTACACTAATGACTGGACGAAAGTTTAACAGATTTCAAATTGAAAGTCTCTTTGTTCATAGCTTGTTGGCAAAGACTTTCAACAAAGAAACCTTTTAAATGATTTTACTAGCAACTGTAGCTAGCTATCGATAAGTATGAGGACCAGTTTGTCGAACCCAAATTGCCGACTCAGTCTGATTTCAGCTATTTAAAACAATACGTATTCCTTTTTTTAATAAAAGGACATTTCAAATGATAACAACGGTTAATAAAATCACCATAGGGATAACAAAAAATAATTTTCCTCCAATATATTCACAAATTTTGTTCGAAATAAAGTTAGAAATTTACAAAATGTACATACACGATTATCAATCGGAGTCAGGAATTACAAAATGTACACACACGATCATCAATCGAAGTTAGAATTTACAAAATGTACACACACGATCATCAGTCGAAGTTAGAATTTACAAAATGTACACACACGATCATCAGTTGAAGTTAGAATTTACAAAATGTACACACACGATCATCAGTCGAAGTTAGAATTTACAAAATGTACACACACGATCATCAATCGAAGTTAGAATTTACACAATGTACACACACGATCATCAGTCGAAGTTAGAATTTACAAAATGTACACACACGATCATCAGTCGAAGTTAGAATTTACAAAATGTATATACACGATCATTAATCGGAGTTAGGCATTATAAAATGTACATTACCTTTTTAACATCGGACTCTGACATCTTTTGAACTGAGTTTGACTGTCTGTATCGCTGTGTGTTTGTTTATTCCACATTGGCTAGAGGTATAGGGACGGTTGAGATCTCACAAAAAATGTTTTACCCCGCCGCATTTTTGCGCCTGTACCAAGTCAGGAACCTCTAGCCTTTGTTAGTCTTGTGTGTTTTGGTTCATTTTTATGTTTCGGAGTTTAGTGTGCCGTCCATTTTGCTGAACTAGTATACATTATTGTTTAGGGGCCAACTGAAGCCTGTCTCGGGGTGTGGGATTTTCTCGCTGCGTTGAAGACCCATTGGTAGCCTTGAGCTGTTTTCTACTCTTTGGTCAAGTTGTTGTCTCTTTGACACATTCCCCATTTCCATTCTCTCTTCTGTACACGATCATTAATCGGAGTTAGGAATTACAAAATGTACATATACGACCACCAATCGGAATTTTGCTCCAAAACTTAGTTTCTATATGAAACTTGATATTTGACAACTGATATATATACTGCAGGTTTTCTTCAAGTCTGTCAAGTACCTTTCTATACCAAAAATAATTGTAAAAATAGGATAAAACTGACTTCTTGAGGAGTTATTAATGTAAAATAAAAACATGATCTAATGTCCATTTTGTAAAAAAAAAAATAACTACTCCATTAAAACTTAAAGCAGTTGTCATCAAGTATAGATTTTATGTGAAGTGAAGCACACAAAACCAGTGTCATCAAGTATAGATTTTATGTGAAGGACACAATACCAGTGTTATGGAAAAAGTAACGGTTATAATTTTCCGGACAGTTTGTTACTATTCAACAAAATTTTACTCCAAAAGTTCAAAATCCTTGGTTTTATATTGATATCAACAGGAAATCTACCAGTTTTTGGATAAACCATAACATTTGGTGTGTTTGACCTGACCGACAAAATATTTAAAAAATTTAAGATCAATTTTTTCAAGAAGTTGACGTTTTAGAATCCCAAGACCTCATCTAAATATAATAAAATGGGTTCAGAGAGTCAACTAGTCTCAGCTGCAGGTCGATTGGTATATTAATATTTCTAATTATACCATAAAATGCGTACAATGCTTTTTGCGCCTATTCGAAGTCTTTTCTTTGCTAATGTTAAATATTAATCCCAGATATGAAAAGCAATGAACAGTTTCTACATTTTCCCCATAAAACTATATTTCGGGCTTTTCTCTTACCCAAAATTAACTCCATGTTTTTTTTTGTATTAACAGATAGTTTCCATTGTGTACAATTATCTTCAAATATGATCAGAGAATTTTGCCTATCAGACGAATATTACTGTGTCATCTGCATACAAAAGTACGAAAAGTAATACAGATATTATTAGTTATTCACATGTATTTGCAATATTTGTAAGACCGTATATATCATTTTAGAGAAATGGAGAAAAAATGTCTCCAAGTCTGAAAGAAACACGGAAAAAAGGAAAGGATGTAGATTTCATCCTTGATGACGAACGCCAGTTTCAAAAGCAAAAAATCCAGAGATATTATTAATCAGTTTGACACACAATTTGATATTATTAATCCCTTTTAATGATTATCTCCGACAAATTATTTTTTAATAGATTTTTGCCAATTTACAGAAGGCGCGTTGTCCCAATTGGAGTTTGTTTTTTTTCTGTGTTAATTGTATAGAAGATGAAGCTCACATTATTCTAAACTTTCCGTTGTAGGAATATTTTTTAAAAACCATATTTGTAACAGCAAATTGTTTTACTTTAATTTATATTTAGCGATTATCAGAAATTAGTGTTTTTATTCACAAAGGATCATTTAATACGTTTTAAACAGACATAGAAATGATTTATACTGTAAATAAATGTATCATATATATATATGTATTTAAAGTTTGTTTGTTTGTTTTTGTATATACAATTATTTGATCACGTTGATATCAGTCTCTTATGGCTTATTCCATTTCGCCTTAGCTGTCAAAATCACTGAATAAAAATATTCCCATTTCGCCTTAGTACAAATTTACAGATAGAAAAGTTTCTACTAAGGTGAAATGGGAACTTATGTAAACAATGTGATTAAGTTCATTATTAGTTATATTGAGTCATATGCATAAACAACATGTTAAACGATGATAATATTTTATTTCAGAAACCAGCACTGATGTACGAACAACTTTATAAATTACTATGTTAATAAAGTAATTGTACATGTAATAATTAAATGCATAAGACAAAATTTACAAATACTAATACAAAAAAACATGAGAAATATGTCCATAAACAAACATCTGGTACTACTATTATAAGTTTATATAATAAACAAGGCACTAACCATCAGTTTGTCACATTTAAATGTTCACATGTTTACAAGGGTCTGGTCATCCCATGGCGGATCTCATAGTTTTGTTATTTCTTCGTCGTAAGTAGATGGTAGTGGCTGAAGTTCTGTTTTGTGTCTAGATCTAAGATTTGTGTTAATTTTGGTCTGTTCAATTCGGAGATATGATGTTGTCTTTTTTATTTTTATCTCTACCTATTGTACTCAATATAAGTACTTGGTATTATGCTTCATGTAAAATTCCTGTCCTTTCAGACGAAGGTAACATTCTACCTCGTAGGGTAATAACTTTTCTTATGTCACAATTGTTGGCGAAGTCTATCCTAAAAACAGATAAGGCTCTTGTAAGAATAGACCCAGCCCACGAGGTGCACTACCAAATATTCATCATCCGTTGAGCAATATGTTAAAGCAGAGCATTACCCTCTCCATTAAACAAATTATAAATAAAACTATCACTATAATAAAATAAATAAAACATACTTGAGAGGGTGATCTAGCGTTTGTCACCCTCGGTTTAACTTTGCCACGGTTGGCAATGAATTTTTCGGGATAACAATCCACTCTATCACCCCCTCAGATAAGTGTTATTTATATATAGTCTGTTTCATACATGTATAATTACCTACTGAATCAAACTGAATTTTTATTCATTGTTAAATGCTGTGAATAATTATTCGCTTGTTAGCACTAATTTTCCTAGTATTGTCTTAATTCTAGTCGGAGATTCATATGAAATCAGACAGTCTGGTTTAGATTTAACCAATGTAGAATATCTCACTTCTGTAACCCTTTGAATAATTATCCTTAAAAAGATTTTTCGTCAATTTGAGATTGTCGCAAAATGATTCAAATTAATTATCGATCCCAAGAATTTGTTTAATCGAATTCTTATTAATTACTTTTTATGAAAAAAAAATAGTAAAGAAGTGAAGCACATAAGGGTTTTTAGCATAAATTAAACATAAGTCTCCAATTTAGGACAGAATCGAATATTTCCCAGTTTTATATATGGCGTGCTCTCTGACGACCCATGACCCCAGCAAACTCCTAAAATAGGCAATAGACGAATATGCTTACATACTGCAAAACCTCACTGGACCAGGGCATCAAATATCCCAAGTATTGTATATTCAGTCATAACTGATTACATCGTTAGCTGAGAGATCCTTTCATAAAAATAATCTAAAGACGAGTACTAGTTTTCAAAAGATACAAACTTTAATTCAAAATATCAATTAATTTACATAAAACTAAGCAGCGCAAGGAACTATGACTTTTATACGCACTATTTTTAGGTACGTTCTAAAAGTGAATTTGATCATTTTCTTAAGATGTTGCCCTTTATTTCCTTTCACAAGTAAAATAAACCTAGGATATTGTAACCGGTGAACACAATTTCTAAAATGGACGAAATGTGCATATCATGTGCATCAAAATAAGTATCAAAGAATTTATTACGAAACATGAATATATAATGTTTTCAAAACTGCAATAGTTCTTGTGGACTGATAATAACGAAAGGCAATTTACATATTACTTGTCTGGCTAGGTTAAAAGGTCACAAACGCGCACCTATACCATAAGTCATTCCTCAGGTTTATCTATCATATATGCAATTGAAAACCAAACTTCGGAATTGTTATATTGTAATAAATATACATTATAACGTAATAAAACTATTACTCCTATTTAATATAATGTACCTTTGAGCATAAATTTTTGGGTGAGAGGGTCTTACGTTAGAACAAAACACACAATTATTCCTTAATGTTCAGAAGTTTATTGTTAAAAGAAAGAGGTTCAAATCCTCATAGTAACATTTTTTTGCTGCTATTTTTTTTTATTGTCTATCTTATTCTATAAATTGCGTTGTAACAACTGTTTTTTCATTCAATTTTTCTTCTACAAATTTCTATTTAATTTTTTACAGATATTATGGCAGTCAAACATATACATCTATTATAAAATGTTGGTACCACTTGCTTGTGCTTGTATTGTATGTTAATATATGTACGTATGTAAAATGAAGGAGACGGATTAATGTAAGTTGTTCTTTGCTTGTTTCCGAATCCTGTTTGTACATTTTTGTACTATGTTAACTAACATGTTTCTACTTATATAAATATTTCTATGAGAAATTTTTTTTTTATAATTTTTCGATACGCTGTTTCGAACTTACATTCTGGGTTTTCTGTTAACTGAATAGATTGCTATCTTGTCACGGTGTAACATTTTGACTTATCTTTCTTTACATAGTCGTTTAGCTACAACAAGTGTTAGGATTTTCCTCAACATTCTGTGTTAAATTGTCACATTTTAATCTTATATGGAAAATTTATGTTGATTTTAAATAAAATGAGAGGCATATCATGTGAAAACAGCATCATGTCAGTTTTTTTCCTGAAAATCTCACCTTAACGTGCATACAAGTAAGAACTCTAACGCCCTGAATTTTACACCACAAACCCGAGTTTCCAACATTTTTATGGTCATCTGTGACATAAAACTTACTGTAGTTTTTAAATAAATTCATGTCAGCATTTAAACTCCTGCCAAGACCCTACGTTTTCAAAAGATACCAACTTTAATTCAAAATATCAATTAATTTACATAAAACTAAGCAGCGCAAGGAACTATGACTTTTATATGCGCTATTTTTAGGTACGTTCTAAAAGGGAATTGGATCATTTTCTTAAGATGTTGCCTTTTATTTCTTTTCACAAATAAAATAAACCTAGGATATTGTAACCAGTGAACACAATTTCTAAAATGGACGAAATGTGCATATCATGCGCATATCATGTGCATCAAAATAGGTATCAAAGAATTTATTAAGAAACATGAATATATAATGTTTTCAAAACTGCAATAGTTCTTGTGAACTGATAATAACGATAGGTAATTTACACATTAATTAAACTAAATATGTTGCGAAACACATCATGCGACAATAGTCTTGCTCTGGTTTTCAAAGAGTCAACACCTTTTTATTTTTATTTTTTAAATACTCGTGATCATGACCATATTGGTCGAAACGTTGAGTATTTTTAACTTTTTAGTTTGTTGTTGTTTTTTTTTACAATTTTATATTTGGTTTTGTTCGACTTGTGTATTTCATACATTTTAGTCGTTTTACGCCCCTTTTGACAGCTCACCATTTCCATTTATTTTTCTTGTTATTTATAAATATATATGTATACGTCTAAACATTAACCCAACACTGTTAATAATGGATTTTATACTGTCAAAGTTTTGTCCGCCTACAACATAAAAAACTCTCTAAAAAATGGAAAGCAACAACAAAATCTCGTGTTTTTATTGATTTCCCACAGACGTATGCAGTAGATACGAAAATCCGAAAGGTATACTTAAAATTGGTATGTTCGTTTTCAGGGGTGGATGCAAATTATCGACTCGTAATTTAAAAAAACAACAATGTAGATAAAATAACTGCGATGACACTAAATTTATTTCTTTTTGTTTATTCCTCTTGGGTACATGGTAACTAGTTCTTTTATCCAAAAGCTTTCTCTTGTCTTGATCAATCCAATATACATCTTCGATAATTAAAACTTTCATTTTACCAAAGTGTCTCCAAGGTGTGAGTTCGAGACACGTCAATGGCGGACAAAAATTAAAATCTGAGGACTTTAAGTTTTGTGTCCTAAACTCCTCTTTCATAACCGAAGCGGTAGTCGTGTGTTTGGATACATCCATCAAGGCGATGAATACCGGAAAACCGTGACGTTCGGAACGATAAATTTATTTCTAACTTTGTACGTCAAAGACCGTGTTTTTATACAGTTCGATTCTATAGAATGAAGGCAGGATCACTTGCGTGTCATTTTTGCAACTTATCATTGTCAAATGAAGCATTTTAATTGGATAAGTCATCTTAGAATATGATTGTTTCGTACTTAAATTTAAAACCTTCGATCTTTTTATCAAAATATTCCCTGAACTATAATTTATACTTATCAATGAAAATACTATGTACCTTTTATTCACTTACAGTATAATAAATGAAATGTTTTGTCACGTCCTATTGCCTTGAAACCCATTTAATCCTCCCAAAATGAACGTGTGTGATTGTTGTCGCATTCAAAACATACGCCGGGTTGGAATACACATTTGTTACGGTTTGGATGGACATTCTGAATGGTTAGTTTCCGGTTTGGATGATATACAAAATAGTTGATATTCCATTTTCAGACTCGCCATGGACTCATTTGGTTGCTAATATTGTCCATTTTTTAGGGAGTTCTTCAAAGAAGTTGTAGAGAACACTTCTGTGTCCCTGCATTAGAAATCAAAGTACTGAAGTACTGAACATCAGAGGACCTCAAGTTATGTTGGATTATTGATAAATGACAGGTGTTTATATAGTACCTGCCAGACAGATGTTCACCTTACAGTATAGTACACATAATATAATTTGCTATCATATCTGAGATACCGTCTTATAGTAAGAAACTTATCTTTGTGAATTATCCATGAAATGTTGACGTGGTCAAATGAGAACTGCTAGATTGGCATTATGACCGTATAGTTGCACACTTGCAAAAATCTTTAGCTTATTACTTATGACAGAGAATCAACATAGCAAATATTTTTTTGACTAGTCACTGAATTATGAGAAAGAGGTCAAGACAATCATATTAAAACAGATAAATTGTAATATTTGGGTGAAAGATACCACATGAACAGTAAACTCATATATCTGTTACGCTGAGCTTTTTGGTCTAATTTTAGCCAGTGATGATACTGTTGTATGTGTGTGTGCTGGCTACAAGTATGGGGAACAGGTACCGAGAATTATACTCCTTGCTCAACGCAACACAACTCTCTCAACACAGTTAAGGAATTCAATCCTTCCCAGAATATGCACAAGCTGTTTTAAAGAAAAGTAAAAATCCAAAATGAGGAGGACGAAATGTGTTTATTAAATACATGAAGTCAATAAACAATAAACATTAATAACATTATTTTTCTCTTTCCGCGAGTACAATAGATATCTCTCTTTTCTAATTAGTCATTTCTTATTCATTAAAAATAAAGACGAGATGCCAGTGATTATTTTTTTACTTCTAATACATATCTGCGAGGAGAAATATTATTCTTTGATTCACTTCAACTTTGCTCCACACTGTAACTGATGATTTATTTACAAACTAGAGGTGTGAATGACCCGTTATCAGTACACTTTAACCTCACAAAATTATGATAATTAATGGAACTGTGCTTCCCTACTCTACAATATAACAAACCGCTAACTTAGGATCATTCTAATGATATCTCTTAACAAGAAAGATCACATCAAATGTCTAATAGCAGTTTTTCACAAATTAGAGCAACGAAATCCAGCATGTATAAAATATAAGAACTACTATGCTTCCCCACTCTACAAAATGCAACAAGTTGACAATCAGACCACTTTAATAGCATTTCTTAATAAGAAAAGCCACATCAAATGACAAATCATCTCTTTTTGCAAATTAGAGCAACGAAATACAGCATTCCTCTACCAAAATAAAGTTTTTCTCAAGACAACCTGAACAAGAACACCTATACCAAAATCAACAAAGACAATGCTATTATTTCCATGAAGTGAATCAAGAATATTTTAATTTTGAATTATAAAATTGCCTACATAACACCCAATCATTTTAATTAATAATTAATGGTTAATTATGCCAAAACATATAAATTTCAGACAAAATTGACCAAACATACAAATAATGTATAATTATGGGGTCATAGCTTCAAGATATTTAATAGTAGGTGCCAAAATAGTATATTTTAGTCTTAATAGAATTATCACAAGTATTTCTATTTGAAATTTGTAATCGCTTGACCAATTTAGGGCCATTCTAACCCTTCGTGAACCTCTCTTTTCCTATAATATGTAGTAAATTCATCCGCAACAACAATTTTTCGGTACGTCATTGATATTAAAGATTGTTTGATTAATATACTAATATTTCTAACGACAAAACATTTTCATATTATTAATTTGGATTTAAAAAAAAAATCTGAGTATTCATTGAAAACATGAATTTAAAAGAAGCGATAAGGAATTTTATTTTGCACTATATAATGTCCGCGGGTCTATAATTTTTATAGGTCGGTTATCATTCCAAAACTAATTTAAATATATGCAAATAAGCGGGAAATTTAGGCGATGGCAATACACCCGAGGCCCTGACGGTCCTCTGATGTAAAAATGGAAAATCAAATCAAGAGAACTGAACGTTATATCGGGAAAATTCGGATACAGAACCACTAATTTCAATATCATCCTTAAGGTTGTTTATGTAAAAAATGCATTCTGCGAATGGAGTAGTAAAACTAATTTTCAATCTTCAGTCAACGGACGTTAGTTACCTCCGTTTGATTTCACATTTTACTGACATTATTCGCTTTAATTAGAATGGAACCAAGATATAGGTGTGTATTATGTTATATACAATTCTTCCTGTGATTTCTATCCGTCCTTGAGTAGAGTTTGCGTGTCATTTTTGGGCATATTTGATTGTGATGATTATCAGCAACAAAATAAAACCAGTTCGATCTCACTGAAAAAAAATTATATACCTTGGATCTCACCTCCGTCGGGCCACTTGGAGCTCACCCGTGTTTTGCCTTTACTGGTGATATTGTGTTGTTTTGTCGAGCCTTCGGCTTTTGTCGCGGAAGCGAGACATGGCGATCCTACATTCCATCGTCGTCGTCTGCGGTGTCAATATTTACAATCACTCTGTGATTAAAGTTTTTAAAACATTAATAACTTTTTTTTAACATTCCTGAATTTTTACCAAACTTGGACAGAAGCTTGTTCATGATCAAAACATATTATCCAGAGGAAAATTTTGTAATATTTTTTCCCATTTTCCGTATTTTATTTATAAATAAACTTTTTTTTCTCCCAGTTAACATTACATATAGTCTGCAGGTAAAGTTTTTAAAACATTAATTATTTTCTTAAACCATCCCGAATTTCTTCCAAACTTGGATAGAAGCTTCTTCGTCATCAATAAATAATATGTGGACAAAAATTATGTACATTCTGCTATTACACTGAAAACATAGACAACATCGAAATCAGGCGAGACACTGGGTTCCGTGGAACCAGTAAGATTTTTTTTATAAGTTTATGAAGTTCCAGATGCACATATTATATAGCATAAGGAAAGGGGGAAACTTCAGCTATTTGCCAATTAAAGTGTTTATCAAGGAACTAAGACAACATTTGGACAAACCATGAAAAACTAAAACAGATAAAAAAGACGAATTCTGACCTCCACAAAACATATATGTGGTGAACATGGTGTTTACCCAGGGTAAGCCACATTTGCCAATTCAAAGTGTTCATACTACAGAATACTCATGTAAATGTATAACTTCACACGGAGAATAAATATTCCATTACATTTAACCAAGTCATGATGACGGCCATAGAACATGTACCTTATTATTTGCTAAATGTGTATCTTCAGGATTTCTAGTTTTTACTTGTTTTTGCTGGATTGCTCGAAAATATCCTTTCTGCAACTTTTTACTTTACTTTTATTGTATAAAACATGATTGAGTGGGAAGCTATCTTGTATGAGGAAATAATTTTATTTTTTTTCCACATTTGTAGTAAATAATTCTTGATACAAACCTTAAAATAATATTTCATTCCTTTCCATTCCGACATCGATCTCAATCAGCCGTTGTAAATATAGTCAGCATTGATGAGAACTGCTCATTTAAAGCCAATCAGTCAATTAATTGTTCAACAACACCAAATTATTAATGATCTTATAATTCCAAATTTCTTACATTTCGCACTCTCAAATCGATAAACATTCTAATTAACGCGAGATATATCGTAAATTTTCTCTTCGTATGCCCTTTATGACATTGATCAAAATGGCAAGTTTGGTAGAATTTTACAGACGATTAAATGAGAGATGAGCTGAGTTAGACAAATATTGTTGTAATGATGATTAGTTTGTGTATTGAAGTTAAATGATTTGATTAAACCAAGTGATGATAACATTTACGCATTGGAGAATGATTATTGTTTTCAATAATACCATTCTACCAAAATATGAATTAAATATGTAATTATATTGAAATCCAGATATATCGGTAAAACAAGATATATGTACATTCTAATATTATACAATGGACCGATTCAGAAATTCAACTTCCGTCCTCGTAAATTACGTTGTGCAGTCTCAGCGTCCTCGTTAATGACGCTTTGTCCAATCAGAAACGTTGAAAGCAATCACGTTGCCATAATGCAACACAATTTCTGAATCTGTCCATTACAGTCTTGTGTAGAGGTAGATATGAGTTTTGATAGACCTAAACATATATATTCAATAATATATATAATTAAATAGAAAAATTGAGTAGTCGAAATTTTTAATAAAAAACGATATTCACCGGGCAAAAAGATATTCACCTCTCGAAATTGGGGAAACAATTTATTTTTAGAATCATGGAAATCCCCTATTTTTATTGCCCAATGGAAATTAATTTTGACGTCGCGTGCTTTTTAAGCACCGTATGTGAACGGGAGCGGAAGTGAATCACTGTCCAGAGGCATATTGTAAACAACGACCGCAGAAAACAAAAAATAATAGAAATTGGCTTTGCCAATGTGACAACAAACTAAGATGTTTATTTGAATTATTGAATAAAACAAAAACTGTCTTTTAATTTTGTAAACGTGTGAAGTTATTGACTTTTGAAAAACGGTCACTCACCTCACCCGTTGGGCTCGGTGAATAACAGTTTTTCAAAAGTAAATAACTCCACACATTTACAGAATCAAAAGACAGTAATTGTATAATACTGACCGCCGCCGAAGCGAAGGTCAATATTAATTTTTTAGGTCTATTAAAAATCATATCGACCGATACAAAAGACTGTAATTGTTTTATTACATAATAATCCGTTAATCCCTTAATTTCAAACATAGACTCTTTGATATTCGTACTCCCCAAAAAAAGATCTTGTTGAATAGGTTTTTTTTCTAGGTTTGTCTAATTTGGCAAAATTACGAAGTTTTTATTACTACAATACAAAAACATTTAGTTTATATAATCGAATTGAATTGTTTATTTTGCATAAAACACGCAAGGCTAAGAAATATTTCTCAAGTTACTAAAATACTCGCGCACAATTTGAAAAGTTTTGTAGCATCGTTCAGCTTTCAACTTTATTCAGTTCGGGCAGGGGTAAAAATACGAGTGAACGTAAAAAAATGTCATAACCAATGAATGAAAAATGAAAAAATGGCATGCAGTTTTAACTATTTGCACGATACAAAGAGAAATTTAAACAATATCAAAATAAATGGAATATCATGTGACCGCATACAGATCAATTAGATTAACTCAATAAAATCATTATGTAATTTTGATATCTAAAAATTTCTAGAAATTATGTTCCGAGCAAAAATGTGACCTTAATTATTTTACTGTATGTTGTATGCCTAATTATGTGTAACACCAGATCATACTTTGTCTCCCAAAATTACCTACCGCACCAACTGGGGTCGAACCCAGAACTTTGCTTCAGTATTCCACCGCTCTACCAATTGAGCTAAAAGGGAATTGAGGATATGCTCAGGGTTTGCCCACAATCACCTATCAAAGACAAGAAACAAAATGTACAATCATGAATTATATACTTGTATTTTATATGTGTATTGACCTTGTTTGCTTCACGAAGATGGATATAGGATTTAGAGCAGGACAAATATATCCGCTGTATGAGTACCTTTGAAACTGTCCTTTATTACAAATAAGATGAAAACCCTAAGCATATAAAACTATAAATTAAAAAAACTGTTTTCACAGATTTAGAACAAGATTCGACGAGATGCTAGAACATTTTGATATGTTTAGTTTTTCGAATCTGAAAGTAAAAAGAACACACGACTTATACAGAATCTCACTCTGCCATATGTAAAATCAATTCTGTGTTCAATTTGTTGTGAGCTAACGTAATATAAAGATATAGATGAAATGTGCGCGATCGTGCAATCATTTAATGAGAATGTGCGCAATCGTGTAATCATTTGTTGAGAATGTGCACAAACATAATGCACCCTCTGTGGAAGTCCTCAATTTTGAGTTAAAATCAAGACTAGCGAATTATTTTATATTTTTATAAGCTGGAAAATTTTCCAAAAAAATATTAATTAATTTTATATTTTCATGAAAAGTCCTATGATAGAAATGGGGTAGAAAACAATGACTTCATAAAACTAAAAAGTTTTGAAAATATCAGTGTAAATAATAATTATATTTCTGCCGTTTTCTGAAGTTCGAATAACTTTTATTTTAAAGAAACTCAGTCTTCACTGGATATTTGTATAACAAGTCCTAGTAAACCGTTTCAAAAGTTAGTCTTTTTTAAACTCCATGTTGATCATATTCATTACATAGTACAATTTTGTCTATGAGAAAATTCATTAGTTAAAATGTGGTATTAAATCTCTAAGTGCATTGCACTGCCACCGAACAGTTAAAAGATTGACAAATAATCGCAACAATTTCTTTCTTAAAGGATCTAGTAATGAATGTTTTGTCATAAAATGAACCGTAGACAATGAGATTTAGCTTTATTTCATTCAATTATCTCCAAAACTGGTCTCGTAAGGCAATTTTCTAATTGATTCTCAGAAATCAATTTAATCTATTCTGTTATTTACAATGATTTAAGTGTTGTATCTGTCGCTTGCCATTTAGAAATGGTAATAATTTTATTCTAAAGGTTTTCGACACATAATGTTTTAACTTTGGTTGTCTGTATTTTTGCAGTGGCGAGTGTGATGTAAGTAGTACATCCCAAACTATCTCTTAAATGTATTACCTGCTTACTATTTAATATTTCCGCATATTTGGTGGCAATAAGATTTAATGTTTTTGTTTTTGTTCCTTTTTTTTTTTTTTTTACAAATTATTCAATATTAGAAAATAAAAGAGTATCTGCCTCACGCCTTTGTCCTGTCCTTATTGTGCGTTCATGGAGCAACCTTTTTTGACCTTTTGTTTTTGATTTTTTAAAAATGACGGCAAACCTTGAATGACCTAGTGCAAAAATACAACAGAATTTTAAATACTGAACGATTAACATACGATGTGATTTTCAAGAATAAAATCGACTTATTATTAATCTTCATTTTTTGGTCATGCAATTTGGGTCTGTCTGTGAAAGTCATTCTGCTATTCTTTTAATAAAATAACAAAATATTTACAAAATTCAATAACCAATACAGCGATATAAATATTCCCATACCTAAACAATTAGTTCGACTGATCGTCACAGACAATAATTATATTGCATCGTTACGATTGTTTCGATTGTTTCGATTCTTGTCTGTCAGAAAGAATAATTTTTGTTAATACGACTTGGTGGATTTGAGCTTCACGTTAAGATAATATATTTTATATAAACGAAATTACGAAAAATTAAATATTGGAGAAGTATTCTCCCTTTTCTTTATAATTAAAATATTGGAGAAGTACTAGTATTCCCTTTTCTTTATAATTAAATATTGGAGAAATATTCCCTTTTCTTTATACTTAAATACTGGAGAAGTATTCTCCCTTTTCTTTATAATTTAATATGGGAGAATTATTACATTTTTCTTTATACTTAAATATTGGAGAAGTTTACCTTCTCTTTATAATTAAATACTGGAGAAATATTCCCTTTTCATTATACTTAAATATTGGAGAAGGTATTCCCTTTTTTATAATTAAATATTGGAGAGGTATTCCCTTTTCTTAATAATTGGATTTTTGGTACTTATAGTTTGGTGTCCTTTGATAGATAAGCTTTTTTTCTGTTGTTCAGCTGAAAAGTCAATGACATAGAGCATTGCATTTAACCCATCTTAAAATTAGAGATAACTTTCCCACCGATAGTGCTTTTAATCAAATTGGTCATAAACAGAAATAATTTGTTTGCGAAAAGAACTCGCTAAGACCCTTCACATCAATTCAATTTTCTAAATATCTTGATGTCTCTAACAAATCATTCCGAAACATCTCTGTCAATGATGAACAATACTGATTTATTCATTTTCATCAATTTTACAACAGTTTGGTCTTCATTAGAGATGGTCAATTTACATTGTGTGATTGCATTGGTCATCGGAATCATGACAATTACACGCTCTCATGACGCCCAAATGGCGCATAAGTTAAGATACAAATCGCCTCCTGAAATGTATCCAATTATTAATTACATTTATTTACTGCAGTAACAAGTACTGTAAATTCGGTACTTTACATTAACACTAATTAAAACGAAGACCGCAAATTGAGACCAGCAAAACGACCATTATTATTATTCTACTGAATAGAAAAAACAATTTTTCATAAAAGTATTACAATCAGGATAAATGGAGGGCGTCATGAGTGATTTCAATAATAATTTAATATTACAAGGAAGAGCGTCAAATGTATACAGGTACAAAAATCATTTTATTCAAAACAAAATTTTAAGAAAACATAATCAGCATTAAAGGTAACTCCTCATGCAACCGGTAATGTACCAAGTGAGAAGTTTTATCAGAAAGTATAATGTAAGTGGACATAGTTCAGGCAAAGGAATCACGCCCTTAAATTTGAGTTTAACTTTAACACGGAGAAAAACCTCATACCTCAATGGAAAGACGCCTGCTTGAGCAGAATTATGCCCCTTTTCTCGTTGTTGTTGTCAAGACTCTACAGTTTTTTATTACGTGCAAATAAAGCATTTTCAAACTTGTATTAGCCAGTTTTGAAAATTCATTTGAAAAGAATAATGAAATAAAATTGACTAAAAAGCTTAAAATCATACTACCATTTTCTGTAAAATCATACTACCGTTTTCTGTACGTGCAAATAAAGCATTTTCAAACTTGTATTAGCCAGTTTTGAAAATTCATTTGAAAAGAATAATGAAATAAAATTGAATAAAAAGCTTAAAATCATACTACCATTTTCTGTAAAATCATACTACCGTTTTCTGTAAAGTCATACTACCGTTTTCTGTAAAGTCATACTACCGTTTTCTGTAAAATGATACTACCGTTTTCTCTAAAATCATACTACCGTTTTCTGTAAAAATCATACTACCGTTTTCTGTAAAAATCATACTACCGTTTTCTGTAAAATCTATGGGAAAGTAGGCTGTTTGATAAACATTCTATGTTGAAAATTTCCATGAACTGTATCAGCTGATCGAGACCCAATACAACTGTACGAGGACATAATACAGCCTTTATTTTAAAATACCCATTTTATGACACATTTATTAACTAATGACTTAAATTTACAGTACTTTTATTAACCAGTGACTTAAAATACATTATAAATTGTCTATTTAATACAATAACAATGAAACGTTTCATTAATACAGGTTTTATACAGAAAAACCGGAACTGGTCATTAATACAGGTCCAGTACAGAAAATCCTGTATTAGACCTGTATTAATGACCAGTTCCGGTTTTGTATTAAGTGGACAGTTTTTACTGTATTTCAACACATTAGTTAATAAAGGTATGTTTTAACAAAAATAATAGTACTTAGTACAACAAATATAGAAAGCGGATATGACAACATTCTGTATATTTATCGAATTGTTATTTTAAGTTCTTTATACTTTTTTGCTTAGAAGATTCATGATAAACTTAAAAACATAATAAGGAAAGTAACAAAAAGCATCATTTTTAATGCAAATCGGTGAGCATATTCTCATAGGAAAAGCTTTATTTTTATGTCTTTGTAGGCTGATATAGATAATGAGTTTTTGGCTAGCCAAGCCGATTTTCCAAATTGGTAACAATTTAATGTTTGCAATATGTACCCTTGTCAAATTAACAGACTTTTATTTTTCATTTACTTTTACTTAACATTAACTGTATAATATATGATGTTAGTTTGAACATGAAGTACGCGTCAGAGAGAAGACCATTGATTTCAATATAAAACAAACATATCATGATCGGAAGTTATACATGTATTTCATAAAAATATTAGTCAATAGACGGTAAAACATCCGAAGCCCTTAGTAATATATATGTTTACATCCGAAGCCCTTAGTAATATATATGTTTTATAACACCGAATACCATTTTTATAAAACTTAGCGACGAGAAAACGGTACACGCGTCCTACTGAAGAGTAAAAATATATTAACAGGGTGAAAAGGGAATATCAATTTTTCTTGTACCACGGCACCGGTCAAAATACAGAGAAAATGAAAGATATATGAACTAGATGCGCGGTACGGAGGAGCCTGTATCGCTCACCCGGATTTAATTTGTCAATCAATGGCAACAAAGGCAGTAACAGAAATGCTACTTGGTTGGTGAATGAGATCAATAAGGCAGTAACTGAAATGCTACTTGGTTGGTGATGGGATCAATAAGGCAGTAACTGAAATGCTACTTGGTTGGTGAATGGGATCAATAAGGCAGTAATTGAAATGCTACTTGGTTGGTGAATGGGATCAATAAGGATCAATAAGGCAGTAACAGAAATGCTACTTGGTTGGTGAATGGGATCAATAAGGCAGTAACTGAAATGCTACTTGGTTGGTGAATGGGATCAATAAGGCAGTAACTGAAATGCTACTTGGTTGGTGAATGGGATCAATTGACAGATATCTACATGTAAATACCATTGCTGCCAAACTTTCTTTAGACTTGATCCAGTTAAGTTCCAATTGCCCCTGTCGTTTTCAACAGGAAGGTTTAAAGTGAATTTTTATATATATATATATTCCTATTTTGAAAGAAGATCTACTGTAGTGGTCATCTTAGTTAAAATTTCATGTTATCAGACAATTCTGAACGAGGACCACCTAAAGACCATCACTGCCAAATTGGTTCCAATTGGCTCAGTGGTTTCAGAAAAGAAGATTTTAAAATGAATTTTCCAATGATGACCTATGTTAAACTAAGTTTGGATGTGGTGGCCATCTTGGTAGACAGTCGAGGTCACTGGATACAATTTCGAAATTGGACCAACAAAGGACCCATTGCGCCATATTTAGTTCTGTTTGATTTAGTGGTTCAAGAAGGGAAAATGTTTGAGTGAATTTTTCCATAGTGTCATATGTTAAACTAAGTTTTGCTGGAACATCTTGGAAGATCACAGACACAATTGTTAAAAAGGACGACTTAAAGACCATTGCTGCCTAGTTTGATAAAAATTGGCCAGGTGGTTTGACAAAAAGATTTTTAAATAAATTTTCCCAAAGGGTCTTATGTTAAACTAATTCCGGCGGATCTTGGTTGACATTCCAGGTCATCCGACACAATTTTAAAAATCTTGTATGACACTACATGGCTAGATGTAACCAAGTCTTTCGATTCTGATTCTGAAATCACATGTTTCGTAACAGTAGCCATTTTGGTTGGAAGTCGGAGATGCGGGACAAAATTTTGGAAGGGGAAAAACCAAGGACCATAACCAAATTTTGTGCCAATTGGAACATTGCATTTAGAGAAGGTCTTTAAAGGGACAATCCACGACGATGGTCGACGGACGAAAAGTGATGACAATAGCACACATGGGCAAGGTGAGCTAAAAGTACATCAGCTATCAACCAATCAGAATAACTGATTCTTACATACTGTGTAATTAGACCGAATATACACAACAAGTGTCGACGAAATAACAAAGGTATCCGGCCCAGAAAATAACGAATACCGATGTCAAAATTTACCTTAAATAATAAAAAAAAAAATGAACAGAGAATTTCATTTAAAAAATGTTAAAAAAATATTATATAGACAAGGGACAACCATTCAGTAAGTATAGGATCCTGGCTTGAGTAGGCTAATATAACATGATGCTGAATTAACAATAGTTCTAAATTGAGATAACCATTCAGTAAATACAGGATCCAGGCTGGAGTAGGTTCATATAACATGATGGGGAATTAACAATAGTCCTAAATATGGGGTCAGTGGTTAAGATGAGCCATATAAACAATAAAAACAATCTCAACAGTCACTGATTTCAATATATTACTATGAAAAAGAAACTTTTCATTTAGTGAATATTAAATACTTATTGTCAAACTATATATGACAATGATGTCGACATAATTTCTACAGGCTGAACCCAAATTTCACACCAAATCTTATACATAAAACAAAAAAAGTTTCTAAACTTAGAAGAAGGGGACATATATAATATCACATTTTTACGTGTGGATTGAGTGTAAATGTGTTTTAGTTAATACTGCATTTATGACGTTGCTCTTTGAAACAAGATTTTTGTTACAAGTTCAGGTTGGATAAATCGAAAGCCTCGCATGACTAATCTCAAAAGTGTAGGACCATTTCTTCCTGAATTTTACTCCTTGGGCAATTTTCAAAACCTTGTCTAATACCTTTCAAAATATATCCTGTTTATGTGATGGTTAAATGTTTTTTTTAAATTTTTTTAACAAAAAGAGAAGATAAACTGGCCCGCTCTGTCCATGACCTTTAAGGACTGAAGATGATTAAGCATTAAATTTCCGTTTGTACATATTAGAAATATAGCAATTCGCTGTTTATGAGATAAATTTATAAATATTCTAAATTTTAAATCTGATTTTATTACAAACTTTAAAATAATAGATATGAGTATCCCTTCAGTTTCTAATTCACAAGGTAAGGTAAACAATTCAACATTGTTAGTTTGAAGATATATAATATCCAAATTATTATGATCATCATCTCGGGGCTGAAGTAGAGTTATGATCATTAAATCTATCAAACCAGAAATTGGGGTGGGACGGGACAAGAAGGGAAACAAAATTTGACTGATTTTATTAGAAACTTTAAAATTAATAGATATGAGTATCCTTTCAGTTTCTAATTCACAATGTAACGTAAACAATTCAACTTGTGAAATAAGAGGTTATTTTCATTCCCTGTTGTGAATTATCTCCATCAAAATGAAGGGCTTGCTTTATAAGATTATAAACCATTGCCGATTTCGAAGATCGAAATATGTGTAATAAATTACTTAAAAAGATTTATTTTACCAGTTTTGAATAGCGATATTTAGGCTTTATTGAGAAAAATACTGCCTTTCGAAATGGCATCGTCAGAACATCTTATCAAATGGTGTATTAATGCAATGAAAAAAAAACGCAATAAACATTTCTCTTCTTACATGTTTATAGCCTTGCAGGTGTTACTTAACAAGTAAATCTTCAGTGACCAAATATAAATTTTCATAAGTAGACTTTAAATAAAGTAATAATTCAATTACGCACATTAAGTACCAATATATGTGAGAAAATGGTTTTTCAGGTGTACTTCAACAACAAATTATTTAGTTGTACATGATTTTGTTTGAATTATTCTGAAAGTTTTTATTATTTATGATATTTATTTTGTCTGTTTCAAAAGGGTATCTTAGGAGCGGGATTGTGAAATGGTTTCGCACCAAACAGTGAAAACTTCGATCTTCCGCCTAATATGTGTACATTAGTGATTTTTATAAAATATAACCACTTATAAACAGATAATTTTCTCATAATGAAAACTTATAATTTAAAGGTTTAACCTCTCATTCTCAATTTAATTACCTTTGCAGCAGTATTTACAAAAACATATAAAATACCTGTAATGTTTTAGCTTCATTTACGATGTAATATTACGAAATGTGAAATTCTTTTAATTACAAACGAGTTATGTCTACTGCTTTCGGCCTTGGACCCAAATTTTATTTGACGAAGATCGGATTGTTTAGGTTTTTTTGTTTAGTTGGGTTTACGCCGTTTGCAGCACATTTGGCTATTTCGCGGAGGCCAGTTTTTATTGGCGGAGGAAGCCGGAGTACCCGGAGAGAACCATCGACCTTCGGTAGGAAAATTGGCAATTCTTGGCAATTAAGATTGGAGTCGAACACACCCCCGCCACAGGTGAGATTCGAACTCACGACCTCCGTGTTGACAGGCTAGAGATCATTAGTAGTCATTCCTAGACCTAGACCATTCTGCCACCGAGGCCCCCGACGTAGATGGGACAAAAAGTTTCAAGGAGAGTTGAAAAGTCAATTTTTTTCATAAATAAATAAAGATAAATAGTTATCTAAAGTAATTAGAATTATCAATATAAAACAAATGAAATTAAAATACAGGTGGGACAGTGAGCTGTAGAATGGGATAAAGGTATAATAACACAAGATAATAATGACAAATATAATAAAAATTTAAAAAAAAGATAAAATAATGAAAAATGCAAAAAAAAGCCAACATCTTTGATTCTGAACAGAAAACGGAATGTTAATAGTTACAAATTTCACCAACCACTAAAATCACCTTACCATTTATTTTTCTATTGTTGTTCTACATGTATCTGTGACTTATTTATTATTTAAATAAGCCTCGGACAAGAAAATGACTTAAATTAACAAGTATTTCACCCAGACAAGAAAATAACTTAATTAACCAGTATTTCACCCGGACAAAAAAAAAATAACAAAAATTTAAGCAGTATTAGATTTTGAAGTCAAAGTTGAAGATTATGTGACGGTTATGTTAAGCTGTCACAGTTGCATACAAAAGAACATGCCCCTAGTTCAAAATGCAAAAAAAAAAAAAAAAAATCAGGTAAGTATTAATAGAAAATTTTATACAATTTTGTTGTTTTTCGTGTCAAATTGACCATGCAGTCAATTTAGTAAATTTGGGTTTTTACATCCTTAAGTTTTTTTTACCTTGAAGTCATAAATCATGACCTTCACGACTGTAAGCAACATCGGCGCAGGACAATATAGCGGATTGATAGGACAATTTAGCGGGGAAAAAATGGACCTTTTAGCGGAAATTTTGTGGACATATTAGCGGAAGATTTAAAGGACAATTTAAGGAATTTAAAATATTAATTGGACATTTTAGCGGAGTAGTTTAGTCAATTTAAGCATCTGCATCTTCCTTAAGCCAGACGAGCGAAAGTAGGATTTTGAGCAGGATATAGTTCACTTTAATACAGTTAATGTTTAAAAACCAAGCACTATTATAATCTCAAGTGAGCACTAAAAGCAAGATATTTACAATATGTAAATATCTTGCTTTTAGTGCAAAATTTGCTCTGTATCGATCTAAATCTTAACACTGTAGAATTAGTGGTCTTTACTTGCCACTAATGCTGAACATTTCTGGTGAAGTCTGCCAAATAAATGAAACCAATCAATAAAATTTACATGTAAAAATTTTCCGCTAAAATCACGGTCCATTGAATTCGTACAGGCAAAGATTTTTTCTTCCGCTAAAATGTCCACTAAAGTTCCCACTAAATGACCACTAAAGTTAATGCTAAAATGTCCATTCACATCTTAGAAAATCCGCTAAAATGTCCTGTGCCCAGCAACATACTGCCTAAGGGAACCAGTTCATAAATTGGAAACATTCCTTATGATTTAATTTCCAAACAGAAGTACAATGATTTATCGATTCAAGCATAAAAAATGACACGGGTCTATTTGATTTTACAAATGGCGGATTAATCCGTTGGTGATGTCACAAGACCAAACCAGGTTATACAGTACAACCAATGTTGCTGTATGATGTTCAGCCAATCAAAATGCAGTATTGAAATCAAATTAAATTATCTTCGATCAAAATCTTATTTAACTTTGTTGCGAGTTTTTACCAAAACATATTTTTTTCTTCTGGTAGACACAGCAGGGGCGACTGTTTGACGAAACCCTGATTTTAAGACGATATCCTTTTTTGAGGCATATTCCTGCTATTAACTACCTCTAACTATACCTTACGTATATACCCTCAACTCAATAATAAAATAATTCAATTCAATATTTTATTGTCAAGTAAACAATAAAAATAAAACAGTTGTGACAAATAAACAAAATGATCAACTATTTACAGGTCACTATATTATTTCAGAAATATTTTCTGTCTGCTTCACCAACATACATGCAATCCTTATCTCCCTCCCTCACATAAAATTAACAGGATTACAACGTGTTAAACGTACAATCAAATATTGGAGAAACTGGTGATCAATGCATTCAGGACATGAGTTTCCCAAGGTGTCAAATAAGTCTATCTCTACCGCTTCGCAATGTTCGTATATTCTAACAAATATGGGTATATCTAATAGATACTATAATATGGGGTACATCCAATAGATAATACAACAAAGAAGCCACAAACATGTAATATCGTAATGTTAACAGGGGAATGAACTTACTTGTTTGTTTTTCCTTTTGACAAAGTATGAACGAAAGGGTTATTATTGCATCTATTGTAGTCTCAGATAAACAGTCATTTCCACATCCTAACAAAAATATAACTATAGGTAAATTCAAAATGAAATACATATCACCCCTTCTGTTAGTCTAAGTCTCCTGCGGAAGTCAATTTTAGTATGATAAGTATAGTAAAAGAAGAAATTCAGGTTTTACACATCCGTTCGTGCTGTATATTGAAAGCCAACAGCTTTTCGGAAATTAAGGCGATCACTTTCCAATCATGATAATTTCTGAACTACTCCATCAAGTCACCAACTCTTTCTCACTTCTGTTTAAAGGTATAAAATTATACACAACAAATACAGTAAAACCTCCTAGAAAATACGGGGTGTCTTGCATCTAGAACGTTTTCATATACTCTCAACATAATCATTTTCTATGTAAAGCTAAGCCTAGTTGCATAAAAAATACTTAAGTTTGATATATGTGGCTATCTTAAATTTCAAGATAGTGTCGTGAAACACAAAACATCATGAATATACTGAATTAAATTGTTAATTGTAGTGAGCAAGAAATTACTGCGGATGTCTGGTTTATGATGTTGGAAGCGATTCCCAAAGAAATGAAGAAAAAAGTAAATTCCAGTTAAATGTAAGCATCAACTACCGTGAAGCTGATATTTTTAATTTACTCTTAATTAAAACGTGTAATTCAGTATTTACATCGCCCAGATGTAGATGACTTTGGCTTTACACTTTGGATAATATTTTGGGTTCTTATTTCGGCTTTCAAATTTCCGACGAGTCTTAAATCGACGAAATATACAAATCATGTAGATAAAAATGGTGACATAGAATGTAATGATTAAATAATATAACATTTTCACACAGTGTGGTAGTTTGGCATATTTTCAAGCATTTCCTCAGCAAAATAATTACAAAGTTCAGTAGGATCGTGAATGCCAATACAAAGAACTTTGTTATCCAAAAGCAATTTCGGACTCCTTGCCTTCATATGCAGCAGTAATTTCAATTTCTTCATTTTGTGCCACAAACTTAGTTGAAATCAATAGCATTCTTTTCTTGTATCTGGACATACATTGCACATTTTAGCCTCGAAGGCAATGTGAACGACGCTGTACTGAAACACAATTTTTTCTGTCTGCACACAATGCATATACCATTTTAAGCAGAAGCGTGTATATTTCCTGATTCTGATGACAAAAGAGCATATATAAGAGGTACATAATGTCTCAAGTTCAAAACCAAGCAAAACTTACAATTGTTCTAAGTATTTTGGATAGTTCCTAATTGTTCTGTCCGTGAAAAGTTTAGAAACTTTTGTACATAATATCTCAAGATTTGAAATGAACGACAGAATGACAATGCAATTTCTTGGTTGTTTATCTGATAAAATGTTTCCTTTTTGTTAGTTTGAAGATATATAATATCCAAAGTATTATGATCATCATCTCGGGGCTGAAGTAGAGTTACGACCATTAAATCTATCAACCCAGAAATTGCGGTGGGACGGGACAAGAAGGGAAACAAAATATGACTACTACTGGAAAATTGAAGAGAGGTGGGTAATTTAAGGCTCTTTTAGCGGCCAGCAGCCTACTTTTTATTTGAAATATATATATATCCAAGGCGTCTTCAACGTGCAATAATTCACATCGAACTAGTTTCAGTTACTAGTCTGTCAACTGCCTATTACGTACTTATAAAAAGAACGCGACCAAATATAACACAATTTTGCGCAATCGTAAAGAAATAAAATAATCCCCTTATCCAAAACATGTCGGAAACAGTTTTCAAAGTTTAGGCGAGAAGACACGGAGAACAGGTCTGTAATGATCACGTCTGTGTATTTCTAGAACAGGTCGGTAATGAACACGTCTGTGTATTTCTAGAATAGGTCGGTAATGAACACGTCTTTGTATTTCTAGAACAGGTCGGTAATGAACACGTCTGTGTATTTCTAGAACAGGTCGGTAATGAACACGTCTGTGTATTTCTAGAACAGGTCGGTAATGAACACGTCTGTGTATTTCTAGAACAGGTCGGTAATGAACACGTCTGTGTATTTCTAGAACATGTCTGTAATGAACACGTCTGTGTATTTCTAAGTAATAATCATAATCACTGTAATTATTGTTTGATGATCATTGTTATAACATGCTACAATTAAACAAAATTTGGTTTAAATAAGGACTAAGATTTATTTAAACCTGTATCCAATCGAACACCTGTGTAAAGGTAGTACCTGTCAATGTTAGAGTACGCCGTTTCTAAGATATGAACACATCAACATGCAATTAAATCAGCCTACATGGAACTCCGCATGATCTCCAATTGCTAAGTACTCACAAATGTAAATCGTAAACGTTTATTTATATTTTTAAAGCATTTAATAGTCAAAATCTGATACACATAATAGCATAATTCTGCACGTTTTTGCATAAAAACGCGAATTACAACGATCGTCTATATTTACTATAGGATAATTCTCATGAATGAAGTGTCACCACTTAAATTTTATTATGTAATTATAAATTATCGTTAAAATACCCTACAAAATCTATATTTTCAGTTTAAGCTATAGATAAGATTAAACAGGGGGAAGCTAGGGAAATACTTCCCAGTTTAAAAAATGTTCCTTATTTGAGCGATGCCACAAATACTCCTCTGATGTCAAACAGCCGCTTTTCAAACTTTCCCAAGTAAATTCTGAAATGGACCGTTCCGAAATCATAGGAATTCTTGAAAATGTCAAAGAGAAATATTTCAGTAAGAACAAAGTTGTGTAAAGTAACTTTTTAAAAATCTTTTTGTAAATAAGATATCTTAAGTTTGCTGAAAATAATTAATTACATAATTTTGATATGGCAATATTCATCTGAATTTCAGAATTATTAGGCTATATGCAATTCAAACGTGTTTGTTTATTTCTAAACCCTTTTAATGCACCTTTACAGTTTACGGTGACAAGTTTTGTGTGTCCAAAGTTTTAATCGTGTTTTTATCTTAAACTTATTTATTTACTAAGGGTTCATTCCTTGTATTGCACATGGTAGATCTCCTTAGATGAAATTTGGCTTCCTATTTCGGTATTTTTGGTTGAGTACTTCTTGTTTAATACAAGTTTGGTTTTTGGTCTTCCAAATGTTTCGGTTTTAATGCTGCTGATGAGAGGTAACTCCTTGAAATGCGTCGTATACAGCATAATATAAATTTACTATATCTAATATTGGTATTTTTGGATTGTTATTTTATTTATAGTGGATTGGGAAACAAGTTATACCAACTTATACTAATCCCTCTCCACTTGGCGGATGCAAGAGCGGCCCCTGTAGCGGCATTTTAGTCTACTCTTTTTTGAAATCTACAGAGGAGTCTTTAACGTGGTAAGGGTGTTGCTCTTCCTTAACACGGGACAGTCATTTTTCGTCCCCATCCGATGGATTTTCATCTTTTACCGAGACCATCGTCGCAATTGGTGTCGATAGGGTGTCGCAAATTTGATCCCTGAAATTTTCATCCCGAATGGTAATCGAACCAGGGACCCTTGATTCGTGGTTTTCGAAAGAAACAGCTATAATAATATAGTTATACCTTACAAACATCTTCAGTAAGATATACAACTAACATTGAAACATATTTTTGGTTCAGATCATCTAATTTAATTTGAAACAGGTAATATAATCATTTTTGAATATTCTGAAAATAACTACTTTTTGTAGTCAAATCAGTAAACTATGAAATAAGTAAGTATTATTTACACCATAGCCTTCACAAGTTGTTTAAATATGTTAACGAGTAGGCGTGAGGTAAATGGTTTGTAACAGAAATGTCTTTGACTGACACGTATAATATGAATATTTAAAGTGATACTGTGCCGTTTAGTATACACATTTCAAATTAAAAGTTCTGAACTATAAAATTCATTTTTTGTTGGAAGATTTATTTCTAATTTGCTAATGTTTAATTCTTATTTTAATATTGAGAATAATTTTCTAAAAGTCCTGATATGTAGTCGGGAAGAAATGTTATACACATGTATAATTTGAATCATATTTGTTTATTTGCCATGAAAGGGCTGTTATTCAACTGATATTTGCGGTTCATTTTCATTGTATAAGCATGTTCCAGGAAACAAAGGATCATGAACATTTAAATTAGAAAGCGGAGCTTTGTCCATGGAATAACATCAGATTGTGCATGTTATTCCATGGTTTTGCTCCTCCCACCTCCATTAAAATATACATTCTCAAAACCATGGAATAATATTATAATTTGTACCATGATTGACGACTGTGTCAAAGTTTAGGTGATTTATTGTGATAAAGATCAAAGAAAAAATTGGCAGTTAGGTTACAAGGATTGATTGTCATTCTGTTTAGTTTTTTTTCCGTTATTATTCGCCATGTTATTTTGAAATGCGTATCACGTGCATTGAGAGTATTTCGAACAGGCCAGTAACGAAAATACTGTTAATCCATAAAATTCAATCCTAAAACTTTGTTTTAAGTCCTTCAAACAGGAGGATTCCCTTTTATGACCTCAAGATAGACACAAAACATTAAGTCAATTAAATAAATGGAGGCAAAAAATTCAAACAATCAGAAGACGCGTTACATCTAGTATTAAATTATTTTGAAATACAAATTGTAGTTTTTCATTGTACAAGGACTACTTTGTGTATGCTGTTATTAAGGAAAATAGCGGGAAATTTGAAGAAATGGTGTCCGACTACATAAAACGCCAAATGTTATAATTATATATAAAAACTTTGGGCAATATATATAACCTGATATTCAGTTATTGACTGGGTTCGAGGAAAACAACTGTTTTTTTTATCGAAGAACCAACTGTTATCAGAAGCCTGAGTCTGATTGTAACAGTTTTAGGTCTGAAGGACAAACAAAACAGCTGTTTTACCAGAACTCAGTCTATACATTTTATATTGAGATAGAAACAGAATTTGTGTACGTGATGTTAACAACTAGTCACTGAATTCAGACAGGCGATCAACTATATGATTTCATATAGGATAATGATAGAACACCTTATAACAGTTAAAATGTTACTTATTTATATAATATGAATATAATAAAACATTTTGAAGGTATAACATTTTTTTTTTATTAATATCTTGTTGAAATATTATACGCAAATAACGTTGTGAAACAAATCTATTTAAAAAAAAAAAAACCTCAGTCAGTTTGATCTTTAGTGCGATTTTGATTCAAATATTTTTCTCAAACAAAAAGAAAAAAAATAATCAGTTCAATAAAATTCAAAACGAACTGAATTAATAAATGTACATTTTTTCGTTCAAAAACTCGACATTTTGCAATTTGTCACACCGAATCTTTAGGTTCAAGGACGATGAAAAAAAGTTTTAACGATTTTTTTTTTTGGTCTGGCCATTTTTGAATTAATTACAGTAAAATCGAATTTGAATTGAACAGCGATATATGAATTTAATCGGAAGTCAATAGAACACAGCAAATAGTGCACTGGGCAATAGACTTTGCGATTTCGTATACCTCACAGTTAATTTGAATTCTTTTATTTCTCGGTGGATTCTCCAGAACAGTAAAAAATGTAGATGTACTCATTGAAAGAAGAATTAATTATATAAATAATAGAATATTAATTATTATGTTACACTTATTGAATGGGTATCAGGACAGTAGAGCAGAATGTTTGGCCCTTAATTGGTATTGGGGACCATACATTTGTTTTATTGCCCCCTGGACAATAGGAAGTCTAAAGAACTGGGACTTGAGAATGACGTTTTTCGATGACAAAAGGTAAGATTGGTTTATAGAAGACTAGGAAGTATAAGTGCCACTGACTGATAGGAAAACGTGTAAGATGATGACCGGATGGGTAGATGAAACAAAAACTATGAACCATTGGAGTTCCACATTTCAGATGTCGAGCACACTAAATAATGTTAACGTGTCTTTGTGGAACTGGTCATTTTTTAGTGGATTTTCAGTTCATAACACGGAAATTAATGGGTGACATGTTTGGAGAATGCTCTTAAACCATAGAATGATAACTTATCATTATCATTTCTAAAACCCAAACACATGTTGGAAATCAACATTCACTGTTTCGTTTGTGTATCGTTCTACCCCTGTTCCTTGATATTTGTTTTTTCATTATTTTTGAACGGAAAATTGCAACAGAACGTTATGCAAACAACTATTAATGAATCAAGCAATTTTTTAAAAACTCCGTTGGTCAGAAATTAAATTATTCTGGATAAGATTCCATACTTTAAAAAGACACATTTCCTAATTTCAGCGTGTCCGTTTAATCAGTTTGATAAGAACTCTTGTGGAAAAGATTAAAGGGCATTTTCCAAACAATTTAAGTCGTGCAGAATAACAAATCCAGATATTTCAATGCTATATACCATTGTATACATGTTTTGTGACAATCTTAATTGCTTCCATTCAAATGTTAATCTGACCTATACCAAGATTAGTGGTCAATAAAAAGTTTTAAATTTTGATAAATTATGCTTAGTTATCGTGCGTTTCACAGATCAAGAAAATCCAAACATATCATATCCCTTTTGGAATCTCATTTGATAAGTTAAAAATCCGATCTTTACACACATAAAGCATCTGCTAGAAGATTTATGGTACCTACCAACTTATCTTCAAATTTCTTTTCATTTTGTCATTTCAAACTATTATTCTTTGAATATGTAATCTTCATTTATTCACTTCAACATGATTATTAAGTTTTTCCTTTCCAGGGAGGTTATCGTGGATTCGACATAAACATACAAATTTCAGACAGAATTGATCCTGTTTTCGTGACTAGGTACAGTTTTATAAGTTGAAAACAATTTGAATATAAGATAATTATTTGTTTTTCTGATACTATTGTTGTAATATACGTCCTAATACAACACAGATATAGAACCAACAAACATATGACTCAGAGTACTAATAAAGACATCTGCGATGATTAAACAACAAAAAATTATAATATTCTGGATGTTCATTGCTTCTCATCTGTTCAGTAATTATTTACCTCTCTCCGATGGTCTCAACTCTTAACGTAAGTAGATCATCATAAACCACTATTCTTTCATTACTTCTGAAGAATTTTAAAATATATACGTAGTTCGAAATTATGAGAATTTAAACGTGCAACCATTACATAAAATAAAAGTAGGCTTAGATGTACCTTATAAGGCTATTTACAGATTTCTATGAAATTTTTCATGCAACTAGAATATACAAAACTATATCATGATACCGAAAATAATTTAATATTCTTAAAAAGAAAGGTTTTTACTTTTGATTTTATGTAAAAAAAAACCAATTCTCCTTAATGTAGCCTTTTCTCAAAATAATAATCATAATAATAATAATAATAATAATAATAAAATTAATATGCTATTGCCACTAATATTTCTGATGTATCGATAAACACCCACAAGGCTGATGAAACGACTACGGGGGCAAGCAAGGGTATCATAAAAAAGGTTTAATACCTTTTCTTACCCCTTGGTCAGAGCACCTCCACAATTTTCGGAAGGCGAGATATGTGTTTCTTGCAATGCAGTGGGTGATACAAAAAAAACATGATACTGCTTTTATATAAACTACATTTGTACTTTGTTGTTACTAAGACTTGCCTTTTCCCTATAACGATAATCATTTATTGGTACCAATCGAAATACTTTAATTCCCTTCAAAATAAAAGATATTTTGCTATGTGCTTGCCGTATCTATATTATGTGTGTCCATTTTAAAAGCTTACTCAAACTTATGATTCTATGTTTTATTCAAGTATAAGTTTTCTTATATAATTGTTCCATTATTAGTCCGTATTGTGTAAAATTATTCAGCGCATAATTTCTATGTCATTGTCTTACCTTCTTATTGTTTATATAAAAAATGTCAAAAGCATCCGCTCTTTCAATAATTAGAAGTGAAAGTAGTTTATTAATAACTTAATTCATCTGTGTATAATTACTACGCGTACGGCTACCTCTGGTCACCTTATAGCTGAACAATTATCCCTAGAACGGAAGTAGAGACGAATGACGAAATATGGAAACATGTCGGATTGGTTCGGATTGTGTTAACTTATCGATAATTCCAGGATCGACCTAAACGTGTGAAAATTTTCAGACAACAAATTTATCCTCCATAAGTCAAATTCTGATTTGAATTGTGTCTATTGCAGTTGTTACGTGATGACGGCCCAAAGAAATCGAGCTCTTAATTTTAGTAGTATAGATTCCGGGATCATAAACCAGTCCGTCGTTGTCCAACGCAGCAATCGGAAGAGAAACAGAGATTAGCTATACGCATGAGTAGATACACAGTTATGACCTAATATCATACAATTACAACGTACCATCACCACACTACACTCCCCATCTTTGTAAAATGGCAACGTGCATGTGGAAGGTGTATTCACAAAAATAGAAATGAAATGTAATGTTGCACATGGGCCTGATTAAATATTCCAATTATCTGTTACTGAAATCTCAGATATAAAAGCCATACTGAACAGCTAATCAGCCTACTAACATTCTTCTCCAAAAACAAATCAGTCTGTCTCCACATAGCATCATCTGCAACACCACTGAAGGGATATCTCAAATCAATGCCTAAATTTAAACAGTGAGCTTTAATCTAACAGTATGGCACCAATTATTAAATCAGCAATGGATAAACTACTAAATCAGACTGAATATTAACATAAATAATAACTACTCGTCAAATCATTTTTGCTAAATCCCAACTTCAGTCTTTATGTTAACCACAATATCGGCAGAGACATATATATATATATGTCTCTGGTATCGATTAGCATGACTTATTATACAAGAAACAAGAGTATCAGCATAAAACTGCATTCAAAATATATCAAAAAATAAATGTCATCATTTATACGTAAAAACTGAATCTTTAACTTAACAAAAACGATCATATTTGCTCATTTAATATCACATCTAGATTGTGATTTGAAAGGAAGAAATCTGCTGTAGACCTGTTAATCCATCTATACTATATACACCTACGTATTGCTAAACCTCCTGTCACACATACTGCGTGAAAGCATGTATTCCAAACAAAATGAAAATTTGACTGTCGTAAATATATGAAAACCAAAATCCGGCATTAAAAATACTTTTTGCCGAAAGAGTTCTTTTAAATTGCACACGGTGTGACATTTCCCTACGACTTTCCGGTACCACCTTAACAAATGTCGCACTTCAGATTCAGATGTGAATTTATTTTTAATTTTAAGTGGCCTCACTGATTTCTTGATCATGGGACAGTTTCAGAGTTAAAAATATTCATATACATGTATATATATTCAGAAATAGCAAAATACTGCCAGCGCTTCAAACACAAAAAAAAATAAATAAATGGAATATGGCCATAGAAACATTACAATTTTTTTGTGAAAAATGGTAAACAAATGTGCAATTTTACCAATGTTCGACTGAAAATCAAGATAAATGGAAATGAGCCTTGATTTTTCAGATTACACTTAAAATTTCATTTCTTTGTTAAGATAAACAAAGACACTTTTCCAGTTCATGTAAAAAATTGCTATTACAAAAGTCAGTGCACATGGTACTACACATGTCCTAGTTTTGATTTCAAAGCTTGTTCGGTTTATGTTTTCGTACTTTATTTTTCCTTATCTGTTATTCCTTAAATAATTAGTGAATACACACCAAAGTCAACATTGTATTTTTCGCAAATTTTGTCTAACATCATCATCAAATTCCATAATTTTGTCCAACATCAATTTCTTCTAAGTTGTTAATCGTAAATCAAATGCTTCAGATAAAAAAAAACTTAATATCTGCTATTTGCAATGTAATATTCAATATCTTTCAAGTCGAAGAATAAAAATAACAAAAAACATAATGCATACTACTTTAAAAACAGGCTACTACTGCTATATACTATTCTGATACCAAATTATTTTATAGACATCAGCGATTACATGATTACGGGGGAATGTCGTGGATTAAACCGGAAAAGAGAGAAACAGAGATTCGCTATATAGGAGTAAAACCACCATTAGATTTTTCCATATGCACTATTTTCAGGTAATCGTTTGTTACCGCTACGCGGCGTTGCTATCGACCACCATTCGCCGGTACCATCCAACCGATTCAGTCACGTGATTAGTTTTGATACGAAAAGTAATTCTAACGGATCTAAATCGTGTCAAGTAGTGATAAAAAGTAAAAAAATAAAATATAAATTTTGATACTAGTATACATTTTGTTTTCCTTGCTGTTACTTATTTAAACTGTTTTTCAATCACTCCTTAAGGGGATACGATACAGTTTAGATCTTGAACTGATTTTTTCTTCATTTTTTGATATTTTGTTTTGGTATGCTCTTTCCAAAAATGAAATAAATACCTTGCCGATGTAATTACGCACATATAAGGCATTCTTTTACTGTGTTTTAAAAAAAAAAAATAGGTATTTTACAGATTTTTTTAAAGGAATTTTGGATTGGGATAAAATAAAAGAATACCGTAGAGATAAAACAGTGGGCAAAAGTTCGTAAATTCGAAATCCAAGGAAAAGACAGTCATGAGAATGGAACACAACAAAGAAACACCACAAGGATACATCCATAACTAAAAAATAAAAAAACATATAATAAACGAACATAGAACATGAACGAACATAGAAAAAGACAGCACAGATACTAAAGCATTGGCAATGTGAACACTCACTGAAAACAGGGGTTACATCAGGTGCTCTGAAGGGTAAGCATAACTCCGTTAACGACATCCGTCATATTGCCAATGAGAAAAGGTCAGTGAAGTGTCAAGTCCGTGAGATGTCAATTCCCTTCGGACGTGAAATATAACTGATGATATCTAGTCTCATACGTGGGAAACTTCGCATCGGCCAATCAAATCGTGATGACAACTGTAAAATGTTTGGAGTGATAAATTTAACACATACTGAATTACCGAGAAAGTCGTCGAATAATCACATGCACGGCAGTAATGAATCAACTGTGAAATGTACATTCCGTAGGCTTGAGACCTTGGTATGTTACTGCTAAAAATGGGGAAGTTCACTATCGGAAAATCAAGATCATCACATTTGTCATAAAGTTTTGATTTAAATTGTCCATTATTATCTATATAGAAGTAAAAATCTAGATATGAAGCAGAAATTGGTGTGTCTGTGGTCTCTCTAACTTCAAGTTCACTGGGATGTAGTTAATACTTAAAATTAGGATAATTAACTGACTGAACGTCATCTCTATAACGGAAACTGAAATTAAAGGACTGAGTTAGTTTCTTTCCTTTCCGATGCAGTAGCTTCATATGAAAACAAGAACAGATAGACCAAAAGCGGTGCACAGTTAGTCCCCATTGGAATGCCGATCTTCTGTTGAAAAACCTGTCCTTCAAACTCAACAAAGATGTTATCGATGAGAAATTCCAACATGTTAACGACATGGGTCCTCGGAGTACCTTTTGTTAGAATCAGTGTGGTTTTGACAAAATTCCCCATATTCGTTTCCATGATTTCAAGACCAGATCTGATTTGGAGTGAATGAACAAATTGAACATGGTTCACTTCATAAGACTGACCATATAGATTTAGGCAACGGTTACCTGTAGGCCTTACCTGTATTTAAATTTGAATTTTCGGTAATGATAAACCATATTTTTTCGTAAATGAAAAAAAAAACAGGTGTTAATAACCGGCAAGTTTTCAAAGTTTTCGATAATGCTGTAATAGGAGGGGTTCGATTGGATAAGGTTTGCAAGGTTCTTATGATACGGCCTCAATGTATGATGCACTTTAAGCTTGACCAATGCCCAGTGATAGCTCAACTCACTAAACTCAAACCCGTATGCTGTTGATAACTTGTATTCTATATTTTTACTCTGTATTTTTTAAAGGTGTTCTCTATTCAGACTTCTATTTTTATCCTGTATGTTTATTTGTACTCTATGGAGCTAAAAGAGACTTAATGCTGTTTCAAAAATAAGCTTTTATTAACAAAATACAACAAGGCAAGCAAGTTCAACAAGTGTAAAGTAGTATCAAAATATGTAGACGAAAAATGTATCAAAAGTAAATGGGGAATATAATTTAGCAATGTAAACTAATATAAAAAATAGAGAGGTATCATGGACCAAATTAGACTACATAAATTTACTCTAAATAAACATGGATCAATCTATAAACTGAGCGTTTAGAACAGACCAGGTTAACTTAACAGCAGAGTGCAAAGATTCACCATATCAGACAGGAAACTCATCTTTAGACAAATTTAAACGATCGAGTTTTTTTTTAACGTCCTTGACTACCTATTTAGGTCTCGCACGGACGGTAAATTTAAACGTAACCCGGTAATCATAATATATATATATGAAAGTTTATAAATTAAGGTATGATAAGAAATTTGGAAGTACAACAACTTATTAATAAATGATAACAACTTACTCCTGAATAACTAAAAGATTTCAATTATAGACGATCTTATTATAAATTAAATGCCAAAGATAAAACTGAACATATGATAAAGTAATTAGTGAAAAGTTAATTAAACATTTGTCATGGAACATAACTCCGTTTTCTTACAATGCAATGCCAAGGTGGAAGTATTTGCTACATGGCACCTGAAATTCGACAAATTGGGAACACTTATTCGTACTGAAATTAAAGAATTTTATTTTTTTGCAAAATCAAAATATTTGTGCCTTGAGCACATTTTATACTCTACAGATTAAATTACGATTATTAAAGTTTTGGTAGAAATTATTGATAATAATAAGAATTAATTGTCGGGTATGATGTATCAAATATTGTATACAGATACATCATGCTTCGGAGAGGGTATTTGCGAAAAATACCAGTCGAGAGACGTGAAATTTCCCGAGCCCAACAGGCAAGGGAAATTTTATCTCGAGACTGGTATTTTTCGCAAATACCCCTCCTGAGCATGATGTATATGTTTAATTATACCGAATGTCAAAATAAAATGTTTCCATCTACAAACGCTTATACTAAAACGCAGTGATGATGTAGACATTTCAAGCGCCCAGTCGGATAAGAGAGGTAAAAAGTGCATATACATTTTGACAAATACCCCGCTGCCTCTGAAATCGTTTGTAATGCATAATATTTGTGAAAAATACCCCTCTAATGAACCGATCAGATTATATCATTCTTATGTAAGGTGTAATTATATAATATGCATAATGTTAATATAGGATTGGTTGTATTGAGTCAACTTTGAATAATGTAGGTTTAAGCTATGTATGGAATATTCAGTGCCCCTTGACAGTTACAGAAACAAAATTTCTAGTTCGGCAAATTCTTTCTGATCAGTTTATTCAGAAATGGAATAGTGAGATAGATAATTCGTCCAGAGGGCAATTACATACCTTATTTAAGGAGAATTTATGTTTTGAAAAGTATATAACGTGTTTAAAAAATGAAAATAGAATTTATATTACGAAATTACGTTGCTTGAATATCAAATTTCCTATAGAAACTGACACATGGATAAATGTTCCTAGGGAAGAGAGATTTTGTACCGTATGAAAAAAACAGATCAATCGGGGATGAGTTTCATTATTTATTTATTTGTCAACATATAGATATAAAAAGTTTAAGAGAGAAATATTTATCAGATTATTTTAGAGTAATTCCTAGGTGTGATAAAATGAAAGGGATGATTTCACTTTGTAATAATAGAGTCCTCAACAATTTGTCTATCTTTCTTAAGAAAATTGCTAAATACTTTTGAAAATGTACATACTAAAGTTACTATCATTATATATGTTATATGCAAAGACTACTCAGGTATATATATACAACTTTGTTGTATATTTTAAATATGTCTTATATTACCCGTATTATATGTATTATGATTGTTTGTCTCTTGTTACAGTTTATGCTGTCTGAGATTAAAACAAAATCTTGATTCTTGAATCGGTTTTATTTTTTTATTGCATTAAATTTAATTTGTTAAAATGAAAGAAATATCTTTTTTTTTGTTGTTGTTGTTGTTTTTATTATTATTACCATCATTATAAAATAATTTATTTTATATTTAATTAGAAAATGCACTTGCAGCAATCAACTTACGATCCACCGGTGTGTGTTGGATTAAATATTTTCAATATTTTGAAACACAAAAAATTTATAGTTCTAGGACATTTTTGAATATATTTATACTTAAAGAAGAAAACTGTATCTTAATTATCAATAATATTATGTTGTTTCAAATAATACAATTCTTTGAAAATAGTAACTTTGATCCTAGTTTGTATTCCATCAACAAATGTATTTCGAAATAAACTTAAATAAAATTGATCAACAGTATGCCGAGACTGAATCTGCTCTCAAATTCCAAGATTTACATTTTGTATATTTTGGTAGACTCATTGAATCCAATGTGTATATTAATGATAAAGAGAAATAGTTTCTTGATACAAACAGCAGCCCTCTGAAAATTATTGATTATACTTTGGGTTGTCTCCTCTTTGTTGATGATCTTTTGATTCTCTCGGAAAGTCGAGATGGTCTTAAAAAATCTCAGTAACCTTGACAAATATCGCGACAAGTGGCAACTTACTCTTAATACATTGTAATTTATTTTTACCTTGACCTAATACGAATTTTCTAAAGAATTTTCAGTTTTCTGCCGTCAAAATATGGAACTATTTACCTTATAGTCTTAAAAATTGTTCTAATTTAAATTTGTTTAAAACAAACTGTTTTGAACATTATCTAAAGATGTGATCATTTAGTGATATATTTATTTATATATGAACATTATTTGATAATTTACAGTGTAATATGTATGTGTATATTATAATATATGTATTGTACTTATTGTTTCTCTGAGGGCCTCAATGAAAATTAGACTTGCTCTAATTGAGTCAACTATTTAAATAAAGAATTTATTATTATTATTATAAAGAGCCATTGCCCCTGGAAATCAAATTGATAAACTTTATTTTACTGATAAATCTAGTTTTCCTGTTGTAAATATGTATATATTAGGCACTAGGAAATCTGCCTTTAATCAAGCAGTTTGAACAGAGCTAGGCAGGTTTCCATTTAAAACAATAACAAGATTGGTAAATGATAATCCCTTGTTAAGTGGGTGTTTCATTTTGTCCCAAAACCTTGACTAACTAGGATGCTATTCATGGTATTCTTATATTAAAAACAAGCGCAAGGAAGATTGGTTTAGATATTTAAAATAACTTGTTTCTTGCTGTAAAGAAGAAGATAAAACAGGAAAAAATGTCGATACTATAGTAAATTGTATTTATATAAAGATTCCTTTAAATCAGAGTTTTATTTAAATAATAATAATTTTGAGAAAAGAAAATGAGGATCAGTGATCATAATCTACATATTGAAAAGGGTTGATTTTTGAAGATACCCAGGGAAAATAGAATATGTACTTCTTGTGAAAATAATAAAATGTGGAAGATGAGGAGCACTTCTATACAATAAGCATTCTGTTGTCAGAAAAAACATACATAAATAAAATAAAAATAATTGATGATTCAATTGATTTTGAATCCTTAATCAGAATTGAGAGAATAAAGTATACTCTGTCTCCATCAACACAAACCCAGGTTGAAAATACAGGTTCCTTCTTTTTTTAGGTCATGGAATAGAGGACAGGGGGCCATTGAACACGTTTATACAGATATATTCTTAACTGTATAACCTTGATCCTTTCTTTTATACTTTATATATACAAATGTGAAAGCCATCGTTTTTTGTGAAACAGAATCCTTTCAAGTGCATCTTACATGTGTAAAAGTTAAAACAAAACAGCATTCCTCGGCGTTCGTTTAGGCTTTTATGACTTTTTTATGCTATTTAATACAGCGAAAAAAATAAATCCGTCGATTCCATGTAGAAATTAAAAGAAAACTATATTTGTGTAGAAAATCTTAAGGACAGGATTTTGAGAAATGAAATTCGGAAGTAAGGAGGTCGCAATAAAGTTTTGCATACATTTCGAATTTTAGACAAAAATTGAAAGTTATAAAACCTGATATACAAACATGTTATATTTACTTATCAAGTAGTCGAACGAACGGATCTAATTACAATGACATTATTGGTAACAATTTTGTTAATATATAAATAATGTTATCCAATTTTGAAATGTGTTAAAAATTAAATCATAAAAGTGACAAATTAAACACATGGCAGGGCAATAAACACACACCTGTGTAAATCACCGTTATTGTTACGTGATTCATTGACGTTGAGAGGGAATTAACAGAAAATTGTATATGTATAGCTCTTATAATGTGAGAATTCAATTTTTCAAAATTCTTTTTATAGAATGCTTAATATTTTTTGAACGAACAGTTATGAAGAAATACAGGAAAATTAGCCCTACTTTTTGTGAAATTGTGACTCTACAAAATTGGATACCTGAAATCCAGGGCTATAATAATAAGTTCCACATTCAAAATGGGTTCATATGTATAGATGAAAATTTGGTTTACGAGATTGTCTGTACAAGTTGTGATAACATATACATTGGAGATCGGTGACCGCTTTGCGGAACACTTACGTTCTATGAAGAATGTTGGCAATCACTTTCGATTGCTTGGTCACAGTTCTAATTTTACCGTTCATCTATCTGTAAACGTACCTTCCAATTTTCCAGTTTTCTAAAAGGCACAAAGGCCAAAAGAAACTTTCCTAATTTTACTAGTCATCTAGCTCATAAACGTACCATCAACTTTCTTATTATTTACTTTTCATGTACAGATTAAATCTTGCTCTGGGTTTCATAAACTATTGCAATATTTGACAAACCAGATAATTTCTTCATTTTTTTAAATGCTACTGAACCCTGCATTTTCAGACACATTTTTATCCTGTTTTAAAATGGGTAAGTATTCTACACTTAATAAACAAATAATGCATGCAATCGGAGGCTGTAAGTTAGGTGACAAATTCATTCTCTGACTCATTAGATTTGATAAGCACACATCCGTGCATAGAAGTGGATATTGCATTGGGATCTGGGTTTTTCTGGACTGAACAGTTCGACTTAAACTAGACAAATTGTCATTATTATGATTATTTCCGTTCAGATTAATGAGTCGAGAAATAGGCAGGATTGAACATTACCTGCTAAATACTGACTACTTGTATAATTTTTATTACAAAATTTCCGAACGTTTCAGATTCTGACTTACGTAATAAAGAATTCTACAAATTTCTACAAAATTCTGAGATCTGACATATAAATAGACCTTTACCAAAATAACAGTCCACACTAAAATCTTAAACTTCTCAAACTTTGAATAAATATTTCCAACAATTTTGTTTATTATCAAACCTGTATAACTGTTTTTGACAACGCAAAACGAAATCACTAAATCTTGTCAGATCCACCCAAAGTGACATAGAGTTCTCCGATTATGTATGTTACATGTATATTTCCCATTTTGTAAATTATAAATTTCTATGTTATAGATACATTTTGAAATTTATAATTTACAAAATGGGAAATATAACATGTATATTAGAAGAGAATTTTGACCTTATCGTCAAAGGAGTGTTAAAACAAAACTACTCTACACATGTAGAATGAAAACTGTTTTATTGAGCGAGCAGATATTGACAGTCCTTTTTGTAGGCTTATATTAGGCCTTCTAAGAGTTATCAGAAAAACTTTTTTAGGTATAAAAAAATTCTGTTGTCGATATGGCATAATGAAAACAATATTATTGTACTGTAGAAGAATATAGTAAATATCTGTATTCGGCTCGGAACTGGAGTAAAAATGGTCAGTAGAGCCTCGCATTTTCCCCAGATTTTTAGCCTCGTACAACTATCTTCTATATTCTTTATATTATACTAATATTGTATTTGTACTCGTATAATATGACGCTCATACACACGCAATCTGTTAACATGTATTTCCATGCCATGTAATGCCTATTGAATATTGTTCAATCATTACAATCTCAGAAAAAACAATAATCACCCTTTCACGTTTCTAACATCATTTGTTACTCTACCTTTTTTGTCTCTGGAAGCCAATTGTATCCATTTACATAACAAACATCAAAAGATCGTAAGTTGTTTTTCATTGGTTCGTCTCTGGGAAAGAAGAAGACAATAATTCGTTTCTGGCCCTCTGAATATGAATGAAACATGTGAAGGTTTGTGGTAAGCGTATGTCGATAATAAAACCTTGACTTTGGTAGATGATTATTGTTATAAAATAAATTATCAAGAACTTACTTTAGGTGTTTGGGAAAACAATGCAATAATAACTTTGACTAGATCCATGTCTACGTACTTCACAATTGTTCACCGGAACCTAACGTTCTCAATCATTCTCTTTGTGTGTAAGTTAGAACATTGTAAGGAACACTGCATAGTTGGATTTTACTTTCGCAACGATTCGCTGGAAGTATCATTTCGGACTTATCTATTCCCGGGCTGCTTAAAGTCGCTACAATTTGGAATTTTGACATTTTATGATTCCCACTTTTTAGGGCAGAAAATTGTGATAACAATCATGGTAAACCTTAAGCAGTGACTAAACCATGCGATGAGATTTCATTCTGTCAAAAGTACATGAGGATCGAACTTTTAAGCACCACTTTCTATACATTATTCCAGGAAGTTTGGTTAAATTGGGACGAAGGTTTCAGAGTGGACAGTGATGTCAATAGTTCACCGCATCCATTGGGCCATTACGATAAAGAATTCCATTAAAAACAATTTCCGGATTTTGTTTTACTTGTAGGATTCATACCATACATAGTTTAATATCATACATGTATTTGGTGTTTTCTGTCCAGGGAATATTATTTGTACACTTGACAAAAATTGATATTGTTATGCTAAGGACAAACTAGGTCCATGTAAGACGTAACAATTAAATATTTTAAAAAGTTTTCAAAAAGTTTTGGTTGAGTACTTCTTGTTTAATATAAGTTTGGTTTTTGGTCTTCCAAATGTTTCGGTTTTAATGCTGCTGATGAGAGGTAACTCCTTGAAATGCGTCGTATACAGCATAGTATAAATTTACTGTATCTAATATTAGTATCTTTGGATTGTTATTTTAAAACGTTTTCAAATTTCTAAAACTCGTTTTAAAATTTAATATTTTATATTTTGAATAAAACTTTGAAAATACTAAACTGAATGTACAGTTTGGGAATTTCGCTTTTTGAAAATTTTTGAATTTTATTCTTGGTCAAACAATTGTTTTTCATACGCGAAGCAACAAAATATTTATAGTTAAATCCTTTTCAATACAATTTATTAATCAATATTTAAGTGACCAATTACCATGAATCAAACTTTTTTTTCTAAACTTGACTCAAGTGTGAAATTCAGGTCAAGGTCTCAGACAGCCATGTACCCACCAAGGACTATCTATACATCAAATATGGTTGGTCTATGTATTGCAGTTGCTGAAAAATGGAAATTATCCCAAACATAAAACAAGTCACTCAAGCATAAAATAGAGGTCGAATGTAAGGTGTCAGATGATAAAGCGGTATATACCGACTAAGAACTTCTATCAACATACTATAGGTCTATTTAGTACAGTTGCTGAAAAGTAGACTAAATCATGAAAATGTATGTTAAGTCACTCAGGCATGAAATTTTGGTTAAGTTCAGGTGACAGGTGTCAGACTGGCATGTACCCACTAAGAACTACCTACAGACAATTTATGCTGTCCCTAGGTATTACAGTTGCTAAAAAATGGACGTATTACGAAACTTGGATGCAACCATGAAATTATCAATAGACTAAATATGGTGGGTCTAGGTATTACAGTTTCTGAGAAATTGGAAAAAACTCAACATTAAACTTTTCTTCAAATTTTTGTAACATTATATTGGACATCTGTTTGCAAAAAACTAAAGGCTCCCAGGAGCCTGTATCGCTCACCTGGACTTGTCCATCTTGACTGAAAGCCTAGAACATTGCTGTCAAGCCACTGGTTTCAAACAAGAAGATCTGTCAGTGATTTTTCCAATTGTAGGTCCTACGTTAAACTATGTTCGGCTTTGGTGGCTATCTTGGATCACGGGTGGGGTCATCGGATATAATTCTGAAAGAGGACCAACTAATTAGGACCATTGCTGCCAAGGTTTGTTCCAATTGGCATAGGTTTCAGACAAGAAGATCTTTCAGTAAATTCCCCATAGGGTCCTATGTCAAACTATGTTCGGCTCTGATGCCCATCTTGGATGACGGACCGGGTCATCTGTTATAATTCTGAAAGAGGACCACCTAAGGACATGTGCTGCCAAGTTTAGTTCCAATTGGCCTAGTGGATTCAGACAAGAAGATCTTTAAGTAAATTTCCCATAGGGTCATATGTTAAACCTTTTAGGCCAGGTGAGCTAAACAGTGGATGTCCATGTGCTTATCACGGACATATTTAAGAAAAACCTCAAATTTTAGGATATAATAAGGCCAATAAAGTGCTTTTCTGAAGAGACACTATGATGTCATAATGGATATCGCTTGGTGACGTCATACCCCCCCCCCCCCCCTCCCTTGCTACTGAACCGTATTCCTTTAACTAGGGAACTACAATATTCTGGCGGGAAGGAGGGAGGGAGACAAACACGCACTTTCATATAAAATTGTGACGTCGTCATTTTGTCTTCCCCAGTCGCCTGCTACATAAGCCCCCGACCAAAACCACGCAGTTAAGCCGAAAGGGAAATACTAGTACAGCAGGAGTTTAAAATATGTGAAAAATCTTCAATAGTTCTTTAATATATAGTTGACAATTTTTTCAAGGTCCTACTACATGATCTAGATCTACTCTGTACACATATCTTGGATGTCCAACTACAAACTTTTATTTTGGAATTTATGGCATGGAGCATAATTTTTTTTCTTAAATATTCAGGCTTATTTTTTCAATACTAGAATGGTGAGAAATAAAAAAAAAAACAGACCAAGCTGGACATAATTTATTTCTTTTGAAAAATTCAAGCCCCCCCCCAAGAATAAAATGGTCCGTGCCTAATGATGCAGATGTCCATTTTGTTCCATTTTAGATTCTTAATTTTTAATAAAAAAATAAAAAAATTCATTTTCAAAAATCGATATTATCAAAACTGTACATTCAGTTTATTATTTTCAAAGTTTGATTAAAAATATAAAATATTAAATTTTAAAATGAGTTTTAGAATTTAAAAATTTTAAAAATTTTGAAATGTTGATATTTTAAAACTTTGATTAAAAGTTGAAAAAAAATAAAAGTTTGAAAACTTTTTTAAAACATTGAATTGTTAAGCGATACACGGACCATTCTAGTGTCCAGTTACACAAAATTATAATGTTATTTATTTTCAAAGTCAGTGCAAAATAATTGTCAAAATATCAAAAAATTAATTTCCCGGAATTGTTGTTTTCATGACACCAATCGCTGACAGATTGTCTAAGACGTAAAAAAGAAGTTATATTTAAGATCTAATACTTTTTAACCATTTAAAATTTAGATAAGAAAGATAAACTGGCGGGTCCTAGGAGTCAATATTCCGCTATTGTATCATATTATTCCATATCATGAGGACTGCTGAACCCATGGACCATTCAACAAAAGTTTAGTGTAGATTCGCTAATTAGTTTTGAAGGATATTATAAATTGTTGTCTCCTGTTTTTTAACCTTTGTGACAGAAGAGTTGTAAGAGAAAGATTATATTTGTTTCTTGGCTGAAATATTAATCTAAAGTCATTATTTCGAAAAGAACCTTTTATGGACCACGCACAAACAATGTTTGAGGAATTTTCTATTTTAAATAACGGCGGGGACCACTTTATATATTTTCCAGAAGGCCCATTCAGTGAATGCCTATTAATTAAGTTTGGTCTAAATATGCTAGGTGGATTCATGTAGCGTGGTGAACCAAAAAAGAAAGGTGTAGCCATTTATTTCGACTTATTTTTTTAATGTTAAAGCTTCATTTTAAAGATAAAATATGTTGTTTTCATTGCACTCAAAATTGAGAAAATTAAACAAAAAATACTTGATATATCTATTTACAATCCTCAATGCAGTGTGTCAATTAATTATCAAATAATGTAATATGCAGTATATTATTTTCATAACGTAAGTAAAATGGCAATAATATTGTTATTAATAAATAAAATTATTATAATAATAAATCTATAAAAATTAATTTCACACTTTCAAACATATTGAAAAATGATCAAATTAATGATCAAATACATTGCAGTTAAACACATTAAAATGATTTTATAAAGCCGATAACGGTCGTTTTTATAATTCAGTTATATTGGAAGTGGATCATTGTCTTTTTGTGAATTGCATTGAGTGTTTTTTCCTAAATCTCCCTTAAACGGCAAATAAAGATATTCCTGACTAATTAATTGAACCTAACGACCGTGAAAGTGAAGAGGCAGTAAAACTGAATTTAATGAATATTAATTAGACAACAGATGATAATAGTCATTATAAATGTTTTGACACAAGGTTTACATGGTTGTGTTTCATGATTTTAAGTTTAATTTTCTATTCTTTTATTTTTGTTTACTCACAGTAGCAAACCGTGAATTACTTCCAAGTTAAATAAGTCCTAGTTTTGGGTGGTAAATTAATCGTTAAACGGTAGGTAAACCGATTATTCTAGCCATCGTATGATAAGATACGCAGCTTATTAATGTTGTAAAAATTGAATATTGAACAGATATTGTCAACGAATGACAGACTATTCCGGGCATAATTAATATTTCTATCAGCCAATCTCGTACTATCTCTTATCCAATACTCATATCTTAAAGAGATTGCAGACAACACTTTCACGTTACAAATATTTAAACAGTGTATTTTCCACGCCTATTTTTTCATAATTTATATAAAGATAAAAAGAACGGAAATTTTCCAAATAACTTTTGATGTCTGTACTGTTGCCCAACATTGTGAATTTTACACCAAACTGAGTGAGGATATATCCATAACACATTTAGCTTGGATATTCATTATCATAATTTTTTTTTAATTTTAAAAATTTTTATAGACGAGAGAGAAAAAACTTACCAAACGATATTGTTTAAGACGAATGGTAGTTGGACAAATTTCAACTCTTTGCTGAAGTCAGATATGTCGTCACGATCGTTCAGTATTGATGCTTTGTTATCCACCAAAAACAGTAAATCACCAACAAACATACACAAGACGGACCGACCTGCATCAAATGGCTCGGGTCGGTGTTCTAGTCTACACAAGACAGACAGGCCTGAATCTAACGGCTCCAGTCGGTGTACTAGCCCGGAATCCAGCTTATCGCCTAACAGCGGACATTCAACACTGATTCCTAGACCAGGCTTACTAAATACACATCAGCACCAAGCAATGTTGCAAGCAAATGCTATTCAAATGCAAGGACTAATGAACGGTCACCAGTTTTATGGACCTGTTATAGGACATAATGGTGTGTTTTCTGGAAGTGCTTTTCACAGTCCTGCAGAACATGCATTAAAAATGTCACAGGCCCAACATATGCATCCTTATATTAATGAATGGTTTGCTAGAGGTGGAATGTTGATGCCACGAATGATGGACTATGCCGGTTAGTAGAGTAAATTAATTTTGAGTTATCAGTTTAATTGACTTTCAATACAGTACTTATACATCAAAATAATATATGTTACACATTTGAATACCATGTAAGGTGGCAGATTTTATTGAATATCATGTAAGGTGGCAGATTTTATTGAATACCATGTAAGGTGGCAGATTTTAGCAGACAAATCCTTTGCTTGAATTTTGTTATGTTCATGTGTGGATTTTGTGTCAAGGATTATCCTCCATTGTTTTATTATATTTTTTTATATCAAAACTGAATATATTTCCACAAGTCAGAAATTATTAAAGATGAAATTTAAATCTATTAATAATTCCTAAAACATATACTCATAATGATAGATATTCAATAATATTATCATACAGTTTGAATGGCAGATTTAATTGGTTTGTTTGAACGTTTCAAGAAAACTATATTAAAACCTCTGGAAAAATATGTGACAGTATATGTTAATGCTTCATATATTTCGAAACTTAATACATAATGAATCATATAGATTTTTTATTAAATGTAACTATCGTCTATCTTTTTTTAGTTCGTTCGTATTTATTGTTGTTAAATCAATTACTACTCCCATTTAAACTGATAATACTAAAAGTAATACAAATAAAAGCAGACACACGCCCAGTGATCAAACACACAGATATAAAAAATGTAAAAAAAACAAGCAAAATAATAATAAAATGATAATGTTTCAGTTGCGAAATGAAAGTGTAAAATTAGAGTTGATTGTAAATGCAAACTTATGTTTATTATTACTTATATATCATCTAAACATTTTGTGTTTATATGTGCAATAAATATATATTCACTTGAACAAAATCATATCCATGTTAAATTTTTGTTTTTCAAATAAAAGATATCTTTTTTTTAATGTTTTAATTTAAATGAATAATAATGTGAACACCTGTATAAAATCGCTGATTACGGTTTATTATCACTGTACAATGTATTGCTACAATCCAAGTCGGATTATTGTCAGCAATTCTGAATAAATAAATAAACAAATAGGTAAATATACATTTATGTATCTTAAATATATTTCAGTATAAAGTAAGTCAGTTTTTAGTCGGATGTGTATTAAATTAAAACTCTAAATACAGCGATTTCCTTGGCATGGTTTTGTTTAGAATATGTAAATTCTTGAACTTTTTTTATATTCTCTCTCGTGGACGACAAACCATTATTTACGAATATGAAATTAAAAATTGAAAAAAAAAGATTTCTCGCGTTGCAACGCTTTCACGTGTTATTTTTTTCTTCATTATTTTTATCTTGTTTTGCATTTTCTTCTGCAAATTTAATGACACTTACAACATTTAAAAGAAATGTAGATTTTGAAATTGTATTTTTCTTAAAGAAAAGAAACAATAATCCGAGATTATTAATTCAGAGTAAAATCTATATAAGATAAACCTATATAAGGCGGAAATTATAATTCAACAATTTTACATATTTTCATTAAGCTTAATTTTCGAAATATTTATTTTTTAAATTAAATTAATTTTTTCGTACCAGTACGGACTGGTTCCTGGCTGATGAATTTCTTGGCATCCACCCGGTGTCAAAATTTCATTGATTTTGCATTGTTTCAAAATAACCGAGATAAGGTAAATGAGCATTTTTAGCATACCAAACTGATTTCTTTTTTTTATTTTTTTATTTTTGATCTGAGACACTAGCTAAATACGGTTTTCCAGTACTGAATGTTAACTGTTTGCAATTAAAAGAAAATGATTTGGAAGAAAAGACGTTTTCCACTCTCATTATGAAACCGAAATTTTTACAAAAATATTTATTTTTAATTTAGCAATATAACCTATGATACATAGAATCTAGTATATATATATATATATATATATATATATATATATATATATATATATATATATATATATATATATATATATATATATATATTCATTTATTTACAAGTACCAATTTTTATGATTACTTTTTACATACCGCATTCGAAGCATACACATCGATGCAGTCATATAAATAGTATCTATAGAAAGGACGAACCACAAAACACAAGACGCAAACTGAATGTAACAACCCCCCCCCTCTTCGTAAATGTACAGGACAAACAGTTTCATGTCTTGAGGCAGACTCAAACACTTTGCATAAATATGAACCTAGGCAATGAAATCCTCGTAAAATCCGGGAGGGTGAAGCCCTGACATACTCAGAAAATACATAAATAAATAATAATATTAACAAAGCAAGATATTTGTCGAAACGAACACTTAGGATAAAGAAAATAAATAAATAAAATAAATAAATAAATAAATAAATAAATAAATAAAAGAAACATTTACTTGCTCGTTAGTTCGTTAATTTTTAGGCGAAGGGTATCGATTTTTTAACAAATATAACTATACCAAAATATTAAATGGTATTCAGGTTTAAGACAACCAAGTTACGGCTTGTCTAGAGAAATATCAGCGTGTTATTAGTTATATTGGTTCAATGAAAGGTTTACCAGATTTTACAACTCATGAACCCAAAGACGTAGGACAAAGCTAAGGGTATACGAGTTCATAGGGCCGTTGTAAAATCCCATATACAATTTGACTGACCTTATAAATATAATTTATTTCGTATGTAACAACATTCATTGTAGCTGAAACCGTGAATCGAATTCTTCCTTAAACATTCAGAATTATCAACCACATTTATAAAAAGTATAATTTGATATAAAATAGTTATATTTATGTATATTATGAAAATAAATTTTTCAAGGTTTTAAAAAATTTCAATGAAATGTACAACCAGACACATGTATATAGCCTGGTGCAAATGTCATGGGTGTGACACCATGACTTTATGGCCAATTCAATCATGTAACGTGTTATACAGGAAATAAACTAGTTATATTTATAATTAGTCAGAAAAGTAAAACAATAAAAAAGGCATTTTCCAAAAAATGAGACCAAATTAAACGTGGATACACTCCGAAATATAAAATGTTTCATATATAGTATTATATAATTGTTCATAAAAATTGCAGGCTTTTCATTGCATGCTGGAATCGGTATGCCGGGCTCTTCATTGCATGCTGTAATCGGTATACCAGGCTTTTTTCATTGCCTGCTGGAATCGGTATGCCAGGCTTTTTATAGATCCGTTTTATGTATGTGTGGTTGTGTGTTTTCGAAATAACTAATTTGTTTTCTGGTATAATTTTATCGGAATTTCGGCCGTCATCGTAAATAATACAACGATTCCAGCGATTCACTGATGGGCAAGTTTTGACCATTTTCCATGAAATGGAGCTATTTTTGAATTTTACCATTATTTATGTATTACAAAAACTTGTATACTCCGTGTTCTTAAACTGGGAGAGGTCAAGTACAGCACGGAAAGCTTTTGGTTGAGATATCTTTCTAGATGATATGACCGGATATCTCAATTCATTTGGTCTAGGAGTACCGATTAATAATACGTAACTCTAAAGTTTTTATTTAAAAATTTAAAAATTTTCAAAATTATTTGGCTGAAAGGCAAATTTCCTACAACCTCAATGAAGCTTCGCCACTGAAAATAGAGAAAGTGTATATAATTTTATAATGTCACAATCCCTTCCATTCCGACTCAGGACTCAATCAGCCGCACACGTCTTCAAGTTGACTAACATAGCTACGTAGACATTTGTTTGTTGTATTTTCGTGGAAAGTTTTTACATTTAAGCTGATACATGAATACCTGGCCCAACGTCCAATTAAAAGTCAACATATTTATGATACACTAAATTATTAAATGTGAGAAAATGCTGATGCTATTATAATCTCGCTGATAATTTTATTTTACGATAATTAATTTTAACGGTGTTTTTCGGACCTCTGAACTTAAGACGAAACTATATAATTTGTATTTATTTCGGAACTTGAACACGTCATTATTATATGACAAAACGTGATGTAGCCTTATTGAACTTTATTAAAATTTGTTCTGAAAAGTATCGGCATATTTGACATATTTTGACGTATTTAAGCATTCTACATAAGTGACCTATTACTCATTACTTTATCGACAGACTTCCTACTGATCTGATGGACTGATCGTTTAAAACAGAACACCTGCAAAAACTTTAATTTGAACTAAATACATTTATCATTTATGGAAAATCCCTTTCCAACATGGTCATTGCAGAATTGTCAAGCGTATATACCATCTAGTATTAACTTAACTGTGATTCGGAAACCAAATATAATGCCACATTATTTGAGTAAGGATTTGAAAATCGACATTAAATATGACAGCGGATTCTTTAAGGATTTATAGAATTGATTTGAAACGGGTAAACCGTCAAATATTATGACAAAAAAATTATAAAATAATAATTGATTGATACCGATCAGTCAACAGTATGCATATCGTTGTACGATTATATTGTCATTATACTTCATGTTATATAGCTGGTGTAAAATGACCATCCCTTATTCTCTTTAGAACCGAAAAGGTGTTTTAATATGAAAATAAATGACAGGGAGGTATTGCTTCAATTAGATAACATTCAGTTAGACTTAAAACGTGGTAATAAATGAATTAAGTTTTCCTTTATATGGGTACTTGAATGCTATACTCATCGACAGATCCAGATACATGTATTGTTATCATTAATATATCATTTTCCAAATAAATTTTTACTGTTAATAAAACTAAGCTTTTTATTTCTATTTCAACTTATTTTCCCCTTCCTCTTCTTGTAACTCTTGCTTTCTCATTCTGATATGAAGTTTCTTTGATGACCGGGAAAATCTTCTAAAACTATTAAAAAAAAGTTTTTGAAATTATGACGCAAGGTGTTGTTTAGAAACGACTACATGTATATACTAATATCTTACCTTCTGCTAAATTGCAAGGATATGATTTGTTAAACGAGTACCTATGAAAACCCCGTATATTTAATATGGGGCAGTAAATCTCTTGTTTTTTAATACATGGTTTCCGCTAGAGTTATCTCTCTTTTATATTGATTATTACTACAAAGATGGCTGACGTGGACGACAGCGGCAGCACACGTCGTTTTGCTGACACTTCAGTTGAAGCAAAAAAAACTAAAGCTCTCACCCCGTACGAAATTTACTAACCCCATATATAACGTATTAGGTCAACTACACACTCTGTAACTAAATTTATAGAAACTACTGCGTACAACATGTACTATTATAGAAACTACTGCGTACAACATGTACTATTATAGAAACTACTGCGTACAACATGTACTATTATGGAAACTACTGCCTACAACATGTAATATTATAGAAACTACTGCGTACAACATGTACTATTATAGAAACTACTGCGTACAACGTACTATTATGGAAACTACTGCGTACATGTACTATTATAGAAACTACTGCATACAACATGTACTATTATATGGCTATAAATACAGTCTTTAAGACCATTATCGTGATAGTCTTTAGACCTTTGTATATAGGTTAGAACAGTCTTCATAATCCTGTTTTGGGTTAAAGTTATAAAGACTGTCATAGTATATTATAAACTTTCATCACACCATTTCAAACAATAACAAAAATCCATATTTAATAGTAATATGCAAGAATAATTATAAAAAAGGGTTTGTTACGATATGAATATTAAAAATGTTAAGTAATAATAATTAAAGTGGGATAATGAAGGAAAAAGAAACAAAACAAGCTCTAACACGTTTAAAAATACAGGATTGAATATATATATATAAGTCTAAAGATTTGCACAACGGTATATCTGAAATGTATCTTACATGCAGTAGTCTTAAGATACCTCTTTAAATCAAAATTTAAGATTTCAGGACATTGGAAGAAAATCGTACATATATTGTGATTATAATGGCTGCCTTTTGCAGAGGGCATAAACAAACTTTACGAGCCTTTTTACTTTTGGTTAATTTCAACGCTGGAAGTCAGTAATAAAGTTAAACCGATTACTTTATCATTAAGAAACTTTAACATGTTCATTAAAACATCGTATTTATTTTGTGCACCTTATCGTTAAGAACTTAAGCCTCTACACAACGTATTAAGAAATCTTATTGAAAATTTCACGGGTTTTCTTTGTTGATTGGTATTGGTGATGAAAAGCCCTCACACCTGTAATGCCTGTCGTTCAAATGTTTGAACTGCCTATCTTATCGTAATTCTCTTCTGTTCAGAAATATCATTAAGTTCCCCTTTAAACTAATTATATAGAAACTAATCCTTTTAAATCCATATAAGTTGATTGCTTACAAAAAATTGAAAGGAAAAGTTCTTATCCTTGTTGAAATGTGCCTATCTATAATGTATGAAATTAACTAAACACTTTATTGCAGCCGTGTCAAATAAATATGTAGTAAATTAAGTGTAATTGTACGGTATATTGAGATAACAGAAAAAGATTTTGTTAATCCATATAAACTTCTCAAATGATAAAGCAAAGAAAACAAAATTGCATTGGACAATTGTAGAGACACGATAAACCTGTGGTCAAGGAGAAATACACTGAAACAACAAGTTTAAAACTGTATAAAATCTTAACTTAATCTCTAAGAATCGTGTCAATTAAAACAATTTTACTGATTCATGTTGCAAACGATTGAATAGATTCACTCAGAAATTACGTCACAATTAACATCTATTTACAATATTCTTGTAAAAATGTATTTCAAATATAAAAATAAACTCTATTATGAACAATAATTAACGCAATTATTAACCGATTATTTGGAGGAGAAAGAAAACATATTCAATGCAAAATATGTAATTACAAAAAAGTGAAAAATGAACTGATGATATTTAAACAGCTGTACGTATACTGCGTGCCAAATTTGACAGTAGTAAAATATATGAATCAACAATATGTTTTAGGCCATATGGGGCTTCCATAACTTGTATTTCAATCAAAACATGTAAATGACATTTATTAAACGTTGTTACAATTCAGCACACCTCAAGCACGAAATTTAGCTGATTTGTAAACAAGAAACTATAATTTAACATTATCAAACTACTTAAAATCACAGTTATAAATTGTTAGGATTAACAAACCTTGAGATCAAAAGACGCGCGAATTTTCCATAGACGATGACAACGGTACGTTCGTGAAAGAATTTTATAACAAAATACGAGTGCTTAAATTACAAACTTGGATGATTTATCAACGGAAAGTGTATGAATAGTTTCGATGAGTAGGGATAAAATGGTCACAAAACATTTATGTAATAAAATAAGCTGTTCATATGTAATTTATAAGATATAGTAACTCAAATGGTTTTTAATTACATCGTTACATTGTAGATACTATGTCATTTAGAAAGACTTCCCAAATAAAGCAGTAAGGTGATGTACCATATGTTAATTTAAAAAACTTGCCCCTCTTTAGTGTTGCTCAAAGCCAAAGCCGTGGAAATAAAATAATATTACTACACATAATAACAATAAATATAGATGTACGAAATAATATAAAAAAAATATATGTTATCCGTATGAACAAGTGACCCTTATATATTACCTAACGAAATTATTTCTGTGGCTTCTTTTGTTTATTGCACAATCGTTAGCATCTTTTGTTCAATGTTTTCTTCTTTAATTCATAAATAGAAATAAAACATTTTACAGAAATTTATATTGTGACCTGCATATAGTAAGCTTTAAATTCAATCCGTTTCTATAAGATTTATCATTGATTTCCAAAAACTTGGCTAAATTAAAAATTCATTTATAATTTATTACATATAATCTGTGGATCCCACTGATCAGAACATGCGTTATCTCTGTAGGATTGTAGTATGATCGGTTAAATATTGATAATGATCGATTACATAAAACTAAATATCACCAAACACAGGTCTAAGAAGTACTAGGCAGAAGAAATTAGCAATTTCAAATTTTAACTCTGAAAAATAAGATTTACACAATATTTTTTTTTGATAAATGTAGTAATTAATTTTCTTGACAAATGTTCTTTTAATGAGGCATTATTTTTACATCAGTTCTTTCTAAAATCAAGTATGAAAAAGCAAACTCCTTATTCATTAAACTCAATAGTTTTGCAGAAATTCTTCTACGTTTTGTTTGAAAATGTATAGGCATTTTACAAACCAATACATTAGGGACTAACTATTAATTCATCAGAAATGAATGTTGTATAGAAAACTAGGAAATTTGGTAGTAAAATTTCATTATACTTCGTTATCTGTATGTATGCGGCAGCTGGCTTCATTTATTTTCCCACCAAATGTCAACAGATTCGACAATCATGATGAAATTAAACTGGTATCTAACGGGCGAAAAGAGCGCAATTTGCTAATTTAATTTTCAATTCGCCAACTATTAGACGTAGAAGACAGGCGATTTGGCTTTACATTACTGCCAATTTGTATTTGCTCAATTCGTAAGAAACAGACGAAGTTAGATTAATAGCATTACCATCAAAATAGAGTACGTTTCTGCAAGTTTCAGATGAGACCCCGATTTAACAAATTACAACCGTCAAAAGAATTGCGGTCGATACACAATAGAGAAATGAGAAAGAATTTGAAGATTACTTCTTAAACTAGCGAAGATAGAACTAATTAACTAATGAATTTATCCTCTGGTGTATAAGGATCACTTTTCGTGACAAATTAAACTCCAGATTAAATGGTATTTCGGCAAACAAGCACATTACTGTCAACGGGTTCTCACAATTACCATAAAACGAGTAATTTCTTAGATTAAACACTACGAATTTCGGCAAATTAAATTGAGGATAGCTTTTCATGGACGAACATTTATGACTGCTAATAGATGTAGTTACTTTGTTAAATATCTTAAACTGAAAAACCGGCTATTTGTGAGGTTTTAGCAGACATCTTTATATTAATGAAATTGTAACATGAATACCGCTTTGAAAAAGCGAAAAAAATATGTATAATAATAATAATAATAATAATAATAACAACAACAAAATAAGATAAGTACGTAAATTATAATAAAAAATGTGAGCAATTAAATCAAAATAGAATAGCCAAAACTTTAAGGTGTTTGATAGAAAAACAAAACTAAATACCACCTGTGCTCATTGTCATTTCAAGGATTTTTACCCAACGTTGGTGCGGATTTATATAATATGCGGCGACAAAAAACAATACAATGGGGTGTAGAAACTTTATACATTGAGATTCAGAAAACTTATGAGAACGGTAATAACATTCAGAAAATTTACAATTAAACTTTCATAAATGAATATTTTAATTTTCTTTTTATATTATAGCACTCTGTAAAACCGAAAACAAAGATTTTGTACCATAGGGTATAAACTATGCCAATTTCTGCTTTGTTCTATATTTCTATTGCAAAAGACTGGAATTATTATGTTCAGCATATGCCATTTAGTAAAATAGATAGACAAAAAATCAGTCAAAATAATTAACATTTTATTACTATGATAGAAATTGATGGAATGAATTTCTCAAGTGAATAGTACTGCTGTACCATTAAGTATAGATATAGGCATGAATTCTTAAAATGTTGACAGATTGTCATGGAACTTGGTAGAAACACTTGAAATAAACTATTTGATATGCACAAAATGTTATTTGAATCCGATAATTACTTCAACACTAAAGGCCCCAAGACCACAATTAATGCGCATCGTTGTCCACGAGTATAGTTCCCTATATTTTATAGTGTATTTTCCCCTTTTAATTCCTCCCACTTTCTGTTTGCCTTTGGTTCAAGTATCCTAGTTAAAATATACAACAGAAGGGTCACAGTACTTACTTTTAAACAGTTTTTTAATCAGAAGTATGTAAAAGTTGCAATTTGGTGACTGTCAAAATGACCTAATTTCAGGATGTTAGGGGATAAATGAATGATAACTGTACCCCTTAAAACATTTTGGGGATTCTTTAGTTAGCAATGGTAGAATTTTCTATAATTTTGGTATATTTTCAAGTTATGTGTGTTAATTGAATAAAAAAAAAGATGCAATTTGTTTTATTTGACTTCATGGTAATATGAAAATTCACCATAAAATAATTGTGGTCTCGGGCCTGCTGATATATTCCGGGTGCATTCGGATATAGGTTCTTCGGAAGAATTTGATATTTAAAATTTATAGACATAATCTGGTTATAATTGTATCGTCACTGCTCTGAATTTACCTGTCGTATCTTTGGTTAAGGTCGATTGATTAATTGATTGATTGATTGATTGACGTTTAACGGTAAACTTAATGTCATAACTGCTCTTATTTCATTTAAAACGAAAAATAAAATTTGCTTTTATAAATTTGATATGCTTTAGTTTACTGTTGAAAATTGAAAAGGTTTATTTAAACTTGGATTTGAACTTGTAAAGTCAAGCAACAAATTTATTACTAGTATTCAAGCTCATACGGTAATTACTTATTTAAAAAACAATCTAGCGCCTTTTATTCTGTCTTGAATAGCGTTTTTAATTAAACTTGCTGAATAATTTTTTTCTATTGTAGCTCAACAGCAGTCCTCGTTGTTAGGCAAAACACGACGTCCAAGAACAGCTTTCACTAGCCAACAACTTCTAGAACTAGAAAGACAATTCAAAATGAACAAATATCTCTCAAGGCCAAAACGTTTTGAAGTTGCAACTTCTCTCATGCTGACAGAAACACAAGTAATAAAAACTATTATGACATTATGAATTATTTATAAAATATATTATTTTAAAGTTTGCCGTTATAATAGCGTATTTTTTATGCCCCCGCCGCCAGGCGAAGGGGGCATTAAGTGTTATCCTTGACCGTTCGTCCTTCTGTTGCATCGTCCGTCCGTCCGCCCGTCCGTCCGTCAGTCCTTCCGTTGCACATGTCCTTCGGTCCGTCTTTTGGTTTTCGCACTCCAACTTTAGTTTGCTTCATCCAAATTTTATGAAACTCATATATAATGCCAACGACGCAGACAGAGTTCGAATTTGGATAGTGTATCATTTACCGTTCTAGAGTTATGCCCCTTTATAAATTGGAAAATTGCAAATTTTTTCGTTTCCGCACTCTAACTTAAGTTTGCCCCATCCAAATTTTATGAAACTCATACACAATGCTAAGAACAAAAACACGCAGACAGAGTTCGAATTTGGCAATGAGTCATTTACAGTTATAGAGTTATGCCCCTTTATAATTTGGAAAATTGCAATTTTTTTTTCGCACTCAATCTTGTTTGCCTCATCCAAGTTTTATAAAACTCATAACCAATGCTAAGAACCACAACACGCAGACAGAGTTCGAATTTGGCAGTGAGTCATTTACCGTTAGAGTTATGGCCCACACTCTAACTTAAGTTTGCCTCATCCAAATTTTATAAGACTCATACGCAATGCTAAGAGTTCGAATTTGGGTAATGAGTCGTTTACCGTTAGCCAGTTTGAGCGGGGGCACCCGTGTCCTCAGACACATTCTTTTTTTATTTCAACAACATACAGTGTATATTAAAAATATTTTAATGTCAATAGGAAAAAATGACTTTTTCATGTTTACAGAATTAACATTTAGGCAACTAATTTCACTTAATTAGAATCAGTTAGCAATTCCAGTTAACGCTAATTGTAGCACTGGGAGAAAACATCGATTGTAAACATTTTATCTGGTACCCATATCATATATTGATAGGTGTTATTATATAAGTGCGATTATATTTTATATAAGTGTGATCATATTATATAAAAAAAAAGTATTACATAAAAATGCTATAAAATTGGAAATTCGTTTATTACTGTCGTATTACATGACAGTAAGACAAAAAAGTTAATATATTGATAACTATTGACTCCTCTCATAACAATCTTCAATCTTCAATATTAAAATACAAATTTCTAATACACAGCAGCATTTAGACACCATTTATTTTGTACCAATGTTGTATATTTGTACTTATGTGTTTTAATTCTAGGTAAAAATCTGGTTCCAGAATCGACGAATGAAATGGAAAAGAAGTAAGAAAACGTCACAAGAAGGTCAGCGTAGACCAGAAGATGATAAACGATTGGGAAAAAATGAAAACGACATACAAAATGAACGTATACATTCAAACTTTTCAGAAAACATTTTTGAAATGGACGAAGATTCGGATATAGATATCGATGATGTGGACAGTGATTCTAACGATGAACATTTGATAGAAACAAATTCACAAACCCATCCTGAATTGTTACGCATGTCCGAGTCTGGATTTCACCAATACAACAACTTGTTAACACAAGGACAAGTTTCAGGAAGTTGACAGATTATAAAAGTTATTTAAAAAGACAAAATTAATAAACTGATTTTAAATTAAGATGAAGGAAAATTTTTGCAGAAAACTTTTTTTTTAAAGAGGAGAATGAATTTTAAGTAAAAATTTAATGGTAAATGAATAGAATGAATTAATCGTTGTCAGCAAAATAAATGAAATATGATTAGATCATAAATTAAACCTTTAAAAAAATTAACGAAATTGCTCGTCATATTTGATAAATGCTTATCCATTATAACTGATGTCCCGATATATTTTGCAACTTACAGTGTATAAAAGGGGGAGGGGTAGGGTGTGGTGGAGAAATAAAACTAACATTCACTTATTTTGATATGTTTCCTTAAGAATACCAATAATTTTTATAACAATAAATACAATATTAATATTTTACACTTCAATATAATAATGTAAGAACACTTGACCAATATAAAAATATCATTACAATTGTTTAAAACTTTAATTAATCGCGACATGTTGTTTATTTTAAAGTTAAAGTTATAAAATCGAAATAAGTCAAAAGTAATGCCCTTTTTAATTTGTATATCGTAACAGTATTACAAAATTTGACTGATGGTGTGTTTGGCCAAATATCGTTAAATTTGAATTATCTGACCACATCATAATGAAAATAGAAACAGTAGACATAATCGTAAAACCAGTGTAAAAAATTAGATATTAATTAAATAAATAAAACACTATTTGTTCTTGAACAGTTGACCTTACCTGATGAATAACGGCCAATTTTGTTGCTTACGGACACATATTAAAATAGTTGGATTACAGCATTCATGCTGATGTGACGCAAAAGAAAAAAAAGGCTTATTTACATTTTTAGATTTAGAATTAAAAAGCCGAGACAACGTGGTGCAATCATGTGTCAAAAATATGCCCTTATACGGAAATATAGCTTGGACATTTCCTAAATAATAAAAGTTCTCCCCAAAATCTAATATGCCTGCTAGAAATATATAAACTTTTTTTAAGGGGTCCTATATTTTAAAATGTGGGAATATTTTACGGATGTTTTATTCTATAATTTTTTTTTCACAAGAAACATATCGGAACATAATTCAAGTATCCAAGAAGAAATCATTTAAAAGTAATTAATTCCCGAGAGTTCGTCAATATTAATATTGCCACCTGATCGGACAATTTGTACTAAAGAATACGGAAATTATATACTGTAAACCTAATGCCCTTAAACGCAGCATAACTCTTATATTTGTTGTTATTGATTGTAAGTCAGCTTTCATTTTTTGTTGGCTGTGGTAGTAGATTTGGTGTTAATAGTGCTCTGTAATGTCATGTTGAATAAAATATTTTGAAAAAATCTATAGTTATTTAAATATGTTTTTAAAAATCCCAAATAATGTTTGTTTTATTGTTAAAATAAATTGGTACATGATGTGTTTTGAGATGGTCTCCTGAAGTCGGAACAGCATTTTTTTTTATCACATAATAGTGTAGCCAGTGTTCCTTTATTCCACAAAAGTACATCACGGTTTAATTCCAGATAAGAATCAAAAGTATACGTTTAGCCATTTTTTGTACATTAACTTCATGATTTCCACTTACCTCCCTGAAATTACATGTAAGGAAACGTTTTATTTTTTCAAAAACCACACTGATTCTAACAAAATATTCTCTGAGGCTAATGTTTTAAACATGCCAGAATTTCGGTAATATATTTGTTGAGATTGGAAGACTAGGAAATCCTACGGAGACCAACTGTACGCCGGTTTTAGCCGATCTTTTCTTATTTTCAAACGAAGCGAAGATCATACAAGGGCTACTACAGAAGGCACTAGCCCTTTCCTTAAATACAGTATCAAATAGTACTATCTAATATGCTGTTGGCGTAGCCAATGGTGCGAGCACAGCAATATTAGCCCTTTCCGGTATCACGATTCGGACTCTAAAATTATAATTTGAAGCCAGGTATTTCACTTAGTTTACTTACTTCCGGCGAACGAAACTTTTTCTAGCCTTAGTATGTAGCACAATATGTCTTCCCCCATTAAACAAATGACCCATATGTAGAAAATGCATATGGTCCTATAGCGCTCACTGCGCTCGCTATCAATAATTCTAAATGTAAGGATTATATAACATCCATTTTTGAGCGGCAATATTCCAGAAGCGCCGGCGTATGGAGTATATATTTCACAACTCATACGTTATTCCAGAGCTTGTGACATATACACTGACTTCCTGGACAGAGCCCGGCTTCTGACAGAAAAGTTGCTCAGACAGGGGTACGTTGCTCCTAAGCTGAAGTCATCCTTATTAAAGTTTTATGGGCGTCATCATGACTTGGTTGACAGGTATGAAAAAACCGTTTCCAAAATGAAATTGGACCTGTTCCATTGATATTATCCCTTCAACATAACGGATTTGACATGGACAGCATGGCGGGTGTCCTACAGGAAGCAGAGACTGCTTACTATTCCGGAGCACCTGAGTCTACCCCCGGTTTTTTGGTGGGGTCCATGTTGTTCATATGTTTTTAGTTTTTAATCGTAGTGCATGTATTGTTTTGGTCTTGTCTTCGTTGTTCTCCGTAGTTTGTCAGTTGTTACGATTTTTCTCTCCTTCGAATATCCCTTTGGTATTTCTTGACTTTACTTATCTACTGTTGTAGTTGATATCAAAGAGACTACCGATACACCCACTTCTCCTTCAAACCTTAATTTATTCTTATACATAGACGACAAAGGGCGGTTGAAATTAAAAAGTTATGAAACATGTGATGATTTTCCAAATTGAGAATTTCCCCTTTCTTAGTAATAACATACCAACGTTTCAGCTTATCGTGTGTACATTATATCGTTCATAATCGTATTAGTTTAATTTGATTTTATTATTACTATATCATTTGTTTTGATGCCTAATGATTTTGATAAGTATGTAAAAATTGTAGAAAACATTTATTACTATATATATATATATATATATATATATATATATATATAGAAAGAGAGAGAATGTTTATTATAGTGCAACCTGAATTTAACAATCACAATACATATTTACAAAATTATTACTTCAGCCAGCCAAATAGGCTTACGATGCACTTTAAACAAAAAACAAAACATCTTAAATCACCGAAAAGAGACTTCACTTTAGATATACGAATTAGTGTAAATGTCATTAAATGAATTTGAAAAATGTATCGATAAAGTCATGAAATAGATTGAATTCTAGTATTGTAACAGTCTGATATAAAATTTGCCACAAGCTTACTAAGGCTACTATTAGAGAGAATCTTACGCAATTTATCAATGTCCGAAAGACCAGATATATCATGATAACGTGTACGAATATCGTCTAAAAGTTTGTTTCTTTTGTCCTCGTATTTCGAACAGTGGATCAAGAAGTGCTTTTCGTCCTCGATTGAGTTCTGAGTACACATTTTACAGGGTCTTCGTTCAACCGGAATATTTCTCAAACGTCCCTTTTTGTATTTCCAAAGGAAAGGTTCCACATCTCATCCTGGATAGTGGCTTTTTATATGTGCAGCTCAATTTCATCAATAAATCTGTATAAAATGTTTTACAAAGTTTATAATAACGGTATCATGGATACAAAAGTGTTCCCAGTTGCGTAGCTAGACAAATTTCAATTGGAAGCAAAAAAATGGCAGGGGGTTCAGGCCGCTCAAGGTAGGGGAGTAGAGGAGCGAAACCCCCACAAAAAGTAACGGGTGCTGAAGAAATGGAATAGGCATATTACCTTAGATAAGTAATGCTGATTACAACGGGCTATTGAAGAAGGCTTTACAGAAAAGAAACTTGTGACAGGAAGCCACTAGGACAAGGGTCTCCAGACCTCTATCCGCCCCTCTGATGCACCAGGTGAAAACAAATTATTGATTTACTATGAACAAGAGCTTTCCTGTAGAAAAATATCACGGCCAGGTTTGATTTTTTTAGGTTTTTTTTATGAATTAGTTTGGTTTGGTTTGGTGTTCTTTTTCTTTTTCTTTTAATTATGTTTTATTGTTTGTTTTTTTTTTGCAAAATTTTCTGGAAGCAAATGGAACAAACTGCGAAAGACCCGTAGGAAAAAACTAAGGGTACATCGCCGTCAAGAAACGGAAAAATAACTATGGGAAAGACGACATTGTTTTTCTTACTGTAAATTTTGGTTATCCGGCTTCCACGTCCAACTTGAAAGGAGTATGAAAACTACCTTTGTTAGATTTTATTAGGGTGATTTCTTTAAGATAAATTTCTTCTGTAAACTAAATTGAATTATATTTAAATCCAGAACAAAATCCAAATATCTGAAATTGTTTTTACACTGATCTATTAGGACTTCGTAAATTTTTGTCATGAATTGTGACTGGTAACAATAAAGAAATAATTCCTCTATGAGCGATGTGCAATATGTAACCAACCACCTGACGATAGACTCTACTTCAAAAACGAACATTATATTGTTAAGTTGAAAATTAAATATATTTATCGTAACCAAATAGGACAAGTTTGCATATTTTGTTATATTTATCATCATCAGAAAAGGCTTTAAAACTAGTAACATTCGGAATTGTTGCTGTTTAATAAGCACATGTGATAATGTGAATAAAGATTTGAAACATCAAAACTATCCATTGTTAAGTATACCTATTTGGTATACATAGAAAACATATAATCAAAGATATAGCTCTGATTTTAAATGTAAGTATTAAACTTGATGCAGGAAAAAGAAGAATTTCTACTGCTCTCTATGAACCAAGTTGTCCTCATCCATTGAGCCATCAGGATATACATAATCAAACATTTTAAATTTTGATTTAACAAAGTGATGCTGAATCTGAACATGGTTTGTTGCTACTTTTTTACCTCACGTTGTGAGCTTTTGTAATCATTTGGTGTTCGTCGTCCGTCCGTCGTTTCAAACATTTTCTGCTCTGAAACCGCAAAACAAACTAAACTGTAACCATTTTATAGCGGTCCTTCCATAGACGCTTCATACCAAGTTTCAGTTTATTTAGCTATGTCATTTCAGAGGAGAAGATTTTAAAAATTTGTCCAATCAGAAATAAGAATTCATCAATGCGGCCATATAAGTTGTCCGACCGGAACGAAATTTGCAGACTTTATAAAGTCCTTCCACAGATGCTTCATGTGCATATTTCGTCCCGGTCGGACAACTAATATGTCTGCCATGATGAAATCTAATTTTTGATTGGCCAAAATTTCAAAAAATTTCTTTTCTGAACCCGCAAATCCAAATGAACTGTAACTTGCTATTAAGCATCTATGGAATGTCCTTTACAAAATTTGCACCAATCATCTCGCTCCGGCAACTTAAATAGACAGGATGTCTTTATAAAAACGCTTGAAAGCATTAAAAATTTTAAATTAACAAACTAAAAGCAATTGGTGGGATGCTGATATCCATAATTTTATTAAATTCACACATGACGAAGCTGTATTATAGTTCTATTATATATTCATGTGAATTTTGTTTTAATGCTCACAAAGTTTTGGAGATTTTTGTTTGAGTTTCCAAAGTTTTGGTCATGAGCTTACTTACTTGATTAAGGTGAAACCAAAAATGTTCTCAAGAAATTTTCTGTATTTGAGTTTATCTCACAAGGTACATGTAAACTACTTAATGTAGAAAATCAGTTACAAACCAAAACAGTAAAAAAGTATGTAATTCACATTCAAATTAATTAGTTTTATACCAAGATGTATTTTTAAAAATACAAAATAAACTAGATGGAAGCAGACGGAAACAACACTACGCCCGTTGAATCCCTATATGCACAACTTTCACAAATATATGTTTGAATAATGCGCCCTAAATTTTAAAACCTTATAGCAGATCTACATTCAGTGTGTGACAGTACTGTATAGAAATAAAATGCATAAAATGAAAAATGAAAGAGGAGTTTAGGTCACAGGCTTAAAGTCCTAACTTCAAAATTCGACTTCTGTGAGCCCACGTTTTTAAAATCAAAATTCTAAAACGTTATGGTGCATTTACATACAATGTATGACAATGCTGTACAGAAATAAAATGCATAAAATGAAAAATTAACGAGGAGTATAGGTAACAAGCTTAAATCCCCAATTTTCAAAATTCGACCCCTGTGAGCCCCAGTATTCTAAAACCTTATTGCGCATACAGTGTGTGACAATACTGTATAGAAATAAAATGCACGAAGTTGACGAGGATTTTAGGTAATAATAAGTGTGACGTACAGACGGGCGCACAGACAGGTGGCGATAACAATATCAGCAAACTCCGAAAGTGAGGGGATAACAACTACTAAAACAAACATATCTTATGGTATCATTTTCAAACTTTCATCAGAAAAAAATCAGAAAAAAATGCAGCTTTTATCCTGTTCATCTTTAATCTTTAAAGCGATTTAAAAAATAAGATAACTTGGTATACAAAGATTTTAAGGATAAAATTTTTTTTTTTTTTTATTACAAATTATTTTACAAAATTATAAAAATGGCGAATCGAACCTGGAGTGGAAGATATTTTATTTTAAATACTTTTGTATCTTCAGTTTCTAGTTTCTGATTATTTTACTACAAGACAACAAGATATCTAAGCTACATGTACACAAAATGGACAAATGATGAGCGATACAGATAACAGGCTATAATATAAACATTACACTGCTTCTTTTCAAATGTGAATGTACTACTATTTTAACCAGCCTCAGTTGCTCTTATTTCCATACTAGTTCGAACTTTATTCTTACAAAAAATATGTAAAATTTTGTGAAAAATAAAGAGTTTCTCCTTTCTGTCATTTGAAGGTTTTGGCTGTACCCTTTTGTTCATTTTTGAATTTGCTCTTCAACGTTTTGGATTATTATTTTGCTTTTCAACATTTTAGGTCTAGAGCAGGACAACTGAAGCAGGAGAACTGATGAGTCGTAAATCGACGAAAACTACATTATAATTGGTATTATAGAATTATTATTTACATTTATTTAAAGTTACTTTTCCTTAACTAAGTAATTCCGACGAAATTATTGATTTATGGAACAAATCTTGGCAGGCTAACCAATTTACGCAAGTAAATGTAATCAGGTCAGTTATACTAGTATATTGTCTTGAAAATTATGCGACAAAATATCTGATCAAACCCTGATACTGTTTTTTTTCTTTCTATTTTCCCAAAACTGAAATTAGAGAGTTAAACACATGAACTGATAAATAATGTTACATTGGTCACCACTTTTAGACACCTGTGATCAGGTAACTGCCTGTAATTACTCAACATTTAGTGATAACAAAGTACATCGGTTGTCGGCACGCCAAATGTTAACTTCAATAATTTTGTCATTTTGATTTAATTTTGTGATAGCCGTCAAATACGTTTATCTACGTTACTACGTTATTGCGAGGTGTCACAGAGACAGCTATGGTATTGATGTGCGAAAGGCGTGATTGATACAAGAAAAATGGTGAACTGTATGTGATTTTCGCGTCATTAAGTTGTAGATATTGTAAAATAACTATTTTACTCGTAGAATTATGATAACAGTTTGAATAGCCATTGATATTAGATTTAATTAAATTCCAGAGGTAACAGGAAAATATATATCAATATGAAATATACCAAACACAATCCATATTTATATAATTATTTTATCTGTAGACTTGAATTATACCTATATTTTAAGGTATACAGAACCACCCCTAATATCTACAAACAATTATTTAGGAATTTCAATTGTTAGTTCTTGAGATCATTGTCAAATTTAAGACCTTAAATTGTCATTAGATGAAGTCTAAATTTTCTATGATTAATCGATAAGCTTTTTGACCATTGACAATAGACTTGAATATCTGTGGGGCAATAACTGTATAAATCTGAACCTACAGACCTGTAAAACTTGTTGCCATATGATAGAACCATCAAAACTTGAAGCAATGTCTGTCTACTAAGATTTAGTGTGAATTTCTCGTAGCAGTTTCTATGGCACCCAAATTTTCAGGAAAACAATACGAACTCTGGTTTGATAACATTGTATAACTTAATCAGTTGATTGTGCTAATATCAAACCCGACATATAGGAGCTTCACTTCTGTATGTTGATTTATTTTACTTATTTCATGCTTACTTTTTACAAATATTTAACACTATCACAGATGTTCATACGTCACTATATACTATCCACGTCTCCTAAAGGGGTCTAAGACGCCATCTTAAATAAAGTCAAGTAATACCAAAGGGATATTCGAAGGAGGGAAAAATCGAAACAACTGACAAACTCCAACTTAGGAGCAACATACCCCTGTCTGAGCAACTTTTATGTCAGGAGCCGGGCTCTGTCCAGGAAGTCAATGCATATGTCACAAGCTCTGGAATAACGTATGAGTTGTGAAATATATACTTCATATGTCCTAAGACTGACACATGTCCTAAGATAGTCTTACGACATGTCCTAGTCATAAGTCATGCTATCGAAGCTATCCTAAGTTAGGACGTGTCATAAAATTTGTCCTAAAGTTAGGATGTAGAAATGGGTGTCTTAAGACTATCCTAAAATGGTCCTAACAGTTATAGGATTAATTATTGTAATATAAACAGCAAGCATGGCTGCTGTGTACATGTACTAAAGAAATCGAACATACACTATACGTCATTCTGTTTTATAACACTAGAGATATCAGCACAAAATTTATACAGTATCATATTTTTCATGTTTGCTATAGGGAACCAAAAAAAAATCAAATAAATCAAATATCTGCTGCACATCGACACTTTATTCGTGATAAATAAATATGCTTATATTTTCATTTCATTCTGATAAATAACAAAAAAATAGTATTATGTGCTCTGGATTAAGTAACGATTTCAATCCCAAATAAATATCATGTACATGTAAATAATGATAATACAGTATATACACTACTGAATTTTCATTGCCGTTTTATTTTTCTTCATAAACCCTACAGTTTAGAAATGTTTTTATTCTGGATTTTTTTGAAAGATCAAAAGAGCGAATGTAAATATCTTTCATTCTTCAGAAATAAACCATGGGCCAGGTTTTCGAAAGTATCCTAAAATTTGTCCTAAGATATATCTTATGACAAATTTTATGTCAAAAACTGTAAACCGAAGCTATCTTAAGATGATCCTAGGAGAAATGATCTTAGGACTGTCCTAAGTTTTGAAAAAATTAATTAACAGAACAATATTGAAAAAAAAGCCCATCTATTAATTATTATCCTAAGAATAAGTTAGGATGGCTAGTCCCACTGCGAATACAAGTCATTTCGGCACTCCGTCAAATCGACACCTGGTAAATTCGAGACTGGTCAAATCGGCAACCGGTCAATTCGGCACCAGTACATAGTCAATTCGGCACCATTACATAGTCAAATCGGCACCTGTATATATCTAATATAGCAATGTGTCAGGATGATTTATTACCCCAGTAATTAGGTACATGTCAATTACTGTCCAAACATGATATTATGTTATTATTAGATAAACAGTCATTGACAATCATCACGGTGTCAAAACAATGATATTTTTTTGTTATATATATTTTCTTTGTTTTATTTTGTAAATCTAATTTTATTTTGTATATATTTAATTTTTTAATCGCAGCTTGGAAGTTCAAAGAGAACTTGAAAAGAAGAAGATTTTCATATTTTATTATAATTTTATTATTATATCACATCATAACTACATTTGTTACAACAATCATGACTTTGTTACAACAGATGTATGAAAAATACATTAAGGATGCTCGCTGGTCATGTTTTGGTCTTTTTGTCAGATTTTCGGAATCCTCGGGTTTTATCCATTTTTTAAACTTGACATTTTTTGCCCATGAACCCCCACTTTTTCTTTTATAATTCAATCATATATATCTTAAAATGGTATTTGACAAAATTTTATGAAATCCTTTTTTTCATACATTTTTAAGAGACTGAAGTTGTCAATGCAAAGACAATGAAAAATCCAGGGAAAACTCATTTCCTGCAAATTTTCAAGGCCTTATAGCTCTGAAATGAGCACATGAACCTATATGTTTTTCTTGATTATTTGTTTACTATTAATATGTTCTCTCAAACTAAGACACCAATTTCAAATCCTATTTATTTCCTATTAGACCAGTGATCATCCTTAAATAAGATAAAATTCAAAATAAATTATATAAAATAAATTAAAAATAAATTATTTACACAAATAATAATTAGAATGTCATCATGACATTCATCAGCTAGATTTACCTTATTAACATGAGGTATTTTTTAGTATGAAAATGTTTTTTATTCGGTAAGTTTTCCCCAAGATATTTTTTACGTATTTCTACAGGCATTAAGGAGTGTCACAATTTTTTTTTTACCCTGTTAGGTCTATATACAGATAAATAAACGAGTAATACTTTGGGTTATAAATATGAAGATGTGTCAATTGTCCAACATACAGTATTCTGCTAGTCCCACGTTATTTATAAAGGTTATGTTATAAACGATGGACATTTAGGTTTGTGTAAACATTCATTAATTAAATGAATTATATACAGAAGGTTCAAAAAATAGGGTGGGGGGGAATATTTTAAATAACTGACGATTATGATAAAGCATAATGTAAAAATTAAATATACGTCAGTCGAAAAAAATCTTCTGAAAATAAACATAAGTTTGATAATATATTTAGTTATTAAGAAATCTCTCAAAAAGGATGCAAAACAATACAGCATGCTCACCCAAACATTTACTGTCTACTCAAACATTTACTGTCTACTCAAACATTTAACAGAAATTCAACAAGTCAATGAAATTACAATAATCCAAAATTCAGCTGGTGTCCGACCACAAAAAAGAAGAAAGTATGTCCACATCAACCACAGACTGCAGCAACTTAAACATCGACTTCAGAACCAAGAGATCACTATTATCCAGTATGCACACACAGCATCTCGCTTACTTCACATTTAAGATATGTGGTATTGTGTTTCTGTATATTTTTCATTAGTTGCCTTATTCCATGTATGTGAAAATATGTATGTAACTTATATTTTTATGTAAACTTGAATTAACAGTTTTTTATATTGTCATACGTCAATGCTCGTATTGTAACTTATATATGTTTCACACGAATATTTGTATCATGACTCTTTTAATATCCTCTCAAAAAAAAAAAACATATGAAAATACACTCCTTTACTATCATTCTTGGCATATGTGATCTAATGATTCCAAGCCAGAAGGACTTTGTTCATAGAACAATTAAAACACAGTTCTACAAATTATTAAACTTTCGAGATTGTCCAACATGTCAGATTTCCTGATTATCCATTTTTTTTAACCTTGATAACCTAAAATGATAGACCTGGGAAAATAAGGAAGACTTATAGATAATAGATAATTGTTAATTAGTGCCACATGAGCAATTTTCTCTAAAGCAATTTTCATAGTGCTAGCAAACTTATGTAATAGTTCGCCTCGTCTGAATTTCTGTGAAAAAAAAATAATAAAAAGAAGAAAAAAAAAAGAAAATTGAGAAAGCTAGGCATGCAGGGGTAGAAAACATCCTTGCATTTTCATATCAAGAATTAAGTAATGCATACTTCAAATAGTAATTAATGTAGACGTGCAGCTCCTGTACTTTTATATCATGGTTTAACCATGCTTCACGTCCATCGTACGGACAATGTCGGGCAAGTGAACACACAAGCTGTTTTTTTTAGATTTTAGTGGCACAAGAAAGGTCGAACTAGCATTCACAGACAGTGACTAGGTTCCACTCTTTGGGCTTTATTAATGTTTTATTAAAATGTGTGTTATTTTTAATGAAGCCTTGACCACACACACCTGTCCCGCTTTTTCTATTGTCAAACATGTATCCTACTGTAAATGGATACATGTTTGATGATACAAAATTCGAGGCAATTATCTGTCAGCCGGCTCTGATAGCCTAATGCAGTTCTTCATACGGTAAATATGAAACAAAAACGGATGTTACAAGATTTATTTCGAAGCCTAATATTACAATTTTCGGCTAGGGGGCTTCGCCCCTGGACTCCCCATTAACCTTGGGGCCGCACTCGGCAGCCCCAAGACCCCTGCCTCGTCTGTTTCCGATGCCTAGTTACGGCCCTGCGGAATACACGTACCCATATTTCGGAATCATTACATGAAATGTTTACAGGAGAAGGTACGAAATCTTTCGTTTGGGTAGAGATTTTCATATTTATTGTCATTTCACTTTTTTATTTTCAGTACGACTATTTTGGATGTTTTAGGTAAGATTATTTGACAACCTTTATTTTGTATTTTGCAGTTATTTTTTTAAGCAATTGAAAAATTTGTGTGGCTAAACAGTCTAAATGGAGTTTTATTAGTCCCCTAACGGCAACGCCGAAGGAGACTATAGTTTTGTACTCCGTCCGCCAGTCACACTTCAGTTTTCCGGGGCATTTTTCAGAAACCGTTTAACCAACAGATCTTATTTTTTGTATGTGAGCCTATAATCATAAGTTACAGATCAAGTTTGAGTTTCACGCTGATCGAATAATTATTGTGAGAGTTATTGCAATAATGCAGGACTCAGTCTTGCTCTGGGTTTCAAAGAGTCAACACCTTTTTATTTTTATTTTTCCAGACCATATTGGTCGAAACGTTGGGTATTTTTAACTTTTTAGTTTGTTGTTGTTTTTTACGATTTTATATTTGGTTTTGTTCGACTTGTGTATTTCATACATTTTAGTCGTTGTGTTTCGACAGCTCACCATTTCCATTTATTTTTCTTGTGATCTTATTATTGGTATGCGAGCTTATAATGTTGAGCTACAGAGAAAGCTGATCGGGTAATTATTGTGTAATTGCAAACGTCCACTGTCCATGCGTCTTCGTCCGAGTCACATACTCAAGGAGATTTTGCGTGTGTTCTCACAGCTCAAGCCGGCAGGGGACATTGTAGTGCCCAGAAATACTTTCAGAATGCTTTTTTATATTTAATTTACACATTTTATTGTCAGAAACAATGAAAAAAGGATAAGACACAAGTTCTATACAACATATTAATGCCATCTTTGATACATGTACATACAGACATATTACGATATATTTTTAAATACAAATGTTTATATATTTTAACAAAAAAATGCAGAGATTGAGTGAAGCGTTTAACATGATCATGACGATTACATTACATAAAAAATTGCGGTGTTACAACCAGCAGTTTACCATCAGCATACATGTAAAATGTACTATGACTGTAATCATGATAATGAACGATCAATTTACACGAATGGAAACACCATTATATATATATATATATATATATATATATATATATATATATATATATATATATATATATATATATATATATATATATATATATATATATATATTGGGGGGGAGGGGCATTCGAAAAAGCTGGGCTATAAAAACTGGCTCAAATATGTTGTAAAGGAAACTATATTCCAGGATCCTTTATCGGTCATGGATTTGGTAGCCCACCAAAGAAACGAAATATTTGACTAGGGTAGCCATCTTTACGTTACATGGTGTTAAGTGATAAATTTCGGAAAGAGAAGCACCTAAAGACTGTTTCAGGCAAATGGACCTTTAACCAAGTCTTTCCATGGGACCCTATATTAAAATATGTTTTTTTTTGTGCCAGTGGGAGGGAGAATTTTGACCGCTAAACCATTGAATTTTGACCATTTCCGTTCAAATATTGAACTGTAATAGGTCATTTTTCTACACCACAAAATCAGCAATAAAGTAAAAGTGGACATTTAAATATCGGCAAAAGAATACCTAAGCTACAAAACAGTGGAAAAGGTCCTCAAACTCGAAGTCCAAGTAAAAGACAAGGTCAAGATTATGGAACACAACAAACAAACCCCACAAGGATACATGTACAACCAAAAGAATAAAAGAGTATAATAAAGTAAACAAAACAAGACAGCGCAGAAACTAAAGAACTAGCAATGTAAACTTCCATTGAAAACCGGGAGTGACATCAGGTGCCCCTGAAGGGTAAGTAAGCATGTCCTGCTCCGTTAACGGCAACCGTCACAATGCCAGCGAGTAAATCGGTGAGTAAATGCCAGTGGATAATATGAAATCTAACTAAAGATATCTAGTCTCATACGCAAGATAGAGACTTCATATCGGCCAATCAATTCGTGATGACGATCGTAAAACTTTTGTAGTGACAGAGACAGAACATAAGGGTAAATATACACACAACACATAATATAACAATCTAACAAAATACTCTCATAATTTGTCTGAAAATTTCACTAACGTAACCAAACGTATAAACAGATACCTTTCACATCAAGATATGTTATATAACTACATTCCATATATAGTCAATATCATTTTATATATTTACATAACAATTATCGTACTAATCATGTGTAATTAGATGATTCCCATGTTGTATTATAATTTAGTTATAACATCATCTGGGTTGATCAATATTCCGTTTTTTCTATTTTCAAACTTTGGTTCTTTTGGACAGATAACAAAAGTAGACACTCTGCCAAATTCCCTTTCATCTTCTATAGGCGCTTCCTCGCCGACTTCTTCGTCGTTTTCAAATAAGGAATACCTAGGATTTATTTCGGACATATCATCACTGGCAGGTCGAATATAAAATGTTTCTTTACTTCTGAAATTTACAGAATCGTCATCCGTGCTGTAAATAATTGGTCTGAAAGTAAAAGTCAAAAGCGTTCAATATTAGATGTACCCATTTTTATATATAACCCAAGTTGTACAACAATCTATAAATGTTTCTTCAGTTTACATTTACATTACTCTATGCAATCGTTCGACTGAAATAAATCATGGGCAATTGAAATTAATGCTATAGGGACCAGATATCTTATAAAGTATAGAAACATTTTGAATAGTTGGTGCTGGTAGAACATCCTGATGGCACTATGTTTATATATATGTGCTGACATTTTAATAAAATTCTATTAATGGTAAGGTTGCAACTCCCTCAGGCACGGTTGACATAGATTTTGGTACTTGGTTTAGACTTGACTCTTTTGCTCACAGTATTTTAGTTGAATATCTGGCCCTCCTAAAGGTCACGAGCGAAGAATAATGAAGGGTTCGATGAAGGTAGAAATCTTTTTGGGAGGTTTCTTAGGCTAGGGTACATATATCTACGTATATCGTCTACTCTAGGGTTTCTATGGCAATCATTGTTGACAAACGAAACACATTTGTATTATAAAGAAATTTATATTTAATGAAATCAAAGTAAATAATAATTGAACTTTTCTACGCTTGTTAATTATTAAAATAGGGACGGGAACCGTTTATATAATACTGCGCTACTGTCCCCTACTTCGTCATATGATAGATTTTGTAAATATTTGAAATATATGATTGCAATTTTTCAAAGTTGACCTTATCTAGATTATGGTTACCGGTTTGAGGACCACTTAATTCTTTTTTAGGAGTATTCTTTCAGAATTTTGCCCACTGATATCTAACGAAAGTTCATACAGATGTCGCCGGGTAAATTTATTGATATGTTTTTCATTGTGGTATTCATTCATTCATTCGATTCATCCACGTTTTCATAGGTCATATGTATTCATATTAAGTTTATATAACGGGACATTGACAAGTAATCAATCAGACCTATGACGCACGTGTTCACTTGCATGTTGTCTCTGCGCATTCAGACCTGGATATGGCTGTCAAACAGCTCTTGTAAAATAATTGAGGACTGGAAGAAAGCCCGCGACGATAATAAATGTGTTGCCGCTATATTAGTGGATTTATCCAAGGCATTTGATTGTTTGCCACACGACCTTTTGCTTACCAAATTGGAAGCATATGGTCTCTCTGAAAAATCACTTACTTATTAAAAAATTATCTTATAAATAGAAAACAATGTTTAAAAATAGGCAGTACACTGAGTAATTGGGATGACTTGCATAAAGGCGTGCCTCAAGGATCAATGATCCGAGAACCCGTTCTCTCCAATGTATTTATTAATGATATATTTCTTTTCGTACAAAATAGTACAACCTATAACTACGCTGATGATAATACAGTTTCATATGGTGATTCTGATATTAATAAAGTAATTAACACCTTAGAAACTGATAATATAAATTTAATAAACTGGTTTCGAATCAACCAAATGAAAGCCAATCCTGATAAATTTCAGGCGATAGCCATCGGAAAGAAAACTTAAATTCATAATTTAAACATTTGATCTAAATGGAACTCGTATCAGTTGTGAGGAAAATATTAAATTGCCTATAGTTACAATTGATTTTGAATTTTGGCATACATACAGAGACCTAACTAGTAATCCATAGTGGCGCTTGCCGCATGGAACCCTTTTCTGGTCTCTGTATGGTCACTCCATTATGTAATTTATTCTTTGTATTTAAAGTATGCTTTTATTTTCTTCACCAATGTAAATTCGTTTCAAATGCTTGCTTGTATGTTTAATGCTCTATAACAATGCTTGCGTTTAAACGCTTGATAGTTACTTATGCTTTCATATTTTAACCGTATTATGTAATGTGTGTATGCCATATATGTCTTTGTTATGTTTTATATGTCTGATAGACGATTTTAAAAGCTCAGAAGGGCTTGTGTTGTATTGTTTGGTATGCATCGACTTTAAATAAAACTTTGATTTGATTTGATGTAGCACATTTTAAATCTCAACCTTTCCTTTCTCATTATGGGCCTAGACGCCATATAGCGTTTGTTGGATTTTCACTGTTCCAACACATTTGTTTTCATGTAAATAGTTTTACATAAAGCGAAAGTTGAAAAGTTTTGATATATTTGTGTAAGGTTTGGTCAGATATTAATTTTTTCATATATTTTTTAGTACCTTTTTGTCAGTTGAATATTTTATCGCGAATATATATGAATCATTTTAAAGGATTGAAATTAAGATTTTGAAATTAGTTGTCATTGAACATATTTTGTAGGCTACATTTGTTTTCAGTCTCAGATTCACGACAATAAAACTGATTGACTATAACATGTGTTGATATATGGCCTAGAATTGAATGCAAAAAGTTTATTCTACACAAGATCTTTTCAGTGAATAAAAAATAAGCCGAAAATATTGACTTTTTGATTAATAAATGATTACAATAAACCAACACAGTTGTCGTCAGTTTTATTGAATTCGAAAATAAAATACATAATTTACACTTTTAATCCAAAACTACGTGATGTAGAAGGAAAGACAACTCTTTTACATATCTTTGGAAATTAATAACAATTTTCAATGTTTATGGAGATTTTCATGGTAAATTACTGTATACTTTAAACGTATAGTCTGACGGGAAGTGTATCTGTACAGAACATTTGCCGTTTTGCCCTTTCGTCACTGAATGTCAAACGTCTAAATTTTATGGCCATTTCCGAATAATAAAAGTTGATTTTTTAATCGTTTGTTACCGTTCTGTGAGAAAGACCGAATGTACGTTAAATTTTCTATAATTTGGGTCGATTTGAACCAGTTACAGAGGGTTACCAGAATAATACTTGCTATAAGACACTAGCCATTTTAAGGATCCTGTTAAAAAAATGCTTTCTTCTCTTGATACATTTGACGTAATTTCAGCTTTTTCTTTGTATTATCAAATCTTTCATTTTTTATTGAATAAAAGTTTACAGATTTTCTTCTGGGGGACAGAACTTATCGTTTTCGTTATGTTGTTTATTATTTTTTCTGTCAAATCATATCGATTTATTTAGTATTAAACTAATGAGGATAAACGACCTGATTTGCATTATCTCAAAAGAGATAAGAACAAAATGGCATGGACAAAATAACTAAATCATAACACCAAATCATCAAATGTTGTGAAACTAAGGAATTTAAAATATTCCTGACATGTGGGGTGTGGTTAGACTAGTTATGTTGGATCCAAATCAGGACAAAAATAAACACAAGTAGCCACACCTTAAAATTGGGGACGGATGCAAGATTTTAAGTTAGACGGGGTGAACATCAAATAAAAAGAGGACATAAAGTTCTTCTCGTGAGAACATCTAATACAAGACTTGTCAGTAGAAATTTGTAGAATCGACAGAATATTGAGGTTGAAAAAGAACTGAAATTTACATTAAAGATACAAAGTACTAAATACAGCGTTACTGTTCAAACAAACAATTACCAGATGCTGTAGTACTGCATTCACTCTGTAATGATTTGGAAAATCATACAGCAGATACTTGTGTGCAAGAAATGATAGTACTAATCAACACTGTAAAAACAAAATTTACTTAGCAAAGATCATCACCTCGCTGGGCATACCTCGTAACAGAGATTGGTACAACAGAAACGTAGAAAAGGCAAATATATTAATGAAAGAGAAACTTTACAATCAGAGCAATGTCTGTCTATGTGATAATGGCAATTTGTTCTACCGTGGTGAACCTTCGTATGGAGTTCTGAAAGATGGCGGAAAACATCTGACACAAACAGGTATAGACTTACATAAACATTCGATATTCAATCTGTAAAGCTTTGAAGGTTCAAGTATCCACAAAGAAAAATTACTACAACAACCAGCATTTTCCCAAAAAAAGTTAAAAATAAGAACAAAAAGAAAAAAAAATTGGCATGATAAAGATTTGTACCTCTTGAGACGTGATATGATAAGAAGGAGCGACCTTAATGCAGCATATCCGTGTGACCCAGTCATTAGAGGCTCATTCTACAAACACCGCAAACTCTATAGCAAAGCATGTAAGAAAAAATACAAAGAATTCAAATTAGCGCTTATAGGGAAATTAGATCTAATGTATGAACGTGATCCTTATTCATATTTGTCAATACTGGAAAAACTGAAGGAAGACTAAAACAAAGCTGACCCAAGCGAAAAAATTTCCAACGAAACTTGGATTAAATATTTTAATGAATTATTCAGTATTAAAGAAAAGTTCCAATATCAGAACGAAAAGTCCAAATGTCTAGTTGATCAGTTTCAGACTGTTAAAACATTTTCTGAGTTAGATTTTAAGTTTAACGATCAAGAAATTTTAAAATGTATTAATAATTTGAAAAATAAGAAAGCTGCCGGTCTTGATCATAAAAAAAATGAAATGCTAAAAAGTAGCAAAGACTATATACTACAATGTATAGTTAAATTATTTAATATAGTACTGACTAGTAGCGCATGTCCTAAAGAACGGAAAAAAGTCACATAAGGCCAATATTCAAAGATCCATCAAATTATAGAGGTATAGCTATAATGTCATGTTTGGGCAAATTATTCAGTTATATTATGAATCAAAGATTACAGTCCTTTTTAATTGTCAACAAAATTATAAACTGTGTTCAAATAGGATTTTAACCTAAATTAAGAATAGTAGATTGTATTTTTTTTCTTAGAACAATAGTTAAAAAATATACTCAAAGCTGTACATATGCTTTTGATACAATATTACATTCAGTATTATTTTATAAATTATGTAAAATCGGAATCAATGGTAAATGTTTTTATATCTTGCAAAATATGTATTTCAAAACGAAGTAAGTATCAGCATTGGAAATCATTTGACGGAACACATATCTGCAGAGATTGGAGATAGACAAAGCGATAATAAAATTCATAATTTATTCAAGATTTTCATCAATAATATTCCAAAAATATTTAACGAAGGCGATGGTCCAGTGGAAATTAATGGTCTTAAGCTTAATTGTTTAGTGTACACAGATGATTTAATATTAATAATAGAAATGGGTTAGTAGTAAATTTGAAGAAAACAGAAGTTCTAGCATTTTCTAAAGGAAACACAAGTAGGAAGTCAAATTTGAAAATAATGTTATTGATATTGTGTCATCTTACAAATACTAAGGAATTGTATTTAATTCAAATGTTGTGTTTAATTTGTGCCAAAATGACTTATATAATAGAGCATAGAAAGCATATTTTAAGTTACTTAAAAGCTTTGGAAATGTAAAAGCGAGCCCAGATACACATGTTCATTTTTTTATCATAACATCAAACCAGTATTATTATACAGTAGTAAAATTAAGGGCACATTGAACACAACCTCATCCAAAGTAAAAAGAAAAGATTATATAATTGAGAACTGTGTAGAAAATTTATTATGTGAAAAACTACATATGAAACTTTTAAAATATTTAGCTGGATTTCATAAGAAGGCTTCAAATGACGCCATTCTGTGAGACTTTGGAAGGTATCCAATGTATATAGACATTTTGACTAATACAATTAAGTATTTTAGTAGGCTGACGATTTAATTTTCCATGCTTTAAAAGAAAGTGAGAATTTATACAGAATTGGAAAAAATAATTGGGTAGCTTGTTCATATTCTATATGGAAAAACTGAATGTTGAAGAATCACAATGTGTTGACTGTATTACTACTATATATAGACAATACTTTTTAGTAGATGTAAAAATATGTGGCAGGAAAAAATGAAAACTTGTACAACAAACCAAACTGGCAAAAATAAGAACACATTCAGCTTTTAAATATACATTTTGTAAAGAAAAATTTTTATCTGTTATTGACAATTTTGAAGTGTTTAAATGTTTTACAGCTTTTAGGAATAGTTCGCACAACCTTGAAATTGAAAAGGGTCGATAAAAAAAAATTACCTCCAAATTTGCGATTGTGTGAAATCTGGAACAGTGGAAATGTGGAAGACGAATGTCATTTTATTTTTAAATGCAAAGTCTTTAATCAAAAGCGAAACATTTTTATGAAAAATATTTGTGATTCATGTAAAAAAATTTCAAGTTTATCTCAAGTTAATAAACTGGTTTGGTTGGTGAATAACGAAAATGAACATATTATTACACAATTTTCCAATTACATTTATTTAAACTGAGAACCACCTTGTTATATTATACTTTTATTTCTCTTCCATATTTATGTATATATAGGCCTAGCACATTTAGATATTGACTTATAATAGTACATTGTGATTGCAAGTAAGTAATTGTTTTATGTAATTAAATCAATATTGTTTTCATTCATTTACGTAATCATTTATATTGTTGTTATATATGCATGCCAGAGATGGCCCATAATTGGGTAAATAAAGTTATTCTATTCTATTCTATTCTATTCATTAAAATATTTTCCCCGAGAATATTGATGAGCGAAATTTTTAGCATTTTATGGCTTCTTTTCCACCTTTGAGTGGAAATATTGTGGGTTTTTATGTCAACTTTAAGAGCCCCGTCTGAATCCGCACCTCAAAACGTACCGGAAATGTGTCCAAACCAATAAAAAAAACTTCAGCATTAATGTACAGCAACAAGAAAGACGAACAAAAGAGGTAAACACAATGAATGCTCACGCTCACTGAATCCAAGCTCGGGACCTAAATACGTATGGCAAAATCACCAAGCTGTCCATTGCAATAACTGTATAAGTCGCAATACCTCCTATTGGATTTCATATCGCAACATCATGGACTATTCCGGTCAAGCAAGGTGGTGTAATAACGTTATAAAGGTTTAGTAAAAATGTAAAGATCTATAATACGCGAATCAATATTTCTGCCAACAAAAAGTAGATTCAATGATCTGACAAAAAAGTTTAATTCATATCCTTTATGAATACTATTATTCAAATGATCTGTGATTGACTTTTTGTTGAAATAAGTGCCTTGTATGCTTTCCAAATACTATTTCCATAGAATGACCGATGTGAGATGCCTTGCTTTATCAGAGTCGTATATATTCAGGCAAATACATATTTCAGTAATAAATCTGTATAACGATAATTAAATTTAGAAAACTTTTAATAAGATTATGATAATGGTATCATTGATGCAAAAGTCTTAATGTGAGATACAGAAGTGGAAACTCTGAGCAGTAGCAAGATGGTGAGCGGACACAAATTGTGAACATCTTCTTTTGGTCTACAAAGTTAAACTAAGATTGTGCCCCTGACCTTGACCAGTGTAATGACTTATAGTTGCAGAAAAATTTCACATTAAAATGTGCAAATATTTTAGGCTTAACTAAATGAAAATCCGACATTGGAGTAATAGGAGAAGCTGGTCCCATTTATTTAGAAGTCTTGTATAATTTGTGAAAATATTGGAAGGCAATGACTGACGTTAATGAGGACTTGTTGCTTTCTAATTGTTGTCAAGAGTCCAAAGCTTAAGGTTTACACGAAAAGGGAAAACTATCATTGATCGGGGATATTTACTAGATTATTTAGGATTAAATTATGATACCTTCAAATTGTCTAAATATAAATTTAAGAACATTGTTTTTTATAAACTTTAGTTGAAATAAATTATATCCTGGAAAAAGGAACTGTATAATGATACAATAAACAAAAATCAGGGAAATAAACTGCTCACATAGAGATTATAAGATACAAGATATTGAAGTGTGTGTCCGAGCGAGAACTTCTCTATATTCATTACTTTAGTCACATTTATCTAAAACTCATATTTAATTATATCTGCTCTTTGGTCGTGTTGTTGTCTCTTTGACACATTCCCCGTTTCCATTCTCTATTCTATTTAAATTATATTTTAAATTTGAACCTTACCTTTTAATAAATGGAAAATTGAGACAAAATCTGACAAAATTTAGATTAAATTCGCATAAAGTAGAATAGAAACTTGGAGATATAAATATATTGAGGTGAATCATAGAACCTGCTCCATGTGTAAACAGGGCATCGAAAATGAAAGTCATTTTTATTTGAATGTCCAAAATACTTAGATGAAAGAATTGAATTTCTTAAGACTTCAATAGCAAATGTTCGAACACTCTAAATGAAATTAGAAATGGGTCTATTAAGTCAGTTACCTTAACATCGAATAATAATTAGTGAAGGATGGGCTGACTCACTGAAAGGTTTGATTCAGACTACTGTGCTTGGTGTACCACTTATTGTCTAGTCATAACTGTATAAGTATGCAAGTTCATGTTTACTAATAATTATCCTTTTCGCTGTTGTTCAAATATTGTAATTATTGTGATTTAGATTTATCTGCTCAATCTTGGGTGCTGTGATTAGCATATTATATTCTAAAAGATAGATATCTAATAAAATAAAATGAATTTACAGTATTTGAAGTAAATGCTGTTATTCAGTCTCTCTATATCGAGTTTGAGCTAATACAAAGATTACTTGAGTAAATTATGATTCAATATAATGTAGCTCAATGTTAATTATCCAAAATAATGTTACACAATAACTTACCTTTTTCCGTTGAGACAATGACATATTATTGTCAGAATAGCAGCTAGAACAGGAACTGCCAAGGCAAAGCCTACAGCAACAGCAACTCCTGAAATATGGTTTACAATTTACATTAAACAACCCGAAAGCAATATATGGAATTTATTGAAAAACAACCCTTATCCTTACACAAACCGACCAATTAGATCCAAATTGGTACAATTTCCAACTCTCTTTTCGTAAATAAAAATAAAGATATCAAATTCTAGACTATGTGAATTAGTATTTCATACCATTGTACAACTACTTGTAATTCAAAGGTTACTGAAGTACTAGCCGTGGCCTTTTGATATTATGCTGACTCCGGGAACATACAATAACTAATCATGATCATCGATCAGTCGGGAACATACAATAACTAACCATGATCAGTCGGAAACATACAATAACTAACTATGATCAGACAGGAACATACAATAACTAACCATGATCAGTCGGAAACATACAATAACTAACTATGATCAGACAGGAACATACAATAACTAACCATGATCAGTCGGGAACATACAATAACTAACATTGGTCAGCCGGGAACATACAATAACTAACCATGATCAGCCGGGAACATACAATAACTAACCATGATCAGCCGGGAACATACAATAACTAACCATGATCAGTCGGGAACATACAATAACTAACCATGATCAGCCGGGAACATACAATAACTAACCTTGATCAGTCGGGAACATACAATAACTAACCATGATCATCCGGGAACATTCAATAACTAACCTTGATCAGCCGAAAACCATCAAAGTTTATTGCTTCGATGTAATAACTCATTATATTTGTCCAAGTAAAACTATTGCGTTTTTTATGACTTTTTCTGGTTTCCAAAGACATCACATAGGAGAATACAGGCCTCGAAGAGTCGGTATCGCTGGATTTAATTTTCCCACCTGAAGCAAGACTAAATATGTGTGGAATTTTCTAGGTTGGTTGAAAGTGTTAACCGAAATTTTAGAAAGACGACAGCCTAATTTTTCCCCGATTGGCTCGGTATGTATTTTAATATTTCAATTATAAACTAATTAGTTAAGACCATCGCAAGTTAAGATCATCCGTAGTCCAGCCCTGGTCTCAATGAGTTATTTTTAGATTTATTTTCTGCTGTCACTCAGTCCCCGGTATCTTTACTGAGGCCATAGCTCTACTAAGATTATCCGATACAATTATGAAAGGGATTACCTAAGGACCATATTCTTTTATAGGTATTTCAATAACGCATTTTCAACATCATAAAATCTATTTTTTTAACTATTAATCATGCAGTGCGGTAGGGAATTCGGGCAGAAATGAATAGAATATTAACAATGTCCTAGGACTTTAACCAGTCTTGTAAAATTGTTAGCAAACATGCTTATTGATGATATGGTTTTAAATTTTGACATAAATAAATCAAATAAAATCATTAATACATTGTACAATTTTATAAATATTTGTAAAATTAACTTGTTATATTTCTGGTTTTTCTTGACAACTCGAAATAAATAATTCGGTGTTATAACAATATACCTGTTCAAATATACTTGTCCAGGTCAAATTACTGCTTCTTGTAATTACAGCACATTAGCAAGAAATAGTATCTCACCTGTTTCAATACCATCTGATGATCTAGGCAATATATTTACACTGTCAGAATTTGAATTTGATACCCCTTCAGATGTGGATTGTGTTGTCTCTTCTACTGTTGTAGTCATATACATACTAACTGACACTGTTGATTCTGCATCTTCAGGTTTTGTATTCGGGTTGCAGTCATTTGTTAGTGCGATGTCAGTATCTACAATAATAATACAAAATAAGAATCTGAATTATTGATAACAATACCATGCATATTTATAGATTTTGTCTTTTTTAATATAACACAAACGGACCGATGTTATACCATTGTATACAGCCGTTGACCGCATATATACTAGTGCCGTTTTCCCCAATGCCAAATTTCCACCTCGATAAAAGTACAATACGTATACATATTGCAGTTTTTTCCCATGCCGATCCCCTTATTGTATGAATCTATAACGAACATATTTCTATCCTGTCTTTCAAAATAAATATTTCGTTCTTTAAAAATACTCATTTCCTTCCTAAGAAATAACATTTCGTAACAAGAACAAAATAAATATTTTTTGTTCGAATTGAATATATTTAGTTCGAACAAAACACATCTCTGCGTACAAGCGAACGAAAATATTATGTTTTCCCCTGACCAACTAAATTAGCACTGTGAGTAACTTCTTAGCCACTTTTTTCAAATACTAGTAGACTTCTAACCTGGTCCCCTGTTGGAATATTTTTCGATGCTCTAGCTTCACGAGACAACGAGGATTACACTCCGAATCCCAGATTGAGAGACGTTAAGTATATAGAATGTTTCAATTGATGATCAAACGCAAAACATTACGGGACAGTGAAAAGGCAGTCTTGTCAAGTGTTTATAACTTTAAACTTAAAACTCTACTGACAACATTTCAGCAAAAAGATTTTATGCAAAAGGTTTTAAGTTTGGTACGTAAGTTGACTGTTCTTATAAACCCGAAGTAGAACATGGAATTGTCCACTCTTTTTTTTTTATGAAAGCCTACTTGGTTTTATGTAATTAACATTTTGCAATTTGCTATTTGTGAATCAATAAATTTTATTGTACATGTTGACATGTATATGTCTCTTTTGCAACACAAAGGACAGTTCTGTGTAGACAAAAAACGTATCTAACAGGTAGCATATTTTATGAGACTCTCGAAAATTAATATTCTGTTTCCTGACTTTTATTCTTAAGTGTGAGACGTAAAGCTGGATATAACTGATGAAACGATATATTTTTGGGATAAATATTTTAACCCAGTATTGACATTGAGGGTGGACTGGATCGATCCAGTGTTTTTCCCTGTATCGTAGAAGGGGTTAAACTGGATCTTGCCTATTTTTCCGAGGGGGGATAGATTACCCCAGTTTGCCTCTCATCCCCGAAAAATAGGCATGGGGATGGCTACAGTACACCGTCAGTTATCACAACAGCAGGCTAATACGGGGCCGCTATGCTTTTTCATTATGAGAGACGTATCAATCATCAGATTTAGGACTGAATTGAAAATTTCGGAAATTATGGTGCGATACATTAAAACAACAAAGATTACTGATTTCATCATTTTTAGATTCCCCAAATCTAAAAGCTGAAATTAGGTTACCAATAATGCAAATAAGACGTCCATGTGGTGTTTGCTAAGTTTATGTTGCAAGGTGTGATTGTTTATTCAAAATAAATATTAGTGTACATATTTCACGATGTATCTCGTGTCTTTTAAGATGCTGCTTAGTGAGGTATAGTTCCATATTATGTTTACTTAGTTGATTTAATTCGGAAATGAAAACCCTGGTTAACCCAATGTAAATAATATGGATAGCAGACTTTAGATTATTGTTAAACACCGCCATCACAAAGTATAATATTTGGTTTTATAAAAATTTTCACCCACAACTGAACTTATTTGCATTTGGAGCTGTATGGAAAATACATTTAAACCTGAGCCATTTTTGGTCCTCTTTCAGAATCCGCAACCAAGATGAATACACCAGCCGAAATTGAGTTTACAATATTACCATGAATATCCTAAGCGAAAAGTCGCTTTAAAACCTTGCTGTCTTAAACAAACAGGCCAATTGTAACCGAAATGGGGCATCGCTGTTTCTAGGCTGTGCTCGTTAAGAATTTTAGCTAGCAATCCCAGCCTAACTGTACACAAAGTCATTTCCAGACAGTTTATCATAACATTCATGGCAGTCATTTTCAAAGGAAAAGGCTACATGAATTAAAATACTTTAAAGCTTCCAATAACAATTATTTCTGGTTGTTCCAAAGTTCCAAAAGATTGAATTAATCATTGTTACGAAGCATAAGTTATTCCGTACTGATTTTTGTTTGATATAAAAAAAAAAATAGATTGCATCTGGAGGTATTGTTCTGAGTCTAGTAAATGTGTTTTCATGAGACTGGTGTGATTATCACGTTAACAACATACCCAAATAATGTAATTTTGTTTTCAATTCAAATAGTAATTTTCAGTGGTTCTTTTATTGTTATTTATTGGTTTGTTATGTGTATTTTGGATGGGATATAATTTGCTGACACCAATATTTTGGGTACCCCAATATTTATATTGTGTGGTCTGTTGCTTATCATCAAAGGCCACATGACAACCCAAAGATGTTATAAAAATATTCCCCTAGGTTAATCATTTGGTGTGATGTCTCGTCGTCTCATCTCATATACAAAAATGGCTGTCAAAATTATGTATATTCAACTCTTTGCTTTGTAGGAAAACTTCTCTGCCGATTAGCAGTTGATCAGAAGCCTCTTTTAAGAGAATGCGATATCGTAGCAGGGATAATGACGTCGGCAAGAGCTACACAGTGTGAGATTATCTCCCAAGGAAAACCCTTACAAATTGGTGTCAAAAATATTAAAAACTAAGGAATGAAGATACCCTTTCTTTGAGCATGTGAAAAGAATGCACACAAATTGACCTTGGGTTCAAATGTCAGCGACAAATCAGTGAAGGAACCTTACTATATCGTATTTCCTGAATTGTTAGTGAACATTGGCGACCAACACATATTTTGTCATTTATTTGCATGTGTGAATGAATCAAAAAACTTTTTCGTAACTATTATTAATCTCGATTTTTCTTGCATGTGGTTTTAAAAATGACCCTGGTCTATCGATTGGCATTTCTGATGAAATGAGTTATTTCACTTTGGGAATTAAACAGGATTTTATAGAAAGGAGTTAGCAAGGAATGTTTTGTGTAACAACATGACTGATATAAACGTTCATATCATGGATAAAAATGATAAGGGCTCTGATTACCACGTTGTCAGTCAGCTTTGAAGTATAATAAATGCATTTTGGATTTAAGAAATGGATCATATATTCCATGTTTTATACCATTATTTGCTGCAAAATGGACCATTCATTATTAAGTGTCTGTCAGAGGTCAGCCTATGATACCGCATGTTGCATTTGTTTTTGAACTTTGTCAACAGTTTTGTTCATTTGGGTGGTGGTGTGGTATTTTACCCGCTAACCCCCATTTTTCTTTTCATAAATCTTTTCTCAGAATAATAAGCCATTTGTAAAAATTTTATAAATTCTTGTTATTATTTAATGGTTTTTGAGAAATAAAACTTGTCAATGATAAAGCTAAGTAAAATCAAGAGAGCATATTTTTCCCGCCAAATTTTCAATGGTTTATATCTCAAAACCAAGCACACGAACCTATAATTTTTTTTCGCTCTTTTAGTTCCTTTATTTATCCACTATCAATATGTACCAAAGTTATTAAAAGCTTGTTATTTTGAAACTGAGCAGCAAACATCCTTAAACTTATATTGTCTTTCATTATATAGATTTGACTCCCTCATACAAAGTCAACCTTATCAAGATATTTAACATTTCATAAAGGCCCTTAGCGGGTAAAATATTTTATAGCAATCAAATGGATAAAACCAGAAGGTTCCAAAAATCTGACAAAAATTCAAATACCTGTCCAGCGAACATCCTTAATTTATCCGTCTGTTTATATTAATACATTCTCATTGTGGAAGGTCGTTCAGTTTGCCTACTTCTAGTATTATATTTACTTAATGCATTCTTTAAAATATATTACCAAATTCACATGCAAATGGCAGATTTTGTGCGCAGTTCAATTCTTCTTTTTCTAGTACACCGTTCCTAAGTATACCACTGAAACATTTAAACACTTCCAACAATGGTTCCTCTGAAAAATAAGTTACTTAACTTTGATGTGATTCAAGACTGTAACTGGATTTTCGAAAATAAAATCCGTCTATCTGATTCCTGGTAGATATAGGTACGTTGAATATAACAAGGCACGTATGAATTTGTTCGCGCACCTTTTCTGGCATGTGCCATGGGTGGGCAAAAAATATATTGGCAATAAGTTAAGTGCAGATCTTAATCATCAATATGACACGAAATGTTTTGTACTTTTTGTGATTTTGTACTATTTTACTGTGACATAAAAACAAAATGGACAACAGGAGAAGTCAACAATGACATATTAATCCATCAACGCCACCAACAGACAGAATTACGGACAAAAATAGAATAAAAGAGTATAAAACACAAACATAAACACAACAAAGATTCAGACAGTCAAACTTGGTACAGACAATGAAAAGTGGTAGGGCTAAACAAGTTTTATGGACACCAAAATCCCGTCTTATCTATCCTGAGATCTGTTTTGTATAAAATATACTATAAAACCAATTCAGTATGATTACCAATAATGTGTCCGTTTGCTAAAAAAAATAGTTGGACGGTACATAATTTAGATAGCAGGGTCGGAATGTGCTCGTTAAACTAGCGGAGGCTCTCATCGCTGCTGGTCGGATAGTTTCGCTTTAATAAACGAAAAAGTCAGAAATAACACTCCCATAAAGGGTTTAATGCTATTTCGTCATGGAGTTCAATAAAAGTCGGCAGTTTTCGTGAGAGGCAGTAAAAAGAGCACTTCATACAGAATCACACGACATTCCATAGTTGTAGCTCTTACACTGAAAAGATGTTAAGAAACGTCCAAGTGTCTGCGAGTTATTGGCGAGACTTTTGCATTTATTCATGATATTAAAATAGAAACTATGATAGGAAAACCCGTTTATGATAAGTTCTTTTCTGGAAGCCGGTTATTTAGCTAAAAGATGTTGATAGATATTATAAAACTTTTAAAAGTATTAAGCAGCTTGTGAAATCTAAAACCTTGTAATAGAAGTTTTTTAGTAATTGTATGGTTCTTATAAATCTGTGCAAAAAGTACAATCTGTGATATGTACACACCATACGATGGTGCCACAGGCACGTCTCTGTCATGAAAGGGGGTGTCAATAATTAGAAAATTAAAGTTGGCCATGCACTTTTATCAAAAAGTTTTGTATAAATTTTTGTATATATCCTCATATTTTCGATATTTATGGTAAGGTCTAAGAAGGGGCGGCATTTGCAATTCGTATTAGCTTTATTCAAAAGTATCTCTTTTTTATAAATGTCTTTTGTATATTTTAGAAACTGCTTATCAACAGTAAGTACAGCATCAAGACACCTGCAGTTGTTGTTAAAAATATCAATTAATTTATCATTATGTTGTATTTCACCTATAAGGAGTTTTTTAATAAAAGACCTTGCATAGCAATACATCCGGAAAAATAAAACCAAAGCAATAAAACAGTGAACAAGTTCTATACTATAGGACCAAAATTCAAAGACTAGGAGAAATCGTGAGAGCACTAGCACAGCAAACACATACGACAAAGAGCAAGTTCTGCACTATAGGACCAAAATTCAAAGACAAGGATAATCCGGGACAACACAATCATAGCAAACACATACGACAAAGACATATTCAAAAGAGTATGAAACACATAGCTAACCAAAGAGAATAAAAACAAGACAACACTGATACTTTGTCATTTGGTAAGTGATAATGTCCTCGGCATCCATATATTGGACAAGAACAGTTAGAAAGCAACAAGAGCTAAGTGACAGAGATATTTGTTCACTTAGAATAGATACTAAGTAAATGTATTTAATTCTGCGAAAACCAAATTGCATTTGTATGAGAATTATTATCAATAATATTCTCATAAGAAATACTATAGAACACAAAATCCAGTCTTACTAAAAATTCACAAAATTCATACAAATTACAATTCTGGATATAAATCTTAAAGAATATTCCACAAGTTCCAGAATTCCCCTTTCTGTGTAAGCAGTATTTTCCAGTATTTGCAATCCTGGATAATAAGAATCTTCTAGTATTTTCCAATATCTGCAATCCTGGCAATTCTGAATTTTAAAATTTTCCGGTATCTTATAAAATCAGCAATTCAGGAAAATACTGAAAAATCACAATATTGAAATAAGTTAATATTTATCTATAGTAACTACAATGAATGCTAATATACATTGTTTATCACCTACCTTTTACTGATTTTATTATTTTACGCCTATAAAGTCCTACCCAAACTGGGGCTCTACTGGTTTCATTTGTGCAGGCTTCATCTGATATTCTAGGTCCCATTAAAAATGAATTGTACACATCCCAGCAAGTTTCTTGTCCATTCTCCCATGGTGTATTGGCTAAAGTCTTATTTTTATCATCTAAAATTATACACAAGAGTAAAACAAAAAACTGTTGCCGGCCTAATTGATTTTGACTAGGTTCTATTCTGGGATATTGATAGAACTTCCCATAACAAAACAAACATGCCAAAAGAATACAAAAGACTTAAGATAGAAAGGAAAGTTAATATGAAACACAAATAAAATATACGACCGACTTCGTGAGAACGGTAACATACGACAAATAACACAAAGATATATACAACATAAAAATAACTCAGAGCAAAACGTCGGGAAGAAAATAAATATCAAGCCATGGCAATGTGAAATCGTTCGAAAACAAGACCAGTTAGATGTCTGGGCCTGCTTTGCATGCAAATAAGAGAATGTTTAGCATCCACTGTTCTCAGTTTCGATTCGACTTAAAGTTATATCTGCCATTGTAAGATTTATCTTAGAATGTAGTAGGTTATTCTACACTCATCTAATTAGCAAAAAAAAATCAGTTTTATTTGTCATAACTTTTTTTTGGTTGGGTGGTTGTTTCTATGACACAATCCCCATTTCCATTCTCAATTATTATATTAAATGACCGTCTGCGCCAAAAAGCAAGCGCGAACAGGCCTGATATGTTTTTTCTATAGGGTTCGAGGTTTTTCCGGCCCATGCCAAAAAATCCTTCGGTGGCTTTAAAGATGTTTGAACTTTTTGGTTGATTAGTTACAATTGTCTCTTTGACACATTTCTTTGGTTGTTTACTGCCGGGTTATCCTTGTCTTATACACTTATATATCTATAGAATTGCTGTTTTCCCAGATTTATTTGTTAAATCGTAGCTAATAATGGCTTTACTTCAAATGAATAAAATGTGTTGTAAATGTGTTCAATGTGTTTAGATATATTTTGAAATTTAGAATTTACAAAATGGGAGAAATAACATAAGTGTGCAATATTTCAGAATTTCCAGGTTTATGTTGTTGATTTTAAACAAAAATTTCTCAAATCACAAAAAGGGAGGTACACATCTTCAATGTGTTTAGAAAAAGTGTGCACAATTTCAGAAGTACCGGGTTTCTGGTGTTGGAGTTTCGGATTACACACAGTAGGTAAAAATAACTATTACACCATGTGCGTCACAAGAATAGGCGGATTATACTCAGTTTAACTGAGTAAAATCCGGTGAAGTGTGAAGTCCCATGAGACGTCAATTCTAGTAATACATAAAATATAACTGTATATTTCAGTATTAACAACAAGCCTTAGAATTAGTCCTTCACTGAATACATAAGGACTTTGAAATTGTATTTCCAGTTTACGAATTGTGGCTCACAATATTTTGGGTCTTTTGCAAGGATTCCTAAAAGACTATAAAGTTCAACAATGTTACAAAACTCCTATAATAATGCTGGACAATATCTAAATAAAGAAAAGGAATTTAAAAAAACACATACATGTAGCAAACTAAATATAAATAGAACAACACATCACAAAAACTAGAGCAAGATCAGTCTGGAGGCATAATTCTGACGTTTGAATAGTGCAAAGATTAATTTGTCCGCCACGTTTTTTATTTAACATTGAATAATACATACTGCAATATGCTGGAAGTGATTGGTTACAGGAATATCCGAAGTATTTCCATCCGCTATCTGTACACTCTACCAAACCACATCCAATATCATTCTTATCTGACTCATCAGCTCGATCAATAACTTCTGAATTATTAACTTAAAATATATTAAAAAAATATATTTATTCAGGTTATAAACTCCAATGACAAATCTTTTTTTAAAGTACATAAAATTAAACTGGTTTCATCAATGCATACGTTTGTAGAGGGCACATAAAAGTGACCAAAGAAATATTTGAAACGTTCAAAACTTTCTATCAATTTTCATAATTTATTTCGTGTGTTATTTCTATTCTTTCTACAAACTCTGTTATTCCGCAAGTACTGCTTTGTCTGCAATTACATCAGAAATCCTTTAAAATAACTTTTTTCTAAACTTTTCACACAGTTAGTCACCTTTGTATATTTATTATCAAGAAGAGCGGATGATGCGAGTCGGCGCTGTAGATTAGATAATTGGACTTGTTGGACGGCCCATTATTTACGCAGAAATGGCCCTCGCATAATTGAAACAGGTGCAAGCAAAATAGTTGTGGTGGTTTTTTCTTGACTCTACCACTCCCTCGTTATATAGAATATACATCGGAAGTAATTAAGTGTTCACGGTGTAGATACAATGGTCCTTTGTGATCAATCCAAAAACTGATACGACTAGTTTTTGCATAAGAAAAGTAAGATTTTTAGGATGAATTTCGAAAATCAATGTCGGTTAACAAAACTTGTTAGGGTTTTGAATCCAGCCCCCAAACTACACGAAGTTTTTTTATACGAGTTTTATCCTTTGATGTCATTCCTTAGTAAAATTTTATTTATATCGTTACAGAAGGCATATTTACTCAAATTTTACTAAACCTATATTTTTCTGTTACTTAAAGCATATTTGTATCATAAGTTAGAGTACAATTACCTTCTTATTAAATGTGTGATGGTGTTTGCGTGTATGTGTGTTGTGAATGTAGGTATATTTTAAAATACCTTTCTGCATTTCTTTTAGATAAAACAAATTCCGATTTAACTGCGTAATGGACCATATTTTATAGAAGTAATATAATTTGTCTTGCCTGAACACTATAAATTCCTTTTAATTTAGCATTAATTATGATAAAGAAAGAATTTTTAAACCAATGACTTTATAGAAACGTAATACATACGTTGTCTATATACTGTTATGTGATTACTACCACCACACGAATCTTGATTATTTCCCAAACAACTTTCTGTACAAAGGTAATCATCAACAAAAACATAATCTACTTTATCGTCCGGAAAGCAGAAACATGTTCCATTCTGAAATTTAAAATAATTATATTTTTAAAACGTTCACAAAATACCGAAATAAATCTGAATGGCCATTTCGTTGACTACAACTCATCAGCAGTACTGAGACCAAAGTGTTGGAAACCCGGTTAAAGATACAATGATAAATTAATAAGCACAACCGTTAAACAACTAGAGGCTGTCAGGAGTCCGTACGAGTCATAAGGCTTTTCAAAGGAACAATAAACAATGTATACAACGTCATTAAAAGAAAAGTCTACCTCTAATGCGTTTTACTGTTTAAAGTTCCAGGCCCCTCAGGCATGATAAAAAGGACCATTTCACCAATCTGTTGTATCCACTAACTCGGTTTTTTCAACGAGGACCACCTAAGGACCATTCCGTCAGAGTTTAATCTAATTTCCCGACTAGGTATGCAGGAGAAGATAGTTAAATGTTTTGCCTGATTTTTATATTCTTAGTAACAACAGCGTCATTTATGTCCACGGTCCAGACTCCCCGACACAATCTTGAAATGTGACCAAAACTTTAGTCTCAACGGGCCCAGCAGTTTCAGAGGAGAAAATCTTTAATTAAGTATTTTGATCATTTTTTTTTAATTTTTAGTAATAGAGGCTATATTGATTATAAATATCCGGACCATTGGATACACCTTTTAAAGGTGACCGAAGGACCATTCCGCCAAAGTTTGGTCTCAACTGCTCCAGTATTTTCGTAGGGGAAGATTTTAAAATACATTTAAATGTAACTGATTTTCTATTTTAAGTAACAGAGGCCATATTTGTTCAACGTTGATACTCTCGAACATATTTTTGAAATGGGACGATCAGTTCACTAAAGTTAAGTTTAAATTGAAACATCAAAGTTCAATCTTAATTGGTTCAACAGTTTTAGATGTGAGGATTTAAAGTTTTTTTTTTATTGTTTCTTATTTATGTTTGTATTTCATTCCATTTTTTAAATTGATTTTTCCTTTATTAGTAATAGGGCCTATATAAGGGGATCTCTTAAAGTCAATTCCACAAAAATTAAGTGCAAATTGGCAAATCAGTTTGAAAGGAGAAGATTTTTAACTAATAAGCCATATTAGTTCTGTGCGGACCCCTGGAAATACTTTTGGAAGTGAACAACACCAAAGAACATTCTCACAAGTGTAACTCTCAATTGGCCCAGCAAGCAGTTTCAGAGGAAAAGATTTTAAAATATTTCTTTTCCTGATTTTTCTATCTTTAGTAACAGTGGCCATAATGGTACCCCTAGACAAAATTTGGAAGGAGACCCTATAAGGACCATTCTACCAAAGCTAAGTTTAAATTAGCACAGTAGTTCAGAGAAGAAGACTTCTAAGTATTTTAGTGATTTTTCCATTTTAACAACAGTAGCCATATTTTTTTTGAAATGAAATTCTTTGATACCAATTTTGATGCGCAAGATGTGCACCTAAGTGAAAGTGATCCACCCAAGGACCATTCCACCAAGTTAAGTCCCAACTGGTCCATTCCTGTCGCAGGTCGTTGATTCTCTACGGTTACTCCGGCTTCCTTGACCAATAAAAACTGGTCGCCACTATAAAGCCAACTGTGCTGAATGTGGCGTAAAACTCCATTAAATCAAACCAAAATGTAGCCGTATAGGTCCATTCACATTTTCGAAAGGGGACTATCAGGAAAAACTATTCCACCAATGTTTCCGCACAATTGGTCCAGTTGTTTCAGAGGAGATAATTTTTTAAGTAAAGTTTATGCTGGACGATGGAAGACGGACGCCAAGTATAGCAATGTAAGCTAAAATGTTGATAGATTTGATAAAAAGTTGATATACGAATAATAGCTGCTAATCTATATAGATGAAAAGATGATACATTTGTACCGTTTGAATTGCATGAAAAGAAATGACAATTTGAAGTCAAGGATGAATATCTTTTTAAATATTATTTACTGAAACAAAACGTAAGTAACAAGTTTTCTCGGCAGAAAAACAGTTTGAAATTTGAAAAAATATTCAGGCAAATCTCGATCGAAATTTTTTTCATAACTATGTATGGAGTGCCCACTGATATCTCTCTGTTCCAGCCAGTTCTAATTATAACGGCTGTTGACATCATAACACTTTATCTTTAGATCTACCTCGTCATTTATACTGACGTTTTAAGTTTATTGGCGGTTCTACCACAGTAGCAAAGCATTCCCAGAGTAAAACGAGCATTGGAGCATTTAAGCTGAAATATAGTCCGAGACGAGCTTGAAAATGTTGAATGCTGAAGAATTTTTGTTAGTATTACATTGAGGTCAACATTTAAACTAGTCTCATTGAATCTTCGTATTGGCCAATGAATTCTCATCACGTTAGTAAAATGTTTGGAATGATGATATCAACATGGGTTCTTAGCAATTTATGTGACAGTAAATTCGCACTGCTGAGAAAGTCGTCGTACATATCACATTTATAGCAGTAACGAATCACAAGGAATGTATATACCACAGCCTGGTGGTTTTGGAATGTTACTTAAGTGTGTCATAAAGCTTTGATTTCGGTAGTCTGGTGGGTGTGTCTGTGGTATTTTTTAAATTTAACTTTATTTGGGTATATAAGATGTAGGTTAACCTTAAAGCTAGCCAGAATGATTGAGTGATTGTAAAATGTACGACATTAATATAGCGGAAACTGGACGGGGTTTAATCTATTCTCTCCGTTTTTGCCCTTGTAAAAACTTAAAATATGTACTGAATAGATATATATGTGACTCCTCCAATCAATGACACGATAGCGTGATTGTTTTGATAATGCTCTGATATTGTATTTTAACGACACTGTAATTATTTTTTGTGACTTCAAGATATTGTTTACATAATTATCTATATAATCATCTTTTTCCTGTAAAAATACTATATTATATGTATATATGATTTGCTCATTGTTTGTTTGCTTAGCCTGTAAGGGTTTATTATGCAATAAAGTTATTATTATGGAATGCTCAGACCTCGGAATTCTGTGAATTTCTCCTAGCTTACGAACGGATGTATAATGAGGCAACAGTCATTCATTCCTGGCTAGAGTCAGCCATTCTTTCTTAGACTTTGATTTTTTTTTGTTATTTGTTTTATTTAGTCAATTAACTCTCGTTTACTGCAAATGACTTTTGAAAATATTTAAAAATTTGACTTGCATATTTGAGGATATACTATAGGATTAAATATACTAATAGCTACTAGGTACAGTTTGGCTTTAAACAGATCATATATAAGCACGGTGATCACCAAAGAAAAGTACTTCGAAAAAGTGTGGCGTGCCTTTTATTTTGGTAAACTAAGGATTGGAAGTATAATTTTGTTCTACATTTATTTGACTTTGGAGTTATTCAGTTCATTAGGCAATCTCCTTTTAGAGGAAATAATCCTATATATATAGCTTGTATATCGCTAGGTGTCACCATTAACAAAGAACCAAGACTTCAATACCATTTAAGGACAAAAGTATCATTGGACAGAGAGGACACACTTTAGTTTTCACAAAATATAATATTTCATAACAGTAAATTTATAGAATCAATTTTTGAGCGGCAATATTCCAGAAGCGCCGGTGTATGGAGTATATATTTCACAACTCATACGTTATTCCAGAGCTTGTGACGTATACATTGACTTCCTGGACAGAGCCCGGCTTCTGACAGAAAAGTTGCTAAGACAGGGGTACGTTGCTCCTAAGCTGAAGTCATCCTTATTAAAGTTTATGGGCGTCATGTGATCATGACTTGGTTGACAGGTATGAAAAAACTGTTTCCCAAATGAAAATGGACTTGTTCCATTGATATTATCCCTTCCTCATACCGGATTTGACATGGGCAGCATGGTGGGTGTCCTGCAGGAAGCCTAGACTGCTTACTCTTCCGGAGCACCTGAGTCTACCCCCGGTTTTTTGGAGGGTCCATGTTGTTCATATGTTTTTTGTTTTTAATTGTAGTGCATGTATTGTTTTGGTCTTGTCTTCGTTGTTCTCCGGAGTCTGTCAGTTGTTACGATTTTTCTCTCCTTCGAATATTCCTTTGGTATTTCTTGACTTTACTTGAACAATACAATTGAAATACTAGAACTAAACTGATGATACCCTCAAGTTATATATCGACTCAGTGATAATTATATTCTAGTATTCCATGAGCATAAGATGTGAACATTTCGTCGATTAACGACTCATCAGTTCTAATTTATAATGTCATTATAACTTTCTAAACCATTTTATGCCATCAACGTATTGCAAAACTGGTTAAGAAAATCGGGGAAGTTCTTTGATGTTGTTACAAATTTCTATTGTGTCACCATTCTGCTTAACACTTTCGTCAGGTGGTAAAGTCGTGTCGATCATGTTAGCATTTGAATAGATTAGAGAATGAAAACGGGGAATGTGTCAAAGAGACAACAACCCGACCAAAGAGCAGAAAACAGCCCAAGGCTACCAATGGGTCTTCAACGCAGCGAAAAAAATCCCGCACCCGTAGGCGGGCTTCAACTGGCCCCTAAATAATAATGCATACTAGTTCCGCGAAATGGACGCCACACTAAACTCTGAAACATACATATGAACCAAAATTCAAAAAACACACAAGCTTTACAAAGGCTAGAGGTTCCTGAATTGGGACAGGCGCAAAAATGCGGCGGGGTCAAACATGTTTTGTGAGATCTCAACCCTCCTCCTATACCTATACTTCAGTTAATGGTTTTCATATTATCTATCTACACTGATGGAACATAATTCCCTGGAAAACACGTTTGATACATAAACAATTGGTACAAGCTAAAATATTTAATTAAAGAATTTGCTGTCATTTGTTAAAATCCTTCTGGGTTAATCTTTATCATGTAACGCTCATGATGAAACCTTTATCATTAAACCTTTATGGTGTAAGGTTCATGACAACCTTTATCATGTAACACTCGTGACTAAACATTTATCATGTAACGCTCATGACTGAACCTTTGGAAAGACAAAAAACACCAAAATATAGTGAGCAATACAACCAAGACGGTTCTATACAGTTTAGCCAAAATACGAAAAAACAGAAAACAGAGTTGCTAAGAAAAAAAACTAATCTGCAGAGGCAGTGTTTTAGAAGTTACTTCAAGGTGTCAAAGCGCACTCAATATACGTAACTTGTAAATATTGCAAACATCATTTGTTTTTGAGTTTTATATTAATTAATAATTATAAATTAAATTTGTAATGATTAGGACACATTACTTGAGCCAATAAACTATTTTTGAAGTGAAACATAAGGTTTCGTAGTAGAAAATAAATGTATTAAAACAATGAAAGAGGGGGCAGAGTCAGTTCACCTAGTTTTGAATATGGAGTGAGCTCACGGACGGCCGAAGTTAATTCAACAATAGACCGTTTCACGTCAGAAGAATCTCGGACTAACGTGCTACAAAGATTAACTTTAAGGTAAAGTATTCGTAAACGACCCTACGAAAATGTTTGCATATGACTAGATAATGATAAAAGACTGCAATATATGCAAAAACAATTATAAGTCACCAGCTTAGTTTTTAAAATATAGCAATTTGAAGTTTAGCTGATTTAATATAGATTATACAGGAAAAATGGCGGAAAAATTACCAAAATTCCATTCATCAGGCATTTTCTAATTACTTGGTCCTACATTTTTTTAAAAAAAATTGATATATCAATCTTTATGATAAAAGAAAACTATTGATACCAAATAATCACTTGACAACCAGGCTTGTTTTCTTTGTAGACATCGCCGAAGGAAGTGTATATCCCTAAAATCCGAGTAAATTTCAATAACGTTCATAATGACTATGACGACGTTTGCGGGTATTTTATCTCAATATTCTCTTGCTGTATCTTACCTGCATCATCTTGTTGTTTCAATTCCAGGTTTTACTCAGTCCTATACTATAAACTATGATTTGTGCGTTATGGATGGTGAAAGGGATATAAGCTTTAAGGGTTTTGTGTGTGTTTTATCTCCTGATTGGGAAATAGGTTTTGACTGAATTTCACCTGACGCAAAAAATTAAAAAAAAAACAGTCATAGTGTTCAATGTATGCCATGTAAGATTTACAAGTAGAAGTTACTATACAATACAAATTAATGATGTAATAGTTAAGATAAATTGTCTCAGCGAGATATGATATCAAAATGTTATTAGACCAACAAAAGTGTGGACAACACTGTAAACAAATAAAAATACGACGAACCATGAATTCAGGATTTCTTTAAACTTAGATCATTGCATGTATATTGTTATGAAACTAAATACATTACGATGGAAAGACTGCTAATTGTGATTAAACATACACGTTAATGAGCGTTTCATTTTTATAAACAACACTGAAATAATTTAAAAATCATATTCATTTTTGTAATGTTTATAGTTGTTTCGTCTTTTACATGTTGTATACTAACTCACGCAAATGTTTTTTTTTACTCTCAAATTAAAAAAAGTTACCCGTTTATACAAGCCGATGTTAAATAATTTTAAAATTGAACATTGAAGTATTGGGATAAAACTCCAATTTATTAATAGAGACGGTAATGGGAAACTTTATTTGGGTTTTTTCTAAAAAAAATATTTTTTGAACCTAAACGCAAAACTTAATCAGAGTCGCTGAAGCATAATATGTACGTCATAAGTACCCAATTATTGTATGACTGCTCAGTACTACCCAAGACAATCCACTGATGAAGTTTCATTGATTCATTATGTTTAGTTCCAAAGAAATGAACCTAAACGCAAAACTTAACTACATAGTTCGGACAGTACGGACGGACAACGGTAACTCTATTTGCCCATCTACATTCGTGGGCGGGGCATAAAAATAAATGAATGTAGAATAAAAAAATGTTGGGCATAATTTACAAAAGCTAAATACACCAAAATGGAACTTGGTCTATGATTTATGCTCATAAATATCATTTCGAAATTATTTCGAATACAAGTCCGTGTACAAGTATAAAACAACATAAAGATACCACGCTAATTGTTCTTAAGTGGAAGCTATGCTATTCACATAACACTGAGATGTTGTCATATTTTGTTCAGCTGTTTACAACGACAGAAATCCACATACCTTTGAAGCACACAATCATAATTTAACATTAAAAACATATACAGGCAATAGACCCCTGGACCTAGTTTCTCACATTTCTGTTTGTTTGTTTAGTTGGGCTTTTTAGCACATTTTGCTATTTCGCGGCGGCCAGTTTTTATTGGTGGAGGAAGCCGGAGTACCCGGAGAGAACCACCGACCTTCGGTAGGAAAATTGGCAATCCTTGTCAATTAAGATCGCAATCAAACACAGCAAGCCATAGTTGAGACTTAGTGTTGACAAGTTTCAAATCTATAGTGTCAAGTAGTTTCAAAGAAGAAGATCTACGAAATTTAACCGATCCGAAATAGCCTTTTGCGCCCGTTAGTCATGTTGGTCATGCTGGTAGAAAGGCACCAAAGTAACAATACTTATTCGTGTCCTCATTCATATCAAATCCATAAAGCTTGTCTTTTGAATTATTCTTCAGAACGGGAATCAAACCAGACATTAAAATTGTATTTGCTGGTTCTCCACCAAGCAGGAGCAAAGGACTAAGTCCAGACTGAGCTATTTTCTTTAGCATTACTTTAGAAATTACCGATTCAGGCCGAATTCCGTTCAATGTATAAAAAAAAATTATTGCAAGTGTCTAGCTGAAATACCGACTGGATTGAGAATTTAACTGTAAAACTTTGTGATTCTATGACACTGGTCGAGATTTGTGCAGTACACATCAACTGATGTAGTGAATGTACATCTCCTATGGCATTACGGCCTCTGGTCAAAGGGAAGTAACCCCCGTAACGTAACCAACCAGATGCGCGACGTTTCGAGGATTTCGTGTGGTGGCGCTGATTTACGAATACTCTACCTTAACGACTGTAATTTTGTTATATTGCTGTGTTGTGTAAAGCAAAGTAAGTTTAAATACTGTAATGCTGTAAGCCTAGTTCTTTATTCATAATGATTTTTTTTAATTTTTGAATGACTTATATGAGATGAAGCGAGTTCAAACAGTAAGAAAATGATTAAATTATTTTTGAAACACATTTTGAAGAGCCAGTTTTAATGCTTGTATCACCAAGTAAATATCGTAAACATATTAGTGACAATGACAGAAAATATGTGCAGGAGATAAAAGCAAAAATCATACCGTAGACCTGTAAGAAATGTACTAACTAAATTAGTTTATGTGACGTAAGACAAACAGATAAAAGACCAATATAAGAAAGTGGTTATTGAAACAGTTATCTTAGATTCTCAATTAGTCCAATTTCTATGAGATTCATTTCATTGAATTTGTCTTGGTCAGTGCTTTCACAGAAAGTCCCATTGGAATTTTTTTCCGCATCTTTTAAGAGATAACACGATGTGGATACATGTAATACAATATTGGAAAAACATGAGAATTGTGTCTACATGTATTTTATGTCTATTTTGTTAACTTTGATTTTATTTGGAATGATGAATAATATTTTTTAAATGTTAGTCCATCAATAATTTATTTTGGCTAATAGTCCTCCTGATATCACATACTTCTGATATCTCAAACTATTTTTGTTGGTCCCTTCCACATAGAGACAACGAGAGTCTCCTCGCTGATTATTGTTAAGTAATGAAATTCAATTACAACAACAAATAAGAGGTGTTGAAAATCAGATGAAGTATATATCCCCCTTTCACGCCATTTTCGCATTGCCAAAGCTTACACTTACATTATACCGAAAAGTAAACTGAATTATGTTTACTCCACTCGCTTTGGGATTATTTCATAAGCTTAAATCCCCCCATTAATGTCAAATGTTTACACAATGGCAGTGTACTTACCATCAAACCAAAATGCTTCCCACAATTGTCAGCACATAATACTGCATTGTCAACGTTTAAATGTTCAGTGGTTATGATAGTGGAATTATGTTCCAGGCAACCTGGAATAGAGTACAGATTATATGTGCATCTGAAAATATTAGCCAGGAGTCACAATTTGAAGCCTTTTTGGTGAGTGAGAGTTGCAAACGAACCAAAAGGCATCATATTGTGACGACCGGGTGGTATTTTTCGATATTTATCTGCAGAGAATCCGATATGTATATATTATCAGGTTTTCTACAAACGTTTATCGTAAAATATCAGCCGCGAGTCACAATGTGAAGCTTTTTCGGCGAGTGAGCGTAGCGAACGAGCTAAAAATCTTCCTACTTGTGTCGAGCGGCTTATATTTTACAATATTTGTTTGAAGAAAACTTTATGATAAATTTACCGTATTGTTAATTAGTTAACATTCTTAATGGAATTTTTTACTTTTCAATGGCCATCCGCCTATAACCGGGTGTTTTCCTTATATATTCGAGTCAACGTTGGGTCAAACATTATGTCGTCGCTGATATATTCGGGTCAGCTCATATTGTGGTCGGGTCAACTCTGTACGACGTCACAGTGCCGAAATACTGGAAATTCTGAAGGCCTCAGCAAGTCGATACACATGTAGGCATGGGGAAATACGATAAGTTTATCGCATTGTGAAAGGGGGATTTTTATCTAAAAAAAAGTATAGCTTTTCTACGTTTTTCAAGTCCTAATAACTTCAAGTCAAATCTTGATAACGTCGGGTCAAACAATTGTGAAATGGTGATAACTTTGGGTCATCATTGTATCGGGAGTTTTTCTATAGAACTCTAGAGGGTACGCTGGGACATACGATCAAAATATCTCTGACTATGAAACAAAATATTGTTTTAAAATGACCCCTAATAATCCTTTATTTACTACTCATCAGTTGTATTCAAGGCCTAGAAATGTTGAAACTCAAAACAAATCCAAAACTTTGAAGAACAAATCCCAAAAATGTCAAAATGCCCTAAATGTGACAGAATATAAAATTAAAGTATCAATTTCAAAATACCAATCACCTAGTTGTAAAATGTTTAACGTAAATATATCATGTCCAGGGAGTCTCGTATTTCTAGTTTTTCTCCTAATTTTCGACGTAATCATTACATGGTAATGGAAAGATAGGGATAATGGACATGTGATTATTTAAATTGTTTATTAGTTTATGGTGTAGTTCCAAATTCAAAATTTCGATTTAATTATATAAGAAAATGAAGGCTAGTCAATTTTCTCAACGAGATTTTATTCCCCGTACACTATTGTACAATGCACGACATATATTAAGTCTGATCTTCTTATATAGTACGTAATGATGAAAGTTAATCCGTGCTATAAACGTATATACTTGCCTAAAATGTGTATCCAAGGAGAAAACGTGTCATATGTTCCAATCCAAAAAGTGCTGTTTTGTGGAAACTCTGTACAGTTAATCAACTGGTTTTCAAACGATCCATCCACTAAGGAACCACCGTTATTTCGACAGTTTCTTTCAGCTTCGTTCCAAGTCGAAAGAGTTGAATTATATCTATAAACTCTGCAAAACCCTAAAATATTCCACTTGATGAGAATGATAAACTAGAGGCTCTCAAGAGCCTGTATCGCTCACCTGGATTTAACTTTTCACCTTGAGCAGATCTAAAAATTTAAGTGTTGCAGTCATTTTGGCTGTTTTTTCTATAGTATTCTATGTTAAACTAATTTCAGCTGTAGCAGTCATCTTGGTTTAGTCCAGGTCAACGGATACATTTCTAAAAGAGAACCATCTAAGGACCATTTCTGCTAAGTCTTGTTCCAACTGGCTAAGCGGTTTCAGACAAGAAGATTTTTCAATGAATTTTCCTATAGGGTCCAATATTTAACAAAGTTCAGTGTGGCAGCCATCTTGGTTGACAATCCGGGTGATCGGACATATTTCTGAAAGAGGACCTCCTAAGGACCATTGCTGCCAAGTCTGGCTCCAATATGTCAAGTGGTTTCAGACAAGAAGATTTTTCAATGAATTTTTCCATAGGGCCCCATGTTAAACTAAGTTCGGGTGTGGCGGCCATCTTGGTTGACAATTAGGGTCATCGCACAAAATTCTGAAAGAGGACCATCTAAGGACCATTGCTACCAAGTCTAATTCTAATTGACTTAGTGGTTTCAGACGAGAAGATTTTTGAGTGAATTTCCCATAGGGTTCTATGTTAAACTAAGTTCTGCTGTGGCGGCCATCTTGGTTCACAGTCCACGAAATCAGACACATTTCTGAAAAAGGACCTCCTAAGGACCAATGCTGCCAAGTCCTGCTCCAATATGTCAAGTGGTTTCAGACAAGAAGATTTTTCAATGAATTTTCCTACAGGGCCCCATGTTAAACTAAGTTCGGTTGTGGCGGCCATCTTGGTTGACAGTCCGGGTCATCGGACACATCTCTGTAGAGGACCATCTAAGGACCATTGCTGCCAAGTCTGGTTCCAATTGGTAAAGTGGTTTAAGACAAGAAGATTTTTCAATGAATTTTCCCATAGGGCCCTATGCTAAACTAAGTTCGGCTGTGGTGGCCATCTTGGTTAACAGTCCGGGTCATTGGACATATTTCTGAAAGAGAACCTCTTCATGACAGGTAGATCTTGACCTGATGAACATTTTTACCCCAGTCAGTTTTGCTCTAATTGCTTTAGTTTTTGAGATATAAGACAAAAACTGCAGTTTACCCCTATGTTCTATTTTTAGCCATGTCGGCCATGTTGGTTGGCAGGCGATATCATCGGACATATTTTTTAAACTAGATACCCTAATGATGCTTGTGGCCAAGTTTGGTTCAATTTGGCCCAGTAGTTTCAGAGGAGAAGATTTTTGTAAAAGTTAACGGACGACGACGGACGCCAAGTGATGAGAAAAGCTCACTTGACCCTTTGGGTCAGGTGAGCTAAAAATGTGATTAAAATGTAGAAATGAATGTCACATGAAAAGATTTTTTATCGAAGTAATTTATTTTAAGTGCTAAGCTAGAAGTGTTGTACAAAAGACTATAATTTCAAAGTATTAATTGATGTTTTACAATAGATTTAGGTTTTGCTAGGGATAAGACTCCTCAGTATAAATGCAATGACCCTTATATAGTATAGCAAGATCTTTTAATGTCAAGTAAGTCAAAACAATACTTTTCTGCAACATTTCTGTTTGATCTGCCACGGAGAATGAGAAAGTGAGACTGAGATTACAGAAGTGGCCTTGGGGAATCAAGCTTTCATTGTCACTTCTGGTATATGGAAGGTTTATTCTGCAGTTAACCTATATACTAGTAAAAGGTGTAGAATATTTATTTTTCATCAATATCTGCTAATAGCATAATGCATCTTGGTATCGTCTTCGTAGCCTGCAATGATAATTTGTAATGCATTCTGGTCCACAGTGTTTATGACTAATATATTATGAGCCAAAATTTGCCTTCGGTCTTCTTGTCCTATCCCATTGATAGATAACAATAATTATTTATCGTTGCAGAATAAAAACGATATATAAATACTTTTTAGGAAAAGAAACGGATTATTTGTACTCGCCTCGAAATTTGTGAAAAATCCTCACATTTTTATCAGTATATTTTCCGATATTGTACATATATTGTATATGTATATGTATTTTACTGTAGCATATATTCATTCATTTTGAAATAAATTTATGAGTTGTCCTTATACTTCATTGTTTGTTGCAGAAAACTTTGAAACTAAAGGCAAATTATATTCTACCCTACTATATTTGGATACATATTTTGTGTTATTAATTGATTTTATTCTATCCTACTATATTATATATTGCCTATATCTATGGCAAGTCCTTTTACATTCTAACTTCAAGATATCTAATAAACTTTATAAGATATCGTATTTACAAATATACAAAAGTTAACGGCCTCAAAATAACAAAACAAAAATGATTTCAGGGTTTTTTGTCAGAATAAACTAAAATAAAAGTTTTGTCCCTTAAGTATCTTAGCAAAGGGTCAGTGAAAGGATCGCTTGAGATTGAAAAGAATTTGCCCTTCTCGTGATATAGAAAATCTTATAAAATAAATCTTTGAAATTGCATTTCTTACATGTCATAAAAATAGAATGAAAACGTTGATCCTCCAACGTGTGTCTCCACCAATAGATATCGCTTCTGACTCCGCGTGCAGCTATTTTATATTTGACTCTAGTTATGTTCCCCAACGAAGTGGTTTTGGTCTTTTTTTTTCGTGCGACCTAGTTTTGTCCGCGAGTGTTATGCTTTATTTCACGCATTCTAAGTTACCATAAAAATACTTTTACTGGTGTACGTTTGAGAATTCGATGATAGACACGAGGCTCCCAAGAGCCTGAATCGCTCACCTGTTATATTTGTATAGATCTTGCATCAATGATTATTTTTGCTATTTAATGTATACCGTCGCAATTTTCTCCTTAATATTGACCTGTACAACTAAAACCCAAATAAATATTGTTGCTAGGGACTCTTCCATTGGTTGCTATGGACTTTTCAATGGCATGGACTCTTGACCTCCATTTTGACTTAAGCAGGTAAATTGTAAGGTCCTGAACCCAAATATATCTGGTTGCCAGGGACTTTTCATCGGTTGCTATGGATTGTTTCAATGACCTTGACCCTTGAACCTCCATATTCACTTGTACAACTATTATATAGGGTCCTGAATCTAAATATATATGGTTGCTACGGACCTTTTCATCGGTTGCTATGGACTTTTTCAATGACCTTTCTTTTTGACTTATACAGGTAAATTATAAGGTCCTTAACCCAAATATATATAGTTGCTAGGGACTTTTTCATCGGTTGCTATCGACTTTTTCTATGACCTTGACCCCTGACCTTCCATTTTACTTTTACGGCTACCATTTAATTTATTTCAAGTTATGCTCTAAACATCTGTGACAATATGTCAGACCATTATTTTCTGTTTACATGTAAATAATCTTTAAAGGGCAAAAACTCCTATAAGGGTTCAATTGACGATTTTGCTCATGTTGACTTATTTGTAGATCTTACTTTGCTGAACATTTCTGCTGTTTACAGTTTGTCTTTATCTATAATAATATTCAAGTTAATAACACAAAACTGCTAAATTTCCTTAAAATTAACAATTCAGGGGCATTTAACCGAAAATGGGTAGACCGAATCGTATCAAAATTTCATGGCAGGTAGATCTTGACCTCATAAACATTTTTACTACTGACTTTTTTGGTCTAAATACTTTAGTTTTTGAGATATGAGCAAAAAAGTGCATTTTCACCCTTGTTCTATTTTTAGCCATGGCAGCCATGTTTCTCGATGGACAATAAAATAAAACACAAAATTTATACTAGATACCCTAAGGATCTTTCAGCCTAAGTTTGGCTGAAATTGATTCTGTAGTTTCAGAGGAGAAAATTTTTGAAAGTTTACAAAAATTGATTTTTAAGGGCAAACACTCCTATAAGGGGTCGATTGACGATTTTGTTCATGTTGACTTATTTGTAGATCTTACTTTGCTGAACATTTTTGGTGTTTACAGTTTGTCTTTATCTATAATAATATTCCAGATAACAACACTCCTTAAAATTCAAAATTCAGGGGCAATAACCCAACAAAGGGTTGGCCGATTCATCTGACGATTTCATAGCAGGTAGATCTTGACCTAATGAACATTTTCACCCCATGTCAGTTTTGCTCTAAATACTTTAGTTTTTGCGATATAAGCCAAAAACTGAAGTTTACCCTTATGTTCTATTTTTAGCCATGCCGGTCATGTTTCTTGACGGACGAGAAAATAAAACATAAATTTTATTCCAGATACCATAAGGATCATTCAGACTAAGTATGGCTGTAATTGGTTCAGTGGTTTCAGAGAAGAAGATCTTTGAAAAAGGTTACGACGGACGGACGACGACGGACGACGGACACCGGACGGACGATGGACGCCAAGTGATGGCAAAAGCTCCTTTTAGGACAGGTGAGCTAATAATGTATACGGAATTCCGTTTAGAAGAGGTTAATTGAATTTATTGAGAATCTGACAAAAGGGACGAAGACTTACCTTGCTACCCGTTCTTACCTTTTTTACAAATTAGTATTGCAATGAAAATATATATCTTGGTATCCATCTTATTTTTTGCTACAAATATCAATCTGAACAAGGAAGTTTGATTTTAAAAAAAGGCGACGTCATCATTATGTCATATTAATACTCTTTTTTAGTATCACATTACATACACTGGTTGAGAAAATTTTTCGCTTGAACAAATTTGAAGTGACGTGTCTTTCCTTATTTAATTTTCTAAAAAAAAGATTTACCTGTTTGGGTGGGAAGGGGTACTTGACCAAATAAAATGTTGGTATATTTTTAATGATAAGCCTGATAGAAACGAACCCTGTCCACGACAAGAAATTACAACTTGGACAGGAAATTACAACTTGGCAAACATACATTTACCTGTGCACGACAGGCAATAACACAGAACAAGCCTGGTCCCAGATAAAATACGCGAAATAATTACCGAATTTATAGAACATTTAAACAGAAACAACTTCCTTAACCTTTCACCTCTAAAAAAAAATTCACCACTGAAATAATAGAATTGTTACATACAATAGTACAGGAATTGCTCTAGGCAGCAAGAATGTGAAAACTGCGGCACAATCATACCCTCAAAATTGTTGAGAGTAGCAATAATTACTCTAAAACTCAAAATTTATCTGCAGCTCATCATTATAAGCCTACATTCTAAAAATGTGTGAGTCTTCCAAGGAAGACATGTGTCGCATGCGCACGTCAATTTTCAGAAAAGATATTACAATTTTCTAAAAATGAAATGTATATGCACACCTTTGCATTAAGGTTAATGCACGGAGAAAGTTTCATCAAATTGCTTTGGGCGGTTATGGAGTAGTTGAGGATAGAAATTTTGACCCCCCCCCTTTTTTTTCAAAAATGTTAAGGTTAATGCACAGAGAAAGTTTCATCAAATTCCTTTGAGCGGTTTACGAGTAGTTGAGGATAGAAGAAAAGTGTGACGACGCAAGACGACAGATAGTGATCCCCATGTGTCGACCATGCGTTCCGCAGGCGACACAAAAATAAGATCAACTGATTAAACGGTTTGCAAACAAGAGGCTCAAAAGAGCCTGTATCACTCACTTGATTTGCATTACATATGGCGACCAGTTCCCACATGGTTAAAAGTTCGGCTGTGGTGGCCATCTTGGTTGATAGTTTGAATCAACGGACACATTTCTGAATCAGAACCATCTAAGGACCATTGTTGCTAAGTTTGGTTCAAACCTCTCAGTAATTTCAGACAAGAAGATTTTTTAATGAATTTTCCATAGGTCCAATGTTAAACTATGTTCGGCTGTGGCGGCCATCTCGGTTGACAGTCCAGGTCACACGACACAATTCTGAAAGAGGACAATCTAAGGACCATTACCGCCAAGTCTTGTTCTAATTGGCTCAGTTGTTTCAGACTAGAAGATTATCTAATGATTTTTCCCATAGGGTCCTATGTTAAACTTTGTTCAGATGTGACGGCCATCTTTGATGACATTCCGGGTCAACGGACAAAATTCTGAAAGAGGACAACCTATGAACTATTTCTGTTAAGTTTGGTTCCAATTGGCCAAGTGGTTTCAGACAAGATTTTTTAAATGAATTTTCCTATAGGGTCCCATGTAAAACTAAGTTCGGCTGTGGTGGCCATCTTGGTTGACATTCTAGGTCATTGGACATATTTCTGACTGAGGACCATCTACGAACCATAGCTGTCAAGTCTGGTTCCAATTGGCTCATTAGTTTCAGACGAAGATTTTTTAATGAATTTTCCCATAGAGTCCCATGTTAATGTGGCGGGCATCTTGGTTGACACAATTCTTAAAGAGGACCATCTAAGGACCATTGCTGCTAAGTTTGGTTGCAATTAGCTCAGAAGTTTCAGAAAAGAAGATTTTTAAATGAATTTCCCATAGGGGCCTATGTTAAACAAAGTTTGGCAGTGGCGGACATCTTGGTCGGAGGTCGTGGCAATCAGACACACTTTTGAAAGAGGACCACCTTATGACCATTCAACCACAGTTTGGTTCTAATTGGGCAAGTAGTTTCAGACAAGAAGATTTTTTATGTGAATTTCCCATAGGGTCCTATGTTAAACTTGGTTCCGCTGTGATAATTTTGGAAGGGAACTACCCAAGGGTCATTTCAGCAAAGTTTGGCTGAGATAGGCGTAGTAGCTTCAGAGGCTTTGCCGATATTTTGGTCGAAGGTCGGAAACACCGTACATAATTTGGGAAGGGGATCACCCAAGGACTATTCCACCAAACTTTGGTCCCAATTGGCCCAGCGGTTTCTGAGAAGATTAAAATGTGAATTGTGGACAACGGGCGACAGACGACGGACGCCAAGTGAAGGGTCCTTGTGAGCTAAAAAGTACGAGAAACTAGTATTTTGACAACAAGTTCTATCTCCAAATGCAATAACTCTCACAAAAATTATCCGATCAGCTTGAAAGTCAAACTTGATATGTAGCTCATCATTATACATGTTATTAGCTCACATACCAAAAATAAGATCAGTTGGTTAAACGGTTTCTGAAAAAAAAAATCCGGAAAACTGTAGTGTTACTGACGGATTGCAAACCTATAGTCCCCTGTTTCCCCAAATTTTAGAAAATAAAAATTCTAAAACTTTATTGCGCCTCTACATTTAGTTTTTGACAGTCCCACTAATTTTAATATTCTAAAATTTGTAATATGGCAGGGTAGGTTGACCATAACTCGGACGTTCACGACTCATTTTCGGCAATTTTATAATTGAATTTATACGTGTGTTTTCTGTTAAGATTAATTTTAACGAATATAGTATAAATGGAAAGTGTGGTTTAAGAAAGGACACTGTGATGTGATCATCACAAAGGGCCCCGCTGAATACATGTTGTTGTAGATAACAGAAAAAATATTTCAAGTGACTGATAGGGCATTGTCAAAATACTGTAACAGGCGGGCGAGTGGGCGGTGTTTGCTGTACTCTTATTTTGCTTTGTCAAATTGGCGTAGTCTTGGTTTGAGTATCTTCCTGGCGGACAGATGATAAGTGTAAAGGTTCAACTTTTATTCTGATTCCGATATTGATTCAGAGAAGATTTAAATATACAAAAACGTATAAAATTAATATTAACATTGTTAGTTTGTAAAATCACCCAATAAGATGCTGGCCTTCCGAACCCCAATATTTACTATAAATATAAATCGCTGTCCTTTATATTCGATATAAAGTAAAAAAAATCACAGACCTATTGTAATAAGAAAGGTGGTCAATGTGGTGGGATATCGTATCAAATAGTTGAAAAAGTATGAGGTGTGAGTTTTGTAATCTTCATAAGTAAGTATTTTGGATTCCAGATAGCTCTAGTCAAAATGGCGACATCTTGCCAACTTCCTGCTGTCCGGCAATATTTAAAAGTATTTCAACATTTCTAGATCTTTCGAAATGGGAAAATTTAACGTGATGAGAAGTTTGTAAAATTTGCTTCTGCCAAATAATAGAGGTTTGGTATATAGCTCTTATAAAATTATCAAAGTGCATCTTGAATTTCTGTTGTACCTAAAGATTTGGCTCAGGCCGCTGCTGTATGTGACGTGGACAGTACGACAGTCAGATACGATATGCCATCACAGCAGTGCTAGCGCGCTTTTATACCCTCCTGGAAATGCATGCGCGGCTCAGAGATTTGGAAAAACCCTTATAACTTATAAGTAACGTCATAAATCTTGGCTCACGCTAAAGAAATAGACTTTAGATATACCAAATTGCAAAAATATAACTTTTCCTTAAAATCTGACTTATTATTGTACCAAGAACAACAAAATTATTCTACATCTGAGTGAGTGGTTGCTAGGAAACGGCTTTGAACTTGCGCATCAAATAGTCCCTTGAGAATATTGCTTAAACCGTAATAATCTTTAATAAATCTTACGAAAAATGAACTTCTGTGAAAATATGGAAGGCCAGCTATTGTTTTCTACCGTTTCTAATATTATTTGCATGATATTTAATCTGTACCGCTAACAGGAAATGACCATCGATGAAATGGCGATTTCCTTTATAAATGTACAAGCACCTGACACGATAGAATTTGGGAATTTCTAGCCAAAGAAAGCTTCAGGTGAGGATCAAAATGAATGAATAGATAGCCATGCATTGGTTTTTTAAAATCCTTTTCTCCTGAAAGATTGAAATCAATCTAAATAGATAAAAATCGCGATCGAGGTGCCTGTCCATTGACAGTTGAAATTTACCGCAACTGAAACTTGTGTACGAAAATAATATTCTCCATACGTAATATTTATCTAAAGTTAATTATTAATATTAAATGTATTGCCTTAGATCCCCACAATATTAACTTTATAATTACTGCCAAACGTGTCTTAGTGCATATTCATCAGCTAAGACTGTTTTATTTCAGGTTTGAAGATTTTACCAAATAAAAGTTTGAAATATAAAAATGTGTTTGTTTTCTTTCTTACTACCCAAGTCCCACATATAACACTTTTCCCACCCAATTAAAAGAATTCTCCCGAATTCTGTTATTAACAAATATTAGTAACAATTATATACATGTTAGTATAGAAAGAGCATTTTATATAACAATAGCGGAATGTCAATTTTTCTTTTTAGCATCTTCTTCTTCTGTCTTTAATCTTAGTGGAATGTGGTTGATTCTTTTAACTAGTTTGGAGTCTTGGGGATTTGTTGAAAGCTCAAACATTTTTACATATTGCTCAGCCACAGTGCCTCTCATTGTTCCATTTATGATGTCCTTAATTATTTCGTAATTTGAAAGTCTTGAGTTTATGATGTGGTCCGTTCCTTGGCTTTTAGAAACAGGGGTTCCGGGCAATGCAAGCATGGCATATGCATCAAGGATGTCCCTCTCATTGGTGCATTCTGACATTCCATTTTCTCTGGCAAGGCAGAAAGCTGCGAAACGCCATGCAGTTAGTCTTTCCTCTGCGCTTAGTAACTTCCAGTTAGGAGGAGGCCAGTACATTTGTGTTGGGGTGTCTGATATGCAGATGTTTTCTTCTCCCCACTGTCTTCTTCCTGGGGGAAAAAGTGGCATTCCTCCTCTCTTCAGTAGATTTATGGCTCTATCCTCAACCGTTCTTTCTATTACGATTCTCTCTGGTTCTTTCTGTGGATCTTCCTGATGTTTTCCTTGAGCTGATTCTTCTCTTCGGTCTTTCTCTACTATTGGTGTTCTTATTTCCTCTAGTGTGCTATCTATACCTTCAAAAATGACACTCTTTTCCACTGTACCGTCTGGTTCTTTCATCTCTGCTTCCTTTACTTCATCAATTGTACTTATCCTTGGGTGATGGATCTCTACCATTATGGCTTCTTTCCTGCTGTTACTGGCTGAATCCTCTATTACATCTGGTTCTTGTATGTCTTCCTCAATGTCATCTACAATTTCATATTCTGGTTCTTCTCCGAAGTCATCAATTGCTAGGTGGTCTATTTTTGGTTCCTCTTTTTCTACTTCTGTTCTCTTTTCCTGGTCTACTTCAGTTCTGTCCTTTTCTTTTTCCGTGTCTTTCTCTTTGGTTTTCTTTGTGTGCTCTCCGATCTTTCTGGTTTTTGGTTTAACTGTGAATTGAAGTATTCCACGGTAAACTCTTCTTATCATCCTGTCAACTATTCCAAGTGCAGCTGCTATTCTTTTCACTGTCTCCTTGGCATCCTTTAGTTCGATGTTAAATTCTTTTGGTGCTCCTCCTTCTCCATTTTTCTGAGCTACAACCATTCTTCTCATCAGGTTATCAACTGATTTCCTATCCTCCATGATCCAGTGAACAAATTCTGTCTTGTACCATATAGTGGTGTTTTCCTGTATTGTTTTTAACAAGGCAAAATTTCCACTTGTGGACAGTGAAATGCTGCATATGGTTAGAGGTGGTAATTCTATTGCTGGTCTTGTAGGACTGTACTTTCTTTTTCTTGATGGTGGTGTTTCAGGTATTGGCATATGAAGTGCAGTTTTCCAACCTCTTTCCCACTCTTCCTTAGTCTTACTGCCGTTCTTCAGTCTTTCCGTCCACCCAAGCACGGCAGCTCTTGTTCTGATGGACATCAGGTTGGTCCACTCGTTAGGCTTTACGACCCTCTTGTAGTCAGCTGGTCTCAGGGCTAACCAGAACCCATTCTTCTCAGTGAAGAAGTCTCCCTCCTGCAGCTCTAGGACAAGATCTTGATGTCTCCTCTTGGAATGCTTGCATAACTCCGACATTCTGTTAAAACTTTTCTCTTCCTCGTTACACCATGGACAGATCAGTCTGCATACTGAATGTAGGGCAATGGCATGGCTTTTCATATCCTGATACTTTTCAAATTCTTCAGGGCAGAGCCAACACTTCCACTTTAATTCAGATGACATTCTGCAAGATAAAGGATACAGTTTTTGAATACCTAACCTAATTTTCATATAAAAGAATTAGATCCCCGTTTTTTGAGTCCCGTTTGGAAGGCCAGCATCCGTCCGGTGAATAGATCAAAATAAATTCCAACTAACACCATGCAAATAACATCAGTAACATCAAAATATAAAATATACAAAGTCAATTCCGACAGTCTGTTTATCTTTACGCCAGCTGGTCGACCAGACTTCTACAATACGTCAATGATTTAGCCAGTAGTTGATCAGGCCACTCCTAAACCGCACACGATGGATCCATCTATAAACAAAGATAAACAACTGCTACAAAAAGAAACGTCTGTCGTCTTTTTCTTTTTATTATTATTCAATATCTTGCGCCAGAGATAAATCTTACTGACTGCTACTTGCGTCGTTAATGATCCTATTCCTAAATCGAGATGCCCATGACGGAATGTTTCTTCCCTGGTAGGGTGCCAGTCGGTCAACATGGTAAACAGACTAAGGATGTCTTACATTTCTTTTGACACGGTATGTAACATCATCAATCTTTTTCTCTATAATATATGGTCCTTTCCATTTTGATGTAAGTTTTGAACAAACTCCAACTTTTCTAATTGGTTCATAAATCCAAACAGCTTGTCCCCTTTTAAGGCTTTGCTTTTTTGCTTTTAAATCATATCTCTTCTTTTGATAATTTGAGACCCTTTTTAATGATTTCCTGGCAATAGCATGATTCTGTTCTAATTTATTTTTCAGATTGTGTACAAAGTCATCGGATGATTGAGGATTAACTGTATCCTTTACAGGTTGTGGTATAAGAGCCTGAAACGGTAAAGTTATTTCCCTTCCAAACAGCATAGAGTTTGGTGTTCTTGAAGTGGAAGCATGTACTGATGATCGATAAGCCATCATAACTGGTTGCAGAGACAGATCCCACTGTTCCTGATTTTTCTCGCAGTACATTGTGAGCATCGATGCCAAAGTTCTATTAAATCTCTCAACTCCACCATTGGATTGAGGCCTGAAACTTGTTGTTCTTGTTTTATCTATGCCTAATATAGTACACATGCCCTTAAATATTTCAGATTGAAAGTTTGCGCCTTGATCAGAGTGTAGCTGCAATGGTGTTCCAAATTTAGTGATAAAATTATCTACAAATGCCCTACATAAAGTTGTACTTTCCTGATTTGGTACAGCAATAGCTTCTGTCCATTTTGTAAATAGGTCTGAAATTATGAAAATATATCTATTTCCTTGTTTCGTTACAGGTAGTGGTCCAAATATGTCAACAGCAACTCTTTCCATTGGTTCTCCAGATATGTAGGTTCCTAATGGTGCCCTGTTTGTATCTTTCTTCGGCTTTCGTGCAAAACATTTGTCGCAAGTGCGGCAATAGTCCTTTATATACTCTTTCATGTTTGGCCAATAGAATGTTTGTTTTACTTTTTCCAGGGTTTTGTCGACTCCAAGATGGGCTGCTGAAGGTAGATCATGGTGATTTTTCAGAATTTCTTGTTTCCTGGCTTCTGGAACAATCATTTGTAATACAGTATCTTGTCCTTCTGCGTCCTCAAATTTCCTGTAAAGAATTCCCCCATGCACTGCAAGTCTGTCCCATTGGCTCCAAAGTGTTTTGAGTGTTGAGCTTCCACTAGATACTGTTTCCCATTTTGGCCTGTCCCTTTCAGTTTCTTTTGCTACTAATAGTATCCCAATGTTTTGATCATTAAGTTGCTGTAATCTGATTTCGTTTGGTTTCCAGTCTAACAGTATGAAGTCTGTGGTTTTGAATAAATCATTCTGCCTTTCTTGTCCACCCCTGGTAACTGCCCTAGTAAATCCTGTATCTAATTGGTGGCCTTCATTATGGTTCAGATTCTTGTGTGCGTCAAGGTTCCCCTCTAGTTCCAGGTTTATTTGATCATTCTTTTGGCAATCAGCTTCGTCGGTACTACTTTTTCCATTCAATTTTTCCAATTCCTGGCAGTTGCAATATTGTGCTTGTGCATCTTCGGTCTTCTGTTCAATTTCCATTCCTTGAGCCTGTATTGCTTCTTGTCGTCTACAAGCCTTGCATGGATTTCTTGATAGAGCGTCAGCATTGGAATGTTTCCTCCCTGCTCGGTGACAAATTTCCAGGTTATAACTTCCCATCTGTTGGATCCATCTTGCTATTTGTCCCGTAGGATTTCTTAGGTTTCTCATCCAGCTTACAGCTGCATTGTCTGTACGTACTAGGACGTCTTGTCCATAGAGGTAAGAGTGAAAATTCTTAAGTGCTGTGATTACCGCTAGCAACTCCTTTCTGGTGGTACAATACGACGTCTCATGCTTGTTTAAAGCCTTGCTCATATATGCTATAACATGTTCCTTCCCTTCAATTTCTTGTGAGAGTACTGCTCCAACTGCATGGTCACTGGCATCCGTATCCAAAATAAAGCGTTTCCCTGATATTGGGTAAATTAATACCGGAGGTGTCGTCATTGCCTGTTTAAGTTTTTCGAATGCGTTTTGACATTCAGTGGTCCAAGCAAATTTTGGTCCTTTCTGGCAATTCTTATGTAATGGTCTTGCAATTTCTGCAAAGCCTTTTACGAATTTCCTGTAGTATGAGCATAATCCTAGAAATGACTTTACTTCTTTTGCGTTTCTGGGAGTTGGCCAGCATTGGACGGCTTCTATTTTCTCAGGGTCAGTTTGTATTCCTTCTTCTGAGACAACATGGCCCAAAAATTTTACTGTTTTCTGAAATAAAATGCATTTTGAAGGCTTTAGCTTAAGATTTGCTTCCCTGAGCCGAGCAAAGACACGTTCTAATCTAAGCAGGCTTTCTTCTACTGTAGAACCTGGTATAATGATATCATCCATGTAAAGGAGGCATTCTTCCCACTGAAGACCACGCAGTACATCCTCCATAAGTCTCTCAAATGTCGAGGGACTATTTGCTAATCCGAATGGAGTAACCCTGAACTGGAAAAGACCTTGACTTGTTGAAAACGCTGTTTTTTCTTTATCATCAGGATGAAGAGCAACTTGAAAAAAACCTTGATTGAGGTCCAAACAACCAAACCATTTTCCACCAGAAAGTGAGTCCAAGCACTCATCCACCCTCGGGAGTGGATAGGCATCCTTTATCATCACTTGATTGAGTGCCCTGTAGTCCACACAAAAGCGTGTTGATCCATCTTTCTTGGTAACAAGTACGACTGGTGATGACCAAGGACTTTTTGATGGCTCGATGACTCCTCTATCTAACATTTTCTGAATTTCAGCCTTTTCAGTTTCCCGTTTTCCTAGAGGTAGTCTCCTTGGTGACTGTCTTATAGGATTTGCTGTTCCAGTGTTAATCCTGTGGTGAACTCTGTCTGTTTGGCCTAGATCGTCAACTGATTTCGCAAAGGCATCCTGGTATTTATTAAGAAGTTTCCGTAATTTCAATTTTTCGTCTTCCTGCAAATGTACACTACTCCTCTCATATAAGTCCGTTAAATGGCTTGGCAGATCCTCAGTAGAGTTGGCCTCCATCAGAATTTGGATATTATTACATGCTGCTATACAGGGAGCCTCTTGTTCATAATAGGATTCGCAGGTTCCAATTTCCTCATTTGTATAAATGGTTACTGGATCATCTGTAAAATTTACGATTTGTACTTTGGTATCTGGTCTATGTATTTCCAATACTCCTCTAGTAAGGTATGCGCCTTTGTCCCTTTCTTGGTTCTCATTCAAATCCACCAATCCGAATTTTGCTAAGTGCTCCTGGTTGTTCAAAATAACCGGAATTAACATTTTTGACTTCCCTGGTACAGTGACTGTATCTTTGGAAAGGACTCTACAAAACATCTCAGCTTCACCCCCTATCCAGCATTGTATGTCAGTATCCTTTGCTGTCATAATTTGTCTTTTATAATCAATTTTGTCAATATATTTCAACATAAAATCTTGACCTATATATAGCATCCTGCTTAATATTACAAACTAAGAAGTCTACTTCGTAATCCACATCTCCAATGCTTAAATTTTGCAGTAAACTCCCATGCATATGAAGAGGGTTTCCATTCACGTCATAAAGTTTACATGAACTAGGTGTCAAGAAAATACCCTTTAGAATTTTGGATAAATGTAAATAAATATCATAACTCAAAAGGGAAGATGTAGACCCATTGTCTATTAAAATTTGTAAAGGAAAATTAAAAATATATCCTCTAGTGTAAAAACCGTTATCCCATTTTCCACAAGTGTTACCAACTTGTCCCATCCTAAAATTTGACGACCGTAAACTTCCCACTGACTCCCGGTCTACTGAGCCAATGGGCTTCTGAAGTTTCCCTGGTTATTTGCTGATCTTGTTCTATTAACCTGGTTTTCTGATCCCCTGTCTCTGTTCAGATTGTTTTGTTGCCTGTCTTCTTGTTTATATCTCAGATAATACGGACAGTTTCTACACAAATGGTGTGGATTGTTACATATATAGCATCTTATTTCTTTCTTTAAAATATTTCCGGTATTCCTTCCTTGTCTTTTCCTGTTATCATTATTGCCTTCTATACTGTTGTAAGTTTTGCTGGATTTATCAGTTTCTAACTGCATTATCCTTCTTGTCAATCCTTCTAATGCATCTTGGGTTTGGCTTGTGGTTCCCTGTCTAAAATCGTCAGTTTCCCCAGCTCCTGTGGTCATTCTGACACTTAGTTTTCTCTTTTCCGTACTGTCCCCAATGATGGCTTCGTACCGTTCAATAACTTCGACAGCTTCCGCGACAGTGTGGCACTCTTGGTTTGTACAGTGATATTTCACTTCTGGGGTTACGCTTTTATATAACTGATTTAGTGCCAGAACTTCCTGTGCTCTTGCGTCCAAGTCCGTATATGCCCTCTGAGCCATTTGGCGAAGATCGTCTGCTAATGCTGCTACTGATTCTCCTGGTTTCCTTTTCCTCATTTCAAGTCTAGAAAGCCATCTATTTTGTTGTCTGCTACTGCCAAATCGGAGTCCCAACTTTTGTACAAGGATTGCGTAGTTGCGCTTTTCTGCCTGTCCAAGACTAATATAAAATGTCCTTGCCGGACCTCTTAGCGCGGCCGCTAATGCGAGGACCTTATCGGCTTCACGCCATCTTCCAAGCTCAGCACACACTTCAAAGTGTGAAATATATTCCTCCCAGTCCTCCCCTCCATCGTATGCTTCTGGTTTAATAGTTATAGCATGTGCTTGCTCAGCCAGAAAAATCCCGTTATTATCATTTTGCATCCCCCCGTACGATGATCCACGTGCCCTAAAATCTGGTATTCTTTGATTTCTTACATTTCCGTCTCCATGTGCGTGTCTATTTATTCTTGGTTCCTCTAGTGTCTCATTTGCATCATCAAAATTAATTGCGTCGTCACCCGTAGGGCAAGGGTCTTTTGGACAATCTTGATCCTTAAATCTAACTTCTATATCTGGTGTTTCTGCCATTCCCCGTGTAATATAGTTATTTCTTATTCTAAATAAAGATGAGTATATTATAATGTTAAAATCCACCACATCAAGCTCCTCTGCTCGTTCAAAGTACTTAAATTTTATTTCAGAATATACATGTATACGAATTTTTTCTATAGGTCTATATATATTAAAAAATTGAAAAAGGTACGTGAGGTCCGTATCCTGGATGTCATTTAGAACTATAACATCCCACACCTGACACCAGTTTGTAACAGGCGGGCGAGTGGGCGGTGTTTGCTGTACTCTTATTTTGCTTTGTCAAATTGGCGTAGTCTTGGTTTGAGTATCTTCCTGGCGGACAGATGATAAGTGTAAAGGTTCAACTTTTATTCTGATTCCGATATTGATTCAGAGAAGATTTAAATATACAAAAACGTATAAAATTAATATTAACATTGTTAGTTTGTAAAATCACCCAATAAGATGCTGGCCTTCCGAACCCCAATATTTACTATAAATATAAATCGCTGTCCTTTATATTCGATATAAAGTAAAAAAAATCACAGACCTATTGTAATAAGAAAGGTGGTCAATGTGGTGGGATATCGTATCAAATAGTTGAAAAAGTATGAGGTGTGAGTTTTGTAATCTTCATAAGTAAGTATTTTGGATTCCAGATAGCTCTAGTCAAAATGGCGACATCTTGCCAACTTCCTGCTGTCCGGCAATATTTAAAAGTATTTCAACATTTCTAGATCTTTCGAAATGGGAAAATTTAACGTGATGAGAAGTTTGTAAAATTTGCTTCTGCCAAATAATAGAGGTTTGGTATATAGCTCTTATAAAATTATCAAAGTGCATCTTGAATTTCTGTTGTACCTAAAGATTTGGCTCAGGCCGCTGCTGTATGTGACGTGGACAGTACGACAGTCAGATACGATATGCCATCACAGCAGTGCTAGCGCGCTTTTATACCCTCCTGGAAATGCATGCGCGGCTCAGAGATTTGGAAAAACCCTTATAACTTATAAGTAACGTCATAAATCTTGGCTCACGCTAAAGAAATAGACTTTAGATATACCAAATTGCAAAAATATAACTTTTCCTTAAAATCTGACTTATTATTGTACCAAGAACAACAAAATTATTCTACATCTGAGTGAGTGGTTGCTAGGAAACGGCTTTGAACTTGCGCATCAAATAGTCCCTTGAGAATATTGCTTAAACCGTAATAATCTTTAATAAATCTTACGAAAAATGAACTTCTGTGAAAATATGGAAGGCCAGCTATTGTTTTCTACCGTTTCTAATATTATTTGCATGATATTTAATCTGTACCGCTAACAGGAAATGACCATCGATGAAATGGCGATTTCCTTTATAAATGTACAAGCACCTGACACGATAGAATTTGGGAATTTCTAGCCAAAGAAAGCTTCAGGTGAGGATCAAAATGAATGAATAGATAGCCATGCATTGGTTTTTTAAAATCCTTTTCTCCTGAAAGATTGAAATCAATCTAAATAGATAAAAATCGCGATCGAGGTGCCTGTCCATTGACAGTTGAAATTTACCGCAACTGAAACTTGTGTACGAAAATAATATTCTCCATACGTAATATTTATCTAAAGTTAATTATTAATATTAAATGTATTGCCTTAGATCCCCACAATATTAACTTTATAATTACTGCCAAACGTGTCTTAGTGCATATTCATCAGCTAAGACTGTTTTATTTCAGGTTTGAAGATTTTACCAAATAAAAGTTTGAAATATAAAAATGTGTTTGTTTTCTTTCTTACTACCCAAGTCCCACATATAACACTACAACTTCCACATAAACTTGGTTAAAACGGATAAAAAATGTAGAATCTAGAGCACTAACAAGATGTTGATAGGGAAAAACTACGTCAAAGGCAGTTACTCCCACAAAAACTAACCGATATAGCTCGTTTTCGAACTCGATCAAGGTATTGCCCATATACACCTTCCATATAAATTTGGTTGAAATCAATTGAGAAATATAGAATTTAGACGGGTAACAAGAAGTTGGCAGGGGAAAAATAAGTCTAGGGCAGTATCCCCACAAAATTTATCCAATAGCGCTCGTTTTTTAACTTGATCAAGGTATGGCCCATATATTTATAAATTTAGTTGAAAGCCGTTGAGAAATGTAGAATTGACAGTGTTAACAACAATTGTTGACGGACAGACTGACGGACGGACGGATGCAGTGAAAACTATAGGGTCCCACATCACCCGATGCGAGGCCCTAAAAATAGTTATACCAATATCAAATATTACATAAATGCATTTCGTTGCCGATAAAATCCTTGTTGACCATGACTTAGACACTTCAATTCCGTTGTAAAACAAGGTTTTAAAATAATTTAAAACATTAGACTCCAGATAATGTTTTTCCTTATTATTATCATACCTGTGTGTTTACAATGTTTTCAATTATTTAGATTCACAGAATGTATTCGTGTGTTCATTTACAATAGATTTATTTATTAACATCTGTTTTTATTCTAATTAATAATTCTCTTTTGATGCAAAAATAAACAACCAACAGCAATCTGTCTTCTTTACAAAGTACCAATGTCTCGTACAAAATTAATAGGAAGTAGTGTTGCCATGTACAAAGTTACGTATGATGAAATTCGGATGTTTTACAGTTTCTTTCATTTTTTTATTTTGTTTCTTACAATGTACGGATACCATACGATGTTTTATCGGTTAGTGTGTATTGATCAAGGCCCCGCTCGTCTTGAGGAACGAGTATATATGTATCGAGAAAAGTGTACATTATTAACAGTTGGGAAAAATTTTCCTTCAGGAAGCTAAGTTTTACATGATAAATGATTCCCAAGGGGAAAACAAAATTTTATGTAAAGAGCACAATGGGGTATTACCTTCTCGACTGGGAAGCAAATCGACTGTTTTTAGAGGGGGCTATTGTTCGAAAACGAAAAATCTGCTTGCAATACTTTCCATTAAGAAAAACAAAATCCTTGACAGAAAAACCATTTCCCCCTTAATGTGATCCATAATAGAAAAGCAGAGGCTCTCAAGAGCCTGTTTCGCTCACCTGGATTTATCAGCAGGACTGATAATTTAAGTGTAGCAGTTATCTTGGCTATTTTTCCCATAGGTTCATTGTTAAACAAAGTTAGGGTGTGGTGGCTATCTTAGTTGACATTCAGGGTTATAAAACAGAATTCTGAAAGAGGACTATTGCTGGCATTAGTTGGTTCCAAATGTCCAAGTTTAAGGTATGATGATTTGCAAATTAGTTTCCATGTAAGGATCATTCCTGCAATATAACAATTCAATTGCTTTTGTAGTTTCAGAAAAGATTTTTTTAAATTTCAGAGTGCATAAATGGCCCTGGCAGCCATGTTTTTGATTTTCGGATCGGCACAAAAAACATAAATTTTGTTAGGGACCATTATCTGATCATTCTGGCATAATATACTTCCATCTGTCAAACAGTTTATAACAAGATGTTTGTATGTATTTCCCATAGGATACTATGTTACATTTGTCCCGTTGTGGCGGCCGTCTTGGAATTTAGATCGGCACAAAAAGCATAGATCATGTAAGAATGATTCCTGCAATATAACAATTCAATTGCTTTTGTAAGAGAAGAGGTTTTGGAATTTCAGTCAATCAGAGTGCATGATTGATCCTTGCAGCCATGTTGAATTTCGGATTGGCACCCAAAACATCATTTTGTTAGGGACTATTATCTATCCATTCAGACATAATATTACTTCCATCTGTCAAATGATTTCTGACAAGATGTTTGTATGTATTTCCCATAGCATCCTATGTTAAATGTGTCCCATGGTGACGGCCATCTTGGATTTCAGATTGGCACAAAAAATATAAAATTCGTAGACGACCATGTAACGATTATTCCTCTAATTTAATATTCAATTGCTTTTGTAGTTTCAGAGATTTTTTAAATTTCAGCCAGAGTGCATAGATGGCCCTGGCAGCCATGTTAATGAATTTCGGATCGGCACCAAAAACATCCATTTAGTTAAGGACCATTATGTGATCATTCAGGCATAACATTACTTCCATCTGTCAAACGGTTTCTGACAAGATGTTTGTATGTATTTCCCATAGGATCCTATGTTAAATTTTTCCCTTTGTGGCGGTCATCTTGGAATTCAGATCGGCACAAAAAACATAAACTTTGTAGAGGACCATGTAAGGATCATTCCTGCAATATAACAATTCAATTGCTTTTGTAGTTTCAGAGATTTGTAAATTTCAACCAATCAGAGTGCATAAATGGCCCTGGCAGCCATGTTGAATTTTGGATAAGAACCAAAAACATAAATTTTGTAGAGGATCATCCAATGAACATCCCTACCAAGTTTGATTTCAATTGCCCATTGGGTTTTGGAGAAGATTGTGAAAAGTTAACAGACGGACGGAGGACGGATGCAAAGTGATGGCAATAGCTCACATGGCCTTTTATGTAACCTAATGATTTTTGAGATATTTGCGAAAAACTGTTGTTTGACCCCTTTGTTATATTTTTAGTATTAGGTATTAAAATTAGAACAAGAGGCTCAGTGGGCTGAGCCTGTATCGCTCACCTGGCAGTCAAACTTTTGATTTGACTGACTAGATTGATTTCTGGAAACTTTGTAAATGATCTTCTATAAATGCTTCATACCAAGTATAAGTTCATTGGCCAAACGGTTTCAGAGGAGAAGTTTTAAATTTTGACCGATCAGAACATATAAAGGTTTCTGGTGGCAATTTTGTTTCACGGACTAGAAAGATTTATGCAAAGTTTGTAAAGGACCTTCCATAGATGCTCCATACCAAAAATCAGTTCATTTGGCTTTACGGTTTCAAACGAGAAGAACTTTTAAATTTCGACCAATCAGAACATGTAAATGCTCATGACGGCCTTTTTGTTTCACGGACAAGGAAGATTTATGCAAACTTCCTAAAGGACCTTCCATAGATGCTCCATACCAAAAATCAGTTCATTTGGCTTTAAGGTTTCAGAGAAGTTTAAAATTTTGACCAATCAGAACATGTAAATGCTCATGGCAGCCATTTTGTTTCACGGACCAGGCTGATTTATGCAAATTTTGTAAAGGACCTTCCATAGATGTTCAAAAATCAGTTCATTTGGCTTAACGGTTTGTAAGGAGAAGTTTTACATTTCAACAAGTCAGAACATGTAAATGCTCATGGCGGCCATTTTGATTCACGGACCATGTTGAGTTATGCAAACTTTGTAAAGGACCTTCCATAGATCATCCATACCAAAAATCAGTTCATTTGGCTTTACGGTTTCAGAGGAGAACTTTTAAATTTCGACCAATCAGAACATGTAAATGCTCATGACGGCCATTTTGTTTCACGGACCGGGAAGATTTATGCAAATTTCCTAAAGGACCTTCCATAGATGCTCCATACAAAAAATCTCATCATCACCATTCACTAAGATTACCATGTTTACTTTAAAAACCAAATATTGTTGAAATCTGAGCAAGTGTAAAAAATGGCGGGAAAATGGCCGTCCAAAACAAACTTTCATCATCACCATTCAACTCGGGATACAAAAAAGGGTCAATAACTCTAACATCAGTTGACAGATTTTCACGAAAATCAGCATACAGGTAGCTCTCATCATGCTGAACACTTTCAACCTGCCAGAATTTGCCGTAACCTAATGATTTTTGAGATATTTGCGAAAAACTGTTGTTTGACTCCTATGTTCTATTTTTAGTAACAGCGGCCATGTTTTTCAACGAAACAAAAATCCCCGCATCAGTTCTATGCAGGGTACCTTTCATACCAAGTTTGGTTCTAATTAGTCAAGTAGTTTCAGAGGAGAAGAGTTTTGTATAATTGTTAACGACGACGACGACGGACACCAAGTAATGGCAATAGCTGACCTGGCCTTTGGCCAGGTGAGCTAAAAACTCTCACAGTGAAAAGGTTTTAAATAGTTGATATTACGTAAAAGTAAACTAAGAACTTTTTTAAGAGAGAAATGGTTTTCGAACTGAGGCATATTAGGTTTTCTTGGTTGAATGCCATTTTTGTTTCGCCTTGACGGAGTCAAAAGGCGAGACATAGGTATGCTGTTTCCGGCGTCGGCGGCGGCGGCGACGGCGTCAACAATGTATTAGTTTGTGATTAGCTCAGTTTTATGGGGATCCACTAGTGGTAGGTCAATGATAATTGGTATGCAGATGTATTACCATTGCCACATCTCATTGCCATGGAGATTATTTGGCTCCGCCCCCTCAGTCATGGTCTATTGACTTTGAATGGTTTGCTTACTTTACATGTATTAGTTTGTGATTAGGTCAGTTTATGGGGATCCACTAGTGGTAGGTCAATGATAATTGGTATGCAGATGTATTATCATTGCCACATCTCATTGCCATGGAGATATTTGGCTCCACCCCCTCAGTCATGGTCTATTGACTTTGAATATTTGCATAACTTGTGTAAGATGTTAAGGTATTGCTATTATGATTTCAACATTTGCATAATCAAAATTACAAAAAGGCGAGACATATCTCTGTGATAACAGTTTATTTATTGTTAAAACACTGATAACCGTCGATTCTTTCAGAAATTGTATATATGTGTGCTCTGATGTCCCAAGATCCCAGCCAATTCTAAAGTAAGATCTTGGACTAGATAAGTTGATCAGTCCTGCAGTAAAGCTGTTATAATATCATGTAAATTTATGAGGTACATTACTAGTTTAATGCAACAGATAACATTCCTACAGTGGATACCAAAACTACACAAGTGTCCTCACAATCAATGTGTTTTATTTTCTGCTTTAAAACTCTATTTTTTAATTTGTATACATCATTCAAACAATACATTTTGGTGAAGTTCATAATGTGAAATATTACTTACATGGGATAAATATATATACAATATATACACATTGTCAGAAAATGTCAGTTTATTTGTACGAGCCTTAAAATTGGTAGAAATGTGGTTTATTTAGAATTTCTAGCCCGTTTCGCACCAAGTACAAATAAAATTTATATTTTCTGACAATGTACGTACATGTATATTGTTTTTATCCTGCAACACTAAATTGTTATCTGCTTGAGCGAAAAGGCATGAATATGGGACATTTATAGCTAATCTGAAGAAGGGTCGTTTTTGATTCATAACCTAGGGAAACACTACTTCATAAACCCTCTGAACCAGAACACAATGCAAAATATCGTTGAATGTGGGGACAAGGGTACCAGGAGACTATATTAGTCAGCTAAAGGTGTAGTTGCAGGATAAAGTATTAGAATGGGCATGACAAAGAGTGGTTACAAATTGGAGTCGTTATGTAATTATTTTACTTATAAATTTACCTAAACCAATAATTAATTAAAAACAACAGTAAACCATTCAATTTAAACAATTTATCACTATTAATATACTAATATATATTGTAAATGTGATAATTATGATCTATAAAATGCATCAAGTTTCAGAAAATTATGCAAGGATGTCTTAATAAAAAAAAAAAATTTTTCTTTGTATCTTACAATTTCCTATGGCAACTCAATATGAAAACATTCAAGGGATTTTTCAAAGACATTTAAACAATGCATGTACATGTAAACAACCTAGCTTTGCACAATAAAAGTCAAAAATTTGGTGGCTAGAATTCAGTTCAATTGAACTCTATAGACTTCTTGGATCATTTCAAAAGTCTGGTAATTTTTTTACCATTATTCGTTTATAAATTAACTCTCATTTTTTCAGCACAGACCTGAATTATTGAACTTATTTTCTGGTCCCCAAAAACAATAAAATAATGTAATTGCTTTCCATAACTCAAACTGTTTTTATGATTTATGATAACAAATATCAACAGGTTTTACAATATAGTCTGGATATGATTGGCATGTGATCAAAATATTAATTACAGGTAATACATATAACCTGCTAGCTTATTGAAACTGTTCAAGGTTCTAATGTGTGATTGAAAAAATATCCTTGACTTTAAGAAAAACTAAAAATATAGATATTGATATAAAATTAATACATGGCATGATTTTAATGTACCATGCAAATGAAAATGTCAAAAAGTCCACATTTTTCATAAGGACCCATTCACATCTCTACATATCATAATAATTCTAATAAAAACTTGGCTTTTCTACATTGCTTTCCAGAAATTGAATGTCTTTAATGTTCTTTAACCATTCATTACCATTTTGATAAAATCTGAAATACAAAAATACATCATTTATTAAATAGCAGAATCCTTGCTGTAAATTAAAGCTTTAGTTATCTTAAAAAATAAACAACTAAACGCTAAAGTGAGCCTTAATAGCACACCTGGATAAGGAAGCAGATAACATAATGCATATTAAATAAGATTTGTATATCAAGACTTCGACACTCAAAATCTGTCATACACTATTCCTGGTGAGTCTGGAACTCACCAGGAATAGTGTGATTTCATGTAGGCTTCAATGCAAAACTATAAAAAATAGTGATTTCATGTAGGCTTCAATGCAAAACTATGTGCTCTATGCCATATAATCAACACCAAATAAGGAAGCTTTGAAAGGGGTCTCTCAATCATCATTCCTATAAAGTCATAAAAGATTTGGAAATGAAAGTTTAGAGAATTGGAAAATTTGACCAATCAGAAACGTCTGTTGCGACAATGTTTTTTTTTTTTAATAAAGATCCTTCAATACATTGTCCCTACCAAGTTAGGTTATTAGTGGCCTTGCAGGTTAACACATGATGAAATTGTGATTTCAAATAGGGTTCAATGCAAACCCATGTGCCACTGTAGCCACCATGTATGTCACACAAAAAAGGAATCTTTGTAAAGGATTCCTATTAAGGCTGATGAGATTTGGCATTGTAGTTTTTGAGAACAATTTAAAAATTTGACCAATCAGAATCAAGAATTGCCTCTGGTGGCCATGTTTTTCATCCAATCCAAATAAAATGAGGAAGTTTTATAAGAAGAACTTCCATACATTAATCCTGCCAAGTATTACTGGCCTTGTAGTATTAGTGGAGATGATAAAGTTGTGATTTCCAATAGGCTTCAATGCAAACCAAGTGTCACCATAGCTGCAATGTAGGTCACTCAATCAACACCAAATAATGGGTCTCCCAATAATTATTTCAATTAAGCTTGATTCTAATATGATGAACCGCTTTTGCTATTGAAACAAAGCTTTGTTCTATATAGAACAATTATTATTGACACGTTCGCACAATGCATTGTTGACGTGAAGCAAATATAAAATCACTATTAGGCACCAAACTGTTGTACTTGGTTTCAAAGTTATATTCTTCCATCTCACTGAATATTATCTTACATTTATCGCATTACGAACAAAAATGTAAGTCTGATTTTATTTTATTTAAAAACATTTTTAGTTTTTCTGTGAAAGTTTGAAATCAACATGGCCGCCCATACAATGTATATGCGCCTGGTAGGGTTTGCTTCAATTATAGAAATGATGCATACTTCCTATTAGAATCAAAATAATTCACTGATGCCAAGCCCTATGGTTATTTAACATGGGTAGGCATTATATTTGTTACTTTTTTGCACCTTATTAATGCTCGGTAAAAAATATAAACAAATATAACGCCTACCCATGTTAAAATAAGCATAGGGCATGGTACTAGTGAATTATTTCTTAATTAGATTTGGCATTGTAGTTTTAGAGGAGAAGAAACTTGAAAATTTGACCAATCAGAATCTAGAATTGATCCAATTGAAATGATGATTTTTTTCATAAAGGACCTTCCACAAATAACATTATTCTGCCAAGCTTGGTTATTACTAGCCTTATAGTATCAGAGTAGATGAAAAAGTGATTTCCCATAGGCTTAAATTCTATGTACCTGGCACAGTGCCCATATGTATACTACCTGATCAACACCAGGCGAGGAATCTTGTTGACTTCTCGTACAATAAAAAAACTGGCAAATAGAAAATTTTATTAAAATTGTGAAAAGAACACTTTCATGACATGCTTTTATATTTTAAAAATAAAGATTGGGTCACTGTTCATTTTGTCTTGCTATTTCCAAAAAAACTAAAATTTCCTTAACATTTCATTAGAAAAAATTTAAGCCAATTATCTCCCCTGAAAAGTGGTTTCTGACAAGAAGATTTTTTTAATGAATTTTCCCATAAGGCCCTATGTTAAACTAAGTTCGGCTGTGGCAGCTACCTTAATTGACAGTGGGGGTCATCAGACATATTTCTGAAAGAGGACCATCTCAGGACCATTGCTACCAAGGCTAGTTCTAATTGGCTTAGTGGTTTCAGACCACAAGATTTTTGAGTGAATTTCGCATAGGGTCCTATGTTAAACTAAGTTCTGCTGTTGCAGCCATCTTGGTTGACAGTACATATTTCTGAAAGAGGACCATCTAAGGACCATTGCTGCCAAGTCTGGTTCCAATTGGTCAAGTGGTTTCAGACAAGAAGATTTTTCAATGAATTTTCCCACAGGGCCCTATGTTTAACTAAGTTCGGCTGGGTCATGAGACAAAATTCTGAAAAAGAACCTCCTAACAACCATTACTGTCATGTTTGGTTCCAATTGGCCTTGCAGTTTCATAAAAGATTTTTTAAATTCATCTCCCCTTTTTTCTATTTTTAGTACCAGTTGCCTTAATTTATGTTTGTATCCCAGACTTCCAACCGACATGTTCTATTTTAAGCCATGTCAGCTATGTTGGTTGACAGGCCGGGTCATCCGACAAATTTTTTAAACTAGATACCCTAATGATGCTTGTGACCAAGTTTGGTTCCATTTGGGCCAGTAGTTTCAGAGGAGAAGATATTTGTAAAAGTTAACGGACGATTGACGTCAAGTGATGAGGATAGCTCACTTGACCTTTTGGGTCAGGTGAGCTAAAAATGGTGTTTCCTATGATGTCACAGCTTTCTATATAAAAAGGAATTAACATCACAAAAATGTGTCACAAATTCTGATAGCTAAATTTAGACACCTTGGGCCTTAATTTTTTACACAATTTTAGACGGGCCTAAAATTGAAAATTCTATGTGGTAAAAAAAAAACAGTTGAAATGTCTGAAAAGGCATCAGGCGAAAATGATTGTGTTAGTGGTAATTTGTTATCATGGTATCTGGAACACGTCTTAATTCACCGGGAATTTTCAAAAGATATCTTTATATACCACAAACCCAGAAATTTTTATTGAATACAATATGATATAGTCCTCACAAATAACAGGATTAGAGGTGTGGAGCAACAGGGTAAGTAATTCCCATGAGATCATAGAACCAGCGATACAATGCATATAGTAACCGGGGTGGACAAACTTATGACCTACGTGGATCAACAGAAAACACTTCTGAACAAGCAATAAAAATTTAAGAATCATTTTTACCCCCCCCCCTCCTTTCCACTCTCAAAACAGGTGTGCATTTACTACATGTCAAGTGACGTCAAATGACCTGTTTTAGCATAAATTGTTTCCCCAAGTTGACCATGCAGCATCGAATTAAAAATCATTTGTCCAATGAACCTTCGGAGCAATAGACCTTGGGACAAATAAACCTACGGACCATTGGACCTTCGGACTATCGGACCAATAAACCTTCGAACCATCGGACCTTCCGACTTTGGGATCTTTGGACTACAGCTACGGAGCTGTGAAAACCTTTAGATTTAGCTCTTTTGAAAATATGATACAGGATACAACAATTACTTTTTCATCTCTTATGAAATGCTGCACATGTATACAATTTTCTTTCGGTTACAGACTTTATATAATACCTTCATAGTTTATATTGCCTTGTGCATCTTCCTGACCTTGAAACAACTGATCAACATCATCATCTGATAACCTGTCACCTGTAAATATGAACAAATGTTTAGGGTTTAACATATATATGGGTCTGTGTGTTTATATATACCAGGGGATGGGGTAATCGTAATCTGTAATCCTAATCGATTGTAACTGATTACATTTTTCCAAGTAATCGATAGTAATGTGTAATAGATAAAATTTTTGATTACATGTAATCATAATTTAATCGATTACAGAAAAACATATCGTGAAATCTTCCGATTACCTTTCGATTACTTTAGTAGTTTGATGAAATAGAACCTACTTTAAATGGAAATAAACAGTGTCATTTCTTCTTCAGTTAATGCACATTTAAGGTTAATTCACAGCATTTTATTTGAAATTTTGTCATAGATTCATTTTACATTTTATGTTGACCTAAATTCTCTGCTGGTGGCCATCTTGAATGAGGGATTGACACCTTGTGAGGAACGTTCAGGCCATGTTTGGTTTCAAGCAATTCTTTGGTTCTGTAGATTCTTGTTATAAACCATAGACACTTTCTGTCAAGTTTGGCTCTATTTGGCCTAACAGTTTCAGAGAAAAATATTCTTTTAAATCTGGGACTATTATACTAACGAGACTGGAAACTGGTACGCCAATCAGTGTAGTTATACTCAACATCACGGTCGTTAAAACGTGAGCAAGACTTGACAATACGCCATATTGTTTTGACAGCATGCTTTGATCGCATAATTTCTATAAGTTTTTTTTATAGTTAATTGAAAAGATAATCCTTTATGTAAACATGATTACTATTATGATAAAAGGTATTTCGATCTTTGACAGTTGTTATTAATCACCAAATCCCGCCTTAAATGTGAAAAAGTGACATTTAAAGGTTGAAATTTTTCCGGATGATTACAGCGTGGGGACGCTGTGGGAAAAATGATTTACAAAATTTCTTATAACTGTTGATTGAAAAGAGATACGCCAGTTCTGTTTGTTGTTAAATCATATTTATTGATTACAGGTTGGATTGACCTATTTTTATTGTCACTTTTTAAAGTGAAAAGTGGAATATAAATCTCCTTCTCATTACAACTGGAAACCACATGCAGGGCTCAAATAAATTATACTGCTCCTATAAAATTGCCTACACCTATTTATGTGTGCAATATTTGTAGTAAAATCAGGATTTTGGTTGCTTAGTAATGGTCTTTGGGTGGCATGAGCATTTGACTTCGTGAAAATATGTACAATAGGTTCCACAATCAGAACTACAAAATTTGGCCTTTCACAGCTATTGCTGCCGTATATAAGCATATTGAATAGGGGTAGATTTTCTTATAAATGGAGATGAAAATGCTTTGCTAATGTTTTTTCGAAATCATATATATATTCAATTCGTTAAAATAATTAAATAATTCATATATTTTTAATTTTTTGTTCATTTAATTGTATTTTTTATTTTAAATCCACCTATTTTAACGGTATAAACATGCTGACATGTTCGCCGAAATCAATATTGTTTACATGTATCGAAGGCTAATTAACCACGTGACACGATAAGTTGTCAATCAAAACAAAAAATCAATAATCCGCTATCGGGACAATGAAATCTGAACAGACCGATCAGTTTCCAGTCCCGTTAGTATAATAGTCCCAGTTTAAATCAACCAATCAGAAACAAGAATTGCCCATGGTTGCCATGTTAGTCACCTGATCTGGAGAGGAAAGTTTTTAAAATACCTCCCACAGATGCTTCCTGTCAAGTTTTGTTCCATTTGGCCAAGCAGTTACAAAGAAGTTTTCTTTACTAGTATATCAGCCAATCAGAAACAAGAATTGACTATGGCAGCCATGCTTGTTGTCCTATCAGGATGAAAAAAATTCATTTCATAAAAGACGTTTCACAGATGCTTCCTGTCAAGTTTGGCTGACAGTTTTGGCCAAGCAATTCCAGATAAAAAAAATTTTTTTTAATCAACCGATTGCCCATGATTGCCATGTTTGTTGCCTGATCAGGACGAAATGAGGAAACTTTGTAAAGAACCTCACATAGATGCCTCCTTCCAATCTTCGTTCCATTTGGCCACACAATTTCAGAGGAGAAGATGGTTTTATATCAGCCAATCAGAAAAAAGAACTGCCCATAGCGACTATATTTGTTGTCCGATCGGGACGAAATGAGGAAATTTTATAAAGGACCATCCATATACGCTTCCTGTCAATTTTGTTCCATTTGGCCAAGCGATTTCCGAGGAGAAGATTTTTTTTATATCAGCCAATCAGAAACAAGAACTGCCCATGGCAGCCATAATTGTAGTCCAATCAGGACGAAATGAGGACATTTTGTAAAGAACCCCCCCCCCTCCCCCCCCATAGATGCATCCTGTCAAGTTTCGTTCTATTTGGCCAAGCAGTTCCAGAGAAAATCTTATTTTTATTTGATTATATTTCTTCCTTTTGAACTTTGTCCAAGATAATGAGGAGAGTTTGACCACTGCATTTTATCAAAATTAAATTTTGACTTTTTTCTGTGGTGATCTTTGAGATTATGTAGCTTTTGAAAAATAAGTGAACTTAGTGCTTCTTGATTTTTTCATCGGACCCAACATTTTAATAAAAATCAAGAAGTACTAAGTTCACTTATTTTTCATAAGTATTCAACAGTCTTTCTTATTCATCAATCAAGTCCTCTATTGGCCAAAGTACATGTAAATTTTTATCTTCCACATTGCTTTTTTAGCCCTTTTAACCTCTCATATCTCAAAAACGTAAAAAAGAAAAAGAAATCTGTTGACATATCCCTGAAAGCTCTCATCAAGATGAAATAAAAGAAAAAATCCCCATTAAAATCTGATGATAAATAACAATATTAGGTCTCCTGCGAAATGGCTAATATTTGCCCTTTCATCTCTTCTAAAAATGTTTCAAATATTAAGGAGTGTCCCTTTTTCGGCCCCTTATAACACTAAAACGGTAAGCGATAGTGAAAACAGATCATAGAGAGGTTCTTTAGATTTTCTTAAAAAACATTATAAACCAAAAATCATAAAAATTTAAAATATTACACCAAAATTATCAAAAAACCCCTTAGTTATCCACAGACAAAACAGGAGGGACCAGATTTCTGAAAACCTGTATTTTTTATGGGGGACAACTGTGTTAAAATGTCATAAGGATTCTTTCAACAGAAAAAAAATAAAAGAGCGAAAACCTTACTGCCTACGGACGATGATGTACATTGTATGACAACAGGCTCATACCATAATACGACCACAAATATTTGCAGCTGTATAAAAACAGATTGACAGAAATTTTTCCATCTACATCAATGAACATTAAAATAAAATGCTCCGCTGGGCGCAGCTAGATACGACCGCACATGTCGAACCCTGAATAGTTGGGGCAATTATGAACACAACATTCAAGCTTGATACAATACTGAATTTGGATTGTGAATAAATATTTGACACAGCATAGGTTTCTGACACAGAATGAATGTTGTCTAAGAACTTAAGAATTTTAAATTTACCTATTCAAACCATATCAGTATTATTTGTTTTTATATATAAATCAGAAATAACCAATTTAAAATTTAAAATTGGGCACACATATCAATTTCTTGCTATTGTGCAATACTGTGCAATTGAAGATTTCTTGCTATTGCGCAATACTGTGCAATTGAAAATTTCTTCAAATATTTGACACATAATAGGTTTCTGACACAGAATAACTGAAATCAAAGAACTTAGAATTGGTCATATGATTTCAATTTATATTCAATTTTTTGCTTCATGTGCAATACAATATGCTGTGGAGAATTGCCCTCCCCCCCCAAAAAAAATAATAATTTACCCCTTTTTTTAGCTTTTGTGCAATACACTCTGAAGTTGCACATTGACCACCCCCCTCCCAAAAAAAAAACAAAAAACAATAAAATTTATTGTAACACCCCCCTTTTTTTGCTAAAAAAAAAATTTGAAATTTTCTTTTTAATTTATGAAATATGAAATGAGAAAAAAATTACCCCCTCCCCAATTTCTCATTTATCCCTCCCCCCTTAAATTTTGTTTTCAACCCCCCCCCCCCCCCCCATTTCTTTATACTTTGCAACCATAACATCCCATTTAATACACCATAACATATTAAAATAGAAAATGACATCATAGTCATGGATGGCAAATTTTAAATATACATAATTTAAAAGCAGTTCAGATGAAATAAACAAAAAAGCTTCATCAGCACATTTTATATTGGCAAATTTCCAATGAAGTTCATTAAACTAGAGTTATTGGCAAATTTCCAATGGAATTTGTTAATAATAAAGTTTTGATAACAGGGCACACATATCAATTTCTTGCTATTGCACAATACTGTGCAATTGAAAATTTCTTCAAATATTTGACACATAATAGGTTTCTGACACAGAATAACTGAAATAAAGAACTTAGAATTGGTCATATGATTTGAACTTATATTCAATTTTTTGCTTCTTGTGCAATACAATATGCTGTGGAGAATTGCCCCCCCCCCCCCCCACAAAAAAAAATAATTTACCCCTTTTTTAGCTTTAATTTTGGACCCCGATTTGGACCAACTTGAAAACTGTGCCCATAATAAAAAAACTAAGTACATGGACCCTTTGGACCTTAATGTAGACCAATTTGAAAACGGGACCAAAAATTAAGAATCTAGATGCACGGTTAGATTCGGCATATCAAAGATCCCCAATAGTTCAATTTTCGATGAAATCAAACAAAGTTTAATTTTGGACCCTTTTGGCCCCTAATTCCTAAACTGTTGGGACCAAAACTCCCAAAATCAATCCCAACCTTCCTTTTGTGGTCATAAACCTTGTGTTTAAATTTCATAGATTTCTATTTACTTATACTAAAGTTATTGTGCAAAAACCAAGAAAAATGCTTATTTGGGCCCTTTTTTAGCCCCTAATTCCTAAACTGTTGGGACCAAAACTCCCAAAAACAATTCCAACCTTCCTTTTGTGGTCATAAACCTTGTGTTAAAATTTCATAGATTTCTATTTACTTATACTAGAGTTATTGTGCGAAAACCAAGAAAAATGCTTATTGGGCCCTTTTTTGGCCCCTAATTCTTAAACTGTTGGGACCAAAACTCCCAAAATCAATCCCAACCTTCCTTTCGTGGTCATAAACCTTGTGTTAAAATTTCATAGATTTCTATTAACTTATACTAAAGTTATAGTGCGAAAACCAAATGTCTTCGGACGACGACGCCGCCGCCAACGACGACGCAAACGTCATACCAATATACGACCGCAAAAATTTTGCGGTCGTATAAAAACAGAATTCATAAAAATTAAAAGTGTTACACAAAAATTTTCACAAAACCCTTAGTGGCCCCAAGAAAAAGAGGAAGTGGCCAGATTTCCCAAAATCAATCCCAACCTGTATCTTTTATAAGGGACCGTTGGCATTGTGGCAAAATATTATAAGAATATGTTCCAATGATACAGTCGACAACAGGCTCATACCATAATACACCCACAATTATCTACAGTTGTATAAAAATTACGAAAAATTCAGTAGATTGACTGAACAGTCAATGCAATATAAAAAATAGAATTTTCAGTGTTAAGTTTCTGACTGTTGACCTCTGCAAAAGCATAAAAAAAGACAGCTGAACAAACCTAGACAGGTAAGGACATGGCGAAGCTCTGCTGATGATATGTAACCATTCTGTTCTTTGTCAAACATACGAAGACCCTCTACAAAATCTTCATATGTTGCACAGTCCCTGTTCTTGCTGACTGTCTGCAAGATGGGGATGAAGACTTCAAAAGAGATTCTGGCATCTAATAAAGATACATGTACATATTAAATCTATGATACAAACATTTCATGTATATTCTGAGAATTAAGAGATGACATGTAATTCCTTCAATTAAGATCAGAGTTGAACACACCCTGCCACAGCTGAGATTCGAACTCACAACCTCAGCGTTGACAGATTAGTGATCATTAGTAGTCATGACGAACTATCTAGACCAAGTCTTAAGGTAGATCAATACTTATTTTTAGCAGATAGATTTTCATAATTTTTTCCAGACATGAATGGATATACTTTGAAATTTCAATTTAAAAAATATAGGTCACCATTCTTGATTTTGAGATAATGGAGTCTTAATGTTGGTCAATTTAATATAGATTATATTTCTCGTACAATAAAAAAACTGGCAGGTAGAATTGTTTATGAAATTGTGAAAAGGACACTTATCTGACATGCTTTCATATTCTTAAAAGAAAAATTGGGGTCACAGTTCATTTTCCTTGCTATTTCCAAAAAAATAAAATTTCCTTTACATTTCATTAGGAAACTATTTCTGCAAATTATCTCCCCTGAAAAGGATTCTTTTTAGAACAAAATTTTGTAATTTTGCTATTTACGCATTTTTGTCAATTTTTTTATTTAAATAAACTTAAGATACAAATTTTACAGTATATCAAATACTATTTGCTTGTTGAAAATACATATTTAGATACAAATTTGGAAGATGCCCAAAAAAGGTGCTCAGTGTATTAGATATGATCTACCTTAAATCCACAAATTGTGAACATCTTTTGCATCAAAACTGGTATTTGTTCAAAGAACTGAACATGATAGAACTGAACATGATCAATTTTATTATTCATTACTATCACATGAAGTACATTTTTGTAAAATACTTTATTTATCTTAATATTTATGTTAATCAATGTCAAATGATATAAAAATAGATGGAATTCAAGTGGTTCTAACATGTTTTCTTTCTTTATCCTAATATATGTATAAGTTTATTACAACCTGGATTATTATATCCACACTTTTTAACTTCAAGTTCTGTTGGATTTTGTCCTAAGGCTCTCAAAACATCACCAAGCTGTGATGCTGCTATTTTCCCATCCCCTCTTTGGTCAAACAAGTTAAAAGTTTCCTGGATATCTGGAAGAGAAACAATTATCCATTACTACAATGTCGACATGAAAGCTGTTTATCTTGATAACAATGATTAAAATGGCATCCTCCATATTATTGTGTGCCTTGCATATTTCAGTAATTACTTGATAAAATAATTTTTAGTTAAAACACTAACATTCTTTGCTTTTCAAATAATAACTAGAGGCTCAAGTAGTGAGCCAGTATTGTTCACCTTGCATCCTTTTCAATGTGTCATCTTTTTATTCAGCTATTGACCAATAATGATAGCCATTTATATAAGATGTCCAATGATGATGAAATATTAGTGTTTGTTTTCTCTACCTCATTAATTTATAAAAAATATCTCATTTGCAGATGAATATAAACTTTCAGTCTCTCTAAAACTTGGTTTTATAATAAGATTTTAATAACTTATTTATGGAATAAAGAACCACAACTTATACAATGGTTTTATGTCAGATGTCAACACTGGTATCATAATATTCCTCTGTAGCGACTTAAGTTATCATAATATCCCATATGTTCCATGTAAAGGAAAGGCAATCACCTCATTAATTATCGACAAACATTGAAACATATATTGCATTTTGTTTACAAAACAATATTTCTATGTATGTCAAAAATCATCTCTAAAATGGGGCTTTCTGAGAACATTTTGGGATCAGGTTTCCGCTAAAATTGTTTATCAGTTTGAAAATAATGGCAATGTTGTCTGAATTTAAAATTGTGTGAACCGTAATTTCAAGTATTGTTCCATATAATATGTTGGAATTATTCTTACTGGGCTGAAGCGGGACTTTCACAGATAAAAAGTCACCGACATCTTACAAAAGTTATTCCCCTTTGCTCAGAATCTTTATTCCAAAAATTTATTCTTTGGTTTATTACCTGTTTAGTGTTATAGTCACACAAAAACTGAAATAATTTTAGTTTTAGTCTGTTGTGTTGAGGAGTGTTTCTTTTATATATTTTATAACATTTTTCAAATATATGTGTCTAAAAATGTAACAAAGAAGTCTGAAATAGTCAGGCATTATTAGCAAATAAATGAGAATTTTTTCATTTTTATTTTTCTGTTTGTAATACTATTATAATTTCTGAATGTATATGTATGTTTAGTGCAAAAAGGCAATTGTTTATGAATTTATTAATACATGTACATAAAATACAAAATATCGTAATTTTTTACTTATGCTGACCATTTTCATGCAAATCACAAGCACCTCTCAACAAATTTTAATAAAATTCAATTTTGAAACTGCCAAAAGCCATCCAAAACAAGAACTATTTTAACATTACCAACATTGAAAAAAACAACTGTATAGGTACATGCTAAGTGTGGTATTATACACACATTGAAATCCTTTGTGATCCTTAGCTAACTAGACTTATTTCATGCTTACTGTGGTATTATACATACATTGAAATCCTTAGGTAACTCTTTTGTCTAGTTTTGAGTTGTCTTATACATGTATATTAACCATGGAATGGTGCAGTAAACACAAAGCAGTTGGAGTTCATTCATTTTTTTGAATACATTCGAATATCCTTTTAACAAAGTTTCAGTTTCACTCATCATGCTTATAATTTTAGACAAACTGTATAACACAAAACTTTTGACACAGCACACTATTTTTTTTACTTGTGAACAGTTGACCTACATGTCTGGTACCAGATGTTTTAAACATTCAATAATGTTTTTTTTTATCCTTTGTCAGTAAAATCTACCCAACATCGGTCAAGTTTCAGGAGGAATTTGAAAAAGACTCTGTGACATATAAATGGTTTGAAACCTTATAAAATTTTTATCACGATAATAATAAAGTTGCCATTGAAGCAAAAAGTTATCAGATGAAGTGACAGCTCAGAAAATAGTAGAATCCTTCATCTACATTGTAACTATCAACTAGTTTTTCGTTACTTTTAAAGGAGTTTTGTTTTCAGATACGTCGTGTGAACAATTTCAAAAGAACTTGATTTTCGAGTAAAAACTTTACGTGACACCCAACAATAATCTTTAAAATTGCAAAATTTATTTTTGTGGAACTTTTCGTTCAACGTCAAAAAGTGACCAATATGATTATCTCCCACTTCTATTGTTGTCACAACTTGACGATAACGGCTGTTGCTATATGTCAGCTTTCCTACTGTAAATAATGCCTGCTTTCAACTTTCTGTTAAACTTATTTTTGGTTAAAAGGAAATATAATTTCTGGTCCAGATACAAACAAACAAACAAATACTATATTGTCAATTACGATGCCCAATAATGAGCTGTACAATTAAATATTAAATCACAATATACACTTGATTATAATTGATTGATTGGTTGGAATGCATGAAATTTGACAAAGAGGAAAAGAAAATAATAATAATAAATGTGGTACATATATACATGTATATATATCAAACAAGCACAGTGATCCGACTTTTGTACTGATACTGGTCCAACATGTAACAGGAGGCAGAGCTCCGAAGTATTAGCAAAAGGAGGGATAAATATTTCACATTTAATATTTATATATATATATAAAAAAAATAAATAAATAAAAAATAAAAAAAATATGGTAAGGATTTTAATCATGAATCTTTAATAAAAGGTAGATAATAATAAAATTTCTCCTACTCTTGACGTGTTTAATCGGTGGGATAAAAATACATAATATTTTTAACCACTTCCCGTTGATTAAACTTCTACGTGGGAATTACCGCCGTTTTTCTACAGTTATTGGAACAGTACTAGAGATGCCCCGAAATGACGTATATGTAAACAAACTACATAGCAACCACATTTTCTTGACGTTTTTATCGAAAATCATAGGTGAAACAGATTCTCCTTTAATTCACTTGTGAGTTATGGAATTTCTCCACCCTCAATAGTTAAATTTTAGATTTTAACACGCTCGCTAATGCTCGCATGTTGAAAATCGAAAATTTAACTATCTCGGATGGATAAATTCCATAACTCACTCGTACCTGAAGGAGAATCTATATTTACAATCAATATAATAACTATAATAATTATTTAATGTGTAACTGTCACGTGGAACTGTGGTTGTTTATTCAATTTTGACTGTTGTCAAGAATATCATTCCTCGCAATGAACACTTTAGTCAAAAGATACATGTACCTTAAAAACAGGGACAGCAATGCCACGGAAACATAAATTTGTAAATATTGAATCTGGAACACAACCAGAAATAACTAGCACTGCCTGAAAAATATTTTATCTGAATTTGCTATACAGCCAGGGTAATTTCCCAGTTGAGTGATACTTGACATCAAAATGGAAATTGCTACATGTACACATAAGTTTGGTACTCAACAATTCCCCCATTTATATATTAAGTCAAGAAATACCAATTCAAAGGGATATTCGAGAAGGGCCTGGGGAAAATTGAAAACAACTGACAAATTTTGGGGAACAATGAAGACATGACCAAAACAATACAAACACTACACTTAAAAACTTAAAAAATATGAACAAATATGGACCCTACCAAAAAACCGGGGGTAGACTCATGTGCTCTGGAAGAGTAAGCAGTCTTCTTATTGGTCAATGCTGCTAATTGTCAAATCCAGTATGAGGAAGGGGCAACATCAATGGAACAAGTCCATTTTCATTTGAGAAACAGTTTTTTCATACCTGTCAACCAAGTCATGATGATGTCCATAAAACTTTAATAAGGATGACTGCAACTTAGAAGCAACATACATGTACCCCTGCTTCAGTAACTTTTCTGACATTAGCCGGGCTCTGTCCAGGAAGTCAATGTACATGTACATGTATTACTACTATGTTGTCCGGTAATTCGGCGCAGCGTTTAATTCGGCGCATTCAAGTCATTTTCATGTTAATGCGCCGAATAGGACAATGCGCAGAATTACCCGAAATAACTGTATATGTCACAAGCTCTGGAATAACGTATGAGTTGTGAAATATACACTCTATATGCCGTATCTTGACAATCTTAATCACCACAGGGGCTTGTAGTATGACAAAGGATTAAGTTTGACCCACTGTGTTAACCACTGGGTGAGTCTTAGATTGCAATAAAAATCGGCCCCAACCACTCCCACTGCCCTTATATAAGACAAAGAAATTTACACATAACCTAAGATAATTACTGGAGTAATTACTAGAAAAGTATGATATTGTAAAATAAAATTTAGTTGCATTGAAGACTTAAAATTAGAAGGGGGGTAAAAAGACTTTCCCGGGCAAAAACTGCTGTACTTTACTACTAGCTGACTATAATAGTAAATTCTACTTACCAGCTATTTGGTCTTCTGTTAGTGAGGACTACAAAAGAAAAATAACGAAATTTTAACTATTACTGATATGTTTTGATTGGGATAACGAGGATAAAAAATGTTCAAATAAATTCTTTAACTGTAGTAAGGTACATACCATCTTGATTGTTACTCCTTTCTTATTACTCAAGCTAATAGAATTTCCGGGTTCATTGGGCAAGGTTTCCGGTTTTGTTTTCAGGAATGCAAAAATTGATAACAACTTATACATACTTTCTTTTCAAAAACTAATTAAATTTACAATGAATATGTATAGAAAATACATGTTATTGAATTCTAGCATAATATTTGTTATTAAACAATAAAAATGACAGTATTATACTTTTTGTTACCACTATAACTTATCAACTATTTTTGTTGTTATCAAACATTTGTTCGGATAAACTACTTGAAGCGAAATCTCGAGATGTTTATACTCATCGTTCTTGGCTGGCTAGTATTATGACGACTGGCTCCGTCGTCCAAAATGTTGCTAAATTTACAAACGTCAACGCACTGGAAAGGTCGTATATAAAACTTTGGAAAGAAGGGCGAGCTAATCCTTACCTTGCCGTTGAATCTTCTACCTCCATCAGGACAATCTCATATTGAGTAGGTTTATATTCATACCACCACCACTGTACATCTGTTTAACATAATGATCGCCATGTGTCTATCCACTCCCCATACTATACATAAAGTTAATTACAGAAGTCACATGAAATGTCTTATAGTGTACATCCTAACAAGTCTAATATGTGTATTGTCAAACAGCATAATTTATAAATTTTTCAGACTTCTACCTAGCTGTCCAAATATAATAAGCAAAAACAAAAGGACTTACCAGAATTGCATGTTCGGTGTTGCCACCTGTCACAATAATCACATTGCAAAGCCTCCAGTCTGGGTAGAACAGGGGCCTAGGGTACACCATAGACACTGAGAATACATGAATTCAGTCAGTCAGTCCGAGCCAGGTTTTGACGACGGCTATCATTTATAATGTCATTGCGCCCTTAATACCTGATTTCCACTGTTATTGTGATATAATTCATTATTTGTCAATAAGGCTTGATGTAGTAAACTATTTGAATCCATATGCAAGATTCTACTACAAAACTTTAAAATGCTACAAATTATATCCAGACCTCTGATATTGATCGTCTACACAATTCACCCAATACGGCACTATTAGAGGTACGTTTTGATATTTACACCAAGAATATATTTATAATATTTCATGCAAAGATTATGGCAAGTCGTTTTACTGTTTATTCTAACTTCAAGATATCTCATATAATATATAAGATATCTTATATAATCTAGTTTTTATAAGATATCTTATATACTTTATAAGATATAAAGTGTATAAGATATCAAGGTATCTCATAAGGTATATAAGATACATACGCTGTTTTACGCTGTTTTCAGCACATTTCAAAAGTGGCCATTTCGCGGCGGCCAGTTTTTATTGGTGGAGGAAGCCGGAGTATCCGGGGAGAACCATCGACCTTCGGTAGGAAAATTGGCAATCCTTGTCAATTAAGATCCCAGGTGAGATTCGAACTCACAACATCAGCGTTCACAGGCTAGTGATCATTAGTAGTCATGACGAACTACCTAGACCACTCGGCCGACGAGGCCCCGGAAATTATATGAGATATCTTATAAACTATATGAGATATCTTATATATATAAGTACATGCAGTCCTCTTTTATAGCTTTTACCAAGCTGACAAAAATTTCGGAAAAATTGTCTCAGTGCCTTGTCGGTAAAATACCGACAACGTCTGGCTTCTTCGTTCCTTCAACCGTCTCATTAGTAGTTTTGCTTGCACAAACACCGTTCCTTTAATCTTTGGTTATTGAACAATGTTTTGACAGCTTGGGACATAAAAAGTAATCTAAAGTTTTAATCCAATTATTAGTTATCATCCAATCACGTCTTCAAAGGCTTTAGATTTTGCGAGTTTGTCACTATTATTTTACAGTTGGGGCGAGTTTGTAACTACAGAATCATGAGAATGTATTATTTTCACGAGTTGGGGAGTTTGAAGAGGGGCGATATGCAGGTCCGTTGTATTTTACCGTACAAATGAACCTGGTTGGAAGCGGAATCAAAACACTATAATGATTTTTTTTCTTAAATTTTCACGAAACTTGGTGTTAAAATCTTTTACTTTTAATTTTGTTATATGAGCCATACCTACTTTAAATATTTTATTAAAATGCTAGTATGTAAACGGAGGCGGTAGTACAACTCACTTTGAAAAAAGTCTAATATCGCGCTAAATCTTTTGGTCGAGCTAAATGCGATTCAAAAGTTTCATTCAATAGTAGTTGTATCGCTAACTTTTACCCAACTGATTAGTCAGATATACAGTACATTCATGTGTGTTAACCCATTAACATACAAACAGAAAGTCAAAAACGCATAAAACTCATTGTTTAAATTTTTATTCGGATTTAATATTACAGATACTAAATCTGCATATTATTGATGCGCACGGTTAGGACTCAATCTCAAAACGTATCTTGAAACTCGGAATAACCCCCCTATCCTTCTATTAATCATATAGTCTTAATATCTGTAAAGCACTTTTGTATTAACTCGTCTTGGAGTCTTTTGTTCCCAGGTGGTCTGATGGAGCTCTGTTACAATTAATCTAGTCATTTTACTAAAAAATAGTCACTTGCAATTGCTTCATATATCATGTATATATTGCTATATCGTATTATGTATTTACATAATTGTTGTATGTTTATCCTGTTTAATCACTGTAATATTCTGTCCCCGGTGGGCGCTTGATTGGAAATAAAATATTCTCGTTCTTACCTAAATTTTACCTAAAGAAGAAGCTATTCAAAAATTCCGTTAGTTGTCGTAGTTTGATGGGAGACACGCAATATTTTGACTAGAAGCTTGCGGGCTCTGATGTATATTTACAACAGTCTTATTCTTCCTAATTCACATATAACTTCAGAAATAAATGAAACATGCAGTTATAAACGAAAGAAGCATTCTCTTATGATGGTGCGTTGTTATCTATTTCTCGGCGATGAACATGATGAATCATTTGTCATAACTAATTCCTCTTCATATGATATGAACAAGTGTTACGAGAAATTCTTTTATTTGATTGGCCTTGTTTCGCTGTTTTCTGATTGGTTGAAATCTGCGGGATCATCGATGAAAGCCACCGTTGCATAGCAACATTTGACGTCACAGAAAAATGAACATTAAGATTTCCCGAATCACAAACAAACAAATATTCCTGAAGAATCATAAGAGAAATAGGTTGAACAACTCGTAAAAAATAGATACCGCTTGATATCAACTCTCGTTATTTAATTTGGAATTAATAATAAACTCGTCAAAGGTTCATTTATTATCATATCCAAATTAAACAACTCGATTTGATATCGAGCGATATCTAATTCCCACTCATTGTGAAACCTATAAATAAACGTTCGATAAAGCTAGGATATTCAAATATTTTCTTTGTCATTTCTGAGCAATGTTAAGTGTAAAATTCTACTTCGTCTGTCATAACAATAACTATAATTTTACAGGAAGCGCATATTTTATTAAAAAAGCATGCAGCGGAAAAAAAACGTATAGTCACGAAAGTTACACATGGTGTTAGTTATTTAACGACCCTTTTACAAGAGCTGGCACTATTTCTCTGTTTAGTAGTTTATTTTTTTTTAACCTTTTCCAATTTCCTTTTAAAAATAAATTCCTTGGTATAAAACTAATTTATTTCAAAGATGAAATAAGATATAGCGGATATTTTCTTTGCAATTTTTGTGAAAACCTTCCTTTTATCTCAGTTTCATGTTAGCTTTTAACATCCCACAATGCATGTCACATAAATATTTCCCGGTATATATGGTGTGAAGTTTTGTAAAATATATTTGTAAATACATAGATAAGATAAGATAAGATAAAGATATTTTATTTCCTAATCATAGGGCTCATAACAAGCATGTAATCACATACTTGTTGCTAAATTTGTTTCACTTCTTGTAGTTGTTTTTAATCCGAGTACTTTGTCCTGTTATCAGTTTCAGAATATTTTATTGATAAATACAAAATCAAATGGATTGGACAACAGGCTAGGCCCATACAAGTCCTCTCCAGGAAACAAGATGGACAAACAATATACAACATATAATATGATATAAACATCTACAAAACAATTCAGCAATTATACAATTTTATAAGTAATTAAGTAGTATAGATAAAGGTCCTAAGTATCGCGAACCACGATCCATAATTTGGAAATATAATTTCAAACTACTAATGGATGCTGTGGAGGACTATGCCAGAAAATGGACAAAACATGAACAAGGGCCCCTAGATTCACTTTCAGAGTGGATTAAAGCTGTGAGATCGTTGATTCAAGTCCGAATTGATAAACTTAGAAGGTCTATGAGTAAAAAAAACATCAATCTTCAGCAACACTGATGCTGCCAAGACATTGTCCGCCATTCATGACAAATATGTTGTTGTTCCTGCAGACAAGGCCCCTAATAACATCGTGTTTGTATGCAAACGCTACTGTATTCAATGCTTGATTAATGAACTAGGGATTGCTAGTTCACTTGGCAATCCTACCTATAAAGCTACTACACTTTAAAAGAAAGAAATAACTGACAATCATAGATCGGTCTGATCATCATTTGGTATTTCAATCAAAGATGATGATGATTGTGTTCCACCAAACCATTGTCTCAACTTCTAACTTCTATTTTAACAGCTGTCAAAACGGGCCTCCAAAGTTATTGTGAGACAAGCTATTCAAGAAGTGGTATCAATCAAATGTGGATATTAAAGAACTCCAAAGACTTAAAGGATATTTTACGATCTCGGTCCATTTCATTCTGTAACAGCATAAAACATTTGATTTCTCTACCCTCTATACCACCATTCCTCATTCACAACTGGAGAAGTTGAAAGATCTAATCCATCGATGCTTTCAAAATAAAAATGGCGACAACAGATAAACATATATTGTCATTGGTAGAGATAAATCATACTTTGTTAAAAACCACTCTAAATCTAACAAAAAATATACAGAAGACGAAATTGTCCTGATGATTGAATTTTTGATCGACAAAATATTTGTTCAATTTGGTGGACGTGTTTTCCAACAGACAATCGGCATTCCTCTGGGTACTAATTGAACGCCACTACTGGTCGATTTGTTCCTTTACTCATATATGAGGCAGACTTCCTTGACGGGTTTCTTAAGGAAAAATAGAAGTAGTTAGCCTGTAGTCCGCTACATAGATGATGTTTTATCACTCAACAATTCACGTTTTGGGAGTTTCTTACATCTCATCTATCCCAATGAGCTCGAAATTAAGGATACCACAGACTGCCAAGTCTGCATCTTATCTTGACCTTCACCTCGAAATTAACACCAGAGAAAGGTCGAATACAAAACTTTACGACACGCGGGATGACTTTGACTTTCCAATCGTCAACTTCCCATTTTTGAGCGGCAATATTCCAGAAGCACCGGCGTATGGAGTATACATTTCACAACTCATACGTTATTCCAGATCTTGTGACATATACATTGACGTCCTGGAAAGAGCCCGGCTCCTGACAGAACAGTTGCTGAAACACGGGGTACGTTGCTCCTAATTGACTTGGTTGGCAGGTATGAAAAAAACCGGTTCCCAAATGACAATGGACATGTTCTATTGATATTATCCCTTCCTCATACCGGATTTGACATGGGTAACATGGCCGATGTCCTGCAGGAAGCAGACTGCTTACTCTTCCGGAGTACCTGAGTCTACCCCCGGTTTGTTTGGTGGGGTCCATGTTGTTCATGTGTTTTTAGTTTTTAATTGTAGTGCATGTATTGTTTTGGTCTTGTCTTCGTTGTTCTCCGGAGTTTGTCAGTTGTTACGATTTTTTCCTTCCTTCGAATATTCCTTTGGTATTTCTTGACTTTACTTATAGAAAAGAATGGGGTTTTAAAAGAGGAAAGAGAAAATGAATGCCTTAGTTATGTAATTGCTTATAATAAAAAGAAGTAATTCAGTCTGACGAAGCGTCTAGTTGCATCTATATATTGTTGTACAGCTGCAGTAATTTAAATGTTTTCATCTAAAAAGAAATTTGGTGACCCTTTAAGTAAAATATCAACATCAATAATATAAATATAATTTCTAATATTATAGAATAATTCATGACGCTGTCTAATAAATAATGGACATTATCGTTATCGTCTAGTTTGAAGTCTACATTTGGACCTGAAAGGTTTAAATATATGTAACACTTTTTTCAGTTGTTAATCTGTTAATATGGGTTTCACCAAAGTATTCAATAATTTACTTGGAAGTCACTTGGACAACCGGTAGATTTTTTAAATCGACAGAAGAATTGGCGATTCCGAAATCCCCAACACAAAGGGGGGCAACTGAGTGGGCAGCGGTAGATATTGTACAGTAAAGGGACTAGCTGTAAATAATTACCAATTACGCTTTAATTACCTGAATGTTCAGGCCGACAGAAAAACCAAATAATATACAAATCTAATGTTTTTGTTTTAATAAAAATAAAAATCAACAAATACACTTACTATGTAAAATTTAGAAATGTATATTTTTATTTAATTCATTTTAATTGCCAATATCAATTAAAAGAAACAATTTATTGGCCTTTCGATATGAAAAAAGAAAAAAAAATCATCAGAGTCATCTATAATTTGTAGCAGGATCTGGAATAAAGCGATTTGCAGCTTAACATGTAAAATATTTGCCATGAAAAAAATTCAAGAAAATGCGGGAAGTCTCGCACTTCGTTTGTGAGGCAAAAATGAGGTGAAAAATATTTGTTTTTAAATAGTCTAATGTTGGATTGTGGGTTTGCATTTTCAAATTGTGTCATTAGAAAGAGAAAACATTCGGTGTTTGAAATATGATTTATAGTGTTTTGTCTATTCTAGCGTCAACATTCACACACAGGAAACGCCTCTAGCAGGTATTGATATACAGGCTATGGCAAGCAGTTTTACTATTTATTCTAACTTCAAGATATCTCATAAAATATATAAGATATCTTTATAAACTTTATAAGATATCTCATAAAGTACATGAAGTATATAAGATATCTTATAAAGTTTATAATATATCTTATAAATATTTTTTATATCAGATATCTTATATACTTAATAAGATATCTCATATAGTTTATAAGATATCTCATATAGTTTATAAGATATCTCATATAATTTATAAGATATCTTATAAAGAAAATTATCTATTGTTAGTTGAATCAGCAGGACATTTTAGCGGAAATTTTGTGGCCATTTTAGCGGAAGATTTAAAGGACAATTTAGCATAATTTAATATATTATGTGGATATTTAAGCGGAAGAGTTTAGTCTTTTTTAAGCAATTGCCTCTTCCGTTAGCCAGACGAGCGAAATTAGTGGTCTATACTTATATCACTAATGCTGAACATTTCTGGTGTTCTGGGGCAACTAACATGAAATATTCGCCAAATAATTTACAACCAATAAATAAAATCAACATTTAAAAATGTTCCGCTAAAATGTCCATTGAATTTGTAAAGGTTTACTATTTTTCTTCCGCTAAAATGTCCACTAAAGTTTCCGCTGAAATGTCCATTCACACCTTTAGAAAATCCGCAAAAATGTCCCGCCACCATCAAATCTGTTCATTCCCCTTTAGCCAACTTTTCGAATTTTTAGGTATTACATGTAAAAAATGAAGTTGCATAGATGAGATCAAAGGTAATTAGGAACAAAGGATTCTTGATTAGGGCTTGGGTTGGATGACAATGGTAATAATGGACTGAAAATTATTCCAGGAACATATTTCTTAAGTATATAATGCACTACTGACATTTGCGAATTTGAAATGGTAGTATGTATGTGCCGCAGAACGGGATCCATTTTTGTTGATTAAAATACCTGCAGATTTATTTACATTTAACATTTTTAAATGAGAATAAACATCGCCAACCGAAATAAGGTTTACCTCAAACTTAAAATTTTTATTTAACTTGCCCGAATTAAATGTTTGCAGTAAAGTAAAATCTACACTATTCTCATGGTTAACAACAAATTTATCAGCAATGGCAGAAAAATGAAAATTGAACATGTGAACAATATCATGTGGTTCATGATAAATCTTATTTTCGTATTCTAATTTTGATGGAAAAACATTTTCACCTTTGGGATTAAGTTCCTTGATATGTTTCCACAATTCTTTCGAAGTTTTACTTTCATACATTGCATTTTTATAATAATTTATTATGGTCAAACCAATACATTATACAAGACATACTATAATAAAACAAACAACGCAAATACATAGAAAAAATTAAAGTATTTTAGTAATTAGTCAGTAATTAAGAACCTGTCTGACCAGGGTCTGATGCCCTCGGTTCTAAAGACTGCAGTTCAAGTTCTATACAACTAATCCCTTTTGGGATTCTGTGTCCGGAGCTATTTTTCTGACTTGGCCGCCCACTGATAACTCTATTCGGGAAAATTAAAATTGGACCCCGATCTCATTCCGGCAGTGGGGGCCATGTCAGAAAAATAGCTCCGGACACAGAATCCCAAAAGGGATTAGTATACAACATGTACAAGTCAGATATCCGAACACATATTTTGCCAGTTACTTCCTTAACCTGTTGTTAGCCAGTTAACTTTCTGATTCAGCCCGTTATCAACAGGTTTTCCTAGGTACAAGTAGTTAGAATAATTTTTAATCCTGCGACTGCTCATTTAGTAGACAAAGAAGGGTGTCGAATAATTTTTTTTTCGATATTCGTCTAACTTTTAGCAAAGAGTATCATGAGTAAAGAAATTAGACTTAGTCCAAGTCGATTCAAATATGCATTTAACTTACATGTTTTGGAACCTTTACACCTCTCAGTTTTTCTTTAATGGAAATGGTTATACTCATTGCAGTTTTAACACCTTTAAAAAAAAGAAGAAAGGTCCCAACTGTTCCACTACAAAACACAGGCACTTGTTTCTGTTAAATAAAAATACCATATATCCTTATAATATTTTTTTTTTAACAGAAACAAATGCTTGTGCTACAAAAGTCTTTATAGTGTAGCGGGAGGGTCCGGTGAATTCTGTGTCTCCGACCCCTATTCTGTTTCGGCCATATTTTCACTATGTAGAGATATTTGACAAAGGACGACAGGGCAATGTGTAACCAAAAGAAACAACGAACAATTTAGGCTATTTCCACAAAGTGTACGGGGAAGCAAAGTGTCTAAGTGTCTAAGTTTAATTCCCACACAGTTAAATATGGACCGTATTTTAGAGTTCGTTCCTCTGGGATCCGAGTCGTGGCAGAGAATAATAAAGATCTGACTGAGTTTTTAAGTTATACATTGTATTATGTTTTCCAAATAACATTCAACAAATAAATTAGAACATTTAAAATTATTTCAAATTACATTCAAATCAAACTTAAAATTTATCCAAAACAAAATGTATCCTAAAAAATATGTAAGAAGGAATGTAGCACAATAATAAACAAACAAAAATCAATGATACTCAGGACGTGTAACACGAGGAAATCGAGTACACCGACATTCACGTGTACGATTCAATCAAACCATTCTAAACTTTAATTTAAAAACACGAATGAATAATTGGGAAATTCTATGAGAACTTTTAGAAGAACACGCAGCGGTGGCTATAAAGCAGGCCGTGAAAAAGCGAATATTTGACTTTAAAACTTTGTTTCACATTTTGAAAATTTATAAACTAAATTTGCCAAGCATGTGCTCGGAACATGTGGTTCAAAAGTAAAACGCTTTTCTTTAATATTTTGAAGTATAACCCGGTCTCGACTTTACATTAGAGAAGAGAATTAGACCTTACTTAAGTCTATGGCCAAAAGACAATATTCATTTCGAATCGGCCGCTTTTATACCACCGCTGACCAATGAAATTAAAAAGTTGAAATTGTTTTTATTTTATTTTTGACTTCGAGGTCAACCAATAAAAATCAAGGTTTTAAACATGACTTGGATACGGCATCAAAATGGAGGCAAATGAAACATTTTCAAAACGTGCAAAGTGAAAAATCGATATTAAGATCCAAAAATGATTACATGCCGCAAATTTTGAAAGGAAACAGGAAGTTATTAATTATCTTAGCTGGGAAATATAAAAAAAAGAACAGTATAAAAATAGTTATCCGCTACAATAGGCTTTATTTGTTACCATTTAAAGTCTAAAATAAGAATAAAATAATTTTTTTGCATATTCTTTGAATTTCAAATTTTAACTCCCCTTACGTAAATTAGCAAAATTTTATGAAATGGTTTACTTCAGAAACCAAAAGTTTTAGCATTGAATAAACTGGAAAAAATGTTTTTAGATCTCAATAACTTAGCTACTGAGTTACAGCCCCTTTTTAGCTCACCTGGCCATAGGCCATGTGAGCTATTGCCATCACTTGGCGTCCGTCGTCGTCGTCGTCTGTCGTCGTCGTCATCTGTAAACTTTTTCAAACGTTAACTTGTCCTAAACTACTGGACCGACTTCAACCTAACTTTGCAGAATTGTTCTTTAGGGCATCTGGAAAATTTCTATCGTTTAAAATTTTTGAAATGTCGAAAAACATGGCTGTCGTTACTATAAATAGAACATAGGGGTCCATCAGTAGTTTTCTGCAAATAACTTGAAAACGAAAGCAGATATCAAAATTTTGACATAGGGTCAAAATGTTCAGCACGATGAGATCTACCAGTGTGCAAATTTTTGTTACGATCTTACAACTGATGTAGGAGTTGTTGCCCTTTAAATGTCAAATTTGGCAATATTTCGTTTTTCAAGGCTATTATTATGAAAATGAGAAGAGATAGATAATCAATGTAAGAACAAAAGTTGCTCAGTTAATAAAGATCTATGAATGTTCAAAATTTCAGGTCAATCAGACATACCATGTTAGAGTTATTGCCCTTGAAAATGTCAATTTTGTTTGCAGATTTTCCCTTTTTGTGCAATTATTGTGAAAGGAGATGAATAATCAATGTAAGAATAAAAGTTGTTCGGTTAATTAAGATCTATCACTGTGCCAATTTTCAGGTCAATCAGACAACCTATATTAGAGTTATTGCCCTTGAAAATTTAATTTTTTTCAGATTTTCACATATGTTCAAGTTTAGCATTTTTAATCAGGATGTTGTTTATTTATATTTTATTGCTACTTGATGAAAATAGCAAAAGATGCTGCTTGCTTAAACCTTCAACTCGTTGAACTTTAAAAGACACTCCATTGGATGGAAGTTGACAAATGGGCCTTTAAATGGGTAATTGCTAAAAAGAGAGACCTTTATACCTTAAAGACCAGGTGAGCGATTCAGGCTCCTGGGAGCCTCTTGTTAGTCAAAGTTATAGATTTAAAACTGTAATCTTCTCGAAAACGGTTAGATATATCATTGGCCATGCCAACAGCATATTATAAATTGCTTCAAGATCACATTTTAGTGAACATCATCTCACATTTGACATAAATAAACTCAAACATCTCACAATGCGGCCGAATACATAATAAACACCAACTGCTTGCTGTATTATTATAAATTTCAATTCAATTCAAATCTTTATTGTCATAATACTACATTTCATAGTATGACACAACATAACAAAATGAAAACAACATCAACATGATCACTTATATACATTGCGGAGTAAATTTTCAAGAGTCCCGTCCTCAGCTCTATTGACTGTTTTAAAAAGGAACCAAGCTTATGTACCTGAATGTGTGATCTTGGGTTGAGGATATATGTAATTTTATTGATATCATTTAAATCTATAAATTTTGTGTTCTCATTTATCAAAAAATCAAAATAAACTTTTCTAATATGACTTAATATCACAATTAAAAAAAAGAAATGAATTTCATCTTCAATTTTTTTGCAGTTTTTACATAATCTTTCTTCTCTTGGTAAAATTGTGGTCACTTATTCTGAATTTTGTTATCAGTTTTCAAAGTTCAAATATTGAGCAGGTTAAATATTTTTCTACTGTAGTATTTTGTTTTACATGTTTATAAATATTGAGCTTGCTGTTGTCCTTTATAATAATAATAATAATAATAATCATTTATTTCAGACATAAATAGTCCATAGTTATATACAAATATGATGAAAATTTTAAATATACAAGATGAAAAATGAAGAATTAAAATACCAATAAATATAATTAGAAATTCTAATTTGATAACAAGTCCGTCAAAGTTCACATAAATTTCGGTATACCATTTTCTGAGTACAGACGAACTATACCATAAATCACTACCAAGAATAGTAAGAACAAGCTGATTATCAGACTATTGCAAACGTTTATACAAACTATAGATAGTTATATCTGTTATTTTATCATTTATTAAATTTTCATAAAATTGCTTCAATTTTAATTTTTTTTGTTCTTTTATATTTTAAGTTATCTTATGTGAGGTATAAATCAACCATTTGAAACCTGTTCGTTTTAATGAAAAATAAGAAAGATGTGAGCAATTTTTCACTTTTTTGTTAAAAGTGGGGTTCTTTGCTCTTTATGCATTATTATGTTAAACTTTCAGGATCCCATCTGTAATGGTTATAAATGCCCTTCCCCAAAGACACAAATTTGTAAGTTCTTAAGCCAAACAACATGCACACAAAAAAAGATAAAACAGGGAGCAAAACATTTATGGGGGAGGTGGGGGGGGGGAATAAATGTTAATTGTGGAGAGAAAAGACCTTCTCATTTGTGAGTAGCAGAAATGACTTTAATTCATATTTGTTATTTTTAATTCTCTGGTATAAAGTCCCTCAGAAGTATCCCCCCCCCCCCACACACACTTTCAGTGTTATGGTACTATCATGAAATTGACACTGTTATAAAACAGTTGAATAATTTAACAAGTATCTTGAGTGGTTTTGGACAGACATTTTTGTGATTTTGACATTCAGTTCTGCAGTAAATAACATTTTAGTCAATTGTTTTAGCTCTCATCAGGTTTGTGTCAGGACTGAAAATGATATTTTTTCTTTATCATTAACAGAGATAAAACACTGAGTGATCAATAAATGGCATCACAGTATCCAGACCCAAAGTACAATACTCAGTACAACACACAATATGGTCAGCCAACTGTTCCACCACCAGCTTACCCTGATGTAGTGAACACACCATCTACAAACAGATCCTCAAGTAAGTGTACTCAGTACAACACATAATATGGTGAGCCAACTGTTCCAACTCCTGCTTACCCTGATATAGTGGACACACCACCTACAAACAGATCAAGTAACTGTACTCAGTACAACACACAATACAGGTGTACTGGACACACCACCTACAAACATATCAAGTAAGTGTACTCAGTACAACACACAATACAGCTGTAGTGGACACACCACCTACAAACAGATCAAGTAAGTGTACTCAGTACAACACACAATACAGCTGTAGTGGACACACCACCTACAAACAGATCAAGTAAGTGTACTCAGTACAACACACAATACAGCTGTAGTGGACACACCACCTACAAACAGATCCTCAAGTAAGTGTACTCAGTACAACACACAATACAGCTGTAGTGGACACACCACCTACAAACAGATCCTCAAGTAAGTGTACTCAGTACAACACATAATATGGCCAGCCAACTGTTCCACCTCCAGCTTAACCAGCTGTAGTGGACACACCACCTACAAACATATCAAGTAAGTGTACTCAGTACAACACACAATACAGATGTAGCGGACACACCACCCACAAACAGATCTTCTAGCAAGTGTACTCAGTACAACACACAATATGGCCAACTGTCCACCCCAGCTTACCCAGCTGTGGACACAAAACCTGCAAATTGATTCTGATTGGACGGCTTGAAAAAGAACCCACATGATTGCGACGTGATTGAAATCGAAAAGTGAATGGAGTCAATATGGATTTTAATCAAACAATTTCAAAATGAACAGAATATTGTGTGACCGCATACAAACCAATTAGATTATCTCAATAAAATCTTTATTTAATAATATATTATAATTAAGGCAGAGAACTATAAGTGTTTCAAATGATTATTTTTTTCAAACAGATGACCAGTTTAGTGAAGGATATTCTGGTGGACAGTTCGGCAGTTCATTCAGTGAAAAAGCCATCAGGCATGCTTTTATCAGAAAGGTATGGTTTTATACAGTTCTCACACACACTTGTATTTTATTCAAATTAAAAATAAAGCACACTTTCCCTTATTATGGTTATTTCCAAACATAAACTTTATGCATGTGATATAATAACTATACAACTATTTGTATAACCGACAGTACAAATGTTCACCACAGAACTTTCTAAAATAGGCATCATTACTAATTTAATATGAAAAAATAACAAGACAAATGTATGTATTTCAGCTATATAAGGCAATTTATTTTTAATAAGTTGGTTTACGGATCCGCCCACCCGATTTTGCCAATTTGAAGAAAAAAAATAAAATTGAATATTTTGGGTTTTTTTACCACCGACCCTCTGAAATCAGCCATCCCCAAAATAAAAATAAATTAAAATCTTCTAAAAATAGATTATCCATCAAATAAAATACTTGTAAACATGATCCAAAAATAAAATCTATAAATTTATAGCCGTTAGGTGATGTCAATTTCCGAAACAAGTTTTATGAAACGAATTTCCTAATAGAATCCATTCGGCTTTTAAATTCATTTTGTATGAATATCTTGATTCCGTAAGATATCGAATCCACTCATTTTCCAAGTGAAAATATATATTGTCGTAGTTGACGAGTTGGATCCCTTAGAAAGGGAACAGCAGATGATTACGGTAACAAAAAGTCTTAAACTGATCATTTGCAACCTTTGTATATTTGCCAATATAACAAAGATTGTTCAAAATCAGTCTTCATTGCACATGATTTTCCCTAATTTTTTTTTTTTTGTCCGAACCTATTTTTGTCCAAAAAAAAAATCTGTAAACCAATTAATTAAAAATAAATGGCCTAACATGCATAAAAAGTTCACCAAATTAAACATAATGAATTTAGATTTCCCAGGATTCACTATAACATTACAAATCATCAACAGGAAGTTGTATGCACGACTGTAAATTCGGAAATTATTGCGATGTTTTTATTATTGCTAAAAATGCGACAGGGTTGTTATCGCAATAATTTCAATTCGTATTGTGGAATTTTTTAATATGAATGAAGCAGGATTTTTCTCAATATCGCAAAAATTAAAATCGCATTTTGGTCTAAAATGACAAAATCGCAATAATAAATACACGCAATAATTTCTGAATTTACAGTAATTTTTTGTACCACTATCTGGGCCCAGTTGTTCAAAAGTTTACTACAATTTTCAGTTTCAAATTTTGACTTCTTTGGTTAAGCCTAAGGAATGAAAATTTTCTGATGGGTTAATCTTTGTGTGTCTATGCAAAATTGTGTACAAAAATATTGCTTAACAATCGAAATAACGGAAAGTGAAAAAGGTGATTAACTTTTGAACAACTGGGCCCTGAGTTTTAACACATTTAATAATTAAATCTCTCAACAAAGTGGGATACTTATAGATTTTGTTAACAGTTTTGTTTTTTGTTCCCTAATACTTCTTTGAAGGGGACAATATCAATTGGTGCCATCTTCCACCTGCCTTTTACGACCATTTGCACTCTTCCATGGCTCATCTACTGTTGTTGAAGGTAAACATTTTCAAAAATAATATCCAATTTTGACACAACATTAATTTTTTAGAATACAAAATGACCAAAAAAAAAGACATGTTCACCATGGCTAAAAACAGTCAAAACATGATTTTGGCTTTTATACCAAAAGTATAACAAATTAATAAAAGTACAATGTATCTTGGATGTTCCATAAGTGGTACTTTTTCAAAATTTTGTGAAGGGATCTTCAGCTCCTGTTGAAAAAGTTGATACATCAGCCAAAAATATTAAGAAATATCTCCACTGAAACTACTAGGCCAATTGAGCCAAACTGTATTTAAATGGTCTTTAAATGGACCAGTTTAAAAATTATGATTTCGGATATGGACCTTCTACCAATATGGCTGCTGCTGAAAAATAAAAATCAAGAATAATACTTATAAATTTCTTACTTAACAATTGAAAACACTTTGGTTGTCCCCATTAAAATATTGAATGGGTTTCTGTATTTAATAAATGTTCTTTTATTTTTAATCAGTTATTAATAACTTCAAATTCTTTTAATCTTGAAAAGTTATTAACATTATAAGTCTTTTAATTGATAATTGTATTATCAGAACAGTTCAGATTTTTAACACAACAATTAACAGTAATAATGTCAACATTATTATCATTTCACAAGACACTAGTAAACAAACATATCTCTCATAACAGTGAGTTTTATTTTTAGTCTATTTTATTTATTCTTTTCTGAAAGTACCAAAATTTAACATCTATGTCTTAGCAAAAACTGCCAAACTATCCCTGTGCCAAAATATACCCATTTACAGTGTAATATTAAGTCTTCTCTTAACAGTATATACTCTTACCATTTAAGGATTGACTGTAATTTTTTTTCAGTCTATAAAGAAATAACCTCAATCACGTTGTGCACACTAAATAACCTGTATAGCGGGTTATTTAAAAGTGTGCACCATGTGCATTGAGGTTATTTCGAATAGACTGAAAAAAAATTCTAGTCGGTATATGCCATTTATCTGCACGGTTTGGGTGACCCATCTTGACCCGAACGACGTAGGAGTTCAGGTCAATGATCAGTGCAGAATAAATAACATCTACCGATCTGATGGGTCAATAAGTGTTTTTACACATGACATCACAGATGGCAATTTCACGCGCCAATTAAGGTTCGGCTGGGTATCGGATAGAACATTCATGGAAGGATTTTTGAAGGATGAAATTTCTTAACCCAGAGATTTGGAGAAACACAGATCTGCACAAGCATTGAAAATGTCCAGGTAAGGATTTTTTTTTTATGACCGCTCGTTTTCAAAATAAAATTCGCTTGACTTGGTTGTATCAGAAAAATACTTCAGGGAAATATTTATTTGGAAGTTGTCTCCTTGAAAGCAAACATTAATCAAAGTACTGAAGTACTGTTTACTTGGATGGCCTCATGATCTGATGGCTGATGAATTGATGATAGTGATTTAAACCTAACTGTATATATGGTACAAACTGTTGACAAGGGAGATATGTTTCACTTGTATCCAAATTTGATAGTATAATTCAAATGTTGAAATCAATAAGGCATCTCTTAAACATGTGAATAATCCAAAACTTACAAATGTTGACTGTTCCCCATAGACTTTCACAACATGTACAGTGTAGTGATTCTAAAGATTCATAGTCACTAGAATATAACTGAGGGGGCCAAGCCAAAAAATTGCCATGCGAATGCTAATACAACTGCTTAACAAATTCTTTGACTGTCTATATGTTGTTCACAATTAACTGACCTAATCACCAACTACAAAATGTATTAACAAATAAATAATGTTGTCGTACGAAACTGCACATGCATTTTTATGACTTTTGTGAGGCAAGGCAAAAACTGTAGTGATATAGCACTTTAGACTGCAACTAGAACACATCCTGTTGTGTTTACCGTTTATGTCCTTATTAAAAGGTTGATATTTTGTACAATGTCGATTTCTTGTTGGCTCACTTCTTTCAAAATTAAAGTTCATTTAGGGATTAGAAATAAGTTTGAAATTTGTATTACCATTTAAATGGCTATCAATGTATCAAATTGAGTTGCAGTATAAAAACAATATTACATGTAGGTCAATGTCAGTAAAATATTATTTTTTTTTGTATTCGGCACGAAATTGTAGAAGGGCAAAACTCACCCTTCCCAAGTTTCTTGGCCTCATACAAGAATGTTTATGTTTTTCTGCCATTGCCCTAAATGTTACTCAACTTGGCAACAATGTAAATATATAGTAACACCCAACTTGGCAACAATGTATATAGCTGCACCCAACTTGGCAACAATGTACATAGAGCTACACCAAACACAGCAATAAATTAAGGAATGAATATGATATTTAGAACAATCTTGAAATACGAGGGTATTTTATAAATATATATCTGTTTTTGCTTTTGTAACTGTTCCCATCTTTTCCCCCAATATATCTTATCTAATATATGTCTGTTGATCATAATATAGCAACAGTTTTTATCCATTATAAACTTGAGTAAATTGCTAGTAATTTTTTTGGCAGAATTAATAACATGATAACTATTAATCATTCGAAGTCTTCTTTAACATTTGTGGATCTGTTTATGTGACTTTATAGCATTTGTTCTACGTGTTTGACAATATATGATGTTCTCACTTTACATAGAACAACTTATGTAAACAGTTTAAATTCATAATCGAAATACATGTAGTATGAATTGTCCTTATGATGAACTATATTGATGTGTATCCGTAACTATCACAGATACATATTTTTTATCACAGTAGTCTGCTCTTTTGACAAGAACCAAATGCCGCTTTGGGACATTTTTAGGTGTGATGGACATTTTACATTTAATGCATAATGCATAAATATATTAACTATTTAGATAAAATATAACAAGAGCACAAGTTTTAACATAGACATGATACGTATAGATCGATGTGCACAGTATTCTCCCATTTATTTTATATATTTCCATGCAAAAAGGGATAATTGGAATACCATTTTGATTCCAAATATTTTTAATAAAAAATTACAATGCAGTATTCTCTATCACAATTCTCATACACCGTATGTTTAAAACCTTAAAAATATAGTCAGATCAGTGAAAATAAATATTTGGCATGTGTATTGATACATGTATGTTTTTCTTCATAGTTTTAGACATGGGACATATGTATAGCAACACCCGACACTTCTGTAATAATAGCTGCAAATGAGATGGTTCTGTCAAGTATCATCTCAGGGGATGCATCATCATTGTCGAGGATCATCTCAGGCGTAGCATCATCATTGTTACACATTTGGATCCCACTTGTCTTGATATCTATTACACATTCCTCTAACAAGCAATTCAGTATGAATTTGTTTTCTTCTTGTTCATAACCTATTAATTGGCAGATGTGTGTTTTCTCTGGAGGGGATGTCTCTATAAGTAAAGATATATGTATAGTTTCTCAACTAGAAGTATTCCTGGTGAAATTAAGATAAAAATATAGTCAATTTATGTTCGCCTAATTATATAGCCATGATTAACATGCTCAGCTTATACACATGTACATGTAACCTAATTATTGCTTTCAAATTATCAATACTCAACTTTGCTCTAATATATAGCACTTCTCATATATATATATGTCTCAATATAGTTTAGCATGCTCATATTATATCACATTATTGCTCTAATATAAGGCTTACGTTCACTGATCATCATCTGAAACATATGTGCTCAATTTAGTTAGGCTTGACATGCTCAAGTAATACATCATTATTGCCCTACATTATAAAAGATTAATTATGAATTAACTCTTATATAGCACTGATCAACTACACCTATGCTGAATTCAGGTTCTCTCCCAAAATACATATATTTACATGTATTCCACAATATTAATATTTAAGTACGATACATTTAAAGTTGCATGTATATAAAAATATTTCTGGATTTTTACATATGTAGAAAACTGTTAGGGCTATTCCGGAAAAAAATGTATGGGGGGGTTGGAAGGCACTTTATATAAAATTGTATGGGTGGTCGGGGGTCTGGAAAAAAATTCTAAAGGAAGCATAAGGAAATTTTATTTTAAATTGTATGGGTAGTGGGTGCTGAAAAAAAATGCCTTCCAACCCCCCCATACCATTTTTTCTGAAATAGCCCTTACCATATATATGCTGCATCTGCACACACAAACATTATTTGTGCATTATGGAACGATTATATAACTGAATATATTTTAAGAAATGGGTAAAATGGCCAGGTATGGTACATCTTAATTGTCCCCCGCTGCTACAGCTACTTAGTAATGCTCTGCGTCCATCCTATCCCACCACAATTTTGATTCAATAAATTTTATGGGAGTTATGGGACTTTAATGTTTTTGTGCATGTGGCACAATACGAACACTTCGTGGACGCAACTCCTCTGAGATCACTAATCAGTTTTCGTTCAAATTTTGTAGGATTGTTAGTCACCTTTTGTACTTGATCTTGTCGCACCACGATTTTGATTTGACAAATTTTACAGGAGTTATGGGACTTTAACTTTTTTCTGCATTCAACACTATAGGAACACTTTGTGGACGCAACTCCTTTGAGACCGCTGATCAGATTTTGTTCAAATTTGGAGGATTGTTACTTGTACTTGATCCTATCACACCACAATTTTGATTGGACAATTTTTACGGGAGTTATGGGACTTTAACGTTTTTGTGCATGTGACACTATAGGAACACTTAGTGGATGCAACTCCTCTGGTACCACCAATTGGATTTTGTTCAAATTTTGTAGGATTGTTAGTCACCACATGTACTTGATCCTATGCCGCCATTTCAATAATACACATTTGTATATCTTGTGGAGTTTCGAATTTTCTCTGCGTTGGTGGACAAATGGCTATGTGTAGCAATCTTGTTACATATGTATTAATCTCAAATAACAGTGTGATAATGTTACAGCTCTTTTCTGATTAAAACTGCATTATATTCACTCATGAAAATCATTTACAATTAACATGGTTTCGAAATCTCAAAGGGAGGACACGGTTGTTAACTTTAACCCAAATGACATATCATCTGATATTCAAGATGGTGACAGGGAACGCCAAAAGAAAAATTATACCCAATTCAATAATTACTGCTCTCCTTTTACAATATCTTGTTAATATATATTATATTAAACTATGATTAATGCTAAAACGATTAAATTCTATCATATATACCTTTCTTGGTTTAAAATAGTTACTGGTCATCTCTCATTTCCTCTTCTTCTAACTTTTGACTGCTGAAGCTGATATGCGTCACCAATTAAGGAGTCCATCCGCATTTATTAATATATATTATTCTCGGTACAAATGTTGATATATAAAAACACGTCATAATAAATATGTTCATGAAATTGTTTTGATAGCAAGATTCAAATATATGAGTTGATAAAGCACTAGTTAATGTCAGCATATTCACACAATAAAAAATGAATAATTGCGTGTTAAAAACAACCCAGAGCACGACTGGTTTTTCTCACTTCGAAGTGAGCCAACCTAGTTTCTAGCGGAAGTTGGTCAGCTTGCCGGTTTAAGATTCGGGGCGATAGCTATACTACTGATAGCCATCCTTGTAAAAAAGGTATTATGAAATATGAATAAATTACCAACTAGTTTTGCTGGCTGAGATTTTTTACTAGCTACCCTCAGACCGTTATATTTCGTATCCATAAAATCTCCCCTCTCATCCTGGTAAAAAAAATGCAGTGTTTTTAAAATTACTGTAACAGTCCAGTGTCTGCAATTCCACAAAATCTGACGCTCCTTTCTGATTGATAGGTATTTTTTTTTATTTTAATTTTTATCTTTTTATAGAGGAGGGGGGTGGGGGTGTTCTCTTCTGGATATGCTCTAAAAATGCGCAGTGTAAGTTTCATGTGGGTATTTACTGATCATTTTCACTTTTCCACACGTGAAATTTTGTATAATGATACTGTATGAATTTTAAAAACAGATTTGATCAATATTGAATAGAAAAGAATTAATGCATTTTGTGTTTTTTATCAGTATTTTGATAATGAATACACATTTTGTTTATTATATTATGTTAATTTCATATTTTAATTTATTTTTAAGATTGCAGTCCTAAATAATTAAACAATTTGGCAGTATCGCCAATCTTATTAGCTCACCTGGCCAAAGGCCATGTGAGCTTTTGTCATCACTTGGCATCTGTCGTCCGTTAACTTTTCACATTTTAATCTTCTCTGAAACCACTGTGCCAAATGGAATTAAATTTGGCAGGGAGCATCTATGTAAGGTCCTTTATAAATATTGCTGATGATTTCGTCCCTCCATGGGCAATTGTTGTTTCTGATTGGCTGAGTTTTCAAAAATTTTCTCCTCTGAAAATGCTTGGCCAAATGAACGAAACTTGACTGAAAGCATCAATGGGAGGTTCTTTACAAAGTTTCCTCATTTCGTCCCGACCAGGTAAAAAACATGGCTGCCATAGGCAATTCTTGTTTCTCATTGGTTGATTAAAAACATTTTTTTTTCTGTGGAACTGCTTGGCCAAACGGAACAAAACTTTACAGGAACCATCTATGGGAGGTTCTTTACAAAATATATTTATTTCATCCCAAACAGAGTACATATATGGTCACCATTGGCAGTTCTTGTTTCTGATTGGCTAATATAAAAGAATCTTCTCATAAATCGCTTGCCCAAATGGAACGAAACCTGACAGGAAGCATATATGGGAGGTCCTTTATAAAGTTTCCTCCTTTTGTCTCGATCGGAATACAAATATGGCCGCCATGAGTAGTTCTTGATTCTGATTGGCTGATATTAAAAAATCTTCTCCTCCGAAGTCACTTGGCCAAACTTGAGATAAGGCATCTAATTGGCAGGTTTTTTACAAACTTTCCTCATTTCGTTCTGATCAGGCAACAAACATGGCTGTCATGGGCAGTTCTTGTCTTTCATTGGTTGATAATCTTCTTCTTTGAAACCACTTGGCCAAAGGGAATGAGACTTGACAGGAAGCATCTGTCTGAGGTTTCACAAAGTTTCCTCATTTTGTCCAGTTCAGGTGACAAACTTGGCTACCATGGGCAATTCTTGTTTCTGCAGAGGACTTAGGTTAACATAAGACCCTATGGGAAATACATGCAAAAATCTTCTGGAGAACTGCCAAATTTTAGAATATGCTGACCTATAAGTTACATAAGAAGGACCTTGATGAAGAAAAATTTGGTTCCTACAAGGCTTACCACACTTCATAATGATAGGGAGAAGTGACTTCTCTCTTTGAGGTACATCAATAAAAATGTCAGGTGAGCGATACAGGCCCTCTGAGCCTCTAGTATTTTAATAAGTTTTACAAAATGTCCTATTATGAATAATTAAATGTTGTTAGTTTTATCTTTTATTTCTATTTCCCAAAAAATTAGAAGTGTAATATTGTGATTAATTCATTTTTAATTCATTTTTATTTCCTGAATAATTAAAAGTTTCAATGTATTGATTGCATGTTGATTCAAAGATGAAAAAAACTTGAGTAGATCAATATATTTTATTTTTATTTTATTTTTATTTCAGGATGGAGAACAGAATGGTAATGCTCAGTCCAAGAAACTTTATATTTGAGTACAAATGATTTGACATCAGACAATAAAATTGTCGATAGAATAATGTTGATAAGAAACTGTAGAAAAATTGTTGTTTTATAAATTTGCCCTCAATTTTATGCCATCACATTCCATCCATTCCTAGCGGTCCACATTAAAGTGGCAGTATGAGATATTGTCATCACTTAGCAGCTGTCGCCTGTCAGTCATTCCCAGACATTATAAAAAGTAATTTAATTTATTGTTTTTAATGGTACTCCAAAAATTTTCAGGGTTCTTTATATTGATATTTATATATCCAGTAAGATATTTTCTAATTGAAATATTCATTTGTTAACTCTAACAAAATAAGGGAAATTTCTATTGTAGCAATAGAATCAGTAAAAGTTGACCTTTTATGGTTTTTCCATATATGGTTTGTTAATTCACATATGACCTATGAACTATGTGGTTTTTAGTTAGAAAGTTATAGCACAGCTGACCTATGCATTAAGTTAGTTATACGAACAGCAAGATCAAAGGAGTTTGGCTCATGCCATGTGATAAGTGGCCTTAACCTCATTTTCATGCTTCAGTAGTTAGGTAAGGTATTCAGGATTTGAGATTTGTTTCTCAGAAACTGCATGATGGGTCAGCAATATTTGGTATGTGGATTTGTCTTAAAGAGTTTAGCACATACTAGAATCACCAATTGGATTCTTAAATTAATATTTCTAGAAATTCCATGCATGTATGAGGCTGTCTAATTTATATTATATGTATGGATATTGTCAAAGTAAATATGCTATGATATTAAAAATTTGTATAATGCATAAATTTCACAAGCCATTTTAAAACATTGCAGAATTATATTAAAATGAACAGGGATAAAATAAATTCTCATTGATCAAATGTCTATATCAACCAACCTGTACACTTACTGTTAAGGTAAACAACTCTGCATGAAATTGTAATTGTAGAGAAGGATGGGGATTTAAGTATTATGTCTGACTGACATATATCACATGGCATTCACCTCATTTTTGTTCTACAGTATACAAGTTTTAAAGATAATTTTTTGCTCAGTTATCATGGAAACTGGAAAATAAGTTCATGTTTGATTGTCAGTTACCCATATGATTGCAATGTCTCCTATATTTTGGTAGTTTATACAAAATGTCACATATTTTCAACTTAGGATTTAGTTATAATCAATTATGCAGGCAAAACATTTCTGATATATGATCTTTTTTACTCTTTATATTTTGATATAAATTATAAATAAATACATGTAGTTATTGAAGACCAATGATAAAAAATAAATGATTATACTGAGACAGTGATGGGGCTGCATGGAGAAATATCTGTTACTTTGTTTGGAAGGCAGTTTTATGCAGATAAAATTTTTTTTGCAGGTTTATCTTATACTAATGGTTCAGTTGTTGGTCACTTTTGGATTTGTTTGTTTATTTTCCTTGTGGTAAGTTTATAAATACAGTCAACTCTTGTTATCTCAAACTCCCTTGAGTCAAATTTCGGATGGGTCGAATTTTTTTTAAGGTCCCAAATGTTTTACAGTGCAAACCTATGTAGTTTGACTCCTGTTTACTCAAAATTGCATGAGTTGAATTTTCTTCTATCTCGAACTAAATTTTTATTCCCAAATTATAAAACCAACAAAAATTTTATTCGTTATTTTGAATATTCATCATCTGTCAAAACATCACCTTGCGAATTGATCCATCAATTACATTTTTTTTACTTTAATTTCTCCTTAATGTTTAATTTTTACCAGATTTTTAGCATACCAAATGATTGGTCACACTTCAAGATTGTCCCAATTTTCAAAGATGTTTATTTTTCATTTTATGCTGCCCATTCTGGATTTGGGCAAAACATGCAAAAATACACAAAATTCAATGGAGATCAGAACTACAATTTTTAGCTCAACCAACCTATAGGCCATGTGAGCTTAGGCCTTCACTTTGAATCCAACTTTTCACATTTCTCCACTGAAACTACTTGGTTGATTGTCACCAAACTAAGTAAAACTGCTATATGGAAGGACCTCTACAAACGATCCGTCTTACATCTTTTCTCTGAAACTACATTTTGAAATATTTTGAAACTTTGCAGTATTGAGGACAGCAATACTTTCCACAAACCATCCACTTTTGGTTGAGATTTAGCAACTCACCTGATAGATGCGTCTACTCAAAGTTTCTATGGAAACCATATGGGACAGGACTTTTTGTCATTTGCTCAGGAACTAAAAGTCAGAGTGTAACCAGAGTTGGCAGGAATGGTCATTATGGAAGGACCTCTATAAACTGTCCACCTTTGGTTGTGGTTTGATGAACAACATGGCTGCCAGAGGCCATCTTTGATTTTGATTGGTCAATTTTGAGTTTCTTTAACATCCTTGTGGATACATCAGAGCTTACATTTTCAAATGGGCTTATATAAGCCAAGTGAGCCTCTATTTCCATATCTCTATGGCTTGAAATACCAATGCCTCAAACTAATTTAAGAGGTCCTTTGGAGTTTAAGAAATTAAGCCTCTACTGTTTTATGGTGTAAGTGAACATTGTTATTATTAAGAATGTTTTGATTTTTCGAAAATACATGATTTTAGTAGCTGATATGTGTGCTTGATTTTCTGGTTTGAATGGATGAATGCCAGGCAGCAGAGAATACAGAATGCAGAAATAACCTGCAAATTCAGAGCAATACATGTTATTTGGAAGGCACAATAACTATGATTTGTTAGAAAAAGTAATAAAAATTATTTAAATTTCTTATCTGAAACTTAATATGGCAAAACTTTGGTAAAACTTTTTCAGTAGGTTTCCCTCTTTGAAATGTGTGTCTAGAGTTCAGTTGGCCATTTTTATCATTTTTAGCATATTTCATCTATAAAGGCCATTACTAAATAGCTTTGCTGAAAATTCAGAAATTCAGTCAAAATCTTGGAAGTTAACATTGTAATGTGACTAAATAGCAGATGATATGAAGAGATTGTTCGAGGTTGTTGCTTGAACTTAATTGTTTCTAATTTTATGCATTTTCAGAATGATTTATAATGTTTTTATTATACTAGCTATGATTTCTTTTGTAGTGAACCAATTAAGGATTTTATACAGGGAGATGGGGCATGGTTTTATTATGTGTCTTAGTAAGTATTTAAATCTAACAAGGGAAGGGGGGGATGTTTTCTGGAATTACAGTATTCCTTCTAATGTAAAGTGTTTATCAAATAATTTATATAAGGAATTTATCATGTAACAGAACTGCCATATTATAGTTACAAGCAGTATTTACCTAAGCAGGTACCTACCTATATATGTTACTTAATAACGAAATGGGACAAAAAATTCTCTTTGAATGAGCAAATATTTTTGACTTGTTATTTTAAATAAACCTAAAAGACCAGTCTTATTCCCAGATTTTTAACCAAGATGTCTACTTTCAGTATACATCAGAGTGCACATAACAGTTTTCTTAAGTTTTTATATGACTGCAAATATTTGTGGACATAGTCCGTAGACAGTTAGGTGTCTGTTTAATTTACTTTTATTCTATTGAATGTATCCTTATAATATTTTACCACAATGGTCCCACATAAAAAATACAGATTGTGATTGATTTTTTGGAAATCTGGCACTTCACATATTTGTTCTGCTGGTCATTGAGGGGTTTTTGTGATAATTTTCATCCTATTTTTATGATTTTTATTGCCATCACTTGGCGTCCTTCGTCGTCGTTGTCGACGTTGTAAACTTTCCTTTAAAGATCTTCTCCTCTGAAACCACTGGGCCAATAGGAACAAAACTTGGCAGCAATGGTCCTTAAGTGGTCCTCTTTCAGAAGTATATCCAATAACCCGGCCCATCATCCAAGATGGCCACCAGAGCAGAACATAGTAATTAATTAACATAGGACCCTATTTGAAATTTACTTAAAGATCTTCTTGTCTGAAACCACTTGGCTAATTGGAACAAAATTTAGCAGCAATGGTCCTTAGGTGGTCCTCTTTGAGAACTGTATCCGACGACCCATCTCGTCATCCAAGATGGCCACCAGAGCCTAACATAGTTTAACATAGGACCCTATGGGGAATTTAATTAAAGATCTTCTTGTCTGTAACAAGTTGGCCAATTAGAACAAAACTTAGCAGCAATGGTCCTTACATGGTCCTCTTTCACAGAATTATATCCGATGACCCAGCCCGTCCTCCAAGATGGCTGCCAGAGTCGAACATAGTTTAACATAGTACCCTATGGGAAATTAACTTAAAGATCTTGTCTGAAACCACTTGGACAATTGGAACAAAACTTAGCAGCAATGGTCCTTAGGTGCTCCTCTTTCAGAATTACATCCGATGACCACATCCTCCATCCAAGATTGCTGCCAGAGCCGAACATAGTTTAACATAGGACCCTATTGGGAATTTAATTAAAGATCTTTTTGTCTGAAACCACTTGGCCAATTGGAACAAAAGTTACCAGCAATGGTCCTTAGGTGCTCCTCTTTCAGAATTATAACCGATGACCTGGCCAGTCATCCAAGATGGCCCTCAGAGCCAAACATAGTTTAACAGGACCCTAGGGGAAATTTAATTAAAGATCTTCTCGTCTGAAACCACTTGGCCAATTTTAACAAAACTTGACAGCAATGGTCCTCTTTCAGAATTATATCCTATGACCCCACCTGTCATCCAAGATGGGCACCAAAGCCGAACAGTGTTTAACATAGGACCTAATTGGAAAAATTACTGAAAGATCTTCTTGTTTGAAATCAGTGAGCCAGTTGGAACTTGTCAGGTTGCCAGTCAAGATGGATATAGTCCAAGTGAGCAATACAGGCTCCTGGGAGCCTCTAGTTGGTTTCTAATGTTCCTTGATCAAAATGGAAAAACTGAGATCTGTTTTTCACACTCACTTACTGTTTTATAAGGGGCTGAACAAAAAGTACACACCATACTTTTCGAAACTTTTTTATTTCTTATATTAATTCAATTATTGTTTTTTAATGGTTCATCATAAGAAATACAATGAAATTTACTCTAAGAATATTTTTGTTACTTTTGTGGTTGCTTAGATAAAAGCGATAATAGAGACGAAAATTGTTTATACAAGTAAAATAAAGTTCAAATCCGTTATGGAATGCTTTTAAAAATAGGAAATTCTGTACCCATTATATATTATTTTTTGGAAAAACCCATAGAATTTTATACGAAACTGTTGCTTGCATTCATAAACAGTACCTGAATGATAGATACGATTTACTGTAAGACCTTGTCTAGAACATACCACTTACCCAGACTGCAGCAGTACCTGAATTATAGATACGATTTACTGTAAGACCTTGTCTAGAACATACCACTTACCCAGACTGCAGCAGTTATTCCTCTTTTATAATTGTATCGGATAAACTCACCTATGGCCAACATGATCTCTACAGCCAAAGTTAGTAATATTACATAGGATCCGGTAAGAAAATTCATTTAAACCTGTTTAACTTCCTTTAACCAGATTTTCTCCAACCTTAGCAGCAATGGTTTTCATAGACAAACTTAGCCAAAGTAAGAATGTATGGGAAAATTTTTGTAAAGATTGTCTTGTTGAAATCTGTGAAGCAGTTAAAACCAAATTTAACAGTAAGAATCCTAAGATATCCTTTCAGCGTGTTCAGAATTTTTTTTTACCAAATGCTACACAAAAATTACCACCGCAGTCAAACTTTGGTTCTTGCTTGTTTCCTTTGATCAGCTAATTAGATCCAGGTAAGTGATGCATGCTTTGGGAATTTCTGTTTTATATGCTGATTGGTGATGTTTAGTATATGAAACATTTTTATGGGTGACAAAATGTTTTAATTAAAATGTTTAAATGGTTCTGCTTGGCTATTTTGAACTATTGTAAAATCACTAATTTTCATGGGGTTAACATTTCATGGATTCCTTTCTGAAAATGATTTCATGGGGATGAAATTTTGTGGATTTCAAATTTAACAAATATTGATTAACTGGGGGGTCATATTTCATTGGGGATTGATTATGCTTACCCACGAAATAAACAAAATTAAATTGTCATGGAAAATGTCTGATTTTACAGAGTATACATTTGTACATTATTTATTGACCTATTTTTACCTATGGCTACATGGTACCTTAACCCTATCTTAGAATAAAATGTCAACTGTTGATTGAATGATGTGATGTCAGTTTATACCTTTGACTCATGGCTTATTTAAACAGATTTATATAGTTAAAACATTGACAGTCATTGTTCTACGAACACTAAGATGAACACTGCATTGTTGTAACTTAAAACATAACCATTAATTATTAAGCGGCCAAAGCAAAAGGTTTGGAAACTCACTGCTTTTGTATGTCTTTGTTCTCTGCCACTGGAAGATTTGTTGCAAATAGTGTTAAAATCTCTACATTAAAAACCGAGTTTTGCTTTTTGTTAAATGAAAACACAGTGCATGACTCTTGATGTGATAATTTTCCCCATGTTCAGTTCAATGGCATGTTGTCCAATTTTCCAATAATCTATATCATAACATTCTCATTTAACTTCCAAAAACAATTTGATATCCAGTTTGATGGTATTCATTGTAAATTTTGCACATCTATAAAAACATTGCATAATTTTTAAAAAGTTGTTGCATACTATTGTAATCATAGTTTTTACACAAACCTGTGTGTATTACTGTACTTGTATTATTTGTCACTTATATCCTTTACCTGTATATTTCAAGTATTTTTTTCAAGTTATAGCACTTATTAGCACACCTGGCCTACAGACCATGTGAGCTTATGTCATCACTTTATGTCCTTCATCCATCATCTGTCCTCCATAAACTTCTCACATTTTGATCTTGAAACTACTTGGCGGATTTTAACCAAACTTGGTAGGAATGATGTTTAGAAGCCACCTTTGGTTTCTGGATGAACATCATGGTCGCCATAGGCCATTTTGGATTTTGATTGACCAATTTTCAAAAATTTTCTCCTCTGAAACTTTGCAGGATTGATGACAGCAATATCCTCTACAAACAATCAACTCATCCATTCACCCGACAGCTGCGACTGCTCAAAGTTTCAATGGAAACCATATGGGAAATGACTTTTTTGTCATTTGCTCAGGAACCAAAGTGCAGATTGTAACAAAAGTTGGCAAGAATGGTGTATGGAAGGACATCTACAAACTATCAACCATTGGTTCTGGTTTCATTGACAACAAGCCCACCAGAGGTCATCTTTGATCTTGATTGGGCATTTTTCAGAAATCTGCTCCTCTGAAACCACATTATGAAATGTTTTGAAACTTTGCAGGATTGATGACAGCAATACCCTCTACAAATGATCCATTGTTGGTTGAGATCCACCCTTCACTTAGCAGCTGCTGCTGCCTAAAGGTTCATGGAAAATATATGAGAAATGACTGTTTTCATTTGCTAAGAAGCAATGGGCACGTGTTGGCAGGAATCTCATATGGAAGGACAGATGCAAATGATCCACCTTTTTTGGGTCAGAGGTTAAATGTCAAGGTCAGTTTGACATTTTGGGTTTCTTCAACAGCCCTGTGGATACAACAGAATTTACATTTTCAATTGGCTAATAGGTGAGAGATGCAGGCTGAGGTGAGCCTCTATTTATTATAACAATAATTATGTTTTAGATGTATATTTGTATATTCTCATAAATATTTAATTATTTCAGTGGGACTTTCTTAGTGACATATATAGTATTAGTATGCATTCCTTCAGTTAGACGAAAGTATCCTGGTAATTTTATCTGCCTTGCAGTATTTGTAAGTTTTCATCAGTTTAATACCGTTCAGTCTGTTGGCATAAATTCTCTCATATTTATATCTCCAAATCAAACTTTTTTAAAGTCAAATTTTCTAAGGTAAAAGTATGATATTCTATGAATCCTAGACTGCTAATCAGAATAAGTTGAGTTTGAATGTTCACTGAATGCAGCACAATATGACCGAAGTATGCAATAAGTTTTGTTAGTTCAGCTTCCTGTGTAACCAACTTTAGATAAAGTATATTATTATTATTATTCCATCTTGGTAACTTGAATAGGATCTCATCAAAAACAGAAATGATTTTGGGGGCAATTGTCTAAAAGGGCCCAGGGAGAACACTGTTATAGGAGTGTTTGAACACACCAATTTGCTTGACTAAATAACTGTTAACACAATAATAAGAATACTTTGAACCATTAACATTGTTATTGATGATGACATTATTATGAAAGATAGAGTTTAAATACTTTTCCAGCCTTTCGTGTAATGGAAGGGATTTTTTTTTTAACTTTGCTTTTAGAATAACATAGATTTTATTTAAATTTTCAATAATATATTTAAAACTTACTGTACTTTTAGAAATACATGTACATTATATGTTATTTTCATACTGTTTACAAGAAAATCTTTTGGAAGAAGTATGTCATTTCTATACTCAACCAATTTTGTGTGCTTTATATAAAATTGTGTCTATTTTTTCTTGTTCCTTGGACAGAGCAGTCTGCCATTTTCGGAGTGTGAGATTTTTCTGTCTTACAGGGGTAGGTGAGATGGGCAACATGAACTAATTTTCTGCAAAAAACTAATATTGCTTTTCCAAGTGGATTACCCTTAACTTTCCCATATTATAGTTAGTATAAACTCTTATTAGAAACTTAAATTTTTCAATGTCATATTACAACCAGAATTGCAACAAAATGCACTAAAATCACTATCTGGAAAATAAACGCACCCAGAAGAACCTTCCGTTTATTGTGATGTTATAAAAACGTAAGTACTAATGTAACTATAAAATTTTTTTTTTTAAACTGACAATTGGTAACTATTTGCTTATATCTGAAAGCCGTAGGGGTAAGAAAAAGAATCAAACACCACTGAAATTGTAAGATGGAGAAATCTCAGAATCCTCAGGTAAGATCTCATTTTTCTCTTATTCTGCAAACTTCATCAAAGAACCTTTGAAATCTTACCCTCTGGTGTCTGAGATTTCTCGATCTTGTACTTTTGCCAGTGTTAGGTTCTATATTTCTTACCCTTAAAGAGGTCCATATTCTTGTTATGGTTTAATTATTGTCTGTTCATGTTTTGTTTGTGTGCAAAGCGATACATAGTATACTTTTTCACTAATAATAATAACAGTCTTGTTTTAATCAGACTATCAGATTGCATTATCAACATTGGTCTCAAATAATATAAAATATCTTAAAACCGTCTCTTCAGAAACTGCTGGACAACATTCATATCAAAGTTTAGTGGAATGGTTCCTTTTCAAAATGTGTCGGTTCAGACCTTGGACCATAATTGCCACCATTATAAAAAATGAAAAATTAAACAAAAGTATTTTAAAATCTTTTCATTTGCCAATTTGGAAACAATTGATGAAATGATTCTTGGATGGTTTACTTTTGAACATGATGTACTTGGGGTCAAAATGTTGGACCAAAATGCCTTTTGGTTCAAATATTAGAAAAAAAGAGAAATCTGCTTTAGAAATGGTTTAAAATATTCTCCTATAAACTCACTGTCAATTGTGACCAAATTTCAAGTTGTCTCTTTTCAGAATTTTTCCTAGGCATTTACCAATAGGGCAACTGTTGTTGAAAAAAACAAGCACAAAGCATCTTTGTGACCTTTTCATTGCAAATTAAATCCAGGTGAGAGACACAGGTGCTTATGAGGATAAAGTTTTGGTTCCGTGAATGTTTTAAGAAGCCAGAGTTCTCTTGTACCTTCCAATGAAGTAAGTTTGTTTCTTGTCATTTCAGACACTGGCATTTTCGTACATGGTTGGGACAATCAGCAGGTAATATGACATAATATTTTAAACAGTCCACAAGCTGGATGAATAGTTATACCCCCGATGAAGAGGGAATATAGGAATGACTGTTAGTGTGTCTGTCTGTCTGTCCGTCTATCCACCTATCTGCATCTGTCAATTTGTCTGTGCAAGTCGTGTCTGTCTCAGACCTTATTAATGCCTAGAAGGAATTAAATGATGGGCATATTGTTGACCATCACCAGAGATGAAAAAGGTTTAATGGTCTACAGTCAAAGTCAAAGTTAACTTTACATACCACATATCAAATAGACAATTGGTGTCCTTCTCATACCTTTTTAATGCTGAGAAAGGAAGGTTTGATTGTCTACTTGCAACTTAATTTAACTTCACATACTCCATTATTTAAATAGATAAAAGTATCGTACTTGTTTGTCCCCTACCAGCAGTGCCGAAGGGGACTATAGGTTTAAATTGCACTGTCCGTCCGTCCGAGAGTCACACCATAGTTTCCCAGACTTTTTTCAGAAATCATTTAACCAACTGATCTTTTTTTGGTATGTAAGCTTATAATGATGAGTTACAGTTATGACCTTGTTATGAGGTGGATATCCAGAATTATCAATCCATCCAAGGTTATTTGCCTGAGGGCTTGTCTGGATATCCACCTCCTAACAAGGCCATAAATGTTTAATAATACCAAACAAACGATGGAATCCCCATATGAACGGAACCTGACCATGCTGATATTATACCAATTTCATCCAATACTGTAAAACCGTGAAACCTGTCAAAATTGAACCCCTTTTAGAGTTCCTTAAATTTTTGTTCAATTATTAAATGTTTTGATTAAACAGTTTAAAAATGTGTATGTACATTTCAAGTAATTACTGTAAAGAACCGAATTTAAGGGTGGTTTTATGGTATATATGTACAAAGGGTTCAATTTAGATAAGTTTTACTGTATGTTAATACCATGAAACTGAAAAAAAAAATCTAATATTAGATATGTGAGCTTATAATGATGAGCTAGAGATCAAGTTTGACTTTTACGCAGATCGTATTATTATTGTGAGAGTTACTGCCCTTGGAAATAGAATTTATTGGCATAATAATAGTTTTTCAGACTTTTTAGCTCACCTGACCTGAAACGTCAAGTGAGCTTTTCTCATCACTTGGCGTCCGTCATCCATCGTCATCCATCGTCGTCTGTTAACTTTTACAAAAATCTTCTTCTCTGAAACTACTGGGCCAAATGTAACCAAACTTGGCCACAATCATCATTGGGGTATCTGGTTTAAAAAATATGTCCGACCACCCCGCCTGCCAATCAACATGGGGGCTATTCCAGAAAAAATGGTATGGGGGAGTTGGAAGGCATTTTTTTTCAGCACCCACTACCCATACAATTTAAAATAAAATTTCCTTATGCTTCCTTTAGAATTTTTTTCCAGACCCCCGACCACCCATACAATTTTATATAAAGTGCCTTCCAACCCCCCCATACATTTTTTTCCGGAATAGCCCTGGCCACCATGGCTAAAAATAGAACATAGAGGTAAACTGCAGTTTTTGTCTTATATTTCAAAAACTAAAGCATTTAGAGCAAAACTGACGGGGTAAAAATGTTTATCCAGTCAAGATCTACCTGCCATGAAATTTTCAGACGAATCGGTCGACCCTCTCAGCTTTAGGTTATTATCTTCAATATTATTATAGATAAAGACAAACTGTAAACAGCAAAAATGTTCATCAAAGTAAGATCTACAAATAAGTCAACATGACCAAAATCATTGATTGATCCCCTATAGGAGTTTTTGCCCTTTAAAGACGGCATCCAGCGTAAACTTTCCTTTAAAGATCTTCTCCTTTGAAACCACTGGGCCAATTGGGACCAAACTTTGGTGGAATGGTCCTTGGATGGCCCCCTTCCAAATTTATATCTGGCATCCCCGACTTCCAAGAACATGGCTGCTGTTACTAAAAATAGAAAAAAGGGGGGATGAATTTAAAAATTCTTCTTTCATGAAATTACAATGCCAATTGAAACCAAACTTGGCAGTAATGGTCCTTAGGAGGTTCTCTTTCAGAAATATGTCTAATGACGCTGACTGTTAACCAAGATGGCTGCCACAGCCAAACTTAGACAGACTTGGCAGCAATGGTCCTGAGATGGTCCTCTTTCAGAAATATGTCTGATGACCGGGACTGTCAACCAATATGGCCGCCACAGCCGAACTTAGTTTTACATAGGACCCTATGGGAAATTTACTCAAAAATCTTCTTGTCTGAAACCTGACTTAGCCAATTAGAACTAGACTTGGTAGCATTGGTCCTTAGATGGTCCTCTTTCAGAATTGTGTCAACCCGGACTGTTAACCAAGATAGCTGCCACACCTGAACCTAGTTTAACATAGGACCCTATGGGAAAATTCATTGAAAAATCTTCTTGTCTGAAACCACTTGATCAATTGGAACCAGACTTTGTAGCAATGGTCCTTAGGAGGTCCTCTTTTAGAAATGTGTAAATTATATAACAATAACAGGATATCTTACCAGAGTTACATGTAGAAAAAACATAAACATCAACTTAGAAATGAATGGAAGAAAAATAAATTTCTTAAGCACACTATAATGAACAGTAAAATGTGTTTTCATTATTAATCTAACAGATGAAGAAATTAAGGTTTTTAATAAAAAAATAATATGGATTGATTATATATAGCTTGATACCAAGGTTCATAGTTTTTATAGGTGTCCAAATTTAAGCATATAAAAATATCTTTCATACAGTATTATTACTAGAAAATTACAAAACCACAAAATTAGGTATCCTCAAAACAAAGACAAGACCATTAAACTTGATACTTACCAGAATTCATGAATCCTCAATACTGGTATGTTAAGATGACTCTCACAGTATCTTTTATTTTCTCTGTCTTTTCAGCTTTTATGACACGACCATTGTGTTTGTAGCAGCTGGAGTTACATGTCTGGTTTGCTTGGCAATCTCACTGTTTGCTATACAGACTAAGGTAATATGAGCCTATACTGATACTGAACAATTAAATTTGTAAGCAAAACTTCTTGTTCAGTTTCAAATGCATCTTTCATTTCTTAAAAATCAAAACAAGGCTCTTTTCACTCCATTCTTTTGTGGTCAGAAATAAAGAATGAATAATAAATAAGGAAATTCATTTGAATTATTTGAAATATGTTTACTTATGTGAGTTAAAAACATGTCTCCCTTGATTTTAGCTACAATTTTACTGTCTGTAAACCAGGATCCATGGAACAGATTTTTCATTATTTTAGTACCATAATAAATTTGAATTGCATTATAATAAATTACTTAGCAGTCACATACAAATAGCTCAATCATAACTAAAACTAGTTGGAAACGACAGCTATCCCTGCACTCTCCACATGTTGTATCCCTGTGCACCTTTTTCACAAGCACACCTTTGAATACAGGCCAAAATTTGTCCAAACCTTGTGATTGTCCTTTAATGACTGTTTTTGACTAAATTAACAGTTTTTGCTTCTTAATTTTAAAATTATAACAGCTAGAGAGAAACTATAAATTTAAAAATGATAGAAAGGCAGGATCTACAAATTAATTCATCGACCTTTGTAAAACATTCTAAAATGAAGCACTACTTTATCCCACAGAAATTTCAAATACATGTCTGAAATTTATATATACATATTGAAAAACAAAATCCAAAGGAACCTAATTCTCTCAAAAACGAAAACTGAATTGTTCAAGAAGACTTCTATCTAATCTGATTCAGTTTTTGGAACAGATTCCATTTTCACACTTAACATATCCAACGCAAAGGTTGAAATTAGAAATTAGTTGGTTTAAGTCAGTCACTCGATCTTCAGTAACAGTTTTTGTTTTAAGTACTTATGAAAATGCTCAAGAATCGTTTTTTATTTATAAGGGTACAAATTGGCAATTTTGGATAGAAGAAATTTTGAACATGTTTCTAGTACATACTTAATGAATTTGGATATTATATTTTTTTTTCAGATTGATTTCACCATGTGTTCAGGACTTCTTTTCTGTCTGTTGATGGTACTAATTTTGTTTGGATGGTCATGTCTGATATTTTACCTGATTTTCCCAGCAGATGTATTTACTTGGAGGGTAAGACAGGAAATGATTCTATCGACATAAAAACATTTAACTTATAAATAAGTATACAATGATAAGACATTTGAATCTCTTTAAGATGATATCACCTTCAAAACTGGAGTAAAGTGATGAAATTCCTGTTTTCTGGTAACCCAAACAACCCTTACTTTCAGTGCCTGTCCTAAATTTTTGGTACCTTACATACTGAATAAGAAAAACCAAAGGGCCTATCCTACGAGTGTTTTGAACAATTCTAATTTTAAAGAGCATGTTACCAAAAACGCATAATATTTTCTAGCATTATACAATCATATAATTAAACAATATACAGACTTTGTTGGAAAATATAGACTTTATTTATAAATGATTTACAAATAGGAAGAAAAGCAAGCCTTGGGACATTACTCTGGTAGACATCATTTTTGTGGTCCACTTTTTGTCCCCTACCACAGTTTTATCTGATGACTGCCACAGTTAACTTATTTAAACATAGGATCCTATGGGAAAATTCATTTTAAAATTTTCTCATCCGAAACCAATGGGCCAGTTGGAACTAGAATTGGCAGCAATAGTCTTTAGGTGCGAAATGGTGATCTCCTTTCATAATTGTGTCTAATGAATGACCTGGTGTGTCATCCAAGATGGCTGCCACAGTTTAACAAGTGACCCTTTGGGATTATTCTCTTCTTATAGTTCTAAACATAGTAGCATATGTCCTTAGATGGTGCTCGTTATAACTTATATCCTGTGACCGGAACTGTCAACTATAGACAAACATAATTTAACATGGGTTCTTACAAGACAATTTCTTTAAAGGTTTTCCTTTCTGAAACAACTGAGCCAGTTGGAAAAAGTTGGAAGCATAGGATCCTTTGTGAATTAATTTAAAAATGTCTTTACATATTCCTCTTTAAGTATTGTGTCAAATAACATGAATTGCTATAAACCAAGATTAAAACTACAGCAGATCTTATTTTACTTTAGGACCATATGTGAAAATCAACTTTAAAACCTTCTTGTTTGAAACCACAGAGGCAAATGGATTTTTCCGGCAGCTATACTCCTTGAAATGCTAACTCTGAAACTACTGAGCAAAGTGGAATTGAACTTGGCTGCAATGATATTTGTCCTCGGAGTACAACTGTCAACTAAAATTCACTTCATAAAGTCTTCTGTAAAACAAACAAATTATTACACAACTCCTTAAATTCTTCCATATTTTGTAGGCTTCTTGACATATAATTGTTAGTATATTGTTTTACATCACCATTTCAGTTTGACAATTTTAACAGGAGTTAATGGACTTGGATGAAACTCCTCTAAGATCAGTTTCTTCCATATTTTGTAGGACTTTTAGTCATGACATTATGTTGTTCATATTACCTGCCTGTTTTGATTGGACAATTTTTACAGGATTTATTGGACCTTAATGTTTTTTAACTTGCATTAAATGAAATAACACTTCGTGGCCACAACTCTAAAACCTCAGGTCTTATTGCATATGATGTGTAGGATGTTATATTCTGTTACGTTTTACCATGAACTACAAAATAGTATGATACTTCATTAACACATATCCCATATCCTTTCATTTTCATAACAAAAAGAAACTGCACTCTCATAAAGTGGTTTTGTTAAACTAAAAGCTAAAAGGGCATAAAAGTGTTTTGGATTTTTTTTTAATTTTGTTTTTTTGCTGCATTCTGCAGAATTTAAAATTTGCCATTATTCCAAAAGGTACAGTATTGTTGATTAATTAATTAGTTTAGTAACAGTATTCATGATTCCTACCAATCAAAATTTGTATGCATGGTTTAAAAAGATTGCCAAAAGTAATAAATTAAACCACACCAATCAAAGACACCAGTGTTTCAAGTAGGGATCATGTCATTAAACCACACCAATCACTGACACCAGTGTTACAAGTAAGGACCATGTCATTAAACCACACCAATCATAGAAACCCATGTTACAAGTAGGGACCATGTCATTAAACCACACCAATCACAGACACCAGTGTTACAAGTAGGGACCATGTCATTAAACCACACCAATCATAGAAACCCGTGTTACAAGTAGGGACCATGTCATTAAACCACACGAATCACAGACACCAGTGTTACAAGTAAGGACCATGTCATTTAACCACACCAATCACAGACACCAGTGTTACAAGTAGGGACCATGTCATTAAACCACACCAATCACAGACACCAGTGTTACAAGTAGGGACCATGTCATTAAACCACACCAATCACAGACACCAGTGTTACAAGTAAGGACCATGTCATTAAACCACACCAATCATAGAAACCCGTGTTACAAGTAGGGACCATGTCATTAAACCACACCAATCACAGACACCAGTGTTACAAGTAGGGACCATGTCATTAAACCACACCAATCACAGACACCAGTGTTACAAGTAGGGACCATGTCATTAAACCACACCAATCACAGACACCAGTGTTACAAGTAGGGACCATGTCATTAAACCACACCAATCACAGACACCAGTGTTACAAGTAGGGACCATGTCATTAAACCACACCAATCATAGAAACCCGTGTTACAAGTAGGGACCATGTCATTAAACCACAACAATCACAGACACCAGTGTTACAAGTAGGGACCATGTCATTTAACCACACCAATCACAGACACCAGTGTGACAAGTAGGGACCATGTCGTTAAACCACACCAATCACAGACACCAGTGTTACAAGTAGGGACCATGTCATTAAACCACACCAATCACAGACACCAGTGTTGCAAGTAGGGACCATGTCATTAAACCACACCAATCACAGACAACAGTGTTACAAGTAGGGACCATGTCATTAAACCACACCCAGTCACAGACACCAGTGTTACAAGTAGGGACCATGTCATTAAACCACACCAAATCACAGACACCAGTGATACAAGTAGGGACCATGTCATTAAACCACACACAATCACAGACACCAGTTTTACAAGTAGGGACCATGTCATTAAACCACACCAATCACAGACAACAGTGTTACAAGTAGAGACCGTGTCATTAAACCACACCCAATCACAGACACCAGTGTTACAAGTAGGGACCATGTCATTAGACCACACCAATCACTGACAACAGTGTTACAAGTAGGGACCATGTCATTAAACCACACCCAGTCACAGACACCAGTGTTACAAGTAGGGACCATGTCATTAGACCACACCAATCACAGACAACAGTGTTACAAGTAGGGACCATGTCATTAAACCACACCAAATCACAGACACCAGTGATACAAGTAGGGACCATGTCATTAAACCACACACAATCACAGACACCAGTTTTACAAGTAGGGACCATGTCATTAAACCACACCAATCACAGACAACAGTGTTACAAGTAGGGACCATGTCATTAAACCACACCAATAACAGACAACAGTGTTACAAGTAGGGACCATGTCATTAAACCACACCAATCACAGACAACAGTGTTACAAGTAGGGACCATGTCATTAAACCACACCAATAACAGACAACAGTGTTACAAGTAGGGACCATGTCATTAAACCACACCAATCACAGACACCAGTGTTACAAGTAGGGACCATGTCATTGATTATTTGTAAATACATTAACACTATATGGTAATGTATAATCTATCAAGAAACCAGTTGTCTAGGGGGTTAATATATGTGCCTCAGAATGTTAGTCTTAACTCAAAAACATGGTTATTTGGTATGCAAAAAAGGGGCATTGTTCTTTTGGCCCCAGTTACCTATGCTGAAATAAAATATAAAAGTGACAAAGTAATTGGATATTTAGTATTTGTAATTGTGTAATCACGCAAAGGAGCACTGTTTTGTTCATGTTTGGGTATGACAAGAACAAAGTATATCTTGTTTATTTCTTGGTTAACTGATTTTTTGCAACAGTTATATAGCAGTTTTCATATTTTTTATCTGAATAAAATGTGACAGCAACTAGTCATTCATATTTTTGCAGCTCTTATTCATGTTATGACCAATGGACAGTGATTATGGGTACATTAGCATGACAACATGTTCATTTTTTAATTTTTGTGGAAATCTAAAGAAAGTCAGAAAATAAGATAAAAAATGAAGAAATACAGTAAATGAATATTAAATAAATTTATACAAATATTAAGTTATTTCGATATTCTGAAGAGTTTTAAAATTATCTCATGTTAAATAGATAATATGTATAGTGACTGATAATATGTATAGTGACTGATAATATGTATAGTGATAATATGTATAGTGACTGATGATATATATAGTGACTATCACTTTAAAAAAATTGTAGTATTTGTATAGATAAAATTATTAACTTTATTTTGTGTTATGTTCCAGATTTTGGACTGTGTTTATGGGGGATTGGCAGCTTTAGTTTTCAGTTTGGTGAGTTTTTGATTAATATTTCATCAAATTGTTTTTTTTGGCACTAAGATCTGCTCTTCAGTATTTGAACTGTTTATTTTTTTAATAAAAGCTGTAAAATCCTTATTTTTTAGGAGAATTCATAAATTTTGAATACAATATCCTTCTGTGACATGACCAGTTTGCCTGAGATAACTTTCAGTTGTAAATGTTTCTACAAAAAGCCAGTTCAGTGGTCATATGCAGTTCTATATTAAGATGACAGAAATTATTGCTGAAAACTATCTAATTCTGTAGTGAATTGCTACATATACTGTTTAATGGTCACTTCGGGGTTTCTTTATTGATAAAACTTTGTTATTTGTTCTCTACAAATATCTAATAAATTTGGGCCAAGAAAGCCAATGAAAGTGAGACTTGCTATTCCATCATCAACATAAACATACAAACATCTGTATGGATTTCAATAGAACATTCACTAAAGCTATTTGTGTAAAACATGCATTCCACATAATAGTTTGGAAAAAATATATGAATTTTTCTGAAATTTTGGTTAACTCTAATTAAGATTAAAATTTTATGAAAAACAACTAAATGTTTAGCAATTATGCTCTGAATTTTATTTTTATGCATTCCTACTTTTACATTTAATTTCAGGAGTTTTCTTAAACTGATCAAATCCTTTTTTTTCAATTTTTCAAACTCATCATTGCAACATCAAGATTTAAATAACTTTATCTGCACTGAAAGCCGTGGTTAAAAATAACTGACCTTTAAAAAAAATTTAATTTCAAAATTAATATTTATAGTGTATTTGCAAAATTCTATCTCGGAGGAGCCCCGAATTTCTGTTACGAAAGAAAAGGTATAATAAATCAGTGATTTTCTATATAAAATTTAGTAACAGTAAAGATTTATAAATCACTGTCTAGTACATATGTACTTGTAATAAGATTTTTACAACTAATAATTACAGTTTTGACTAATATCTAATTCCAGTAGAATAATCCAACTGTCAGTTTATTTCTCTTCTCCAAATAATTCTCATGAATATAGGCAGCTTTGTAAGTTCTGCTCCCCAATCTTTTAGTATGTCACTCCAAAATATTGATGATGTAGTTGAGCAGTGTAATTCTTCCACTGTAGAAATAAAGAATTGAGTACTTCTATCATCAGTTACCAGTCCCCATAACACAACCTCTGCAGGTGTGTCGACTTTTATATATGTTTCAGAATGAATGTTCTACTAATGTAAACAAATGTCCAGAAGTTGACTATTTACAGACAAATCTCATGATTTGAAATATACCTTTTATGTTTTATAGATATTTCTAAATCATAATTACTGGAAATTCTAGAAACTAAATTAGAACAATAAATTTGTGAAATATAAATAAAAAATGCTTATGCATATATATTAAACACTGGAAGAATAGTTATTAAACTATCCAAAATTTGGAAACATCAATTTTAGTGGTGGTTGGAGATGTCGCAATGCTGTTCAATATTTTTTAATTGGATGAGTAATTCTGATAAACATTATTGATGACATTATTCATAGGTGCCAGACAAAATTTTCTCATGTATTTTCCTTGGATTTTGACTTTTCCCACTGTTTTGTCACTTCAGTATTGTTTTGCTGATGTTTAAGTAGGTACAAGTCATATTCTGTCAATACTGAAATTTCTACCTTCATTTAAAATTAACTCATCCTTTACTACATGACCACATTTAAATCTATCCCATATTCAAAGATTCCTCTGATGTCAAACATTTTTTTATTGGCTGGAGCCGAGGGCAATTAAAGTTTTATGTATATAAAATTTGGAAATCAGGGTTAAACAACAAATACATTTATTTTTTTCCATTTTTGTCTCGCCTGTGACGAAAATTCGCAGAGATTTTTTTTTAATAGAGGTAGTCTGTTTGTTTATTCTTTTTGGATATCAAGACAATTTATTATAGTTTATTGTTACTAGAGGTCATGCCATCATACATTGAGTATCACTAAAAACTTTTGATTCCCAAAGCAAAACTTTCATAATCAAGTCCCTCAGATCTTAGATATGCACAGAACAGACAACGAGAATTGTGTTATCTCCCTTAGGTAACTTTGTCAAGGGAGATAATTGACTGATGTCATTCCTTCAGGAAATAACCCCTTCCTTGATGTAACAATTTTGGATTATTAACTTCATGAAGTCAGTAATTGTTTAGTATGAATTAAATGGCTTAATTTGGCTAATAAATTCAATGTTTTATGCTCCATTAAATAATTCACTTTTCCCATTCTTTCTCTTTCTGTCTTATTTCTTAAATGAAATTACCAGTAGTTCTTTTGTAATTGTATATAACATACCTATATATAATTATTGTAAACATCTTACTATAATGACAATAGGATGACTTTTTGTAAATGAGTGACTTTGGAAGAATGTCTGTAATACTTATTGTTTATCCAGATTGTATATATATTTTTAGTTTTTGGTTTATGACACACAGATGGTTGTTGGTGGTAAGAAACATGAATTATCCCCAGAGGAGTATGTGTATGGAGCCTTACAGTTATATATTGATGTGGTTTACTTGTTCCTCATTCTTCTTTCTTTGTTTGGAAAAGGAAACAATTAATTATCATTTAACACATTGTGTATTGTTATTTAACACACTGTGTATTGTTATTTAACACACTTTGTTATTTATATCAATTTGACATATTTCACTTTGTCATTTCCAAATTTTGCCTATTTTAATATGAATAATCTTTATTGCAAATCAAACCCTGACAGGTAAAACAAATACATGTATAAACATGTAAAGCAATGCCATTATACAATTTAACACAATACATATGTATTATACAGCAACATAGCATAAGAGACATACATATTATATATACATTTGGGAGTTCCAAATATGCTTGCACTTGACCAATATTGATATTATTTTTGCAATTCCAATGACTGTTTTATAAAATCAACAACAATGGACAAAACATTCAAATCTGGATTTAGAATAATTTCTAGTCTATTTAGTGAGTCAAGCTGGTTAGAATTTGGATTTACATTTATAAATATCATTTAGAAAATTTATCCTTATTTCCTTATTGATTTGACAATTTAAGAAGAAATGGGATTCATCATCTAGAGTGTTACAAACTTTGCAAACTCTCTTCGTGGGGTATCTTTTTATAGCGACCTAGCTCCACCTCTAAAATATGATCACTTATTCGAAAATTGGTTAATAATTTACAGCTATTAAAATTATTTAACTTCAAATAATATGCATGATTTAGATCACTTTTCAATTTACTGTTGAGATATAATTTACTGTAGAGATATAATTTAGAACTATTGTCAATTGTATCTATTTTCTCTAAACAAAGGTCATCATAAAAGTCTTTAACAACCTTTTTACTTTTATTTTTAACTTTATCCTTCACTTCTTTAAAAAGATGTATCGAAATGTTCACGATCAGTTTTATCTAAATTTATTTCATTTATAATAGAGGAAGAAAATGTGTACCAAGTGTAAAGGCCCTCGTCACTCATTTTTTTATTCAAAGTAAAGGCATCTTTAACTAGGGGGTTAACGTTTTGTGTATTAATTCTAGCATAAAAAGTATTCACTTGAGTCTTGATAAATGACTCCATGGGTAGTCAAACAAGTTCAGCCTTAGCTGCAAATTCTGACACCCAATACACATTTACAAAACCTAATATGTATTTTTTCAAAAGCATACTTATCTGGTAGAGACAATATGTCACAGGTTGATCCATTGGATCTAGATCTTTGTATTGATTTGATTACAGAAAAATATTCATCCATAAACCAGACTTCACTATTATATAATATAACAGGTCTTATCAAGTAAAGTCAAGAAATACCAAAGGGATATTCGAAGGAGAGAAAAATCGTTACAACTGACAAACTCCGGAGAACAACGAAGACAAGACCAAAACAATACATGCACTACAATTAAAAACTAAAAACGTATGAACAACATGGACCCCACCAAAAAACCGGATCAGAATCAAAGTATCAAATAATTTACAAGTTACTTTTACTGGGACATGCTTAAAATTTGACATATATTGAAAAAATCCAAAAATTGAGATTTCCATTTAGTAACTTGATTATTGTTTCACTAAATAATTTGAAATTTGGAAATGTTGCTAGTAAATACTTCATGGAAAATTTCATCTTTTGAATTTTATCCAATGATGTGATAATTTTAAGTTCTAAAATATTTCCAGTATTTTGGCTGTTATCATGAAAACAATAGAAGTGATGTTAATTTCAAAAAGTACAGCTAGGTATTATCCTAAATTTGAAAATAATCGTAACACATGGAATGCAATTTTTTGACATTACATAATAATGTTAAAAGAAATTAAAGTGTGTGTGATTGTTGATTTATGAATGAAGAGGAGACATATGCTTCAGTTAACCAAACAGTTTCTACAAGTTTGAGTATGTTTCACTGAATTATTTGAAATTTGCAAATGTTCTTATAGACCACTGAACACAGTACCGGGTATTTCCAATTTGTTTTTCAGTTATGTCCCTTAATGTGAAAAAGTGCAAAAATAAAGTTTCCATTCCACAACTTGATTATTTTTCACCAAATCATTTGAAATTTGGAAATTTTCTCGACCACTAAACACAAAATGCGTTGGAATTAGACATGTATCAATTTTGTCATTATTGAGTTATAACATTTTAAAATACAGAAAAAACAAATTGAGAAATATTATTTGGGACCACTAAACATGGGTCAAGTTCCAATTTGACATAAATAAATTTTGTTGCTTATGAGTTATGCCCTTTTATAACGTGGCAAATAGTCAAATTTAAGGTTTTTGCTGGAGTATCTTTACAGCAAATCATTTGAAATTTCCAAATAGTGTTTGGGGTCACTGAACACAGGTGAAGTTAGAATTTGATATATTTGACTCTCTGAGATATAATGTGGGAAGTAAGCAAAAGTGCATTTTCAAACTATATTTGCATGAGAATCATGACTTATGTACCAATATGGCTGTTATAGATAAAAAAATCGAAGTTATATATGAAAAACCCTGAGTTTTAAGATTTGCAACCACCAGTATTATATAAAATAGGTTAATTAATGGGTGCATCATTGTAAGAGAACCTATAGTTCAATATTCTTTTCTCAGCTGAATGGAACCGAACTTTTCAAAGTTGGCCAAGGGCAAATTCAGCAATTTTTGCACAAAAAAATGTTATTTAAACCCTTTCCTTTGAATTAGATATTTATTACATCATTCTGTTAAATGTAACATATAATTTATCATTCATGACATATTGCATTGTATTTTTATTTATAGAATTCATCATGGCTTATTTTACTGTATTTTTACTTTGTGCTTGTCTGTGTAACTCTCATAGTCATTATTTATATGTTTTTTTATATATTTTAAAAAGTGTGTAAAATTAATCTTGTTTAAGATTATTTAGATTAACAAATAGTATTATGAATTTTGGTTTTCAGGGTAGATGATTTCTCAAAAACATTTTGGAGAAAGTATACTTTTAAGTCTGTAGACCTTGACCTTATACATTTTTATGAAAATTGACATGGTTGTCAACTTGGAAATTTTTATTATAAGCTTAAACTTCTGAATAACAGATAACAGTTACAAAAAGTCAGTTTGTAGTGTAAAAACTGAATACCACCCAAAATTTCCAAACTTCACATGCTATCATTAACAAATGGATATTTAGTACATTGTGTAATTTAAGAAAATCTGTAAACATGGACTTATCACTTGTTGCATAATTTTTAGATGAACCTGATTAAGCATCAAAATTAAAATGTGCAAAAATTGATGCAGGTTGGTTTCCTTGAACAGTATGTTTTTATTTGACTGCATGTTTTTATATTTTTATATGTGGTGATAATTGTATAAGCCTTTTGCTGTCATCATAAGCAGTTAGGTTTCTGGAATCTTATAATTTTTCCCCATTGGAAATACAAATTGGGATTGATTTTTGGGAAATATGGCCCTTCCATTTTTTCTGGAGATTTATAAGAGTTTCTGATAATTTTGGTATGACTTGTTTATTAGGTTTCTTGATGAAAAGAGAAAAAAAATATGCTTCATACATGTTTTTCACTATCCCGTACTGTTTTGAGGTATAAGGGACCCAAAGGAGTTCACACCCCAAATTTATAGTCCTTATGGGATTTTAATCTAATATTTTTTACAATGCCTCATGAAGAATACATAAAAAAAATTTTTTTTTTGCTTACCTGTCCTAAAGTGCCATGTTAACTATTGCCATCGCTTAACGTCAGTCGTTGTAAATATTCCTTTAAAGATCTTATCCACTGAAACTGCTTGGCCAATTTTGATGGAATGGTTTGGTGGCCTCCATCCAAATTATGTCCAGGGTCTCCGAATTCTGGCTGCTGTTACTAAAAATAGAAAAAGGCAATGAATTTTAAAAATATTCTATGAAGCTGCATTGGCAGCAATGGTCCTTAGATGGTCTTCTTTCAGACCAAAACTGTCAAGATGGCTGTCACAGCTGAACTTAGTTTAACATAGGACTCTTATGGAAAATTCATTTAAAAATCTTCTTGTATGAAACCACTTGAGCAATTGAAACCAGACTTAACAGCTCCCCTCTTTCATAGTTATGTCTGATAATTTGAGATGGTCCTCTTTCAGAATTGTGTCTGATAAAATGAAACATTTACTATGAAACGACAGAGCTAATGGGAATTGAACTTGGCAGCAATGATATTTATCCTATGACCAAGACTGTTCACTAAGATGGCCACTGATGCTTAGCAGAAGATTGGATGGGGAAAATTCACTTCATTAAGTTTTCTTCTGTGAAACTTGATACAGTTTAAACAAATCTTGGCAGCAATGATATTTACATGCTACATTAAACTGGACGAGTATAAACAAAACGGTTAAATAACCTGTTATTTTGTGCTAAAATGAAATCAAATCTTCAGTATCTTCACTAAGTCCATTATAAATAAAACCTTTGGATTAAGAATGTCCATTGATTCCAATCGTTTATGTAATGTTTGTTTATTTTGTTGGAGAAAACATTAATTAGTTTTGTAACTTGTGTCTCATCCAATTGTCACAATTTTTGGACAATAAAATATGTTTAAAGTAATTGATTCCAATCACCAATCAACCACGGTAAGTAGCCCATCAGTTGCAGTTTTTAATCGGCTAATTGAATCCGGGTAAGCAATACAGGCTCATTGGAGCTTTTAGGTTTTTTAAAAAACTTATTGGTTTGTAAATAAAATGGACAAAGAGGACCAAAAGTAACAATGTTGCAGGATAAGTTTTAAAAAAAAGGTTTTTGATTTTTTCTTTAATTCATTTTGACCAATGTTTTTAGCAGCATGTTATCGGATTTCTAACACTTAAGGTTTTCAAGATATACAAGGTGGAAAGTTTGGCTTTTTGACATGTGGCAGTTAATACGACCTTCTAGTTTGCTGACTAAATCTATTATAAAACAATCATACATTTTACAAACACCATGTCAGGAGTAACTAATGTTGATAGATCATGTAGATGATGAGAATAAGGTCATGCAGACTTACCCTCACTTTTAATTCAAGGGGTTGAAAGATTTATAAAAGCTATGTAGCAGGATAAAGTATTTTCATTTTCCATCTGATTTTGACGGGGATTTATTCTTTAATTTCATTTCAATTAATACTTTTATTAGTATGATTTCTTCATTTTATTATCATAACATGTTAATTTTTCATGTATCCTTGTCATTTTGCAAAACTATTTCTACATGTGCATATTTGTTATAATGATAATTGGTCTTTCTTCATGTTTTTGTTAATAAAATTATCATTTAACATTTTGAATGCGATCTTTTAATTTATTCACCGAAAACTGGTACATGTTCTTTCCTTACCAGGTTGGCGAGAACAATGGAGGGATGTAATCATTTTGTGAGCGTTCAAACATTTAATTAGATATTCTCTGCAAGTGCTTGATCCATGGATTTGAAAGTACTTCTGAAGAAATAGTACTTTGCTTCCGATAAGAAAACAAAGATGGCTGCCAGCGCCTGACGTGGTTAACATTGGACCCTAAGGGAAATGTATTTAGGATTCTTCTGAAGTAGAGTGTAAACCTTGTGGAAGTGATAATTACGAGAAGGCAAATCATGTTTTTTCATATTGGCGCCAAATTGACAAATATGGCCGTCAGGCCACCAGAATGGGCTTTTCTGATTGTATGAATATCGGTCTTTTTCTTTGAAACTTAACTGAAATATGTGGTTTAATGACCACTGAAGATTCTACAAAAGTTCTCTTGATGCCAGTCAGTAATCCACCACCACCTCACTTTCTTATATTGAGCTCTGGAAATGTTTTACACCTTTTTTAGCTCACCTGGCTATTGCAGGGTGAGCTTTTGCCATCACTTGGCGTCCGTCGTCCGTCCGTCGTTAGCTTTTCATTCAAACATCTTCTCAGAAACCATTTGGCCAATTCCAACCAAACTTTGCATGAGTGGTGTATGGAAGGTCCTCAACAAAGTTTCCTCATTTAGTTCTGATTGGTCAAGAAACATGGCCACCAGAGGCAATTCTTGTTTCTGATTGGCTGATTTTCAAAAACCTTCTCCTCTGAAACTACAAGGCAAAATGTTATGATACTTTACAGGAATGATGACTGGGAGGTCCTGTACAAAGGTTCCTCATTTTGTTCCGATCAGATGGCTAATGTGGCAGCTATAGTGGTACATAATTTTACATTGAACCCTATGGGAAATCATAATTTAATCTTCTACTTTGAAGCCGCATGGCTTTTTTAAACCATTATTGGCAGAAATGATGTATGGGAGGTCCTTTAGAAAAACTCCTCAATTGGTTTGCATTGGATGAAGATCATGGCTGCCAGAGGTAATTCTTGTTTTGTCAAATTTTCAGAATTTTTTCATTCAAAAATCTTCTCCTCTGAAACCGCTTGGCGCCGATTGGTTTGAAACTTAATAGGAATGATCTATGACATGTCCTCTACAAACGATCATCAATTTATTTTGATCTGACATAAAACATGGCTGTCGTAGCTAAAAATTGAATATAGGGGTGCATGTGTTGTTTTTGGCTTAATATAACTTAAAAACCGTTACAGATATCAAAAATCTGACATGGGTAAAATTGATCAGCATGACAAGATCTACCTACCCTGAAATTTTGAAGGAAATCCCAAAACCCATTTAGGAGTTATTGCCCTTTTTCGTCAAATTTTCAAAATTTAACATTTTTCGTCATTTTATCTCCAAAACTATTTGAGATAGAAGTGAAATGTAAATTTGAAAAATGTTTGCCATGTTGAGATCTACATACTCAGAAATTTTAAAGGAAATCCCAAAACGCATTTAGGAGTTATTGCCCTTTTTTGTCAAATTTTCAAAATTTTAACATTTTTGCATTTATCTCCAAAACTATTTGAGATAGAAGAGAAATATCAATTGAAAAATGTTTGCCATGTTGAGATCTACCTACCCTGAAATTTTGAAGGAAATCCCAAATTCTATGTAGGAGTTATTGGTTTGTGTAATTTGAGGTCGGGTTCTGTTTCATTTATTTAAGGTTCACCCTTATTCCTGGTCAATTTTATCAACTTCCTGTTGGTAGGTGATCCCTTGAAGAATACTGTCCAGCATGTCAGCACCCCAACCTGGACTACCGCCATCAGGGAACATATTTTAACATTAAACCTTATGAAAAATAAATCTTCAACAAATTTTCCCTGAACAATTGAACCAATTGCAACAAACTTGGTCAAATAGTTGATTAATTGTCCAATGAAAACCAGACTCCAGGTGAGCGATACAGGCTCTGGTGAGCCTCTTGTTTATTATGAAGAACACTTAGATTTATAGCAAATTTGGTCGTAGTGAAATCTATGAAGACTGAATAATTTTTCAAATTTCAATGCTGGACCCAAAATGGACCAATGTGATTGGTTATCAGCAAAATAATACCGAAATGACAAAACAGTGGGAAATCCAAGGTGGGATTTAAACTTGTTAATGATCATTGTTAGGTACTATCCAAAAGTTATTACTCTGTTACTGATTGGAAATCCAAGATGATTGTCACTGCCACTGGACATTTAATTAGTCTCCTATCGGCAACGCTGGAGGAGACTATACATGTAGGTTTGCACTCTGTCCGTCCATCAGTTACACTACAGTTTTCCGGACTTTTTTTAGAAACCGTTTAACCAACTGATCTAATTTTTGGTATTTGAGCATATGTTGATGAGTAAGATCAAATTTGATTTTCACGCTGATCAGATAATTATTGCCCTTGGAAATATAAATTATTGCCAAAATTATCGTTTTCCAGACTTTTCGGAAACCCTTCTGCCAAACAATCTTAGGTTTGATATGTGAGCTTATAATGATGAGCTACAGCTCAAATTTGACTTTTACGCTGATCGGATAATTATTGTTAGAGTTACTGTCCTTGGAGATATGAATTATTGTCAAAATATTAGTTTTCCGCACTTTTCTTGCAAACCCTTTTACCAAGGAATCTTATTTTTGCTCTTGGTTTCAAAGAGTCAACACCTTTTTATTTTTATTTTCTACTTGCTCGTGATCAAGGCCATATTGGTCGAAACATTGGGTATTTTTAACTTTTTAGTTTAATTGTTGTTTTTCACGATTTTATATTTGTATTTTATACATTTAAGTCGTTTTATGCCCCTTTTGATAGCTCACCATTTCTATTTCCATTTATTTTCCTTGTTCCTTGTTATCTATTGTCGTATGAGCTGTTTCGCAATATATTACTTAGTTTTTTATCTTATTTTTGGTATGTGAACTTGTAATGATGAGCTACAGATCTAGTTTGAGTTTCAGGCAGATCGGGTAATTATTGTGTACCCCTTGCAAACATAGCTATAGGATTTTTAGGAATCACTCTATCCATACGTCTGCATCCGATTCAAATACTCTAGGAGCATTTGGTATGTTTTCTCACAGCTCAAGCCGGTAGTGGAAACTGTATTGCTCAGCAATAGTCTCAGAATACTTGATTAAATTCATCTTAATTATGTCCACTGACACCAAACATTAACTAAGATGGCAAATAAAATCCATGTGATCGATGTTGTCTCCTATGAGCCTATTGTTAATGCAAACTAATGTTAAAATTTCTAGCAAATAAGAAAACCGCTGAAAAGGTCAATTTTGAAGGTCTCTTTTGACGTGCTTAGAGGTTTTCAATGTAAACATAAGGATTCATTGTAAAATGGGTAGTATATAAAATGTGTAATAATTACAATTTATTCGGTGATCATATAATTTTCTCCGTTTTCATGTATTGTATCAAATATAAACTAGAGGCTCACCAGAGTCTGGTTTTCATTGGACAATTAATCAACTGTCTGACCAAGTTTGTTGCAATTGGTTCAATTGTTCAGGGAAAATTTATTTGACAAAAAAGGGCAATAACTCCGAAATGGGTTTTGGGATTTCCTTTAAAATTTCAGGGTAGGTAGACCTCAACATGACAAATATTTTTCAGATTTACATTTCACTTCTATTTCAAATAGTTTTGGAGATAAAATGACGAAAACTGTTAAATTTTGAAAATTTGACGAAAAAAGGGCAATAACTCCTAAATGGGTTTTCAAATTTCCTTCAAAATTTCAGGGTAGGTAGATCTTGTCATGCTGATCAATTTTACCCATGTCAGATTTTTGATATCTGTAACAGTTTTTAAGTTAAAAGCCAAAAACAACACATGCACCCCTATATTCTATTTTTAGCTACGACGGCCATGTTTTATGTCAGATCAAAATAAATTGAGGATTTTTTGTAGAGGACATGTCATAGATCATTCCTATCAAGTTTCAAACCAATCGGCCAAGCGGTTTCAGGGGAGAAGATGTTTGAAAATCAGCCAATCAGAAACAAGAATTGCCTCTGGTGGCCATGTTTCTTGACCAATCAGAACTAAATGAGGAAAATTTGTTGAGGACCTTCCATATACCATTCATGCAAAGTTTGGTTGGAATTGGCCAAATGGTTTCTGAGGAGAAGATGTTTGAATGAAAAGCTAACGACGGACGGACGACGGACGGACGGACGACGGACGACGGACGACGGACGGACGACGGACGCCAAGTGATGGCAAAAGCTCACCCTGGCAATAGCCAGGTGAGCTAAAAATTTAATACAATGTATAATGTATTATATATGAAGTCACAAGTGAGATATTGCCTTCAATTGGTATCCGTCCACTACAAACATTTACATTTTAATCATATCTGAAACCACTGGGCCAATTGGGACAAATAATTCTATAAATAAGACCATTAGTGAATGAGATGGTACGGGCAAAAGAACAGTAAAAATTGGTAAGAGTATTTGAGGCTGTATAGGAAAATCGGTATCGAAGTGGACAAAAATCTAAAATTACTTTTTTACAAAACATAAAAATCACACGAAAAAAAAACGTTATTTCAATAGTGCTAAATTCGATGATTTTTATTATTTTATTCATGAATTTAGGGAACAACCATCCGAAAAAAAAATTACAAGACCAAAATTTCGACAAAACATAGTCAGGGTCAAACATTTGATCCTAGCCCCCAATAAAAATCAAATGGTTGCTCCCTTATGACAATACATATTTTTCTTAAGAATTTTTCTCATTCATCTTATTAAAGTTTGTATCTCCCACCCGAAATTACAATGTTCCTCCTCTTCTATCAAATGTACCACCACTAAATCGCATGTCCTTTTAACAAGTTCAGGAACTTTTCATTATTGTAGAAAAAAGTTATGAAAATTCGGACATAAATTGTTTTTGGAGTGTAAAAAAACTCTCTCAACATTTTGGATAAATCGCACAAATCTAGAGTAAATCATCAAGTAACAACTGATGACAGTAAAGATTTTTCTACACTGTATACAACCCTTCCTGACGAACGTATCAAAGAACAGTTAAGTGCGCTGATTAAATGGTCTTTTAGTTCTTCTGGTTTACATTATATTTATTTTAACAGTTTAAAAACAATTTGGTCATAATAAGTACATGTATGCAATATTACGGTTTTTGGTCAAACGATGATATGATCAAGGCCCTTCTTGCTGGACAACATTTTACTGAAAACAAATCTAGTGATTTCTAATAAAATTGTTATCAATAAAAAGATAATTTTAATAATATATCTCTTCAAAAAATCCTAGGGACAGACTAAATGACCAAAATGGGTAAAGCTAAAACCATTTAAGGACAGGGCTATAAACGAGGGAGATACCTAATTCTTGTTTTTCACAAATTTTACATTTTTATTACAGTGAATTAAATATCAATTTAAGGCTAGTATCGAATTACTAATAACTGAACTGGGTATACCCTCGGGGACTTGGAGTCAACCAACAGCGGTTTCGACTCAGTGGTAAAGATTCAATCTTTGATACTAAATTTGATGCACAAATGTGCACATTTCAGGCCTAAAATGTTGAAAATCAAAACTATAATCCAAAAAGTTGAAGAGCAAATTGAAAAACGCAAACTGATTAAAAAGGGGTAAAGCCAGAACCATCTGGGGACAGAGCTATGCACAAGCGAGATACGCCGTAGTTTCTGGATATGCGGAGTTATCTCCCATTATAATCGCACTATATCAGTAGATCTGAATTTGAAGTGAAATATTACATAAAGTTTATACTTATACATTGATGTGTGAAATTGTCATCCTTGAGATTTTCATTGATTAAGAAAGAAATAATTTTGTAGTTTAAATGTATACACAAATCATTTGTAAACCAGGGACTATTATACTAACATCCCAGTGTAAACTAAGTGTTTTATTTGTATTATCAACACATGTTAGGACTATTAGGATGGAATATAGTTGTGTCTGCATGTCTTTAGTACAAGTATTTAACCTTTGGTTATTTTGTAATAGCATGTTGAACTGTATAGATGAGTTTCGTGTAATTATTGATTCAACCAAATAAGAAATCCGACTTTAACAAAATGTTATTCAACTTTATTCGGAATGATTTTTTATATTATCTGTATTTATCATATAATTAGATTTTAATATCTAGTACAGACGCTTAGCTGAACCTGTATCAAGTCTCCAGTAGAAATATATAAAGTGAACAGTACATATATCAAGATCCACCGAAAAGCTTTAATTTATGTTTTCACAAGCATAATAGAAATGCACTTTTCTTCAATTCGTCGCACACATAAAATTAGAAAACATTCAAGATGTCGTAAGACAGTAGAAACAATTCAAGGTAAACCGGAATATTTTAAACATGTTAAACTTCTACAATTTTGCAAAAATGACGGATGATTGTGCATAATCTTAAAAATAATTGCTTTTCACTGATAGTATCGATTTAAAATGTTTAATTACTCATGTATTGATGACGAAACAAACGCATAAAGCTTGTATGACTTTACGAAAGTACAAATTCATAGGCGAGCAACATGTGAGTTTTGTTATTATTTTATTTGTGTGACGTTTTATGAAAGAATTCTTTGATCCCTCTCATAACTTTGAAAATCAACGATTTTCATCATATAATTAATCCAGATTCATAAGAAATTTTATGAAGTTATGCTTTTGGAATCAAAGAAATGGCTTTGGACGACTTGCTATCCGTTGTACGTTGACATACACAGTATTTACGGTTACAATGAATCTGCAATCCACACTCTTCATTTTCAAATGCTCGCTTATTTGCTTGTAAGGGATAGACTGGAAATTTGCAGAAGAGTTAATCCTATCACTTGGGCTACTTTAGGAAAAATCTTATAGAACTATTGTTTAACACGGGGAATCAAAAATTGGGATTACGTTCTGAACAACTTGGTCCTGGTGTATGAATAAAATATCTTTCAACTGCTTAAGTTGACCGACATACTTTTTAACTAGTGACTAAGGTTTCAGTTTGTAGAAGGAAGTTGTATGGTGTAAAATACTGGGGCATAAAAAGGTAGATAAAATATGTAATACTATCTCCCTTTATAGTTAAAAACCTGAATTATCTGCAAACTTTATAACGTGTCTATGGAGAGGGGATAGTTGATTATTATACGCTTCACTGGGCAGCTATCACATATGTGTTGTTCGTCATCCTTCTGTACACTCATACGTTATTGTAGTTTCCGGATAGTTTATATTAAGGAAATCTACACTAAACTGTGAAGAACATTTTGTAAGTAACATAATTTTTTGTATAAAATATCATCCACTCTAAAAGGAGAATCATAATAAAACGGGTAATTCCGAAATCCTCCTATATTCCTTGTCAATATATATAACCGAGTACGGAAATAGGTACAGTGGACAAAAACAAACGCACAAAGGTAAGAATTTATTTAATTCAACAATTCATATTAATTTCCTTATATCGATTTTTTTGGACTGAATATTTTTGCATGTTTGAGATAACAAGTTTTAAAATTTCAAGTCAGAGTTTAGAAAAAAAATTATATCTCCAAATTCGTACCGAACATTTTCCCGTTCGTCCGCGCATATTTATTATTTTATAAATCATTGTACAAAGGAAAGGAAAAAGGAGACGTCATGTATTAATTCTTAATAATTCGTTGAAGTGTTGAATAGATGTTCGTAGAACATGGTATGGTATAGTAGTATTTCGGCACGAATGATCATTATCTTCTGGTCATGACTTTAAGGTATAAAGATTTCAGACTACATGCCTCCCAATCACTGTCTGTTAACATTACCATGGGGCCAAGTGAAACATTGGTGGAAAGGGGCCTATTACATTTGTTTAATTTTGGAAATCTCTACCTAAAATAAAGTCATCATATAATTTTGGAATTATTTTTAGGGACCACAACACACAAATCTGACTTATTTCGCGTTTGTCTCTTTATGGTTTCTGTTCAATAACCTATTTCACCAAATCATTTGACCTTTGGAAGTGTCGGTTTAGACCTCTAAACACAAGTATCGTTGTCATTTTCGAATTAGACCTATTTATAATAATGACCTAATTATGTATCAGTAGTAGGTGAGGGCGGCGCCATCTGTGTCCTAAGGACACATTCTGTCCTTATTTATGTAGGCAATGCAGCCATTTTTATCATGTTTAAAGGTCGTTATCACAATTTTATTTGTTGAGAGGAAGTTTCTATTTCACAAGAAAGACTAGGGGTGCTTTCCATTATGCGGTACGTACTGGTACGTACCGACTTTCACTAATTCTTCTTCCGGTTCGTCTGGTACGTCATTTCTAAAGAACCACTGTGGTACGGACCAATAATGGTACACGAACCTTTGGTTCAATTGGAACGTACCGCATAATGGAAAGCACCCCAGATTCACAATATTTTGATTATTACTGTTTTTGTTCCGTATCTGATTCTTCCTTTTAAGATTATCCTACTTCTTTCTCGGAAGGCGTTAATCTGAAGTTTGACAAAGTGTTTTTGGCTGTGCTTAAATGTTTTAGTTTGCAGATTGGGGAAGCCTATTAAAGTATCAAAGTGGGGAGGGGGTAATATAAAAAACAATGGGTAAATAATTTAGATTATTAATGAAGATGCATAGTTAGAATCCTGACTTCAGAAATGACCATGGAAACATTCGATCTACTTTTAAAAGATGATAATGTCAGAGGTTAGTATTGACCTTGAAGTTTGGTCATTATTATTATTTTAGAAATACCTCTGAAACTATTTTTGAATAGTTGAACATATTTGGCTAGATACACATGAGATATGATGAATTAGATAATATACTTTGTTAGTCCTTTGGGAAAATAGTTGAGATCCCCAGACCATATATGCATGTATAATCTCCCTTGTCATGATACGACGATTTAAATAGTCTACATGTACTTTTTCTAGGCCGGGTGGGGGAGGGGGTCATATCCGTCCCCTCCATTTTACAAATATTCAAATATTTTGAAAATGGTTCTTCAAGTACCAAAACAAAACCAAATATGTGCAGCTTTGTCATATATAAGACAAAGTTTTTGTATTATTCCCTGGAGTAATTCCCCTTCAGAAATTCACCCTTAAACCAGACATTTAAGTCGAATTAAAATAATATGTTATTAGTCCCCAGGATATTGCCCTTTCCTCCATTTTACCAATGTCTAAATTTACTGAAAACTTTGGAGAACCATATATATATTTTTAATAATGACAGTGAGACAAGAATATATGATATATCTTTAAGCTAAGCTTATTTAGGTGACTTTTGTATCAACATCTTGATTCAGGATCCCATTTGATATTTTTGTTTTTTTCAAAAATTTGGCCACAGGTGCACCTTGTCATGGTTAATCCAGACATACTTTAGTACCTGAATTTATTTTATTGGTTCCATATTCTGTTGCTGATATATATCTAATAAGAAATTAAAAGCAATAAATCATCACTTTAAAACCAAAGACACAATCCTTGTATTATCATCATCAATATTATAAAACCGTTAAAGAAAATGGCATTTTTAAACATTTCATTCATCTTTTTCCAAAATTTTGTCTGGGGTCCTGACAATGAATCATGAAATACGACCATTTCTATGGTAAACAGTGTTCCAGCTACCTTAAATTAGAGGGGCGCAGCACCCTGTCCCTTTTCCATTGCACCTCTATGTCCTTTCATCCCCCCCACTCTGCAATAAGTACATGTATAATATAAAATACAGTAAAACACATTTCTAATACACATAACAAATAGTGAAGTATTGAATTAAAGAGTACAAATAAACTTATGGAAATTCTAAAAAGGTATTAGATCAGTGAATAATTTATATTTCTTAAAAGTTGATTTGATCTTGTTTGACCTTTTTAGATCTGGAAATTCGCTGAAGTGTCCCTCACCCTCAATATATGTCCCTCGTCCCTTAAATCCTAGCTGGAACACTGATATATTAAATCCGGAAGGTTATGGGAACAACTTGTTTTAGTAACAGTGGCCATATTTGTGTATTTTCCGGATTCTTCCGACACAATTTTGAAAAGAGACCACATCAACCATTCACAAAAGTTTGGTCGCGATTGCCACAGTTCTTTCTGATTTTTATATGATCAATTGTTTATTTTTTCATACATTTATGACAGTTGTGAAATTTCACCCAGAAATGTCTTCCAAATAAAGTTATACATGATCTGTTGTAGGTACTGTTAAAATGTCTAAAGGTACGTATAAAACTACTGCATTAAATGAATGGTTTATTGATAAATTTTCTACAGTCACACCAATTAAGCAAATAGAAAAATCATATTTTAATACCAGTTCTCTGTAAGGACCAGAATTTTGTTCTTATGGTCAAGAAATGCATGGTCTAAGAATTTCTTTTAGAATTATGAATGTATTAAAACAAAAATGGGTTGCCATGGTAAAAAAGTCAATTCTTGACCCTCAATTGTGCAATGAAAAATTAGGCTTTTTATTCTAATTATTTTGGTAACCTATTAACTAGGTTGACATCCTTGTAACTGTCATGTGTTAAGTTTACTTTATTATTCAAACGTTTATTAATTATCCTCAGGTTTGCATTACAATGCCTAAAATTGACATTTTTTCGATTTTTGCTAGACCAGCTTTACATTCATTTACCCAAGTCGTTTTTATTTTACTTTTGTCATTACAGGGATTAAAGGGACCATTTTACAGGACGCCTAAAACTTTTATTTTTTATCCAATTTTAATGGTTTTTTATCTTTTATTCATTTTTTCATTATATTATTTTCCAGTAGTATATCTGGTTATATAAGTTTGGAGAGTTATAATTTTACTCCGTTTCTTATGGAGGCTTATTGTTTTTGTATGACTATTTTTTATTTTTCTTAATGCTGAACTTGTTCATTAATCTTCTACGACAGGGATAAACTGAAATTTATCTGCACTAAACTGTTTTTGAGGACACGCACATGCACTTTGGTGTCGGAATTGTCTAAATATCCATGGTTACCATGGAAACGGAACAATTTTGTTAAGCCTGAAATGTATCCAATTTTCATGAAACTTCAAAGGAAGACAAGATGCTATGCTTATAGATGATCTTTGGTCTTGGGATTTTCATAATGTTACAATGGAAATAGAATTGAACTGAAAAACCGATCAGATTTATAGTTATCTTATCTTCATGAAACTTCTTGTTCAGGTTAAAGGCAATGTAAGGAAGTATCAACAAGAGGCACACATAGAATAGTTTGAGAGGTCCAAAGCGAGAAATTTTATGCTTTGGTTTATATTTATTGATATATTCAAAACAGTTACTGTAAAAGATAAAACTTGTCTTTATGGAGTAATTTCCAGGTTTTTTTAAATTAATTTACCTCAGATGTTCAGCTGTGATACTTTTTGGGGGTCATCAGTGGGTTTAGAGACCTCATGTATGGTTTTTATAAGACCGCAAATTTTGTGCGGACGTAGCATAGTATGGTATGAGCCTGTCGTTGTCCGTAGACAGTTAGGTTTCCGCTCATTGACTTTTGTTCTATTGAACGTATCCTTATAATATTTTACCACAATTGCAGCCCATAAGAAATACAGGTTAAGATTGATTTGGGGAAATCTGGTGCATCCCGTTTTTTTTTCATTTAGGGGGTGGGGAGAGGAGTCATTAAGGGTTTTTTTATACTTTTGGTGGAACTTTTTAAATTTTTGTCCGATTGTTATGATTTTTGGTTTTTTTTTGTGTTCGTTGAAGAAAATTAAAAGATCCGTTTTTTGCTATCTCTTACCGTTTACGAGGGCCAAAAAAGGACACACCGTAATTTTCGAAACTATTTTATTTCTTATCCGATTTTGATGATTTTTTTTTTGTAAATAGTTTATCATAAGAAATACAATAAGAGTTAATCAAGGCATTTTTGTGAAACTTTTGCCATTGCAGAAATTAAAGGATTAAACATGTAAAGGGCCAAAAGTATCCATTTTGCAGGACACCTAAAATTTTTCATCCAATTTTAATGGAAGTTTTTCCCTTTTAATTCATCTTTATGCCTCTAGTAGTATGTCAACAGATTTCTTCTATATTTTTGGTTTTTGAGATTTAAGGAATCAAAAGGGTAAAAAAGCAGTGTGACTTGATACGTAAATTTGTTATATTTTTCATCCAATTCTAATGAGGGTTCATTCTTTTAATTCACCTTGATGAGTGTTTTCATTAATGAACGATTATTTTCTCTTATTATTATTGTTTCCGAGATATAAGGGGCCAAAGTAATTTTGGACGAAACATAAAATTTTTATTTTTCATCAAATTTTTTCTTTTTATTCATCTTGATGAGTGCTTTCAGTAGTATGTCAACAGATTTTTCATATCTTTTACAGTTTTTGAGATAAAGGTGGTTATATATATATATAAAAGGGGGGAAAAGCAAGGTGGCTGGAATTCTAATTTTTTGTGGTAGGTCCAATATTTCTGTGTATTGTATATCATATTATCCATCACTTTATTGTGTAAAGCTTAATAATATGTCCACATTTACCGTGTTTACTTTAATTCTTTTCCTGTCGACATGTTGCGGTCGCATCATGCTGCGCTTACCGAAGCCCTTTATTTAATTCATATCTTACACATGCATTCAGTAATCTAACTCAAAAAGAGGTCTATGAGGTTAAATTTAGGAGGCCCCATAAGGGAAATATTTTTTTCAGGTTCTCAATAATGAGATTTTTTTACAAGAATTCACAGTACCATGATATTATGATAAATCACCGTCTCATTTATCAGCATTTGCAAAGTTGGCTTTCTTCTGTTGGAATACCAGAAAAATAGCTGTAAATAAACATAAAAATAGGAGTTTAGATAGAGCAGGTATTTTCAGAGTATTGCTGAAGCGATACAAAATCCCTTGTCGGAAGAGAAAGTTGGTAAATAAAGCTACATAAGTTGTACTGGTACTGCATTGTTGTCCTTAGCATACTAGTAGACCATTTCAGAAAATACAGATTTCTACTACTAGTATAATGTCAGATTAAAACGTTTCTATAAAAATGGGGGACGCGGTATTGTTTCCAAAATATTCTCAGTATGTGTGTTATTTTTTACAACTTAAATAATTCGTCCAATTCTTTCATATGAACAGCAAAGTAACTATTGTGTTTTAATGCGGTTATCTTCAAAATTTACTCGTTTTGTTATTGTTATTTTAGCCGAGATCCCGCTTGAAGTAGCAGCCTCACAACTAGGTAATGCTGCGATGAAAGGTTATCTGGATAAGAAAAGACCCAGTAGGTTTATAGACATTAAGTATATGGTTTTATTTCATATCAGAGAAAATTTAGTTGTTTTTATTGGTTAAAACATGGTCATGTGATATTTATTACTCTGCGTTAAAATTTCAAGCAGGCATTATCATGATAATGCCCGTGGGCATTACCACACGGTAATGCCTGCTTGCAATTTAGAGTTACGTCCCCTTTTAAAACGCAAACGTGATGCAGCAGTTGTTAATTAAATTCTAGACAATTCTACATGAAATTTTTGTTTCAATGAAATAAAAACAATACTTGCTCAAATAGTATTGTTGTAAAATTATATAACAGGGTGCCTTTTTTATGTACTTAGTAGGTATCCATATTTCGAATAATAAATTCTTGTCAGTAATGCTTGAAGTAGAAAAAAAGAATATATACACAGGGGCTCGTTACAATTGACACAGATGACATACTGTGTCAATTGTCACGAGCCCCTGTGATATATATGAGGAACTTCCATGAATGTACAATATGCCAGTATAGCACCAAAAGTAATGACAGAAACATAAACACACATCCAGAGGTCATCATGAGGTATTCAACATAAATGTTCATGTAAGGAACCCACCAGCAGATTTATATTCTTCAATGAAATAAACACAATATTTGCTTATATAGAGGGCATTATCGTGATAAATTGACTGCCCTCGGGACTGATATTGCCTGAAACATTGATAATGCCCGAGCCGCAGGCAGTCACTATATCACGATAATGCCCTCTATATAAGCAACTATTGTATAAATATTTTATGTAGATCGGAATTTTATTTAAGGGAATATGATACAGTAAGGTTATATTTTCTTTTGCTTCAATTTTAACATAAGGTCATTTTTGTGACGAAGATCAATAAACTAATTAGTAAATTATACAAATGTTGACCCCCTTTCTAACCAGAAAAAATATTGATCATTGTTTGGTCATTATAGATGAACGTAGAACAATTTTACTGATTTTTTTCTCTTTAAATTGTAGTATTATCTCCCCATATTTTGGAATTTTTATGCAAAAGAAAAAAATTATGGAGTCCTTTTGTTTATCATGTACAAATTTATTATCAAAACCCTACAGAGATGGAAGACGTACGGGATAAATGTTGATAAGATAACAATACTGAAACAGAATTTCAAAAGTATAATAGAATTTTTAGCTCACCTGGCCAAAAGGGCCATTTGAGCTATTGTCATCACTTGGCGTCTTCCGTCGTCCGTCATTAGTCGTCGTAAACTTTCCTTTAAAGATCTTGTCCTCTGAAACCACTGGGCCAATTGAATCCTTAGGTGGTCCTTTTTCAGTTACATCCGATGAAACCATCTGCCAGACCCTAATATAGTTTAACATTGAACCCTATGGAAAATTTACTTAAAGGTTCTTCTTTTCTGAAACCACAAAGCCAATTGGAACAATGGTTCTTACGTGGTCCTCCTTAAGAATTATACCCGATGACCCTATATGGCCACAAATCCTAACATAGCTTAATATAGGACCCTATGGGAAATTTACTTAAAAGATCTTCTTGTCTGAAACCACAAAGCAAATTGAAACAAAACTTAGCAGCAATGGTCATTAGGTGGTCCTCTTTCAGATTTGTGTCCGATTACCCGGACTGTCAACTAAGATGGCTGCCACAGCCGAACTTAATTTAACATTGGACCCTATTGCTAAATTGACTTAAAAATCTGTGCAACTTGATCCACTCAAAGCAAATCTTGACAGGAATGGTATTTATAAAAAGATTATATAATATAAAAAAAATACTGTCCATTGATCACAACTATCAAACAAAAAAAAGGTAGCTTATCAGTTACTGTTGTTATGTTTTTTTATTGGCAAATTGAATCCAGGTGAGCGATACAGGCTCCTGGGTGCCTCTAGTTTTGTCTAATATCGTTAACTGAGTTTTTTATCGATTATTGTTCAATAAACAATTTGATTTATATGTAGCCACATAAAACATGTTAGTACGAAAATATACAACCGACTAGTTTCCAATGTATTCTTCAATCACATAATTATGTACAAATACACAAATTTTTCTCAGTTGATTTTTTTACAGGTAAAAAACTTCTGTCTGTCAAATACCAACGTCGATGGTGCCTGGTATATGGAAATTACTTTTTTTATTATGACTCACCTGAAGACAAATCACAGAAAGGATCGTTTTCTTTGGAAAGTAAGTTGTTGTTATCACTAATAAAAGACGACAGTATTAATATAATTACTAAATTAAACAATACTTACCTTGGTTAAGTTGATGTTTAAGTGTAATTCTATGAAGTCATAGAATAACTGGAGGGATTAGATGAGATAGTACTGCGCAACTGCAACCTCAATTTTTAAAGCGAAATAAATTTTTTAGTGTTTTAATTTGAAAATGTGTAAGCACTCGGCATCTTTTTCCCACTATTGCCAACAGACAGCTGATTTTGTTGGTCAAACCCAGTCTCACCAGGTTCATCAAGAAGTAAAATGTCTTCTTCATTCCGACTAACAGTTTTACTACTTTTGTCTGTCTTTCTAGTAATCATGTCATCCGCCATATTTGTTAATCTCTGTTTCGTAAACAAAAGTCTTACGAAGATTAAAGCTTCCTTTGAAGACTATAAAGATTGGAAATAACTCACAGTTAAGTCTAATAATAAGTTTCAATCACATTGAATGTAAAATTATGACAATGAAGTCAGATAATTAATTTTGAGGCTGCAAGGTGACTAGACCAGGTGTCGAAGTTGACAGCACATTGAAGTTGCAGTTGCGCAGTACTATCTCATCTAAGACCGGAAGTTATATGACGTAATTAGAATACACTGTAAATACCGTACTACAGATATTTTTGTGCTATAATTATAATTGATCAAGTTAGCTTGAAGTGTTAAAAATACTGCGAAAATTTCTAAAAATTCTCCTGACACATAAAAAGTATAAAAACTCTTTTTTTTAACTTAAGGCCATGTACTATGATCATACCCGAACTTACTTTTATGTAGCCCGACCTCTTCTTGGACTGGAAAATTTTGCTTGGTGCTCGAAAAAATTGCAGTCTCATTGATTACGCTAAACAATTTTTCCAGGATCCCGAACTACTTCTTCCCCCCCCAAAATAATAATAAAATGCTGACATCCTTAGAAAATGCTGCTTAGAATAGTTATACATGTGTATAGTGTGTTAATATTTTCATCAATGAAAAAAGACTTAATCGCCCATCTAATCGTAATGAAATTTTGCGAACTGTCCGTCTTCTGTTGTGTGAACAATTTAAAGTCACAAATCCGATTTTCCAATTTTTTCTTACCAAAAACTTATATATATATATATATATATATAATCGATGAAAGCTACCTGTAATATGCCCAAATTCGACATTTTTTTCCATTGTACCAACATTTGAACATTTCATCTTTTTACTGTATTTTCCAAACTTAGCGGGATTAGGTTCTGGGTATGGTATCTCAAAATCAGCATTCTTTAAATTTTTTACCTAATTTTTCTCATTTGAATAAAAAATATGCTTATTCTGTAAAATTTTATGAGATTGAAAATTTCTATGCCAGAAATTCAACGGTGTTAAAATGTAAATTCCATATTTTTTAGTAGATTGTTTTCTGAATTAATGGAATACATATTATTACATAGGTTTTTAGAGCAATGTTCTGAATTCTGTACCTTTTTTTCATGTAATCGATATTTAAATTTTTTTTTATCCATTTTAAAATTATTCCTTATAATGTAGAACATCATTTTTTATTCTTCAGGCCAGTTTTTATTTTATTTTTTGTTTAACGGGAATACCGTAAAAAATCTCTTCATTAAGCATGTTTTTAGGCAATTATGTGCCTATTAAATAAATTCAATCAAAACTTTTTTGATGTGTCACAGAGATTTGTTTCCCAATGTTAGGTAGAACATGTACTATACCATTGTCATGTTGAGTTGAATTTTAGCCGCTAAATATGAAATTGTACCTGTATGCACAATCTTCTCTTTATTTTGGTTTTAGACCCAATATGTATATACATGATATATGAAAAGAATCACAAAGTTGTGCCGATGGGGAACTTACCGATTTCTTACAAAATATCTCTTTGCTTGGATATTCATAGCAACGAAAATGGTAACATTTTTCAAAATATTGTGGAAAATACATTGTAGTGACCCAATTCTGGGACCAGTTATCACCTTCATTTAGAATTTCAATGTATGTGATACACTTGTCATAAATTAAACATAGCATTGGACCATTTCAAAAAATAAAAAAATAAGAATAAGTTTTTCGACTCATTTTTTCGTAACAACAATTCAAAACATAAATTAAACATAGCATTGGACCATTTCAAAAAATAAAAAATAAAGAATAAGTTTTTCGACTCATTTTTTCGTAACAACAATTCAAAACTTCATGCAAAATTTACATTATTAAAAACCCCACAAAAGATACTGATCTACAACATGGGTCAAGGTCAGATGGGGATGCCGCTTAAGTCCATGCATACTCGTTGAACCATTAAAATGAGCTTAAATCAATTGTCAAATATCCTCTCTTTCATCATAAATCAGCTTCATGGTCAGAAATCATAATTATCAGCACATTTTACCTATCAGTTTAAACATTTGAAATATCGCATTTTCCGAACCTATGTAGAAAATTAACTGGAACCTTATTGGGTGCGTTGGGAATTTTACCCGCTTGAAAAGATCCTGTTGAATGCCTTTCGGTCAGAACGTAAAGAAAAAAACCACTACATGTAAATAAAATGAATAAGCAGCATTAAGTTCATATAGGTCAGCATCACGTAAAGACGAAAATAAAGCACTTAATTGAAAAAGCACCGCACGGAAGGAAATCACCACAAAACTACATAACGTAAAGAACTATCGACATGAAAATGAAACTACATAATTTAAACATGAAATAACATAAGATAACTATGAAACCACAAAACGTAAAGATAAAACGGCATCACGTAATTGTAAAGGCACAGCACGTACATAAATATTTCCTCACACAGTTTTGGGGTTTCATATGGAATGTTTTATATACTAGTATGCCATCACTGTATGTATGTCACTGACTATATGCCATAGCTGGTGAATACAGATCCCCGAGGACATTCTACCTCAGTTCCAAGTAGTCAAATTATATGTAACAACAATAACACAAAATAAACTGCTGGGGCCCTAGTCATAAAAGTGGTTTAATGTAAACCTCGTTTAAGCTTAGACTTGGTTTAGTTAAACCAAGAAACTAAGTTTAAATTAAACTCTATTCATGAAAGAAAATTAATCCTAGTTTAGGTAAACTTAGTTTAAAATTAAATAAACTTGGTTAATTTTTTAAAATAAGTCTAAATTTAAACTATGATTACGAAAATAAAAACAACTGGCCCCGAACCGCATTTCATTGTGATGTTCAGTTTATGACATGATTAAACACATCTTGACACTAAATTCAAAGCTGCTAGTAAATGCTGTAATGAAATGCTAATCAGTGTAATTCGAGTGACCATAACAGTGTTATTTCAAATTAAATCTTGAAACTGAATGCAAATTATAAGAAACAAGAGGCTCTCAAGAGCCTGTATCGCTCACATGGATTTATCTTGTCCACCTTGAGCAGGACTAAAATTTAAGTGTAGCAGTCGATGTGTCTAGTTTTCTCATATGGTCCTATGTTAAACCAAGTTTTGTTGTGGTGTCGGGGTCATCGGACATAATTCTGAAAGAGAACAATCTAAGGACCACTGCTGCCAAGTATGGTTCCAATTGGTCAAGTGGTTTCAGACAATAAGATTTTTTTTTTTTTATTTTCCCATAGGGTCTTATGTTAAACTGATGTGGCAGCCATCTTGGTCGACAGTCTGGGTATTCGGACACATTTCTGAAACAGAACGAAGTAAGGACCATTGCTTCCAAGTCTGGTTACAATTGCCCATGTGGATTCAGACAAGAAGATTTTTAAATGAATTTTCCCAAAGGATCCTATGTTAAACTAAGTTCAACTATGGTGGCCAACTTGGTTGACTGTCTGGGTATCGGACATATTACTTAAAGAGGACCATCTAAGGACCATTGCTGGCAACTGTGGTTCCAATTGGTCAAGTGGTTCCAGACAAGGAGGTTTTTCAAAGAATTTTCCCATAGGGCCCTATGTTAAACTAAGTTCGGCTGTTGCAGCCATCTTGGTTGACAGTCCGGGTCATCACATATATTTCTTAAAGAGGACCATCTAAGGACCATTGCTGCCAAGTCTGGTTTCAATTGGTTCATTGGTTTCAGACAAGAAGATTTTTCAAAAAATATTCACATTATGTCTTATGTTAAACTAAGTTCAGGTGTTGCGGCCATCTTGGTTGTTAATCTTGGTCATCGGACATAATTCTTAAAGAGGACCATCTAAGAACTATTGCTGTCAAGTCTGGTTCCAATTGGTCAAGTGGTTTCAGACGAATATTTATCAATGAATTTTCCAATAGGTCCCTAAGTTAAACTAAGGTCGGCTGTGGCGGTCATCTTGGTTAACAGTCCGGATCAACGAACATAATTCTGAAAGAAAACCTCCTATGGATCATTACTGACAGGCCTGATTCCAATTGGCCATGTAGTTTCATAGAAGAAGATTTTTGAAATTCATCCCCCTTTTTCTATTTTTAGTAACAGCAGCCATTTCGGTTGGAAATAGGGGATGCCGGCCATAATTTTGGAAGGGGGCCACCAAAGGACCATTCCACAGAAGTTTGGTCCAAATTGGCCCAGTGGTTTCAGAGGAATGTTTACGCCCAACGACGACATACGACGGACGCCAAGTGGTGGCAAATGCTCACTTGGCCTTTTAGACCAGCTGAGCTAAAAAAAATCATGTCAGTCCAAAGTTTCTCATCAGAAAACTTGATAATTGTTTTCGCTCAGATAGAAATATATTCAAAGAAAAGCTGCATATTTTTCACCCATCCATTTTACTGACGGTAACGTACTTGGAATTTTTTTCCACAAAAGCAGAAGTTTAAATGCTCAAAGTAATGTGTTCAATTACAAATAAGAATTTTTCTCAGACAAAATTTTTTAATTCGCGAAGACGTGCTACACATTAGGTTCAGTACAATTATCTACAAATATGGTTCCCTCCTGCCTCCTGGAGAAATGATGTTAAATCTACTAGGATTCGTGATCTCAAATAGACGGTGCGGGACAAAAGAGAATGACAAAAGACACCCCCAATCAACGATATCGTTATCATCTTAACTTATATCCATTAGAACTTTTTTCAAAACAAAATGTTGCCAGAACAATATTTGCTGCCAAAGATAAAAAAAAAACAAAGAAATTAGTTATTAACTAGATTAATTATTAAAACCTTATAAATACTTTACTACGACATTATTTACATCATTTGGAGTATATCTTTATTTTCAATATTTTATCTAAGCCAAATTAAATCTCTTCCTGTAGCAAACTAAAATCTTCTTTTTTCTCAACATTGTTCTTTGATGGCTCCTTAGGTATATTTGTCCTTTTTATTCATACTCATCCGTTTGAGATATATTTACTAAAGATCAAACGATGATATTGCATTCTTTGAAAAGACCTCGAGTGTTTTTTTTTTTTATTATTTCCTCTTTTCCTCTTGATAAAACGATAGAAAATATATATTTCTTTGTATTTTTAAATTCGTGGATTGCGTTGTCCCCGAAATCCACGAAAATTGGCGTAGCACGAATAATATGTATTTCACATTAATGTGAGTATTTAACATTATCAATGTAAGCAGGTGTTTTGTGCATAATCTTATAACAAAAAAAACCAATAACAGGAAACACGGTAAGAAAAACAAGAACATGAGTCAGGATAACACTAATTTCTCCAATTCTGTGCACATTCATACGTCTCTTGACCCGTTTGATAAATTCTGATTCACCACACGTTGGTTAATTGCAAAACTTTCGGAAGAGCTCTCGGAGTTTTAGGAAAAGATTCTAAAACTCTTGACGCGTTAATTATGAAATTTATCCACTCTCGATAATTAAAACAAGCCTCGCAGTTTAAAAATGAAAATTTAATTATCTCCAGTTGATAAATTTCATAATCAACTTTACTAGTCATCGTTGTAGAATCTATATGTTCCACCTATTTTAGAAAGTTCATATTGTGATGTAAATGTGTACATAGTTCAGTAATGATGTCACCCCATTTTCATATGAAAAAAAAAACAGACATAAAATCTATACGTTCCGCAACTTTCGTTGGGAAGACATATTAAAGAGTTAGATACAAAATACTTGGTCTGCAAGGTAAACAGCTCGGCCTTTAACAGTAACCGGAAAAGCGTAAACGTTCTGCTAACGATGTCATGGCGTTGTACAAATATTCATCAAAATTAGTACCTTATTGTAAGTTTCAACACCCGATACAAGTCGAGCAAGGTGACCCCAAAATATTGTTATATCATCTGAAATATGTGCCAATATTAGTTTTTCACGAAACTGTAGGATAAATATCGATGATTGTTACAGACTTCGATCGTCTTTGTTGGATATTCGACTTTTTCCCTAGTCTATATTAATAATTAAAGAGACTCGAATTTGTGTGTTGCTTCTTCTTCTTTCGAGTAGATTAACATAAATGATCAACGCACAGTGTAGTTGTTCGCCACCGCGTTTGAAAACCTGTTTTGAGTTATTTAGGGGATTAAACGGGAAACAATTGTTCGGATGTACAGTCCTTCCCCTCGCCAAACTCTGAATTTTCTTTCCGCTCTTCATGTCCGGCGGCGGTGATAAACGAAACTTTTTTTGTGTTCAAAAGGGTGGATAAAGTTATGTTAGATAAAAGAACGGGTCGAATAGGTTTTTACCAATCGATAACTTCGTACCCGCAATTTGGCGGTTGTGATCCTATGTAAAAAGTACGATTCAGAACGTGTATTAAAAGGGTTATAGCAAAAAAATCGTTTGCTTTTTCATGTTTTTATTTCATATTCAAATGTATAACGCCTATATTAGCTTCACAATACTGACAAAAAGGGAGAAAACTGTAGGATACTTTCAATTTCTTCGACCAAACCTTATGGAAGAAATGAGCCAATCTATTAGAAATGTCGCAACTAAGATTACCGTTGCAAAAAGAAATTTAAAAACATAGTTATACATAAATAAAACAATGCAATATGATACTACAGATACAAATAATCAAAGAAATGAACAAATAAGCGTATATAGTATATACTTAAATTTACAAAGACACATTTTCTTGTACTTATAATTTTACAATAGCGTCATTTTCTGTTTTTCAAAAATGTATATCCAAAAGAGAACTTTTGTAAATGATATATATAGCGGAATGTATTTGGAAAATATATCTTGTTTTTAGCTTTAAACCAAGATTTAAACCTGCCTTTTTGCAAGTTTAATTTAAAACAGGTTTTAGGCTATTTCATACCCGGTTTAAACCAAGTCTATTTTAAAAAAGTTTCCTGAATAAAGTTTATTTTTAAACTCCGTTTAAGAACTTTTAAAACTCAGATTAAATTTAAACTACCTTTGTGAATACGGCCCCTGAAGTTTAGAACATTCAAGTGGATTAAAATAATGATTTTATATACCCTATTTATCAGCGTTTTGAATTCGTACTTATTGCTTCGGCATTTGCATAATATTTGGGGGGTAATAGTATTCTATTTTAAAATTTGCCAGCATCAGTTATGCACTTTACAGTAGCTATTGATTTAAATGGCGAAATTAATAGCGAAGTTTGCAACTATTAAATAATGATAAATTATTGCCAACATATTTATAATCAATACAATACTATTATCGTCATTCTAATGTAAGTGGATAGTAAACCAACAACAAAAAAGACTTTTGAATTCCAGAATCATTTGGACAGTTTCAATCTAGAATTGATATCCTGAGATTTTCAGCGCCATCTAATGAACAATTTCTTTATATCCAACGTTGTATTATAATATTCTTTAACATGTATTCTGATAACGAGAACAAACGCTATATTGTTTGCCCGGTTTAATCAGTAAAAACCGATAATTTTTCCAATAGAGGGTTGACTTTAGATACTAATTTTATCGGTAACTATACAAGATAGATTCCGTACAACCATAAGAATATTCCACCATTGTGTCTGCACATCAGTTTACAGTGCTCTTTTATTAAATTCAAATACTTTATTGTCATGGAAATCAAATATATGATTTGTGACAAACAAAACAAATAAATCGAACATACATCAAATTAATCAATATAACATTAAAATATCAGTCAAAATTAAAGTTTTGGGTCTCCCGTCCTCAAATAAAGGAAACTGTATTTTTAATTTTACTGTGAAATGTGGGGTTTAGTATTATTTTAAGTTTTCTATATGTCATTTATATCAGTATCATTCCACTCAACAGGTTACAGATTTCTGGCATGCCCTGGCCATAGTCCACTAGGATTTTCATTGATCAGTCCAAACAAAAGGCCATATGAGGTAATTTTATTGTAATATTGTTTTTTCTTTCTTTTAAATTGTTTGAGTATCCTACTGCAGAAGAATAGTCTATTTACAGACCCTATGTCATGAAATCTAATATCAGATACACAGGTATGTGGAAGTACTCGAGTACTTGGATTAAGTCACCACCCCTTTTATTATCCACCAAGCTTTAATCAAAACTTAATTTCGAACTGAAATCTGAAAAGTCTTTGAGAAAAGCAGAACAGTTTATGAGATAAAGAAAGGTGATTTATGAGTGAAAAACTCCGATAAATAACAATTTAACAGAAAAATAGTCTTTCAGCTCTAGTAAATGGCGTAACAATAGCTTTCGACGAGTAGTCTCATACAATCCGATTAAACCCCGATATCTTGGTCCCCGTTTTACAAAAAAAAATGATCGTCTAATTTAGTGTATATAGAATTTTAGCAATTACGTCTAAGTTACAAGAATCATAGTCGCACTGAGTATCAGAACTTTGGGTTTTATTCAGATTGAATCTAATACATATCGGCCAAAAATATCGAAGCGACGAAACAGTGGGAAACTAAATTCGAAGTCAATGGAAAAGACAAAGTCAGGAGAAGTGGAACACAACAAACAATCGCCAAAAAAAAAAACGATACATGTATAACTAAAAGAAAAAAAACGTATAATAGACTAAACAAAACTAGAACAACACAGTACAGAAATTAAAGCACTAGCAATGTGAACTCCCATTAAAAACTGGGAGTGACTTCAGGTGCTCTGGAAGGGTAAGCATGTCCTGCTCTGTTAACGGCACCCTTCACATTGCCAGTGAAGTGTCAAATCTGGTGAGGTGTCAAGTCTGATGAGATTTCAATTCCAGGAGGACTTGAAATCCAGCTGAAGATATCAGAAGTATATAGGTGGTTCTAAAGTCGGATTTGAGAAGGAGCGAGGAGGAGCCGGATATGACGTCACCGGAGACGGAAATGACGCCACAGGAAGTGACGTCCCCTAAGGCGGAAGTACCCGGAAGTGGTTTGCGTGGAAGTAATGGATTTTCCCGCAATTTTTCCATTATTTGTTGGCGGAAGTGACGTCAGTCACGTGCGAGACCCGGATGTGTCGTCTGCGCATGTGTGACCTGAACCGGAAGTACCTGGAAGTGGTTTGCGCAGAAGTAGTGGATTTTCCCGCCATTTCCTCATTATTTTTTGAAGTAAGTGACGTCAGTCACGTGCGCGACCAGGGTATGTCGTTTCGGCATTTGTGACCGGAACCGGAAGTGGTTTGCGCGCATGCGCAATGGGATGTGCTGGTTTTACTTGCCATTAGTCACGTGCCTGGACCCGCTTGACCGAAATTCAGATCGGATTATTTCCCCTTTTTCCCGCGTTTTCCATTCTCGGTTGTCTCTTGGTCTGTCATCGGTCTGTATAGAGTAAGAATCTCGCATGGAGTCTCCAGGCACTGATACTTTCAATGTTATGTCGAAGTCCGGGAGTATTCGAAGTACAAAGGATGATTGGATTATCTCCCCTTTCCCGCGCTTTTCATTCCGGGTGATGTTCAAGGGAGTGCCAAAGGTAGGATTAGTTTATGTCCCCTTACCTCCAGCTGATGCTTTCACCATTAGGTTAATGGAGGGTGTCCTTAGCAACTGCCTCAGCAACGGCGGTCCATTTCATTGCTCTGCTGCTCTTTGCTGCTCACCACTGCTCATCTCTTGCTCTGCGCTGCTCATCGCTGCTCTACTCTTGCTCTTCACAGCTCTCCTCTTGCTCATCACTGCTCTTCTCTTGCTCTTCGCTGCTCTCCTCTTGCTCATCACTGCTCTTCTCTTGCTCTTCGCTGCTCATCACTGCTCTTCTCTTGAACATCGCTGCTCATCGTTGCTCTTCGCTGCTCATCTCTTGCTCTTTGCTCATCGCTGCTCTTCACTGTTCTCTTGTTCATCACTGCTCTTCTCATGCTCGTCACAGCTTTCCTCTTGCTCATCACTGCTCTTCTCTTGCTCTTCGCTGCTCATCACTGCTCTTCTCTTTCACATCGCTGCTCATCGTTGCTCTTAGCTGCTCATCTCTTGCTCTTTGCTCATCGCTGCTCTTCTCTTGCTCTTCACTGCTCCTCGTTGCTTTTCTCTTGCTAATCGCTGATCTTTGCTGCTCATCTCTTGGCCCGTGCTGCTCTTCTCTTGCTTATCGCTGTTCATCTCTTGCTCTTCACTGCTCATTCCTGCCCTTTTCTTGCTCATCGCGGCTCTTCGCTGCTCATCTCTTGCTCCGTACTGCTCTTCTCTTGCTTGTCGCTGCTCATCGCTGCCCCTCTCTTGCTCTTCACTTCTCATCGCTGCTCTTCTCTTGCTTATCGCTGGTCATCGTCACTCTTCTCTTGCTCATCGCCCCTCTTCTCTTGCTCATCGCTGCTCTTCTCTTGCTCTTCGTTGCTCTTCTCTTGCTCATTGCTGTTCATCGCTGCTCATCGCTGCTCCTCTCTTGCTCATTACTGCTCTTCTCTTGCTCATTGCTGCTCTTCTCTTGCTCATTGCTACTCTTGCTCATCGCCGCTCTTCTCTTGCTCATCGCCGCTCTTCTCTTGCTCATCGCTGCTCATCGTTGCTCTTCTCTTGCTCATCGCTGCTCATCGCTGCTCATCTCTTGCTCCGTGCTGCTCATCGCTGCTCTTCTCTTGCTCCTTGCTGTTTATCGCTGCTCTTCGCTGCTTTTTGCTGCTCATCGCTGTTCTTGTCTTGCTCTGTGCTGCTCATCGCTGCTCTTCTCTTGCCCATTGCTGCTCATCGCTGCACTTCTCTTGCTCATCGCTGCTCTCCTCTTGCTCATCGGTGCTCATCGCTGCTCATCGCTGCTCATCGCTGCTCATCGCTGCTCAGCTCTGCTCATGGCTGCTCTTTTCTTGCTCTGCGCTGTTATGTCGAGATCCAACAGTATACACAGTACAATGGGACTATTGAGTTATCTTCCTTTTTCCTGTCCTCATTCTCTAGGTCTGTCACCGGTCTGTATAGGGTAATGGTCTCGCATGGAGTCTGGAGGGACTGATATTCTCACTGTTTAGGTATACGCAGTACAATGGGACTATTGGATTACCTCCCGTCTTTGGGTCTATCATCAGACTGAATAGTTTAGCATGGGTCTCGCATCGAGTCTGTAGGGGCTGATACTCTCACTGCTATGTCGAAGTGCGAGAGTATACTCAATACAGAGGGACTTGGATTATCTCTCCTTTTCCCGCGCTTTTCATCCCCAGTGATGTTTTCCGTTTGTTCAAGGGAAGTCCAATGGTAGGGTTGGAATATGTCCCCTTAGCTGCAGCTGATGCTGTCACCGTTAGGTCAATGAAGGAGTGTCCTTAGCAACGGCGGTCCATCTCATTGCTTTTTTTCTGCCCATCGCTGCTCCGATGCATCGATGAGCAGCGATGAGCAAGAGGAGAGCAGCGATGAGCAAGAGAAGAGCAGTGATGAGCAAGTGATGAGCAGCAATGAACAAGAGAAGAGCAGCGATGAGCAAGAGAAGAGCATCGATGAGCAGTGAAGAGTAAGAGAGGAGCAGCGGTGAGAAGCGATGAGGAGCGATCAGCAAGAGAAGAGCAGCACGGAGCAAGAGATGAGCAGCGAAGATCAGCGATGAGCAAGAGAAGAGCAGCAATGAGAAGTGAAGAGCAAGAGAAAAGCAGCAATGAGCAGCGATGAGCAAGAGAAGAGCAGCACGGAGTAAGAGAAGAGCAGCGATGAGCAGTGAATAGCAAGAGAAGAGCACCGATGAGCAGAGAAGAGATGAGCAACGAAGAGCAAAGATGAGCAGCGATGAGCAAGAGAAGAGCAGCGATGAGCAGTGAAGAGCAAGACAAGAGCGCCGATGAGCAGAGAAGAGATGAGCAGCGATGAGCAAGAGAAGAGCAGCGATGAGCAGCGAAGAACAAGAGAAGAGCAGTGAAGAGCAAGAGAAGAGCAGTGATGAGCAAGAGAAGAGCAGCGATGAGCAAGGAGGTAAGGGGATATAATCAAATCCTACCTTGAACGAAAGGAAAACATAACCCGGAATGAAAAGCGCGGGAAAAGGGGAGATAATTCAATCACCCCTCTGTACTTCGAATAATCTCGGACTTGGACATAACAGTGAAAGAAATCCAATCCGAATTCCGGCCAAGCATAACACATCCGGTTCCAAGCACGTGACTGACTTAACTTCCGTAAACAAATTATGGTAAAATGGCGTGAAAATCCACTACTTCGGTTGCTTTCTGTTCCGGTCATGTGACTTCCGGTTCCGGTGACGTCATTTCCACCTCCGGTGACGTCATATCCGGCTCCTCATATCCGACTTTTTGACCCCATATATACTACTGATATCTAGTCCCATACATGATAGAAACTTCGTATCGGCCAATCAATTCGTGATGACGATCGTAAAACTTTTGGAGTGATGAAATTAACAGAAAATAGGAAGTATATGTGACAGCATTCTCGGTCTGCCAAGAAAGTCGCCGTATACACCAAAACATGGCAGTAACTGTGAAATATACACCCCATAGACTAAAGACCTATGTTACTGCTCAGAAAGTGGAAGTTAATCGGAAAATTAAAATCATCATGTTTGTCATAAAGTCGCCCATTATTATCTATGTACAAGTACAAATCTAGATATGAAGCAGACGTTGGTGTGTCTGTGGTCTCTTTAAGTTCAAGTTCATTGGGATAGATGAGATAATTAAAGGACTGGTCTAGTTTCTTTTCTTTCAGATTCAGTAGCAAGAACAGGTCTATCAAAAGCGGGAACAGGTTGTCCCATTGGGATGCCCATCGTCTGTGGAAAAACATGTCCTCCAAACTCCACTAACATCATCGAAACTTCAACACAACGTGAAAAAAATCATTATGACATGAGATTCTAATTTTGTTAATGTGAGATTATTTCATCTTCCACTTCGGCTTCATACCTAGATTTATACATTTACATAGACGACTGAGGGGGATTGTAAAAAAAAACTATCCAGTTGTGCTTACTAGTCCCCTACCGGCACTCCGTCCGTCCGTCAGTCCGTGTGTCCGTCAGTCCGTCAGTCGCACTACAGTTTTCCGGACTTTTTTGAAGAAATCGTTTAACCAAATGATCTTATTTTTGGTATGTGAGCTTATAATAAAGAGTTACAGATAAAGTTTGAGTTTGACGCTGAAAGGATAATTATTCTGAGAGTTATTATAAGTTTATTTTTCATAAATTTTACTATTTTTTGTAACCCTAAATTAATTAAAATTTGTTGTACATGCAGGTTTATTGCCTTATAAACTGATGAACATTTCACCTTTGCAACCAGATTTTTTCTCTTACTAAAGCAGAGGTTTATTTGACGACATTTAGCTTTTCCTGTAAGGCGTTCTTGCCACGGAAAATTCACTAATTTTAGAACTATGGTGCATATTTGTTTTTATCTATCCAAAATAACAGAACTGATACACACTGTAAAAACAAATATATATTCATTGCTCCAAGACTGAAGTCATCATCTGTTATGGTCTTTAACATCTGTTGTTATACATAGGATGGGCAGTGGTAATCATTTCTTTTTTCACATGATTTTTAGCAAACTTAACAATAGCGCAGGTATCTTATATTACTAAAGGCGGAACCTATTCCAGAGCCTCTGATTTTACCCCAGGTTTTTGGTTGTGTTTTTTTTCTGTGTTCCCGTTAATGTCTCTATATTTATCTGTATTGATTCATGCTTTGTCTTAATATTACAGAAATGTATGGCAAGCTGTTTTACTATTTATTCTAACTTCAAGATATCTCATATAATATATAAGATATCTTATATAATCCAGTTTTTATAAGGTATCTTATAAACTTAAGAAGATATCTTATATACTTTATAAGATATCTTATATACTTTATAAGATATCTTATAAACTTTAGAAGATATCTTATAAAGTATATAAGATATCTCATATAGTTTATAAGATATCTTATATACTTTATAAGATATCTCATATAGTTTATAAGATATCTTATATAGTTTATAAGATATCTTATATAGTTTATAAGATATCTTATAAAGAAAATTATACGAGATATCTTATAAATTATATAAGATATCTTATAAAGTATATAAGATATCTTATAAAGTATATAAGATATCTTATAAACTATATAAGATATCTTATAAACTATATGAGATATCTTATATATTATATGAGATATCTTGAAGTTAGAATAAATAGCCGTTTTACTATTTATTCTAACTTCAAGATATCTCATATAATATATAAGATATCTTATATAATCCAGTTTTTATAAGATATCTTATAAACTTTAGAAGATATCTTATATACTTTATAAGATATCTTATATACTTTATAAGATATCTTATAAACTTTAGAAGATATCTTATATACTTTATAAAATATCTTATAAACTTTATAAGATATCTTATAAATATTTTTATATAAGATATCTTATATAATTTATAAGATATCTCATATAGTTTATAAGATATTTTATATAGTTTATAAGATATTTTATATAGTTTATAAGATATCTTATAAAGAAAATTATATGAGATATCTTATAAATTATATGAGATATCTTATAAACTATATAAGATATCTTATAAGTATATAAGATATCTTATAAACTATATAAGATATCTTATAAACTATATGAGATATCTTATATATTATATGAGATATCTTGAAGTTAGAATAAATAGTAAAACGGCTTGCCATAGAAATGACCCTTTGGGGCTTATTTAAAACATTATATTGTAAGAATATTCATATTTCATTGGATTCTTAAATTCCGGATTGATCGGTCCACGAAATCCACGAAAATTGGTGTACCGCGAATAATAAGTGTTTCACAGTATACGAGTCTTAGAAAAAGGTAGAAATGCTAGGTTTACCGTCATAAACACTGTGAACCAAAAATCGATACAAATTTCCAATCCATGGGTGCCAGGATATGATACTATGCTACTATCAGAATATCGAAAAACATATTCGACACCCTTTATTCGGCTTGTTAAACGCCAGTTGCAGGATAAATGTCTTTATATTTCAGTTTATGGCTCTTAATCACGAAGATTACATCAACTGGGAAAAGGCCATCAAGAAAGGAATATCACTCACAAGGAGACAAGCAAGTAACTATATTACAAGCAAAATGTCACGCGGGATTTATTTCTGTTCATTTCTTGGGGGAGATATTTCTACAGAGTTGTTCATAAAACGAATACGTTTGCCATATTATTCAACACTGCGGTAATAACTACATAAAGGTATATCATGGTATTGAAACCGGCGCCAATATTGTTTTATTAACATTATGCGTGCGATGAGAGCATAATGATCATTGATTATTCAGCCCAAAGACTTTGCGGTTACAGATATTGTAATGAAATATGACATCAATTATGTTAAAATCGGGTATCATTGTCTTAACAGATTAAATATAGATTCTCCTTCAGGAACAAATTTGTCTTTATCTTCGGAAATTATAGTTGCATTTTTTGTTGAGGGAAGAATTGAAATGGGAAAAACGAAAACAAGCTTTTGTGTTTATGTTTGTGTTTTTGCTCTTTTGTGTTATTTCTTGTCTGTTGATTGATTGGTATGTCAGTGTTGACCTTTCATGTTATTCATTTTGTTTTTTTATCTGAAGAGTAATAAATTACAAAGGTCATTATTTTTACAATAAAAAGTTTGATCTTGACTTTTTTAGCACCGCTAAAGATAAACAAACCTGTGGAACCTGATGATCACAAGGCTTCATTAAAATTGGAAAATTTGGGAAAATCTGCTACCATGCCAAATCTTAAAGTTTCCAGTCGTCCAAAACTTACATCAAATACTCTTGGTTCCAAAATAAAAACATTTGAAGAGGAGTTGAGCCGAAGTAACAGTACGGAGTACATATCTGAGAGGGTTATCTCGAATGATGTTCCTTTAGAAAGTAGAGGATCGACTGACGATGATGATGATGATGATGATGATGGTGATGATGATGATGATGATAATGATGATGATGATGATGATGATGATGATGCTGATGGGTATATAAAAACAGCAAAGATAAATCTCCCTAAATTACCATCAAAGGATATAAATATAAAGCACAAGAGCTACAGCGAAGATGATTACATGACTGTCTTGCCTATGTCAGCTCCAGGTCAATCAAGTGAAAAAGAATACAATCCGTATGTAGAATTCCGCTCAGATTCAAACGACGAAAATAAAATTAATAAATTAGAAAAAATATATAGTAGTATTAAAAGGCCGGATCTGGGTGTTGTCCAGTATACATCAGAGAGGGGTTATGCTTCTGTAAACACATCAGATCACTTACAAGACCAACGTACACACAGCGATTCAGAAATTAGCGAGGAGGAAGATTATGTTAATCCCAATGAAATCACAATCTACAGCCAGAATTCCTTGTATACAAAGCCTACAATACCACCAGGAACTAGGTTAAGTAGTGATTATGAGAAAGTGGATGATATTTTGCCTAAAAGAGTCAATTCGACATCATCAACAGATTCTGACAGCAGTGAAGATTATGCTTCGATACCACAGGTTGAGAGTTTAGGAATCCTTAGCGATGTGAACAGAGACAAACAACAAGAACCTCAGATAAAAAGAGATTGCAAACATACTACAAAAGATATTCATTTAATTACAACCGGAATAGCGAATGAGACAAATTTGAATGTTTGCGTAAATGCTAAAAGCGGAATTCTACCAGAGATGAACAAAGAATACATGGATCCAATTTACGAAAATCTATAAAAATAATGCTGTAACAATTTTGCTTTGACTGAACTTTTGAACACATATACGTACTCTTTTCATGGTTCCACCTTAAATTCATTTGTTTTTTGTCATCTTTGGTTAAAAATCCAGCCTAGATCTGTCAATGACTGCCAGCTGGCATTTTAATACAAAGCATTACTATGAATGTTTCTAAAGAGAAGTCGATGCATAGAATGTTAATCAATCAATAGTTTAAGTTTGAACACTTGAATGACAAAAAACGTACATGTATATACCTATATCAATAAACAATTTAAACGCACGACAGGAAAGGACACACAAACCAAGTAACGCCATTCAATCGACAGACCCTCAAAAATTAACATAAAACAAAACATAAACAAAGAGACAATACTACATCTATACATGAAATAACTTGTGGGGGGAGGGGGTGGGGTAGTGTTAGATAAAAGATTTGGGTAGGAAATAGCTCTCTAATCCGAACGTGTAAAATAGCTCTGCGAAAGTGTGGGGTAGTAATGTTGATGGCAGGTACATACTTCTTTCTAGATATACAGTGGTTTCGGTTTGCTGGAAACAGTGAAGGCGATAAAGCGACTGACAGCTTAGCACTTTGATTATCTTGATCACCTAGACGTAACAAAATACAACAAAAATTATTAATATACCGTACCAATATAATCAAATGACTCCATACTTTGTTTCCTGATGACTGACTTTGTTGGACCAAACAACAGATGCTATATGAGGAACAATACTTGCTTACAGTTCCGGGGTCACCTGATCGCACTTCCATTTTTATAGGACTTCCATATTTTGTTTTTTTACTTTTAGGTATTTCTGTGTTGTGTCTGATACTTTGTTCGTTTTTAAACAAGCATTTGTTTATTTCAATTACGGCTTCTTGATTGGTGCCTTAAAAAAGGAATAACGAAGCGATACGACACGGGGAAAAGACCGAAAGACAAATAGACACCGTAAGAACAATAACACAGCAAGAATTAAAAGAATAAAACATAGCAAACAAAACAGAACAGGACAGCACAATACTAAAGCTCTCTCAACTAGGACGTATGTGGAGCCTCTTGGTGAATTAGTTTTCAAATCTTTCAAATGGAACAAATGAACCCCGGATGCGACAATCTCTTCCAGCTTTTGGCTTCCTCGACCTTTTATGTTAACCTTTTGGTTTTTATCGACCTTTTATGTTAACCTTTTTGCCATTTTATAGTATTTGAATATGTTCTTCAAATTTTAAGTTCTTGGTATTTGCAGTGTATTGTTTCAGAGTTTGGGATATTTGCTGTGTTTGTTTCAGAGTTTTGGGTATTTGCAGTGTATTGTTTCAGAGTTTCGGATATTTGCTGTGTATAGTTTCAGAGCTTTGGGTATTTGCGGTGTATTTTGTTTCAGAGTTTGGGGTATTTGTAGTGTATTGTGTCAGTGTTTTGGGTATTTGCAGTGTATTGTTTCAGAGTTTGGGGTATATCTAGTTTATTGTGTCGGAGTTTTGGGTATTTGCAGTGTATTGTTTCAGAGGTTTGGGTATTTGCGGTGTATTTTGTTTCAGAGTTTGGGGTATTTGTATTGTATTGTCAGAGTTTGGAGTATTTGTAGTGAACTGTGTCAGAGTTTTTGGTATTTGCAGTGTATTGTTTCAGAGTTTGGGGTATTTGTAGTGTATTGTGTCAGAGTTTTGGGTATTTGCAGCGTGTTGTTTCAGAGTTTGGAGTATTTGTAGTGTATTGTGTCAGAGTTTTGGGTATTTGTAGTGTAATGTTTCAGAGTTCAGGGTATTTGTAGTGTATTGTGTCAGAGTTTAGAGTATTCGCAGTGTATTCTTTCAGAGTTTGGGGTATTTGCAGTGTATTGTTTCAGAGTTTTGGGTATTTGCAGTGTATTGTGCCAGAGGTTTGGGTATTTGCAGTGTATTGTTTCAGAGTTTGGGGTATTTGTAGTGTATTATGTCAGAGTTTGGGGTATTTGCAGTGTATTGTTTCGGCATTCATCATTTGAGGTCTTGATCACAACTGATGAGTTGTAAATCAACGAAATGTCCACATCTTTTTGATCAAAAATATGCTTGATCAAAAAATCCATCGTGGTTGGAAGAAAAATGGTTGAAGAAAGTGTACTCATTTGCCAAGTAGATGGAAGTCATGACAAAGGAACCAATGTAATGAGATATATATTTTGCAGCTTTCACCTTATGAGCAAATATTCTATGATAGTTCTTGTAATCCACAAGATATTCATATTTCATTGAATTACAACCTGTCAGTTGTCTTCAAGACAGAAAATATTTGAAAGTTAAAACAATTACAAAGTGTTGAAGAGAGATTCAAATGCAAAAATGACCAAAAGGAAATTTTCACAAAGAAGGCACATAGAATATTTTATGCCTTTGATTGAGTTTATAAAACACAAGAGCTCTTTTGAATATAATTTAAAAAGGAAATATATTTCCTTAAAAACTACTTGAGAAATATCGAAGCAATCAAACGAGTGACAGAACCTTCAGCTACATCTCCCAAATATCATTGAATATTTACCATTTTACTTAAACATAAGAATATTGGTTGATTTTGTAAGTTCATACAAGTTTTCATGTCAACTGATTCGGAGGAATATGAATTTAAAGATCTTGAAAAGTTTTGTACTACATTTTCTTTGAACTAAAATGTAAAAGTTAATAAATGTTCGCAGAAACCAAATTTTGTGAAACTACTTACTACGTACAATATACTATGTACATGTACGATTCCAAATACTAAAGCAAGATTCTTCGTTTATAATACAGTGGCTAAATTGTTGACGCAAAATTACCAAGATCTCTCTAGAACAAATACGTCATATCTGTGGAAACGAAAGAGCATACACCCCGTATAATACAATAATTTATCTTAATAAATTTAAAATTATAAATTATACAAATTATCATGGTATTTTTTTCTGCAGGCTGCAGAGCCACCCAACAAATACCAATAAAGTTTGTTCTGAAAACGTGAACAACCTTACTATGTGAATCCATTGATTTCACCTCTGGGAACCATATTATCACACTTTCCATCTTTAAAATTATTTTGTAAACGTATGTATTAACCTATAGGCATTGAAAAGACACGTTGCATACCAAATGTATCAGAATAGCCAAATCACATCACTACATTTCTAAAACTGCAGCTGCAAGGTTCTGTGAAGAATAAACTAACAACGGGCGTAAAACACCATCCCATCCTTCCCAGAGGATGCAGTGAATCAGGCGCAGGACTGAGCATGTAATGGAAAACATTAAGTTCCACAACATAAAAAAAATCTGGAATATTTTCTTCAACTGCAAACTAATCCTTCATGTACTTCTTCGATATAATTATAAACATTCTGGATTAAAAGCTGGAAGAGGAGCTAATTACACAAAATTAGCACACTCCATACACAGTTGTCACAAAGAATTACTAAGTTCCACAACACGGAAAATCTGGATAATCCTTCATGCACATCTCCAATATGCATTTATAATATTCTAATATTAGTATTGGAATTCTCTGTTGACCAGTAAAATTTTCCGCGCGAAAACAACAAATAGAGGTGTGCCTAGATTGGCAGAAGTTATAAAGTAGAGATCATGCATTTTTTGTTGTAAACATAGGATTATAGTGTATACGATTAAGCAATACAAACCGTGTGTATTGCAGATTAACAAAGCAAATATACACGTATTAATAATTGACTTCAATAATGAATTTCAGAATATATGAATATTACAAAAACATGTAATGACAGTTGATCGGAACTGATATACACATAGTTGATGACTTATCCTGAACGAGTAAAGTCTGTAATTCTTTATCTCATTTAAACCAATGGCTGTTGTTGTATCTCAGCCGCATCATAAAGTAACCAATCAGCGATCAGTAATTATTTCAAGATGGGTGTATGTCTACTGAAACTAATAGCTCCGCACCGTGATGCGAAGCAAAAAATGTCTTGGATTTTTAGTTGATAGTTTAATAATGACAAACTTTTTTTATATTTATATTTCTTGTCAGGTAGCCTTGTCTTCTGAAACAGGATTTGTATAGCCTGATTTGCAGTGAGCATTAGTCATCAACTTGATTACTTATAACATGATATGAAATAAGTGACTATATTCAAGACTCCCTACATGCATTGTACTTTATTATTTTAATTTTATATTCATCTATTTTTTTAATTTAGTTATTTGTTTGCTTGAAAGTTGGAAGAGGCAGCTGTCTCCTCCTTCTCAATAGAATTTATGGCTATTCTAACTAACGCTGGAACAATTCAACTGTTATATGGTTCCGTTTTACCAAACAACTTAATAAGCTGCAGAATAAATTAAGTTAGTTTAATTCAGTCGGGAAAACGTAAGCGGTTGAAAAATTCAATTCTACGGAATTAACTGTTTGATTTTTATGAGGAAGAGAAGGAGGGAAATTGAAAAAGATGCATCCGATTTAGGTGAACAAGACATGCATGTTAAAGACTGTGTTTAAACATTGGCTGGATTGGATATCACCTGGAATTAATCAATGGTATATTTTGAAGAAAAAAATTCTCTCCTCCATGAAAAAATGCTGGATCATTAATGCCTAAAAATAAACTTATTGGATCAAATATTACTTCCTTTCCTCCTGTAAGAATCTAATTATTGTTCGATAACAAAGTAGCTACGAATTTTTCAAAGTTTTTACCTATCTGTCACCCCAAAACATCCTCTTTATCCACCAATTCTTTGTACTTTTTACTTTTTTGGCTTATTCTTAATAATCAGCAATATCTACGAATTTGATAGTAGAGTAACTTGTTTTACCTATAAAGTATGATACGTCAATGCGGTACATGTAAATTCGAGTATCCTGTTTTATAGCAGGTCATTCTACTTTACAGATGTGGTCGAAATGGTCTGAAAATGGAACGTTCCTTATTTGCTTGTTTTCTAGTCGGTTCAATCTAACATAAAAACAAGGGTTTGTATTGAACAGAGTATCCTGTTTTACAGCAGGTCATTCTACTTTACAGATGTGGTCGAAATGGTCTGAAAATGGAACGTTCCTTATTTGCTTGTTTTCTAGTCGGTTCAGTCTAACATAAAAACAAGGGTTTGTATTGAACAGCGGTATACTCCTGCTAAACATTTAATAACTCCAAATGGCGAAACATAGGAATGCAAGTTTCAGGGTGTTATGTTTCTCAATATTATTAACTTTAATACTTTAATCTTAACTACCCCTGTCGACTTAAATCAAAATTCTTCCTATTTCTTATGATTAATATTAAAGTCTTCAATCAGGAAGCAGCAGGTACCCGTTTTTAAGTTTCTCTAAAATCTGTGGTTTGTACGTTTCATACTTGTATCGTTACTGTAAGTATATTTTTTCAAAGAAATGTATATTGCAACCGAACATTTTGTGACGGACGAACGGACAGGAGTAAAGTGTCTACTCATTCAGAGAGCGAGTATAGAGATTACCTACCTATACTTATTAATCACTTATTTTTCTGTGCAGTTAATTCGAGCAAATAAAATCAATTTTTATGTTTTTCGCAGGGCATTTTATGCGCTTTTGTGAGGCCATCTCTGGTTATTTAATGTACTGTTTAATATATAGCACAAGGAGAGTCCAAAATAACATTTTTTTGTTTCATTTACTCGTACCTCTCCATCTAGCTATTATAAGAACAAACAATTTTTATTTATATAGTTAAGATAAATTCCTCAAATGGTACAAAACATCGTAATTAATAAATAATTAATTGATTACAGTACAACGTCTAACTTCAATTATAATGCGATTTAAAAATATTTTGTTGTTGTTCATGATAAGTATAGAACCGATTGTCTGCATGAAACTGCTCTTTTTAATATCCAGCGATTGTAATCCTGATAACATCTGAAAAAAAAAAATACATATTAGAATTAGTTTTACAAAGCCGTATAACTTGCATAAACATATGAATGAAATATTAATTAAAATTGTTCTTTGATACAATTTTGATACACAAGATATACACATTTCGTCAATTCACGATTCATAAGTTGTGCTGAAGACCTAAAACGTTGAAAACCAAAACAATAATCCAAAACACTGAAGATCAAACTGAACAATATGGTAAAGCCATCCCAGAACAGAGCTATGCAAGAGAGAGATACTTAGTCTCACAAAATTTTACTTTTTCGTAGCAGTAAATTTAAAGTATCAATTTCGACGAGTCGCATTATTTTACGAGCTACCTCCACAGACCGACATGACACACACATTCTGACGCTGCGTGCACTGTGATATCTCCTGGCTCAGTCAGCTCCAAAACAGGCCGCCAGAGGAATCTTGGAATAGAGAAAAAACTACTCCTAGTAGTTTTTAAGTGGTATTTCTAAATCTTCTTAAAGTATTTCCTCTTAAACCCTTGTTCTGGGCAAGGAAGCAGCAGGTACCCGTTTTTAAGTTTCTCTAAATGAAAACTGAAAGTCTAAGTATTTATCACCCATCAGCTGAATTAGACATTCATTTGAAATGGCATAAGGGATAGTCTTTTATAGTTGGATGTATCTAACTTGCTCCCTGAATTGTGTACGAGGGTTATGCAAGATCTATTTCTCTGAATTAGGTAAAGATCCATTTATAAAATTAAATTGTACATCTTGGCCATTGAGGTTAGTGTCGTAGTGGACATTTTCGTATATTTTCAAAGGACAAATTTTTCCCACGCTTGGCAGCTAAAGTTTAAAGTCTTTCGTTTCGGTAATCTTTTCTTTTGTTCTATGTGTTATTTTGATAATTTGTGCTTATTGTATGTTCGTGATTAAATGTAATTATATAATATCAGTGCTAATCCTAATCCGGATGTTTTTTTTTAAATTTCGATAATAGGATTATGTTATCACATGTATAATTCTCTATTTGTGAAAATTAAGATCACGTTTATTCAAATTGCCATGGACATTTAGTTTAATCCCCCAAGTTTTATAAAAAGATAGACTGTGTTTTAAGTAGAAAATCGGATACCGATTAGTGAAGTAAACGTACACAGTTTGACGACCGGAATTTGGATTACCAAATTGTGAATTTAATGGACAGTTTACCATTAGTGACAATACTGTATTGTAAAAACTTTACTTTATTGTTTTGAATTTTTAACATTTTAACATAGAACCATTTAAACTTTCGTTTGACTTCAGTTTTATTTCGATAGTTCCCCATTGTAGTGCCGAAGAAAAATCTCACTACGTCACTAGTGTAGCAGATTTAATAACTTTTTTATAATACCATCTGTACCATTTGATAAATTTTATCATGATAGGTATGTTCGATATTTCTGAGGTCAGTCTCAATAGTATTTTCAAAAGCTTTATTGTGATTAGAATAATTTTAACTCATCTTAACCAAGATGGCCGCCACGGACGATCTTAGCGAACTTTCCCAAATGCGAAATACACTAAAAGATCTGTTTGTCTGATATTGAAACCACTAAGCCAATTGGAAACAAATATGCAACCAATTGTCCTAAGGAGGTCAGAATTGTATCCGATGACATGAACAGCCATCATAGGGAACCTTAGTATAACATATTACCACTGGGAATTTCACTTAAACATCTTCTTGCTTGAAAACATTAAGTAAATTGGTCCTCTTTCAGAATTGCATCTGACGACAGGAACCACCATCATGACTGCCATAGGCGACCTTAGTTTAATGTTCATTTAAGATCTTCTTATCTGAAAACATTTATTGAAAATCGCACCACTTTAGTTTTAGTTTTTTGTTTCTTTTTATATTATCTTATTATACTTGTTATAAATAATATATGAAGTGAGTTCACGTCTTTTTAAAAACTTCAATAAAAAGCCGTTCGTCTTTTTCTTGATAAAAATGAAGCCACATGAAGTCTCCAGCAAACACATGAAAGTGATCAACGTAAACAAATAGGACTGTCAGTAGATACCGAAACCTCAAAGAATATAATTTGAATTTTTATTTGAATAAGATTGTCTATTATATATCGTTGCCTCCCCCAATCCCCCGCCCCTAAAAATCATATGGTTGTCAGTCCTAAATGAGATAAATTGCTTAGAGAATACTTTAGTTTCAAGAAATATTTTAGTTGTTTAAAGTCACAATTTACACTAAAACACATTATTCTAAAACCAGTTGTTGACATGATACGGGTTATGTTCTTTTCATACAATTTGTGATTGAATTAACGGTTAACGGGAGGGATTGTGGCTGATTTTCTATATGATAAAGACATAATCTTTCGATCAGTTTAATTGAGGTCTGGAGCTGGCATGTCACTAACTGCTAGTAGTCCTTTGTTAATATATATTGATCATTGTCATTTTGCTTAGTTTCTTCTGTTACCTTTTTTTAACATCGGACTCGGACATCTTTTAAACTGAGTTTTACTGTGTGTATCGCTGTGTGCTTGTTTATTCCACTTTAGATAGAGGTATAAAGGGAGGGTTGAGTTTTCACAAAACATGTTTACCCCCCCCCCCCCCCCCGCCCCCCACCCAGCGCACTTTAGCGCTTGTCCCAAGTAAGGAACCTCTAGCCATTGTTAGTCTTGTGTGTTTTCTTAATTCTGGGTCATTTGTATGTTTCGGAGTTTAGTGTGCCGTCCATTTCGCTGAACCAGTATGCATTATTGTTTAGGGGCTAGCTGAAGCCCGCCTCCGGGTGCGGGATTTATTCGCTGCGTTTAAGACCCATTGGTAACTTTGAGCTATTTTCTGCTCCTTGGTCTGGTTGTTGTCTCTTTGACACATTCCCCGTTTCCATTCTCTATTCTATATTCGGAAATTAATAATTTGAATTAACTATCCCAATCCTTTAATTTCACTTATCGTTATATGGATGACGAATTGTCGTTAAATAACGACAAATTTCAAGACTTTCTACATCTCATCTACCCCATTGAGCTTGAAATTAAGGATTCTTCAGATACATCGAAGTCCGCTTCATATTCGGATTTGTCTCTTGAAATAGACAATAGGGGACATTTGAAGACAAAACTTTATGACAAACGAGATGACTTCAACTTTCCTATTGTTAACTTTCCCTTCTTGAGTAGCAATATACCAGCATCGCCTGCATATATATGGCGTCTACGTTTCACAGCTTATCCGATATTCAAGGCATGCGTGAGTTACCATCACTTTCGACAAAGAAAGCTTCTTAACCAGGGACCGGTTTCACGAAGCTATCCTAAGACCTGTCATAAGATATATGTATCTTAGGATCTTCTTATGGCCATCTTAGGACATATCTTAGACCTCATCTCGAAGCTGTCTTAGGATGATCTTAGTAAAGATGTCCTTAACCTGTCGCAAGTTAAATATTAACATGAATTTATGAGAGAAAAAACTAGTACAAATGTAGTATGTGTTTCCCAAATATTGTTAAACACATTGATGAATATTCCTTAATTAGATAATCAGATAATTTGAAAATTGATTTTCAAAAGAAAAAAAAGTAAGTTTAATTATATAGAATCTATTAATAAGACACCAATATACATATGAAAATTAAAATACAAAATGAAGAAAAAAATAATGAAATAATAACTAGATTTTTTCTACAGGTGAGTTGAGTTCAATTTGTCCCTGTATCGATTATAAAAAGGTTAAAGGATAAAATCTTGCATACTTGTTATAAATATATCGAATGTTCATTAATTTTAAATCATTTTAAACATTCAAAGACACAGTTATGGTCCTAAGACCATCATAAGCCAGCTTCCGTCTAGTCTTAACTTTTTGACCAACTTTAAGAGATGTCTTAAGTCGGGACCACTTTGTGAAACCGACTCATGATTAAGATATGTCGTAAGACAATCCTAAGACAGCTTAATTAAACTGGGCCCAGGATTTTATCAAGGATAAGTTGATGTCATCACTTAAGAAATTTTACGATCGTAATCACGAATTGATTGACCGTTACAATGTTCCAATATCAAAGATGATGTTGGACCTGTTCCCACTGTCATAGCATTTCATATACCTCCACCAATTGTGACTACCACGGGATTTACTTTGTTGAACTTCACGACGGGTGCCGTATACGGAGCAGGAACTGCTTAGCCGGAGCGGTTGAGTTAACTCCTGGTTTTAATAGGAGTTCGTGTTGTTCATTGTTTTTTAGTTTTCAGTGTTTATTTGTTGTGCTTTTGGTTGTTCATTTGTGTTCCCGGGTTTATCTGTCTAATGGATTGAGTTTTTTTTATTTGCTCCTTAGGTATAATTTTCCTCTTTAATAGTGCCAAGTTAGAGTTAATTATAAACATATGTAATTGCAAGGAATTTTCATTTTTCCTGCCCATAATATATCACATATATACTCAGTATTTAAACAGAAGAAACTATTTCGTTGAGTAATAAAGGTTTTTATAGTAAATCATCATAAAATAAGAATTAATGTTATTATTATCAATCTCTAGGGTTTTATCATTATTTCAATAATTTTTTTCGATTGATGAATTTTTAAAATTTTTATTTTTATTCATTATTTTTAAATTAAGTTATTCGATAGAAAATATTACAATAAATTATAACACATTCATAACTCTACATTTATGGCAGATAGGACTATCCTACATTCTGAGACATGTCGTAGGACTATCCTAGATGGTCCTAAAATGTGACCTAACATATATCCTAGGACATATCTTTAGATAGTTTTGAAAATCTAGCCCCTGGCCCCAGCTGTATTTTTCTAGGAAATTAGTTAAATAATCATGATAAAAAATTTCACCGTAATGTAAATCGTACTTTTTAGGAAAATTCAACTCCTTTTTTTTTGGATTGTGTTTTCATAGTTTTCATACCGCACGATAAAGATTCATCTGTAGATCTAGTAGGCAGAACCACCGATACAGGCTGTAGCACTCGCACCTGCCCACTTAAAATAATTTTTTGTTCTACAACCCACAGTCAATAGATAAATTTTGATTGATTTAAACAAAATGTAATTTTACACAATCCTACTGGTCTTTAGACAAGACTTTTTAATAATTATTGTCTGATTTATGTGATTTTTCTATGTTTTTTTTAACGATTCATATTATTATCATATCGTAGTTTCTCATTTTTCTAAAATTACAAAGAAATAGAGATGAAAATTTGTATTGAAATTTTTTAGACTTTTTTTTAATTATTTTTTTTTAAGATCGTGTAAAGGAAGTAATACTATAATATTTACATATTTATTTTCTTAATTGCATATTTTTTTTATTTGACCTTTTTTCGGTTTTTATAACTTTTCACAGTTTGTTGCATTATTGGGGGAAAGTAAGAATTTATATACAACAGTAATTTTAATGATAAGAGCAAGTGTTAAAAATTTGATGGATTACACACATAGTATAGTAACTTGACAATTTTAAAAATTCTTTTTATCATACAGGGCGTGAAATCTAAAGGTGACCAGTAAACCCAACTGAACTTAAAATGCACTTGTTTAGTTGCCATATCTGCGTACATGCATATAAGAGTGTAACTAGAAACAATCTTATAATGATTGACAGCCCGTAAAAAGGCACGTCTACGATTTAATCTTAATGTTTCTCTTTGTTTATTATGTCTCCCCTTCGCAGAAGGAGGACATATTGTTTTGTAGTATTTATGCCCCCTCACAGTAATGATGATCACCAAGTCTAGTTGTGCATGTGACAAATTTTTCAAAATGGCCGCCGTTGCCATGGAAATGGAAAAACTGCACCAAAGAATTTCATGAAACTTTGTACCTTTGTAAAGTATGATTAGCAGAACATGTTCATGAAAAAAAAATCGCGATCGGTTGTGAGACGTTTGGCGGCCATTTTGAAAAATGTTGTGAAAATGACGAAAAACCTAACATTGTCCGATTTCAACGAAAATTTATATCTAGGCTAAGTTTGAGATGACGAACAAGATTCAATCATCGAAATACAAAAATTTTCAACATGGCCGCCGTGGGCGACATCTGCTATTGCTCGTAATTGCAATTCAAGTTCTTCTTCTTCTCAGCGAAGCCTTCCGGGCCATAACTTTTTTGTCTTTTGACCTATGCTTATACCCTTTGGTATGCAGGTGTATTACCAAATGGGGGTGTGTCGCGTTACATTATGACCATCATTTGACCTTGACCTTTGACCTCAAGGTCAAATTATGACCAAAATTATAGTATTTCCTTGTCCGGTTTGTAACTTTTTTGTCTTTTGACCTAGGCTTATACCCTTTAGTATGTAGGTGTATTACCATAAGGGAGTGTGTCACGTACCATTATGACCTTCACTTGACCTTGACCATTGACTCAAGGTCAAATTATAGTATTTCCTTGTTCGGGTTGTAACTTTTTTGTCTATTGACCTAGGCGTATACCCTTTGGTATGTAGCTGTATTACAATGAGGTTGTGTCACGTACCAATATTAAAATTATAGTATTTCCTTGTCCGAGTTTTAAATTTTTTGTATTTTTTACCTAGACTTATCCCCAATGGTATGCTGGTGTATCACCATAAAGTGGTATGTCACGTACCATCATGACCTCCATTTGACCTTGATCTTTGACCTTAAGATAAAATTATGATGAAAATTATAGTATTTTACATGCCCCTTTGGTATGTTGGTGTATCACCATGAGTCGGTGTGTCGCTTTCCATTATGACCTTCATTTGATCTTGACCATAGACCTCAAGGTCAAATTATAGTATTTCCTTGTCCAGGTTAGTAACTTTTTTGTCTTTTGACCTAGGCTTATCTCCTTTGGTATGTTGGTGTATCAGCATGAAGTGGTATGTCACGTACCACCATGACCTTGATCTTTGACTTAAAGGTAAAATTATGACCAAAATTATAGTATTTCCTTTCCCCTTTGGTATTTTGGTATATCACCATGAGATGGTGTGTCGCGTACCATTATGACATTCATTTGACCTTGACCATAGACCTCAAGGTCAAACTATATTATTTCCTTGTCCAGGTTGTAACTTTCTTGTCTTTTGGCTCAGGCTTATACCCTTTGGTATGTAGGCGTATTACCATGAGGGTGCGTGTGTCACATACCATTATGACCTTCATTTGACCTAAACCTTTGACCTCAAGGTAAAATTATAGAATTTCCTTGTCCTTTTTTTTAAGTTTTTTGTCTTTTGACCTAGGCTTATACCCTTGGTATGTAGGTGTATTATCATGAAGGTGTGTGTTACTTACCATTATGACCTTTATTTGATCTTGACCTTTGACCTCAACCTTTGGTATATATGTGTATTACCATGAGGGTGTGTGTCACGTACCATTATGACCTTCATTTGACCTTGACCTCAAGGTCAAATTATTATTTTTATCTTAGAGGTAGACAAGATTGATCTAGAATAAAGTGAAGGGGCGACATATGTTTTGGTTTACAAAAACATTTCCACTTAGTTCCTAATTTTTTTCTGTAACTGGAAGCCTTCGTAAATTTTAAGACACCCTTAAAGCACACTTAGCTTGATCTTGGCCATTTACGAGTGTAACAAGACAACATCTTAGTATCCAAAGATACTCGTAACTTTATGTGTGGGTCAGACTACACTTAGGGCTAACTATTTCTTCAAAATGGCAATTACCTAAAGGCCAAATAGACAGTGATGAGGGAAGAAGACTACGAATTCAGAATGTGTTTGCTTTTCAGTAAAAGAATTAACTTGCACAATTTGTGCTTGACGAAAAAAATAATGTATTCTTGTTTATTGTTCGTGAAAATCGACTATTACACATGTGAAAAGTGTCCTCCATTACATAATATTTATTCGTAAAAGGTTCATGTATATGTTTTCTACCCTGTAAACTGGTTAACATCTGGCTTAGATGGTTGGGACCATAGAGCTCAACACATGCTATGAATTTTTTAGTATTTCCTTAAGCATGTTAAGCAAAAATATTCCATTATTGAACATTTTTACCATATTCTTGTTTATTGTATAATAAGATTGTTTCTTGTTACAGTCTTATATGCTAAGTATACCTTATGATCATCTTAAGACTTAAGATAGCTTCTTGTTACCGACCCCGGGTCGTCACTGTGTTCTATTCTCTCCTCTTAAGATCACAGGCACTCGCCACTGGACTTAAAATACCCCCTTTCGATCTTTTTAAAATGTATTTTTAGCGTTTAAATTGATTTGGAATCAATTTTTGCGGGTATGGTTAAATACGTTTATACATGAAATATCTAATGGTAATTGATGTGAAACAAAGCTAGCCATTTATGTACGGGTCGTCAGATTTGTTTCTTCCTTTAATGACATTACTTTTGCAAATTTTTTCCCCAATAAATCTATGGGTTTAACCTCCTTACAGACCATCTATAGAATTAAAGAATGACTGGAAATGGTCGATTATATACCTCCTTCAAAGCTTAATAAAAACAGATGTCTACAACTTTTTCGGATGATAACCGCCCGACCCCCTTTTCCTTAATAAATTTAAAATGGTTGTTCATGCAACATGCTTGTTCGGCGTTGCATTTTTTAGCAAATGATAATCATGAAAAAATCTTTGTACAGCATTTAACAAGGCTGAAAAGTTTCCAAAAGAAACTAAGCGTTTCGTTTCAACTCCGATTTTCAGAAAAAGGTAAAAAAATCTACGATAAACCATCACATAATCTTACATTTTGACGGACATTTGTATTATTCCTACTTCATCGAAAACAAGCGTTACGCATATAGATACATCGGTGTCCAAAAAATGCTTACTAATTGTTGAAAAAATTAAAAGGGTTTCGTGCTACCCAAACTAGTAAGTTTATTGTAAGGGGATGCAAAGAGATGTTCTTAAATCAGGATGATTTTTAAGATGTTAAGGGCTGTCAATCATTCCAAGTGAAGTGTAAGATTGTTTCTTGTTACACTCTTACGTGATAAGAAAGGTTTAAGATTATCTTATGTTGTAAGATTTCTTATCGTTTCCGTTACATATAAAAATCTTGACTGAATAAGAAGGTTTTTCTTACATGTTCTATGATGAAAATTAAAAGAAAAACTCGATTCACGACTGAAATAACTTCAACTAATTTAAACACAAAAGATGGTTAAATATACATTAATACATATATAACCATCCTTAACAAGGTCTCCCATAGCGACGACAAAAATCTTGACAATGTATGTATGGGAGGATTAACGCTAGAGCTGAATTATATATCAGCAGAGGGATTAAAGCGCTACAGCGGTATTATACATAGGATTGATTTGTTTTATATTAGGCGAAAGGCAAAAAATATAGTTATCTATAAAAATCTTTAACTAACTTACAAATAGATAAATTTAAATATTTTTCTTTTAGAGAATGCCTTCATACCACCTTTAGATGCGCAATAAGGTTATAGAATTTGATTTTCTAAACTTGTGGAGCACAGGAGTCGAACCTCGAAAATTGTCAATTTTACCATATTTACTCTCTTATAAGTCGGAATTTTGGGACAAAACTTCTCTTTTTCAGTTTATGCATTTGATTTCAATACAGTATTGCCGTGCCCCATATGTAGATGCATAAAAGGTTTCAGAATTTTAATTTTGTAAAATTGGAACACACAGGAATCGATTTTTGAAAATTGTCTATTTACCGGGTATTAAGGATAGGCTTTTGCTCCCGTATATACAATAAGCTTATGGCGTAAACAGATATTTCTCTTTTCAATTCTATACAGCATTGATATACTGCATATGTGGATTCGTAATGAGGTTTTAGAATTTTGATTTTCAAAGCTTGTGATCGAAATTCCAATGTTATTTTTCGTGTTTGCATTTTTTTTCTACACAGTATTATTATACACTTTATGCAGATATGCAATAAGGTTTTAGAACTTTGATGTTCAAAAAATGGGGCTCACAGATGTGAATTTAAAAAATGATGAATTTAAGCTTGTGACTTAAACTTTTTGGTTTTTCATTGGATGTAGTGATTTAATTCATATTTAATTCGAATGATTGCATGTTAATTGCAATAAGGTTTTAGATTTTTTGAATTTGGGTAAGTGTCCTAACTAACTGACAGATGTGCAGGGATCGACAGTAGCTTTCTAGATTTTTAAGCAAATCATGTTCGTTTTCACATAAAAATAGATATCTACCAAGAAAGCCTTATATAGTTCACTTCTGAAAATGTCTTTGAAATTGGTTTATAGTTTTATTATGTAGTATCCCCTAGTTATTACGCTTTTGATTCATAGCAACTACTTGGTATATATAAATGAACAAGCTTTCAGTTTAAAATTGGCTGGTTAAAAACGGTCATATCAAGTTGACGAAATAAATTTTAGGGATAATTATCCAAAAGGGTACAGAAGTGAAGTACAAAGGGTTTTCTTGGCAAACAAAAATTAATTTAAAATTAGAAAAAAACACTGATAAATGTTTGTTCGAAATATTTCCCATCTTTATATATGTATTAGTACCTCCACCAATTTGTGACTACCACCGGATTAACTTTGTTGATCTTCACGACGGGTGCAGGAGCAGGAAGTATTTACCCTTCCGAAGCACCTGAGTTCGCTCCTGGTTTTTATAGGAGTTCGCGTTCTTCATTGTTTTTTAGTTTTCAGTGTTTATTTGTGCTTGTGGTTGTTCTTTTTTTTCTCGGGTTTTTTTGGTTTGCTCCTTAGTTATATTTGCCCTCTTTAAGTATAATATCACTATACTTCAAACTACAATTTCTATCATTGTTTACAACAAAGTAGAGTAATTGAAATTACAAAGTAAGTTATCGATATATATTTTATGTAGTACATTAAGGCATTTCTCCTTGTACTATGTACATAAGAATGGATTTAGACTTGCATGTCTTTCCATGGAATAAAAAAGTTGTAAATTTTGGAAATGATAAAAAAACTGAACACAGGCTTACATTTAGGCTTTTGTAAAAAAATTAAAAAGTGTTCACGCCATAAAAATCAAATGGTTGCTCCCTATGATTAATTTTCAAAATATATTCACTTTGGTGGTTTTCAAATATTGGTAAATTATGTTTGGCACAATGTGTGGAAATTGTTTTAATTTGTATTAAAAAACTGAATTTAGTATAGTCTGTTTCAAAAATACTGTATGCTCAAACAACATTTGTCTTGAGAAAAGCGGGAAAAACACAAATACAAATACTAAAATACGTAAATAATTGTTGTCAAAAATTATACCTCACCATAAATATAACTGAATTGATCGGTTCATAACTATTCACGTGATGTGGAACAATTTTGACATTTTTTCTCGAAATCTGGCAGCTCCAGCCCAATTACCAAACATGGAAAACAATAAGCCTTGAAGTTGGTATACTGACACTTTAATTTTTAAAAACAGAGAATCAAAGTGGAAACTTATTTATGTTTGGTTTTGTCCCTCATAAATTTGCCATATTGTGTGGTCGTTTATAGCATCTGATGAAAGTGGAAGCAGAAATGTGCACTTTATATTATACATTTTGTATCGGAGATTATCATTAGTATACATTTGTTTTTTTTTAATCTTTGTTGTCCGATTTGTAATTGTGATTACATATGTTTTAGTATCAATAATCAATATTTACAATATATATATATTTTAATTCTAGCCTAATCAAGAACTGAAAATTAGAATATGTTTCTTAAAATGAAATAAACTTAATCATTGGAACGATGGCATCCTCGACACTTTTCTCAGTTAAATCCGTTATTTTGTCTATCAATTAGTTGTTATTAAAGAAATGGATATCTTTTTCTCTCTTTTTTTGTCTAGCGGTAAATGATAAAATCAACTTCACATCAAAGGGTTCAAGAATATACATGTACAAAAGTGATAAGTAATGTTAACTACACTTACCATCCACCCCAAGCTGAGAATTCTCGTCTTTGAAATCTATTTTTGTCTGCCAAACACCTTTCTGAATTACAGCCAATTTCAAAGATTTCTATACATCTCTTGAGAAAAAATGGAGCGTTGTTAAATTTTTTGACGCAGGACATAACTTCATTTTCATAATTCAAGTCTGCGACATCATGTTTTAGCTCTTTTGTATAAGATACAAGTTTATCTGGTCCAAAGCGCTTCCCTCCCCAGGAGTTGAATTCTCTAATAGATTTTGGAGGGTTATTGATGTTTATGGGTGGACTACGTTTGCCTGCCCATGGATTGAATGTGAAACGTTTTAACAGCATACAGTTTATCCTATGTAGTCTGTTTTCACCTCCAACAATTTCCTGAGGACATTCATCTGTTGCTAGTGCAGACTGGTAGATCACAACGAAGAAACACAATCGAAAGCATTTATTCCACATCTCTCTAACAGAGGTTGTTTGTTCTTTCTGAGGATTGCTTATATATTTATAATTACGCCTGTCAGTGTCGGTGGGAACTGAATGAAGGATAGCACTCTGATATTGTAAAATGCTGTAAGAGGATGAAGCGTATTAATATTTGACATTAAAATATTTGATATCACGAGGGAAATAATTTGATTTATTGAACTTTATTGTAGATGTATTTGACGACGCGCATACCAATGAAATGAATTAATGTCATATGAATTCTTTATTGTCATGAAGTGTGTAAATTTCATATTCTTTGCATCTTAAGTAATCCTTTATTCAGATAGAAAGCGCATTAAACTGCCAAACATGTAAAATCGTTAACGAAGTGATTAAACAACAAAAAAAATTATAAGTTATACCTCCAACAAAATAGAGATGCTGGAGTTAAGGCATAATTAAATTGTTACCAAAGAGAGTAAGTGCCACGTTAAGGACAGGGACAGTTTACATTAACTTTCACTTATCGTCGCCGCCGCTGTCGTCAGATCAATAAAAAAACTGAAGCTAATGCTAATGATTGTGTCCTGTAGTGAAACGCCACATAAGCGTTTCAGTGAAACATAACGGAAACTGATGAAATTTTAATATTTTTACTAGCGTTTCTCTTTCATTAGACCCTTATGACATTGAACTTCAGTGTAGAGATAGAAGTCCATCTCGTAAACGCCAATATCAATGATACATCTTCCCTGACCAGAGGTCACCGTTATGTCAAATGGCCCATTCAAAGTTGGTGATTATATCCAGAAAACTCTCATCCTGTATTGCCATATGTTCAGTAACGTTTAAGTATATATTATAGGGATTTTGACAGCTGGATATCGTCAAATATAATCCCATAAACCAAAGCTGCATATTATGTCAATTTATGTCAAATTCGCAGTTGTTCATATTCTGATAATATATTTATAATTTTAAATACATTTGTATTTGGGTTTCAAAGTTCTAGTTTTGTTAAGTTTATTACACTTTTTTTATTCTTTCAGATCTGCATGTATCCTTGTGGCGTATTTGTGTTCCATTCTCCTGACTTTGTCTTTTCCTTAGAGTTTGAATTTGTTGACTTTTCCCACTGTTTTGTCGCTTCGGTATTCTTTTGCCGATTTTTAATAGACAGAACGGAAATAAGAAATTTCTCATCTCGATCTAGTATGTAAATCATGTTATCTGGTTAAAAATTGCAAACAGTATAACAAAATATGTTTCCTTATGTTTTATCCATCACCCTCCGGCAGATTCATTTTATTCTTAATCTTAGATGAATACATTTTTTATGAAAGGGAAAGGAATCACTGTTACAAATTACTTATATTCTAATGGCTGGTGATTTCAATTTCATAACTGGTAATGGAGAATTTGATTTCATTCAAAATGACACATTTAACAGTAATTTAATGCTTCTTGGTGATTATTCTCCGTAGAGATATTTATCAAAATAGTTAAGTATGGACAACATTCTCCTTACTCGAAGAAAAGAGATTGATTTTTTTAAAGGCCATTTCAATATAAATATTAAGTCTTTCGATGATAAAAAAACCGAAGGTAAAAGCTTTTATTTAACACACTGTGAAACCATTCTTATTATATGGAGGTGAAATCCGAGTAAACTTATATCATATGAACGTGAAATATCGGGCTTTTTACACAAAGTAACCTTGTCTATGGAGAAGACATTTTGAACACCCGAGGTAACCCTAAAAAGGAAACAGTTTACTTGAAATTCTGTAAATACTCACCTGGAGTAGTAATAATTATGTACCAACCCAGCAGTGGATGGGCTTTGAAGGTACTTGTTATATTTAGAAATAATTATAAAATTTGTTTAAATAATGGTACCCGTTTGATTAGATCAGACGATATTCTGAAACCATCTAAGTATCTAAACGTCTGTTAAATCAGACGATATTCTGAAGCCTATCCAGTATCTAAACTTCTGTTCAGTCAGACGATATTCTGAAGCCCTCTCAGTATCTTAACTTCTTTTAAATCGGACGATATTCTGAAGCCATCCCAGTATCTAGACTTCTGTTTAGTGAGACGATATTCTGAAGTCCTCTCATTATCTAAACTTATGTTAAATCAGACGATATTCTGAAGCCCTCTCGGTATCTAAACTTCTTTTAAATCGGACGATATTCTGAAGCCATCCCAGTATCTAGACTTCTGTTTAGGCAGACGATATTCTAAAGCCCTCTCAGTATCTAAACTTATGTTAAATCAGACGATATTCTGACGCCATCCCAGTATCTAGACTTCTGTTTAGTCAGACGATATTCTGAAGCCCTCTCATTATCTAAACTTATGTTAAATCAGACGATATTCTAAAGCCCTCTCGGTATCTAAACTTCTTTTAAATCGGACGATATTCTGAAGCCATCCCAGTATCTAGACTTCTGTTTAGGCAGACGATATTCTAAAGCCCTCTCAGTATCTAAACTTATGTTAAATCAGACGATATTCTGACGCCATCCCAGTATCTAGACTTCTGTTAAATCAAAAGAAAAGCAGCTGGTATGACGGCTTTTAAATATTTATGCATTGAACTAAAACAAATGTCAAAACCGTTATTAACAAACTATGAGAAATATATAATAGCATCTGCATAAACAACTATTTAACTTATATGATTTTGTTTGCAAATTATTTATCTTTTTTAAATGAAGAATTTTTACAAAATTTCAAATAAGTACTCATAATTTAGAAACAGATGGATGGTTGCTATATTTAGTTTCATCTGAATCGGTAGTTTCAGACTTTTTCAGCGAATTTTCCTATAAGATCATATGTCAGACGTAATTCTGCTGTGGTGACCATCTCGGATGACAGACCATAAAACACTTTTCTAAAAGTTCAACATCTTAGAACCATTGCTGCCAAATTGGTCTTTAATTGGCACAGTGGTTTTAGACAAGAATATTTTTAAACGAATATTCCATAGCCTGTGTTAAACTGATAAGACTTTCTCAGCATTCTCGGTTGAAAGTCCATGTGACTGGAAATAAATCTGAAAGAGCACCACCTAAAGACAACTGTTGTCAGGTTTGGTTGCAATTGGCAAGTAGTTTTAGGCAGGGATATGTTATTATACATTATATATTATATATATTATACATCAATGCATACGTATTTCTTTTTTATACGAATTTTCCAATAGGATTCTATGTTTAAGTAAATTCGGATGTGGCAACAATCTTGTTTGACAATCTGAGTCATTTGACACATAAATGAAAGCGGACCATGCCAAGTTTGGTTTCATTGGCTTAGTTGTTCAGACTATAAGATTTTACCACGAAGATTTTTTAATGAATTTTCCATAAGGTCCTGTGTAAAAATAAGTTTGGCTGTGGCGACTATCATGGTTTGTAGTCAAGGTTATCGGACACAGTTTTCGAATTTGACCTCAAAGGGATCATTTCAGCAAAGTATGGTACCTGGAAATGCAGCTTAATTAATAGAATATTTTCAAATTCCATCCCACTTTTTTTAATTTTAATAACGACAGCCATGTTGGTTGGAATTAAGTCGGGAACGCGGGAAGTATCTTTGGAAAGGGGCCACCCAAGTACCATTCCACCTAAGTGTGTTCGAAGTTGGCCCAGTTGTTTCAGAGGAAAATATCTTTAAAGGAAAGTTTACGACGACGGGCGTATAAGAAATTTTGACATTCAGCCTTTTGAATGCATACATATTTCTTTTCTATTTCAAATAATTTACTTCACTTATAAAAAGAATACAATTTAAAATATGTTAAACTGAAATCCTTATATTTTGAAAATTGAAAGCATCTACACGTAGATCATTTGTAATGACAATTACATTTTTTAATCAATTATGACTTTAAAAGAGGTAAAGAAACTTACTTTAAAAATGGGATATGTTTTCATATTTACACCGGATAAAAGTTTCACGTTCATGTAAAACACATTGAAGTGATAATTAAATTGAATGATAATGACGAAATTAACAGTTTGCATTATTTTAGAACCAGCACACCCTTTCACAAAGATTCGTACGGTTACGCCTAGTCGTAAATGTGATCTGATTTTCGGTTTTAAGCGTCTTTTTCTGTACATATACATGGCACCAGTATTGGTCGTTTGTGAAGCGGGAACCAGATCAGGATAAAGAAGCAGTCTGATAGTGCAAACATTCTGAGAGTGTGGCTCCGAAATCTATTCAGTTTTTAGAACGATTACCATTTGGAACTGATGAAAATTGATATCACAACAAAGTTACAGTGTGGTTCATACTTCGGCAACTGATTTCTTGGTGAAAAGAGACATTACAATCCTAACAGACGAAACCCCAGACAATGACATTACAATCCTAACAGACGAAATCCCAGACAATGACATTACAATCCTAACAGACGAAACCCCAGACAATGACATTACAATCCTAACAGACGAAACCCTAGACAATGACATTACAATCCTAACAGACGAAACCCCAGACAATGACATTACAATCCTAACAGACGAAACCCCAGACAATGACATTACAATCCCAACAGACGAAACCCCAGACAAAAAATAACATAAACGAGCACAAAACACAAATATAAACACAACAGACGGAAAGGATAGTCTGACTTGGTACAGACATTGAACAGCGGTGGTGATAAACAGGTTTTATAGGTACCAAAATCCCCCCTTATTTATTCTGACACTCTGTTGTATAAAACAATATAATTGCCGACAAGGTGACCGCTTGCTAGAACTGCAAAACCTGGTTTGACGATAGCATGGTCAGAATGTGCTGGTTAACTGTAATACTAACTAAGGCTCTCCAACATGCTTCTCGGATACAGTTCCTCTATTAAACAAAAAGGTCACATAGACAAGTAGTACGCATAAATTGTGGTCGGGAAGACAAGTAGTACGCATAAGTAATGGTCTTGGGGAACGATTTAGTGCACAGAAATTGTGGTCTCGGGGGAACGATATACTGCACTGAAATTGTAGTCTAGGGGAAGGATTTAGTGAAAATAAATTGTAGTCTCGGGGGAAAGATTTAGTGCGCATAAATTGTGGTCGGTGGGATCAAGTAGTGCGCATAATTTGTGGTCTTGGTTGAACGATTTAGTGCACAGAAATTGTGGTCTTGAGGAACGAATTAATGCACAGAAATTGTGGTCTAGGGGGAACGATTTAGTGCATATAAATTGTGGTCTTGAGGAACGATTTAGTGCACAGAACTTGTAGTCTTAAGGAAACGGTTTAATGCACAGAAATTGAGGACTTGGGGGAACGATTTAGTGCACATAAATTGTGGTCTAGGGGGCCGATTTAGTGCACAGAAATTGTGGTCTTGAGGAACGATTTGGTGCATAGAAATTGTGGTCTAGGTTGAACGATTTAGTGCATAGAAATTGTGGTCTTGGGGAACGATTTAGTGCGCAGAACTTGTAGTCTTAAGGAAACGGTTTGATGCACAGAAATTGAGGTCTTCGAGGAACTATTTAGTGCACATAAATTGTGGTCTAGGGGAACGATTTAGTGCACAGAAATTGTGGTCTTCGGGGAACGATTTAGTGCACAGAAATTGTGATCTTGGAGAACGATTTAGTCAGAATAAATTGATGTCTCCAGGGAACGATTTATTGCAAATAGATTGTGGTCTCGGGGAAACGATTTCGTGCGAATAAATTGCTGTTTCAGGGAACAAGTAGTGTGCATAAACTAGTCTTTGGGAACGATTTAGAGCGAAGAAATTTTGTCTCGGGGGAACGATTTATTGCAAATAAATTGTGGTCTCGGGGAAACATTTTAGTGCGAATAAATTGTTGTCTTGGGTGTATGATTTAGTGCACAGAAATTGTGGTCTTGGGGAACGACTTAGTGCGAAGAAATTGTTGTCTCGGGGAAACGATTTAGTGAAAATAAATTTCGGTCTCGGTTGAAAGATTTAGTGCGGATAAATTGTGGTTGGGGGAACAAGAAGTACGGATAAAGTGCGATAAATTGTTGTCTCGGGGAACGATTTAGTGCAAATAAATTAAGGTCTCGGGGGAACCATTTAGTGCAAATAAATTGTGGTTGGGGTACGATTTACTGCGAATAAATTGTTGACTTCGGGGAAGGATTTAGGGTACAGAAATTGTGGTCTATGAAGAACGATTTAGTGCACAGAAATTGTGGCTTTGGGGGAAGGATTTAGGGTACAGAGATTCTGGTCTTGGGGTAACGATTTAGTGCACAGAATTTGTTGTTTCGTGAAAATAAATTGTGGTCTCGGGAGAAAGATTTAGTACAAATACATTGTGGTCGGGGGAACAAGTAGTGCGGATAAATTGTGGTCTTAGGGGAACGATTTAGTGCACAGAAATTGTGGTCTTGGGGGAACGATTAATTGCACATAAATTATGTCTGGGGGAACGATTTAGTGCACAGAAATTGTGGTCTTGTGGGAACAATTTAGTGCACAGAAATTGAAGTCTTGGGGAATGATTTAGTGAACAGAAGTTGTGGTCGGAAGAAACAAGTAGTGCGAATAATTTGTGGACTTTGGGGAACGATGTAGTGCGAATAAATTGTTGTCTCAGGAAAAAAGTAGTGCGCATAAGTTGTGGTCTTGGGGAAAGAATTTAGAGCACAGAAATTGTGGACTTGCGGAAGGATTTAGTTGTTCTTTCGGGGAAAATGTCGTGCACAAAAATTGTGGTCTTGCGGAAGTATTTAGTGCAAAATAAATTGTTGTCTTGGGGGAAAAAGTAGTGCGCATAAATTGTGGTCTTTGGGGAACGATTTAGTGCACAGAAATTGTGGTTTTTTTAGAACGATTTACTGCGAATAAATTGTGGTCGGGGAACGATTTATTGCGCATAAATTGTGGTCGGTGGACAAGTAGTGCGCATAATTTGTTGTCTTTGGGGAACGATTTAGTGCACAGAAATTGTGGATTTGCAGATAGATTTGCGAAAAAATTGTTATCTCGGGGGAAAAAGTAGTGCGCATAAATTTCTGTCTTGGGGGAATGATTTAATGCACAGAAATTGTAGTCTTGCGGAAGGATTAAGTGCAAATAAATTATTGTCTCGGAGGATACCGAGGCTAACCTTAATTTAGCCTATCGCAATTGTGAAATATATACAGTTGACCTAAGTCAGCTCGTCTCACCAGTAAGAAAATAATAATTAAATTTGGGGTAAAAAATACAAAGTTTACCTTGTAGTAACTGACGACTCAACAGTTACATTGACCAAAATTCTCATCACTCTAGCATTTAGACTTTCAAAATGCCAAAAATCCATTTCACGAACTATAAGTACTGAAATACTATTTATTGGTATACTACTATACCACCGTATTAGTTATAGTTTTTATACAATAATATTGTGTTATCCATGTAATGTGCCAAAATTTGTCCGGCGTATAGAACGCATAGTGCATTCCTTTTCGGGTCATGATTATGCCTTCTAACCTTTGGACATATTTTGGCATATTACATGGACTACACAATATTATTGTTATTATTACTCTGAATGTTCTGTTCATTGATTTGAAGCAACTCCATTTTTTCTACCTTAAGTTAAAGGCATAAAATTAGTCAATGTTAATTTAACTATTCTAAAATTCAAAACAAAAATAAAAATAACAAGCAACTGTAACAATTATTGTATTGTCTAATGAAAATGTACAGAATGACTTTAATAGTATATGGTTCCATGGCACGTAGATGTGATTATAAATTTTTGAGATCACTTCCTGAAAACCCTGTACATGGGACGTGTGTACAACATTCAGTCCTCGAACCGGTTACAGCGAAAGATTGTCAACGTTTTCTTTACCATGTCTGTGAATTCGCTCATGACAAAAATGAAAGTTTGTTGACTTTCTCCTCCAGAAGTTTTTTCTCGTGCCACAAATCTGAAGATTTTTCCTTTCAGGTTATAATAAACTGTTAGAAGGTTAACTGAGTATCACACTCGCTCCCGATTGGTCAATATCATATTCATTCGTAAGTGATTTAAAACGAGAGTGTATGGCACGCCGTATTTATATTTATTCAACGTTCAAGATATCTCATATACTTTATAAGATATCTCATAAACTTTATAAGATATCTTATAAAGTTTATAAGATATCTTATAAAGTTTATAAGATATCTTATATAATTTATAAGATATCTTATATATTTTATGAGATATCTTATAAAGAAAAGTTTATAAGATATCTTATAAAGTATATAAGATATCTCATAAACTTTATAAGATATCTTATAAAGTTTATAAGATATCTTATAAAGTTTATGAGATATCTTATAAACTTTTCTTTATAAGATATCTCATAAAATATATAAGATATCTTATAAATTATATAAGATATCTCATATACTTTATAAGATATCTTATAAACTTTATAAGATATCTTATAAAGTTTATGAGATATCTTATAAAGTATATGAGATATCTTATAAAGTTGAATAAATATAAATACGGCGTGCCATATCTTTTTATAAGATATCTTATATAATTTATAAGATATCTCATAAACTTTATAAGATATCTTATATAATATATAAGATATCTTATATAATATATAAGATATCTTATAAAGTTTATGAGATATCTTATAAATTATATAAGATATCTTATAAAAAGAATTATATTAGATATCTCCTAAATTATATAAGATATCTTATAAACTATATAAGATATCTTATAAACTATATAAGATATCTTATAAACTATATAAGATATCTTATATAACGTTTGTTTATAAGATATCTTATAAACTATATAAGATATCTTATAAACTTTATAAGATATCTTATATAATTTATAAGATATCTTATAAAGTTTATAAGATATCTTATATAATTTATAAGATATCTTATAAAAACCCAATTATATAAGATATCTTATAAATTATATAAGATATCTTATAAATTATATAAGATATCTTATAAATTATATAAGATATCTTCAAAACGGAATAAATATAAATACGGCGTGCCATAAGAGTGGGTCTTTATTCGAAATATTCTGAATAAAACTATTACACATGAATATTTAAAAATATGTGCAAATTGAAGATTTCAATGGTGAACCCCCGTATTTGGAAAAAATTGCATCCCTCCTTTTTCAAGCTTATTTTCCCGCAATTAAGAAAAGCAACGATAACGTAGATTTTAAATTGCTTTCAATTATTCCATTACACTTCCGTCATCATTTTTATATGAATAAATATGAAATTTTTAAAGATTTTATTGCATATTGGGGTACCCTATATGGGAAATAACATAGAAAGGCTAATGGTTTGTTGTATTCTTCATTTGACAACAGACTACCAATAACGCCGCTTGACGAGATTGAATATTAAACGTTTCAAGTACAATAATTTAATTTGATTTAATTAATGCATTTTGATTGACCAAACAGCATAGAGCAACATTAGTTATACAGTATAACCTGGTTTGGTCTTGTGACATCACCAACGGATTTATCCTCCACTTGTAAATTCAAATAGTCCCATGACATTATTGATGCTTAAATAGGGGAATCATTGTGCTTCTGTTTGGAAATTATAAGGAATGTTTATAGAAATATGTTTAAATAATGTAATAGCAATTTTATGAAAGATTCTTACATGAAAAGTAATAATGTGTAATGGAAACGACCTCCATATTCCCTAAAATCGGCTTGATTGATTGGTGGCTTTACGTCCAGTGGCAACTATTCATGACGAGAACATGACTGTTGAATGATATGAATATGATCCCTGCACTAGACCGACACGCTAAGCCAGACTTTTACCTTGCCAATTGATAAGATAACAGTTCACAGGAAGATATGCCATCATATTCAGACACATTCTAAATTCAAGATAATTTTGCTCATATTCCTAAGCTCTTCTGAGAAACAGCAAATACCAATTTTAAAGTCTTTAGTTTGAGCGGCCTGGAATCGAATCCATGACCTCCCTAACTCGAGGCTACCATGGGGCTTAGAATCGAATCCAGGACCTCCCTAACCCGAGGCTACCACGCAATGTCAATATAGTCGTTTTTCATAAGTTTGTCTTGGGGGACTTAAATGTAAAAAGGTGAAATTGTACTACAAAATATTACTAGTACACTAATATACATAAGTCTCCATGATATCAAATATTATAGACCATGCATCATCGTGTATTTATTTTTCTCACAAGAATCATGCACAGGAACAGTTTTCAATGCAAAACGTGCAACAGTTCAATATTTTCGAGATTACATGGTTTCAGCAAAATCTTTTAAAACATTTTCTTCTTAATCATATGTATAGATTTTTAGACTACATATGTTGACATTTCTGAAATTCCCGTTAACAACTCCGTGATATGCCATATACAACCTTATATATACTCTATTCTAGAAATGCCGCTGGTCCTATTTGCCGACCGATAGATGAATAATAAAGGAATATAAATCGGTATTTTTATCATAAGACAATTTGTTGTCTCAGCATCTTGGTTTAGCATTTCTACGACATAACAGATTTTGAAATGTTTTATTTCTGCATTCTTTAGAAATAAGGCAAATTCCATATACATGTATATATATGATTTTGTTTTTTGTTTTTGTTTTTGTTTTTGTTTTTTTTTTTTTTTTTGGAATGAGGGGTTAATTCGACAGCTCAACATACAGAACAAGGGGAATATAATACTATTTAAAAACGACTATAAAATAACAAACCAATCAATGTCAGATTATCAGCTACATATCAAAGGCATTATCTAAGTAGCTACAGTTTAAGTCAGACAAATCTCTTAGAAGCTTTAAAACGTCAGCCATGCGAAATTCCCCAAATAGTACTAAAACGAAATGAATCATCAGAGAAAAGTCATAATGCAAATTCTTCTCGGAGGATTTAATGTGAAGTAATTTCGAGGAAGCTCCCTACATTGAAAAGAAGACTCAATGAACTTAAACTATAATGTTGCCACTTAAAAAATTTCAATGTATGAACGTATTCAACAGGCAGAGAAATGCGCAGATAATAAAATTTCGTATATGACATGTATGAAGAAAGTCTTATTTCTGAAATACTCGATACAGCAACATTATATTTTAAAAGAGTTTTGTGGACAGAATGAGAATTTTAAATTATAGAAAGTGGATAGACCAGGAACAGTCTATATATAACCAATCCTCTGTAGAATCGAAAGTTAACAATTTTTTCTCACTTTGAAATGTATGATTTAAGGGTTGGATTACAATAAGTATAACTAGAACGGAAGCAATGTGTACAAACTAGTTAGAGGAATCGTAGTGTATGGCAAGCCGTTTTACTGTTTATTCTAACTTCAAGATATCTTATAAACTTTATAAAGTTATAAAGTATATAAGATATCTTATAAAGTTTATAAGATATCTTATAAAAACTAGATTATATATCTTACATATTATATGAGATATCTTGAATAAATAGTAAAACGGCTTGCCATAGTAGTGCCCATACCATTAACCAAGTTCAAAGGCAAAACTAAATGGACTAGTTTCATATGCATATCAGAAATAATGATGTCAGAGGAGTACCATACAATGACAAACATTTCATAGTAAAAGGGCCATAACTCGGACCCTAGACCGGAATATCCTACCAACATGCACAATCTGCACAATAGGATATAACAATGCACCGAGTTTCATATGTATATAACAAGTGCACCAAGTTTGGTTCCAATTGATCCAATTATTTTATACAATAAGATTTTTAAATGAATTTTCCCATAAGGTCCTACGTTTAACTAATTTCAGCTGTGGAGGATAATAATAATAAGAAGAATTTTATTTCCAATTAAGGGCCCATTAAGAGCAAGCAATCAAATACAAGTGATTTATATAATTGGAGGTACATATACATTTTACATATATATATATTTATTTAAACCCACAATAACCGCAGTCAGGTCAGAGCCATACTATATGCATAATATCTATATTATCATAATATATCAATTAAAAAAATTGCATGTTATTATATAAAATTTCTTATTTCTAAACACTTATTTATAAATATACCCAATGTTTTTAGGACATTAATATTTTCATTAGTCAATAGCCAAATAAACTTTGCTGTTTTATTCAGGTTCCCAAAATTATTACAAAATAAAGATATATTTCATAAAATACTTTTCTTTCATTTTCAAACAATGGACATTGAGCTAAAAAGTGTTCCTCGTCTTCAACCTCTCTGAGTATGCACTTAGTACATAGTCTTTGTGAACGTTCAATATAATTTTTAGCATATCTATCAGTTTCTATTTTTAAACAATGAGCACTAACTCTAATTTTACAAATTGATTATCTAATTTTAAAATCATTTAAATCAAGATATTTTTCTCTTTCAAAACATCGTTTGACAGTTTGAGGATATATTTTTGACAATCCGGGTCATCAGACATAAGTCTGAAAGAGGGCCATCTAAGGACCATTGCTGCCAAGTTTAGTTCCAACTGGTTCCGTGGTTTAAGACTAGAAGATTTGTCAATGAATTTTGTCATAGGGTCTTACGTCAACCTAATATTGACTGGGTGGCAATCATTGTTGACAGACTCATCGAACACAACCCTGAACGACCATTGTTGCCAACATTTGTTCCAGTTGGCCAAGTGTTTTCATAACTTAATTTTTCCTGATGGTCGTTTGATAAACTAAGTTCGACTGTGGCCATGTTGATTCGAAGTACAGGTTATCGAAGATAATTTTGAAAATTGACCATAACTCAGGCTGGAACATCCTTATTAACATCAAATTAGCATCCGTCGTGGTCAATTACTCTGTCAATTAAGGCGGACATACACACAGACATTTTAATCTACTGTTCGTTACTGTTGCAAAAGATATTGGCAAAGACTATATCTTCGACAAAAACATTCATCCTAGTTTACAGAAAATAGAAGAAAAACATTTTTAGAAATAAATTGTAATTTAAACCAACCAGCGAAGAAAAGGTAGAAAAAAATATAGAAAAAGAAGTAGGGCAATTTTTCCATGCATTTATTTCACTTTTAGAGCCATTTTCGAAAAGTTGCCTAAAACGTTTCAAAATATCTGGAGGAATAGCCTGGTATGTGGTATCTAAATATTTGCTAATAATAAGTATCAAGTAAGTTACTAAAACATTTTTTACATAACATCATCATTTTGGATATATATAATAAATAGTGAAATTTAACAGATTTTTATGGCAAGCCGTTTTACTATTTATTCTAACTTCAAGATGTCTAATAAACTGTATGAGATATCTCATATAGTTTATAAGATATCTAATATAGTTTATAAGATATCTTATAAAGTATATAAGATATCATATATAAAAATATTGATAAGATAACTTATATATATATATTATGAGATATCGTATATACTTAAAAACTAGATTATATAAGATATCTTATATATTATATGAGATATCGGGGTGCCACGGTGGCCGAGTGGTCTAGGTAGATCGTCATGACTACTAATGACCACTAGCCTGTCAACGCTGAGGTTGCGAGTTCGAATCGCACCTGTGGCGGGGTGTGTTCGACTCCGATCTTAATTGACAAGGATTGCCAATTTTCCTACCGAAGGTCGGTGGTTCTCTCCGGGTACTCCGGCTTCCTCCACCAATAAAAACTGGCCGCCGCGAAATAACCAAATGTGCTGAAAACGGCGTAAAACCCCAACTAAACAAACAAACAATATGAGATCTCGTGAAGTTAGAATAAATAGTAAAACGGCTTGCCATAGATTTTATATGTAGAAAAGCCTCTCGCAAGGGAAGAACAACCATCCCCATACCATTTTTACAACATTACAGTAAATGAGAGTATGCATATCCTTTCGTATGAAATTAGAATGGTTTTGGTTCTGAACTTCCTCCTTGACAATATTGGCGGGTATAACACAGTAGTAGTTTGTGTTTTTCTGTGTATATTTAGCTTAATTATTTAGTATATTTATATACGCCTAAACACCAACCCAACACTTTTAAAATCAGGGAACATGTAAAGGTTAAAAATAAAAAACCTACTGCTAAAACACAGGACAAGGTAGTGCCTAAGTCAAAGGACGGTGATAATACAATTAACATTGAGAAGATTATCCTTTTTTTTCTATCATGTTTTACAAGGGTCAGTGACACCTTACTGACAAGTAGTCAAATTAAAGATATATGTGAAGTTGCCTCGGGTATATTTAATGCAAGAGTAGATTTAGAAAGTGTGTGTAGCAAGTTTATTGGATTCCTCTGTAAAATACATTTTGTTATATAATAATGTTATATTTACTCGTATATATTATGGCTTCTTCATTCAGTTTAGTCTATTGGAATTGCCAAAATTGTAGGATTAATAGCCCAGAATTCGTCTTGGAAATCAGCAAAATGAAGAATCCTCCTGCCATTATATGTTTACAGGAAACCTGGTTTTCATCTGAAGATGATACTATTGAAATAAATGACTACACAATAGCAAACTTCTCTACTAGAGGTGTTAAACATGGGGGGACGGCTATTTATGCAGAAATAATCTATCTTATACAAAAGTTAATATTAATGGTAACTTTGAGCTATCTGTCATTGAAGTCACACTCAATGGGAAAAAGTTACTGATTGTATATTTATATGACCCTAAATATGAGGCAATCCAACAGGACTATGATAATATATTCACACAGTTTTATTGTGAATTCTTACTTTGCGGGGATTTCAACGCTCATCATTATCTCTGGGGCAGAAAAGGATTAGTACAAAAGGTAGACAGTTGTACGATTCTATTGTTACTAACGACATATGTATACTGAACGATGGTTCAGGTACACGTATTGACCCAGTAAACTTAGCAATGTCTAATATTGATTTGTGTTTATGTTCCATAAATTTATATGGTCTGTAAATCATGATACAACATGTGGTAGTGACCATTTCCCCATATTTGTTACAAGTAATGACAATATTACTACTAACACTAATTAAAATAGCTTTAGATGGAACTATAAAAAAGCCAAGTGGGCTGAATTTAGTTTAAATGGCGATATTCAAATTACTGAAGATTTAATTTCAGAAAATATTGATGATACGAATACCTGTATAACTGACAATATTATTAATATAGCATCCAAATATATACCTACTAAGAAATATAGGGAAAATCGACCATGTACGCCATGGTGGAATGATAAATGTAGTATAGCAGTTAAGGAAAGAAACAAATGTAGAAATAGGGCTCAACATTCTGGTAGGGGGGTGATTTCATTTTATATAAGGAAAACAGTCATACTGTAGAAACCTAATGCGTAAAACACAGAAAGAGTATTGGGAAAATTACCGTTCAAATTTAGACGGCGATACAAAAACCGCGGAGTTGTGGTTCAATATTAAAAAAAAATGTTGGGTAAAGGTAATAGTAAAAAAGATATCCCTACTCTTAAGATTAATGACAATATCTATGAAAACACTAAGGCCAAAACAGATATTTTTGCAAAAATATTTAGTAATGTCAGTAGCGATGAAAATTTTGATTCATCATTTAGAAAACACAAAGACGAATGTATGAATGATCCAATGTATGAATTCTCACATGACTTTATTGATAATACTGATACAATTAATGAACCATTTACTTTAACAGAATTTAAAGATGCTATTTCAGATACTAATAGTTCGGCACCAGGTAAAGATAAGATTAGTTATGAAATGTTTAAACATTTCACAGACAGAACTTTAAGTGTATTACTTTTATTTATTAACAATATTTGGTTTCTGCAGAAAATTCCCATTGAGTGGAAACATTCATTTATTGTCCCTTGTTTTAAATCTGGAAAAAATCCAAATGACCCACTCTCATATAGACCGATCGCCCTTACATCTAACTTCAACAAAATATTTAAAAAGATGGTTAATAATCGGCTGCGCTGGTTTTTAGAAGAAAAAACATTTACTCTGGTAACCAAAGTGGACTCAGGAAAAATTATAATACACTATAACAATGTATTAGGCTAGAAATTGAAATAAAAAAATCTTTTGTTAAGACACATATAACGGTGGTTTTTTTATAGACTTTCAAAAAGCCTTTGATATGCTTTGGAAAGAAGGACTGCTTTTCAAAATGAAAAACTTAGGAATAAAAGGAAATTTATTGCCTTATGTCTACAATTTATGAAGTAATAGAACATTGCAGGGAAAAATTAATAATATTTTTTGTGATATTCACATTGTACAAAATGGAACCCCCTAAGGAAGTTGTATTAGCCCCACACTCTTTAAGATTATGGTAAATGATCTCTCAAATAATGTTAATAATTGTAGCATGTCACAATTTGCTGACGACAGTGAAATATGGAAATCAGGAGCAAGTGTAACATTTTTACAAAAGAAAATTCAAGAAGACTTAGAAAATATTTTAAAATGGTGCAAAACATGGGGATTTCTTGTTTCAGGATCTAAAACTGTAGCCGTTATATTTGGGAGAAAGAAGAAACTTGGTTCACTAACCTTGAAACTTGGCTCTAATACATTACAAACTGTGAAAGATGTGAAATCTTTGATAGTCAGTCAAATTGGAAAAAACATATCCAATATTTACATTCTAAATGCTCAAAGGTTTTAAACTGTATGCGTTTATTAACTGGTACAAAATGGAGGGCCACATCAGGAACACTTAGAAATATATATTCCATGCTAATTAGATCTAAAATAGATTATGGTTGTGAAATTTATCATTCTGCCTCATTCTCTGTTAAAAAAACTGTCGATACTATTCAATTACAAGCCCTTAGAATTGTTACAGATAGCATGAAATCAGCTTCTCTTTCAGCTCTTCAAGTAGAATTAGGTGATCTTCCATACGAAATAAGACGGAAATGTCTAATTACAAAATCATTTCTAAATATAAATAGCTTCAGTGAAGACAGCCCAGTTAAAGTCTCTAGCAATGATACCTTCACATTTGAATATTTTAGTAAAAAAAGTTACAAAAACCGTTTTCTATTACAGCCAAGGAAATGATAACTTTAAACGACATATGTCCTCATAATATTTATTCATTAAAGGAACGTCTCTTACCCCCATGGAAATATGCAAAACCTATAGTTAAGTATCAACTTCATGATATCATTAGTAAAAAAGATATGCCCTATTTAATAAAAAGCGAATCAAATATTCTAATTTATAGCCAATACAAAGATTTTTTGCAGATTTTTACAGATGGATCAAAAGATCCAGTTACTAATACTAGTGGATGTGCCTTTGTTATTCCCAAACTAAAAATTCATAAAGCAATTAGACTACCTAATTACGCATCCATATTTGTCTGTGGATTAATGGCTATTTTTTTACTTTAAATTGGCTGTTGGATTATAAAACATGTAATATAGTTATATTTGTAGATTCTTTAGCAGAACTAAAAGCTATAAAAAATTCTGTGTACAAAGTTAAGTGTCAGATCATCTTTGATATTTATTCTACATACTCCATTTTAATTAAACAGGGAAAAATGTAATATTTGAAAAGATACCTAGCCACGTTGGGATTGTAGGAAATGAGCTTGCAGATATCTTTAACCTTAGAATTAATATTTTTTACTCCTTTATATAAAGATGATATTAAAACCGTATGTAAAAATCTACTCAAGAATATTTGGCAGTCAGAATGGGATAACAACAAAGATAAACATCTATATCAGATTTGTAATACCGTAAATTTTAATTTAAAAATACCAAAATTATTACGCAACTCAGAAATTTTATTATATAAGCTCAGAAATGGTTATATTGGACTGAACAAAAATCTAAATAAAATTGGAGTCACTGAATCACCCCTATGATCACAGTGTAAAGTAGATGAAACGGTAGAACATTATTTACTACATTGTAAAAAAATATAATTAAGAAAGAAAATTCCGTTTGGAAAACTTATCAGATAAAGCACTTCAAATTTTCAATTTAAACACTTTATTAACAGGCTTAAATTTTAATATAATTTACGAATATGTAAAATCAACCTAAAGATTTGTTAATTACTAAATTATAAAATTAAATTTATTTAGTTAAGGAATTAAACAGTCTTTGACCCAGTAAACTCGAGGACGGATAGCAGATGGATAATGAATGTACTTCAGATGTATACACCCTCTGATGCAAGTCAAAACTGCAGAAAGGACATATTTAGACACTTGATGATCGCGTAACTCTCTTACACTATGATCCGATAATAGTGCGTTATCCCGACTGTTGCCCCACTTATTTAAAATTTACTTATTTTCTATTCGGGATGTCGGACGGTGAGTACCGTATCATTTTTTTACATCCCAGAGGGCTCTGCGCGATTATTATAGCACAAAAATCTACAGATGACCTTCTTCTCCTCCTGCGAAAAAGATGCATAATGAAAAACTGGAAAACTCACCTTCTCACAGATTTAAAACGGAAAACCCCCGATTGGAAAATCCCTTTAGAAATCAGGGCGCAATATCATCCTAAATGATAGACCATGACCATGGAAGAATCATTCACACTAGTCATGGCTATGGCACAGTTAGACTTCAAGTATGTACCAAACAGACAGGGAGGGAACAACTTAGCTTTCAACGGCTATTTGTTCAGAGTAAAGACTACCCGTGGAGACCGAACCTACTGGAAATGTACCGTTCCAGCTCGCCAAGCAACACTCAACACCAAAGACAACACTATCACGGGACTAGGACAACATCAACACAGCCATCCAGCAGACCACGCCAAGATAGAAGCCAAAGACATCATGAACCTGATTACTACCAAATGCAAGACCGAAGTACTACTACCCGGGAAGAGCGAACAGATCTACCGACGATTTTTTTTCACTACTCCAGACAGCAATGACCGACATCAACTTACAGCTTACACCAACGACAGTTTTCATCGACTTCGAGACAGCAGCACACAACGCTATTCGCACTGTAATCCAGGATATTCAGGTAAATATTCTTTAATATGTATAATTTTTGGGGTGTTTTTTACAATCTTTTTTGTTTTCAAACTTGCCAACAATATTTTTGACTAGAAATTCGTAGGAAGTATAAACAGCTCTTTAGTCCCATAATCCTCACTAATGAGCACCTACAGTATTCTTTGATCTTATAAAATGTTGGGATTCAGGCACACAGCCTTCTATGTAAGCCAACTAATTATGGTTGAAATGCATCTAATTTGAAGTGAAACGATATGGATATGAACTGCCACAGTTTAAAAATGAACATAACGACGTTATGGCAAAACAGTATAATTTGTCCTCAATATTTACAGAAAACATTAAATACATTATCACATTTGGTAAAACTGATCAATTATCGCTTTCTTTGTTTTTTCTGTGAGGTTGTGATCACGGATAAGCCTGGAGAATTGGTGGTTGGTTGTTCGTTATGTCTTTGAATTGTTTCTTTTGCACATATTCTCTTAATGTTAAATCCTGCGAATCCAAACGCCATCTCGAACAAGTTTATTCCGATATCAATACCAGTGACAATCTGTAACGCCAACACAACTGGTTCGTTTCTTTTACCGGAATAGAAGTTCATGAAGAATATAATTCCGGCATTTATAGCTGAAGTGAGTTTAAAATATCCCATTAAATATGGAAGTTTTTTGTACATTTTTAGTCTACCGTCTGATTCACTTCCTCTGAGAACAAGAAAAACCATGAAGAAAGTAATAAGTAGTGCCACTAATCCCAGAAAACCCACATAGCCATAAAAAATGTACCGCCACAAATCCGGAATATATATCAGACCAACATGAAGCCATGTAAAAGTGAATTCGCCAGCATCGAAAGCATATCCGATCCACATCCGAACAAGAAAAAACCTAATCGCTTTTCGTGGCGTAAACCCCACAATTTTTTCAAATACTACTGTGGATATGTCCATTTCTCCTGTAAATTTCCCGTGTGTATTGGCGGTTTACACTTAACTTTCTGACTGTCACACTCTTCTGTTTGTTTGTATAGAAACATAATGTTTATACAGGTAATTAGTATGAACATTAATTGTTTTCTTTTGTTTTAATTGTTATGTATGTAAATTCACAAAATAATCAGTCATGCTTATAAAGTTGTATTTAAAATCATTGTGACCCTTTCCATTTAACTACGATTTCAAAAATCGGGAAGTACTCAATTTCAATATATTTGTATTTTTTTTTTAATTTTAGGGGGGTACGTGGTCCAATATAATCTATAAATTTGATATGTGACAAGGAAAACCGTATATTGAGGTCGCTTGAGATTTACAAGATCAGAAATAATGATTGTTATTATTGTTGAAATTACTGGATTTACTGATTCAAAAACTTCTTTGTTTCGACTGTTCAAGGAATGATTCAGCTATTGACTTTATGAATAACAAATATGAATTTTATTGACCCGATAAATATCACTATTATGACAATAAAACACTGTATAACTAATGCATGTAATAAAAATAAATGGCTTCGTTTAAACATTATTTTATTGGACATACCAAAAAAACTAGATGAAAAAATATATATGTTTATATATAAAAATTTTGATTTGTCAATTCAAACTCAAGTTAACAATAACAACAGGTTGTCACAGTAAAAGTTCGAATTGACAAATGAAAATTTTGATAGAACATATATACGAATATTTACATTCAAGCTACATTGCTTTTTGGCCCCTTTAACCCCTTCTATCTCGAAAACCGTATAAGAGAGGAAAAACATGTTCACATACTACCGAAAGATCTCATCAAGATAAATTAACAGAAAACAATCTACAATGAAATCGGATGAAACATTAAAATTTGACTTTTCCTCCAATTACTAATTTTTACCCCTATGACCATTTTCATTCAGAAACGATAAAAAATGTTGATAGTACTAATGAAAGCGCTCATTAAGATGAATTTAAAGAAAACTTCCCCATATGATTCGGATGAAAAATTAAAAAATTGACATATTAAGCCAGTTTGTTTTTTTGGTCCCTTTAACCCATTATATCAGGAAAACCTTAAAAGATAGGAAAATCTGTTGAAATACTACCGAAGATTAATTTAAAGATGGGCGCCGTGGTGTAGTGGTTAGAGCATCGGACTACGAAGACAAAGGTCCCTGGTTCGGGATGAAAATTTCAGGGATCAAATTTGCGACAACCTATCGACACCAATTGCGAGGATGGTCTCGGTAAATGTTGCTGGTCCGTCGGATTGGGACGAAAAATGGCTGTCCCGTATTAAGGAAGGGCAACACCCTTAGCACGTTAAAGACTCAGCTGTAGATGTCGAAAAAAGATTAGGCTAAAATATGCCACTACTTGGCTCTCGCATCTGCCAAGTGAGGAGAAATTAGCATAAGTTTGTATAACCTGTTTCCAAATCCACTATAATAGCTAATTTTAAACTAAGATGAATAAAGGAAAACATCCCCATTGAAATCGAGTGAAAAATAAAAATTTTAGGTATCCATCAAAATTTCTAATTTTGGTCCCTTTAATCCCTTTTATATCTGCAATAACAAAATTAAGTTACACTAGAAATGCCTGGAGTAACATTTACATATATTTTATGACAAACATTTAAAAAATCATCAAAATCGGATGAGAAATTCAAGCCCCCAGTTTCAACAAAGGGCTTGGCTAAGCGCAGCATGATACCGCAACATGCTTTTTTTGGCACTTAACCCACTTTATCTCAAGAAATGTAAAATATAGAAAAATTTGTTGAAATACTACTGAAAGTACTCATCAAGATGAATTAAACGAAAAAATCTCAATTGAAATCGGATTAAAAATAAAAATTTTATGTTTCCTCCAAATGGCTAACTTTGACCACTTGTATCTCAGAAACAATAAAAGATAGAAAAATAATTGTTGACATACTAATGAAAGCATTCACCAAAGTGAATTAAAAAAAAAATCCCCATTAAAATTGGATGAAAAAAAAGTACATTTCAAGATACATTGTCTTTTTGGCCCTTTTATATCTCAAAAACGGTGATAGAAGAAATCTGTGGATATACTATTGGAAACAAGATGAATTAAAACATGTAAAAGGAAAAATACCCTTTAAAATTGGATGGGAAGAATTTTAAGCGTCCTCCAAAATGACTAATTTTGGCCCCTTTAATCCCTTTTATCTCGATCTGCAACAAGAGTAGCACAAAAATGCCTTGATAAATTTTATTGTATTTCGTATGAAGAACCATTTGAAAAAAATCATCAAAATCGATAAGAAATAAAAAAGTTTCGAAAATTAAAGTGTGTCCCTTTTTTGGTCCCTAATATCTCTAAAACAGTAAGAGATAGTTTAAAATCGATCTACACATGTTTTCCATTTTTGTCAAGGAACATTATAAACCAAAAACCATAAAAATCAGATAAAAAATTAAAATGTTACACAAAACTTATCAAAAAACCCTTAATGACCCCCAGAAAAAAAAACCAGGAGGGGCCAGATATCCCGAAACCAATCCCAACCTGTATTTCTTATGGGATACCATTGTGGTAAAATATCATAAGGCTCATACAGTAATTATACCACAAATATTTGCGGCTGTATAAAAATTAGGGCGTGTCCCTTTTTTAGCCCCTCATGTCTCTAAAACTGTAAGAGATTGTGAAAAATAGATTGGATGATTTTTCCGTTTTTAGCAACGAACATTAAAATACAATAATCATAAAACTTGGATAAAAATTTTAAAAGTTGCACCAAAATTATCAGAAGCCCTTAATGACCCCCAGAAAAAAATGTGAGGGGCCAGATTCCCAAAACTCAATCCCAACCTGTATTTCTTATGGGAAACCACCATGGTAATGTATTATAAGGATACTTTCAATGGAACAAATTAAAGGAAATCCAACTGTATACTGACGCCGACAGTCTCATACCATAATACCACTGTATACTGACGCCGACAGTCTCATACCATAATACCACCGTATACCGACACCGACAGGCTCATGCCATAATACCACTGTATATTGACTCCGACAGTCTCATACCATAATACCAGTGTATACTGACACCGACAGTCTCATACCATAATACCAGATATTTTCGGTCGTATAAAAATATATCAGTGCAAAACTAAAATGTTATAAAAAAAAACTTTGGAATCGAAAAAAAAACTCCACTCAAAACAAATTTGGAAAATCTAAAGGTCTTTTGTACGTAGACCATGTGAACACAATTTTGAAAGGGGACCACCCAATATCCCTCAACCAAAGTTTGGTCTCAATTACAGATTAAATTCATTATAACAGATTTTGTAATTCGTGATAACAGTTTAAAATTGTTATAACAAATTGTATAATTCATGATAATGAATTTGTTGAATTTGTAATCACAGTTTTTTGTAATCCATGATTTCGGATTAAATTCGTTATCACAAATTTTTATATTTTGTGATTACAGATTAATTCGTTATCACAGTTTTATATACTTTAGACCTGTTTAAAAATATATTAAATTCCAACTTACCTTTTCCAATGCTACAGCCTTTCCAGAATCCGATTCAGTCATGTTTATTTTGAGTGCGTTCCAATATTATTGTAGTTTTTATAATTTGTGATTATTTCCTCGGATATCTTCTGTGGCAACGACTTCTTAAATTTGTGATCACGATTTCTGAATTGTTTGTAATTTGTGATAATGGATTAAAATCTTGATAACGAATTGTATAAATCGTTATTATGGATTAAATTCATTATCAAGAATTACAAAAAAATGTGATAACGAATTTAATTCATAATTACAAATTACAACTAGAGTCTCTAAAGAGCCTGTGTGAGCGACACAAGATTGAACCTTTCACCTTGAGCAGGACTAAAGATTTGGCTGGGTTTTCTATAGAGTTCTATGTTGAACTAAGTTCAGCTCTGGCAGCCAAGAGTGTTGACAGTCAAGGTCAATGGACACATTTCTAAAAGAGAACCATCCAAGGACCATTACTGCCAAGTCTTGTTCCAACTGGCTAAGTGGTTTCAGACAAGAAGATTTTTCAATGATTTTTTCCATAAGGCCCTATGTCATATTAAGTTCGGCTGTGGCGGCCATCTTGGTTGACAGTCTGGGTCATCGGACACAATTCTGAAAGAGGACCATCTAAGGACCATTGCTACCAAGTTTCAGACAAGAAGATTTTTGAGTGAATTTCCCATAAGGTAGCACCACTCATCAGCATATCATTAATCACACCCTAAGCACAACCAACAAACTGGCTTGCAATCTATAAAACATAACTTCTCAATATATTTTAATACTAATTATTTTATTTGCTAATCACAGTGCCCATGTACAGCACAATAATAAAAAAACTGAATTTTATTGTCTATCAAAGTCCAAGATATTGACTGCAAACATTATCAAACATTTTCCTTTTTTTCGGTATTATATAAATGCAAAGTTATATTAAGTCAACATTTTATTGTACAATCATTTGTATAGACTTGAGAAGTTTATCCACCTGTGTTTCCCTGTCAAAACTGAAACAAACTTTATGTCATGTGTGGGAAAAAAATTGGATATAGAAATTTTTTTATATGAAATATAGTAATAGCTATTTTTATGATAAAAGTACAAAACATCATTTTTGCTGTGAAACAGCTGTTGACTGGTATGAAATTGCATCCTAATGAAATGGGCAGTGTTTTACAATAAAACAAGGTCCATGAAATAAGTACTAAAAGTGAAAAACTCAACTTTTGAGCAAATATTCATATATAGGTAAACATAAAAATAACATTGATAAATTTACATCTTAATCTGAATCTGATTTGAAGGAGATCTGGAAAAGCACAACTAAATGAGGTCTGATACCACAATTAATCTATCATAATGAAAATGACACTGAGTTTAAAAATAGTGCATGGGTTCAAACTTAAAAATCTTTATCACATATACAAAGTATACTTGCACCTTGTAACAATAGCAAAATCTGACAAATATAGTAGACCTATTGCATATAGTATTTAAACAACAGGCCAAAACACAAAAACTTAACTATAATGTCACAGGCTCGACAAAAATCCTCTAAATATGCTTACATAAAGTGTGAAAAATATCTATGAAGAAATACACTGACTTAGTGGATTATATTTGTAGAGAATAAAAAGTTGTGCATTATAGAACAACCAACAATTTAAACCTCAGTATGATAGCATTTCATAAGTACACATATGCCAAAATTAACATATTATTTAATCACAAATTTCATATAAAGTATTACTTGATATTTACAGAAATGATATAGTTTCCCATTAGCTCCAATGTTAAACTCAGTTTGGCTCTGGTGGCCATTTTGTTTGGTCAATAGATATGATTGTGAAAGAGGATTACTTAAGGAGTTTGGTTCTAACTGGCTCTGTGGTTTTAGACAAAAGATCTTTACATGACTTTTCCCATAGGATCCTGTATTAAACTAAGTTAGTCTTAATGGCCATACTGGTTGGTGGTCCTGGTCATCGGATACAGTTTTGAAAGGATCATCTTAGGAAACTAATCAACCAAACTTTAATCTCATCTTGCCCAGTAGTTTCAAAATTTTTGGATAATTCTTCTTTATTTAATAACAGAGCCATATTGGATAGATGTCTGGACCATAAAATATAAATTTTAAAGATGACTATCCAAGATATACTTTGGTTCCAATTTGCTCAGAAGATCTTAAAAAGAAAGCTGATGACGACTGACAAGAGAGATCAAGTGATGAGGTTTTGAACTATAACTTATATCATTATAATATCCATTCTGATGCTCTCCTCATATATTTCATTTGTTGTGAGCAGAATTGTCATAAAAGGGAATTAAAGCCTTCACTTCAAAAATATAAATGTATGTCAGATTCGAGTCAGAAACCATATTTTGGAGGCCCTGCTTGTGTGCATTCTATTCAACTTAATGATTTGCACCATCAAAGAGTGGCATCCACCTTCTAACATGTGTGAACAATAATACAAATTATCTCAATAAATGAATAATTTATTCTCTCATCCTCAAGTTTTAACATTTTAAAATGCTTGCATTTCTGAATAAAATCAATATAACCTTTATAAATGATCTATTAATCTTGTGTCTATATTTGATAATATGTAGAAGGTCCCATAATTTACAATAAAAAGAAGAAAAGAAATTGTCTCAGCTTTCAAAGGAAAAAAAATCTCCTAGTTCCTATTTAGCCTTAAATAATTATACGTCCTTAAACGTCTGAGCAATATAATGATTTGAAGCATAATTATTTTGTGTTTACTTTAAATCTGTATATCTGCCTTAAAAACAAAAACATTACCAGAATGACTGATTGATTGTATGTTTAGGCCATTAATTCGAAAGATGAGACCACTTCCTAAAGGCAATTTTAACCAGTTGATCATTTGACCTCTCAGATAAAGAACAGCTGTGTAACTGAAACTTGCCTATCCATGTAAACTTTACACAACATTTAATCCACAAATGCTTATATCCATGTACAAATAAAGAGCTCTAGGCTTACAATCACATCTGCTCAAAGGCATTTGAGACAGTCCCCTTCATTTAGTGAGAACAAATTGAGATTGAAAAATCAAGATTTTATTGTAGTAAAAAATATATATAAAACAGCATTGTTTCATAGGAAGAGCCACAGGTATCGTTACTCATCTTACAACACAGCATGGTCTTGTTTCATACCTTCTAACAAAACTTATTAAATGTTCAACAATCTTACATAAACCGAGATACCAAGTGTTTACTTCATGATCATTATGAATGAAATTTGGATTACTATAGTTTACCTCGTTACAGACAAGTCAAAATTATAATAAAAATTAACATAAATTTATTGAACTATATAATTAACATAAATTTATTGAACTATATAATAATGACATATCATATCAATTTAAACAGATAGATAAAATCTATAATTTTGACGTAAAATCAATCATTAAATTATTATTTCCAAATATATTTTGTGGATCTATATACTTCTTCACAGCTCTCATAGTACCCAGTCCAATATCTCCCACAGTTTGTCTAAGGAACTGCTTCCTGATCTTTCCGACTGAAAACAAAAAATCACTCATATAATGTACTGGTAACTGTTTTTGCTGCATAGACATTAAAGGATGTTTTAATTACTGTTTAACATCCAGTGGCAACCAGGTGCAAATCAGAACGAGAACATGTTGATTTAATGAATATGATCCCTGCTTTGTACTAAACTGACATGCTGAGCCGGATTTTTAAGGGCTATATCTATAATAATATTCAAGATAACAACCTAAAACTTCAAAATTTCCTTAAAATTAACTATTCAGGGGCAATAACCCAACAAAGGGTTGTCCGATTCATCTGAAAATTTCATGGCTGGTAGATCTTGATCTGTTGAACATTTTTACCCCGTCAATTTTGCTCTAAATGCTTTTGTTTTTGAGATATAAACCAAAAACTGCATTTTACCCCTCTGTTCTATTTTTAGCCATGGCGGCCATGTTTCCCGACGGACAAGAAAATAAAACATAAACTTTAATCTAGATACCCAAAGGATCATTCAGACTAAGTACGGCTGTAATTGGTTCAGTGGTTTCAAAGGATGAGATCTATGAAAAATTTATGACGGACCGATGACAGATAACAGACGCCAAGTGATGGCAAAAGATCACATGTCCTTTTAGACAGGTAAGCTATAAATCATAAAATTGGACAAATATTGAAAAAGATACATCATAATTATCAAAAAAACCTCAATGACTCTCAGTAGGGGCCAGAAATCAATCCCAACCTGAATTTCTTATGGGAAACCATTGTGGTAAAATATTATAAGGATACATTCAATAGAACAAAGTAAATGAGCAGAAACCTAACTGTCTATGGACACTGAAGACAGGCTCATACCATAATACGTCCGCAAAAATTTGCAGTCATATAAAAATATAAAAAAATTTTCCAACTTATTGTTAGCAATGTATATTTGAACTAAGAAGCTTTTCAACAAGTTTCATCAAAATTAAAGTACATGTATTACCCAAAGGTTTTTGTATTTCAAAACACAATTCTGAGCTTATGTCTAAAATGACAACACAAGAAATGACAAAATTGCCAATTATCTGCCTAACTTTCTGTCTTGTCATAGATTGATCAGTCTCATAGAATAGTTTTTCTCATCCTATTTTAGTTAATTATCACCTACAGACTCTGGTAATTCTTTTTCATCCACCCTCCCGAGCAATAGGGCAAACATAGCCCTTTTAAAATGATTTTTGAATGTTTATGAATCATTTGAAAGTTAAATGGTTCAGGAAACAAGAGGCTCCCAGGAGCCTGAATCGCTCACCTGGTCCTTAAGCTTTAAGGGAGTCTTTCATGAGCTATTACCCCTATAATGGATCATCTGACAACTTCGACCCAATTCAGACTTTTGTAGAGCTCAATGAGCTGATTGTTTAAGCAAACAACAGCTTTTCTCTATTGACAACAACTTAATAAGTACAAATTTCCAAAAAAAATCAAGAAAAAGGGCAATAACTCCTACATGGGTGGTTACATCTTCTTCAAAATTTCAAAGCAGGTAGATCTTGAGGTGTTGAACACTTTAGCTTCCCATCAGAATTTTGATATCTGTCACCATTTTTGAGTTATTTGCAAAAAACTGCAATTTACCCCTGTGTTCTATTTTTAGCCATGGCAGCCATGTTTTTTTACAAATCAAAAATCCAAACGATAGTTTAGTAGCACTCATGCCAAGGAACAACTACACTAAGTTTGGTTGCAATTAAACTTATGGTGTAAGAGGAGTTAACGATTTTATTACAATGAATAAAGACTGCAAAAATGGTCAATTTTGATGATCTAAGGGGAATAACTCCTAAAAGGAATGAACCTACAACTTCGATCCTGTTACAAATTTTGTAGATCTTTGTGTGCCTAACAATATGAAATTTAAATTTTTCAAATTTCCTTTATAGTATCCAAGATATTGAGCTTAATAAGTGCAAAATTTGGAAAAAATGCAGAAAAAGGGCAATAACTCCTACATGGGTCGTTGGATCTTCTTCAAAATTTCAGGGCAGGTAGATCTTGAGGTGCTGAACACTTTTACCCATGCCAGAATTTTGATATCTGTTATGGTTTTTGAGTTATTTGCAAAAAACTGCAATTTACCCCTATGTTCTATTTTTAGCCATGGCGGCCATGTTTTTTTACGAATCAAAAATCCGAACGATAGTTTTGTACACATAATGCCACTAAACAAATGTACCAAGTTTGGTTGCAATTGGACTTATGGTGTCGGACAAGTTAACGTTTGAAAAATTGTTAACAGACGACGACGACAGACGACGACGACGACGACGACGGACGCCAAGTGATGGTAAAAGCTCACATGGACCTTTGGTCCAGGTGAGCTAAAAACTAAAACTGTCCACAGAGCAGGACTAATACCCCATGCGCTAGAGAAGAAACCTGCAAAGTTAAAATGGAAGTTGCAAAAGCTTCTACAACTGAAGTAATTTCTATATGTAATAAGTATGTTAAGTATGTTAGGAGATCCTACCCACATCTGCACACTATGATCTAACGATTTTACTATATATTACTTCAATTAAGTGTGCTCCCATTGTTGGTTGGAAACTTTTTGCAACCTTAGATAAAGTTTGTTGTTTATTTGTCTTATGCTGTTAAATTTTCCAGCACATAGTGGCAATGAAATATTACGAATTATTTTGGACATGATGACATTTGACAGTGTCACAAACTTTGGATTATTATTTTGGACATGGTGACATTTGAAAGTGTCACAAACTTTGGAATATTAAATACAAGATCCACCACTGCTTTAAACATGGTTGACAACACTGACTGTAACATAAATAATTCTGGACTGACAATTTGTATTCAGCTTTGATGTCAAACAAGGGCAATACATTTGTGCAAGGTTAGAGGTTACAGGACTTAAGAGAATAAGAAATGACCTTAGGAACAAAACAAGATCATACACAGATGATTGAGGGAAGACTTAGGAGGATCTAATACCATTTAAGATTAAGATTGCCATTAACCATTTGAAAACATATAAATGCATTTTATTATCTAATAATATTCCTACCACATACAAATATCTGTATAATTTTAATACTCCTTTATTTTGTTATAAACAGATTACTACACACAAATTATTAGGTGTTACGATTGACAACTGTTTATCTTGGGCTGAACATATCAACAAACTAGTTTCAAAAATTTCTTCCCGAGTTGGACTGATGTGCAGATTAAAATCTTATCTTCCATCAGATGGATGGTTATATCTTACCATTGTTTGATTACTGTTGTACAATATGGGGCCAAGCCAGTTTAGCAAATTTCGAAAAGTATAAGTTACAAAAAAGGTCTGCAAGAATTATACTGAATGCAAAAAGAGACATACTATTTAAAAAACTTGGATGGCTATCTATTTTTAAAAGAATTATTGCAAAGGTGTTTTAATGTTTGAATGTGTGAATAATCTTGCTCCAGATTATTTATGTGATGTCTTTAATACTGCTAATAATGCTTCAACTTATTCTTTACGATCAACAAAAAGCAGAAACATGTTTGTACCTCGTCCAAATACAAATTTTATGAAGAAAAGTTTTTACTTTTCTGGAATTATTTTCTGGAATTATTTACCAACAGATCTAAAATTGAATAAAAATATAGAAACCTTCGAAGAAATTATACAGAAATTCTAAATTTGTTAAAATATGGTCACAGTATTGGAAGGGTTTTGTTTATTTGTTTGTTTAGTTGGGGTTCAATGCCGTTTTCAGCACATTTGGCTATTTCGTGGCGGCAAGTTTTTATTGGTGGAGGAAGCCGGAGTACCCGGAGAGAACCGACCTTGTCAATTAAGATCGGAGTTGAACACACCCCACCACAGGTCAGATTCGTACTCACAACCCCAGTGTTGACAGGCTAATGATCATTAGTAGTCATGATGAACTATCTAGACCACTCGGCCACCGCGGCCCCTTTTGGAAGGCGAGATATTCTATTGTTTCAATTTTTATATTAAATGCATATAATTTTATTGATTTATATATACATATGATATATGTATATGTGTATATAAGATTGTCTACATGATGTGGATCTTTGTAGATATTGGATCAAAGTTAGATTAATTTATTTTGTGCGTTTTATTAATTTATATTTTAATTGAGGGCCTTAGGGAAGTTTAGCTTATTAATGCTGTGTTACCCTCTTTAAATAAAGACATTACTTACTTACTTGCTATCCCTCATGTTTACCTTCATATATACTTGGTTTTCAAAGGATTTTATCAAAGACTAAAAGACCAGATCTACAGAAATCTTAGGTAAAATTCCTAAATATCACTAAGGTAAGCCTTATCAGGGACTGGAAATCTTACTTCCAAGTCCAGAAGTCTAAATCCAATCAATTCTAAATTTTTATTCTTCTGCAGTGATAAAGAAAATCAGGTAACTGAGAAATTCCCATTAATATGGATCACTTGTAATAAATCAGTACTTACCTCCATGATGATGAGAAATGCTACCCCCGTTAGCCAATATTTCCTCCCTTGCTGAATTCTACAAAGTTTAAAAAAACATGATTACCAACTATATGTGTATTCAATCTTTCCAGCACCCCTGATCCTAAAAGTGACCCTATTTTCTTTCGTAAAAAAACCCATCCTATTTTAAAACCCCAAAAACTGCAAGACAAAAAATATAACATGCTCCAAAACCACCAACATTTCAGATTAATATTTGTTTTCTATTAAGACCACACTTTATGTTATATACATGTATGTACAGAAAAAGTCTGATAGGGATGTACCGTTGTCATTCATTTTCTGGCATATCAATTGTTGTACGTTGAGGAAAAAAGGCATTTTACAGATTATCATTCCTTTAAAAAAAATCATAGTTTATTAATTAATGAAAGCACAATTATACCCAAGATAGGTTGAAGACTAAGAATAATAAAGACAAAATCACATGAAAATTGGAGATCACAATGTAATTACAGATCTATAGGAAACTACTCAATGCTTCAAACAAGTAGTCTTTTGTATCTTATATAATGTTTATCACATAATCACAACTTTTTGGAAGTTTTAGTGAATCAATCAAGAATCCTAATGCAAAATATAACTAGTATTGACAATGAACATACAGGGATTGGTGAAGAATTGTAAGACAATTGCATGAATCAACAAGACAAATTTGATGTCTGGATCTGTGTCGCATCCAAATATGGTGAAAGATATTGGAGTTTCGGTTTACAGGAACTAGGTACCCTAATGTACCAAAAAAAGTTCAAAAAATTATAAATTTGACATTTATTTTCCTCAAATAGCCCCCAAAGGGGGAGGTACACATCTACAATGTATTCAGAATAAGTGTGCAAAATTTCAGAAGTCCCGAGTTTTTCTAGATTTTTCTTTCTCTTAGAAAAATATTTAATTTTATTTTTACAAAAATTATGATCATGTTATTTTTAATACTGAATAAACACAAAACAAGACTACAGGTTCCTAGGAGCTTGTATCGCTTGCCTTGAAATCATTTGCAGATTGAAAGCATTCTAAATGGTTTGACGTGTCCATCTTGGCTGATAGTCTGAAACATTGCTGTCACGTTCAAATTGGCCCACTGGTTTTGCCAAATTGCTCACTGGTTTTGCTAAATTGCTCACTGGTTTTGCCAAATTGCTCACTAGTTTCATATAATAAGATTTTTTATGTTAATAATTTTCAATAGGGTTCTATGATAATCTATGTTTGGCTCTGGTGGCCATCTTGGATATCAGGCAGGGTCACCAATCAGATACAATTCTGAAAGAGAACAGTCTAACTTTGGTGACAGGTTTGGTTCCAATTGGCTTCTGACTGCAGACAAGAATATCTTTATCTGAATTTCCCATTGGGGCCTTTTTTAAATTAAGTGTACCTATGGTAGCCATTTTGAAAAAATTTCATGATGTCATCTGAAGTAATGAAGATAAAATTCTGGAAAAGGGCCACCTGAGGGTACTTGCTGCCATAATTGGTTCAATTGGCTCAGTAATTTCAGACAAGATCATTAAATGAATTTTTCCAGAGTCTTATCCTAAAGATCACTGCTGCTAAGTTTGATTCCAATTGGTTCAGTTGTTTCAAATTTTAGGATCTTTAAACGATTTTTTTCTGGAGGGTCCTATGTTAAACAGGGATTTTTCTACCTTTATTGAAGGACTAATTCTTGGCCCTATTCCCAATGCTAAAAAGGCAACATTTTCCCCAATTATCAGTGATAAAATTTTCAATGCTAAAAAACAGTTGTTACTGGCATTGAGTTTAATATCTGGGTACTACGTATCTATGCTTCACACATTCCTCCCTTTATCAAGACTGCCATAAGGTTTATGTAATTACCTGTTCCTGCCTACAATGTCTCTTATGTACAAATTAATATCAAGAGCCCTACTGTCTGGACACCTCAGTTTGTAAAATGGATTTTTCACATATTGAATGTCTAAATGTTAGAATTATTAAGACAATCTTTTGTTGGTTAGTTAACCTTATTGAGTCGTCCAAGAAAACATAATATTTGTTAAGTTGTTTACAAAGATTATGTTTGTAGACCTCACAAATGACTCTGAATGGGGAATTTCCAATAGAAAAATTAATACCCTTGAAAATTAAAAAAAAATAATGATCTGAATTTATCAACTCAGACCTATCCTAAAATTTGTAAAACTGTTATTTTAAATATTTTTAATGTCCTTTGTCCATATTTCATCCAACATGGGGTTTTAATACTTAATTTTATAAAATCTCATTATATGAAGAGTTATCTCCCTTTTACATTGAAAATTCCATAGGCGGAATTTGTTTGTTTCTCTGGAAGACATGATTGAACAAAATCAGGTAAGTTCAAATGTTTAAGTTACGACATAGCTCATTGCATCTTTTACCCAAGTGACTAAGCAATTCACATGGATTAAGGTATTAAAATTTAGAAAAATCCATTTTACGAACCAAGGTGTCCAGACACTAGGAACCAGTTTACTTATTAAGATTAACAGAAACTGTTTAATTTGTGACTACATTGGTATAAATTTTACAGAAAAGACAATACCCAATGTTGTTCAGATAGCATAATAAATAAAAATTAACACATACCTCTATAGATTCATAAACTTGAACTGGATTTGAAATGCCTCTATAGTTGAAACCAAAGTAAAAATAAACACAAGCACCAACATCATAGGTCTGTGTTATCCTAAAATACATTTGACAGTTACAAATCAAATTAAGATATTAAATGGTTATTCTATTACTACACAATGATGATTTGATAATCATCATATCTATTTGAATTCAACACTATAGGAAGCTGTATGGACATAATTGGTATATCTGAAGGAAATAGGAATCATCAAAATCTTCTCCAAAGAATGTAAATAAGAAATGTAATGGACATTAAAGATGCTAGGAACCTTTGTAAATATAATGTCAATTCCCAAGTTGTTTATGCTGAACCTTTACATAAAGTAAATATTTATGGATGAAAGGATTTAAATGTACATAAACTGTTTCTTACTTATAGAAACATACATTTGTGAATAGTGCTTTTAATAATATCACATATTATTTCACTCTATATCATGCTGAAATTTTTCTCAAGAGATAAGAAGATTGTTAAAACAAAAAGCTAAAATTGTGATCTCCATCCCGACTATTCTAAGGATATCACCTATCCCTACAAGGGCAATGCAGCTTTTAAACCGGACAATGAGTTTGGATCTATTCATTTTCATCCAATCAAATTCAGAAGAATTCTTCACTTCATTCACTGAAAAGCTGTTGATTACTTCTACCATCTCCATGGAGATCATCATCAACAAACAAGAAGTCATGGAGATTGTCATCAACAAACAAGAAGTGACTGCAAACCAGATTTTCCAAATCAAGGTAAAAAATTTGTTATAACTTTACTTACCACAGATCCATGATCATAAATCAAACAAATTAAAACTGTAATGTATTTGTATGACTTTATTTATTACCTGCAAGTAATATACGGTGGAAACTGTATGCCATGTTCTTTACACTCTCTGTACAGTCTATCCTTTACATTATTGCACAAGTCTAAACACCTGAAACAGTATATAATTAGTTATCCCGTTCTTACAAAAATCTAGCTTTCCAATGGGCTAAAGAGTTTTGTCTATGGGTAGATCATATTATGCTTATTACTCATTAGAAAAGAATTAACAAACAGTATATGGAATTTTATATTCTACTTCCTACTGACGAGATATACATGTATAGATTCTACAACGATGACCAGTCGATTATAAAATTTATCAACACAAGATAAAGAAAATTTAATTATTGAGAGTGGATAAATTTCATAATTAACGCATGAGTTTTAGAATATTTTTCTCTAATGACAATGTAAAACTCCGAGGGTCTTCCGAACTTGTTTTGGCAGGAAATTTCATGAGCATTTAACTAGCATGTAGAGATATCAGAATTTATCAAATAGGTCAAGAGATGTATATATGTGCACAGAATCTTTGACAGAACCCCATCAAAAGTACATTTTCTATCTTAATCAGGATGGTTATCTCTTGAAAACAAGTCATAATCGTCAATATTATAATTTGAAACAACATGTTGAACACTTCTTCAATTTGTACATGGAAACCACTCAAAGTCTCCTTTTTATCTTGATGAAGATATGTAACTCTGTGGTGAACAAGAATATACGTACATGTATGTGTGTCCAATGGACACTTTGTCTTGCTTCCAAGCAAACACTTAAATCATGATCAGTCAACCCTGACATTGAGGTAACACCACCCCTTTGACCTAAATTTTAACAAGATCCCATCTTATGGAATTGATATGACATCTACTTCCCATTAAACTACCTTTAATCTAAACTTTAAGCAAAGGGAGATGTACATAAATACGGATGGACACACAGACCACAACACTATATGCCCTGCTGCTATAGCATATTGTCACTAGATGCCATAATACAACCAAAAATGTCATTTACTTCTTCCAATCTGTAAGCTTTAGTGTCTGAAATATATGTATTAAACACTAACCTATCCCAAGGTACAGATGTTTCAAATGATTCTGCTACAATATAATAATCAAATCCCAAGTCCTGTAAATAAAACAAATTCTCTCATGATCATGTTTCTGTGTGTTGATTCAATGTGTCGACAAAAATATAAATAAGAAATTTTAAATGGACATGAACTTCATGAATTCATCATAAAAAAATTTCAAATAATGGCCACTTTTAATTATATTTTGAGTAGTACAAGGAGTAAAAATTATTTAATGGAGCTGAAAGTTGGAGTCAGTTCTTATTCAACATTGGATGTAACACTGATTTTTATTGGGTGATGTTTAAAATTTCATGGCACAAATTCCATGGGGGCCTTGATGTTATTCTGACTACCAAACATTCCCTTTTTTCGAACAGTTGAAGCTATATGTGTATCAGAAGATAAATAAAATGAAACAACATGTAATGAAATACAGTAAATATAATTTTAAATATGTTAACATGTAGCATAGTGCATTGATTGTAACTGCATATTAATAATGATAAGGTTTATTCCCAATTTTTTTAATCCCAGTTCATCTGGAAGTTTTTTTTGTCCCATTTGGCGTAGGTCTTTCCGTTAGCTCTGACTGTATAATCTGAAGAATTCAGGACAGATATTCGCAGTGTCCTTTATGCCAGCTCGCCAATATTTGTATTTATTCCTAAGGCCCAATATTCTGACAAGCAGACCAATAGCCCATTATTTTGGCAGTTTATTATAAAGACCATCAGGGTGATTCCGATATTTCCCCAAGCTTTGTTTGCAGAATGATAAAACACTGCCACAAAAAAAATATAGGATGGGACAGATTCCATGAAATCAATCCCAACATGTATTCTCATTGGGGACCATTTTGATAAAACCTTGCTATTTAGGGATGACAAAACAACATACTTATACCATCAAATGATTTCAAAACAAAAAATGGTCTTTTAATCATCATATTATATTGGTATTTTATAACTGTTTCAATTTCCCAAATATTTTGCACTTGTATACATCATTCATAAGTTGTAATGAATAGATCTTTTTTCTTCATTTTTTTCACACAATCTTTCTGCTTCTTTGATGATTTAACGACTCTATTGGATTTTGTAAAATTTTTGTCTTGTTCTTGCGCACTTTTATGTTATATGGGGGAGATATAGTGAAAATTTATGATTAAAAGATGTCGTACAAACAGAGTGCCACTGTCTGCAGACACTAACTAATTTAAAAATAACTGATGCTAAATCCTTGACGTATTTTTTACTGACAAGAATTAATTTTGAAAAATCTGCATTAAAAATAGATTAAAAGTGTAATTGAGGAGTTACAAAGTAAAATTACCCTGAGATAAGCAATAACAAATGTCAACATATATCCTCTCTCTCCATTTTCTGCTCCAGCTGGCAATCCTCTATAAAAAAAAAAAAAAAAAAAAAAAAAAAAATTAGTAGTTAACCAAGAGAAAAATATTATCACAATGTAGTATTAAATGTCTGTTTATACAGTAAAATGTTACAGAATTTTAGTCTAAGCATGACCCAGTCCCAGATTACTCTGATATTAGTCTTTTTTTTAGAATTGGTTGGTGCTGTTGAATATCAAAGCACTCTATACTTTGGACAGAGAAATTTTGGGTCCTCTGGAAAATTCATATTTGTGTTTTCCATATAGTTTTGTTTCTATACCCTTCACAAAAAGACAGCAGACACAGACATTTAATTACCTACACCATCCATTTATAATTAACTGAGGTGTGAATTATTAGGGATATGACATAAAACTTCATTAAACTGAAACCAAGTTTGTTACTTTCGGGTCAGGAAACTTAAACCAAGTTTGTTACTTCTCAACATAGAGATTAGGGTCAGGAAACTTAAACCAAGTTTGTTACTTCTCACCATAGAGATTAGGGTCAGGAAACTTAAACCAAGTTTGTTACTTTGATCTTCAATGTATGATTTCTGCCTTATTTGTGACACACCTCCAAGTAATGGTAAATAATCATTGTTTAACTTAAAGCAGTCCTTAAATAATGGAGGGAAATGAATTCTGATCATGGATCTAAGGTAAGTAAAGTTAAGCCATGTTTGTGACCTTGACTTTTAAGGTATTTATCCAATCTTATCTACGACACATCTCCTACAGTCATGCACATATGACCATAACAAATATCACTGCTTAACTCAAAGAAGTATTGAAATTACAAAGTGGAATCAATTTGATAAAGATGAACAGCCTGATGACAATAGCCTTAAATAGTCAACTTACAAGTCCTCAGACAATATAACATTAGTTGAAAGTTTATAATTTATAGTGGATTGGGTAACAAATTATACCAACCTATGCTTATCCCTCTGAACTTGACAGATGCAAGAGGCATTTTAGCCCACTCTTTTTCAACACCTACTGGAGAGTCTTTAAAGTGCTAAGAATGTTACTTTTCCCATCTGATGGACTATTATACACTTATTGACTGGGTATGAGGGGAATAGTTTGTGTCCAAGGTACCAACTTTTACCCCGAGGTGTAGCCAAGGGAAAAGTTAATTGACCAATACGGGCATATCCAAAAATCGATGTCGGATAACAAAACTTGCAGCAATTTTTACCCCCCCCCCCCTCACCCATCCCTAAACTATTTGAATTAAGTTTTTATCCTACATTGAACTTTTGATCTCGTCCCTTACTTTTCCTTGAATTTGCTGTCAGTGTTTTATTATACAGAAAAAAACTTTACTGGTCAATAGTAGTGGAAATAATACATTTGAAGGTCAATAGTTTCAAGTTTAGAAAGAGAGAAAATAGTAAAACTAATTTTTATATAGAAAAAACATACTGAGGTATAATAACATGTTATTGAGACCATTGTTGATATTTCATTTCAAGTTTTGATCTTGAACAGGAATCCAAACACGGACCATTGGGATTCCTAGACTAATGTGCTAATCAATTTACACAACTGTTGTATAGTCATACATTTGCAGTATCTGTAAAACACATATGAAGCCCCTCTGATTTTTTTTATATACAACAACCAGTAATATTAATTTTGTTTAAAAGCTTTGAAAATGCATATCCTTTGAGAAAATAACTTACCCAAACTGTGCAGCTATTTCATAGATTCTTTTCTCTTGAGCAGCAACTTCCTGTAAAGGTAGAACCTTAACCAATGAAGACAGTGTGTTAATTTACATGTATATGATATTGTATAAAATTACAGATCAAACCAGAATATATATTCAAGTTTATTTGTATCATACCTAGCATGTTTTTATCTTGTTTTTACTTCGAATTTACTATTTTCATAAAACACTTTTATTTCATTTTATTTCTTGAAAAAATGGGTTTTTTTCAATTTATCATCAGATAAATGAGGTTTAATCTCTCTTAATGGGTTGTTTGTTGATAAGTGGAAATGAGCTGTTTTATTTCAAGTTGCTGAGATTGATTGTTGTTTGCTTAACGTCCAGTGGCAAATATTTTGTGCTTCATTGGGACAGGAACCAGTTCAACAATACATCAAATACAATTCACAAATAGCGGGCAGACGGGACTCAAAGGAGAACTGATTTTGACTGCCACTGGGAAAGTGGAGGTTGGGTAGGGTCAGATAATTTAGTCTTCCGTAGTGGCCATTAGCCTACTATTTTCGATAACAACAGAAGGGGTCTTTAGCTTGCATTAAGCATGGCATTCTCCAAGGCTTTCCATATTATGACCTGACAACCCCCCAACCAGAGGGTCTCCCCTATCCACCACCTGGGGACATGCTAGGCAGCTCTGTGGGTTGAATCCCCTTGATCCATCACAGGTGCCTAGCAAGTTGCTAAGAAATGCATGGTCAAAGTCCAAAGAATATTCTGGTGAAAATAATCACAGCAAATCAGAAGAAAATAAATGCAAAATTTGAAACATGTAAATTAATTCCTTTAAGGTAGCATGGTGTAGAAATAAAAGTTCTTTTTATGAGTTAATGTTTGGAAACCTCAGTTCCGAGAATGAATTTTTGGCATTTTGAAAGTCTAAATAATAGAATTATACGACAATTTTTGGTTGGTAAATTAATATTGCAGACTTATTTAAGAAAACATTAACAATTTTACAATTGTTTTGGAATGGTTGTATTTGTACACCTCAAAAATTATTTTGAATGGGGAATTTCCAATAGGAAAAAATATGCACTTGAAAATTTGAAAAAATTAAAATTTTAATTGACTAACTAAACCTATTCTAAAATTTGAAAAACCATTATTCTTATTTTTTTCATGCACTTTGTGCATATTTAATGCAATCCAGGAATGTAATTTTATAAAATCTCACAGGAAATGTTATCTACGTTTTACAATGAAAACTCCAGAGGCAAAATGTTTTTGTTTCTCTTAAAGACATCATTGAACAAAATCAGATAAGTTCAATTATTTCAAGTTATGACTCAGCTAATTGCATGACATCCAAGTGAGAAGTCAATTCAAATTCAGATGGGTACTGGAATTTTGAATAATCCGTTTTGCGGACTAAGGTTTACAGATTTATGTGTATATAGATTTGTTTTATTGTAAAGGTGTGTTTATAAGCATGTTGTAACTAATTAAAATGAAACTATGATGTCAAATAATTTCTTTGTGATGTCTTCTGTTAATGTACTATCAACATAAAATTTGATGGTTACTTTCAATGGTTCATTCATCCCTGTATGATAAACAAAGAAAATATCAAAAATACAAATCTAAAATTTTTATCAGACTTAAAGTACAAATCGGAAAGGACAAAAATTCTGCAAACAAAACAGTAACTGTAAAATATATGTAGTTACTGAAAATTTATTTACCTCACTGGTTCCTTCAAACAACAATGTGGCTACACTTAATTTCTGTGGATCAAATCCTTTCAGCTTGGTGATATAAAATTTTTTAATTCCTTCTATAAAACTGGTTAAAATGGATTTCGTCTCTGGTTTTAATGCATGACCAAACTGAAACTGCTGGTTGTCCATCAACCTTATAGAGGCTGGGGCACATCTCTATTCAAAATACCATAAAAATCTTATTTTGATGATGTAATAATAACTTTAAGATCACTACAAACTGTCACTGAGAACATTCTTCAAACTGTTTCATTTTTTTTTGTAAGTAACTTTTGCCTTTCAACTGGACACCAGAGCACATTCCATTTATTATACTTTGACATTTGCCAATTCTGTCCAAAAAGGGCATTTATCAGTTTATGGGACCAATACATTTGTTATCCGTCTACAATGGACATTTATCAGTTTATAGGACCAATACATTTGTTATCTGTCTACAATGGACATTTATCAGTTTATAGGACCAATACATTTGTTATCTGTCTACAATGGACATTTATCAGTTTATAGGACCAATACATCTGTTATCTGTGTACAATGGACATTTATCAGTTTATAGGACCAATACATCTGTTATCTGTCTACAATGGGCATTGATCAGTTTATAGGACCAATACATGTTTTATCTGTCTACAGTGGACATTTATCAGTTTATGGGACCAATACATTTGTTATCTGTCTACAATGGACATTTATCAGTTTATGGGACCAATACATTTGTTATCCGTCTACAATGGACATTTATCAGTTTATAGGACCAATACATTTGTTATCCGTCTACAATGGGCATTTATCAGTTTATAGGACCAATAAATTTATCTATAGCAAAAGTGTTACATGCATCACTTCTTTAACCAATTTTTTTTCAAAAAAGTTTATAGGTTTAATTAACAGTAATAACAACTACATGTACTTGGTACAGATTATGAACTGGAGTTATCTTTTCTTTTTTCTGATGTCAAAAATGGCAATCTCTGTATGTGGAAAATAATTTTTGGATATTGGTACTCAAATGGTTACAGAGGAGAAACAGAAAAGATTTTCCTGGAATGAAATAGCCAGAAATTTGGAAAAATATTGATAAATGTTGTTTGGCACATTTCCTGTTTTTATAAATGGAGTGCATTCTGATGTCAAATGTAAAACAGTCCATTTAATGTACAAGGAATCTCAGTCTATTTTTTAAAGGAACATTCCTTCAAAGATTAATCCCAACTAACCAATAGTTTTATCTGTTACTTACCTGTCTTGCAACTTCTCTCATGCAGTTCACACCATTCTCAAACTGTGGAAATACAATGGAACCATACTTTTTACAGGCAGGTAATGGTCGTATCTTTAAGGTAACTTCACTAACAACTCCTAAGGTTCCTGTAACAGAACATAAATCATTAGATAATCCTGATGTACATGTATCCAGTAATCACAGAACATTAATCATTAGATAATCCTGATGTATCCTGTAATCAATCTAATATTACACAATTATATAAAATCAGTATAACTTGATGTTAAAGTAAGGAAACAAAATGTACAGTAAATTGATCCCAGAAATAACAAATCATTTGACTTTAGGTCTATGATACAGATATGAATCGCCTATAGAACGATTGAAGTTTTGACCCAATTATAAAAGTCTAAGGATATTAGTTATGGATCAATAAGCAGATCAGACAACATTGCTCACTAATAAACAAGGTAAAAGATAATCTGGTATCCTTCAATTAGGAGCACCACTCTGTAAACTCCTGTATATTTACACCATGTCCTTTTTCCTATTCATTATAACCTTTATGAATAAAATATTGTTTAAATTAAATATCCTTTTTACAAGTCTTGTAAAAAGTATATGGTGTGAATATAGGACTGAAAGAATTACATCTAAATTTTGTTGCATGGCATTCAATAAGGAGCAAATGGCCTCCCCTCCCCTTCCCTCCAAACACTAAATTGCTAAAGAAATGATGGTAGACTTAGCTCAAAGATTTTTATCAAAAACATTTGTGGTAAATTTGTCCATACAATCCACCGTTAAATCCTGCACATGTAGTTTTCACATGATATAAACATTTTTTCACCTTGTTTTTGCAGGAGATAAATTTTCAGTATTTGTTCAATACATTTTCTATTTATAGTTACAATGTATTCTATGGAATAATTTTTTAGGTATGTATGACCACGAAAAAAACCATTCTACCACGCTTGGTCCAAAATATTACTCTATTTTATTTTTATTATTCCAAATCAAATTTTAAATCTTTTACACAATTATCTATCATATTATATCTAACTTATAAATTTTTTATCTGTATCAAAGTCTTCAAACTACAGCAGTCCTGCCATAGGCCAGAATGTTGACTTTAATGAGTTCTGCATCTCTTTCCCAGTAAACTATACGGGCATTGTAGTATAAAAGTATTCAATCAAACAATACATCAAATTATCTTTGTTTACATTAAATAATAACTGACCTTCTGAACCCATAATAAAATGATGGATATCTAACCCTGATGACATTCTTGGGACCTGACAACTCTTTTCCATAACACCAATAGGAGTAACAAATTTTACTTGGATAAGCTGTAAAACAGTTACAAGTATAATAAATCCTACATGTTCATCATAAAATTTTTTTTACTCTGTTTATTTTACTGAAATATTATGAATATTTAATGACAAAATATGTGTTGAATTTTGTATAGTAAAGTTGTTGGTGACAGCTACTGATATTTTACTTCCGTACAGTGACATTCAACTTTCTGTAAACATTGCGAGACAAATTATAATCTTTTTTTTTGTGCTTGTCTTGTGCATCAGCACATCCAATATCTTTTCAAATTTATAATTGTTTACTGATTTTTAGAATCCTGGACATCAATCTATGTCTGGAAAAAAATTTTGACTCTTTTTTTAAATGGTGACTATATTGGCCTATTCAAAGGATACACAGATAATGTCTTTGAAGCGTCTTGTTCTGGGTTTCCAAGAATCAACGCTTTTTTAACTTCTTTTTTTAGCTCACCTGGCCTAAAAGGCCATGTGAGCTTTTCTTATCACTTTGCGTCCGTCGTCGTCGTCTGTTGTCGTCTGTCGTTGTCTTTAACAATTTTTCAAAAATCTTCTCCTCTGAAACTACTGAATGGATTTGGATAAAACTTAGCATGATTGTTCCTTAGGGTATCCTGCACAAAGTTTATGCTTCGATTTTTGATCCGTCGAAAAACATGGCCACTGTTACTAAAAATAGAACATAGGGGTCAAATAACAGTCTTTCGCAAATATATCAAAAATGATTAGGTTACGGCAAATTCTGGCAGGTTGAAAGTGTTCAGCATGATGAGAGCTACCTGTGTGCTGATTTTCGTGAAAATCTGTCAACTGATGTTAGAGTTATTGCCCTTTTTTGACATTTTTGGTTTTTTTTCTGTTATTATTTCAAAAATCGTCTTCTCTGAAACTACTATTTAAAATCAAATGAAACTTGGTAAGATTGTTCCTTAGAGTATCCTGCAAAAAGTTAATGCTTGGATTTTTGATTGGTCGAAAAACATGTCTGCCATTACTAAAAATAGAACATAGGGGTCAAAATGCTGTTATTTGCTATTTTTTCCTGAATTATAGAAAGAAAATGAAGATGAAAGCTACTTTCAAGGTAAACATGGTATCCTGAGTTGAATGGTGATGATGAAAGTTTGTTTTGGCCGTCCATTTTTAAAATGTCTGCCATTTTCCAGCCATTTTTATACGACCGCAAAATTTTTGTGGTCGTATATTGGTATGACGTTGGCGTCGTCGTCGTCGTCCAGCGTCGTCGTCCGAAGACATTTGGTTTTTGTACTATAACTTTAGTATAAGTTAATAGGAATCTATGAAATTTAAACACAAGGTTTATGACCACAAAAGGAAGGTTGGGATTGATTTTGTGAGTTTTGGTCCAAACAGTTTAAGAATTACCGGTAGGTTCCAAAAAAGGGCCCAATAAGCATTTTTCTTGTTTGGTTATTATCTTGGTGTAAGGGAGGTAATCCAAACACATTTAAAGTAAAATGTTGTGTATGATTCAATTACCTCCCTCACACTGCTTGTAAATCATGTATAAAGAAATGTATATTGTCTTGGGTTGATTTATAGCTGTCAGTTTATTTTTAGAAGTTATTATTTATTAATATTAATTTTGTCCATATGACATTTTTTATTTTAAGACTTTTATGATATATTTAAATGGGTAATTATGTTTGCAAACTCCATGAGAAATTTGAATAGGGATTAAGACCATATCTTGAGGGAAAGAATTTTTTTTTTTGGAAAAAGGGAAAGGGGTAAATAAGAAATTGTGGGGGAGGACAATTTTTTCCCATTTCAAATTTCAGAAAGTAAAAAGAAAATGGCTTCAAATTTTTATTTTGCAAAACAAAGGGTGGGGAGGGGGGTACAATGATTTTTTTTTTTTGGGAAAGGGGGGGGGGGGGGGGGGGGGGGTCAGTACGCAACAGCTTAGTGTATTGCAAAAAAGCCAAAAAAGGGGTTAAATTTTTTTTATTTTTTTTGTGGGGGGGGGGGGGGGGGGTCAATTCACAACAGCATATTGTATTGCGCAAAAAGCAAAAATTGAATATAAATTCAAATCATATGTCCAATTCTAAGTTCTTTGACTACAGTTATTCTGTGTCAGAAACCTATTATGTGTCAAATATTTAATTACAATCCAAATTCAGACCTGTATCAAGTGTGAATATTGTGTCCATTTTTGCCCAAACTGTTCAGGGTTGGACCTCTGCGGTCATATCCAGCTGCGCTCAGCGAAGCAATTTATTTACACTTGCTCGGATTTCAACAATATTTTGTTTTTAAAGTAAACATGGTATCCTTAGTGAATGGTGATGATGAGAATGTTGTATAACAATGATTAAACTTCATAATATGTGAGCTTTTAATTGCCATCCCTTGGTGTTCGTCATCATCGTTGTTAACAAATTTTCAAACATCTTCTCCTCTGAAACTACTGTGGGGATTTGGATGAAACTTAGCATGATTGTTCCTGCAATATTTCCTTTTCAAGTACATGTAATTGAAACTGTGACACTTCAGAAAAAGAGAGTTCACTTTTTAGATGCCAAAGATGTAAGGTCACATAGGTAACCAGAACAAACTTTCCAGAGGTTCTTGAAAGGCTTTTAAAGGTATTTTCAGCATTTTACATGACCTTTAATACTCAGTTTAATTTACAACCAATATTAATATATTTAGTTTATAGTGCATTGTTTGCCACGTGAGCGATTCAGGCTCTTGAGAGCCTCTTGTTTTTCATTCTCGTGATCAAGGCCATATTGGTCGAAACATTGGGTAGTTTTCACTTTTTACTTTGGTTGTTTTTTACAATTTTGTATTTGGTTGTGTTCCGCTTGTGAATTTTATACATTTAAGTCATTTTTGCCCCTTTTGACAGCTCACTATAGATGTTTATTTTCCTTGTTTGATAAGACAGTGGGTGAAAAGTCAATTCCAAAAAGATGTGAAATTTTACTAAAGATAACCTATTGTCATTTGTAAGATAAAAACATCCTATCGGTCAATCAAATCATGAAGAAGACTGTAAAATTTCTGGAGTGATGACATTAACAAAGTCTGAACATAAGTTTATGTAACAGTCCTTTTGCTCTTTTATGTAAGTCAAAAATGAGTGCTGCATTATACACACTGCTTTTTTTTATAAAATATCTCAATCAATTTTAATAGTTTGAGGTCTTATACACTAATTTAAGAATACCACATGTGTCTGTCTCATAAACTAATTCAACAATGTCAAAATGTCTCTTAAGCTCATTTAAAGTTAAATTTCTGAATATAACACTGAATTTAATAACACCACATGTGTCTGTCTCAAGCTGAGTAGTCTCTTTTATCACACCATTATTTATTTTATGTTTTCTGTATAACATCCTGTGTTTTAGATTTTTGTGATTTCTTTTGTCTTTTGGATCGGCATTTAGTCGTCTTGCAGATGTATAAACTGTTGTTCACAGTTGAAGGTCATGGATCCTATATATTATTTAGCTATTAAGATTTATCTTTGATGGAATGTTGTTTCACTGATGCATAATTCACATCTACAATAAAAGACATAAAATTCCCTGCATATAATGCACAATTCGGGATTAATCTTCTGTGCAACAAAAACTACAGAAAACTAAAAAGATCACCAAATAAAATTCATAATAGTCAGATAACTATTCATGATAGGCCTCATGACTGAGGTTTCAAGATTTCCCATTTTCCAATCTGTTTTTAAATTTCTGTGATATGCTACTGCATTTTGGTAAACCAAATCAGTAATCTTTCAAAACTTAATATTTTTGTTGGATAAGAAATCTTACTAAATCTTCAATATTGCCATAGATATTTTTCTTCATGCCAGATGCTCTTGTAGCGACCCATCCACCAAGGGAACTGAATTCCATAGAATCAGGTTCATGCCCTGTACAAAATCCTTTCTCAGATAACTGAAATATATGCCACATCTGTAATTTTATCCTTTACATCAAATTACCTGAATTCTGTCTTCAATTTTACTGCTCTTAAATTCTTAATTATTCAAACATCATAATTAATTAAGGACAAAAACATACACATTTTTATCCAAATATGTACACAAACAAAAAATTTATATAATCTCTCAGTAACCATGTATTCATTTTTAATGTAAGTTTCATTCTGTTCTGGTTGGCAGATGTGGGAAAGTGCAGATATTTTGCCATGAAAGTACAGATTTCCATGAATAAAAAAACCAGAACGGCTTCTTTGAAAAGCATGGATTTACCTACAGTCACTTAAAATAGGAACAAATAATATGTAATGCACTTTAACAGGAAACTATCTGATATCAAATTTGAACACCCTATCAAAAAAATTTGCATAGATGATCTCTATAAGAATGCTAATATGTAGGTCTGGTATGCGAAGTAAAGGGAAAGAACACCCTAAGCATATGAAGGATTCCTCTGAAAATGGTAGATTAAAATGTTTGTACAGGGGTCAATCTTGCATTGCGAAATGGAGAATTAGTAAATATGGTTAAACTCCCAAAATAACATGTATCCACAAATCATCCTAATGGCTAAGCACCTTCAGAAGAGAACTACTTTTAAATTTTTTACATGGATTATATATTTTTGGTCCTGAAGCTTTGTTGCAGCAAAGTTGATCCAAGGTAAGAATAACCTAACACAATTCTGAAATTTACCCTTCGTTCGAGATCTTGACCTATGATACCAGCTTCACAACACACTGTCAAATTTTTCTCATCAATCCACAGTATTTTGTTCTGAAATATAAAAAATAACAAATTCACTCTAAGTCAAAAATACAGTCAAACTTTTGTAGCTCGAACTCGGATTGCTCAAACACCACTTACAGCTGAAACTGTTTTTAAACACCTGTCATTTTTCCCTTTTTTAAAATCCAAGCTTTCTTGGTATGCTGATTTCTTGAAAAGTCGAACAAAAACTTTGGTCCTGACAATACAAAATTGTGTATTTTACAATGAGAAACTCAACAGTTAAATGGATATGACTAAATCTGTTACCTGATAATAGTGGTGTGCTTTTTCCAATCATAAGGGTGATAAAAATAAAGTAGTGTGTTAGTTTAGTTTAGTTGGGTTTTATGCCATTTTCAGCACATTTGGCTATTTTGTGGCCAGTGTTTATTGGTGGAGGAAGCTGGAGTAACCGGGGAGAACCACTGACCTTCCGTAGGAAAATTGGCAATCCTTGTCAATTAAGATCGGAGTCGAACAAACCTCGCCACAGGTGAGATTTGAACTGACAACCTTAGGGTTGACAGGCTAGTGATCATGACGAACTACCTAGACCACTCGGCCACCGAGGTCCCTAAAGAAGTGTGCTAGATAAATGTTTACAGGTCTATGAAATATAGTTGTCATGATTACTGTTAATTAGTGATTAAACGGTTTAATATTTAATTCAGAGTATCTAATGGCAGGGTTTGACACTTGTCATGTTTTAAAGGTAGGTAGACCTCAGGGCTAGTAAAAAATTAAATTTACTAGCCCTCCAATGGATGTAGGCGTGATCCTTTGGGGCTCTACAGTAATTTTAAATAAAATGCTCCGCTGGGCACAGCTAGATACGACCGCAGATGTCGAACCCTGAATAGTTGGGGCAATTATGAACACAACATTCAAGCTTGATACAATACTGAATTTGGATTGTGAATTAATATTTGACACAGCATAGGTTTCTGACACAGAATGAATGTTGTCTAAGAACTTAAAAATTTTTAATTTACCTATTCAAACCATATCAGTATTATTTGTTTTTATATATAAATCAGAAATAACCAATTTAAAATTTAAAATTGGGCACACATATCAATTTCTTGCTATTGCGCAATACTGTGCAATTGAAGATTTCTTGCTATTGCGCAATACTATGCAATTGAAAATTTCTTCAAATATTTGACACATAATAGGTTTCTGACACACAATAACTGAAATCAAAGAACTTAGAATTGGTCATACGATTTCAATTTATATTCAATTTTTTGCTTCTTGTGCAATACAATATGCTGTGGAGAATTGCCCCCCTCCAAAAAAATATAACAATTTACCCCTTTTTTTAGCTTTTGTGCAATACACTATGAAGTTGCACATTGACCCAACCCCCTCCCAAAAAAAAAAACAAAAAATAAAATTTATTGTAACCCCCCCCCCCTTTTTTTTGCTAAAAAAAATTTGAAATTTTCTTTTTAATTTATGAAATATGAAATGAGAAAAAAATTACCCCCTCCCCAATTTCTCATTTACCCCCCCCCCCCCCTAAATTTTGTTTTCAACCCCCCCCCCCCCCATTTCTTTATACTTTGCAACCATAACAGCCCATTTAAATACACCATAACATATTAAAATAGAAAATGACATCATAGTCATGGATGGCAAATTTTAAATATACATAATTTAAAAGCAGTATAGATAAGATAAACAAAAAAGCTTCATCAGCACATTTTATATTGGCAAATTTACAATGAAGTTCATTAGAGTTATTGGCAAATTTCCAATGGAATTTGTTAATAATAAAGTTTTGATAACAGGGCACACATATCAATTTCTTGCTATTGCGCAATACTGTGCAATTGAAAATTTCTTCAAATATTTGACACATAATAGGTTTCTGACACAGAATAACTGAAATAAAGAACTTAGTATTGGTCATATGATTTGAATTTATATTCAGTTTTTTGCTTCTTGTGCAATACAATATGCTGTGGAGAATTGCCCCCCCCCCCCAAAAAAAAAAAAAAAAAAATTTACTTCCTTTTTAGCTTTAATTTTGGACCCCGATTTGGATCAACTTGAAAACTGGGCCCATAATAAAAAAACTAAGTACATGTTTAGATTCAGCATATCAAAGAACCCCAACAATTCAATTTTTGTTAAAATCAAACTAAGTTTAATTTTGGACCCTTTGGACCTTAATGTAGACCAATTTGAAAACGGGACCAAAAATTAAGAATCTAAATGCACGGTTAGATTCGGCATATCAAAGAACCCCAATAGTTCAATTTTTGATGAAATCAAACAAAGTTTAATTTTGGACCCCGATTTGGACCAACTTGAAAACTGGGCCCATAATAAAAAAACTAAGTACATGTTTAGATTCAGCATATCAAAGAACCCCAAGAATTCAATTTTTGTTAAAATCAAACTAAGTTTAATTTTGGACCCTTTGGACCTTAATGTAGACCAATTTAAAAACGGGACCAAAAATTAAGAATCTAAATGCACGGTTAGATTCGGCATATCAGAGAACCCCAATAGATCAATTTTCGATGAAATCAAACAAAGTTTAATTTTGGACCCCGATTTGGACCAACTTGAAAACTGGGCCCATCATAAAAAAACTAAGTACATGTTTAGATTCAGCATATAAAAGAACCCCAAGAATTCAATTTTTGTTAAAATAAAACTAAGTTTAATTTCGGACCCTTTGGACCTTAATGTAGACCAATTTGAAAACGGGACCAAAAATTAAGAATCTAAATGCACGGTTAGATTCGGCATATCAAAGAACCCCAATAGTTAAATTTTCAATGAAATCAAACAAAGTTTAATTTTGGACCCTTTTGGCCCCTAATTCCTAAACTGTTGGGACCAAAACTCCAAAAATCAATCCCAACCTTCCTTTTGTGGTCATAAACCTTGTGTTTAAATTTCATAGATTTCTATTTACTTATACTAAAGTTATTGTGCAAAAACCAAGAAAAATGCTTATTTGGGCCCTTTTTTTGCCCCTAATTCCTAAACTGTTGGGACCAAAATTCCCAAAAACAATCCCAACCTTCCTTTTGTGGTCATAAACCTTGTGTTAAAATTTCATAGATTTCTATTTACATATACTAGAGTTATTGTGCGAAAACCAACAAAAATGCTTATTGGGCCCTTTTTTGGCCCCTGATTCTTAAACTGTTGGGACCAAAACTCCCAAAATCAATCCCAACCTTCCTTTTGTGGTCATAAACCTTGTGTTTAAATTTCATAGATTTCTATTAACTTATACTAAAGTTATAGTGCGAAAACCAAATGTCTTCGGACGACGACGCTGACGACGGACGCCGACAACCCATACCACACAAAGATTTTTTATGACCAGTATAAAAATCAAGGCAGCATGCAAGACCAAACATTGTATGTAAATATATTATAACCAAAGGCTCTCAAGAGCCTGTACCGCTCACCTGATATATATATAATATATATAATAAACAAAAATGTGAAATTTCTAATCAGATGGTCATGGCCATCATGTGTTTCATTTCTTGTATGATTTTTATAGGAGTGTGTTTAAATGTATGAAATGTTTTGTGAGAAGAAGCTATTTGTATGTATTTTCCATAGATACCACATATATGTGTCCCACAGTGGCAGGCATTTTGGATTTCATATTGGCAGGAAAAATATAAACTTTGGTAGAGGACCATGTAAGGATCATTCCTGCAATGTTATGATTCGATTGCTTTATTTGTAGTTTCAGAGAAAAAGATTTTTGTAATTTCAGCCAATCAGAGTGCATAATTGACCCTTGCAGCCATGTTGAATTTCAAATCGGCACCAAAAACATACATTTTGTTAAGGATCATTATCTAATTATTCAGGCATAAGATTACTTCCATCTGTCAAATGGTTTCTGACAAGAAGATGTTTGTATGTATTTCCCGTAGGATCCTATGTTAAATGTTTTCTGTGGTGGTGGCCATCTTGGATTAGCACGAAAAACATAAACCTTGTAGAGGACTATGTAAGAATCATTCCTGCAATACAACAATTCAATTGCTTTTGTAGATTCAGAGAAGAACATTTTTTTAAATTTCAGCCTATCAGAGTACATAAATGGCCCTGGCAGCCATGTTGAATTTTGGATCAGAACCATAAACTTTGTAGAGGACCATCCAATGAACATCCCCATCAAGTCTGGTTGAAATTGGCCATGGGGTTGTGGAGGAAAAGATTGAAATGTAAAAAGTTTATGGACAGACGACGGATGCCAATTGATGGCAATACCTCACATGGCCTTTTAGGGATGGGATACAATTGTTGTGAAAAATGACTAAGTCCCACAACATGAAAAATCTGAAAATTGATTAAAATGGCATACTACTCCTGCATGTACATATTTAATCTGTCTGTAAAGATTCTGAAAAGTTTCATAGATCTGAGTTACAATGTACAAGCTGTAGGATGAGTTAATTACACAAAACTGGTACCCTCCATACAGAATTGTAACAAAATTGTCCAGGTTTCACAATATCGAAAATCAGGAAATATTTCCTCAAATGACATCATACTCTTTCATGCAATTCTTCAAAATTTGAATTTAAAGTTGGTTATGAAGTGTATGCTGTATAAAACATTCAAATTTTGTCAAGTAATCTTTTAAAAGAATCACAATGATTTCATCAAGCTAGATATAATGTAATTTTCTCAAATTTGCCTAGTCCTTTAATTTCAATCTTTTACAATTTTCCCACTGATTTATTGCTTTAGTATTCTGTATTCTGTTTCTGACATTCTGATCATCATTTCTTGTAATACCTCATTAGGTTTGAGTTGCAAAAAAAGATCTTCCAAATACAAATACAAATAATTATTGTCGACCACGAGGCTCTTTAATAGCGAGCCCAGCGAGCGCTATGGGAGCATATGCATTTTCTACATATGGGTCTTTTAGAAAGGTCTTTGTTAAATGGGGGCAGCCATATTGTGCTACATACTAATGCTAGAAAAAGTTTTGTTCGCCGGAAGTGAGTAAAATATGGGAAATAACTTGCTACAAATTATAATTTTAGAGTCAGATTCGTGATACCGCAAATTAGTTTCTTGAAAGGACTAACATTGCTGTGCTCGCATCATTGGCCACGCCAACATCATATTATGCTGTATACACACTAGATAGGATACCTATAAATTCAGAAGAAACTAAAAGTGGAAGAAAAAAAAGGAACAAATTACAATTTGGAACCATTCAGTATTCCTCGAGTGACTATCCATTAAATGAAGAACGATTGGAGTAAACCAATGGTGAGCGGAATCAGAAATTTGACACAAAATCGTGTTCTTTTCGTGTTCTAATTCCTTCATTTTTTTCCCATTTTATAAGTATCCTACTTGTACTGAACTGGATAAAACTTACAACCATGATTTTCCTGATTTCTCTGTCTTATGGAACCAGTAGAACATAAACAAACAGTGTTAAGTAGATTTCAAAAGAAACCTCACTACAAATAAAATCACTAGTCCATCAGGCTATCGTTATTTGATTTCAACTAGCCCCTACAAATATTACTAGTCTTGGACTAGCAGGCTAGCGTTAGTGTGGAACCCTGAATGGTAATGATCAGCTATATCAAATCTTATACTAGCAATTTTCTGTATCTGAACAAACATCAGCAACTCACACTGTAGTATGTCATATAGATTTTATTTCTGAAATTTTGTTATTTCAGTTTATTTCTTCACAACCTTTTAATACAAGGTAACTGGGAGCGTTATGTACAAATGGCACATGCTGGTGTTGATTATTGTATTTAGATTTCTGTTTCATGGATCCTGCATTTTTAATAGCTCCTTTCATTTCAAGCATTATGAACACATGTACTTAAACTGTATTAGTTATATAATTAAGGTTGATCTCATATGGCTCTTGTGAGATCTACATACAAATAAGTTTTACTAACCATTTGTGATGTGTCAAGGGAGACAATCATTCTTTGTTCTTGTGGTGGACATTCTACAGCACAGGACACACTTGTTCCTCCTAAATCATACAACAAAATTTAATTTGACTACTAATTCATATCCTTGGAATCTATTTTAAGATCTTTTTTACTTAACCACTGCGTACATGTAAATATGAAACATTCCCGATAAAAATTGTTTCTTGCTGGACCTCGTTCAGAATTTATCTTAAGACCATTTCTGCATACCAAGATGACCGGCATGTCTAAAACTTTTAGTGAGGTGCAAGTTTTTTCTCCATGCTGAAGCCATTGTTATTCCCTTGCTTAATCTTTTGTAATGTTTTGGAATTGTTTAAAGGACCACCTGCCGAGTGGGTTCACTCTTGGTTTTTATAGGAGTTAATTGTTTTTTAATTTTCAGTGTTTATCTGTAGGTATCAACTTTTCAGTTAAATTACTACATGTTTCGAGGATACAAAATTTCATGGTTTTGTGATAATTTTCTAATAATTAAATTTTCAATTTTTGAACAAGGCTACTAAACTAATGCTAATATGTCACCGTGTTAATTGTAAATTACTCAAAAATGACTTCAGGTACATAACTTGGCTATATTACATATTTCTAGAATACATGTATACGAAATTACATCAAAATATAGTAAAAATTTACACAATTAACTTTTACATGTTTTATAATTCTTAAATAATGTTTTATCAAAAATTCTTAAATGGAAGCCTTTTTAACTGTAGAGTCCATGTAAAATCAGTAGAAAAGGTTAAATGCCTTTTCTCAAAAACTTAACGTTAGAATATTCTCTAAAAGTATTACGTGTACTGCCAAAATTTGTGTTTTATTGATACTAAAAAATTGTATTTATACAAGTTCACCAGTTTAATTTTCCTGAAAACTCATTCATGTTTCATGTAAATAACTTAAAACTTGCATTTAAATGCTTGTTGTTCAAACTCTTAGCAAAATTTTGACATAACTATATTAAGGGAAGTATTTAAGTAACATGTATATACAATTTTTATTAAGATGTAGCTAAAGTTTCCAGTCATACAAAATTTAATAAAAGACCTGACATCAATCCTACCTCTTAGTAGATCACTCACCTCCAAATGGTATTAATACTACATTATGATGACTGCAGAGTTCTACAATCTTTACTACATCATTATGACATGCTGCAAAAAAAATTAAAATATCAGTATTAACATTGTCTGCTAAAGAAAATTTTCTGCTCTGCTACACTTCATCTTTTTATGTTCTGCTAAACATTATCTTTTTTTTTTCTGCTACACATTATCTTTCTATGTTCTGCTACATGTTATCTTTCTATGTTTTTTTTTTACTTTTTGTCATTCTTTCCCTTTCCCTTCGATCTTCAAGAAAACAAAAAATGGCGGCTCAAGATTTTTTATGAAAATAACGGTCATAGGACACCACTTATTATAACTACATGGGTCCCAGGGACACATGAGTTTGAAGGATGACACATCCAGTCCAATTTTAGCGAGTCCAGGATGCATGTTCGTGCCTTAGCGAGAACCCTGATAAATCCCAACCCAATGTTTATGTTTTGGTAACCTAGGCAAAAATACCATACAGGAACTTCTCCTCTGAAATTGCATGCAGCAAAACAAAGATAATTTTACATTGGATCAAATCAAGGACAAATAAAATTGCCATCGTGACAAGATCTCTGGTTGCCTTATAGTACGGATGGTCATCAAATTCTAAATCATACAAAAGGAATAACTAAAATTACTTACTTGGCCACACAACTAAATCTGGAATTCTCTTAAATTTTCCCTCTCTTAAAATAAAAATTTCATGTAGAGTATGACCTGTAAAATAAAAAAGAAAAGGCCATAAGCATAAAATATCTGCACCAAAATAACTCCTATGAAGCCAATAAAATGATGCTAATATTAATTTTTTATCATAGAGGTGTACAAATGATCATTCTGCCAGTTTCCTCACAGCAAGTAGATAGATAATACAACAGAGAGAAAAACCAAAAATCCCCTTCTAGGTATAATCTTATTTTTTCAATGGGACCTCTCAATTATCAATCTACTAAAACTGTATTGAAATTCACCAAGTTCTCTTAGAGAAAAATCAGACGATTTCTTCTTCTTTAGAGCAAGCCACCCCCAATACCTTCCCACTTTATGTCACAACCTCTCCAATCTTATTTTTCCAAGGTGACTGCAAGGTATCAAAATAGGCTTGAGAATATAATTGTCAAAATTTTGTAAGCAATAAAATCAAATGGGCATATCCGAGTATCCAAAATACAGAAAAGGTCAATGTTACCCCAATACAGAAAAGGTCAATGTTACCCCAATACAGAAAAGGTCAATGTTACCCCAATACAGAAAAGGTCAATGTTACCACAATTCAGAAAAGGTCAATGTTACCCCACTACAGAAAAGATCAATGTTACCCCAATACAGAAAAGGTCAATGTTACCCCAATACAGAAAAGGTCAATATTACCTCAATACAGAAAAGTTCAATGTTACCCCAATACAGAAAAGGTCAACGTTACCCCACTACAGAAAAGATCAATGTTACCCCAATACAGAAAAGGTCAATGTTACTCCAATACAGAAAAGGTCAATGTTACCCTACTACAGAAAAGGTCAATGTTACCCCACTACAGAAAAGGTCAATGTTACCCCAATACAGAAAAGGTCAATGTTACCCCAATATAGAAAAAGTTAATGTTACCCCAGTACAGAAAAGGTCAACGTTATGCCAGTGCTACAGAAAGATCAATGTTACCCCAATACAGAAAAGGTCAATGTTACCCCAAATACAGAAAAGGTCAATGTTACATAAAGGAGATGAAACCCTACATGTAGTTACAAAATCTATTAACTGAAAATTTGTGAACAAATGGACATTACTCTCAAAGTGATGGAATTTGGACCAGATAAGCTGAAATGTGACCCACTCTCAATAGCTAATAATACCTAACCATGTGCTCTAAACAATCTGTCTTGACAATCATCGGACTGACTTATCCCTGTCCGTCTCAATTCTGATAAAAATTCTTCATTCTTTATTGGTGCATCTATATCCTTTGCTGTCAGCTCAGGCTACATAAAAATGAAATATAATATTATAGGGTTATTGCATGAATACTTGGAAATATTGTCCCAAGCATGTGAGTGCAATATAATATTTACGAGGGACCATATTTCCCAGTTTCGTGCAATTACCCTTTTATTGTATGGCAACACCACCCAGATACCATAAAAAATAAAAAAAACCATCAAAGACATTGTCCTTACAATGCAATATTGCTCTCCGTGCAATATCGGCAAATATTACATGCTATTTTTTTTACATTCTACATTACATTGCTATACAATAACATAAAATATTCCATTAATATATTAAATATTTGTAATAAATATGTGACAAAGAACTAAGATTTGAGCAAAGATGATATGATTTTGATAAAATTATCATCAAGTAGCAACAAAAATTATATTTTCTCCATTTTTTAAAAACAACATTAATTTTACAATATTATGTTTTAAATGTTATTTAAATATTCTTTTAACTATTTCAAAATTATTTTGTAGATTATTTATAACACTAGATACCTGAGCAGGAGTTTTATGCTGAAGACTGATACCAACTGTAGACATCATCCATTCTTTCAACAGAGGCATTGTCTGGCCACTCAATTTATATCTGCACAAAATTTTAAGTTAGACTATCTACCTTATATATAACTTGAGAAATTGTTCATGTATAAATTATTTGTACCATATCATTAAATAATGTGCATTGAATTTTTCAGTTAATAAATGCTAAAATTCTTTTAAAGTAGGGTTTCAACTGTCTCAGAATTTTTTTTACAGACACTGATTTTGGGTGCCCCGATTCTATTGCTCACAATGAAAACCAAAGATTTTTAGCAAGTAGCTTATTATATTAATGATGGAAGAATTAACGTGATGAATTAACTATTTACAAAAACTCCTAGTTGATTGTGACAAGAGTAACAGCAAAATCAAACAATCTTAAACATGGTGGCTAATGTTTCTTCTTCATGTGTTCTTGTTGTTGGACAGGAAACATAATTTGCTCATATAAATTATAACCATTTGTTTTTTAGCATATAGAATCTCACTTTGTGAGCAGTTATCATATTTCTACATTCTAGACCGTTACATTTTTGTAAACCTTCAAATTTTAAGCCTTTCATTTTTAGCCCCTTATATCTCTAAAAATGTAAGAGAGTGAAAATGGATCAGAAAGATTTTTTCCATTTTCAGTAAGGGCATTAAAAACATAAACAAGAGTGGTCACAACACACTAAATGTCTTGCCTGAGTATGCATATGGATACAGAATAAAGTTTATCCAATACCCGATATTGTAACTCAAAGGGATGTATTAAAAGAAATAGTTATGGTCATCATGGTCATGTGACATTTATCAGGAAAAATCTGATGCAAATCAAGTCTAAAATTGTGTTCAAGATGAGCTGACATGTCTCAGGCTTCCATGTACCAACCAGAAAGTATTCATACACCAAACTTACATGTACAGTTCCTCAGAATTGGACTTAATTGCAAAAAGTGATGCAAGTTAATCAAGCATGAAATTGAGGTCAAGGTCCAACCAGAGGCTCCAAGAAGCCTGTATTGCTCACCTGATATAGCATTGCCTATTACATATAACGACATCCCACAGGGTTAAAAGTTTGGCTGTGGTGGCCATCTTGGTTGATAGTTTGGGTCAACGGACATAATTCTGAAAGAGGACCATATAAAGACCACTGCTTCTAAGTTTGGTTCCAATTGCAACTTCTCTGTAGAAAGATGACAATGTAAGGACCATTGCTGCCAATTCTTGTTCTAATTGGCTCCGTTGTTCTAGACAAGACGATTTTTAAATGAATTTTCCCATAGGGTCCTATGTTAAACTTGGTTCAGCTGTGGCGGTCATCTTGGTTGATCGTCTGGTCCATCGGACATACTTCCAAAAGAAAAGCATCTACGGACCATTGCTGCTAAGTTTGGTTGCAAGTGGCTCAGTAGTTTCAGACAAGACGATTTTTAAATGAATTTCCCATAGGGTCATCCATGTATGTTAAACTAAGTTCGGTTGTGGTGGCCATCTTTGTTGATCGTTCGGTTCATTGGACATAATTTTGAAAGAGGACCATATAAGGACCATTGTTTGGTTGCAATTGGCTCAGTAGTTTCAGACAAGATCTATTTTTAAATGAATTTCCCATAGGGTCCTATGTTAAACTAAGTTCGGCCCTGGTAGCCATCTTGTTTGATCATTTGGTTCATCGGACACAATTCTAAGGACCATTGATGCTAAGTTTGGTTGCAATTGGCTCTGTAGTTTCAGACAAGAAGATTTTTAAATAAATTTCCCATAAGGTCCTATGTTTAACTAAGTTCCGCTGTGGCAGCTACCAATGTCAGATGTCGGGACCATCGGACATTTTTTTGGAAAGGGACTACCCAAGGATCATTACAGCAAAGTTTGGCAGAGATTGGCACGGTATCTTCAGAGGAGAAGTTTTTAAAATTTTGACCCCCCTTTTTTTATTTTTAGCTTGGCCGCCATCTTGGTCGAACAAAGGATGGGGACACCGGACACTCTTTTGGAAGGGGACCACCCAAGGACCATTCCACCAAAGTTTGGTCTCAATTGGCCCTGTGGGTTCTGAGGAGGATTAAAATGTGATTTGCGGACGACAGTTGACAGATGACAGACGCCAAGTGATGACAATAGCTCACATGAACCTTCAGGTCAGATGAGCTAAAAACAGGTATCAGACTGACATGTACCCACCAAGGTAATTGGTCGACAGTGTGACGTCTGGGATCTTTTATTTTTCGATAAATGATGTTCGGTGTATGAATATGTGACCCAGTAAAAGAGTGCCATTTTAAACCACTTATTTCTTTCGTATTTTGCCGAAAAGTGTAATCATTATAGAATTATAAGTAATAAGAGTTGTTTTCCACAATATATCTGTATATAAACTGGACCAGGTCACTCACAAACTTAACATAAAGTTCAGACTTTATTCAGTTTGTGAGTGAACTGGTCTCCTTTATACACCGATAAATTGCTTTCAGAACAACTCTTTTTACTATAGTATCTGTTGGACAAAGATCTTAAGTGTAGATATTATTTGTACAATGTTATTAAGGTTTTAAAAAAGTTTACACTGCCGTGACCACCGCCAGAAAGTAAAACCTATGTCTCGCCTTTCAAGACGTTCGTCGCAAGAGAGATTAAAACAGATAAAAGTTTTAAATTTGACACCAAAATTATTAAAAAAAAACTTACTTACCCTCAGAAAAAAGTGAGGGGCCAAAATTCCCAAAATTGATGCCAACCTATATATTTTTGAAAAATATTATAAGGTTATGTTCAATAGAACAAAAGTTAATGAGTAGAAACTTATCTGTACTTAACAGACAATGACAGGCTTATACCATAATACCACCGCAAATTTTTGCAGTCCTATAAAAACTGATAAATTCCAGTTCCAATCTGAATCAGCAATTTCCCAGTCTTATATATGATTTTCAAGGCCCCAGCTAATTCTAAAACATAATTCTTGATGTCAGAATACTGTCTGACTAGAAATATTTTAGATTACAGACAGGAAAGAACATATGAATTGGAAATTAAACAAATGGGCTGTATAAGATTTTAGTTTTCTCAAGAATAAATATCCCATCGATATAGAAACATACTTTCTTTTGATACAGATTGTGTGTTCTGAGATAATAATTTTCTTTTTATTTCTCACTTTTATGTTCCAATGCTACAATGCCACAATCCAGTCCTACAATGGTTACCCTGATTCAAAATATTTTATATTTTGAGAAACAGGGTATCTTGCATGTACATATTTTTAGGTCCTAAAATTCTGGAAATTTTTCGGTACTCAAGGTGCAAAATTTCAGTTCTGAAAAACTTTCTTTCATAAATTTACTGAAGGAGACCTTCTATGTAATATTTAGTTAACTTGTTCTGTGGTGTACAAACTTTGACAGTGGTAAAAATTATTAATGATTTCTGTTTTCAATTTTAACATGTTCCTTACTTTCAAGGATTATTAGGACCTGCACCTATGGGACCACAAATTATATCAAAATGAACTGTCCAAATGCCAATATAGAAATATTCACCTTTCTCCAGTAAATTCAACCTGTCCATCTTTGTTCAGTTTAAATTTGGAATCTTTGTATCCCCATCCATTCCACTTTAGTACTTCCTGGCTGGATATAATAAAATTACATGTAGTTAATAATCAACACTCAATTTAACTAGAGGCTCAGATGGTTGAGCCTGTATCGCTCACCTGGCATGAACGTCGTTTGGCCAAGGGATTTCAGAGAAGAAAATTTCTTTATATCAGCCAATCAGAAACAAGAATTGTCCATGGCAGCCATGCTTGTCATCCAATCTGGATGATCTGGATGAAAAAAATTGATTTCATAAAAGACCTTCTATCATGTTCTATAGATGCTTCCTGTCAAGTTTGGCTGACAGTTTTGGCCAAGCAGTTCCAGTGAAAACACATTATTTTTAATCAACCAATGAGAAACAAAAATTGCCCATGTCGGCCATGTTTGTTGCCCGATCGGGACGAAATGAGGAAACTTTGTAAAGAACCTCCTATAGATGCTTCCGTTCAATTTTCAATCCATTTGGCCCAGTGATTTCAGTGGAGAATTTTTTTTATATCAGCCAATAAGAAACAAGAAATGCCCGTTGTGGCCATGTTTGTTGTCCGATCGGGTCGAAATTAGCAATTTTATAAAGGACATAATTATATAATTACATACATGTAGATGCTTACTGCCAACTTTAACTCCATTCGGCCCAGTGGTTTCAGAGGAAAAGATTAAAATGTGAAAAATGAACAGACGGAGAACAAGTGATGACAAAAGCTCACATTGCCTTTTTTTACACAAGAGCATGTTGATAATAATGTGATAGATGAGTAGACACATTAGTGTGTAGATTAGTAGACACATTACAGTGTAGATAGGTAAAAAATTACTTTGTAGATTAGTAGACACATTACTGTGTAGAGTAGTAGACACATTACTGTGTAGATTAGTAGACAAATTACTTTGTAGATTAGTAGACACATTAGTAACTTGACATTTTTATGATAAAAATTATCTCCCATTCTAAATGTAAGGCAATAATCATGATAATTACACAATATCCAGCATAGTCAATTCATTGTGGAGACAATGAAACAAATTTTCCCCTTGAATATTTTTACTTGCAGGTGCATTTGTTGCTGAACAGGTCATCAAACATGCCAAAGATGGAAGAACTTAACCACAATAATTCAGCACCTTCAATTTTGTGGCATTAAAGATGAAACATATATCCCTTTTATTCCCTTTATGTATAAGATAGTGTCCAGACTCAAATCTGTCACATAATCGACTTCAATCTATCTGCGTCAATCAGGCCAAATTAAAACATGTGTTCCAGAACTTTCTTACCAACCTTGATCTTTTGTGTCTACCCTGAAGTTTTTATTGAAATTTATGTACCAGCACTGTTTAAAACCAAAAATTCATCCATAGAGACAAGGTAATAAAATGAGTCAAAGATTCAATAGCTAAAATAGTATTTTAACATGTATTAAAGGATTAATATCCAATCCATCCTATAGGTAGGTTTATGATGACCAGTAACATTGTATGTACATTTATAATAATTGAGAGGAATACATTTTTTATGAAAAAGTTGCACATGAAAAATATGGAAAATGTATAATACTCTTTTATGCACATCTTCAATATATCATATGTCTGTAAATATTCTGCAAAGTTTTAAAGATCTGGGTTCAGAGCTGTGGGAGGAGTTGATTACACAAAATGGGTACCGTCCATACACAGTTGTCACAAAAATGACTAAGTTCCACAACATGGAAAATCTGAGAAAAAATTCTTCCAATGACATCACATTCCTTCATAAACATTCTGCAAAGATTTGTGTTAAAAGCTGTAGGAGGATTTCATTACCGTACACAAAGTAGCTACCCTATTTTACCCTCTTGCCCGCTATCTTACATCCACCATATTATAAGCCAATTGTTAACAATACTGGTATACCAGTATTGCGATCACAAAGTTCAATTGATCCTGAGCTAGTTGGCAAATGGGTGGGTTATATTACAATCAAATATGACTCTTGAGGTTGGGGAGTGTAATGGGGCAGATAATTGTTTATCATGTTTACATGCTTAATTAAAACTGATGGAATTTAGAGGAAAATGTTACGTTTTGATTTATTTTCTCAAGAAATCTCAAAGTAATGTACAGACAAAATTGTTAACATCCATGCCAATTTGTGGCCATGGACAACCGTCCACATCATTTGCAAACAATCAAAGTTTGAAAAATTGGGCACTTTATATTTGGAATCCCCAAAATACGCTGTACCCATGTTATGCAATATTATACATTCTGAGCCGTCCGGAGGTTTATTGCGTAACATGCCAACTACCATGTGCAGACACCGTGTTTCTGTTAAAATGTAAAATATGACCGTAATAACATAATTAATGATCTAAATATCCTGATTTTCCCTACACTGGAATATATTATGTCCTTTGTGCAAAAGTTTGAAAATGAAATGTTGCTGATTGCTGTACAATGAAACCATGTTAACAAGCTAACATAGCTCACCGGCGTTTTGGTATTGTTGGTGCTTCGCTTTGTGTTAAGATCTTTTTGTTCTCTGCTCCATTGCAGTCTTGCAAATGAATTGATTTGTTTCCATAAAAATTGCCCGGGTTTGTTATAGTATCGTTTTCAAATACAGGTGGTCTAGTTTTTTGCATTTTTCCCTTCTTAAAATTCAAAACACAGGTGGTTCGAGGCTGTTCAAAGGTTTACTTCATAACCTGCAATGAAAAATCGCAAGGATTTCCGAATATTGTTTATCAAAATCCGGATATTAAGTTTCTTCGGTCCTCTACGGGTAGCCCAAACTCTGCTCATTAACTGTTTTCCTTTCTTGCAAGTTTTTTTTCAAAAGTACTGCGTAATTATTAAATTTTGTGTTTTATTCCAAAACAATTTAAGAATATCATAAACCAATTCATGTTAAGTAATTTAATACATTTTGTGAACATTTATAGGATAACTAATTTTAATACATTTTGTAATATGACTCAGAACATTTATAGGATAACTAATTCAAGAATTTAATATCGCAAAATATTCAACGAGTGACGAAAACAGATTAATTCACGAATGCACGAATTAGTGTTTTCTAGTCACGAGTTGAATATTTTCGATATTCAAATTCTTGAATTATTTATACTGTTTATTACATTGATAAAATGGACAAAAAATGTTTCAAAAGTGTCATATTCTCCTTAGATCCTTTTCTGAATCTTTCGTCTTCACAAACGTCATTTGTTAGTAACGCCCTTGGCGACGTTAAATAAAAGCCGATCTCTCACTGAGTGAAAATATCGAATTTATTTTCACTGGAAATTACGACAAATCACCATCACCAATGTAATAAATATCGATAATCTGATCAGGAACTGGATAGTATTATATGATCCCTGATCTGATGTAGGGGACCTAAGATTTCACCTAATACCAAGTTTAATTTGAATCATGTAAATATTTTATTTATTTAGTAGTTTAATTAATACCTATATAGAAGATGTTTTGTCACTAAATAATCCTAGCTATAACTGTAAGCATTACATACCAACAGCTAGCTTCCATTCGTATTTCACTTGCATTTGATCATCTTTACCCGAATACAGCTTATAGAAAATCATATTAAGTATTCACAGAAATTAATTTTTGGATAAAAAAAAATCGTGCATTTTCTTATAGCAATTCCGTTAAGTTGACAATTTAATTCAAATCCGGAATTCAAATTTAATTAACAGAATTCTCAGTGTTATACATCCGCGTAGACAAAGTGTTCAGGGCATCGATCTCAACAATACACTTTACAGCTTCTGCATGATTTCAGATGTCAATCCCAGTGAAATTGAAATTACAGAGCCCATATTAAAGAGTGATTGAAATCAAAACCTTATGACAAACGCAGGAACTCTATATGAAGTTAGTAATATATGATTCCTGGACAAACTTGATGATTTTAACTTTCCAATTGTGAAATTTGGCTTTCTTGGATCCAGAGACTTATAAAACAACATTTAATTCGTTACTGTCGTGCGTGTGATATTTACGACAACTTTCTTGGCAGAACGACATCGCTGTCACATACACTTCTAAGGCCGGGTTGTGTTCAATCCCGACCTTTGCTGTGGTCATCGCGATTTGTAATCTCACAAAGAAGACTATACATGTAGATATTTTCAGTTAGATTTCATGTTCTCCTGAAATTGACACCTTATGGGCAACGTGACGGGTGGCGTAAACGAAGCTTGCAGGACAAACTTAATTAAATTATCCTTCCCGAGCATGCACCTGATGTCAATCCCGGTTTTTAGTGGGAGTTCACATTGCTATAGAACTTATTGTGCTCTCTAAGTCTGTTTAGTTTATTATGTTTTTATTCTTTTAGCTATACATATACCATGTTGTGGTTCCGGAATCCTTACGAGTTTGTCTTGCCCTTAGATTTCAACCTTACTTCCCACTGTTTCGTCGCTTTGGTATTTTTTCGCCAATATATTTGCCTCCGTACACTATAGATGCTATATACCAATATATATTAACATTCTCTAAATATATAATTTGTGAAAGTCATAGTCATCACCAAACCTATTTTATAGGTAGTAAGAAAACTACAACTATGTATTTCTAGAGTCGTTGTATACACGTTTAAGAGTTTTTTTAGAAAGGATTTTCGAATTTTATCTGATTCATCCAAAGTCAGGAAAAAACATGAACTAAATTGTTGACTAATTAATTTCTGTTTAAGAAAACCTTTTCCATCACAGATTGTTTTTATTATTTAAATTACAGATTTTGAATCCTTTTAACATAAAGTCAGTGCACCCTAGGTATTTTCACAGAATTTTAGATTTGTGATTAGAATGAAACATTGTTAAAATATGTATTTTGATATAATATTTTTTTTCAGGTGTTGATTTAAATATATATTAACAATTTACATAATGTATTGAGCCTTCAATAATCTTTTTTTTTCTTTACATGAAAACGGCTTGAATAACAAACAGAAGCACACAGAAAAGAAGATATAATAGATTCACGATACACGTACACGTCCGACATCTGTTAGTTCATTAATTGTCATTATACTGTAGAAAACTTTGAATTTAAAATTTTGTTCGTTTAATAGAGTTTGTGTTGAAGTATAATATGGTTCTAACTTTTATGGAAAGAATTTGATTCAGATGCTGTGGTATGATAGAAATTTATCATTCAGACCTTGTGGTATAATGGAAATTTTTCTTTGGCGACGGGGTCATTAAGTGTTATACTGACGTCTTAGTCTAACTTGAGTTTGCTTGGGCAAGTGTTTTAAAACTTCTATATTACACAAATATATATGCTTATAAAGTTAAAATATGGATATAGAGCCTTTTATCGTTATTCCTGTTTATAAATGGAAAATTTGGTTGTTGGAATTTTATGTCATTTCATTTTGATGTTCGTTAGTTTGTGGGTTCTATAATTATACAAATATGTATTATGTATGTAATGACGTATATTGTCATAACAATGATACATGAAAAAAAATAAGTTACTGACGTTTTTGTGTTTTTTTAATATATCTTTTCAAATGTATATAGAAATGGAGGTTAAAAAAAGTTCGACCCTGATGGGACTCGAACCCACAATCTTCGGCTCCGGAGGCCGACGCCTTATCCATTAGGCCACAGGGTCGTATCGTGTTAGAGGGGTTAAACTTTATATATAATCCTTGCAGTGTTAAAATATATTTTGTCGGACATAAATAAGGTTCAGTGAGACAACAATTAATTAATTAATTGCAAGTCTTATTAATTTTGGACAAAAAACAACAACAACGGATAACTCCCAAGAACACCCGAAGGACACCTTAATAAATGTAATTCCGCGGCAAAACACAAATATCCTTAATTTTATTTTTTTTTAAATATATATACGAATATTAATACGAATATTGACTTCGTAAATCAATTTTACTTGCAACTCTGGATCTTCGGATTATAGAACGCTCCTTCCCTGTAAATAGAGATTTAAAGTGGAACTAAAACGCTTATAGAAAGTTATTTTCATTTTATAGTACTAAAAAAACGTATAAAAACGCAAAAAACCCGATGAAATTCGGTAACTTAGTTTTCGAGATATTAGCAAAATACTGGCCGATCGTCATTTGCACACCTGAACGATTTGTTAAAAAACTCGAATATTACTAGTCGCCGGAAGTGACGTACTGTGCGGTTCAGATCTTGTACATAAATAGGTACAGGTCATTTGCAAAGTGAAAGCAGATTCAGTTGATTGTTTATACGTTATTGGTGACAACTATCGATTGACAGTGCTTCTTATATATTCACCGACACTTGTTTGATGAAACATTGTACTTAATTTAAATCTACAATTCAACAATGGGAAGGAATTGTGCAGTTGCGGGATGCAGCAACTCTGCAAAAACGGGACATACTCAACACGCTTTTCCAAAAGATGACCGACAACGTAACTTGTGGGTTCGTTTTGTAAAACTAACCTGTGTAGATTTTACTGTGTCAACTAAACACTCAGCCATATGTTCATAACACTTCTCAGAAGAATGCCATGAGGTTGACAGGTTGAGTTTCAAGGAGTTATTTGGTTTATCTGCTCATAACGGCAAGAGACTATTGCCAGGTTCAGTGCCAAGCATTTATCCCAACCAGCATGACCAGTATACATGGTATAGTGACGGTCTGCACCAAAATACTTTTGAAAAAATAATTCTAACATGTCTGATCTTATTTGTTTTTATATACCATGCATATGTCTTTATATATACATCAAATTTATGAGTATATATGCACATGTTTGAAAATGAATGCATTATCATAATGTCATTGTGAGAATAAGCCTACATTAAGCCTATGCAGCCTCTCCTGTTGAATCAAAATTTTTTACGTATAACTATATTGTACCTTTACATCATACATAGGGTATATTTAAGGGTATTTTTAGAGTTATTTTGTTTGATTTACACCCCTTCTTTTCAAACCACCACAGTTACCAACATCCTGAACATAGGGCTATTTAAAAATATTATTTATGGAGTAAGTAGAAGGTACATGTAAGGCCGCTTATATCAAATGCAGAGCCTTGACAGGCATGACTTTGAAAAGATGTAGCCAACAAGCTAACATAAGTTGTAGTACAATAAGAGGCTATTATAGCGAAATGTGTAGCTCCATAAAAAGTTATTCTGGTCCCATGTCCCTCTGAATTTTTTTCTCTTTCTATGAGCATAAAAGTTATACATTTGTAACCATAATAATTTCAAATATTAAGAGTCTGCTGACTATGGTAAAATAATACAATATAGAACAATACATGTACTTCCATGATATAACTACCTCTCTATTTATATAACATGTTCATGATCATAATCCTGATAATGCAGAAAATAATTTGGGTAAAAATGTAGCTTTTTTTAAAGACATTCTATTTCATTAGCAATGTAAAGCTAAAGCAAAGTTTGAATGTCTAATTATTTATTAAAAGAATATGTATTTATTTATTCATTATTTATAAAAAATATATATATATGACACTTCCAATCGTGCAAGAAATTTTAATTTCCCCCTAAATAGTATTAAACACCTGTGAAAATTAAAACTAGTTCATGATATAAAACAAATTAGTAAACATGTGGATGGATATTTATCACCTTTAATCCTGGTAATTAAAACAGTTAAAGTTTTAGCACCTATTAATTAACATCCTGTTATCTAGTAATAAAGATCAAACAAACGTTTTAATCCCTCCAATCAGGTAAATAACAACTTGGCCATGCACCTACCACCTGTGGAGTAAATCAATATACCGGTAACAAAGTCATTAGAAAGGTGTTATGAAAACCAGTTTTGACTGGTATTATAATTCAAATTACACAAAGAGCATAAAGTCCCATAATCAATATTAACCAAATTATAACTCTACAAATGTGGTAATTATTTTGTAAGTTGAATAATTTTTTTTTATTAAAATCCGTCAAAATCTTTTATTAAAGTTTTAGGTGTACAGTGCAGTTTCTCTAATGATTCTCTACATATTTTTATTATTACAACAAGGATTGTAAGAAATTACTTATCCCTCTCTACATATATGTCTCTGATTAAACTAAGAAATTTATTATATTTTTATAAGAAAATTCTGAAATTTTATGAATCTGTCAATTCAATAAAAAAAACACATTACAATTCTACATCAAAATCTATATTACTATTCAGTAACTTATATCACTATTTGTAAAACATCTGTTTTAAAACTATCAATTAATATTGTGTCTTATATTTGCTTGTTTAAAAAAATAGTGTTTGTTTTTTATTCCTATAAGTTGGTCTTCCATTTGTATTTATGTTATACACACCTTTCAAAATATCTTTCACTTTCATTCTTTTTATATATATGTATATGGGGGCATTTATTGAAATTTATTGGCTATACTATTATAAATCACTAGCACTGCTGTCTTCATCCATAATATATTCCTTCTGGTCAATGTAAACAAGTTCAAGAGTAGCCCGCACTGTACGTCATTTCCGGTCAATCGGGGTCACTCAGCGAGGAAACCCTGTTTCCGGAAATAGCGCTGATTGGATTTCCCACAGGTAAAAATAATCCAACTTCACACGCTATTTTCTCCGTTATTACTTGACCAAATTTCATCGGGTTTTTTGCGTTTTTATACGTTTATTTAGTACTATAAAATGAAAATAACTTGCTATAAGCGTTTTAGTTCCACTTTAAGTAATGGCGGCCACATTGGTAAAAAAGCTAGACGCAACTTAGAACTGAAAGGGACCATCAAGGTATATAAGAGGAAACATATTTAAAATATATTTTTTACTATTCTATCTTTAAGTGAAAGAAGTCTTATGTTTGGTCTGAATTGCCCCAGAAGATTTTTTCAGTAAATTTTCAAATTTTAGTAACGGAGGTAATATTGGTTTAAGGTTTGGACCCGCACACTCAATTCTGAAAAGAAACCAGCTAAGGACAATTCTATCAACATCATTAACTGCGACAGTAATCGTAGTCCAGAGGAGACTTTTTAAAATATATTTTCACAGATTTTTTTTTAATTTAAAGTAACAGCGACTATATTAAGGTATATTTTCGAAATGGGATCACCTAAAGACCATTCCAAAGTTTCTTATATAATGACCCCACTTGTGTCAGAGAAGATTATGATTATAACATCCCGAGGCATTTGATGTCACTCGATCCCGGTTTTTATTGCGTTCACATTGCTAATGCTTTATTTTCTGTGTCATTTTGTTCTAATTCTGTTTAGTTTGTTCACTTTGTTTTTATGCCCGAATTTGGAAGTGGCATATAGATTTACCCTTGTTCATTGTTCGTCCGTCCGCCCGTCCAGCCGTTAGTTAAGTTTTTGAGTTTAGGTCCATTTCTCAGAAACCCATGCGAGAAATATCAATGATACACCACTCAGTACAATCCTTTTATGACACTGATCACAGACCAACAATATTTCGGTCACTTTGATCTACATTTAATGCAGAAGTGACTCTTATAAAGTTTTACCTTTTTCCATTATCATATTTCATATCCTAGGAATCCATCGTGTTATATCAATGATAGTACTTCACCACTACTCTTCTTACATTATATAATGCATTTTTCCAACAGTTGGGTCATTATGACCCACATTTCATGCTTGAGTTACTCGTTAAGATCTCTAAGTTACTCTTTTTGTATATCCTTGTGTTTATTTGCTATTTTACCGTGTTACATTTTCAATAGTTTGCCTTGCCTTGGATTTCAGTTTTACGGACTTTCCCCAAGGTCTTATCGCTTTGGTTTTCTTTCTCTGGTTTTTTAAAAAGAAAATAGCAATAGCTCACGTTGCTCTTTTGGTCAGGTGTGAAAAAATATGTGTCTTATTCAAGTTTTCATCGTAATAATTATAATTGGTGTGAGCGGCTTGGTTTATCTTCCATTTTTAATGGCGAGAGGTAGCGAAACGGACTGAAACAAAACCATGACACCTTCATTAAATACATGTAATAAGTAAAAATCTTACCTATGTCAATAGCAAAATCGCCATAACCTATACGCCTTTCAAAATTAATTTCGTATTAGCCAGATACGACATTTCGGGTAGGAGAAATATGGTTTTAAATACGGTCTTCCTATTTGGACTTGTTGAATTATGTTATTAAAAGCGATCTTATCATGTCTATATTGACACTGATATAGGTTCTCGGTGAGCCCCAACCCCTGCAAACTTACTGTGCATCTACATATGGTTTATAACAATGCTGTAAATAAATAATATGTGAAAGAGGAGTGTACGTCACAAGCTTGGATGTACAATTTTCTAAGTTCGATCCCTGGTGGCCTCAAATTTAGGAAATCAAAATTCAACAAGAGTGGACACACTAAATTTCTCACGTGCACACATAATAAATATTACCTGATACCCGATATTGCAAGTCAAATGAAAAAGCCTTAAAAGATATAACGTTAGTACTGTTCAGGCAACATTTGTCTGAAAAATCTCATATGCATGTCTATCAAGCCTAAAACTGTGGTCAGCTGACATGTCTCAGACTGGTATGTACTCACCAAGCACTATCTATAAACAATAATCGGTGGGTCTACATGCATTTAAAACATCTGTTGAGAAATGGACTTATTTGTAAAAATGGGAAGAGAGCCACTCAAGCCTAAAATTGTGGTCAAGGTTAGGTGTCAGACGGACACCTATACTTGCAAAGAAGTTATCTATAGACCATATACAGTGGATATAGGTATTACAGTTACAGAAAAATGGACTTGATAATGAAAACGTGACTCAAGTGTGAAATTCAGGTCAAGGTCTCAGACAGCCATGTACCAAAAACTATCTATAGACCAAGTATTGTTGATCTACGTACTGCAGTTGCTGAGAAATGGACATTATCCCAAAACGTGAAACAAGTCTCTCAAGCATGAAATAGACGTAACCTGCCAGATGTTAAAGTGGTATGTACCCACTAAGAACGTCTAACAACGAAATACTATGGGTCTAGTTAGTACAGTTGCTGAGAAATAGACTAAATCATGAAAATGTATATTAAGTCACTCAACCATGAAATTCAAGTTCAGCTGACGGATGTTACAATGGCATGTGTCCACTAAGAAATATCTACAGACCAAATATGGTGGGCCTAGGTATTACAGTTCCTGAGAAATGGACTTAATCTCGAATGTAATACTAGTCACTCAAGCATGAAATTGAGGTCAAGGTCCACAGACAGGTGTCAGAATGGCAAATACCCACTTAGAACTATCTATTGACCAGATATGGTGGGCTTATGTATAAGTGTTGCCAAGAAATGGACTTAATCACGAAAATGTGACACAGGTCACTCAACAATGAAATTGAGGTCAAGGTAAAAAATGTAACAAAGTGATTTATGCATGAAATTGAGATCAAGATACGGTGACAATTTCAGACTGGCATATACCCACTAAGAACCATCTCCAGACCATATACGCTGGGTCTAGGTGTTAAATTTGCTAAAAATGGACGTAATCACGAAATTTGGATGCAAGTCACTCAACCATAAAATTGAGGTCAAGGTCCAGAGACAAGTGTCAGACTAGCATGTTCCAACCATGAAGTATCAATAGACCAAATACGGTGGTTTTAGGTATTACAGTTGCCAAGAAATGGACTTAATCATGAAAATGTGACACAGTTCACTCAACCATGAAATTGCAGTGAAGGTCAAAATGCAGGTGTCAAACGACATTTTCCCACTAAGACACTAAGATCTACCTATTGACCAAATATGGTGGGTCTAGGTATTACAGTTGCTGAAAAATGGACTTAATCTTCGAAATGTGACAAAGTGATTTATGCATGAAATTGAGGTCAAGATACGGAGACAGTTTCAGACTGGCATGTACCAACTAAGAACCATCTACAGACAATATACGGTGGGTCTAGGTATTAAATTTGATTTAAAATGGACATAATACCGAAATCTGGATGCAAGTCACTCAACCATAAAATTGAGGTCAAGGTCCAGAGACAAGTGTCAGACTAGCATGTAGCCACCATGAAGTATCAATAGACCAAATACGGTGGGTCTAGGTATTACAGTTGCCAAGAAATGGACTTAATCACGAAAATGTTACACAGTTCACTCAACCATGAAATTGAGGTCAAGGTCAAAATGCAGGCGTCAAACCGACATTTAATCACTAAGATCTACCTATTGACCAAATATGGTGGGTCTAGGTATTACAGTTGCTGAAAAATGGACTTAATCTTGGAATTGTGAGAAAGTGATTTAAGCATGAAATTGAGGTCAAGGTCAAAAGGCAGGCATCAAACCGACATGTACCCACTAAAATGTATCTATTCACGAAATATGGTGGGCATATGAATTACAGTTGCTACGAAATGGAATTAATCACGAAAATGTGACGCGGGTCACTCAACCATGAAATTGAGGTCGAGGTTAACAGACAGGTGTCAGACTGATTTGTACTTACCAAGAACTATCTTTTGACCAAATATGATGGATCTAGGTATAATAATTGCTGAGAAATAGACTTATCCACGAAAATTTGACCAAGTCACGCAAGCAGGAAATTTAGGTCAAGGTCAGACCGGCATGTACCCACTAAGAACTATCTATGCACCAAATACGGTGGGCTTAGGTATTGCAGTTGTTGAGAAATGGACTTAACCACGAAAATGTGACCCAGGTCACAAGCATGAAATTGAGGTCAAGGTCAAAAGGCAGGCATCAAACCGACATTTAATAGCTAGGATCTACCTAATGGCCAAATATGATGGGTCTAGGTATTACAGTTGCTGAAAAATGGACTTTGGAAATGTGACAAAGTGATTTAAGCATGAAATTGATTGTTTGTTTGTTTAGTTGGGGTTTAACGCCGTTTTCAGCACATTTGGCTATTTCGCGGCGGCCAGTTTTTATTGGTGGAGGAAGCCGGAGTACCCGGAGAGAACCACCGACATTCGGTAGGAAAATTGGCAATCCTTGTCTATTAAGATCGGAGTCGAACACACCCCGCCAAAGGTGAGATTCGAACCCGCAACCCCAGCGTTGACAGGCTAGTGATCATTAGTAGTCATGACGAACTACCTAGACCACTCGGCCACCGAGGCCCCAATACAGTTTCTAATATAATTACATGTCTAATAATTGACCACTCGGTCACCGGGAGACAGTTTATGGTAGAGATCATTGCCGCTGGGTTTCACTGTACAAACTCTCCCGCCGCGTGTGGAATTATTATTATAATAAAATACAAAGTAGAGAGAAAATGATGTTATATTCCATTTCTTAAGCAATTAATATACAAAAAAGTATATGTAAATGTTTTATTATAAAAACAATTCCGTAGTATATACCAGTTTTATTTACTGTTAGTGATTTCACAGGAATAAATACACCTTTTACTTTCTGGACATTGCTAAAAAAAATTTCTGATTCGACTTGGCAAGAAAAAAATAATTTAGTTTGATTGCAGTCGAAAAAAAAAATTGTGTCCATACCTTAAAATAAATATTTTCAAACCAATTAAAAAAAAAACATAACCCCCCCCCCCCCCCCCCCCGCACTCCTTTTGAAGTTAAATGGTTATTCCGTTAGTGGTTTAATTTCTTCGTAGAATGACTGTATAACATCTATAAAGATAAGGCAATGAGATTTAAGGCTTTTGATTTTGGGTAAACGTCCAAAATAATTGCAGGGGTTGGGGGCGGGTGGCTGCGGGGATCCCCTTCGATTCTGACAGTAGTTTGCCAGTTCATTTAGCTGAGGTACTACTTACCTTTCAGAAGCCCCTGAAACCGTTCCTACATGTTGGTTTGTGAATAGATGTATAACTACTTTTTATGACAGGCCCACGAATGTGCATGGGCCATATAGAGTTACCCTTGTCCGTCCGTCCGTACGTCCGAACTATGTGGTTAAGTTTTGCGTTTAGGTTCATTTCTTTGGAACTAAGCAGTGTATCAATGAATCTTCATTAGTGGATGGGTGGTCTCGTGGTAGCGTGCTCGCCCCGAGTGCGGGAGGTCGCGGGTTCGATCCCCGGCCGGGTCAAACCAAAGACATTAAAATTGGTATTTGCTGCTTCTCCGCCAAGCACGCGGCATCTAGGAGCAAGAGCAAAGACTGGTCGGCTCGGAGTCTGTATAATGTGATATGTCTTCCTGCGGACAGTTACCCCGTGAGCTAGCACATTAAAAATCCGACTTAGCGTGTCGGTCTAGTACAAAGCAGGGATCATATTCATTATCATATCAACATGTTCTCGTCCTGATATGCACCTGGTTGCCACTGGACGTTAAACAACAATTCATCCATCCATCATTAGTGGATGTGCCTTGGGTAGTACTGTGTAGTCATACAAATATGGTCATTGTGACCATCATTTTATGCTTGAGCGACTCTGGTTAAGTTTTGCGTTTAGGTTAATTTCTTTTTGTTTAAATGTGGATTTTAGGGCGGGACATTCGTGTATTACAGACACAATTTCTAGTTTAAATCTGAAATCACTACGATTTGTTTGTTTGTTTAGTTGGGGTTTTACGCCGTTTTCAGCACATTTGGCTATTTCGCGGCGGCCAGTTTTTATTGGTGGAGGAAGCCGGAGTACCCGGAGAGAACCACCGACCTTCGGTAGGAAAATTGGCAATCCTTGTCAATTAAGAGTCGAACACACCCCGCCACAGGTGAGATTCGAACTCCCAACCTCAGCGTGAAATCACTACGAAATGTTTATGTAAAAAATATACGCATATTGATTGAAATGGGTTTACTGTTGTACACTTCAATCATTTTCTAAATAATAAGGTGTCGTCCAGATATTTAAAAAAAAATTGACACTAATTGTGGAGACTGCAGACAAATTATGCAAGTATACAAAATCATCCAATCAACATTTGATATCCCTTCAGCACTAATATATTTACAAGCTATACACAACTTTTGAAAGAAAACGACCTAAGATCCATTTCACGAAAGTTTCCAGAAGATTTTCAAATATTTTCCACGTATTATTTTAAGTGTTATTAGCCAAGTTGGCCAATGTTTGGTCTCAAATGTTGTACAGATTTTAGAAGAGATTTTAGAAGAGATTTAAACAGGAAAGTTTATAACAATGGATGATGACCAAAGATCCAACCAGAATGGAATGATCAAACTCTATTTGAGTCCCATCGAATAAGAGGCTACGTCAGCTATTATTAATTAGACATCCAAGTGAAAATCTAATCCATAAGGTCAAGCAGTTTCAGGGGAGTAGATTTTTTCAAATAATGACATTCCAAATAAGTTATCCAACTTAACTTTATAGAAACCCTTCCATGAAATTTATAATAATTGCTTCATACCTGTTTTCAGATCAATTGACCCAATGGTGATCATTAGGTTAATACAATACTCTCGCTCGGAGGAAGTATCACTGGGAGTTATATATTCTGTTTTGGACTAAGATAACGTAGCTGGATGTGGTGTGTTATTTATTGGACCAAGGCAATGCAGCTAGATGTGATGTGTTAATTTGACCAATTCAATACAGCTGGATGCGATGTGTTATGTATTGGATCAACTCAATACAGCTGGGTGTGATGTGTTATGTATTTGACCAACTCAAAACAGCTGGATGTGATGCCTTATGTATTGGATCAACTCAATACAGCTGGATGGCTGGATGTGATGTGCTATATTGGACCAAGGCAATACAACTGGATGTGATGTGTTATATATTGGACCCAGGCAATATAGCTGGATGTGATGTGTTTTGTATTGGATCGAGGCAATACAGTGGGATGTGATGTGTTATGTATTGGACCGAGGCAATTGAGTGGGATATGATGAAGCATAAGTTGTAAATTTACTATTTTCTGAATATTTATGTGGTGGATAGTGAAATAAAATATGATATACTTCAGAAGTTTTCTTTTCAATTTTAATTTGAATTCATGTAAAAATGCAAACCAGAGAATGTCTGTTAAGGTTGAAGCTTTAAGAAGCCTGTGTCATTAACCTGGAGTCATGTACATGCCATACAATATAATTTTTACCATCACCATCACCATAAATAATTTAAGCAATATTTGATCCCATAATGCCTAAGTAGAATTCAGCTATTTATGTTAAGCTACCTTTTGTTCTATTCTGTCATGGTGTTTAGTTAAGAGTTGAAGCTTTGTTTGATTGCTGTTTAGGTTATCAACCAACATTCCAAACTAGAAACAAAAATTTATTGTTCTCCATGTCTGGTAATAAATATCACTGTTTATTTAAAAAAAAATCCAAATGTTCCATTTTCATTAATTATAGCATGAATGTTTGATGCCGTTTGGGGTCATAAATCATAGTTTTTACTATATATCCCCCACTTAGCAAATTTGGCAATATATAGTGATTGGGGGTTCGAATCATCCATTCTTCATTTTGTACGTCCATCCACCCGCATTTATGTACTGCACTTTCTTGTACACCAGTGAATGGATTTCTCTGAAACTTATTTTGTTTTTTTTTATCAAAAAGATTGTCGTGGTTTCCCATAAACATGGACTTACGCATTTCTTTTTATTAATATAGCCATAGTGGGAGATATACATTAGTTAGCTTTGCTCACAGTACTTCCAGTTTTCTCAAAGTCTGATATCAATTTGCCCTTTACAGGATTTTTCAGAATTTTTCTGTTAATTTTTTGTCAAATTTTTCGTTTTTTGTAATGGTAGTGGCCATGTTTGATGGTGGTTGGGTTTGATAACTTTAATTCTTAAAGAGACTGAATGTTCTACAGTGGTTGGGATGATAGATTTGTTTGTTTAGTTGGGATTTTACAACATTTTCAGCACATCTGGCTATTTCGGCGTGGCCAGTTTTTATTGGTAAAGAAAGCATGAGTACCCGGAGAGAACTCAAAACCTCAGTGTTGACATGCTAGTGATCACTAGTAGTCATAACTAACTACAAACATGTACCTAGACCAATCGGCCAACAAGGCCCAGGGATGATAGACCATAATTATTAAAGGGGACAATTAATTCATTATTTTTACCCTAATTTCAACAACACTGTGACCTTTACAGGATTTTCCAATATTTTTTAATTTTTATTACATGTATCAATTTTAATATATGTTCTATTTTTGTAAGGGAGCATCCATTTGATTTTTATTGGGGGGGGGGGGGGGGGGGCTAGGATCAAATGTTAAATCCTGCTTATTTTTTTTGTTGAAATGGTTGTGGATTTTTTTTTTATTTAAACCAAACAGTTTCCTGATTGACACAGGTCCTTCATTTTTTTTTCACAACTAAAGTGACCCTGTCTTTTTATTTTTTCCAAAATTCTGGTCCTGACTTTATTTCAAATTTGATTCTAGCATTCCATAAAAATCAAATGGTTGCTCCCTAAGGTTAGGCATTTTGGTGGATCAGCTGGAACAGCCAATACAAATTTTAACTACAAATGTTAAAGATAAGTGTGGGGTACTTTGTTCTTATTGGCTTAGTCTTTTAGGAGGAAGAAATATTTTTTTAAGGGATAAACCAGCCATTTGAAAGACTTTAAATGCATTTTCTTAGACTTTAAATTTTCTAAAATTATTTTTGGTAACTGTAGCAGCAATTTCAATGACATTTAGGTCATCCAAGAAGCTACTTAAACATGTTAAAGGGATAACAAATGTGTCATTTCCCAACAATTTTGCAGCCATTGCCTGGCACTCGATTTTTTTCATATTTTCAAAAATTATTTGTTAATTTTACCCTATGCTCTGTTCTCAGTAATGTTAGGAGAATCACATGACAATTAGAAAAATATGTATCCAATTAACGTTGTGTTGAAGTTTGCTTACAAGTGGTGTCAGAGAATTTTTTTTAAAATTAACAACTGAGATATCAAGTGATGACAATAGACCTTAAAATAGGATACATGCATTGCCCACCCAGTTTAAGTTTGCAATAAAAGGCTTGAGACCGGTGCCTTATTGGTTTGGGTCGAGTCCACAACAAACAGAATAAAAGCCTTTACTAAGCACAGCATGATACGACCACAACATGATGACATGTAAACAATTAAAGTAAGTGTGGACACACTTGACCCACTGAAGTGTTGGAAATTATAATATATTACAAAGAAATATTGGATCCTACCACAAAACCAGATGAAAAACCCCAAAAATTTAGAAATCCAGCAACATTGCTTTTAACCTCTTATATCTCAAAAACTTAAAATATGTGAAAAATCTGTTGACATACTACTAAAAGCACTAATGAAGATGAATTAAAAGAAAAAATATCCATTGAAATCAGATAAACAATAAAAAATTTATGTTTCCTCCATATTGCTAACTCTGACCCATTGTATCTCGGAAACAATAAAAGATAAACAAAATTTGTAGCATACTTATGAAAGGAATCATCATGTTGAATTAAAAGAAAAATCCCCATAAGAATTGGATGAGAAATTAAAAAGAATTTACATATGAAGCCGCACTGCTTATTTGGCCCTCTTAACCCCTTATATCTCAAAAGTCGTAAAAGATAAAAGAAATCTGTTGAACATATTACTGGAACCACTCATCAAAATGAATTAAATGGAAAAATCACCATTAAAACTGGATGATACATAATTTTTTTTTAGGTGTCCTTCAAAATGGCTAAATTTGGCCCATTTCACCCCTTTTATCTTTGCAACAATAAAAGTTACATAAAAAATTCCTGAAGTAACTTTTATTACATTTCTTTTGATGAACCATGTATTTAAAAAAAATCATCAAAATCTGGTAAGAAAATGAAGGTGTGTCCTTTTTTTTGGACCCTTTTATCTCCAAAACAGTAACAGATAGAGAAAAACAAATGTTAATAAGTTTTTGCATTTCATCTAGTAGCATTAAAACCAAAAATCATTGTATCAGATAAAAATTTAAAAAGTTATCACAAAAGGATAAAAAAAGCCTAAATGACACCCTGAAAAAAAAAAGTGGGAGGGGCCAGATTTCCCAAAATCAACCATTGTGGTAAATTACTATAAGGATATGCTAAATAGAACAAAAGTATATTAGTGGAAACCTAAATGTCTACGGATGCTGCCAACGATAACAGCCTCATACCATAATATGTCTGCAAATATTTGCAGTCATATAAAAATTGAAAGATCAACATCAAAATTATTATATCTGCACCATTAATACTAGTTAATGAGAAAATTAGAACCAAGCTTTGGTGGAATGGTCCTAAAGTTTCCTATTTTCAGAATTATTTTCCAGATATTGCACCAATATGGCCATTGTCACTGCTTTTATTTTGTTAATTAGTTCCTCTTTATGGCCACTGAATTGCAAATTATATCCAAATGACCTATATTTCTATTTAGTAATAGTCGCCTCATAGGTCGATGTCCAGAGTCCTCTACACAATTTCAAAAGTAGTCCATCCATTTCCATTAAAGCATAGAAGTTAAGTGGCACCCTACATGGACTCCTGGATATCATTCGGAATGATTATAGAAGGACCATTCCTCATAGTTTGGTCCTAATGGGCTCAAGAGTTTTAAAGAATTAGATTTTAAACAGTTTTTCAGTTTTTACCAAAGGCAGCCAGCAATCTGTAATATCATGAATAACATAAATGACATTCCAAGATAAAATAAAGGAAAAGTGTAGGTAACTACATGCATGGTTCTACATAATTTCCAGGAAAGAGTCCTGTGACACCATTACAAACTCCTTCGTACCAGCCATCGTCATTTTTCTTTAAAACATAGATAACAGAGTTTTCACTAAATGACAGTTCATCTTGCTTATCAGCATCATAGTCGTAGATGGCTATTACTGTAAGAAATAAAACGCAATATTATACTTTTACATTTTTACTACTCTATTTATCTATGTTATCTAAGCCCGTCCATGCAATGTTATATGGACCGGCTGTACATTATATGGAACGCCTCGTTCTGGCGAGATTGATTAAATTCGATTAAATCCCAGAATAGTATAATATAACAAATAGTTCATAACACTTTGGGTCAAATGTCAGTATATGGAGCTTCGCGTCAGTCCATATAATTTTTGTCTGGAAACCAACCGGTTCATATACTGCCATATGACCCTCAGTGTCATGAACTATTTGTTAAATATCAACCTTTAACACAGTGTTTTGACACAAGTCCTTTGTTCTGACATGACTTTATAGATAATAAAATAAAACTAGAGAATGTCTGTAAGTCTTCCCAATGAACAGAGATTCACCATCTATTATTAATGAAGGGAATTAAATCATTTTGAGAATTATTCTAAATATATTATATATATGAAAGGGAGACAATATATCCAGCTTATATATCTTAGAATTCCAAAATAGCCTACTGTGTGAAAGGATATAATTACATGTAGTGGTATGATATCATTGATTCAGTTATTTTTCGTTTGATAATTTTTTCCATGGTAAAGTAAATAAATGTATTTCACAGAGTATTCAAAATAAAAAATGTGAGTCAAATACTAAACAATCTGGATTGTATTTAATGTGTTTGAAAGGATTACATGTAATATCTAACATTATTTTTTAGTTTTCCTTTGTTTATTTGTTGTGCTTGTGGTTGTTCATTTGTCTTCTTGGGTTTTGTGTGTCTAATGGACTGCATTTTTTTTGATTGCTCCTTAGGTATATTTGTCCTCTTTATATACCACAGTAGGTTTATGATGACTATGAACAATATCAATGTAACATGGAAGACCAAACATAAATAATAAACATTGGGGGAAAATTACAATTTTTGTGAAAAATTACTGTTCCACAACATGCAAAATCTTCCATATGTCCATAAACATTGTGCAAAGTTTCATAGATCTTGAATAAAAGCTGAAGGAGGAGTTAATTAAACAAAATTGGTACCGTCCAAGTACAGTTGTCACAAAAAATGACTACCCGATAAGCTCCACAACATGGAAAAAATTGTTTAAATGTTATTTCTCAATAAGCATTCTGCAAAAGTTTCCAACGGTCTGGGTTAAAAGCTGATTAAACAAAATAGGTACCCTATTTTCCTTACCGGCCCACTTACATGTACCATGTGCAACACGTCAGAAAAATCATCACATAAATAATTCACTTTCTGAGATTTTGAATAAATGCTAAAATTTAATGGAGTCATTCATGAAATGCATGTCATCGTTAATCAAATGTTGCTGATCTATTTAAACTATATTATATGGCTGTAATTGTTAAATATTATTGATACCATTATATCATCACAAGTTTTTTTGGGAAATCAACTAAAGTTATGTCACTCAACCATAAAATATACAAATAAAGTGGTTATCAAATGCTTCTGATTTGTGTTGTAATATACAATATTTACTCTGGACAGACAAATGTAAATCCATATCCACTTCGGCATTTGTGGATTGGGCACAAAATAAGTGATCATCACATTTATACATTAAAAATTCTATATAAAATCACATGGTAAACCCACACAATAAGAAGCAGAGGCTCTCAAGAGCCTGTATCGCTCACCTGATATATCAAAAACAAATTTTTTAAAAGACTCTTCACTTGATTTGCTTCTTTGTATAGATGTGAAACTGAAGATATAAGTGATAATACAAATACACTTCAACTAAAGCCTGGGGAAAAAAACAACATTGTCCTGATGATGAAATGTTTAATGCACAAAGGAGCAACGAATGGTGTATAAAATCCAATGCCATTAAACAGATAACAAAGCAAATTAAAAGACTTGCAGCAATTAAGCAATGCAGAAATGAAGCGCATCTCCAACATTCATGAGGGATATTTGCCAGGGTTAAAAATAATATGCCAGTGCCTGTTCAAATGTTGACACCTTCTAAACTCTCATGTGGACCAGGTGTTTCAAACAAATTGCAAGTAGACAGAAAGAGATGTTGGAGGCAGCAACTATCATTTCAGAAGACCAGGAGAATTCCTTTTCTATAGGTTTGTTTCAAATTTAAATATATAATTATTTTTTCTCTATTCTTTCAAAAAATACATTTCTGTAAATCTTTCCCCAAAAACATGATAGAAGATAAATATGGAAAAAAAAAAGTTTAAGAAATTATTTTTTTGCAGAATATTGATGGAAGCCAAGATATTACCCAGTAAACTGAATTCAACATGCATAAGTCCATCCTTGAATGACTTTATACTTTTTTGGAGGAGGGTCTCATGTGTCTAGAACATTCAAATCGTAAGCCTATTAAGTTTACTGTAAAATCAATATTAATATAATTTATTGATTTACTTCATTGATTTTAATAGCACATTAAATTTAACAAGCAACTCAGAGTTTTTTTCATGTTAAAGTTAAGTTTAAGCCGTTTAGAGTTGAATTCACCAAGCAATAAATCACAACAATCTATAAACAAGAAGATAGACAAGAACCAACAGAAGCCAAAGGGGTCAAGGGCAAAGACTATAAGGCCAGTTCTTCAAAATATGAAACAGGACAAAAAAACTAAAAGAAAGCTAATTGATGGTAAGAATTTTATTTCAATATTTTGCTGAAAAAAAAAATCCATTGTAAAAAGTGTTTGTGTCATATCTTTTTATCTTATCTATGGAATAAGAAGTTTGTAACCTTTTTTAAGATAATTTTATTAATTGGTACATGTATGTTAAAAAGCCTTTAATATTATTGAATTGAAGTAGCACAAGTACTTTTTCTACTTGCCTCTGTTCAAATAACACTTCGATTTCCTTCTTTTCAGATAGAAAGCCTTTGAAACAAAATGAGAATCATGCAAAAGAAAGTTTCAACAAAAAAGATGAAGTATATGAGGCAGAGGTAATGAAAGTTTTTTTTGTTGATATTTTTCTTTCCTTTGCATAATGATATATCTACTGGGTTTTTCCAGCACAGTGCTGTTTCAGAATAGATTCTATTAAAATTTTATTAGTAGCAATTATTTAAGACAGATGGAAATAATTAAAATTTCATATATGTCAGGGTAAAATCAAATGTACTTTATTTCTGGAACAGCCTAAACTTATTTAAGCAAGAAAGACATTTAAATTTGGCCAGAAACTATGGATACATGACCCGTTAACAGTTGTTTATATTACTTAATAACTTAACATGGAATTTACAACATTTTATTGCAACATATTACAACAATAGTTAAACTGTTGAGTGATACTTTCATACATTATTTTTTCTTATTCCCTTTTTTAAGTAGTTAAGTTTATGTTTTACTGACAATTTAGTTGTGCACTGAAACATGCAAATGAAAGAGAAATCTAAAAAATAAAAACCTTCTTTAATTATAAAAGATAGTTATGTAAAATCACATAATTTTTAAAAAATCAACAGAAATAAAAGCAATTTGGCTGAAAAACATATGGAAAATGTAACTTAATTACAAATGTGCTTTACTACAATTTTTGATAGAAAAAAGACCATGAAAAGGAAGAAAATGAATATGAAAAAGATGTGAAAATTTACAAATAAATCACCCACTTTATGGAATTAACGAATTACCCATTTAATCTTCTAGATACAGAAACATGGGAAATAAATTCCTATTATGCCATTGCATATGAGGATCAATGGTACCCAGGAGTGGTGACTGCCATCCAAGGATTCAACAAGGACTGGGCCTCAATAAAATATATGCACCCTTGTGGTGAAAATTTTAAATGGCCAAGTAAAGAACGCTCTGCAATAGTGCATATATATTCCATGCTCTGCAAAGTGCATGTTCATAACTTGGCAAATGGACAATTATGGACAGTGGTCAATAAAGGCAAAATTGATGAATTATATCCCTTTGGTATTTCTTGACTTTACTTACACAAAAGTCAATCAGAATTAGAAATTGTGGTAATAAATTATGAATAGTCATAAATCAAGAATCCACAGAATTGTTTTATCTTTATTTGCAAATCCCTAGATAAGGTCAGTGTCTGACTATTTCATTGCATTTATTTATAATATAATTTGACCAAAGGCATACCATAACACGAAACGTATTTGGGGAAAAATCAGTATTGATTTGTTTCTGCAATAACAAAATTTTTCTGAAAAACTGGTTTATCTAAACTTGATAAATATTGGTAATTCACCTCATGTTTATTAAATAGGAGGGCTTAACCCAACAATTTAATTAACTTTAGATAAATTACCGATTTATTCTATGTTTGACCTTGTCCTTGAGTTATCAACAGATGTGAATTTCACCCTGACAACAGAGTACAGATATTGTAGGTGGTTGTCTCTTACACATCATATTCCAGAAGTGTCATTTAAGACTATTAATTTAGAGAGGGCTATTCCGGAAAAAAAATGTATGGGGGGGGGGGGTTGGAAGGCACTTTATATAAAATTGTATGGGTGGTCAGGGGTCTGGAAAAAAATTCTAAAGGAAGCATAAGGAAATTTTATTTTAAATTGTATGGGTAGTGGGTGCTGAAAAAAAATGCCTTCCAACCCCCCCATACCATTTTTTCTGGAATAGCCCAGAACAAAATCTTTCATTTCAGATAAATTGTAAAGATTTTGTTTGCTGATTGTGCAAACATTTGTGTGTAAAATGAATTTTAACAATGGTCTAGCAGGTCTGTATCATTTTTCTGTCATCTTCTTAACACTATGTTGATAACAAAAATTTCTACAAAACTTGAAGGAAAATTAGTAATTCCACTATGAAAACTATAAGTTATCTCATTATGTTCTCTGATTGGCTACAAGACAAAACTCTACCATTGGCTCTTATACAGTTATTAGACAAATGTTTCAATTCTACTATTGAATGAGTTTTGGTTTGAAAAACTTATTGTTTTTGACATCATATATTCATTATATTAAATGAAATGTATAGTTTTTTGAAAGTAGCGGTAAGCCATGTTTTGGCTAAAAAAATTATTTAAAGCAAATATGTAATTACAGGTCAATTCAAATAATCCTAAAATAGCAGGATACATGAAATACACTTAATATGTCTTTAATGAACAATTAGGCTCTTATGAAAACTGCATTCTGTAGTAGAGTCCCCATAAAATTTTCTCTAAAATTGTGAAGGGTGCTTCTTTTTGATATTTTGCAATATTTATGAAAAACCTCTGTAAAACCAGGGTAAGTAGGCAAAACTAAACCATGAAAAAAATTAAAACTGAACATATGATGGGAAATTAATGAATTTTTTGAATTGAATTGTCAATATGTTATGTGTTATCTATTTTATTTTTTAGCAAAATAATTTAATGAATTTGTTGTTGTTGTTTCACTTTAAACGCAATTAGTTTTTAAAGGAATAAACCAGAAATAAATATTTTTTCCTGTAATAAAAGTTATACATTTGTAGTAACAAGTGGGAGATAATTTTATTTCCTTATAAAAAATCATTGTATTATTGGAAACAGTAATATTACATTTTTATGTAATATTACAGTTTTCAGTAATTGCCTGGACTACTAAAATGAGGTTTCCAAATATCTTGAATTTCATATCAGCACAAAAAACTCAAAATTAGAAGATAAACCACCCTAGTATTATTTGTCTAAATATGTGGAATGGCTTCCAAAAAAATTGTTTGTATTTATTTCCCATATGGTTCTATGTTAAACTACGTTCTGCAGTGGTGGACATCTTGGATTTCCGATTGGCACCAAACACTCTAAATCAGGAGAGGACCACCCTAGTATCATTTGTGCCTGATTTGGTTTAAATGTGTGAAACAGTTTCTGAGAAGATGTTTGGATGTACTTCCCATGGGGTTCTATGTAAAAATATGTTTCACATTGGTGGCCATCTTGGATTTCAGAATGGCACCAAAAACTTAAAATTAGTAGAAGACCATCCTTGTAACATTCCTGCATGATTTGGTTTAAATATTTGAGACGGTTTCTGAGAAGAAGCTGTTTGTATGTATTTCCCATAGAGTTCTATGTAAAACTATGTTCTACGGTGGTGGCCATCTTGGATTTCAGATCAGCACCAAAAACTCAAAATTAGTAGAGGACCACCCTATGATCATTTATGCATGATCTGGTATGTTTGTATGAGATGGTTTTTGAGAAGAAGCTATTTGTATGTATTCCCCATAGGGTTCTATGTTAAACTATGTAACACGGTGGCAGCCATCTTGGATTTCAGATCCGCACCAAAAACTCAAAATTAGTTGAGGACCATCTAAGGAACATTCCCACAATATCACAATTCAATCTGCCAAGCGGTTTCTCAGAAGAAGATTTTTGAAATTTCAGCCAATCAGAATGCATTATTGGCCCTGGCAGTCATGTAGAATTTCCAATCAGCACCAAAAACTCAAACTTTGTAAAGTACCACCCAATGAACATTCCTGTCAAAATTTGTTCCAATTGACCAAGTGGTTTCAGAGAAGAAGATTAAAATGTGAAAAGTTTACAGACGATGACTACTACGAGGACGGACGCAGAGTGATGACAATACCTCACATGACCCTTTGGTCAGGTGAGCTAAAAAGTACAAAAAGACCCTTGTGAATAATTGTGTCAAAAAATCATCTATACTTTTATTTTCAGTATCCAGGTTCCTTTGTTTAAACTTTAGTCATGTAGAGATTTTGTGTGAAGAAAACACAAAATTAATAAATCCACCATATCCCTTCATTCATACCACATTTTAAGTAATAAAATAATACCTTTAACTGATAGAAAAAAACATACCTTTCTCAAGATACTGGTTTGGTATCATGTCCTGTGCCAAAAGACTGATGGGTCCTGTAGGAGCATATGGATCTTCCTCATGTGGTTCTACATCAGTAAACTGTGGGGGAGGTGGAGGTGGTGCAGCAGGGTAGTCAAAGTTTTGGTCTGTAGGGGGAGGTGGAGGCAGTGGTGGTGATGCTGTAAACAGAAATCATACAAGTATTAGCTTTTGAAAAAATTAATACATGTGTGTGTTTGTTTACATAAAGAAGTATCAGCGTGAAGGGACAATAATTTAGCTTATTTATCTTCTCTAGAATTTGTCAACAAACTTGTCAGCAACACATTGATCACAGGTTTAAAACAAGGAAAATATATCCACATCCAAGAGAAGAATAGACAAAGACATTCATCATCATAGAGCATTCGTCTTTATAAGTTGGCTTTAACACAAAAGCTTGATCTGAAATACAGGTCCTATATTCCAAATTTATTTAAAGCTTGATTTGAATTGCCCTAACAGAAATACCCAAATTATAATAAACTATGCATACGTTCATTTAAACAGTATTGTCTAAACTGATATAATAATGATCTTACTAGTTTGGGCTGACCTGTCCTAGATTTACCCAGATCCCAAAATAATTGTCACTTCCAGTGAATTGACTTCTGCTTATCAAATGTCACAAATTCTAAAAGTTTATCTTTAACACAGTAAGGTCCCCTTACATGTACTTTTTCACATTATTACATCTGAATGTATCTGTGCTATGAAGCATGTGTATATAACAAACAATACCTTTATCAATTTACAATAGTCAACAACAAGGTACAAACAATTTGAATGTTTATAGTAATATTTTAACTATAAAAGTGCAGGTGACATATTTTTATGGAACTATTTGACAATTAAGTTTATCTAAATCATAATAGATATTAATAATGACTGTTTTTTAGTTTTGCATCAAAATGTTTTCATGCATTAGACCTTCGGCCTAGTTGGGTTATACCATAACCAGATTGTCATGATTATATTAGAGTTAGACCACATACCTCGGTATGTAATGTTAAGATATGCACTAAAAGACAACACTGTTCAAACTTTAGGAAACAAAACATGCACATATTCTGTAACATTACATTTGTTTGTCATGTCATGTTTTAACCAAAAAAGCAAAAAATCAAACAGAAAATAATCCGCTCTAATAAAATATTTGAGGCATTTCATCAGTAGAAAAGACAATATTTAATTATGACTATTGGAAATAAAATGCACTGTAATACTCGTTACATTCATTTTAAGAAACATTTGAGATATTCTCAAAATTACATTGAAAATTTACACTGAAAACAAAAGACCAGTCAGGCTAGTGATGTATAACATTAACTAGCCTAGAGCAAAATTTGCTACTCAGGCTTCAGGTTAATTGCTAAAATTTAAAATTGCTTTCTAATGAAAAATAACTGAAAAAGCTTCAAGCAAGAATTTAGAATTTCATAGACACTACTTTTTTCCAGTTAAAACAAAATGTCTATCTAATATAAATAAACACTGTAACAAATTAATTCACTTTAGCATTAATGAACATAACTAATCATACACATTATAAAAATACCCAAACTTTATTTTTTCTATGTTCAATTTCTTTCTTTAATTTTCTTAAGTTCAAATTGTCAAACACTAAAGTTAATTTACTTTTTTTTATTTCAGTTGACTTCAATAACACCATTAAAAATTATACTAATGAGTTCAGATAGATTTCAAATCAGCCAAGTTCTACCCTCCAAAGATAAAATCCCACTAAACAACAGTAATTTTACCCAGAATGGAGAAAAACCTCCATTTATCAGATTTTTGCACATTAACATGTTTTAGAGAAAGAAGTTTGACTACAAGTAATCTAAAGAAGATTCATTAATTGGCACAAATTATTCTATACAGTAAAACCTCAGAAAACAGGTTCCTCTAAACACCACGTCTCTCTGTGTATCGAATTCCCAAGTCCCTGTCAATTTGTAATAAAATGTACATTAGTCAAACCAATATAATTTCATTAACAAAAATAAAATTTTGCACCTTCCAAAATTGCACTGCCCCTGCCATCAGCTGCTACACCTATCCCTGGTGATGGGGGTGGTGGCAAATTAGATGTATCTGTAAATAAACAATACAACATCAAACAGGCATGCATTAAAGCTTAATCAAATGCACCATGCAGACATGCAGAAATGTTTATCTCATCAAATAAATTATTTATTTTTGCTTGCTTCTATAATCAGTAATATACTAATAAACCTATTTGCAAGGAGGTTAAAAATATTTTAATTCCCACAGGAAATTGAATTGTCTCCTCTAACAACCCAAACTGGTTGATAAGTGGTAAGTTAACAGAATACTGTTACCAACATGCCTTTTGCAAGAACACAAATGGCTTTAATCCTGTATGCTAGTTTTAACATACATACCTATTTGGTTTAAACAGAGGATAAGCCAACAAACTTAGAGAATACTGTAATACAACACTTGCATGATGTTTTGCCAACATACCTATTGAATGCTGTGATACAACACTTGGTCTAGACTGAGGCTGAGCCATGCCTACAGGTCCACTTGTTCTCCTTTGTCCTGTAAATTATTTGAAAACTCAATAGACAAAATAGGCAAAGTTTCCGTTCAGAATTTTAAACTGGAACATACAGCCAAAAATGTAAATAAAAAACTCCTACATGTATATTTTGTACTTGGAAAGTCCTGGCACAAATGTATTTAATATTTAAATTGGGTTTTTGACTGGCAATTGTTTAGAAGGTGACAAAATGAAACAAGACTACTATACAGTAGCCTTTTTCCTCTGCCAATAATAGAATAACATAAATAACTAGAGGCTCAGAGGGCTGAGCCTGTATCACACAAAGCCATTTTTACTGATGTACCTCAAAGAAAAAAGTCACTTCTCCCTATTATTATGAAGTGTGTTAAGCCTTGTAGGAACCAAATTTTTCTTCATCAAGGTCTTTCAACTTACAGGTCAGCATATTCTAAAATTTGGCAGTTCTCCAGAAGAATTTTCCATGTATTTCCCATAGGGTCTTATATTAACCTTAGTCCTCTGCTGAATTTGGGATCGGCACCAGAGTAACAACACTTGGTGAGCACCTTAAGAGAAATATTCAGACCATGTTTGGTTTCAAGCAATTCTGCGGTTCTGTAGATTTTTGTATATGTCATAGACACTTTCTGTCAAATTTGGCTCTATTTCGCCAAGCAGTTTAAGAGAAAGTGTTTTTTTTAAAATCAACAAATCAACAACAAGAATAGCCCATGGCGGCCATGTTTGTCGCCTAACCTGGACAGAATGGGGAAACTTTGTAAAAAACCTCCAACAGATGCTTCCTATCAAGTCTCGTTCCATCTGGCCAAGGGATTTCAGAGGAGAAGATTTTTTTATATCAACCAATCAGAAACAAGAACTGCCCATGGTGGCCATATTTGTAGTCTGATCAGGACGAATTGAGGAAACTTTACAAAGAATATCGTTAAAGGAAAGTTTACACTGGATGACGATGGACGCCAAGTGATCGCAATAGCTCACATGGCCCTGTAGGCCAGGTGACCTAAAAGGAATTCATCTATGTGTATTAAAAGAAAAAATTATCAATTATATCTGACAAAAAATATATACAAAATGTACCATGTTGTCCTGGTAAAGCTGTTATCTGTCCCATTGAATAGTTACTTGGAACACTAGCATTGAATGGTCCACTACTCATAGGAATGGATGGTGGAGCAACAGGAGGTGCTGGTGTTCTATAGTGACCTTTAATTGATGGAGGATTATTCTGTGGTGGCGTTGGTGGGCGTGTTGTTGGAGCCTGATTGACTGAACTATGACTGCTGACTGATGGTGTACGACTAGGCTGTTTATGAACTCCTCCAGTCTAAAATAGATAAAGGTAAAGACTTTAATACAAATATCAGGTTTAATTTAACAGTCAAAGGTGATTTGCTTAAAAAAAAGGTCTTATCAACAAGGAACCAGCTCAATGACCATCAACAGTAATTTATAGAAATTTATTGCTACAAATGGATGGTTTCAAGGTGTAAAGTCTGGTTTTCACCAACTACTTAATATAGATTTGCATTTGACCGATCAGATAGCTTCTGGTAGAAATTCTGAAATTACATTTTAAACAAAATTATCACTGTACAATGAATATAAAATGTAGGAATTCATTTAAAACTTAAAATTTTATTAAAAGATTTTACACCTTTTATTTGGAAAATAAAGGGCGTTTTAAAAAAGAGGTAAATAAAGGGATGTTAAGTGCCTTATTTTTTTGGTACCATCTTTACACAAGAGTGGAATTCAGCATATTGCAGAAAATGTTAACCAATGCAGTATTTCAATGGGAAAGAATATATGGAGATAAATACTTGACACAAAATCCATTCAAGTTTGTGACATTAGTTCCAGCAAAGGAAAAAAGCTTTTATAGTTGTTCTTCATCTTAAATTCAAACCTAGAGACCTTTAATAGCAATTACTAAAATTTTATGTTTTGGCTGAAAATTGAACACTTTATGTTCCAACAAAGCTAAATTAAGAACTAGAGATTGTGTCTCTGTAAGACATGGATGCCCTGTCCTCCTGCACATAGAATTCCTGTCAATCACAGTGTTTTCCCTAGACATTTTTGGAAGCATAAGGGGGATTGACTGAATGGATGACGGTAAATGATTCTGAAAGATAGGGGCAAAAAAAATTTACATAGTATTATAAGGAAGATCATGCATATGGGTACACCTGCATAAACCACCTTGGGAAAACACTGTATCATTATGGAAAATCGTTTTGAGAATTATCTTAAATATACAATGTATGAAAGTTTCATAATATATCCTGCTTACATTAACTTTTACCCAATTTAAAATAATGAATCCACAGTACTAAATCTGTTTATGACACAAATACCACAACACTAAAATTTAATGGAGTCACTCAAGCAATAGGCAAATGTAGGTCATGTGGACTTACATACATGTACAGCTGTAGAAGTATATGTTGGTGATCTCGGTTGAACTAAAGAAGGTGGTTGAATTTGTAAAATATCATTAAGGTAACGGGTACGTAAATGGGCTATCTCAGGGATTTTTATGAAATTTTGCAAGCAATAAGAGCATGTGGAAATGCATATGAATATCGAAAAAATATATAAGTAACTTTTATACTTTCGGATATATAGCAAATTGAATATTCTGTAGAAAGAAGTACAACTGTATAGGATGCACGTAAATATCACAAAAAATATTGAAAAATTTTACTTTAAATTGCCTTTTCTCAAAAACGTGTCCTACGAATTTTATTTAAAATTGATATGTTATTGCCACTAAAATTTCTGTTTTATTGATATGAAAGCTATAGGGAGTCACCGAATTCGTTTTAGCAGTATAAATCATCCAAGTGTCTGTGCAATACCTAAAAACGTCGAAAAATAAGATTTAGAGCCACGACGTCACGATTATTTTTGCATTTTCGGCGCATTTTCCACGCTGTACAGCAGATTCAACTATCCATACTCAAAAAACGAATTCGGTGACCTCCTATAAATTTTATATCAATAAAACGGAAATTCCTGTAGCAAAAACATATCATTTTTAAAGAAAATTCGTAGAACAGGATTTCGAGAAATGTTAATTTGTAGTCAAAATTGCTGAACTTTTTTACAATATTTACGTGTATTCTATATAATTGTACTACTATTTTCCAGATATTTAATTTGCTATATCTCAAAATGTGTAAAAGTTATATATATCATTTTTTCGATGTTCATGTGCAGTTTCTCATGCTCTAGTTGTATGCAAAAATTCATAAAATTCCGTGAGATTATCCATTTACGTACCTGTCACCTTAACATATCATCACAGGTTTTTTTTAGAAATAGACTAAAATACAAAATTTTAATTCAAGTCACTACATGTGTGTATGCCATAAAATGTAGGTCATAGTGACTCAAATGTAGCTGAGCTGTGTTGTACTGTATAAGATGACTGTAACTGTGAAATATCATAAATAAATTGCCATAGGTTCTTTAATAATACACCCAAATGCAAAAATTTAATCAAAGTCACTCAAGCATAAAATGTAGGTTGTGGTGACTCAAATTTTGCTGAGTTGTGTTTTACTATACAAGATGATTGCCCATGTAGCTGTGAAATATCATCAATATACTCCATAGGTTCTTTAAAAATAAACCTAAATGCAAACATTTTACCAAAGTCACTCAAGCATAAAATATAGGTCATGGTGACTCAAATATTGTTGACTACTGTTATACTATATACGGTAAGATGAATGAATAGCTACAATATCATTGATAGAAACATGACAAATGTATATCTCAATAGGTTTCAGAGAAACGGACCTGAGTTACTCGTGCATGAAATGTGGGTCATGATGACCCAACTGTTGAAGAAATGCACTGAAGTATCATTGATATAACATCATAGATTCCCAGGGTATGAAATTAAAGGCAAAACTTTTATCAGAGTAACTCATGCATTAAACATAGGTCAAAGTGTTGTAAGAGGATTGTAGTGGTATAATATTATTATATCTCTATGGATTTCTGAGAAATGGACCTAAAGACAAAAATTTAACCAAGCCGGGACATGCCCTCTCCACATTCTTGGACAGGGCATAAAAAATATGTGTCTATGGTTTCAATTTGGGTAATACATGTAGGTATTTTTACTTTGTCCTAATTGGAAGAATTTTTCGTTTTTGACAGTGCACATACAAAAATGTCAAAAACTTTAGGGTAGGCACAAAAAAATTTGGGTTGGTAGGGAAACCCCAAACACACATATATTTTTACAATTCCTAAAGAAAATTTCAAGTGATATTGTACTAATGAATGAAGAATGTTTGAAAAGATATTACCTTAACTCCATGGCCAATATCATCCAGAAGAGAAAAGTCTATGGCTTTGCGTTGATATTTTGTTGGTTTTTCTGCTTGCTCTGGAAATATTATACCATTCTTTACACCAAGTGGTCTAGTAGAACATTTGTTTGTTGTCAGCACACCTATCTCTCTCCTGGCCACTTTTTCTTTATGAATGTTGACTGTCTAAAATTAAGTCACATAAAACAAAGTTATTTTTTCATTATATATACTATGGGTATGGCTATTTTGATACACTGGGAGGAAGAAATTGTAAACCTATCCAAAAACAAACATGATATTTGATAATCCTGGCAAGAATCACTGTATGAAACATATAGGCAATATGCAAGAATTCATCAAGCCATCATAATTTTTGTTGTTGCAAAGTTTTCAAAAGCAATGAACATGAAGAATGATCCTTGAACTTAATTTGTGACACTAAAATTTAAAAAATATGTAGTGTGATGTAATCATGGTAATAAATAAAATTGTGATATTATAAGGTAATACAACTAAATTTGAGATTTTTTTCATTATAGTGATTTTTGATTTTGAGGAAATATAAATTTCGTGAACATCTACTAAATGTCAAGATTAAAATGTACCGCGGTAGTTTTGTACCAAAATTTCATGTCCCCTTTTTAAGCCTGATTTTCGGCATTTAAAGCTATGAAAATTCCACTTTTTTGGAATTCTCTCTAGTTTTTATTCAAGGATAAAAAATTTTCATGGATTGTACTTCTTGGGAAATGATAGCAATACATCGAGCACTATAGGAGCATATGTATGGATCATTTAGAAGTTTTTGTTTAATGGGGGCAGCCATACTGTACTACATACTAAGGCTAGAAAAAGTTTCGTTTGCCAGAAACGGAAGTAAGGGAAATAATGTGCTTCAAATTATAATTTTAGAGTCCGAATCGTGATACATGGACCGGAAATGAGTTTCTGGAAAGGGCTATTCAGCTGTACTCCCATCATTGGCCATGCCAACAGCATATTATTAATATAATATACGGAACCGCAAAAGAAACGTCGCACAAAATGACATGTTCACATACATTTATTTCAAAGTGACATTTATATATTTTAAATTAATTTTTACAAAATTTAATGAATGATTTACAGTCTTTTGGTTACAATGTTCACAAAAACGTCACAATTGTCGCAACGTCACATGTTTTCAATGCTGTGCTCCCACGTCCGTTAATAACGTGTATGTCCTCCACCGGCACCAATTACTGCGGCACATCTTCGGTACATGGAGTTGATGAGCCGATTAATAAACGCCATCGGAATACGTGCCCATACTCTCTGAAACGCTTGTGAAAGTTCAGCTGCAGTTGTCGGACTTGGCTGCTCATTATTCAACCGTCTTTGAACTTCGTCCCATAAATGTTCAATAGGGTTTAAATCTGGACTCAAAGCCGGCCAATCCATAACATTAATGTTATTCTGCTGTAGGAAGTCTCTTGTGGCTCTTGCGGTATGCGCACGTGCATTGTCCTGTTGGAAAGTCTTGTTTTGATGACGTGCGAAATGGGGCTGAACATGGGGTGTCAAGACTTGGTCGATGTAACGGGCAGCTGTTACGCCATTTCCTCTGCCTGGGCCAAGGTTCTGAAAGAATACTGAACCAAGTTTAACGTTAAGGCCGATTCCACCCCATACCATGATGCTAGGTCCTCCCCACGCGTCTGTTTCCAGAATGCAGCTGTCTTCGTAACGTTCCCCGCGTCTTCTCCACACTCTGGTTCTGCCATCGGCTGTTGAAATGCAGTAACGGCTTTCGTCAGAGAAGATGATGTTACGCCATTGTCGATTTCGCCAATTCTGTCGCTGAGTGGCCCACTGAAGACGAGCTTGACGGTGTCGAGGAGTAAGAATAGGTCCTCTTGCTGGACGGCGACATCTCTTGTTTCTAGCAGCTAATCGCCGACGAACCGTATCATCACTTATGGGTCGTCCATGTGTTCCAACAGTGTTTCTGGCAGTTTCGGCAGCTGGGGTGAACCGATTCATCAAATGGTGACGAACAATGCCTCTATTCTGTCTAGGGGTAGTGACTTGGGGTCTACCACTCCGTGGACGGTCATTTGTGCTGTTTGTTGCATTGTACCGTGTCCGTAGACGTTCAATTGTTCGAACAGCACAGTTGAAGTCGTTGGCAATAACTCTGGCAGATTGCCCAGCATCCAATCCACCAATGGCCTGTTCTCTCTGTTGTGGAGTCATACGTGGCATAGCTTCTGTGTCAACACTGATACTAACACTCTTTAATTTTCTCCGGCCTTTTATACCCATAAAGGAGCATGAATTTCACGAACATTTAGGATTTAAGAAAAATTACCGCCAAGTGTCCCACGAGCGGTTTTAGGTACGGTCGCTCTACGATATCAACTGAAAATTATTCAACCGAAAATTTAATTCACAGGTAATTTAATCTTACCTGGTGATGTAATCGTAATACTGATTATATAAAAATCATTAATTAATATTTATTTTGAATTTTGCTAACGTTTTGAAAAAGCGACGTTTCTTTTGCGGTTCAGTATATAATAACATCAGATCAGTGAACATAAAATATCTGGAAACGAGCATTATATCAAAATAAGATATTTTTCACCTTTACCTAATAAGGCCTAAAAAAAATATAGATGTGTTTAGGGTAACCCGACCCTACCTAATTTTTAGTGCCTACCCTAAATTTTTTATAACCTTTCTTCAACAAGCACTGTTAAAGTCAAGGTGACTCCAGTATACAACCTAACTAAAAAAATTAATGAAAAAAAAAAAAATTTCCCTACCTACCCTACCTAACTTTTTTCAGTGTGTTACCCTAAACACATGTATTTTTTTATTTGGCCTAAGCAATATCATTGGTCAAGGATCTCATATCAAAAGGTTCCATGCCTCTATGACTTATGGTTGAGAAGTTTTATCAACAAATAGCAGTTATATTAATGGGAAATAACTCTTATAAGAATTTATCTGATGCATTTGATATAAACATATTTATTGCATCAGGTTGCATCAGGGGTTAACATTTTTTTTACACACTTACTAGCCTGGGGCTATCATGCAGGTCAAATCTAATAGTCCTTGGTAGCAAACTAGTAGCCCTAAGTTATAAGTGCAACTGAAGTACTAGTCCTAATTCCATGAAATAATAAAGTTCATGTCAGTCTTAACAAAGTTCAACTGAGTTTGTAAAGTTTCGAATTTAAGGACTTTTTCCACTGTCTTGTCGCTTCCGTATTCTTTTGCAGATATTTTAAGTATCTATCCATTGTTTACGGTGAAATTGAAGTCCAACAAGCTGTACTTCATGTTGTTATTATTACAGGGGCAATGATTTTCTGGTCTCTGATGAGAGCAAAGTTTGTTTCCTGAATCCATAGGGGATATCAATATTGATCAATACGAATATCCCAAATGTAAATCGATAGGATTGGTTATTAGTGATGCAATACAGTGGTGACCTTGACAGTGATCTATTTTTAATGTGGGGAAAATACACAGAAAATATATGATATACAACTATTACAAGTACGCATTTTGATTTTCCTAGCCCATAGGGCTTTTCAGGTCTTAAAATTGTGTAACCGGTCGTAAAAAGGACAAGTCCCAGGCGTCAGGCTACATGTATATATAGTTTTTCAACCCCTGTGCATTGTTGGACAAGGAACAATTTATACAAATTTTTTTTGTCAATATATTAAACGGTTTGTGATGAGTAGCAATAACAAGGTTTACAGGTCAAGGTCAGGTCAGGGCATGAATACCAATACTTTGCTGAAACGAGTCATTTTCAAAGAGATTACGTATACCTAGTAATATGGTTTAATTTTCATCAAAATAAAAAATAGCTTGCAAAAAAAAAAAAAAAAAAAAAACAGAGGAAAATAATAATAATACTCACAACAAACTAGACCTAATAATTATATTTTTGATTTCTTAAGAAACTTGCAAATATTCCATTGATTCAGTCAATTTTAGCGACAGGCATAATACAACCCTAAATTTTTCATATTCTTATATTGTTTGCTATTTTACAAAATGGGGTGGAAGAGGAATTGTGGACTTGTCTTTTTATCTCATCTGTTAATTTTCACATAAAAATTGTATGTACGTTGTTTTTGTTCAACTTTTACATGAATATTTTGTTATTTTGACACAAACTGTTGAAGTTCTATATACATGATATATAACTATGGATACCTGTGATAAGTAATTGACACTTGATTCCATTTCTGCCACAACATTTTGCTGGAGGTCTAGAAGCTTGAGAAAGTTTGTGGCAAGGCTGTTGATCTGGTAGGCAACACTAGCCAGAGAATGTGTTGTGTAGTTCTTTGTTTCTTCCAATGCTGCTTTTTTATCTGGTGACTACAGTGTAAATTTATGTACATATTTGATAAGACAATTAACATCCTGACAGCACAACGAACAAACAACAAAGGCTAAAAGTAAAAGGTAAATAAAACCAATCATATATATACATTTTGTAAAATAAGAAATAAATAAATAGAATAATTAGGACAACAATAAAACATAAAATATAAAATCCAGTACATCTAAACACTGCTTAGACTGTCTTATTGCAAGGACTATTCCTGTGCTTGCATCATTGGCCGTGGAATATTCATATTTCCACCACATAATTATCCACGTTTCATCATGTTCATAGGCTCCCATTACTTGAATCTTTTGTTGATTATGAACACCACAGACATAAGACTTAACATTCTATCAATAGCAGCAAAAAAATAGGGGCAATGGGAAGAAAATAGTGTCAATGTAATTTTTATACTCTCTTTTCTGTACATTGACACTTTTTTCTTCCCATTGACCCAATGATAGAACGTCTTGTGTCTGTGCCCTTATGGTCCTCGGACAAACATATAATTTTATTAGGTGTCAACCCATGGTGGTATATCACAGTTCAAAAGAAAAATCTCATCACAAGACAAAACTTTGACCATGCATGATGACAAAACGTCAAAAGAGATGTTAACACATATAATTTTCCCTCCAGGCTGGTGTCAAACATATTATAATTATGCCTACTTTTAAATAATTTTCTCTGCAATACTGAGCTACTTTTTCTAAATTACAATAACTTTCTTGAAGATGTTGACGCCCTTCGGGGATTTCTTGGTCAAGAAGCTGGGCAACCTCAGCCATTTTGGGAAAACTTCCTGTTAAAGACAATAGTTACGCTATAAGATGACCACAAGTAACACTGTTTAAGGAGAGGCCAAATCTCACTACGCATTATAAAATAGCGCATAACTTTCTATTCAGTCAAATACAAGGAATTAATCACTGAATACAATAAAAGGTTTATGTTTCATTCACAGAAAAAAAATCAATTTTATAAAAAATAAACTCGGATAGCTAAATTCCTTAAATTCGCCGGGTATCATTCGGAAAACAAAAAAAAAAAAAAAAAAATAATAACACTAAAGCATTGTGAGCAGCTGAACGGGCATAAACAGTCTTTTAATTGCAGAAAGTATACGCCTGCTACTTTAATATCGTATTTTAAGTGAAAGTAGTGTTATATTTTAAGGTAAGAGTATTTTAAGCGTATATATATCATACTGATTTTTAGGAAGTTTATCGGGTTGTTTTGGAACTTAATGGACAATATCGATTTAACATAAAAACAATCAAGTAAAACATTATAATAACAACATACAATCCTAAAAATAATAATATTGAAACATATGCATTTTTATTTTTTACATCAATTGGCTTGTTTTTTTCCCCACATACATGTTAGAATAGATAGTAAAACGGCTTGCCATAGGCTACAGTTTTATGAAGACTGGTTAGTGACGCATGAAATCTTCCAATTGTTATTGTCAGAGGAGGATAAACAAATTGACAGTGAAAATTTTCAGGAAGTAAACAAGAATTTTATAGATTTAAAAACGTCAGCTGAAGCTTGGTTCTTGTATCAAGCAACTAAATTGCAAGAAAAGCGTGGAAGATAACATAAGGTCAAACAGAAGTAGATCAAGTAGGTCGAGTATTAGCCCCGGAGCATCGTTAGCAAAAATGAAGGAAACCCAACGAAAGGTCGAACTCATGACAAGAGCGGCAGCTCTCGGAGAAAAACAAAAATGTGTGAGTCTTCCACGGAAGACATGTGTCGCCTGCGGACGTCAATTTTAACAAAAGATATTAAAATTTTCTAAAAATGAAATATATATGCACACCTGAGAAAGTTTCATCAAATCCTTTGAGCGGTTATGGAGTAGTTGAGGATAGAATTCCCCCCCCTTTTGCAAAAATGTCAAGACAAGACAAGAGTTACTGCAAATACCGAGTCGTATAAAGAAAGAAGCAACTTTTTGTTACCGTCGGTGAAGCACATAGAATTGTGAGTGGGTTTGCGCATTTGGACGCTAAAATTGGATACGAAGCAGCATTAGGCGAATTTAAAACATATGTGGTGATTCAGACCTACGCGTGAGGAAACCTTTAGATTGGCCTTTGATCAAACCGGATAATGCAAAGGGATAAGACGATTTCACAATATTTCTGAGAGAATGCCAGTACGCAGGTGAAAACGTTGAAGCAGCTAGAGTACTTGAATACTCCGAAAACTTCCATCAACTTGTTTCGTTCGTACGTAAAGAGGCTAAGAAAGCCACTGACCTAGTTTACGTAAAGGACGTTAAAAGTACATCGAACACTGCCAGGAAATATTCACAGGACAAACCATTAGGAAAGTCAACTACTGTTAATAAGTTCAACAGGGAACGGAAAAGCTTTGCGACAACAGCTGTGGATTTTAATCATAAGCAGAATTAGAACACAGAAAACGTCAACGTCAAGAGTAGTTTAAATACTGCGTATATGAAACCATGTCTTTTCTGTCAGAAGTTATCGCATTCGCTGGACAATTGCGAACATATAAAGAAACAGTCACTGAAAGATAGCTACAGTTTCCTTAAGTCAAAAGGATTGTGCTTTGCATGCCTCAAATAAGGTCATCAGAAGACTTCATGTCATAATAAACTATCTTTCTCAATTTGCAAAAGTTTCATCCCTCTGTCCTTCATGTTGAGCCTTGGAACATCACCCATGATCAGAATAAAGACAGAAAACCTGAAGTAAACGGTCAACAATCCGTGCAAACAACTTCAGCTTATACGTGTATGGGGATGGGGACAGGATACAGCAAGCATTACCGGTAGTTCCTGTCAGAGTTAAATCGACAAATAGTGACAAATATATTGACACTTACGCCTTTCTTGACTCAGGAAGCACGGCAACTTTCTGTTCAGAATATATTATGAAAGCATTAAACTTACGAGGTAATAAAAAGACAAAACTTAACTTACTTACCATGGGACAGGAAAAAGTCCAGACTAGTTTTATAATTTCTGATTTGGAGATAATTGACTTGCATGGTAAAAACGTACTATAACTTCCACCGGTCTTTACACAAGATAAATTACCAGTTTATAGAAAAGACTTGATTTCGTCTAGTGATATCGAAAAATGGCCTCACTCGCGGAATATACCTTTACAAAGAATCGATAGTGACCTTGGACTATTGATAGGAGTTAATGTGTAAGAGCTATGGAACCATGGGATGTAATTCCTTGTGTCGAAAATGGTCCATTTGCTGTGAAAACACTGTTGGGCTGGTTAATAAACGGGCTACTAGATGTATCAGTCATGGAAGACGCAAATTGTAGATTTGTTATTAGTAATCGTATAGACTTCGAGGAATTGATACGTAATCAGTTCAATCATGACTAAAGCGAGAAAGTAATTGACGATACTATTGAGCCTTCTAAAGAAGATAGGTCGTTTCTAGAATATGTATCTAAATCTGCAACGCTCGAAGATGGACATTATACTATTGGTTTACCATTTAAATCTAAAAACTTAGTTATGCCGAATAACAGGAAGCAGGCTGATAAAGATTAACATTACTTACCAAGCGCCTGGAACGAGATGAAAATTTTCGAAGTAAATACTTAGATTTCATGAACAAGATAATGGACGAAGGATATGCGAAACGCGTTATCGAAAGCGATTTAGTTGAAGACCATGAACACATATGGTACTTGCCACATCACGGTGTTTACCACCAAAAGAAGAATAAGATGAGAGTTGTATTTTATTGTGCTGCGAGATATCATGGAGTCTCGTTAAATGAGATGTTGTTCCAGGGACCAAACCTTGCGAACACTCACGTTGGTACGTTAATAAGATCTAGGCAAGAAGAAATCGCAACAATGGGCGATATCGATAGCATGTTTCATCAAGTACGTGTACCAAATCAGCTCCGAGTTTTCTGAAATTTCTACGGTGGCAAGATGGTGACATTAATAAACAACCTCTCGAATTTCAGATGAATGTACACTTATTCGGGGCAACATCATCACCCAGTTGTGCAAATTTTGCGCCCAGGAAAACTGCATATGATCGCAAAGAACATTTTAAGGACGAAGTAATTGATATTGTTTTGAAAAACTTTTATGTTGACGATTGCCTAAAATCAGTTAGAAACGCAACGACGCTATTTCTGTGGTAAAGGATTTACAAGCTGTTTTAAAACTAGGTAGATTTATGATTGCAAAGTGGATAAGTAACAGTAGAGACGTTATGCAAATGCAATCGATTCCGAAATCCGGTAAAGATTGTGATTTAGATCAGGACAATTTGCTGATAGATCGAGCGTTAGGAGTTCAATGGTGCGTAGAATCAGATGTATTTCGTTTTAAGATAGATGTTAAGGAGCAAACACATTCCACGAGAGGAACTCTTTCAATAGTTAGTAGTGTGTATGCTCCTCTGTGGTTTATAGCGCCGTTTATGTTGAAGGCGAAAATCATACTTCAGGAACTGTGTAATAAAATGTATCACTAAATACCTCAATATATTTGATGCACTGTATGGCCATTTCGTTGACTGACAACTCATCAGCAGTGCTCGTGATCAAAAAGTTGGAAATCCAGTTAAAGATATAATGATGAATTAATGAATTACGCATTGGATGGGATGAACCTATTCCAGAAAGCGCATGTACGGAGTGGTCTTCTTGGCTTCAAGATTTAAGTAGACTTTCATATTTCAAGGTAGATGGTGCGTGTCGGTTTTGAGGTACAAAAGAAATACAACGTCGAGATTTCATACCTTTGTTGAAACAGAATCTGCAGAATAAGGATCGGAAGTCAATGACTGGCATATACTAAACTCAATCCTGCAGACTTTGCATCTAGAGGACTACCCTCGAATTGCCTAATACAGAAACGTCAATGGAACGTGGCACCAACGTTTCTCTGGGTGAACGAAGATCAATGGCCTCATCACGCTTCAGAAATTACGGACAATATATCTAGTGACGATCCGGAAGTAAAAAAGGTTGTTGTAAGAACAATCATTCCAGATAGGGAAAATTTGGGCTTGATTGTATTGAAACAATTTATTAATCGTCATTCATCATGGGAAACGCATGATCGTATCATGACCATTAAAACGAAGCGTTGCTTGGATACTTAAAGTTCGTAAGGAATTGTGTCAATGGTAAGATAACGAACACAATTTTATGAATATTTTAGATGTTGATGAATTGAGTCGCATCTGTGTTCAAGATATGATAGAGGCCGAAAAAGCAGTGCTAGCTTTTGTTCAAAAACAGGAATTTTCAGTTGAAATCAAAATTCTTGAGAAAGGAACCCGATATGTTAAAGACAATAGTTACATACATGTAAGAAGCTAGATCCTATTATAGATGACGGCCTCTTGCGAGTTGGAGGTCTATTACAGGAAACGAGCATGCCAGAAGAAAGAAAACATCCCGTAATTTTTCCTAAGAACCATCATGTGTCGTACTTTATACTGCTACATATTCATGTTGATCTGCAACAATAGTGGACAAAACAAAATGTTAGCTAGGCTTAGAGGAAAATGTTGGTTAGTCAGTGCACCATCTATCAGCCACCAGGCAATTAATTTCGAAATTTGTTATTGTTTGTCGCCGTCAGAGTGCTTCGTTTGGAGAACAAAAAAATGGCGAATTTACCACAAGACCGGGTTACTCCGGACGAACCACCTTTCGCAAGAGTTGGTGTTGACTATTTTGGCCCGTTTGAAGTAAAGCAACGGAGACGTCGTGTAAAACGTTATGGAGTTAATTTCACATGTTTGTCCAGCCGAGCAGTTCATTTAGAAGTTGCTGCTTCTTTGGACACTGATTCGGATATAAACACACCGCGTCGTTTTATTGCTTGACGTGGTCAAGTAACAAAGCTGAGATCTGACAACGGAACAAACTTTGTTGGTGTCGAACGTGAACATATTACGGCTTTGAGTAGGTGGAATGTGTCACAAATTCAGGATACAATGCTTCAGAAAAAAAAAAAAACATTGATTGGCAGTTTAACCCACCGTCCAGCTCTCACTTTGGAGGCGTAAGGGAAAGGTTAATTCGAAGCGTAAGAAAATGGATGAATAACGTTTTGAAGGAACAAGTTCAAGACGATGAAGCCCTCCACACATTCTTATGCGAAGTAGAGGCAAATCTAAATGACAGACCAATTACTATGACTATAGACAATCATAATGACTTAGAGGCACTAACGCCAAATCACTTACTCCTTATGAAACGTAAACCCATCTTACCATCTGGAGTTTTTAGCAAGGTCGACAATTACTATAGACGTCGGTGGAGACAGGTACAATATATGGCAAATATATTTTTGAGCCGTTGGGTTCGTAAATACTTACCTATTCTACAAGAACGTCAAAAGAAGAAACTTGAAGGTTGGTGACCATGGTGACATCGTATTAGTTGTTGATTCTAGTGCTCCTAGAAATTCATGGCCTAAGGGAATCGTCCAAGAGACATTTCCGGATCCACTTGGTCTTGTGCGTCAAATCAAAGTGAAAACATCAGCAAACACTCAGATTCGTCTAATCGACAAACTGTGTTTTATTTTGGAAATGGATTCAAAAATACTCACCTGGATGTTTCAGATACATACATTGATATCATAATTATATTAGCGTTGAATATTTTTTGGAATATATAGTAATTGTCTCACAATAAGCTCCACAATTAAGGGGCTGGGATGAACTTACCAATTTATCGTCAGTTTTCCGGATGAAATATTTTATCGTGTTTCTGTATACGTACCTATATAATTCTTTAATTTTACACCACATTTTCTTCCGATCGGAGACAAAAATACTCTTTGCTCAAATCTGTGCTGAATTGTGTGGAAATAATTCTAATTTTTAAATCGTATCAAAGTTCGTATCAACGTATCATTTACGTAGCATTACCGTACCAAATATATCAGACGTTAACAGTAAAATGTCAGCATTGTATATCATTGTATCATATCAGAACCTTTTTAGTTTCCACATATAGTAATTATAAAGTCTCTGGGATACACATTGACATTTAGTTTTCATTCACAATATAATTGTTTTTACGAATCTTGGGCCGTTGACGCCAGTCTTCTAATAGTCTGAGCAGTGTGGTCTGACATCCGTGACCCCTTCGAAAAGCACATAAGTACGGATTAAAGATTGAATTAAAAAAGTCATATAACTGAGTTTCAAGAACTTTTCACACACTTTAGAGAAAATAGTGGGGACACTTACATGACTAACTCATGTTACTGGTCTGTAATTTGATTTTAAAGTGGATCATTCTTTTTTTTTGTTTCTTTGAAATAAAAATTTTTAAAAAAGTATTACACTACTATTTATTTCCAATAGTCGTATAGTCTTCTCCACAGCTGAAATGTCCCGAATCCTTTATGAGAGATGATTTTCCAGTCCTTTTAAAGTGACGTATATATTACTACGCGTATCGTAATTTATGCGGTGACTCGTAATCATCTTATAGCGGAACTATAAATTTATCCGGCTTTGTTTATTTTTTTAAAAATATGTTGCAGACAGCAATGGTACAAATTCCGCTATAATTTGATAATATTATAGAACTTTAACATAGTGGTCCAATAAACATACGTATTATCACAAAGAGGAAACTATTTTCTGAGTGGTCCTATAAACATGCGTATTATCACAAAGAGGAAAATATTTTCTGATATATACAAATACAAACACTTTTCAGTTTATTACAGTAGTTCATTAAGGTTGGGAACAAACCCTTTTAACAGGTTGGAAATAACCCCTAATTTAGTACTGGGGATATAATATCACAGTTGGGCTATAATATCCCAATTGGTGTGTAATGGTATACCCCAATTAGGGTATTTGGATGAAAACTTAATTGCGTGCATTCAAAAATGTTTTATCTGTTCATTAAAGTTAAAGCCACCCTCTTGGATGCCAAATGTTGTCCACTCTTATACATGTATTTCATTGTTAGTAATCTTATGTTGAAAATTAATTCAAAGAACAAACACTATTCTTTGTATTTTCTATTTTTTTATCTTGAAGAAATTTGAAATCAATTATCATTACTTTGTTTTATTGTACTTAGTTTTTTTAATGAGTTGAAAAAAAAAGAAATTGGATTAGCTCTCTTTGAACAAGCTGAATGGAAGCAGGGTAAACTTTGAAAATTAACATGAATAAATTACTTTTGTATTTCACTTAAGTTGTTTCAAAAATATTTTTAAAAGGCTCATTTAAGATGGATTTCAAATATTGACATATTTAGATATTATTTGCACAACAATTATAATAATAAATGCAAGTATCATAGTGTTTATGTGGCTTCTAAAATGGCTATAATAGCTTTTAAATATTGCTTTGTTTCTTTTAAATGCCATTTTATTCTGTCTTGTTCATATCATATTTTCATGACAGTTAATTGGGCCTAAAAATTTTTTAGAGAAAAAAGCTGCGCAAATACACAATAGAAGAATAACAACTCTAAATGTTTCTTAGATACTCCAATTGGGGTATATCATTATACTCCAATTGGGATATTATAGCCCAATTGGGATATTATATCCCAATTAGGGGTTATTCCCAACCTGTTTAAGGTTCATCATGAGAAGGATAAATTTCATTTTATACTTAGAAGTAACGATTATGATGTCACAAAACTTTGTATTGAGAGAGTTTGTGAAATATATGATTTTAGAAAGAAAGTCAAATAACAGATAATTAAAATATGTAGGTAATATGGTTTAATATATATTATATATTTCTTTACTTTCCCTTTCCATTTGATACGATTATCTGGGAAATCTGACTCGAATATTTATATACAACCATAGTAATATTAATTGAAACATTCCTCAGCTGTGATAACAAGTTTGTAAGGTATATATATCATATATATATATTGTATGTCTAATTATTTCATGTGTATTTGTAATTTGATGATAATCCTATGTTGGATTTTAAATCAATAAATTTTGAACTTTTAACAAGTCATCAAAGGGACATATATGGCTATATTTACACATGAAAAACTACTTTGAGCACAGACTTACCAGTGCAGTTGAAAACATTTTAAGGCCAAGCATCCCCTAGATATATAAAAGTTAAAAGCATTTTATGTTTCAGAAAGATATAATCATTTTTTTTCGTAACTGCAGAAAGTGTAAAAATAAACTAAGTTTTGTAATATCCTCCGGATTTCCCCTCTTAGGTAACAAGTCAATTGTATTGTATTGATTGATATAGACAATAGGAGGGCGATATATTTCTCAAAACCAATAGGGGATTTAAATATTATTAGTTTAACTGAGTGGACAGTGTCAAAAATAAATCCAGTGGAAAAAATGGCCATCAAAATACAACAAATATTTTATCTGTCTGAAACACAAAATGCATTTAACTTTTATATATCTAGTGGATACCAGGCATTGAACTTTTTTCAACTGCACAGGTAAGTCTACATGTCAAAGTGATTTTTTTAGGTGTAAGCAAAGCCATATTTGTCCATTTGTAATGATGAACCTTAAGCTCAAAAGGGATCAATTTCAAGTGCAATTAAAGTAATTGTGATGTCATATTTTGCCTACATATTCAACTAAATCTGCTTGAACTTATTTTCTTTCTGATGGTGAAAATTTCTTGAAAATTGGTTGTGAAATGACTTCACAATGATTTTTTGAACATTTCTGAATTTTATAGAAACCTATGGGAAAAATCGGAGGTGTCTAAGTGATGAATAATTATGTTAACTGACTACATACTTAGACCAGAACAAGTCCATGAAAATTGAAATATGGTAATTTCATGGACATGTGGTCATGGTGATATCTTTCTTATCATAGATCTATACAAATATTGTTCTTTGGGAAAAGATGAAGAATTTTACATGAAATTTTGTCCTTTTAAAAAGAAAATAGTCAAAATTTTAAAAATGAATTTGTAGCAATTGAAATTTACCCCTTGTGAGAGGGACATTCACTCTGTCAAGGTGTTACCTGAGAGTTTGTTCCTAACCTGTATAGTGCAAGGATTTTGTTAGGGTTTGGGTTTAGGATTAGAGTATGGTTAGTATAGCATACCCCCATTTGGAAGCAGGGACCCTTAAAGTATATGAAGGCCCTAAATCTTGTACAATGATCATGATGATGTCAATTTCACATTCATTCTAATGTGATGGATTATCATCCGTATCTTCTAAAGAATATGAATTGGATGGGAGGATTTTATTTCGTTTGTTTTATTTTTATTTCATAAAGGCTTGCTCTTAACCCTTCTTTCTAGGCAATAACTTTATATTCAGTCTAAGCTTTTATTACATTGCCTTTCTCTTATTTTGGCCAACAACAACATATGTACGATAGGGAAAAAATTGTTTTTCATAGACTGCAAATGATCCTAATAATAGATTCAAATATTTTTTAGCGGAAAAGGACATGACAAAATTTCTGAAATTACATCCAGGAAAAATAAATATTAGATGGGCGGGGAAACCAGTGAGCCAATTGGGATCAAATTTGACAGCAATGGTTCTAACATGTAGGTGGTCCTTTTTCGGAATTGTATTTGGTGACCTGGACCACCATCCAAGATTGCTGCCACAGTTGAACTTAATTCATTTAAAGATCTAGAAAGTACATGTAGTTAGGCAGTTGGTACCAAACTTTTCAGCAATGATCCTTACATGGTCCTCATACAGAATTATATCGGATGACCTTCATTGCCATCCAATATGGTCAACACATAGGAAAACTAAGTTTAACATAAGACCGTAGCCAATTGGAACCAAACTTGGTAGCAATGGTCTGTTGGTAGGTCTTCTTTCAGAAATGTATCTGATGACCTGGAACGACCACAGGCAAACTTAGTTTCACATTAGGAATATTTTTAGGAAGTTGATACATGTTGGAAATATGTTAGTTATTTCTATCTGTAGGAAGTTGATAAACAATGGGATTATGCTAATTAGTTGTATCTGTAGAATGTTGGTACACGATGGGATTATGTTATTTATATCTGTAGGAAGTTGATACACGATGAGAATGTGTTGATGAGGTATATATATCTGTAGGAAGTTGATACACGATGAGAATGTGTTGATGAGGTATATATATCTGTAGGAAGTTGATACACGATGAAAATGTGTTGATGAGGTATATATCTGTAGGAAGTTGATACATGATGAGAATGTGTTGATGAGGTATATATCTGTAGGAAGTTAATACATGATGAGAATGTGTTGATGAGTTATATATATCTGTAGTAAGTTGATACACGATGAGAATGTGTTGATGAGTTATATATATCTGTAGTAAGTTGATACACGATGAGAATGTGTTGATGAGTTATATATATCTGTAGGAAGTTGTTACATTGTGAGAATGTGTTGATGAGTTATATATATCTGTAGGAAGTTGATACACGATGAGAATGTGTTGATGAGGTATATATCTGTAGGAAGTTGATACACGATGAGAATGTGTTGATGAGGTATATATATCTGTAGGAAGTTGTTACATTGTGAGAATGTGTTGATAAGTTATATATATCTGTAAGAAGTTGATACATGATGAGAATGTGTTGATGAGGTATATATCTGTAGGAAGTTGATACACGATGAGAATGTGTTGATGAGTTATATATATCTGTAGGAAGTTGATACACGATGAGAATGTGTTGATGAGGTATATATCTGTAGGAAGTTGATACACGATGAGAATGTGTTGATGAGGTATATATCTGTAGGAAGTTGATACATGATGAGAATGTGTTGATGAGTTATATATATCTGTAAGAAGTTGATACATGGTGAGAATGTGTTGATGAGGTATATATCTGTAGGAAGTTGATACACGATGAGAATGTGTTGATGAGTTATATATCTGTAGGAAGTTGACTAAGAATCAACTTCTTACAGATATATATAACTCATCAACACATTCTCATCATGTATCAACTTCCTACAGATATATACCTCATCAACACATTCTCATCGTGTATCAACTTCCTACAGATATATACCTCATCAACACATTCTCATCGTGTATCAACTTCCTACAGATATATAACTCATCAACACATTCTCATTGTTTATCAACTTCCTACAGATATATAACTCATCAACACATTCTCATCGTGTATCAACTTCTTACAGATATATATAACTCATCAACACATTCTCATCATGTATCAACTTCCTACAGATATATACCTCATCAACACATTCTCATCGTGTATCAACTTCCTACAGATATATACCTCATCAACACATTCTCATCGTGTATCAACTTCCTACAGATATATAACTCATCAACACATTCTCATTGTTTATCAACTTCCTACAGATATATAACTCATCAACACATTCTCATCGTGTATCAACTTCCTACAGATATACACCTCATCAACACATTCTCATCGTGTATCAACTTCCTACAGATATATAACTCATCAACACATTCTCATCGTGTATCAACTTCCTACAGATATATAACTCATCAACATATTCTCATCGTGTATCAACTTCCTACAGATATATACCTCATCAACACATTCTCATCGTGAATCAACTTCCTACAGATATATACCTCATCAACACATTCTCACCATGTATCAACTTCATACAGATATATATAACTCATCAACACATTCTAAGTTGATACACGATGAGAATGTGTTGATGAGTTATATATCTGTAGGAAGTTGATACACGATGAGAATGTGTTGATGAGTTATATATCTGTAGGAAGTTGATACACGATGAGAATGTGTTGATGAGGTGTATATCTGTAGGAAGTTGATACATGATGAGAATGTGTTGATGAGTTATATATATCTGTATGAAGTTGATACATGGTGAGAATGTGTTGATGAGGTATATATCTGTAGGAAGTTGATTCACGATGAGAATGTGTTGATGAGGTATATATCTGTAGGAAGTTGATACACGATGAGAATATGTTGATGAGTTATATATCTGTAGGAAGTTGATACACGATGAGAATGTGTTGATGAGTTATATATCTGTAGGAAGTTGATACACGATGAGAATGTGTTGATGAGGTGTATATCTGTAGGAAGTTGATACACGATGAGAATGTGTTGATGAGTTATATATCTGTAGGAAGTTGATACACGATGAGAATGTGTTGATGAGTTATATATCTGTAGGAAGTTGATACACGATGAGAATGTGTTGATGAGGTATATATCTGTAGGAAGTTGATACACGATGAGAATGTGTTGATGAGTTATATATCTGTAGGAAGTTGATACACGATGAGAATGTGTTGATGAGTTATATATCTGTAGGAAGTTGATACACGATGAGAATGTGTTGATGAGTTATATATCTGTAGGAAGTTGATACACGATGAGAATGTGTTGATGAGGTATATATCTGTAGGAAGTTGATACACGATGAGAATGTGTTGATGAGTTATATATCTGTAGGAAGTTGATACACGATGAGAATGTGTTGATGAGTTATATATCTGTAGGAAGTTGATACACGATGAGAATGTGTTGATGAAGTATATATCTGTAGGAAGTTGATACACGATGAGAATGTGTTGATGAGTTATATATATCTGTAGGAAGTTGATACACGATGAGAATGTGTTGATGAGGTATATATCTGTAGGAAGTTGATACACGATGAGAATGTGTTGATGAGGTATATATCTGTAGGAAGTTGATACATGATGAGAATGTGTTGATGAGTTATATATATCTGTAAGAAGTTGATACATGGTGAGAATGTGTTGATGAGGTATATATCTGTAGGAAGTTGATACACGATGAGAATGTGTTGATGAGGTATATATCTGTAGGAAGTTGATACACGATGAGAATATGTTGATGAGTTATATTATCTGTAGGAAGTTGATACACGATGAGAATGTGTTGATGAGTTATATATCTGTAGGAAGTTGATACACGATGAGAATGTGTTGATGAGTTATTTATCTGTAGGAAGTTGATACATGATGAGAATGTGTTGATGAGGTATATATCTGTAGGAAGTTGATACACGATGAGAATGTGTTGATGAGTTATATATCTGTAGGAAGTTGATACACAATGAGAATGTGTTGATGAGGTATATATCTGTAGGAAGTTGATACACGATGAGAATGTGTTGATGAGTTATATATATCTGTAGGAAGTTGATACACGATGAGAATGTGTTGATGAGGTAAATATCTGTGGGAAGTTGATACACGATGAGAATGTGTTGATGAGTTATATATCTGTAGGAAGTTGATACACGATGAGAATGTGTTGATGAGGTATATATCTGTAGGAAGTTGATACACGATGAGAATGTGTTGATGAGTTATATATCTGTAGGAAGTTGATACACGATGAGAATGTGTTGATGAGGTATATATCTGTAGGAAGTTGATACACGATGAGAATGTGTTGATGAGTTATATATATCTGTAGGAAGTTGATACACGATGAGAATGTTTTGATGAGGTATATATCTGTAGGAAGTTGATACACGATGAGAATGTGTTGATGAGATATATATCTGTAGGAAGTTGATACATGATGAGAATGTGTTGATGAGTTATATATATCTGTAAGAAGTTGATACATGGTGAGAATGTGTTGATGAGGTATATATCTGTAGGAAGTTGATACATGATGAGAATGTGTTGATGAGGTATATATCTGTAGGAAGTTGATACACAATGAGAATATGTTGATGAGTTATATATATCTGTAGGAAGTTGATACACGATGAGAATGTGTTGATGAGTTATATATTTTTAGGAAGTTGATACACGATGAGAATATGTTGATGAGGTATATATATCTGTAGGAAGTTGATACACGATTAGAATGTGTTGATGAGGTATATATCTGTAGGAAGTTGATACACGATGAGAATGTGTTGATGAGTTATATATCTGTAGGAAGTTGATACACGATGAGAATGTGTTGATGAGGTATATATCTGTAGGAAGTTGATACACGATGAGAATACGTTGATGAGGTATATATATCTGTAGGAAGTTGATACACGATGAGAATGTGTTGATGAGGTATATATCTGTAGGAAGTTAATACACAATGAGAATACGTTGATGAGTTATATATCTGTAGGAAGTTGATACACGATGAGAATGTGTTGATGAGTTATATATATCTGTAGGAAGTTGATACATGATAGGCATGATAGGAATGTGTTTATTATTTATTTTTAGGAAGTTGATACTTGATAGGAATGTGTTAATTATTGGTAATATATTGTGGAAAGTTGACTCATAATGGGAATGTGTTAAATATTTTTATTTGCAGGAAGTTGATACAGAATGGGAATGTGTTAATTATTTACTGGCTGATAAAGAAGATAAATGGATGGAATCTATAAGGTACATTGTAAGTCAGCTGTACAGTAGAAAATTCCATCATTTACCATTTTATATAATCCAAGATTATTGGACATGTTAAAAGCTAATTGTTTCTTTGATATGAAATCCTGCAATTATCCTAAGGTTATTCAGTTTAAAGTTTTAAAACAGTTGTACCAAACTGTGTAGGCTACGTGCCAGTGTACTGAAAGATAAATTTTGCCAAATTTAGCAGCTGACATGAATAGTAGGTAGCTTGCCCATGGGGTAAAGGTAATGTGTAATGATCATGGTGATGTAATTACAGCAATATTCTGTGTAATTGGGATGTAATGTGAAAAAATGGGCCATTTTTGCATTACAAGTAATGGTAATATAATGCATTACTCATGTTACTTCTAGAAAAAAGACTAATGCACATTACTTTGCATTACTTTTACATTACTTCAAGTATTTGATGATCTTTTGGACGTTGAGATTCATTATAATGAATTCATTTTTCTCCCATTTGATGTTAGCACTTAACATCATTAATGTAATTTTGTAATGTGCATTCTCAAGTAATGTGTAATGTAATGAATTAAATTCCAAAATAAGAGTAATGGTAATGTCAAATTTTCTAAGTAATGGTAATTTAATTCATTACATTGCTATGTAATAGACCCCAGGTTTGAGCTTGCCTACTGCCCATATTTAAACTCCTTATTAAATTTATTATAGGTCTTGAGCTACTTCCCTTGAATGAAAATTTTGGATGAAATTTACACCTTTTGTAACTTGAAAACAATAATACAGTAGACTCCTAATTGCATACCCTTTTTGTCATGATAAATTATGCAATTAGCAGGATTATGTTAATAAGTGGAATCTTTTATTTTCATGTAAAAGCATACAAACTGTGTGTCATTTCTGTTATACATAACTAATTGTGATAATTACTATATAAACATGTGTATTATGAAATATGTAAACAAGTTTTGTAAATTAGTTTAATCTAAAAAGCCATTAAATTATGCAATTATCAGGAATAAATAACATAAACTACATTTATTTGGTAAATGGTTTGGTGTTGCAAAAACTTATGCAAATAAGAGGAATATTCTATTAACAGATATCCAGTTTAGTGGAGTTGACTGTACCTATAGACAGGGGCAAAATGGAGGTTTAAGTCACCAAAAAATTACAAAAATGCCTTCAAGTTGCAGGCTAAGCATTTTCAGAGTGAAGAGAAGTCACCAAGAATTTTGGCAAAAGAATACAACTCTTAGTTGTTTTTTTTTCACCAAATTGTAACAAACTATAAAATAAATGGCACTGATCAAGGTTTTATGCTGTCATTTAGTTGCTTCAATTTTGAAAAAGACTTCAGATTCTAATGAAGCCATGTGATATTTGATATTTACATACAGAATTAACTTTGATATTGACTTCATAAGAATATATAATAGGATATTAATAACTGAATATGTCAACAGGAGGAATGAATATGATCACGTCGATTGTCAGTGATAAAAAAGATTTCAGGCCTGTTACATGTTCTTGATTGACTAATTAAGTTATAAAAACTTAGATAAATGATTATTGTAGATGATTAACATGCCCAGTTTGACCATTTCTTTGGCCAATTGATTATGGGCTTCACACACCATAAAACAGCAGCAAAACTATCTCCAAAAACAGATTTTAAAAGAAAAAAAGAAAAACATATACACAATATATTGTCTCACAAAAATGAACCAAGAAAATCCACTGAAATAATGAACCAAGAAAGCTTTAATAGACAAATATGAAATTTGAATTTGCTTTTCTGTTTTTCTAAATATTAATTTCATAATGAGTCACCACTTCTCCCGATTCTGTCTTGTGAGGGGAATGAGTGCTTCTAGTGGTATGTCAACAGAATTTCCCAGTCTTTTACGGTTTTGGAGATAGTAGAGATTAAAGGGGCTAAAAAAGTGATGTAGAAATTTTAATATATTTTCTTTTCATCTAGTTTTTATGGTAGGTCCAATATATTACTGTTTAATATATATTGATATATTCAACACTATTGGGTCAAGCATAATAGAATGTCCTCACTTCCTTCAAATGTTCACCTGTCAACAGGTTGCAGTTGTATCACTATTGCGCTTAGTGAACCGTTTATTATACAACTCTTGTACATAAATGAATCACCTTTATTGTCAGCATTGTTTTGTGGCTGACAGCAAAAGATAATTTGATATTCAAGTATACAATTAATTCAAAATTGTTGAAATCCAAATGACATAATAGCTCCACGCTGGAATGAAGAGTCATTCCCAGAAAGAGACAAATTCAGAATTTATGCAACGATTTATTTTAATTCTTCAACAATCAACAACAATGGAAATAATAATAAATACAATTCTTGTACAGGATACAAATATTATAAGCAAAAATCCAAATGGGAGGCTAATATTTAACCTTTCATACCTTATGCTTTAATGAAAGCATTTGCATTAATTTCAAACTTTACAGTATTCAGTATATTTCCTAACTTTCCAATGTCGCCTGACATAATTTATTATATACACGTTATTCTAGTGTTAGTAGCTGATGGGCAGTGACAAATCAATGTCACAAAATTTGTTGATATTATTGTTGTTTCTAGTGTAAGATGATTTTTTTTCATGTTATGCAGTTAACGAATCCCTGAGATCACCTGTCAAACAACCATATATTCAATTTCTTGGTTTACTTATCTTGAACTATCACAACACACCCCAATATAATCCTTTTGAGAACAATATTTACATCATGGAAAAAAAAAACAGACAGTAAATTGTACTTTCATATTTTTTGTTCCAGAAATGTGAAGAATTCTGTTATAGGCAATAATAAACACAAGAAATTGGCAGTTCAGCAAGGTATAATCCCAAGGTATAAATTATTACAAGTTTTATTTGCCATCCGCTATCTATCTCTCAGTTTGTCAATCTGTAAGTTTATATATTTTAACCATCTCCGAAACTATATCCAGTGGCAATATCAGATAACTAAGTATTTTGTGAAACAGCTCATACGACAATAGAAAAACGAGGAAAATAAATGGAAATGGTGAACTGTCAAAAGGGCATAAAATGACTTAAATGTACAAAATACATAAACCGAACAAAACCAAATACAAAATTGTGGCGGCAAATGAAATCTTTGGCCATGACAACATTAAGCACATCATTCAAAATAGGTATATCTGTATTGATCCAAATTTGGTTTACGCAATCATCTGTACAAATTGTGATAAGGTATATATATCGGAGAGACATGTTGTCACCTTGGTGACCGCTTTGCGGAACACTTACATTCCATAAAGAATGGAACTGATTGTCCAGTTAGCAATCACTTTCGATTGCCTGGTCACAGCTTGTTAGATGTCTGCATAAACTTTTTAATGACAGTTAACGGGGGAAGACAATACAGACAACACCTTGAGCATCAATCAAACACTTAGTTCTGCTCTGTGTCAGCAAATTAAATCTAGGTGAGCAATACAAGCTCTAGGACCCTTAATTGATATTATGTTAGCATGTACACTTAAAAATATTTTTTGAAGAAAAATTAGGGCTAAATTGAATGATTATTTCTACATAAGTCATTAAATAATCATTTTAAAAGATATTTGATATACGATTCAAATTTGATTACAAATTGTAATAAAAATTTAATGATTCATATGGAGAAATCTTATATAAAAAAGATTCAAATGTAAAAAGTCTTTAAAGTCATATTTTATAACTAGAAACTGGAAATTTAGTATATCAGTTTTTTCCTCTTTGAAGTCCCATTTTACACAATCAAGATTTCAGAAATATTCTTATCTGACTAATTGAAATATTTTGATTTTAGATTATTACAATGGATGATAGATGATGGCATTAGTATAGAGCTGAGAACGGAAGCTGCAATAGTTCTGGGAAGTCTGGCAAAGGGATCAGAGGAAGATGTTCAGACGTTGCTTAATGCAGGGTCTATTAATGTTTTATTAATGGGTAAGGTCCCATCTTAAGACAACAAAAAATGACTGTTTACTGCAAATGTTTTGATGATTACAGACCATGTTGTAAATCTTTGTACCACAATCTCATACCCTAGGGAAGATGCCCAAATATTAGGTGTTATCTGAATACACATATCAGCAAAAGACACCCAAATATTATGTGTTATCTGAATACCCTTATCAGCAAAAGACACCCAAATATTAGGTGTTATCTGAATACACATATCAGCAAAAGACACCCAAATATTAGGTGTTATCTGAATACCCTTATCAGCAAAAGACACCCAAATATTAGGTGTTATCTGAATACACATATCAGCAAAAGACACCCAAATATTAGGTATTATCTGAATACCCATATCAGCAAAAGAAACCCAAATATTATACAATTATAGCATTAGAGGAGGTCCATACATGTTTTATCGACCTGATGAAATTATATAGACTGAGGACGAAGTCCGAGGTCGATATAATTTCATCAGGTCGATAAAATATGTATCGACCGACATTTTAAAGGCTATAATTGTTTTATTATAATATTCAAATTCACAAAATATCAATCATGTTCTATTTCAATAACCAACGAACTAACCTGTGCTTTACGGTTTTGAATCTCTGACATTTTCCCTATATCCTTTTCATTATGTTGATATTGAATTGAAAATGATAAACTTTAACAATTTTATATTAACAAAACAACATGTAGATATCACATATTTAATGAACTTCCGAAGTAAGAATGAAAGATCGATTCTGATTGGTCCTTAGACTAATCCAACAGCCAATCAAAATATCGCTTTATAAATTTGTTCTTCTAAATTCTATTTTTGGAATAAGGGGGTCTTTCAACTAAATTATTTTTAGAAACTCTTAGTCTTTCAACATTTTTAATTTTATTTATGGAAACACCTATTTTACAAGCTTTTTACAGGTTGACCATGTGATCTATTTTGACAAATGACAGCTTTTGAATTATACAATATTATAATAATAGGTGTTATCTGAATACACATATCAGCAAAAGACACCCAAATATTATGTGTTATCTGAATACACATATCAGCAAAAGACACCCAAATATTAGGTGTTATCTGAATACCCATATCAGCAAAAGACACCCAAATATTAGGTGTTATCTGAATACACATATCAGCAAAAGACACCCAAATATTAGGTGTTATCTGAATACACATATCAGCAAAAGACACCCAAATATTAGGTGTTATCTGAATACCCATATCAGCAAAAGACACCCAAATATTAGGTGTTATCTGAATACACATATCAGCAAAAGACACCCAAAATATTAGGTGTTATCTGAATACACATATCAGCAAAAGACACCCAAATATTAGGTGTTATCTGAATACACATATCAGCAAAAGACACCCAAATATTAGGTGTTATCTGAATACCCATATCAGCAAAAGACACCCAAATATTATGTGTCATCTGAATACCCATATCAGCAAAAGACACCCAAATATTGTGTCATCTGAATACCCATATCAGCAAAAGAATACAAAAACAATAAGACAGACTGCAAAGATCAAAATTTACAGACAAGAAGTGAAAACATCAAGAACAAATTCTACAAGATTTCAAACAAATGTATAGTACATGTATTATATAAAAAGAATAAAAAAGATTGCACAAAAACTAAACTACTATCAATGTTAAATTTAGAATGGCTTGAGTAATGCAACATATGGAAAATAGCACATGACTTGTTTTATTTTTTACGTGATAGTTGATAATACTAGGCATTGCTACAAGAATGTAGTCCAGTGACATATCTCTGAGTTACATGAGGTCCCATTTAAAAAAAAAATGGAGCAACGGATGTGATTCACAACAAGTGTTTTATACAGGTTTTCAGACTTAATTTGGTTTAAGAGCTGTTCAAACAAGGATGAGAACGAAAATCAAATATTTGTAATAAGTTGTAAAGTAATTTTGAGGTTAAAAATTGAATGAATTATGAAAAAATTGCAGTCTGGAATTTTTATGTAAACTCACTACAATGAAGACTTCAACAATGGCACAACAACTAGGAGAAAAAAGAGAGTACAGTGGAACCTCTGTAAACCGAACAGCTATTGGACTGTAGAAATTGGTCGGTTTTCAGATGTCCTGGTTTTCAGAGGTTCTGGATTTACTGAAATCTGACCGGAAATAAATTGAAATATTGAAAGGCACATGAAAATTACACAATTCCTACATTAGCATGTTTTTTCCCTTAAATTTTACTGAATCAAAGTCTTTTAGCTTCAATATCTTAGCTTCAAGATTATTTTTGGTAGAAACAGAAGTTAAAAACTGTTGTTTAAACGGAGTTTTTCCAATACATACCAATGGAGCTTTGTTTAAAATACGCTTCTCAATGAAGAGAACCAGATTCGGCTGATTTTCAGAGATGTATTTGACAGGAATATATATACATGTATATGTTTAGAACTGCAAATTATTCGCTAATTGCCTGTATTGGAATTCAGAGGGGCTGGTTTTTGGAAGATTTTTTTACTTGAAAATATAAGTGAAAATTCCGGTCCAGAATAAAGCATTCCCTGTGTGGAGGAATTCGGTTTTCAGAGGGGCCAATTTAGGTGGGTTCAACTGTATAAGCATCTTCTGAATATTGATGGAAATCTGTGACTTGAATGTTTGGGTGGGACACTTTTATTATTTTCTATATCTTTGTCCAAGTTCAAAATTAATGCTAATATTCGTCCACCCTTTAATTTTCTTCTGTGGTAATCCCTGAATGTCCTCTTTATATGTGCTTTCAGGAATAACAAATAGTAACTTAAAGTTTGTAGAGGGTTGTCTCAGATGTCTCAGAACTATATTTGTTGTTAGTGATCCACCGGTTCATGTAATGTATGAGGTAAGTACTACAGATCTTTTATCATATTACTGAACATTGATCCACAAGTCTATTTAATGTATGAGGTAATTTATCCTATTACTGAACATTGATCCACAAGTCTATTTAATGAATGAGGTAATTTATCATATTACTGATCAGTGATCCACCACTACATGTAATGTATGAGGTAATTTATCCTATAACTTATCATTGATCCACCAGTCTATGTAATGAATGAGGTAATTTATCCTATTACTGAACATTGATCCACAAGTCTATTTAATGAATGAGGTAATTTATCATATTACTGATCAGTGATCCACCACTACACGTAATGTATGAGGTAATTTATCCTATAACTTATCATTGATCCACCAGTCTATGTAATGAATGAGGTAATTTATCCTATTATTGATCATTGATCCACCAATTCATGTAATGTATGAGGTAATTTATCCTATTCAGGGATTTAGCTAGAACTCGTCACTTTTGTCATTGACAAAATTATTTTGAAAGTGACGAATAAAATTCTACGTAGATTCGTCACTTGATTTTTGCAGGAATCATTAAAATTACATGAAGATCTTAAAAAGCTACAAAAACAAATTGATCTTATTAACTTTATCAGCCTTTTACTGACCTTATCACAAGTTTCAAGCTAATTGTCTGATAAATAGACTTTCCGGTGACAATGCTTAGCAGTTGTTGACACTTGAACTGGCAGTGGAGATATTAAAGAGTAATCATCTACTTAATTGGTTTTAATTGACTTGGATATGTTTTAGGAAATAATTATATAATCTCTGATAAATTCCAGATGTGTGCCTGGTGATAAAATAACATTTAATAGGATCGTTTGTTTAGAAGCGCCATTATTCAATTTGTACATTTGTCACATGACTGTTTACAGGTTCAACCAAAGACCTCAAAAAAATTTAAAATTGCAAAGCACAAGTACATTTTTTGTCTCACCTGCAACAAAAGTCGCGGAGTGAGACAGGTATTACTATCTGGCTGCGGCGTAGACTATTTGTATAAAGCTTTATATTTCAGAAAATAGAAGACCTGGATGCTTCATACCTTGTATGCAGATACCTTATGCTATGAACTTTCTGACTATTATATGTCCATTGTCCTTGACCTCATTTTCATGGTTCAGTGACTGCTTGAAAAAAATGTATAGTTTTTTGTTATGTGAATTTCTCACTTATTATGAGTAATAGGATAATTATATTTGGTATATAGGTTCCTTGCAACGTTTAAATGTCCGTTAGACAGGTTCACCTGACCTCGACCTCATTTCATGGATCAGTGATCAAGGTTAAAGTTACGTGATTAGGTCCTTTACTCGGGTACTATTAGCAGTAGGTCAACTATATGTGGTGTATGGAATTGTAAGGGGTACATGTCAGTCTGGCAGGTTTCATCTGACCTTGACCTCATTTTCATGGATCATTTGTCAATGTTAATTTTTGTGTTTTGGTCTGTTTTTCAAATACCATAAGCAATAAGTCAACACTATTTGGTGTCTGGAATGATTGTAAGGTGTACATGTCTGTCTGGCTGGTATCATTTGTCCTTGACCTCATTTTCATGGTTCATTGGTCAACGTTAAGTTTCTATTGTTTGGTCCTCTTCTCAGATACTATAAGTTATAGGTCAACTATATGTGGTGTATGGAATGATTGTGAGGTGTGCATGTCTGTCTGACAGGTTTCATCTGATCTTGACCTCATTTTCTTGGTACATTGGTCAGTTTTAAGTTTCTGTTGTTTGGTCTTCTTCTCAGATGCTATAAGTAATAGGTCAACTATATTTTCTGAATGGAATGTATTTTATTATTTAACTGCTGATTATCTTTCTTGAAATAGTCTCATTATTTTATAAAAATCTTTAAATAACATTAATAATGATAATAAATAATAAACACTTATAAGGGATCATTACTAAACAGTGATTAACAAAAACATTGGAAGGTGTGAAAGTGTTAAAAAAAGGTCACTCATGCATGAATGTTTAACATAGAATACAGTTTACTCCAGTCCTTTCATAAAGATTAATTGACTTCATGTTCATTCATCATTAAAATGTTAATTTAATGTAAAGCTTATATAAACTTACTTTTTTTACTTTCAGCAATTATGAACACTAAAACAGGCGAGGCATTTCAGTGTGTCCACTCTTGTTTCCCATTAAAGCAATATAAGTTTTGATTAACTCTGGGGGCATATTGAAATCACCTTGTCCGACCGTCCATACATCTGTTCGTATGTCCGTCTGTCTGTCGTACCGTCCGTCTGTCTGTTGTACCAATTGTCCATCTGTCTGTATTTCGTCCATACACTTTGTAAGCGCAACTCCTCCTAAACAGTTCAATGGATTTTGATGAAACTTTACATGAAGGTTGGGCATCATATGTAGATGTGCATGAAGCAAGATAATTGTCGCTGATGCTTGCAAAGGGAGATAATCCAACTTAAGGGTTTTACATGTTTAAAGCTTGTTAGCACAACTCTTCCTAAACTGTTTAATGAATTTTGATGAAACTTTATTTAAAGGTTGGGCATCATATGTAGATGTGCATGAAGCAAGATAATTGTCGCTGATGCTTGCAAAGGGAGATAATCCAACTTAAGGGTTTTACATGTTTAAAGCTTGTTAGCACAACTCTTCCTAAACTGTTTAATGAATTTTGATGAAACTTTATTTAAAGGTTGGGCATCATATGTAGATGTACTTGAAGCAAGATAATTATTGCTGGATGCAAGCAAAGGGAGATAATCCAACTTAAGGGTTTTACATGTTTAAAGCTTGTAAGCACAACTCCTCCTAAACCATTCAATGGATTTTGATGAAATTTTATATGAAGGCTAGGCATTACATGTGGACTTGCATGAAGCAAGATAATTATTGCCTGATGCTTACAAAGGGAGCTAATCCAACTTAAGGATTCTACATGTTTAAAGCTTTTAAGCACAACTCCTCCTGAGGCCTCGGTGGCCGAGTGGTCTACGTAGTTCGTCATGACTACTAATGATCACTAGTCTGCCAACTCTGAGTTTGTGAGTTTGAATCTCACCTGTGGCGGGGTGTGTTCGACTCCGATCTTAATTGACAAGGATTGCCAGTTTTCCTACCGAAGGTCCGTGGTTCTCCCAAGGTACTCCGGCTTTCTCCACTAATAAACACTGGCCACCGCAAAATAGCCAAATGTGCTGAAAACGGTGTAAAACACCAACTAAACAAACAAACACAACTCCTTCTAAACCGTTCAATGGATTTTGATGAAACTTTATAGGAAGGTTAGGCATCCATCATATGTACTTGTAGATGTGCATGAAACAAGATACATGTAATTATCGACAAATGTTTGCAAAGGGAGATAATCCTATCTAAGGGTTTTACATGTTTAAAGCTTGTAAAAGCAATTCCTAGTATTGCAAGCAGGGGCCTGTAAGACAGGCAGAGCATATAGTTCTTCGGACTGTGCGTCAGTGCATCCGTCCCTCCGTCAGTACATCCTTACCTCTGTACGTCCGTATGTGGTTAAGGTTCAATTTAAGGTAGTTTGTCATGAAGGAGTAATGGTATCATCATGAAACTTTGTACATGGATAGCTTGTAATATGAACAACACCAATTTGATGTGAAACGGATGCTGTGACCTTGAGGTCATGGGTCATCGACTTTGAATTTCTTTATAGAAGTTCAATATCAGAATCCCGGTTAAGGTTGAGGTTGAAGGTAGTTTTTCAAAGTACTCAGAGATATAATTTCATCTACCCTATCATTAGGGACTTCAAACTCATCAATATACAAATGTAATTTTATTTACTAAATACTTACATCATTGGCTGGGCATGTAATGTCCATTGGACACATATATACTTGTTTATTTTAATTTACTTTTTAGAAATAATTGTTTGACTCATGGAAATGCTGAATGAAATAAATTCTGTTATTTTTTTATTATTATTAAAGGAGACATACTAATAATTACAATGGTACAGTTGAGTGAACCTCTTTCTTGCAAAAGAGACTAATGGTCTTAAAATTCTAGCTAAAACCCCGCTGTTACAGATCAGTGATCCACCGGTCCATGTAATGGTATGGGGTAAAAATAGGAATCTTATCTTATTACTGAAAGATTTTCTTGTATCCATTCTTGTTTTCTTTCAGAATAAGACCGTGATTCCCCACCTGATCAACATTATATCAAAGTCTTTATGTACACAAGAATGTATTACCACCATCTTCTCTAGATGTTGTAAGGTAAGGCTTTGTCTGCTAGACTTTTAGTGGTAGCTATTCCTTTGGTCTCAGTTCACTGACTAATATGCCAACATACATGTTATAAATTTGAAATGTGTAATTTTTTGCTTTGAGATGCAGTCAAATCTGTTTTTTTTTGGGACAAAGCTCAAGTGGCCACATAAGACAGGTGACGGTTTAATCAAGTTTTACACAGAGCGGCAAATCCGGATTTTGGTTTCTGATCCGGAACAATCAAGATACAAAACATGATAGTTGGACATTGTTTTTTTACACAATCGACCGTATATGAACGATTCCATTGATAATTTGAAATGATACTGAAGCACTACCATTAATTAAAGATAACATGAAAGTAAATTAATGTTTTTAACATGTCTAGAAAGATAAATGACTGCTTAATACAGGTAAATGTTCAAGCTTGGATAATTTTTTTTGTGACCGCTGACCGCATAAAGGAACTGACAGCTTATTCAAGTTAAATTAACAAGTAAAACTCTTTGATCGGACTCAAAGATGACCGCTGAAGGCAGATTGCCACTAATTAAGGCAGGTTTGACTGTGTCTAGTTCTATACTGAAATTTTCATGTTGAATTTGATTTTTTTTTTATGTGATCCCTTTGTTGTAAACACATTATGAAAATGAATATCTGTCTCAAGGTCTGGTCTCAAAACATTTCATTATAATGATCAGCACAAATTAATATTTGTTTATTTGTAAACAAGTTGTTCTTTGTGATACAGAATTTAAAATTTTGAGAGTGGTGGAAAAAACAGCAAAAACCATGGATGTCAAGCTTTGTATTTAATAATGTATAATTTCTGTTTCATGTTTTATGATTTTTGAATGGCAAATTGAATCCAGTGGAGCGATACAGGCTTCTGGGACTCTCTAGTTTATTTTATAAAGAACTTAGACAGTAAACATAAAATTAAAACATATAAGGTAACTGTGCTTTAGACAACATCCTCTTCGATTAAATTTGGTAAAAAGATATTAATATAAGGAATTCCATTGGTTAGCGAAATTGGACATCACAGGACAAGCACTATTAATTACTTTGATGCCATTCTAGTGACAAATATAGCTGGTAGGCCTTTCCGTTTAGTATAATTGACGTGTACAAGATATTTGGGGTGAATCATTTCTGTAGTGTCTGAATTTTAAGAAGTCCTTAACTCATGTAACTGTCATATTAACTGATTGATCAGTAAGTAAAAATTTGAGAAATCAGAATCATTGCTTTTGTAGATATTAAAATTAGAAACAAAGTGTTTATATTGTTTTAGAATAGAAACATTAACTCACTGAATTCAAGAAATACTATATATATCTCAATGATTATTTGTCTAGAGGAAAATAAAAATAATACCATATTTAATGTTTGTATTATCGTAAACGGGTACATTGTGTACTAGTGTTAAGTTAAAGTCACATTGAGTGAATCTGTTTTGAGAACTGTGTTATGTAATATGTACTGTAAATTCAGAAATTATTGCGATTTTATCATTTTAGACCAAAATGCGATTTAAATATTTGTGATATTGAGAAAAATCCCGCTTCATTCATATAAAAAATTCCAAAATGCGAGTTTAAATTATTGTGATTACAACCCTGTAACATTTTTCGCAATGATAAAAACATCGCAATAATTTCTGAATTTACAGTATTCACAAATCATTGACTGCAGCAAAATCTTTTTCTTCTTGTAGACAACAGAACATCAAGAAAAGCTATGTCTGAATGGAGCCTTAGCAACATTGGCCCCTCTTCTTACTTCATCTGTGTATAAAGTACGCATATTTTAAATATTTCATTGTCCATAAAACAGAATCCAACAACCACCCTCTCCCTTAAAAAAAACCCAATTAAAACAAAGATATATTCTAAATTTATAGGTCAGTTCTTTAGTGCTTATATTCTAAGGCACCATGTATGTTAAAGGTATGTAAAAACTATGCAGTAAGCATCAGTTAGACACATGTGCCTCTACTGGTGGGTATCACCAGCCTGGCATGAAATTAATGTGTACATTATAAAGACAGATGTCGATTACAATAAACAATGCTCGTATAGACAGAAACAGTATGGCTGTAGCACAACTAATACTGTTATAAAAAATTAAAATGTTGTATTAAAGGTTGTTGAGCTGTCAAACAAGCTAAAGGTAAAAAAAAAAACAAACATGAAATGGCCAAAACATCATAAAATGAAAATCATAAGATGAAAGATCACTAGCCATGATCGTAAGAACATAAAAAAGATGTTTATTGTTCCAAATCTCATCAAAGGTGTTTCTGAAATCACTGTTTTAAAGATCTTGTGGTTTGAAATCCCTATACAATGGGTTACAGACATGGCAGAAATGGTCCTGAGGTGGGCAAAACAATTCACCATGAGCTTGCAAGTTACAGATATGATCTGATGTTGTGTATATGTCAGGTACAAATGCCAACATTGAAGTCTATAGCTGTTTTGTGTATATGACAGGTACAAATGCCAACGTTGAAATCTATAGCTGTTTTGTGTATTTGACAGGTACAAATGCCAACATTGAAATCTATAGCTGTTTTGTGTTATCAGAATGAAGAGGTTGCTAAGGCAACCGCAACTGGTAAGAATAATAGTAAGATTAATATTATGTTTAGAAGAACTTTCATAAATAGGTGTTGTCAGTTTAATATGACCTGAATGAGATTACTATGTGACCTCTCTCATTGCTGTAGTATTCAGTAAGACTGATTTGTTTCGTGGTACAAAGATCTTTGATTTCACAGTTATATCTTGTTCTCACTTTTTACCTGTGTGAGATTTTCTGAACTCATCCATAGTGAGATAAGATATTCATGTGCCCTTTACCACCAAACCGTCTACTCAGGCTTTATACATAATATGCTTAAAATAAATGTGTACATTCTTTATGAGAAGTATTAATCAAATATAATGTTTACATTAAAATGTTATTCCAGTTTAAAAGAACCATTAAACTCATTAGAATTGTAATTAAAACAAAAAGGGGAAGTAACTCGATGTAAACAATGGCATGCAACTCATTTTTGGCTTGTTGTTTCCAGTGTTTGGGGTGAGAAACAGAATCAAACACCATGAAAAGTACAAGACTGGAAAATTGCAGACACCCTCGGGCAAGATTTCCAACGTCTCCAACTCGGCAAGCCTGGTTGGATGACAGGAAATCTTACCCTCGGGTGTGTGAGATTTTACGGTCTTGTACTTTCCCCGGTGTTAGATTATTTATTTCTTTCTGAATATGTATAATATTTTTGTGATTTTAAAATGGAAAATCACTTTCCTATGGATCGATGAATTATTGTTAAACAACCAGTGGCAATTATTTAATGCATATCAGGTTGAGACCATGTTCATATATGAATATGAACCCTGCTTTGTACCAGACTGACACACTGAGCCAGATTTTTAACGGACACATTATATTGACTCCGAGCCAACTAGTCCTTTGCTCATACTCCTAGATGCAGCGTGCTTGGCAGAGAAGCAACAAATACCCATTTTAATATCTTTCGTTTGACCTGGCCAAGAATCGAACCTGTGACCTTCCTCACTTGAGCCGAGCATTCTACCATGAGAACATTGAGGCGGTATCTTTCATACGTCTTTTTCACTTGTTTTATGCTCTACTTGTGAAATTAAAATATGACCATTTTTGAATCCCTGTGGTAAAGTATGCATTTATTAGCTCACCTGGCCCGAAGGGTCAAGTGAGCTTTTCTCATCACTTGGCTTCCGTCGTCGTCCGGCATCGTCCGTCGTCGTTAACATTTTGAACTTCTTCTAGAGAACCACTGAATGGAATGAAACCAAACATGGCATGAATGTTCCTTATGAGGTGCTGACCAAGTGTTGTTACTTTGTAGCCGATCCATCATCCAAGATGGCCGCCAGCGGGGAACTTAGTTTAACATAGGACCCTATGGGAAATGCGTACAAATGACTTCTTTTAGAGAACCGTTGAATGGAATGAAACCAAACATGGCATGAATGTTCCTTATGAGTTGCTGACCAAGTGTTGTTACTTTGTAGCTGATCCATAATCCAAGATGGCCGCCAGCGGGGGACTTAGTTTAACATAGAACCCTATGGGAAATGCATACAAATGACTTCTTTTAGTGACCCACTTAATGGAATGAAACCAAACATGGCATGAATATTCCTAATGAAGTGCTGACCAAGTGTTGTTACTTTGTAGCTGATCCATCATCCAAGATGGCCGCCAGCGGGGAACTTAGTTTAACATAGGACCCTATGGGAAATGCATACAAATGACTTCTTTTAGAGAACCACTGAATGGAATGAAACTAAATCTGGCATGAATGTTCCTTATGAGGTGCTGACCAAGTGTTGTTACTTTGTAGCTGATCCATCATCCAAGATGGCCGCCAGCGGGGGACTAAGTTTAACATTGGACCCTATGGGAAATGCATACAAATGACTTCTTTTAGAGAACCAATGAATGGAATGTAACAAAACATAGCATGAATGTTCCTTATGAGGTGCTGACCAAGTGTTGTTACTTTTTTGCCGATCCATCATCCAAGATGTTTAGAAGTCTATCAGAAAATTGTAAAAAAAATTCTGAATGGTCACAACTTTACCACATATTCAAAAATAATAATGATGAGATGTCTTCAGTAGCTATTGTAAGACTACACTAAGATGACCTGTTTTTAATTTTAAATACTGTGTCAAATTAAACCAATCTTGGTCTCAATCATTATATAATTTTACATAATTTCCAAAATCACATTTAGATACAGGTGAGCGACACAGGCTCTTGAGAGCCTCTAGTAATTATAGACCTGACCGCTGTATACATAGGAAACATTCATTAGCTGTACCATATACCATAATCACAAAATTGGACAAACTCACGAGATAAATTATGTAAATTAACATCTGTTGGAAATAACATATAGTACACTATGGGGAGTTGATTTTGGACCAGTGTTGTTTCTAAATACTAAAAAATTTTCACCCACTTAAACTGTCCAGCTAATTGCGATAACATTTTGGTGGAGTCTTGCCTGATTGTCCAATATTCTGATTTTGTCCAGTTGTTATGACATGGCTGTTATTAATTGTATTGATTATTGCCCCTTGCACAATATTGATGGCTACATACAGTAAAGAATATCATGCATTCTAATAACAAGTTGGTTTTAATTACAGCTACATATAATGGAGAATCTATCCCCACACTTCTAGTCCGACTTTTAGCCAGAGATAAAACATCAGAAATGCAAATGGCTGCAGCCAGATGTTTGACATATCTATGTCGAGGAGGAGCTTTGACATATCTATGCCGAGGAGGAGCTTTGCAGCCATCTAGTAATATTATCATGTTTAAGGTAACTTCATCAATTATTCTGAAAACAGACATTGTAAGATATTATACCAGACCCTTAGATTTAATAAATCTTTTCCCATGTTCAGTTATGTTGGATGTTTGTCTCATTGGCACTTATCCAGTATTGTACAATTCTCTATTTACCAGATCAAAAATTCTGACTAGCAGGGTGAAGTTGAACTTAGTCTACTCATTAAATGAGTCTACAAGAAAATAGTTACATTCAGTGCATCCCCAATACTGATTAATATTTCAAAGATGAAATGATAAACTTATATGTATAACTTATAATATATACTTCAGGACTGAGAATTTTACCAAACAATTATTCGTCATTTAGTTTCACACTCCATCAATTCAAGTTTGGTTGATCAATTTAAATCGTTTTAGTTTTGAAGCATAACTTTGTTAGGATGTCCCTAGGCAGTCCCCATTGAACCAATATGGCTGAGTTTTGAAGGAAAAAAAATCAGCAAAAAAATATTCCCCGAAACTACATTTTTTAGGTAAATGAGGACCAAATTTAGTTTGTCCCCATTCCAAGTTGTGCCTGGGGGTTTCTACCTTGGGTCAATTTTACAGCATTAAAAATATTTTTAAATTTTCATCTTTAAAACTGTTAAAGTCAGTTCAAACCAACTTTTGTTTAAGTGGTCTTGAATCTTGACCTTTCTGAATTGTGCACGAGCACTGTATGCTTCTAAATACATGTACTATGCTAGTAATGAAAAAAAAATCAACAAGAATTCACTAGTGAGGATTTGCTTAAATGTTATGTTTTATAATGTATTAATAGTGTTTGAAATACAAATCCAGCTGATTGATACAGGCTTCTGGATTTATCTCTGTTTTAAGCCAACAAATAAGTGTTTCGAGCAGTGATTTTCATCAAGCTGCTTTTTTTTATACTTTGCCATCCGTTCCACCGACCATTTCTTCCTTATCTCCCAATCTCTGGCATAATTTTACACCCAAGCTTTGGAGCATTTGCATATTATTTGCAGAATTTTTTGAAGCTTTATATCATCCGCAAAGTTTTTTTCTCTCCATGTTTGTCCATCAATCATTCCGTCTGTCCATCCATCTGTCTGTCTGTCCATATGTCTTTGTACAGTAAGTGCAACTCCTCCTAAAAGTTCTATGGATTTTTATGAAACTTTATATGAACGTTGGGCATCATATTTAGATGTGCATTAAGCAATATTACACATGAAGCAAGATAACTATCGCCGGATTCTTGCAAAGGGAGATAATCCAACTTGAGGGTTTTACATGTTTAAAGCTTGTAAGCACAACTGTTAGTATTGCAAGCGTGGGGTATCAATCAGTGAGGTCACACACAGTTCTATTTGAAATTGTTAAATGAGAGATTATAATTTTATATGTTTATATGGATCACAATAAGAAACAGTGTAAAAAGAAAAACATTTGTGTCCTTACCCACATTGATAAGAATATATCATATCAAGACATGCAAGACCTTACCCACATTGATAAGAATTTATCATTTATTCAAACCTTACCCACATTGATAAGAATTTATCATTTATTTAGATCTTACCCACATTGATAAGAATTTATCATTTTTTAAGACCTTACCTACATTGATAAGAATGTGTAAGAAAGACAGAACATTAGAGGAGAATGTAGAAGGAGCTGAGACATTGGCCTATCTGATAGAGGAGGATCCAGATTTACAGGCAGTGGCTGCCATTTCTGATCATATCATTAAAACATTGGCAGAATATCTGCGATACACAGATGTACAACAGATCAACTCCAGAACTACACAGAAAAAGGTAAATATAGAATATAAGGTCTGGTAGGGGTTGAGGGTTAATATTTGGTGTGATATGAAAAAAGCCATATCATATATTTAAACCATAGTTGAATGGACTTGAAAAGAGTTTCATATCTGACATTGTTTTGTATCCAGTAAAACATACTTGCGTGTATGAGATAAAACAGATTTTAATGTTTCACCTCTGAGACAAAATATTCCATATGGCCATATAAAATGAATTCTTAGGTTAAATTCGTCTCGGACTCGTCTTTGTCTGCCATATTGTCTTTTATGTCTGATGACGTCATTCATCCATCACATGATTTTGTAGGGGTGCAATACAGGATTTTCTATGGGTGTCATACAGGATCTAGCCATGATGATATGGATATTATCAATCAATATATATACAGAAAACCCATATTTAGTACTAAATATATGATAATTTATTTATTTTTGACTGGATTAAAGATAGTGCAAATCCAGATTATAGTATCATGGTGAATGTCTGAAAGGGAGATCGGGTGGTTGTGTGGGTACCTAAAGGGTACCTATTTTGTTTGATCAACTCCCTCTATAGCTTATAACTCAGATGTTTGAAACTTTGCAGAATGTTTATGGACATATTGAAGATGTGCATGAAGGAGTATGATACCATTAAGAATTTTTTCCCAGTTTTCAATGTTGTGGAACTTAGTAATATTTGCAACAATTGTTTTTATTTTTTGTAATCAAATGTCATTTGAAGAGTTTTCCAAGATTTTCCATGTTGCTTAAATTATTCATTTGTCTTCAAATTAAAACCAGTCATACTCTCATCTGACTGTATAAATGTAAATTTTCCACAGGTCTTCCTGTAACTAAGATTTGTAATGATTGATTCTCAATCAGAAATTATGGCCTGTTTGACCTGTCTTTTTTCTAGTTACCTTGAAAATGCTGTACCCAATCTTGAAGGATATATTCTATACTTTTTTTATTCTGTTTGTAGGTTTTATTTACATTTACGTCATCAGTCCTTTCATTTTGTATTTGTCTGATGTAAACAAATTATGTAGTAGTAAAGCCTATATTGTCTCCATTAAAGACCGGGTCTGGGGTATAAATAGCAGCCAATAAGAAAAATTCAATTTTCTTTGCAGGTTTCAGGACTGGGAAGCATTTTTATGATTCACTAGTTTAACAATGAAAAGTATGAAAAAATACATGTTAAAAGAGAATCATTTCATTAATTTGTTTTTATGTAAGTGTCAAATAAAATTCTGAAGTGGTCAATATTTGAATTTCAAATGGTTTGATTGACTCTCTTGAGGCGGAGCCTACTGATGTTTGTAAACACTACAGCATGCACATGCTTTTGTCTACAAATAAATGAAATCAGGAACATGGCTACAGTTTATTATCAAAAGAAATGTTTACGTAACAAAATAAATACAAATTGCATTAGTGAAACATCAGCAAAAATCACAAAATATGTCATTTTGTGGTAAGGGGTATGTATATAAGTTATTGAAACTTTCTATTTGTAGGAAATAAATTGGAGTAATGAATTAAAACAAGCAGCTTTTAAAGCATTTGCCTCCCTTGGTGCTAATGATGAGGATATTAGGAAAAAGGTATTATAGGATGTAACAGCATTGGTATTTTCTGGTAAAGCTTTTAGACAGTTAAAATTAATTGTAATGTTCTCATCCATATTTTTTTTTTTTAATTTATTATATTTTTATTTCCAACACACATACATATATATATATACATTATAATATTACACAAACAGTACATTCACATGACAATATAATAATGTAATACATAAAAGAAAATATACAACTCGTGTTAGACTTTTTTTTATATATAAAAATGATGGAAAAGGGGCTTAAAAAAAAAAAAAAAAAAAAAAAAAAAAAATAAATAAATAAATAAATAAATTAAAAAAAATAAAAAAATAAAAATAATAAAAACATTGGGGCCTGTCTGGAGGTTATTTCCATCCACATTCTAACCATATTCAAGATTGCTCTAATCGAAAATAGCATCATAACAATTCCATATATCCATAAAATCAGTAATTTTTTTATTTTTCACAGCTATCATTTTTTCTAGCTTATACTTGTATTTTAGTGTTTCTATTATTGATTCAAGACATAGTTTGTTTTTGAAAAATCTAGTGTTATAAATATACTGTTTTGCCCACAAAAAAATTAAATTCTGGGGATCACCTTTATATAATCTTGTTATATTACCAAACAAAAAATAATTTTTAGTGAATGGTATGCTGATACCATTACCAAGAAACCAATTTTCAAGTTGTTCTATAAATATTTGTACACATTCACATTCCCAAAATAAATGAACAATTGTCTCTTTTTCTGAAAGACAAAAAGTACAATTTGGATTATCTATAATTTTAATTTTAAAAAGAAAATTATTGGTTGCTAAAATTTGATGATTTATCCTATATTGTAGCCACTGTAGTTTTGTATTTTTGGTTACAACAAATGGTAATTTAAAAAATTGTTTCCAATTATGATCAGTCAAATCTATATTCATATTCCATCTCTTACAACCATTTGGAAAATTATTTTTATTACTGAGAACAGAATACATGTCTTTTGCCCCTTTTTTACTTTTCAGAAATATTTGAACTGTGGATGGAATAAGAGGATTTTCAAGTTTTTTGTTTTCTTTCAAAAATTTTTTGGATGTTTCCTTCAGTGCAGAAATAATACTATTGTATTTCATTACATCAAAGTTGATATTAAATTTATTTTGTAACTCTTCTAAAGTATAGAAATGACCATTTTCATTTACTATATCATTAACATACATTATACCTTGTGCATACATTTCTTTATACAATATAGATTTATTACCTACATGTATTTTCAACGAGTCATTCAACCATAACGGATTAGAAAGAAAAAAATCCCAATCTGTATTATATCCTTTGTCAATGATTAAAATCCATGCTTTAAGTACATCTTTCCAAAAATTATTTTTAATTAATGAGCAAACTTTGTGTATATATCTACTTCCACAATGAAATAACTTATCTACATCAATTTGTGACATAAAAATACTTTGTGATTTATAATTTTTTGTTAAAATCCTTCTTATCCATGTACTTTTTAAAGCGGTAATAAAAGACTCCAAATTAATCATTCTTAATCCACCATCTTCATAATTCTGTGTAATTACATCTTTTTTTACTCTATGAATTGGTGATCCCCAAATAAAAGAATACAACATATTGTTAATATATGATACAACATTGTCACTAGGGTTTGGTAGAGTAATAATTAAATGGTTTAAAACAGGCAATACAAGTGTTTTAACTACAGTTATTCTACCAATAATTGTAAGACTACGTTTTGACCACTGTTTAAGTATATTTTTTATTTGTATAATTTTTTCTTGATAATTAATGTTTACTATATTGGTCAAATCTACATCAAAATTGATCCCTAATAACTTAAAAGATGTTTCTCCCCAAGAAAGATGTCTATCGTTGCATAGAGTCGATTGACTGTACTTTTTATTTCCTATCCAAATGACTTGAGTTTTTGAATAATTGATATTTAACCCAGATATATGTGCAAACCAATCAAGTTCATTTAAAGCCTCATTAAGAGATTCTTCTGTTCCATCCAATATAAGAGATGTATCATCAGCAAATTGAGATAATTTATGTTCTATTTCGGTAATGAAAATTCCATTGATTTTTTTGTTATTACGAATTTTGAGAGCCAAAATTTCAGCACAGAGAATAAAAAGATACGGTGACAATGGATCTCCTTGTCTACATCCTCGTTCAATATTAAAAAAGCTTGACAGATTCCCACCCTGAATAACAGAAGAAGAAATGTTTTTGTAAAACACTTTGACCCATTTGATGATTGATTCACCAAAATTAAATAATTTCAAAACATTTAATAAAAAGTCCCATGATATAGAATCAAATGCTTTTTCAAAGTCTATCAGTAACAGAAGACCAGGAATGTCATTTTCTTCTGTGTGTTGTAGAATATCATATATCAACCTAAGATTTTCACCTATAAATCTACCTTTTATGAAACCTGTCTGATCAGTATCAATCAATATGTCTAATACATTTTTAAACCTATTGGCAATTGCACCAGATCCTATTTTATAAACTGTGTTTAATAATGATATTGGACGCCAATTTTTTAAGAAGTGTCTAGGTTTGTTCCCTTTTGGGATGCATGTAATTATTCCCTGTTTTTGTGTAACAGAAAGTTCACCTATATCATATCCATAATTTAGAGATTCGATTATAAAATAATGCAAGTCTAACCAAAAAAATTTAAAAAATTCTACGGAAAAGCCATCTGAGCCAGGTGTTTTGTTATTCTTCATCTTTTTAAGTGATTCACTTGCCTCTTTTATAGTAATTCTTCCTTCTAAATCCTTTTTCTCGACCAAAGTCAATTTTCTAAAATCAAACTCTATCAAATCATCTTGAATCTTTTGAAAATCCACCTTCTGATCCTCATTCCTACTTTTGTATAGTTTTTCATAAAATATTTTAACCTCTGATAAAATTTCCCCTTGACCTGAAATAATTTCCCCATTTTCTTTTTCAATCTTTGGAATTATTTTACTTGTAAAGTTTTTAGATTCAAGTCCACAGAAATATGAAGAGGGTTTCTCTCCCTCTTCAATCCACTGTACTCTTGATCTAACAACTTTTCCTTTAATTTTTTCTTTTCTCAAATTTTCTAACTCACTTTTTTTATTTTCCAAAAGCTGTAATGAATCTGTATCAACTCTTTCCTCCAGAATTAATATTTCATTTTTTAGTCTCATTTCTTTCTTATCTCCCTCTCTTTTTTTGAAGGTTGAGTATGATATGGTTTTTCCCCTTAATTCCATCAACAATGTTTCTAGAAATAGTTGGGGATTTATTGTTAATTGTAGGCTTTCATTTTCAATGTAATCTAAATTTTCAAAATTGTACACTAAAACGGCATATTGCTTTTTAACTTCAGAAATTTTTGTCTTAACAATATCAACATAATTAGAATCATACAATAGAGAATTATTAAATTTCCATAGTCCACGCCCTCTGACAAATGGATTAATTTCTAAATCTAAAACAATTCTGGAGTGATCAGAGCGATAACTTGATTCAATATTACATTTTTTTAAATAAGTGAGAAGATTTTCAGATATTAGGAAAAAATCTAGTCTGGCCTGTTTTAGCGGTGTTTTTTTCCGCCAGGTATATCGTAATAAATCTGGATGTAGTTCACGAAATGGATCAATTAAACATCTTTCCTCTTTCAATTCTAATACTTTTTCTCTAGCTTTAGGATTATTTACATGCAAGTAATTACTGTAATCAAGACTTGGATTAATAACTAAATTAAAATCACCACAAATAACATAGGTCTCATTACCAAAATCATCAATAACTGCCATAATATGTTCAAAAAAGTTTGGATCATCATTATTGGGACCATATATTGACACAAGTGTAAGATGTAGTTTGTCTACAATCAAATATAAAACTATATAATTACCACAAACATCTTTTTTTTCTTTTACTACTTTAAATTCAAAATTATTATTGAACATTATTGAGACACCTCTGGAATTTGATGAATATGAAGAGAAAAAGCAGTCATATCCCCACATAGATCGAATTGTATTCTCACTTTCAGGTACAAAATGTGTGTCTTGGAGACAGTAAATATTATAGTGGTCTGATTTTAAGTAATCAAAAATATCTCTACGCTTGTCAAGGTCACCCAAACCTTGACAATTAACTGACAATATTTTCAGAGAGCACATCTAATATTATAATAACTAGTACAACAAAAAGTGAGCATATTCGATAAAACAATATAAATAAGCATGCATGTCATTATTCTTAAGAAATTATAACATGAATATGGATGAACCAGACAGGATTGAAAAACTAAATATAAGAAATGAATATTTCTGAAAAAAATAAATAAAATAAAAAATATCCCTAAAATAAAATAAAAACTTTTTAATATAATCAATATGTTGAACATTCTTCTAAGTCTCAAATGTTTAGTTTTTGCAGAATTGCTGTACTAACTAAAGTTTGATTACTAAATAAAAAGGTTATCAAATTTAATGGTCTATATGATTGTAGAATACATGTATTAGATAATTGTAATTATACATACTTATTAATCCCAAAAAGTATTACGATATGAAAATCTACAGATGTAAATTTCATAGTATAAGACAAGTGAAGTTAAAAATATCAATTATAATTTAACAATATTATTGATACTGAGAAAATATCTTAGAAAAAGTGCATATGATATAACACATGAACCTAAAGATTCTCTACTGTCTGTGAGACTTAAGTTCAGTCTAAAATTAATATTAATTATTTTTCTTGCCTTAATCTGGTATAAATGTCATCAAAAATCCCAAATTTGAGCTGTAATCCTTCTTCGGTTCTTCCATATATGCCACAGTTGTAATACCAGACTGATTCAAACATCTCAGTATCTCGTAGTCTTTGTATAAGTTCCATGTTTGCTTGTGTAACATCATCGGTAAAACGTACTTCATTCGTGAGGTCTTTTCTAACTCGCATAACATTTCTTTTGACATCACTGCTAAAAAGTTTAACAATCACAGGTTGTATTCTATGGTGTCTTGATGGTATGCGATGTATTGCCACTACATCACGCTCGTCTAACTCCACATTCAAGTCATCTTTTACCGTTTTTATGAAATCTTGGCGTAGATTTTGTTTTTCCTTACGTGGAAAATTAAACACTTTAATGTTATTCTTACGAGAGTATTGTTCATTAAAGTTTGTGTTTATTAGCCCTTGTTTTGAAAGCTTTCCATTTTCATTTAAATCTCTTCTTATTCCAGTAGTTGTAGTATGTAACACTTGGATTTTCCTCTTAAGGTCCTCATTCTCAACTGACAAGGCATCAAGTTTTTCATGAAATTCATTCTTCACTTCTGCAACTCTATCTTCAATTTTCTTGTTGATAGATGTTTCAAATTCTACCATAAGTTTTCTCACTATCATTGTCACAATGCCCTCAAGGTCAGTAGTCTTGATCAAGTCTTTTGTTGCACTATCAAGGTCTTCTTTCCTTGTTACACCTGCAAGGTTTGTTTTAATCTCTTCAATGTCCTTTTGTAAATTCATTAAGGTTGAGATATCAAAACTACTGTTAGATTCATTTGAAACCTCTGAGTGAGTTCTTTTACTAGGTGGTGGTTTGTCTTTCTCTTTGTCAAATTTAGCAGACAATAAAGTTTGAACAGTATTTCCTTGTCTATTTTTGTCCTTGTTTGAAGGTTTACCACTAACTGTAGAATGTCCTGTAGGCATGTTGTGAGCAGAAATCAATAAAAAATAACTATGTCCAACTTCAAAAATATCAGTCAATGGTAATTTTCTCTACAGGTATTGAAAAAATCCTTTTTAAAGTACTATCATCAGACACTAGAACTAATCCTCTACATCCAGATATGTAATTTGTGTATGCACATCCTATAAAATTGATATGTTCTGCAAAAAACTAAGAGCTGATTTTTACACTGCTAACTGTTCGGCAGCCATATTTTTTATTTTTGCTTTATTGATATGGTTATTGTCGTAATCAGATAGATTCTCAGATCTTTGAATGCTTATGGACATATTGAAGATCTAGATGTGCATGAAGGAGTATGACTTCAGACTTTCCAGATTTTCCATATTTTGGAACTTAGTCATTTTTTGGAACAGTAGTGTGTGGAGCATACCAGGTTTGTGTAATCAGCTCCTCCTACAGCTTTTAACCCAGATCGTTGTAAGATGTATATAGACATATTGAAGATTTGCAGGAAGGATGCTATTTGAAGAATATTTCAAGATTTTCCGTATTGTGGACTTTGTTATTTTTTTCAACAATTATGTATGGAGGATACCAATTTTGTGTAATCAACTCCTCCTACAGCTTTTAACAGAGACATTTAAGATGTGCATGAATCACTATGATGCCATAAAAAATCTAAGAATTTAATTCTACAAATAGTATCATAGTCCTTCATGCATATCTTAAATTTCTACATAAACAGTCTACAAACTTTTAAAGAGCTTGGTTAAAAGGTGTGTGAATTTATAATTTTTGTAAAAAATGACTAAGTTCCAAAACAGGGAAAATCCTGTTAAACTTTGTCATTTTTCATTTTGAGTTTTCAACTCTTTTTTACACCTTTACACATAATTTGATAACTCTAATAAATGTCCTGGCTTTTCAGGTTTAATACATAAATACATGGTACAGTTTTTTTTTTCTTTCTTTTTATGCGACCACAAATATTTGTGTTTGTATTATGGTATGAACCTGTCGTTGTCACTGTCTGTGGACAGTTAGGTTTCTGCTCATTTATTTTTGTTCCTATCCTTATATTTTACCACAATGGTCTCTGATAAGAAATACAGATTGGGATTGATATTTTTGATAATTTTTTAAATTTTTTATCCCATTTTTACGGTAGTTTATAATGTTCCTTGAGAAAAATGGAAAAAATTGTATAAGATCCATTTTACATTTAGTATCTGTCGTCCAATCTTTGTCCGTCATTGGGCAGAAAACATGGCTGTCATGAGCAATTCATGTTTCTGATTGCCTGATATAAAAAGATCTTCTCCTCTGAAATCGCTTGGCCAAATGGAACAAAACTTGACAGGAAGCATCTATGGGAGATTTTTTACAAAGTTTCCTCATTTCATCCCGATCGGGCAACAAACATGGCCATCATGGGCAATTCTTGTTTCTCATTGGTTGAGTAAAAAAAATTTTTTGTCTGGAACTGCTTAGCCAAATGGAACGAAACTTGACAGGATGCATCTATGGGAAGTTCTTTACAAATTTTCTCATTTCGTCCCGATGGGGAAACAAAAATGGCCGTCATGGGCAGTTCTTGTTTCTGATTGGCTTATATAAAAAAATATTCTCCTGAAATTGCTTGGCCAAATGGAATGAAAACTTGACAGGAAGCATATATGGGAGGTCCTTTATAAATTTTCTTCATTTCATCACAATCGTACTACAAATATGGCTGCCAATGGGCAGTTCTTTTTTTATGATTGGCTGATATAAAACAATCTTCTGAAGTCTCTTGGGCAAATGGAATGTAACTTGACAGGAAGCATCTGTGGGAGGTTCTTTACAAAGTTTCCTCATTTTGTCTCGATCAGGCAACAAACTTGGCCATCATGGGCAATTCTTCTTTCTCATTGGTTGATTAAAAAAAATTTTTTTTCTTTGGAACTCATTGACCAAAACTGTTAGCCAAACTTGACAGGAAGCATCTATGGAAAGTCTTTTATGAAATAATTTTGTTCATCCTGATTGGATGACAAGCATAACTGCCATGGGCAATTCTTGTTTCTGATAGGCTGATATAAAGAAATCTTTTTCTCTGAAACTGCTTGGCCAAATGGAATGAAACTTGATAGGGCAGCACTGGTCCTTAGTTGGTCCTCTTTCAGAATTATATCTGAAGACCCTGTCTGCCATTGAAGATGGCTGCCAGAGAGGAACTTAGTTTAACATAGGACCTAATGGGAAAGTTCACTGAAAGATCTTATTGTTTGAAACCAATGAACCAATTGGTACTTGCGAGGAGTGTTCCAGGCTGTCAGTCAAGATGGACACGTGAGCGATACAGGCTTCTGGGAGCCTCTAGTTTCTTTTGCAAATAGATGTCCATTACTTCAATATAATTATACTAAACTTTGAAGTTGAAGAAAAATTCAATTGTAAGTTTTTTCCAATACCCAATTAAACTTTTTTTAGCTCACCTGGCCTAAAAGGCAATGTCTTGTCAAAAATCTTGTTAAATGAAACTTTTATGGCCAATTGGAACCAGACCTGGCAGTAATGGTCCTAAGTAGGTTCTCTTCCAGAATATTGTTTGATCACCCGAACTGTTAACCAAGATTGCCGCAACAGCTTAACTTAGTTTAATGCAATTTATCTCAAAAGTTATATCTTAAGGTACTTTTTTCTTTTGATATTTCCGAAATTACATAGCAAGGAGACACTTATGTCAAAATTTCATGAAAATTTTAATAGTAGATCCTTACTGTAGATCCCTTAAATAATTCAATGTCAGTATAAAATTTCAAAATTTACTTTCTATATCATTTTATATTTTCTATGAAAGATAATAGAGACAGAAAATTTAATGGATCATATTATATCTGGAATGAATAGTGATGATATCAAAGTGAAGTCAGCTGCCGTTAGATGTCTACATAGCTTGTCACGGTCAGTACAACAACTTAGAACAACATTCCAAGATCATGTTGTATGGAAACCATTAATGTCTGTAAGTACCACAGCTCAACACTAAGTTCTGTGTAAAATATTAATGTCTGTAAGTACCACAGCTCAACACTAAGTTCTATGTAAAATATAAATGTCTGTAAGTACCACAGCTCAACACTAAGTTCTATGTAAAATATTAATGTCTGTAAGTACCACAGCTCAACACTAAGTTCTATGTAAATAATAATGTCTGTAAGTGTCAAAGTTGGGCACTAAGTTCAGTGAAACCATTAGTGGAAGTAACAAAGCTCAGCACCAAAAAGTGTGTAATATTTTATTATACCCCCGGTTTTGAAAAGAGCGGGATATATAGTATTCGTTGTGTCCGTTTGTCCACCCGTTCGTCGGACCGACCTTTGTATCCGCAACTCCTCCTAAACTACTGAATGGAATTTGATGAAACTTTCAGAGAATCTTCATCCCATAATGATATTGTGCACCTCCTATTTTAAAATTTCATCGGACCAATTTTTGGGGTTTCCCCATAGAAAAACATGGACTTTGACTTTCAATGTGATAGGGGGTACCATGATGCCATCCTCAACTCCTCCTAAACCACTGTATGTAGGGGTATCATTAAGTGAGCATTACTCACAGCTTTTTAAAAATTAAATTAACTAATTTGTAATTTGCCAAAAATAAATGATAATTAGATTTTTACAAAAATGCTGAAAAAAAAAAAGTAATTTCTCGGAAAAAAAATGATTAAAAAGCCTGAAATAGAAATTGCTCCTGTGAGATATTGAATGTATTTTTATCCTATCAAATTTACCTTGATATTCTGTAATATGAAATTTTTGTGTGAACTTTTAATGTGCATTAAAAGTGATATGAGAAAGCTATAGAATTTATGTAATTAGTGTTTAAGGAGTAAAAATTGTTATCAGATTTCAAAATACATTGTTCTGTTGACGTGTATTATGTTGACAAATTAAGTAGATTTAATTTGAGAATACAAGGAATTATGTGTTATAGTAACAAACCATTACCTTATTTGAATTATTTCTTGGTAATGTAAAACCAGGTACCACACTAACACTTTTATTTACTACTAAATTAAAAAATATGGGCTAAGTATGGCTGAAATCAAAAGAATAATATTTTCTATACATGTATTTATGAATATTTTCATGGTAATAATTTTAGTCTGATTCGGATAAAGATCTAAATGAATGATCAGAGCCTTTAGTTAACAAAAAAAACCTTCAAAACTCAACTTGAAGAATTTTCAAATTTTTGCTGAAAATTCTTATTTTTTAAATAAAATATGGGCAGTTATAGTATGGACAGAAATTCTTTTGATGATAGTACATGTAATATCATAATGTACAGACTGCCAGTAGATCTTATTTAGTTAACTTGCAATTCTTAGAGGAAAATTAGTGGCATTGTCATATTTACTTAAAGTAAATCTTGTATTACATAATTTTTATATTTAAAGATGATACAAAATGGATCTGAAGATTTGTTATTAATAACATCATCAACTTTATGTAATCTGCTGTTAGAATTCTCACCGGGAAGAGAAGTCAGCACTCCCAGAAAGGTAAGAATTCTCACCAGGAAGAGAAGTCAGCACTCCCAGAAAGGTAAAAATTCTCACCAGGAAGAGAGGTCAGTACTCACAGAAAGGTAAAAATTCTCACCAGGAAGAGAGGTCAGTACTCACAGAAAAGTAAAAATTCTCACCAGGAAGAGAAGTCAGTACTCTCAGAAAGGTAAGAATTCTCACCAGGAAGAGAAGTCAGTACTCCCAGAAAGGTAAGAATTCTCACCAGGAAGAGAAGTCAGCACTCCCAGAAAGGTAAGAATTATCACCAGGTAGAGAAGTCAGTACTCCCAGAAAGGTAAGAATTCTCACCAGGAAGAGAAGTCAGCACTCCCAGAAAGGTAAAAATTCCAACCAGGTAGAGAAGTCAGCACTCCCAGAAAGGTAAGAATTCTCACCAGGTAGAGAAGTCAGTACTCCCAGAAAGGTAAGAATTCTTACCAGGTAGAGAATTCAGTACTCTCAGAAAGGTAAGAATTCTCACCAGGAAGAGAAGTCAGCACTCCCAGAAAGGTAAGAATTCTCACCACGAAGAGAAGTCAGTACTCCCAGAAAGGTAAGAATTCTCACCAGGTAGAGAAGTCAGTACTCTCAGAAAGGTAAGAATTCTCACCAGGAAGAGAAGTCAGCACTCCCAGAAAGGTAAGAATTATCACCAGGTAGAGAAGTCAGTACTCCCAGAAAGGTAAGAATTCTTACCAGGAAGAGAAGTCAGTACTCCCAGAAAGGTAAGAATTCTCACCAGGAAGAGAAGTCAGTACTCCCAGAAAGGTAAGAATTCTCACCAGGAAGAGAAGTCAGTACTCCCAGAAAGGTAAGAATTCTCACTAGGAAGAGAAGTCAGTACTCATAGAAAGGTGCAAAAAGTTATGTACACATCTTATTCTATAATATTTCAGTCGTAATACACGGAAATGCATTTACATACGCAAAACAATACAACTTATTAAATAGATTTTATATGTATAGTCAGTCATTTTCGCTACATTATTACCTCTTAATGAATAATCTTAAGACTGCTAAACAGTTCTGAACTTTTGAGATTAAATAAAACTGAAAAGTTTAACCCAAAATGACAAAACTGAAAATTCCACCACTTTTTCAGTACATGTATTTAGTAAAAATTTCAAAATCGTGGTAAAACTTCACACCTGCTTCTGTGTATTTTTATTCAGCCTACTTTGGTTCAAAGTGTTATTTTGATAATGGCTTAATAGTTTTAAAGATGATTTTAGTCAATAAATCATTTATTTTTTACCAGAAGTCCAAGATATTGCTTTATTCATGTATTATCATTCCAGACCTACAATGTCTGCTCAAAATTCAGTTGTGGTGGCCACCATGTTGATGAAAATCTGTAAATTGATTTTATCTCACCTAACGAACTTTAAAACTGGTAGTAAAAAGTTTTCTTCTGTTTTAGGCTATTCTAGAAGCAGGAGCTATTGGTATTTTAGTAACTTTGACAGGACGCCATGAACCAGAACTCCGACTGAATGGTATTTGGGGATTAATGGTAATTAGACCAATAAAAAAAATGAATGTGGTTTCATCAGCCATACTGATTTAATATTTTTGTGCTTTCCCTAAACTTTTTTATCATATTTACCAGTAAGCGTTATCAAAGTCAGAGTGTCTAACCAATAGAAATTAGTTAAAATTTCCAGAAAATATTTTAAAATGTGACCTACCTTGTCTTAGATATATCCGTTTCATCATAAGGACTTAGAAATTATAAGGTCCAGTGTTTTCAGAAAGATAAGTAATAGAATAAAACTTGAGAAATCCTTAATAGATTTTTTCAAATTCTCATGACAAAATACGGCTCAACTTTTAAGTATTAATTGCTTTTTTTTCTTTCCAGCGTTATGTCCCTTTATTTTCAAAAAAATTGTTCTTTGAGAAATTTTCATGCAATAATCTAGGAAGTGTTTAGCTGATCTTTTTAAAATTTTGATATAGTGAAAACAAAGGTCAGGTTTGATTTTAACTTGACTTTTCTTTTTTTCATTCTAGGCTTATGGCCCTTTTTTGAGAAAAGGTGGGATTTTAAGTGATTTCCATGTGATAACTCAGTCCTGTTTAGTGGCTCATTTTTTTAAAATTGTAATAGGGTGTTTATTAGTGATAAGTAAGATCTGGTGTGTTGTCAATTTCTCATCGTCATTGTACATTGGATAATCTTTCAAAGAATATCTGACATTATTTTACTATTATAATTTGAGTTTGTTTGAAGCATATTTTTATACCCCCCGCAAACAAAGTTTGGGGGGTATATAGGAATCAACAAAAAACTAAGTATGTTGCAAAACAGCTCATGCGACAATAGATAACAAGAAAAATAAATGGAAATGGTGAGCTGTTTCGCAACATACTTAGTTATATAGGTATCACCTTGTCTGTCTGTCTGTCCGTCTGTCTTGTAAGCGCAACTCATCCTGGACCGCTCAATGGATTTCAACGAAACTTTACAGAAAGGAAGTACATCATTCAAAGATGTGCATGAAGAAAAATCTTTGCTTTCCGATATCACACAAGGGAGATAATTGGACTTCAAAGTGGGGGGTATCCTTTGTGTGCTTTGCTCACAGTACATTTATTTGGACTTCACTTTGTGTATTTAAGACAGAAACATGTTTGCTTAAAGGTTAAGGGTTTTATTTGTGTATACCTAGGTAGATATCTTGGATACTCAACCTTGATGAAGTTTTCAACCAGTCATCTTTAAAGATAACTTTCAGTAATGTTGTATTTAATTTTACTTTACAGAACATGGCTTTTCAGTCTGAACTAAAAGTGAAGTCACAAATTATTGAAGCTGTTGGAACAGAACAATTATTTAAGCTTTTGTCTGACCCTGATCCAAACATCCTGATGAAAACTTTGGGTTTGATCCGTAACCTATTGTCTAGTAAACCAGTAAGTGCTTTTTCAAAGTATATAAACATATTGTACATTGATTCATATTAAGTGAGTAGTGAGGCTGAGAATGGAGCTCTATCATTAGCTATGGTAACTTTTCTTAAAAAAAAAAAAATCCTGAAATTACTCAACAGCTGATTTGGACCAAAATTTGATGTAATGGTCAAATATACGAACAATAATTTTTTGTCACATTATTTGTTAGTACCAGGAGATATCAGAACTACAGTACTTTGAGTTCACTGAATGTTTGTTGTATTTTTTTTTACATTGTGAGACAAATTATGGCAGTATTTGTAAGATTTCCAGTTACTGTGTAATTTGTTGACATACATGTATTCTATTCAGATCTTAAACTTGCAGTGTGATTTCTTCATGTTAAAGGCTGTTTATGAAGAAACAACCTCGGTCATGTGGTCCATACTAAATAACCCAAGTAGCATGTTATTTTAGAGTGTGCCCTTCTTGCATTGAGGTTATTTCTTTGTAGACTAAAATGGTTCTATAGTAGAAACATTTAGTCTATATGATAGATGAAAAAATATTAACCAATGAAATGACTCATTACATCCAATATTAAATAGTTTTGATCTTTTAAATCAGAATAAATATAATAATTTGTTTAACAGTGTTATATAACTCTCCTACACAGCATATAGATAGTATTATGAGTGTATATGGTACACAGATAATGCAAGCTGTTGTATTTATATTGGAGGGAGACCATGCAGCCGATATTAAAGAACAAGTAAGTATTCACTCAAAATTCTGGAAAATCTTCAGAAGATTCCACAATAAGTCAACATTGATATCCATATATTGGTTATATTTGAATAACTCCTTCCCAGTGTAACTTATTATTTATAGTTTAAATATTGTACATGTTTTGTTTCAAAATTAACTGATTTTTAAAGTCACTTTGTCATTTCATCCTTACAGATTTGAATTACAATCTCTACATGCAATTGGTTTTTTTGGGAGATTGATCTTGGTTTGATCTAGAATAATTTTGTCATTATTTTAATTTGTCACAAAAATGGTTGAATTATGATGCACTTTTGACCGTTCAAATGAAAGTTATTTGTAAACAATTTTTAACCATGTCAGAAATCAGTAAAATGCTATAATACCATTTGTAGAACTTTGAAGGTTGAAACACAGTTTACATATTTTACAGAATCTGTTTATGAATGATAGGGGAAACAGTTGCATTTTACTCTACAAATGTTCCCAATGTTAAAATACAAATGTAAATTTGTAATCACATTAAAACATAATCCATCTTTTCTTATTAAATCTCCTCAATTTGTCATTGTGATGCCCGGTAAGCAGAATCTACAATTTGTCAATGAAATAAGGAGAATCTACAATTTGTCAATGAAATAAGGAGAATCTATAATTTGTCAATGTAATAAACAAAATCTACAATTTTTCAGTGTAATAAGCAGAATCTACAATTTGTCAATGAAATAAGCAGAATCTACAATTTGTCAAGAATCTACAATTTGTCAATGAAATAAGCAGAATCTATAATTTGTCAATGAAATAAGGGCTATTCCGGAAAAAAATGTATGGGGGGGTTGGAAGGCACTTTATATAAAATTGTATGGGTGGTCGGGGGTCTGGAAAAAAATTCTAAAGGAAGCATAAGGAAATTTTATTTTAAATTGTATGGGTAGTGGGTGCTGAAAAAAAATGCCTTCCAACCCCCCCATACCATTTTTTCTGGAATAGCCCTAAGCAGAATCTACAATTTGTCAATGAAATAAGCAGAATCTACAATTTGTCAATGAAATAAGCAGAATCTACAATTTGTCAATGAAATAAGCAGAATCTACAATTTGTCAATGAAATAAGCAGAATCTACAATTTGTCAATGAAATAAGCAGAATCTATAATTTGTCAATGTGTAAGCAGAATCACTTTTTATAGATTTTAGATGTTTTGAATTTCAACATTAATTATTCTGTAATTATTTCTTTCTGATGCAGACTTTATGTATTCTAACAAATGTGGCAGATGGTGATGAAGCTAAAGGATATATAATGGAAAATGAAGATGTCTTGAAAAAGTTAATGACATACATGGTAAGTTTACTACTGTAGTTTAATAGTATTGATGATCTGATACCTTTGAATACCTATGAATATGGTTAATATTATTAATAAAACAATTCTTGACCTTAAATCGCTTATCAGGTTTACAAAATTTCTTTAATTACTTTGAGGGCGGCTGTTCATGAAGTTTACCGGCAATCAGAACAAACCTCCCCCACCCTATTTCTTACGGACTTTGAACACGATTATTTACATCCTTTGAGAAGCATCATATTGATTTTTAACTGTCAAGTAATCAGTATCCAATGAACAAATTAACAATATACTATCGGAATACAATAAGGTGATGCCTGACGAGATTATTTAAATTGCGTTAAGTCTCATTTCAAAAGTGCCACATCAGACAAGTTTGTATTCCCATTCATTTCTAAAAAAAATCATAAAATGTTAACATTTACATAAAGTATCAGTAACATGTTACAATACTGGCCTTAAGTAGTTAATATTGAAATAATACATTTTCTAAAAGGAAATTGATAATTTACCGATGACCCAGACTGTTAACCAAGATGGCCGCCACAGCCGAACCTAGTTTAACATAGGGCCCTATGGCAAAATTCATTGAAAAATCTTCTTGTCTGAAACCACTTGACCAATTGGGGCAGCAATGGACCTTAGATGGTTAGATGGTCCTCTTTCAGAATTATGTCCGATGACCCAGACTGTCAACCAAGATGGCTGCCACAACCAAACTTAGTTTAACATAGAGCCCTATGGTAAAATTCATTAAAAAATCTTCTTGTCTGAAACCACTTGACAAATTGGAACCAGACTTGGCAGCAATGGTTCTTAGGAGGTCCTCTTTCTGAATTGTGTCTGATTTCGTGGTCTGTGAACCAAGATGGCTGCCACAGCAGAACTTAGTTTAACATTGTACCCTATGGGAAATTCACTCGAAAATCTTTTCGTCTGAAACTACTAAGCCAATTGGAACTAAAGTTGGCAGCATTGGTTTTTAGATGTTCCTCTTTCAGAATTGTGTCCGATCACCTGGATTGTCAACCAAGATGGCTACCACAGCCAAACTTAGTTTCATATAGGACCCTATGGGAAAATTCATTTAAAAATCTTCTTGTCAGAAACCACTTAGCCAGTTAGAACAAGACTTAGCAGTAATGGTCCTTAGATGGTTCTCTTTTAGAAATTTGTCCATTGACCTAGACTATCAACCAAGATGGCTGCCACAGCCAAACTTAGTTTAACATAGAACCCTATATAAAAACCAGCCAAATTGACTGCAACACTTAAATTTTTAGTCTTCTCAAGGTGAAAAGTTAAATCCAGGTGAGCGATACAGGCTCTTGAGAGCCTCTAGTTATTCTCAAGTACTTATTTTGTATGTCTGTAATTGCTTGACCCCTGTGGATGAACTTTTTGCATATAAACTATTGATAGTAAAATTATAATGTGTATCAGGACCTTGCATCGAACAGGGTAATTATTCTTTTTGTGTCAGTTCATCTATCTACCGGTATCAGCATTTCTAGTGTTCCTATTATTATACTTTGATTGGATCTATTCCCATAATTTTTTCTTAATTTTTATACACAAAATGGTGATTGATAAAAAAAAGCTCTCTTTCACTTTTGACACTTTTCACATTGTCATTTCAGCTTTTTTTAATACCTACATGTTTGTTATTATGAGTTCAGTTTGCTTTTCTGTATTCTTATGATTTAGTTTGGATTGATCAAACTAAGTCCCTTTCATTTTGGACCATTTTCCTAAAGTTATGGGATTTTTTTTAAAGAAAGCATACTCCTATGTCGTATTATAACTTAAGTTAGTTTTGACCAGTTCTCATTATTTTCTAATAAAGTGTTCGGATTGATCAAATTTTTAATGACTATGAACTTATAATAAGGTAAAAAAAACAGTTTAAATTATTAATTTTAACATTTATATGCTTGGATCTACAATTTCCGCTTTCCCGGTTTCCCTAGAAATCAAATTCCAATAAGACAGCAAACCTGTAACAAAACTATCCAAAAACACACTTCCTGAGGTTACTGTACAGGCTTCAAATGTGATTAGGCACCCATACAATGTATTAACCCAGTGAGTCCCTTGCTGACCTGTAAGTTATCTACTTAAGTAAAGTCAAGAAATACCAAAGGGATATTCGAAGGAGGGAAAAATCAAAGACAAGACCAAAACAATACATGTATTACAATTAAAAACTAAAAACATATGAACAACATGGACCCCACCAAAAAACTGGGGGTAGACTCAGGACACCAGCCATGCTGCCCATGTCAAATCTGGTTTGAGGAAGGGATAACATCAATGGAACAGGTCCATTTTCATTTGGGAAATGGTTTTTTCATACCTGTCAACCAAGTCATGATGACGTCCATAAAACTTTAATCAGGATGACTCCAACTTAGGAGCAACATACCCCTGTCTGAGCAACTTTTCTGTTAGGAGCTGGGCTGATTATATTATTTTGTTGTTACAGCTACATACTAATGTAAAGTTACAGATTGCAGCAACCACATGTATATCTAATCTTGTCTGGAGTGATGATGAAGGTACATATTATAACCTTAATTGTTAGAAATCTCAGGTGGCATTTCCTTTAAGGTGTTTTGTTTTGGTATTCAACATTTTAGGCCTTTAGAACAACTGATGAGTCGTAAATCGACAACATGTGCACATCTTGTGCAGCAAAATTGATATCAAAGAATTCATTAATACAGGCTATTACAATATAAAATAAAAAAATAATTAAATTAGATTATTATATTGTAATAGCCTGTATTGTATGGAAATCAAAACTGGACCAAAGTCTAGTCCAGTACAGGTTTTTCTATATCTGAAAAAATATGTTCAGATATCTTCAAAAGTTTTGAGATCCCCAAATTTTAAACAATACATGTATATACTCTTCTCTGTCATCATAAGACAAGATCATTGAGATACTTTGTAATGTCCTAGGGGTAATTAACCTGAGAATGGCTTTATCAGAGGAATAATACACAATTAAACCACAATACTTTCTTTTTCCATCCATGCATACTGCTTTGTACACTAGAAATAAAAGACAGACAATACCTTCTACTCATTTTTCCCTTCTCTCATTAAATGTGCATTTCGTGGACATTGTTGGCATGATTTCAATCTAATTGGAAGACTTCTATATATAGGATATTACAAGAGACAGTCCAAGCTGAGAGATATGGGTGTACAAAAGATATTACAACAGTTACTAAGTTCTAGTGATGTCATATTGTTTGAAAAGTAAGTTTTCAGTTGATAGAATTTTACAGTTTAAATATTCCTTTAAAGCTAAAAAGATATAACCAGTTTCATTGTCAGTATCATGCTAAAATTATCTGAAATTTAAATGAACTTTTTCTACTTATTAGTATCTTTAGTTTGTTGTTTGAGGTAAAGCTGTGTATATATATTAAGGATTTTTATGTTATATAATAACTTGAGATGGTTTATATAGTATTAATGATACACTCACTGTTTACATAATGTCATATAGATGTACACAGTTTGGGTTTTGGAAACTCAATTTTAGAATTTGAATTATTCAGATTGCATCACATTTTTGCAATTAAGTCCTATTTCTCAGCAACCGTAATACCTAGACCCACCATTTTTGGTGTATAGCTCTTGGGTGGTACATGCCACTCTGAAACCTGACACCAAACTTTGACTTCAGTTCCATGCTTAAGTGATTTGTGGGTACATACCACAATCAGACCTGTCAGCTGACCTTGAACACAATTTTAGGCCTAAGAGACTTGCATCAGATTTTTTACAAAGTTTCTGCCTTTGGTTCTGGCTGGATCAACCACATGGCCACCAGAAGCCATCTTTGATTTTGATCGGCCAATTTTCAAAAATATTCTCCTCTGAAACTAGATTATGAAATGTTCTAAAACTTTGCAGGATTGATGACAGTAATATCCTCTACAAACTTTCAACTTGTGGTTGAGATTCATCTGCTCATTCAACAGCTGCAGCTGCTCAAAGTTTTCATGGAAACCATATGGGAAATGACTTTTTTTCATTTGCTCATGAAATAATGAGCAGACTCTAACCGATGTTGGCGGGAATCTCATATAGAAATACAAATGCAAATGATCCACCTCATTTTGGGCTAATAGAAGCTACATGTAGGTGAGCATCTAGTGCCTTTTTGACAATTGACATAGAATTTCAAAAATATATTGAACATCTATCAAATATTTTTATGCCCCATTCACAAATGATATCATACCACTACAATCCCCTTATAACACTGAACATAGATGAGCAAAGTTTGGGTCACTTTGACCTACATTTAATGCATGAGTGACTTTTAATGAAATTTTTCCTTTAACTTAATATCTTAGAATCCATGGTGTTATATCAATGGTGCTTCATCACTATAATACTTATAATAATATAATAATTATTTATTGCATTTCTCCAACAGTTGAATCATTATGACCTACATTTCATGCATGAGTGACTTGGTTAGGTTTTTGCATTTATGTTCACTTCTCTGAAACATATGGAGATACATATATCAATGATATTATACCTATTCATTCATCTTGTTTAGTACAACAAAAGTCAATAATCATCATGCTTTAGTGACTTTGGTAGAACATTTAGGTATATTTTAAAGAATATGTGGTAGTATATTGATGATATTTCACAGCCACAATCATCTTATATACAGTAGAATGTCAATTTCTGAAACTCGAAGGGGGGTGTTAAATTTGTTAGAGGCATCGGTAGTTCGAGCTGTGGAGGTCCAGAAAAATTCTGGTTGAAATCCAGCATTGACTTTTTGTATTACTGTAAAGTTCGATCCCATAGGCGGCAATGAATTGTTGTGTTATTTTTAATTTTGATGTGGAATAAATCATTTGTTCATGTATGTATATTGATTTCATAAGAAACTTAATGAGAGAAGTTCATTGACACTTTTAATTATCTTAGCATACGTCACCGGAAAAAAGGCTTATACCTGAGATGTTGAAAGACCAATCAACAGAATAAATAATTCATTTTCAGTTTGGATTGCATTTAAAATGATTATAAATAATAAAAAAATACAACAAACATTAAATTTAATTTAGACCATTTTATCTAGCCAATTGTTAAAAACAACGTCCCTTTATCAAATCATATGGGTAAATGATCGACACTGTAGTACAACACAACTCAACACGACGTACATTTTATGCTTGAGTGACTTTGATAAAATTTCTGCATTTAGGTGTATTATTAAAGAACCTGTGGCAAAGTATATAAAAATGAATGGTATTTCACAATTACTGTGATCTTATATAGTAAAACACACCACAGCTACATTTTATGGTACAGTGACTTTGATTAAGAGGACAAATATACCTAAGGAGCAATAAAAAAAACGCAATCCATTAGACAGACAAAACCCGGGAAGACAAATAAACAACCACAAGCACAACAAATAAACACTGAAAACTAAAAAACAATGAACAAAACAAACTCCTATAAAAACCATGATTGAACTCAGGTGCTCCGGAAGGATAAGCAGTTCCTGCTCTGTATACGGCACCCGTCGTGAAGTTCAACAAAGACTGTCCGGTGGTTGTCACAAATTGTTGGAGGTACATGAAATGTTACGACAGTGGGAACAGGTCCAACATCATCTTAGATATTAGAACACTGTAACACTCAATCAATTCGTGATGACGACTGTAAAATTTCCTAAGTGATGACATCAACTTATCCCTGATAAAACCCTGGTTAAGAAGCTTTTGTGACAGCAGTAATCCTCTTTGTCGAAAGTCGTGGTAACTCATGCATGCCCTTGAATATCGGATAAGCTGAAAAACGTAGACGCCATATGCAGGCTATGCTGGTATATTGCTACTCATTAAGGGAAAGTTAAATTTTTGCATTTTTGTATGTTAAAAAAAAAAAAAACCTTGTGATGAAACATCATTAATACTTTACAACTACAATAATCTTCTTTAGTTTAACGTAGATCACTAATATATAACTTTATAAGCTACATTCATCCTTGAGTGACTGCATTAAATTTTAGCATTTTGGTCTCTGTGTCAGAAAATGAATTTAGTATTTTGGATTCATTTATTTTTTGGGGGTAAAAATTAATGTAAGCAGGATATATTATGAAAGTCTGACAATTAACATTGCCACTTGACTATTTAATATAAAGCTGGGATCATTACATCTATTAAGTCATACAACTAACATTGTTGTTTGACTATTTAAATCATTTCTAGTTCCTGACTGGTGAAATATTAATAAAAAGAAACATTTTCCATTTGAAAGTGCTCAGTCAATCTAACTAAAGCTTAGATTTACACCTTTCATCTAAAGTGACCACTGTGGGAAATGAATTATCTGATTGGTCAGATTTCTAAAATCTCATCTGATTCTGGTCGAATGAACTGAAACTTGATAAAACATAGGTAGATTGTAGGATTGCAGGTAAGCGATTTAGGCTCAGTAGCACTTTTCACAAAAAACCTTCAGAGTAAAATTCAGATTTCAAACAAAGACATATTTTTAAAAATTTTCATATTTTACTTTTATTTTAGAGTGAAAGATGCATTAAAGCAGTTTGGATGACTATGGAAGAGAAAATGGTCTGCTACAAACTAATCAGAAAGTCAGAAGACATTTGAACTGAGGAAACAAACAAAAAAGCTTAAAAAGACATTTAAAACGTACTCCAGAAAAGACATTTAAACGTACTCCAGAATTATTTGCATACTATGACATTTGTCTTTATTTTTGAAAATATTCAAAACTGAAATCAATAGCAGACAGTTTGTATTCCTCAAACTTATGTCATATGATTTTATGTGGATTAGTGATCAGAATCCTTCAAGATTTTATGTGGATTAGTGATAGGATTTTGTTTGGATTAGTGGTCAGGTTTATGTGGAATACTGATAATAACCCTTAAAGATTTCTTTCACTATCGGGAAAAAAGATGTTGGGATTAACTTTTTGTTTAAACAACAGAATTGTAGTTTCATTTTTATAAAAACTTTTCTTTTTGTGAATTATATGAGCCATTGTTGACAGTAGGTTTCTGCTCATTGACTTTTGCTCTGTTAAATACATCCTTACATTTTACCACAATGGCCTACTGTTAGAAATGTGTTATCATGTGAATTGACATTTGACACTCCAATTTTTCATCTTAGTGTCATTTTTTGCTCACCTTGGACATGGGAACTACTACCATCACTTGTTTTTCGTCATTAGTCCGTCAACATTTCACATTTTGAACTTCTAGAGAACCATTGAATGGATTGATACGATACATGGCACAAATGTTCCTTACAAGGTGCTGACCAAATGTTGTTACTTTAGTGCCAATCCGTCATCCAACATGACCACCAGCAGGGGACTTTGTTTAACATAGGACCCTATGGGAAATACCTACAAAAATCTTCAAGAGAACCGAAGAATGGATTGAAACCAAACATGGCATGATTGTTCCTTATGAGGTGCTGGCCAAGTTTTATTACTTTGATGCCGATCTGTCATCCAAGATGGCCATCATTTGGGGAAGGGGGGGGGGGGGGGACTTAAAAAAAAGTGTAACAATAGGACCCTATTGGAAATACATACAAAAATCTTATTCTAGAGAATCACTGAATGGAAATGGCATGAAATTGTTCCTTATGACGTTCTGACCAAGTGTTGTTACTTTGACGTGGATAGGCCATCCATGGTGGCCATCAACGAAAGAACATGTGGAAAATTTATGTTGTTTACAGTTTGTCTTTATCTATAATAATATTCAAGATAATAACCAAATACTGCAAAATTTTCTTAAAATTAACAATTCAGGGGCAATAACCCAACAAAGGGTTGACCGATTCGTCAGAAAATTTCATGGCAGGTAGATCTTGACCTGATGAACATTTTTACCCCGTCAGTTTTGCTGTAAATGCATTAGTTTTTGAGAAATAAAGACAAAAACTGCAGTTTACCCCTATGTTTTATTTTTAGCAATGGTGGCCATGTTTGATTATGGATCAAAACCTCGGATATAATTTATAAACTAGATACCCTAAGGAACATTCACTTAAAGTTTTGAAGTATTTGGCCCAGTAGTTTCTGAGAAAATCCTTGAAATAGTTTACGACAATGGACTAGGTGAGCTAAAAACTGGCTGCCATGAAAATGCCAAATGTGATGACATAAAACATAAAACATACAAATCATTCATCTTAAATAATGCATCAAAAGACAGCAACATTTGAGTCACCATTACCTATATTTTATGCTTGCATGACTTTTGTGAAATTTTTGCACTTAGGTATATTTTTAAAGAACCTATGGTAGTATATTTTACGACTGTAATCATCTTCTATAATGCAACATTACAGTCACCATTTTATGGTATATATATATAGTGAATAATTTTAATCTTTTTCTATAAAAAAAAAAAAACCAGAGGCTCCTAGGAGCCTGTATCGCTCACCTGGTTTACAGATGGCCCAAAAAATTTCATTTAAAGACTAACCTGTCTATTTTGCCCTTTGAGGATGAAATGATAAATCTTTGTAGAAGACCTCAAACACACCATTTGTACCAATTAACAAAGCTTTGGATTTGTTCAATTTGGAAACAAAAATTTCCAATGGCAATGTTTTAGCCATTTCAAGAAGATTTGAGGAATACTTTGTGGAGGACTTCACAACAATCACTTTTTACCAAGTTACAGGACAGTTTCAGGACATAAGATTTTTAAAGTTTAAGTTAATCAGTAACAAGAATTGCCCATGGTAGCCATGATTTTGGCCGGATCAAGTCAAAAAGAGGGATCTTGTAGATCTAAAAATATCACTTGTATCAAGTTACAAATCATTTGCACTTGTAGTTTCAGAGGAGATGATTTTTCGAATGACAGCCAAATAGAAACAAGAACTGCCCATGGCGACCATGTTTTTCGACCAATCATGATATAATGAGGAACATTTGTAGAGGACTTCATTAACATCATTTGCATCAAGTTACAAATCAGTTGCACTTGTGGTTTCAGAGGAGATAATTTTTAAAGTTTCAACCAATCAGAAACAATAAATGCCAATTGTGGCTTTTTTTTGCTGGATCAAGTCGAAATGACAAATCTTTATAGAAGATCTCACAAACATCATTTTATCAACTTACAAATCATTTGCACTTGTAGTTTCAGAGATGATTTTTAAAATTTCAGCCAATCAGAAAAAAGAATTGCCCGTGGCAGCCATGTTTTTTTCGGATAAAGTTAAAATGAAGAATCTTTGTGGAATACCTCACAAACATCCATTGTATCAAGTTACAAATGATTTGCACTTGTAGTTTCAGAGGAGATGATTTTTCAAATTTCAGCCAATCAGAAACAAGAAGTGCCCATGGCGGCCATGTTTTTCATCCAATCAAAATGAAATGAGGATTTTTCAAAGAGGGCATTTAGTACATCATTCCTGCAAAGTTTGGTTCCAATTGGCCGAGTAGTTTCAGAGGAGATGATCAAAATCTGAAATGTTAACGACGACGACGACAGACGGATCAAAAGTGATGGCAACAGCTTTGCCAGGTGAGCCAAAAACATGTGATGAAATTTTATAACTACAATTACCTTCTTTAGTTCATTACAGATCACCAACATACAAGTCCACATGACCTACATTTCATGCTTCAGTGACTCCATTAAATTGTTATAGAGTATGGATCCTTATGTAAGAAACAGAATTTAGTACTGCGAATTCATTTTTGATAGGGTAAACGTTCATGTAAGCAGGATAAATTATGAAACTTTCATATATTTAAAATAATTCTCAAAATGATATCATAAATAATTGATAGGAATTCAGGGGACGGGGCATCCGTTCTTATACACACAATCTATAATTTATTGTACAGTCATGGTAGGAAAGAGAAACAACTAAGGACCATGGCTTCCCGTAAAGATTTTATCAACTGGATCAGTGGTTTCAGACATCTTGGTTTTATATTAAACATGTTAACCTAAGATCAGTTATGACAGCCACTTGTTTGTTGGTCTGCGTCATTGGGTATAATTTTGAAAGGGGACCAACAAAGAATAATTTCACCAAACTTTGATCGTAACTGGCGTAGTGTTTACAAGAGATTTCAAAATATTTTTTAAGTGATTTGTATATTTTTCAGTAAATTTGGTTGGCAGTCCCTGAAAATGGTGGAAAGGGAATGTCTTTAAAGGACCATTCCACAAATTTGTCGGTTTCATTATTTGTTAGAGGGCCAGTCCCCTTAATCAAAGGCATGTTTGAAAAGTTTGACATGTACACCTATCAATGTTTCTCAACACCAAATACCCTTTTTGGCGTTTTTGTCCGTCCATTAGCTTTTTACATTTTACTATTCTCCTCTGAAACCACTGGAACAAACGGAAAAAAACTTGACAGGAAGCATCTATGTAAGGTCCTTTATAAAGTTTCCTCATTTCGTCCCGATCGGACGACAAACATGGCCACCATGGGCAATTGTTGTGTCTGATTGGTCGAGTTTTCAAAAATCTCCTCTGAAACGGTTTGGCAAAATGGAAAAACTTGACAAGCATATATGGGAGGCCCTATATAAAGTCTCCTCATTTTGTCCCGAACGGACTACAAATATGGCAGCCATGGGCAGTTCTTTTTTCTGATTGGCTGATATAAAAAAAAATCTCTGAAATCGCTTGGCTCAATAGAACGAAACTTGGCAGAAAGAATCTATGGGAGCTTATTTACAAATTTTCCTCATTTCTTCCCGATCGGGCAACAAACATGGGCATCATGGGAAATTCTTGTTTCTTATTGGTCGAATACAATTTTTTTTCTCGGGAACTGCTTGTTCAAACTGTCAGCCAAACTTGACAGGAAGCATCTATGGAAAGTCTTTTATGAAATAATTTTTTTTTCATCCTGATTGGATGACAAGCATGGCTGCCATGGGCAATTCTTATTTATGATTTGTTGATTAAAAAATTTTCTGAAATTGCTGGGCCAATTAGAGCCAAACAGAAAGTGTCTATGGAAGGTCCTTTCTCCCTCAATTTGTTCCAATTGAATAACGAACATGGCTGCCACAGACAATTCTTGTTTTCTGATTGATCCCTGGAAACGATTAAGTAGAATGACCTTGAAGCAGAAAAATTTGGTCAATACAAGGCTTACCACATTTCATAATGATAGGGAGAAGTGACTATCTTTCAGGTACATCAATAAAAATAGCTTTCATGCCAGGTGAGCAATACAGGCTCAACCCTCTCAGCCTCTTAGTTTTACAATGCATGGTTATTGAGAACTGAGCTAATCACTAATTTGACCTAAATCAGTGAATCTTGAAAATGATGTCAAGGTCATGTGATATATGTCTATTGCCCTGTATAACTGAGAAACTGAGCTAATCACAAAAATATAGAACTAAAGTTATTGACAAGTTTACAAAGTGAAAAACGGTCATGTGACAGGTTACTTATATCATAAGCTATATTGTGACCTGCTTATACTTGCAATTTCATGTTAGTTATGTTGTTTATAAATTTTCACTATTTGGATAATTGCTAACAACGAATATTTCACAATTCTAATTGTACAAGATGTGCACATTTCATCGATTTACTAGTTATGATGAACTACCTAGGCCACTGTGATCCCTCGTCCTTCTTGTATCGGAGTAGAATCTTACCTGGTCCACCTTTGTAAATCAATAAAATGTTTGAAATGAAAAGTCCATATCAAAGCAACTGACCCATTGACCCCATCCATGCCATACAAAGCTATACATATTTTTGGCACTGAACAATAGTTTTATTTTTTTTGTATCTAAATTCTAGCAAAGTTCTTATTGTCAGTTTTTCTTTTCATTAGAGTACGTTTGAATAACTAAAATATACTTCTGAACAACACATTAATTCAACTATACAATACAGTTTATTTTATTCAGTAATTTATTTTATTATACCACAGTATGTTTTTTCTATATAACTAGAGGCTCTCAAGAGCCTGTGTCGCTCACCTGTATCTAATGTGATTACAATAGCTACTGAAGACATCTTATCATTATTATTTTTGAATATGTGGTCAAGTTGTGACCATTCAGAATTTTTTTTACAATTTTCTGATAGACTTCTAAACATCTTGGATGATGGATCGGCAACAAAGTAACAACACTTGGTCAGCACCTCATAAGGAACATTCATGCTATGTTTTGTTACATTCCATTCAGTGGTTCTCTAAAAGAAATCATTTGTATGCATTTCCCATAGGGTCCAATGTTAAACTTAGTCCCCCGCTGGCGGCAATCTTGGATGATGGATCGGCTACAAAGTAACAACGCTTGGTCAGCACCTCATAAGGAACATTCATGCCAGATTTAGTTTCATTCCGTTCAGTGGTTCTCTAAAAGAAGTCATTTGTATGCATTTCCCATAGGGTCCTATGTTAAACTAAGTTTCCCGCTGGCGGCCATCTTGGATGATGGATCAGCTACAAAGTAACAACACTTGGTCAGCACTTCATAAGGAATATTCATGCCATGTTTGGTTTCATTCCATTAAGTGGGTCACTAGAAGAAGTCATTTGTATGCATTTCCCATAGGGTCCTATGTTAAACTAAGTCCCCCGCTGGCGGCCATCTTGGATTATGGATCGGCTACAAAGTAACAACACTTGGTCAGCACCTCATAAGGAACATTCATGCTATGTTTTGTTACATTCCATTCAGTGGTTCTCTAAAAGAAGTCATTTGTATGCATTTCCCATAGGGTCCAATGTTAAACTTAGTCTCCCGCTGGCGGCCATCTTGGATTATGGATCGGCTACAAAGTAACAACACTTGGTCAGCACCTCATAAGGAACATTCATGCCATGTTTGGTTTCATTCTATTCAACGGTTCTCTAAAAGAAGTCATTTGTATGCATTTCCCATAGGGTCCTATGTTAAACTAAGTCCCCCTCTGGCGGCCATCTTGGATGATGGATCGGCTACAAAGTAACAACACTTGGTCAGCAACTCATAAGGAACATTCATGCCAGATTTAGTTTCATTCCATTCAGTGGTTCTCTAAAAGAAGTCATTTGTATGCATTTCCCATAGGGTCCTATGTTAAACTAAGTTCCCCGCTGGCGGCCATCTTGGATGATGGATCAGCTACAAAGTAACAACACTTGGTCAGCACTTCATAAGGAATATTCATGCCATGTTTGGTTTCATTCCATTAAGTGGGTCACTAAAAGAAGTCATTTGTATGCATTTCCCATAGGGTTCTATGTTAAACTAAGTTCCCCGCTGGCGGCCATCTTGGATTATGGATCGGCTACAAAGTAACAACACTTGGTCAGCACCTCATAAGGAACATTCATGCCATGTTTGGTTTCATTCCATTCAACGGTTCTCTAAAAGAAGTCATTTGTATGCATTTCCCATAGGGTCCTATGTTAAACTAAGTCCCCCGCTGGCGGCCATCTTGGATTATGGATCGGCTACAAAGTAACAACACTTGGTCAGCACCTCATAAGGAACATTCATGCCATGTTTGGTTTCATTCCATTCAACGGTTCTCTAAAAGAAGTCATTTGTATGCATTTCCCATAGGGTCCTATGTTAAACTAAGTTCCCCTCTGGCGGCCATCTTGGATGATGGATCGGCTACAAAGTAACAACACTTGGTCAGCACCTAATAAGGAACATTCATGCCAGATTTAGTTTCATTCCATTCAGTGGTTCTCTAAAAGAAGTCATTTGTATGCATTTCCCATAGGGTCCTATGTTAAACTAAGTTCCCCGCTGGCGGCCATTTTGGATGATGGATCGGCTACAAAGTAACAACACTTGGTCAGCACCTCATAAGGAACATTCATGCCAGATTTAGTTTCATTCCATTCAGTGGTTCTCTAAAAGAAGTCATTTGTATGCATTTCCCATAGGGTTCTATGTTAAACTAAGTCCCCCGCTGGCGGCCATCTCGGATTATGGATCGGCTACAAAGTAACAACACTTGGTCAGCACCTCATAAGGAACATTCATGCCATGTTTGGTTTCATTCCATTCAACGGTTCTCTAAAAGAAGTCATTTGTATGCATTTCCCATAGGGTCCTATGTTAAACTAAGTCCCCCTCTGGCGGCCATCTTGGATGATGGATCGGCTACAAAGTAACAACACTTGGTCAGCACCTCATAAGGAACATTCATGCCAGATTTAGTTTCATTCCATTCAGTGGTTCTCTAAAAGAAGTCATTTGTATGCATTTCCCATAGGGTCCTATGTTAAACTAAGTTCCCCGCTGGCGGCCATCTTGGATGATGGATCGGCTACAAAGTAACAACACTTGGTCAGCACCTCATAAGGAACATTCATGCCATGTTTGGTTTCATTCCATTCAGTGGTTCTCTAGAAGAAGTTCAAAATGTAAAATGTTAACGACGACGCCGGACGACGGACGACGGACGACGGACGACGACGGACGACGGACGCCAAGTGATGAGAAAAGCTCACTTGACCCTTTGGGTCAGGTGAGCTAAAAATAGAGACAATAATTTTACTATTTGTTTACCGGTGAGTAGTTTTCAAAACTACTCACATGTAAATACTGATCGGTGAATAGTACTGGAAACTATTGACCGGTAAAGTGTTTCGGTATAATAAAACACTTATTGACTGCATATTCGGGGAATAGTAAGTTTATTTTCCCCTCGATACCAACTATTGCCCCTTGGTATCTCGGGGACAATAAACTTACTATTCCCCTCATACCAAGTCAATAAGTATATAATATATCCTATAATAAGAAATACTAGTGAGACAAGCTGATTTAGGTCACCTATATATATTTCACAATTGATTAAGGTCAGCCTCGAGCTCGGTATGACGCTGCAATACACTTAAATGCGCTCCAGCTTAGCGAAAGGATGTTCGACACAATAATATGATAAAAATGTTTGCAATGAATAAGAAATGGAACGGTAATTTTCATTGGTCGATTCAACCATTCGACCTCAAATAATGGCCTGATAAAGCCGCTCTATCTTTTTTTCGATTTTGAAAATTGGTCCCAATTTAAAACTGTATTGCAGTGCATAGAGTCATGATAATTCAGCATTCCCCTGCATATCCAGGACGATATATTTTCATGTGACCTGAATTATGAACTTATATTGGCATTACTATAAACCGATTTTACGATTGCTGCAGGGATATACATACATGTATAAGTAACCCGCTGTGGATAGAAAATACGGCTTGATAGTAATATCCATGCGATTTCCAAGAGAAAAATATCTAAAAAATCGCAACAATAAAAATTTCATAAGCAGGAGGGGGGGGGATTCGGTATCATAGGGGTACCATATGGGGTCCTGTCCATCGAGTACCTAAGCACTTGTTCAGTTAAACAGTTAATTTAACAGGTCAAACTTTTAAAACTGTTATGATATTGTAATTATTATATTTATTTATCTTGGCCTAATTTGTTTTGCGTAGCCTTATAACATGTATACTATATTTACATAATACTTATAGTTGTTTACCAAATAATGTTATAACTGCGCAGTTTAGAAATCACTGGAACAATAATGGATACTGGTGGAATGACTAGAACTTTCTATTTGACTTACGTAATAATTATGGTGTGATTCGAACTTCTACCGTATTCCAGAAGTTTCCGTTCTACAGTATATATACGGACAAGAAAGTTAGACTTTCAGAACATCATTTATCGGACCAGAGATAGACATTCTTGTGTTCTCAGCTGTTGGATTTATTTACGTTTCACACATCGTAATTGACAGACTTTTATTTTCGTTACATCATACTAGATTGTGACTGATTGGATATAATATTCCGTTTGGATTCAGACAACAGTGACCAGAATTCCGGATCAAGAAAAAACAGGATTTTGAACAGTTAAGTTGACATTTCAGTTTTTTTTGTAATATTTTTGTAAACTTTGTATATATAATAAATCTTGTTAAATTTTATTATTGATTTGTGTCTTTTGTTGGCTACATTTTAAAGGTGATTTCGGCCGTAACAAAACTATAAAAAAGTTATTTATAAAATCTCCTCTGGGGTATGTGACCCTACCATAGTATATACATTTGGCATATTGCTTCTTAGTAAAAGCTGATCCTTCATTCGTATGTACGTCTATATAAATGAGAATTCCTTCTTCATTTAAAAGATTATAATGTTCACCTGCTATATACAGATCTGTCCATAGTCCTTCCGTGTACACATGGTGTATGAATATTTTAGACTTAGCATTTTATGTTTAATTATATCTTTATTTGATATCTTTATTTGAAATGCAAATTTATACCCCAAAGGGTTGACAGCATTATTTCAACATTAAAATAACATAAATCAAAAGTAGAACAGAAGTACATTAAAAAATGTGTAAACAAATACACATATGCTGCTGTAGAGTCCACTTTCCTCAGTACTATAGACTTTTTTTATAAGCCAATAAATTTATTAAGCCAAAAGTATTGATCGCTCTTGGAATAATTTATGACAGAGACCTCTAGATATAGTTTCTAATAGTATCCTCTCTTTTGTATTTTCATCAATAAATCTGTATTTTCAGCAGACGACGATTAGTTGACAAAGATTTTCATCGCTGGTCATTAGTTCCTTTGTAATATCCTGGTTTCCCAGTTGTTTAATAAGCTTTTCTTGTTTTAAGTTATAATTAGTTTGAATTGTAAAACAGAAGTATCTGTCATCAAGAAGATAATGGTTGAACCCCACCCCTGTTAAGTGGTTGTACCAAGTCAGATCATCCTAACTGTTATCTTATGTTTTTGTTTTGTTCTCTTTTATGAAGATCAATAATTCAAAATTATTACATTGAGTGTGGTTAAATATTGGTATTCCTGAGTTAAATTAAATCCTATAATTTGCCCAGTGAAATCTAAAGGTCATATTTCACTCTAGGAAGTGACGTAACAATAGCTATCGCCAACAAAGATTATTTTCTCAGTAAATCTTATGAATACATGGAATATTTCAATGTAATAAACAGAATAACTAATCTCAAAATTCGAATACCAAACATCTACAACTCATGACCGTAAAACACTAATAATTCACTCATGCTCTACGTGCATTCGTGAATTAATGTGTTATTTGGTAGCTTGTTGTAGATTTTTAGGTTAATATAACATCATTAACATATAAATAGAATTTTATAATTCCAAGTCATTTTTTCTTTGATTTGGTTTTACAGTTTGATTTTTGTGGTTTTGCATATTTGGCTTCTAAATCTGAAATGAAGCTGTCCATCTGTTGAGATCTGGACTGCTGTCTAGAATGTATTAATGCTGACAGTGAAGCATCATCACCCAGTCCTAACTTCTTGGCATGTTCCTCTGCTTCTAAGGCTTCTTCTTTTGCCTACAAAAAAAATTACTTTATAGTCTTCAAAATGAAAGGAATGGTAACACTGGATGACCAACTTTTGACAATGGAATAAGCTGTGCAGAAATTCAAATGAAATCATAGAACATCATTTCAAAATACATCAAAGAAAAAAAATAGAGGCTCCTGGGAATCGGTATCATTCACCCAGAATTTATTTTCCTATCTACAGCAGAACTGACGTATTGATTGGGGCAGCGGTAGCGTTAATGAATGGTATTAGGAGGACATCTAAGAATTATTTCTGCAAAGTTTGGTTCCAAGTGGTTTCAAACGAGAAGATTTTTAAATGTATTTTCCAATAGGGACAGTAATGTTGTATCATAGAAGAAAATTTTAAAAGTTCATCCCCTTTTTTCACAGCAGCCATGTTGGTTGGAAGCTGGGGATGCCTGACGAGTATTTTCTCAGTAAATCTTATGAAATATGTCAATGTAATAAATAGTATAACTTAAATCTCTAAATTCGAATACCAAACATCTACAACTTGTAACCAAAAAACACAAATAATTCACTCAAAGACCATTCTAGCAAATTTAATACTGTAAATTTCTTCAAGAACAAGGGTTAAAGGACAATAACTCATACAATTCCAAACATAAGGAGTTATTTGTAGATCTTAGCTTGCTGGTCATTTTTGTAATTTACTATTTCACTGCTATAGTTTTCAAATTATGAGGCAAAAAATAATTTTTTTAAAATTGTAAAAAACAAACAAAAAGTTGTGAAGACTTTCCCACATCTTGTCATGCTGATCATTTTAGTCCTGGTAAGTTGTTTTTTTTGGTATAATTTTTGAGATAGAAGCCAAAAACATGTGTTTGACCGCCATGTTTTATTTTTATCCATGGCAACAATGTTTATTGACAAATAAAAATCCCGAACATTACTTTTTAACATTTTGATAAATGTGCTAACAATATTCAGACCAAGTTTGGTGTCAACCGATTTTGCAATTTCAGAGGAGAATATTAATGATGGACAATAATTGCCAATAGATGGCAATAACTCTCAGACCTTTGTTCTAGGTGAGCTAAACTAGAGGCTCTCAAGAGCCTGTAGCGCTCACCTTGATTTAATCTTTAACCTTGAGCAGGACTAAAAATTAAGTGTTGCAGTCAATTTGGCTTGTTTTTCTATAGGGTCCTATGTTAAACTAAGTTCAGCTGTGGATGTCATCTTGGTTAACAGTCCAGGTCAATGGACACATTTCTAAAAGAGAACCATCTAAGGACCATTTCTGCTAAATCTTATTCCAACTGGCTAAGTAGTTTCAGACAAGATTTTTAAATGAATTTTCCTATAAGGTCCTATATTTAACTAAGTTCAGCCGTGGCAGCCATCTTGGTTGACAATCGACGTGATCGGACATATTTCTGAAAGAGGCCCGTGTAAGGACCAATGCTACCAAGTTTTGTTCTAATTGGCTCAGTAGTTTCAGATGAGAAGATTTTTGAGTGAATTTCCCATAGGCTCCTATGTTAAACTAAGTTCGCCTGTGGTGGCAATCTTGGTTCACAGTCCATGAAATCGGACAAATATCTGAAGGAGGACCTCCTAAGGACCATTGCTGCCATGTCTGGTTCCAATTGATCAAGTGGTACAGACAAGAAGATTTTTCAATGAGTTTTACCATAGGGCCCTATGTTAAACTAAGTTCGGTCTTGGCGGCCATCTTGGTTAACAGTCCAGGTCATTGGACATACTTCTGAAAGAGAACCTCCTAAGGGCCATTACTTCCAATTTTGGTTCCAATTGGCCTCGTAGTTTCATAGAAGATTTTTGAAATTCATCCCAACTTTGTTCTATTTTTAGCTATGGCAGCCATTTTTCTCAATGAACAAGAAAATAAAACACAAAATTTATAATAGATACCCTAAGGATCTTTTAGCTTTAGTTTGGCCGAAATTGATTCTGTAGTTTCAGAGTAGAAGATTTATAAAAGTTCACAAGAGATGATGAAAAAAATGTAAAAAATTGTCTTTAAAGGGGTCAATCAATGATTTTGGTCATGTTGACTTATTTGTAGATCTTACTTTGTTGAACATTTTTGCTGTTTACAGTTTGTCTTTATATAATTTTTAAAAAACTTGAAAATACTTACATGTATTTGAATAATACAAATGAATACTGGAAAATAATAAAAAAATATGAATTAAAAGCTTCCAAAAACGAAAAAAAAGTCTGATGATTTTGAAATTTTTAAAAATCTAGACATTGCAGATAAATATTTTCAAAACCAAGGAAAGTTTTTAAACATAAACAAGAATTTACAAACAAATATAGAACATGCACTTGAAAATAAGGAAAAGAATACAATATATAAAGGATCTACTGATAGACCTTTTTCATTAAGAGAGGTAAAAAAAAAAAAAATTAATAAACTAAAAATGGGCAAATCTAGTGGTCCAGATAAAATACTAAATGAAATTACCGGTATAAAATTAAGTAGCTCAGTTACATTGCAGTCTTCTACAAAGCTGTTTAATATTATTCTGAAAACTGGCTGCTACCCAAAAACATGGGATCAGTCATACATTAAGCCACCCATAAAGCAGGAGACAAAAGTTTATTAAATAACTATAGAGGAATTTCTTTAATGGTTTGCTTAGCTAAGGCATTTAATAGTGCTTTAATGAATGAGAGAATAACTAGTTTTTTAGAAAATAAATATAATCCATCGCAGTTTGGTTTTAGAGCTAATCAGAGAACGTCTGATTATATATTTATTTTAAAAAGCCTGATCAATAAATATTTAAACAAAAATAAAAAGAAAACATTTGTATGTTATGCAGATCTACAGAAGGCCTTTGACTCCATTTGGAGAAAAGGGTTGTTGTTTAAAATTCTAGAACAAGGGATTGGCAAAAATATGTATAATATTATCAAAAAACAATTTCAAAATAATGAAAGTGCATTTAGATATAACAAGCGTGGACACACTACATGTCTTCCCTGAGTATGCACATGGACACAGAATGATGATTATCTGATACCATGAAAAAGTGACAAAGTCACTCAAGCATGGAATTGAGGTCAAGGTCCCAAGCCAGGTGTCAGACTGACATGTAACCACCAAGAACTATCTATTGACCAAATATGGTGGGTTTAGGTATTCTTGTTTCTGAGTAATGGACTTAAGCACGGAAATGTGACACAGGTCACTCAAGTATGAAATTGAGGTCAAGGTCCCAAGCCAGGTGTCAGACTGGCATGTATGTATACCCACTAAGAACTATCTACAGACCAAATCAGGTTGGCCTAGGTATTACAGTTGCTGAGAAATGGATTTAACCACGAAACTTGGATACAGATTTTAAATTCATGTTTATGAAGTCAGTGAACCATGAAAATGAGGTCAGGGTCACAAGACGGCAAACCTTATACAATAAGCTACCTTGTGGACCATAAATCATAATTGTAGGTATTACATGTGCAAAGTTATTTAAGTTTTACAAAAGTTTACACCGCTGTTGCTGCCGCTGGAAAGTAATACCTATATCTCACCTCCGCGACTATTTGTCGCAGGCGAGACAAAAACCTCCAATCAAAGTTTTTCAAAATTGATAAAGGGGTAAGACAAGGAGATGCAATTAGTCCTACTTTTTAATGATATGAGCAAATTATTTGAGCAGGAAGAAAATTGCCCCCTTAAACTTGTGATTTTTTATTAATCCTTTCAAAAAACTGAGTCGGGATTACAAAAAAGCTTAGACTCTTTGGCACAGTATTGTGATAATTGGCATCTTACAGTTGATGTTAAGAAAACAAAAACGATGGTTATTCAAAACAACCCACTCAAAATAAAAAAAAATAATAATAACTTTAATTACAAAGGACAATTATTAGAAAATATCTTGGCTGTGTTATTAACATGTTCTTTAGATCTTGCAAACAAGACCAAACAAGTATTGTTTGCAATTAAATCATATACCTCAGAATTTGGAAACTTGCCAGTTAAAGTGTCTTGTAACTTGTTTAATACTTTAGTTGAGCCCATATTGACTTATAATCAAGAAATTTGCTTTATGGACTCCTATATGAAAACCTTTAGAGCTAAACGTAGAGCCAAAGTAAAATTAGAATTATTGTCCTTTACAGATAAAACTCCAATGGAAAAAACTCAATTTGATTTTATAAAATAAAACGAGAAGAAGTGCATCAATATTGCAGTTAGATCTGAACTTGGGATCATCCCAATTGAATCCTCCATTAAAACACAATCAATTTTGTACCTCTCACGACTCAACAATGAGAAACTAAATCCTATTGACAATGGTATTTATTCATGGTTCACATACACTAAATCTGAAACAGAAGAAACTAGAATGGACTTAGATAAAATAAATAATTATCAAACTTTAAAAAGAAGTATATTATGAAATAACAGGGGTAATAACTCCAACAAAGAGGAATACCAGGACTTTGAATTTGTAGATACTGATTTGTTAAATACTTTGTAATTGACAGTCTCTCCCTATTTTCTATAGTTTTTACATTATACGCTTACTACTACATATGTGCACAAACTCCTTGCAGATTGAACATATCGCCACCTGGTGTGTGAACTAGAAAATACTTCCTATGATGCAAATGGATTCTCTTGTGACCTAGAGAAGTAACCAATGAAAATCTTTCACTTCCGATCCGAAAATATGAATGTGTGATGTCAGGGGTTTGTACGAACGAACGTGGATACAAAACCCTGACTTAGGAGGATGCTTAGTCCAAAAAAATCAGACCAGTGAAATCAAAAGAAACTAAAGATCAATTTGGTGTGGCAAGTCTGTTCTAGTCTTAAATAATTCAAAAAATTACTTTTCGTTTCCTTGCAGCAGTCTTTTCTTTGCTAGTACTTTTTTTAAAGTCTGGATACTCAGGTATTTCTTTTCTTTTAATCAAGTCTTTAAAAAATTGGATAAATCTAGGTTCATCCTCAACTGTAGCACATAAAATTCCATCTCTTATCTTCTCAATATCTCCTTCACAATCACAATACATTGCTTTTAAATCTGCTTCCTCTTCTTCTGAGCCTTAAAATATGTGGTTGTCACAATATTAGATAATTAGTTAAATACTGTTTTTACTGTGACTGTATGAAAATAAAATATATAATGTATTCAAAAAAGCAAAATCAGGTTAATGTCAAATAAATGCCACACACATGAACCATGTTCATCCCAAGATGCATCACAATCACTGAAGCTATATTTTTATATAGCGGATGTGGCCAATGGTCTATGGAGCTGGACATGGTACTAGGTGAACAGGTGCCATAGTGTCTCAACGATGTGAGTTCGATACCCACCGCAGGTAGACTAAAATTTGACAGTATTAAAATATGATTAAACGCGGTTGGATTAGTGTTCAGACATGTATATAATAAATATATATATGTATTAAGCTTTGGGATTTTTTTTCACTCCAAAAACATTGTAATAATCACCCATAAATTATAAGGCAAGGAATTTTGAAAAATGAACTCGGACACTAAATAGAAATGTCCACTGAAGACCAAAAAAAATCACACTTAGTATCGGTCAAAAATCGTAGAATAAAATATTCACCAGTACCAAATTTTACAGGAACACTGTCTATTAAATAACTCTTGAGTTACGTATGCCAGCCAAAAAAATTCTTTTATAAGCATTTTTAACTTCTATTTAATGTTACTGCCGTGGTGGTCTTGTGGTAGTGTGCTCGCTTTGAGTGCGGAAGGTCGCGGGTTCGATATCCCGGCCGGGTCAAACCAAAGACATTAAAGACTGGATGTTAAACAACAATTCATCCATCCATCCATCTATTTAATTTTGAGCTTCAGATTAACTTTTTACATAATGCATGGAATTACAACAAAATAAGTATATTTTCAGTCTCTGAATCATAAGGGTTTCATAACAACATGTAGATATTTTAATTTCTATGATGTCTATTCAAAAAAATAAGTAATCAGTTTGATGCAGGGTTCTAGAGGCTATCATCAGAAACCGGATATAGCAATTATTTTATACAACTTACAAATTACTCAAGCTTTTTACCAGAAGTTTCAAAATCAATAAATTTTTGTCTGATCGTAATCTCTTTTTGTTAACAGTTGGCTAACAGAAAATCACTTCACTATTGTCTATAAGGTTAGACATAGAAGCCATTTATACCAATGAGTCCCTTCTGGGGCTGATAAATTTCTGTTCATTGTTAGTTGTTTGAAAGTACTAATCATGCTAGTTAAGTTTAAGTACTGAAAAGCCCATGGATAGTAATAGTAATAGTATGTCCAGGAAATTTCAACCTTTGCTAGTGCATGCAATCCAATAAAGTACTAAATTAAACAACTTGACATCAGATTTTTTTTAAACAAGTATATATATATATGTCCAATGGACACTACATGCCCCGCCAATGATTTACATGTAAGTATTTAGTAAAAAGAATTACATGTTTATATTGTTGACTTTCAAGTCGGTAACAACATGGTAGATGAAACACTATCTGTAGGTACTTCATGAAAAACTACCTTTAACCTGAACCTTAACCAGGATTCAAATATTGAAATTCTATAAAGAAATTAAAAGTTGACCCATGACCTCAAGGTCACAGCATCTGTTTTGCATCAAAATGCTGCTGTTCATATCACAAGCTATCCATGTACAAAGTTTCAAGATGATCCCTTAAGTACTTCATGAAAAAATACCTTAATCCTGAACCTTAACCTGGATTCTGTATTGCAATTCCATACAAAAATTCAAAGTCAATGACCCATGATCTCAAGGTCACAGTATCCTTTTTGCATTAAAATGCTGCTGTTCATATCACAAGCTATCCATGTACAAAGTTTCATGATGATTGCAAAACTCCTTCATGAAAAACTACCTTAAACCTGAACCTTAACCTGGATTCTATATTGAAATTCCATAAACACACCCCGCCACAGGTGAGATTCGAACTCACAACCCCAGCGTTGACAGGCTAGTGATCAGTAGTAGTCATGACGAATTACCTAGACCACTCGGCCACCAAGGCCCCCCTTATCCATGTACAAAGTTTCATAATGATTACATACTGTGGATTCATTAATATTCGTTGTATACCAATTTTCGTGGTTTTCGTGGGTCCCAGTAAACCACGAATTTAAATATCCAACGAAAAATAATATTTTTACTCTTGTTTAAATGCATTGAATTTTGAAACCACGGAGTTTTGAACATTTGCGTTTTTACAGCATGTACTTGAATTCTGACATATGATGAGTTAGCTATACCCACAGAGGATACAGTGTTTCATGTAATTCTGTCTTTGGTAACATATAAACGCTGAAACAATTTTCTTAAAAATATTTTGACTGTGTAAATTGTCGCGGAATTCACTTCCGGTTTTTTTTTATTCAAACATTTCAAGAAAAATCTTAATCCTAAGTAGACATAAACAATACAGACTTTCTCATAAATTACAGTAAAAACATCTTGTCAAAAGATAATAAAGCAGAAATTATTGATCGTAATCGGGTTACAAATATGTATGTTTATGCCCCCGAGGTATTTGGTGACAATTGATTCCAATTTGGTCAATATATATTTCACACCTGTTTAACCTAATGAGTAAATAATTACGGATTTTGTTAATCTTGTTAAATTCATGACAAGCTTTAATTGTTCCGTTACAAATTTAAAGAATCTGTTTGATAGACTTTTGTTTAATGAGCGCTTTAAATCAGTACTTTACTGTACAATATCAAGTCTGATCGGCACGTTTTGTCGCAGTATTTTCATGATATCTGATGTGCCAAGCCACGAATTTAAGTATGTCAACAACTTTTTATATTTTGTTCTAAGCCAGCAATCCACGAATTTAGGTATCCCACGAAATGCCTTTTTTCCTCTATCCACGAAAATTGGTATCCACGAAAATAAATGAATCCACAGTAACTCCTTCATGAAAAACTACCTTAAACCTGAACCTTAACCTCGTATGGACGGTCGGATGCACAAACCGAACAACTATATGCCCGGTCTGCACAAATATCAACAGCTGCTAACTTTGTTTCCAACTGGGTCAATGGTTTCAGACAAGAAGATCTTCAAGTGAATTTTTCACATTGGTCCTAGGTTAAACTGTTATCTTTTGCAGGGTCATTGGATATAAACTTGATAGGGGAGCACCTAAGGATCATTCCATCAAATTTGGTTTGAATTGGCACTGTTACGGCACAGTGGTTTCAGATGAAGGTTTTTAAAGGAAAGACAACAAACAACAACAACCAAAATCAAATCCTGGAAACAACTCACTTGGTCCTTTGGCTAATTTCAGTATTATTAAGCTGTAAACTCAGGAACAAACGTGAGAATGATATGCATATATGAAATGGACAAAAATACTTAATGCTGCTGACACTTAGTATAGGGGGCATAAAAATTTATAAACTGCACCTAAAAGTAATACCTTTGTATTTTTCTTCAAAATCTTTAATATCTTGTTCTGTAACTTGCTGGAAAAGTAACCTCCAGTAATCATACCAGTCTCTATCTTGTGTTAACACATCATCTTCATCATCTACCTCACCTACATAATTAGGCCACACATAAATTCCAATCTTCCTGATAACCCAGGTACCCTAATTTTTAATGCCTACTCAAAAGTTTTTTTTGCCACTTTTAAATAAGCACAGTTAAAGACCATAACCTACATGTATACAAAAAGTCATGAAAAATGCCTACATACCAAATCTTATTTTCAAAACTATGTTACCAGAAACATGATTTAATTTTTTTAATTCTGGACCTTTTAATAGATCAGATCACATAATGTCAAAAACAATATGATGTGCCATGGGAGCTCAGATCTCTGTGAAGCTATACAGTGGTTGAAATTTTCTTTACACCCTTACTAGCCTAGCATGCAGGTCAAATCTACTAGTAGGTGGTAGCAAACTAGTAGCTCCTAAGTTAGGAGTGCAAGTATAGTGCTTTTCACAGAATTGGTTTGAGGCACAGCTCTCTCATTTTCACATTTCTGTCCATTGTTCACAGAAAAACTGAAGTTCATCAAGCTGTACGGCATGTTGTTATTACAGGGGCAATGATTTTCTGGTTCCTAATGAGAGCAAAGCTTGTTTCCAGATTCCAGACAGGGTATCAATATTGATCAATAAGCGTATTGGTTCCAAATGTGAGATAAAATTGACTGGAACTGACACACTGGTTGTTAGCGATTCTATGTATTGGTTACCTTGACAGTGATTCTATTCTTATTGTGCGGAAAATACACAAAAAATATTTGATTTAAAAATAACACATTCAAGTACATTTTTTCATTTTCCTAGCGCATCGAACTTTTCAGGTAAAAAAATTGGGTAGCTGGGCATTCTTTTGCTGATATTTGCTGACTGGAAATTCAGGGCAATAGCTGATAAAAATAAACTCATAATTCCCCTCACAAGTTCTTCACTAATACAAATGCAAAAAATTCAACCAAAACCACTCAAGCATAAAATGTAGGTCATAATGTCTGAAAGTTTCTAAGTTGTTTTGTACTATATAAAGTTGATTGTAGCTGTTAAATATCAATAATGTTCAGATCGTAGCCATGTTGTCCCTATTCATTACAGAACATGACAAAAACGTTACAATAAAAATCGTTCTCCCCCAATTTTTAGGAAACTCCACCAAATCAAACGTCCAGATCGACGATTGACTTTGTTGTAGTCGAAATTCGAGAGATGAAACCTGTTCAGAATTTAAGTATCAAATTGGGAATTTTATACTGAGATTTGTATTACATGCATGTACCATAGGCTCTTTAAATATACACCTACCGGTAAATGCCAAAATTTAACCAAGGTCACTCAAGCATAAAATGTAGGTCATGGTGACTAAAATGTTGTTGATTTTTTGTTGTACATGTACTATATATACATGTATATATATTAAAGATGAATGAAGTGCTGTAATACATGTACCACTGATAATACAGTAGAACTTCGATGGCTCGAACTCCAAGAGACCCTCAAATTCTGTTCGAGTTACCGAAATTTGTTCAGGTACAAAAAATTGCCAGAACCATCAGAATACAAGTTGGCATATATAGCTAATCATAACCATGAAATATTTCTAAATTAAAATTTAACAGGTTAATCACTAATCAACAGTTATCATGACATCCTTATTACATTTGTACGTTGAACAGTAAATATTTACCTGTCAGATTCATCTATTTGTATTAAACTTGTGATTGTTAGATGCATATCTGTCAGTATCAGGCAACAAGATTGTCCATTTAATGATGGAGTTCGAGATTTCAATGGTAAAATACACTATTTTGTAATTGTTGGGACCAACATTTTTGTTCGACTTTTCGAGAAATCGGTGTTCGAGAAACTGGGGTTTTTTCAGCTTCAAAATACTGGGAAAATTGACAGAATTTTCTAAACAGTTTGAGCCATCAATGGTGTTCGAGCGATCGGAGTTCGAGCTACCGAAGTTTCAACTGTAGATACCAACAGCTTTCTGAGAAACAGACCTAAAAGCAAACTTAACCGAGTAACTCAAGCATAAAATGTAGGTCATAATGACCCAACTGGTAAAATCCATTAAATAATGTAAGAGGATTGTAGTGATCAAGCATCACTGATGTAACACCACGGATTCCTAGTACATGTGTATGAAATTAAATGCAAAACTTTAGAAGACACAAATGTTAATGAACTTTGTTATCAGGGGATTGTAGTGATATAACACCATTGATGAATCTCAAGGGGTTTCTGAGAAGTGGACCTAAACATGCATTTAAATGTGATCTGATTTATTAACAGGTGCAAAAATTAATAACCAAACCCCATTGAGGTAGGATGGACAAATATAAGTGTACATGTATATGCCCCTACCACATTCGTGTACAGGGCATAAAAAACTTTTATTTTTAATACATGTATGATACAACAAACTGGTCAGCTAAAAGCTCGCTGAAAATACACCATCAATTAATGGCTTTATATGAAATAATTGTAGAAAACACAAGTGTACATTCTAAATCTTGCCTTTGTGACTTTCATCACAGGTACATGTAGGACAAAAAGTTGATACCTGATTCATCATAAAGAGCCCTCTTATCTTTGTCTGACAATATGCAATACACTTTTCCTAGAATTTGGAATTTTTCAGTTGCAGTCTGTTTTTCATCTTCTGACACTCTATCAGGATGTACCTTCAGAGAGAGTTTATGATAACCCCGCTTTACTGTAAAAAATACATATTGTCATATATTTATATATAAAATTTGTAATCCTAATTCATTTATGCATTTATTTATGACTTATTTTTTACTTACTAAATCTATCTTCACAGATTAGTAATGTCACTGTGTACTTATTGTAACATTGTTCATAATAAAAACATTCTGATGAATCCAAAAGCTCCAAGCAGTGTTTTATAGTTTTCTAAGTTTTTAAATGAATTTTCCCTGGGGTCCTATGTTAGATTAAGTTTGGCTGTGGTGGACATCACTTATAAATAATCTTATAATCATAGCTTGATGCTTTCATGAAGAAACTGATTTTAAACTACAAAGTACTGATACATGGTAGAAAGGTAGATAAATAGTTCAGACAAATTTTATTAACTCAAGTTGCCAAATTCATAGAATACTTAACAACTTGCCCTTTGCCCTAGCTATAGATAACTCCACCTCCTATCAAAAGGAAAAGAATTATTATATGTATATACATGTATGCTTTTGTGAGCAGTGAAAATGAGCTTAATATTGTATCATGTGGATGATATTTTTCATTATTTGTCTACAGAAAATCTAACGACAAATTTATCATATTATGTACATGTATACAAATAACTTTTTTTTATCAAATGTTTACCTTTTCACATTAATCAGAATTGAATTTAAACATTATGACATTGTTGATGTAAATTACAATAAGGTCAAATCTGCTTGATGTCATCATGCCACAAAATGGCAAATGCTAGAGGTCTGAGTTTGATTGGTTTTGGTGAATGGAAATACTAACTAGACACTCTCAAGAGACTGTATTGCTCACCTGGATTTATCTTGAGCAGGACTAATATTTAAGTGTAGCAGTCAATGTGGCTAATTTTCCAATAGGCTCCTATGTTAAACTCAGTTTGGTTGTGGTGGCAGCCAGGGTCATCTGACATAATTCTGAAAGAGAACAACATGAACAATCAAAGGACCACTCGTCCTAAATGGTCAAGTAGTTTCAGACAAGAAAGTTTTTAAATGAATTTTCCCTGGGGTCCTATGTTAGATTAAGTTTGGCTGTGGTGGACATCTTAGTTGACAGTCCAAATCATCCGACATACTTCTGAAAGAAGACCATCTAAGGACCATTGGTGTTAAGTCAGGTTAAATATTGCTCCAGTGGTTTCAGACAAGAAGATTTTTTAAAAAATTTTCCCATAGGGAGGGTCCTATGTTAAACTAAGTTCAGCTGTGGCAGACATTTTGGTTGACAGTCTGGGTATTCTGAAACAGGACCATATAAAGGGCCATTGCTTCCAAGTCTGGTTCCAAATGCGCCAGTACTTTCAGATAAAAAGATGTTTAAATGAATATTCCCATAGGATCCTATGTTAAACAAAATTCAGCAGTGGCGGCCAACTTGACAGTCTGGGTCATCGACATAATTTTGATAGGAGACCATCTAAGGACCATTGCTGTTAATTCGGGTTCCAATTGGTCAAGTTGTTTCAGACAAGAATATTTTTCAATGAATTTTCCCACAGGGCCCTATGTTAAACTAAGTTCGTCTATGGCGGCCACCTTGGTTGACAGTCCGGGTCATCGGACAAAATTCTGAAAGACGACCATCTAAGGACCATTGCTACCAAGTCTAGTTCTAATTGGCTTAGTGGTTTCAGACAAGCAGATTTTTGAGTGAGTTTCCCATAGGGTCCAATGTTAAACTAAGTTCGGCTGTGGCGGCCATCTTGGTTAGTCTGTGTCATCGGACAAAACTGTGAAAGAGATCCTCCTAAGGACCATTACTGTTAAGTTTGGTTCCAAGTGGCCTTGTAGTTTCATAGAAGAAGATTTTTGAAATTCATCCCCCCTTTTTTCTATTTTTAGTAACAGCAGCCATGTCGGTTGAAAGTCGGGGACATACTTTTGGGAGGGGGCCACCCAAGGACCATTCCACGAAAGTTTGGTCCCAATTGGCCAAGTGGTTTCAGAGGAGAAGATTTTTAAAGGAAAGACACCTCCTAAGGACCATTGCTGCCAAGTCTGGCTCCAATATGTCATGTTGTTTCATACAAGAAGATCTTTCAATGAATTTTCTCATAGGGGCCTATGTTAAACTAAGTTCGGTTGCAACGGCCATCTTGGTTGACAGTCAGGGTCATCGGACACACCTCTGAAAGAGGACCATCTACAGACCATTGCTGCCATGTCTGGTTCCAATTGATCAATTGGTTCAGACAAGAAGATTTTTCAATGAATTTTCCCATATGGCCCTATCTTAAACTAAGTTCGGCTGTGGCAGCCAGCTTGGTTAACAGTCCAGGTCATCGGACATATTTCTGAAAGAAAACCTCTTAAGGGCCATTACTTCCAACTTTGGTTCCAATTTTCCTTGTAGTTTCATAGAAGATTTTTGAAATTCATCCCCCCTTTGTTCTATTTTTAGCCATGGCAGCCATGTTTCTCAATGGACAAGAAAATAAAACACAAATTCAGCATAAGTTTGGCTGAAATTGATTCTGTAGTTTCAGAGGAGAAGATTTTTAAAAGTTTACAAAGATGACGAAAAAAATGTGAAAAATTGTCTTTAAAGGGCAAAATTAAAACTCCTATAAGAAGTCAATCAATGATTTTGGTCATGTTGATTAATTGTAGATCTTATTTTGTTGAACATTTTTGCTGTTTACAGTTTGACTTTATCTATAATATATTCAAAATAATTACCTAAAACTGCAAAATTTGCTTCAAATTAACAATTCAGGGGAAATAACCTAACAAGGGTTGACTGATTTGTCTGAAAATTTCATGGCAGGTAGATCCTGAGCTGATGTACATTTTTACTCCGTCAGTTTTGTTCTGAATGCTTTAGTTATTGAGATAAAGACAAAAAGAAACACTTATTTATCTGCCTTTTCTGTGGTACACAAGCTTTAAGGGAGGGCCTAGGGGAGTGGGTTCCATTTAGGTTTCTTATTTTGTCGACGTGATTCCAAGCTAAATGTTCATAATATTGAAAGTATATTTGTGGGGTATAAAATGTCAGGGTGTGAAAAAATGGGTTCAGGTCCGAATGCAGAAAACTTAAGACTAGAATTTCAATAAAAATTGCCTTAAACTTAAAAGGTGCATACACAACTTAACTTAAGTAGGACATTAACTAAGGAAAGTGACAATACTTAGCTCATCTTGACTTTACAATAAAGACTTTAACAAAAAGGAAAAGAGAAGACGAAAACATAGTAAAATTTTAAAGATTTACAGGAGCCATCATTTCATTTTAAGGTACCAGTATACGAATAGGTTTTTTTTATTTTGTAATTTTGGAATTTTGTCCTCCCATTTCACCTTTGAATATTATAAAAGAAATAATATTCTATATTGAAGTTTAAGTTGCTGTAAATTGAGAATAAAGGTTAATATATCAGTGAATTATGTTCAAAAGATAGGGAATAGTTCATAGAAGAGTTTAATTAATAATTTATTTAGCATACACCCACCCATCCATATTAAAATAATGATTTGCCAAGCATTGTCTCAGAGTGTATATCCCAATCTGTTGAATATTTTATGAAAGGGATGTTTACATGTGAAAAATGTGGTTAAATTTGCTGAAAAAACATGGTGAAATGGACCAACCTTTTTTCCTGTTGATTGAAAGGGGAGATTGGGAACTTTCTGGGAATATGTAAGATTATGGGATTGAAATTTTAGAAATTAGTCATTTTAGAAGTCAAAGGTTTGTATTTAAAGTACATTTTTACAGATATTTCAAAGAAAATTGTGCAATTTGCTGCCATTTTTTAAAAATTCATGTCAAAATGTTTTATAATTAATCTTTCTGAAATGAAATCTGTAGAAATGAGGATTTCATACATATATATACATGTGTGGTTGAAAAATCAAGATGCCCAAAACCGGTTTATTGTGAGCATGTATGTTTTATTTTCAAAGTATGTTTTGAACGTCATGGCGTAATTTGTGGCCTGCTACCTAATGAGTTGTTGGGGGGTTGGAAAGGAAGTGATCGTTGATCCTGGCACTTTTTAAGCAGAATATCTGACCATACCTTTCATTTTTGTCTCAAGCGCGTAACTTTTTCTCAAAATATACTTTTATTCGATTGCAGGTGATATTCAATCCTGCCTTTTGTCACAACATTTGTTTTGTTTCTCTAAAGTTTGGAGTCTACCTTTTTAAGTTGAAAATTATTTCCCATTATTTTTATATAACTATAAAATTTTATCTTTGTTTGTCATATCATTTTTTCATTTCCGAAAATGTAAGAAATAAAGATTTTATGAATAAAAATTCTTATACATTGTAATTTCAAAATATAATTATTCCGTATAAAAATTGTATATTGAATTTCCATGAAAACTTTCTACTCTCATCCCTATACTATACTATATATATTTATAGGGCGAACGGACCCGATACATGGCCATACCACCACCGTACGAGTTGACCTGTTACCTACTGAAATCATAATGTATTGTATTATTTAACCTGCACCTTCACTGATTGTTGCTTCTTTAGAGACTGACAGTATTTTATACAAATCTTTAGTCTTGAATAGCTTTTTGCACGATTCTAAGAGTCCTGGCATTTTGAAAAGCACCGGTCGCAAACCAGGGGAAATAACTCTAACGATGACTAGGATATTTTGGGTATGCTGAGTTCGAACCCGAGACGGAAACAAATTTAGAGAATCAAATTTACTATAAATAATACAATTTTCGACAAAATCTGTCACATGCTATTCTGCCCATTGAAATATCCTGAACTAATTGTTTAAAGGCCATTATTATGCCGGCTCGAATAATATTTAGTTTGAATATAGATCACTGATGTATGAATATAATTTGGTCTAATTTTAAGGATGACCACTTGTGAGATTTTTAAATTTTGGTCAGATAATGCGAACTCCTTATGGTTAATCCATTTATAGTATGGATATTTTTTCACCAGCAACCCATTATTTTCTTTTTATTTATTTATTCTACATATCTTAAAGATCTAAATCAGAAAATTTTATGAAATTCTGTTTATTATATGATTTAATTTTTATACAACATTAAAGTTCGTCACATTTTCCATTCAAACCAAACTGAGACTACTATAACACATTATACTATAGTAGTCTCAGAACCAAAGGAAAAATCTAAAGAGACTCGTTTTTCTGCCAAATGTTTAACTCCTTATATCTCAGAAACTAGTTCAGCAACATAAAGTTTTCTTTTATTTATTGATTTCAACCTCTTGAAAATATATTTATTAAAACTCTCACAAGTGACCACCCTTAACTTCATTTCTTCGTATACATTGGATAAATGTTTTAACTATTTACAGTTAGTAAAATCTAAAATGAACTTTTAATTTTCTGAGAATGAGTGATTATTGTAAGCGGCCATCACACATTTGTCAAATGCAGTCTGGTATTATGCATCTTGTAGCACATGTTCCTGGTTAACGTTTCTAATTCCTCTGTTTTCAACTTGCTTGTGCTGAGCACCTTATTGAAGTTTGTACAGTCTGAAATAAGGGTTGTGATTTTATTTTTGTCTTTAAAAGTCTCTTTCCATTTCATTTTTTTGTTCACTATTTAAATTTAATCATCGTGTGTTCGTCAAAGTCTTACCAATTATTTTTTTTTAAGTTTATGCTGCTTTGTTTTGGTGATCTATTTTAGTTTGTGTTGCTGCATGCTTGTTTTATTGTTTTGTCTGTCTGTGTATGTCTGTTTAAAGCTCTAAAAGAGCTTGTGTTATTTATTGTACATGTTGTATTTAAAATGCCGACTTTAAATAAAACTTATTTTATCTTATTTCTCCAATATGTTTGGTTATATAGTATTTAATGAGGAACCAGAGTGAGCTATCTTTTCCTAACCAATGTAGGTAAGGGAGTTAATTAAATTCTCTCCCTTTTGTCCTGAGGCTAAAAGGGAGACACATTTATTATCTCCCTTACCTACATTGGTTAGGAAAAGATAACTCACTCTGGTTCCTCATTGGCATAAAAGTCTCTTTTCTAGTGTATTTAGTAGGTGAGGGAGGTCTTCTTATTCTTGGTTACACAATTGACATGTTGGTGCCATTTCGTATCTACTAAATTTATGTCTATCTGCCTGTAGGGTATATATGATCTTGCATCATTCTACTTTTGATAAATGCATTTACGAACATTGATTACAGTAAGTTGCAATGTAGTATAAGAGATATGCGGCTTTCCAACTACAATATGTTTTATGGCTAGTATTTAAGGGATGTCCTTTGATCTGCATCAATTTGAAGTGCGTTATTCCAATATTTTGACCCTGTAGAGTATTCTTTTCCATTTAGATTTTTATCGGTAAATGGTTTTGAAATTCCGAAATGTATGGAAGATCATATTTTTAAAGTATTTCCATTTCACCACAGAAAAGAATTTTGTGGTTGTCAAAATTGTTGATATTTGGCGTTGTAGTAGATCTTGAATAGTTTGGTTTTGGGCGATAGAAGAGAATAGAGCAGAGATAGCTGACGATTGTGTATTTCTCCCTCAATTGGAATTGCTCCTAATAGTAAGTAAATGGCTGATACAGCTGTTCTTTGTGACAATGATTGTATGTGTCTCAAAGTATTTTCATGAATTTTTTCTAGTAGCTCAATTTGGCCTTTAGCCAGTGGTAAAATTTCTAGGCAGAAAACCAATTGAGTTGGTTTTGAGTTCTTCAAGTAGGTTTCGAACGTACAGTTTATATAAGTGAGAGAATGCCTCCTTGTCTAATATTAAAAGTGTCACTAGTAATCGCCATCTATTTTACCTTTGATTCTAAGTCTGTATATATTTCCTTGATCAATTGCCAGAGATCTAGTGGAATGTTTTAACTACACCAAAAGCCGATTGTACATCTACCGTCGCTATGAATAATGGGATATTCTTTGGAAGTTTTTCACATTTGCACCAGATATGTTTCCACCAGAACTTTTCAGAAGGCCATTTCACCAATCACGATTATTTCTACTTGATTATTGAATATATGAAACTGAAGTATATAACGCAGAAAAGTTAAGCTATGACAACACTAATATAAGCATGTAGTATACCCAAACATCTGAATAATTTTTAACACTCCAAAAATAGTTCATACCACTATTTTCATATGCTTCAATATACAAAATAACAATTGTGAGAGCAACAGTCAGTAAAAATGAAACGTTTGTAATGGAATATTTACTAGAACAAGAAAAAGGCGTGACAAAAACGTTCGAAAAAATATTGTAAGGCTTAGCACAAATTGATTCCAAACAAGCTTAAACAGAGAAGTTACAAGGTACATATATGGATGATTTGACTTTTCAAAGTTTTGGACAGGAGCGTTACTGATGACACAACAGAGTTCATTTTACAAATATATCAAGACATCTGGAGTATAACATGTAAATAATCCACCAAAAGGAATAAAAAAATAAATAAACAAAGAAATAATATGAAAAAGTTTTTTGTATGATCAAAGATGACTATAGTTATATTTCCCCATTTTTTAATTTGGAAGTGTTTATGTCTATTATATCATTATCATTTGTCTGATCGTCAGAACAGGGTGTGTGAGTGCATACGCGTTACGCGTGAGTGAATTTGTTACAGGGTCCATGGAGATGTGCGTTATTTTTTTTCCGCCATTCTGACCTTGGTTCAGATCAGGTCTATAAACGAAAAATCAAATGGGTCTTATATTTATTCAGACAATTCATTTAAATTACTAGATTTTGACTTCTGGGTTCTTAACTTTGTTATAGAGCGGTTGTATGTTATAACATGTATAATCCATGTAAATAGTATACTGGGACAGGCAAATTAGTCTTTGAGCAGGAGGTGGTAGTGGTGCCGAATGTGACGTTATCGGAACCGAAAATGACATCACAGGAAGTGCCATCACCAGGACCGGAAGTTACGTGACCGGAACCGGACGTGGTCTGTGCGCATGTGGCACTTGACGTAGTGGGTTTTCCCTCCATTTTTTTATTTGTTTACGGAAGTGACATAAGTCACGTGCCTGGACCGGGATGTGTCGTCTACGCATCTGTGACCGGAACCGGACTTGGTTTGCGCACATGCACAACTGGAAATATTGAAATTTCCCGCCATTTCCCATTATTTGTATACGGAAGTGACATAAGTCACGTGCCTGGACCCGGAAGTGTCGTCTGCGCATGTGTGACCGGAACCGGACTTGGTTTGCACGCGTCCGCAAACCGGAAATAGTGTATTTTCCCGCCATTTCCCATTATTTGTTTACGGAAGTGATGTCAGTCAGGTGCTAGGACCCGGATGTGCCATGCTTGACCGCAATCCAGATTGGATTATCTCCCCTTTTTCCGCGCTTCTCGGTCGTCTCTCGGTCTTTCATCGGTCTGTATAGGGTAAGGGTCTCGCATCGAATCTCTAGGGACTGAAACTCTCACCGTTATGTAGAAGTCCGAGAGTATACGATGTACATAGGTACTGTACATAGGTACATGATTAGCGATGAGCAGCATGGGGCAGTGAAGAGCAAGAGAAGAGAAACGAAGTGCAGCATAGAGCAATGAAATGGACCGCAGTTGCTAAGACGGTTGGTAAGGAAACTCCTCCATTGACCTAATTGTGACAGTATCAGCTGGAGGTAAGGGAACATAGTCCAATCCTATCTTTGGTCCTCCATTGAACAAACGGAAAACATCAACCCTAGTGAAAAGCGCAGGAAAAGGGGGAGATAATCCAACAATACCTTTTCGGACTTCGACATAACAGTGAGAGTATCAGTCCCTAGAGACTTACCCTATACAGACCGATGAAAGACCGAGAGACGATCGAGAAGCGCGGGAAAAGGAGAGACAATCCAATCTGAATTCTGGTCAAGCATGGCACATCCGGGTCCAAGCACCTGACTGACGTCACTTCCGTAAACAAATAATGGGGAAAATGCGGGAAAAAAACACTATTTCCGGTTGTGCATGTGCGCAAACCACTTCCGGTTCCGGTTACCCATGGACAAACGACACATCCGGGTCCAAGCACGTGACGTACGTCAGTTCCGTAAACAAATAAAGAAAAATGGCGCGAAAACCCGATACTTCGTGTTGCACATGTGCGCAAAGCACTTCCGGTTCCAGTCACACATGCTCAGGTGACACATCCGGGTCCTAGCACGTGACTGACGTCAATTCCGAAAACAAATAATGGAAAATAGCGGGAAAACCCATTACTTCCGGTTGTGAATGCGTGCAAACCACTTCCATGTACTTCCGGTTCTGGTCGCGTGACTTCCGGTTCCGGTGACATCACTTCAGATTCCGGTGGCGTCACTTCCTGTGACGTAATTTCCTGTGGATCACCCCATGATCCACCACCACCACAAATAACTGAATTGTGCCCATATACTACTGACGTTTATTCTGACACTAGTTAGCACACTTTTTGGATTGTATCTGGTATCATATTCTTAAAATACATGTAATCATAACAAATTAATAGTTTTAAGTTCGTTTTACATACCAAAATAATTCTTAAAATTTCGCCCAAATGAAAAAATAAATAAATCCACCCAAATGAAGGATTTTTGCCGCCCAAATGAAATAGTAATCAGCCCAACTTATGATTATGCAGTGACAATGTATGATAATATTTTTCTGATTTTGGTTAATAATCAGGCCAAACAAAATTTTTTAATGATATATATAGGGGCGAGGGAGCAAAAATGATTTTTTTTTCTAACGGACTATTTTATTTTCAGGCGAATATCAAACTTAAGTTTGACACAACTTTTTATTTTAAATTTCTTGAAAAATGAAGAATTAGAGGAGATTTCTTAGCTCTAATATATAAATGAAGCGTCCAAAAAATTGCAACGGCGAAATCCATCGACCTAAAAATCAATTTGGTTTGGCCTAATTTGTAAGGGATTTAACGGCGAATATTTCAGCCAAAATAAGGCATTATCAGCTCCCACTGTGTGAAAAATGTTTCCGTCGTCTGTTATACTTACAGATCTTTACACTCATGCCTCTCTCTCGCATGCAAGAATTTTTAATTCTGTGATAACCGGACAATACCCTCTAAATTTGACGAACTTTGAAATAAAAAATGTTGTTTTCAAATAACGTGGAGTTGTTCCACTTGAAACATTTAGAATTTTTATTTAATATTTTTAGGGACTATAAGGATACAGTTGCAATACAAATCATTCATCGACATCATGAAAATCAAAAATTGTCATTCAACAAATAATAAGTAAGTAAGTAAATTCTTTATTTATCGAGGGTTACTCAATTAGACTTAATCTAATTTTCATTGAGGCCCTCCAAACATCCATTAACAAAATCATACATATTCATACAATACACATTCACATAATAATAATCAACAAATTATAAACAGTATATAATAAACGTATATATAAGATATAGTACATTTTCCTTAAACTCCATTAAGGAAATATTTAAAACAATGTTCCTTAAATATGTTAATATTTCGAGAATTTTTTATGCAATACGGCAAATCATTCCAAATTTTAACTGCTGAATACTGAAAGGATTTTTTATAAAAATTTGTATTTGGTCTTTGTAAGAACAAATCATCATTTAATGAAGATTGCAGATTATAATTGTGAACTTCACTAACAGTTTGTAAAAATAGATACTCTGGAACAAGACCATTTACTACTTTATACATCAGCACAGATTTTTGATATTTAACTCTTTCTACAAAAGGTAACCAGTTCAGAGAAGAGAACGTAAAATTTGAAGGAACTGTCTTATCACATTCTAATATAATTCTTGCAGCTCTTTTTTGAAGCTTGGTAATTCTGTCTGAATCTTTTTTAAGTACATCACCCCAAACAGAACTGCAGTAGTCCATATATCATGTATATGGTAATATATATGAGTAAATGTCTCCAACCTGATAATATTGCAATTTTTGCAAAAGAATAGAATGATTTACAAGATCAAAGGCTTTACTAAAATCAATAAAAACTACACCTACAACTTCGCCGTGATCTAAATATAAATACAGAAAGCAAAAAATAAATAAATAAACAAATAAATAAATAAATAAATCAAAATTAAAAAAAAATAATAATAAAAACATTAACATAAAAAAGTGTTCATCAGATGATAGATTTGTTGTTCGACCTATAATTATTATCTGCAATACATAAACTTTATCGAACGCCGGACTTCATGACGTTGCCTGAAAAATAAATCACCAAAATTAGTACCTTGATGTTATCTTCAGCAGCAGATACCACGATATCAAGCATGGGGACCCCGAATATTTTTATATCACCAGAAAGCTCTTGGATGAGGCAATATAATATAAGTTTTTCACGAAACTGTAGGATTAACATCAATGATTTTTACAGACTTTTCGAGCAAAATTGTCGTAAAATTAACGTTTTCCCTATATATTCTATGTTAAAAGTTAATTTCAGAAAGCATTTTCAAAGGGTTATAGCAAAAAAAAAAAAAAAATAAAATAAATAAAATAAGCCTTGGTACCCCCCCCCCCCCCCCTCATTTTTTTTCTTATTCCAATGTATTTGATTAGCTTTACATACTGACAAAAATTAGAAAACTGTAGGATACTTTCAATTACTTCGCCTTAACCTTAAGGCAGCAAAATTTAATGTTGAAACCCAGAAAAACCAGCAGTGCTCAATGCAGTGAATTTGGAAATTCGGAATAACTCACCAGCAGTGCTTAAGGCAGGAAATCTAGAAATCTGGAATATCTCACTAGCATTGCTTAAGGCAGGAAATATGGAAATCCGGAATAACTCACCAGCAGTGTTCAAGGCATGAAATGTGGAAATCGGAAATACTCACCAGCAGTGCTTAAGGCAGGAAATGCGGATATCCGGCATAAAAACAAGAACGTTAAAGAGCAGATTCAAATGTTAAAAGATAAAAACAAAATCAGATAAGATAACAACTATACAAATCATTCGTGCTTTTACCTTGCAGGCATGAATTTTACCCCCCCCCCCCCCCCCCCGCCCCACAACACTGGAAATACATAAAAACAAGATGAAAAAATAAATAATTTAAAGAAAAAATATGTAAAAAGGAGGTTAGAGCTAAAATCCATACTCCACTGTAGCATTAATCAGGAGACACCGAAATAGGGTATTTATGAACTTTTGTGCATCTTTAATATACGAAACCGCATCTAAGACAGAAAAAAATTTGTGTCTAACATTTATCAATCTTAAACCTGATTGATTTAAAATTCTTTTAAAGGGTTTGTACTGTCAAATTCATGTAATAACCATTGAAAACAGCCGAAAAAGTTCAGAAGTTTGACTTAAAATCAACATTTCTAATAAAAACAAATAAACAAACAAAACACATTCGCACCCCATGCAGAATATTCTTTAACAATTATATTTAATGCTGCCAACATTTCTGTTTGTTTGATACTAAATATGTACAGGGGAACCGGATTCGTTTTTGCCATGAAAAAAAAAATAAAACTACTTTTTAAAGCATGACATCGCCACAACAATACTCTTTTTCACAACACAACGCTTGTTTTCTCTCCATATACAGTCATCAATTCAATTTACTAAAAATTTAAAGACCCCTTATTAGATTTTATATGAATAAAATGAAAATTTCGGTAGCAAAATAATATTATTTAAGAAATAAGAAAAAAAATCAGAAAGACAATCCTGCGCGTTTAAAGATTTTTTTTAAGCGATATTAACATGTATTCGTTATATTTTCACCTCTCTTTACTAAAACTTGAGACACCTTATTTTAATGAAGTATTTATATACATATTCTGTATTCAGTTGCACTTCGACATGCTCAATAGTTGCATGCATAAAAATATGACATACAGTCCATTTCGTTACCGCCTACCTTAAGTAAATTTCTAAAAATCTACTCAACGCGAAACAGTACACAAGTGACTTGTCTTCCGATTAGTTATATCACCTGTTTATGGTTATCAGTAAAGATAACAGAAAAATTCCAATCACAATACGTTTGGTCATTTTTATCAGTAAAGTCATAGTTTGGTTGATAGGGACGCAGTATCTACAGTACAATGTACGTCTAAAGTTATCAAAATAGCAAGCTACATTGTATATCAGATGGGGGTAATATGGACTCAATGTTGTATTGGAATCTAAGTATCTGTGTAGTGTTTGGAGTATCACATGTAAACTAGGTAAGTTACTTTATCCATGCATATCTTTATATCTACAGCTCCAGATCTATTCCGTAGAATTTTCTCTGTAACAATGCAGTCATTGGCGTGTCGTTATTTGCATTGGATTTCAAGAATCAACTAATTCGAATGTAAAACGAGATTTTCTACGAATAAATCGATGCCAAAATTTAAGTACTTCAAACACAAATACATATGTATTAAGAAGTAGGGCCATTTCCGCTTGCATTTATTTCACATCTAGGTCCACTTCCTAAAAGTCACCCAAAATCTCTAAGGGCATATCATGGTCTCTAAAGATTTAATAGTGATAACTAACAAGAAATTTACTTAAAAAATTGTCTACATACCCGAATAACGCTTTGGAAGATTTATCAAATTAACGTCTTTAAGACCAAACGAATTTTTGGCTGTAAGTTTATGTATCTCCTCTCACACGACATTAGAATAGGTTTGGCTCTGAATGTCCTTTTTGACAATATTCCATAAAAAAGGATACAAATTGACCCAAATCGTTTATATACACGACATTTGCCAGTAGACAACTTAAACTGATTAATGATTAAGCATAACTTATTTGTTTCCTAACATAAAAATACATTTCATACAATTGTTTACAATAAAAAGCAGAAACGTATTAAAGATAAAAAAAAAATATCAATGTTTATGAGTGAAACAAATACAAGGGAAAGTGGCTCTACTCCTGTAATGCATGCGACCATGTGCTTTCTTTGATAACGTTCGTGTTATGCTGATGACCAATCTTTAAAGCCAAAACTCCAAATACATTTTAAGCAATATTTAAAACTGGCCATTAATATGTCCAAACTGCAACCGAAGTCAACTTTGATTGGTAGATTTGAAGATTTTAAAAGATGGATATATTTAAAAAATATATATATGTATATAGAAATATAGGGGGAAACGAAAACTCAGGCAATTGGCAATATTCCAACCAGAACTGTTGATTGCCTCCTCTTTTTCACTTGAGCAAAGAGGGTTAAATATCTACATTAATCAGAGCAAGAAACTGAATAATTCCTATGACGATACTGTTTATTTGGATTCTTTTTTAATAAAAGGGCACATTTTAATGGAGTAAACAAAAATGTAATATGATATATTTTACGTCACAAACATACCCTTGTTGTTTCAGTATTTTTGTTTACTTTGACGTATTACATATTATGTAATCAATACATATGTAATTTAAGACGTTATAAAAAAAAAAATTAAAAAAAAGATGTAAGCTACCACTCCGCTTTGACTGTAAGCATTACAGATAAAGGGACGGAAATTTAAAGTGGATATTTTCATACACACATTAATATTCCTAATAAGGTAAATTATTTTACTATTTACAGAATTTTAACACATTTATCTATTTCAGACTGTACAAAGAATATTTCGTCAATTTAATTATATTTCTCTGTTTTACTAATGGTCGAACGTTATTTAATAAAAAGTCGATAGTGAATTGAAAAACGAGGAGATTATTCATATATCTGACAAGTTTCGCAACGTTCTGGTGATTTCTAAATATCCTTTTTTTGGGCAAGAATTATCATAAGAATATAAAAATGCAATAATTGATATTAATAAGAAGAATACACAAAAAATAAAGCCACCGCCAGACTTGTAATATTATTGATAAGCTATTATACATATAAAAAATGTATTGAACAAAGATTGAACCCAATATAAAGGTAAAAAGATACACACAGGGTAATAAATACAATGTATACTTAACAGTTATAAGTACATCAAATGATTGCTGTAACAGTGAGCACTTAACATGTATACCAACCGTTAACTAGTAACACTGAGCTGTAAACAAGTACAAAAAACGAGAAGTGTAACAGTAACACTGAGCTGTAAACAAGTAAACAAAACGAGAAATGTAACAGTGAACACTCAACATGTATACCAATCGATAACTAGTAACCCTGAGCTGTAAACAGGTATACCAGACGAGAACTATAACAGTAACACTGAGCTGTAAAAAGGTGTACCAAACGATAACTAGTAGTAATGGGCTGTAAACAAGTGTGCCAAACGATAACTAGTAACCATGAGCTGTAAACAAGTATACCAGACGAGAACTGTAGCACTGAACTGTAAACAAGTATACGAAACGATAACTAGTAGCATTGAGCTGTAAACAAGTATATCAAACGATAACTAGTAGCCCTGAGCTGTAGTATATCAAACCATAACTAGAAGCACAAGGATGTAAACAAGTATATCAAACAATAACTAGTAACCCTGAGCTGTAAACAAGTATATAGAACGATAACTAGTAACACTGAGCTGTAAACAAGTATATAGAACGATAACTAGTAACACTGAGCTGCAAACAAGTATATCAAACGATAACTAGTAGCCCTGAGCCGTGAACAAGTATATCAAACGATAACCAGTAACACTGAGCCGTAAACAAGTATATCAAACGATAACTAGTAACACTGAGCTGTAAACAAGTATATCAAACGATAACTAGTAACACCGAGCCGTAAACAAGTATATCAAACGATAACTAGTAACACTGAGCTGTAAACAAGTATATCAAACGATAACTAGTAACACTGAGCTGTAAACAAGTATATCAAACGATAACTAGTAATACTGAGCCGTAAACAAGTATATCAAACGATAACTAGTAACAATGAGCTGTAAACAAGCATATCAAACGATAACTAGTAACATCGAGCTGTAAACAAGTATATCAAACGATAACTAGTAACACTGAACTCTAAACAAATATATCAAACGATAACTAGAATCCCTGAGCTGTAAACAAATATATCAAAGCGAGAAATTAAGCACCGAGCTTTAAACGATTAAAAATGCATTGTTACTTCATTCTTTTTTTTCAAATATTATGAATATTTCAGAAAGTCAATGATATCTTCTTGATGTATAATATTTTTAGTAAAAATTTACAATAAATGAACAGACTTTTAAATTTTTTTTTTATAATCCAGAAAATATTTTAACTATTTGTTTGTGTTAATACATAAAGAATATTCACACTTCACTGATTAGGCTGGTTTAAACTGGAAGAATGTAGAATTATTGTATATTTAATCTTTCCTTTGATTTTATTGAATGTATCAATTTTCTTTGTTAACTTGAAAACACTTGATATTTAGTAACACAGATGTAATTCCAGTCACTGTGAGAGACATAATTTTCAGTCCATGCAACCTTTTCTTAGGCCGGGGGAGGAGTGTTTTTTGTGTCCTATGGACATTTACAAGTTGTGTACATTTCGTCAATTTACAACTTGTACTAATGGCCTAAAATAAATAAACAATAACCCAAAAACACTGAAGAGACTGAGATGCCAAAATAATCAAAAAGAGTAAAGCTTAACGTCTAAAGACAGAGCTTTCATTAAATTCAAATCAGTAAATTTACAGTATCAATTTCTCGCTAGTATCGAAATACTAGCAACTGGGCTGGTCATACTCTCGGGACTTGGAGTCCACCAGTATCGATATCGACTTAGTGTTACACGTACCTAACTTACATTTATCTTTAATAATTTTATAAAACTTGTGAATACAACATGGCAAAGTAAATCTAGAAAATTAATGGGAAATACTTTGTAAAAAAACACACAAATGGTGTATCAGACAGGAGTGAAAACGCTGGCGGAACGAATATGTCGATGAAATTAATTTCTATTAAAAAAAAGACCAGATAACACTTGAAAATCGTCCTATTTTAAAGGATTTTTTTTTTAACATATGACATATCTTCTCTGGTGACCATAGTTTTTTCTCACACACACATAAATAACAATTAAAATTAAACATAATTTTATTTAAAGGGATGCAACAGGACAATGACAGACACTGGTTGTTTTTTTAATACTTGGGTGAAATATATATTAAAATGTCATTTAGATGACAAACTTACTATAAATAAGTTAGATTTAAGTACATCAATCATTTTTTTTGTCACAGCAAAACTGTTATCATATCTATAAACAAATAATAACTATAAATGTTGCATTATGAACCGTAGGAAATATCACTTTTTACCGCACATGAATCCCGTTTAAAATTTTGATTTGACCTAAAATAAACATTTCCCCATTATCACTGTATGTTAAGTTTAAGGCAATTCAAAATAGCATGTTTTACATTTCCAATATCAAGCTTGTAGTTTAATTTTATGTATTTTTTATTGTAAATTAAGTTTGTAATTAGAAGTAGATCTATTATTATTAACACATTCTGTAAATTTAGAAATTTAGAAAATAGCATGTAAATTTGTAGCTAAATCTGAGCCAGGAAGAGAAAGTTCTTCGAGACTAAGTCTTATTCCAAACTTTGACCTTTAGTGAGAAAGTTCTTCAAGACTAAGTCTTTTTCCAGACTTTGGCCTTTAGTGAGAAAGTTCTTCAAGACTAAGTCTTATTCCAAACTTTGACCTTTTAGTGAGAAAGTTCTTCAAGACTAAGCGTTATTCCAAACTTTGACCTTTAGTGAGAAAGTTCTTCAAGACTAAGTCTTATTCCAAACTTTTAACCTTTTAGTGAGAAAGTTCTTCAAGACCAAGTCTTTTTCCAGACTTTGACCTTTAGTGAGAAAGTTCTTCAAGACTAAGTCTTATTCCAGTCTTTTTACTTTTAGTTCCCTTCAATTATTTGTTTTGTTTAAATAAGTAATCATTTGAAGAAATCTGCAAGCAAAAACCAACTTACCTCTTTATCGCCACTTCAAATAACTGTCCCAAGTCACACATGATGACATTCCACACACGGTTGCATATATTATCTAACTTTGAAACAGTTGTGGTCCGAATATAAATAATAATAAATTTATTTACATATTGAACCAATAAGGGTCAAGAAAATTAAACAAACAGTACATATAACAACCTTCATCACTTGTAATGATCTCCCCACAATGGTAAATATGACTAACCATAATACAATATAAGACAGTCACTTTATATTTCCTTTACTTATTGCAGATATATAAAACTTGGAAAGACATATTAAGTTGTTGTGATGCATTGAGTGTGAGGTCGGAATGTTAACGTTTGTTATTCTCTGTGTTTTGGCTCTAGTTGACAACACACTGCCACAAACATTTAAAGGTAAATATGTTATTTTCTTTGATTTCCATTTCCCCTTAATCATGTCAATTTTGAGGAAATATTGCAAAATAATTAAACATTGAATGTAACTCATTCTTTGATTGTAAAGATTTACAATTTCTAATTTATTTTTCATATCATCAGATATTTCTAAATTTGCAAACTGGTAAAGGTCTCCGGATCTTCAATGTTAAGTGATCAGTGCGAAAGAGCATAAGTTAAATTACTTGTGCACTTGACCCCACAATTCGATTTCTGAGCTGCTAAAATATAGTAGGGCTTCTATAGATAATTACACATGCTATATTTTAGAATATGCAAAATTCCATTTATGAAAGTTCTGAAATTGACGGAAACCACCTTAAATACAATAAGTTGGAACCATTCTGCATTCATGAGTACCAATATATTTTACCTTTCCAATTCACCATGTATTGCCTCTCCTAATTTGATGGGATGATGGTCAAAAGCGGTATCTACAAATAGTAAAGTACGTTAAATGTGGTGCTATCCAGCATTTCTGGGGAGAACACTCGATATAGTTTTGAAAATTTCACTGTTTCACATCTGCAAAAATATATAGCCAGCATAGGCATTACAAACCTGACAATTTTACATGTGGTGAGTTCTTGGCAAGAACAGTGGTCCTTAAAAGAACCGGCGTCTGTTTTTTGTGAGCTTAATTCAGCAATTTTTATGTACTAAACAAGGTTTACAAAGATGGTATTAGGTAAGGACAAGGCTTACTTTGTCCAAAAAAAACAACACATTGATTCTAACAAAAAGTACCCCGAGACTGATGTTTTTAACATGCTGGAACTTCTCATCGACAACATCTTTGTTGAGTTTGGAGGACAGGTTTTTCAAGAGACAATCGCATCCCAATGGGGACAAATTGTGCGTCGGTTTTGGCCAACCTATTCTTGTTTTCATATTAAGCTTAATTTTTACAGGGGCTACTGAATCGGAAAGAAAAGAAACTAGCCCAGGCCTTTAATTTCAATTTCCGTTATATAGATGATGTTTTGTCACTTAATAATCCTTACTTTAAGGATTACCTACTAGAAATCTCATCTATCCCAGTAAACTTGAAATTAAAGGGACCACAGACAGACCAACTTCTGCTTCATATCTAGATTTGTACCTGTACATAGATAATATTGGGCGATTGAAATCAGAACTTTATTACAAACGTGACGATCTTAATTTCCCCTTTCTTAGCAGTAACATGCCAAGGTATCCAGCCTACGGAGTGTACATTTCACAGTCGATTCGTTACTGCACATGTGATTTATACGACTTTCTCGACAGTGCGAGATTGCTGTCACATAAAATGATGTGTAGTCAGTTTTTGTGTTTTTCAGCAAAAAATTTTGGAAAATAGAATATGTAACAAGGTTAACTTAAATATGTTCTGTATCTTTACAGTGAATTTTTCTCATAAATTTGTAATTTTATCCAGCAATCAAACGTTTTTATATTATGATATAAATTTGTGTTTTTATTTTGTTCGCTTGTGTTCTTTTTTATTTGGAAAAAATAATTATGATAGAGGTATGATGAATTTAACATGAATTCAAATTACAGCGGTATTTTGATACAGATTTTATATAATTTTCAAACCTATATATATATATATATATATATATATATAAATATAAATATGTTCCATTTTAAAATCTACAACGAAGAATTGTAGAAAAATTGTCTGCCTACAAGAAATATGATCCTACCATTTCAGAGTGTCCATTAGACTGGATAACATTTAAAGGCCACTGTTACTTATTTGTTGTATACCCGACACTTACTTATGAAGAATCTGACAAGACATGCTTGGTAAGTTGTATTGCTTTTATCTACTCATTGAAAATGTTTGAATAAAATAAAAAAAAATTCAGAAAGAGGAGTATAGCTATGCAAACGTGATAATAGATATCAATATAAATACTTCCGTGGTGTGATGATAATGATTTTCTACCTTTAACTTGCAAGGGAAACGTCCACTGGCCTCAGCTGCAAAGATTGTTTTAACACGAGACGGGTTATTGTTAATTGGAAAGAGGTAGTTTGATGCTTTAGTTAGTTAAAAATGTTGTAAAAAATTGAAATATCGAAAGGTATTTCATCTGAGGGTCAATAAAATGACTTAGATGTACTGGGGTGCCACATATCAACCCAGCGTTTTCATTGATTAAATATTGTAATATTTTTATTATTTTATTTAATTTTATTTTGATACCATCGTGTCCGTGGCCATTTAATGCTCATCTTGTCTGGTGGATTGTTGTTGTCTTATTGACGACTGCCCCATATCCTTACACGTTCATCTTCATCTGTAGTGGTTTTATATAGCCGCTGATCTCTGTTTGTTAAAAATCGCGAGTATCTTCCCCTTTTAATATCCAAATCATGACGGCTAATTCTAAATTAAGTACAGAAATATTTTTTTCAGAACTTTGATGAGATGGTCCCTGTTCGGTGTCTTATCAAAATTGTGTCTAGAGCTGGATACTGAAAAAAAAACAACAAAAACGCTTTCCTTTAAATGACATTGTTCGGTCCAACCGAACGGTATATTAAAGCCAAATGATCGATACAGACTTCTGACTGAAGCCCCTAGTTAATTTTTAGACCGTTTTCTATTGAAAATGAAACCCTTGTATTAAGAAATACAAAATCCAAAATTAAACCCCGCTTCATATAAAACTGCACTTTACAACAATTATTGTGGTCTTATAGCTTTGACTGACAACATTCCAGTAAGATCACTCATGGCAGATTCCAAATGAGGTTTGATATAAAAAATATATATCCAGGTTAGATGGAAATTTCCTTTTCATTTCCAGTTCCTTTTCTTAAATGAACATCTTTTTTTTCAGTTTTGCTTACGTGAAGAAACAAACGCGCAGTGTGTGTACGTTGTCCTGTTTTTTTTTATTTTGATATCATTTCCAGGCACATTCTCCACACTTCCGTTTAAAATATTTGAATCATACATCTTTAAATATATTACGTGTTCTATCAATGTAGAAAAATCACAGTCATATCATAATGGATACAAACATGTGATCTTCGTCAACTAAATATTTCAGGGCAAGGGTTCGGGTTTAGTCAGTGTGAATACTGATGAAGAAAATTCCTTCCTGGTTACAAACATACAGACAATAGATGGACAGAGGTATATAACTTCAATACATTTTATATAGGTTTTGATACGTAAATCTGAAATCCTTATTGGAACATATAGATAGCCTGATGATTGACTCTTATATCCCAGGAAGAGAAAGAATATTTTATAGATATAGGTTTTGATACGTAAATCTAAAATCCTTATTGGAACATATATATAGTCTGATGATTGACTCTTATATCCCAGGAAGAGAAAGTGTATTTTACCTGCAAGATCACAGGTGGACTCGTAGTTTTTTTTTTTACCTGCGTCACCAACGGTGAAAGCAGGTCTAGTAGCCGCTCGACTTCGTCCGTCCGTTCGTCCGTCACGCTTAGGGGTACATACCTTGTGTAATCTGTAACTCGGACTGTATCGAACTAATATTTTTAAAACTCTGCATAGTGTTTATATAAAAATTGAAGATGTGCATCTCCTATGTTGGACAAAACTATGAATTTTTGCATGTTGAACTTAGCAATTTTCCAGCAATGCATGCTATGAACGGTGCATACTTTCTGTAATCTGTAACTCCGACTGTATTGAACCAATATTTTTCAAACTTTGCATAGTGTTTATATACATATTGAACATTTATGGGTCATTTATAAAAGTATTTGTTTAATGGGGGCAGCCATTATGCAATCCGAAATGAATTTATTTGTTAAAGCGAATATTGTGCTAGATACTAAGGCTAGAAAAAGTTTCGTTCACACGAAAAGGAAGTAAGTAAAGTAAGGGAAATAACTTGCTTCAAATTATAATTTGAGAGTCAGAATCGTGATACCTGGAAATGAGTTTCTAGAAAGGGCTTCTGCTGCGCTCGCATCATTGGGGAAGCCAACAGCAAAATAATAACTTTGCTTTGACAAACATATGACGCTGACACATGTCCATCCATATAATCGGTCTTGTTTAGTATTCAACTTCAAACCGTTGTGATAATATCATTAGATATAGGGCTTTCCGCTTTTGTTGGATCATACGCCTTTGGATATGAATGAAGATTTCTACTCATTGAAATTTCCGAGAAATTAGATTTTTAGAAAAAGTTGAAATGTGGAACCATTTTTCTGGAGGGCAAAAGGATCAAAATATCACGTATCAATTCTTGTGGCCTAGAATCGTATTCATGTTTTTGTTAGAAATCCTCTTTCAATTTAAAATAAATAATGTAGATTTCATTAATCCAAACCAACCATTCATTATTGGTGGGGGGGGGGGAGTAGTAAAAGTATCACATAGAAATTATTGTCACCCGGAAAGTGCCATCACTTTTAGCAGCATAATCTCAGAACAGTTCGATTATCATTTAATATGGAACGGTGAACCATTTTTCTGGATGGGAATTTATAAAATATCAAATATTCTGGGTAGTCTTTATTTTTAGCTCACCTGACCATAAGAACATAGAACCCATTTGGAAATACATACAAAAATCTTCTTCTAGAGAACCGCTGAATGGATTAAAACCAAACATGGCATGAATGTTCCACACGAGGTGCTGACCAAGTGTTGTTATTTTGTTGACGATTCGTCATCCAAGATGGCTGCCAGCGGGGAACATAGTTTAACATAGGACCATAGCATCTATATATATGTAGATTCAGGACCCTATAATATAGCTGTGCAAGTCAAGGGTCAAGGTCGTTTAACAAATCCATAGCAACCGATGGAAAAGTCCCTAGCAACCAGAAATATTTGGTTCAGGACCCTACAATTTACCTGTTCAAGTCAAAATGGAAGGTCAAGAGTCAATGCCATTGAAAAAGTCCCTAGCCACCATATATATTTGGTTTCAGGATTCTATATGTTAACTGTACAAGTCAATATTAAGGCAAAAAATGTGACTGTATACGTTGAACAGCTAAAATAATCATTGATGCAAGATCAGGTGAGCGATTCAGGCTCTTGGAAGCCTCTAGTTTAAGTTATCAACTTTAAATTTATTGAATTGTTCTACAGGATGATAATTTTAAATAGTCAGGAAAGTTCTAGTTCTGGAAAGAAAACTTTACATGATGGTTTTAAACTGATTTCCAAAGCATACGTTTTTGTTTAGTATGTGATAGAATTCCTTCCAAATCTGATTTTCTGGGGAACACTGTTAACAATATAAAAAGAATCATCGGCAATTTTTATTAACCATATCTTAAACTTTATTAGTGGTCATCATGGCCATTCATGTCAAATATAGTTAAATAAATTATTACAATTACAAGTCTGTAGTGGAAAATCTTCAGAGTGCCCTCTTTTTTTAGATCTGATAAATTGTAATAAATAATAAAATGCATAAAATGAAAGAATTTCAGTCACAAGCTCAAATTCACAACTTGCCTCCATCAATTTTTGAAAATCAAAATTCTAAAATCTTATTGTGCATCCAAAAATAGTGTATGACAATGCTGTTCAGAAATAAAATGAAAAATGAAAGAATTTCCGTCACAAGATTAAATTCCCATTTTTCAAAATTTGAACTCTGTGGGGCCCGAGTTTTGAAAATCACAATTCCAAAACCTTGTTGCAGATCTACATACAACGTGTGAAAATGTCATATGGAAATGCATAAAATGAAAAAGGAGCTTAAGTCACAAGCTTTAATTCCCAATTTAAAAATTCGACCCGTGTGGGCTCCAATTTTTGAAAATCAAAATTCTAAACCTTCTTGCACATCTACATATGGTATGAGACCATACTATATAGAAATTAAGTGCATGAAGTTAAAATGAACGAGAATTAGAGGTCACAAGAAAGTGTGACGATAATAGCTTTATCCACCTAATCCAATCTGAAAGAATTCAACTTCTACCTTGTCTCTTTTAGTCCATTTTCTTGCATAGTCCTCAACTGAGTCTGTTGTGCTTCCGGTTGGTAAGATGGGGCGCACAATATTTGGCACCTTTTGCAAGGATGTCTTGCTTAATGTAAACACCTAAATTAAATACTTAAATTAAATGCATTGTACAACAAATATGCAACTATGACTTATATTTCATGCTTTAATCATACATTTTAATTTTTGACAGATTAGTGATATATTATATAAACAAATCATGCAATCAGTTTCATCATTTTTTCTTTGAGTTACATTAATAATGTGTTTGTGTTAAACTCAATTTCTTAGGACTGTGTGATGCTGTATCAATAATTTACAATTACAATGATCATAGTGTTGTATATGACAGATGAGTTACATTTGAATGATTGGGACAGTTTTACATTTCACACTTTGCTGGACTGCCAGGGAGCCAAAAACTGTTAAATAAAGGCAGAGAGCCCCCCCCCCCCCCCCAAAAAAAAAAAAAAAAAAACAAAAACAAAAACAAAAACAAAAACAAAACAAACAAAAAAAAAAAACAAAAAAAAAACAAGGACTTTTCCAATTGTCTCATAGAATGGAGACTTTTAATTAAGACAAATAACATGTGGAGGCTGAATGTAATATCTGTTTATTTCAGACCTGCACTATGGTATACCAGTGGATCATATTATGATAAACAGTTGAAGTGGGAAGGTGATGGCACATATGGATTTAATGATGACAGATACTGGATCAAACCAGTGTCACAAGAGTCAAGCAATTATATGGGCATGCAGGTTACTTATCAGTATTCAGGTTGGTACATCAGATCAAATAAAATATGTGTATCAAACATGCATTCCATTCAGGTGAAATCGTGAAGCATAAAAATAGTTCAGGGCTATTCCATTAAAATGGATGTAGGAGGGTAGGAAGGGAAGTTTTATTATAGGACATGGGTTCTCGGTCATTTTTAGTGTGTGCCTGTCAGATGTATGTAAAGTTATCAAAAATAAGGTAGTAGGTTGTGGGAGTATTTTGAAAGTCCCTTCCTACCGCCCACTTTCATTTTAACGAAATAGCGCTGAAGAGTTATGCCACATTGGAAATGAAAAATCGGAAATTTGTTGCTTTCCACACTCTAACTTACGTTTGCCTTGATTAAATGTTTTGAACATTATATACAATGTTTATCACCACAATACCCAGATCAAAACCAAACTCGGTAATCATGCCATTTTACCATTGCAGAATTATACCCATTAATAAATGGAAAAATTATGAAGTTTTTACTTACCACACTCTAACCTGAGTTTGTCATGACCAAATGTTTTGAAACTTATACACAATGCTTATTACCACATGCCCAGATAGATTTTGACTTAGTTTATTGTTCATTTATTGTTCTAGGGTAACTGTTATGCCTCTTTATAATTGGAGAACTGTGAAGTTATAATTTTGGCATTCTAACTTATGTTTGCTTTCGCATATGTTTTGCAACTTATAACACAATGCTTATCACCAAAAAGACAGATCAAGTTTGAACTCGGGTTTTGTGCCTTATTACCATTCATGAGTTATAATGTATGGTTCATGTACTTAATAAATGGAAAAATTGTGAATTTTGTTGTTTCCAAGTTTGCCTTGTTGAAATGGGAAATAGCAAAAATTTAGGTTATCGTTCAGTAACTTCAGTATTGTTTTACCAAATCATTTAAATTTGGAAATATTGTTAGAGACCACTAATCACAGATCGGGTTCAAATTTAAAGTATTTCATTTTTTGTCATTTATGAGTTACACGACTTTAGTGTTGAAAATAACCAAATTTAGATTTCCAATTAATACCTTGCGTACTGTTTCACCAAATTATTTGAAATATGGGATTATTTTAGGGACTACTAAACATATATTGAATATTTGCCTTCTGTAGATTCTGAGATGTGTATGGATAATAACCAAAATTGAGGTTTCTATTCAATAAATTCAATATTTCACCGAATCAATTGAAATTTGGAAGAGTTTGACATATTTCACTTTTGTTATTTTCAAGTTATACCATTTTATACCTAATTAAGTATATAGTATATAGTATTGATAGCTTGGGGGAATCTGTGTCCCATAGTCACATTCTTTTTTGTGATCAGCTATTCAAATACAAAGATTTCTTAATAGAGGTGTAGAAAAACAAATATTGATTTAAAAGTCTGAATATTTACCTGTTCTCTGCATTGTTGAACAAATGTTTTCTCTGTCAATATAACAACATCGTATGACCATAATTGTTTTAAAATTACTAATTAGATTACATGCACAGATTAAATTAATGTTTGAAATTATTTAATGCAGCTACATATGAAAGTGAGACAACTTCCCATTTGTTAAATGGTCTTAAACAATCTAATCAAGTAAGAATCTAACATTGATGGATTGGTCTCAAAGTAATGTCAAGTTGTTGCGACCTTTGCCATTGTTACTAAAGGTAGAAAAAATAGCAAAAAACCCAAACAAACGAAAAACCTCCTCCTCATTTGGCTGCAACTGTTTTAATTGTAAAGGTTGCATGGACTCTCAAGTTTTATTAAGGCAGTTGATTAGAAAGCAGACTGAATTCCTGTATTTGGCTGCAGTATGAACTGATTCATTATTTTATATTTTTGATCTTTTACATTTTTCAGCCTTTTACACATCAGCAAGATTATAATAAATATTTCTTACACGTTGGAGTGTATCAAGTAAACATACATATTATGTATCTTAGACATTTTATTTTTAAAGAATTGATAAATGTTTATTCATGCATCATCTTTTCTGTATGAAAAGAGGACAAATATACATAAGGAGCAAACAAAAAAAAAAAAAAAAAACGCAAGCTATTAGACAGACAAACCCGGAAGACATATGAACAACCACAAGCACAACAAATAAACACTGAAAACTAAAAAACAATTAAAAACACGAACTCCTATAAAACAAGGAGTGAGCTCAGGTGCTTCGAAAGGGTAAGCAGTTCCTTCTCCGTATACGGCACCCGCCGTGAAGTTCAACAAAGTCAATCTGATGGTAGTCACAAATCAGTGGAGGTACATGACATAGTACGACAGTGAGAACAGGTCAAAAATCATCTTCGATATTGGAACACTGTAATAAATTCGTGATTACGACTGTAAAATTCTATAAATAATGAGAACAACTTACCCTTGAAAAATTCTGCAATGTGGTCAAAATTATACTGACCTTGTCTTCAGGTGATTGGTGAGGTTTAAAAAATAGTAATGTTCTTAGTAAAACAGAAATAAATGCACCGTTAACACAGGAAAGGGATAATCCAGCTATAATTCTCAGGTTGTCTATTCATTATATATATGTTTAATTTCATTGACTGTGAATGCTAATGTTAAACTTATTACACACTAGAAGTTATGTGTGAATTTTCTATATAAATAGAAAAGTAAATATTTTATTTTATCTTTACAGCTTTGTCTGGTACATATAAATGGGCCAGAGTGACAGATGATTTAAAGGCCAAGTACATATGTGAAATACCTCTTATAGAAATTGATAGAATTATTCAGACTGGACGAGATTTCAGTACGTTTATGTAACATCTTCGTATTTAAAGTTAGGAACAAAAAAAATAATAAATTAAATCCATGTTATTTGTAACTAATTGTGTGAATTAGGAAAATCTAATTGTGTTCAACCCAAAGATAAGCAAGTTATTGTTATTTGTAAGTAATTCTGTGAAATTGGAAAGCGTAATGGTGTACAACCCAAAGATTAGCAAATTATTATTGTTGTTTGGTCACAAATTGTAGAATTTTGATATTCAATTTGATGATCAATAATACACTCGGTTTATTTTCCCGACAATTGAAAAAAATTATATACCTTATACCGGTATGTTCATTGTCAGAAAATATATGTACATTTGTACAAGCCTTAGAAACGGGTAGATATGCGAATTTTACTGAGGATTTTTCTGTGTAAATCACCTGTTTCCCTTCAAGTACAAGTAAGCTGTATATTTTTTTCACAATATCTATAGTGCATGTACACAACAGGATTGCCAGATTTTAGGCTAGTATACAATACGAACCAGATGACTGAAATCATGCATGGTGGGTCAGGTTTGTGTAAAGGTTCCAGCTTATCGATACATCTCATGGAAACTGACCTGAAGTGATGTGAAATTCAGTGTTTCATTGAAAATGGATGACCTTTGACATGCATATACTATAACTGTGACATGATAAATTACTGGTACATATATACTTCAGAAATGATTTGGTATATAAACACCCTTAACCAATATAAGATAAAACGATTCCTGTAAGGAGGTAACATTGGATGTACTGTCCTATCATCAGTTAATTAACCAGATGTTTCTACAGATACATTCTGGTTATTAGTCTGGTGAAGAACAGCATGTGGGAACTCTGTGTAGTGATAAGGGAAAATCTGGATATAATTTTGGTGAAGAATGGCAGGTGGGAGCTCTGTGTAGTGACGAGGGAAAATTTGGTTATTAGTGTGGTGATGAACAGCGGGTGGGACCTCTGTGTAGTGATGGAGGAAAATGTGGTTATTAGTGTGGTGAAGAATGGCAGACGGGAGCTCTGTGTAGTGATGAAGGAAAATGTGGTTATTAGTGTTGTGATGAACGGCAGGTGGGAGCTCTGTGGAGTGATAAGGGAAATTCAGATTATTAGTGTGGTGAAGAACGGCTGGTGGAAGGTGTGTGTAGTGATGAGGGAAAATTTGGGTATTAGTATGGTTAAGATCTGCTGGTAGGAGTTCTGTGTAGTGATGAGAGAAAATCTGGTCATTGGTGTGGTGGAGAACGACAGGTGGGAGATACAAAATAGATTCTATATATTATGTATTTGAAAATCTTATGTTTTAGCGTTTGGCACACCTACAACAGATGCTACTGCAGCTCCAAGAGGTCCTATCATGAAGATTCAGCCCAGTAATTTGGTAGTTACGTCAAAATCTTTTCAACCAAGCTTAGAATGCATGGCTTATGGTATACCGCAACCCACATACACTTGGTTAAGGGGAGATAATAGAGAAGCAGAAATAAAACCATCGACCGACTACATTTTAACAAATGGGAAATTGACATTTCTGAATGTGTCATCTGAATCCGCATACAGTGGAAATTATCAATGTAGAGCAGAAAATGAGTTTGGTTCTGTTTTGAGTAATGTTGTGACAATAACTCATGGATGTAAGTGGTTAATACAGATTGTAAAAATGATTTATAAGATTTTATGTAAAATGAATTATAAGATACTTCATTGATACTCATACTACATTGCAAGTGCAAGGATGTCCTCAGCACTAGTTTGAATTGAATTATTGGTAAATGTTGTCAAATCTGTGTAAATGTAGTCTTACTCAGGCATGAGTTAATATCAATAATAACACACAGGCATGAGTTGATATCAACAATAACAGACAGGTATGAGTTGATATCAATAATAACACACAGGCATGAGTTAATATCAATAATAACACACAGGCATGAGTTGATATCAACAATAACAAACAATGACAGACAAGGAATTCTAATCAATAGTGTCAGAATAAAATCAATTAACAAAAACATAACCATAAGTCTCCGTCCAAATAATTCAAAATTTTATAATATCATCACTGACCGATAATAGGGTAATGTTGGACTTGTGGAACACACTTGATGAAGTGTCTTTAAAATATCAATAAAAATAGTTGCTGTACCTCTTGTCCTCGGTTGGGTCAAACCAAAGACCTTAAAATTGGTATTTTCTGCTCCTCTGCCAAGCACACAGCAACTAGGAGTAAAAGCAAAGGACTGGTCTTTCTGCGGACTGTTACCTCGTAAGCTAGCACGTTAACAATCTCGCTCAGCGTGTCATTCTAGTAAAAGCAGAGTTCATATTCATATCATATCAACATTTTCTCGTCCTGATATGCATGAAATAATTGCCGCTGGGCATTAAACAATAATTATTCATCCATGCTACCGGAATTCACTATTAGAATCCGTTACGGAATATTTCCGTTGTGTTATGTTGAATTTATATATTTGCACAGTTGTTCCCAAGAGATTCTTGTCGAAAAGTGAATATTCCATTGTGCTGAAGGTCTCTGTAATGTGGGCCGACTTTACATAAATAAAGATTAGTATTTGTTTCTGTTATTGTAATGAATAATCCACTTCTTCTTCTTCCAGAACAGCGATGATGTTTATATACATTCCAAACTTCAAACTTGTAATTTCGATAATTAAAAATAAACATAAAATTTTACCAAAAAGGTACTGGATTTTGTTTGAAAGGGTTTATCACGAAACTGATATTGAATGAACAAATTCTTTGCAATACGCTGTGTCTATATATATATTTTTTGATTTACTGATTCTTTGCATTTTCAGTTCTGAATGAGTTTTCAAATGTTGTACCTGGCCGTTACAATGTATCATTATACAAGGGTACATATCTCAACTGTAACCATCCCAACTTCAAACCTGGTAAGTACATGGCTCCAGAAAACTCATACCGTGGTCTGGTATTAAATTTTTCCCGAAATGGGAAAAGTCCTTGAAATTTGGCGCTACTAATTATTCTGATTTTTTTAATGCAAAATTTTGTAATGCATATACTGATCACCATCAGCTACGGGAAATCTCTCACAATTTACTTTCTAACAGTTGTCAAACATATACATTTACATATGTATATCATATCATACAAGGATAAAGTACAAGGGGCTTTAGTCAATCAAATGTATATAAAGTTGACTCTTGTTTTCTTCCGTAAACGGCTGTTTTCAGATGACCCTTGGAAGATCGTTGCACGTGCATCAACTCCTACTGTTGTGAGGTCCAATCATAATTCTTTTGTCATACTCTTTGACCAATCAAGTGTAAATTATTTAATAAAATGTATCACAAAATACGAAAAAAAAATGATTCACTTTATGGTCATTTCGTTGACTGACAACTCATCAGCAGTGCTCGACGTCAAAATGTTGGAAATCCGGTTAAAGATATAATAATGAATTAATAAGCACAACCATTTTCAACTTCATCGACTATGTTCAATGAATTTACCTATGTACAGGAAACCTAAAAATGGATTATTAACATAAGAATTGGTACTTATACTCGTTCATAATTGAGTTGAATTTTTGTTTTACTGTGCAAAGATATGTATTTTGACTCGTGTTTATTCGAATTTGCACGAGAATTGTTTTGCTATCTTGAACTAAATTTGAGTCCCAAATAATAAAAATAACACAAATCTAATTTATATTGTCGAAGTAAAAGCATCACCTTACAGAAGTTTTATTTCTGTTAATTGACAATCAGCGTCTATTGAGTTTTTTGGTGCTACTGATTTTTTTTGCCTCCAAAGTCATTGTGAGACAAACTATTCAAGACGTGATATCAATCAAATGTGGATATTAAAGAACTCCAAAGACTTTAAGGATATTTTACGATCTCGGTCCATTTCAATCTGTAACAGCATAAAAAACATTTGATTTCTCTATCCTCTATACCACCAATCCTCATTCACAACTGAAGGAGAAGTTGAAAGATCTAATCCATCGATGCTTTCCAAATAAAAATGGCAACAACAGATACACATAACTTGTCATTAGTAAAGATAAATCATACTTTGTTAAAAACCACTCTAAATCTAACAAAAAATATACAGAGGACGAAATTGTCCTGATGATTGAATTTTTGATTGACAACATATTTGTTCAATTTGGTGAACGTGTTTTCCATCAGACAATTGGCATTCCTATGAGTACTAATCGTGCGCCACTACTGGCCGACTTGTTCCTTTACTCATATGAGGCAGACTTCCTTGACGGGATTCTTAAGGAAAAAACAGAAGTTAGCCCGTACCTTTAATTTCAGCTTCCGCTACATAGATAATGTTTTATCACTCAACAATTCACGTTTTCGGAATTTCTTACATCTCATCTGCATCTTATCTTGATCTTCACCTCGAAATTGACAACAGAGGAATACAAAACTTTACGACAAATGTGATAACTTTGACTTTCCAATCGTCAACTTCCCATTTTTGAGCGGCAATATTCCAGAAGCGCCGGCGTATGGAGTAAATATTTCACAACTCATACGTTATTCCAGAGCTTGTGACATATACATTGCATGACTTCCTGGACAGAGCCCGGCTCCTGGCAGAAAAGTTGCTCAGACAGGGGTACGTTGCCCCTAAGCTGAAGTCATCCTTATTAAAGTTTTATGGGCGTCATCATGACTTGGTTGACAGGTATGAAAAAACCGTTTCCCAAATGAAAATGGACCTGTTCCATTGATATTATCCCTTCCTCATGGACAGCCTGGCGGGTATCCTGCAGGAAGCAGAGACTGCTTACTCTTCCGGAGCACCCCCGGTTTTTTGGTGGGGTCCATGTTCATATGTTTTTAGTTTTCAATTGTAGTGCATGTATTGTTTTGATCTTGTCTTCGTTGTTCTCGAGAGTTTGTCAGTTGTTACGATTTTTCTCTCCTTCGAATTTCAGTATTTCTTGACTTTACTTATAGTCAATTGACCTTGATTTGTAAAAACAATTCGCTGAGGGTAGATTAATTAGTATCAATTTATCTACAAAGGTTTTTTTTTATCAATAGTTTAATCAACTTGCATTTTGTGTGTATACATTATGGATTATATCAATGATCTGTTGGATCGTTTTCAGCTCATCTGCCTATAGGCCATGTGAGCTTATGTCAACACTTTGCGTCCGTCGTCCGTACACTTTTCACAGTTTGATCTTCTCCTCTGACTACTTGGCAGCTTGTAACCATAAAAGGTAGGAATGATGAATGGAAGGACCTCTGCAAATAATGCACATTTGGTTATTTTTGGAGGAACAACATTGCTGCCATAGGCCATCTTTGATTCTTATTGGCCAATTTCCAAAAATCGTCTCCTCTGAAACTACTTAATGAAATGTTTTGAAACTTTGCAGGACTGATGATAGCAATACATTCTACAAACGATCACTTTTGGTTGAGATTCATCCACTCAGCCGATGGCTACGGCTGCTCAAAGTTTCCATGTAAACCATATGGGAAATGACTTTTGTTTTTTGCTCAGAAACCTATGGACAGATGCAAATGATCTACATTTTTAAGGTCATAGGTCATTAGTCAAGGTCACTTTGACATTTTACATTTCTTCAACAGCCTTGTGGATACAACAGAGCTTAAATTTTCATATGGCTAATATATAGAAGCCAGATAAGCGATACAGGCTCAGGTGAATCTCTATTTATCTGTTGTATATAATCAATTTTCTTTCAAAAACAAATTATTACACAAAATACAATTTTACATGCATTATATAAGTATCTGAATATGAATAATTAAGTCTTAATAGTGTATGGCACCTACAGAGATTTTAGATCTACCAGAAGTAGTAAATTACCTTCCCTTTGTAATTAGAAAAATATTTCAGCTCCGTTTTATTTGATTTTTTTGCAAACTGTCGACTGTACAAGTATTTCGTAGTGTGTGTTCAAGTTTTACCTTAATTAATGAAATCTGAAAATACCGAGATTTTACGTTATAATGTTTGGATATATTATTTTAAGATTTGTATTTGTAGCTGCCAATTACCAGTGGCAAAAGGGCAGTGAATTTCTGCAGACATCATTAAACCAGTATTATTTTCTATCGTCTGATGGAAACTTGTATTTCTCCGAGGTACAGGCGCAGGACAGTGGGTATTACCATTGTTTAGTGACACTAGCGTCATTACCAGATGAAACACTGTGGACGTCACAACCTCCAAGTAAAACTAGCAAAGGAATATACCTTAGTGTGACTGGACAAAGTATGTATCTAACTGTAAGATTAAGAATGACAGTTTACTAGTAATTACATGTATTGATTTAATGATAAAAGTTGCTTTTAAATCAATGTACAAGGTGTGATAATAAAAAAATGATCGAAACAATCTTTTATTAGAAAAGATTCTTAGATGAAAAAGAATCTTCAAATGGATGATACATTATTTTTAGAATCAATCATGCTAAACTTTCATATTATCTGAAACAATTGTACTAATTCAGAGTAACCTTCCGGAGCATCTGAGTTCACTCCTGTTTTTAAACGAGTTCGTGTTGTTCATTGTTTTTAGTTTTCAGTGTTTATTTGTTGTGCTTGTGGTTGTTCATTTGTCTTCCCGGGTTTTGTCTGTCTAACGGATTGCGTTTTTTGGATTGCTCCTTAGGTATATTTGTCCTCTTTATTGGTTGTTCTCATTGTCAGTCATGATCAGTTTGTTTCAACTTACAATATGACGAGTGTCGTTAACAGGGCAGGACATGCCAACACTTCCGGAGCACCTGATATCTTTCCTGGTTTTTTGTGGGAGTTCACATTGGTAGTGCTTTATGTTTCGTCTTGTTTCTTTAGTTTACTATGTATTTTACTTCTATGAGGTATATGTTTTGTAGTGATTGTTCTCATTGTCAGTCATGATCAGTTCATTCCAACTTACAATGCTACGAGTGTCGTTAACGGCGCAGGACATACTTATCCTTCCGGAGCACCTGATGTCACTCCCGGTTTTTTTATGGGAGTTCACATTGGTAATGCTTTAATTTTTATGCTGTACTGTTCTAGCTTTCTTTAGTTTATAATACGTTTTTTTATTCTTTTAGTTAAACATGTTTCCTTGTTCCATTCTCCTGACTTTGACTTTTCCTTGGACTTCGAATTTGTGAACTTTCCCACAGTTTTGTCGCTTTGGCATTCTTTTGCCGATATTTTATAAGCTTGCATGACCACAAAAAGGACAAATATACCTAAGGAACAATCAAAAAACGTAATCCATTGGACAGACAAACCCGGGAAGACAAATGAACAACCACAAGCACAACAATTAAACACAGAAAACTAAAAAACAACGACCAACAGGAACTCCTATAAAAACCAGGAGTGAACCCAGGCGCTACGGAAGGCGCTACGGAAGGTTAAGCAGTTCCTGCTCCGTATAGCACACCCGTCGTGAAGTTCAACAAAGTCAATCCGGGGGAAGGCACAAATCGGTGGAGGCACATGAAAGGTTACGACAGTGGGAACAGGTCCAACATCATCTTAGATATTGGAACACTGTAATGGTCAATCAGTGATGACGACCGTAAAATTTCCTAAGTGGTGACATCAACTTATCCCTGATAAAACCATGGTTAAGAAGCTTCTGTGACAGCAGTAATCCTCTTTGTCGAAAGTCAGGGTAACTCACGCATGCCCTTGAAAATCGGATAAGCTGAGAAACCTAGATGCCATATGCAGGCGATGTGGGTATATTGCTACTCAAGAAGGGAAAATTAAAAAAAAGAAAGTTGAAGGCATCACGTTTGTCATAAAGTTTTGTCTACAAATGTCCCTCATAGTCTATTGGAAGAAACAAATCCAAATATGAAGCGGACTTTGGTGTATCTGTAGTATCCTTAATTTCAAGCTCACTGGGGTAGATAAGATGTAGAAAGTCTTGGAATTTGTCGTTATTTAACGACAACACGTCATCTATATAACGAAAAGTGAAATTAAAGGATTGGGCTAGTTTCTTTTTGTTTTCACGTAGTAACCCTTGAATGAAGTCCGCTTCATATGAGTACACAAACAGATCGGTGAGTAGAGGAGCACAGTTTGTTCCCATTGGAACGCCGATTGTTTGTTGAAAAATTAGACCGCCAAATTCAACGAATATGTTGTCTATGAGAAAATCTAACATGTTTGTAATTTCATCTTCGAAATACTTTTTGTCCGAATCAGAGTGGTTCTTCACGAAATAAGCCTTTGCTCTACCTAGAACTAGAAATTTATACCTGCGTGTGCCATTTTTCTTGAAAAAAACATTGATGAACTAGTTGCTTTAAGCGATCTTTTAATTAAGAATGTGATATGGTAGTGTAGTGTGTAGAGAAGTCGAATGTTTTTATGCTGTTGCATGTAGCCAAAGATTTTGAGTTTAGATATTGTAGTAAAGTTTTGGAGTTTTTAAGAATCCTCATCTGATTGACGCCACTGGTGGAATTTGATGTTTCACAGTAATTCTGAAGGCTCTCTTTAATACATGTCAATATCAATGTTAAAATCTTTGAAACAGGTTTTGTAGAGCAATTAGCTAACCCAGCAATGTACCTTTGTTTATACGGATTCTTATGTAGTTTAGGAATCCAATAAATAGCAGGAAGGTCCATTTCTTCATCCTTTGTAGAAATGCCAAAGGAATGAAGAACGGTCTTGTGGTTATCAAGGACTTCCTGCTTAGTGAGTGTGGTCGGTGAATAAGTTGGATTACCCGCAGTGTTATCGATTCCCAATTCGTTTCTAAGACACTCAAAATAATAATTCTTGCAGACAAAAACGATATTATTTGGAGCTTTGTCAGCTGGGACAACTACATATTTGTCATGGAGGGGAGTCAAATTATTTCATTTCAAGGATAGTAGCAAATATTTCAAGAAAGATGGACTTGATTTTCTCACCCAGTTTATTTACAGATCCAGCTCTCTTTCTTTTTCAGGTAAATTAAAAGTAACTTTTTTGTTTAGTTTGGGAAGTTGTAAATTAAAACATTTTTTTTATATTTAAGCTGCAGCAGATTTTCCACCAGAAATACAAGATGCCTTTCCCAGAGTGATTCCAACTACACCTATGATGGGTTATAAAATGGAACTGGAGTGTTTGGCTTATGGAAGGTAATGTTTTATGGTGTATGCAAGGGCCAGCCATCTGTGTCAGTGCTTCATATTCTCACTATTGTGAGTTGAAACTGTTACAAAATCTTCTCTTTTACCACATCTTGAACATTTGATACCATGCCTTGATCTTTGATAAAAAAAGATTGGGTAGTGTTTAAGTCTGGGCAGATTTATTTTGATATATGTATACCCACAGTTCTTGAAACGTGAACCTACATGTACTGTTAAATACTGTATGCTTTCTTCCTATAATACAGACTCCTGACATGTGTATGTTTTTTAGCTGAGGTAAATATAGACCACAAAGAGGTTATTACTGTGGATTCATTATTTTTGATTGAATACAAGTTTTGGTGGCCCATTTTAGATTTAATGGATGGACAGTATATATACTCCAGTAACTTTAAGTTTACTAATTTTATAATCCATTGACCTTATACCATTATTCAGTGTATGTCAGTAAACTGTTAAAGTTACTTCCCTATATCAACACATTATTTCATGTAACTTTCCTGGGGACAGTAATATGTGAATTTATTATATAGTAATAAATATTTCCCATTAGATTCAATAGAAAGTGATCGAGCAATAAGTTTCTGCATTTTCACGCTTACAGGAACAATAGGGAAACATTCTGTCATTTAGATTTGTTACTTATTGCATCTTCATCTGTTTACAAAAAGAAATTGGGGGAAATGAAATTGCATGGAAACACGTCTGTTGTTGTAATTCCAATAATACTACAATATATAATGTAAGTCAGAACAGATTATAGTATAGACTCTGACAAATTTCCCAGGTTTGCAATTACTTCATTTTGAGCTAGTGCAAATTACAGTTTTATAGTTCATATTCAACATTTTTTTAAGTTTTATATGATGCGTAATGCTCATGTTAGAATTCGGATAAAAGTAGATTATATTTAATATTATATAATGAAATGTTTATTCCAAACTATTGATGAATTTTGTACCTTGCAGTACATCACATATCACTCGAAAGCTAGTGCAATATGAAAATAACAATCAAAAGATACTAATATTAGATATAGTAAATTTATACTATGCTGTATACGACGCATTTCAATCATGAAATCTGCTCGGGACAATATTTTTCAATATTCATGCAATAACCATGTATAACTGTAGCAGTAACCAATCATATAAATTGAGATATTTTTGCAGTATGACACTGAAACTTTTGACCACAGTTAATTCTATATCAATATAATAGCTTCTAATGAAATATCTGCCTGAATATATAGAAAGGTATGTTATTCGAAAAAATCTTATATAGCAGGAATATAGCCTGTGTAAAACAATCATACAATGAAATGAAAAAAAATTTTACTACGTTTCAGATTAATTAATTTTTGTTGGCATATTTTATCAGTTGATATATAATACTTTTAACAACATTTTTTGTTGATTGTTTAAGAATGCCTTTAGAATATTCATGGACCAGAGTTGGAAAACCTATTCCTGCTAAAGCCAGACTGAAAGATTTGAACCGTGTCCTTGAGATAGACAATGCACAGTTTGAAGATGAGGGAACATATGTTTGTCATGTCAATTCAAATAAAGGCACTGACAACCGATCATTTACTGTATCACTTTCTGGTAAAGAACTGTTATTTTATTCTTTGCTAACAGCGTACATAATGTAGTGTTGTTTTCATAATATTTTCTAGATTTTATTAGCAAATTTAAACATATACAGTCACCTCCTACACAGAGGAAAATTATGAACATATGCAGTGAACTCCTACTCAGAGGGAAACAATGAGCATATACAGTCACCTCCTACTCAGAGGGAAAATATAATCATATACAGACAACTCCTACTCAGAGGGAAAATATAAAAATATACAGTCACCTCCTACTAAGAGGGAAAATATAAAAATATACAGTCACCTCCTTCTTAGAAGGAAACTATCAGCATATACAGTCACCATCTTCTCAGAGGAAAAATACAAACATATACAGACATCTCCTACACAGAGGGAAAATATAGACATAAACAGTCACACATTTCTCAGAGGGAAAATATAAACATATACAGTCACCATCTTCTCAGAGAAAATATAAACATACACAGACACCTCCTACTCGGAGGGAAAATATGACATATACAGTAACCATCTTCTGAGAGGGAAAATATAAACATATACAGTCGCCTCCTACTCAGAGGGAAAATATAACATATACAGTAACCATCTTCTCAGGGGGAAAATATAAACATATACAGTCACCATCGTCCCAGAGGGAAAATATAACATATACAGACATCTCCTACTCAGAGGGAAAATATAAACATATACAGACACCTCCTACTCAGAGGGAAAACATAAACATATACAGGCGTCTCCTACTTGGAGAGAAAATATAAACATATACAGTCACCATCTTCTCAGGGGGGAACTAAAATTTAATTTCAGGTTTTTTCTTCTAAATTTTTAAATATTTTTAGAAGGAAATATGTAACAAAATTTATAAAGTGGTCAATAAAGTGAAGGGTTATAATTTTATTCATGTGCATTAAAAGTTTCCAAGTGCATTTTTTTCTTTCTTTACTCTACCCTCACATTTTTATTAATTTATTTCAATGGTGTTTATTTTTATTGAAACTTATTTGCATGGTGACATACTGTTAGATATTAAATTTTATATACATATCCAGTTAATGCCATTTGCTTTCCAAAAAGAAGAAGTTTAGTGTACAACATATAACACCATGGATTTGTTTTTACATCAAATCCTGTAGACCTGTCGACTAAAATATTAGATATATCAGGTTTAATAAAAGAAGTACATATAATTCTTCCGTAAAAGGCCATTTTCAGTGTGAGGTGATCCGTTGGAGATCGTTCCACGCGACCTCATTTCCCACTGCACGAGACCTTATCTTCCACTGCTTTTCGACCAATCAAATCGCACAGTTCACAAATGCATATACCCTTTGACCAATCAGGCGTAACGTTGTTTAACTTTGTCGACTGTGCTCATTTGAATTTAACTAGGTACAGGAAACTTAAAAATAAAGTATTTACGGAAGAAATAGGTACTTATACTCGTTCAAAAGCAAAGAACTGGAACATCTTCAACTCGTTTTTAAAATTCAGCGTCTTTTTCCTCGTTTTGCTGCGCTGCACTCGGGTAAGACGTGAATTTTAAAAACTCGTTGAAAATTTTGAAGTCTTGACTTTGAACTCGTGTAAGAACTTATTAATGTATATAGATATTTACATACCCCAAAATTGTATAAAATTTCAATTTTTTATGATTTTTAATCAATTGGCATATATTAAAATTTAACTTATCAACCTATGCAAGTTCTATGAAAAGAAATAATTCATGCCAGAAATAAGTTTGCAGGAATTTGAAGTGTCTATTTTGTATCAAAACATTGAAACTTATAATGATTTTAAGCATTTTTAACATGTTCCTGTAAATAAATAGCTTGTAAAAAAGACTTTAGAATGATTATGGTGTGGTGACGATATGACAAGGACAACTTTTAATTTTTTTTTTATCTTATTGCATATTAATCATGTGTAGTAATTTGGCAATTCTTAGGAGAAAAAAAACAAAGGTGTTATTAAACCATTTCCTTTGATGAAGTCAAACATTTGTTATCACATAACATATTTATGGAAGATCAGTGGTACACGATATTACTTCAACCTATAAAAAGGCATTTACATTTCACATACTTCATAATCTCCTTAATATTTCTGGGATTTTATTGTCATATGTCTGTGTTGTAGCTAAACCTTACTTCATTCATCCACTTCAAGACATGCATGTAGATATTAACAGCCAGTTATCATGGAGATGTGAAGCAGTGGCCAGACCCAGAGCTGCTTTTGTCTGGTTTAAAAATTCACAACCTATCGTCCCAATTCCTGGTAAAATTGAGATAAGCTCAAATGTATTGAAGTTTTACAACCTCCAACCATCAGACAGTGGAATGTACCAGTGTAATGCCTATAATGTATATGGCAGTGTTTTCAGTGGAGCTCAACTTCGGGTTCTGTGTGAGTAATATTTTATACGGGTTCGAATAAATGTTGGACGTTGATTGATTAAACACCGATGTACCCAGCCAGTTGTTAAGTGTAATGGTTACCATGTTAAAATGTCTTATTTTTATTGGATCTGATTTAGTAAATACACATTTATTTATTAGTGCCCAACCCCCAACGCCGATCGAAGTGGCTATAGGTTTGCACGTCTGTCCGTCAGTCACACTACAGTTTTCAGACATTTTTCAGACACTTTTTAATTAACTGACCTTATTTTTGTATGTGAGCTAATAATGATGAGTTACAGATCAAGTTTGAGTTTCATACTGATCGTTTAATTATTGTGAGAGTTATTGCCCTTGGAAATAGGAATTATTGTCAAAATAATAGTTTTCTGGACTTTAATCAGAAACTGATTAACGAACTGATCTTATTTTTAGTATATGAGTTTATAATGATGAGTTACAGATCAAGTTTGAGTTTCATGCTGATCGGATAATTATCGTGAGAGTTATTACCCTAGTAAATAGGAATTATTGCCATAATAAAGGTTTTCCTGAGTTTTTTTCAGACACCATTTAACCAACTGACCTTAGTTTTGGTATCTGAGCTCAAATTGATGAGTTACATATTAAGTTTGAGTTCCAGGCTAATCAGATAATTATTGTGAGAGTTAATGCCCTTGGATAGGAATTATAGCTAAAATGATAGTTTTCGGGACTTTCTTCTCAAATCCTTTTACCAAATGATATTATTTTTGATATTTGAGCTTATCATGATAAGCTACAGATCGAGTGCGACATTCAAGCTAAATGGATAATTATTGTGAGTTTATTGCCCTTGGAGATAGAAATTATTGTCAAAATATTAGTTTTCTATACTTTTTTTGCAAACCTTTTTACCAATTGATTTTATTTTTGGTATGTTTGCTTATAATGATGAGCTACATGTCAAGTTTGAGTATAAGCTGATGGCATAAGTAGTGTGTATTCTTTACAAACATAGTTTTCATACTGATCTTTTAATTATCATGTTAGGAATCATTCTGTCCATACGTCTGTGTCCAAATCACATGGGCAAGGAGCATTGCGTGTTTTCTCACAGCTCAAGCCGGTAGGGGGACATTGTTTTGCTCAGTTATACTCTCAGAATATTTGTTTAACCAGTATGTTCCTCAAGAACAAGTAGACATTGACTTGAAAGTATTATAAGTTAAAAACGTCACCATTTAGATTAAAAATTTAAATTATTCCAACAACTATTTCATTATTAAAACTAAATAAAAGAACAAAACCCTGAGGTTAGCATCATAGTTACCACCCTCGACATGGAAAAGAGGGATTTTGTGCATAAATTTAATATTTAATACAATGGGTAATTAAAATGACGTCACATTTTTCTTTGCTTGTCGATCAATGATCATATGTTTTTACCAATGAATAGGCCAAACTGGGAATACGTTTGTTATCTAAATTTATAGCTATGGACATTGAGATTGTACAACCCTTCATCACCACTGTACAGCCTTCGGCTTCATCTCAGTAATTCAGGGTGGTATAGTCTCAATGCCCACAGATGCAAACATATGTAACTGATATTGTCATTTGGGCACAGGGTATATAGAATTGGTGTGCATCAGTTCATTTAGAAAAGATCGGTAACAGCATAAAAACATTTGATTTCTCTACCCTCTATACACCATTCCTCATTCACAACTGAAGGAAAAGTTGAAAGATCTAATCCAACGATGTTTTCAAAATACAAATGGTAACTACAGATACACATACCTTCTCATTGGTAGAGATAAAAAGGACAAATATACCTAAGGAGCAATAAAAAAAACGTAATCCATTGGACAGACAAACCCGGGAAGACAAATGAACAGCCTCAAGCACAACAAATACACACAGAAAACTAAAAAACAATGAACAACACGAACTCCTATAAAAACCAGGAGTGAACCCAGGTGCTCCGGAAGGGTAAGCAGTTCCTGCTTCGTATACGGCACTCGTCGTGAAGTTCAACAAAGTCAATCCGGTGGAAGTCACAAATCGGTGGAGGCACATGAAAGGTTACGACAGTGGGAACAGGTCCAACATCATAGATATTGGAACACTGTAATGGTCAATCAATTCATGATGACGACCGTAAAATTTCTTAAGTGATGACATCAACTTATCCTTGATAAAACCCTGGTTAAGAAGCTTTTGTGACAGCAGTAATCCTCTTTGTCGAAAGTCATGGTAACTCACGCATGCCCTTGAAAATCGGATAAGCTGAGAAACGTAGACGCGAATTGCAGGCGATGCTGGTATATTGCTAAGGGAAAATTAACAATAGGAAAGTTGAAGTCATCACGTTTGTCATAAAGTTTTGTCTTCAAACGTCCCTCATAGTCTATTTCAAGAAAAAAATCCAAATATGAAGCGGACTTTGGTGTATTTGTAGTATCCTTAATTTCAAGTTCAATGGGGTAGATAAGATGTAGAAAGTCTTGGAATTTGTCGTTATTTAACGACAACACATCATCTATATAACGAAAAGTGAAATTAAAGGATTGGGCTAGATTCTTTTTGTTTTCACGTAGTAACCCTTGAATGAAGTCCGCTTTATATGAGTACACAAACAGATCGGCGAGGAGAGGAGCACTGTTGGTTCCCATTGGAATGCCGATTGTTTGTTGAAAAATTAGACCGCCAAATTCAACGAATATGTTGTCTATGAGAAAATCTAACATGTTTGTAATTTCATCTTCAGAATACTTTTTGTCAGAATCAGAGTGGTTCTTCACGAAATAAGACTTGTCTCTACCTAGAACAAGGAATTTATACCTGCGTGTCCCATTTTTCTTGAAAAAACATTGATGAACTAGTTGCTTTAAGCGATTTTTTAATTGAGAATGCGGTATGGTAGTGTAGAGTGTAGAGAAGTCGAAAGTTTTTATGCTGTTGCATGTAGCCAAAGATTTTGATTTTAGATATTGAAGTAAATTTTTGGAGTTTTTAAGAATCCACATCTGATTGACGCCACTGGTGGAATATGATGTTTCACAGTAATTCTGAAGGCCCTCTTTAATACATGTCGATATGGATGTTAAAATCTTTGAAAGAGGTTTTGTAGATCAATTAGCTGACCCAGCAATGTACCTTTGTTTATACGGATTCTTATGTAGTTTATGAATCCAATAAAGAGCAGGAAGGTCCATTTCTTCATCCTTTGTAGAAATGCCAAAGGAATGAAGAACGGTCTTGTGGTTATCAAGGACTTCCTGCTTAGTGAGTGTGGTCGGTGTATAAGTTGGATTACCCGCAGTGTTATCTATTCCCAATTCATTTCTAAGACACTCAAAATAATAATTCTTGCAGACAAAAACGATATTATTGGGGGCCTTGTCAGCTGGGACAACTACATATTTGTCATGGAGGCGAGTCAAGTTTTCAACAACCTTAGGGTCTTTAAAGATGGATTTAGCTTTAGTGCTCATAGACCCTTGGAGGCTTTTAATTCTGATTGTATCATTGACCTAATAGCCTTCACCTACTCTGAAAGTGTGTCAGCAGGCTCCTGTTCCTTTGAAGTCCATTTTCTGGCGTAGTCCTCAACCGAATCCATAAGTAATTTGAAATTATATTTCCAATTAATTGGCTGAGGTTCTCGGTATTTGGGGCCTTTAGCTAGCATATTTTTTAGCTTTTGATTATCACACTTTGTTAAAAACCACTCTAAATCTAACAAAAAATATACAAAGGACAAAATTGTCCTTGTAATTGAATTTTTGATCGACAACACATTTGTTCAGTTTGGTGAACATGTTTTTCAACAGACAATTGGCACTCCTATGGGTACTCATTGTGCACCAATCCTGGCCGACTTCCTTGACGGGATTCTTAAGGGAAAAATAGAAGATAGCCCGTACCTTTAATTTCAGCTTCCGCTACATAGATGATGATACACTCTACACTACCATACCGCATTCTCAATTAAAAGATCGCTTAAAGCAACTAGTTCATCAATGTTTTTTCAAGAAAAATGGGACACGCAGGTATACATTTCTTGTTCTAGGTAGAGAAAAGGCTTATTTCGTGAAGAACCACTCTGATTCTGACAAAAAGTATTCTGAAGATGAACTTACAGACATGTTAGATTTTCTCATAGACAACATATTCGTTGAATTTGGCGGTCTAATTTTTCAACAAACAATCGGCATTCCAATGGGAACCAACTGTGCTCCTCTCCTCGCCGATCTGTTTTTGTACTCATATGAAGCGGACTTCATTCAAGGGTTACTACGTGAAAACAAAAAGAAACTAGCCCAATCCTTTAATTCCTATTGTTAATTCTCCCTTCTTGAGTAGCAATATACCAGCATCGCCTGCATATGGCGTCTACGTTTCTCAGCTTATCCGATTTTCAAGGGCATGCGTGAGTTACCATGACTTTCGACAAAGGGGATTACTGCTGTCACAAAAGCTTCTTAACCAGGGTTTTATCAAGGAAAAGTTGATGTCATCACTTAAGAAATTTTACGGTCGTCATCATGAATTGATTGACCATTACAGTGTTCCAATATCTAACATGATGTTGGACCTGTTCCCACTGTCGTAACCTTTCATGTGCCTCCACCGATTTGTGACTTCCACCGGATTGACTTTGTTGAACTTCACGACGGGTGCCGTATACAGAGCAGGAACTGCTTACCCTTCCGGAGCACCTGGGTTCACTCCTGGTTTTTATAGGAGTTCGTGTTTTTCATTGTTTTTTAGTTTTCTGTGTTTATTTGTTGTGCTTGTGGTTGTTCATTTGTCTTTCCCGGGCTTGTCTGTCCAATGGATTACGTTTGTTTTGATTGCTCCTTACGTATATTTGTCCTTTTTATTACTCAACAACTTTTGAGAATTTCTTACATCTCATCAATCCCAATGAGCTCGAAATTAAGGATACCACAGACACTGCCAAGTCTGCATCTTATCTTGACCTTCACCTCGAAATGGACACCAGAGGAAGGCTGAATACAAAACTTTACGACAAACGGGATGACTTTGACATTCCTATCTTCTTCCCATTTGTGAGCGGCAATATTCCAGATGCGCTGGCGTATGGAGTATATATTTCACAACTCATACGTATACATTGACATCCTGGATAGAGCCCGAATCTAGACAGAAGAGTTGCTCAGACAGGGTATTTTGCTCCTAAGTTGGAGTAATTCTCATTAAAGTTTTATGGACGTCACATGACGTGGTTGACATGTATGAAAAAAACGTTTCCCAAATGAAAGTGAACCTGTTCCATTGATGTTATCGCTTTCTCATACCGGATTTGACACGGGGAGCATGGCGGGTGTCATGCAGGAAGCAGAGACTGCTTACTCTTCCGGAACTGCTGAGTCTACCCCCGGTTTTTTGGTGGGGTCCATGTTGTTCATATGCTTTTAGTTTTTAATTGTAGTGCATGCATTGTTTTGGTCTTGTCTTCATTTTTCTCGGGAGTTTGTGAGTTGTTTCGATTTTGTCCTCCTTTGGTATATCCCTTTGGTATTTCTTGACTTTACGACATTTACATTTATAATATCTGTTTCTGCTAAATTTACATTGTAATATTGATTTTACCCTTTCTTTCAGCATTTCCACCATCTTTTGTTAGAAATCCATTACCAAGTATCACGTTAGCAGCATTGAATGGTAATATAACAATTCCATGTAGACCTGAGGCAGCTCCAAGTGCCAACAAACAGTGGCTACATAATGGGAATGCAATGGGTACAACATATAGTACAGGTGCTGCTCAAGGGGCAGAGTTACTGATAAATGGAGACTTACATATCACCAAAGTACAGGCTGCAGATCGAGGTCTATACACATGTCAAGCAGAGAATGAACAAGGCACAGCTCAAACAACAACTGATCTCAAAATAGCAGGTAATTTTGTGGGAAATATTTGTTAAGGTAATATATCTCATGTATCTATGTTCAGAAGTGTATTTTTCTTTTTCTGTGCCACTATAAAATAATATGAAAACTTTTATCTAATTAACATTATTATTTTTGCAACATATAAGAGACGCATTTTTTGCAGATGGGGTAGTGATATCAGCTGGACCTATAGAAGAAACTTTTGTTGATTGGAATGGTACGGCCTTCCTTCGATGTGAAGTATCCTATGATTACAATAGATATGACCTAATCTATGTCTGGAAATTCAATGGAAAAAAATTGGATGTAGAATTGGACCCACATTTTTCAATAGTAAGTAGAATTTTCTTAGGATTTGTTGTAATTCTGTTCTGTCTATAAAGAAATAACTTCAGTTATCATCTGGTGTAGAAGTGGTAAACAACAAAATGGATAACAGGAAAGGTCAAATATAACATACCAATCAATCAAAACAACCCTTTATAATGGTAGATTTTTTCGGAGTGTGTCATGAAAACTAAATAATGATAAAATTGTTCAAATCATTTTTTAAAATATCAGATATAAATGTCTTTTCCCATACGTATATAAATTTAAATATCAAGGTATCAAATTCTAAGACCAAATGTTGATTTTTTTTAACAACAATTCATTATTTGTCAATCCTTGTAGATTGAAATTAGTTTGATATCAATTAAAAGTACTAGTAAGTATATCAAACTTCCGAAGTAAAACATCTAGATGCATATACGAGAGACAGAGCCTTATTGATTTAGGGATCAATCAGTGATTTTGTTAGGGTGAAAACTTGACTTTTTACTCTTAAATTGCAGGTTTTCTTTCCTTGTTAGTCCCATACTGGCAACGCCGAAGGGGAATATATGTTGCACTCCGTCTGTCCGTCCGTCAGTCCGTCAGTCAGGCACACTAGTTTTCCGGACTTTTTTTCAGAAACCGTTAAACCAACTGATCTAAATTTTTGTATGTAAGCTAATAAGGACGAGTTACATATCAAGTTTGACTTTTACGCTGATCGAATAATTATTCTGAGAGTTATTACCCTTGGAGAATTATTGTCAGAATATTAGTTTTCCCGGACCTTTTTTGCAAACCTTTTAATCAATTGATCTTTTTTTTCAGAAACCGTTAAACCAACTGATCATAATTTTTATATGTGAGCTTATATTAATGAGCTATAGATCAAGTTTGAGTTTCACGCTGATCGGATAATTATTGTGAGAGCTATTGCTCTTGGAAATAGGAACAATTGACAAAATGATAATTTTCCAGACTTTTTTTAGCAAACCCTTATACCAAATAATCTTAATTTTGATGTTTTAGCTTATTATGATGAGCTACAGATCAACTCTTACTTTTCTGTAGATCGGATAATTGAGAGATATTGTCCCTGGAGATAGGAAGTATTGCCATAATAATAGTTTTTTGGACATTGTTAACACTTCTACCAAATGATCTTATTTTTGGTGTGTGTATTTATAACGATGATCTACAGATCAAGTTATTTTTGATATGTGAGATTATAATGATGAGACAGATCAAGTGTTAGTTTCAGGCTGTTCAGTTAATTATTGTGTACCCCTTGCAAACATATTTTAGGATTTTTAGGAATCACTCTATCTATAGGTCTGCATGCGATTCAGATAGTCAAAGAGCATTTGGTGTGTTTTCTCACAGCTCAAGCCTGTAGTGGACATTGTATTGCCCAGAAATACTCTTATTGATTTAGGGATCAATCAGTGATTTTGTTAGAATGCTTGCTGTTACCGAACTTCAGTATGTTATTTTGGTGTCAAATAGGGTATTAATAGACTGCAGTGAAATGCAAGCTTTGCTGCATATCTATCATTTCGTATTGATTATGTAAATATGTTATATTTGGCTCAAGGTTATTTAATTCTATATTGACCAATGATGCTGCTGCATCCAACTGCATCTCGTACTTAATTGTTTTTTTTTTCGAGATTTGGGTGCCATCCTCTCGATGCAGTCTGCACACATTAGGTCATTTTGGTATCAAGCAATGACATATTTTTGAGGAAAAACATGTTTATTTACTCAGAAATCACAGATATTGAGAATTGAAAATATCTTTAGTTTGTTTCAGCTGATTTCTACCATACGTACGCTTTTGCATCTTTGATGCCTATTACATTTTTAAACAAGTGTGTCATACAAATTTCATGTTACATTGATCACAGGCCTATAAAGTTATATTTTTTGTTCAGGTTAAGTCTAAATGTATAGTTGGATATCAAGACATCAGGTTTAATTAATTGAAAATATATGTTAAAAGGAGAAGTATAGTAAATTTTTATTTTGCTTTGGGAGTTTATACCAGTATTTTATGATAGAAATTCTCTCACTAACGTGTTAAATTATCGTTTTACAATTAATGGACTATCTATGAGTTATATATCTGTTATTAATGGACTATCTAGGAGTTATATTTTTGTTATTAATGGACTATTTGGGAGTTATATTTCTAATATTAATGGACTATCTAGGAGTTATATTTCTGTTATTAATTTCCAGACCAGAAGGTCCAATATGAATGGATTGATGATAAGATATGCACAGTTTAAGCATGATGGAATTTATGAATGTAATGCCATGACGACAGTGACATCTGCAAGTGCTGTGGGCAAGCTTACTGTTCATGGTTGGTAATTAACTCATAGAATATAAAATTCTTTAAAAGAACTAATAAATCAAGAATAATGTTTAGTAAAGTATAAAATTACAGAAAAAATAATTTGAAAAGTCAGAATGTATTACTATTTCATAAAAATTATTCCCTTCTCCGTTCTTTTCTCTTTCTTATGGAGAGCCAGCAATGCTTTATTTTGTAGGTCCACCGGGAGAACCAGCAGGAGTTTATGCTTTGAAGGGATCAGAGACGCCATACTCTATTATGTTAAAATGGTCAAGGTCTCCTGAGAGAGGAAGTGCTGTAACTAAGTATGTTATTGAAGGAATGACAACATTTAATCCCGTTTGGAGGAAAGTTGGAGGTAAAAATTGTCAATAGTACAGTTGTTTATCTTATAAGGCAGGCAAATATCAATATAGTGTTACTCAATCATAATGTCACAAAAAATGAAATTCAATATTTTAGCTTTCACCAAAGGTCTACCGACGGACTCATTAAGTCCATCAATATAATCTTATACAATATATCATATTTTCACAGAATATTCAAAATATATATCAAAACTTTGTTAGGAATATTACAAAAGTTTCGGTTTTAATGCTGCTGATGAGAGGTAACTCCTTGAAATGCGTCGTATACAGCATAGTATAAATTTACTATATCTAATATTAGTATCTTTGGATTGTTATTTTGAAACTACTGGGATGATGCCTCTGCTGGTGGACCCTAGGTCCCCGAGGGTATTCGCCTACCCAGTCGTCAGACTTGTCTGACATGATTATTCCTTTGATTTGTTACAGAAATTACCAGTATTTAGCAAAATTCAAAAATAATAGAAATACTAAGGGTTCATTCCTTGTATTGCACATGGTAGATCTCCTTAGCTGAAATTTGGCTTCCTATTTCGGTATTTTTGGTTGAGTACTTCTTGTTAATATAAGTTTGGTTTTTGGTCTTCCAAATGTTTCGGTTTTAATGCTGCTGATGAGAAGTAACTCCTTGAAATGCGTCGTATACAGCATAGTCCAAATTTACTATATCTAATATTAGTATCTTTGGATTGTTATTTTTCAGCATGTTTTTGCAGGTTAATATTAAGTTTCAATCATATTTTTAAGTAGAGTGACAGTGAAAGCCAGGTTGATACAATTAATTTGATTTCTTTTTAGCTCACGTGGCCTGAAAGGCCATTTGAGATTTTGCCATCACTTTGCGTCCATCGTCTGTCGTCCGTCCGTCTGTCCGTCCACAATAACAAAATATTCTCGTCTGAAACCGCTCAGCCAATTGGGACCAAACTTCGGTGGTATGGGCTTTGGCTGGTCCCCTTCCAAAATTATGTCCCGTGTCCCCGACCTCCAACCAATATGGCTGCAAAGCTAAAAATATAAAAAGGGGGACTTTTAAGAATCTTATCCTCTGAAACTAGTGACCCAATCTAAAACAAACGTTGATGAAATGTTCCTTTGGTGGTCCCCTTTCAAAAATTAGTTTATCATAGGAGCCTATGGGAAATTCACATAAAAATCTTCTTTTCTGGAACCAGTTGCTCAGATTTAACCAAAGTTTTACGGAATAGTCATTGGATGGTCCTCTTCCGGAAATGTGTCCAGCGGTCCTGTCCTCCGATCAAGATGGTCACCATAGCCAAACTTAGTTTAACATAGGGTCCTATGGAAAATTCACATAAAAATCTTCTTGTCTGGAACCAGTTGTTCAATTGAAACGAAATTTTCAAGAAATAGTCATTGGATATTCCTCTTCCACAATTGTGCCCAATGGTCTCGCCCGCCTAATATGGCCTCCACAATCGAGCTGAGTTTAAAATTGGACCCTATGGGAAATTATTTAAAAATCTTCTTGTCTGAAACCACTTGGCCAATTGGAACCTGTTTACCAGCATTTCAGCATCATGTCCTATGGTGAGGAGCAACTGCAAGAAGTGACCAACTACTTCACCAACTCAACAAAATTGTCATTGCAACCAGACACGATCAGCAATGACTACCTAGAACTGAACTAAAAAAGACTTCACCCTTCAGCAGACATGCTCTTATATACATAACCACTATGTAGAACAGTTTTTGACTTCAAACCTCTTTGAAAAAGACTTTTTGTGTCACCAGTTACTAGTGCTGCTTGTGAAAGGGGTTTCTATAAAAGTACCGTATCAAAAACAAACTACGTTCAAAATTGTCAACTCAGCTAGTTACCAAACGTATGCTTATTCATGAAAAGGATTCTGAACTTTTACAGCTACCAATTCCTAACAGAAATTCCTTGCAATCCGTGATAGTAGAAAATGACTTTTATCAATTTAATGCTTTTATATTGTTAAAGTAAATGTATAGTGCTGATGATGTGCTGCTGTTCATTTTTCATGCTAGTGCTTGTTTAATTTAGTTTTTTTTATAAATAATAACATTAATACTTTAAAACTAGTTTCTATTAATACTAAATTACGTGGCTGTAAACAAAGTTGATAATAAAAAATTCAATACAACTTTGCAACGCCACATACATCAACCTCAAAGTTTGGACTCATCAAATAAATTTGGGACTCACTATTGTCAAAAGTGATGAGTCCAGTACGCAAAAAAACAAAATCCTATGAGGAACCTTGCTGAGTAAGCTAAGCTCTGTCTTTAGATGCTTCTGGCTTTACCTGTTTTGGTAATTTTTTTAATTTGCTCTTCAACCTTTTGGATTGTTGTTTTGATTTTCAACTTTTTAGGCCTTGGTAAATCGATAAAATGTGCACATCTTGTGCATTACAATTGATATCAAAGAATTTTATTTTACCTTATGTGAAAGATCTCGTTTGAAACCAGTGAGCCAGTTGAAACTAGACATCAATGTTCCAGCGATACAGGCTTCTGGGAGCCTCTAGTACATTTTATGCATTAAATGTATATACAGTATTGCCACATACTGTATATTGATTGCTCAATAAGGTTTTAGAATTTTGATTTTCAAAAATTTGGACCCACAGTGATCGAAATTTTCAAAAATTGGGAATTTAACCTTGATACCAAAACTCCTGTTTTATTTTTTTGTTTTATAAAATTGAGAATTATAAGCTGGTGACCGAAACTCTTCTTTTTATGGTATCCATTTTATTTCTATACAGTATTGTCATACACTTTAGGCAGATGCAAAGTAAGGTTTTAGAATTTTGATTTTCCAAAATTTGGGCCTATATTTGAAGATACGATTGTGAAAAAGGTGCACAGGGATACAACACGTGGGAAGTGCGGGAATAGCTGTCGTTTCCGACTACCTCAGTCTAATGTAGGATTTTTCCGACATTGTTTCTGTGACAATCATTGACCATCTAGTTGTTGTCTTGTGTTGCTTACTAACAATGGTTACAATTTTATAATGACCAAAATAGAGTACCGATTTGTGTAATCAACATATTCTACACATTTTAATACAGATCTGAGAAACATTTTAGAAAGCTTAAGTCATATTGAAAATGTACATGAAGGAGTATGGTGCCATTTTAAGAATGGTTTATCAGTTTTTCTGTATTGTAAGCTTACCTATTTATTACTGTGGGTAGGCTGTAATGGCATCAGTCTTTGATTTCTCTGACATCAAATGGCCATTTTTAGAATTAATTGGAGTTGTTTTGATAAGAATTGAGGAATTTTTGTGGCATTAAATGATATACTTTAATTGTCTTGAGCTTTTATTTGACAGAGGTATTAGAATCAGATGCAATAACTCCAGATGCAGAGGACAGCTACAGCAGATTTTGTACGGTAACAGGATTACATCCATATAACAACTACACTTTCCGTATTTATGCAGAGAATGCTTTCCCTATGCCAGGATATCCAAGCATACCATCAAGTAAGTTCTTCGCAGTGGTAGAGAATGTTTTCTTTAATTTACAAATACTTTCTACTGTAAATTATGAAATTCTAGTATTGTTTATTTTCTAAAATGATTTGAGTGGTAAACTTTCATATTTTCATATCAGCCTAACTGTATGTTATGGTGTTTGTGTAAACTGGATTTAGAAAAGAAATGATTCACAGGGGCATGAATTTATACCGATTGTACCACAGATATCACTCAGAATAAAATATTTGTCATAAACGATCATCCTTTGTCAAAATCGATTTAAATACCCCTTTTACCGGTAATTATCCTTATTTTAATTATGTGATATTTTTTTTTATTATTTTGAAAAATATGATAAAGCATCAAGTTACTTTGATTAAGTTTTTTGTTTAGGTTGAATTTTAAAAAAATCTCTATGAAACTTGATATGAGGTATCTGTGAAGAAACCTTTATAAATTTTGCATATTTTGTCCAGATCAGGCATTGCAAGTTTCTGTTTGGTTGACATACAGTAGAACTTTATTGGCACCAAGGGACTCTTGGAATCTGTTCGAGTTACTGAAGTTTGTTCAAGAACGACAAATTTCCAGTGCCATACCATATACTAGTTGTTATAAGTGATAAATAACATGAAATATTTAGTAATTTAAAATTAAACAGTTTAATTACTAATTAACAGTAATCTTTTAATACACTGAACTTTAAACATTTATCTGTCAGACTAATCTATTTTTATCATACCTGTGACTGCTAGATGGACACCTGTAAGTATTGGGTATAACATAGTCCATTTAATTATTGAGTTAGAGATTTTCATGGTAAAATACATAGCTTTATCAATTTGAAGACCAAAGATTTGGTGGAATGGTCCTTAGTTGGTCATATCGGGGTGGCCAGACCTTGGACCAATATGACTGTTGCTATTAAAAATAGAAAAAAACAGGTATTTTTTTTTAAATCTTCTCATCTGAAAATAGCACCAATAGCTTTGCCAGGTGAGCAATTCGGGCCCATGGGAGCGTTTAGTTACTTGTTTTAAAACAGCGGAATAATGAATATAATTAAGAAATGTAGCTCTGTAATTCTTTAATAGGTTTATAATTGTATTACAGAATCATACACCCTTCCTAGAAATCGTCCTGAGTTTCCAGTGGAGAATGTTGGTGGTGGTCAGGGTACTTTCGGTACCTTAAGAATGACATGGACGGTGAGAATGTTTGTATATAGAGTCAAAACTTTTTATAACAACCTTGTTTGCCTTTGCCATATAATGACGTAAAACTGAATTTTCTATTAAAATGACTTTCGCTTCGTATGTCCCTAATAGGGATTGTTTATTGTTATTAATAAAGCTAAATAATTTCAATTATCTCCCTTAAATTCATCTTAGTTTATAGGTAGTAACAAGAACACATTATCAGTCTGAATATTATGTGTCATTATGCTGTATCTTTCCTTAAATGTTTGTATATTTTTCAGTGTTTTTGAAAACTAATTATTTATTTTATCAGAAATTTTGCCCATGATGCATTTATGAGCACTTGTTGAAATTAAATTGTACAGTATCTTAGTTAATATAAAAAATAAGTGTATTGTATCACAGTCTCAACATTTTCAACAATTAACATCTGTTGAGAATGAAAATAAAACCCCAAAAAACCTGTGGAAAATTCTGTTGTAAACTGTTTAAACCTTCACCATAATACACATTTGTTAACTCAATTTGTTGTGGATCATTGAATATTCCGTTGGAAGGAGTTAATTGTAGATAGAAAAGTATTTATTCCCTATGGATATGGAACTGAAGTTGAATATTCTGTTAAAACGAATGTCCCTTAAAGGAGGGGGAGGGGTGACTGAAGAACAATTGGATCCTGTATATTGTTTGCCCGTCAGTTTTTCCAAACTTTTTTGCTGTTTGTGATAAACTGTAATCTTGGTTTTTCTGTTCAGTCTTCAAAATAATAAAACAATTTGTTGGCTATAGTTATATCAAATTTTCTGATATTTTATTGTTCCAAGATACTACTTTGAATTACATGTACTATTGTAACTATTGCTAACTCAGGTTGATTTGATCTCAAATTATTTTGACGGTTCAATCAACTTTTATATAACAAGAGTTAAACCATTTTGTTTCATCAAATGGCCTAAAATGTAAATTAAGCCAAACGCATGTATACAATTATAATTTTATAATTAATAACATGTGATTCAGAGGGCTACAATAGTTTTACTATTTCCCAGTACATGTGCCAGTTATAAGAAAAATAACTCTTGCATTAACAATAGTATGCCTCAGAAAAGGTTGTATAATCGTTTGTCACTAAAACATAGAAATAGCCAATGAATCTCCTTAGCTGAAATTTGGCTTCTTATTTCGGTATTTTTGGTTGAGTACTTCTTGTTTTATATAAGTTTGGTTTTTGGTCTTCCAAATGTTTCGGTTTTAATGCTGCTGATGAGAGGTAACTCCTTGAAATGCGTCGTATACAGCATAGTATAAATTTACTATATCTAATATTAGTATCTTTGGATTGTTATTTTGAAACTACTGGGATGATTATTTTATAATCATGTAGATAAAGATTAAATCGATTTATCATTGTAAAACGGCATGATTCTCTGGTTTGTACAAAATATGAGGGCTGTATTAAGCAATCATAGAATCAATGAAAAAGAAAAGTAATTTGTATATTTATGTATTTAAACAGTGATTCAATATAAACTGAAACATACCCTGTGAAAGTATCCTCAAAAAATGACTACCATATTTGTGCTTCGGTTATGCTTCACTAAAAGTCACCTAATATACTAGATGCACATTTAACCTTGCAGCCATTACCAAGAGAACTAGAAGCAGGACCAGGCATTGGATATATTGCTTATTGGAGAAGGAAAGGAAACAATTCACCGTTTGAAAAAGTAAGTTACAACAATTTTTATTATGCAGACCTTATTTTTGTTTTGCGTTTGAACTGAATTCAGCTTTTTGAAGTCCACATTTTCCATTACGGTTCTCTTATTATACATAATAAAATGGCCACCGAAGTATCATTTCTCTCACTTTCCAAAAAACAAGTCTTGATTATGAGCCTTGAAATTAGTAAGACCTCTCTGAACTGAACCCTGTGTAAAGTGAAAACCTCTCTAAAGAGAAAGGATGTTCTTTAATGAATTAACAAATGGAAGTGGAACATTTGTCCAGTTAGAACAGCTGCCCCTGTATTGTTACGGTTATTATCTGTAAACCTCTGTCTATGTAATGTTATTTTATCTTATTGAATGCCTGATCATAGTATTAAAACTTTCTCGGTTACCCTCTCCCCCCCCCCCCTCTCAAAAAAAAATATTAAGAATGATATAAATAAAAATAATTTATAATCATTGATTGGATAGTTTATGCTTTATTAACCAAATATATTATTTTGAATTTGAAAAGGAAAAATAACTGCACTAACAAACAGAAATTACTAGTGCAAAACTCTTTTGTAAAACTGTTATTTTGAATTTTTTCATTCACTTATTGCATATTTAACATTCTTGATAATTCCTTGTTTACTAGAACATATCAGGAAGGGTTAATTGTTTTTAGTTATGACATGACATCTCACAGCTGATTTAGAAGGCAGTTTTAATGAATTAAATTATCCAAGTCTGTAATTATACTAATGATGTGACAGAAATTCACAGAATTCGAGATATACAGATTACAATGTCAATTATTAGTACTTAGAACTGTATATATTTTTCTGACGTATATGGGATTTTCTGTTGGAGTTTCAGCCATTCAAATTTTCGGCTGCTAAAGAGGTGTGTTAAGATGCAATTTCAATTATGGGGCATTACACCTCATTTGGTGTTGATCGGAAGGCATACATTATGTCTATGATGGCATATATTATTACATTGATGAATATGGGAAATCACAATTTCATCATCTCTGATATATAATCTTGGCGGATTTTATTTGGATTGGGTAAAAAATTTGGCAGCCACAGGCAATTCTTGAATCTTGAATCTGACTGATAGCATTTTTTATTCTCCTCCAATGCCAAATCTGTTCAAACTGTATAGGAATGATAATTGGTAGACCCTCTACAAAGAATCTTCTTTTGGTGCTGATCAGGTGGCATACATGGCAGCCGCAGTGACAAAATTTCATTATCCCCTCTGAAACTACAAGGCCAGGGTATTAGTGTTATGAAGGCCAATATAAATGGTGACTGGAAGACCCACTTCAAAGATTCTTTATTTGACATTGATTGGGTGGCTACTGTGGCCTATATATTTGCATTGAAGCCTGTGGTAATCAATTTCATAATCTCCTCTGAAACTACAAGGCTAGTAATGACTGAACCTGGCAGCAATAATGTATGGATGGATCTGGAAATCAGTTTCTCTGAAACTACAAAATCAACATGAATAGTGTATGGAATGGTGAGAAATAAAACATATCACAAAATACCCAAATAAATTTGATGCACTGTATGGCCATTTCGTTGACTGGCAACCCTTTAGCAGTGCTCGAGATCATAATATTGGAATTCCGGTTAAAGATTTAACGATGAATTAATAAGCAGAACCGATTTGATGCACTGTATGGCCATTTCGTTGACTGACAACTCAAATTGAGGCTTACTTGAACCTCTAGTTAATTGTTTTATTGAATATAAATTGCTTGGATCAACAATGCAGTTCTAACTTTTGTATATTTTCCTGGAAAACTGTTACACATTCAATTTCTGGAAAAAGTATTTAGCAATAACGCGAATAATTGGATCAAACATTTGATAACTATCCTGGAAGTGTTAAAATAATTATAAACTTTGACTTCCATCCAAAGACTCTTCCGAAATCTCAAGAGTTAAAAGTTAATATGGTGAAACTTTAGTTGTCATTCATTGTATAAGAAAGATAAATGGAATGATAATAGTCTATCTATGCAAGCAAATAAAAAACTAAGAGAAATATATATTTTATTAAGATTTATATTTTTTGCAGCATGTAATAAAAGGTCGAGCTGGCGTATATATAACAACTCTTACAAAAAATGATTATTATTTGGAGTATGAGATTAAAATTGGAGTATATAATGACAATGAGCCAACTTCAACATCAACTGGACCAAATAGTACAATCACTGTTATATATTCTGCTGAAGGAAGTAAGTATTTTTCTCTAATTCTGTGCGCATTTATAAATGTCTTGACCCGTTTGATAAATTCTGATATCACAAGACGTTGGTTAAACGCTCGTAAAATTTCCTGCCAAAAAAAAAAAAAAAACGTTCGGATGAACCTCTTCATGTATAACGTTGTCATTAGAGAAAACGATTCTAAAACTCATGACGCGTTAATTATGAAATTTATCCACTCTCGATAATTTAAATTTTCATTCTTTAAACTGCTTGGACCAGCCTCTTAGTTTAAAAATGAAAATTTAATTATCTCGAATTGATAAATTTTATAATCAACTGGTAATGGTTGTAGAATCTATATGTTGGTAAAACATGTAGCTTATGTTAGTTAGTGTAATGAAATTATTTTGGTTTTTGATTAGATTTCATTTGGAAATTATTTTAATAGAAATTTGAAATTAATAGTCCACAAATATCCCATTTTCCTTAATTTAAAAAAAACTGATGCCAACAAAAATAACTGTTGTACGAACATGAAATTAACATAACTGGTTACTGAAATGTATTATAAAATACTGAACAATATGCTATCCTTTAGAATAAGGCAATAATTTTTTTTGTAGTCCCTCCTCATCCACCTACAGGAGTTTCTGGGGGAGCAATCAATGGAACTGCTTTGTTGGTAACATGGAATCCAATGCCAAATACAAGGGAAATAATTCATGGTACAATACAAGGATTTGAGGTATATTTTTAGTTCTTGGTTTACACTGATATATATCCTCATATTGTAAGTGTAATTTAAAAGATGGCTTTTTGGCTCACCTTGCCCAAATTTCGTTAGAAGTTTCGTTTGTCATTTCCTCTGAAACCACTAGGCCAAATTGAAAGAAACTTTGGAATGATGAAGGGCATACCCTCTAGGAAGATACCTATTACCTGTGGATAGAGTGGTAAACATGGTGGATGTGGTTTCACATAGGTTTGCACTGAAGATTATGGGATATCACAATTTCATCATCTCCTCTGAAACTACAAGGCCAATACAATGGATTAGTATATGGAAGAACCTTTATAAAAGTTTCGTATTTCATTCTGATCGGTTAAGACTTGGTATCCAAACAAAACTAAATATGCAGTAAGTTATCTGTTTCATTATCAATTTGAGTGATTCACACTCCCTGGAGCCTTTAACTATTAAATTTCAGTAATTTTCCTTTCAAAGTCCAAAGAAAAGAATGGATAGAAACAGATAAAAACTTTCATCACAGATTGGGAATTTGGTTAGGTATACAAATCAGTAATTTATTGTCTTTGGAAGTTCTCTATCCTCAACACTGGATGTACATTGTCTTTTCATTTGAGCTAGCTATGGTACTAAAACTTTAATCGATATATAGAAAAGTAAACACTCCCTGCAGTTTTTGGTACTTATTATTGTGTAGTAAAAAGTTATAAGCATAATTATAGTTGTTACTTTTCGATTATCGTAAACCCTGAGAAGTATATACATTGTATATCTATACAGATTGTTATAATTATTTTGTGTTTGTGTGTTTGTTTGTATATATATATGAATTTTGATGAAACTTGTCTATATTAAAATACAGGAAATTTAAATGGAAATGGTGATCCGTTAAAAGGGCATAGAACGACTAGAACGTATAAATAACAAAAACCGAACAAAACCAAATGTAAAATAATATAAAACAAGAGGCTCCCAGGAGCCTGAATCGCTCACCTGGTCCTTAAGCTTTAAGGGAGTCTTTCATGAGCTATTACTCCTATAATGGATCATCTGACAACTTCGACCCAATTCAGACTTTTGTAGAGCTCAATGAGCTGATTGTTTAAGCAAACAACAGCTTTTCTCTATTGACAACAACTTAATAAGTACAAATTTCAAAAAAAAATCAAGAAAAAGGGCAATAACTCCTACATGGGTGGTTACATCTTCTTCAAAATTTCAAAGCAGGTAGATCTTGAGGTGTTGAACACTTTAGCTTCCCATCAGAATTTTGATATCTGTCACCATTTTTGAGTTATTTGCAAAAAACTGCAATTTACCCCTATGTTCTATTTTTAGCCATGGCAGCCATGTTTTTTTACAAATCAAAAATCCAAACGATAGTTTAGTAGCACTCATGCCAAGGAACAACGACACTAAGTTTGGTTGCAATTAAACTTATGGTGTAAGAGGAGTTAACGATTTTATTACAATGAATAAAGACTGCAAAAATGGTCAATTTTTGATGATCTAAGGGGAATAACTCCTAAAAGGAATGAACCTACAACTTCGATCCTGTTACAAATTTTGTAGATCTTTGTGTGCCTAACAATATGAAATTTAAATTTTTCAAATTTCCTTTATAGTATCCAAGATATTGAGCTTAATAAGTGCAAAATTTGGAAAAAATGCAGAAAAAGGGCAATAACTCCTACATGGGTCGTTGGATCTTCTTCAAAATTTCAGGGCAGGTAGATCTTGAGGTGCTGAACAGTTTTACCCTATGCCAGAATTTTGATATCTGTTATGGTTTTTGAGTTATTTGCAAAAAACTGCAATTTACCCCTATGTTCTATTTTTAGCCATGGCGGCCATGTTTTTTTACGAATCAAAAATCCGAACGATATTTTTGTACACATAATGCCACTAAACAAATGTACCAAGTTTGGTTGCAATTGGACTTATGGTGTCGGACAAGTTAACGTTTGAAAAATTGTTAACAGACGACGACGACAGACGACGACGACGACGACGACGACGACGACGGACGCCAAGTGATGGTAAAAGCTCACATGGACCTTTGGTCCAGGTGAGCTAAAAAATTACGTTAAAACTTTTCGGCCAATATGGCCGTGTTCATGAGCAGGAAGAAATAAACAAGATGTTGATTCTTTGAAACCCAGGCCAAGACTCGTTGTGCAATTTTAACTTGTAACTTTTTTGTTTCGCTATTGTTATACCTTTTATTTTATTGTCATATGAGCTGATTTGCAACATATATACTTAATTCTTGTTGCCTGGGTAAAACTGTCATCATTTATATCATCCTCTTCAAAATTTAATGGAAGGTTTCCTCTCAGATTAGAGAGAGTAAAAAATATATTTCCAGGAAAGGGACATAACAAATTATCATATACTAATTATCTGTGGTCGGTCTTCATTACTTAAATGCCTTTAAATTTTCCGTTCAAAATTTGACAAAATTATCAGAAATTTCTAAGGCTCTTCCTTTTGATGCAGAGGTAACCCTTATCTGAGATTTGATCCCTGTTTGATATAATTGTTTTGGTGGTTGTGCTTATTAATTCATCATTATATCTTTAACCGCATTTCCAACATTTTGACCTCGAGCACTGCTGATGAGTTGTCAGTCAACGAAATGGCCATACAATGCATCAAATTTAATTCGGTATTTTGTGATATATATCATTTTAAAGTGTGGAGGCTTTAGGTATACTAATTATCTATTGTGGAGGCGATTGGTATGTAAGCTTTTTCCCTGAAGACACTTTCACAAAAGTTTTTTTGACACGTATTTGGATTTTTTAGCTGTTTAGACCATTTCAGCTATGTCTAAACTGCTTGCAAATCACAAAAGTAATTGATTTAATTCTTCATTCAGTATAAACTTCCACAAATTTTATAAACAATATCAATATTATTCAGAACATCATATTAAAATCTCAGCTCTACTGAACTACTGTGATGGCAAATCTAACAGATGTTTCTCCAAAGTATTGACATGTTTATAGTTTTGTCTTATAGATTAATGTTGTAGACCTAAATGACGCAACTAGGAAGTCTGTAACAGCATATCATTATGGGGTTATTAGTGCAGGTACTGTGATTGGTTTAGAACCAAATGCTGACTACTGGGTTACTGTTCAAGTGTTTAATACTGCAGGAGAAAGTTTTTACAGTGAAAAAACCAGAATAAGTACTAATGCTGAACGTAAGTTAAATATATATAGTAATTCCTCTATTATAAGGAACTAATTTAGAGCAACAGATGTATATTTATAAATGGTGGAATAATGTAATATTTTGTTTATTCTTGATCAAAATTCTTATTTCCCTGTTGAGTTGGTTCTGTTAACAGTCTGTTTTGATATTGTTTTATTATTTAACTTCAATCAATTCCAGATGATAGTAAATATTTGTAATCTTTCTAGTATTACCAGTAATTTTTCAGCAGATATTTTCTGGAACAATTATTATAATAAAATAAGTTGCTTTTGGTAATCTGTAATAAGAGTCTAAGCATATTATTTTTGTAGTGCCAGCATGAATTTATAGAGTTATTCAGGATGTCTGCATTTGTTACTGCCAATCAACAGTACAAATTTGATTTATGAAATTCTTGTAAACATTGGAATAAAATACTTAAGTAAAACTTAAAATGTGAGATCTTATTGAAATATTTATCCTGTCATGATTTTTTTTCATATTAATCTCAGGATTTATAATTGCTGTTATTTGGGTTATGATTTTGATGAAATAATTGAGTTTGAAAAAAAGGAATTATCACTTTATTTGACTGAAGGTTGATATTGCGGTAAATATTGTAATGACGCTGACATATTTCACCACATATTGTAATATTTTATATAGCACCAAGACATTATCCAGAGTATGTCACTGTTAGATCTCATGGAGCAGATAGTGTATATGTTAAATGGAGAGGTGTTTTAACTGGAATTAATGAAGAAGTTTTAATTGGCTACAAGGTAATTTTCTTTAAAAAAACTTATCAGACATTTCAATTTTATAGTCAGATATTATTTATTCTCAGGAGTACTTTTGATGGTGATCTTTACTCTGCATTTTCAATGACCCCATAGCCGATACGGTAATTTGGCATATACACTTTGTATTTAAATGATAAATTATAAATTTTGCAACAATTTTCAGTTTCAAGGTAGAAAAAGTTTTTTAACTCATCCCACCAGAACTGCCAGGTGAGCTATTGTTATTACCTGGAGTAGGTATCTATGGATTTTCTCATGTACAATGTAACTTTTACCATTAAGAGAACAGGACATGAAAGGCCATCGAAAAGCATATTCTGTTTTCTGCATTGAAACTGATGAGAGATTTATGTGTTATTTATACCACTTATTATAGGTCACTGGTAAGTTGCATTTCATCATTACATCTCATTAAGATGGAGATTATTTAACTCTGTCCCCTCAGTCTTTGTACACAGATTTAAACATATATGTAAAAGTGTAGATATAATAGTTATTGATTAGCATGAAAAAGAATGAATATGTGGTAAATGCCAAAATACAAGGAGACAATATCTCATCTCCAAATTAAGCAGACATCTGGTCACAACATCATCTTGGTCAGTGGGAAACCCCACTCCATGTTATGAGCCCTAAATGGCACTAACAAAGTAATCCAGTGTATCAGTAGAACAAAGATCAATTTAACAGAAACCACTGACTGTTAGTGATTGATTTTTGGTATACTGTTAACATCAGTACGGTTTAAATTCATAAACCCAGATTGAATTTCAAACTGTGGACAGTAAGGTCTGCGGAGTGCATTGCAATGCTGTAATTTTATATGACTGATTGCTTGTATACAAAAAGTATTCTTCATAGACACTCCTATGTTAACTATGTTATATGTTGTATGTGTTCTTTAACACGTTTACCATATTTAATTAAAAAGTTCATTATACGTACATCAAAACCTTTTTGAAAAATGGCAGAGGAATATTGGTGGAGGAGGCAAATCAGCTTCATTGTCTTTATTTTTTCTTTGATAATATTTATATTTTATCTTATAGTTGAGATGGTACCCTGCAAGTGACAACATAAAAACAGCCAAGGATGTAATAATTACAAACCGAAAGACAGAAGGCATCATATACGGTGTAGAAAAACGTATAGTGTACAAGTTGCGGGTGCTTGGTTACAGTAATGGAGGAGATGGTAAAATGTCTCCTGTTACATACTTTACACTAGGTTCGTATAGAGTGAATTCCTTTTTTGCTGATATGGCCCTTTGCAATCAACTGTCATAGTACATGTAAACCTCCTTTCAAAACCACAAGGTAAGTTGGTATGTAGGGTTCCTTGAGTGTTCCCTTTCAATTTCCCAAAATAATAACTGCTACTAAACCAAAGCCACCATTATAAAAAATAGAAAATACTAGCAGAAAAAAAATCTATTCTTAAACTACTCGGCCAGTCGAGACCAAACTTCATTTGAATGGTCATAGGTCATAGGTTGTCTTTTTTTAAAATTTGGTCAGGAGGTTTGGACCTTGGACCCAATATGGCTTCTATTACTAAACATAGAAACTCAGCCAAATATATTTGAAAATCTTCCCTGAAACGACTTGGCTAATTAATACCAAACTTAGTGAAACTGTGTTCCCGGAATTTACCTGTTCAGAAAGATTTTTGGGGACCATATCTTGCACAGATATGATTGCTGTTACTTAAAAAATAAGGAAAAAACCGAAGTCGGCTTTGCATTTAATCGTGTTTTTTCTCTTTTTGGCATTCAGATTAAATGCAGGTCAGGAATTCAAACCTCTTCTGTTATTTTGATGAATATAAATTGGTCTCTATTGTTATTTATGCATCATTACATTGTAACCGGTGATTTACCGTAGTATCCGAGTGAAAATCTGATAAAAGAACATCATGTGAAAAAAACATCAGGTATTTCACTCTAGTGACGTCACAATTGCCACATAAGGTATCAAAAAACATAGTATGTTTTAATTCAGTTTATTTCTGCTAAAATGCTAGAACCTGTACAATGTAATACAAAATATAACTAATAAATGACTGTTTGTCTCACCAATTCTCTGCTGTAATTTGATGACTGTTTGTCTCGCACATTCTTTGCTGTAATTTGATGACTGTTTGTCTCACACATTCTTGCTGTAAATATAAGCATTTTGTGCATTCCCTGGTGTAGCAAGTTTTTTTTTGTAATATATTTTCTAGCCATAGATTATTTATTAATGCTGTTTAGAGGTATCTCAGTTAATCTACTTTTTATATGTATATTTAGGAGGACAAGGAGTACCAATAACAGATCCAGCCATGACTAGTATTATAGCAGGGTGTGGAAGACTATATGTATCAGCTGCTTCATTTATTTTTGCATTTATTGTTAACTTTATTTTATTTATATAAATTGTATTAGGTGTAAAACTTTAAAATAGTTTGTTACCAAAGTAATGATTTTTGAATAGGAAAGGTGAGAATCAAGAAGGGTTGACTGAGAATAACGTGGCAGCAGGGAGATAAAAACGTGCAGGAGATCATATCCAACAGTATTGACATCAATAAAATATTGTAAAACATCATATGACTCCATAATCATTGAGATCATCTTGAATATATCAAATTGAAATAAAAATTAATTGATACACAAGTGAAAAAATTATAATTAACATCAATACAATTTATATCTTTCTAAAGATTGACAAATAAATAAAGGGGGTGGTGTCAATTGAGCAAAGGGAAGGAATTGTCTCAGGTGTATTATTCTCATTACATAAAACAGTTTTCTTGTAAACGCTTGGCAATGGCTATTTGAATTATTTACTAAAACCAGAATTATTATCCATTTCATTTTCATTTAGACCTATTATACAATGGAAAGACAAAAAAGAAAATGAATACGCTTTTGTGGATTGAATCATGTATTTTAAAAATTGCATGATCCTAGTTAAGAGCACTACTTAAGTATTAAAAGTCAAGCGTAACTTTGTATAACTTTCACTTTTAAGGCAGATTTCCAAACATAATTTTAGAAACTTGGTAGATTTGATCTAAAGCATCTATAGCAAAGAAAATATTTTTTAGGACTAAATCCGGACTTTGGTTTTAATTTTTATCTTCAATCACCAAATAAATCATGTCTGTTTGTTTGTGAATTAAAAATAATACAGATATAACTTAATGTGATTTATGTACATTTTGCAGTATATTATTTCAAGCAATCTAAGCACTGTCTGTATTAATAAATACATTGTATTCATTTCTAAATTTACATGTATATGTTATATAAAATAGTGTATCTATTTTCTGCTGTAAAATCAAGTTGTCAAATTATTGTTTTTCCCAGAAAATTTTAGTAAATCGTTTTGAAAATGATATTATGTAAAAAATTACTCATCAAAAATTATAAAAGTTGACAGAAGTGAAGAAATAGGCAGCTGCATTTTTTTTATTATATATTTACCTCAACTTTGTATATAACAGGACAGAATTAAATGTAAGTTACATGCATTTTGGTGGTCGAGTAAAATAGGTAGATCTAATAATTTACTAAATTTTGTCACTACTAAGATAGAACCCAACTTTGACAGCAAGTTGTCTTGCTAATGGGTAGAATTTCTTTAAAGTTTCTTGCCTGAAATTGTGTATCTAAATGAAAGACCTTTATAAAGTATGAATATTTTCTTCTGATTGGACATCTGACCTGGTCATCATCAACAATTTCTTATTTCTAGAAAGCTGAATTTCGAAAAGCATCTATCTATACAAGACACCACATATCAAGTAAATTTTGTGATAACAGGTTATCTCACGAAGTGTTCCATGGTGAAGCTGTGGAAATCCCAACTTAAGAAACGAAAGGCAAATCAAATTGAAATTACAAAATAACTGAAAAGGGTAAAGCTGAAGGGCAGATATGAAGTTATATCAGAAAGACGTAGTTTTGCTCTCAATCGACCATCTGATATGGCCATCACTTCAAATCAGGGGATGTAAAAAAATGTTAAATAAAAATATTTTTGACAGGTTGATATAAGAATCTGTTTATTTTATTTACCTAATTATCTGAACTTTCATATGTCATGTATGTAGTATATTCACACCATTTCATTCAGAATACAAATTGAGAAAATTTCGGTTCTCTTGTCTTCATACATCATTTTATTTTGATCATGAAATCCACATTGTGTAAAGTTTTTAATGTTTTTTTTATTATAAAATGTAATATGATAAATCTGTTTTGTTATAATTTTATAAAGGTGCATGTATATTGTTTCAAATGCTACTAGTCTTCCAGCTCAAGTGGTGCTAAATAATTAGCTATAATAGAATAGAAAATAATGATATTGTATAGTATAAGGTAAATTTTTAAATAAAGAATGAGGCGAAGAATTCTGTTTAAAGAAAATGACTGCACAGAATAAATAAATTTCACACTAAAAAAATTTATTTCATTATATCCAACTCACAGAGTGGTTGGTATACCGGAATACCACCCACAAAGCTTATGTATGCATCTAGGCATTTATTTTGGCAGATTTTGTCTATATAGGTATCATGTTAGGGCATGACCTGAGCATCGCATGATTTATCGATTTCGTGGTTTATCAATTTTTTGCAAGAGTTTAATTGACTTTTTCATATCTTGTGTATACAACAAGTCATTCATCTTTTGGCAGATTTTCTCATATGTGGTTTCACGATTTTTGCATGATCCGAACATGCACATATTATACCTACTAAACAATTGGTTGATTTTTCAGGAATAATTGCCCATTTCAAATCTTTTTTGTCTGAATATCTAGTGCACACAACTAGTATAGTCAAATTCTGACAATAGTTTGTTTCATGGTAGGACATACTGCAAAATTATACTGATTTCACGGTTGATCAATTTTTGCAAGAGTTATTGTCCTTTTCATGTTTGTTTTCTGAAAACCTTATGTACGCAACTAGTCATGTTGTAGCGTAAAATTTACAAGTCCGTAAAAAATGGTAGTTCCGTTTCCGGTTTCCGGTTTGTCTTTCAAATTTTACGCTGTTTACTGTAAATTTCGCAAGTCGTCGTAAAATTAACAAGCTGGTTAGAAACACAAACTATTATGTTAATTTTAACATATATACAAAGGACTACAAACCGTTTACACAATATTGAATGAATTAGTACTTACTTAACTTATGAATGAATGAAATAAATCATAAATATGCTTGTGGCAGCTTTGAAAAACAAAAAACATCGGCGCTCAGGATCGCGGCGTTGTTTTCTTGGTTTTTTTTTAAAGCTGCCACAATCCGTTTTCGATATAACATTGGAAGTCAGAAGCCTACAAATTTGTGATAAGCAGCTCAAATTCCAAGATTTGTTTGGATTTTTGTTTTGTTTTGGGGGTAGGGGGGACTGTTGGCGCTGTCCGAGGGATTAAAGATAAGCCAAGTCGTAAATTAACAAGTGTATGGAATATGGTAGAATTAAAATAGGTGTAGATTTATAACATTCTATGAAAAGTCGTGAATAAATCTAGAAGAAGAAAAATAATAACTTGCTCAAAGCCACAATGAAAATGCAATACTGAATTACTCAGCAACATACAGTAAAAGGCCTAAAAGGCATTAAATACTACAAAAAATAATTATTATACCACACTATGTATTAATAAAGGGAAATAAAATACTTCTCGACATATTTTGGTCATTTATTGTCCAAAAATATACCAAATTCCATTAGAGTCACAAATCTTAGCCCTTAAAAATTGCAAGTCTCCCTATTGCTCTCCTTATGGCTTTCAAAATATCAATGTGTATGACCATTTAATGCTTCAGAAATTTCATTATTATACCAAATTTGGTATTAATAAAAGAAATTTATATAATTCTTGACAAACTTTGGTCAAATATTGTCCAAAAATATACCAAATTCCATCAGATTTACTTATCTTAAACAGTAAAAATTCCAAGTCTCTCCCTGGGTTTCAAAATATATATGTGTATAGACATGAAATGCATCAGAAATTAATTATTATACCACACTATGTACCGGTATTTATAAAGGAAATTAATAGACTTCTCAATATGTTTTGGTCAAGCATCATCCAAAAATATACCATAATCCCATCAGAGTCAAATGAGGCCAAAATAAATGCAAGTTTCCTCTTGTGTTTCAAAATATCAAGATGTTTGGATATGAAATGTTTCAGCAATTCATTATTAAACCCGACTCTGTATTAATAAAGGGAAATTACATACTTCTCAACATATTTTGGTCATTTATCATCCAAATATATACCAAATTCCACCTGAGTCAAAATTCTTAGGCCATAAAAAATGCAAGTCTCCCTTTGATTTTCAAAATATCAACATGTTTGGACATGAAATGTTTCAGAAATTCATCATTTGACCTGATTATGTATTAATAAAGGGAATTCATATACTTTTCAACATATTTTGGTCAATTATCATCCAGATATATGCCAAATTCCACCAGAATCAAAATTCTTAGGCCATAAAAAATGCAAGTTTCCCCTTGATTTTCAAAATATCAACATGTTTGGAGATGAAATGTTTCAGAAATTCACCATTAAACCCAGCTATGTATTAATAAAGGGAATTTATATACTTCTAAACATATTTTGGTCAATTATCATTCAAAATTATACCAAATTCCACCTGAGTCAAAATTCTTAGGCCATAAAAAATGCAAGTCTCCCTTTGATTTTCAAAATATCAACATGTTTGGACATGAAATGTTTCAGAAATTCATCATTATACCTGAATATGTATTAATGAAGGTAATTCATATACTTCATAGTGAGGTATAATAATTAATTTCTAATGTTTTTTATGTCCATACATGTAAGTATTTTGAGACCCAAGGAAAGACTTGCAATTTTTACGGCATAAGATTTGTAACTCAGATGGGATTTGGAGTATTTTTGAACAATAAATGACCAAAATATGTATAGAAGTATATTATTTCCCTTTATTAATATATAGTGACCTATAATAATTTATTTTTGAAGCATTTCATGTCCGTACACCTGGAAATTAAGTGACCCAAGAGGAGACTTGCAATTTTTACGGCCTAAGATTTGGAACTCTGATGGGATTTGGAATATTTTTGGACAATAAATGACCAAAATATGTTGAGAAGTATATTATTTCCCTTTATTAATATATAGCGAGGTATAATAATTAATTTCTGATGCTTTTTATGTCCATACATCTAAGTATTTTGAGACCCAAGGAGAGACTTGCAATTTTTACGGCCTAAGATTTTTAACTCGGATGGGATTTGGAATATTTTTGAACAATAAATGACCAAAATATGTGTAGAAGTATATTATTTCCCTTTATTAATATATAGTGACCTATAATAATTTATTTCTGAAGCATTTCATGTCCATACACCTAGAAATTTAGTGACTCAAGACGAGACTTGCAATTTTTACGGCCTAAGATTTGGAACTCTGATGGGATTTGGAATATTTTTGGACAATTAATGACCAAAATATGTTGAGAAGTATATTATTTCCCTTTATTAATATATAGTTAGGTATAATAATTAATTTCTGATGTTTTTTATGTCCATACATGTAAGTATTTTAAGACCCAAGGAAAGACTTACAATTTTACGGCCTAAAATTTGTAACTTGGATGGGATTTGGAGTATTTTTGAACAATAAATGACCAAAATATGTTGAGACGTATACTACTTCCCTTTATTAATACATAGTGAGGTATAATAATTAATTTCTGAAGCTTTTTAAGTCCATACATCTAGGTATTTTGAGACCCAAGGAGAGACTTGCAATTTTTACGGCCTAAGATTTGTAACTCGGATGGGATTTGGAGTATTTTTGAACAATAAATGACCAAAATATGTTGAGAAGTATACTACTTCCCTTTATTAATACATAGTGAGGTATTATAATTAATTTCTGAAGCATTTCATGTCCATACACCTAGAAATTTAGTGACTCAAGAGGAGACTTGCAATTTTGTCGGGATAAGATATGTAATCTGTCAAGTATTAAATTTGTTCTAATATTTAGAAATTTCTATGGTTACTCATATAATTTGTTGAAAACCTTGCTTATATTATGTACTTATACCATACAAGATATTGTGTTCATTGAATTATTGAAATGTGGGGAAAAAAATTTAATATATGGTAAGAATACAGGAATTTCAATAGTGTTAATGTTTCATAGACAGTAAGGTATACTTTTTGCCATAAAGAAAACATTTTATAAGCAAATTTGATAAAATTTGGTAAAAAATTTGCAATTGTATTGTATTTAGGATATACAATATGTCCTACAGTTTAGATAAAAGAATTGAAAATAATTATCCTTCTTGTTTTGACAAAACTGAGCAATTTAAGGCATTTCATGCATGAAGTCTGTCAAGTATTAAAACTGTTCTTAAATTTTGAAAGTTCTATGGTTTTTGATATAAATTGAAAAAAAACCTTGCTTATATTATGTACTTATACCATACAAGTTGCCAAGTTAATTGAATCATTGCAAATGTAAGAAAAAAACTTTTAATATACGACAAAAATACAGTAATTCCAATAGTGTTAATGTTTCATAGACAGTAAGGTACAATGGCCGGGTGCTTTAAAGCAATTTTTTTGTGTATATTTATAAAAATATGGTAATAAAAAATGTTGGTGTCTTATGTGTTATGAGAATGAGAAAAATTAAAATGTCCAATGAAATAGAGTAACCAAAAAAGTGTTTGTCCCCATGGCCTTTTGAACCGGTGTCAATCCCCTGATAAATTTTGCCGGGTCCCTAACTACAGTTTGATGGAGATATATTTAAAAGTGACGAAATCTGTATTAGAGTCAAAAGCTGCATTTTACATGGACCTTGAAGTTCATGAAAATGTATGCAATGCCCAAAATGCAATAGAAGCCAAAAACAGCATTCTAGGTGGCTAACACGATGACATTAAGCAAATTGTGATGGCAGAAATGTTTTACATACAATTTCTTAATTGTGAAGAGTACACATGTACTACATTCAACTGGATACTTGTCACATAGTGTACATGATCCTTTCTTGGGTACAGGAGAGATGGGGAAAGGAAAAAAAATTTTTTTTTTAAGTTTATCCTATTATTGATATCACTTGATATATTTTTATTTCTGTGTTACCATTAATCAATTTATGTGTGAAATAATAGCTGTACTTGCCTTATTTTGGCCAAGTAAACAACTACAGTACAATCAATTAACATATTAAATTCTATTTTTACCACTATAAGACATAGCTATCAACAGTATTTTATTCATGTTTATAAAAGCCCTGATAATCTACAATTCTTTTAAATTACATCTATACAGTCAGTACACATAAACAGGATAGTATTATATGATCCCTGACATAAATGAGTTCCCGCTTAGAAATTTTCCTATAAATTACATATAAAACCACAAATTTTCAAAATTTTGTCCTCAAGTTATTAAACATTTGGGAATTTATCTTGAGTTATTTGCTCAAATGTTGGTTAAAAGTATATTTTCCTATCAATTGTTAATATAACGGAAACGGTTTGTGAAAGTGAAACTTCCAATTTTTACACAGGAAGTGCTTTAAATATTTGCACATGCGTGCTTGCATTTTTTACGGAACTTGCGATTTTTACGATACACCGTATCTTTTGGCAGATTTGTTCATATATATATGCAGACATTATTTCTATTTCATGGTTGGATATGACCTGAACATGCATCTATTATTTCTATTTCATGGTTGATTGATTTTTTCTGAAGAGTTATTGACCTTTTCACATATTTTTTGTCTGAATATCTAGTGTACCCAACTAGGCAGATTTTGTTCATATTTGGTGTTATAGTTAGGCATGATCCGAACGTGCGAATATTATACAGTTTTATGGTTGATCAAATTTTGCAAGAGTTATTTCCCTTTTCATATCTTTTGTCAAAGTTTGTGTATGCAACTAGTCGTTTATCTTTTTATGGATTTTGTTCTGATGTTTTCATGATTTAGCATTACCTGAACAGGCGCATATATTTACTGATTTCATGGTTGATAGATATTTCCAGGAGTTATGAGAATTTTCATTTATTTGGTATAAATTTCATGTGAGCAAGTAGTTATTCATCTTTGTATTTGGATTACTTAGTTCACATTTTTACTGATGGGTTGCAAGTGGGGGTTTAATAGCATGACAGCGCATGCATTTCCATTATAATTATCCTTTTTGTGGCATATTGATACTTAAACAACGTTATTGAAAGACATGCATGTGAATTGTTCTCTATACCTTACCAAATGTATGTTTTAACAGTTTCATTCGTGACATAAAACTGTCTTGACTGTATGTTTTGTTTTTAAAACTGCAACTAATTTTTCGACAATATCTCAAATAATTCTTTAAAATTAAAGTGGAAAATATTGCCCTACCTTTTGTTTCCAATAGTCATAGTTAATTATTCTCTTTTCCACGGCTAAAATGCCTCAAACCAAAGGCTCCATGGAGCCTTAATCGCTCAGCTGACTTTTAGGTGACCACAACTGACAAAGCGCTTCTAGATAAGATCTGTAAAGAATTGTTCTACAGTGTTCAGCACTTCTAGATAAGATATGTAAAGAATTCATCCAATGTCCAATGTTAAAAATGTTAAACTAAGTCCAGCTGTGGCAGCTAGCTTGGATTCCGATCGGCACGAAAAACTTTTGAAGAAGACATTTATCCAAGGATATTCATGCAACAGAAACATTTCAATTGGCTTAGCATTTTCTGAAAAGAAGAAATTTGTACAAATTTCCCCATCAGGTCCAATGTAAAACTAATCCGGCTGTGGCGACCATATTAAATTTTAGATCGGCATTAAAAAGAATATAACTATTGTAGAGGTTGATCCAATGCTTGCTCATACATAAAAACATTTCAATGTGCTTGGTAGTTTCAGACAAGAAGACCTTTATACAAATTTCCCCATAGGGTCCAATGTTAAACTTAGTCCGGCTGTGGCGACAATCTTGAATTTTCCGATCGGCACAAAAAAAACCAAGCTTTTGTAGAGGTTCATCCAAGAATCAGTCATTCAACAAATCAATTCAATTGGCTCAGCAGTTTCTGACAATAAGAGCTTTAAGATAAGAGCAATCAGAATGAATTATCTGTCCCTGGTAGCCATGCTGAATATCCGATTGGCACATAAAACTAATATTTTGTACTGGTCTATCAAATGATAATTCAAACATCAAAAACATTTTAATTGGCTTGGTACAAAAAGTAGTTTCTGATAAGAAGACCTTCGCACAAAATTCCCCATAGGCCCCAATGTTAAACTAGGTCCGGCTGTGTTGGCCATCTTGAATTTCCGATCCGTACAAAAACATACCTTTTGTAGAGGTTCATCCAATGTTTGTTCATACATAAAAACATTTCAACTGTTGGTAGTTTCTGACAAGAGGACCTTTATAGAATTTTCTCCACAGCGTCCAATTTAAACTTAGTCCGGCTGTGGCGGCCATCTTGAATTTTCAGATCGGCATAAAAAGATAACTTTTGTAGAAGTTCAAGGATCACTCATGCAACAAATCAATTCAATTGACTCAGTTGTTTCTGACAAGAAGAGCTTTGAAGATAAGTCCAATCAGAATGAATTATCTACCTCTAGTAGCCATGTTGAATATCCAGTCGGCACAACAAAAAAAATCTGTACAGAACATTCCTGCCAAGTTTGGTTCATTTTTGACAGGTGGTTTCAGAGAGTAAGATGAAAATGTGAAATGTGGACGAACAACGGAGGGACGATGAACGACGCACGCAAAGTGATGGCAAAAACTCACATGGCCTTTTAGGTCAGGTGAAGAAATAACTTATTCTCTAGAGCGTATTCTCTAATTTTTGCATTTACGTAAAATATGATGTCATCACTACACATGTGACCTTGCTGAATATATGTAATAAAACGTTTGACAAAATACCTAAATAAATTTGATGCACTGTTTGTCCATTTCGTTGACTGACAACTCATCAAGTTTTGTTTCCAAGATATTTATCCATGCTGACCTTTAGGACATAACTATTTTGTTAATTGAAATGTAAAGAATAGTTAACAAAAACACCTAATTTCTCATCAAGAAATCAGTTGGTGTGGGACATACAGTAGTAAGATTTTACAGTCAATACAAGGCCAACAACATGGAGAACAATGTGGCACCAAGTCAATTCAAGATCACTTACATGAAGAACTAGGAGCTCACCTTAGCCTGTACCGCTCACCTGGCTTTCATTTATCCATTTGAAAATGTAAGCTCCTTTGTATTCACAGAGGCTGTTAAATAAACACAAAAAGTGGGCTTGACATATGACCTTACAAACGTTTGATCATTTGCATCTGTCCTTCAATATGAGATTCCTGCCACAATGGTTACAGTCTGCCCATTACATTATGAGCAAATGAAAACACTCATGTCATATGGTTTCCATGGAAACTTTGATCAGCTGCAGCTTTTGAGTGAGCAGATGAATCACAACCAAATTAGAGGGTATTGATGTCATCAATCCTGCAAAGTTTCAAAGCATTTCATAATGTAGTTTAAAACTGGCTAATCAAAATCAAAGATGACCTCTGGCGGCCATGTTGTTCATCGAACTATACCAAAGGTGGATCATATATAGACGTGCTTCCAATCAACTTTGACTACAGTCTACCTTTTGGTTCCTGAACAAATGACATAAAATCTGGCACCAAGTCAATGGAAGGCCAACATGGAGAAAAATGTGGCACCATGTCTATGTGAGCGCAACATGGAGAAAAATGTGGCACCAAGTCAATCTGAAGCCAACAAAATGATGGAAAATATGGCATCAAGTCAATGTTAGGGCAACAACGTGGATAAAAATGTGGCACCACGTCAATGTTAGCACAACAGTATGGAGAAAAATGTGGCACCAAGTCAATGTAAAGGCAACAACATGGAGAAAAATGTGGCACCCACTTTAGGTTGATGATGACCCTTAGCTTAGAGTTTTGGTTTTTTTCTGTCATTGACATCACAGCTGTAGGTCAATCAACATTTTACCTACAATATAACACACAAGGAAATCTACTGTCAATCAACATTTTACCTACAATATAACACACAAGGAAATCTACTGTCAATGTACGTCAAAAATATGTAACAAACAAATAAGCATATGGCAAATCAAGATAAATATCAGATAAGTTTGCAGTCATGTATGTATTAAAGGGGCAAAAAAATCAGATGGAATGGTCAGGATTTTAGAAAAACATCAGACAAGAGAAAAATAAATGTTACACACAATGATAAGTTATTTTTAGGGATTAACATGCTATAACTGGAAAAACTCAACAGCATACACCTCAAGCTTTTTTTTTTATCTCAGTGAGAAAAATAAAATCCCATCTGGTTTTGGTTCTGGTTCTGGCACTGTGATGCTTTCTAAGGTTAACAAGACAAACAAAATAATGTCACCTTATTTCTTTATTCAATGATCAATAACATGAGGAAAAACGAAATAAAAACTTTAACAAGAAACAAATGCAAAAATACAGCAACAGGAAGAGGATTTTATTTTCTGGAATTCTGCACTATACACCAAACAATTCACTTTTAGATGAAGATTTATTTTCTTGAATGAAATAACTTATAAAAATAGTTCATTAATAATAATCTGTGACTATGGCGGCAGTGGCTTACACTCACAGCTATCTATAACATCAACCTACAAATACACAACAAAATTATGATTAATATTATCTAACATGGTGGAAGTGCAAACTGAAAAACTTCAGACATCCTATGGTAAGATTTCTATTGATATCGGACGAGGAAGCTTTCTTTACTATGATTATTTTCTCTACCTCAACAATTTAATTAAAACATGCCAATTTGCGCAAACAACATTTTTTGCAAGATATTCACTTTTCTTCTCATTACTGGTAATAAAACGTATCACAAAGTACCAAAATAAATTTGATGCACTGTATGGCCATTTCGTTGACTGACAACTCATCAGCAGTGCTAGAGATCAAAATATTGGAAAGCGGTTAAAGATATAATGATGAATTAATAAGCACAACCATCAAAAATCAAAACAATTAAAACAAACGGGTATCCAAACTCAGCTAAGGGTTACCTCTGCATCAAAAGGAAGAGCCTGGTGCAAGTGATGGTAATAGCTGAAATGGGTTATAAGTGCATTTGATCTTGAGGAAATAATTTTCTGAATTTTTTTCATTTATTTCTCTAAACTTTTATGATGGATTAGGTCATCATTAAGGATTAAATAAGTAATGGAGCTGTGAAGTAGACCTATATTGTTTAGAAAAATAATGGAATTTTTCAATCTTTGTATGTGAGAAATAAATGAAACTGAGCAAAGTATCAGTGGATTTAGAGGACCTGAATTCCCCACTTTGTTAGACAACCTGCTTCTGAATGTTTACTATGTACTGGCTATTTAATTTTGAATTGCTTCCTATACAATGTTCTGTACAAAAGTAGAGAAACCAACCTTGATGATAACATTTGTCTGGTCTCTACAGCCTAATTCTACATCTATCTGGGATGTTACTGGGGTACAACACATATTAGAGTAGGCACCACATCCTCCATCACATTGTCCAAGGTTTATCTTCCTGGACGACAAACATCCACGGTCATTCTTCTGTACCTCAAATCTTGGCATCTTAGTACAATTAACAGGTTTGGCTGAAGAAGAACACACAATAATATATGACTACAGAGTTAGAAAAAATATGGACACATGCCGTTAAGTCGGAATCTCCAAAATCTTTACATCATTTTCAAAACCAAAATTTTTAACTTTATTTTTATAAGCTTTCTGTTGAAACGTCTGACTGTTTTTGATGATACTAAGGTAATTTTAAAGTGAGGATGAAAAATGTATATATAAGGTTTAATTAGCCTTAGCCAACTATTTCTTAAATAAACCCACTAAGATATAAACTAGGATTTAAAACTTAAAGTCGATAGAGCTTGAAAATCACACTCCAGCGACCTACTATTACCTGGATGCTGTCTTACTCAGAATGCCTGTATATATAAGATGATTTTAATACCAAAGATACTTCTACAACTTGATTACTTACTTCCACATTTACCAAAATACAGCTGTTCATATGGTTCTTCCTCCTCACATGCTTGCTTAGTCAGTTCACATGGGTTGTCATATGTCTTAGAATACTGGTTCCCAATTTTTCCACAGACCGGATCCTCTCCATGATCAGTACAATCTGGACAGGTACAAAGAGCATTTTCACCAGATTCCAAACATACCTGACTTGTGTTACATGAAGCAGCTTCACAAAGACCTAAATTAAATTTACAGATTAGTCAGACATGTGGTCTTCTGTGTAAGGAATAACAGTTTGATTATTGGTGGGACGAGTTGTATGGCAACCTAAAAGTGACTGAATATTACCTTGAATGAAGCAGTAGTTTATTTTGAAAAAAGTTGCTAATTGATACTGCTAAAGTAATTTCAGGACCTAAGAGCACTTTCTTTCAAGTGTAAGTAGGTACATTACTTTCTACTAAATTAACTATAAAATGTCAGTTAAAAGATTTTTATTTCCTCTAAAAATTATCTGAAATGCTGCACAAATGTTAATTCCATGCAAATACATGTTAACTTTGTAGTTTGTGAAATTATTTTATTTAATCAACTGATTACAAGTTTTTTTATATAGTATAGAGCAAAACTTAAGTAAACCAGTTATTCATATTTTAAGTATGTCAGAAGCAATGGTGTTTCACATTTTAAACAGCAAAAACACATCTTTTTGTGATTGATCTTTTTGCAAACGCCTGAATAAATATTTCTCACTTAATGCTTTTTTCAGACCTTTTAGGCGATCGTGTTTTCAACTGCAAATCATATCAGACCTTCCCCTTGCCCTGATTTAATTGTTTAAACCGGATCAAATGTCCCAGAAGAAGTTTCCTTCCCTTTTGCTCAATTAGTTTCTTGGTAGATTCTGTGTAGATGTTCCGGTAAATTGTCTACGTGGGTCCTCCGTTTAAGTAATTTCAGGTGTTGGAGCCCTCTTGGTAAGTAGTGAAGGTCATCAGACACAATTATGAAAAAGGATCTTTTTTGGCATTCTGAATTACATGTATCAGACAATTCTGAAAGAGGACCCCCTAAGGACAATATCTGCCCAGTTAAGTTCCAGTTGCTGCTGTGGTTTCAAACAAGATGGTTATAAAGTGAATTTAACCCATGTGTTTCCATATTATCAGACACAATTCTTAAAAAGGACCACCTAAAGACAGTTGTTGACAATATTGTTCCAATTGGACAAAATTTCAAAATGAAGTTTCTCATAGGGTCCTATGTTAGACTTAGTTCGGCAGCGGCAGCCATCGTGGTTGGAAGTTCAGGTCAGAAGACACAATTATGAAAGGACCACTGCTACCAAGTTTGATTCAAATTGGGACAAAAAGATTTCTATGTGATTTTTCTCATAGTCCTTTCCTAAAACAAGTTTGGTCGGGTCACCCTTTTTGAATGGTCGTCTGAATTATCGGACACAGTTCTTAAAAACTAATCATCTAAGGACCGCTGCTGCCAAATCTAATTTTGATTAGCCAAGTGGTTTCAGACCAAAAGATGTTCAAATTATTTTTTTTATGTTAAACTAAGTTTGGATGTGGTGGCATTGTTATTGACAGTCCGGGTCATATACAGTTCTAAAAGTTGACCTCGTAGAGGCCATCTAAGGCCACATTAAATAGATTTTTAGTTCTTTGGATTTCGACGCTCCGATTTCCAGACAATATAAATTTTAAGAATTTTTTTTGTCGCTTCATTTGAAAAAATGCTGAAAAGTCTTCCAAAATTCGTCATTTTTTAAGAAATTTGAAATAAAAAGTATTCGTAAATTTGGTAAAAAGTAGGGTTTACTTCGAATTTTTGCAATATTTTGAAAAAAAAAGAATTGTGCCGCATATAAATTTGATGTCTGCCTTAAAAAAAATCTAGTCCTCAAGAAAAAAAAATAAAATTAAAGTTTCGCTCATATTTTTGCCATAAAAAATCCAAAGAACTAAAAATAAATTTGGTATGTCCTAAGCAAAGTTTGGTTCCATCAGTTTCATAGAAGTTTTTAAAATTCTATGTTGATTGGACATAATTTTGGAAGGGGGCCAATAAAGAACAATTCCATTAAAGTCTGGTGTGAATTGGCCCAGTGGTTTCATACCAGAAGACCTTTAAAGGAGACATGAAGATGACAAAGGACAGCAGCAACAAATGAAGCACGCACATTTATTGCAATAGCTCACATGGCTCTTTTGGCACCATTTGTAAGCATCCTAGTCTGTGTAATCTAAGCTAATTGTTTGTACATTTAATGAGTGGTGTGAACTTTATGGGGGTCGTGAACCATTATTTAACTTACCATTATTTAATGGGTTGTCCATAATTGTCAAAATTGTTCATGAGCTTACTAAAGGGGAAGGGGGTTTCAAATTCAACATTTTTAGCATACCCTTTAAAAAATTGGAATACTCGTTAATCTCACTTCCGCCAATACTCTGGGAAATAGAAATACATTATAGAATTCATGATGCTGACAAAGTTCTGAACCGTATATAAGTATAAATCAAATGAGCATGTTCTGTAAATGGTACATATATTTTTCAAGGGGTGTAGAAATGAGTGGTACCTGTTCAGAGCAGCAATGTTAAAAATGTTGATGTACACTTTTTGAAGAGGGTTGGGTGTTTACAAAAAGCGTGCTCTTTGTAAACTTGTGAAAAATGTTGACAATTCTGGATAACCCCTAACTCTGAACAGTACTGGTGTTATAGATTAATCAAGCATGTTCTTCAAATTTGAACCCAGTTTGTACTAAACACGTACTTCCTGAACATGGTGGATTAAAACATCCAGATGTGACCTCTAATGGATAATTGTCATCCATATAGTCATCAAATTCTACCAAAGCATTTCTGTTCCTGGTCATAGTACCATTACCACAGCTAACTGAGCATGGTGACCATGGACTCCATTCTGTTACCAAGTCAACTGAAAGTATCAAATTATGCAAACTTAAACCTTAATGTTTCATGGGAAACTTGCTCTCGTCAAAAACTGGTTAAAGGGGAATCATGGAATTTAAACTACCAATAATATTTCAATTCAATTTTGTATGCGAATAGATTATGATCAATGGTTATGAAGCCCAAATAAAATGTGTCCCTGGTGTCGTTAAAAAGATATAAGTCACAAATTATGTGAAAGTTGGATAACTTTGAATACATGTTTAAGGACATTTAAATACGATATAACGAATTCCATTATCACAATTTTGATTCTAGTACATCAAGAGGATATTATTAAATCAATATGTACTTTCTATAAATTTACTTTGCCAAAACCAGTTGATAAAATTTCATTTAAGAACATACAATAACCACGCAAGACGACTGATAGTTTTCCAAATGAGATTTTATGTGTCCACAATTATTGAATCATCTCTGAAGAATAACTCTAACATTATATATATCTCGCAATTTTTTAAAATATGTTTATGAACTTTTCCTGTACACTTGCACCTGACAGAGTTTGTGGTAAACTTTATTTTAAGTTATCCTTGTTTTCTAGATCTACAAGTATGTAAATTGCTCAACAGACAATTAAAACAAAACAAATATATACCTCCTTGATCCTCTTTACATGGTGTGATAGTGTCTGGTATAGGTGTGTCCTCTCTGTCCATAGCACATTGTATCTTCTTGAAGGAACACATGTTTGTATACAGATCAAATTTGTCACTACAAACTTGAACTGAAAATACAACACAAAATTAACTTAAATGTATTTTAATCAGATGAATGCCCTGTCTTCAAATTAAAGTAATCCAAATTTCAAAACTTCACTAAAGTAACTAAGGCACAACATATGTGTCACCGTGACCTTTTGCAGTATCTCTCATTATAATCAAAGATAATTTAATTCACAAAATATTTACCCCCACCCCATGAAAATAAATAAATTATGAATGTGTATAAATAGCAGAAAGACAAATTTTAATCTTATATGTTTCAGTGAATTTTATTGGCTAATCTCATCGGTATGGGTGTTTTTCAATCTATTTGAACCCTTCTTTGGTGTAAGGGATGTGAAGCCCAAAATCAAAGGCATAATCCAATTTTGCATGCTAATCCACACAGTAGTCATTATCTCAGATTTCATTATTCAATCAGGTCAATCAAAAATTCAGGTTCTTCACAATTGACATATCATATTCATTTCTTCTGTTCCGCTGTAGTGTAAATTTTACAATTCCGTAAACTTAAAAGATAATGTCCAATTAAAAAATTTAAAGAAAAAATAGTGCAGATAACAACTTAAGACTTTGGATTAAAATATAAATAATGTAAACACTGTATCTGGTATGTGAAATTTAAATTATATCGATAGATGATAAATACTTAGCAACCCAGTTATAAATAACTTCCAGAAAAATAACTATGCCAGGCATTAGCTGATGTGGTTACACTATAGGTTCTTTTCTTCATATTTGCTTGTATAAATATATTTTATATTTGTTGGAAATTCATGTATTATGTAGTTTATATATAGATTCTCAAATTTAGAACTATATTTTTTGTAAACAGTGACATATAAATTATCGGCAATATTGGATGCCAAATTTTGGTATTGTTCTACACGGACTACATGCTGCTATACAATGACAGGAGATATTTACCTGTGGACTGTACCTCTTCACCCGAACAAGGTAAACAATTACATTTTGGTCTACCAGTTGACTCACTGATGTTACATGTCTGCCACTTAGGACAGATGTTCTCATCTGGACACGAGTCTGGAAAACAATCCTCACTGATTATTTGATAAGAATCCAATGACAAAAATCTTGATAAATTTTCTGTCTGTTTTGTATTATTAACAAGAATGGTTTTAGTGATTTGTATTGGTTTATCACTATACTAATAACTATTGATCAGTGCCTTAAGTTGTGAGTTCAAACTGATTCAAACTGTAAAGCAAGAAGTGTTCCACAACAATCTTATATATAGGTATTCTATGATACCAATTTTAACTGACAAGGATTTCAGATTTCCTATAGTAGGTTGTAGTTATCTCCATGTTACTTATAAAAAGTGGCAAATGTGATATAACCCAGTGCTGAAAATGATACAATTCTACTGCATAAGATAAATGTTTTAGACTGGATGATAAATGAAATATATTTAAATACTGAAAATGAAAAAAAAAAGAATCATGGCAATCCCAATTTGAACTTATTAGGTCTTTACTCCATTTTCATGGTATACATTGTAGCAGATATATGTTTATTGGTGGCAGAAGCCAGAGTAGCTTGAGAGAACTACGGACCTATGGCACGAAAACTGTCAATCCTTGTCACATAGGATTGGTGTCCAACACAACTATATGAGTTGGGAACTTCACAGCTTAAAGGGGAAATGTGTACATGGCCAATTCTATACTGAGAGATTATCATCTCACCCTCCTCTTGAAAATCGGTTCATTCCATATTTTAATTTTTTTTTCTGGAAAGGTATTATCAGAATTTTTTTCATGTCAATTTCCAGTTAAATATATGATTATCTCATGGCTTCCATTTTGCTCTATCATACATGTTGTTTAGCAAAGAAAGAGAAACAGGTGGCATGTATCTAATTTTATCATACAGAAACGATATTTGACACATACATTGACTTTAGAGTGGCTAGATCGACCACAAGTTCCATATTCCGGATTTGAAAACAGCAAGAATGCCTAAGCACATGGGCTTGGTCAATCTTTGAAAAAGAATAAAATCCTTCCATCCTACATATATTTTTTAGAAGAGATGGATGATAACTCGAATTGGTCTAATACAGTAGGACACGGTTATCCCCTTCTATCTTAGGACTGTATACCTCTTACAGTATAAATAACGATCTTGTCAAGTGGTTCACTATTGATGAGAACAACAGTATTTTGAGTTTTTATTAGTGTTTAATTATCATTGGTAGAATTCAAATATATATTATCAAAGCCTAGAATTCTCTGTTTTCATTTACTTATATATATTATCAAAGCCTAGAATTCTCTGTTTTCATTTACTTTCAATTGAAAATATTGAATAAACGAAACAATAATGTTTTAAAATATAATGAACTTTATTGTTTACATACTTTCATTTTAAAATGTTTTGAGGCCCAATAACCTGGAAAATATATATATAAATGACTGAAGAAAAGTTGCACAACCTAAACTGAGACTTCTCTTAAAAGCAAATAAATTCAAATATTACTCTGAATGAAATTTTAAAATTTTTGTTTTACTAAGCCTATATAACTCTAAAAGTCAGGTTGAAAGGAAATAATAGCCTATCAAATATGATGACATTTTGTTAAACTTCTTATATCTACAATGAATTTTATCACAGTATCAAGGTATACTTACTCTGACATGGTCCTCTGTAATCTAGGTGTATCTTTTTACCAGTCTCACACCTATCAATAATAAGATCGGCTTCAGAATTGTATGTTTGACCATTTGTTCCACACACCTACAATAAAACATATGACTGTTGTTGGATAGGAAAAATTTATACAGCTACATATCACATAAAAAGACAGCAAATACAGAAATTTAGCTGGTGAGTTTTTAATACTCTGCCAAAAAAATGTTTATTATGAAATATTATATACTAGTATATACGTCTAGAGAGTCCAAAGTTTAATTTGCAATATTAGCTGGAGGTTCAGTCACCAAAGTTTATTCTCAACTATCCAAGTAGTTTCATTTTTTTGCAGATTTTTCTTTCTTGGATACCCATGATAAATTTTGAAATGGACCACCTAATATTGGCATAATAGACATAATAGCTCTTGGATCCATAGCTGAATCTTACCTGTCATAGAGTGTTACATATAGCCCCATAACTTAATATTACCTGTCCTGGAGTGTTACACTTGGTTAAAAACTGAAATTTACCTGTCCTGGAATGTAATAATAGGCTCACAACTGAATCTTACCTGTCTGGAGTGTTACATTAGGCTCCATAACTGAATCGTACCTGTCCCGGAGTATTACACCTGGCTCACAACAGAATCTTACCTGTCAAGGAGTGTTACACTTGTCTCCATAACTGAATCTTACCTGTCCTGGAGTGTTACACTTGGCTCTATAACTGAATCTTACCTATGCTGGAGTATTACACTCGACTGACAACCGAATCTTACCAGTCTGGAGTGTTACATTAGGCTCCATAACTGAATCGTACCTGTCCCGGAGTATTACACTTGGCTCAAAACAGAATCTTACCTGTCCTGGAGTGTTACACTTGTCTCCATAACTGAATCTTACCTGTCGTGGAGTGTTACAAATGGCTCCATAACTGAATTTTACCTGTCCTGGAGTGTTACACTTGGCTCACAACTAAAACTTACCTGCCCTGGAGTGTTACACTTGGCTCCATAACTGAATTTTACCTGTCCTGGAGTTTTACACTTGGCTCACAACTAAAACATACCTGCCCTGGAGTGTTACACTTGGCTCCATAACGGAATCTTACCTGTCCTTGAGTCTTATGCTGGGCTCACAATTGAATCTTACCTGTCCTGGAGTGTTACGCTTGGCTCGCAACTGAATCTTACCTGTCCTGGAGTGTTACATTAGCTCCATTACAGATTCTGACCTGTCCTGGACAGTAACATGTAGCTCCATTACAGAATTTTACCTGTCCTGGAGTGTTACACTTAGCCCTACAACTGAAACTTACCTGTCCTGGAGTGTTACACTTAGCTCCATAACATGCACAGCACTTGTTATCTGGAGAATCATCTACAAAATATATCATAACCATGTTTTTTTGTTTGTATATTTGTAACTAATGTTTATATCACTGCGTAAATAAATGTAAACCATCCTTATTTCACTGCAAATATCAACTGAACATTCTTAATGTTTGTAAAAGCATGATAACTGCTTGGAGTTAAACCAATTTATATCTTAATTAGAATTCAGATTTTTATTTCATGCCAATGAAATAATATTTTTAAAAATTTCAGATAAAATGTTTGTCTTTTTAAATTCAAAGAATTTGTGACTTGTCTGGGGAGATAACTCAATGGGACAGAATTATATCTAGAAAACAATATGGAAATACATATTTTGCTGTGTTGTATGAATCCCAGTATTTGTTTCCAATATTTTCTAAAATCATTTAACTTAAGCGGACTCAAAACAATTATTTCAAAATTCTATCAAAATAACAAAATTTATGAATAGTTTTTTTAATGAGTGTAATCTGTGTATAGTAAGACATTTTAATTCAATTGTATAGTAAAAGAATCCTTAAAATGGGATTTTTAATGCTACATTTTGCCAAATAAAAAAAGTTAATTTGCCAGCTATGTTAGACAAGTAAATTTAATATCTAGATTTCATGGAAGCCTTTCCCACTTTATTTCTATTTCCATTTTGTATAAGAAATTATATGCCTGTATCTCTCAGCTGAAAATTATGTAAGGAATAAATCGTTTGATGTATATCCATCTTTACTGGCAGCCTGGAACATTGCCGTCAAGTTCGAATTGGCTCACTGGTTTCAAACAAGAAGATCTTTCAGTGAATTTCTCATAAGGTCCAATGTTATACAATTCTGAAAGGGGACCACCTAATGACCATTGCCAATTTATCCCAATTGGCCCAGTAGTTTCAGACAAGAAGATGTTCAAGTAAATCTCACCTAAGGTCCTATGTTAAACTATGTTCGGCAGTGGCAGCCATCATCTTGGATGTCGGGTAAGGTCATCAGATACGATTCTGAAAGGGGATCAGCTAAGGACCATTGTTGCCAAGTGCTATTCCAATTGGCCCAGTAGTTTCAGACAAGAAAGTCTATAAGTAAATTTCCCATAGGATTCAATGTTAAACCTATATATAATGTTCATCTCTGGCGGACATCCGTGAGTAGTTATATTTCATCTCCGTCAGTAGTTATATTTCAGCTCAATGAGTAGTAATATTTTATTTCTGCGAGTAGTAATATCTCATCTCTGTGAGTAGTTATATTTCATCTCCATGTGTAGTTAGATTTGATCTCCATGACGAGATACATGTCATATCTTTCAATCATTTGTTATTATACTGTTGATTGATTATGACAAACCAGGATTACACCTTTTATTAGCCAGTGTGTAGTGCTTGGTGGATTTAAATAAAATTCTTGATACCAATTGTTATGCACATGTTATGCACATTTTCGTCGATTTACGACTCATCAGTTGTGTTCACGGCCTAAAATGTTGAAAACCAAAACAACAATCCAAAATGTTGAAGACCAAAATTGAACAATCTAACTACAAAGCCAAGGGTACATGTTCCTCATCAAGTCTTAAAAATTCAGGGATCAAATAGGTTGCATATTTTTGAGACCATTTGCATAGATGGTAGGATAAACATTTTTAGCATATGATGAATTTTTACAGCCATCGCCAACCAAAGTTAGTGAGGAATAAGTGTAAGTATTATTTTTTGACAAATACACTATAAACTAACTGAATTAAACAACAAACTGGATAACAGGAAAGTTCAACAATGACATACCAATCAATCAAAGCAACCCAACTGACAGAATTCTGGACAAAAAAGAACATAAAAGAGTACAAAACATAAACATGAACACAACAAAGTCAGGATAGTCTGACTTATATACACTGAATAATGGTGGAGTTAGACCAGTTTTATGGGTACCCAAACCTCCCCCTTATCTATCCTGACACTCTGAAAACATACTCTTATTTTCCTTTTTGATATCTTGTAATACTATTACCTAGAAACACACACAATTTCTATCTATCTGGAATGTATAACTGAACTCTGCAATTGCTGATCAGAGTGCAATATGGTATTTTTTGAATGGCTCATGTCAAGACCAATTCTTTCTAAAGCTCCTTTGCATGGCTGATATTAATTACCTGAGCATGGTTCACAGTGGTAATGTCCTGGTGTATTGTAACATTTAGTGCCTTGTCCACAGGTATCACTTCCTATTTTACATTCATTGATATCTACATATAGACATAAAAATCTAATTATTTCCTATATTTAATTTAGATAAAACGATCATTCATAATCAATTAAAACACACTTACAATTTTGAACTTATTTTGAACTTTTACTTTCCTATTCATAATAATATGTGTCTCACAAATGATTTCTCATATCATACATCACATAAACAATACAGAATTTATCTTCTGGTGTATATGTTTATTCCTTATTTACCATAATTCTCCTTGGTACATCTAAATATAAGATGCATTTAATGTGTATGCCACAGGTAGGTTATGATGAACTGTAACTAAATCAATGCGACATGCAAGACCAAACATTTTAAGCATAATATTAATTGAGGTGTTGGAGAAATGAATAACATGAAAAATCCTGAAAATGCTCTTCAAATTAAATTATACTCCTCCAGGCACATCTCAAATATGTCTATAAACATTCTGCAAAGTTTCATAGATCTGGATTAAAAGGATTAGGAGGAATTAATTACATGAATTTCACACCCTCCAAATCCAATTGTTGTAAAAAACAAATGTCCAACAACAATGAAAATCTGGAAAAAATTCTTCAAATGACATCATACTTCTTTATGTACATCTTCACTATGTCCATTCTGCAAAGTTTCTAAGCCGTAGGATTTGATTACACAAAATAGGTACCCTATTTTTGCTGCCCATCCACCTGCACATATGCTTGCCCGCCCATCTGACATTCACTGTACTATAAGCCAGTTCTGCAACCCCGCCAAAAATATAACACAACACAAATCTATAAAATGGAGTTTCTTACTTTTATTTGTTGTTGTTATCTAAGACTTATAGAGTTGTTTGAAATTAGTGTTATTCTGTATTTTAACGCTTTAATGACAAATGCCTTACCCGCACATCATTCTCTTTGGTACATTAGTAATGACACATGTCTTACCCGGACATCATTCTCCTTGGCATATCTGTAATGACATGTCTTACCTATACGTCATTCTCCTTGGTACATTTGTAATGACACATGTCTTTCCTTCGTACATTTGTAATGAGACATGTCTTACCCATACATCATTCACCTGGGCTTATCTGTAATGACATGTGTCTTACATAAGCATCGTTCTACTTTGTATATTTGTAATGTCACATGTCTAACCGACACATCATTCTCCTTGGATATTTGTAATGGCACATCTTACCAACACATCATTCTCCTTGGTACATTTGTAATGAGACACGCTTACCTACACACCATTCTCCTTCGTACACCTGTAATCACACGTCATTCTCTTTTGTATATCTGTAATGACGCATCATTATCCTTGGTACATTTACAATGATACAAGCGTACCCACACACCATTTTCCTTGGTTTATCTGAAATGAAACCTATTTTACCTACACATAATTCTGCTGAGCATATCTGTAATGACACTTGTATTGCCTACATATCATTCTCCTTGGTATATCTGTCATGACACATGTTTTCCCAACATTTCCTACTGCTGGGTATATCTTTACTGACATATATCTTACTGACAGGTCATTCTCCTTGATGTACCAGTAATGAAATATGTCTTACCTACACATCTGTCATTTTCCTTGGTATACCCATCTACACAATCACATTTAAAGCTTCCCTGTGTGTTCTGACATCTAGAGTGCGGAGGACAGGTGTCTGTTTTTGTAGCACATTCATCAATATCTGCAAAAGATAAAATTTCATCATAAACAAAAAGATATATAAATCACCATAAAGCAATGAAACCCCTACAAATAAAATTGAGAACTTCATTTGGGAAAATAAAATTTTCTCATCTGGAGTGAGGCCAATATTTGGCCTGAAAACATGGTAGGAAAGGCTCAGCAAAAATATTGTATCACATGAATACTTATTGAATTGGCATTCTATTTAAATGATTTATTATTATTACCTTCACAATTGTTACACTCTCCTTGGAAGCCCATCTGACATTCACAAAGGTAGGAATTTCCTTTCACAATACAGTTTTCATTCTCATTACATGGATTTGATCCACATGGATTGACTGAAAAAATAATTCAACATCGGTTGTATTAAAACATGTAAGATATTGTCAATTCTTTAAATCAATTACCTGATCAAAGGCCATAAAGCAGGAAGTGGAAACCATCTTTGGTGGTGAGTGGGGTCAACAAACCACTGATTCCAAACCTTTTTCCAAATGGCTCAGTAGTCCAAACAAAAAGATTCTAAAGTAAATTTTCCCATTAAACTTTTATGGCCATCTTAGTTGGCAGTTTGGGTCAAAAGATATAAAACAATTCTTTGAAACCAATTTTGATGCACAAGATGTGCACATTTCGTCGATTTACCACACATATAAATCTGAAACAGGATCTCTTCTACAGATTCAGTTCCTACGGACCATTTTAAAATGGCTCTGTCATTTCAGAGCAGAAGATTAAAATGAAAAAAAGGATTAGTGGACAGATGATGATCACCAAATGATGTCAACAGCTCACATTGACCTTAGGTACAGATAGGTAATTAAAACGGACATCTCTGTAAAATTTGTACTATGTAACAATGAAATAAGACGTAACATTTCTTTCCTGACTGATTACATACATTCACATTTCTCTCCATCTCCCATGAATCCTTGTAAACAATGGCAGCCAAATACACCAGTCTCTTCATCTAGACTACAAGTGGCATTTTCACTACAGTCCAAAGGTCGTGATGAAAATGTTCCATCTGACTGACATGTGTACACTGCCGTACAATCCTTATCTACATATGAAGTACCAACCTTAAATAAATGCAGCATGTAAATTAAATAGAACGTTACTTTTTTTTAAAAATAACAATTATTTTGACACAGTAATGTAAGGTACCTACAACAAAGACATGAAGCCATTTCTGACAACTTAAATGAAATCCATTCTAAGATCTTTAATGAAGCCATTGTTGACACCTTTAATGAAGTCCATTCCGACACCTTTAATGAAGCCCATTCTGACACCTTTAATGATATGCGTTCTGACACATTTAATGAAGCCCATTCTGACACCTTTAATGAAGCCCATTCCGACTCCTTTTATTACGCCTAATATAACATCTTAAATGAAGCCTTTTATACACCTTTAATGAAGCCATTTCTGACACCTTTAATGGAATCCATTCTGACATCTTTAAAGAAGTCCATACCTTTAATGAATCCCTTTCTGACACTTTTAATGAAGCCATTTTTGACACCTTTAATGAAGCCATTTATGACACCTTTAATGAAGACATTTTTGAAGTTATTTATGACACCTTTAATGAAGACATTTTTGAAGCCATTTATGACACCTTTAATGAAGCCATTTATAACACTTTTAATGAAGCCATTTTTGACACTTTTAATGAAGGTATTTCTGATATCTTTAATGAAGCCATTTATGAACTCATATATGACAACTTTAATGAAGCCCAGTCTGACACATTGATGAAGCCATTCGTACACGTTTAATTAAGCCAATTCTGGCACCTTTAAGGAAGCCCATACAGACATCTTTAATGAATTCCATTATGACTCAATTCTGACAATGTTAAAGAATCCCATTCTGATAAGCATAGTAGAAACTTAAGAAGGTGTCTCTAAGATGCTAGATGCCCATCCCTGAACATAAAATTACCATCCACTATTTATGACGGAAATAATGTTGAGAATTAGTTTGAATATATGAAAATTATATATTGTATCCTTCTTATACTAATGGGTGAATTAGTACCATATTGTCGAATCCCAAACTGTCGATTCCCAGAGTGCAGAGTCCAATTTTCCGATTCAATATTGCCGATTTTTTTCTGAGATCGGATATTTTACCTGATACTCAGTTTGCCAAAAACATTTTGCCGACTCTTATTCGGCTATTCAAAACAATACTATTGCTTTTTGCTAATACAAATGACACTTCTAAGGGTAAGAACGGCTTTATAAAAGGACTTATTTCATGTGCTGAACTTGGGACAACAAGCAGATTATGTGTACCAATACATTATGGACACAATAAAAGGTTTATTAAGTTGTTAAAGGAATGTTTAAACAATGAACCGAAGCCGAGGTACACTTGGCGAAGACAGTTACAATTACAACATTGTAACAGTTACTGTAAATATCTTTTAATAACAACTATTAATTTTTAACTGAAAAATAAACATTAAACATCCTGCCAATCAACCATTTTGCTCTGAATTTTACATTATTATTACAAATTCGATATACAGATGTACATATATCACTGTCGTTCTCTTTCGGTAAATATCGGCAATTTGGGTTTCGGCAATATGGGTTCGGCAAACTGGGAATCGGGTTGAAGAACCTAAATCAGAAAAAGTCGGCAATGGGGAAATCCGCAATTCGGGATTCGACAATCTGGAATGTTACCTAATTGGTACCCCATAAAAATAATGATCCACACACACTTATTCCATTATCTAATCTATAAAACCTAATGGAGTCACTCAAGCATGGAATGAATGACATGTTGACTCAATTTTTCCTGTTTTTACGTATATAATATAACTAGTTGTGAAATGTCATATATGTATCATCGTAGGTTTTTGACAAGTAGATCACAATGCTAAAATTTAAGCAGTCATTAGTTACTCAAGCATAAAATATGGGTTAACATGTGGTGACTTAAATGTTGCTGACATCAGTTGAACTATATGGGATGATAAAAGGCATTTCAATCGGCTTTGGTGTAAATGGAACTTAATGCAAAAACTTAACTGAGTCATGGATTTCTTGGATGCATGTATGTATGGAGTGGCAAGGGTAAATTAATATGAACCATCCAAATTTGTGGACTGGGCATAAAATAAAAGACCTTTCATTAAAACAAAACACATAATGACAAAATACCATTTACTTAAAATTTACTATTACAAAATTGTTACTTGGGAAACATAAGGAGAATCTCCCTCGTGCATAGCTCTGTTGTAAGATGGTTTTGGCTTTACTCCTTTTGGTCATTTTGGTATTTTTGAATTTGTTCTTCAGCCTTTTGGATTGTTGTTTTGGTTTTCAACATTTTAAGCCTTGAGAGTCATAAATCAACGAAATGTGCACATCTTGTGCATCAAGATTAGTATCAAAGAATTTTTTGTCTTCTTTATTGATGTTGTTTTCTAGAAGGAGTAATGGTTGGTTGGTATGACAGTCTTGACCTTTCTTGTTATTCCTTCTTAATTCCATTTGAGGAATTAACTTTACCTGATTATATAGAATTACTAATCTAGATAAACACTGGAGTTAAAAAGTTATCCCAAACTTGTGTGAGCCTTACATATAATGTGTAGTGAGAAATGGATCTGGAAATTATGAAAAATAATTTTGGGTTTTAAATATGAATATAATTTAGCAGAATAAATTTTAATGACTAAAACAAGCGAAAATTAACACATCGTGAAATAACCCTGCTATATAGTACTATGTAGCTGAGCTAAACTTACTGAGTAATAGAAGTCATTATAGAGACATCCACATTCTTCATATGGTACACACTTATCGCCATCCATGTACATATTTTCTTTACAATAGCAATCAGGTATACACTGTGCTGATGAAGATTCTACAGCAGTGGTTCTGTTGTCACAGGTCCGCATACGGTCCTCTGTACCACATAAATATTCCATATTTTCACCACAAGTAGGAGCTTTAAAATGAGAAATTATAAAGTATGAAAACATTAGAATTTTTAACATACATAGTTATCATGTCAAGGAAAAGTGCCAGTTGCAGGATAATAAACATTTCCAAGCTGATGGTAAGATCCAATGACAACTTTTTAAATACATATATAGTGAGATATTTCTTCACAGGGTTCTAATTTTGGTTATAAGCAGCACAATGAAACTTACCAACATTGATTTCTATAAATCATTTTCGGAGACATGATAAAAAAAAATATGTTAATGAAATCCATCATGAATTATCATGTCAAATTGCCTTCTCATGATGTCAGACACAAAAAAGTCAATAAATCTGCTCTCAACAAAAAATTGAAATTATAAAAAAAATCCTGCCAATCAAAATAAAGGGCTTCGCTACGCGCAGCATCATACGACCGCAGCATGTTTTTGGCACCTTTATCCCGTGTATCTCAAGAAATGTAAAAGGTAGTAAAAATTTGTTGACATAATACTGGAAGTATTCATGAAGATGAAATTGGATGAAAATTAAAGATTCATGTTTCCTCCAAATTGCTAACTCTGGCCCCTGTATATCAAAAACAGTAAAAGATAGAAAAAAAATTGTTGGCATTCTAATGAAAGCATTCACCGATGTGAAATAAAAGGAAAAATCCCCATTAAAATTGGATGAAAAAAACATTTACATATCAAGGCACATTTTCTTTTTGGCCCTTTTAAACCCTTTTATCTAAAAAAAACCAGTATTAGATAGAAGAAATCTGTGGACATTCTACTGGAACCACTCATCAAGATGAATTAAAAGGAAAACTCCTCATAAAGATTAATCTTTTTTATCTCTGCAACGACAAAAGTAGCACAAATATACCTTGAGTAACTTTTATTGTATTTCTTATGAAGAACCATTAAAAATATAATCAAAATCGGATAAGGAATAAAACGTTTTGGAAATTAATGTGTGTCCCTTTTTGTTCCTTAATAACTTTAAAACATTAAGAGATAGTGTAAAATGGATCTACACAATTTTTTCCATTTTTGTCAAGGAACATTATAAACCATAAATCACAAAAAGTTGTACCAAAATTATCAAATATCCTTAATGACCACCAGAAAAAAGGGAGGGGCAAAATTTCCCAGATTCAATCCCAACCTGTATTTCTTATAGAAGACCATTGTGATAAAATATCATAAGGATATGTTCAATACAACAAAAGTAAATGAGCGGAAATCTAACTGGCAACAGACTCATACCGTAATACGACTGTATATGTTTCGTCAAATAAATAAACAAGAAGTTATTATGGAAGTATTTTAATAAGCCCATTGATCTTTGAATTCTCAAAACAGCTTCCATTACCACGGATAAAAATTTCCAAAAAACTGAAATTTATCCAAAAGTAAAATGAGAATCAAAAATCAAAAATTTAATTCAATATGTATCAAACTACTCAAATGAATAACAGACAGCTGTACTGTGGTCAGATAAGCATGATTTTAATGTCAAGCACAGAGTCTGCTTGACGTTCCTGTTAGCATCCTAACACAGTATTACTTGTTAATTATTGTGTTGAAGTGAAAGTTATCATAACAATATAACATTCTATAACACAAATGTAGACTTTTGATATAGATTGGTAGGTAATTGATCTATCCCAGATAGGATAGATTATCCTTTGTTGTTGGTTTCCATAAATGTTACTTTTCTGGGATTGGTATTTCCTATTAATGTATGAAATTAACACAAACTCTAACAAACAGTTGCCAAAGTTTTAATTTTCTTTCCTAATAAATGTATAGCTGATTATTTTATGAATTATAAATCCTTACCACACATTTTATCTGTCCTCCAGTCTGTAACTTCTGTATCATAATTCTCCAGACATTCCTTGGCTAGATTTTCAGCTGCTGCACACATGACAACTTCTCTATCTGATGTTACTCTACATTCATCATACACACAGGACTCATACAGACTGTTAAACATGTCTGTCTCCAGCTTCAGAAGGCATTCCTTAAAACATACATCCAGCATTAAAATAATTGGCATGTTTTGTATGCTATGTGTATTGCTGTAAGGGTCTAAGAGATTTTATATTAAAATTATGCCCTGACTTCCATTGGTTCAAAAAGATTTGAAATCACGACATGTATATGTAACGTAATTTCTTTAAGTTTTTGTCACTAAAAGACAACTATTTAAGAGGAAATTTGAAAAGCTGATGAAAAATTAGGTTTTTGTTCTAGGCATGTTGTTCAATTCCTAAAGACTAGTTCAATGCAAAATAAGTATAACAAGAAGACATGAATTATGTAATTGCATTTGTTTTTGATGAATTGATCAGTAATATTAACAAAAACTGTCGATTTAATTCAAATGAACTGCCATGTTTTGACATGAGAGTAACAATATTCTAGTGAACATTTATTATGTTTGTTTCATTCATCTTTATTTAATTTTGATGTCAGTTGCACTTATTACGTTAAAGAAGCGTAATTATACTGAACTTGATTTAGCTGTTATGATCTTAACCAAACACCCAGGGAACAACAAATATAATTTTTTTTTATTATGTTCATGTTTTTTTCATATAACTAATTTAGATTGTCACCTTGGTGTAGAGTTATATCAACATTCTCTGCATACAAGGCTATGTTGCTGTAGGAGACTTTTAGTCTACAACACTTAAACTTAAACATGCTGGTTAAATACGAATTTAACATCACTGTGTCAGACCAATCCTTTAGCTGGAGAATTTGATTTTTGTAATATATCATGATTTTTGGATATTAAAACAACAAGACTTTAAAATTTGTTTTGACAATCAAAATCCTGTAACAATGGAATTACATGAAGGGGAACCATGAAATAGTATTCAGACCCGCAGACCACAAATTGTAACAATGTTGTAAAATTTGAAGAAAATCAGCCAAGGCATACTCAAGTTTAAAGCGCAAAATTTTTATGTTTGACGGATGGATGAAAGATGGAGGGATAATGTTATACCATTGTATGTCCGTCTTTGACAAGCATATACAAATTACAATTAAAGAGATTAACTAAGATTACCCTAAACTTTCCATTGTAGTCAAACACTCTGTTACAAAAATACTCTGCAAGCTGTCTATCCATTCCTGTACATGGCTCTGTTGGAGGCTTGGGCTCATTACAATCAAATGTACACTGTGGGTTAGCATTTGCAAAGCTCACATCCACATATGAATTGCCAAACTTGTTGGGATTGTCGGTCTATAAAAAAAAATGTTACAAGTGTAAATTAAACAAAATTCATCGATTTCTATTTGTTTCTCTTTATTAATCCAGTAACGGCCTCTTTTGGACTATTTATCTATTATGTTGTGAGATGATTTCTGAATATTTTTTTTTCTATATTGTGCCTAAATTGCCTAGGTCAGAATCAGAGGTTTTACTTTGGAAAAAGGACAACAAAACGGCATTTCTTCATACTTTAGACCCCCCTGGCTTAACGACTGTTAACTTCATCTGACAGGGTCACAGCGAGGGCTGATCATTCCTTCACACTTTTTTATATGCCTGTCCCATAAGTCTTTGCCAGTTGTGGTAGTAGCTTCAGTTAACATTCAGAACAGCACTTGGCAGATACATTGATTGTAAACATGTTTAATACCTGAATTCTGAATAGATAATTGGTTATTATTTAGTAACCCATTCGCTACATACATTCAAGAAAAAATACCTCTGTCTGGTATTAGCCATATATATATATATATATATATATATATATATATATATATATATATATATATATATATATATATATATATATATCTCTTTGTGTTGTATTGGTTATGATTTAACTTATTGTTACAGGCTGTCTGACTTAATATATTCTGTTATAGGGTTGTTACAGTGCACTATGTGGACTTTTTCAGACAGTTTAAGAGTCTTTATCATATATATATATATATATAATATGATCAATAAAATAAACATTTCTACCAAATTATCTCCCTTGAACAGTAGTTTTTCTGCTTTATGCATATCTATATTTGTGTGTAGTTTCAATACGTCTGTCGGAAGTTTCAGGAGGAATTGCAATACCATATGATCAAACGTTTGAGTAAAAGTATTTCCTCTTCAATATGCTGAACAGGACATGAAATTACCTTTGAATGAAGATTCATTGAATTCCATTATACTGCTTAGGATTATTTTTGCTTAAAAGGTCCAAATAATTTGATGAAACAAATAAATGGTTGATTCAAATTATCCCCCAATTCAAGATGTTGGATATGAATTATCGATTGAATTCAGTCACATTTTAGAAAGAATTGCATTCATAGTACTTATGAAATGGTTGCCATGTTGGCTGGTTTTAGTTTGGGACAAACATTTTACTATAAAAAGGGATTATAGCAGGAACAAATTCTAATACTGTTTGTCAGACTGGTTCAATTGTGTTTAAGAGCTGCTTTTAAAAAAAATAATGTGTTACACACTTCTATTCCAATACACATGGTATTGAGTTCAATTTATCTTTGAAGATTTAAAAAATCGGTAACACTTGTACCTTTCCTTTTTGCCCTTAATTTGTCTTCATTTTTCGGTTAATTTTGAAATCTCTTGGGCTGCTGTCTTACTGCCATATACTTTATGTCCCTTTTCTACCATAAATTATCCAGATACTGCTCTAAAAACATGTCTAATTTATATATATACCACTTGTCCTTCTCCAGCACATGCAGATCCTATGGTCCAATCATCAGTCGGGTCATTATTATAATTTCCACACAGTCCACACATCTTATCGTGGTAAGCTGGAGGTACATTGACTTCCACATTTTCTGATCCATCCCAGTTAACCTGTATACCCAGACTTGTAAATACTTCCTGTAAATAACAGATTACACAAAATTGAAAAAAAATAGCATCATTTTCCTACCAAGAAACTTATTCAACAAAAAAACTATATTGAAGACAAATGAATAAAGATGATATAACAGAAGATTTTACCTCTTGACAGAACATTTTTTATCCAGTAAACTATTTATTATAAGATGATAAAATGAATCACACATACAATACGTTTTCCACGTCTCCGTATCAACAGGTGCTCTGTATTAACAGGTAAAGTTCTGATGTATCCATCTACAAACACTTTGTGGCCTTGGTCTAACACAACAACCTTTTAAAGAATTAATACAGTTTTAGTAAACTCTATAAAATGACCCAAAGTTTTGAAAGGTTGCATCAAATCCTAAATTAAATCTCAGATGTAAAGAAACCTATTTCTTAAATATTAGAATATGCTAAATTTTTTCAAATCAAAAGTTGGATCATATAACCCCTATGGTGTTAAAATAATAAAAAAAAACAAATATTTCTAGACCTGTGTTCTATGTAGAGTAGAGTTTTTTTTATAACGTATATTTGTTTGTTTACAGGTCTTTTATGATTTTCTATAATGAAAAAAAGCTTGTAACATAAAGATTTTCAATCCAAAACTGTAACATAATGAAGGCAAAATAATAATAAATTTTCAATAAAATATAGGTATAAATAAATTCCTACTCATGACAAAAGAAAAATGGTGCAACAATAATACAAAAATATTAAAATCTTTCAAAGGACAAAACGTTCTTCTGCAGACAGGACTTTATACATATATTTGATAAGGGGTATGTGTAGCAGAATTTAGTTTAATGTGATCTTGATTTTGCAGACAGACCCTTATAACTGAACCCCAAAGTTTGGAGGCATTAATCTCCTTACATTCAAAGGGTCATCTTGATACAAATTCCAATCTCTGACCAAAATTTGAAATATTCAGTAAGATTAATAATTACTATAGTCTCCTGATATAAAGCCTAAACTCCTGTCGAACATTCACACATCCCCTGACCCGACATCAGCTATATCTGTTATTGGACAATATCAGGTAACACTATAATCCTTCATATAATTAAAAGACTTTTTAAAGCCTAATGTCATGATTTAATGATGAATGGTCCATATGAAACTGAGGTAGTTACCATAGCTGTCATGTATGCAATACACATATCCTTCATATTATTTGATTTAAGGAGTACTAGAAGTATTTAATATCATTCATAATAACAGTTTTAAAGTATGATTTACATATCTGACATTATACATATTATAGAAGAAATAAAATATGCATACATGATCTAGGAATTTGAAGGTGACTTTCTCTACCCATGTGGCACCAGTCAGACCTGGTATGTTTCTATTCCAGTGTTTAGTAAGGACCTGAAAAGTCTGCTCTGTCCCATCACATCCATCCTGACTCATTATGTACTGACAATCTCCTTGGAAATGCAGAAATTTCTGGTCATAGGATATACAGTGAGGATCTCCAAAACAAGAGCATATACCAATAGCTAAAAACAGAACAAGAATACAGACAGAACACTAGGAGAATTAAGAAGTTCTCAGGTTCCCACATTATTATGACTGTTCAAGTTCAGAACCTTTTTTCGTCTATATATTATTTATGATACATGTTGGGATTTGTGGTTTTTATTTGAATTTTAGACACTAAATTTCTTTCCTAGGATATTTAGTTCTTGTCTTACGGGAAGGAGTATTTCAATCCTCTGGTATGTAGTCTCAACAGCATCATGACTTGATGATAAAATTTTCTTGAAGTTTGTACATAAACATAATGTCATCTCAAAAAACACATTTATGATTCACTTTAGTATTTTGATGTGGTTAATTTTAAAAAGTTGCTATGCACATAGGCATTCCCTATCAAGAGTAACATTCAAGTTTCTAGATGGCATTCAACTTTTTTACACTTACAAATACAACCTTCTCAAGGATAATTTTCCACTTACGTGTACACACTGTCCCATCACCACGGAATCCTCGTTTACACCTACAATCATGAGAACCTGGTAGGTTGGTACAGATTGCATGTTCACTACAGTTATGTGTGCCATCAGTGCATTCATTTATATCTTTACACACATCTTTACATCCAACTTGGTCTAATAACAGAAAAAAATATTCTGTTCACTATGCTAAGGTTCAAAATTTTGAAGGTTTTATCTATTTTGATTTAGAAATATGATAATCAACTGTTTCTTTAGTATACCATCAGCCCACGGTATGACATAAGTGTTACTTGGTTTCCTATTGACCTACTATTAAACCACAGGGGTACAGTATAATTCACATGGTTCAGAATCTTCTGAAGTAGGTCATTAGCAATCGATATAGTGATGTGGAAAAACCCAGCATAACCACATATCATTTAACTGAGAAAGAAATCAATACAAGTCAATAGTATATTAGAGAAAACAAATTTTAAAAGCTAAATTTAATTAATATGTATGAAAGAATTTGATAGATTAATTTTACCAGATTACCTTTACATTCCACTGGGCCTTCCTGTGTATAACCTTCTTTACAGTGACATTTAAATGATCCTGGAATGTTCTCACAATCTGCTGATGAGGGACACAATCCTAATGCACATTCATTATCATCTACAATAAATCAATACAAATTAAAACGTTTACATAATTTTCTCATTGTACACTTTCTATTTGGTTTCTGATGTGGTTATTAGGAAGGCATTCTAAGAATGGTACTTCTTCATTATGGAATGTTTCGAATGAGTTAACAAGATATCCAGTCTTCTTATTTTCAATAACGCTCAATCATTTATTTCCATTAAAAATTTGTTTTATGTTTAAATTAGTCTAACACTCCTCCAAAATCAGAATTGGCTGGACTCTAAATGCATACTTTGATATTTACCTTCTACAAGGAAAAACCTTATATATTCAACTTCTATAATCATTCCTTAACAAAACTACAACAAGGTGATCTTAGTGATCCATACATCCTTAATTTAATGACCAGACTTTTCTACTGCAAAATCTTGTTAAAAAGTAAAAAGTTCCCATTCTTAAGGACTGTTGTGCCCTTCATCTTGCCAGGTTCCTAGAGGTAATCTTGTTTAATCTCTCTACATTGGAACAAATGAAAGGTTCCTTTATCAAACAGTCATTTGAACTAAGGACAATAGCCCTTGATTCCATTTGTCTCTTTTTTTTTCATGCCTGTACTCAATAATGAATGTAGGAGACCATTAAAGTTGAATAGAATTTAAACTTGGTCTAACTTGCTGAGCCGGTCATTTCATATAGATAGAAAAAACTGACCCGATTTATAATGGAAATTTAGAGGCTCCCAGGAGCCCGTATCGCTCCCCTGGAAATCATTTGCAGAATAAATTGTCTGACTATGTGCATCTTGACTGGCAGTCTGGAAAATTTCAGCCAAATTGGATCAGTGGTTTTGCCAAATTTTTCACTGCTTTGAAATGAGTAGATCTTTCAGTGAACTTTCCCATAAGTTCCTAGGTAAAGCTATGTTAAGATCTACGGATATCTTGGATGGCAGGCAATGTCGTCAACTACAATTCTAAAGGACCATTGCTGCCAAGATATGTATAAATTTGCCAAGTGGTTCCAGACAAGAAGAATTTTAAGTGAATTTAAGATATGTATAAATTTGCGAAGTGGTTTCAGTCAAGAAGATTTTTAATTAAATTTCCAATAGGATCCCATGTTTAACTATGTTCTGCTCTGGCAACTATCTGTGGTGGTTTAGGCGCATTGGATACAATTCTGAAAGAGGCCCATTGCTGAGAAGTTTTGCTCCAATAGGCCTTGTGCCCTCAGACAAGAAGTACTGTACGTAAATTTCCCATATGGTCCTATGTTAAATAATGTTCGGCCCTGGAGGCCATCTTGAATGGTGGGCGATGTCATCGGATACATTTCTGACAGAAGACAATCCAAGGACCATTGATGCCAAGTTTTGTTTAAATTGGCTTTGTGGTTTCAGACAAGATCTTTAAATAAATTTCTTATAGGCTTCAATGCTAAACGATGTTCTGACTGGAGGACTTCTTGGATGGCAGGCAAATTCATGGGATACAATTCTGAAAGAGGACCACCTAAGGACCATTGCTGCCAAGTTTTGTTCCAACTTGCTTTGTGTTTTAACACAAGAAGATCTTAAAGTGTAATTTCCCATAGGGTCTTATGTTCAACTATGTTCGAATCTGGCGGCCATCTTGCTCATCGGAAGTAATTCTGAAAGAGGCCCACCTGAAGACCATTGCTGCCAAGTCTAATTGGGGCAGTGGTTTCACAGAAGATCTTTAAAGGAAAGTATATGACAACGACAGGCGAAAACGCCTAGTAATGACAATAGATCACATGAGCTATGTCAGCTAAAAATACAGAAATGTAAAACTTTTGAAACGTTATTATCATGCTGTTAGTTTTCTGTATAGATAGACTGTTGTTAAAAGATATCAAGTGAAAAACACATGTTCCAATTTTGAAATAAATAATGAACTAATTTTTATATCTAATCTGTCCTTCCTTACTGGGGTCATGAAATCATTGATTGAATATACTTATGAAATAAAAGAGTAAACAAAGTGATTACAAAACCAGAGGCCACAGGAGCCTGTATCGCTCACCGAATATTTCCAATTGTACATTGCTAAAGGACTTCAGGCTTGAGATTAACATCCATGCCATGTTTGGTTTCAATTCCATTCAGAGGGGCCTATGTTCAACTAAGTCTTCTGCTGACGGACATCAATGATGACAGATTGGCACCAATCTACCAACACTTGTTCAAAACATCATAAGGAACATTCATGATATGTATGGTTTCAATCCATTTAGTGGTTCTCTATAAGAAGATTTTTGTATGTATTTCCCATAGGGTTCTAGTCTCCCGCTGGTGGCCATCTTGGATCACGGATCTGCATCAAACACTTTGTTGGCACCTCATAAGGAACATTCATGCTATGTTTGGTTATTCCATTCAACAGTTCTCTGGAAGAAGGTTTCTGTATGTATTTCCCACAGGGTCCTTTGTTAAACTAAGTTCTCTATTGGCGGCCATCTTGGAGGGTGGATCAGCAACAAAGTAAAACACTTGGTCAGCACCTGATAAGGAACATTCATGCTATGTTTGGTTTTAATCCATTCAGCGGTTCTCTAGTAGAATATTTTGAATGTATTTCCCATAGGGTTCTATGTTTAACTATGTTCCCCTCTGGTGGAAATCTTGGATGATGGATCGGCAACACAGTACCAACACTTGGTCAGCACCTCATAAGGAACATTAATGCCATATTTGGTTTCAATCCAATCAGCGGTTCTCTAGAAGACTTTTGTATGTATTTCCCATAGGGTTCTATGCCAAACTAAGTTCCCCACTGGCGGCCATGTTGGATGACGGATCGACACCAAAGTAAGAACACTTGCTCATCACCTTGTAGGGAACATGTGTGCCATGTTTCGTTTCAATCCATTCAGTGTTTCTCTAGAAGTTCAAAATGTGAAATGTTGACGGACGAAAAGTGATGGCAATAGCTCACCTGGTTCAGATGCGCTAAAAATACTAAAAACTACTAACCATAACAATTTCTGCCATTGGCCCACACTCCAGATACTTTCTTCCCCTGGTATCCGGATCTACATTCGCATTCAAATGTTCCATCTTTATTTATACAGTCAGCATGTTCGTGACAATCATGGAAGTCTGTATTACATTCATTTATATCTGTAATTAAAACATTTCTGTTTACTTTGCAGTATTCATAAATACATATCACAATAAATAACTAGAAATACTGTGAGCAAAGCTCACTAATTGATACCCCCGCACCCCCTATCACAAGGAATGGCAAAGTCAATGTTTTGCTATGGAAAACATAAAAAGTCGGTCAGATCAAAATCTAAAATAGGAGGTGCACTATGGCATCATGTGATAAAGATTCTCTGAAAGTCTCATGGAATTCCCTTTAGTGGTTTAGGAGGAGTTGCGGATGGCATACTGGTACCCCCTTTCACAATGAATGGCAAAGTCCATGTGTTGGTATGGAAAACCCCAAATGTTGGTCAGATCAAAATCTAAAATAGGAGGTGCATTACAGCATCATGTTATAAAGATCCTCTGAAAGTTTCATCAAATTCCATTCAGTGGTTTAGGAGGAGTTGCGGATGGCATCATGGTACCCCTTTCACAATAAAAGTCAAAGTCCATGTTTTGGTATGGGTAACCCCAAATATTCATCGGATCAAAATCTAAAATAGGATGTGCACTATGGCATCATGTAATAACGATCCTCTGAAAGTTTCGTCAAATTCCATTTAGTGGTTTAGGAGGAGTTGCGGATGGCATCATGGTACCCCTATCACAATGAATGTCAAAGTCCATGTTTTGGTATGGGTAACCCCAAATATTCATCAGATCAAAATCTAAAATAGGAGGTGCACTATGGCATCATGTAATAAAGATCCTCTGAAAGTTTCATCAAATTCCATTCAGTGGTTTAGGAGGAGTTGCGGATGGCATCATGGTACCCCTTTCACAATGAATGTCAAAGTCCATGTTTTGGTATGGATAACCCCAAATATTCATAGATCAAAATCTAAAATAGGAGGTGCACTATGGCATCATGTAATAAAGATCCTCTGAAAGTTTCATCAAATTCCATTCAGTGGTTTAGGAGGAGTTGCGGATGGCATCATGGTACCCCTATCACAATGAATGTCAAAGTCCATGTTTTGGTATGGGTAACCCCAAATATTCATCAGATCAAAATCTAAAATAGGAGGTGCACTATGGCATCATGTAATAAAGATCCTCTGAAAGTTTCATCAAATTCCATTCAGTGGTTTAGGAGGAGTTGCGGATGGCATCATGGTACCCCCTATCACATTGAAAGTCAAAGACCATGTTTTTCTACGGGAAACCCCAAAAATTGGTCCGAACAAATTCTAAAATAGGAGGTGCACAATGCCATCATGGGATAAAGATTCTCTGAAAGTTTCATCAAATTCAATTCAGTAGTTTAGGAGGAGTTGCGGATACAAAGGTCGGACGGACGGACGGACGGACGGACGGACGGACGGCGCGACGGACAGACGGACGGACGGACGGACGGACGGACACAACGAATACTATATACCCCGCTTTTTTCAAAAGCGGGGGTAAAAAAGCGGGGGTATAATAATGCACATCCAATGTCGTGACAGTTTTAACATGTTTTAATGGACAGCTGGCAATGGTGGATTTCACTATATGTATATACAAAAGAGACTATTAAATAACAAATAAATCATTTACTAAGTAAAGTCAAGAAATACCAAAGGGATATTCAAAGGAGGGAAAATCAAAACAACTGACAAACTCCGGAGAACAACGAAAACAAGACCAAAACAATACATGCACTACAATTAAAAACTAAAAACATATGAACAACAGGGACACCACCAAAAAACCGGTGGTAGACTCAGATGCTCCGAAAAAGTAATCAGTCTCTGCTTCCTGCAGGACACCCGCCATGTTGCCCCATGTCAAATCTGGTATGAGGAAGGGATAAAATCAATAATAATTTGGGAAACGGTTTTTTCATACCTGTCAACCAAGTCATGATGACGTCCATAAAACTTTAATAAAGTTCAAAATCCACTACAGGAATGTAGCTGCAAATTACAGCTATCTACTGGTATGTTTAAGACACATTAGGAGTAGAACCATCCTGAACCTATATTATTTTGTTTATGCTTATGGTACACGATATTACGTGACATGCACAATCCGTACCTTTATAGTGTTTATTAACTTTAATGTCCATAGTAATATTGGTAAGTGTGAAATTTAAAAAATCAAAGTTTTGTTTTAAAATTTCCCAAAATATAATTGTTTTCATTATAACTGTATCAGTTTTAAAGGTGAAGGTTGACTATGTAAGATATATACAACTTCTTTTGTGTTTATAAAAACTAGAGGGTAAAGTGGCGAGCCTGTATCACTTTGTATCCTTTTCAATGTGTCTTATTTGTTCATTCGGCTATTCGATTTCAAAGATTGTTTTTTTAATTTACCAATCAGAAATGTCCGACTGAGGAGAAATAGCCAAATTTTATAAATGGTAGGTCCTTGCATAGATTTTATCACCGTTCCTATGTTGACAAGATATGATTTTCACATTGGGTCCTATGTAAAAGTAATTTTAGTTTTGGTGGGCATATTTATTCAAAGTGGTTCTCAGAAAACTCTGAAAGATAATGGTTATCGCTACAAAGTTCTGGTTTAATTGACTTTGCAGTTTCAAAGTGAAGATTTTTCTTATTGGACCAATCAGAAATAAAGATTTTTACATGGCTGCCATATAAGTTGTCTGACCAATAGAAATATGCAAACTACATGGAAGGGTCTTCCATAGATGCTTTATACCAGTTTCAGTTAATTTGGTTATACGGTTTAAGAGGAGAATGATTTTTTAAAATTTGACCAATGAGAAACATAGTTTGTTAACTGTGGCTTGTTAGTTTCCGATCAGGACAAAATATGCAAACTTTATAAAGTTCTTTGCATTGATGCTTCATATCAAGTTTCAGCTCATTTGATTTTAAGGTTTCAGAGGAGAAGAATTTATTTTTCATTAATGAGAAATATAATTTGTTAATGGCGGTCACGTTGTCCGGTCAAGACAAAAAAATGCAAACGTTATATAGGTCCTTCCATAGATAATTCTACCAAGTTTCAGTTAAGTTAGCTATACCATTTTAAAAGAAAGGCTTTTTTAAAATCTTACCAATAAGAAATAGATTGTTTTCACTTTAGCTGTCAGATCAGGACAAAATATGCAAACATTATAATGATCCTTTCATAAATGCTTAATGCCAAGTTTCAGTTCATTTGCCCAAGGAGAAGATCAAAATGTGAAAACATTACAGACAGAAGGATAGACATATACACAGAAAGACAGACCATGGGCACAAAGTAATAACAAAACTCACATGGTTCTTTTGGCAAGGTGAGAAAAAATGTATAAATATCTGAGATATATTGTACCTTAACTTACCAAATTCTACCTGACTACAATAAAGTTTTCCAAGAGTTATACTTCCTGAAGAATTCACTCTTCCGCTGTCTAAAAATGTCATTGATAAAACAGGCAGATTGTCTGCATTAGAAATAACTCCTGCATCCCTTCTCCACTGTGATTCACCAGCATCACAACTACACTTTCTGCAAGTAATCATTTTATAATTTATGACTATATAGTATCTTGAATAGTTTAAAATATCAAATATCCAATGGGAAAATCCAGAGCTTTTTTGTGTGTAAAGCAAAAATTATGAAATGACCACAAACAAATATGAGTTTGTTTGAAAATATGTTGGGATTATTTCACAAAAAACATATTGATCCTTAGGAGATATCTAAAATGTGATGAATTTTAGAAAGGCCATACGTTTTGTTTTTTCATCATGAGATAAAATGCAAAAGTATGGAACACAAAGTAGCTTCTTTCAACTACAAACTAACCAAGTAATGTTTTGTACAATGTATATGAAAAGCTAACTTATGATGTGCTACATTATTACTGCAAATTTGACAAAATCCCAGGTATTTCAAACCACCACAAAATTAAACTTTTAACTTGACTATAAAACTGTTTTATTACCTCAACGTCATGTTTGTCACTGGGTAATTGACATGTTTTGTATTGTTGTATTTTATTTTCTCTGTAAAATTTGTCTATTTTGCATCTATTACTTGATCATAATATTTCTGTCTATGAACTTGATTTCCTAATTTAATTGATTGGTATGGTGTTCTTCTATAGACCTTTTTGAAGAACAACCTTTGATGCCCTTTGCCTAAATTATCAACCTTAAAAATCATATTGGTGCTGTACCTTTGTCTTATGCCCTCCACATACTTAATAAACTCACAGACCACTCATTGTGTACCTCGTTTGAAAAAATAGCCTTTGTCTAATGACCTCCACATTATTTATCAATCTCATATATCACTGATCTTAAACCTTGTTTGAAGAACAACCTTTGCCTAATGCACATAATGTATCAATCTCAAAGACCACTGATGTTTTATCTTCTTTGAAGAACAGCATTTGTCTAATGCCCTCTACATTATTTATCAATCTCAAATATCACGGATCGTAAACCTTGTTTGAAGAACAGCCTATGCCAAATGCCCTCCACATAATATATTAATCTCACACACCACTCATGCTTTACCTTGTTTGAAGAACAGCTTTTGCCTAATGCCCTCCATATAATTTATCATTCTTACAGATCACTGATCCTTTACCTTATTTGAAGAACAGCCTTTGTCTAATTTACCCCAGATAATTTATCAATCTCACAGACCAGTCATGCTTTACCTTATTTGAAGAACAGCCTTTGCCTTATGCCCTCCACATAATTTATCAATCTCACAGACCAGTCATGCTTTACCTTATTTGAAGAACAGCCTTTGCCTAATGCTCTCCACAATTTGTTTGCCCCTTAGTTATATTTGTCCTCTTTATCAATCTCACAGACACCTTATGCTTTACCTTGTTTGTAAAACAGCCTTATTATTATCCCCTCCACATAATTTATCGATTCCCCCACTACATGAACATCCACCACTTCCAGTTCCTAAGTAATAGTTTTTTTGACCATCTGATCCTGTCCAATAAAACTTGCCATATCCAATGAACTAAAATATTTAACAAACAGTATACAAATACTTCAGAAAGATTAAATTAAAGACAAATGCATTAATTCCAACTTAGCAATGTTTACGAGTTATTCCGAACTCAAATGAAAACATTTTTCAGATATGGTGAAGAAATGTTAACCAAATTAACAGAAGTGGTCAGAATTTTGACATGTTTGTCAGTCTGAGTCCCTTTTTTTCTTAATTGCATAAATTCATAAGTACTCAAATTATCTGAAAAAGGTAATAACATTCAGAAAATTGAACATTACACTTTCAAAAATAAATATTTTATTATTCATATATAACCCCCTATAATACCAAAACCAAGATTTTGTACCCCAAGGTATAAGCTATGCCAATTTCTGCTTTGTTCTACATTTCTAGTGCAAAAGATTGGAATTATCATCTACAGTATTTGCTTTTTAGTAAAACAATGTATGACAGGAAATCGTTTTCAGAAATATTTTATATAAACAATGTTTCACATTATGTCCTGCTTACATTAATTGGTATCCCATAACCAATTTTAGATAGACCTTTTTGAAGAACAGCCTTTGATGCCCTTTGCCTAAATTATCAACCTTAAAAATCATATTGGTGCTGTACCTTTGTCTTATGCCCTCCACATACTTAATAAACTCACAGACCACTCATTGTGTACCTCGTTTGAAAAAATAGCCTTTGTCTAATGACCTCCACATTATTTATCAATCTCATATATCACTGATCTTAAACCTTGTTTGAAGAACAAATTTTAAAAAGTTACTGAGTCTTAAAATTAATAAAGTAATAGAGTCACTCAAGCATGAAATATATGTCATGTTGTTTGATATTTTCCACATCTGCGTTCAATTAAAAAAGGCAAATTTGCTGTAAAATATCTTCACAGGTTGTAAAAATCATCACAGGTTTTTGAGAAATAAATTAAACTGCAAAAATTTAACCAAAGTCACTCAAGCATAACACGTAAGATATAGTGACTCAAATGTTGCAGTGTTGTCTAGTTCATCAATGTTTTTTCAAGAAGAATGTCACCCCCAGGAATAAATTTCTAGTTTTAGGTAGAGAAAAGGCTTATTTCGTGAAGAACTACTCTGATTCTGACAAAAAATATTCTGAAGATGAAATTACAGACATGTTAGATTTTCTAATAGACAACATACACTTGGTTGAACGTGTAAATCACCAAAAACATCGTGTAACGTGCGAAACGTGTGCGTGTAATGTGAGGATCGTGTGCGTGTAACGTGTGAATCGTGTGCGTGCAACGTGCGCATCGTGTGCGTGCAACGTGCGAATCGTGTGCGTGTGGTTTGCGTGTGGTAATAAACTTGTGATTTGAATCGTGTAACATGTATTAGATTTCATTGGTCGAAACAGATATTAAAACGTGTGAATTCAAATCGGAGCATATTTCAAGCTCGAATTAAAATATTGTTGGAACGAACCTTCATCGGTGTCAATTATTTGAAAATATTGATATTAATAATCCCGCAACAGATTCTATTTTTTTTTATTACTAATTTAAATTATTCAAATTATTTGGTTTGATAAGAATAAATTAAATAAAATGTTCCTTAAATTAAATGATGGTACAACTTGCATGCAACATTTGCAAATTAAACATAAATTTGAACTTTAACTTGTCTGTAAAAAAACTATTTTAAATTACTCTTAAAATATGCTGAAGTTTTTAATTCTTTGACAAATGTCATTTATCAGTTTATATTTTCATGATACATCTTTTACATAAGTAATTGTTTGATCGGGCTAAAACAGCATCTAACTAGACAAGGGATTAAGAGGTCCTATGAAGATAAAATGTCTATTTATCTATTATTTTACCTAAGAAATCTTCATTCATTCATTCATGCCTCTAAAGATTTGTGATTTTTTTTATTTATAAATTTAGTTACATTTTCAGATAAACTTTAAAATATATTTTAAATATATTTTATGTACAAATATTTTACATAGAGAATATTAAATATTTTGATTCACTTAAGTAAATTATGGTTTAATTATAATTTGAATAAATAAATAATAATAAATTACATTGATATCAACTATATATTAATATAAATTAACAGTTAATATTTTATATTATATACTATACATGTATTATAAATAATAAATACAATATTTTTACAATTTAACTTTTAATTAAACCATTTAGCATTGTATATCTGAGGTAAATGTACAAGTCAATAAGTAGCCTAGTAGTCGTTCGTGCAACACACCCCTATGACATGGTGTCTTTGTTTGAAAGAAGCCTCAAAATATTGTGGTGTAATGTTTATTTTACTGACAACGTTACTCTTATCATATCAATGGTTAATATGCCATAGATAATTAGGTAATAACAACATGAAAAGGTTTATTGATTTTTAATAAATTAAAAATATAATTTCACAGTTCTGTTATAAAGTTTGATAAATTTCCCATTAAAAAAAATTGAATATGCAAATATTTTTTTATTTATGAAAAAAGTGATATGTGGACCGTTCAAAACCTGCTTCCTTTCATCGTACTTATTTATTTAAAATCAAATATGTTTCGTGTAACGTGCATCGTGTGGTTTGCGTGTAACGTGCATCGTGTGGTTTGCGTGTAACGTGCAAATCGTGTGCGTGTATCATGGGAATCGTGTGCGTGTAACGTGCGAATCATGTGCGTGTAACGTGTGAATCGTGTGGTTTGGTGCATTACAAGCTCAACCATCTGTATTTGTTGAATTTGGCAGTCTATTTTTTCAACAAACAATCGGCATTCCAATGGGAACCAACTGTGCTCCTCTCCTCGCCGACCTGTTGCTGTACTTATATGAAGCGGACTTCATTCAAGGGATACTAGGTGAAAACAAAAAGAAACTACCCCAATCCTTTAATTTCACTTTTCGTTATATAGATGACGCGTTGTCGTTAAATAACGACAAATTCCAAGACTTTCTACATCTGATCTTGACATTAAGGATACTACAGATACACCAATCGCCTTCATATTGGGATTTGTTTCTTGAAATAGACAATGAGGGACATTTGAAGACAACACTTTATGACAAACGTGATGACTTCAACTTTCCTATTGTTAACATTCCCTTCGTGAGTAGCAATATACCAGCATCGCCTGCATATGGCATCTACGTTTCTCAGCTTATCCGATTTTAAAGGGCATGCGTGAGTTACCCTGACTTTCGACAAAGAGGATTACTGCTGTCACAAAAGCTTCTTAAGATTTTATCAGGGGTGTCATCACTTAGGAAATTTTACGATCGTCATCACGAATTGACCGTTACAGTGTTCCAATATCTAAGATGATGTTGCACCTGTCCCCACTGTCATAACATTTCACGTGCCTTCGCGGATTTGTGACTTCCACCGGATTGACTTTGTTGTATATGGAGCAAGAACTGATTAGCCTTCCGGAGCACCTAAGTCCACTCCTGGTTCTTATAGGAGTTCGCGATGGTCATTGTTTTTTTAGTTTTCAGTGTTTATTTGTTGTGTTTGTGGCTGTTCATTTCTCTTACCGGGTTTGTCTGTCTAATGGATTGTATTTTTTTGGTTTGCTCATTAGGTATATTTGTCCTCTTTTTCAAATGAAAAAAATTGTAAAAAAAACTTTATTATTTGCTAAGGAAATTATTGACAACTGTTACTGATTATTGTAAAATGTTAAAGTAATGACAGTAGTTAAATATATATTTAAGTAATGAGTGTGATCTTGATGTACTTTAAATGTATGAATTAAGTTGGGATATTTTCTTACCAAAACAAACCAAACAGAGAGACTTACGTGTGTATTATAGCAGTCATATTTAATGGGTTGGTAACAGAACTTGGATCCTTCAGTAAGAGATTCCACTTGTTCATTTGTAACATTGTTGTATGTAACCTTCTCACCGCTCGGTCCATCGATAGGTTTAGGATCTTCATGGTCATGTCCAACAACTGTTATACCTGTTTTTGCAAAATATACAATTAAATTGACTCTACAGTCTGTAAAACTCAGGCCGCGGAATGGATTTTTCAAAATTTGAGTACCTTGTTCTATATGAATAAACTCACAGTCTAGTTACTTAGATGACAGATGACTGTACGTTGTCACTAAAACAATCATGTTTTCAAGAGAAACAAAAAACATTTTGCTTATGGAATAGTCAACGTAAAGGAGAGATAACTCTTTCACTGAGGTATTATTAGATTAAGTATTGCATGCATGAAAGATACACAAAGTGTATAAAAATATTTAATAAAATATACACAAATTTTAGGACAGGTCTGATCATTTTTTGGGGTATAAAAATATAACCTTTGTAAACATTTGTAAAATTATATTTTTTGTTGGATGCCTTCACAAAATTTTTTGTCCAACAAGAAATTGTCCTATAATTTAGATTTTCAAAATTCTAAAACTCCATTCAACAAACTGAGGGTTACAGACAGCTGATATTATTGTAAGTTGTCAGCTTTTGGTTCATATCTAAGACCTCACAGTGATTTTCAGATGAAAAACATCAATAAAAGAACTGTTCACTTGGTTATTGTATGTTAAAGTAATACTAAGTGAGTTTCTCATGTACGTTATTACCACTGAAGGTAGAAAGCTGACACATAATAGACACTAAATGTATAGACTTTTTTAGAGCTGAAGGTTTCAGAATTTTGGTTGTGCTGTTTGGGTACAGATAGCACTGGCAAAATATTTTCCATTATCCTTATTCTAACTAAATTCTACACTGACACCAAACTGAAATTAAGAATAATTATCACATTATATGAGTAGATAATGAAAAAGGTGTCAGAATTTCAATTATTCCACTTGTAGTTGTGGACTACACAGTCATACATGTGTGGAGAAACTCAAGCAAGATTTTAACACTGTCCTTGTAATACTTTTACAATACAGAAAAATGGGAACTTCAGTGTTTATTTGTTGTGCTTGTGGTTGTTCCTTTGTCTTTATGGGTATGTCTTTCCAATGGATTACGTTTTTTTTATTTGCTCCTTATGAATATTTGTCATTTTAACTTAGGACAATAATCACTCTATTTCTATTGGTTGTACTGGGAGGTAAATATCATTTGATTTAAATAAAAATTTGGACCAGTTGCCCAAATGGGTCAAGTATCATTTCCTGCACATCCCTGGCACTCCATTCTTGAGGTGTGTTTCTAGCCTGTTTTCTTATTTTATTAAAACCTACCATGCCCAGGAACAATGTCCATGTCACAGTAGACAATGTAAGGTTGAATGTCTTTATCTGGCCAGATCATAAACTCTCCACTAGAGTAACCAAGTTTGTATACATCCTCACAATCCTTTGGTAAATCTACAACAGATTCATTAATGTAAGTTTTTGTAATTTCATTACAATCTGATAAAGTATATAAATTTTGCCCAGGCGATATAAGAAGTCTTCACATGTCATTGTGCCACCTTCATGAAAAATAACCCGCAATAACATCATTCAAAATAATTAATTTGCAATTCAAAATTTTTAAAGTACCAATAACATGAAAAAAAAACATTCAATACAAATCTCCAAAATTGAGATTACAGACATGTAAAAAGGCCCTTCTGGTTATTCATTACACTTCATAGTTTGCTATTGAAAGATCTACCAACAAACAAATCATGAGGTCACTCACTATAATACCAAAGGCAAGAAGTTAGGTAGCTACTTGCCTGTATATATTGTGAGTAAACGTTTGCCTAAGTAGGCAGCTAAGAAGCAAGAGTAGCAGATGGAAATCAACCTCTTAATACCTAAATCTGAAATCACATAATGCATTCTAAGTCTGCTTTCTGAGGGGTTTTCCATACAGTCATTTATGTAAAATGTATGCCCTCTGTGAAAAAGTAATATACTTCAAATATCAAATCAATATTTGTAAATGTTGATCTTCATATCCCAAGAACATAGCAATTTGATGTGGATTTCCATTTAAATCTATGGCAAATACCATTCAGTATTTAATAACAGGGGACACCAAGGATAGAATATGGGGAAAAAGCCTGGAATAAATATAATTTTTAAACAAATAATGTATTCTTTAACTCCGAATAAAATTCAGCCTCATGAACACAACAAAAATTTCCAGGATCCAATATATAACTTCCTGCCCCGTTTCCAAAACAAATAAAAAATAATTATTCCCTAACTGACATTTATTAAAACTCTTGACATGCACATCAGAATGATTCTCTAGATGTCTTAACATATATCTGCTTACCAAAGGGGGTTGGGCCACACTTTACATCACCGACGGTGGCAGTGGCTGTGGCACCAGGAGTGGTCTGTCCTCCTAAGTTTAACTGTATTATTGGTAAAACATCTCTATCAGTCACAATACCATAATCATAGGATACCATTGGGCCTGTAACAAATACAGAGAGACTCCTCAATGTCTATAAATTCTACAAGATCATAGTATGACCAGCACTCTATTAACTGTGAAATACATGTACTAATTATTTGTAGTTCACCAATTTTAGGCGATTTAATGGACAGATCAATCCATGTAAGGACTCAACAAAATAAGAATCTCAAGATCGCTTTATTAAGAAACATCAAAGTGATAAAATTGGTTCAGAAGTGTGTATTACCTTGTTTAAAAGGAAGAAAAATGTTACTTTGGTCAGTGTTAATTTGCATCTTATGTTCTTTGATTATAATTCAAAGTAAATCGATCGGATTGAAAATGTTTTATTTATCTATAAATTTTAAAAAAAATCATTCAACTTTCCTTTTCAAATATTTAAGAATATCAATTATTATTTCACTTATCAACATATATTAGCAAAAGAATACCAAAACAACAAATTAGAAGGGAAACATCCAAAATCCAAAGATAAGGTGAACCCCTGAAGACAGTAACATCACATCGCCAAACTGACGACCAGATTTTGTTAACAAAACTTGTCCCATCTTTTACATTACCTTTAGCATCACAGTGACATGATTTTCCCTCCGGACAAGTACCAGTAAGTACACAGGCACATCCTTCTGCGTCAGACTCAAAACCAGTACCAAAACTAGAGGACTTTTGTCCACCATAAGTCGTGTAATATCCATCAGGATTGTTGTTGTTTAGAAGTGCAGTTTCTTTACATTCATATTGAATCCCCTGTAATAGAAGTATATATGTATACATCTTATCGATCTTATGTACATTACAGTTAATGCAAATACATCTTGTTTTCAAATCTTCGTAATCTGAAAGCTATAGATTGTGTGTCTGTAGGACATGGATGCCCCGTCCCCCTGCTCATAGAATTCCTATCTATCATTTATGGCGATAAATCGTTTTGAGAATTATTTTAAACATTTGAAAGTTTCATAATATATCCTGCTTACATTAACTTTAACCCCATTAAAAATAATGAATCCACAGTAATAAATTCTGTTTAACACATAAAGACCCAAATGCAAAAATTTCATGGCGTCACTAAAGCATGAAATATATGTCAAACAAACTTATATGTTAGTGATCTCTGTTGAACTAAAGAAGAAACGATCGTAGAACTACAGTCATCTTCTTTAGTTCAACAAAGATTACATACATTTCATGCTTGAGTGACTCCGTGAAATTTAAAAGTGACTTTAATTCAATTTTTGCATCGTAGTCTATTTCTAAAAGAAAAAATTGTGATGATATATCAATGATATTTTACAACTAGCAGTCTATTTCTAAAGAAACAATTGTGATGATATATCAATTATATTTTACAAAGTCGTATCATCACAATTGTTTTTTTTAAGAAATAATCTACAATGCAAAAATTTATTCAAAATCACTCTACCCTAAAATGTACTTCATAGCTAGCTTTATTTTACTATATAAGATGACTTTAATGGTTCTTTATTAATGCACCCAAATGCAAAAAAGTAATCAATGTCACTCAATGATATTCTATATAAGACGACTGCAGTTGTGAAATATCATTAGTGCATTTCCATAGGTTCTTCAATAATTCACCTAAATGCAAAATTTAATCAAAGTCATTCAAGCACAAGATGTAGATCATGGGGACTCAAATGTTGCTGATTTTTCTTTTACTCTATAAAATGATTGTAGTTGTGAAATATAATCAATATACTACCATAATGTCTTCAAAAATATACCTAAATGCAAAAATGTTACCAAAGTTACCGAATTCTTTTGTACATATGTACTATATAACATAAATAAGTATAATATCACGCATATGTCTCAATAGGTTCTGTAAAATGGACGTAAAACGAAAACCGAGTCGGTTATAATGACCTAAATATTGGAGAAATGAATTACATAATGTAAGAGGACTATAGTGGTGAAGTATCATTGATATAACACCATAGATTCCTAGGATAGGCAAAACTTTATCAAGTCACTCATGCATTAAATTTAGGTCAGAATGTTGTTCATCTGCATTCAGTGTTATTAGAGGATTGTAGCGGTATGATCTCATTGATATATCTCAGAAGGTTTCTGAGAAATTGACCTAAACCAAAAAAGCAGGATAGACATATGTACGGACGCATAAGGGTAAATCTATATGCCCCTTCCACATTCGTGGACGGAGCATAAAAAGCAGTCTCTGATGCAGTTAGAACCTTGAAAGACAAATTCACTGTTTTAAGCAACATAACCTGGATTTCCCTACGAAAACATTAATTTTAATCTATAAAAACTTAAACCTTCTGAATTATAATGTAGCATGTACCTGAGAACAGAATCCAGACTGCCTTGTAAGAACATTGATTTGTTCTGGTGTGGCATCAGGATACTCAATATCAGTTGTCTGTACTCCAGGTTCAACTTGGCCTTCAACTGGAATACTGTCTGGTCCACCTATCACCTACAAATTAGTAGTTCACATTTCACAAAGATGCTTTTCATAATGATGCCTGAAGTATATCTTTAAAAGTAATCGGAATTTAACATTCTGTATGTTTCAATTGGTTGAGCTGTACTACACACAATCTTCAACAATTTTGACAATTGTATTAGTCTATTATTAAATTTTATAATATGGTGTAATTAGCCTTTAAAATCTTATTTGTACACATTGTAAAATTTAATCTACCTATTTTCAATGTGTGTCTAGGAACAAACAACCAGGATTAACATTAGAATTTTAACAAATTTATTTCTGTTTGTTTTGTTCGGTACTATAACTGACACAACAACTTACAAACAGTGATAAAAAAGTGTGGGTCTGTACTAAAAGTTACAACGGTGATACCGATGTTTAGGTCTGTACAAAAACTATGTATGGTCTGTACAAAAATTGGCACTACAAATTACAACAGCAACACCAATGTTTTTGGCTGTACTAAAACTGACACTACAACTTACAACAGTGTTTCAAATGTTTTGGTCTGTACTAAAACTGTCACTACAACTTACAACAGTGATACAAATTTTTGTTATGTACTAAAACTGGCAAAAGTGATACCGGTGTTTGGTCTGTGCAAAAACTGACACTACACCTTACAACAGTGGTACCAATTTCTCGGTCTGTACTAAAACTGACACTAAAACTTATAACAATGTTGGGTCTGTATTAAAACTGCCACTACAACTAACAATAGTGATACCAATGTTTGGATCTGTACTAAAACTGACCTGCAACTTTTAACAGTGTCAGTGATATGAATATTTGGTCTGTACTAAAACTTACACTACATGTACAACTTACAACAGTGATACCAATGTTTGATCTGTACAATAACTGACCTACAACAGTGGTACCAATGTTTGGGACTGTATTAAAAATGACACTACAACTTTCAGAAGTGATACCAATGTTTAGGTCTGTACTAAAAATGTGACTCCAACTTAAAACAGTGATGCCAATGTTTGGGTCTGTACTAAAACTGACACTACAAATTTCAACAGCAACACCAATGTTTTTGTCTGTACTAAAACTGACACTAAAACAGTGATACAAATGTGTAGGTCTGTACTAAAACTGACAAAAGTGAAATCGATGTTTGGTCTGTACAAAAACTGGCACTACAAATTACAACAGCAACACCAATGTTTTGGTCTGTACTAAAACTGATACTACAACTTACAACAGTGATACCAATGTTTGGGTCAGTTTTAAAGTCACATTTAACAGCAAAGTACTCTACACCACCAGGTCCATCAGGATCTATAGCATAAATATGATCTCTCTTAGCTCCATCCATTGCATCATTTACTTTTATGTCATGACAGTCTTTGTACAGATCTGTGAGAAAGAAATAATAAAAGATATCACTATATTACATTAAAAATTACAAATTAGTTTGTTCTACTTTCCTGTGCTTTAACGCATCAAATGCAAACTCTTTAAATGCATTAAACAGCACAACAGGAAGTAGGAAAATCTTTCCCTCACAAGCACCAAAGTTAATTTCTGGCTTTTATAGGAGATGAGCAGTCCAAATGTTTTTTTAGTTTTCAGTGTTTTTTTCCTTTTACTACAACTTTTGGTATAATATACTGGTACATGTTGTTTACGTCATCCATTACTATTAAAGTTTTAAAGTACATCTTCTCATTGAAATTGTAAGTCGACTTAACTTTTAGTGCATGATTTTAATATGTCCTTTTACTATCAACTTTCAGAGTACCTAAAAGTTCAATACAGTGAACCTTGGCCTTGTTGTAGTGCACGAATTTCTTACATATAATGCTGTGCATTTTGATTGTTTACACAAAAGGCCTTTTTTTTAAAAAGTGATCAAAAATATGCAAAACAATAAATTAACATCAATGTCAATGATTTTCGAAAAAAAATCTTTACAGTTAATACAAATGACTTAAGAGTAAAATAGAAGTCGCATTACATGGAAGGAAAACAAATTTGATCTATTGAACCTATCATGCTGACTACCAAATGGTAAAATACCTTCGTTTTTTTACTTTGGGACTATAAAAATCATACGACACAATCGATGAATTTGACTCAAGCATGTTCGAATAAAAAGTGTTGAATTTATTTGGAATTCACAGGCAAACTATAAGGTCTGGAAAGAAACATCTTCATATCCAATGTATTGGAATAGTATTCGGAACAAACATTTTTCGACTAAACCTGGTTCAGTTGAATACTCAGATCATAGCAAATTCAACTAGAACTGTGTAGAACTAATACCCTCTTCATTTTTAATTAGGTTACAATTAATTTATTATAAAATATAAAGTAGAACACTATTATTTGGTTTTATGATTTTTTAAGTGCCTAAAGAATCACATTATGGAGAGTTTATATACTAATTGTGTATCACATTATGGAGAGTTTATATACTAATTGTCTACCGACATCTAAAAAAGGTTTGGAGTAACTAAAGGCTATCGAAAGCCTGCATTCTCACCTGGATTAATGTGGCCTTTACGTTGGATACAATGCAGAGAGAGATAAAAACTCAAGTTAGTTCCAATTTTAAATAAGTCATGAAGTTTCAGCTATCTTGCAATTCCAATCAGCATCAAAGGCACAACACTTGGGTAAAGTCTGATGAAAGCTTTCAATTTCATGTGCCAAGTGGTTTCAGAGAAGGTCCTTGAAATTTAACATATCAGAAACATTCCTGTTGGTGTATGTTTTTCATGTTCATTACATAATGGGCACCAAAATAATTAGTTAAGTCCTTATCTTTCTACCAAGTATGGTATCAGTTTTATCAATTTTAAATACATTTCCCTTCAGATGTAAACTAAGTTTCAGATTGGTTGCCATCTAAGATCTCTACATGAAAGTAACGACATTTATCAATGACCTAATATCTGTCTTGAGAGGTTTTTCAAAGTTTCAATACATCAGAAATTAGGATAGACTCTGAAAAGCTAGTTTCTTGACCAGTTAACTCCAAAATAGCAACACAGGACCTTATTATGATCTATGTTCCAAGTTGAAATAAATTCTGTTCAGCGGTTCTGAAAAGCATGCAACTATAGGTACTTGGTATCAGTCGAATATTGTATAAACTATCTATTATACATTTATTGACTTTGAACTATGTTGCTATCAGAATATATCAACTCGACAAAATATTGATATTCAATGAGCTGTAGGCGAGGTGAATATTCATTCTGGGGGCTGATAGACCGATAGCAACATTATTCAAAGTCAATAAGTGCTTCATTACATCATTATGGCAAGACAAAAAATCAAAAGTGTAATTTTATTCAACAGTATTCAACCAATGTAAATTTTATTGAAGTCCCCATTCTATTTCTAGATCATATTAGGTTGCATTCAAATTCCACGTAACACTACTTCTATTTTTAGATCATACCTATGGATTTTGAATTTTTTATGAATGTGAAGTTGGTATCGTGGGTACTCACAACCTCTAATGCTATTTTCGGCCAATAAGGATCAACAAATACCATCATGTAATCAACTGATTTAATGTTACTTGAAAAGAGGATTGTTGTGATTTTCATATCACAGAAGAGGCAAGGGGTAATAATTCCGTTGAAAACAGTATTTCAATATGCATTTAGGGTCGCAAAGTTTGTGACCTTTAATGTGAACCAACATATTCCATCTATAATTGGGACAGAAGTACTACAGATCTTACCCAAAGTTACAGCACAATTTATATGAAGCATGGAAACGCTTTATCACCTATGAAACTACTATAAGAAGCATTCAATTCTTATAATTATTACATCCGACAGCAAGTTTGCATTATACTTTTGATGTATTCAAATTATCTTTCGTGGATTTTTCAATTAAATTCCTATGCCATGTTGTAATGTCATATGTGCTGATATTTTTCATCAAGTAATGAAAATTGTTAATTTCAACCATGTAATTCTTTTCAGCAAAAAGTTTCTCCGATATCATAGTATTTTGACTCCATGGGATATGGACCCAAGGGTAAATTGACTCTGGGATCAGAATACCTTGGACACTGGGATTCAATGACATACAAGTCAAATATAATTATAGTATTATATGAATGTGAAGAATACCATAACATAGTAGGGGTCCTATATACAACTGTCTATCTACATTAGATGGATCTATGTCAACAGACTGAACTGGTAGACCCTGCTGAACCTTTACAAATCCACCATGAACTGATCCATCCTCACATGAGCATGCTCCGTCTTTACATGTTATTGTTCCTACAATGAAATATCACGGTACTATAAAATACATCTCATTTTTTCTTAAACTTTCCTGAAGAAAAAGTTGCATATGTATTTGTTTCCATTCTGCTGCAGTTGATGGACATGCATAAAAATATAAAATTTCCTTTGAGTAAATGTTATAGTATATAATGACTAGATATCTTACAATTTTTGAAATGTATAAATTTGAGGAATTTCATCCACTTTTTGTTTTGTTTCAAAATGTATATAGATGTATCGATCCAGGATAAAGAAGAAATGTATAAAAGACAACTTTTTTTAACTAAGGACCTACCAAACTACAAACTTAGCCAATCAACAATCTGTAATCAGAACATAATAAAATGCTCAATGGACTATCATAATACCATAATTAATTTCTGTCAGCCTGATAACTGTTACAAATTTTTATACCAAAGTTTGGCATTTTTCTCTAAAGGGAAAAGATGCTTCATATGTACAATGTTAGATAATTTTAAAAGAAAATAAATGTGAGACAGAGTGGAGATTTTCTGTCAATATCGTTAACAAAATTGTGTGATCTTAGCCATTTCTTTGAACAGAGATTGCAAAGATTCTCAAAATATCATGATTTACAATAGTTTTGAGGAATATTACTGCAAATTTCTTAAATTCACAAACTTGATATTTTAAGAAATTTAAAGGCAGCCTTCCCCTGGAATATTATTTTCTATCACTGAAATATATTTTCATTTTAAATATATAATGTAACTTTACCACTTCCGGTTACAATCCAGTCATTATAGTCTCCTCTTTCTGTAGGTGCTGATGCACCATTACACAGAATGTAAACTTCCTGTTCACAAAATACAGCCTCCTCAACAACAACTTTGATATACTCAAATTCATACACAAAATACTGTACTGGTATCGTTCCACCAGACTCTGGCACTGGCTTTGTATCTGGTTCAGGATTTATTCTCTGAAAAATACATATTTCAGCCATGAAATGTGTGATATTAAGGGTAAAAACAAATGTTACATTAAAAGAAAGAAGTACTAATTACAAATTTTTGATAAAACTTTTTGTTTGAAAACATTAAATAATATTTGACAGTTTGAAATGAAAAGTTTGGAAAAATGTATATCAGATTCATTAAAATAATTCTTCAATTAATTAATATGAATAGTTATTTTATTTCAGAGTTTGTTTCTTGAATTTGACAATAATGTATCCCATCGTTAGTTTTGTATGCTTCATAATAAATTACATGAAGTAATTTCAGTTGTTTGAATATTTATATCCAAGTACATTCAACACTGTTTACTCGAACATGCTTAAGTCCAATATATCAGTTATGTCGAACTATTTATATGGTCCTATAGTTCAAAACTGATATTATTTTACCATTTGTAAGTCAAATAAGTCAAACCAGATAGCCTTAACTGATCAGATGTGTTTTTCTTTTCATATGATTTAACTTCTAGCTTGATTTTAAGTCAATTATTTTAATTGTAAAGATTGCTGTTTCCAAATACAGTGGCCATAAATGTCGGTAAATATGTAAGTAGTGACCAATAGTTTTACACTGTGACAATTATTACAGAACTCATAAACTTTCTATATTTCTATTAAATAAATCATTTTTATCTTTTTATAATTTCTATAGATATTCCTACCATAATACCAGCTGGAGGATGAGCAACTATTTCACAGAAGACAGGGAAAGGTGGATTGCCATTGTTAAATCCATCAGGATCGACAAACATTGTTTCGGAACTTTGCGGTGATGTCGTCGAATCACGTCTAGACTGACACGATCCAAACACACCTGAAATATCAATTACTTCTTCCCAGTACCAAATTCGTAGGGACAAAAGTCTTTATATTGTTTCTTCTAATGCTATACTTCAGTACTTTTCCACTAATAATGGCTAGATTATTATATAAATGATATTCACCCCAAATCAACCCTTTACCTTGAGTCTATAAGACAAGCTCCAAGGAGCCTGTATAGTTCACCAACACCTGAAGTTCATCTGCACATAAAAGGAATAAAATGTTTGGTTCTTATTGGTTATAGACAAGAGGACCACTCAGTAAAGTTAATTTCCTTTATGGTTCCACATGTTAACTAAGTTTGGCTGTGGCAGTCATCTGTGTTGCTTCTGTGAGTCTGAAAGAAGATTGCTGTCAAGTGAGGTATTTTGCAGTGATAAGATCTTTCCATGAATTTTCCCAGGGTCCTTTTTTAAACTGGTCTGTTAGCCATCCAAATAACAGGATAGAATTATAAAAGAGGATAATCTATGAACAAAAGCTGCTAAAAGTTTCCAGCTAACTCTATAGTTTCAGACAAGAAGCTCATTAAGTGAATTTTCCCACAGGTTACTAAGTTAAACTATGTTTGGCCATGGTAAACATCCCACGCTATAGGTGTCACTCTTGCAACTGCAAATAAATAAGTTCAAACTAAGAAGATATTTTTTGTATATTTTCAAATAGGGTCCAATTTTACACGTAATTCCTCTGTAGTGACCCTCTTGGTTGGCAGTCCATATCTTTTGATAAAATTCTGAATGAGGACCACTGCTGTAATGTTTCTTTCTAATTGACTGCTTGTTCCCCATACCGAAGTTTGGCTTTGCAGGCCATCATGGATGGCAGTCCATGTCATCGGATATATTTCTGAAAGAGGACCATCTGAGAACCTTTGCGGTTTTTTTCTTATTCCAATTAGCTTCAGACAAGAAATATTTCATGTTTATTTTGCCATATTGGTTTACAATCTTGGATACAATTTTGAAACTTAAGACACACTAAGGATTACTGTGGGCAAGTTTGGCTCTGTAGCTTCAGAGCAGGGGATTTTTGAAAAGTTTACAAAAACAACGGACAACGATGGACAAGTCATTGCAATAGCTCATATGGACCTTGGTCCGCGTGTGATCAAGTGGCATACATTTTCATCACTACATAAAAAGTGAAGCACACACAACTCACTTTTTCATTCGCAATGTATATCTTATTCAAAATTAGTTGATGCTTCACTGTATGAATGTATTTTAGGAGGTAAATAAATCAGGTAAATGTCTGATTTTTAAAAAAAAATCTCTGAGCAGCTTTTGCATTTTAAAGGCAATTTATAAAATACCTTAAAACAAAATATAAATACCAGTATGTTACTTGAATACTTCCAGAAATATTATGCATAAATTAAAACTTTTTGCGAATAAAATCAAATTTTGTCAAATAGATTATACATATAGAGTGGATTTCGATAATGCATTAAATTGATATTTCTCAAAATTCAATCATAAACATTTACATAATGATATTTTATGGCCATTGAACATAAAAGAATATCAGCTTATTAGAATAAATTTTATTTGAACATGATACATGTACATGCATAAGCCAAATCTGAATTGAACCCCTAACAAAGGGTCCTAAATTTGTTCCAGATTTTAAACAGTTTGGTATTTATGCTAGCACACGTATTCATTAGACAGTCAGGAAGAAACTAAAAAGGAAAAAAAATGTTTTTCCTAACTTACCTTAAAGGTGGCCACAAATTTTTTTAGCCTAAGTCTATATGGAAAATATTTTAATGCAAAGTTAATTTTATGGTACATGTGTAAAATTACAAATAATGTTTCTTTTTCATTTAGAGTGAACTGCCTCTTCAAACTTTTAGATTATCATTAGATACCATTAAAAAGCATCAACTTAAATGTTATTTTCAGTTCAATGGGTTTTGATTAAATTTTTTATGGGTTTGTGTTGAAAAAATTCCATATCAGCAGTATATTTTATTTATACATATATCTATAACTGCTACATACCTATGTTTGAACTACTACAAAAGAGTGATGACACTTCATATGAAGCAGACCTCTGTGGCTGGTCATCTGTGACTGGATCTAAGGTAATGCAGACTTCACATACTGGAAGACGAGATTTATCATGTATCCAGCCTTTGTCACTACGCTCCTCCCCATCTTGGACTTGACAGTTACACTCATTGAATTCTCCATTTTCAGAATCACATGACCCTGTTACACCACAGGCACACTGGTCGTCTCCATTGGATCCACCCCAACCTATGATAAACAACTCAGTACTGTTCAGCAATTGTTATGCTTATCAGTTTGCTACATACTGAATCTACTTTTCTGTTACATCAGACCCCTGTGAGAATAAGTGAAACAACACTTAGGTCAGTTGGTATAAACCGCATTCACATTTATAAATTTCAGGTATTCTAATTTCAAAAGTAGTTACACTACAAGTATTCACATTTTTCATCGTATAGTATATCGTTATACTTTACTATATCAACTACAAGAAAAACCTTCAACCTCATATATACCTGGCTGTTGTTGACCATCACAAGTTTTATAATGTACATGGTCAGTTACAGGAGCATTGACACAGTTATACACCAATTCCTGGGTACATACTCTGGAATTATCTATCAACGCCTGTGGACAGAAAAATTTAAATTTATTTCATGTAATTTCAGACCTTGAAAACTACATTGTTTGCATTATAAGGTACATAAACTGCCCACCATACAATTAAATATACAGTTGACACTCGTGTTTATCCCTATTACCTAGCATGCACCACAATATGACCTTTTGCGTCGGCGAGATGTAATACAAAAATCAATCAACCAATCAATCCTTTTTAACTCGAAGTTGACAAGACTGTCAAAAATAATTTGATATCACAGGAATCTTGAGTTATCTGGAGTGGGAAGTATTGGGATTAACATTACTTTCTGATATCATAAAAGGGTCAGTAAAGAGTCAACTGTAGAAGCATAATGGTTAATTTATAAATTTGATTATATTCATGGATGAAGAAAATAGTTCATTAATTGTGATCTTGGAATATATGTGTGTTGCTTACTTTTTAATCTTATTTTAAACAGTTACATGACATTGTAATGATGATAATAACGTCTACCTAAAATACTTAGCCGAACATGTTTGTGACGAACAGAGTTTATTCAAATACCATGGATATGTCGAAGTTGTTCAACGGACGTGTAGTTTTGCCCATTAATTCAAAGTAAATTCAACACTGTGTATTCGTACATGCTTTATTGGAACTATTTTTATGGCCCCAAAAGCCAAACGTTATATTATTTTACCATTTGTAAGTCAACCCAGATAATCTTAATTGATCAGATATATTTTTCTTTTCATATACACTTGATTGAGCGTGTAAATCACCAAAAATACAACGTGCAAAACGTGCGCATGTGCGAATCGTGTGGGTGTAACGTGTGAATCGTGTGCGTGCAACAGGCGATTCTTGTGCGTGTGGTTTGCTTGTGGTTAAAGATTTGAATCTTGTAACGTGTATGAGATTTCATTGATGGAAACTAATATTAGAACGTGTGAATTCAGATCAGAGCATATTTCGAACTCGAATTAAAAGATTGCTGGAACGAACTTTCATCAGTGTCAACTATTTGAAAATGTTGAGTTTATAATTTTATCTATTACTAATGTAATTCATCAAATTAATTTGGTTTGAAAAAATATATGTTATTATAAGTGAAATTTTTCCTAAATTAAATGATCATATAAAGTGCATACATACATTTGCAAGTTCGAGATTTGAACTTTAACTTGTTTGTAAAAATCATCTAAAGTTATTCTTGAAATCTTGCGAAGGTTTTAATTTTTTGACAAATGTCATGTATTAATTTATATCGTCATAGTACATTTTTTTATTAGCAATTGTTTGGTTATTATGTAACCAATATGGTGTGTTCCCCGATATGAACTGGACTAAAACAATTCCTCATCATTGGACAAGGGATTAGGGGGTCCTCTGAAGGGCAAATATTTGTTTATCTGTACATCTACCTCAGATTTACCTGTAAGTAAGGAATGTTACATATAATTTTTTTTATAATGGTCAAGTATTTAAATACCATCGGCTTTTTATATGGTCATATGTTATATTCTACAATGTATGTTGATTCATTAAACATGTAAGTTAATTTTTATTTATAAAAGAGGTGTTTTAAAATATTAAAGGTTAATAAATATAGGTTGATATAAATATTATATTTTATTATTTATTCAGAATATAATTAAACCAAAAACATTGTAATGATTTTTTCTATTTTCAATTTTAAAATAAATATGCTTCACGTCATCAAAAAATATTTAACTTTGTCAGATTTCTTAATTATTCCTTTTTAAAATAAAAAAGCTCATCTCAGATAAATAGACATTTTCCCCTTCAGATTATCTCTTAATCCATTTTTTTATTAGGTGCTTTTTAGACCAGTAATCATTGGGGAATAAACCCCAAGACATGATGTCCTTTTCTTTAAAGAAGCCATACAATATTTTTGCGTAATATTCATTTTACTGACAACGGAGAACTTTATCATTATTATATCAATTTTAGTTAATACGCTTTAGTTAATTAGCTTAAAATAACATGAGACGGTTTATTGGGTTTTAATGAATTTAAAATATAATTTCACAGATCCGTCAATAAAGTTTAATAAATTTCACATTAAAAAATAGCACATGCAAATAAATATGTTTTATTTATGAAAAAAGTCGATCGTATTACACCGGCTTCTTTTTTCCCGCACTTATTTATTTAAAATCAAATGCAATTATATTAAATATTTCACTGCTATTCATATCCGACATAAAATCTCATTATTTCTTTCCGCTTTTTTTCGTTCGTATCTTACAATCACAAGTTTAAGAAATCGCAGGATAGGCAATCATAAAACATGTAAAGTGCATCGTTTGGTATGCGTGTAAGTAACCTGCGAATCTTGTGCGTGTATCGTGCAAATCGTGTGCGTGTAACGTGCGAATCGTGTGCGTGTAACGTGTTAATCGTGTGAGTGTGGTTCGGTGCATTGCACATTCTACAATGTGTAATTTAACTTCTAGCTTAATTTTAAGTCAATTATTTTAATCGTAAAGATTGTTGTTTCCAAACATCATATGGTGTGTACGTTTCTCAGCTTATCCGATTTTCAAGGGCATGCGTGAGTTACCCTGACTTTCGACAAAGAGGATTACTGCTGTCACAAAAGCTTCTTAACCAGGGTTTTATCAGGGAAAAGTTGATGTCATCACTTAGGAAATTTTACGGTCGTCATCACGAATTGATTGACCATTACAGTGTTCCAATATCTAAGATGATGTTGGACCTGTTCCCACTGTCGTAGCGTTTCATGTGCCTCCACCGATTTGTGACTTCCCCCTGATTGACTTTGTTGAACTTCACGACGGGTGCCGTATACGGAGCAGGAACTGCTTACCCTTCTGGAGCACCTGGGTTCACTCCTGGTTTTTATAGGAGTTCGTGTTGTTCATTGTTTTTTAGTTTTCTGTGTTTATTTGTTGTGCTTGTGGTTGTTCATTTGTCTTCCCGGGTTTGTCTGTCCAATGGATTACGTTTCTTTGATTGCTCCTTAGGTAAATTTGTCCCTTTCATTATTTTGCTTTTGGTTTTGCTTCTTTTTTTACTTAAGATCAAACAAAGAATATATATATTTCGGATGTTGAAAATATCAAGAAGCACATTATGAGTAAGCGTAATGGAAAATATCAGTAGATGTATTTATAGTAAGTTCTAAAGGTAGTTCTTTCCATTGTTAATGATGTAGCAATAAAGGGAGGATTTGAAGCTTTATTTATTAAGATTAAGATGCCTGAAGTTGTTTAGATTAGTATATCATCAGACGGAATAGCAATGCTGTTTTTTACCTTTTTGTGTCTAAACATAATTGTGGACTTGTTCTAAGTTTCCTTTCTTTGAGTCAAACATTTTCTGTCATACTGCTGGTATTGTGATGTCTATCATGCATGTTGTTGTACTTTTGTTGTTTTGTTTTCATTAGTATGGGGGTCCCAAACAATGCAGCAATACTCTGATTTTGGTCTTACTAATGTCCGTTACGTCCTTTCTTTAACTAATCTTTATTTAACATTTAGATTTCAAGCCAGCACCTGAGAGTTCTGACTTATTAACCAAATGTGTGATAAGCAAACAATAGTAGACCAAAGTGGTTATATTTAGGTTTATAACTAAATTTTTTTATTATAGTTTTCAGTAGAGTATATCTGGATATCCAGTAGAATACTTCAATTAACAAAAAAAATCTATTGAAATGAAAATGGAAAACATTTACCTGTAATTGTTCTGATGATATTCCATAATTGTATGCGATGTCAAAGCATTTTGACACTGGTTGGTCATTATCAGGATTTGAACCTGTGTTATCTGTATTATCTCCTTTGAATTAAAAAAATAAGTATAAAATTGGCTGGATGCAGTATTAGGTGAATGAACTTTTGTTTACCTGACACAGTAAATTCTTTTTTGTATGCGATACAAAAAAAGTGTTTAAACTGATACATGTATGTCTTACATGTCTTCAGGGCAAAGTCCAAAACAAATGTATGTTTAAAAAAACAACAGACAACACCTTACTGTGAATATGCATAGAAATAAAAGCTGATTTTTCATATGTAATACTACTGCTACTACTACTACTACTAATAATAATAAACTTTATTTCAAGAGGGTTACGCAGTTAGCTATAATAACTAATCTTACATGAGGCCCTCTAAGACACGAGTTACAGAGTATATACTTAAATTTATGGCATGCATATTAGACAATAACATTTATGAGCAGTGAAATTTACAAAATTATACAACCATAGACTTTTTCTCAAAATGATGTCACCATTTGTTATCTCATTCTCGTTTGTAACATTTAACAAGTATTTATTGATATTATCCTTGAAACCAATTGTAGTGTGCAAGTTCCGTTTTTGGTTTAGAAACTTTTAAATACCCATTGACAGCATTTCTTAGTGAGTAAGGATTTGAACTTGAAACGTAATTAAATTTATATACCATGTATGTTTGGCTTTAGCTTTAAAAATGAAAACGCTTTTGTGATATTTAATTCTTTTATCCACTGACGTCCATTTACGTTTTTGAACAAGGGTCCAGAGCGCGAAAGAGGATCAACATCTAGTATTATTTTTAAGCCTTTTTGTATTTCATGGATTCTGTTAAGATTATTTGTACTACAATTTCCCCAAATTACAATACAGTAATCGATTAATGGTAAAACATTACCTTAGTAATAAAGTTTTCTAGACTCCAGGTTTAAATATTTTTTAATTTTTTAATTATGGTTTTTGGTTATACTAAGAAAAAAAAGCTGAATTATCAATAGTAATACTGAGAAACAAAAGCCTGATAGTTGGCACTGGACCGTAATAATGAGGTCATGATCATGTAATACCCTGGTATATTTTAAACTGAAATAAACAGAACAATGATACTTTTAAATTTGCGGACTGAAATTTTCTAGCCGTTTTACCTCCGAGCCGACAATCTTCAGAAGCACTAAAGCTAAATCCATCTTTAAAGACCTTAAGGTTGTTAAAAACTTGACTCGCCTCCATCACAAATATGACAAAGCCCCAATAACATCGTTTTTGTCTGCAGGACCTATTATTTTGAGTGTATTAGAAACGAATTGAGAATAGATAACACTGCGGGTATTCCAACTTATACACAGACCACACTCACTAAGCAGGAAGTCCCTAATAACCAAGAGACCGTTCTTCATTCCTTTGGAATTTCTACAAAAGGTGAAGAAATGTACCTTCCTGCTCTTTATTGGATTCCTAACCTACATAAGAATCCGTTTAAACAAATGCACATTGCTGGGTCCGCTAATTGCTCTACAAAACCTCTTTCAAAGATTTTAACATTCATATTGACATGTATTAAAGAGGGCTTCAGAATTACTGTGAAACATCATATTACACCAATGGCGTCAATCAGATGTGGATTCTTAAAAACTCCAGAAATTATTACAATATCTAAAATCAAAATCTTTGGCTACATGCAACAGCATAACAACATTCGACTTCTCTACACTCTACACTACCATACCACATTCTCAATTAAAAGATTTCTTAAAGCAACTAGTTCATCAATGTTTTTTTAAGAAAAATGACACACGCAGTTATAAATTTCTAGTTCTATGTAGAGAAAAGGCTTATTTCGTCAAGAACCACTCTGATTCTGATAAAAAGTATTCTGAAGATGAAATTAAGAACATCTTAGATTTTCTCATAGACAACATATTCGTTGAATTTGGCGGTCTAATTTTTCAACAAACAATCAGCATTCCAATGAGAACCAACTATGCTCCTCTTCTCGCCGATCTGTTTCTGCTCATATGAAGCGGCCTTCATTCAAGGGTTACTACGTGAAAACAAAAAGAAACTAGTCCAATCTTTTAATTTCCCTTTTCGTTATATAGATGACGTGTTGTCGTTGAATAACCACACATTCCAAGACTTTCTACATCTTATCTACCCCAGTGAGCTTGAAATTAAGGATACTACAGATACACCAAATTCGGCTTCATATTTGGATTTGTTTCTTGAAATAGACTATGAGGGACATTTGAAGACAAAACTTTATGACAAACGTGATGGTTTCAACTTTCCTATCGTTATTTTTCCCTTCTTGAGTAACAATATACCAGCATCGCCTGCATTCTCAGCTTATCCAATTTTCAAGGGCATGCATGAGTTATCCTGACCTTCGACAAATAGGATTACTGCTGTCACAAAAGCTTCTTAACCAGGGTTTTATCAGGGATAAGTTGATGCCATCACTTGGGAAATTTTACGGTCATCATCACGAATTGATTGGCCATTACAGTGTTCCAATATCTAAGATGATGTTGGACCTGTTCCCATTGTCGTAACCTTTCATGTGTCTCCACCGATTTGTGACTTCCTCCGGATTGACTTTGTTGAACTTTACGATGGGTCCGTATACGGAGCAGGAACTGCTTACCCTTCCGGAGAACCTGGATTTACTCCTGGTTTTTATAGGAGTTCGTGTTGTTCATTGTTTTTTAGTTTTCTGTGTTTATTTGTTGTGCTTGTGGTTGTTCATTTGTCTTCCTGTGTTGTCTGTCCAACGGATTATGTTTTTTGATTGCTCCATAGGTATATTTGTCCTTTTTATATAATAATAAACAGTTAACGCATGTAATATACATTCTAATTTCATATAGTAATTGCTTTTATTAACGTAGATTAATTTAATAAACCAAAAATATCGGTGATCCGAGTTCCGTAGTTGGTTCAAGTTCCGTTAAGGTTTTGATTATTATTTCTAAGCATGCGCAAAAGATAAGCAAGAAAAGACTTTTTACATTATTTATTCATTATTTATTAGGGAATTCCAATTAAGGACTAATGGCTACATGTATATACATTCATCAAACAAGACAAAACATTAAACTAAAAATCAATATAACAAATATTGTAAGCATTGCACGTGAATCAAACGAAACTAGCTATCTCCTGTCCTCAGTAAAAGTGACTGTTTCAAAAATGAGAACAACAATCTCACTTGTTCATTTGTTTCCGTTTATCTTTACAATTGAAAACGAACATTCATATGTGTGTGCAGAATAATATGTGAAGTTAATGGGGTGTGCTGGGGTTTCGGTTTTAATGCTGCTGATGAGAGGTAACTCCTTGAAATGCGTCGTATACAGCATAGTATAAATTTACTATATCTAATATTAGTATCTTTGGATTGTTATTTTTTTATTGAATTAAATTTAATCTTAATTTCCTTTAGCTCTAATTAAAGATATTTAGCAATCAATAAACATCTGGAACCAAGTTAAGATTATACCCTTAAGAAATTATGGTCAACAGACACTTACAAATTTTTTATCTTTTATTTAGTATGTAATTAACACTAATAAGTTATATTAGTCAAATATCATTTTTTAAATTTTATTAGTCAATCTTTCTTAATAGTAGGTAAACTATAATCTTTGCGGGTAATTATGAAATACATGTATATTATACATTTTTGTACCAAGTATATCCCGACTCTCTTTTGTGTAAAATTAGAGGACTTCCAGTAATACCAACAAAGTACCCAGATTTCAATAAAATATAAATGTAAAATGCTGCATACCTGGTAAAAGGGGAATTTCTGTCTTAGGAAACTGGCAGATGACTTTAAAGGAATCCACTCCTCCTGCACCATCAGGATCAACTGTGTATTGACCATTCTTCACCATGTTTTCACTATCTAACCTTTTTCCTCTCATATACCAATATAAATCACTACATGTTGGGTAGGTGTCTGTAAAGGTACATATTCCACAGTTACATGTATGATTCAGATATCTGTTTCTATATTTCTCAATACTCACATAAAGGCCAATAATGTCATGTTTGATTCAAACTGGCTCAGTAGTTTCAGAAAAGAAAATTGTAAATCAGTTTATTGCAGTCAAGGCCATATGACACAATTCTTATAAAGAATCGCCTAAGACTGATAATAGGTCCATCACAAGATGTTATGTACTTGCTGTAACAATGAAATGAACATAGAGTGAAAGAGGGTCCATCAGATGATGTCTTAAATATTCTTACCATATCATTCAAGCAGACACAAGACTGATACGGCCCATCAGATGTCTAACATGTACCTACTGTACTGTAACATTATGTCAACCTAAACTGACACTGAATCCATCACAAGTGATTTATGACGTGTACCTACCATACCATTTAAGTGGAGCCAGACTGACAGAGGTTCAATCATAAGATGTCTGACATGTACTTACCATACAACTGAAGAGGAACTAGTCTGACACTGGGTTCATCACAAGATGTCTGACATGTACTTACCGTAACACTGAAGTGGACCTACAGCGACAGATTGGCCATTACCAGAAATCTCCATTACAGGCAGATTATCTTTAGTGATAAGGATACCCGTGTCTTCTCTGTAAAAACAATGATTAATTTCAGAAAATAATATTATATTCCTTGTACATATGAAATGATTTTTATATACTTGTTGAATGTTCAGTTTTTAAATTTTGAAATTCTGTTAAAAATATAGTATTCAACTCCCTCATTACAAAAATTTAGGCTAAGCTGTTAAGGCCTATTTGTTACATCCTCACAATATTTTGGTGGATTAAGCTTTCTACATATTTTGGTCATTAGCATACGGGGAAAATCCCAAAATAATTGTATTTGTAAACTCACAATAAAATTTTAGCACTAATACAAAGTTATTTTAAATTTTCACTAGTTAAATAAAAATTTCTTTAAATATAGAGAAAGGAGTATATATTTTTTAATTAAATACCATTCTAGTATATAATCTGCCATTTCCTTTCTTATGTTATATAGATATCTAACATGCCACATTCACATCATATTAAGTTACAAAATATTCATGAAAATCTAGATTCTAACATTGTTTCATCTTAATACTACACCCATACCTTACTATTGCATCATTTTTATCACAGTTACAGAGTGAACCAGTGCCTGCATCACATGTGTTAGACTCAGCACAAGTACAGCCTGACGTAGTACCATTTCCATTAAAATATGACAAGACATTTCCATCAATGTCAGACCACTGTACCTGTGGAGCACCATCTGAAAAATAAAGTTCAAAACTTTAAGCAGTTTCAAATGAAAAGATTATTAAGAAATAAAATAAGATTTTTGAAATTTCATTTGCAGGAAACTTGGTTTCTGGTCGGATGCATCATATATTGTCATTTATTTTCATTGTCCTATTTATACTGTATCATTTCTTCATACAAAATCATAATACTATTGACTGCATTATTATTCCTACTTACTTTTCCTACTGGAAATCGTACCTTTGAACAGAGGTGAACTCTGGCAAGTAAATGCGACAGACTGTGTACAGTAAATAGATCGCTCACGCAACTTCAGGAATTGTTGAGCTGATACATAGTAATACTTATAGAAAAATTGGCCATCAAGAGTTTCCTGTAAAACATGAAAACATGTATCATATCAAATTTGCTTTTCTAATCTAAGACTATTTTACTTTTATATGGTAGCTCTGGATTTACAGAATGTTAGTTTTAAGTGGATTTGAACAACTTATACTATGCTAGAGCAGCCCCTGTAAATACTTTACTCTACATGTATCTTTAACATGTGATGGAGGTACCGGTACTACTTTGCCTGAACAAAGGACTATTGCTTTTTTTACCATCAATATGACTAGAATCATTCATGGAGACTTGCAAATGGCATGTAATTAGTGGAAACAATTTGATTCCTGAATTGTTCATCCTGTATAAGAGAAAAATTAAGATCCTTTTTGCTTCACTGTCCAATGAGCTTTCCAACTAATCATTGTATTTTTAAAATACTTTATAAGTGTTGGACATGCTCAACATAAAGCTAATGTTGCTCTTGTAGTACAAAAAGAAATACTCTAATATTATGAACTTTATCAAATTTAGTCATATTTACCAATGTATCTCAGATATTGGGAAAGACAGAAAACAAATTTAACATAAAAACAGGTATGAAAAATAAAATTTAATATATCCATTTACAGTTGGGCTCTTTCTGTCTCACTTTCAATGCAGAAAGAACCTACAAACTTTGCATATCTTGCAACATAGTTTACCAATTACATTACTCGTTAGTTTCATTGAAATTTGTCTTTTATTTACGGCTATCAATCATGTGGCTCTGAAAGGTAATGTTTTATATCCAAATAAAAGTCAAAATTTTGTTTAGCTCGTAGTGGTCCATACAATGTTACATATATATTATCCCTTCCTCATACCGGATTAGACATGGACAGCATGGCGGGTGTCCTGCAGGAAGCAGAGACCGCTTACTCTTCCGGAGCACATGAGTCTACCCCCGGTTTTTTGGTGGGGTCCATGTTGTTCATATGTTTTTAGTTTTTAATTGTAGTGCATGTATTGTTTTGTTCTAATCTTCGTTGTTCTCGGAGTTTGTCAGTTGTTACGATTTTTCTCTCCTTCGAATATCCCTTTGGTATTTCTTGACTTTACATAAAAATAATGCTTTAATTATAACAATAAGTTGTTGTGACACTGACCAACCCGACAAAATCATTATCAGAGACCAGGTAAGATCACGGGGTCCAATGATGATTTTTTTATTCTATCTAACGTACGTTTAATAAATATTTACCATAAACGCGAAGATGTTTTTCTACGTACTCTTTTACAAGACCATATAAGCAGAAACGTTTGTCAATTTTAAAGTTTAACTTTTTTTGTTTTGTTATTTTTTGTATTTTGTTTTGTTCGGCTTTTGTCTGTTATATGTTTCAGTCGTTTTCCCATTTAATGGCTTACCAATTGCACATAATATTCCTTGTATTATATTGTTATATGAGCTGTTCCGCAACATATACATTATATATGCACAGGTATGTACTGGTGTGTTTGTATTAGTGTGTATTTCAATTGTTACTCTTAATTATCATATAATTATTGAGTAATTTCAAAATTGGCGGAATGTTATATCGCTGGAATAGTTTTGTAATTGACGCAGACAACGACAAAAACACAAATGAAAATCTCATGATATATGTAATACCAAAGATCGGTGTTTGAAAAGTCCAATCTCACGCTAAAATAAAGAAAATGTTAAAAATAAATTGCATCATTTTTATTTTATATTTGGAATGTATACTTTCAATATAATGAAGCCTCGGGGAAAGATTAAAAGAGCAAATATGCATCTTTGTCAAACTATTAAAATGTTGAAACACATTTCTGAAGTATATCGTTGAGATACACGCATGGCTTTTTGTAAGACTATAAAACTATACATAATTTGAAATCCTTGTTTTTATTATTTCTCGTTGCAGAGAACCAAATAAGAATGCAATAATTAAATCTTACATAATTTTCATTTTCGTGATGAATGACTGTGATTGCATAGGGAGGATCCTTAACCATGATACATTCTGCAGGGAAAGGCTCTACATTCTCTGAAAATTACCAAACAATGGTTAAATTAATCGGTAAACTTCCGATTGAATGTGTTTCTTTTACAAAATTTTCAAAATGAACTTCATTGGCAAAAATTAATAGACATAATAAATTATGCAGAAGGTTGGAATAAAGGAGTGGAAGGCTAATATTTACCTGATAAAAAGGTTTGACACTTAGACTGAATCTGAAAGTTTTAGGAATGTTTAGCTGTTTTTGATATTCTAAGTAAACTGTGTAACGGTGGAGACAAATATTCTATCAAAATAACATCTCATTGCCATGTAGTTCAGAGGATAATATCTTTTTAATATAATTGTCTGATGGTTTTCCTTTCTTTTCGTCTTTCCATATCATCAAAATTTGGTCCCAATTGGCCGAACAGTTTCAGAGGAGAAATTTTAAAGTTAACATTTTCTTTAACAAGGTCCAAAATATTTTCAGAATTTTGAAAAGGGACAACCCAGGGACATTGCAAAGTTCAATCCTAAATGGCCCATTATTTTAAGAGGAGATCTTTAAGCATCTCCACAATTCTACTCTTAATAACATTAGCAATTTTGGTACAAGCTCTTTGCCCTGGTAACATTATAACTTGACGACTCCTATACTGTACCACAAAAGTTTGGTCCCAATTAGCCCATCAGTTTCAGAGAGAAAGATTTAAATGTATTTTTCTGGTTATTGTAGTAAAAGTGACCATACTGATATAAAGAATTCTGACCTCCATTTTGTTTGTTATCACAACATATTCAAATTCTATATAAGGATAAACATACATTCATCAATGCAATTATTTGATAAAAAACGCCTTTTTCTAACGGCTTGAAATTTGACTGACAATATTTCAAGAAGTCAATAATGCATATTTTTGGCTTTTCGATTATAACATGTTGTTTAATCTAATAAAGTTACTTAACTGATTTACTTTGAGATAAATGTATAAGATTTTACCTGTATCTACACTGTCCCTGTGAGCAGGACCATCTGGGTCTATCCAGTAAGTATAACTGACATCTGAGCCTTGTAGTAAATACCCCTGACAGTTTACCTCATACCCTATAAAATAAACACTTATTATGTATCATACATTTACTTTTATTTCTACAAGGGATAAAGGCGGTTTTACATCAAAAGACAGAAAAAGTATTGTGGACCTAAGTAAAACCCAAGTTTAATGTTGTTTATAACAGTCTTAACATTAATATACCTTTCTGGACAGAGTTTTAGGCATTCTTGTGGGGATAATTAATCTTCAATGTTTTGTCCCTGCTAGAAAATAGTATTGATGCTATCTCTTGTGTGATACAATGTATAAAAAAACATAGCATAAGTGCGATTAGCCATGGGTTTCCGATGATGGGACGATACCTGAGCCAATGTGTCAAGTAATTACACATAAGCATAATGCTTCCTTTAAACCAGCGAACTGTCGCCCAACTTTATTTCAGCAAGTTCCACTCTCACTAAGAATCATGTACTGCACAACTGCCTTTAAATCTAAGAATAACAGGCTATAGCAGTGACAGGAAAGGTCTTAAAATGTACATGATCTTACCAAATTCTTGACGACTACATTTCAATGGACCAAGAGTGTACGTAGAATTGCCAGGATTTTTTGAAGTGATCGATCCAACAGGAAGATCTCCTTTGTTAGTTATAGCACCAAAGTCTTGTCTTTTTTCTCCATCTACTAAATCACAATTGCACTGTTTGGTTGGGTCTGAACAAGTACCAGTCAGGCCACATGCACATCTTCCAGTTAAACCTCCAGGCCAGTAATCCTTCACTGCTCCGTCAATGTCTGTAAACTGTGTGTTTCCATTAACCGTAATAGGAGAATTCTAAAACATTTCAAGTGACAGTGGGGTTATTTTTGCTACATAAAATCAATTAATTTTATTTCTGGCGTGCTGTATTATACCTTCAGCAATAATTTATGGGCTGCCATTTGTTTATATTGTTTAAGGCAGGTAATATTACGAATATATTAATAAGAACTTACTAAAGAAAATACAACATACATTTTTAAAAATTACTGACAATTTCATTAATACAAAATCAACTGAATATGACAAGAAGCATTCATTCTTTAACGGAGATGGCTTGAGAACATTATTTTAAATGTTTAGTAAAAGCTCCAATGAGTGAAATTATCACAGGAGTATTGTCTTTTCTAGAAAATAAATTTCGGATTTAAAAGAAATGAAATAAAGTACAAAAGTTATAAATCTGAATTATTCTGCAGAAACATACAGTGCCGTCAACGTAATTTTTAATTTTCCCACTCTCCATGGTGGTGAAAAATCGGTACACCACGCTTTCGCCACGCTTTGCCTTACCGTGGAGACACGCATGGGAGTCCGATGGAGTCCCTGTGTCGTTACGATTTGCTAAGACCATGCTTTATAGCTTTATTAGGAAATAAATTAAACTATCTCTAGCTTTTAGTGTTTTATTTATTCATTATTTTTTGGCAAGCTTCAAACTTAAATGGTCTCGCTGACAAGATTTTTTTTTCTTAAAAAAAAGCGTTTGGAGCTCTGTATTTTAGCCATATAATGTGATCCAAGTTGTATTGCCAGAGTAAGACGAAATATCTTGTACAAAATTAAAAATCCTTATCCGCTGAGTAGAAAGTTTTACACATTTCCTATAACTAGGTTTGTAGTTTTATACAATTTTACTTAAAAAGCATCAAATATTTACACATGTATGGAGTACAACCTTTTAATATATTTGTAATTACTTCTACTGCCATCTAACCTGACAATTATATATGACATCCTGTCTACAAAACGGAGAATTCTGGATAATATTCTCTATATCATTTTTGTTGGCAGCATATTGTACTGGTGTGTTGGATGGTACTGTTGGTTCGGTCCTAATAAAGCACACAAAAATTATAATAATATAATATCATATAATTATAAATAAATAAATATTACAAAAGTATAAGTACTGGTTTACTGATTAACAGTGGTAGGATAAGACACGGACTGTATCTAAATCAAGCAAAATTTTGTCTGATATGTACACACGGTTACAATGTATAATAAGTATTGTTTATTGCTTATATATATGTTTAACTTGTCTTCACTTATAAACAACATAACATTACCTGTACACTTAATTTTCTTGCATTGGTATGTTTGAAAAATGTAGTTTGACCCCTAACTTAACTAAAGAGGACAAATATACCTCAGGAGCAATTCAAAACACGCAATCCATTAGACAGACAAAACCCGAGAACACAAATGAACAACCATAAGCACAACACTTGAACACTGAAAACTAAAAAATAATGACAACACGAACTCCGATAAAAACTCAGGTGCTCCGGAAGGGTAAGCAGTTAAGCTCCGTATACGGCACCAGTCGTGAAGTTCAACGAAGTCAATCCGTTGGTAGTCACAAATCGGTGGAGGTACATGAAATGTTACGACAGGTCCAACATCAGCTTAGATATTGGAACACTGTAACGGTCAATCAATTCGTGATGACGATCGTAAATTTCCTAAGTGATGACATCAACTTATCCCTGATAAAACCCTGGTTAAGAAGCTTTTGTGAAGCAGTAACCCTCTTTGTCGGAAGTAATGGTAACTCACGCATGCTTTGAATATTGGATAAGCTGAGAAACGTAGACGCCATATGCAGACGATGCTGGTATATTGCTATGCAAGAAGGGAAAGTCTAAGTCATCACGTTTGTCATACAATTCTGTCTTCAGATGTCACTCATTTATCGTTATTTAACGCCAGTGAGTCATCTATATAACGAAGAGTGAAATTTTGATCGGCGAGGAGAGGAGCGCAGTTGGTTCCAATTGGAATGCCAATTGTTTGTTTAAAAATTCGACCGCCAAATTCAACAAATATGTTAACTATGAGAAAATCTAACATGTTTGTAATTTCATCTTCAGAGTACTTTTGTCAGAATCAAAGTGGTTCTTAACGAAATCAACCTTTTCTCTACCTAAAACTAGAAATTTATACCTGCGTGTGCCATTTTCCTTGAAAAAAATTGATGAACTAGTTGTTTCAATCGATATTTTAATTGACAATGTGGTGTGGTAGTATAGAATGTAGAGAAGTCGAATGTTTTTGTACTGTTGCATGTAGCCAAAGATTTTGATTTAGATATTTTAATTAATTTCTTTTGAGTTTTTAAGAATCCACATCTGATGACGCCACTGGTGGAATATGAGGTTTCACAGTAATTCTGAAGGCCCTCTTTAATACATGTCAATATGAGTGTTAAAATCTTTGAAAGAGGTTTCGTAGAGCAATTAGCTGACCCAACAATGTACCTTTGTTTAAAAGGATTCTTATGTAGTTTAGAAATCCAATAAAGAGCAGGAATTAATGCCAATTATACGGCGAATTTATACTTTATACTTAATACGGTGATTTTTCCGACGGGGCAAGATTGCTTTAACATAAACTTCTAATCCAGGATTATGTTTAGTCTCTATAATTTCATTAATCCAAAAGTTTTACGGTCGTCATCACGAATTGATTGGCCAATACGAAGTTTCTATCTGGCATATGAGACTAGATATCTTCAGATTTCAAGTCCTTCTGAAACTGACACCTTATCGGACTTGACACCCCCAAACTTGACACTTCACTGGCTTTTACCCACTGGCAATGTGACGTATGACCGTTAATGGAGCACTTGATGTCACTCCCAATTTTTAATGGGAGTTCACATGGCAAGTGCGTTAGTTCCTGTGCTGTCTTGTTCTAGTTGTGTTTAATTTATTATACTTTTTTGTTCTTTCAGTTATGGACGTATCCTTGTGGCGTTTGTTTGTTGTGTTCAATTCTCCTGACTTTGTCCTTTCCTAGAACGTCGAATTTGTGGACTTTCTCCACTGTTATGTCGCCATATTTGTTTGCCGATATTTAATGTGCTTATTTTGTTACGGATAATTTTGTAAATTGAGGAAATATCAATGAAATGTCCACACGACTATTACAATGCCGCCACACAGCAGTTACTAGACATGACGACCCAAGATGTATTAGATATGTATCTATGCATTTTGATTGGGCATTATAACATTGAGACATACTTATTACCCATTTGTTTTCATATGGCGTATGATGAAACTAAAAATCAATATATATGTATGAGCTATATAAATCCAGGCGACGCTTATGAATTTGATTTGAATTAAATCATTTCAGATCATTATCAGTCGACAAAAGTGAGAGATGTTTGGTATATTCTGAGAGAACCCTCCAAGAACAATTGTTGCAAGATTTGATTTGAGATATATGTGAATGTGTATGTGTACAGTGTAGTTACTTGAAAGCTAGGTTTCTTTCCTCTACTCTTACCTGTCGTGAACTATTACAGTTATACCAACATGCGGGTAGGACTCCATATCACATTGTACCAGAACTGGGTTAGATGGTCCATCAGGTCCATCAATGTCAATGATTTGTGGACCATCTTTCTTAATCTTGTATCTAGAGTCAAACTTTGCTTCATCACAGTCAACAGGGAATCCTAAAAACATTTCACTAATACAACTTAAACTATTGAATACGTTTTGTGACATTTGATAACACATCTAACATATCGGTAGCTTGGTATAATCAATGGATTACAATCATAAGTAAATGTATGGAATAAAAGAGTAATTTACAACATACTGTAGATTCACTATATTTTGTTGTTTACCAAGTTTGCTTGTTTTCTTGGATGCACTCGAACCATGAATGCATGTATACGAAGAAATGCACGATAAATATATATTTTATAAACACGGAAATAAATGAATTAAGTATTTTCACCTTGTCACATCTGTTTTTTGTTTCTTTTGTTTTGAAATTGAACACAATGAATTAAGGAACCTACAACATGTCTTCTCTCACTCTCTAATCTAGAAGAATTTATGCCAAAGAGAATCATTAAAATCAGAATAAATGGAAAAATACCAGTTTGTTTAAAGGGGGAAACATTATCAAGGATCTTTGTTTTGAGGTATCAAACATAAACTTTACTCGTACCAAATGGCTTAGGTCCGCATGTAACATCTCCAAGTACAATATCCATTTTCTCAGAACCAGTAAGTCCTCCGATATGAACTAGCTTGACAGGAAGTAATTGTTTCTCTATAATCTTTCCATTGTCTGTCTCTGCATTGACGGATCCATCACAGTTGCAATTAGATTTTGGTTGTAAACAAGCTCCAATCTGTCCACAAACACACTACAAAAACAAGTACATGTTTCAAAATATATAACAAATTTTAAAGCGATCTACATTAATAAACAGATCGTAAGAATCCCACATTTTGGACCAAAGTTCATTTTTGCAAGTAACAAAGTTGACAATTCATCAAGAAAGATTTCATATTAAAACAATGAACACCTTCCCATATATGTATCAAAATACGAACTATATAAACTCATATATATCCAAGTACAAACTATATAACCATACATTAAGTACGGAATATCAAACTACTCCAAGTAACACCTATCCATAACCTGACAGATATCAATCAAATATTAATTATATATAAACATATATACAATACGTTCTCTGTATTTATATGCATGTATCTGGGAAACAAAGTAACACATGACTGACTGGCTAGTTCATGTGTTAGATTTGTAAACGCGTGAAAATTAGTTATCTGAGAATTTCATTATCAAACACAAAATAAAACTGTTATATACTACATTTTTCTGAAAAAGAAAGAATAAGAACAAGTATCTGTACATGTGGTGTACGATTAAATAAATATAATATATACACATAAATGAATCAAAATACCAAAAATATATTCAAATGTAAGCACTTCAGACTATATATCACGTTATTAATTGCACCACATTTCATATCATTCATTCTAATATGACTTGAGTCAAAGGCTTTCAGTCTACATGCGTGATTAAATATGGATAAATTTATTCCAACGTCAAAGACGTCAGACGTCACAGTAAAATTTCCCACAAGCGTTAAGGACGTCATAATATAACTTGCGTCGTGTAATGTCGTAAGAACTGTCATTTTAGAATAGCAATAATTCACGGTGGATTTAAAATAAAATCGGAATATTTTGAACCCACCGTGAATTATTTCTCAACCAAACGTAATCAGCTCTAAAACATGGACATTCTCTTGGGATAACAAAACGTGTTGATTTTAATTTACATAAAAAATATTGAGATTTTTTTTTTAGAAAAAATGTTATTGAAATAAAACTGGAAATGTTTCTGGGATAGCACCTGTCTATAAGATGGTTATTATTGTTCCACAAGTCTGAGATTGCTCTGACGTCTGGCAGCCTTTTTGCTGGGGCCGTAGGACGTCAGCGTGCACTCCGTATAGAAAACATAGAAATTGCCGACCCAGACTTGGGGAGGCAGTTTTTAGACTCGAAATCGTAACATATCAAATTCTAAGTAGACAAATCATACATCAATCGATTCCTTATTAATTTATTCACCAAAAATCTCCATGTACCACAAACGAAACGTTATTCCCTTCAACCCACCATTTTGAGCATTTCACTTTGACTTTGAACAAAATATTGCGATCTCGCGTTATTTTGTTACGGAACTTGGAATCACGGGAGCTAATCTATGCATGTAAGTTATCACCCGTCAACCTCATTGCATACCAATGAAAACATGAGTGTATATAAGGGACTTTCGGTTAGAAAATATATTCAGATTACCGAGGTTATATCCATAAATTTACTACACAAAAAAATGAAATAATGCAGTCACGTTACAAATTGTTCAAAGTTAAAGTGAAAAATTTCATTTGCCGCCCCAGCAAAAAAGGCCGTCAGACTTTAGAGCAATTTCGGACTATTGTTCCACGTACTTGCAAAAATAATTTCATGCTGAAAAACTTTCGAGTTTATTAAAATTCCGTATTTTTCAAAGGGTAATTAGGTATACCATAAAATTCGGAATGACTAAATGTTTGGAAACAAAAAAAAAAAAAAAAAAAACTTGCAATGCAGTAGCACAACGTCAGACTTGTATTTGTTTGTGATGAACTGATATTTTATCCAACAGAAGATGGAAAATTTGATGTACCAAAGCACTATATACCGCAACATTAACAGTTTTTATTGACATTTTGAGATATTGAATTTACTAGAAAAGTGGGTTTAGAGTTGATGTAAAACAAAAATTTAAATGCTTCTTTCTATAGTTTCATTGGCGTTTAAAAGCTTTGACCGAAGCACACTCTTATGAAATTTAACAGCAAACTATAACAGAAGTTCAACTTTTCATATATTCAAATTATTTTGTAGGGATGTTTCATTTGAATTCCTACGCCACGTCATAAGTGTTTTCATGGCTCATCTGGGAATGAAAGTTTAAACCACGTAATTCCTTTTTAGCAAATATTATTTTCTGGATTTAATGAAATGAAACTGAAATGTAATTATTAAGTATTGTTGTTACCTTGCCAGTGGTTTTAGATCCTCCCCAGTTGTATTGTTTGTTATCTTGTCCATCAATCCAGTAATCATCCCCATCCAACATTGCCGCCTTGTAACGACATGTCGCACTAAAATGTAACAGATCATATACTGAGAACTACTGACTATACAATAACAACTGGACCATCACACTAGTGTATGTTACAATGAATACAGATCCAATACGTACCACAGAAACCGGAATGGAAAATATAGGTATTACTAAGGCTTTTATAGAATAAAATATGTGATTCAATGTTTTCATCAAATTAGATGACATGAACAGTCCGTTATTAAACATAAGGGATAGAAAAATGTCTTAATGCAAGTTTTCCTGCCATAGATGACTGGTTCTCTGACTTTAATGAAAACTCAATCTATTTCGACAGCGCTAACACCCCAACTAACCAAATCATCATATAATCCTTATACGAACTGATTAAGAAAATTCAAATACTTCTCTGCCATAAATTCTGTTGAATCAGAATTTCATACTAAGGTACATCAAACAACTTTTGAAATTATGATAAATAAAATAAATTATCATATTATATATCGCCGGAAATGTAATATTTTGTCAGCAATACACATGTAATAAATAAGATGTTTTAAAGCGTCAGAATTTAATAAAGCTGCGCCATGAACATAAAACTGAAATCGACTATAATACAATGTAGTTATTTTAGTTAATTCAATACTATTTAACATATTCAAAGTCAAGAATTGGATATATTTTTGTCTAATTTATCAAAAGAAAGCTGCAAATTAGTCTGGTTAAGGTCTAATGGATTCCGTTGTGGTTCTATTATTTTTGAAACAGAACAAGATATGTCATTTTATTTAACCTTCAGGTGGCACATGGCATTGCAGACTGGCAGCAGATATATATCATATATATTTTCTTTACTTCCGGCGAACGAAACTTTTTTCTAGCCTTAGTATGTAGCACAATATGGCTGCCCTCATTAAACAAAGACTTTTCTAAATGACCCATATGTAGAAAATGCATATGCTCCTAAAGCGGTCGCTGCGCCCGCTAAATCTATACTGACCTCATTTCTTGAGAACAGAAGCCGGAATTTTCTATAACTGCTTGTATCTGGGGTATTGTTTGTTCGTATTCTGATGTGTAGTCTGGTAACAGTCTGGATAATTTAACTACATCTTGCACTGGTTTCATTATTGTCAAGCCCATATCTCCCCTCATATCACAATACACCTATCAATCATTACAAATGTAAATATTGAAAAATAGATAGATACATCAGTGCTCTAGTTTACAATTCAATTGGGGAAACAGTTTCTTTGCGCAACTTTAACACTTCTTAGATTCGAAAAGATTGGTCCACTCCTTTTTCAGGACCAAATGATGTACAATGTATATCGAAGATGCTGCAAGATTATGATCCTTGTTATTACTAGGACAAAGGACATTCAGACCTACACTTGTATAAGTAAGTGATTTGACATAGGACACTAAAAGTATCCAACTGTCCGACCGGATCATACAAACCCTCCCAATACATTGCAACTATCGGTTCATTCGGTCATGTAATCTCAAAGGAGATGATTTAAGATATCTCAATATTCCAAAAATGTTTGTTCAGGGTAGTGCTTGACGAAGACAAAATATATAAAATTTGAATAGGTCCTTCTGGAGTTACAGTTCATTTCGACCTTTTCAGCACAGAACATTGAAATATACAAATTTAAATAAAAAAAAGGTATGGCCTCACCAATAGATAACATAGATGACAAAAGGAACATGCAGCTTTAGTCCAGGTGAGCAAAGAGTAAGTTTTGTATCGAACAACTACACACAGGAATATGCTGTTCCCTCTTAGTGCATAGTTTAGAAATTTTGGCATGCAATTACTTCTTATATGTAGGCTAAACATGGAAATTGGCATGAACCTTTGCTTTTCAGTGCATACTTTAGAAATTTTGGAATTTATTCCAATTCATATTTCTACTGAATGAATTGGCATAATGGTTGTCAACACACGCCCTATACTGCCATATCCTTTTCAAACTGTCTTACGCCTACTCATAGAAAGAATACATTCTCATTCTATCGTGTTATGTGCCAACAAACCAAAAAGAAGTACTTAAGCTTAGAGTTATGACACTGTTAAATGAGACAAAAAACCAGATAAAATCAAGGTTTAACGATAAGTCTTTCCACTTCGTTTTAATGGATATATTATCACCTTCATTATAAAAGGAATTATACCTCCACATTAGGTAAGTCATCAGGCCCATCTGGATCAATGGTATATTTCCCATCTTGTGATGCTGGTTTACTCTGAAGTATCTCATCACAAGTTCTAGGCAGTGCTATTAATAGGTAATAAATAATGCTTACATTTGTATAGGATACACATTCATAAATAAAAACCAGATATACGATCATTTCAACTAATTAATGTAATTTGATTTAACTGATTTGATTATTTTAACTCTTCCAGTGTAAAATCTATGTAATATGACATGTTAATAAAAGCTGCCTTCATTTTATCTCCATCAAATTAATGCCAGTTCATAATCATATATTATTTATAAAACACTTCCTGGACTGGGTTGCACAAACATCTACAAGTAATGGATTTATTAAATCTACTGTTCAGTTTAATTGTAAATTATTTGCGTTCCCCAACAAAAATGAAAGTTAACTGACCTATTAGCCACTATTCGAGACTTAACTGTCACAAAAAAAGGTATTATGTGGGGGAAATGGTCATTTTACCAATATTAAAGCATCTTACAGTTCTATACATGGAAATAAAAAAAAATTATATTTTGATTGTATATACATGCTCTTTGTCATATAAGGTAAACCAGGAAATTGGAAAGTGGAAAATGTTTTCATTTTTAGCAATGATAAAAATAATCATAATAATTGTAATTACCGAACCATTTACATTAAATCATTGAAATTAACTGAGGAGTATGTTCATCATGGACATAAATTAACTGAGAAAGTTTAATGTTTACAATTTTCGCTAATTTTTGCGATTTGAATCTGCAACTATTATCATCCATACTTGCTAACATAATTATATATGTACCTGTACAGCTATATCCATCACCAACATAACCATTTCTACACTGACATGTATGACTGCCATTTGTGTTGGTGCAGTCCGCATTTTCAGAACAGGGATAAGGAGATTGGTTACATTCATCAATATCTACAAACATATAGAGATTGGTTACATTCATCAATATTCATCAATATCTACAAACATATAGAGATTGGTTACATTCATCAATATCTACAAACATATGTTAATGATAACTGATACAGAATAGAACAGAATAGAATTTCTTTATTTGTCAATTAAAGACGCCCTTGAAAGGCTGTGTAAATCATGATAAATGACTATGATTTATAACCAGTATAGTAGTATAGAAACAAGTATTTGATTTTCACCAAAAAAGAAACATTTTTATTTCATGTATGAATTTAGTTTAGTACAGTACATGCATATGCATGATTTGTAGGAATCGTAGATATCAAATAAATAAACGAAAAGCATGCATTTTAGCCAGAATACTAAAGAATTTTAACGCTCTATAGATTATATGATGCCGCTGTATTCATATGCATTATTACCAAAATTAACAGTAAGTTCATTATAAGTACTGAGTTAACTAGTCTGTAAAGTATTTGGTGCATTTAATTGAAGAAAAAAATTAAACAGATATTAATATTATGAAACAACTCCATAGTGAGTAGTTTAGTATAAAGAGAAGTTACATGTAGAACTACATCGTTTATCTATACTTTCCAGCGTTATAGAAGAGATACTAGAAGAGTATTTCGACATGGAATTTACACGAACGATGAATGACAATCTTATCCTTTTTGATTTCACTCCTTGAGTTCACAATGCTATTAGTTTTTGTGTAATGCCTTCTTATAAATCTGCATAGTTTGCTACATGTATGTATATATTTATTATTCTGTTCTTTAAATCTCATTAGAATGTATTAATGTTGATGTGTTGATGTTCTTCTACGAAGTCGCCTTGGTGTTATGGACTTATGCCATTAGCTGATGTTGGTGGTATATTTTTGTCTCTAAATGTCTCTCGTTGTCAATTTCGAGAAATAAATCCTCCTCTGGCCTAAGAATTGGTTAAGACCACAGGACGTACCAACAAACTCCATATCTAAAACTGGTACTTTACCGATTCCATAAAACTGGCATTTAACAATTCAAATTTATCTTCCTACACAAAATATTATATATTAATTTTCTAAAGTATTTTTGATCTACTGAAAATATAAACTTATGTGTAAAGGAGTAGATACTATCTGGTCACACATTTTTTTATTTTTTGATAAATTAAAGTATTATTTTGAACAATTATTTTATATCATTTGATAATTTTATCTCTTACAATTTTCAAATACAGTTACAGTTTTGCATTGCTATGGTCTTTAAAGGAATGTAAAAACAGTAGTAGTAATTTGATGACAATCCCAGTAATATTCACTGTCTTCATAAGAATTAGTGTGATACATACAATAAATGTTTATGGAAAACGTTTTTTTACAAATCAATGATAAAGTGATGTTGATTATCGAAAGAATCAAAACAATGCTGTGTGTTTTTGGCTGTGATGTCCCACAGTCTCAACAAAATCTGTTAGACGTCAGAGCAATCTTTGACTAGTGACATGGATCGAATGTCATCGATTTGTGAATAATTCTAAAGACAATACCATGATTTCGAAAAGCTGTTCTCCATTTACGTGGATAGATGAGGGAATCGGCTAGTTAAAACTTTGAAAAGCCTAAAATTATCATAACACTGTGATCTGTGAATTCAAAACTGGTAATAGAAAACTACTGATTCGAATTATAGTGTAGTTTAGGAAATTATCTATATACCTGTGCAATTGAATCTACCATCTCCCTCATATCCCGGTTTACAGACACAGGCCTCGTTCTGACATCTACCATTATCGTGACAGTCAGAATTTACAGCACAGAAAACTACAATTATACCATAACAATTAAACAGAATAAACTCATGACACATTTCAGATATAATGGATTGCCCACACTCCATGAAAATTAAATTTAAATGATGGAAGTATATAATAAGAAAACAGATGTGTGTTTGCAGTGTACAGTGCAGTGCGTTTCTCTAAATGGGTGCAGAATATAAAATTGAGCTTTTAACAGAAAGACGAAAGTCACACTTTTTTATTGAAAAAACATTAGAAAGTTTGCACAGATCATTTATTGATAAAATTTTATTAATCCATCTGCCAAAAGTAATCAAAGAAACCAATCATCTAACTTTATTAACTAAAGTGGAATTGGACTGAATATCTAATGTGTGAACTAATGTATTATTTCAACTATCTCGACTAAGAATGTAATCGGATTTTTTTCAATAATTGTTATGTAGTTCTAATTGTTCAAAGGATTTATATACTAAGAGATGGGCTTCATCTATATTGTAATATTTTACAGCAGTTTTTTTATGCTCAAGGAATTACCTGTGTTTTATATTGTTCAAAAATCTAGTCAGAAGTTTTCTTGCACAGTATATATCTTATCTGATGTCAGGATTTATATGTATAGAATATAATATTGATTTTTTCATATCATATCCTATATCAATCCAAAGACACCAAAATCCCCCCGAGAGATTGCTCAAGGGGTAATCTAAGAAAAAGTCATATCACATTCTCTTTATCATATATTGTTTATTTTGCCGCCATATTGGTTGTATCTTCCACTTCCGGCTGTATCATATGGGCAAAACTACCAATATCAGCGCTAAACATATGATAAATCAGTGTAATAAATAAACATACATGAACAGGTATATCCGTCTCCTCTGTAGTTATTTTTACACTGGCACGTAAAATTCCCAATTGTGTTTGTACAAAAAGCGTTCTCATCACACATACACGTGTCTCCACTACATTTACATTCATCAACATCTGTAAACAAAAAAAGCAAGCTTAATGTACATCTTTATACATGTAAATATACAACAGTACTTGAAACAATGTTTTGTGCAACACAAAAATTGTTTACAGTAAATATACACATCTTGCAACTAATATACTGGCTTTAAAAATAAGGGAATCATTCCGTCCTCGCTATATGCAGTGCAAAAGGACAATACAAGCCTAACCACATACATTAAAAAGGTATCTTGCTTATGTGAATTAATTACACAAAACCATAAATTTTAAGAGAGAAAAAAATAAGAAAAATATAACACAAAAGGAGTATATTGCATCTGCATTTGACAAAAGATTGTAGTAAAGTGTCTTCCTTTAACACTGTAAACTGTAAAGTAGATCTTTGTAAATGAATAAGGAGTCTACTGTTATAATATCTATATATGTCTTTATTCCTAAACAGGCAATTTACATTGGTACAGAGAAAGTCAACAAAATATAAAGCATACAAAACACATTACACAAAAAGGCTATTTACAATATATACAACACATCGACAGGGTTACAATATAAGATACCAGAAAAGGCAGGAGGTCAGACGTGATCTCAGGATTCAAGGTAATTTTGAAAATTGAAGCAAAGATACAAAAGTTGTCAGTATACAAAAATAGAAGAATCAGCGACCAGAGAAATAGGGGAAAGCTCACAAATATTCAGGGCATACAGTTGACAAAGATGTAAGATGATACGAGCAATGAAGGATCAGAAATAAGACGTGAAATTTCCACGGATGCTGCAGATGGTTATTGCCTTTCTCAATTCTACGGTTATTCGGTGACAAAGAAGTAAGATGATATGAGCAATGAAGGATCAGAAATAGGACGTGAAATTTCCAAGGATGCTGGAGATGGTTTTTGCCTTTCTCTATTCTACGGTTATTCGGTTAATACTTTTTCTACCATAAGCAATGCTGAAGAAACATGATTTGTTGAAACACATATGTCATAGCTAGATCCGTAGTAAGTGAATGCATATACTGGTGGACTCAAACCCAGCTCAGATCCGTAGTAAGTGAATGCATATACTGGTGGACTCAAACCCAACTCAGATCCGTAGTAAGTGAATGCATATACTAGTGGACTCAAACCTAGCTCAGTCGATTATATTTCGGTTCTGGTTAAAAAACATTTGACGTCATAGAAAATAATGGAGGTTCCCTCTTAAGAAAACTGTATCATCAATGGTTTTCGGCTTAAATTGTTTGTGTCGTATTGGATTGGGACCCTCTCTTTAATATCTAGGGTTATTGTTAAGGCTTTTTATCGGACTTCTGGCCTTGATCAGTGCTGACGGAGATGATTAGATTGAAAAACATACATACAGCTACCGTATTGAATTACCATACTATGTTTATAAAGAGTATAAAGATTACACTGATAAAATGCCCCAAAATTCTAAAGTTTTATTATTAATTTATGAGTATTAGCTACCAAACCCTTTATATACCTCATCAAAATTTTACCAAGCAAGGAGAGAAGTATATTAATCAGAATACCGAGTCTCGTGCTCTACTTTGTTTGTGACTCATTGAGATTTTCAGATTTAGTTACGTATTTTAATTCACAACATCTCATAAAAATCACTGTTTTTAAAAAAGAATTACATGTTAGGCTGTTTCACTACAATATGGTGAGATGAATTACAAAGATTTTTCAGATTGATACATTATAACACATTATTAAATAATGCGATTAAAACAGCCCTAATACTACCAAAACGGCATGTGTTATACTGGTGACGTCGTCATGGTCATATAAATCACGTGATCTATATTGCTTTTCGGCCCGGTCCAATACTGAAAAAGGCCGTATGAGCCCTAGGGCTTATACAGCCTTTTCACTTCCAGTCGTTTCATTGCCAGTCCGTATTGGAAATATTGGCCCTATTTTCACATCATTGCCAGTCCGTATTGGAAATATTGGCCCTATATTCACATTTGATGTATGTAATACAGCATTCAGAACCAGTGTGACATTTGATTCACATAAAATGAAAGTGTCATGATTTTTCAATGATTGACTGAAAATATATGTCCATTGGAATTTTTCATCTGCTTGAAAATAACATTTGATAGATAAAGCGATTTTTAACCGAAGGCCAGAAATTTGTCTTTTTCATACAAGATTCAGGATGACTGAATTGCAAAAAGTTGCATGGGACAGGAAAACTTTATGAACTTAAATGGGCTTATCTGTTTATGACGTCATCATAACGTCACTAAAAGTTACGTCAGAAAATTTTGCCACTGTGGCAGCAATGTGGCAAAAAGTTGGGGATATGCGCCCAAAAATAAAAATACAAGACCGACTTAAAGCTGAAATATTTTTGATAAATGTTACCTGGGACAGCAAACATTTTCCCGTAAATCTATCTTTAAATGCGCGTAATATTTATGTATAACAGTTTATTAAAATTTAAACAACTAAAATTGGCTGTCCTATTTAAGATCTACAAGAAAATATATATATTGGCATACATTTCTATATTTTCTTAAAATTTTGGACAGTTTTACAGCAGAACACGTTGTATGTCTTCAAAGGCATGAACATCGCGCGTAAATGGTATATCATATTTAGATCGTATAATCTTAAATTATATTCCAATCGTATAGCGTTGTACAAATGCTGTAATATAGTGTTATTAACTGGCTGTTTCTGTATTGGCACTGGTATAGATTCAAGGTTTGCTGTATTGGCCTCGAGACCCGTAGGGTCGAGGGCCAATACAGCTGACCGAGAATCTATACCAGTGCCAATACAGAAACAGCCAGTTCATAACACTTTTATTAAATAATCCAACTTTTTCAATACAGACTTGTGATTTTTTTTAAAACACTGCGACAAATAACTTTTTATATTCTTTCCTGTGTTAACTTTGGTTAGTTTAAACACATTTTAAATCCAGTTATGAAATGTTATTTTCGTCTTCTTTATTTAAAAACTAAACTTATGAACATAACATGAACAGTATGAAAATTATATGCCTCTCAAAAATAGTGACAAAAATGTCACAGAGGCGATTTTCTTAAAATAACGTCTAAATCGGACGTCGTATAAGTGTCTTAAAATCCCTTTGTTTTAATACATCGTAAGAAATAAAAGGCCAAAAAAAAAAAAAAAAAAAAAACAGACAATGATACTTGTTATTAGTTTTTTTTTCGAATACATGTGGTATTGAGACTTTACTTTTCATTAATTTGTAGATACCGTGTAACATCTAGAGTTATTTTTGAAGTTTATTCTATTCGCTGAATGAATGCTCTGCTTCATCTAAACCATTTTGTACATTAAATCAAATGAATTAAGTATTTTTTTTAATCTATAAAAATTAAGTGTTTTTATCCAGTTTAGTTTTTATACATTATTTATCTTAATCTGTAATTAATCTTATTAAACCATGTTAAAGGCTGTGTGTTTGTTAGTGTAATTATACTTTCAAAAAAGGAGGGAGAGTGTGAGATTTAAAAACAAAATCTGTTTTGGTTTTTTTTGTTTGTTTTTTTTTTTGTTTTATTTTTGATGGATATTGTTTATGTACTTAATTTTAAATTTAGAAAAAAATAAAAGGAGATAAAACTAAATGAAATGGTTTTAAGTTATTGGTGATCGTCGAAAATGAGAAACCAAGTTATTTCCATTGAGGTATATTAAATTTTGTACGATTTTGTTTTTTGTTTGTTTTTTTAATTATTATTAATATTTACGTGCAAATGTGTAAAAGCAGAACCTATTTAACTTTCATCATTGAAAAACGTCGCTTGTGACGGACGACGTAACGTTACCGTAATAACATTTTTTTCAACGACGAAAGACTGGAATATCATAAGATTTGTCGAACTGATAACATATTACGACCAAAAAAATAGAAAACTACTGTCGGTACCAGCAGTGATCCACTCAATCCAACATTTAGTTGGGACACTTACCCTAACTAAAAAATCTAAAACAGATAACAAGAAAAATAAATGGAAATGGTTTCGCAACATACTTAGTTTTTTTTTTAAATCTAAAACCTTATTGCCCATTTACAGATTTTATGCAATCATTCTATGAAGAAATTAAATAACTTAATCCAAAAAAAGGAAAAAAGTTTAGAACACAAGTTTGAATTCATCATGTTTTAAATTCACCCCTCTGGGCCCCCAGTTTTGAAAATTAAAATTCTAAAACCTTATTGCATATGGTGTCTGACAATACTGTTAAGAAATGGAATGCAAAAATTGAAGAATGAAAGAGAAGTTTACGTCAGAAGATATAATTCACAATTTTCAAAATTCGACCCCTGTTGGCCACAATTTTTAAAAAAATCAAAATTGTAAAACCTTATTTTATGGTATGCAACCATTCTATTAAGAAATTAAATTTCCTAACCCAAACGTGAAAGAGGAGTTGATGTGACAAGAATGTGTGACGAAGGGACAGAAGGAGAGAGTCGCTACATCCCCGAACATTCTTCGAAAGTGCGGGGATAACAACATGAATACATTAAAACCTCAAACGACCTGAGTATACACTGTATATCATTCAAAACTTATAAAATGGTATTGTTCAGTACCACTAATATCATGTCTTAGAGTAGTTTCAATAAGTAATTTTCATCACTTACCCTCGCATGTGTCATGACCGTCGCCAGTAAATCCGTTCTTGCACTCACAAACTTTGTCTACACATTCTCCGTACGAATGACATTCCTCGTCCTCAAAACAGGGATATTGTCCTAAATTAAAACAATAATAATTAAAATTTACGTTTCGCGAAACGTGAGATGTCCCCTCCCGTGCCCATTTTATGCCTGTTCTCTTCAACAAGTTGAAGAGTCGCCATCACCGATATACACTGTATACCAAGTTTCGTTAAAATCAGACTTTATATTTTTTGCCATTTTCAGCAGCCATCTTAAAAATGGAGGCCATTACGGAAATTCCGAAAATGCGCCGTGAGTCGCCATCACCCATATACCCTGTATACCAAGTTTCGTTGAAATCAGACAATGTTTACATTTTTCACCATTTGGTGGCCATCTTGAAAATGGCGGCCATTACAAAAATTCCGACAATGCGCCGTCAGTCGCCATCACCCTTATACCCTGTATACCAAGTTTCATTGAAATCGGACAATGTTTACATTTTTCACCATTTTCGGGGGCCATCTTGAAAATGGCGGCCATTACAAAAATTCCGACAATGCGCCGTCAGTCCCCATCACCTATATACCCTGTATACCAAGATTCGTTGAAATCGGACAATGTTTACATTTTTCGCCATTTTCGGCCGCCATCTTGAAAATGGCGGCCATTACAAAACTTCCGACAATGCGCCGTCAGTTGCCATCACCCTTATACCCTGTATACCAAGTTTCATTGAAATTGGACAATGTTTACATTTTTCGCGATTTTCGGCGGCCATCTTGAAAATGGCGGCCATTACAGAAATTCCGACAATGCGCCATCAGTCGCCATCACCGTTATACCCTGTATACCAAGTTTCGTTGAAATTGGACAATGTTTACATTTTTCGCCATTTTTGGCGGCCATCTTGGAAATGGCGGCCATTTTGAAATTATAAACCGCAAAAAACACTGTAGGACCTTGGGACCTATCACCCCTCCAAGTTTCATATTGATCGGTCCATCCATTTCCGAGGAGATAGCCGGACAAGTTCGTGCATCAGGTTGACGGAAGAAAAAGAAAAAAGTATAATAATAAGAAAAATAAGAAACGGAGTAAAAACAATATGTCCCCGACGACACTTCGTGGTCGGGGACATAATTACAAAAGAAAGAGCAGTATAAGATCAAAATATAATGACATGGGAATACATGCAGCATGTAGGGGAAAATACATTTGGCAAACCACAGAGAACAAGAAAACGACAGTATAGATCCTCCTCTCAATAAAACAAAAATGAGATTACATACTGTTGAAGTGATCTTTTAACTGGTATTTGATGATATTAGTCTGACCAAATGGTTATATTCCAAACAAAGGTCAGATTTGATGAAAAATTAGAAAGGAAAAATGTTGTATATTTTTAACCAAGTCAAACTATAATTTTGTTTTGTGGATAATTATCTGAAAAAACGTTTCAGGGCAGAACTAGAAATAATGTAGGGTGAGATGATTCAAGCTAACAAAAATGAATGTCTCAAGCAAAGGGGGGGGGGGGGGGGAATTATATAAATATTTGTCATCACGACAACAAGAAAAGAACAACTCATATTTGTGATTAAATTAATAAAGTTTACAATGCAATCGTGTCCGTTCTCTGGGTCTATTAATTCGGTTGATTTTACAAAATGTAATCTGTTAATAGTCCAATTGTATAATCTTCAGTCAGTGGACAATGACAAATCCAAGAGATCGTCAACATTATATTAACATAAAAGACAACAATTAATTAATGATTATACTCATAAACGTCTTAAATACTAAAAATAAATTTGTCGAACAGTTGAACAAAGCCAATAATGAATAATATATGCTGTTCTATATTAGATTAAGATCTAATCTAACACGCCATCGTTTGGTGTGTTCATACCACAACTGCTACCTTTTGCATGGATTAGTTCTAGCAAAAGAGCTCTTCCCTCATCTCATCTGATAGCTAAATAATAGGCTTTATAAGTGCTTATTTTTACGGGTTTACCATCCTACAGCTCATATTGTAAGATCGTAAAAAAAATACAATAACCCATAGAAACTTGATTATATCTTTTTACACTTAGGTCTACAAATATGAAATGTATCCAATTCTGTTAAAATGACCCCATCTTCAATTGACTTGAAGAATTTAAATTTACAATGGATTCTCACCAACACTGCCGATTTTAATTGAACTCCATGACCAGATACCATTACATCCATAAAAGGAGTTGTGTTTCTGATTATTTCGTCAAAGAGGCGACGGTATCAGACGAACAGCTTTGAGAATCTTATAATAATAATAATAATAATAATAATAATAATAATAATAATAATATGCATTCTGCGCAATATCAAATATTAGAAAGCAAAAAAATTATTATTGGGTCTGAGTATTTGATGAAAATCTTATCTTCCTGAATGGGTGTCCTAGACCGTATTTAACACCTCATTATACAAAATGTATAATTAAAACAAACATCTTTAATTATCATGTGCCTAGCGGATAGGGGAGACCCTTTCGTGGGGGGCTGTCAGACCATAATACGGAAAGCATGACCGCGGACCATAGCGGGTAAAGTGTTTGGGGACGCTCCCTGCACACTAAAGACGCCTTCTTTACTTTTCGAAAAAGAGTAGGCTAATGCCGCTGCAGAAGACTAAATTATGCGACCCTACTCAACCGTCCAACCTTTTACAGTCACTAGACGGTCAAAATTGATTTCCCTTTGTGTCCCGTCCCATCTCTATTTGATTTGTTTGATAAATTGTTGAACCGGTTCTCGTCCCGATGAAACATGAAATATTTGCCACTGGGCGTTAAGCAAACAAAAATCAATCAATCAATTATCATTTGTACACAGTTTCCCATTTCACATTAGTTCATTTCTTTTTAACTGAAAATATGAATTAAGGCAAAGTAGGAATTATTTGTATATGTAATTTTCCGTTTAAGGCGAAATTTATGGCACGCCGTTGTTATATTTATTCAATTTCGAGATATCTTATTTAGTTAAATAAGATATCTTATAATAGAAAATTGGAACAAGCCTAACTATTTTTACAACAAACTGACACATTAGGGATATTAATGATTTGTTTTGAAGTTTAGGTCAGAATTTACGTATGTAAACTATTCAGAGAAAAATCGCTTTTCAGATTTGAAAAGTGATGTCAACAACAGCTGTTCCCTGCTAATGTACCTAAAAGGACATGATTTTATTAAAAGCACATCAATAAAATGGCTTCTTACTGTGTTATGTCGTCATATAAACTATGACAAATATATGGTACAAATGTTATATGTATGAAACACACAAAAAAATAAACGGAATCAAGCTCTGTATTGAAATTCATCTATTAATATAAATTCCATTTGGGTTACAGCAATACTTTTACATTTTGTACAAAACAAAAAAAAAAAAAAAATTAAAAAAAATAAATAAAACAAAACAAAAAAAAAAAAAAAAAAAACAAAAAAAAAAAACCGATAAATAAAAAAAGGAAATAAAATACAAAAAAATGAAAATTTTACTTTCTTTTTTCAAGGACACAAAATAAAGACTTATTTACACTATATGATTAGATATTTTATCAATTTTATTATTCTGTTTCAAAAGATTAAAAAATGTCATAGATATTGTTATAAACTAAATACAATTTTTAACAACCAACAAAATGAATAACAGTAAAGGCCAACAATGACATACCAATAAATCAACATCAGCCAAAAGACACAACCCCGAACAAAATATAACATGAAAGAGCATTAAACATAAAGATAAACACAACAGAGATACAAATAGTCTAACATGGTACAGATACTGAACAGTGGAGGGGCTAAACCGGTTTTATAGGTAACCAAACCTCCCCCTTATCTATCCTAACACTCTTATGTATAAAACATATATAGAGTGTGATTACCAACAAGGTGGCCGATAGAACTACAAAATTGGTTGGACGGTACATAATTTCGATAGCAGGATCTGAGTGTGCTCGTTTTAACTAAGACTCTCATATCTGCTTGTCGGATTCTGTCGATCCATTAAACGAAAGATCAGAAATAGCACTGCCAGAAAGGGTTAAATGCTTTCTCGCCATTGAGCTCATTACAAATCGGCAAAAGTCATTGGGAGAACTAGCAATTTTACACAATACTAGTATTACAAAATTTCATACCTGTAGCCCTTACTGTGAAGAGACATGCCGTACATTCCAAGATCAGGCTTTTGCATTTATTCACGATATTACAATAGATACTAGTATGGAGAAATCCGTTCATGATAAGTGATTTCTGGTAGTCGGGTATTTAACTTCATAATAACTTAATAACTATCATAAACTGTTATATTATCTACTCCATTATGTAATACGTATGTCATACCTGTCAGTATGCCTGTGAGCTATATCTATACTTTGTACAGGCATATCAAGCTGACACCCACTTGTATTTGGAAACACATTAATTTAATGCAGAAGCATTTTAAAAAGCTGATACTTGTTTCTCTTTTATGTCTTTTAAAATATTGCTTTCATTTTATATAAAACAGAAGTCTCCACCTCATGTTTAATTTAATACATGTATGTACACTTAAGCGATATTTGCCTTTAAAGGTATCTCGAACTTGCTGACAAAGAATTCGTTCAAATAAGCAATTTTGGCTATTAATGCAGACGTAAATCTGCCTATTTTTTGTCGTTATTTTTTATCATATTGGGTTTATTTCATGTGCCGACCGTTGCATAATGATTTTTTCTCATTATCATGCTGTGCATCAAATTTCAAGGTGTCAATAAACCTTAAAACATTCATAAAAGAAGGTACTATTGCCGAAAGGTCAGAGCTTATGTTCAGAAGTTTTGTACAGTTTTTATTATAGGAATTTATGTAGTTACTTTGAATACATGAAAATTTTTCAATCATATTGTTTGTTTTGTTCGAGCTTACCATTTACGCATCCGGTCCCGTTTTTATATCCATCTCCATAGTAACCTGACTGGCATGTGCACGTGAATTGTTCATCATCTATTTGACTGCATTCAGCATACTCGTGACAGGTTGCGCCTTCGTGATATGAGCATATTCCGATGGAGGCTGAAACTATTGGATAATAACTGTGTTTATCTACCTAGCACATTGTTTAAACTAATGAATAGTTAATATGTTTATCTACCTTAGCATTCGGTTTAAACTAATGAATCATAAATATGTTTATCTACCTTAGCGTACGGTTTAAACTAATGAATCATATACAGTTTATCTACCTAGCACACAATTTAAACTCTTGAATCATAAATAAGTTTATCTACCTAGCACATTGTTTAAAAATAATACAATTAAATAGGCACAAGACATTAACGGAAATTTCTGTCGTGAATAAGACAGGACTATCATAATATGCTTCATATAAAGGCTAGCATCTCTCAGGTCTATCGTGTATCTGTCGTTGTACTAGGTACAATCAATAATCTCTTTAACAGTACAACGAATATTTCTACTGAGGCCGGTACGTGCCATGTGAAGTTTAAACAATTTAACTCGTTATAACGACTTAGCTGACTCGTTATAACGACTTAGCTTATTTGTTATACGACTTAACTAACTCGTTATAACAATTTAATTAACTCTTTATAACGACTTAGTACAGCTAACTCGTTATAACGACTTAGCTTATTTGTTATAACGACTTAGCTAACTCGTTCAAACGACTTTGCTTACTCGTTTTAATGACTTAGTAACTCGTTATAACAACTTAGTAACTTGTTATAACGAGTTGGCTAAGTTTTTATAACAAATAAGATAAGTCGTTATAACGACTTAACTGCACTGAGTCGTTATAATGAGTAAGTTAAATTGCTGTAACGAGTTAGCTAAGTTGTTAAAACAAATTAGCTGTCCTAAGTTGTTATATCGAGTTACTAAGTAGTTATCTAAGTCGTTATAACGAGTTAAAATTAAAAAAAAAACTTGGCATGGCACGTACCGGCTTCCTTATGTTTCTGACTTGTTCTTCCTGTAGAAAACTTTTCAACATACAGATTTTAGTTTGTGTATCTTATTCTTTCTTAATTACAACTTCTTTTCCTATGTAAAACCATAGTTTTTATTAAAACATAATCATTTTTGATTTTTTGTTTGAAAAGAATAATGTTGTGAAATCTTTTTTTTTAAATATTTTACAGAAACGAACTTAATAATCCAGTAAAAATTTTGTATAAAAGAAATAACTGTCAGCAGTATTTAGCAGCATTCATAGCCATAAATTTATCACAAATTGATTGACCGTTACAGTGTTCAACTGTCGTAACATTTCATGTGCCTCAACAGATTTGTGACTTCCACCGGATTGACTTTGTTGAACTTCACGACGGGTGCCGTATACGGAGCAGGAACTGCTTACCCTTCCGGAGTCCTGGTTTTTATAGTGTTCGTGTTGTTCATTGTTTTTTAGTTTTCAGTGTTTATTTGTTGTGCTTGTGGTTGTTCATTTGTCTTCCCGGGTTTGTCTGTCCAATGAATTATGTTTTTTATTTGCTCCCTAGGTATATTTGATCTCTTTATAGAACTTGAGATTTGGCTACATGAACTGAACACAACCATTGATGTTTGTATTCAACATTTTATAACTCTTGTTATTATAATATCAAAACAAAACAAAATTCCTGCTTTCAGATAGTTTAAAGTTATTGACTTATTCTGTTTTGTTTATACTTTCTGCAGAGGATTTATATACTTTCTCTAGAGGATTTATATACTTTCTCCAGAGGATTTATATACTTTCTTCACAGAATTTATATACTTTCTCCAGGGGATGTATATACTTTCTCTAGAGGATTTATATACTTTCTCTAGAAGATTTATATACTTTCTCCAGAGGATTTATATACATTCTCTAGAGGATTTATATACTTTCTCCAGAGGATTAATATACTTTCTTCAGAGGATTTATAAATTTTCTCCAGATGATTGATATACTTTCTCTAGAGGATTTATGTACATTCTCTGGATGATTTATATACTTTCTCCAGAGGATTTATATACTTTCTCTAGAGGATTGATATACTTTCTCCAGAGGATGTATATACTTTCTCCAGAGGATTTATATACTTTCTCTAGAGGATTTATATACTTTCTCTGGAGGATTTATATACTTTCTCCAGAGGATGTATATACTTTCTCCAGAGGATTTATATACTTTCTCTAGAGGATTTATATACTTTCTCCAGAGGATTTATATACATTCTCTACAGGATTTATATACTTTCTCCAGAGGATGTATATACTTTCTCTAGAGGATTGATATACTTTCTCCAGAGGATTTATATACTTTCTCCAGAGGATTGATATACTTTCTCTAGAGGATTTATATACATTCTCTAGAGGATTTATATACTTTCTCCAGAGGATTTATATACTTTCTCCAGAGGATGTATATACTTTCTCTAGAGGATTGATATACTTTCTCTAGAGGATTTATATACATTCTCTAGAGGATTTATATACTTTCTCCAGAGGATTTATATACTTTCTCCAGAGGATTGATATACTTTCTCCAGAGGATTTATATACTTTCTCCAGAGGATTTCTCCAGAGGATTGATATACTTTCTCCAGGGGATTGATATACTTTCTCTAGAGGATTTATATACTTTCTCCAGAGGATTTATATACTTTCTCTAGAGGATTGATATACTTTCTCTAGAGGATTTATATACATTCTCTAGAGGATTTACCGGTATATACTTTCTCCAGAGGATTTATATACTTTCTCCAGAGGATTGATATACTTTCTCCAGAGGATTTATATACTTTCTCCAGAGGATTTCTCCAGAGGATTGATATACTTTCTCCAGGGGATTGATATACTTTCTCTAGAGGATTTATATACTTTCTCCAGAGGATTTATATACTTTCTCTAGAGGATGTATATTCTTTCTCCAGAGGATTTACATACTTTCTCTAGATGATTTATATACTTTCTCCAGAGGATTTATGTACATTCTCTACAGGATTTATATACTTTCTCCAGAGGATGTATATACTTTCTCCAGAGGATGTATATACTTTCTCTAGAGGATTTATATACTTTCTCTAGAGGATTTATATACATTCTCTAGAGGATTTATACAGTTTCTCCAGAGGATTTATATACTTTCTCCAGAGGATTTATATACATTCTCTAGAGGATTTATATACTTTCTCCAGAGGATTTATATACTTTCTCCAGAGGATGTACGTACTTTCTCTAGAGGATTTATATAATTTCTCCAGAGGATTTATATACTTTCTCCAGAGGATGTATATACTTTCTCTAGAGGATTGATATACTTTCTATAGGATTTATATACATTCTCTAGAGGATTTATATACTTTCTCCAGAGGATTTATATACATTCTCTAGAGGATTGATATACTTTCTACAGAGGATGTATATACTTTCTCTAGAGGATTTATATACTTTCTCCAGGGGATGTATATACTTTCTCTAGAGGATTTATAAACTTTCTCCGGGGATGTATATACTTTCTCTAGGGGATGTATATACTTTCTCCAGAAGATGTATATACTTTCTCTAGAGGATTTATATACTTTCTCCAGAGGATTTATATACTTTCTTCACAGGATTTATATACTTTCTCCAGGGGATGTATATACTCTCTCTAGAGGATTTATATACTTTCTCTAGAGGATTTATATACTTTCTCCAGAGGATGTATATACTTTCTCCAGAGGATGTATATACTTTCTCCAGAGAATTTATATACTTTCTCCAGAGGATGTATATACTTTCTCTAGAGGATTTATATACTTTCTCTGGAGAATTTATGAACTTTCTCCACAGGATTTATATACTTTCTCCAGAGGATTTATATACATTCTCTGGAGGATTTATATACTTTCTCCTAAGGATTTATATACTTTCTCTAGAGGATTTATATACTTTCTCCAGAGGATTGATATATTTTCTGTAGAGGATTTATATACTTTCTCTAGATGATTTATATACTTTCTCCAGAGGATTATATACTTTCTCTAGAGGATTTATATACTTTCTCTGGAGGATTTATGAACTTTCTCCACAGGATTTATATACTTTCTCCAGAGGATTTATATACATTCTCTGGAGGATTTATATACTTTCTCCTAAGGATTTATATACTTTCTCTAGAGGATTTATATACTTTCTCCAGAGGATTGATATATTTTCTGTAGAGGATTTATATACTTTCTCTAGAGGATTTATATACTTTCTCCAGAGGATGTATATATTTTCTCTAGAGGATGTATATACTTTCTCTAGAGGATTTATATACTTTCTCCAGGGGATTTATATACATTCTCTACAGGATTTGTATACTTCCTTCAGATGATTTATATATTTTCTCCAGAGGATGTATATACTTTCTCCAGAGGATTTATATACTTCCTTCAGAGGATTTATATACTTTCTTCAGAGGATTTATATACTTTCTCTAGAGGATTTATATACTTTCTCCAGAGGATTTATATACTTTCTCTAGAAGATTTATTGAAAACATTTGGGAGTTTTGTGTCTGTATTCTGGTATTCCTATGACCCCAAATCGGAATACACAAAGGTTAGTAGTTGAAAAAGCGAACTTTAAAGGGATTTTAAAATGACAGCATGAAATTATTTCTGAAATCTGCATCTCTATCGTTAGTGAGCATGCTACTCAATTTTTAAAAAAAAAAGTGATGTTTGCACAAACGTAAACCCTAGACATAAATTCTAAGATACCAATTTTGATGCAAACGATGCGCACTTATCATCCATTTAAGACTCATCAGATGTGCTCAAAGCGTAAAAACAAAAACATTAATTAAAAACGTAGAAGATCAAATTTAAAAAATGCCAAAAAATGACCAAAAGGGTGAGACCCAAACCAACTAAGAAAGAGCTCTTATACATGATGGAGATACTCCTTAGTTTTCACAAAATATAACTTTTTGTAAAGTAAAATTTAATTTAAAGTATCTATTTCTGGCTAGAAACGAAATACTTGCAACTGAGCTGTTGAAAATAATTTGAATTTTCTAGCAGTTCACTCGAGGCAAAGGTTCAATTTTGAGCAGATACTTTATATATTTATAGAAGAAATTTTGGCTTTTATGCCAGTGTTTTAAGATTATCTACCATAAGCAACAAATTTCTTTAGGAGATCTTTTTCGATGCATATCAATATCTAGGAGAAGTTTTAAAACATTGGGAACTAAAAATGTGTGAAAGTGTACTTTATCCTATTAAATACTTATTTATATAATATTTATTACCACTGGTTGAACCGATACGTCCCCGAAAATATATCAACATCAGTGGCAAGTATTTCGACACTCTGGCGTCAAACTGATACTTTGAATTTACTGTTTTAAAAATGCTAAATTTTGTGAAAACTATGGAGTATCCCAAGTGTCTGTCATTAGAGGATTTTAGTCTTACTATTTATTTTCAACAAGCAACTAGTATATGATATAATGTAAATCTTTAGTTTATTTAAATTAAAAAATGGACAAAATTGCATAAATAGCAAAATTTTATTCTAAAAAGAACCCTTTTCAGGGGAGATGATTGGCGGAAAATGTTTCTAGTGATATGTAAATGAAATTTTAGTTTTTTAAAGAAAAAATAAAACGGTGACCCAAATTTTTCTTTTAAGAATATGAAAGCATGTCAGATAAGATTACTTTTCACAATTTTATTTAAAAAAATCTATCTGCCATATGTTTTACTGTGCGAGAAATTTGGATGTTCCCTATATAATCTATATAAAATTTACCAACATTAAGAATCAATAATCTCAAAATGAAGAAAGGCGACCTATGTTTTTTAAATTGAAATTTCAAAATCCATCTAACATCCTGCCTGGAAAAAATTAGGAAAATCTATACGCTAAAATATTAGTATTGATTGACCTTACCCAGCTGATGAGTCGTAAATCAACGAATTGTGTGCACCCTTTGCATCAAAACTGGTAACATATCAATTAGAAAAAATAATAAAAACCTTTCTAGTACAAAGTATAGCTTTCTATTTTAGGAAAGTTGGAAATTCCTGTGGCGACAAACGACCCTTTTCAAACTGTCTCTGGGTATAAATATATAGTGAGACGTAGGACGTCAGATGAATATAGGGCTAGTCTGGGGAACACCTTACGTGTACGATATGTCTCTCATCAGACGCACCAATGACTTGAAATTGTAAACACGCGATTCTTAAAATCAACCAAAGAATGCTCAACGAAATCTGATGTACATATTTGGAAGTTACTATAAAAAACATTCAGTACGCGTAATGTCGTCTTTTTTCATTCCAATTTTAGTCAACCATACTTAAAAATGTATACTCACATGATACAGGCAAAGTTCCAAGTAAAAACACAGAAACAATAAATAAGCGATATAATTGCTTCATTATCTTGCCATACAGGGAAACCTGCAAAAATTTTGAAAACACAGGCTGATTTATTTTATTTCAAATCGGGAATATATTAGGTTCTTTGACTCATTTGTGTCAAGGACAGTTATCTGGTTACAAAACGGCACTTATATTCTGTGGTGTAAATGGTATTGCTTTTATAGTGTCAATGTGCCTAAAATGCACATATCATATACATTTGGATGCCGACAGCCAAATCATATTCACAGAAATATTTTACAATTTATACAATATAAACAAAGGATTTTGCTTTAACATAAGTATGACAAACTAAAAAGAAAAATGTACCAATATATGTCCAACATAAATATATTTACCTTGTATATAAAGTATATTATTTTAAGTGCAGTATAATCGTATAAAGATGCAAAATTGGAAGTATTCATTTTTTGTTTATATATATTTTGTTTCCACAACACATATTCATTTAGAGCTGTTGTCTTTTCATGTGAGCACATTGTTCCTTGCTTAACACGGTCGGTTATAAACTATAATTATCTTTTTTGGGGTACTTAAAACAAAAACACAAGTTTATCACTCGATATTTTTTCTCATACTTTAGCACAAAAATCACACATCATATTCAATGTAATGTATCCAAACACAGTTTGAACAAAAAGAAATTAAAACACAGTTACAAAGTAACATGGACGGAATAGTAAAGAATGTATTAGGATACTGAGGACAACGTCAAATGATACTAAGTTTGTATCAGTTTTACATTGTACAATAACGTCAGCTGTGAATATGTCCACTATCTGTAGATTAAGATCAGTATTAATCAAATGATAAAACACAATATTTTCTTATGACATGTTAGATTAACCAGCTTTTATCATTCTGTCATATAAAGGGAAAGGCACAGTTGTACGTCACAAAAACAACTAATTCACGTCTTTCATATTTTTATTTTCAATTAGAGCAGTCAAAAAAAGAGCAGGGCAACTAATGGATAATATATCTTAGCGTCGATATGGGGCTACCATAACCCTACTCAATTGTTTTATAATTGGTATTCAGACTTTTATTTAAATGAAAGAAAAAATGGCCTTTCTTAAAATAAATAGATTGAAGATCACGAATACTAATATATAAATTTGATTCCTAAAATAGAGATCCACAAAAAAAAACCAAAAACTTGATGACTGATGTTGCTGAAACAAAAGGTTTTACAACAATCAAGACGATATATTGAAAAAAATTACCCAAGAAGGATGCTGAAAGTACTAGAAGATCAATCTGTTTTTTATTGTTGAAAATTATATATATGTTTTAATATCAAAAAGACATTCTGCAATAAATTGATTTAAGAATGACCAAAAAATCCTCCTCATCTGTCTAATAAAAAAATATCACCTTTTACTCAGATGTAATTTTTAGTCACATAATTCAACAATTAAAGACTTTTGGTAGCGGTCAATGCCAGGATTTATCAAAATAAGATATGATATTCTCTTTGTGAATCCTGATATTTTCCTAACCAAACGTCTTCGATAATACAAAATAACGGCAATCAAACAGCTGGAACTTTACTAGGTAAATAGCAGTTATAGCTCCGTACCATTGGCATATCCAACTATATCGGTCATCACGTGACTTTGGTCACCTGTGTGATGATCGTAATATGGCGATGTCGATTTATATAGAAATGCACGGGAGTGTCGTGTTTATCTCTAATTTGTATTAAATTTTATCGATAACAAAAAAATGTGCTGCTATCTCGTAAAAGTATGATCAATTACCAATATTTTGAGCCCATTTTAAATAGATATTGAATTGAGCAAATCACTTCCAATTTTGATTTGAAAAAATCATTTTTACTGAAGATTTTTATATGGCTAACGTTGAAAAATGTCAAAATCTATGAAACCTTCCCTACTTGGTTCAAGAATTACATGATAATTCTTTACTTTCATAAAAATGTGCTGCCCATTTGACTATGATAAAACATGGAACTTTAAGATTATATCAACTAAATGAGATATTGAATTCGGGAAATCACTTCCAAATTAATTTTTAAATCACCGATATTTTGTAAAAATATACATGATTTGGACTCAAAATGGCGATACCGGATGTAGTTTTGGCGGTAAAATTCAAAATTGTATAAATAAACGGCTTTTGTTAAATAATACTTTTTCATTATGAAAATAGTCCCATTATTGTAATAATAATGTTCCTTTTGTTATTTCTTAGTGTTTAAGATATAAAACTATATTTATAGGTTGCTATATGTCTAATAAAATGCAAAAACCCTGAAAGTTCAAACAAAAATAAAGGTTCCATTTCAAACATGCCTTTTTTTGTTTTATGTCTCGGATGTTACAAAAAAGTATATCCTTTGGTCTTCATATATCATATGTTTGAGTAAAACCTTCTTTAACTTTTCGAAATATCGTAATTGCAATAGTTTAAATTTTGATTATGTCCCTTCCAAATTGATTTGAAAATTAGCTATTTTGAAATGTGTTATTTTTTACTATTATTATTCAAGATGGCGCCCATCCTAATCAGCTTCTACCTTGCCATAACAAAGTAAATATATATACGAGTAAATAGAATTACTCATATAATATGTCAAATGTTTAATATATAAATACCAAAAAGATAAATTATTAATTTAAAATAAATTAAAATGTTACTTATCTGACATTTGAAATTATATTTCAATACTGCATTCCTTGTGATCCCCCCTTAAACACACACACACCTCTTTATTAAAATGTTGCATTAATTATCTAAAAATGAAATCTCGCTATTTTTGGTCAGCAAACGGTTTACCTGTATACATACAATGTACCTGTGTACCTTAATTAACGGTTGGAGCAATAAACATCCGGACAGTCAAGGTATAATATACATGTCAAATCGTTAATTAGTTTTAATTACCTGAAACACACATGCATGTTAATTGCGCATAATAAATTTCTTCAGATAAAACTCAAATAAATTTTACCAAAAAAAAAATCGCTTTTCTCGCGGCTTAAAAAATAAAAAAAAACTTGCACCATTACCCTTTATCACGTGTAATTATGTACTTTTGACAGTTTGTATAAATTGGTGATAAATTTCATATTTATTAATTATTGTCACAATTTCATATATTAAAATTATAATCCATGTGAAATGTTACTACATATTTCAAATATAAAGTTTTTTTAAAGTGAAGACGTGGAGAACTTGCTATAATCAATACAGAGTTATCGAAGTACTACGATGAATGCCTGGCATGAACGGGACCAGTAGATTCCCGATAAGTCTAAACAGAGTTACCTAACATAATTATGACCGATATAGCTGCGGTTGAACTTTTTTTGTCACGTATATATTCAAGCTTTAATGCACCATATTACAATTGTCATATTACATGTTTTAAAAGAGCAACCTATCTAAAGTAATACCAGAATCCATATATAACAGTATACCTTCTATCACTGTCTAATGTGATGCACTATGTAAATTTATTTTGGCATATGTATGTTTTCCAATATCGCAACAATAAAATGAGACGTAGAAATACATCCTGATACCAGTTCGTTTGCCGTACATATGCATATTTCTACAGATCGTAAGCAGCAAGAATCACATGTTCTGGTTACATGACAACTGGGGAAGGTACAGTAAAATAGACATATGATCTAACTGAAGATGTTTAGGTTTATGATGAGATATTTCTGTGTATTTGCTCTTCAGCGCTTTGGATTACTGTATGATTTTAACTGATGGGTCGTAAATCGACGATATGTTCACGTTAATATCATAATTTTTTCCAATGGCTGTTTGTGCAAAGTATGAGTTCTCATGACTCAATATTCTTAATACGACTTAAATTTCCCTTGATTAACAATTTTAGTTTTTCACAAATTAAGTTAATGGTATTAAATTTTATTTTGTACCTTTTTTTTCTTTTTACATATTACAATGGATGTTCAAAGTAGATATTTAAAAGGTTTTCACAAAGTGTTGTGGTAAATAGCAATGCAAAAGTGTCATTATTTATGTTATTGGTTTAATAAGGTGAATAACTCCTAAAGTCGTTAGGGCAAAGGATTTATCTTGAACAATTGGATACTTACATCATTACATTTTATCATATATCCTGCACTATTTAAGAAAATGAAAGGAGAAATAACCCATTGCGGTTTGTTCAAATGGGATTAAATGGAGTCTTCAAAAATTATATTTTTCTCATTAGCTTTCATCGGTTACCTTTACTGTTTACAAGTAACAAGGGATAATATGTTTTGTTCAATATCACGTGGGAAAGTCTCAACCAATAAAACACGTACACAGCTATGCATTAATATATATAGTGAAATGATAACTCTTATTACAGTTAGTTAAAAAAAATAAAGCGTATCACAAAATACCGAAATAAATTAATTAGGTCTTTGTTCTTTTACAGTGACAATTTTCTTTCTAAGGCTAGTAGTGTGGGAATGGAAATTATCATTAGTAACCAATTTCTACCTGTATTGGTTACCATGCTGCCATCTCTCTGATAATATTTTTTTTTCAAAATGAATTCAATGTAGGCCAATGTCGAACATTTACATTTATTGTACCACTACGTAAAACTATAGCGATAGGATAAAAAACGGATTGTATTAGTATATTGGACAATATTAATATAAATACATCCGATTTTTAAGGATTTTATTTAAGAATTAAATGCTTCGTTTTTGTAGTTTTATTGTGGTGTAAAAGCCTTGACCGAAGCACATTTTGTATGAAGCGGGGAAACAATTCATACAAAAATTGTACGCCTGGTCAAGGCTTTTACAACCCTACAAATCTACAAAAATGTCGCATTCAATTCTTATGATTACATTTTATATTTGACGAGTAAAATTTTAAAATATTCTCCATATTGTCTCAAAATATTGATCCGCTGCCTTGCCGTCCTTATGAAAACACGTTCTAAAGAAGATTTTGACTTTTATTTGGTTATAACCGCTTGACTAGCGACTTCCAATAAACAAATTATGGATTTCAATGAAACAAACAAGTAATGTAATTATAATATAATGTAACAAAATGGCGATAAGCAGATTATTTCAGATTTCATTTCAGCTAGAGAAGGTTATCGACATCTTGTTGTTTGTCTCGCAGCAAAGCCGCTCAACGAACCCCCCTCACGGCGTAATAAAACGTATCACAAAATACCGAAATAAATTAGATGCACTGTATAGCCATTTCGTTGACTGACAACTCATCAGCAGTGCTCGAGATCAAAGTGTTGGAAAACCATTAAAATCCAAAACAATTAAAACAAACAGGAATCCAAAATCAGCTACGGAAGAGCCGTAGAAATTCCTGATAATTTTGTCAAAATTTGAACGGAAAATTTAGAGGTATTTGAGTAGTTATGTTATTCAATAAATAAATTCTCTAATATTACGTTATTTTCTATCATAAAATTTTACGACAGTCTTATGAAATTAAATTAATAATTATATGTAACATAATAACAACATGATATCTGTATGTGCTATAGCTTTATACGTATCAATAAAATCATCATTGATGCAATGTTTAACGTCTGCTTTTACGAGACAATAAATGTTTGTAAAAACACGAAAAAAAAAATTCAAATAAGTAAATAATGAATAACTATAAGAAACTGTTTAAAACGATTTTTTTTATTGGCCGAGTAGATTTAAAAATACATGTATGTTAAAATTATTCTTTTCAACGAATTTCATGATGTTTACAGATTTACATTTAATTAAATTCCTCTCCTTCGAGAAGCAAAATTCTACTAAAATATACATCTAAATTAATTACGAAAGATATTTTATTATAAAATTGCAAAGGTTTTAATTGGGGTTTATTTTAAGTGATTCAAACAGTTAAATTATTGATGTACAAAAATTAGCCAAATAAATATAACCCAAGGGTGAAAAGTCTACGGCTCACATAAAAATAATTTACACTACAAAACTAGAAAACAAGAATATATTTTATGATTGATATTTTTGACTACTAGACCAACTGAAAAGTTCTTTGAATGCCAACCGGGTAGTAATTAACGTAGTTATAATTGTTTGGCACCTCTGTCATGATAATTATCACAGGTATAGTCTTGACAATGTTGTTGTCAAGATCAACTTTTGGCAACAATACCTGATTTTATCATTTGGTAACAGCCGTTTATTTATTTAGTTATTGATAGATAGAATAACATGAATTGATTTAAACCCTTTTTGTACTAAACTAATTTGAAAATTTTGTATGATTTAACGCAGATTTGACTCTTATTGCAGAGACATGTGTTATCAATCCATTAACCCAGGTATGGATTTACCTGATACTAAATTCTAAATAAAAGACACAAACACACATTAAACCAATAGAATATGAACAAATTGAAATTAAATACAATTGATTTATTATTCACCTACTCACAATAGAATTCATTAAGTATCAGATCATAAATATACATTTCATAGATATAGAGCCGGAAGTTGTATCTCTACAAAATTTTTACAAACATGACTTGTACTAAGGAGGGTTTCATAAATTCAACATTAGTTAATACTATATCATACCACTTCAAAATCATAATATTTATCTTAAATCGGCTGTATACATGTATAATATTACTTGGTCTGTTATTAGAGACTTAACATTTTTTTTATCTGGGAGCTAGGGGGGGGGGGGGCTTGTCATTCTGAAAGTGATACCTACATAAAATTTTGACCCCCAGTTCAAATTTTTGCTAATTTTTTGCTAAAATTCTGACCTCCCCCCTTTTATGGACAAGGATGTGATATATATTATCCGAAAAAATCAAAATCGAAGGAAGGTATGAATAGAAGGAAAAAGTCAAACAAACGAAAGGTTAAGAAACAGAAGGAGAAAAGACTTTTCATAGCCTGTCAGAAATTGTAGAAAAGATAAGTGTCACAGGGAACTTATAACAAATGCTGCCCTCACAAATTTTCTTACCATTACGAATATAGAATCAAGGTGGAATAATTGTTATCAAATGACGTGAATCAATTCAACTAAGACAGGAATTGGCAACTATTAAAAAACTCTCTTCTTCGGATTTTTTTTTTTCAAAAAGGAAGCATCTGAGATGGTGAAGAATGTTTATAATTAAAAACAAAATCAAGTCTTCCATGCCAAAATCTGATTTGGTAGAAAGTCTGATGAAAATCAAACAGAACCAGACACTTGTGAAGCTCCTGAAATTCAACGGAATGGAATGTTCAGGAGATGAGTCTGATCCGTTTGACTTTGTAGCTTTTAGGCCCTGGTGTGTGATATTTGAACATGATTTTATCAGTAACATATATCATTGTACAAATGCTGTAATGAAAACAATTCGTTGAATGGAATGTGCCTGGTAAAATATCCCTACATATGACTGTTGTAATGCACTTCTACGCTAAAAATATTTGACACCCCCACTTTAGGAACGTAATCTATTTATTATCTATGTACAGAAGAAATGATCCCCTACTTTTAATTTACAAAAATTTGAACCCCCTTTTTCCATTTACAGAAAAAACCTTGTTTCCCCTTACATTTTGACCAGCACCACCTCCCAGATCAAAAAAAGAGAAAAAGCACTACTAACTCAATGTGTGGTGTTGACAAATACATGAAATACAAAACAAAATAACTATCGAGTGTAGCTTTACACGAACGGCACACTCTTTATATCTATCTATTTATAAATTATTAATTAAGGTATTATAAAAAAATATCCATGTTTAAAATATGGTTTATTTTCGTTTATACAGATAGAAAGTACCAAATCAAATAACACTGATACATCATGAATGAATGTCAATATTGAATTAAACAATAAATTTTTTTAAGTAGATCATCATCCGAAACGTATCAAAAAATAATGTTTAGTATCCCTGTTTCATAATTATCCCCGAAGATTATATTTTACCTAATATTAAGAAAGATTGGCCAATAACATTTAAAAAATGGTATTGCACTAATATAGCTTATGGGTGTTAAATATATACATAGATAAAAGATAAAAAAAAAAATGTAAGTGTCTGTAGTCTATCGACTATAATTTCTTAGTGTTTATATAAATCGTACTTAGTACCATATGTTTATTGATTGCTAAATATATTTAATTTGAGCTAAATGAAATTAAAATTAAGATTGAATTAAATTTAATTTAATTCAATTAACCCCAGGACAACACATTAACTTCACATACTATTCTGTAAGAATGTTCCTTTTCAATTGTAAAAGTCTTTACTTGCATATCTTTTGCGCATTCTTAGTGGATAAGGAACTCTTATACAAATTAGAATGTTAAATACTCTTTTAAGTATTAATGTTAATAAGCCCCACTTAAATTACAAAGTGATGTGCTCCTAAAAAAACAGGAAGAAATTACAGAAAAGAAGAAGCAGCATAGAAATACTAATCGAAACCGTATCGGAACGGGAACCAACCACGGAACTCGGATCACGGATATTTTGTGTTTATTAAATTAAGCTACGTTAATAAAGGCAATTACTATGTGAAATTAGAAAGTATATTACATGTACTAACTATTTATTATTGTATAATATTTCTAAAGATTGTCGGCTCGGAGGTAAAACGGCTAGAAAATTTCAGTCCGTAAATTTAATAGTATAGATGTGTATTTTCATTAAATAGGCATGTTGTTATTGTAATCAAAGTTATATCTTCTTCGATTATCATTAAATATACAGTGATAGATGAAAATGAATTTCATTCTCAGTTTGTTTGATTGAATTTTATGAATGTCATATCTCTTACTGTTGAAACCTAAACAAAGAAACCAATACTGGCTACAAGCTAATAATGGTCGTAACTAGCGCCATCTTGTGGTATTGATTATGACTGAAACAAGAAAGAAGCTACAAGAAACTAAGCAAATTTTGATCAAATACCAATGAAAAAAATAAGAAATAAGAAAAACAGTCGTTATCAAGATAAACTAAATTATGATCAAGGTTAATTAACTAGTGGTTTCTGTTTAAAGTCACGGGTATTTCACATGGGGCTACACATTAGTAATTTAAAATTACTATTTATTAAAATGAGTTCTCGAATCATTGAAATGCTTATACAAATAGTATAAATTTACAATATCTAATATTAGCATAGTATAAATCTACAATATCTAATATTAGTATCTTTGGAATGTTATTTTGAAACTCCTGGGATGATGCCTCTGCTGGTGGACCCTAGGTCCCCGAGGGTATTCGCCAACCCAGTCGTCAGACTTGTCTGACATGATTATTCATTGATTTGTTACAGAAATTACCAGTATTTAGCAAAATTCAAAAATAATAGAAATACTAAGGGTTCATTCCTCGTATTGCACATGGTAGATCTGCTTAGTTGAATTTTGGCTTCCTATTTCGGTATTTTTGGTTGAGTACTTCTTGTTTAATATAAGATTGGTTTTTGGTCTTCCAAATGTTTCGATTTTAATGCTGATGATGAGAGGTAACTCCTTAGTATCTTTGGATTGTTATTTTTATACAAGTGCACAAAACGAAAAGAAGAATGAACAACAAACATCACTTAAATGTAAATTTACTCCAGATGTCTTGTTTTATGTTTTGTTTTTGTTTCTTCTGATTGGTTATTTGTAAAAGCTTCTGATTGGTTGTTTGTAAAAGCTTCTGATTTTGAATATGAAGAGAAAAGTTTGTAAAATCTTATGTCAGAGAGGCCCCAGTGCAGATGCACAATGGTGGATAAGTACAAGTATTTACGTTCCTTTATTTCAAGGTAGCCAAGGTTAACTTCAGCCATACTGTTCAGCATCTTGATGAGAAACCATGGGATGAGAATACAAGAAACCATTAGCCCTCCTATGTTATTCCCTTATAAGCAATAAAAGTTAATGAAATTCCTTATCAATTCCTATCAAAAGTAGCTTGAAAAAGGGGGATGCAATTGTTGCCCTAAAATCTGGGTTCCGCCATGGAAATATTCAAATTGTAAACATTTTAAAAAAAATCATGTGAAACCCAATCTAGGTTTAAATCAATTACGAATCAATATAATATTTACCAATCGGAAGCGAGTGTGATATTCATTTGGAGCTAAATCATCACTTTATAAAGTGGCTGGAACCGGTGAATTTTCTAATGGTCTATGGTAACCTATATGAACTTTATGGCTAGTAAAAAGATTTAAAAAACATAATTAATATTGTTTTTTTAGAGCTATAATTTCAATCCAATGAGAATTGTTCTTTATAAACATGCGACAACAAATATTTTCCCGTATTTTCTCCGTATAATTGAGGCGAGTATAACTAAAAGTTAAAAATGAAACATATATTTCAAAATTTGGTTATATTTTAAACAGATCAAATGATGTTGATATCATTTTCTGTGATGTTAATTGTAATTCCATTACAACTGAAATTTTATTTTCTTGCCTTCAGTTCTTTGTTGAACTAAATCGAACAAAGTTTTTCCACACCAGCACGAACAAATTTGAATAAAAAGAATTGCCGGTTTAGCTCTGTAATAAATAGGTTAGTATACGGTGTCGTGTTTATGGGAAATTATTATACTTCCTGTAAAAAAATGCCTTTTTATTAAGAGTTCTCTAATTTCGCATAGATTTTCGAGGAAATATGTATATGCGAAAATAGTACACATCCTTTTGCTGAAAGCGATTCGTTTTCACATCAATCAGCACACATTTCACGCGATAAACTGAAGGTTAGTTCCTTGTAAAGAATACTATTTAAATTACTGAAAATAGATAAGTCAGTATAATCATTATAATATGCTGTTTGCCAATGATGCGAGCGCAGCAATACCAATAGCCCTTTCCAGAAACTCATTTCCGGTATCACGATTCTGACTCTAAAATGATAACGTGAAGCAAGTTATTTCCCTTACTTTACATATTCCGTTTCCGGCGAACGAAACCTTTCCTAACTTTAGTATGTAGCACAATGTGGTCATATTCGCTTTAACAAATAAATTCACTTCGGATTACATAATGGCTGCCCTCATTAAACAAAGACTGTTCCAAATGACCCATGGGCTCCTATAGCGCTCGCTGCGCTCGCTATTAATTTTGTATTTAATGTGATTATGGAAAATAGTTGCCAGGTTGGAAGACATAGTGCATTCCCCTTCGTGGTCACTATTGTTAAACACAACATTATTATATAAATATTGTATTCGTCCGTGTTGTTCTTAAAACTTCGTAATTCGTCAAGTATATATAACACTGTATAATAATCTATCATTATACTGAGAGAGAGAAATCGACAGTTAAAAAGATTTAATTCTCTTTGTTACAACCCACTTTTTTCAGAGTTCGTTAAAATTCGATCAAGCTTAACGCGATTTAATTTTTTTTCGAAGTGAGTAAAACTTTTGAACCAACCCAACGCAATTTGGAAAAAAAATTAAATTTCAAAGTGCGTTAAACAGAAACCTCTTGACGCACTCTGGAACAATTATCCTAAGACTTCTTATGATGGTTTTGGAGAATTATGGTCTCCTCATCTAGTCTTTCTTCAGACCTAAAGGTTTCCGTCATTTTATAGACTTTTCAGTGACATATTTATCCCTGAAGTTTTGGGTTTAACACCATCTGTACATTGTAGTTGCACCGTGTGATTTTCTAAAAACTGAAGCCAGCAAAGATCGGTGTTCCAAAATATTTTATTTAAACTCTGAAACAAAAATGCTCTTGGGTCCGTTGTTTGGACCCTCAACAAGATTAAAATTTTGACTTTGATTCTATGACAGAATTAAAACAGCCAACAAAAACATCTTGGACCGGTCATAGGGATAATAGAGGCATTCACATTTCTGATTTTGATACTATAAAATATTAAAACTCTAAACTAAAAAAAAGACTGTTGAAAGAGTTCAAGTTAAATGGATCATAGAGGCATTGATCTTTTTGAACCCATTGTCCGAGCACCTCCGAGCAAAATCAAATTCTGACAGCTTAATTGCACATACATATACCATATACAACAATTCAATAACAGATTTAATTGCATATCAGTCCGGAAACAAGTATACAATTCTGAGGGTGATGTTTCGCCCAAGGGATTTGTTTTTTTTTCATTTTGATAACTTTGATGGTTTCCGGATAAAAATCCTTAATCATAACTGACGCTTTGAAACATTTTTCACATAAGGGGAGCTGATTAGGCTTTGTTTTGGCTACAATTAGCCGTTTAATTCCTAATAAATATGACTACGCAAAATACTTTGAACACGCCTAGAAAAAAAAAAATTCGTATCACTTTGAATTGTTCCAAAATTTTGACGCGCTTGACCGAAATTTGGAAGGTAAAACTCTTTCACAGGCTTGGCGAAAAATATCGTTTTTCAGAGAACACCCTAAATATTTTTTCCCCCTTTATCACGATATTCAGCTGGGTAGAATTGTTGTTTCAAATTAGTTTGTGTAATGCGTACAACACTTTCATATTCATAGGGCAGTTTATTTTTCAGGTTCCATTCTCAGATACGCCACCTTCGCAAAATATGTTTGCGGGAATTTTAATATAGTTGTCCAAAATCAGCATATTTCCGAACTTTGAATAACATAGAAAGGCTAAATGTTTTTTGTATTCTCGTTGACATCCTACGGCTCAGCTGCTCAACACACATTTAAATACAATGTCTTTGTACCGTGGGATCTCCTCACGGAAGGTAACGGATAATTGGAGAGATTTTACTATATAATGTATAAATAATATGATGTCCATTTTTATACATGTACATGATTTAATCAAGTATTAACAAAAATATAATTTAAAAATTCAAAATAGCAGTCAATTCATATCTGGTCATCGGAGTTTCAAACTGCAGAAACTAGAAATCAAAAGACTATAAATAAATCAAAATAGCAAAATATGGCACAAAATATATCTGTCGTTAGATGCATGGTTTTAGCTTCATCCTTTAGGTCATTTTTGCATTTTTAAAATTTTTGTTTTGGTTTTCAAATTTTTGGGCCCAGTCGTTCAAAAGTTAACCACAATTTTCAGTTTAAAATTTTCACTTCCTTGAATATGCCGAAGAACTCAAAATTTTCTGATGGATTAATCCTATATGACTTTATATGTCCATGCAAAATTCTGTACAGAAATATTGTTAACAATCAAAATAAATGAAAGTGAAAAAAAGTGATTAACTTTTGAACAACTGGGCCCTGATGAGCAGTAAATAGACGAGATGTGTACATCTTGTATATTAAACTTAGTCACAGAATTTTTAATACTAAGCACTTATCTCATAAAAAGTCCAGATTGAGACCGTTTAATTTAAATCTACGTGTAGTATTTTTTTATAATTTAAGTTCTTTATTAATTCAAATTACCTGTTTGGACTAGCTAATTATTCCCTGTCTGAGAGGATATCTGTCAGATAGATGATGATTGATATTTGTTATATACGTGTGACAACAGCTGTGTCATCCTCAGCATTCCTATGCAAACAATAGTTCTCATAAGAAGGAGGAGTTAATATGGTTTGATTTTCTTGTATAAATAATTCGTTTTCGATATGTGCCACTTTGATTTTTTTTTTAATTTAACTTTTTTTTAATATTCCATGTCGATTAAAATCCCACATCATCAACATTTTGTGGAAATAGAAATACATTATTATATGGAACTAAACCTATTTGGGTGATAAAACAATTTCTTCTTATAGGTAATCTCAGAATTTTTAAATTTTACAATTAAAATATACCAGAATAGCATTTCTTCTCTCTGTTAAAATAGACATATATATTACATGTAGTGTCAATATTAAAAGTTCATCTTCATAATTTTAATATTTATTTTTTGTAACATTTCACCGGGAATATTAAGTTTTTTTTCAAGATTATCTATGTGTTTTTTGTGTTATCGATGTGTTTTATGCGTTATCAGTGTTGCATGTTTCATATCTATCATCATATTTCATATTCATTCGACGAATGATGGTGATCGAAAATCCGTTTAGCACTATTAATTTTTCAATCACCGTCATTGTCATTTGTTAAATGAAATGAATATGAAATATGAATCATGCAACACGACAGCACATAAAACACAGAAAATGACGTGAAAAAAAAAAAGGTTTTGGAAATCTGGAAATGACGTTAAGCACGTACATTCAACTTCGAAGGCATCCATTGCAGAATTGTAGCATGAAATTGGCAAAGCCATACAATTAGTAAAGTTGCGTCCATCAATTATCCTTCCAGACCCCCATTTTTAGATGTATTTTCAGTATCTTCGTATGTTATGTTGTTTATTGTCTGTCCATCTGATTTCTTGTTATCCATTTTACGCAGCATAACATGAACAATTATACTTATGTCTCGTAAATGATACTTAAGACAGATGAAGTAATAAATCTAAAGGCTGCAGTGAAAAAAATGATATATCTCTTTTTTTTTAATTCTATTTTTGAAAACCCCAAAAGTTCTGACCGAAAAAGATAGGAGATAATCCCGAAGGGAAGAAATACGCGGAAAGCGCAAAATCAAATGTGAAGTACAGTACTTGGAAAGGAGATAATCCAGATGGCATATAGTGTGAACGACAGATGTACCTGGAAAGGAGATAATCCAGATGACAAACAGTGTGAAGGACAGAAGTACTTGGATAGGAGATAATCCAGATGACATATAATGTGAAGGACAAACGTATCAGTATGTGCAAAGGAGATAATCCAGATGACATATAGTGTGAAGGACAAACGTATCAGTCTGTGCAAAGGAGATAATCCATATTACATATAGTGTGAAGGACAGACGTACTTGGAAAGGAGATAATCCAGATGACAAACAGTGTGAAGGACAGAAGTACTTGGATAGGAGATAATCCAGATGACAAACAGTGTCAAGGACAGAAGTACTTGGAAAGGAGATAATCAAGATTTATGAGGCTCTTCCTTTTGATGCAGAGGTAACCCTTAGATGAGTTTCGTTTCCTGTTTGTTTTAATTGTTTTTGTTTTTGATGGTTGTGCTTATTAATTCATCATTATATCTTTAACTGGTTTTCCAACATTTTGAACACGAGCACTGCTAATGAGTTTTCAATCAATCCATACTGTATATGGTGATACAGTTTATGACAAACAGTGTGAAGGACAGAAGTACGTGGAAAGGAGATAATCCTAATGACAAACAGTGTGAAGGACAGACTTACATGGAAAGGAGATACATCAGGATATATAAAGTGTGAAGGGTAGAAGTATTTGGAAAAGAGATAATCCAATGTGAAGTAAAGTACTTGCAAAGGACATAATCCAGATTAGAAGAAATCGAAGATATGTGCAAACCTTGGGCATCAAAACTGGTATCATAGAATATTATATTATTTAAGAGATTGCGTTTGCATCATTTTTGCCACAATAGACCGTAAAGTATCAATGCAAAAAAAAAACGCCAAATAGTTGATCCAAAATGATGTCGCTCAGTTCTAAAGGGACAAAAACTACTTTTAACGGAGAAATGTTTTGACGGGCATACTCGTTATTGGCATAAGAAAACGGAATTATTTTTATACAAAGCATTTCAGATACGTTAAATGCCTTTGAGAAATGTAAAAATTGCTGAAATATCGCGAGCACTGAATAAAAAGTGATATAAACAATTACGGAAATGTAAAGTTTGTAAAAGGTAGCTGATACCTTGGTTTTTAGTAAAATTGTAAAACCTAAATGATCAGTAATCGGAAGCATCAATACAGAGTCAGTTGTGGTAATGATATGAGACAAATTGATATCAGAGTGAAAGTAAATGACTTAATAGAATTTATATAGATTGTCATTAATGTTTTGAAGAATGTTATAGACCTGCAACAGCAGTACATGAATTAAAAAATCAGCACATCAAAGTTGAGGCAAAAAGGACGCTCATTAAAGAATTTCTCTTAAAATGGTGTTCAAAGAAATGTTGAAAGAAAATTCAGCTTACTGACAAAAGCAAAGTAACTTTGTTTATCATGACATCTGTCTACTGTAATTACCAATCTCAGTGACACGATCAAAGGAAACAACACTTTATATATATTATATTTTTATTGATAAAATTTAACATTTTTTTTACAAGCAATATTAATTAGTAATATATTTTTAATGTATGTGTGATTCAATGAAATATACCATGAAAAATCTTTATTTTATATAACCTTATAATTTTGGTACAATTCATAAGGTTTTACCGTCTCATGTCAAAAGATATATAGATTATAAAATACAAAAAAAAATAATAATTTTCGCCCTTAATATATCTATGAAATAATCAAAGTAATTTTGAAGTGACATATGGTCTATTCATACGATTGACTATTTTTACAGGATGTACTGAATACTCAGCTACGGTTTAATCAATATACAATGTTGCAGAAAAAAATTAAACAGCGAAAAAAAAGAACGCTTAGTTTGTTATTAAAGTTTAAAAAATTAAAACAATAGTGATGGTTAAATACTGTTTTAGTTTTGACATATTTGCTAAGCAGTTTATCATATACATTTTTGTATTTGAGTTTTGCATATGTAAAACATAAGCGGTAGTTGCCATCTATAATTAGCTCCCTAATAACATGTAATCTGCCATCTGGAACCAGATTATTTAACCTTTTGCAAGCTATTGACAAACTTACAATATATACTGACCATCACAAGAAACGCAACAGTACTTTGACATAATATTGAAATGCTACACATAAACTGTTAACTTCTCAAATTAAAAAAAAAAACTTTCATCATGCTTGTTTATGACGCGGTATGTGCATCATAAATATTTATTTATGCCTAGGCATAAATATTTATGCCTAAGCATAAATCGATTTATGCCTAGGCATAAATCATTTATGCATAGCCTTAAATGGATTTATGCCTGGCCATAAATCGATTTATGCTTAGGCATAAATATTTATGCCTAGACATAAATAAATATTTATGACGCACATACCGCGTCATACTTGTTAGCAAAGATACTCAGCTACGGTCGATCTGACAACTTCAAAAGTCGAAAAAAAAATTGCGTCGAGTTACAAAATTTTGTTACACAAAAGTTAAACAGCGATAAAAGCCGTAAATCTTTTTTTCTGACGTTAAAGTTTTATTCCCACTATGTTTATGATGAAAAGAAATGGACAGATTTTTTAAATTGCTTTTTTTTGGATAAAAAAAATCATTTTTTGAGAACTCAAAATCTAGTTAAAAAAAATGAAAATTAAAGAAATTCTTCATGGCGGGCTACACCAGAAACTACTGACAAACATTTTAGGTTATTAGGAGGATTACTTTGAAACCTCAAAAATCGTGTATTATGTTAATTAAATGTACGTGTTGTGTTTCTTTTGATGGTCAGTATATATTTCTAAATGTTTTATTTTGTTAATTGTTAATTGTATGAGTACTGTTAATAGAATTTTGCTCGTGTGTCGTGATTTCGGCCTTTAAACTTTGACAATTGTAACAACCAAGGCTTTCTGTTAAATCTTGAATTACTTTGAATCTGTCAGAATATGTGTTTTATACATATACATATATATATTATACATGTAGGAAAGTATATCATGCCTAGTAATCACATTTACAATGAAAAAATGAATCCAATCACACACTGTCCGCATTAATATAATCATTCTCCTTGAACATATACTGCTGAGTTGTACAGGTTTACATAGCTGTGCATTTTACTGAATATTTTGTCTGTGACATAAAGGTTTCTTTCCAACATTATAAACATTTACAATAGCATAATAAGTAATCGTCAACACATGTGACATTATAACAAGGAAATCCTTTTCGCTGTCTTATTTACACTTATTATACCCAGAACCATTTTTATCATGCATTAAATATATCAATTCGCAAAGAAAAAAATCATAGAATTTTGTTAGAAAGATATCCTAAGAAATTTCCTTTTTCAAAGTATCAGTATCATGCCAGTATAATTTAGTCAATCCATTTATGGTGGGAGTGATATTAGTTTTGATCATCTCATTTTACATAGTTCGACGAACAAAGAACAGTGTTATGCTTATGGGAGAAACTCCTTATTTTCTATAAAAAAAAGTAGTTTTTGGCCACCAATGCAAAAAATATTTTGATCCTCAGATTTCCAAAGAAATTCAGTTAGAAGAAAAAATGAAAATGAATTTTTTGAAGTGAAATTTGTTCGACATAATAAAAGCTAAATGTTAGTATTTTTTTCTTATTGAAATAGATGTTTTTGTTTTGCAACGTCATGTCTGATACATTTATAGTATTACTATGCATCTCCCATTCCATAATCCATCTCCCATTCCATAATCCTTCTCCCATTCCATAATTCATCTCCCATTCCATAATCCTTCTCCCATTCCATAATCCATCTCCCATTCCATAATCCATCTCCCATTCCATAATCCTTCTCCATAATCCTTCTCCCATTCCATAGTCCTTCTCCCATTCCATAATCCATCTCCCATTCCATAATCGTTCTCCCATTCCATAATCCATCTCCCATTCCATAATCAATCTCCCATTCCATAATCCTTCTCCCATTCCATAATCCTTATAATAAAACAAATCTACATTTGCTGCACATCCCAATTAAGTTTATCGTAAATCCTTCGGTAATATTCGCTGGAAGACATTCTTGTCGCGAACCAATTAATTAATTGGCACTGAACTTTACAGCAATGCTTCTTGTGGTTCCTTTTCAGAATTATATCTGATGACCATTGACTGTCAACCAAGACGGCTGCAACAGCCGAAAACAGTTTTTACAGAAAACTCAATTAAAAATCTTATCTGAAACCATAAATATCTGCGGGCGATTGGAACCAAACTTAGCAGCGATTATTCTTTGGTGATCCTCTTTCAAAGAGATAAACTTTGAAGAGAACGACAAACAAACTGACGGCCAAACCAAAACTCAGTTTACCATAGAACAGTATGTGTTCTGACTAACGTCATTAAATTTGTTTGGATTTACATTGGAAATATTTAAATATGTCGTAATTAAAATTCTATCGATCCTTGGCATTCATTCACTTTTTTGTGTCAAACTATTGTGCCGATACATGTATATTACCGCGTACTTGGATGAGTTGTTTCCCTTCTGTTTGAAAATCTGGAACTGGAATCCGTAGCCTACTACGCTTATTTTACCATACGATATCACACGACAATACCAGAGGCTAATAAATGCCTTGTCAGCCTCTGGTATTCGACGTCTTTTGAGGCCCTGGGTAACGGTTAAGCTGTTCATACAGACGGAACAGTATGAAAAAAATTCACTTAAGATATTGTTTGAAGGCACCAAGAAAATGGAACCAAAGTTGGAAGCAATGATGTTTGATGGTCTTCTTATAGAATATATTCCGAATGACTCGGGTAGAAAACAAGACATGATTATCACTTTCAGAATAGAATGAGTTTGAAACAAAAACATAACCAGCCAATATTATCATTTACAGAATAGAACTCGAATGATTCACGTAGATAATCAGCCACAGATTATCACTTTCAGAATAGAACCCGAACGACGAACGTCGAAAACCAGCTAATATATGATTTTCAGAATAGAATCCGAATGATGCAAGCAGGTAATCAACCAATATATCACTTTCGGAATAGAACCCGAGGCTCACGCAGGTAACCAGCCAATATATCACTTTCACAATAGAACCCGAATGACTCACGCAGGAAACCAGCCAATATATCACTTTCAGAATAGAACCCGAATGACTCTGGTAGGTAACCAGCCAATATATCACTTTCAGAATAGAACCGAAATGACTCACACAGCCAAAATATCACCTTCAGAATAGAACCAGAATGACCCACAAAGGTAACCAGCCAATATATCACTTTCAGAATAGAAGCCGAATGACCCACACAGGTAACCAGTCAATATATCACTTCAAGAATAGAACTAGAATGACTCACGCAGGTAATCAGCCAATATATCACTTTCAGAATAGAACCCGAATGACTCACGCAGTTAACCAGCCAATATATCACTTTTAGAATAGAACCCGAATGACTCACGCATGATACCAGCCGATATACCACTTTCAGAATAGAACCCGAGTGACCCACGTAGATAATCAGCAACAGATTATCACTGTCAGAATAGAATCCGAATGACTCTCTCAGCTTACAATCAATATATATATATATCACTTTCAGAATGGAACCCGAATGACCCACGTAGATAATCAGCAACAGATTATCACTTTCATAATAGAATCCGAATGACTCTCTCAGCTTACAATCAATATATATATATCAGTTTCAGAATGGAACCCGATTGACCCACGTAGATAATCAGCAACAGATTATCACTTTCATAATAGAATCCGAATGACTCTCTCAGGTTACAATCAATATATATATATATATATATCAGTTTCAGAATGGAACCCGAATGACCCACGTAGATAATCAGCAACAGATTATCACTTTCAGAATAGAATCCGAATGACTCTCTCAGGTTACAATCAATATATATCACTTTCAGAATAGAATCCGAATGACACAAGCAAGCAGATAGCCTGCCAAGATTATCAGGGGGAAAAAAACGTTGTCACAGTCAAAATGTATACATTGGTTTACGTGTGTAGATAAAATCCACTTGAGTAGTTCATGAGAGTTGACTGCAAGTTCGCACTTGGAATCTAGGTTAAACGAAGTTAGTTTAAGACTAGATTGGTGATTCCCTTTCCTCGTTTCCAGGTAGTCAGGAAGTTTTCTTTCGTTTCTAGGATAAAGAGGTGCCTCTACTCCTTACCACAGGCAGAATAGGTGAAATTGGCCTTATCATTCGGAGTGAGGTGTACGTGTTACTTCACTTTGAATTAATTAACTATGACTTCTTCCTGGTATCTTTAAATAGTACGTTTCTTTTCTTTAAATCTACTTCTCACTCTATTGAGAAAACAACTAAATCCCATAGCTAATCATTCATGTATTAAAATATACGCATTTCTCTTTCGGTTTGCGAAACAATTTTGCTGTTGCAGATTGCTTACATCAGGGAAAGAAGGAATGACTCTTTTCTGATTAAAGTCCATTCTTACACCTTGGTCTACATAGGTAGGAGTTTCGAATAGAAATATTTCCAACCTATCAAAGTACGTTTGCAACAAACTGGTGACAAACAGTCGAGTATTTCTAGGTCTTCTCAAATTCATTGCACAATTGTATCTGAGAGGTGCTTATTTCCACGTCATTGTCATTTTACAGTTAAGAAAATCGAACCTGGCACACTGTTAATAGTTTTCCTATCTTGTAACTAAAATGTGTGCAAAGGTTGTTATCTGTCATTTCATCACTTACAGTCTGATCAAGGAGCCTGTCTGGAAGGAAACTTAATTTTCTGGACTTTGTCCTTCAACGCAGTAACAAAATAAAAATCAATCATCTTGAAATTATAAAGGTTCCAACCTCATTCCGAGGAGGAATTTAACATTACTTCATCATCTTGAAATGATAAAGGTTCCAACCTCATTCCGAGGAGGAATTTAACATTACTTCATCATCTTGTATTGTATGAGAGACGTTCATTGTTTCAGTCGTTCTTCTTTGCTAGGAGATTCTCCTGTGTAAGATTCATAGTGCAGCACATTCCGGATCACATTAACCACCAATAAATAACAAAAATACTATTTAGTATGTGACAAGAATAATTTTAATCAAAAGACATGAAAAATAACTGCTGAAATAATTTCTTTTTACCAATATTCATTGAATCTATTGTCAGTTTTAAAATTATAATTCATTCTTACATAACAAAGAGTCTCTATAAATTTTAAATTGACTATGTATGCTTTTTATAGTACACCAAAACTTAATTAGTTTCGCAGTGGATATCTATGTAGGTGGATGCAAGTTTCCGAGAATATCGGAAGTTCAGTTGGTACTGGCATCTTAGTAATTACATACTGTGAATTCTGGTATTTTCGTTGATTAAGGAAAAAGAACATATTCGCGGGTTCTCATTTTCGTGGCTTTCAAATTTAAAATAAAATGCTTCAATAAAAGGCAAAAAAGTGTAAATTCAGTCTAAGATAAATAAACGGTTTTGATCCAATTGAAGATTCCCTTCAGGTATAACCCATGACCTATTCCTTTCAATAAACAACAAATTGGATAACAGAAAAGGATAACACTGACATACCAATCAATCAACACAATCCAACACACAGAAGTTCACACAGAATAACATAAAATAGTACAAAACACAAACATAAACACAGCAGAGAGTCAGGATAGTCTTGCCTGTATACACACTGCACATGTTAAACTGGTTTTATGTCACCCAAACCCCTCTCTCTTATCTAGTCACTCTTATGTATATAAATAAAGTATAAAAGCCAATACAGTATGATCATCAACAATGTGACCGCTACTAGAACTGCAAAAATTGATTGGAAGTAACATTAATTTTAGATACCAGGGTCTGAATGTGCTCGTTTTAACTGTAAAACGAGCTAAGGCACAATCGATGTAGCATTGAATTTCTACAGGTGACATATTTTTATTCCGCTAAAATGTCCACTGAAGTTCCTGCTAAAATATCCATTCACACCTTCAGAAAATCCGCTAAAGTGTCCTGCGTCCAGCAAAATATATGATCTCATTACATTTGATTAATTCTTAAATGAATATTTCGGTTTAATCAAAACATAATACATCATTCTAGGTTCTTAAATCCGTGGATTGATCTGTCCACGATATTCACGAAAATTGGTGTACAATGAATAATTACAATTTAATCATTTTGAAATAATCATTTTTACAAAAACACCAGAAATAGAGCTCAGTTACTGTTACTGATCTCAAGTAAAAAGACTTGGTGTCACCTTGTACACTTTTTTTTTTGCTGTCAATTGTTTTTACTAAATACCCATCTTTTTATTTCAGAAGGCCGATAGGACTAGTAAGGACTATTACCCTACATATATTTTTGTATATATGATATATAAAATTGACTCTTAGTTATCTAAAACTGTTTCAGGACCACTTATCTGTCTAATTCATAACAACTGGTTAAATTTTAAACACTTTGCTGAGTAGTTTCAAAATTTAAGGACTGTGATTCGACGTAATAGTTGAGGTGTGTGTGTTATCCCATTTATATACAGACAATTATAGTTGTTGAATATGATGAATATTTCAATTTATCAATTGTTATGTATGGAGATAGATAAGAAGGCGTGAAATGATGAGAAATAATATCACAGAAGTTAATACATGTATAGTGAAAAGTTTAGAACCAACACACTATTTACAGTTATCAGATTTTCTGTAGAGATGCGTCAGTTCTATCTTGCATACATTATAGTGTATGAAGTTTTCATGGTTTTTCAGTGTCATAAATTGACAACGAACACTTATAACATCAGATGCAAATGATCTATAAAAAATTCTTATAAAATCTCACCAAATATTGACTTTTATTCGTTGTTTTATAGATGTATTGATAAGGTATACTATCCTTTGTTTATTCAGATGATACAGAAGAGTTTTCGATAACCCCGAGTACACCCAGTAGTTTTTACGTGGTTCATCAATACCATCTGCGTCCAAATGTACTTAACTTTTATTTATATTACTTTTATATCAATAGGGAACTATTTTATAAGTATTCATGATAAGTACAGGGACCAAAATTATGGATAGTTATTTTATATTTATTTCTTTTCTTATTTCATGGGTACTGTTAATAAATATTTACCCTAAACACGAATATTATCAATGTGACATATACTATCCACTATACTGAAAAATCCTTTAGTATTAGGACGTGGATAATATATAGCAAACGCATGAATATTTGTGTTTATGGTAAACATTTATTTAAACTACTCCTGAAATAAGACCAAAAAATGTCGGGCCTCTGTGATAATAACAGGTCAATGTGCTATATTACAGATTTCTTCGTAATTTGTAGCCAACTAAAATAATACGAAACTGCATCTAGAAATCGGAAAAGTTTAACTTTTGTTTGACTGTTCGTGCTTAAGTAAACAGCTGTGATGGTATAATATTTTTAAGTTTAAATCTACATTTCTAACAAACCTATCCTTACATCTTTTTATAAAAAGATGCTATTTCTGCTTTTTTCTTAATTCTAAATATATAGATGCAATTATAGGTCGCGGTTGTAAAAATATTAAAAAGTTTCATTTTAAGGTGGTACCTAACACTACAGGGAGATAACTCTGTAAAATCAGCTAAACGTTTTAATAACGTTGTGTTGTTAATGGAATATTAAGCTTTTCAATGATCAATATTAGTGTTTGTCAAACTGCTATAAAATCAGTGTAATTTTTCTGATGAATTGGTTGGTTCAAATGTTTTGAAATTTTGAAATTTTTGTCAATGGGTCAAAGTAAATACTTTGTCAAAATTTTATGAAAATTAAACGAGCCAAATTAATTTTAGTGAAAGTGTTGGGTACCACCTTAAAGAACCAGGCCGTTACGACGTTGCGCTGGCCCTGATTTTGGATGCTTGTTTTCTTACCATTATATAGTAATCAGTAAGAATGAATCCATTTACACCATACAAATAATATATTAATAAAATCAATATCGATACATTAATACATTATATGACAAATTTCAGGGACTTTGTTTTGACAGATACAATTCAAAGGTGAAACTTTTTAACTTTTTGAAGCGATTTTTACTACATTTTGTAAAAGTTTATATTAAATTTATTTATAGCAATGAAAACTCCCCGCTAAAAACTGGGAGTGACACCAGGTGTTACGGAAGGTTAAGCATGTCTTGCTCTGGTATGACATTCGTTACATTGTCAATGATTTACAGAAGTTCACAGAGACGTGGAAATGAAGATATTCAGTTTTAATTTGTGAGATAGAAACTTCTTATCATTCAAGCAATTCGTTATGTCGATCATAAAATTTCTGGAGTGATACGAGAGTAGTATAGAAAAGAGAGTTCTTACCCACTTGGACTTTGGGGGGAATTTGTGTTGACAATTTCGGGGAAAATCTGAGAAAGGAATACGCTCGTTGAGTCGGACTTTGGGCGGATGGAATGTACAAGTAGCAAATATGGAAACGCTTACGGAAGAAGAGAGCGTGATTTGGGGAGAAGAAGAGACAGTGACGGCTTCGGCGAAGCACTGGAGTGGAAAGAGCTGCAGGTTGCTCGAAAATATCAGATATGAGGACATGATAGTGTACCCGGGGAAGTTTGTGGAGAGTGGACTCTTGTTTTTGAACATGGGAGGGTAGAAATTCAAGGTATGATTTCGCACCACACGCGTAACATATGCAACTTGACATGCTCTTGTCAACAGGATCGCACTCGAACTTGTATTTGGTCTAACTCCCGCTGGTTAACACACGCCCATACCCTGTTCAAAAACTAGAATACTGACAATGTCAGAAAGGGCCCCACCGTCTTGTATGATTAAACTCATGGGAATCAAAAACACTTCAAAATCTAGTTGTGATTGCATACATTCATTTTATCTATCAAAAAGCACGAAGGTAAATTCTCAAAATTTGTCTTTTTCTAAATAAAAACAAAGTTTTCCCCCAAAAAGTGTTTTCCGATTTTGCACAAAATCAAAAGGGACCTTCCTCTGATCATGTTCAACACTGTGAATAAAATTTATGAAAATCTGTGAGGCCAATCTTAGGTTATCATACAACATAGTGTTAATTCTCAAATTATGCAATTTTTCATACAAAAACAGTTTTTCCCCAAACAGTGTTTTCCGATTTTCCTAAAAATCAAAAGGGACCTTCCTCTGATCATGTTCAACACTTCATATAAAATTTATGAAAATGTGTGAAGGCAATCTGTAGTTATCATACGACTTATGGTTAATTCTCAAAATATGCATTTTTTCATATAAAAACTAAGTTTATCCCAAAAATTGTTGTCCGATTTTCGTCAAAACCGAAAGGGACCTTCCTTTGGTCAAGTCCAATATTGTGTATAAAAATCATAAAAATCCGGGAACGCAATCTTAAGTTATCGTACGACAAAGGAAATGCTGACGGACAGACTGATTACTATAGGGCGGCCCCCATGGCGGGGCCCTTACATGTCTACACTCCCCAAACTTCCCCGTGTATACGTACTATTCATGTCCTCAATCTCATATTTTCGACCAACCGTCGCCTCTCCTTCTTTCCATCTTACGCTTCTCTACTGCCGTAAGCGTTTCCATATCCACTATTTACACATTCCATCTCTTTTATAGTCCCCGCCCAAAATCCGACTCGTGTTCCTTTCTCAGATTTTCCCCGAATTTTCTCCACAAATCCCCCTCCTAATCCAAGTGGAACAGTTCTATACTGCTAACAAGGAGTGAACATAACCCCGACTTACCATTTTATGTGACAGTAACATAAGATGTAAGTAATCATTAAAGTTAGGATTATTACTAGACATTGAACCCGCGCGAGCGCGGGAAAATAAGCATTTTTTGTGGTGGCCATATTGACTTTAAAAAGTTTTTGCGGTCATGGCATTCGTGGAACAGGAACTCAATGTGGATTTTGTGGGAGGCTTCCCATAAACTTTCCTGTCAAGTAGGTGGTATCAACTGATAGTTTCATGATTATATATGCTGTAGTATTCCAGAAATGGATGTTAATGCAAACTTTAACCAAAGTCAATGAAGCGTGAAATATAGGTCAACGTGACCTAATTGTCATGTGGTTGTTCGTTACTACCGAAGATGTATGCCACGTAGAATTACCAAAATGGACCTTAAGGTTCCATCATAGTCAAAATCTATGACGAAAATACAACCACATAAATTGTCAATATTTTTATGTTACAATTAATTCTGAACTGGAACTTGATGAAAAGCTTTCATTAAATACACATTTCATAATGCATTACCTTTTTCATTCAGAATAAATATGAAAAAGAATGTGAATAAACATTTTCTTAGTGACGGATGAATTTTTCAAAAGATGCCGTGAGTAAAGTAGAGCATATTTTTGGAAAATAATTGTTCCAATTGTTCATTGTCATCATGGGCAGGGCAAGCGAGGCTTAATTTCACAAATAAATCCAATAGACGAAAATCGAACAGCGTTCCCAAGTCCCCCGCCACTAGAGCATCAGAAACCCTTGGACAAGTGAAACATAACAAAATTTTCTCAAAGAGAGAGACTAGAAGGACAAACAATTTGTGGTTATTGCTAAAGTTTTTTACAAGTTAATGAGTGGTATGAAGACATTTATACAATATGGGTATAGTGTTGAAATCTTATTTTACCATGTGTATTGAGAATTTATACAAATGTACATTTACTTCTTTTCAATAAACAGAAATGCTTTGATCAAAAGTATTCCGCCTAACAAACTCTTAAAGACAGTATTTTTCAATTTTATAAGTTTCGATAGGAGTTTATGTATAAAACCTCCCTTTAGGTCCAAGTGTATAAATATTATTCCAATGCAAGGAGAATATAAATTTTCTAGAACACTTAGATGAACATTTTGTCAATTTTCAAAGTTATTAAGGGGCATAACTCCTACAAAATTTATTTCGACATGACTCATCTTCGAACTCCCTTGAGGTATCATTGAGTTAAAGCTACTGTATAAATATTATCCAAATCGGTCAAGAAATAAATTTGCTAGGGCGCTTACATGAAAATTTTGTCAATTTTCTAAGTTATTAAGGGGCATAACTCCTACAAAAATATTTCGACATGACTCATCTTCGAACTCCCTTGAGGTATCATTGAGTTAAAGCTACTGTATAAATATTATCCAAATCGGTCAAGAAATAAATTTGCTAGAGCGCTTACAAGGTGGACGGACGGACGGAACCACGGACGGACGGACGGACGGACGCCCGGCATTACCATATCCCCCGCATCGCGTTGCGGCGGGGGACAATAAAAGCATTTTTAGTGTGTGGCTGAGTGTGCTGTCCACGTTTATAAAGATGTCCGAGATAAATTTCGTCATTAATGATAAAGATGACCATTTGTTAAAAATATTTTTATCTAGGGCTTACAGGGAATTGTACGGTAGAGATATATTTAGACAGGTCACATGACAAATAATGTAAAAATGGATAATGGCTGGTTTTATCACTTTGTGCAAAGTAAACATCCGAGCAATAGAAAAAACAACTGAGTTAGGAATCCTCTGAACTTTGCCTTACTTCTTCATAATCTTCAAAGTTCATAATGTTTATAGTTAGGAGAAATTGCGTTATTGTAGAAAAAACAATCCTGAATACATGAAGCGGAAACATCCCACTCGAAGGAGAATGTTTTTAATTTGTTTAATCTTCTTCCGTAATTTCAAACAAAAATACATTTAAAATATGTGCATAATTGTTTATTCAAATGAATGTGTTAAAATGATGCATTCGAGAACCTTCTAAGGGATATGTTGGGAGAATTCGCACCGGAAAAGTCCATGCAGATTCCATTTGCACATAAACAAAACTGCAGTTAAAATTTATAAATGCAGATTGTCAAATCCGATAATAACCTTTATAATCTGAACCATACATCGTTTATTTTGAACCACACGTTTTGCCGCCTATTCGGCTAATTCGTAAATTTAGTATCATAGATGTGGCAGAACATCATCTATATAGCAGAAACTGAAATTAAAGGAATGGGTTAATTTCTTTTCTTTTATGTGTAGTAGCCCCTGTAAAAACTTGGCTTCATAAAAAATCAAGCAGATCGGCCAAAGCGGTGCACAGTTTGTCTGGAATTTCTACCGTCTGTTGAAAAACTTGTCCTTATGACTTAACAAATATGTTGTCGATGAGAAATTGAAGCAAGTCTCAGAGTACTTTTTATTATTTGTTTGATTTTTGAGGAATTAAGCCTTATACTTACCTAATACCGGGTAAATCTTTGTTTTCTTTGTTTAATTCAGAAACATTGGTGAATTACATCACGAAAACAAATTTTATATAGGGGGAGGGTTGAGATCTCATAAAACATGTTTAACCCCGCCGAATTTTTGCGCCTGCGTCCCAAGCCAGGAATTTTAACCTCAAGCCTGTTTTTTTTTTAGTTTTGGTTCATTTGTATGTTTCGGAGTTTAGTCCATTTCGCTGACCTAGTATGCATTATTGTTTAGGGGCCAGCTGAAGCCCACCTCCGGGTGCAGGATTTTCTCGCTGCGTTGAAGACCCATTGGTAGCTTTGAGCAGTTTTCTGCTCTTTTGTCGAGTTGTTTTCTCTTCGAAACATTCCCCATCATGTGGAAGGGTAGTAGAAGGAATAGAGATTATAAGGATCTAACACCGGTGAAAGTGCAAGACGGAAAAATCTCAGACACCTAAGGGAAAGATTTCTGGTCTCCAACGAGGCTCCGCCGAGTTGGAGACCAATGGAATTCTTTCTCGCGGGTTCTGAGATTTTTCCGTCTTGCACTTTAACACCGGTGTTTTGATCCTTTTTCTCACTAATATTTACTCAAGCAAGTGTGTCATACAGCGTATTCTATGCGTAGGAAACAAACAGAGTTATCTCCCCATGAAAGTATGATGTGTATGTGCTTTTGTGTATTGGATGTAGTTTGAATAATTCAAGCCACCGACGAGTGAAACCTTTAAATATAAACGATATGGACAATATGGAATAGGTAAGACTAATAAAAACTCAAACTATTTGTTAAATATCGCTCAAACAGTAAATAATCACGATTGTCGGAATCGCGAAAATTTTGCGGGAAAACAAGCGTGAAATTCTTATCTCACCCACGGGAAAGACAAAGATATCTCACATGGGTAAAAATAGGTACTGGGCTGTCTCATTAGTGAGAAATCAAGTTTTTTCTTATACTTTTGCAATAGAAAGTGATACAAGAAGAGAACTATTCCAGTAAGTCTTTAAAATTTAAAGAACCCACATCTGATTCATACCACTTTGTACCTTTGTTTGTATGGAAGGGAGATTGTTATTATTGTCTTCACTTATAACAATCCCGAAGCAAAGTAGCACAGAAATATGATTACTTTGGAATTGGTGTTGCAAAGTGAATTGCCAATACCCATCGCATTAATCGGACACTTGCAGACAAAAACAATGTTGTTTAGAGCTTTGTAAAGCCAGTACAATGATATAATTGTAATAAGCGACTACATGTATATATTTAAGTAGTACCGCGTTAAATCGACATAAGACTTAGTATTAACCACATGATTATGAGAAAATATTTCGTTAAAACAAGGAAATTAACTCGTTATAACGATATGATTTGTCGTTAAAACAACGTCGGTATCTCGTTATAACGACATCATATGTCAAATAAATAATATTTTTTTGCAGTGACCCTAACCAGCTCCCTAACCATCTCCCTAACCAGCTACCTAACAATCTCCCTTACCATGGGAAGCCACATTGGGATCCTAGATTTATTTTTTGCATGTTTCCTTATGCCGAAAGTTTTATATCGCTTTGGCTGGAGTATCCTTTTCTTCTAAAATATGAATAACTTCTAGTATTTGAATTCCCGTAATACAACGTACTTTTTTCCAAAATGCTGAGCACTTTTTCATCTAATTCGGGAACCAGGTTATTATTATAATAATTAGTAATAGTATTATCATTTTTTGTCAAATTCCTTCATTGTCCTAATAAACAAAATCGATAAAAAATGTTTCCATTTTCTGTGTCACAATTTATTATGAGTTTTTTATTACCACTGAGTCGATACCGTTGCTGGGGGACTCCGATACCGCTGCTGGTGGACTCCGAGACCGCTGCTGGTGGACTCCGATACCGCTGCTGGTGGACTCCGAGACCGCTGCTGGTGGACTCCGTTACCGCTGCTGGCGGACTCCAAATCCACGAGGTTATCACCAGCTCAGTTGCTAGTATTTCGACACAGTATGACCTGAAATTTATACTTTAAATTTTCTGTTACAAAATATGTTAAATTTTGTGAAAACTAAGGAGTATCTCCATCGTGCGTAGCTCATCTGTCCTTGGATGGTTTCGGTTCTACCCCTTCGGTAATTTTAGCAATTTGGATTTGATATTCAACTTCTTGATTGTTGTTATAGTTTTCAACATTTTAGGCCTAGGGCACATCTTATGCATCAATTTATTGTACCTAATGATGTGCATGAAAGAAAAATAAAAAAATAATATTGTAAAAGTATTTATTTAAATTTGTCCGATCAACAGGAAATGTTATTACCAACGTAATATCAATGCACATGTTTATATTTGATTCTTAGGAGTACCAATAAAAATAAAATAACAACATTACCCTGACCTGGATGAAATGAAGTGCATCAATACATATATATATATACAAATTTCAAAATTCGTGTTGGATAAATAATTTAACTTAATGAATATAATTTTACTTTGATATCTAACGAGCAATTTAATTGGTCAGAAATTACACTTTATACTGTATAATCTAGTTTGATTGTTGAATTGAGTTGGTAGGACGTTTGACACTGGTGAGAAAGGCCCAAGAGAAATCACTGAATTTTGGAGGTACAACGTTCTCTGCTTTTAATCCGAAGTCTTCATTTCTTGTAAATTCAGCTCTGCATTCGAACTTTCTCTGTGGTGGGGGGTTGTTTGACAACAGACCTGTCAAAGCGCGTCATACAATACTGACATTTAGGCCACACTAATTTGATTTTTAGTTCTTTGGATTTTTGGATGGAAAAAATAGGTGTGAGCGAGCGAAATTTTAATTTTAATTTTTTTTCTTGAGGACTATTTTTTTCGGGCGAAGATCAAATTTATGTGCGGCACTAAAACGTTGCAAAAAATCGGAAAAATCTCAATTGTGACAAAATTTTAGGAGCAAGCAAACAATTTGTATTTTTAATTTCTTGAAAGAGGAAGAATTTGGCGCGCATTTTCAGCATTTTCGCGGCAACAAATTTTTTTCTTAAAATTTACATCTTCCAAAAATCGGAGCGACGAAATCCAAATAACGAAAGATAAATTTGGTGTGGCCTTATTGGCTTTCTGTCTGATCATACACACTATAGGTTCACAATTCCGTACTCTCATCACAAGTAACACGGTATTTATTATAGTATTAAAAAAAACAGAAAAAAAATCGAGGTCCCCTTTAATATAATGGTGATAAAACAAAAGTAGATTTTAAAAAACAAATGTTCGCATAAAGAATAATGAATGCGACAAAAAATCCAGGATCCGGGATTACTACTTTCTCGCACTTGCAAATTATTATCAAATGGTTGAGTGTAATCCTATAAATGTTCAAATTCGTGAATATACAACTGTTTCTAATTTTAAGATTCCCGTTTACAAAATAAAATAAATTTAATACTGTTTCTCTATCTATGCCTTGTTTAAAAGGAGTAAGTCTGATTTCTAAATAAGAAAAAAGTATGAAAAAATCGAATAAAGGTTACCCCCCTTTTATCAGTGTATACAGATTGAGGTTAACACAATGAATAAATAGCCAAAACGTCAACAAAAATATTTACAGGATGCATTTTATATACAAAAACGTAAAATAATGACATAAAATATACACAACATAAAACCATGAGCATAAACAATATACATGTAATGTACATAAGTGTCTCTAAATGTTTTATCTTACAAGGGGACGTTTAATGTAATACATATAGCAGCACTATTATAAATAGCCTGATGTTGACACTTTATAAGTTATAGTTTATGTTGCGGGACAATATATCTGTTTTTTTTTTACTAACCAATTCTTTTGAAGCATTTAAGCATTCTAATTGGTTGCATATACAACTGGTAAGTCCTATAAACAAACAGCCATCTTATTATCATTTAAGTCTTTATGAAAGTAATGAAAATTCGTCTAATTTGATTTATCGAAACATGTTATGACTTTTTATTAGAATCATCTTGTTCTTGTTTTGCCGTAGAAGACTCTTTGGATACCAATTTTTTCACTAAATCTGTTGTATCAGTAATTTCGTCTCCTGGAATGAAAGTTATTGTTGATTTTTCACCTTTTGATTTTTTACTTTTATTTTTCTTTCCACGTCTACCTCGTTTCTTTTTTTTATTCTTTTTCTTGTTTCTTTTCTTTCTCTTCTTATCTTTTTTTTTACTTCCTTTTTTATTTACTTTGCCCTCGCGTCTGCGTTTTTTACTTCGCATACTTTTTCTACGCTTGCGCATTAATTTACGCAATCGCTTTTGTCGTCTCTTTTCAAGTCTACGTTTTCTTCTAACGTCACGGTCAACGCCACTGACACGATGTGACCGTACTAATGAATATGTCCTGTCTATATAGTTAGAATAGTCTGGTGACTTCAGTGGTTGTGTAACGACTACAGGACCGAACGATGGTGGTTTCTGAATAATGTTCGTTTGTTGGTTCGACATACACTCTGTTTCACACTCCTCTTTTGATTTGAAATTGTTCTCATTTCCGCGACATCCTTGATAATAAAACCAGCTACACTTCTGAATGTGAGTATTAAAGTACCACCTCACCCATCTGGCTCCACAATTTCCTGGTTGTGGTGGCTTTTGACAAACCCTTAATTTAACTGAAACCAAACAAAAATTCAAAAAGTCATATTTTTATAAGGTATGGTCAAGTTTTTATTCCACCGTATTAATATTCATTTTTTTTTACTTTGACAAAACAAAAGAACGAACTGATGACACATTATTTGATCAAAAATTCAATATGTTTTTTAGAAAAAAAATACACAAATTTACTAGCGTCCCCATATATCTGCCTAAACTCCTGATCAGGAATTTAAGTTGAATGTTTAGTATGCACAAGAACTGAAGACAAGGTTTATATATAACTTCTTTCATTATTTTGAATCTTTTGTTTTGTAATATCCGTCTAAATATGCACTTTTCCCTAAACAATCAGTTCAGTGTGTGTGTTTGACAAAAAGCAATTAAAGCTGTTAATTTATCATTTTACCAATTTGGTATGTATTCCTCTTGTATCAGTTTTAGTTCTGTTTGTTACTAAAGCAATAATGTGTAATATATAAAACATTGGCTGTTCAGTTTTTGTGTTATGTTACAGTATTCAGTATGACGTGGGATAGTTTCTCGTATACAGTAACCATATACACATCTGTAATCTAATTATCAACAAGGATTGAACACAACAGAAACAAACATAACGGATACATTAACTGAAAAGTATTAGAAGGCAAGCCAAATTAATTATGTAATCTAAGAAAAAAAAGGAAAATTTGTGCAACTGAAATAAAAACAAAAGAAAGATTCTACCTTGTATTAACATACCAGAAATTTCACTTTCCGCCATACAGAGGGGGAATGACATGTTCATAGGCCATTGTAAATGTTGTATTACACACACGTAACCCTTTGTACAACTTTTATCCCATTCCTGAAATAAAACATTGCTATATGTATTCACAGTGAAGTATTTCAATAAAGTAAAAAAATACATTCCCTTTTCTTTAAAGTAACAAAGCACAAACCCCAGCCTATAACAGCAAGTTGATTCATCACTGCTGTGCATGTGATATATATAAAACAAATTTACCGTCAGGGCGATATTGTTGTCACATAAACTTATAAACTTCCAAACTTCCAAGACAGGCTTGTTGATATCATTCACCAAAAAGGTTTTACGGTTAGCATCACGAATTGATTGGCCATTTCGAAATTTCTCTCCTCTCTTAGATTTCAAGTCATCCTGGAATTACACTTTACCGGATTTTACTCTCCGAGTAGGGCATGTTTACCCTTATCGAGCCTCTGATTTCTTGTTTTTTTTTTTTTTTTTTTTTTTTTTTTTTTTAGAGTTCACATTGCTGTGTTGTGTTGTTCTAATTTTGTTTAGTTTGTTATCTTTTGTTTAGTTTGTTTTTGCTTATAGTTATATATAAATCTTGTGGCGTTTGTTTGTTGTGTTGCATTCTCACGAGTCTACCTTGTCTTTAGATTTCTATCTTATGGAATTTTCCAACCGTCTTAACGCTTCGGCATTCTTTGCCATTCTTTGCCGATATCTACTTAAGCGAACCCTCGGTACATCTCGCTTTATACTATACTTAAAATGATATGGTAACTGTTTTTATATTTAGAATTGCAAACGGGATTTTATTTTTGCATTCAACAGAAATATTTTATACCCGTATCCCGGGTCGTATTTAAATATTCTCCATTACATAGATAATTTGCTCTTTTTAGAGATTTAAACATTGTAACAGTTCTATATCCTAACCTTGCACTTCAACTCAGCATCTTTACCGATCGTAATTGTGTTGCCTTCTGATATCTGCAATAAATAAAATGATAAAATAATAATTATTAGTAAAAAACATTAACGAATATCTTGTTTTTGAAACTTTAGGGTGTTATTTGGCATATCTGAAAGGTTAAGGAATATCTCATGATTTACACAAAATAGGCATCTTAGTCCTGAGTCCGGTTAATGAAACGGTCTCAATAATGTATTGTATGCATGCGTAGGACTAAATGCGACTTTATATAATTGGCACAACATCCATTTGATAATAGAATTATATCTGGTTAGGGATTGTCGTAAGAGAGCTTTGATTTACAGTCTTAATAATGTCATGAGACCACCATAAAGTGGTCTAACATTTTAAGATAGCTTGGTTAACATAGGATATTATAATATGAGAAAAGATACATACACAGTTGGGTTTGATGTGAACGTAACACCTTTATACTTACAACAACAATCAAATTTATTTAATTTTGATATTTAAAATTGCAATTCTTCAAAATTTATGAAGTTCCTGGTTGACTTAGAATCAAAGTAGTGACATCAGTGTTCCGTAATGGGTGACAAAAAGATATCGAGTGCCCACAATCTACCCCATGTACGATGTTACGTGACTATCACATTTTTGAACGACCGTCACTTCATTATTAAAAACATGCTACATTAGTTACTTTATATTTCCTGTGGTTCACAGTTGAAGATGGTATTTTTTATGCAAAGGAACAAATTGGCCCACCTAGGTTCGAATCACTTGTTTTTAGATTCAAAAAGACAAATTGAAAGATGACTTTTTATGTTTGTTGAATATGCGGTTTATTAATTATTTATTATATATATATATGTAACAGTCATTTAGAGTACCTATTTATGAGGTAAGCGCACTAGTAATAGTGTTGTATATTTACCGTGACTTTTGATTGTAACATTACTTCCATGTATTAAGTGTTCCTATTTTGTATCAAACATCTTCAATGTATCTGATAATGATGTTAACATGTAATTACAATATCAGTTTGTTTGATCTTGGTGTTAATAAAACAATTAGTCGCGATCAATTACGTCTGAGGTGTTTTTACATGAATAAACAAACTTGCGCATTGTTCATGAGTTTATTCGTTCTGTCGGTTTTAGTAAGAAGAAATACCCTGCATTTTACGATCAAATGTACATCTGTGAGTGTTCCGACATTTCTATAACATCAATTAACGGCATGTATTAGAATTGGGGTGTGCCGTAGGACTTCTTCGTATAGAACAGGGAAATACTGCAAAGAACTACTTTTCGAATTTTAAATTTAATTTCCTGTGCGTTTTATTTCTGTATTCATTTCAATGATTATGTCCAAAAATTATTTTTGCGTCAATTTTTGTTTTGCCATTTTTGACCAGTAGAAATCAAAGTAGCGTCACACACAACTAGGGAATTTTCAATAACCAAATTCTTACTAATTACGAGACATTACTTACAACTATAGACTTTTGGGAAAAGAGTTACAGAATTGACGATATACAAGTTTTCGGTTAGAAAATAAATGTATTATGCCTAAGATAATGAAAACTTTGGAATCTTCACAGAATCGACAAATCTCAAACGTTTATAAATGGATTGCGCTCTGACTTCGCACAGGCAACGGCAATTTCAAAAGTTCGTCTGTCGTCAGAGGAATCTCAAATTAGTCGCGCACATGTTAAAATTAGTTTATAACTTGTAAATAGCGATCGTACAAGTTATAACAGAGTTAAGTGTACCGGTAATAATAATTGAAAATTTTATCAAATGACTTATTTTTACAAAGGCATATAGTTGTGATAAATGGGCCTGGCCGGAAACCAAAATGGCCGCAAAGTCTGAAATCACGAAGCCAGTTGGAACCGAACTTTGCAACAATTGTCCTTTAGTTGGTTCTCTTTTAGAACCAAGACCGCCAACCAAGATAGCCGTTATTACAGCCAAACCTAGTTTATACACGTGTGACAAAATTCAAATGCAAATATACATGTCAATATTTTCACAGGAATCAATGATTACTTGTGCAAAAATGCACACATCATATCGGTCAGAAATTTCATGCCATAAAATATATTTTTTTCATAACAGTTACAATTTATTTTCAATTTGATGAATATGGTCAGATTTAACTCTCGTATTAAAATCTTCATTATACTACGTTGGTTTATTCCTATGTGAAATACAAGTAATGGGTATTGCCAATTTTCCTACCGAAAGTCGGTGGTTCTCTCCGGATACTCCGGCTTCCTCCGTCAATAAAAACTGGCCGCCGCGAAATAGCCAATTCAACATGTTCAAGTACCTAAACTAACATGTAACTATATATGTCAATGTATGTAATATTTTACGTCGTTAATTCATGGATTGAGTATAAATTCAAGAGTCCGAGTTTCCGAGAATACAAACAGATGTGGAGACTGATGGGCGTATTTCTTGAGACGGCATTTAAGCCCACAATGAAGAGTCTGAGACCAAAATTAATGCACAGTTTTCATTGTCCGCAAATAATATTCCCTTTATAAAATCAATGTATATATTGCATATTTGTTTATTAGTATAACTGGGGAATTGTTTTCACAATGGAATGTTGATTTCTATTTTTTGTGAAATTATTCCAACATCTAACCTTTCATTAAATAAAACTTATTTTTCACGTGCATTTTCTTTTACAATCATAAAATGCTCATCAAAAAGTGTGGTAATTTTATGAGCTCAAAAATAGGTTCAGTTTATATAGCTGTATTGGAAATAAATGTCTTTAAAATTATTTCTTGAAAAAATCTAGTGATGGCATTTGGTATGGACGAACGTAAACCACTTATCAGTAAATCATGATCACTTTTGAATCCAAATTACTTAAACCTACAATTTGGCATCAATTCTCGCATGATAACCTAAGAAAAAGTTGAAAAGAGCAGAAAATCACACGAAAATTACAAGTCTGCAGTTTACTTCTTTGTTCTTGAGAAATTTTTAAAAAAATGTTCCTTTTAAGTTTTACACTTCTCCTAGTTTATACACAATAAATATTGAATTTGTGCATGGCACCATGTTGATGTTCTGGTAATACGGCGATACAATGGAAACGGAGTATACATGTATTTATTTGTTTTGTAATAAAGTGTTGACATGGTCAGATGCAAAGGTGTCAATATTCATTTAATCGACCTCTGTCAGCTATCTTAGGAGATATTTTAGCCAATATCACGACAAGAAGTACGTATACTTCGCATGTTAATTCAAATTATTTTAATATAAAATGATCTTAATTCTGGCCTCAGACCACATAAAATAAGTGTACTAAAAGACATCACGTAGTAGATATTCTAATGAAAACATTTTATTACTCATTATCTGACACAGAATGATAATAATGTATTTTTGTCGTTGTAGGAAAACCCCTTCACTATATAATCACATTTTCCTTTGTGACGGAGCTTATTAGATTGCTAAACTCAGACATTTGCGGCTGTTTGATTGCACAATAAACAACGAAAACCTCATCACCGATCGAAAACGTATTGAAAATTAATTAATTAAAGTCAAATGTAGATGACAAATAAGTACGTGTTTTTGGTGTCAAAGGTAAAAATGTAGTTAGGAAAAAGGAACAACGAACGATAAATTTGCATTGAAAAAATATATGAGAAAATGGTGAAGCTGAAAAATTTATATTTGAGTTTTCCTCACTTGACAATAAATTAACCAAAAAAAATAATACATGATTTTGGTTACTAGAAACATATATTTATAATTTTTATTACGTTTGTATTACTGACATGGAGTAGTAAGTTTGTAAAGGATTACTATATAGGTAGATCTTTATCATGCTTTATGTCGTAATATCTTCTTTCATTTTCAAATACGTGAGTAAAGCTCAGTGAGCAGTATAAAACAATTAACCTTTAATATTTTGCCAATTTTTCAATCCTTAATGATTTCCTTTTAAAATGTTGGCTAATTATTTCTCAATTTTCATTCCTTTACATAAAATTGAAATAAAGTAACAAAATAAAATATCCGAGATAGATATCTCGCTCTGTGGGGGATAAGAACATAGATCAACCATAAGTGACTTAATTTTCAATGCTTTTATCCCCCACTATGACGTTAAATTGCAAAGTCTTTATACAGTATTTATACAGTTGACGAATTAATATTTAGCAATGTTCTGATCCTTTAACGTGGGTTATTATAGGTATTTTTGACTGATGTTTCGCTAAAATTCCCGTTCAAAATGGCAGTTTGGTGAAAACAATGCAATTTAACTTAAAATCAGTGGAAAATGTGCCCGAAAACTTGAAAACAGACATTTTATAATCTCTGAATCCAAATCGTTTCCCCACATAAACCTCGAACAGTGTTACTTAAGCTTTCATTCAGAAAATATAATCACAATGTATACTTTTACGGATCAAAAGCCTTTTAAAAATATATTTATGAATGGAATCTTATCCTTTTAAATGCATGTCCAAACATTTTTAAGCTACCATTTCTAATATTAGTTGTAGTGACAGTCCTGTTGATATTGTAACACTTACTGCCTTATTAGTATCCTCAGTTCATGGATTATTCCTCCCTGTCTAAACCAATGAATGATATCTGAATAAAATTATATATTTGCCAAAATGTTTTATAAAAGGTTAAGGGGGCCTCGGTGGCCGAGTATCCGAGTGGTCTAGGTAGTTCGTCATGACTACTAATGTTCCATAGTTTGTCAACGCTGGTTTGTGAGCTCGAATCTCTCCTGTGGCGGGGTGTGTTCGACTCCGATCTTAGTTGACAAGGATTGCCAATTTTCCTACCGAAGGTCGGTGGTTCTCTCCGGGTACTCCGGCTTCCTCCGTCAATAAAAACTGGCCGCCGCGAAATAGCCAAATGTGTTGAAAACGGCGTTAAACCCCAACTAAACTATAAAAGGTTAAAAATATTTGGATACAAAAGAAATATGAAGAATGAAAATATGTCGTGGATAAATTTATCATAAGGCTTCCGTTAGGAACTGTGATAAAAATTAAGTTTTAGTAAGGATGAATTAACTGTCTAAGGAATGGTAAAGTTAGATTCATTGATTGGATAAATACACACACTTATTTACGATTATTTATATGGTTGGTGCAGAGGTTGTCGATTATTTTTACTAGTCAGTGCGATTTTATTCGGAGGTTTATAAAGTTTGATGTTAATTATTTCGTTTTCTCATCAAGAAGACCTCGTTTGTACATTTCGAATTCCGTTTCACCGACATTTACCCCAATCTTTTTTCGTTTCAAAGCATATTTTATTTTCAATTTGGCAGCAATCAGTCGTTGTTATTTTAAAGCAGATGTGTGTTTTATGTCTTCGCAGCCAAACAGACTGTATATAACAAACGTTCTTTTAATCGGAACTTGGCTTAAAGACCATCTACATACACAGCACTAAACTAAACGGCTTCAGTATAACAATGCTATTCCAGAAAATTTATATCTAGATTTTAATTTCAAATTTTTTCAATGATCCCTTTATTTAACAAATAACAAGAGAGGGATATTTTTACACTTAGCGATATCTACCAACATAAATCAATCGAAAACTACCATAAAGATTATTATCAGAGCTTTATATCTGTCTATTGTCACCTCACTATAGGCAGCTTAACGAGAAAGGAGTGTCTTTCTTTTGGGTATTTACACGAAAAGAAAGACGTTCTCCACGTTTAGTATTTTAAATCTTGGTCTTATCTATGATCGACAGACACGGCACATTTAATGTTTATGAATGGGTAAATTCTGCGGTATAGTTACATGTAGACATTCAGATAAACCTTTCATTAGAGAATTCTTTTGATAAATAAGTAACAAACATTTCTTCAATCCTGTTATGGTCACAGTCGTAAATTCGGAATATATCAAGCCATTGTTGTATATGTACTATATGCGGTGTGTATGTTAAACCACGGAGACGAATTGTCGCATACAGTAGAATTGTGATCTCCTACACGTACATGCATTTCCGGAGATCTTGGTACATGGGGTTATTTATAAAACACTTTTACTCACTTGTAAAATTTGATTGCCATATTATCTTTCAGAAAAGTGTTGCAGGCCTGAACATTTATAAAAGGACAGTCATGACGAAAAAAAAATAGTACACAATGAGATTCACATGCATGTTCGCTCAAAGTACAAATAGTATCAAAAGAAGATGGGGACTTTAGAAAGTCAGGTGTATTCGATTACACATATTTATATCTTAAATTGATCTCTCGTTAATTTTGATTGTTGAGCATTGTCAACTCTGACAGGACTCCGTTGTTTATTGTTCTCTGAATTGGTGTAAACTCTCCTCCGATTACAATGATATCTTTTTTATGTATCGTTAAGTTTAAATTTCACACCATAATGTCATCCTAATGGGGCAAAAATACGTACAAAGAGACAGAACAGGATACTGTGGAATGTAGTTTGAAATGAGAAATTTACATAAATGAATTTATGATTGTTATGTCATAAGCTGCATATATTTTTTTTACTGATTCCGTTCGTTATACAGATTACTATTACAAGACAAGAACACAAGTTTTACCGACAGTTATATAATGTACAAATATATATAAATCATTTCCATGTACGAGTAATTGTTAAACTGTAATTAATAAGAGATGTAAACTTGTAAACATGTCCCACATTACCAGAGGCAGAGAAATATTGTTTCGCTTTCAATAAATTTTCAGCATAATGAGAAATGCCATTTCGGAATGGCAGTGTGTTTGCCTAATTTAAAGGTTTTTCCTTGGACTGAGGTGCACTTGGGTGTATGTCAGAAATATCAATCAACAACACTATCTTATTAGACGTGAATTATTTGTTTTGTAATGACAAATTTATTTATAACAGACTCCTGTTTATAAAAATGTCAACTTAATTAACCTGCCAGACCTATGGTACTGTAATAAGTTTTCCTGGTTAAGAGAAATCCATCACGATGCAGTCATGTTACCATGGGGAATCCTTTTTTTCTTTTCTTTTCAAGTGTTTTGAGATAAAGGCTTAATCTGTTCAGCATAAACAAGAGACTCTCTAAATTTAGTATCTGATCCTTATTGTATAACATTTTGATGTCACCGTTATATAGAGTATGATTAAAGGGTTATAAAGTTAATGTAAACATATAAGAAAAATGTAATAAGGATGATTTAATACATTTTCAAGCTTGAACATTTATACAAGGACCAGTCGTGGCGAAAAAAAACATGTATACAATTATTTTCACATATACGACAATCAAAAAAGTAAATATAATAAAGAAAATAAAATAAAAGATGGAATCGAAGGTTTTTGTGAAAATCTGCCAATGAGAAATTATGACATAAACATTCATATCTTATAAAAGGTTTCCTTATGTGACTGAGCGTTAAGACTGGTCTGTAGAGATCACTATTGAGATCATGTCAGATTGACAAATAGCAGACCACATACTCCGAACCGCAGTAATAGTCATATAGTGATGATCATTTTAATTTTATAGATGCAGTACACGACAAACAAGTATGTGTCAGATTGATGGACTATCCTAATTAAACAGCTGCTTCAAAGGAATCAATGTTAATTGTCCAATATTAATATTTAATATGACAGTTTATAAATCAACTCCTACGACAGAAGTATAATATTTTGTGGCGTTTCTTAATTTAAATGTATTCATATGGATGATTTATTCTATAATTTCCTTGTCATTTTCGTAATATTTTCCGTTTATTTTATAAAATATTCAGTGTCTAGAATATATATACAACAATATTTGTGTTTTAATATGAGAAAATGCTATCATTCAAGTTTTAACAATTTATTTCTCAAAACCTCAAACACAGATGGAATTTATCTAAAAATGAACTCAAGTGACACTACAAATCTCTTGGTTTTGACTTCGTAGAAAACTTTCTATTTACCAATCACTTGTATAGGGAGCAAAACAAACAAACACCAGACCTTTGGACTCTTATAACTATTAAAAACTGTAAGGTCATCTCAAATAAAATACGTTTAGATACTTAATTCATTGCAAACACTGGTCATCTCTGAATACATCTCCATCAGGTTTGATCGTGACAAAAGTTGAAAAAGTTGACGGAAAAAAAATATAAAAAATAAAAATGAATAAATTAAGAATAAAATTATAAAAATTTTAATTACTGTGAGCAATAAAATAAAACGATCTTAATTAAATCTAGGTCAATCAACTTTCCAGTTCTTTGTGACCATTAAGTGAAAATGATTTTGGAAAAAAACCAGAAAAATAAAGGTTCACAAATATTCCACGTTTACATTAGGACTCTTAGGGAGCTACCAGTTGATCTTTATGGGGCGGGGCTAGGATGAAATTTGAAATAAAAAAGCAGGATCACTTTTGGTGTGAAAAATATGTAGGACCTGTGTCGATCAGGAAATTATTTGGTTGTTAAATGAAAATAAAAATTTAGTCCGCGGTAACAACCGAAAAAAAACCAGGACCAAATTTTCGGTGAAAAAATATGCAGGATCGAACATTTCATCCTAGTCCCCCTCCCCCCAAATGGTTGCTCCCTTACTATGCGTCTAATTTCAATAAAATAACCATGACAACTCAGTGTTAACAGGATAGCTATCAACAGCAGTAAATACTACCTAACAACACTATCTTCTGTCCCACCGCCACAAATTCAGTTTATACTGCGTGTTTAATAAGAAATTAATATGTTGATCTTTTGGTATTTTCTATAAAATTATCTGGCACACTATACTAACGGAAATACACGTGAGCAGTAAGTTGAAGAGCAAATGGGTGAGTCAAATTGGTAAGGACAGAGAGTTAAACTTGGAAACGACATAAGAGAAAATGTGATTGTTCCTTTAAAGACACCAGTCACAACCCAGTGATAAATTAAGTCCGATAAGTGTGAAATTCAACAGGTCAAGAAACCTAACATTTATAAAACACCGTAATCTATAAAGCACCTAGCCTGGTTTGTGCCTGATATTACTTTTAGATGGCGTAATCATGTCTTGTGTCATGCGTGGTTTGTTAGTTCCTAACAGTCTTTCCATTTTTGAAATGTTGATTCTAACGTACTGTATTGATATAAATAGTGTGTGTTTTAATTCCACGTCTATAGTACTCTAGACCTAACAAGCAATAAAAATACGTTTTTATACTATTTCTAATACAAAAATCATCAATCATGGTTCAAACATAGATTAGGTATAGAGAAGTCAAAAAAGTTTAATATGAAGTCTACTATATAGACTGACTTTTGAGAAACCACGTCTGATTCACCCTATCCTTTTTTCCTGAGTTTTACTTTTTTTGTTCCCGGTACTATTAGGCAGAAATTATTTTCCGATATGCATACACATGTTACAATAAGTTTCCTATTTGGATGATAATGGATTTTGTATGTATATTACTATTTCCATTTAAAAACATTGTGTCAGCGTGGCATTTATCATCACATACAGCAACAGAAGACAAAAAGAACGAAACATTCTATGAATACATCTTTCATCTGCTTTATACATGTCTTTGATTGTTAACTTTGGATTCTGCGCAAATTTTTTAAAAAATGCTATAGAAATTCTATAGATCACAAAGACGTTCTTAGGCGCCGTATGTGGCCAAGAATTAAACGACAGCTTCATTCTCTAATTAATCCCATTGTCTGATATAATCCCAGAATAATCAACCATCAGTATTTTTGATGTTTTACTCATTGTTAACATGCTCTCTGTATAAAAAAAACCCGGCTGCATTAATCTTGCGAGGGGGGTTGAGGGGTTGGGGGGGCTCGTGTTTCGTTTTCAGAGGGAGGGGGGTCATGTTTCGTTTTCAGAATTCTAGATTTCAGATTTAATTTATTTTCTTTCGGTTATCATTGTTTGACGACAATTTGGGGATGATATCCATCCGATATATATGACTTATACTATTTACAACAGTAACTTATAACCAATGGGCAAATCAGAATACGTATGTAGTTAAAGTACGTGTATAATAGTACTACGCTGTCATCTATAATTAGCTATAAATTAATTAACACGACCATTGTCTTTCTTTCACAACATATATGTTCGAACATATATCACTGACCACGCATACAAGTCATTATTTATCCGTCTATTAAGCATTGGAAGCAGATTTGTTTTGTCTCTCTAAAATATATCTTAAGATCAACTTTGTTAAACTTGGCAGTAGTCTAAAACAGTTACTGATTCAATCAATATTTGAGTAATCGTTAGGTAATCTTTCATCTCTATTAAAATCTAATAACCCATCATATCATAAATATCTGTGTAAAGGATAACGTTAATTACTAATGACAAGGTTTGTAATATGGTAATCTTGTATTTTTGGCGATGCCATCTCGGATATAACGAACACGCAAGTTTATGTTATCCTAATTGAAATATCTTCAGCAATATTAATTTTCGTGGTTTCTCGTGTTTTTAGCATAACCACGAACTTAAGTCTTCATTGAAGAACCAGATTTTTGTCAGCAGTCGGGTCATGTTCGCAAAAAGTGTAGCAGAAGGTGTAGCATTAGGCACCTCTGAATGAAATGTTAAAAAATTCCAAAAAATTCCTAATTGTCTAAATGCATATAGGTGACTGAAACTCTATGGTGAAATGGGAGGCTATAATAAACTGTTACAAGACATATTCAGTGGCGGTGTTGTTTAATGGCGGACTACATGTCGACAGTTTTGCTGTTGTCAACCTATTATCACAAACAGTTGTCATTGATACATGCTCCATACAACAAGATACCTTCTACATTTGGACAATTTCTTTTTGATTTATGGAAATGTAAACAATATATTATAAAAAAAAAATCCATTTCACTAACCCAACCCAACGTGGTATAGTGAGCTCAGGTGTCCTTCTGCCTTCTAACACCGTAGCAAGCTGACGAAGAAGAAATTGAGAATGTTTATGTGATACATTGACAAAATGAGAATAAGGTTGTGTATAACAGGGTACACCTACAACGTATCGGATTAACACTCGTTAATGGTCTACTTTTCTTTTGTCTTGATTGTAGACAACAATACGTGATCATTTAAATTCTGTTTCGTTTATGGGCTTAAAATAGTTGAAATATTTTATATGTTATCTCCACAATTCTTATAATATTTGTGGTTTAATGTTCAACTCCTTTTTCTATTAATGTTTAGTGATCAACCAATTTACATTACTGTAGAAAACTGACACCATTTCGTTCTGCTGAATCACCGTAACAATCATAATACGTACCATTGAAGTGCAACATAAACTAATTGAAAATTAATCGATTTTTATGAAATATGAATAACCATTTTTGCATGTTCAAACACAAAAGACAATGATAAGTACTATGAATTTAAAAAAGTTATGTTAAAAAAAATATAAATTTATACTAGTACAAAATTCACAAACTGAAAACAAATTATTTTGTCGCATATCATTACAAACATTTAAATTTTTGAGTGATGCAAATAGATTAATGTGTGTGGCTTTTTCACTGCCTCTCTTGTTATACAATAAACTTGTGTGATTAGTAATTTATTCCTTACAGAACACCTGCATAATTTCTACAAGATTATGAAAGATTAATTTTCTTCTTATAACTGTTGAAAGGTTTCACTTACAAATTAAAGATAAAAGGAAAACTCCAGATAAAACATCAATCTTTAAACAAAACATTTACATTCGTTACGTATCCAGTATTATTATAAATAAAATGATTTTTACAGCAAAATCAAACAGAAATTAAACTATTTATTTCATCATTTTTCAGAAATATATGTAAACTATTTTGTGGTAACTTTAACGATAAAACAAAGTTCACAGTTTCTCCCCTTTTTGAAATTGTTTGGTTGCTGTTTTTTTTAAATATTTATCTACTCATGATCATCATTGAGTTCATTCTCCACATCGTAAATATTATTTTTGCCCCTTATTTATTCTGACAGGTATTTTTAAACTGGTATGAACAAGCCATGTTATCGTTCAACTGGAAAGTTGACCCCTATGTATATGTTATCCGAGCCACTAAGAAAAAACAAACAGCCTCAACTGAGACCATTCCGAAATTATAATTTATTTGACGTGGGAATAATGCAGGGCGATCTGCTGAAACCTTATCCATTCATTATAGCTCAAAATAAACATCTAAAAGATTTATTTACATCGAAAAACATGTAGTTCGTATGTTCTCTTATGTGAAAGAAAACATTTTCCAGGTGCAAACCCATTTAAATGAAAGACAAATCATTTCTTCTCGGACAAAAAAGAAATAAGATATATATATTGGAAGGAGGGAAAGTAATTTATTTTCTATTTTTCATCTGTTAACAAGGAATAATTTGATTAAAATATCATTACAAAATTACTTAAGTTCGACTTTAATAGACCTTAGAATTTCAACTTGCTCACCTATATTGCAAAGTAAAAGTAATCAAAAATATGAATGAGTTTCTTGTGTATTTCTATATAAGTGCAAATTCATTGCAATTGTTGGTAGTCATCATATAATTAAAAAAAAATCATTTGTTATAAATATTCATTTTAGAACCTACGCACCATGTAAAATATTACAAAATATTAATTAAAGTAAGAATTTAAGAACACAATTGTCAGTGAATGAAAGCTATCATAATACATGGAAGGTTGAGCACTCGCTAACTAGTTTAACACCAACCACCACGCATTTTCTGCGTGCGTGTCTTTTTTGTTTCCAGATTTTATGTCTAGGTTTTGAGCGAATTCTGTCAACAGTAACTTGTAGTGAACTATATGTACATCTTTTTTTTGTATTTTATGTTATAATATGTAACTAAGTAAAGTCTAGAAATACCAAAGGGATATTCGAAGGAGGGGAAATCGAAAACAACTGACAAACTCCGGAAAACAACGAAGACGAGACCAAATCAGTACATGCACTACACTTAAAAACTAAAAACATATAAACAACATGGACCCCACCAAAAAACCGGGGGTGCTCCAGAAGAATAAGCAATCTCTGTTTCCGACAGGACACCCGCCATGATGTCCATGTCAAATCTGGTATGAGGGAGGGACAATATCAATGGAACAGATCCATTTTCATTTGGGAAACGGTTTTTTCATACCTGTCAACCAAGTCATGATGACGTTCATAAAACGTATGTAAAATATTACAAAATATTAATTAAGGTAAGTAGTTAACAACAAAATTGTCAGTGAATGAAAACTTGTGTCATAATACATGGAAGGTTGAGCACTAGCTATATTTTTGCACATGTCTTTTTTAATTTCCAGATTTTATGTCTAGGTTTTGAGCGAATTCTGTCAACAGTAACATGTAGTGAACTATATGTACATCCTTTTTTTGTATTTTATGATATAATATATAATTAAACGTTTAAGTATATACAAAGGCTAAGTAGAAGAGTTGAGTTCCCAATTTTTTTTCAAAGCATTAAAAAGAGGGTGGCGTGTGTTTGTATGTGTGTAACACACCAGTGGCTAATTATTAAATATTTGTTTTTGAAATGTTTAGCTATCCAAAACATTTAACCCTCCGTCACCATTTTTTTCGCCAGGTTTCTGTCTTTTGGTTTTGTGAATCTAATATAATGGTGGCCTACATCTCGTAATTCAGTATTTAGTGGAGACCCAAGTCAGTGCTAGCTGAGGACAAGCTAATTCTGTATTTAGTGGTGACCGACGTCAGTGCTAGCTGAGGACAAGCTAATTTAACACTGAAAATTTTACCACTTTGAATGTAATCTTTCTTGTATCTACATACCATATGTCATGGACAGTTGCCTTGTTTATATATGACTTATGTTTTATTTACACAACAGGTGATGATACGAATAAATGTATATTTTATCAAAAGGCAGATTAAAATACCAAATCAAATTATACAATGAAAACTATGTAGAACTATGTTTAAAACTTGTTTTAATCCACACTGCAGCCAAAAGAATGTCTCCATGATTTTATATGAATCTAATGTTAGAAACTACATGTCTAAAACTCTGTTGCTGTGATTTGAGTGCATTTGAATTATTTAAAACCATTGAAATTTTACAAAACATAATCCTCTAACGATGGTGCCTAAAATCATTTGTTTAATTAACTTTTTTTCACTTCTTGGACCATTTTCACAACTTCGTCTGATGTCTTTCAAAGTCAGGAATCGGATATAGCCTGAATGTGTCCTCTTTAAATAACTATTAAATTGGCTAATGAAAAATACCCTACATATCTGAATATCGCTTTTAGAGATAATTTTAACACAAATCAGCAGTTTTGGGTCTTCAAGGCCGTTGTTCAACTTAAAGGACACCCAGAACCAGAACCATTTTTTTTCTGTAAGCACGTATGTAACAATAAAATGGTTCTGAGTGTCAATTATGGCGATATCCCATATATGATACAAAATCAGTCCAAAAATCGCCCCTATATATTCACGACCTTTACGAATTTTAAAGATGATCAAGCATTAGATTTCTGTTTGTAAACTTTCAAATATATCGTTTACGACGATGTAAATTAGTAAAATATTTGGAATATTAAAAAAAGTTAACACTAAACTGTGGAGGGTTGGTACCTATAACATTCTAGTTATTTCGGCAGATTGGTGCAGTAACTGTTGCCAAATATCTTCAATTTTCGAAAATTGTTAGGACATTACTCGTATTTCAAACGCAAGTGTCATTATTTTTTACATTCAATTTCAATGGAGTATATGAACAACTCACACTTATGTTTCTTGGATGTTTTATTTTCGTATCTGTGAAACTATATTTGGGACTACTGTTTCATCTTTCCACATTTCCGGCCGTGACAACTGCTCAGCAGACAATTATAGTTATTGGTATATGAAATGAAATATTTACGAGGAATGTTTTTTTCTCCAAAATATTATCTCGCTTTCTGTGGAATATTTCACTAATAAAGGTATTAAGCCAAATATCAAGTCATGACAATCTTCTGGCCAAACGTTACAATAATTTCTAGAACATCAAACCCTTTTGAGCGCCCTCGGCTCGTAATGCGTAATTTTACAAACCAATGATATGCATATAATTACCATTTTCACTAGATGCTGACGAGATACCTTTTATCGTTAATATTGCTTAATCCTAGTCACATTTATCTATTCAAAGTTCATTTTATCAAAAATATAGTATGCAAATGGCAGACACAATTAGAGATATCACTTATCTGGATTTGTGTTTTTTTTAACAATATGTCAATTGAACTTAAGGTTGATTGGTTCATTTACCTAGAAACAAACTAATTTACCGAAATAAATTTTGCAAGTTCCTATCGTTGTCGATTATATCAACGTTTGCGTTATTAGCCTGACTCCTTTCCTGAAGTATTTTCCTGTTTTCAGAATTCCGTGCAATTTATTGAAAAAAATAAATTTACCAAATAATTTTGTCTGTTTATTTTTTCTTTCTCCAAGAATTTTACAATAAAGTTTCTCCAAGAATAATATTATAAAACCATGATTTCAATAGATGTATTATTTATTACTTTATTCTCTGTTGTATTGTTTGTACGTTTTACATTTTTGGCCCTACTCGTTGTAATAATTGCAAATAAAAGATAATTAAAGCACAAACAATGATTATAATAATAATAATAATAATATATAATAATATATATATATTAAAGTTTTACCTCATAGTGATTTGTTTCGATTGAGATGTACATTCGAATGAGATTGTGTGTAAGAAGTAATAAAATGTTATTCGCAACGTGAGTTAGATAAGTATTTTTTGATTAAAGTGCAATGCCTGCTTTGATGAAGTTTCTTTAATTGATTATAAAATTTAACACCAAAACCTTTATTTATGAGGAACAGGTTTTCCATTCCAACCAGAACTCTCAGGTCAGTCACGGGCTTGTGCAGATGAAACATCATCTTTTTCTGCATGTTACCATCATGTGTTATTTTTAGTTTTAAACATGCTGGAGCCAGTCTCAATAAAAATTACAAAATTTATCAAAATTTAGAACTGCAGAATATACAAACGTAGCAATGTTTTCTTTCTCCTCTTTGATGTTTTTAGTATATCAAATTGAACTAATCTAACAGAGAGTAGCTAGGTTAAACGTATGACTTTAATGTAATGTACAGATATATTTCACGTGTACTTTTCATATTGTACTTCTTTCTTTCTGTTGACATAACCAGACAGTGGAAGGACATTATGTAAAGGAAGAGAATGTGACAGACATCTTTACGTGTAAACAAACAAAAATAAATCTTTAACTAACTGACAAATAGGTAATAAAGTAATATATACCATTGTAACGTAAATTAATGTTATTACGACAGATATATCGTTAATATACAAACTTATTAAGTAAAAGGACATATTCTCTCCGATTTAAATCGCGTAGGGTTGTGCAAATATTTTCATAAACCGTTTAACACTAACCTTAAGAAAAATGTCAGTGGAATTCATAGTTATTTTCTATTTAAATTTGACACAATTGTTCTACAAAATTAAACGACGATTTTCACACGGTCTCAATAATTCTAATCAGAAGTTGGACTGCCTATGCAAAGAAAATGACATTATTTACCACTACTTATATTTAATTGACCAAAGTAAAAACTATTAAATCATTTGAAATCGTTGTAAGACACAAAATTAGCTTCTATATGTTTTTCAATCGTGAATAATACTATGAGTCTTGGCATACGTACATGCAGTAGGTTTTGATTGTCGCATAATTGTGCGGGAAGTTCTTTCAATGAAATAAATTTAAATGCTAACCCAAGAGAAAATACAAAAGCATTATGATAAAAAAGAAAAGATAGGACAATACAAAAAGGGGAAGAAAGAAAAACAAAAAACACCCTAATAACCAAATTTAACATTTAACATTAACTTTTTATCGGTAGTTTAAAATTCGTCGACCTAAAACAAATCTGTGAGAACAATTTGTGTTGATTTTTATTTATTATAAATTTAACAGCAGTCCCAATAATATTTATATTCTAAAATCTATAAAAACAATTGCCATCTTATTAAGGTTTACCTGTAATAATATGTGGAACCAGCAAGGGAGGGTCTTGGATTTTGTAAATTTTTGGGAGAAGGATCATGCTATTAAATTCTGTATGTTTCCCTCCATACTTTGGGGGTCTTTATTTAACCAATCTTTTTTTTTTAATTTCCTACTTGTTACCATTAGAAAGCAAATGGTTGCACCCTAACAGTCTGGAAGGTGATATATCTTGATCAGTTCCATAAAATGAGACTATTTTGTCAATGTTAAGTATTTTTTTAAGGTGCAGTATATTTTAAATTAAACGAAAACGTAATCATAATAGTTTTAAATATTGCGTAGGTTCGAAATTATTTTGAAAATGAGGTCAAAGAGTACACCACATAATCCATTAATGGTAACGTATTTTAAGCAGAGGATCAATCAAAATCCCAGATCAATAAAATATGAAATTATAGAATTCACCGAAGCAGATTATATTCCGCGAGGGTTCCAATTTGCAAGATTATATTTCAACTATAATTAGACACTCCAAAAGACGGATTTTTAACTATTTGTGGGGAGGGGGGGGAGTCGTATAGATATACTTGATATAAGTACACTAGTAAATATTGCTAGTCTTATTAATTCTCATAAAACGTTCCCCCTTGGTTTCCCTTTTTAAAGTTTTAGATAAATATATATAAAATTTTTATTAACTAAAATTATTGGCAGTATATATTACTCTGTGCTGGTAATTGATGAAATAAGTCATTAAAGTCTACAATGATAAAGCGAATATTTTGGTATGAAATAAATCATTCTGTTTCATCTTATAACAGTAAATCAAATGAATCGTGCCTGTTTTTGTCATTAGCACTCTCATTTTCTTACTACCATTATTACTTCGTCAAAATGACAAAATTCTTTCATTATAGAAAACTGCTATTACTACATTTACTGGAAGTTTATTTGTCTGCGCTAGAACTCACGCAAAATGACTAAAAGTTTTCTTCCAAACTGGAATCTATCGATATACTAATTTTCTTAGACCGGGGAATTAACAGAGGTGATATCCTAATACCAAGACATATACCGATTTTACAAATGGGGTGGTCTTCACATGTATACGTTTAAATATCAGTTTAGAATTTGTTATAAAATCAGCAGTAAAAAGCCGTCGATTTGTAATTTTTTTTACCCATAAATGGGTACTAAAAGTCTCTGGTCCGATTAATTACATGACAGTTTTCTTATTATCACAAACATCGTTTTAAATCGTCTATACTGGATATATATAAAACTTATTATAATCTTTCTTATTTTTCACGATATTATATAACAAATCAATATGCATACGGAATTTAATATTAATGAAGGAATTAAAGAGTGCATTTCTTAAAGTGACTGGGTCGATTTTCATCCCCGTAATAACCAGTTTTATAGTGTAACTTATTGATTCGGTAGAGATTTGTATTAAAATGTAAAACACATTGATGATAATTGGAAACTGTAATTGAACATCTGATAGATGTTTGTATGGAAATAAAAAGACACAACACTATTATCCTTCCCTGATTAAAACCAAGAAAGATATAGTTCAGCACGCACGGAATACAACTTCAAATTATCTGACATGAACGTATCTAAATTGGTGGTCGCGCAAAAAAGTTATGAAAAAATAAAAATATCCGTAAATAATATAGAAATAACAAACTTATACAAACCTATTGTTTTATCTTTTTTCTTTATATTGTCAAATTAATTTTCCTTACCCCCCCCCCCAAACAAAAAAAGTTAACATAATTATAGAATTATACCTAATATTGAAAAGATATTTTTCATACCTTTAAGACAGCCAGTAGAATTATTGTTGAAAATGTCACTTGCATCATCATACTTTCATTTTAATCCAACATTGTTATAAAACGTAAATCCCAAAAACTACAATATCATCACATATTCAGCACGAAAATTTAAATCACATATTTTCTAGTTGGTATCCATTATTAAATCCTACACTGTACAAATGCACCATTTTTGCGGGGTTTTACTTTTTACACAACAATTAAAATTCATCAGATATTTGTACAGTAGGACAGGTGCAAATGTATGAAAAATAAATAGGTGATCGAAAACAGCAAAAGGTTAAAGATCATTCATAAGCCAATCAGATATTTCGTTCTAACCGGTCACTTCCACTGTCGTCTGTTGAAATCACTGGGTGTCTACTGTTCTCGAAGATAATTAACGTTTTCCCTTGATTTAAACACACAGTTGATTAAATTGAGAAGAACTTAGGTGTTCACAACGTAAGAATACCTATAGCATGTCGACCGCTTTAATACAAACGATTAAAGCGCCCCATAACTGTCGACACAAATATTTTGATTGATAAGGAAGATATTGCAAACACGATATTAGAGGAGCCTTGTTTGTAATAGTTTGTTTATTTTTCCATTACGACATCTTCTTTTGTTGATAATGGTTTAACTGTGCATTAATATTTAGTAATCAGCTTTAATAAAATTTGACAGAGAGAAATGTATACTTCGAATATTAAATTTTCATCACCTAGCTTAATATAGATCTATGAACATTCTCATGTAAAATATACTTTCAGTAACATTTCGTTATTTAATTATTATAAAACTATTTTGGAAAATAGTTTAATGCGTTTATTATGTCGGTAAGTTGTAAAAGTACATATTGATTAAAGCAAAGTGGAACACTATCAGATTTTCGGAGCATATATCTAAAAATGGTATTTAAAAATAAGCAAATGTTTAAATTATTTGGAATTACGTGTTCAGATAAGGTTTTTTTTTTAATGCAAATGATAGATAATTTGTATAGGTATTGAAAGAGTACTAATGATTTGCTACAGAATGCATAAGAGTAAAAAAGGGTGGTCAGGTTAATACTGTAGTCAATGAGTTATAACACATTTTAGGTAAATAGGAGAACAAACAATTTATATATTAATGCACCATTTCTCTAAAGTCATCGTAACACATTAACATTCTTTGTATATATATATAACTCTTTTGATGTGTAAATAGAAAAAATATTCAAGTCAACAAATCATTTTGTTATATATGAGCAGTTTTAGACTTCCATGCCAAAACACCCTGAATTACAGATCTCAAAGTCATCACAACTGTTCCAATGGTCACCATGTTTGCACATGAGATTAGAACATTATGATTATGAACTGGTTTATGAGACTATTTCAAAGCACATTTTACAGGCAGTAAATGTCAAGTTTTCATTTAATCATTCCACAGTAATGAATATGTCTGTATCACACATAATTATTTATTGTCACATACGTTGCAGGAGCCCAGCGTTATTGGCTGTCAAAAGAAATATTGTCATATACACAATGTCCGTTCGATATAGATAACATTGTAATGTTGTTCCTATTGAGGGGGATCTGGAATAAGGATTAATCCTGAGTTAAGTACTTGTTATATGCATCTACTTTTATACAAACTTATGGTCAAAAATTTACGCCTTATTTGATTTCGCTAACAAAATATTTACAAAAGGTCATACTAAAGAGGATTTACGTTTTTATTCCCTGTCACAATCCTCTCGTTTAAAAGTAAATATATTTAGCATGGCTATTAAACAGTATGTTGTCTACATTTAAATGATTTTTCGAATGCTATTTTATAAATCATGGTTTAACATTTTGTATTCAGCAATTCTAAACCATTATACGACAGAAAATGGGAACTATCAATATGATATAGTTTATTGTCCTACCTATTTGTGTTTTATATTGGAGAGAGACATTTAGATAAATAAATCTGGCTGTTTTATCCTGAAATAGCTACCGTCAGGAATAATAGCATATCCATCCTGTACTTAATCAAGTAATATATACATAAAGAACAAGTCCAGTCTCAATTCTGTTTTCCAATTTGACTGATTAGAATATTATCTATTACACTTAATCAGGAAGCTTGGATAGTGAAAGTAGAAACTTCCATTTAACCAAATAAGAAAGACAGATACTATTATAAAAGAGCATATTGAACAAATTTACCATTACCAGATTTGATGGACTATAGAATATTTATACATTTCGACAAATTAGGGCCAAGATGTTCAAAACTATAACATTATGTAAAGTGTTAGAACCATATTGACTAGGGACAGAGTTATAAATGGGGGACACACGTCTTGTTCCCATAACTATACAATATAAAAGTACTGATTTCGCATCAATACCAAATTCTGTCAACGGAGCTGGTGATACACAGGGTACTAAAGTCCACTGACAGAGACATGTATTCATTCAGCGATAACAATAAACAATCTATAGATGGTGATTCGTCCGGGTAATTAGGTCCACTGACATAGACATTCATTCAATGATAACAAAACGTCCGTGTAATTAGGTCCACAGATAGAGACAATCATTCAGCGATAACAATAAACAATCTATAGATTGTGATTCGTCCGGGTACTAAGGTCAACTGACGGAGACATTCATTCAGCGATAACAATAAACATTCTATAGATGGTGATTCGTCCGGGTAATTAGGTCCACAAACAGAGACAATCATTCAGCGATGGTGATTCGTCCGGGTACTAAGGTCCACTGACAAAGACATTCATTCAGCGATAACAAAACGTCCGTGTAATTAGGTCCACAGATAGAGACAATCATTCAGCGATAACAATAAACAATCTATAGATTGTGATTCGTCCGGGTACTAAGGTCAACTGACGGAGACATTCATTCAGCGATAACAATAAACATTCTATAGATGGTGATTCGTCCGGGTAATTAGGTCCACAAACAGAGACAATCATTCAGCGATGGTGATTCGTCCGGGTACTAAGGTCCACTGACAAAGACATTCATTCAGCGATAACAAAACGTCCGTGTAATTAGGTCCACAGATAGAGACAATCATTCAGCGATAACAATAAACAATCTATAGATTGTGATTCGTCCGGATACAAAGGTCAACTGACGGAGACATTCATTCAGCGATAACAATAAACATTCTATAGATGGTGATTCGTCCGGGTGATTAGGTCCACAAACAGAGACAATCATTCAGCGATGGTGATTCGTCCGGGTAGTAAGGTCCACTGACAGAGACATTCATTCAGCGATAACAATAAACATTCTATAGATGGTGATTCTTCCGGGTAATTAGGTCCACTGACAGAGACATTAAGTCGGCGATAACAATAAACATTCTATAGATGGTGATACGTCCGAGTAATTAAGTCCACAGACAGAGACACTCATTCAGCGATAACAATAAACAATCTATAGATGGTGATTCGTCCGGGTACTAAGGTCCACTGACAGAGACATTAATTTAGCGATAACAATAAACATTCTATAGATGGTGATTCGTCCGGGTAATTAGGTCCACTGACAGAGACATTCATTCAACGATAACAATAAACATTCTATAGATGGTGATACATCCGGGTTATTAGGTCCACAGACAGAGACAATCATTCAGCGATAACAATTAACATTCTGTACTAGGTGATACGTCTTATAGGACTTGGGTCCACTGATAGTCATTCAGCGATAAGAATACATTCTATAGCTGGTAATACGTTACGGCGACTTAGGACCACAGGCAGCGTTATCAATAAACATTATGTAGCTGGTGATTCACTGAGGACTTAGATCCACAGACAGAGACAACCTTGGGTGATAACAATAAACATTATATAGTTGATGATTCATCCAGTGACTGATGTCCACACACAGAGAAAATCATTGAGGAATAACAATACACATTCTATAGTACTAATGATATTTTAAAACGTAACTGTATGCCCGTTTGATAAACATTATATCATGCTTAAGACAATGATGTTTCTTATAGTAACATTCTTTTTAAAGTAAATCTTAAAGACCTTTTTGATAAAATGCCAAAACTATTTAAAGAGGTTTTGAAGAACTGTTTGCCGAGCCAGCAATGTATCCATATTTAAAGGTTTGAAAAGGCATTCATCTTTTGTTGGAACATTCTTGTGTGTGTCGTGGATTGATTGTTTAAGGTGTAAAGTCGACGTATAAATTGGGTATTCAATCTTTCATTAGCTTTAGGGCCGTGCTTTAGGGCCGTGCTTTAGGGTCGTGCTTTAGGGCCGTGCTTTAGGGCCGTGCTTTAGGGTCTTTCAATGCTGAATAAACAACAAAATGGATAACAATGTCAACAATGATAAACCAATCAATCAACGGTACCCAACAGTTAGAACCCCTCAAGTATTTTTCGAACTTGTATGCCTTTCAGTTTTTTGTGTAGGGATACGAATATTGTTTTCAAAAACATAGGGGTATTTAAAGCTTTTATAGTGAATGTTATTGCTGAAATTAATATCATCTAAACATTGGATTACAAGGTTTAGCTTCATGAATGACCTTTGGACAGGAAAAATGAGGGATTGTGCTTTTCCACAAAATATAATTGTTGTCCCCTTATTTGATAAAACAACGGTCGTTCCCGAAGAAATCAAAAACAGATCAAACCTGATAGGACAAGAAATTAACAGATTCCAACATAATAGGTTTATTTTATAAGGTAAAGTGTCCTTAAATTATAAAACTTCCAAGTGAATGAATATTTCAAAATGAAAGTCAAACTTGATTTGTTTCATTTAAATAAACATTTTATGATACTATCAGAAATCTTTTGAAAAATATGAAAAAAATCTTGCAACTTATACACAAAGGAAAGTATGGCTGATTAAATTCCATGTCTTACGTAAATAGTGGAATGATTGGGAACATCTCCATTATTATCTCAGGTCGAAGGTGCACATAACAACAAAAAAGACTTATCTTTAAAGCAAATACATTCTTACTGAAATTATTTTTCACAGAAAAAAAGAAGTACTTGTACATGAATGCATTGACAACTATCTAAACAACTGATAACTTTAGATACAATGATATATAAGATACAAATTGACCGATTGTCAATTATTAATTTGATTATTACGTGTGAAATTCATTTATTCAGTGAAATGGAAAATAAAGTATAAAATTTTACATATAAGTAAAGCGTGTTGCACTGTCATTTACAACTAATGCAGATATTATCTAATGGAGCCTTGTACCATCGGCGATCTTAACACTAATACAGTAATAGTTGCCATTTACTTAACAGACTTAAAAACCAATTACCCTTCATGGATGAATAAGCACAAAACACTAAGGTATATTGAGAGAAATATGCCTTCAATATTACCCATATTTTTAAAGTAGAAATAAAATTTTACTTTGACTAGCTACATGTATTTAATTTCTGGAATGTTTAGGATTTGTAATAATGCTTTTCAACACAGATCTGTGGGTTGGTTATAGATAATAATATAAACGAGTTTTAAAACAACCTACCGAAAAAGGGCATCAAAATTAAAATAAATAAATAGATAAATAAAAAACAAAAAACAAAAACAAAAAACCAGGAAGTTCAAATGCCTTAACGTCAAAATAACAAAAAGGGTAAAGCAAAAGAAGCAACATCTACAGGGATAGAACTATACATGAAGGAGATACTAATTAGTTCTTCAATGTTACTCTAATATGGAAATATTAGGAAGTGACCTGTTTATACTCCGGGGACTTGGTGTTCACCAGCAGAGATACAGATTTAATGAACACAATGTCAACATTTCGTCGATTTACAGCTCATCGTTTTTTCTCGTGGCCTAACATGTTCAAAGCTGAAGAAATAACCAAAAAGTTGAAGACGTATAAAATAAAAATGGTTAAAAGAGGACAAATATACCAATGTTAATGCACAAGATGTGTACGTTTAATGAGGAACCAGAGTGAGTTATCTTTTCCTAACCAATGTAGGTAAGGGAGATAACAAATTTGTCTCCCTTTTAGCCTGAGGTCAAAAGGGAGAGAATTTAATTATCTCCCTTACCTACATTGGTTAGGAAAAGATAACTCACTCTGGTTCCTCGTTGATTTACGACTCGTATTCTTTTCAGTCGAATTATTTTTGATGTGAGACAGAATGGATAGATTCTTTTAGGACTGCCAATTGATCGATTTAGGTCCAGATCTTGGTCCTTTAGATTATTATTTGGTATTATTATTATGATTTTATTTTTCATTTAAAATAATGTAGCTAAAACTAAATATTTAAACCTTTATATATGATGCCCGACCGAGATATTTCCATTGATACATATATAGATAGCATCTAATTAAATTTTAATTTTTCTTCAGATTTATTTACATGTACCGAAAACTATCTTGTTCTAAAATGTTTTATTTACACGAAAGTCCTGTTTCACATTTTTTCTCATACATTTAGAAGCCAATTATCATGTACCTTTCAAAAGGTATTAAATCAAATAGGAGTAATATAATTAATGGTTTTCATGGTTCGTAAAGCAGTTATAGCGAAATATAGACTCAGATAAAAACTACGGTGACAAAATTAATTCACATGAAAAAGCTAACAAGACGTCTAAATTTGCTCATAGTTGAACGAACACTAAGTTATTGGTATCATAAATTGTGAGAGAAGACTATAGTCTCTAGGCTTTCATACCTATATTATACACAGATAATATTTAGGACCAATAAAAAAAAATCTTGAATAAAATTAAATAACAACTGGGTTGTAGTAAACCATGTTTTAGTTGATTTTGTTAATATAAATGTTGATAGATGTTGTCAATGTAACATACATCTAATGTCATAAATAGAAAACTCTGCTCATACCTGACTTTAGGGAGGGTTTAATATAATTGACACTTTTTTAAAACGTTGTTGCGTACATGCGTGTTCTGAAAGTTTTTCAAATATTAAACTACAGAGGCTCCTTGAATGCTGTAGAAGTCTGCTCTCATCTTTCTGCCAATGCTGATATGTTCGCTAAATATAATGATAAGTAAGAAGTTTCAGATTAAGTTCATGTGGACAAATAGGGTATGACGTTTGAGGTGCTAAACATTATATAAACAAGAGGCTGCACGAGACCCGGCCGCCGTTTCACAAACATTCGTACGATTACGATCGAGATTGGTTCCAGGACATCAATAGAACAAAGACACTGAAGGCCGGGAATCAGGTCATTATCGTACGAATGTTTGTGAACAGGGACAAGTTCCATTACGCTTTATAGTGATACAAATTTTGACGTATTGTATGCAAGCATTTAAGCAATCAAATACCATTTGCCGTACTGAGGACGAAAACGAATTTCCAAAATAATAAAACGCTGTGGCGCAATTTTATGTCAAAATGACATTAAAAGTAAAACCAAAAGAAATCGAAGGACAGAGTATGACAGATACAGAATTTAGTTTTAAAAAAATCGAAAACTTTTTAACAGTAATATTCTTAGTATCAGGTTACTGGTCTGTAACGTTCATGTTTGGTTCGTTTTTATGTATACAGTCAAACCTGCCAAAGTGACCACCTGTATTAAACAATAACCTGTCTTATGAGACCATTTGGAATTTTTATTTCCCTTTGCAGTACAGTTAGTATTATTTGAAACTGTATTAAGTGTCCCTCTGTTTTATGTGACCCTTTTCATTTTCCCTTGTGAGGTCACATACCGGTTTTACTTTACTTAATTTTTTAATGCGTTCAACTGAACCAAAAAGGGAATTAAATTTTACCATCACAGAACTTTTTTTCTCAATCTCGTGAAATCGACATTACTATAGTACTTTTAGTATTGTTGGATTTAGAACCTTAGGAATTCCTGGAGAGGTTGTCTTTTTGTTAACATTAATGCATTTTCTCTTAAAATGTTGAAAAATAAAATAATATCATTTTTCAAATTTAAATATACCAAGATCAAGGGCATATACCGGTATTTTAAAAATAGTGTCGTGAAAGAAAAATAATACACACAATTGACCATATATTATGATTTGAAAATGAATGTTGATATTTTTTATGTCTTTTATATAGATCTCTTTGAGTTGTGACATTATGTAAATGATATAAAAGCTAACCCAAGTATTTTCCATGAATATCCAGTAAGTGTAATTCTGGCAAATATTGGCCTAGTATCTCCTATACTCACAACACTGGTAAAACAACTTTATTAAATTATCTTTTATTTTGGTAGTACCAGTGTTTGCAAATATCTGTAATATTTTTTCCAGTGATTTCCAGTATCGGTAATTCTGGAATAATCACTTCTGCTATTACCAGTGTCTCCATTAGCCAGAAACATGTAAAACTAGTATTTACTCGCATCTTTAGTATCTGTAATTCTGGAATAATCACTTCTGCTATTACCAGTGTCTCCATTAGCCAGAAACATGTAAAACTAGTATTTACTCGCATCTTTAGTGTCGGGAATTCTGAAATAATTACTTCTGCTATTACCAGTGTCTCCATTAGCCAGAAACATGTAAAACTAGTATTTACTCGCATCCATTAGTATCGGTAATTCTGGAATAATCACTTCTGCTATTACCAGTGTCTCCATTAGCCAGAAACATGTAAAACTAGTATTTACTCGCATCCATTAGTATCGGTAATTCTGGAATAATCACTTCTGCTATTACCAGTGTCTCCATTAGCCAGAAACATGTAAAACTAGTATTTACTCGCATCCATTAGTATCGGTAATTCTGGAATAATCACTTCTGCTATTACCAGTGTCTCCATTAGCCAGAAACATGTAAAACTAGTATTTACTCGCATCCTTTAGTATCGGTAATTCTGGAATAATCACTTCTGCTATTACCAGTGTCTCCATTAGCCAGAAACATGTAAAAGTAGTATTTACTCGCATCTTTAGTATCGGTAATTCTGGAATAATCACTTCTGCTATTACCAGTGTCTCCATTAGCCAGAAACATGTAAAACTAGTATTTACTCGCATCTATAGTATCTGTAATTCTGGAATAATCACTTCTGCTATTACCAGTGTCTCCATTAGCCAGAAACATGTAAAACTAGTATTTACTCGCATCTTTAGTGTCGGTAATTCTGGAATAATTACTTCTGCTATTACCAGTGTCTCCATTAGCCAGAAACATGTAAAACTAGTATTTACTCGCATCTATAGTATCTGTAATTCTGGAATAATCACTTCTGCTATTACCAGTGTCTCCATTAGCCAGAAACATGTAAAACTAGTATTTACTCGCATCTTTAGTATCTGTAATTCTGGAATAATCACTTCTGCTATTACCAGTGTCTCCATTAGCCAGAAACATGTAAAACTAGTATTTACTCGCATCTTTAGTGTCGGTAATTCTGGAATAATTACTTCTGCTATTACCAGTGTCTCCATTAGCCAGAAACATGTAAAACTAGTATTTACTCGCATCTATAGTATCTGTAATTCTGGAATAATCACTTCTGCTATTACCAGTGTCTCCATTAGCCAGAAACATGTAAAACTAGTATTTACTCGCATCTTTAGTATCTGTAATTCTGGAATAATCACTTCTGCTATTACCAGTGTCTCCATTAGCCAGAAACATGTAAAACTAGTATTTACTCGCATCTTTAGTATCGGTAATTCTGGAATAATCACTTCTGCTATTACCAGTGTCTCCATTAGCCAGAAACATGTAAAACTAGTATTTACTCGCATCTTTAGTATCTGTAATTCTGGAATAATCACTTCTGCTATTACCAGTGTCTCCATTAGCCAGAAACATGTAAAAATAGTATTTACTCGCATCTTCAGTATCGGTAATTCTGGAATAATTACTTCTGCTATTACCAGTGTCTCCATTAGCCAGAAACATGTAAAACTAGTATTTACTCGCATCTATAGTATCTGTAATTCTGGAATAATCACTTCTGCTATTACCAGTGTCTCCATAAGCCAGAAACATGTAAAACTAGTATTTACTCGCATCTTTAGTATCGGAAATTCTGGAATAATCACTTCTGCTATTACCAGTGTCTCCATTAGCCAGAAACATGTAAAACTAGTATTTACTCGCATCTTTAGTATCGGTAATTCTGGAATAATCACTTCTGCTATTACCAGTGTCTCCATTAGCCAGAAACATGTAAAACTAGTATTTACTCGCATCTATAGTATCTGTAATTCTGGAATAATCACTTCTGCTATTACCAGTGTCTCCATTAGCCAGAAACATGTAAAACTAGTATTTACTCGCATCTTTAGTATCGGAAATTCTGGAATAATCACTTCTGCTATAACCAGTGTCTCCATTAGCCAGAAACATGTGATACTAGTATTTACTCGCATCTTTAGTATCTGTAATTCTGGAATAATCACTTCTGCTATTACCAGTGTCTCCATTAGCCAGAAACATGTAAAACTAGTATTTACTCGCATCTTTAGTGTCGGTAATTCTGGAATAATTACTTCTGCTATTACCAGTGTCTCCATTAGCCAGAAACATGTAAAACTAGTATTTACTCGCATCTATAGTATCTGTAATTCTGGAATAATCACTTCTGCTATTACCAGTGTCTCCATTAGCCAGAAACATGTAAAACTAGTATTTACTCGCATCTTTAGTATCTGTAATTCTGGAATAATCACTTCTGCTATTACCAGTGTCTCCATTAGCCAGAAACATGTAAAACTAGTATTTACTCGCATCTTTAGTATCGGTAATTCTGGAATAATCACTTCTGCTATTACCAGTGTCTCCATTAGCCAGAAACATGTAAAACTAGTATTTACTCGCATCTTTAGTATCTGTAATTCTGGAATAATCACTTCTGCTATTACCAGTGTCTCCATTAGCCAGAAACATGTAAAAATAGTATTTACTCGCATCTTCAGTATCGGTAATTCTGGAATAATTACTTCTGCTATTACCAGTGTCTCCATTAGCCAGAAACATGTAAAACTAGTATTTACTCGCATCTATAGTATCTGTAATTCTGGAATAATCACTTCTGCTATTACCAGTGTCTCCATTAGCCAGAAACATGTAAAACTAGTATTTACTCGCATCTTTAGTATCGGAAATTCTGGAATAATCACTTCTGCTATTACCAGTGTCTCCATTAGCCAGAAACATGTAAAACTAGTATTTACTCGCATCTTTAGTATCTGTAATTCTGGAATAATCACTTCTGCTATTACCAGTGTCTCCATTAGCCAGAAACATGTAAAACTAGTATTTACTCGCATCTTTAGTATCGGAAATTCTGGAATAATCACTTCTGCTATAACCAGTGTCTCCATTAGCCAGAAACATGTGATACTAGTATTTACTCGCATCTTTAGTATCTGTAATTCTGGAATAATCACTTCTGCTATTACCAGTGTCTCCATTAGCCAGAAACATGTAAAACTAGTGTTTACTCGCATCTATAGTATCTGTAATTCTGGAATAATCACTTCTGCTATTACCAGTGTCTCCATTAGCCAGAAACATGTAAAACTAGTATTTACTCGCATCCATTAGTATCGGTAATTCTGGAATAATCACTTCTGCTATTACCAGTGTCTCCATTAGCCAGAAACATGTAAAACTAGTATTTACTCGCATCTTTAGTGTCGGTAATTCTGGAATAATCACTTCTGCTATTACCAGTGTCTCCATTAGCCAGAAACATGTAAAACTAGTATTTACTCGCATCCATTAGTATCGGTAATTCTGGAATAATCACTTCTGCTATTACCAGTGTCTCCATTAGCCAGAAACATGTAAAACTAGTATTATACTCGCATCTATAGTATCTGTAATTCTGGAATAATCACTTCTGCTATTACCAGTGTCTCCATTAGCCAGAAACATGTAAAAGTAGTATTTACTCGCATCTATAGTATCTGTAATTCTGGAATAATCACTTCTGCTATTACCAGTGTCTCCATTAGCCAGAAACATGTAAAAGTAGTATTTACTCGCATCTATAGTATCTGTAATTCTGGAATAATCACTTCTGCTATTACCAGTGTCTCCATTAGCCAGAAACATGTAAAACTAGTATTTACTCGCATCTATAGTATCTGTAATTCTGGAATAATCACTTCTGCTATTACCAGTGTCTCCATTAGCCAGAAACATGTAAAAGTAGTATTTACTCGCATCTATAGTATCTGTAATTCTGGAATAATCACTTCTGCTATTACCAGTGTCTCCATTAGCCAGAAACATGTAAAACTAGTATTTACTCGCATCTTTAATATTGGTAATTCTGGAATAATCACTTCTGCTATTACCAGTGTCTCCATTAGCCAGAAACATGTAAAACTAGTATTTACTCGCATCTTTAGTATCTGTAATTCTGGAATAATCACTTCTGCTATTACCAGTGTCTCCATTAGCCAGAAACATGTAAAACTAGTATTTACTCGCATCTTTAGTGTCGGTAATTCTGGAATAATCACTTCTGCTATTACCAGTGTCTCCATTAGCCAGAAACATGTAAAACTAGTATTTACTCGCATCCATTAGTATCGGTAATTCTGGAATAATCACTTCTGCTATTACCAGTGTCTCCATTAGCCAGAAACATGTAAAAGTAGTATTTACTCGCATCCATTAGTATCGGTAATTCTGGAATAATCACTTCTGCTATTACCAGTGTCTCCATTAGCCAGAAACATGTAAAACTAGTATTATACTCGCATCTTTAGTATCTGTAATTCTGGAATAATCACTTCTGCTATTACCAGTGTCTCCATTAGCCAGAAACATGTAAAACTAGTATTATACTCGCATCTTTAATATCTGTAATTCTGGAATAATTACTTCTGCTATTACCAGTGTCTCCATTAGCCAGAAACATGTAAAACTAGTATTTACTCGCATCTTTAGTATCGGTAATTCTGGAATAATCACTTCTGCTATTACCAGTGTCTCCATTAGCCAGAAACATGTAAAACTAGTATTTACTCGCATCCATTAGTATCGGTAATTCTGGAATAATCACTTCTGCTATTACCAGTGTCTCCATTAGCCAGAAACATGTAAAAGTAGTATTTACTCGCATCTTTAGTGTCGGTAATTCTGGAATAATCACTTCTGCTATTACCAGTGTCTCCATTAGCCAGAAACATGTAAAACTAGTATTTACTCGCATCTTTTGTATCGGTAATTCTGGAATAATCACTTCTGCTATTACCAGTGTCTCCATTAGCCAGAAACATGTAAAACTAGTATTTACTCGCATCTTTAATATTGGTAATTCTGGAATAATCACTTCTGCTATTACCAGTGTCTCCATTAGCCAGAAACATGTAAAACTAGTATTTACTCGCATCTTTATTATCGGTAATTCTGGAATAATCGGGATTTTCCATTATTCCATGAATATTTTTTTTCTATTTTCTGATTGGATGAGAAATGTTTAAAAGGTGTTGAGGACTCGTGATAGTAACTGAGAAGTGTTGTGCAAGAATTCCGCTTGCACAGTTATGGGATTAAAATAGATCCTGACCGGTCAAGCGGAATTTAATAGTGACCTATTTGTTCTTAAAATAGAACGGGAGAGTACATTTTGCCGATTCAGGCAATAAAACAATTATTGGCTATGTAACAGGTCAAGCGAAATTTAATAGTGACCGATTTATTCTTAAAATATAAAGTGAAAGAACAGTTTTCCGATTCATGTAATAAAACAATTACTGACTCTGTAATAGGTCGCTATCAGGATTGATCAACCCTTGAAAATGTATATTCACCTCGCCTAAAGGCTCGGTAAATATTACATTTTCTCGGGTTGAAAAATCCTGATAGCGACCTATTACAAAGTCAGTAATTGTATAATATTAATAATACTGGTCTTGCCAGTACTTTCAGGTGTTTGTAAATCCTTTATAACCAATATTAATGTGTCTAAGTGATTCTAAAACATAAACAAATGTTTTTTACAACTGATATTCCGTTGAACCTTTCACTACGGTCCGTTCCTTTAATTTTTTCACATCGTGTTTAATTTCATGTCTTTAAAAATTAAAATATTTCATCAAATTTTTAACAAGCCAATTCATTACTGTATTTAAATCATTTAATTGACTAAAATTAATTTTCATTTTATTGCATGTCCATCGAAATTAGACGCTCGATAATCCCATGCCTTGGTTTTTAAAAACAAGGAAAATAGTTTTCGCAGTAGGAGTACATTTTTCCCTTATGAAGAAAAGACGTCAATCTTTTTATGTACAAAGTCAGACTTATGTTCCCTTGGGCATTCTATTTAGCGTTTTAAGCACGTAGAAATTGCCAATAAAGAAAACATTAAGAACAAATACATTATGAGGTAGAAATGCGTGTAACTCATGAAATTAATTGTATATACCTTCATACACATTATAGTTATGGTACGTTGTAGATATATATGGTATTAAGTGATACACGTGTGCAGCTACGTAATGTTATGTACCAATTATGACTCTCTGTTGTGTTTATGCAGGTGTTTTGTGCTCTTTTAGGTTATTTTTCCCGGGGTTCTGTCTTTTGGGTGGGGTTAATTCATTGGTTTGCCATTTAACGGGTGGGTTTGCGGGGGGGGGATAATTCTATTCAGCAGATCGTGTAATGCCCAACACTAACAGGAATATGATTATATACTTTAGGAGTAGGAAGCCCAACAGTGTTTAAGAAATTCATTGCCCCAGGTTTTTATTCTTCTTAATTCCTCTAAACTTAATTTTAGCGAATATTTGAATGTAAAACGGTGTCCAATTATTTGCGAAAATGCGAGTAAGAATTGTGGCTTTTTCAAAGGTCGAAGTAATTACTACCTTTCTTACGACACCTGACTTCAGGTCCCATGTAATATGTCTGGTATAAACATAGAACTTATTTTGATATACTATATAAACATATAATCATGTCTCATCAGCTGTGATCGAGGAAATCTCTGTGACAATTACTAAAATGATGTACCGCGGATTTAACCAAAATGACAAAAATAAATTTTATGATACCAATTCTGATTGCACGAGATGTGTACATTCGTTGATTTACGAGTCATCAGTTGATCTCAAGACCTTAAATGTTGAAAATCAAAACAATAATCCAGAACTTTGACAGATAACTGAACGAGACAGCGAGACATGGGAGACATGAAGGTGTGACAAGTAAAGATGTATTCAATAGAATTGAATTTACTTCGCAGGAGGGGTATGGATAAAGGTTGTCGTGGGAAGGAGCCATATGGCTCAGGCGTGGGAATCGAATGGTAATTTTACACAGGGATTTATAAATTAATTTATAAGGGAGGCGTTTAAGATACCCCCAGGGTAACGGTATATGTTAGAGTCAGTCCTTGGGATGAGGATATATATTGTTCTGAAGTTGGTTTATCAACGGTTTGTACAGTTATCAAAGAAAAATTATGTTTTGTGAAATAAAGAATGTTTTAATGTAAGGGTAGTGGTAACTCCCAGAAGAGAGATGGAGTTTGCATTCATAAGAAGTCACCTTGTTATGGGGAATAAGAAATAAAGTAAAGTGGGTTTCCTAGTGCTAACATACCCAAGTTGCCTTTGATTTTTCAATCTCAGAATCAATGTCTGTAGAAGTAATGTTATTTGTGTTTTTAGGACATTGGCATCAGAAGAAAAAACCTGGTATTCTGATGATTAACTTTCACTGATGCTTCAAGATTGATTTAAACAATGAGGTGTTGATTTATTTTCTACAGGTTTATCTGTTATAAAGAGAAATAAACATATTGTGTAGCCTGGGTTATTTAGAACAGCGCGTATAAGACAGAATATTTTCTAAGTATTATGTAACTGCAATCAAATTATCGAGCTTTCATGTTATTTATCTAAGCAAATTATGTTCGTTGAATGTGATTTGTGTGTTCTATTCTATCAGAAATTAAGCATTGCTGCATATTAGCACGTCATTGCAAAACTTGGGATCCGTTCTCCCGAATTGCTTTATACTGTTTTTATTTATATATACTAGTCAACAAAAGAAACGATACAGGGTAATGCTTTTTTCATATATTCATAATTTCAAATAGCTGTACTAAGCAGAAAAATAGACCCACACGTCTGATTTTTATAGTAGATTGTTTTCTCATCAAAATAATGGATTTTGTGCAAAAAGTTTGAAATGAAAAATTCCATTTTTGGATATTTCAAAAATCACATTTTCAACCCAAAATTAAAAAATCAGTATTTTTACCCAGTTATATGAATCATAATGTCTGTGTGACAAAAGCAGAGTATTTTCAGCCACTGGATTTTCTTTTTACAAAATGTTTGTCGATTTTCTTCTCGATTTTCCGCAAATTTTATTTTACCCTCTTTTGGAAGATTTTTGGAAGATTCAGACAAGAGAAAGCTTCTGGATAAAAGAACTAGGCACCTAATATCCAAGGGCAATAAATAAAAAGAAATAAATTTATTTGTCAATTGATACAGAGATTGAATACTCCTTTTTTATTGTTATTTCAAAGTGCTTTATTTTTTTCGTGTACTTTTTCATTTGTTATGATGTTATAATTCTGTAACATAATTTTCTTCCTTATGTTAAAGGATTATTAATCTGTATTATTTTTAATTTTTGTTTACATGCGTTGATACACATGAGGAAGATCAAGATACGATTAGCCATATTGTTTTCTACATGTAATTAATTAGTCATTTTGCAACGCGACAGCACTGATGAAGGATCTCAGTGATCCGAAAATTTTGCTAAGTTTGAATTATTGTTATAATTCAAAATTTTATTTCTTTTATTTTGATGTTTTGCAATTTTTTAGAAGTGTGTATATATATATATATTTTTTACAGTAAACCTTATTTCTTGATGCATTTGTAGAGATTAATACTCATGATAAATTTACGATCTGATGCATTTTGCTTTTTATATGAAATGATTATCTATGGGTATTAATTGTATTCGATAACATATGTTGGTGATTTGTCTTACAATTTAACACCTGTTTCTTAAGTTATCGTTCTTTAAATCAAAATCGTCTAAACGCTTTCAAAATTACCGACCCTCTGGTGAGATCCTATCATCCCGTATTGTAATTATTGTATTTGGGTGTTAAATATCAGAAGTGCAAGGCCGCATATTTTGAAATAGTTTTATTCCATTTATGTTGAATTACAATAAGAGGAACGTAAATTGTACCTTAATTGCTACTGTAATAAAACAAATTATGTTGTACACCTGAAGAGAATATGAACTAAAATTTCAAATTAAAAAATAAACTTGTGACACACCCTTGAAATTATGACAATGCATGAAAACTCTTGAAAATGACAATATTGTGCAGAGGTTAATACTATTAAACAATTTTCTGTCATTTTCACCACTATATTTGCAAAATGAGACATTCATAAACTGAGATCTAGCGGAAAAATCGTGAACGAGAGTGTTTGTATGGTTGCATGTAACGCCCTTTTCAGTTTTTTGCTCTGTCAAACACAAACAATACGGTCGGGTAACGTGTTCAAAACAGAGACTCGTAAATGGCCATCCGATTGTCCTACCTAGTTATCTAACTAAATACACATATAGAGATAATTCTTCTGTATAATTTAAATAACTCTCAGTGGTGATATGAACATAAATATTCTGATAATTAAGGGTTACCCCCCAAAACTAAAACGTTTATCCATTTGTGGTCCCATGTTAATGTACAATTAAGATTTATCGGTAGTTTCATCTCTACATAATAGATTTGCTCTTTTGTAGAATTATCAAAGTATATAACACAAAACCTATTACTAGATTAATGTGAACTCGTCAATTAAAAATTTTATATGGGTATTAGAACGGGTGGATAAGTACATGGGAATTATCACATTTCAGATGTGCTCATCTGTGTGTAACAACTAAAACGTTTGTATTGGTATTAATTAATGCTGAACGCAGGCGAATGTGATAGAATAAGGGACATTATAACTTATAAAAAAATTCGATGCAGTTGCCACAAGTAAACCATTTCTTCTAAATAATTCAATATAAGCTAAATAAACAGCTCTACTTTAATACAAACAATCACCATCTTTTCTAGAAACTCAGTTGTTTGAATTCCGGCCTTTCAAATATAAGGCTATATATCAGGTTTTGACTTTGTAATTGTGGCTTGTACTTGTGTATTTTTCTTCCAGGGTACTGTAAATTCGGAAATTATAGCGATGCTTTAATTATTGCGAAAAATGCGACAGGGTTGTAATGGCAATAATTTAAACTCGCATTTTGGAATTTTTTATATGAATGACGCGGGATTTTTCTCAATATCGCAAAAATTAAAATCGCATTTTGGTCTGAAATTAGAGAATCGCAATAATAAATTCACGCAATAATTTCTGAATTTACAGTAGTTGAAAATAACATATTCTTATAAACTAATTCGTGAAGCATTTCACTTTTTTCCCTGCTCAAACCTTTAAAAATGTTAAAGCCGGTGATATAATCTTCTAGGAAAATAATTATACCAACAAGTGCAACATTATATAATAAAGGTAAATATTCACACTACTTACAACATTACAAGATACCAAGGTTACTGAAGAGAAAGTTTCACTTCTTAAGATTGAATATTGACATTAACCCTTTTGCTTCCAGTATAATTCTTTTATAAGAATCTATTATATGATAGGTATAAGTATTGAGATGTTTAGTGACGTGACAAAAGTTCCTCCTGTTAAAGAATATCAGTTATATATATGACAGTTTGAGAATATCTACCATAAACCATAGAATGTCTAGAAAGATGAGGATCTATATTACAAGACTATTTAAATACCATGCAACACTCAGTAGAGCTGTTGTTACAGAAACCAATGATATAGGCCGCAAGCAACAAACAGCCCAACCTAGGTACATGTTATCATGGACTCTGCAGAAGAAGCAATGCTCTATTATAAAAAAAAAACACAAGCTTCAAAGATTTACAATTGGTAACGCTAAAAAGACGGTACAATTTTTGATTCCCATAATTTGCTACTTTCAAGAACAGTAAACTTGAGTGCAATCGTAAACATAAGACGTCCTAAAACATTCACGGATATTTTCTGGACAAAAATATATCATTCCTGATTTTCTCAAATAACGACTGTCATTCCCGTAAATATTTGAGTTGCAAATAAAACATAATTTATTCTTGTTAAAAGTAGCTTTCACTTAAAAATCAAAAGATTGTACCGTCTTTCCGACAATATACACGGTGATTATAGCCGTGTACGGTCTTTCCGACTTTACACGGTGATTGTAGCTTTGTACCGTCTTTCCGACATTACACGGTGATTGTAGCCTTGTACCGTATTTCCGACATTACACGGTGATTGTAGCCTTGTACCATCTTTCAGACATTACACGGCGATTATAGCCTTGTACCGTCTTTCAGACATTACTCGGTGATTGTAGCCTTTTGGAATTACTTAACTTAAAGGAATCGTAATTTCTGCCTTATTATATGTATCATGAAATTCTATTTTTTTAAGAGTTATTAGAGTCTGTTTCGGGTCATTTCAGTTCTTTTATGTTTCAAAAAATAAAATTGAAATCGTACATCATAATTAAACAATTAGTCATGTATTTCCTGATCCTGCAGGCATTACAAGTTTATAACTTGGAAAATAATTATACATAATGACATTTACGACAAAAGATATGTAATAACGTTGATTTTAGCTTCAAAGAACAAGAGTCCTATGCGCCGATATTCATGGGTCAAAGCATAAAAAATATTACTTAAATAGTAAAATAAAAGATGTAATCTGTAAAACTTTATAATAACTTTATTGTTGCTTATATGGTGAATGTATAAAAGTGTTCAAAGATATAAAGGCCATTTACTTTTTTAAGAACGTTTACAAGAAACACATAACTCATTCGAACTCAAGCTGACGATAATAAATTATCAAATGTTACAATCAGTAAATGGCAATTTTGTGAATAAAAATATAAATAATCAAGATAAATTATACAATAAAGTCTTTCATAAATATACCGTAAATAACATCAAAATCAACGATTTTTTTTAACTAACCAGTTTATGATATATTAAAAACTACAATGTTGTAGGCGTTCTCATTCATATTTTTTTCTGAATAGTGTATAATAACTTCGATTTTGGATTATCTCTTAAAATATAACATGTTAAAAATTGCATCATTTCCTCCGTCTGTACATTGCTTATAATTGCCTTGTTTCCTCGGTCTGTACATTCACGAACTCCGCCAAACCAAAACCGGTACCATAGAATCACTTCAAAACTACGGAATATTTACGATATAAACCGACATCTGAGACTCTTTAAAAATGGTACTGGATACTGTTCAGTTCTAACTACAATGTTTAAAACTTATTTCATGGCACTACTCACCTTAATCATTCTCATTTCCAATTCTATAATTTCCGATACTTCGGCTCCCAGTGCGATAGTGACTAGTCCAATTTACCTCGGACTTCAAACGATTTTTTGTAATAACCGGGGCATCACCCCATTCATAAAAGTGGGAAATTCGAAGACTTATAAGTATTTTACTACCCGTATATATATTTTCTATTGAGAGAATATTATACGTTTCGCTTTTATATCCATTTTTCTTTCAAAAATTAGTTTTCAAGTTTATGTAATATCTTAAACGTATTAAGACCTTCCTCGGTAAAACTGTCATTTACTTTCATTTTGCATGGCAAAATGTTTAGGCCTTTTTATACCAACAGTTGTAGAAACAGGAGATAAAGTAAAGAAACCAAATATATTCTTATTGAATTTCCCACGATTTACATACAGAGTCTGAGGTAATATAGGATAGATAGTCTTACAAAAGTTAGAATACTTAACATGTTGTTCGCAGAAAATATTGCTAAACATTAGTTTCTTATCATAATATTCAGCTCAGCAGTTTTGAGTAAAATTTGTGGATATACTCTTTACGATCGTCTGCGGCTCAGTTATATTTTCTTTTGAGTCTTGGAATGATTGTATATAAGTCTCACGTGGGTTTTGAAGAGAGGACAAAAAATCTAATAACTAGAATTACGAAGTTTTGAGACTGCTTATTCTGAAGACTCCACAATGATGTAGATAAAGAATTTCGAATCCTTTAATAAGCCCTTTATAAAGAATGCAAAGAACCAATTCGGTTTCTATGTTAATCTCCATATGGGGGTACCAAGATATGAAAGAAAATTTCATAAAAATAAAAATTAATTTCTTGAAAAATAACAGCACCTCAATTAAGTAGAAATGTATCCGATTAATTTAATGCAACGAAAATGATACGTTCCCGTGGCTTTTCATGCGGAAAAATGAGGCTAAAAAAGGGGGGATAAATTTTTGCTAAAAATCGGGGGGTACCCACTTAAATCATTGAAATTACCCACATTTTTAAAAGCTAGTTTGAAATTGTTTTATCTCATATGTTTGGAAGGAAGAACCTCTGCCGTTTAAAATTATTTATTATTTTATTTAATATTGACCAATGGGACAGCGGGTCTCACATTCATTTCAGCGCTAAATATTCCCTTCACAAGATGTCTGCGCCCAGTATTTTATGAATTGGTACATTGTATCCTAAATAGATATACGTTTAATGGCGATATAACATATGAGCACAGATTATACAAAATAAAGATTTTAGTCCTTTAACAACAAAAGGGAGACAACTACAGAACAAATATTTTGCTCTTTCATAGTTAACTGCAATGGTATATTTTTAGGCAACTAAAAGATCCAAAAAAGAAAAAAATATGAAATTGTGGCAAACACATTGTTTAAATTTACTTTTTTAATGTAAAAGAAGAAAATACTTTCTTTTTAACAAAAACGTGTTTAGAGTAATCTATTTCTAACATTTGGGATCCTAATACTTTTTTGCAAAGAAGTACTTGGCAGTATGTATCAATGTAATCATTATTGCACTGTTATACATTTCCTGGAAGAATCCACCACCTTTGTTGGGTTATGGTCATTAATGAAAACAGCTGAAAATCAATGTTCCGTCTGGGGGTATTTAGGATTTCTGGACTTATTTTCTCTGGTGATATTTTTAACAACTAGAGGCTCCCAAAAGCTGGTATCGGCAATGTCGATCATCCGATTTTATTTACTATTTAAGTTATCATTTGGTGCCAGAGGACACAATAATAAGAGAAACAAATAAGGTCAATGTCAACAAAGTAAAGCTGCAGTGTCAGTCATCTGTGACTTCCAACAACACGTAGATCATAACTAGCATCTTTCACTGATCATTCGCAAGTTTCAATCACACTGGACAAATAGACCAAATCATGAAATGCAAAATTATTCATCTCCTCAAAAATGTCATTTCTACCAAGTGTTGCATCAATCTAATTGACCTTGCATGGGTGAATTTTCAATAAAATTGTCGATTTTGGTTAGATTCTGCTTTGCGGTTCTAAAGATCAAAATATTAATAGCTAATGGATGGATGATGGATGAATTGTTGTTTAACGTCCAGTGGAATAGTTAATGGAAGATGGATGCTTTGGCTCCGAGATAAGATGTGAAGAATGGACGAGCTTAATGGTCGCTATAGGACAACCCAGCCTCGATATGGAGCTATAGCCATTAAACTGAATATGATTTTTATCGCACTACTTTCGAAGAAAATTCGGGGATATTATCATAGTCTCCGCACGTTCGTCCATCACACTTTTGGTGACATCAACTCCTTCATCTTTGGGTTTAGATGCAATTTTTTATGGAATGGTTACTTGCCATCTGTAGATGTGCAATAAGGTTTTAGAATTTTTCTAAACTTGGGAGGCCAGAGAAGTGTCAGCTTAAAAATCTTCAGTTAAAGCTTGATACCTAAATTCCTTTCAATTTATAGTTTATTTCTATATAGTATAGAATAATAAACTTTGTTAAATGCGCTAATTTTAATTTTCAAAACATTGGGAAAAGGGTTGGGGGGGGGGGGGGGTTGTAAAATTTCGTAAAATATGACTAAGCTTGTGTACTGAACTTTATTTTTCAATTAATGCATTTTATTTTTTAGTATTGTCATGTATACTTACTAGGTTGTAGATTTTTGATTTCCAAAGAGATTGATTTTCTATAATTGTGAATTTAAGCTTACAAGAAAATTGTCATTTTTCATTGGGTTTAGTAACAATTTACACGAATTTGGCCTCGGTTGGATTTTAACGAGCGTAACCATACGATTCCTAAAAAAATCTATTAAAGGGTTATAGATTTCACAAGTTGTGTAAAGTTTTTAAAGTTTTATTATAGTTATCAACATCTTTTATCTAAAAACCCTGCTTCCAGAAAGCACTTATCATGAACGGGTTTTCCCACCTAGTTTCTGGCTGTGTCGGCCATCTTGGTTCACAGTGCCAGAAATCAGACAATTCTGAAAGAGGACCTCCTAAGGACCATTGCTGCAAAGTCTGGTTCCAATTGGTCAAGTGGTTTCAGACAAGAAGATTTTTCAATGAATTTTCCCATGGGCCCTTATGTTAAACTAAGTTCGGTTGTGGCATCCATCTCGGTTGACAATTCAGGTCATGGGACACGATTCTGAAAGAGCACCATATAAGGACCATTGCTGCAAAGTCTGGTTCCAATTGGTGAACTGGTTTCAGATAAAAAGATATTTCAATGAATTTTCCCATAAGTTCGGCTGTGGCTGCCATCTTGGCGGGTCATCGAACATCTTTCTGAAAGAGAACCTCCTAAAGACCATTACTGCCAAGTTTGGTTGCAACTGGCCTTGTAGTTTAATAGAAGATTTTTGAAATTCATGCCCCCTTTTTTCTATTTTTAGTAACAGCATGTCAGTTGGAAGTCAGGGATGCCGGACACAAGTTTTGAAAGGGGCCACTCAAGGACCATTCCACCAAAGATTGGTTCAAATTGGCCTAATGGTCTCAGAGAAGATAACGAAAATGTTAAAATTTCCATAGGGTTCAAGGTTAAACTATGTCCAACCATGGCAGTTACATTGGATGGCGCCCCGGAAAACCAAACATACATTTAAAAGGGGACCATTCCACGTAAGTTTGGTTTAAATTGGTTCAGTGGTTTCAGAGGAGTTGACGAAAAAGTAAAATTCCCATAGGTTCAATGTTTAACTAAGTCCAGCTATTGCTGCCATGTTGGATGGCGTTTGGGGAAACCGAACAAATTTTGAAAAGGGACCAACCAAGGACCATTCCGCAAAAGTTTGGTTCAAATTGGCCTAATGGTCTCAGAGAAGATAACGAAAATGTTAAAATTCCCATAGGGTCCAAGGTTAAACTATGTCCAATCATGGCAGCCATATTGGATGGCATCCCGGAAAACCAAACATACATTTTAAAGTGGACCATCCAAGGACCATTCCAATTAAGTTTGGTTTAAATTGGTTCAGTGGTTTCAGAGGAGTTGACGAAAAAGTAAAATTCACATAGGCTCAATGTTAAACTAAGTCCAGCCATGGCGGCCATGTTGGATGGCTTTCGGGGAAACCGAATACAAATTTCAAGAGGCCACCCAAGGACCATTCCCCCAAAGTTTGATTCAAATTGGTCTAATGGTCTCCGAGAAGATAACGAAAATATTAAAATTCCCATAGGGTCCAAGGTTAATCTATGTCCAACAATGGCAGCCATTTTGGATGGCGCCCTGGAAAACCGAACACATTTTTAAAGGGGACCATCCAAAGACCATTCCACTTAAGTTTGGTTTAAATTGGTTCCGTGGTTTCAGAGGAGTTGATAAAAGTGTGAAAAATTTACGACGACGATGGATGCAAAGTGATGAGAATAATACACATGGCCTTTTAGGCCAGGTGAGCTAATAAAAACCTAGGCGAACTACTGAATAAAATAGGCTCAATCGCCAGACACATTATAGAACAATTTAAAATGAATTAAATTGCACAAAACTGAAAACTACAAAAGTAACAAATTATTTTCAAAAGATGCTGGCCATAAGTCCCGAAACACAAGAGTGAGGTCCTTCCACTCTATGCTCACGTGGAGTCGGGGAAGCAATTATGCTACCTTGTGCAAAAAAAATCTACAGAACCGCAGAATTGATTGAAACTTATCCATGGGTGACTCTGGTTAGGTTTTGCGTTAGGGTCCAGTTCCAAGACACTGTAAAACATATAGGTATATTTCCCCAGTGGATGTCTTGGGGAAAATAAAGAAGCTCAGTATAAAACTTGGATCTCCTTGACTACATATTATGCATGGGTGACTCTGGTTAAGTTCTGCGTTGAGGTCCAGTTCTAAGACACTAAGTCATTGCATCTTGAAAAATAAGGTATGTATAAAAATTGGATGACACTGACCTAAATTTTATCCATGAGTTTTACGTTAAGGTACAGTTCTAAGAAGTAAGTCATATAGGTATATTTCACCAGTGGATGTGTTTTGGAAAATAACGAATATTATCTATGTTATAAAATGTCTAAAGCCTCATGTTCGAAACAAGTGAAAATAAATTGAGAGGGGATTAGCTGTCGTTTACGACTGCCCCAGCCTCTAAATTGGTCAGCACCTCATAAGGAACATTCATGCCATGTTTGGTTTCAATCCATTCAGCGGTTCTCTAGAAGATTGTTGTAGATATTTCCCATAGGGTCTTATGTTAAACTAAGTCCCCCACTGGCAGCCATGTTGGATGACAGATTGTCATCAAAGTAACAACACTTGGTCAGAACCTTGCAAGGAACATTTGTGCCATGCTTTGTTCAGGGTTCCCACAAAAAAAATAATCTCAAATTCAAGGACTTTTCAAGGTGTTTTCCAGTGCTTTCTCATGATTTTCAAGGTCACTTTTGTGGTCAAATATCCCGCCATTTCGTCGGTTTTAAACATAAAACAAAACATGCTTACAAGATACTGTTACTTAAAACGCTCAAAAGATCACATACAGGACACGTAGCCGAATTCAATGCCGAATTGCCTCTTGTGTTACCCTTTATAAAGCAACAGTAAGGCAATAATATAATGATTTCTGAATGGTCACAGTAACAATGCGAAGCGGATCGAAATAATGATTAACGAGAAAAAAACAAATCCGGTAAAATCCCGGTTTTTTCCCGGATTTTGGCGATTTTTGTGAATTTCAAGGACTTTTCAAGGCCTGGAAAATTCGAAATGGAATTCCAGGTCTTTTCCCGTTTTCCAGGTCGTGTGGGAACCATGTTTGTTTCAATCCATTCAGTGGTTCTCCAGAAGAAGTTCAAAATGTGAAATATTGATGGACAGACGGACAACGGAAGAAAAGCGATGGCAATAGCTCACCTGACTGAAAACTAACCACAGAGTGAATGTAAATGTGGACGCTGCCAACGGAATGTGGGATCACTACCTCTCGCTTCATCGACAATAGTCGCAGGCTCCATAAAAATGGCCCCAAATGGCCAAAAAGTTGAGAATTTTGTTATTCTGGAGGCACATTAGTCCAATGTCTGAACCCCTAAACAACTTTTTTGAGGGGTAGGGCATCGGAGAACCATCCCTGCAAATTTTATATCAGATTGTTGACAATGTGTTTCTGAGATATTTAATTTTTTTGTTGGTTTTCTGTTTTCAGTAAAGGCAGCCATATTTGTCAACTTTTTGGCCTTGGGGTTTACTGAAGGCCATTTTATTGAAGTTTGGTTCCAACTGATAATGATTTCATATCAGATGATTCTCATAGCAGGCATTTAAGCTGCTACATGTAAGTAATACAGATTCATAAATAATGTGCTACAATCAATGCTTTAAATCAGCAATGAAACTACTAACAGTTAGCATTTATAAAAGAATAGTACACAAAATTCGAGAGACATTTAATTCATTTCTCAGAAATAAAAACCAAAATTATACATTCTAATATAAAATTGATTTCCTGCAAGAAATAAAACTTAACCATGTGTGTATTGGACCTTATACCTGGTAATCAGCAAACTGGATTTTAAAAAATATACCAAGATATTTCTATATAACGAGTATTCTTCCTAAAATTTTGGCTAAGTATCTGTTTCAACATAAAATAAAATCATGCAGCCTATAATTTCTGAGGCACCATAACATGGTCACATGAAAGCAATACACAACTACCAAGTACAGTAGAAAGGTTTCTCATGTAAAAACATGTCAAATGATCGATGAATGATTTACTTACAATGCTAAATATTTACAAGTGATTGAACATATAAAAACATCTTTTTTTCAATCTGACATTTCATGTCGAGTTTTAGCTGTGGAAGTGAATTGATCCGACTTTAATCTGACAGTTGGAATTTACGTATCATTTGTAGATAAAATTGACCATTTTTTCCAGCTATTAATTGTTCTAAAAGTTTTGGATAGAGAGATGTTATTTTTTCTAAGGCTTGGTAAAATTGTCTGAACTTTGTCTTTATATTCACAACCACAGCTCATCATTCTAAAAACCTGAATGTTAAAACAGCACTACAGTTTGTGCGACTACATGTGGTTGACAAAACACATTTCCAAATTTCATTATTCAGGAGTTTTACGATTTTGAGTCTTCTTTGTTTTCATCATCTTCATTGTCATTATGCGTATGCCATGTAAGTCTTTCTTCATAAAATGCTATAACAATTTGTGGACATTTAACATTTGCTTGTCGAGCTGGAACAAGATCTGCTTCATCACTGTCTTTCCTGTAAAAAGATAGAAAAAAAACTTACAGATGGTCAACTCCACCTACAGGTAATGTAAATGTTTGGTAAATTTGGATTTCAAATTTTTGGTAAACAATCTGACTGGGATTCTAAACAATTTCATAAAACAATGAAAGTTAAATGACTTGAAATCAGATTTGTTTACCATAATTTCTCAAATATTCTGGTGGCCCAATTTTTGTCAATTTTGAAATTATAAATTCAAAGAAATTTTAAAAATGTTTTCTTCATTTGAAAATTTAATGTCCAAGTCACGATTGTCATCATATTAAAATATTGGTATAGACAATGTCTACACTTCATCACTATGAGATAAAATATTGGTATATATAATCAGACCTGATTTTGACAACAGGGAAAACAGAGCGGAAATCACACTTCGGCAGCCATTTTACTATGTATAATAAAGGAACCGTAATGGAAAAATCCGGACTTCCAAAAGATGAATTCCGCTTTAAAGCGGAAGAAAATCAGGTCTGTATAATGAACTATGAGATAAAATATTGGTATATTTTACAGCCAACAATGTCTACATTTCTAGCTATGAAATAAAATTGTGTATATTGCATAACTAAATATGGGTAAGTGCAAAATCACAGTGACCCAAGTGTTGTTTTTTTGGAGTAATTTTACAGATTTGAATTAATTCTGAGGGGCAATGTGGAAATTTTTTGAAGATTAGATCAAAATTTCAAATGTGAATGTAGCTGATTTCCAATGAAACATCATGATGTATTTTTTAATTTATTATTAAAAATATAATTTTCTTGTGGCAATTTTGTACTAAAATTACATAAAACAACTATTAAAGTCCTATAAATGTAAAACTGGTGGACAAATCATCCATTGTGTTCAAAATTGTAGGTGCAAATGTTCAAAAATACATCTACCTTTTGAAAGGACATTAGATAACTGAATTGATGTTTCATAAAAATTAACTATAATATGCCACTCTGCCCTTAAATTCTTGCTATAAGATTGAAGTACCTTCTCGAAAAGTGAAAAAGAAAATATTACAGTATCAATGAGTCCAGCAGATCCTAACTTTTAAACTGATAAATAAATAGCAATGTTTGAAACTAAATTTTTTCAGAGGTTGTCATTCCAACAACATAGAGAAATATTGAGGTGGTCGGAACTGAACTTGAGTAGTTCAAAAATTTCATACAAACTTTAATAAAGACCAAGGTAAGAAACTCATTATTTTCAATATCAACAAATGTTTTAAATAACAAGAGTGAACACACTAAATATCTTCCCGGAGTATGCACATGGACACAGAATAATGATTATCTTATACCCGACATTGCAAGTCAAAGGAAAATGGTTTAAAAGAAAAGTAATGGTCAGGCGATAATTTTTTCTGAAAAATTACATGCATGTCATTCAAGCTTAAAACTGTGTCCAAGGTGAGCTGACAGGGCTCAGACTGGTATGTACCCACTAAAAAAATATCTACAGACCAAAACTGGTGGGTCTACATAATACATTTTTAACATTTGTTGAGAAATGGACTGATTTGTAAAAATGGGACGAGTCACTCAAGCTTAAAATTTAGGTCAATTTGGATATAGGTATTATACAGCTACAGAAAAATGGAAACATGACTCTCGTTTGAAATTCAGGTCAAGGTCTCAGACAGCTATGTACCCACCAAGCACCATCTATAGACCAAATATGGTTGGTTGGTCTATGTATTGCAATTGCTGAGAAATGGATATTATCCCAAAATTTGAAAAGTCAGTCATGAAATAGAGGTCAAAGGTAAGTGTCAGATGTTAAAGTGGTATACCCACTAAGAACTATCAACCAAATACTGTGGGTCTAGTTAAAAATGTAGTTCAGAGAAATAGACTAAATTGTGATAATGTATATTAAGTCATCCAAGCATGAAATTAAGGTCAAGTTCTGCTGACAGGTGTTAGACTGGTATGTATCCACTAAGAACTATCTGCAGACCAAATATGATGGGCCTAGGTTATCCAGTTGCTGAGAAATGGGCTTAATCTAAAAAATGTAACACAAGTCCCTCAAGCATAAAAATGAGGTCAAGGTCAAGACAGGTGTGATACTGACATGTACCCAGTAAGAACTATCTATTGACCAAATATGGTGGGTCTAGGTATTAAAGTTGCTGAGAAATATACCTAATCTCGAAACTGTGACAAAAGTTACTCAAACCTGAAATTGAGGTCAAAGTCCAGAGACAGGTATTAGACTCGGTCAAGGTCCCAAGCCAGGTGTCAGACTGGCATGTACCCACTAAAAACTATCTATAGCCCAAATATTGTTGGCCTAGGTATTACAGTTGCTGAGAAGTAGATTTAACCACGAAACTTGGACGCAGATTTTACATTTATGTTTATGAAGTCCGTGAACGATGAAAATGAGGTCAGGGTCACAAGACAAGTATAATTGATATGATAAGCTATCTATGGACCATACAACTTAATTGTAGGTATTATATTATACCATTTCATTAAAAACATTAATTCTCCAGAGCTGTCTGTGGCACCTATAATTCTTTCTGGTTGTAAACCTCTGTCAAAACCTCGTGGTTTATTATCTTCTTCCTGCAAAAAATGAATCATGAATTAAGTTATTTCATTATCCAAGAAGAAATTCAAAATATCTACCACAGGGCTCAACAATAATATTTTTCAGGCTTGCCCCCAAGTAATTTTCTGAATAAAGAAAGCCCCAGGCATGAGCTTGCACAAATATTTCGTTTCCGAATGTAGACTTTTAAAAGAAATTAAAAACGGGAAAGTGAATTATGGTGCAGGAAAGTGAAATTTTAATGTAACTTTATCGTGGGCAAGTTAATTTTCAAAAAAATTCCAAAGCCCTGGGGCCCCGCTAATATGCTGCAATATGTCGACTGTTAAAGAATTAAAGTAAATGTGGAAACATAATTATCCTTTATGCAATAATGTGTCGGACAATATAATATACAATACACAGAAATATTAGAATTACCACAAAACCATATACACATCAAGCCACATTGCTTTTTTGGCCAACCTTTATACCTCCAAATGTATAAAAGACAGAAGAATTCTGTTGATATACTACTGATAGCACTCATTATGATGAACAGATAAAATCTGCATCAAAAATTAGATGAATTTTTTTTTAGGTGTCCTGCAAAATGGCCAATTTTGGCGACTTTAATCCCTTTTATCTCTGCAATGACAAAAGTAACAAAAAAATGCCTGGAGTAACTTTGACTGTATTTCTTATTATAAAAAACTTTTAAAAAAAATCATCAAAATCATATAAAGAAATAAAAGTTATGAAAATTAAGATGTGTCCCTTTTTTGGCCCCTTATATCCCGAAAACGGTAAGACTTGGTGAAAAACGGATCTAAATTAGCTTTTTCCATTTTCAGAAGGGAACATTAAAAACCAAAATTCATAAAAATCAGAACAAATTTTTCACAGTTATGCCAAAATTATCAAAAAACCCTTAATGACCACCATGAAAAAAATGGAAGGATCAGATTTCCCAAAATCAACCCCAACCTGTATTTCTTATGGGGGAACACAGTGGTAAAATATTATAATGATATGTTCAATAGAACAAAAGTTAATGAGGGGAAACCTTAATGTCTCGAACGATGACAGGCTCATTCCATGTCCGCAACATTTGCGGTCTTATAAAAACTCAGGAGAATGTTTCTTTTTATCACCTGAACATCTTTTCTGCAAAACAGCAGTTGAAATTAGTGCCAGTACAGTTTTACTGGCCAAATGTCTGGTTAGAAATAATAAAAATATCATAGATATATTCACATGATGTTTTTTGTCATTCAAATCCTCCTTTCGGTGCTGCAATAAGTTAACATTGTTTTTTTTTCGAGGGAAAAACAATATCATGTGTAAATAAAAGAACGTGTCCATGGGATAGCGATGCCCTCACTTATAAATATGCAAGAGTCAATGTACTAATTCAAAACTACTGACATATTGTTTTCTTTGAAACTTAATGAGTAGAAGTCATAGATTGTGCAAAACTGCAAATTTAGTAATTTTAAATTTTTAAAGGGGAATAACACAAGAACGATGAAAGTGACGCCACACAAATTCAAACTTGATCAGTGTTTGGTGATAATAAGCATTGTGTTTCATAACAATTGATTGAGGCAAACAAAAAGTTAGAGAACGGAAACCTATTTCAGGACGTACGTATGTACAGACAAGGGAAAACCTTAATGCCCCCTTCGCCTAGCAGAGGGGCATACAAACGTGTTCTGTCTCTACTGTTGTGTGTGGGGGTCTCTTTTAATGTTAAAAATTGTGATTTTGAGTCCATTGTAAATAAGTCACTCTAAAAGGAAGTCAAAGGGAGTCAGCAGGAAGATACATTAAAGAAGGAGCAATACTTACTCCAGACTCACAATTCCCTCAAGAGAGTAAATTTATTGCAGCTGTGACCACAAAACTCTTAACAAAGATTATGATATAAACATTCTAAATTGGATATTCTTCATCTTACTATCATTTTGGCATTCTAATTTATTTTTTACTTGTCCCATTGGACAAGTGCTTGGGTAATGACACTGTGTTAGTTTCTGCCTTTCTGATGATCCACTTTTTGATTGATTGCACTTTAATATGACTGATTCACATTATATGAAAATGTATGAAATATGAGAATTCAGCCTTTGAGAACCAAATGTCTGAACATTGAATTTTCAAAAAGTATAATTAGTGCAAAAAATCTGCAGACATACAAATGTACACTTATTATCAAAGACTGAATGAAAAACTTTATGAATTAGTATGAGGCTGATGTGGTGAACATCTCCCCACCTTCCTTACGGTGGATTTTGCATCTGCAACTTTCTTTTTCTTCTTTGCAGCTCCATCATCGGTTCCATTTGCTGATTTTCTTTTCTTATCAAGCTCTTTTTTCTTTTTTCTTTCCTCAAATTCTGATATGAGATCTGGACAATCTAAATTTTCCATTGGTTCCCATGTGTTTTCAGAGCTGTAAAAAAAAATAATTGAAATTAAAATATTTTTTTCTACAAAGTATCTTACTTTTGGTGAGAAACAAACTTCCATTTTAAACCTAAAACACAGGAGATGGTCCAACAAAACTGATTAATGTCAAGCTTAATTTGAAAATACCTAAATAGCAGAAGTATAATGAACAAGAGGCTCACTGTATTCAGTTTGCCAATCAACAGCCATCAAATCATTAACTGTTCAATCCTATGTTAGGCATTGGTGGCCATCTTAGTTGACAGTCATCATCACAGGATAATTATTATTGCCACCAATTTCAGCTCAGTAGTTTTAGAGTCAGCATTTCATGTCATCAGACAAAAATCTAAAAAAGGACCATTGCTCGCAAGTCATCCTCCAATTGGCTCAGTGGTTTCAGATTTATAAGAGGATTTTTAAATGAATATTCCCATATGGTCCTATGTTAAACTAAGTTTGGCTGTGGTGGCTATCTTGGTTGAGATTCTGGGTCATCAGACAATTCTCAAAGAGGACCATCTAAGGACCACTACTGCCATGTCTGGTTCCAATTTGCCCAATTGTTTCAGACTGAAAGGCTTGTAAATGAATATTCCCATCAGGACTTTTTCTAGTCAATTTTGGGCCGAAATTTGACCTAATTCCCAATGTAAAAAGAAAGTTTTTTTTCCCCAAAATCTCGGTAAAAAATTCCCAATTAGATAACGAAATTTTGAACAGGTTTCATCTAAAGAATCCAGACTTGGACAAAGTAAATCGTTGACTGCATGGGATTCCCTAATAACAGGAGAGAAACTACGTTAATTGTAGCGTTTATGCCATGTCCCGAAATGGCCATGGGTTGTAAAAGTGATCGTCGTCAACCATGCCCCGATCTGTCAATTTTGTTTCAGCAACTAGCCTAGTACCTCAGGAGGTCGCACAACAGCAAATATTATGCAAGGACACACAAGAAAACGGATGGATCAAAGTAGATAGGCTGGAAAGCTTTGGCTTCATAAAAAGATTTCTGATTTAGATAATGACCCTCCCATGCCAGAGTCAGTTGTACATCCCTTAGTACATCATCCATTCAGTGTACATGTGAAGCGAGTCAGAAAGTGATGCAAGTTTTACTAAACTTCAGAAGTTTAATTTAGGCCAGACTTAAAAATATTTCTGTTTGCCCAAACCCTACCCACCAGTCTCAGGTGTGGGTAGGTAGGTAGGGAAATTCTTTTTTCTTACTTTAAAAGAAAAATAGGAGGTAAAAAATTATTTTACCTTGTAAACGACTTTTAAAATGAAAGATTAAGTTTGGTAATTGTCAGACACATATATGCCAGGATCTATCTGTACTAAGATCTTTTCTAATAACAATTTGTTCAGTTTTCCACTTCAATGTCCACATTTTTTTTCTCAACGTTTACATTGTAAATACAAACAGTTTAACTGGGGTTATTCGAATACAAAATTCAAATGCATAACACTTGAACACTTGAACAAAACACTGTAAGAAAGGTATTTCTGTTTTTATGTTCTTGGATCTAATTTCTCGTACATCGTTTTTTTGGAAAAAAAAATTATCATTCATTGTTTCAATAACCCCCCCCCCCCCCCGGAATGGCAGCATGGATCCCAACATCAAACTTACCAAGGATGAATTTTGTCATTGATATAAACATGGTGTACAAATATCATATGGATCAGCCAAGGTAAAGAGGAGAAAATACCCAGACAAGCAATTCTGCATGGCCGACAGCCGACTAATTATATAAAAATCAGCTGCCCAAGCGCATAATACGCCCGTTGTCAACTCTGCAAAGTTTAAAGTGAATTGGCCAATGGTTTCTCAAGTTCGAGCACGAAATACGAAAAATTGCCTTCAATTTGATGAATAATGTCCCATAATTCTAGAAAGAAAAATGGAAATTTCAGCAAAATGTAAAATGACTATATGACCATCATATCCAATAACTCTGCTAGTGCTAAGTTCGAAGTGAATTGGCAAAGGGGTTCTTATGTTGAAGGGCTGTATATGAAAAATTCCTTTTAATTTGATGAATCAAGTCCCATTACTCTTGAATGAAAAATCAAAATTTCACCAAAAGGTATACAGACCTTGAGACCATTATAATAAAAGCTGTATAAAGTTTGAAGCAATTCAGATCAGAATGATCAGGTATTTTTGAGATACGGCATGACATGTGTTTTTTTTTTTAAAGAAAAGTTCAATAACTCTGGAACAAAAAATCGAATTTTCACTTAAAAGTCTACAGACCTGGAGACCATCATAACAAACACTTGTGTCAAGTTTTAAGCAATTTTGATAAGGCGTTTTTAAGGTAAGACTTTTCATGTGGAAAACACCCCCTTTTTTTGGAGTGTTAGAGTTCCATGACTACGGAAGGGAAAAAATCGAATTTTCACCAAAAAAAGTATACAGACCGTGACACCATCATAATTAACAATTGTGTAAAGTTTGAAGTAATTTGGATAAGAGGTTCTCAATTTATAGTACAACATGTTAACACGGACAGACGGACGGACATCCATTTGTATACCATAACACGTTCCGTCTTAAAAGATGGGAGTATAAAAACAAACAAACCTTTAAAGGCACACCGGGATTGCTCATTTCTAAGTCAGAATTTGGGAACAACACTTTCAAGATCCGGGAATACCTATTTTAAATTTCAGGGAGGAGGGATTGACTTTGATTTAAACTCGGGACTTCTGGATTTCAAGTTTTTAAATTCAGGATTGATGTTTCTGGTTCACATTCATTGTTGTTTTCTTCTGAACTAGAAGCGTATCTATTTACAACAAATGTAGCAAATTTTAACGCCGAATCGAATTCCTGAACAACAACTTGGATTGGTTCCTCAAAATCGGGCCCAAATGAGTGTCCCGATCGGTCCGAGACAGTCACACAAATTTTATCAGTTTTCCTTAGCATGAAATCGTCATCACACACTTCATCGAACACTTCTTTCCATGTTTTTGTGTTTTCAAAACGATAGAGTCTGTTGGAAACTACGGGGTTTTGACTTTAATTTTTATTTGTACCGATGAGGCTCTTTCATCCGTATCAATTGGAGGCCTCGCTGTCAGATCGGATCAGGTTATTCTATGCAACAAACTCAAAACGAATACGGATACGAAAAAGTCGGCAAAAAAAAAAAAAAAAAAAAAACATCGCGAATTTCGAACAAAAAAAGATTTTGACTCGGGTGCTTTTTTATGGGTCGGTCGGGTTAGGGCAAACAAACATATTCTTTTTTATGGCCTTATCCAATGAAACCGCAGCTAGCATAACTGATGATTGTCTTAAAGCTGTTGTACATTCTCATGATATTGGGGATGAGAATATTTATGGTGAATCTATATGGCCATTCAGGTCCATATTCAAAATATGTTTGTTTCCCATTACCAGACTAGTGTTGGGAATCAACTCGAAAATGATAATCGATCAATTGGAATAATCTGAGGCTGCATTAAATTTGATTATCGATTATAATCGGACTGATTTCATTCAGTTAACGAAATATTATATCTTAACTGTTCTTTTCACTGCATAATTCATTGTTTCCCACAATTATCACAATTATGTGCTAATATATATTGTCTTTATCATTTGCTATTTTATTTAACCTGCTATACAGACAGTATGTGTATGTTTATATAAGTGTCTATAATATAAGCAGTGGACACTTTCCATACCAGTGCACAAGGTGCAGGTTGCCCATTTTTCATTGTTCAGTTTTCATGTGTTATTAGTAATGGTGTTCTATTCTCACATGTTTAAGTTTTTGCACATGCTAATTTTGTATTGTAATATATATTCATGCTAGACGACAAGACCTTGTGATCCCATTGTCCCTTTATTTAGCACAATAAATTAATTATTACATAAAATTTGTATTGTGTTGTTTTTTGTCTAAGCCAATGTAGCGAAAGAGGTTAATGGGTCTGTATGTAGTATGCCTATTTTATGTTAAAATGATGGTTGTCAGCTTTAGCTGATACACAATTTCGTATTCATTTTTTATAAATTCAATCATACTTATTCCAATTCTTTAAAAATTATGTCGGGAAGAGAAAACTTGCGGAGTTCGGTGCCCTCGGCTCGATTGTTGATTTACCACAATATCTCCTGTTTAAAATGCTTGGTTCATTCATGACATCATCGTGAATTAATGTCCATCATGTTATTTCATAAACAACTAGAGGTTCTCAAGACCTTGTATCACTCACCTGGATTTAACTTTTCACCTTGAGCAGACCTAAAAATTTAAGTGTTGCAGTCAATTTGACTGGTTTTGCTATAGGATTCTATGTTTAACTAATTTCAGCTGTGGCAGTCATCTTGGTTGGCAGTCCAGGTAACGGATATATTTCTAAAAGAGAACCATCTAAGGACCATTTCTGCTAAGTCTTGTTCCAACTGGCTAAGTGGTTTCAGACAAGAAGATTTTTAAATGAATTTTTCTGTAGGGTCCAATATTTAACTAAGTTCGGTACAATCCGGGTGATTGGACATATTTCTGAAAGAGGACCTCCTAAGGACCAATGCTGCCAAGTCCTGCTCCAATATGCCAAGTGGTTTCAGACAAGAAGATTTTTCAATGAATTTTTCCATAGGGCCCTATGTTAAACTAAGTTCGGGTGTGCTGGCCATCTTGGTTGACAGTCTGGGTCATCGGACACACCTCTGTAGGAGGACCATCTAAGGACCATTGCTGCCAAGTCTGGTTCCAATTGGTCAAGTGGTTTAAGACAAGATTTATCAATGAATTTTCCCATAGGGCCCTATGTTAAAGATTGGCTGTGGCGGCCATCTTGGCTAACAGTCCGGGTCATTGGACATATTTCTGAAAGAGAACCTCCTAAGAACCATTACTGCCAACTTTGGTTCCAACTGGCCTTGTATTTTCATATAAGAAGATTTTTTAAATTCACCCCCCCCCCCATTTTTTCTATTATTAGTAACAGCAGCCATGTCGGTTAAAAGTTGGGGATGCCGGACATAGTTTTGGAAGGGGGCCACCCACGGACCATTCCATCAAAGTTTGGTCTTAATTGGCCCTGAGGTTTGAGAGGAAAAGATCTTTAAAGGAAAGTTTACGCTGGATGCCATCTTGAAAGGGCAAAAACTCCTACAAGGGGTCAATCAATGATTTTGGTCATTTGTAGATCTTACTTTGTTGAACATTTTTGCTGTTTACAATTTGTCTTTATCTATAATAATATTCAAGATAGTAACCTAAAACTCCAAAATTTCCTTAAAATTAACAATTTAGGGGCAATAACCCAACAAAGGGTAGACCGATTCGTCTGAAAATTTCATGGCAGGTAGTTCTTGACCTGATGAACATTTTTGCAGTTTTGCTCTAATTGCTTTAGTTTTCAAGATACAAGACAAAAACTGCAGTTTACCCCTATCTTCTATTTTTAGCCATGTTGGTTGGCAGGCGGTGTCATAGGAGAAAATAGATACCCTAATGATGCTTGTGGCCAAGTTTGCTTTCATTTGGCCCAGTGGTTTCAGAGGAGAAGATTTAAAAGTTCACAGACAATAATAGACAACGGCGGATGCCAAGTGATGAGAATAGCTCACTTGACCCTTTGGGTCAGGTGAGCTAAAAAGGTTTTTAAATTACCTATGTAATTATGTGTGCTATTAACAACAAGAAATTGTTCCCACCTTGAAAAGTTATCAGACACAAATATTTTGAAACCAGTTACAAGTACAAAAAAAAAACATCAGCTGGTATGCATCATGCAGATGTTGCAAACAACTTTAATGTCTTAAGATTGACAATATCTAAGACTGATGATTTAATTGAAGACTGGCAGTACAGCAGATCAACAATGTTGTCTTTAAACCTGTGTCCATTCCCATTGTTAGGAAACTCAACCAAATCAACCATTGGGGTCCATGATTGACTTATTCCAGTCGAGATTCATTCAATATAAAGTTGGGAATTTTAGACTGAGATTTGTTTTAGCATTGGGAATGAGGTCGAATGTTGGCCCTAAATCGGCTGTAGAAAAAGCCCTGTAAGTATTTTGAGTTAAAATAAATTTTGTTTACATATGCACAAGTTTTTACCACATCTGCAGCGTTCTCCCCTGAAAATTCTGAAGGCGCAAAAATCATAGCATGCGAACAACATTTTTTATTGAAAGAAACGAAGTGTGAATATTGTGTACATAAAAAAACATGTATTGACAAACAGAAAATAATTTTTCTGTGTATTAAAATGTTTATAACTAAATGAATATTATTATACATATGTATACATAGATATGATAGAGGTAAGGGAGCAAATATAAAATAAATCAGTTTTAAAAATATTCTATTTTTATGTGCCTGCAATCTTCATGTCTATATCTTTCAATTTGTCTTTATAGAAATAATCATCAGGGGATGTTATTTTGGTTAAATGCTTGAACAATTCCTTTTATCAAATGATAGGAACTCTTCTTGTTTGTATGTAAAACTGAAAAAAAATTTAGTCAGTTATTTAAAACTGATATCAGTTATTTGGTATTGCAAAATTTATTTGAAAAGTTGTCCAACAGAACCTGCCAGAAAATTTTATTTTTGCCCACCTAGCCCCTGCAATTAAACATTTAAATACCTTTTTATTCAATTATGACTACAAATTTTTGTATGTGAAGAATGGTTCTGCGTCTTGTATTTAGAATTCAATTTTCGTCACTTGTCATAAATGCCAAGATGTCAAAAATAATTCGCAAATACATGTATTCCATGTTTAAAAAAAAAAACAGGATTATCATGTCGGGTGAATTTTATCAACTTGTGTTCATGTCTACATGCAAAAGTGTGTGTATAAACAATGGCAGGGCTTTTCCAGTCAAATGTGTCAACATGATTTATCTTTGAAATTATTTTAGTCTGGATGACAGTATGATAGTGTGTTTATTTACAGTCCTTCCCATCGTTTTGACATGTGAAAGGGTGATTTCCCCATTTCCGATCGCTTGTTTAAATTTTTGACAACAACCATTCACTATCGTTTTATTTTTTAATCCCAAAAACTTACACAAGCGCAATTATTTCAGAAAATCCATATTTTCTAGAAGTTTTACCACTTTTTTTGCATGCTTTCTGTATTAAACAGTCTGTATAAAAATAGTTCGTGTAAAGGTCAAATGTCGTCACTCTTCTTTATTACAAATTGACTTTTAATTACGATGACGCTGCGGTGAATGACAACTTCAAAGACAAGGCGCTGTGGGACCGCAGCGTCATATGTGACTGGGGAGAACACTGATCTGGCACTATGATGTCAATTCCACAGAAAGAACAGTGTTTTCAAAACTGTCAGATTTTAAAACCTGTTACAACTGAAGATGGTTTGTAAGCCATTCAGAGTATTATCTTTAAATGGAACAGACTACATACTCTGGGTATCCTTTCCACTTCAAGAAATATTCCTTTTTCCCATTTTTCATTCTCGAGTCAACAACTTTCTCAACAGTATATTCTTCTTCCTCTTCTTCCTCCATATCTTCTACTGGATCTTTTTCTTTGACAGACATTATTTACTACAAAATATATAACATTAAAATTTAATCAGGGGGGACATAAAATTGTTGTTTTACAAACCTGATATCAAATATGCAATTAATTGGATTTCATAATGAGTCAGTCAGAAAGACCATGAATATTAATTTCTTCCATCCTGTCCTAAGGCAAATTGGTCCATATTTGACTCTAGTCAACCCCAAGAAATTAATTTTTCACAAAGACCAGAATACATGCATACAATGTATCTGCATACCCTAACAAGTACTCCTGCCAAGAGTGATGACAAAATGTTTTCCTTCTACATTTATAGTCCTAAGGCAAAATGGCTAAGTGCATTATTTACCACAGTCAAAAAAAATTGATTCATCATAAATTCAAAAACACATGCACATCTGCATACCCTAACCAGTATTCCTGCCAAGTTTCATCCATTTCCAAAGTATGATGCACAAGATAGACAAAATTTCTTCCATGTGGTACTGGCTAAGTCTATAATTCACCCCGGTAAGCAGTTAAAAATTGATTTATCGCAATGTCAAGAACATATGCACATCTACTTACCTTAATAAGTAATCATGCCAAGTTTCATCCAAAACGAAAGTACGATGCATTTAGATAGTGATGACAAAATTTCTTCCATCTAGTCTTGAAGCAAAAAGTCCATATTTTACCATGGTAATCCGTCAACTAGAGGCACCCAGAAGCCTGTATCGCTTACCAGGACTATGTCCATCTTGACTGGCAACCTGTCAAGTTCCAATTGGCTCATTGGTTTCAAACAAGAAGATCTTTCAGTGATTTTTCCACTTAGGTCCTATGTTAAACACTTTTCGGCTTTGGTGGCCATCTTGGATGGTGGGGTCATAGGATATAATTCTGAAAGAGGACCAACTAAGGACCATTTCTGTCAAGTTTAGTTCCAACTGACCAAGTGGTTTCAGACGAGAAGATCTTTTAAGTAAATTTCCCGTAGGGTCCTATGTTAAACTATGCTCCGCTCCAGCGGCCATCTTGGATGACAGGCCGGGTCATCGGATATATTTCTGAAAGAGGACCACCTAAGGACCATTGCTGCCAAGTTTTGTTCCAATTGGCCTAGTGGTTTCAGAGGAGAAGATCTTTACAAGAAAGTTTACGATGACGGACATCAAGTAATGGCAATGTAGCTTTGTCAGTAAGTAAGTGATTAATAAAACCAGAGGCTCTAGAGAGCCTGTAATCGCTCACCTGGCAAACTGGGCCTATTGTAACGTTCTTTATATCACTGAATGGTCACTCGAAATATCATGAAAATTAGAAAGTAATCAATTTGTGGGAGTCATAATCTGGGCCAGATCGCGGAACCGGATTGAAGTGGGTCAAAACTATGTGAGTCAATAAATAGATTAAAATTAATTTCACAGCCCTAAATTATCATTCAGTTACCTATTGTAACGTTCTTTAAACTGATGAACAATAACTCATTATCTAAACTCCGGCAACAATATTGAAAACATTCGTACTGTTCGTACCACGTGGTATCCTTTAAAACGTTTTCCTAACCATGATTTACCTTCAGGGGCACAGTAAAATGCAAACACCAAATCGAAATCGGAATAAACTAAGTTGCGTTTCCGGATACTGCCGGATAATATGTAAACTTTTTTTTTTTTTCAGACCTGCCAAGTTTCGAAAATTGTCCGTCGTGAAATTGGTTAAAATTTGCAAAGATCAAAGAAAAAAATTACAGGAATTTGTCTCAAATCTGAATAAAATATGCATGCACCTCACAGGTCTGCATATGGTTCAATGTTTTAAAACTAAGCTGCATGGTGGACATTTTGAATTTCCAATTATTGAAAACAATTCTCACTTTGAAAACAGGGCTATCTAAAAACCTTTTCTGTAAAGTAACAATTCAATACACATTGTAGTGTTTCTGACAAGAACATTTTTGAAATTTGGAACAATCAGAACACTAAATTAGCCCTGGCGGCCATGTTGAATTTTCGATCGGCACCAATTTCATAAATCTGGTAAAGGACAACCTGCTTAACATTTCTGCCAAGATTTGTTGAAATCTGTTCAGTGGTTTCAGAAAAAAAGATGAAAACGTATAATTCCCATGGGGTACAATGTTAAACTAAGTTTCATCATGGCGTCCATTTTGAATTTCCGATTGGCACCAATTTCACAAATTGAGTACAGGACTTACTAACAATCATTTCTGCAAAGTAAAAATTCGATCCTCCTTGCAGTTTCTGACAAGAAGATTTTTGAAATGTGGACCAATCAGAACACATAATTGGCCCTGGCGGCCATTTTGAATTTTCGATCGGCACCAATTTCACAAATCTGGTAAAGGACCATCTGCTTAACATTTCTGCCAAGTTTGGTTGAAATCTGTTCAGTGGTTCTAGAGAATAAGATTAAAATGTGAAATTCCCATAGGGTCCAATGTTAAACTATGTTTCATCATGGCGGCCATTTTGAATTTCCGATCGGCAAACGATTCACAAGTTGAGTACAGGACTATCTAACAATCATTTCTGCAAAGTAACAATTCAATCCGCATTGTAGTTTCTGACAAGAAGATTTTTGAAATTTGGACCAATCAGAACACATAATTGGCCCTGGCGGCCATTTTGAATTTTCGATCGGCACCAATTTCACAAATCTGGTAAAGGACCACCTGCTTAACATTTCTGCCAAGTTTGGTTGAAATCTGTTCAGTGGTTTCAAAGAAGAAGATCAAAATGTAAAAAGTTAACAGACACGGACGCGGACGCGGACGACGACGACGACGACGACGACGACGACGACGACGACGGACGCAAAGTGATGACAAAAGCTCACATGGCCTTTTAGGCCAGGTGAGCTAAAAACCAAGAAAATATGCACATCTACATATGTCATACCCTAACAAGTATTCCTGCCAATTTTCATCCAAATCTGAAGTATGATGCCAAGATAAAGTGATGACAAAATTTTGTGAAGGACGGACAGACAGAACAAAAACAATGCCTCCTCACTTCAGTGTACATGTAAGTATGTTTGTGTTTTGGGGGGGGGGGGGAGAGGGGGGGAGGGGTGGGGTGTGGGGGATGGGGAGACATGACTGCTATGTACCCACCAAGAACTATCTATTGACCAAATACAGTGGGTCTAGGTATTAGTTTCTGAGAAGTAGACAATCACAAAAAAAGTGACAGTCATTCGAGCATGAAATTGAGGTCAAGGTCCCAAGCCAATTCATGTTTGTGAAGTCAGTGAACCATGAAAATGAGGTCAGGGTCACAAGACACATATACTGCTATAAGCTACCTTGTGGACCATATACCTTACTTGCAGGTATTACATGTTCAAAGTTATTGAAGCTTTTAATAAGTTTACACCGCCGCTGCCAGAAAGTAATACTTATATCTCGCCACCGGGACTTTTCGCTGCAGGCAAGACAATAACACTAGAGGTTCCCAGGAGCCTGTATCACTCACCTAGACTTTGCTCATCTTGAATGGCAGCCTGGAACATTGCTGTCAAGTTCCAGTTGGCTCAATGGTTTCAAACAAGAAGATCTTTCAGTTAACTTTCCAATTCGGTACAATGTTAAACTATATTCAACTCTGACAGCCATATTCAATGGCAGACAGGGTCATCACATACAAGTCCGAAATTAACCAACTAAAGACTATTGCTGCCAAATTTTGTTCTAATTGGCCATTCGATTTGTGACGAGATCTTTTAGTAAATTTCCAATAGTGCCCTATGTTTAACTATGTTCGGCTCTGGCAACGATCTTGGATAGTGGGCGGGGTAATTGGAAAAATTGTGAAAGAGGATCACTTAAGGACCATTACTGTCAACTTTCGTTCCAATTGGCCAAGTGGTAAATCTAAGTAAATTTCCAATAGGGTCCTACATTAAACTGTGGTTGGCTCTGGCAGTCATTGTCATCGGATAAATTCTGAAAAACGACCACCTAAGCACCATTTCTGCAAATTTTCTTCCAATTGGCCAACTGGTTTCAGACAAGAAGACGCATTTGTCCTGTTAAACTATGTTTGGCTCTTGTGGCCATCTTGGATGGAAGGCGAATCATTAGAAACAATTCTAAAAGAGGACCACATATGGACCATTGCTGCCAATTTTGTTTCAATTGGCCAAGTGGTTTCAGATAAGGCCATAAAAAAAAATAAAAAATATGTGTGGTTCCTGTTACCCGACCAATTTTTTTTTCTTATTCCAAAAAATACTTATCGGCCAATTGTAATCATACGTACATGCGTCCTGGATGCGTTATCCTTTAAACTCCCTGGGAATTAATCAGCTGCGTTGGAAGACCTTAATTGAATCAAAAAGTTCTTGTAGCCATATTTGTTTTGTTGTAGATCAAAGGGGATGGGGGAGGGACCACAAAAAGTAAGCTTAAAAATGGCAGAAATCGAAATTCTTGATTTTTCATTGGTCAGTGTTTTTCACTGACCGGTAAGAGTATATAGACCTCATTTAAAAATAAATTTAGCGGACTTATCTATGCACAAATGGAAATTTTGACAATTTTGATTATTAATGTGTTAAAACAAGGTAAATGGGAGAAATTAAGAGTATTTTTTAGAAAAAATAATATAAAGATCATAGATAAATAAATATTAAACTAGAGGCTCCAGGAGCCTGCATTGCTCACCTGGACTATGTCCATCTTGACTGGCAGCCTGGAACATAGCATTCAAGTTCCAATTGGCTCATTGGTTTCAAACATGAAGTTCATTCAGTGAACTTTCCCATTAGGTCCAATGTTAAACTAAGCGGCCATCTTGAATGAAGGGCGGGGTCATGGGACATATTTCTGAAAGAGGACCAACCAAGGCCATTGCAAACAAGATCTTTAAGTAAATTTCCTACAGGTTCCTATGTTAAACTTCAAAAAATCAGCTTGGAGCATGGGACTCACCATTCTGAAAAATTCTTATTGAGAACCCTGAATGCCAGCACACTTTAGGTGCAAAGTGAAAGAAGGTAAAAGGAAATCATCTGAATAAGCATACAACAAACAACAACATATCATGCATATTAGATACACAAGTTGATCTAATGGATGTTAAAAAAAAAGCCTACCTACCATCCTATTTTTTTCAGGATTGAACAGGAACCACACATACATTTTTTTTTGCCCTAAGAAGATTTTCAGATACATTCCCCATAAGGTCATATGTTAAACTATGTTCGGCTCTTGCCGACAACTGGGATGGAAGACGACCAACTAAGGACCATTGCTGCCAAATTTTGTTCAAATTGGCCAAGTTGTTTCAGACAGAGGATCTTTCCCCATAGGGTCATATGTTAAAGTATGTTTTGCCCTGGATGACAGGCAGGGTCATCGGACACAACTCTGAAAGACGACCACCTAAGGACCATTGCTGCAAAATTTTGTCCCAATTGTGGTTTCAGAGAAGATTAAAATTTGAATTGTGGACGGACGATGGACGGACGCCAAGTGATGGCAATAGCTCACCCAGCCTTTTACATGTAGGACAGGTGAGCTAACAAGGAAGTTTAAAATATTTGTCATCTATAAATATCGCACGGAGCTTTTACTGTTAAATTAGTATTCCTCGTTATGCAATAAAATTGATTGATAAGATATAAAATTTCAAACTTCAAATTTTGTTTTATTCAGTTACCTTTTTACCAATAATACTTAGGACCTGCATCTCTCAAAAAATTATTGTGATTCAAGATAATTCTAATCATTAGAAATTATTAAGTAAGGTACTTTAATTTTAATTTTTCATGATCGACAACATTTGATATGAAACTGATCATAAAATATAAATACAAAATACACTTTTGGTTGGATATTCATAATGTGTAACATTAGGCCTATAACACATAATAAAATATTTCCATAATTAGAATCATAATTAGGTTATGATGATTTTTTCACATCAATATTTACATGTATAAATTTGACAATGACTCAGAGACCTTGCTACTTCAGTGGCAAACATTCAATACTTGACATTTATATAGGCTGTACAACAGGGCTTTTTCTACCTTTTATAAAATGAGGCCTAGGTCCATGGGAATGGGAAATTTTCAATCATGACATACCGTACTTACTCTAAGGCCAAATAAAAATATTTGATAAAACGTGGGCGTTTCTGGTTACCCGACTGACCCTATTTTTTGCGGCAGTTTTGCCAACCCTAACATATTTATTTCTGATTTCGAAAATTTTTCAACTTTCAGGAAACAATTGGGTCCATTCCAGCGATGTCTGGGGTTTTACATTTATCAAAACAATCGTGGTGGCCAGCAGTCATACACCTATGATATTTTGCTAGTTTCTTAAATATAGACACATATGAGAGGGCATCCCATTTGATTTTCAGATTTCTATGTCTAAGACCAAGGTCCACCCAGTAAATTAACACAGATCGAAATTATTACTATTTCAATTGAGGGTTTCTGAATTATAAACTTGAAGCTTGTTGCAATGATTGCCTCACCACAATGTGTTTGTTACCATGTCTATACATATTTTATAGGAGTAACATGAAGGTCCTCACATTTTGAGCAGGATCTGCTATTAAACCATTCCGGAGTATCTGAGATCACCTTTGGTTTTTGTTAGGGTTCAATTTGCTATCAGACCACCACACATTCTATGTTAAAGTATGTTTGGATTAGAGTTTTTGTGTTTCTGTCCTTATCATTGTCATTTTTTGGCTCCATAAGATCAACCTGGTCAATTTACTTTAAGAACAGGCAATTGAAATAATGGTTCATACTTGCGATATCGTTATTTTATTTTTATTTTGTACGTTCAAATAGTTTTTTTTTTAAAGTTGAAGACGAAAACAGTACCAAACACGTTCAATGCTTGTTGTCTCGTCGTCTTGGATTATATTACAACTAAAACTTTTAAATGTCTAATAAACTGTGATAAGAGGATTTGTCTTCTAAAAACATTATTCATTTCATTTAAATATTTCAAATTTTTTCCTCTGAGAAATGCAAATACGCAATATTTCCGAACTTTATTTCGGATTTCTATTCAAAAGTTAACTTCCAGGTACGGAAAAAATCAATAAAAATTTACTTAAAAATAGACCTGGTTTCAATCAAATTTATTAAGATCGATGGTTCAAATGGTTCAGAAAGACAAAATAAACACATGATAAGGACTGGAATTAGTTAACTTACCTACAAAGTTAAAATTACTGACTGTCAACACCCAATAACAACGATCGTAACAATAAATTGAATCTATTATTCCAGTTCTCTATTTTTGGAGGCAATACAACTAGATTCACCATAAACGTTCTCAGCCCCAGAATCATTAGTCTTCAAGAGCCCCAAAAAAATCATCAGTTATGCTAGCTACAGTTTCATTGGATAAGTTCACCTCCTGAACTTTAGTAAAACTCGTGTCACTACTGCCATTTGTTCTGGTCTCTGTGCTCGATTCAAACTGACTGGATGATGTAATAGGGGATTTACAATTCATTTCTGCCATGGGAGAGTCATTATCAAGGAGATATTTTTTGAAGCTGAAGCTTTCCAGCATCATGCATTCGATTTCTTGAATTTGCTTACACTTATTTGTTGAATTTTTGCGAGGAAACAACATTGACAGATCGGGGCCGGATAGACTACAATCACTTTTACAGATTGTAGCCATTTTTCATCCCTTTCATTTCAGAACATGGCATAAAACCGGTTTTTCCAGTACGATGAAAATTTAGACTATGTATCACCAAGACACTTGGAACAGACATTTTTGACATGTGCAGTATGCGTTTTTATGACCGAGCTTTCAACATGGCATAAATAGATTTTATTGTAAAAAAGAAGTTTGATTTCATCAAGATATTCAGATGCCAAGTCAAAAATCAAGTGTTACAGATCTGTGAGTAAAATGGATGAACTGTCAGAGGAATGAGATCAGGTGCGTCCACAGAGAAAGCATCTCCTGCTTTGGTCAATTTTGGTAGCACCCCGATGTCAATCTGGTAGTGTCACATCCAGTAAAAGAGGACATAATGGTAAGATATATAAGAATTTGTATTTTTATAAATAAAAAACAGCTATTGTACTATTCAAAATGTTTAAAAAAGAGATGTAGAAACTTAATCCAGTCAAGAACCCAGAAGACGATAAATATCAAATTCACTTGCATTGTATCGATATATCACGATAGAGATTATTGTTGACAACATCCAGGTCTAATTAATTACATCTAGAAAACTAAAGGGCTAATCGTGATCCGGAAATTTTGCTAAAAAACTTTGTTTTATTTTGATGTTGTTTTGCAATATTTTAAATGTTGATACATTATTAGAGATTGGTCTGATGGTCTTTATTGCAATGTGCTGGGGCCAGGGGACGTCAGCGCACACTGTATAGAAAACATGGAATCTGCCGACCAAAACTTGTCGCAGCAGTTTTTAGACTTGAAATTGTAATATATCAAATCTCTAAGAATATATACATTTTATTCACCTACAATCTCCCTGTACCACAAACGAAAGCTTTATTCTTTCAACCCACCATTTTCATGATTTGGATCATTTTCAGCAATTTGTCACATTTGTTGTGTAGTAAATTTATGCATATGACCCCAGTAACCCGCATATATTTTATAACTGGAAGTCCTTTACATATAGTCATGTTTTCAGTGTTATGTAAATGAGGTTGACGAGTGCCAACCTACATGCATAAATTAGCTACCATGATTCCTAGTTTTGTAACGAAATAACGCGTGATCACAATAAAGTGAAATGATGAAAATGGGGGGTTGAAGGGAATAAAGCTTCAATTGTGGTACAGGGAGATTGTTGGTAAAAAAAAAAAGGGCTGTCAGGACAATCTAAGACTAATATTTATTATATACATAGGGCGAACAAACTTAGGGCAAACAGACCCAATACCCTATTGGGCTAGCAGAAATTTTTGGGGACAGGTTGAGTCTTACATGAACTGCAAGTTCATTAAAACAGTTATTTCTAACACTGCAAATATATGAATCAGAATTTGGAAATAGTCTTAAAAATCAATACAAAACCAGCCAATAAAATACTCTGTTCTCGGTACACTATGATATTTTGATATCACTAAGCGATGTGATATAGTGAGCTACCAGAATTCTATCAGTATGGGTGTAACAATATACTTTTTAGACATACGATACGTATTTCGATATTTAAATTATAGATGTTTTATATGTATCGTGATACGTTTTAAGTACGATCCATTGAGTTAGAAATTGCTGCAAGTCTCTCGAGTTCAATCTCCACCATGATGCGCCGCTGATGTCCATAAAGAAAAATTACATGCATCGACCCCGATCCAACATTTTAGTTTCGATTAATTTTTGAAAACTTTGTAAACAATATAAATCAAATCATGGCTTAATACCAAAGGCATATAAAAATTTTGCCCAAGTTCTGAAACTACATAAAAAGAAAAACAACCATATTGTTAGTGTGTAAGCGGCCACCATGTATGGTGAATTGAACCTTCGGGAAAAATAACGGTGAATCGATTCCCCCCACAAGACATAATTATCATTGAGTAGCTGGAATAAAGCACACGTCTCATCATTGCTTCGAAATCTTTTGAGACATTGGGTAGTTTTTGAGACTCTGAAAAAATCGTATTGCTATTTAAGTTGGGAACATAAATATATATTCAAATTATATCAACTTGGCATACTAGTATAATGCGTTAAAGCCATGCCAGTTATTGCCTTAATACTAAAGGGCGCCATTTTGTGCTCAAGTTTTTGGATTACGCTTTGTTTATTTATGTATGTTTGATTCTGCCTCTAAATGTACATTTAGATATTTGATTATTTTTTTGCTGATTTTTTGTACTGAGTTCTTCAAGAATATCAATACATTGATTCTTTGTTTACCTGTAAGATAATGCACACTGTAAATTTACCCGGTTAAATTAGCGATTGTACGCATGTGCTATGTCAATCACGCGGGAAATACTTTTTGATTTTTTTTCGTGTTCTTTCTATGATAGAAATAATAATTTTCAGATCATGTTATTAAATAAAAATTAAAAAAAAATGTTCTTTTGCTTTTGGATTCAAATATTAAATTCGAAAAAAAATAAATGTTATAATATCAGTATATTGCTGCGTTCGGATGTCCACCCAGAAAGGTCTTCTGGGAAGAGATGGTCAATGGATACTGACTTGAACATTTAATTACGGAAGCAAAAAGTAAACCAATGTTAAAGTTTCTCAACTTTGAAGGTTGTGTGTTTTGGACAACACATTTAATATATAGGCAGATTGTGGATCAATACCACTTGAAGTTAATAATAAAAAAAAAAAAAAAAAAAAAAAAAATGCGCAGTTTAAGTTGGTTTATACCAAGGCTTTTCTCGGTTATGGCTAATGCCCATTATTTGCGTAGAAAAAGAATACACAAAAGACATTGTACTTATAGATGTTCAAAACTTGAGAATACCAGGAAAATATTTATTGATTTGATAAAGGATCCATAAATATACATAAAACTAGAAGTACGGAAGATGTATAGAAATAACTGTGAATGTGAAGATAATCTTCTTCAGTTAATCGACTGTACCTGGTTCTGCCAAGAAGATTATTTTCTGACGGTTATCGATAGGTCTGTTTTGTGTTATATTGCCTTGCATCAAGTCAGATTACGCCTGATAAAATATAGCTATTGACCAACAACATAAATATACATGGTATGTGGTGGAATTAATATATCTATTTAGTTGTATAACTAACTGTGTAACCCTCTTAAAATAAAGTATTGTTGTTGTTGTTGTTGTTGTTATATATATTATAAATCTGCTTTTCATAAACGGGTTTCTGGAGTAAGTAATATTATAAAATCTAAAAACAGATTATGGCTGAAGCTGCAAGGATAGATTTTTCTTTGTTTTGAATGTTTTATGTGCATGTTGTAATCCGCCAGTGTCCTCACCACAATATCAAGATCATTTCACGCTACCAGAAAATGAGATTTTATGTCATCTAATATGCATTTAATTGGCAATCTTAAGCAATAGTAGCAAACAATATAGATTTTATTTTAAATGAAAGCAATATTAATGATGATCTTTTAGACTACCCGATTATTATCAGAGGAACTCTTATTGTCCTCCACAAACACGAGCGATTCGGGTGATATAGTAATACTATTTGTACTACCTGTCTGTTCGTCCGTACGACATTCAGCCCGCCCCAAATACTTTGTGAACGTAAATGCTCTGAAACATTTCAAACTTTGAAGAAATGTTTGCCATCATATGTAGCTGACCATATCGTATCGCCATTTTGATTTTGACAATTTTAGTTGTGGGACTTTGTCCATTTTGTTTTTTCTTTTTTTTTGGGGGGGGGGGGGGTATTTGCAACATCGACATCTTGTGAACGCATGTCCTCTGAAACCGTTTGATATAATTCTTTCAAACTTTGAATGATTGTTTGCCATCATATGTAGTTGTATGGTATCGCCATTTTGATTTGACAATTTTTACGGGAGTTATGGGACTTTGACCATTTTTGGGGGTATTGCAACTTGAAGTCATTAACCATACAAACGTGTTATTAACATCAAAATATTGACACTTGTGAACGAAAAAAGGCCTCTGAAACAGTTTGACAGAAATCGTCCAAACTTTGAAGGATTGTTTGTCATCATATGTATAGTTGAACATATCATATCGCCATTTTGATTTGACAATTTTTGGGGGTATTGCAACATTGACATCTTGTAGGATTGTTTGTCATCATATGTAGTTAACCATATCGTATCGCCATTTTGATTTGACACTTTCTACGGGAATTATGGGACTTTGATAATTTTTGGGGGTATTGCAACATTGATATCCTTGGTACATTAAACAACTATTTTAATTTTAATATTTTAATATACTTTAAAATGTTATCTATGTCCCTGTTATATACATATATACGTTTATTTGCCTCCTTAAGGAGAGTAATACATATACAATGTACATAAACACGTAAGTAAATTATTTACAAGTTACATTGGTAGAATTTGTTTAGAGAGTTTTTGATAATTTGATGTTTGTACTAACGGGTAAGACAGTTAGTTTGAACATAGTAAGTTACTGCAAAATTTGAAGACGTAATTCACACAAAGTACTTGAAAGTGATCCATTTGAGAAGAGTCAAGATAAAATTCTGTATGACAAGATAGTAGGGTTAAACACAAGTCCTCGTCGGTCATACATCCAAGATGAGCACTGAATGATATAGGGTCGATCGTGAGAATATCGCACCAAAAACTGTCACGAATGTCTGATGAATAGTCACATGATACAATAGCATGGATGCACGGGTCATAAAATATTTTGCCACATTTCTCACATAGGAGTGTTACATTGTTTTCAGTTCGAACCCTACAGCAGAGTGAGATTAGATAACGTGCTTGTTTCAATAAGCGAGGGTGGTTCAGTGCGACTGTCCAGGCAGGCTGCAATCTAATTAAAAACCGACCTCTCATCGCTCCCGTTTTCTGATATGTCGCGTGGGAGATCTAACGAAATCCGATTTGAGGTCACATGTGAGTGAACTGGAACTTATGAATTTATAATGACATGCAAATGAGTTGACTTCCTATCAGTAAGCCAATCAAAAAAGTTTATGAATTCTGGGGACTGACGATTTCTTCGTTAATAAAAATGAGTTACATCCCTTTACCACACGATCAACTTACAAGATCGCCTAAGCCGCAATTTCATTTGTCGAACAGGACACACCTACGAGGTCACTCACATGCGACCTCAAAGCGGGTTTCGTTAGATCTCCCACGCGACATATCAGAAAACGGGAGCGATGAGAGATCGGTTTTTAATTAGATTGGGCAGGATGTGGACGATAAGCACTATGGATCCGACGAAATAAAATAAAATCATTGTCTGCAGAAAGCCTTAATTTCCAATTATGAAGTTCATGGGCTGCAATGGCGCTTTTAACAGTTTTCTTCCACGTTAGGTTGGTCGGAAAGACTCCACTTTCAAGAAAGACGTTTAAGTAACTAACAAGGTTATATTTCTTGAGAAGTTCAATGCAGTCATTTGAAAATCCAAGTCTCTTTTGGGTTTGATTACACTATTTAATTGAAAGAAGTCTACGTATAAGCCGAATTCGAAAAGATATGGCTTTTACGGGTAGATTACATACTCGTCCAAAAAACAATTTCTTTTCACTGACCATACTCTCTACGGAAAACCAACCAATCAGGGATAGGCACATATCGCTTCTTGTTAATTTTGGAAGCTCTTGTATAAATTTACAGATGTAGCGGTGCGTTCTTTCAAGCATTAGTTTCTCTGTATTTGTTACATTTTCCCCATAGCTCACAACCATACAAGGATTTCGAATAACACACTTGACCAATAATTTTAGCACACACAATAGGGTTCATAGTCGCGGGATGAATTCCGCAACGAATAACTTTAGACACATACGCTCTTAAAGATCGGCATACATTCAGTGTTCGTTCCATGGTTTTCAATGATGTATCTAGCATAACTCCGACATGTTTGGCGTTTTTTACACGTTCAATGGGTTTATTATATAATAAACCATCAGGACCAGAGGTTGTCCTGCCAAATTGTAAAAGTTTGCTTTTATTCGGAGCAAACGCGAAACTCCAAGCCAAGCTGTAATTTTCGCATATTGTCACTAACGACTGCGCTGATTCATAGTTTGTAGTTATAATTGCGATATCATCGGCGTGGACAGGAGAGCTAGCATTTAGATCGCCTAATAGAGCACCTTTTCGACTTGACTGAAGATCTTCAATTAGATCATTGATGAATATAGGATAGAGCTTAGCTGATAGAACACTCCCTTGTCGAATTCCTCGATTACGTTTAAACCACCTAGAAAATATTCCACAGCAATACACCGAACTTGTCAGATTTGTATACATATTGGCAAGAAGTAGCCACAGTTTGTTTTTTGCGCCATATTCATATAGTTTGACTTTAAGGCCGTCATGTGGAACTGTGTCGAATGCTTAAGTACAATCAAGGAGAATAGAAATAACGGATCCATTCATTTTCAACTTTATATATATATGTCGCTTAGGCGTAGCAATCTTGTATTTATAGAAATGCGTTAGATTGTGTATTTTATCCTCAGGGTAAACACATTTTAGATTTATAGATTTTCTCCCGACTCAGAATACTCAATGGTAGATATTAGGGTATTATACAGGTTACAAAAATGGTTCTAGTACTATAGATTACTATATATGGTTTAAAAGGAACTGAATAATTTTGAAAACAATCTGGAATTCAATTCATGTACAGATAATCCATTTACTATAAAATAATTTAAAAATGCATCCAAGAACCTAAACTGGGAAAGAGTGTAGGACATGACACTAAAGCTTATGAAATTATCAAGTATAATAGCATTGCTATATGTGTAAGTCTATAGTTGTTTATCCCACAAATTGGAGAAAAGCTTTTGTTGTTTTTCTACATAAGGCTGGGGATAAATATGATTTAAGTTACAGAAGAATTTCACTTTTAAATTGCTTAGCCAAATTATAGTACCTTTGTTCAGAAAATTTAAATAACAAAATATCTGAGGACAAGAACGTATAACTAACAAGGATTCGTGTCTCGCGGTATCTCGTTAAAATATCGCGTATCGTGAGACTTGTATTTACTCACTACTACAATTATGCGCGCTTCAAGTAAATATTTCCGGTTAGTTACGATAATTTATCCTGCAATCAAGCCTTTTCCGATCTAATAACAGGGGTAGAATAAACTTTGGTCGTATTAGGTCAATGACCTAATAAAGTCTACTGTTACTTGTTTACATGAAGAGCGCGAGAACCAGATGACATCGTGGCGTTTCCCGCGATGTTACGGCACTTGGATTTCAACTTCAAACGTAATTTTAAGGCATTTTACGCATCTAAAAGGGATTGCAGGATAAAGAAAATACAAAGTCATTGTCGGAAAATATAAAATTTATTTGGGCTCGCTGCGAAACACGGGAAAAGGCTCGCTAAAGCTCACCTTTTCTCATGTTTCTAAAGCTCACCCAAATAAATTTTATATTTTCCGACAATGACTATGTACTTTTTGTATATGTAAACAACTAAAACTCCTATAGTCTCGATCACCATGACAGAAATTCTCTCATTTGTTTTTAACTTAAAAAACTTTGTTTATTATTTTCGATGTTCAAAAAACAAAGAAACAAATATAAAAAAAAATCTATCAAATATGTCTTACAGGGCCGTTAAAATCGTATAAATTACAAAGTTATAACATTTTTATTATTGAATAGTAAATGTCTTCTAGAAACAATGATTAATTTGATTAAAACCTTATTTAGTTTAAACATTTACCTATACATTCCTAATTCCTGTGATGATTTATAATTAATTATAATAAAAAATAAATTAGTCCTGATTGTATGTTGTTCATTTGATGAGCTTGTGCGGTTTCCTTTCTACTTTTTGACAGATTGTAAGTTGTTTATTTAATGAGCTTTTGTAGTTTCCTTTCTACTATTCAATTTAGAAAGGCTATGATCCAAGCTACACTAAAAGAGTCATTGTCTACTTTGAAAATGACCAAAGATGATTTGAGAAAATTAATCTTGGGAAATATACATGAATATGTCATAAAAAGGAACGAGTTGCAAAATCTGCTATTTACTTTTTGATTTGAACTCTATTAACATGTCAGATTTTTTATCTTGGGAAACTGATCTTGATTTGGAACTATTGCTAGGGGAATATACAGAATACAATAAAAAATATTTATTTGTCTAACTTTTTCTGTACTGAAAAAACAACTTAAATGACATACCTTAGTAAAATTATAAAGTCTAGTTGTCATAAAACTTTTATTGCATAATCACATCTTTAAAACCGCATTTCTATCCAAATAAAAATCTTTTTCTCAGCTGGTCACCTGTATATTCAATTACCAATAGCACCTTACCTTCCGGGGTTCACCCGGCCACATGACATTTGTTAATTACAGGTGTTATGATTGATTGTATAAACATGGTCTGTTAGTTAGCCTGCCACATAGGTAATTGTATCAGTCTTTTACACATAAATTCGTTCATCATCTACATCATACTACACTAAACAAAACCATTCTTCAATTGGCCGACGGGATTTGATAGGTTGCTCCTGACAACTGAGACTGAAGTATAAGACAAATAAAACAAAATATGTATGCTTTTCTGCCAGATAGGAGGCTTAATTTTGCTAAGCATGCCCAAAAACATCTAAGGAACAGAAGACCTTTAAAGTAATATTTGTTTACTATTCCGATATTGACTTTTGGGCTGCAAATTAACTGCATTGCCCCGGTTCACAGTTATTTTGAGAATGAGAAAAAAGAAAATTAATTTAAGCAAAGAAAGGCTCAATATCTCATTCATTTTCCAAAATAGGAAGCTTATGTTTTCTCTGCGAGTCTAGATATATGTAATGAAAGGAAAAAAATAACTAATGCATTTTTATGCAATGTGCATGTACCTTATACCTGCAAACTAGCAGCTCTGCTCTGATAGGTAGATATTATGAAACAAAATAGAGCTGTTAAAAATTTGTTCATTTTGTAGCTCAATATCTAATCAAATTCTCAGCATAAGAAGCTTAAATTTGCTATGCAAGTGTAAAAATGTCATAGAAATGGGGAAAAAATCATGCAATATGTGATTGTGTAGCATATATACAACAAGATAGCTGCAAAATAGCATCTCTGCTCTGATTGATAAATATTTGACAAAAAAGATGGAGGGGGATTCAATAACTTCAATATTTGACTAACCTCTTAACAAATAAAGTTAAAACTTGCTATGCAAACGTTAAAATATAAAAGGTAAGGAACTCATTCAGTTAAGAAGCGTCTTTTCACACCAAAAATGCACATTTAGCTGCAAAATACAAGGCCATTCTCCATGGAAGTCGCCATTTTGTTTACCGAAAAGGACCGGTTTATATGTTATATTACACGTGAAATACACAACAAAAGACGCTATATTTTCATATGCAAACGTAAATATTATCTAAAACTTGTAATCAAATACTTTTATACAAGTAAATGCAATAAAAATTTTAAAAAATCAATGCAACATGACGGGTCATGCCATCTCGGTCCCAGCATCTTCTTCTTTATTCTTCCCTCCACTATCTGGAGTACCACTACTTTTGTAGCGTAATACTAGTTAGCAACTGTTACTGTAAGCAACTGTGTGCATGTGCAGGAAACAATTTACAGTGAGATAAAATTTGGTGCACAAACCAGTATAATTTCGCCAATAAATCAATTGTTCAAGATACTGGTATAAAAGATATCAACACTGCTTGTCGTACCCACCACCAATTTAAAACCGCAGCGGCAGATTGTCACATCCAATTATAAGCCAGGGATTCTATTCCAGCAGGGTGCTCAATTTAAAACATGAAGCACAAGTAGTATTAAAATAAATAACTATGTAATTCACTATTATACGTGCAGGGATCTGTTCTATCACCATTCTAGATATACATTTGGACTGTCCATTTACGGCACAAATGTTACTACGTCAATAAAACACCAATCTATATACAACACTATAAAAGTCTGTGCACTGTGGCAATTAATAAAATCTAAAAACGTCTCACATGCCACCAATATATCAATGTTACTGTTACAATCCGTTACTCAGCATCTAGGTTACTTTCTATTGTTCATTTTAAGCCAACAAACACATCTTTATAGGTACTTTTCATAATTCGCCTTACACTGCACCAGTAGACTTAAAAATCCTACTTTAATAAAGAGAGACAATAAATTGAATTAGAGACAAGAATTTAATTAACTATCAAAAACTTAGTGCATAGCTCATATCAAGAGTTACCCAATATATTTATACCTATATTTCGATTAGGCATATAAAATTTTTAACCTTATACCTTATTTAAAATCATTGCAAATAGTTATTTAAGTGATCAACTAATCTCACTAAATTATACAACCTAACCATTTACATAAACCTTAAGCTTCACCTATCAAACTCAACTTTAAATATTGCAAAAGTAGGGATACAAAGCCTATTCCTAACATTAGATAGGCAATAAAGGTCTTAACTGTTAATTTAGGTCTTAACTCAATAACCCAACTATCAATTTAGGTCTTAACTTAATAACCTAACTATTAATTTAGGTCTTAACTTAATAACTTTATTTTTAATATTATGTTATCAAATAGTTTTAAATGACATTGCCACCCTAACTGCTAGCTAAATCCAGTATTGAACATCTTTTATGGTGTAAGGCATATACCATTCCTCTTGAGATGGCCTCTATTTTCTCCAAAAATAGGGTAGACTGTATTAATATTGGTACTTGTGGGCTTGACACATCCAAAATCACTCTCAATAGCATTGACTTGTTTGAGAAGACTAGATTTTCTATTTCATGATCAATGTCACATAGCAGAGCTCTCAGCTTTGTAATAAACGGTCTCCTCACAGTATCTGTACTGTTACAATGTAGCAGGAAATGTTCAGTATCTTCAATATCAGCCATACACAACGGACATATCGCACTTACTTCATACTTATTAAGTCTACTACGATTTGATTGCAGTGCATACACTCCTGTCAGTAATCTAGCTTTTACATTAGCTTTCATAATAGAAATAGAGTTAAGTCCTGAATTGGCCCATATATTATGAACAGTGCCACAATTCATTGTCATTGGATGTAAAAAACGAAGAGTAGATTTTCCTTCTGCCATAATCATTATCTTATGTCGCCAAACTGTTTCTATTCTTTTTTTTACATAATTTTTCCAACCTTCTCTATTCGGTATAGAATTTAAAATGTCAAATATGGATTCAAAGTCATACAATGAAAGTATATCATTCACATATATAAACCAACTATGAGAGGTGTTATCCTTCAGTACAAGTTGTCTAATACAAATCTCCTTCTCTATATCATTATTTCTCACAATGTTACCAAAGTTAACTAAAATTTGACTATGTAAAAACGCTTCAATTGGCATCTGACCAGGCAGTATATATATCGATGCATCAGCTGTTCGTTCTGGCAAATTTTGCAGTATTTTAAGTTGTGATTTGTGGAAAAAGTTCAATTCATCCAATTCCTTTCTGCTGAGCGTTACACAATCTAAACCAAAAGTCAAACGTGGGCGTACATATGTATTCCATAACTTAATAACTATATTTGGGTTGACTCCGTTGTATCCATGCATACCTGCACCCATTAACGCATAACACGTACGTCTAGCTAATTTTATCCTCTCCGTCACTAAACATTTTTCAACTGAATTTCGCTCAATTCCCACATGTGTATATGACGACACAAGTTCCACAGGTTTATCATGTAAGTAAAATTCATCAAAACATTTCTCATTCCTTCTATTGTTAAAGGTCATAATTTTACTTTTAGTTTCACTAATAAAGTGGGCAGCATCTGGCATCCTTACTTATGATCTCTTATTGTGATGTTTATAAGTGTATGATGTTGTTTTTATAGTGAAAAATCATTTAATACAATAAAATAACTTCTACTAAATATGTTTTTAATTATTCATATAATGTTTTTATACTTAAAAATGATGTAGAAATCTCGAAGCGGCGATTCCCGCTGAAGCTTTCTGCAGATCTCGTGTTTTCTCGCGATTGGCGGTTTTTCTCGGATATTATCAAGGCGATATCGGGAGTTTCCTATCCTTCTAATATACGTCCTTACTGAGGATAAGAAAAACCTTTATGCATGTTTTGTAGATCTTCGAGCAGCGTTTGATTCTGTTTGGCATGATGGTATGCTTTACAAGGTAAAGTCAGGAAATACCAAAGGGATATTCGAAGGAGGGAAAAATCGAAACATCTCGGACAAAATCCGGAGAACAACAAAGACAAGACCCAAAAAAAAAAAAAAAAATACAAGAACTACATTTAAAAACTAAAAACATATAAACAACATGGACCCCACCAAAAAACGGGGATAGAATCAGGTGCTCCGGAAGAGTAAGCAGTCTCTGGACACCCTCCATGCAGCCCATGTCAAATCCGGTATGAGGAAGGGACAACATCAATCAAACTTATATGCGACAAAGTTGGTGTCAAGTTTTATAAATTAAATGCAATTAAAAATGTATATAAAAATTGTTATTCTGCTGTAAAATTTGGCAACGAACACTCCCCTTTCTTTTGAATTACCTGTATTAGAGGTGTAAGATGATGGATAAGCTTACATCCTAGTCTGTTCAGCTATTATATAAATGACTTTCATTCTATTTTTGATAATTCATGTAAGTCACCTTGCCTTGAATATGCATAAGTTATGCAGATGACTTAAAGTGTTGTTATCTAAGACACATCGGGGTCTTCAGAATGCAATCTCTAAATTAGACAATTATTGTTACAAATGGAAATTGACTGTCAAAGCAAATAACACCAAAATACTTGTATTTCAAAATTAATATTCAGAAGCGCCTCATTTTATATATAGTAATAATAGATTAATAGAGGTGAAGGAAGTTAAATACTTAGGCCATCATAAACTTTAAAGAAAACTTTACTAAAACTTCACAGGAACAACCAAAAAAGGTCTAAGGTTATATTTTCGTTGAAAAAGCACATGTCTGATTTTAATTTAGTTACTCCAAGTTTATGACCCATTAGTTCGACGCATTTTAACTTATAAATCGGAAGTTTGGTTCATGGACATTTTCGATTCAACATTTAAATTAAGCTACTCAGAGAGCAGAAAGAATAACACATACTGTAATTTGCTTGGTCTTGCAGAAAAATATTCTTTTGAGAAAGTTCATTCAAATTTTGAAAACCTATTTTAGGCCTTAACAGAACATCTTCAAATATTGGCTCCAGATCTGAACTAGGAAGTTTACTGTTGATTCTTTTGTTAAATGTAAAAATATTATGTACTTTATAGAATTAAGTCATCTGATAATTAATCTTCTTGTCAACGAATCTCTACAAGTGAATCTGGACTTGCATTCGGAAGGTATTTATTCTTGCGAATATGATGCAAGTGAACTTGCCTTATCCGACCCACCGGGCAATAAAATAAATATTTATGACAGAAATGTAGTTATGAAGGACCTGTTGTGCGAAATTTGCGAAAACTGGGAGAAGACCGAATGGCAATGAACTGAGTCCCCCTCAACACCTCGTTTTTTATTTAAATTGTTGTACCATTGAATTGTGGACTTTGAAATCAGAGCAGTCGTGGAATAAAGGTCGCTGGGAATCAAAAGACAAAGACCTCATAAAAGTCACCCATAACCTTTTTATTTCTTATCACATGCTATATGTATAACCAAGATAAATATCCAAACGCACCCATGTATTCCTACCAAGTCACGTGGTGACACATTTATTTTTTTCTGTAGGAAAAATAACGCAAAGTGAAAGAATGCCTGGGTACAACTACGGCGGGAGTAGTGGCGGGGTAATATCTACCTTTAGTATTTTGTAATAATACAAAGACGTTTTTATTCTTTAATCAAATTTTAAGGGTAAAAAAAATCACACGTACTTTCCGTTTACTTTTAGACACCACAATTTGGGACAAAGCAGATGTCATAAATTTGTTTGGAGCACAGGGACCCGTTTAGCGAATGGGATATGTGTTGCTGTGAACAGCGGTGAAACTCGTACACAATAGCACTTTGTATATTGTGTATGAGTGTAACAGTGTCGGTGGATCGAATCCGGTTGGGGGGGGGGGGGGGGTCATATTGGTCCTCTACCAAATTTATGTTTTTCATGCCAAGATGTCTTAAACTACAGAGCCAGTTGGAACCAAACTTGGCAGAAATGGTCCTCTGTCAGAATTGTGTCTGATGTCAATCAAGATGATATCAAGACACTTCGGTACCTGGACATTTCGGTACCCACTGAAAAAGACAATTCGGTACTGGGACATTTCAGTACTGAGACATTTTTGGTATCATATATAAGACCTTCGGTACTAGAAAAAAAATATTGTTAACAATTGTTTGTATACTTTTGATTATGTACTTTTCAATAAAGAAATATAAACGCACCAACAATGATGTCGAGGGCTGGCACAATCGTCTAAACAGTTGTGTACCATACCAGAGAGAGAGAGAGAGCCAGTCAAGTATAAGGGATATAACTCAAAATGTATTTTGTAACATAAAGCACAAAATTTAGTATAATACCTTGCAAATATATATAACACAATATACTCAGTACCAAAATGTCTAACCATAGTACTGAAATGTCCAGGTACTGAAGTGTCTAGAATTCACCAAGAAGGCCACCACAGTCGAACTTAGTAAAACAAAGGACCCTGTGGGAAAATTCATAAAAAAATCTTCTTGTTTGAAACCACTTAGCCAATTGGAACCAAACTTGGCAGAAATGGTCCTTAGGTGGTCCTCTTTCAGAATTATGCCCTATGACCCGTAATGTCAGCAAAAATGGCCGTCACAGCTGAACTTATTTTAACATAGGACCCTTTTGGAAAATTCATTAAAAAATATTCTGATCTGTGGCCAATTGGGACCAGACTTGGCAACAATAGTCATTAGTTGGTCCCTCTTCATAACTGTGTCCGCTAACCTGGCCTGTTAATCAAGACTTCCACCAAAGCTGAACTTGCTTTAACATAAGACCCTATGGGAAAATTTAATTTGCAGCCACCAAACCTTAGACTTGGCCATTTGGACACCAAACTAATACCTGCAATGGTCTCTTTCAGAATTGTTTGATAACCTTGAATGTCAACTAAGATGGCCACCACACCATAACTTTGTTTAACATTGAACCTATGGGAAAACTAGCCAAGTTTTCACTAAATACCGAAAATCAAACATAACAAACCTTACGCTTCACTCGCTTTTCAGGTCTCACCTGTTTCATATTAAAGTAACACAAATCATTCTGTGTATGAGCAGCACCACTGGGATGTGTAAGTTGCTTATCAGCAGTTAAAATCTACCATGGGTTCAACCGTTGTTTAGTTTCCATAGAAACACTGGTGAAAAGTTGACATTTTGAGTTCCTTATATACATTAATTTTGGGATTCCAAATATTGCACAACATACATGTACTAAGATATTTTTTATTTTGCAAATAGATAATAGTGTTATTATGTCTCCCCTTGGTAGCGTCCGAAGACCCCTATTTCCATAAAAAATCCTGAGCCGCCATTTTGCGTTTTCTTGGAGATCAAAGGGGAAGGGGAGAGAAACGACAAAAAGTAAGCTAGAAAATGGCGGCAATTGGAATTCTCTTGATTTTTCATTGGCCATAGCTTTTTTTTACCGACCGGTAACAATATCTAGACCTCATTTAAAAATAATTTAGCGGATTTTGACTTATCTATGCACAAATGGAAATTTTGTCAATATTGATTATTAAAGTGTTCAAACAAGGTCAATGGGAGGATTTTAAGAGTCTGTTGGAGAAAAATAATAGTAAAGATTATAGAATAAGATAAATAAATATTAAAAAATAAAATGGCAATAATATAAATAAAAAAGTTGTGTTAAAAGGTGCAAAGATTTTTGCTCATATCTGTAACAGAAGTTTTCTTCCAAGCTTGAAGTACCACTGCATATGTTCAATTTTTTTTTTAAATTATATTCGTCAGTATTTTTAGGCAGCACATGTTTTTAATTAAACTTTAACAATAGTACAATAGGCCTACCACGGTCAAAATCATGCAGGAATGTACGTTAAAAAGTGGCGATGAGCCCTGGGACTCATCAAAATCAGGTGGGACTCACCATTCTGAAAAAGGATGAGTCTCAGGACTCATCATGAAAAATTCTTAGTGAGAACCATGGTTGGTGTATCACCATGAAGTGATATGTCGCGTACCATCATGACCTCTGTTTGACCTTAAGGTGAAATTATGAACAAAATTATAGTATTTCCTTGCACCTTTGGTATGTTGGTGTATCCCCATAAGGTGGTGTGTCACTTACCATTATGACCTTAATTTGACCTTGACCTTTGACCTCAAGGTCAAATTATGACTAAATTATAACATTTCCTTGTCCAGGTTGTAACTATTATCTTTTGACCTAGGCTTATCCCCTTTGGTATGTAGGTGTATCACCATGAAGTGGTATGTTGCGTACCAGCATGACCTCCATTTGACTTTTGACTTTAAGGTAAAATTATGACAAAAATTATAGTATTTCTTGCCCCTTTGGTATGTTGGTGTATCAGCAAAAGGTGGTGTGTCGCATACCATTATGACCTTCCTTTGACCTCAAGGTAAAATTATAGTATTTCCTTGTCCGGGTTGTAACTTTTTTGTCTTTTGACCTAGGCTTATACCCTTTGGTATGTCCGTGTATCACCATGAAGTGGTATGTCATGTACCATCATGACCTCCATTTGACCTTTGATCTTAAGGTAAAATTATTACCAAAATTATAGTATTTCCTGGCCCCTTTGGTATGTTGGTGAATCACCATTTACCATAGTACCATTATTACATTCATTTGACCTAGATCTTGAGGTGTATTAGGTCAGTGGCTTCATAAAGTCTTCTTGTCCTTTTTTATATAAATATTAAAGAGCGCGGGTAGCATAGTAAATGTGCCAGATTATGTCATGGCGTTTACCGCATTTTCAGGGCAGCCGAGTTTCAAATTCAAGTGTAATTTTCAGGCATTTTATGCATCTAAATTGCAATTTTATGATTTTAGGACAAAGGCAAAACAAAGTCGTTGGAAAATATAAATTTATTATTTCCCACAATGATTCAGTGTATCAAGCATGCTGAACAAACATCAGTTGTTGACAAATTCGGTTGCATTTCAAGCTCTTCAGCAAAATTATTTTTTATAACTGCTCAACAAAATTAAACTATATACATCTGCAGATGACATGATGTGTTTAACAGAGTTTGCGAAAATCATTGGTCCTGTCATTTCCAACCACCAAAATTTCATAAGATCCGGTATTTGAGTATCTTGTGTCGATTGTCCGAATGTTCTTCAACTTAAGAATTTCGTGGAAAAATGTATTTTTTGAGATCTCCAATTTTTCAATTTGCAATTGTTGTGAAGTCGGAATTTTCAAAATTATTCATGAACTGAAGTTTTTGTCATCATCGACTCTTTCATTCCTCAAAACAAATAAGTTTATTCATCCAAAACATGAAAATAAATTAAATGTTATAAATACAAAAGTTTTAACAAATTCAATCAATTTTTTGCACCTGGAAGTTAGGTTAAGATAGTAACAACAAAATAAAGTTTGGTATAACTACACTTCCAATTGATGAAATTTAAATTAATATTACAAAATTAAATATATTTTACTTCACTGAGTTCACAATTCCTTTTCTTTAACCTATAAATTGAATTGATATCGATCTTATACGAAGATGAAAGAATCAAATCAAATAAATATTAACATAAGGCACAGGAATCGAAAGTTCTATCAATAAAATTCAGTAAATAATAAAGTCGACTATCAATAGAGCTTCTCGTAGAGCGCCTCGTGCTCTTCATGTAAACAAGTATCAGTAGACTTTATTAGGTCATTGACTTAATACGACTACAGTTTATTTGCTTCTCTACGAGAAGCTCTATTGATAGTTGACTTTATTATTTACAGAATTTTATTGATAGAACTTCCGATTCCTGTGCATTAGGTTCCATTCCGAATCTGGATTACGACCACATGTTGCCCACATGTCAAAACATTGCGGGTTGTTTGAAGTTTGTCATCGTTGTTAACATTGTTTATGGATTTAAAATGGCAATTTTCATTAATATTGATAATGAATTCATGAAAAACAAATGAAGTAACAACTCTGAAAGTATGGGCCTACCATTCATTACGCAAATAAATCTACTGGAAGTCGAGAACAAACCCATAACAACAAAAAAACCTAATTTTCCATCAGTTTTTCTAATTTCCTAAGAAAAATAGGTGTTTTTTAGAATCTCCAAATTTTCCACAGAAGAATAAAAATTATACAAATAAAAGATTTTTTTTTACTTATTCAGTTTTTTTTCAGGTTTGCTGTTGATGTCCCAGTTTTACCCGAATAATGAATATGGCCTAATCATCTTTTGTTGTTAAAAGTTTCATAAATTGTAGGACCACCAATTTTTTTGTGGGCCGGCAGAATTTTGCATTCTGTCAGTTCTATGTCTGACAGAAAATTTGAGGTATTCGCAAACTCTGTTTTACTATGACTTGATTTGTATTTAACTCCATATTCGACTAGAATCCGTTACAGCTTTTTTCTGTATTTGGATAAAATGCTTGTCAATATTGCTTATTATGCATTAAATTTTCATCATTTAAAAATCCTTTACTTTAAAATCTGAATTGGTGATAAATTAAAGAAATAAAAAGTTTTGACTTAATAATTACAACTTTCATTTCCTCAGTGATTGTTCATTTTAGATGAGGAGAGGGAACCCAAGAAAAGGACAGTATAATGACAGAACAGATCCAGAAAGTGAACAGTACAGGAAATTGTTTATTGGTGGTTTAAGTTATGAAACAACAGACGATGGATTAAGAGATCACTTCGAAAAATGGGGTGAAATAGAGGATCACATTGTTATGAAAGACCAACTAAGTAAAAGGTCTAGAGGATTTGGATTTGTTACTTACAAACTAGCTAACAGTTTAGATGAAGCACAGGCTTGTAGACCACATGTTTTGGATGGTAGGCAAGTAGAGACAAAAAGAGCCATGCCAAGAGAGGTAAATATATGACCATATGCTGAGAATGTGTTTGTTATTTCTAATCAATTTAAAAACTCCAACAGGAAGTAAATACATTGAAGTATTGGAGTACATGATTTTGGTATTTTCACTACATTTTCATTCGAATATCTTGAATTAAAACAGTCTTATTCCTTTAGCTTCATTGCTATTGCTAGGAAGGGAAATAAGATTCTGTTGTAAGATGCCTGATATATTTTATAGAGGCATAACAAACAAGTGATGCGTGATATTCTTTATTGTATTTCCCCATTGCCTATATCGACCTGCTGAGGCCTTCACAATTTCCCGTATTTCGGCACTGTGACGTCGTAAAGAGTTGACCCGACCCTAATATGAGCTGACCCGAATATATCAGCGACGTCATAATGTTTGACCCAACGTTGACCCGAATATATCAGGAAAGATCCGGTTATAGGCAGATGGCCATTGAAATGTAAGAAATTCCATTAAGATTGCTAATTAACAATACGATAAATTTATCATCAAGTTTTCTTCAAACAAATATTGTAAAATATAAGCCGCTCGACACAATATGAAGCTTTTTAGCTCGTTCGCTACGCTCACTCGCCGAAAAAGCTTCACATTGTGTCTCGCGGCTGATATTTTACGATATACGTTTCCAGAAAACCTGATAATATGTACGTATAGAGGCATAATAAACAAGTGATGCCTGATATACTTTATAGAGGCATAAACAAGTGATGCCTTATATACTGTATAGAGGCATAATAAAGAAGTGATGCCTGATATACTGTATAGAGGCATATTAAAGAAGTGATGCCTGATATACTGTATATACATGTAGGCATAATAAACAAGTGATGCTTGATATACTGTATAGAGGCATAATAAACAAGTGATGTCTGATACAGTTTAACTTTGGTAACTTGAACTCGTATCGCTCGAACACCACTGATGGCTCGAACCGTTTTGAAAGTCCGGTAAATTTTTCCTTTATGTTCATATTAAAAAAACCTCGGTTTCGAGAACACCGATTTTCTCAAAGTCGAACAAAAATTTGTGTCCATAAAATAATAAAAGTGTGTTTTTTGACCTGGGAAATTAGAACTCATTAATTAAAAGGACAAATATTACTTGATGCTTAGAGTTACGGGTAAATAAATCAATATCCGATAACAATAGATTGGCGTGAGGGGTAGATGTTTACAGATAGATGTCAGAAAGATGTTTAGTGGTAATTAGTTATTAACCTTTTTATACGACCGCAAAATTTTTGCGGTCGTATATTGGTATGACGTTGGCGTCGTCGTCGTCGTCGTCGTCCGTCGGAGTCTGTAGACATTTGGTTTTCGCACTATAACTTTAGTATAAGTTAATAGAAATCTATGAAATTTAAACACAAGGTTTATGACCACAAAAGGAAGGTTGGGATTGATTTTGGGAGTTTTGGTCCCAACAGTTTAAGAATTAGGGGCCAAAAAAGGGCCCAATTAGCATTTTTCTTGGTTTTCGCACAATAACTCTAGTATAAGTAAATAGAAATCTATGAAATTTTAACACAAGGTTTATGACCATTTTTTGGAGTTTTGATCCCAACAGTTTAGGAATTAGGGGCTAAAAAAGGGCCCAAATAAGCATTTTTCTTGGTTTTTGCACAATAACTTTAGTATAAGTAAATAGAAATGTATGATATTATCTTGGTGGGGTAAGGGAGGTAATCCAAACACATTTAATTTTTTTCTCATTTCATATTTCATAAATTAAAAAGGAAATTTCAAATTTCTTTTAGCAAAAAAAGGGGGGTTACAATAAATTTTATTGTTTTTTGGTTTTTTTTTGGGAGGGGGGGGTCAATGTGCAACTTCATAGTGTATTGCACAAAAGCTAAAAAAGGGGTAAATTATTTTTTTTTTTTTGGGGGGGGGGAATTTTCAATTGCACAGTATTGCACAATAGCAAGAAATCTTCAATTGCACAGTATTGCGCAATAGCAAGAAATTGATATGTGTGCCCAATTTTAAATTTTAAATTGGTTATTTCTGATTTATATATAAAAACAAATAATACTGATATTGTTTGAATAGGTAAATTAAAAAATTTTAAGTTCTTAGACCACATTAATTCTGTGTCAGAAACCTATGCTGTGTCAAATATTTATTCACAATCCAAATTCAGTCTCGTTGGGGGGGTTGTCAGGTCATAATACGGAAAGCCTGACCGCGGACCATAGTGGGTAACGTGTTTGGAGAATGCCACACTCCCTGCACGCTAAAGACCCCTTCTGTAGTTTTCGAAAAAGAGTAGGCTGATGGCCGCTACAGGAGGCTAAATTATCCGACCCTACCCAACCATCCTCCTTTTACAGTGGCAGTCAAAATTGGTTCCCCTTTGTGTCCCATCCCACCCCTAATTGAATTGTTTGATAAATTGAACTGGTTCTCGTCATGAAGATGCATGAAATATTTGCCACTGGACGTTAAGCAACAATCAATCAATCAATCAGTGCTGTATCAAGCTTGAATGTTGTGTCCATACTTGCCCCAACTGTTCAGGGTTCGACCTCTGCGGTCGTATCAAGCTGCGCCCAGCGGAGCATTTTATTAATTTTTATTAAAAAGAATTTAATTGTTATAACCAGCTATACTAAGCCGTAATTAATAAAATAACCTCGAACATTAAAGGTCATAATTAGTTTCGCTAATTTATGTTCAATGTTTGTCGTCATTACTTGTGACCTTGTACGATGTAGCATCATGATCTAATGGTGTGTATCCAATAAAAGTTGTTAGATATTTTATTTTGTGTTTTATTTACACTTCCATGATTATTTTAAAGACAAAACATTCTCGAATCACAATTCCTGTAAACGGTAATTACCAGACGATTGATATCCATTCCAAACAAAGCCAATACACAACACAATTTGTCTTTTTTATGTTTTATTTACACACAAAATATTAAAAACGTGTATCATATAAATTATTTACAATTGTTTTCACATGTTGTCAGTAAAGATACTCCATAGTAGCTGTGTAATATTATTTGTACATACACATACACGGTTGGCACTGGAAAATTTCCGTACTTGAACAAACTTCAATAACTTCATCAACCGATAACTCGAACAGATTTCGACAGTCCCTTCGAGTTGGAGCCATCAAAGTTCTACTGTATACTGTATAGAGGCATAATAAACAAGTGATGCCTGATATACTGTATCATGTGTATAGAGGCATAATAAACAAGTGATGCCTGATATACTGTATACAAACCATCATTTTTTTTTTATTAAATTTTTTTGAAAAATCAGTGGAATAATATGATATTTTTGGTAGAAATTTTGATTTTATGGACCAAAGATTATATTGAAATTCGAGGGGATGTTTTTGAGAGAATGTTATTTACTTGAATATGAGGTGTGAATTCTGGACAAAAAGTGTATAGTTTGCAGAGGAATCAGGTTTTTAGAGGGACCAGTTTTGGGGTGTTTCAGCAAGTTTTCATGAGGGAATATATGATTGAATTCAGCTTTTGATTTAAGAATCAGAAAGATGGCCTAGCAATAGTGATCTTGTTAAGTTAGTTTAATATAAGATAACATCACAGTAATGATATCTATGGTTCCAGACAATATCTAATGTTGAAAAATTTCTTAACCGTAAAGGTTGTCACTATTGAATATTATTCTTCACTTCAAGGAGTCAGAAAAACCAGATATACACTCAAGAGCAACCAAAATGTTCATTGGTGGCATGAAAGTTGGAACAACAGAGGAACAGATACGTGAAGTGTTTGAAGAATTTGGAGCTATTAAAAAGGTGGATTTACCAATAGACAAGTCTGGCAATCAAAGAAATTATGCCTTTGTAGAGTTTGAAGATTATGATGCGGTAGATAGATGTGTTTGTAAGTACATATATAAGTATTGGGCCATATGAGTGTTTGTCATCACTTGGCGTCTGTCCCTCGTCCGTCCGTCTAACTTTTCATATTTTAATCTTGTCCTCTGAAACTACTTGATCAAATGAAATTAAACTTGGCAAGAAACATCTATGTAATGTCCTTTATAAGGTTTGCTCATTTCATCTCGATTGGACAACAAACATGGAGGCAATGGGCAATTGTTGTTTCTGATTGGCTGAGTTTTAACGCAGTCGTCAGACTTGTCTGACATGATTATTCATTGATTTGTTACAGAAATTACCAGTATTTAACAAAATTCAAAAATAATAGAAATACTAAGGGTTCATTCCTTGTATTGCATATGGTAGATCTCCTTAACTGAAATTTGGCTTCCTATTTCAGTATTTTTGGTTATGAGTACTTCTTGTTTAAAATAAGTTTGGTTTTTGGTCTTCCAAATGTTTTGGTTTTAATGCTGCTGATGAGAGGTAACTCCTAGAAATGTGTCGTATACAGCATATTATAAATTTACTATATCTAATATTAGTATCTTTGGATTGTTATTTTAAAAAATCTCCTCTGAAACTGCTTGGCTGAATTGAACAAAACTTAACAGGAAGCATATATGGGGGCGCCTTTATAAATTTTCCTCATTTAATTTCGATTGTACTACAAATATAGCCGCAATGGGCAGTTCTTGTTTCTGATTGGCCGATATAAAAAAATCTTCTCCTCTGAAATCACAGGGCCAAATGGAAAGAAACTTGATAGGAAGCATACAGTATATTGGAGGTCCTTTGTAAATTTTCCTTATTTCGTCCTGATTGAACTACAAATATTGTCGTCTTGGGGCAGTTTTTGTTTCTGATTGGCTGATATAAAAAAAAATCTTCTTTCCTGAAATCGCTTGGCACAAATTGAACAAAAGTTGACTGGAAGCATCTACAGAAGGTTCTTTACAAAGTTTCCTCATTTCGTCACGATCAGGCACCAAACATGGCAGTCATGGGCAATTCTTGTTTCTCATTGGTTGTTTGAAAACATTTTTTTCTCTGGAACTGCTTGGCCAAAACTGTCAGCCAAACTTGACAGGAAGCATCAATAGAAATTCTTTTATAAAATTAATTTTGTCATCCTGATTGGACGACAAGCATGGCTGCCATGGGCAATTCTTGTTTCTGATCGGCTGATTTAAAGAAATCTTCTTCTCTGAAACAGCTTGGCCAAATGGAACGAAACTTGACAGGAAGCATCTGTGTGAGGTTTTTTACAAAGTTTCCTCATTTTGTCCAGATCAGGAGACAAACATGGCCTCCATGGGCAATTCTTGTTTCTGACTCGTTGATTTAAAAAAAAAGGACTTATGTTAACATAAGACCCTATGGGAAATACATGCAAAAATCTTCTGGAGAACTGCCAAATTTTAGAATATGCTGACCTGTAAGTAGAAGGACCTTGATGAAGAAAAATTTGGTCCTTGCAAGGGTAACCACACTTCATAATGATAGGGAGAAGTGACTTCTCTAAGGTACATCAATAAAAACGGCTTTCATGCCAGGTGAGCAATACATGCTCAGCCCTCTGAGCCTCTAGTTTGGTATTGTTCCATTGACAACAGTTTTTGTCTCAGAATAGAAATATTGAGGTTCTTCCTTATTTTGAAAGACAATTTGACACAGGGAATTCTACAGCAGGCTTATTTTGATTTTTAAAAAAATCATTTTTAATGAATCATTTTATCTTAATATAATTCACTGTTCTTTGTACATGCATGTATGTATGTTAATTGACGAAAATCAAGATTTTGGTAACTACATATTTATTTTAGACAATATCACACTTCTATATCATTTTAGTAAAGAAAGACTTCATGTTGAATGATAAAAATGTGGAAGTAAAGAAAGCTAAACAAAAGGATAGTCAAGGTGGTGAAGGACGTGGAGGGGGAAGAGGAGGGAAAGCTGGGTATGGTGGAAGAGGTAAGTAAGAATAGTAAAAAAATGGTAGCCTAGGTTGTGAATAAGTAGAGGTTGAAGAGGACACTGAGGTGGTGCAGGTAAATAAGAATAGTCCAAAAAAAAGACAAGTAGTAGAGGGAAGTGGAGGGGGAAGAAAAGGACACGCTGAGCAATGTTACGGCCAGAAATCACCCTTACATTGTAGCCAACAAAAGACACAAATCAATTATAAAATTTAACAAGATTTATTATACACAAGTTTACAAGAAATATTATATAAATTGAAATGTCAGCTAAACTGTTAAAATATATATGTCCGATCCTTTAGTCTTTTCTTTATCCGGAATTCTTCTCTTCACCGTTGCGAGAATCTAAACAGAATATTATGTCCAATAAGTCACAATCTAGTATGATGTAGTTAACATGAATGTGTCAATCCAACATCTGAGAACACAAGAATGCTTATGTCTGATCTAACTTTAGTGTCTGTATATATATAGTTGTCACTGAAATCTCTAGAACAATGTAGAAAGGATCCTCGTAGAAAACTGTAGAACGGAAACTTCTAGAATACGGTAGAAGTTTAAATTACACATCATATATTATGATCATTCCAGAATTATTATGTAAGTCAAATAGAAAATTCTAATCATTCCATCAGTATCTATTATTGTTCCAGTGATTTCTAAACTGCACAGTTATAACATTATTTGGTAAACACTATAAGCATTATGTAAGCATATTATACATGTTATAAGGCCACACAAATTAGGCCAAGATAAATAAATATAATAATTACAATATTATAACACCTCCCCCCTTAAAAGAGGTTTGAGTGTAACGAGAACTTTTCATGAACAATATATACAAAAATATATAGTATATATACAGTGTTTTAATAAGATCTAGATAAAGCATCTGCTATTACATTATTTTTACCTTTAATATGTTTTACAATAATAGCATATTCCTGTAGCAATAAACTCCACCTAGTCAACCTCTGGTTCTTGTTTCTCATTTTATGTATGAAGGTGAGAGGATTATGATCAGTATAAACCAGAATAGGATGCATAGTGGGATTTAAATATAAATCAAAATGTTGAAGTGCAGACAACAGTGCAAAACACTCTTTTTCAATAGTTGAATAATTTTTCTGATGTTTATCTTAGAAAAATATGATATAGGTTTCCCAACATTATCATTTGTTTCTTGATATAAAACGGCTCCAACTCCTACATCACTTGCATCAACAGCAAGTTTGAATTGCTTTTCAAAGTCTGGAGTGATAAGAACGGGACTGTTAATTAAAAGTGATTTGCTTTTTTCAAAAGCGTTTTGACAATTATCACTCCAGATAAATTTAGATGTGTCAATGGTTAAACGACAGTAGCAAAATTTGAACAAAATTTTCTGTAAAATCCAATCATGCCTAAATATCTCATAAATTGTTTTTTATTTTTAGGAGGAGGAAAATTGGTAATTGCATCCACTTTACCCATAAGAGGTTTCACTTGACCTTGGCCAACTGTGTGCCCTAAATAATCAACAGTGGCCAGACAAAATTCACTTTTCCCAAGATTAACAGTCAAATTTGATTGTGACAATCTATCAAAAGTATCATATAAATGTGTTAAAAAACTCTTCCCAGCTATCACAGCATACAATAAGATCATCAATATAAGCATAACAACAGTCTAAATCTTTTATAACATTATTGATCTTTTATAACATTATTGATCTTTCTTGAGCACTTTTCATACCAAATGGCATGACAGTATATTGAAATAAGCCGTCTGGTGTGACAAAAGCTGATATTTCACGAGCTCTCTTTGTCAAGGGTACCTGCCAGTAACCTTTCAATAAATCAAATTTGCTTACGAATTTTGCTTGTCCAATGTTATCAATGCAAAAGATAGGAGTCAGATTTTGAAACTGAATTTACTTTTCTGAAATCAGTAACGAAACGAAAGGTTTTATTTGGTTTGGGCACAAGGAGACAAGGAGAGCGCCATTCACTGTTACTCGGCTCAATAATATCATTGTCAAGCATATATCTAATTTCTTGTCTCATAAAATCAAGTTTAAGTGGATTGAGCGGGTAAGGATGTTGCTTAATTGGAGAAGCATCGCCTAGATCAATATCATGACAAACAGCAGTGGTTTTGTTTGGCACATCTGGAAAAAGATTTTTAAAAGAAAATACCAAAGTTTTCAATTTTTCTCTGCGATCGAAAGTGAGATGTGCAAGTTTTTGAGTCTAAATTTGACAAAATTACTGAATTTTTCAATCTAACAGTTTGTTCCATAGTCTTGGAATCAAAAGATGGTTCAATTGTGTCTAGTTTGTCATGATTGTTCTCCAATTTAACCATGGCTAAAGTGGCAACTGGTTTACTCTCACCTTTATTAGTATGCTCAAAATATGGTTTTAACATATTAATATGACACACTCTATTTTGTTTTCGCCGACCTGGAGTTTATACAATATAATTCAAATCATTGATTTTACTCTCGATTGTATAAGGACCACAGTATTTAGCCTGTAAAGGTTGCCCAGGGTCTGGCAAAAGTACAAGTACCTTACCACCAGACTCAAAAACTCTGTCCCTGGCATCTTTATCATACCATATTTTCATCTTATTCTGTACAGTTTTTAAGTTTTTCTGAGCAATTTGACAAGCAGTATACAATTTTTCCTTAAATCTAGATACATAGTCTAGAAGATTCAAGTCAGTGTGCTCAGTAAGCCATTTTCCCTTAACCAATTAACAAAAACATTGGAAGGTGAATAAAGTCACTCATGCATGAATGTTTAACATAGAATACATTTCACTCCAGTCCCTTTATAAAAATTAATTGAATTCATGTTCATTCATCATTAAAATGTTAATTTAATGTAAAGCTTATATAAAGTTATTTTTTTACTTACAACATAAATTCAGTTATGACCACTAGAAGTCAGGTGAGACATTTCAGTGTGTCCACTCTTGTTGTTTCTTTATATTGATATTTTATGGATATTTTGTAGGAGCTGGAAACTTTGGTATGACAGGCCAAGAAGTGTTTGGTGGTGGATTTGGCCAGCAAGGTATATTTCTATTTATGTTAAGCATCAGTTTTCTATTAGGTTGTAAGAAAAATGTACACTGTAAAAATAAGAGGTACTCAATTAAGGAGAAACATATTAAAAGAAAAAATATTATCATTTGTTACCCTGTTTTCTTGATTGTGTCTCCCCTTCGCAGAAGGTAGATATATTGTTTTAGTAGCGTTTCTTCTTTTTCTCATACAACCTTTTCCTGGCCAAAACTTTGAGTTAGACTCATGGTATTTGGTATGTAGATGTATTTTGATAAGACAGGTGTGTCAAGTATCAGCATGATCAACATTTGACCTTGAACTTTGACCACGAGGTCAAATATTAAATTGGCATTTTTAGACAATATGCTTGACCGGGCCATAATTTTTTATATATATGAGTTACGACTCATCCAGCCCCGCATCAAATCAAAAACATTAAAATTGACATTCGCTGCTTCTCTGCCAAGCACAGGCCATCTAGGGGTAGGTCTTTGTTACTTTCACTAGAAATCTAGTGTGTTACATTCAGGATTCTATATTTCTGTGTTACTTCAGAAATCTTCAAGCCTTGGTATCACTCGGACATATTCACAATCTGTTACAAACAGGTTTCAGTAGTTTTCTGTTATATGCATAATTCAGTAGACCTGTGATGATGATCCTGTCTTTAAATTGGTTTTATTGTCTTGTCTGCGACAAAGTCACGGAGGCGAAATATAGGTATTACTTTCCGGCGGCAGCGTAAACTTTTTTAAAACTTTAACAACTTTGCATACATAATACCTAAAATTAAGATTTATGGTCTGCAGATAGCTTATCGTATAAGGTTTGCCGCAGTATTTTTGACTTGTGACCATGACCTTATTTACATAAACGTAAAATCTGCGTCCAAGTTTCGTGGTGAAATCCATTTCTCAGCAACTGTAATACCTAGGCCAACCATATTTAATCTATAGATTTCAGGCTTGAGTGACTTTGTCACATTTTCGAGATTATGCCTATTTCTCAGCAACTTTAATACCTAGACCCTCCATATTTGGTCAGTAGATTGTTCTTAGTGGGTACATGTCGGTATGACACCTTCTTTTTGACCTTAACCTCAATTTGATAGGTGAGTGACGTGTCACATTTTCCCAATTAAGTCCATTTCTTAGCAACTGTAGTACCTAAGCCAACCATATCTGGTCAGTAGATAGTTCTTAGTGGGTACATGCTAGTCTAACACCTGTCAGATGAACTTGACCTGAATTTCATACTTGAGTGAATTAATATACATTTTCATAATTTAGTCTATTTCTCTTCAACTGTACTACATGTGTAACTAGACCCACAGTATTTGGTTGATAGAAGTTCTTATTATATACCAATTGAACATCTGGGACAAGACGCACAATTGTTTTCCTGTTACAGAAGTCATGAAATAATAGGCTCCCATTAAAGTGGAACTAAAACGCTTATAGAAAGTTATTTTCATTTTATAGTACTAAAAAAACGTATAAAAACGCAAAAAAAACCGATGAAATTCGGTAACTTAGTTTTCGAGATATTAGCAAAATACTGGCTGATCGTCATTTGCACACCTGAACGATTTGTTAAAAAACTCGAATATTACTAGTCGCCGGAAGTGACGTACTGTGCGGTTCAGATCTTGTACATAAATAGGTACAGGTCATTTGCAAAGTGAAAGCAGATTCAGTTGATTGTTTATACGTTATTGGTGACAACTATCGATTGGCAGTGCTTCTTATATATTCACCGACACTTGTTTGATGAAACATTGTACTTAATTTAAATCTACAATTCAACAATGGGAAGGAATTGTGCAGTTGCGGGATGCAGCAACTCTGCAAAAACGGGACATACTCAACACGCTTTTCCAAAAGATGACCGACAACGACTTGTGGGTTCGTTTTGTAAAACTTACCCGTGTGGATTTTACTGTGCCAACTAAACACTCAGCCATATGTTCATAACACTTCTCAGAAGAATGCTATGAGGTTGACAGGTTGAGATTCAAGGAGTTATTTGGTTTATCTGCTCATAACGGCAAGAGACTATTGCCAGGTTCAGTGCCAAGTATTTATCCCAACCAGCATGACCAGTATACATGGTATAGTGACGGTCTGCACCAAAATACTTTTGATCTTATTTGTTTTTATATACCATGCATATGTCTTTATATATACATCAAATTTATGTTTGAAAATGAATGCATTAGTATAATGTCATTGTGAGAATAAGCCTGCATTAAGCCTATGCAGCCTCTCCTGTTGAATCAAAATTTTTTATGTATAACTATATTGTACCTTTACATCATACATAGGGTATATTTAAGGGTATTTTTAGAGTTATTGTGTTTGATTTACACCCCTTCTTTTCAAACCACCACAGTTACCAACATCCTAAACATAGGGCTATTTAAAAATATTATTAATGGAGTAAGTAGAAGGTACATGTAAGGCCGCTTATATCAAATGCAGAGCCTTGACAGGCATGACTTTGAAAAGATGTAGCCAACAAGCTAACATAAGTTGTAGTACAATAAGAGGCTATTATAGCGAAATGTGTAGCTCCATAAAAAGTTATTCTGGTCCCATGTCCCTCTGAATTTTTTTCTCTTTCTATGAGCATAAAAGTTATACATTTGTAACCATAATAATTTCAAATATTAAGAGTCTGCTGACTATGGTAAAATAATACAATATACAACAATACATGTACTTCCATGATATAACTACCTCTCTATTTATATAACATGTTCATGATCATAATCCTGATAATGCAGAAAATAATTTGGGTAAAAATGTAGCTTTTTTTAAAGACATTCTATTTCATTAGCAATGTAAAGCTAAAGCAAAGTTTGAATGTCTAATTATTTATTAAAAGAATATGTATTTATTTATTCATTATTTATAAAAAAATATATATATGACACTTCCAATCGTGCAAGAAATTTTAATTTCCCCCTAAATAGTATTAAACACCTGTGAAAATTAAAACTAGTTCATGATATAAAACAAATTAGTAAACATGTGGATGGATATTTATCACCTTTAATCCTGGTAATTAAAACAGTTAAAGTTTTAGCACCTATTAATTAACATCCTGTTATCTAGTAATAAAGATCAAACAAAAGTTTTAATCCCTCCAATGAGGTAAATAAAAACTTGGCCATGCACCTACCACCTGTGGAGTAAATCAATATACCGGTAACAAAGTCATTAGAAAGATGTTATGAAAACCAGTTTTGACTGGTATTATAATTCAAATTACACAAAGAGCATAAAGTCCCATAACCAATATTAACCAAATTATAACTCTACAAATGTGGGAATTATTTTATAAGTTGAATAATTTTTTTTTATTAAAATCCATCAAAATCTTTTATTAAAGTTTTAGGTGTACAGTGCAGTTTCTCCAATGATTCTCTACATATTTTTATTATTACAACAAGGATTGTAAGAAATTACTTATCCCTCTCTACATATATGTCTCTGATTAAACTAAGAAATTTATTATATTTTTATAAGAAAATTCTGAAATTTTATGAATCTGTCAATTCAATAAAAAAACACATTACAATTCTACATCAAAATCTATATTACTATTCAGTAACTTATATCACTATTTGTAAAACATCTGTTTTAAAACTATCAATTAATATTGTGTCTTATATTTGCTTGTTTAAAAAAATAGTGTTTGTTTTTTATTCCTATAAGATGGTCTTCCATTTGTATTTATGTTATACACACCTTTCAAAATATCTTTCACTTTCATTCTTTTTATATAATGTATATGGGGGCATTTATTGAAATTTATTGGCTATACTATTATAAATCACTAGCATTGCTGTCTTCATTCATAATATATTCCTTCTGGTCAATGTAAACAAGTTCAAGAGTAGCCCGCACTGTACGTCATTTCCGGTCAATCCGGGTCACTCAGCGAGGAAACCCTGTTTCCGGAAAAAGCGCTGATTGGATTTCCCACAGGTAAAAATAATCAAAGTTAAAATTTCGGGGTGAGATGTCAGTCTACTTTTTCCATAATTTGAGAAATCACGAGCCATGGTAAAAAAGTCTCCTTCCGCAAAGTAAAATGTACCTCTTTCATGCTCTCCATGTAGAATAAAAATTTTCTTGGTTTTATTTATTTAATCCTTTCAACATTTCTATGTCAAATGCCTCAGGTAAATACAGTTTTAAAACAACACTAGTTATTCAGTTATCATAGTTGGTTTTGTTACAGTGGGTCCATTTATCATGGTGCAATTATAATTTTTTTCATGGACTTCTTTCGTATCCCTCATTGCAGGTCTTGAGCCATCTGACACCTTACTTTTGACCTATTTCATGCTTGACTGACTTGTTTCACGTTTTCGGATAATATCCATTTCTCAGCAACTGCAATACATAGACCAACCACATTTGGTCTATAGGTAGTGCTTGGGTACATACCAGTCTTAGATCTGTCAGCTTGCCTTGGACACAGTTTTAGGCTTGAATGACATGCATGAGATTTATCAGACAAATTATCGGCTGACCATTACTATTTCTTTTAACACATTTTCCTTTGACTTGCAAAGTCGGGTATCAGATAATCATTTTTCTGTGTCCATGTGCACTCTTGTTCAGTTTAGTTTTTACTTGAATTTTATAACTATAGGTGGATACCAAGGATATAGTGGTGGTTATGGAGGGGGATATGATGATGGCAGTGGTTATGGTGGTGGATACAATCAAGGTGGAGGACATAACCAGGGTGGTTTTGGTAATGGTGGTAGTTTTGGAGGCAACCAGGGTTGGTATCAGGATGTAAAAAATATTTATTTAGAAAAAAATTTCTAAACTTACATGCCAGTTTTGTCAATTTGTACATAAGACTCAAATGTGAAATGGTATTATCAAATTACATATGAAAAAAAGGCAAAGAACATGTATAATTTTATAGTGTTGTTTAGTATTATTATACTCTCTGCAATCCAGATTTGTCCTTAATATTTCCTGTATTATACTGCACTTTTTTAAAATTTTTAAAAATAAAAAAAAAATCAACAAATATCAAAATGCCTGACTATTTCACAATGAAAATCTTAAAACAACAAATACGCAAGTAATCACAGGGCACATCAAGATGTTTGTTAGATATATCTGCAGGAAAGAAAGTGTGAGTTTGGCTGTATAAGATAATAAAATTCAGACAAAAAATGGACAAATTAACTTGCATTTTGTACTCAAAGAAACATGTTTTTAAAAAAATGAATTAAAAAGCTCCAAAAATAAGAACTGTTACTAATGAGTGAAACAAAATGGCCAGGAAAACACACCAATAATTTTTTCAAATTAATGAGGAAAAAAATCAGGGTGCAGACTTTTACAGATACTGTGGATTTATTCTTGTCACAAAATCCATACATGATAAATGTCAAGCGAACAAAGTGCTGTTTAGCTCACCTGCCCTGAAAGGACGTGAGCTTTTGCTATCACTTGGTGTCCGTCGTAATTTTTTTCAAAGATCTTCTCCTCTGAATCAATGAACCTATTACAGCCATACTTAGTCTGAATGATCCTAAGGTATCTAGAATAAAGTTTGTTTTATTCTGTTGTCCGTTGAGAAACATGACTGCCATGGCTAAAAATAGAACATAGGGGTAAACTGAAGTTTTTGGCTTATATCTCAAAAGCTAAAACATTTAGAGCAAAACTGACGGGGTAAAAATGTTCGTCAGGTCAAGATCTACCTGCTATGAAATTTCTCGGACGAATCGGTCAACCCTTTGTTGGCTTATTGCCCCTGAATTGTTAATTTTAAGGAAATTTTGCAGTTTTAGTGTTGTCTTGAATATTATTATAGATAAAGATAAACTGTAAACAGCAAAAATGTTTGCATTGGATTTGCATTGAGGAAAAAATGCATAGCAACCAAGGAGAATGAATTTGTTTCCATTACACAATCACATGTGCACTTTTAAATAATTCATCAGTATGCATATAAGTGTATAAGCTTATAAATTTACAGGAACAATAGGACAGTCCATTTTGCTGCCTCATATTAAAAGTTTAAAAACCAAACAAATAAAGTAATACATGTACAAATGTACATGCAAGTTACATGCTGTCATAATGAGTTACTCCCCTTTACAATTGACAAACTGCAAATTTTAATTCACAAGAATTTATTAAACCTGTTATTGGTAAATGTTGGTTTAAAAATCTTGTTCAAAGTTATTTATGGATGATATAGGTCTCTTTGCATCTATTTTCATTAAATACATTCATCTAATGTTACAATTATTTAGCTATGGTTTACAATGCAACCACCTGTTCATATGTTGTCCTTGTTACTTGACATGTATGTATTGATACATGTAAATGTACATTATATATATTTTAGCTGTACAGGACAATATTAAGGAGAAAATTTTGACGTTATACATTAAATAGCAAAAATAATCATTGATGCAAGATCTACACAGAATATAACACAAATTAAACTGTCATTACATCATGTAGAACAAAATTTCAGTTGTTAATTTGTTGTTCACAATGTTTTGTATGTTTCAGGTGGTGGAAACTGGGGTGGATTTGGGCAGGGATATGGTGGATTTAGTGGTGGTGGACCAATGAAAGGAGGATATGGTGGTGGAAGCCAGAGAGGAGGTGTGCCCTACAATAGTAAGTCATTTAAATACTGCATGTGTGTCAATCTATTAATTTGACAACTTATGTTATAAGTTGAAGTGACATTCATTAGTTTTCATAATTTCTCCAACTATTAGCTCACTATAATCTACATTTAATGCTTGAGTGACTCAGTAAATTTTTAGCTCACTTGGCCAAAGGCCATATGAGCTTTTGTCATCACTTGGCGTCCGTCCGTCTGTTAACTTTTCACATTTTAATCTTCTCCTCTGAAACCACTGGGCCGAATGGAATTAAACTTAGCAGGAAGCGTCTATATGCATATAAGGTCCTATATAAAATTTGCTCATTTCGTCCCGATCCGACAACATACATGGCCACCATGGCCAATTGTTGTTTCTGATTGGCTGTTTTTAGCTCACCTGACCCAAAGGGTCAAGTGAGCTTTTCTTATCACTTGGCGTCCGTCGTCCGTCGTCCGTCGTCGTCGTCTGTTAACTTTTACAAAAATCTTCTCCTCTGAAACTACTGGGCCAAATTGAACCAAACTTGGCCACAAGCATCATTAGGGTATCTAGTTTAAAAAATGTGTCCGATGACCCCGCCTGTCAACCAACATGGCCGACATGGCTAAAAATAGAACATAGGGGTAAACTGCAGTTTTTGTCTTATATCTCAAAAACTAAAGCAATTAGAGCAAAACTGACATGGGGTAAAAATGTTCATCAGGTCAAGATCTACCTGTCATGAAATTTTCAGACGAATCGGTCAACCCTTTATTGGGTTATTGCCCCTGAATTTTTAATTTTAAGGAAATTTTGCAGTTTTAGGTTATTATCTTGAATATTATTATAGATAAAGACAAATTGTAAACAGCAAAAATGTTCAACAAAGTAAGATCTACAAATAAGTCAACATGACCAAAATCGTTGATTGACCCCTTATAGGAGTTTTTGCCCTTTAAAGACGGCATTCAGCGTAAACTTTGCTTTTAAGATCTTTTCCTCTCAAACCACTTAGCCAATTGAGACCAGACTTTGGTGGAATGGTTCTTGGCTGGCCCCCTTCCAAACTTATGTCTGGCATCCCCGACTTCCATGGCTGCTGTTACTAAAAATAGAAAAAAATGGGGGTGGGGGGGTGAATTTCAAAAACCTTCTTATATGAAACTACAAGGCCAGTTGGAACCAAAGTTGGCAGTAATGGTTTTTAGGAAGTTCTCTTTCAGAAATATGTCCAATGACCCAGACTGTTAACCAAGATGGCCGCCACAGCCGAACTTAGTTTAACATAGGGCCCTATGGGAAAATTCATTGAAAAATATTCTTGCCTTAAACCACTTGACCAATTGGAACCAGACTTGTCAGCAATGGTCCTTAGATGGTCCTCTTAGAGAGGTGTGTCTGATGACCCGGACTGTGAACCAAGATGGCCGCCACAGCTGAACTTAGTTTAACATAGGCCCTATAGGAAAATTCATTGAAAAATTGTGTTGTCTGAAACCACTTGACATATTGGAGCAGGACTTGGCGGCATTGGTCCTTAGGAGGTCCTTTTTCAGAAATGTGTCAAATTTCGTGGACTGTAAACCAAGATGGCCGCCACAGCAGAACTTAGTTTAACATAGGACCCTATGGGAAATTCACTCAAAAATCTTCTCGTCTGAAACCACTAAGTCAATTAGAATTAGACTTGGTAGCAATGGGTCCTTAGATGGTCCTCTTTCAGAATTTTTGTGCGACGACCCAGACTGTCAACCAAGATGGCCGCCACAGCAGAACTTAGTTTAACATAGGGCCCTATGGAAAAATTAATTGAAAAATCTTCTTGTCTGAAACCACTTGACATATTGGAGCCAGACTTGGCAGCATTGGTCCTTAGGAGATCCTCTTTCAGAAATATGTCCGATCACGTGGATTGTCAACCAAGATGGCTGCCACACCGAACTTTGTTAAATATTGGACCCTATAGAAAAATTCAGTTAAAAATCTTCTTGTCTGAAACCTCTTAGCCAGTTGGAACAAGACTTAGCAGAAATGGTCCTTAGATGGTTCTCTTTTAGAAATGTTTCCGTTGACCTGGACTAAACCAAGATGGCTGCCACAGCTGAAATTAGTTTAACACAGAATCCTATAGAAAAACCAGCCAAATTGACTGCAACACTTAAATTTTTAGGTCTGTTCAAGGTGAAAAGTTAAATCCAGGTGAGCGATACAGGCTCTTGAGAGCCTCTAGTTACAAATTATCTTCTCCTCAGAAACTGCTGGCCCAAATGGAACAAAACTTGACCCGAAGCATATATGGGAGGTCCTTTATAAAGTTTCCTCATTTCGTCCCGATCGGAATACAAATATGGCCGCCATGGGCAGTTCTTGTTTCTGATTGGCTAATTTAAAAAATATTCTCCTCTGAAATCGCTTGGCCAAATGGAAGGAAAATTGACAGGAAGCATCTGTAGAAGTTTCTTTACATTTCTGTAGATCTTAACATACATTGCATACATGTATATTAACCAAACCATTAAATGGAGCCAAATATATGATAAATTATTAAGACCATTCATTAGGAAAGCATGGATGTAAGCATTGAATGAATTGATTTTATTGCAGGTGGTAGAGGAGGTGGAAGAGGTGGAGGATTCAACAGATAAACAGATATCATTGTTCTTTAGGTAATATTCTTCTGTAATATTTTTCTTGCTTTAATATTGATATAATATTTGTGGAAAATGATAAAAGCTCTTTGTGACAATATGGGGTCCAAATACTCACCAAGGGATCTGCATGTCGGCTTTTCATGTCACTTGACAATAAGTCATTTTTAGATTCAAAGGCTTCGTTAATTAAACAATTCTCATGCACCATATAGAGGCAGTTGAGACGTGTTTGTCAACCTGTGCTTTAAAACACATGTCGCTTCACCTTGGCACATTTCTCTGCTCAAATTGTTTTGATGTTGGACATAGAATATACTAGAAAATGTTATATTGTATTTATATAGGAACATACCAGAATTAATTCATATTAAAAAAATTAAATAAAATATTTTATTTTACCTTTGCCGCAATATCAATTTGTAAGATTTGCAAACATTCAATTACTTATTATTTAGGAAGGGTGACATCATATTTGTTAGCTGGACATTCCTTATAAGACTTGTAAGTCTTAGGATAAATAAATTACATTTTCATGATAGTAACCTCCCCTTGGAATTTCCATAAAACTATCTTGTGTAGTATTTTGTAATTCCATGATAGTAACTTCCCATTGGAATTTCCATAAAACTATCTTGTGTAGTATTTTGTTATTCCAATGAAATTATGATTATTTTATCACTGTTTTGTATTTGTCTTTTTGAATTTTCTGCCTAATAATTCCTAGTGACTTCTTTCTTGATATGGTTGATTTTATTGGCACACAAGGTGATGATAAAATCACTAATGTCACTTGGCAAAACATGGATCAAAATTTTATTGTTGGTCTTCATTACTTGGTCTCTCATATCCAGCTCAGAATCAATGTCTAGATGGATATTTTTGATCCTGTAAAGAAATGCATCGATAATCTGTTTATACTTAATTATCAGTATTACTAATTTTTAAATGTATCATCTTTTATTAGTAAGATTTTCACAATTTACATTTTTAATGTTAAAATTTATTAATTAATATCTTTCTTGTTACATTACATTAGGCAGGTATGTAGGCAGTTATAGTGGACATTATTAAATACCATTTCTTAAGAGGATTTATTTATGGACTGTTATCCCTACAAGTGGTTAAGGATTTTCAACACAGCTTATTCTCCCTACAAGTGGTTAAGGATTTTCAACACAGCTTCTTGTCCCTACAAGTGGTTAAGGATTTTCAACAGAGCTTCTTCTCCCTACAAGTGGTTAAGGATTTTCAACACAGCTTCTCTAAAAGCAAGACTAAGGAATAGCAGGATGTTAAAGTTAGGATAAGGTTTAAACAGCTAGTTAAATATAAGGAATAACAGACCTTGTAGCAAAAATTATTTAGGACAGTAGCAGGACTTTAAACAGCAGGTTAATAGTTAAGTACGAGGAAGGTTCAAATTCATTAAAACCTGGTGTTAATGAGAAATAAGGACAGTAGTATATGTATAGGCAACTTGTTAATGCTAAATTAAGGAGGCCCCGCAGAACTGTTAAGCAGCTTGTTAAGTGTCAGCCTGTATGAAGTTTTAAGTGACTTAAGCCTAACTTTAGGAAACCTAACAATACTTTCAAGAAGATGCTGTCCATTTTATCCAGAAGATAAGGGATAACCACATCTTGTTCCTAGTGTTATATTAACTTTTGACAAGTCTTTTCTCTATATAGATATGAACCAGGATAACAACATCTTGTTCCTGGTGTTATATAACTTTTGACAGGTCTTTTGTCTATATAGATATGAACCAGTATTGTCTTTACTCATTAATTCAAGAACAAAATTACTGTATAAGGGTTATCATAAAATATCCACAACAATAGGGACATTAAAACAATACATAATCTATTGTCATCCTCTTAAATTTATGACCTTTTCACTTTAACTGATCTCATATTGTGTTTTTATGTATGAAAAAAATTAAGACCAAGTCAATTCTAAATATTGTAATTCTATATACCTGCTATTACATTTCATAGTTTTTATAATTATTTTATGGTATTTCATTCATCTACTCAACCAGGAGAAATAAAATGTCATTCATTTGTAAATATTTCATATGTCCACCACCTTTGTGTAATAAAAATGTGAAACAGGTCATCTTGTTTTTCTCACAAAGTTGAGTGATTTTCAATCCAAGAAAGGGGATGACTATATCTTCTTACTAGCAATCCTGGGCAGGTGAGTCTGCCTAATGTTAACACTGGCATGGTCTAATATCTCAGTAGGAAATTACGGTAAAAAAATAGATCAGGCCCAGTTTTTCAAAAGTTAACTACAATTTCGAGTTTCAAATTCTTGCTTCTTTGGTTATGCCTAAGGACTGAAAATTTTCTGATGGGTTAATCCTATGACTTTGTGTGTCTGTGCAAAATTTTTTACAGAAATATTACTTGACAATCGAATTAATGGAAAGTGAAAAAGGGATTTACTTTTGAACAACTGGGCCCTGATGTCTGCAATACTGACATTTCAATGTATTGTTCAATGTTTTGATTTATTTAGTGTATGGCCAGATGCTAAAGTTTTACATTAAATTTCATATCCTGTTATATCAATGATCCTCTGACAATATATAATGTATTTCTCCAACAGTTGGATCATTATGACCTACATTTTATGCATGAGTGACTCAGTTCAGTTTTTGCATTTTTGTCCATTTCTTAGAAACCTTTTCAGATAAAACAGTGTTATTATACCTATCAATTTGTCTTGCATCTATACAAATGTATATTACAACAAAATTAAGAAACCTTTGAGTCACCATGACCTACATTTTATGCTTGAGTGAATTTTGTTAAATGTTTTCACTTTTTAAAGTTTTTAGAACCTGTGGTATAACATTGATGATATTTCACAACTTCTGTCTTGTATAGTACAACACAACTCAGCAATATTTGAGTCACCATGACCAACATTTTATGCTTGAGTGACTTTTGATTAAATTTTTGCATTTAGGTGTATTATTGAAATGTAATGTAATGTAGTAATGATATTTCACAACTACAGTCATCTTACATAGTACAACAGAACTCAGTTACATTTGAGTCACTATGACAAATATTTTATGGTAGAATGACTTTGATTAAAATTTTGTTTATTTTCATGGGATAAAAGTTAATGCAAGTAGGATATATGAAACTTTCATATATATTTAAAATAATTCTCAAAATTATTTTCTATCATAAATAATTTTATGTTCAGGAGGACGGGGCATCCGTGTCTTACAGGCACATTCTATAGTTATTTTATATCCTGACCACGTGCACAGGTTTTTATATCATAAAAATATAAACATAATGTAGTGACTTATTTGGCAAAGGAAAAGAAAATCCCAATGAGATTATGTTTAATAAAAGTGTCATTTAGAAAGGGAGTGCCTCAAAATTTTAGTTAATGTCTCACATGAATCTGAAAAAAACATGTTCAGAACAAAATCGATGGACTTAATAGAAATGCCGTCGTCCATCCACATTTGACATTTTCATCTTCTCTGAAACAACCAGTCCAAATTGAACCAAACATGGCAGGAATGTTAATTGAATGGTTCTGTACAAAAATTGTTGTTTGTGCCAATTTGATGTTCAATATGGCTACCAGGGGCAGATAATTCGTTTTGATTGGATTTATCTTTAAAGCTCTTCTTGTCAGAAACTACCAAGCCAGTTGAATTGGTTTGTTGGATGAATGATCCTTGGATGAACCTCTATAAAAGCTGTGTTTTTTGTGCTGATCGGAAATTCAAGATGGTTGCCACAACCGGACTTAGTTTAACATTGGACCTCATAGGGAAATTGTATAAAGGTCTTCTTGTCAGAAACTACCAAGCCAATTGAAATGTTTTTATGTATGAGCAAGCATTGGATGAACCTCCACAATAGTTCTGTTTTTTTTTAACAGAAATATTAACGATCTGAAATTCAAGATTAGTATTACATTGGACCATATGTAAAAATTTGTACAAAGGTCTTCTTGTCAGAAAATACTAAGCCAATTGAAATGTTTTTGTTGCATGAAGATCCTTGGATAGATGTCTGCTACAAAAATTATGTTTTGTGCCGAATCCAAGCGAACTGCCACAGCTGGACTTAGTTTAACATTTTTAACATTGGAAACGGGTAGAATTCTTTACATATCTTATCTAGAAGTGCTGGACACTGTAGAACAATTCCTTACAGATCTTATCTAGAAGTGCTTTGTCAGTTGTCGTCACCTAAAATCCAGGTGAGCGATTCAGGCTTCATGGAGCTTCTGGTTATCCCCTCAACCAACGAAGAGTTTGGTTCCTTAGGTCCGTTGTGACGTCCCACTTTATAAAGGTCCAGATCTAAGACATAGGTATAATATTTCACCAGTGGATGCGTTTTGGAAATTAACGAAGGTCCCTACAAAAATTGGATCATCCTGACCTACATTTTATGCATGAGTGGCTCTGGTTAAGTTTTGCGTTAAGGTCCAGCAGATGCGTCTTGGAAAATAACGAATATCATCTTATGTTGTAAAATGTATAAGTCTTATGTTCAAAACAAGTGAAAATATGGGAGAGGGGATTAGCTGTCGTTTACGATTGCTCCAGCTTCTCGTTGTAATTTGAATGTCATATAAAGAATATTTTGCCATTTGTCCAAAACCATAAATGGCATTATATATTGCCTTAAAATGAACTCTGGAATGGAGGTTTTAATATGATCACAACTTTTCACAGATGTATTATGGTATGAGCCTGTGTTTGTCAGTAGACATTTCGGTTTCCGCTCATTAAAATGTGTTCTATTGAATGATCCTTATTATATTTACCACAATGACCAGCCCCCCCTCCCCCCCATAAGAAGTACAGGTTGGGATTGATTTTGGGGAATCTGACCCCTCCAGTTTCTAGTTGAGATGGACTAATGGAGTCACCCTGGTGTCCACTACCGTGTGCACGTGCGCGTCCCCAGCCAGTGTCCTCAGTAACTAGTTGACATACGGTTATATATTTTTGTGTGCAGGTGCATGTTGAAGAGACTGATCCTGTGACATAAGATGGAGGTCACATGACCCATATTACACGGTTGACTGACTTTTAAGTGTTTTGACTAAAATCAGATTTAACATATAAAGTGACCTACAATCATATTACTTGGTGTGAGGGTACATCTCGTGGATTAATACAGCTTCCCATCAAAATTAGGTCACTCTGACCTACTAATTGCACTTCATTGATTTAGGTTAAGTTTTACATCCAAGTTCAGTTATGGCCAACTAAAATTAATTAGTAGATTTTCATCCAACTTTTTGAAAAAAATGGGGCGGGTGGGAGGATTTTATTTTTTATTTTTTTATTTCATATGAAACTATTTTGTAAGGTGTTATTAATATGTAAACGTTATAAAACGGCTTATACCGCTTACTACTCTAAGAATCACGAAAACCATGTTGAATTGTTACAGGAAGTTAACAAAAAACGAAATTATAGACACGGATACCGGTAACGGAGATGAACAAAATCCGGAAATCGTAAATTTTAGAAAATAAAAAAAATCGGGGCGGCACGATTTTCGAGGGGCGGGCGGGGATGAAAATCTATCAATTAATTTTAATTGGCCTATGCGATACCAAGCGACCTACGATCATATTACTTGGTTTGAGAAATCATCTCAGGGAGTAACACAGCCAAAATTAGGTCACTCTGACCTATTTTTTGCACTTCATTGCCTTAGGTTAAGTTTTACATCAGAGTTTAGTTCTCCGATACCAAGCAACCTTCAATCATATTACTTGCTGTAAGGGTGCATCTCGCGGAGCTACAAAGCCACACACCAAAATTATCGGGGAAGGAGACGAACTTTGTAATTGTAATTTCTTTTTTTTTCTGGGGATTATTAAGGATTTTTTTATAATTCTGGTATAACTTTTTTAATATATGTGATATTTTTATGATTTTTGGTTTTTAGTGTTTCTTGATGAAAATGGAAAAATTTATTCAAGATCCGTTTTTCACTATCTCTTATTGTTTTCGAGATAGATTTAGGTCAATTTGAGATCACTGAATTAAAATTTTCAATATATGTTTATAGTGCTGAGGAGGAGGGATGGCAGTTTTTCAACATGGCATGTTAACTATAGAATAGTTCAAATATCCTTTAGGTAAATGATGTATTAACTGTTACATACAAATTAAAGTTGTCGGTAATTATATTTTATAACTTGCAGATGTTACACGTAGATGTACAAAACATGCAGTATCTAATAAGTTTTAACTAAAGTGAAAATGAGAGTAATTTTGAAGGAATTATTTTGTTTTGATCTTTGTTTAAATGTTCATACTTGGATGATTTGTTTTATAGTAAATATGTAAATTTCAGAAATATATTATTAGACTTTTCTAGCGGTGAAAAGTTTAATATACTAGATCTTCAGTTAAAAGGGCTGCTTACCTGTACTGAGGCAGTTTGTTTGCTCTGAGAAGATATATGAAATCTCTTTTACATGTTTTACTGTTATGCCACTTTTGATGTTAAAAGCTTTTCAGGAAACAATTTAATCTATATTTAATGTTATACAAAACTTGTCTGAATCCTCGGAGCTGATTAAAACAAACTTGCCATCAGTGGTTCTCAGTCTTCTTAATTTTATGTAATGATCCAAACTGCTACAAAAGCTATTCTATTATTTCATATCCTATTGAAATAACTTTAAACAATTTTTTTCAAAAGACATGCATGTCACTTGCACCATATAATTTTAACAAACTATTGTTTCAACTCAATTCACCTTTTCAATTTTGAATCTCCTATCTAATAAGTTTTAGCATCACAGGAAATACAGAAAAAGCATTTTAAACTTAATACAGAAAAAACGACCAAAATTAAGTGTATACAAAATTTGAGACCTCCGCCCTCATCCAGACCCTTTTACATAGGCACCTATGCACACATTCACTTTAAGACTTTGTATGAAACCATAGTGGATCACAATCCAAGATGACTGGCATTATAGAATATTCTACTGGAAAATTCATTCAAGATCTTGTCTTAAACCACTGGACTAGATGGAATCACACTTTGCAGAAGTGATCCTTAGGTGGTTCACTTTGAGCAGTGTATCATTTCAAACCATCAAGCAGCAAAGATGTCTGCTATAATCAAAAATTTAGTTTTGACCTGTAGGACCAAATGAAACCTAAGAGAGCATTACAGGCTCCGGGACAGAACTACAACCCAAAATTGAAAAGTAAATTTGCTTGTATTGAATAACTTCTATAGTATAAATTAACTATTTCTAATATAAGTATCTTTGGATTGTTATTTTGAAACTCCTTCGATGCCTCTGCTGGTGGACCCTAGGTCCCCGAGGGTATTCGCCAACCCAGTCGCCAGACTTGTCTGACATGATTATTCATTGATTTGTTACAGAAATTACCAGTATTTAGCAAATTTCAAAAATAATAGAAATACTAAGGGTTCATTCCTTGTATTGCACATGGTAGATCTCCTTAGCTGAAATTGACTTCCTATTTCGATATTTTTGGTTGAGTACTTCTTGTTTAATATAAGTTTGGTTTTTGGTCTTCCAAATGTTTCGGTTTTAATGCTGCTGATGAGAGGTAACTCCTTGAAATGCGTCGTATACAGCATAGTATAAATTAACTATTTCTAATATAAGTATCTTTGGATTGTTATTTTGTTATTTTTCTAGTTTGTAACTTAGCAGCAATGGTCCTTTCGTTGTTATCTGTTAAACCTTCCCAAAACCAATATATATGTCCAACATTTTCTTGAAGGTGTTATATTTGAAACCATTGAACCTGTTTAAACTAACTTGGCATAAGCGGTCCATAGGTGGTTCTTTTAAAGACTTATCTATTAACTTCAAATGACAAACTAGATGGCTGCCACAGCCATTTTTAGCTCTGCTGGTTGACTGCAAGGGTGAGATATTGCCAAATCTGCAAGAGATGTTCTTTATAAGGTTTTTCCCAAGTGTTGATAATTTTGTGCTGACTGGTCAAGCAGTCCGTCTGCTTGAGCCTTTTCTAATTTCTGATTTACTAAACTTTGAAAAACTCCTTAGAAGGACTTACCTGATTAAGCCCAAACTTTACAGATATATTTCTATAAAGGTTGATAACTGTTCTTTCTTATATACTGCTGAGGAATGCAAAGATGGCTGTCGGCTTTGGACTTCGTTAACATTGGACCCTACTGGAAATTTATTCAAAATTATTACAGTGTGTTGTCACCTTGATGCTGATGAGAAATCTATGATGTCTTCCAGCATTGGATTTATGGGAATTTCTACATTTAAAAATTCTTTTTCTGAAAAAAATTTGTGGAAGTTATACTTATTTTTAGCTCACCTGTCCTAAAAGGACATGTAAGCTTTTCCTATCACTTGCCATCCGTCGTAAACTTTTTCAAAGATCTCCTCTGAAACCACGGAACCAATTACAGCCATACTTAGTTATTTGAATGATCCTAAGGGTATCTAGAATAAAGTTTTTGTTTTATTTTCTTGTCTATTGAGAAACATGGCTGCCATAGTTAAAAATAGAACATAGGTGAAAATGCACTTTTTGGCTCATATCTCAAAAACTAAAGCAGAAAGAGCAAAACTGTCAAGTAGTAAAAATGTTTATGAGGTCAAGATCTACCTGCCATGAAATTTTCGGTAGAATCTGTCAACCCATTTTTGGTTAATTGCCCCTGAATTTTTAATTTAAAGAAATTTGGCAGTTTAAAGTTATAACTTTAATATTATTATAGATAAAGACAAAGTGTAGACAGCAAAAATTTTCAGCAAAGTAAGATCTACAAATAAGTTAACATGACCAAAATCGTCAGTTGACCCCTTATAGGAGTTTTTGCCATTAAAAGATTATTTACATGTAAACAGTAACTACAGTAAAAATAATAGTCTAACATATTTTCACAGATGTTTAGAGCATAACATGAAATGAATTAATTAGCTGTACATATAGTAACATTTATAATGGAGGGTTAAGGGTCAAGCTCATTGAAAAAGTCCATAGCAACCAATAAAAAAGTCCCTAGCAACCATAATATATATTTGGGTTAAGGACCTTTTAATTTACCTGTACAAGTCAAAAAGAAAGGTCAAGAGTCAAGGTCATTGAAAAAGTGCATAGCAACCAATAAAAAAGTCCCTAGCAACCATAGATTCAAGACCCTATAATATAGCTGTACAAGTCAATATGGAGGCTCAAGGGTCAAGGTCATTGAAAAAATCCATAGCAACTGATGGAAAAATTCCTAGCAACCAGATATATTTGGGTTCAGGACTGTACAAGTCACCTGTTCAAGTCAAAATGGAAGGTCAAGATTTGCCGCAGTATACTCATTTTCATGGCTCACTGACTTCATAAACATGAATTTAAAATCTGCGTCCAAGTTGCAACTGTAATACCTAGACAAACCATATTTGGTCTATAGATAATTCTTAGTGGGTACATGCCAGTCTGACACCTGACCTGGGACCTTGTCCTCAATGTCATGCTTGTGTGACTTTGTCACTTTTTATACGACCGCAAAATTTTTGCGGTCGTATATTGGTATGACGTTGGCGTCGTCGTCGTCGTCGTCTGCGTCGTCGTCCGTCGTCTGTGGCGTCGTCCGAAGACATTTGGTTTTCGCACTATAACTTTAGTATAAGTTAATAGAAATCTATGAAATTTAAACACAAGGTTTATGACCACAAAAGGAAGGTTGGGATTGATTTTGGGAGTTTTGGTCCCAACAGTTTAAGAATCAGGGGCCAAAAAAGGGCCCAATAAGCATTTTTCTAGGTTTTCGCACAATAACTCTAGTATAAGTAAATAGAAATCTATGATATTTTAACACAAGGTTTATGACCACAAAAGGAAGGTTGGGATTGTTTTTGGGAGTTTTGGTCCCAACAGTTTAGGAATTAGGGGCTAAAAAAGGGCCAAAATAAGCATTTTTCTTGGTTTTTGCACAATAACTTTAGTATAAGTAAATAGAAATCTATGAAATTTAAACACAAGGTTTATGACCACAAAAGGAAGGTTGGGATTGATTTTTGGAGTTTTGGTCCCAACAGTTTAGGAATTAGGGGCCAAAAGGGTCCAAAATTAAACTTTGTTTGATTTCATTGAAAATTGAACTATTGGGGTTCTTTGATATGCCGAATCTAACCGTGCATTTAGGATCTTAATTTTTGGTCCCGTTTTCAAATTGGTCTACATTAAGGTCCAAAGGGTCCAAAATTAAACTTAGTTTGATTTTAACAAAAATTGAATTCTTTGGGTTCTTTGATATGCTGAATCTAAACATGTACTTAGTTTTTTTATTATGGGCCCAGTTTTCAAGTTGGTCCAAATTGGGGTCCAAAATTAAACTTTGTTTGATTTCATCGAAAATTGAACTATTGGGGTTCTTTGATATGCCGAATCTAACCGTGCATTTAGATTCTTAATTTTTGGTCCCGTTTTCAAATTGGTCTACATTAAGGTCCAAAGGGTCCAAAATTAAACTTAGTTTGATTTTAACAAAAATTGAATTCTTTGGGTTCTTTGATATGCTGAATCTAAACATGTACTTAGTTTTTTTATTATGGGCCCAGTTTTCAAGTTGGTCCAAATCGGGGTCCAAAATTAAACTTTGTTTGATTTCATCGAAAATTGAACTATTGGGGTTCTTTGATATGCCGAATCTAACCGTGCATTTAGATTCTTAATTTTTGGTCCCGTTTTCAAATTGGTCTACATTAAGGTCCAAAGGGTCCAAAATTAAACTTAGTTCGATTTTAACAAAAATTGAATTCTTTGGGTTCTTTGATATGCTGAATCTAAACATGTACTTAGTTTTTTTTATTATGGGCCAAGTTTTCAAGTTGGTCCAAATCGGGGTCCAAAATTAAAGCTAAAAAGGGGGTAAATTTTTTTTTTTTGGGGGGGGGGGGGCAATTCTCCACAGCATATTGTATTACACAAAAGCAAAAAATTGAATATAAATTCAAATCATATGACCAATTCTAAGTTCTTTATTTCAGTTATTCTGTGTCAGAAACCTATTATGTGTCAAATATTTGAAGAAATTTTCAATTGCACAGTATTGCGCAATAGCAAGAAATTGATATGTGTGCCCTGTTATCAAAACTTTATTATTAACAAATTCCATTGGAAATTTGCCAATATAAAATGTGCTGATGAAGCTTTTTTGTTTATCTTATCTAAACTGCTTTTAATATGTATATTTAAAATTTGCCATCCATGACTATGATGTCATTTTCTATTTTAATATGTTATGGTGTATTTAAATGGGCTGTTATGGTTGCAAAGTATAAAGAAATGGGGGGGGGGGGGGGGGGTTGAAAACAAAATTTGGGGGGGGGGGGGGGGGGGTAAATGAGAAATTGGGGAGGGGGTAATTTTTTCTCATTTCATATTTCATAAATTAAAAAGAAAATTTCAAATTTTTTTTAGCAAAAAAAAGGGGGGGGGGGTTACAATAAATTTTATTGTTTTTTGTTTTTTTTTTTGGGAGGGGGTCAATGTGCAACTTCATAGTGTATTGCACAAAAGCTAAAAAAAGGGGTAAATTATTATTTTTTTTTTTGGGGGGGGGGGCAATTCTCCACAGCATATTGTATTACACAAAAGCAAAAAATTGAATATAAATTCAAATCATATGACCAATTTTAAGTTCTTTGATTTCAGTTATTCTGTGTCAGAAACCTATTATGTGTCAAATATTTGAAGAAATTTTCAATTACACAGTATTGCGCAATATCAAGAAATTGATATGTGTGCCCAATTTTAAATTTTAAATTGGTTATTTCTGATTTATATATAAAAACAAATAATACTGATATGGTTTGAATAGGTAAATTAAAAATTTTTAAGTTCTTAGACAACATTCATTCTGTGTCAGAAACCTATGCTGTGTCAAATATTTATTCACAATCCAAATTCAGTATTGTATCAAGCTTGAATGTTGTGTTCATAATTGCCCCAACTATTCAGGGTTCGACATCTGCGGTCGTATCTAGCTGCGCCCAGCGGAGCATTTTATTTGTGGTTAAGTCCATTTCTCAGCAATTGTAAAACCTAGGCCAACCATATTTGGTCAATAGATAGTTCTCTTTGTGTATATATCAGTCTGACACTTGCCTTTTGACCTTGACCTCAATTTCATGCTTGAGTGACCTACATCACATTTTCATGGTTAAGTCCATTACTCAGAAACTAGAATACCTAGATCCACCATATTTGGTCAATAGATAGTTCTTGGTGGGTACATGTCTGTCTGATACCTAGCTTGGGACCTTGACCTGAATTTCATCTTTGAGTGACTTTGTCACTTTTTTATGGTTAAGTCCATTTCTCAGCAACTAGAATACCCAGACCCACCATATTTAATCAATAGATAGTTCTTGGTAGGTACATGTCAGTCTGACCTTGACCTCAGTTTCATGCTTGAGTGACTTTTTTCAGCAACTGTAATACCTAGACCCATCCGTGTTTGGTCTATAGATAGTTCTTAGTGGGTACATGCAAGTCTGACACCTGTCTCTGGACTTTGACATCAATTGCATACTTAAATGACTTTGTCACATTTTTGAGATTATGTTCATTTCTCAGCAACTTTAATACCTAGACCCAACATATTTGGTCAATGGATAGTTCTTAGTGGATAATTTATTTCAACACATTTTCTTTTGACTTGCAAAATGTTGGGTATCAGATAATCATTCTGTGACCATGTGCATACTCAGGTGAGACATGTAGTGTGTCCACTCTTGTTTCAAACTTTTACACATTCTTACAAAAGGTGGCCTGAGGGTCTGTATACTTTTTGACGATTTTCGCTTTTGTCTTTCCAGAGTTATGGGACTTAGATTGTCCAAATATAAGCAATTTTTTATAAGTATAAAATTTCCTGCTTACACAAAGATGATATTTAGTTTGTTGTTACAGTGTTATAATTTAGATATGTTAAGTCTTTGAAAAAGTAACTTGACACTTAATTTGCTAAAAAAAATCAAAAAACATTTTCCCTCTCCTTACAATGGGTGTATCATGCGCATAAGGTGCAGTATTATAGGTAACCAATGATCGATTATGAAACTTTTCCGATTGCCATCACTAGGGTTATCCATTCTCTAATTATGTTCAGGGTCCAGACATAAAAATACAAGTTATATGGCTAGCATTACAGAAAATAATTATTTGAAAAAAAAAAAAAATGAAAATCTCTGGGAATAATAGGAAAGTTGGGACCAAACTTGGATAAAATTGTCCTTGGTAGTGTTCCCCTCTCAAAATTTTGTCTATGGGTCTGGACTGTCAATTAATATGACCAAAATTATTAAAAATAGAATGACAAAATGTGAAATAATACAAGCAAAGGTCCCATTCAACTAAAATTTCTAAGCTGATAACAAAGAACAAACCATCTTGGATCAAACTTTCTTAAGTGGTTTCTTGTTGGTACATTATTACTGCTGTTACTTAAATATTGGCAGAAAATATTTAACTCTTAACCATGGACACTGATATGGCTGTCAGTTACCAAAAACAGAAAATTCAACAAAATATGTACAAAGTAAAAATATTGTCTAAAATTAATAGGCAGCTATGACAAAACTTTTGCATAATGATCCTTTTGCTGTCTCAACCTTGAATCCCAGTATTTCTGAAAATTATTGAAGACATTGTTAAGAAAATTTTGCAAAACAAAATCTATATTTTCTCATGAAACCACCAGTCTGATTTGTAGAATGTTCCTAGGCTGGACCCTTATCGTAATTGTCCTATCCTTGGGCTGATATGGCAATTTTGATATTAAATTAAAAAAAATTTGGGAGGTAGAAAGAAGGAATTTATCATGTTATATTATAATTTATACATTCTAGCTGAGGACATGAACAGATTTACATGCCAATAGTAGAAACGGGAACAGACACAGAGACCACAAGGTATTGTATATACAACAGTAGAAACGGAAACAGACACAGAGGATGCTTTAATCACAAGGTATTGTATATACAACAGTGGAAACAGGAACAGACACAGAGGATGCTTTAATCACAAGGTATTGTATATACACCAGTAGAAACGGGAACAGACACAGATGATGCTTCAATCACAAGGTATTGTATATACAACAGTAGAAACGGGAACAGACACAGAGGATGCTTCAATCACAAGGTATTGTATATACAACAGTAGAAACGGAAACAGACACAGAGGATGCTTTAATTACAAGGTATTGTATATACAACAGTAGAAACGGGAACAGACACAGAGGATGCTTTAATCACAAGGTATTGTATATATACACCAGTAGAAACGGGAACAGGCACAGAGGATGCTTTAATCACAAGGTATTGTATATACAACAGTAGAAACGGGAACAGACACAGAGAATGCTTTAATCACAAGGTATTGTATATACAACAGTAGAAACGGGAACAGACACAGAGAATGCTTTAATCACAAGGTATTGTATATACAACAGTAGAAATGGGAACAGACACAGAGGATGCGCTAATCACAAGGTATTGTATATACACCAGTAGAAACGGGAACAGGCACAGAGGATGCTTTAATCACAAGGTATTGTATATACAACAGTGGAAACAGGAACAGACACAGAGGATGCTTTAATCGCAAGGTATTGTATATACAACAGTAGAAACGGAAACAGACACAGAGGATGCTTTAATTACAAGGTATTGTATATACAACAGTAGAAATGGGAACAGACACAGAGGATGCTTTAATCACAAGGTATTGTATATACAACAGTAGAAACGGGAACAGACACAGAGGATGCTTTAATCACAAGGTATTGTATATACACCAGTAGAAACGGGAACAGACACAGAGGATGCTTTAATCACAAGGTATTGTATATACAACAGTGGAAACAGGAACAGACACAGAGGATGCTTTAATCACAAGGTATTGTATATACAACAGTAGAAACGGAAACAGACACAGAGGATGCTTTAATTACAAGGTATTGTATATACAACAGTAGAAATGGGAACAGACACAGAGGATGCTTTAATCACAAGGTATTGTATATATAACAGTAGAAACGGGAACAGACACAGAGGATGCTTTAATCACAAGGTATTGTATATACAACAGTGGAAACAGGAACAGACACAGAGGATGCTTTAATCACAAGGTATTGTATATACAACAGTAGAAATGGGAACAGACACAGAGGATGCTTCAATCACAAGGTATTGTATATACAACAGTAGAAATGGGAACAGACACAGGGGATGCTTCAATCACAAGGTATTGTATATACAACAGTAGAAACGGGAACAGACACAGAGGATGCTTTAATCACAAGGTATTGTATATACAACAGTGGAAACAGGAACAGACACAGAGGATGCTTTAATCACAAGGTATTGTATATACAACAGTAGAAATGGGAACAGACACAGAGACCACAAGGTATTGTATATACAACAGTAGAAACGGAAACAGACACAGAGGATGCTTTAATCACAAGGTATTGTATGTACAACAGTAGAAACGGAAACAGACACAGAGGATGCTTTAATCACAAGGTATTGTATATACAACAGTGGAAACAGGAACAGACACAGAGGATGCTTTAATTACAAGGTATTGTATATACAACAGTAGAAACGGGAACAGGCACAGAGGATGCTTTAATCACAAGGTATTGTATATACAACAGTGGAAACAGGAACAGACACAGAGGATGCTTTAATCACAAGGTATTGTATATACAACAGTAGAAACGGAAACAGACACAGAGGATTCTTTAATCACAAGGTATTGTATATACAACAGTGGAAACAGGAACAGACACAGAGGATGCTTTAATCACAAGGTATTGTATATACAACAGTAGAAACGGGAACAGGCACAGAGGATGCTTTAATCACAAGGTATTGTATATACAACAGTGGAAACAGGAACAGACACAGAGGATGCTTTAATCACAAGGTATTGTATATACAACAGTAGAAACGGAAACAGACACAGAGGATGCTTTAATTACAAGGTATTGTATATACAACAGTAGAAATGGGAACAGACACAGAGGATGCTTTAATCACAAGGTATTGTATATACAACAGTAGAAATGGGAACAGACACAAAGGATGCTTTAATCACAAGGTATTGTATATATAACAGTAGAAACGGGAACAGACACAGAGGATGCTTTAATCACAAGGTATTGTATATACAACAGTGGAAACAGGAACAGACACAGAGGATGCTTTAATCACAAGGTATTGTATATACAACAGTAGAAATGGGAACAGACACAGAGGATGCTTTAATTACAAGGTATTGTATATACAACAGTAGAAATGGGAACAGACACAGAGGATGCTTTAATCGCAAGGTATTGTATATACAACAGTAGAAACGGGAACAGACACATAGGATTCTTTAATCGCAAGGTATTGTATATACAACAGTGGAAACGGGAACAGGCACAGAGGATGCTTTAATTACAAGATATTGTATATACAACAGTAGAAACGGGAACAGACACAGAGGATGCTTCAATCACAAGGTATTGTATATACAACAGTAGAACCAGGAACAGACACAGAGGATGCTTTAATCACAAGGTATTGTATATACAACAGTAGAAACAGGAACAGACACAGAGAATGCTTTAATCACAAGGTATTGTATATACAACAATAGAAATGGGAACAGACACAGAGGATGCTTTAATCGCAAGGTATTGTATATACACCAGTAGAAACGGGAACAGGCACAGAGGATGCTTTAATCACAAGGTATTGTATATACACCAGTAGAAACGGGAACAGGCACAGAGGATGCTTTAATCACAAGGTATTGTATATACAACAGTAGAAACGGGAACAGACACAGAGGATGCTTTAATCACAAGGTATTGTATATACAACAGTAGAAACGGGAACAGACACAGAGGATGCTTTAATCACAAGGTATTGTATATATAACAGTAGAAACGGGAACAGACACAGAGGATGCTTTAATCACAAGGTATTGTATATACAACAGTGGAAACAGGAACAGACACAGAGGATGCTTTAAACACAAGGTATTGTATATACAACAGTAGAAATGGGAACAGACACAGAGGATGCTTTAATTACAAGGTATTGTATATACAACAGTAGAAACGGGAACAGGCACAGAGGATGCTTTAATCGCAAGGTATTGTATATATAACAGTAGAAACGGGAACAGACACAGAGGATGCTTTAATCACAAGGTATTGTATATACAACAGTGGAAACAGGAACAGACACAGAGGATGCTTTAATCACAAGGTATTGTATATATAACAGTAGAAACGGGAACAGACACAGAGGATGCTTTAATCACAAGGTATTGTATATACAACAGTGGAAACGGGAACAGACACAGAGGATGCTTTAATCACAAGGTATTGTATATACAACAGTAGAAATGGGAACAGACACAGAGGATGCTTTAATTACAAGGTATTGTATATACAACAGTAGAAACGGGAACAGGCACAGAGGATGCTTTAATCGCAAGGTATTGTATATGCAACAGTAGAAATGGGAACAGGCACAGAGGATGCTTCAATCACAAGGTATTGTATATACAACAGTAGAAACAGGAACAGACACAGAGGATGCTTTAATCGCAAGGTATTGTATATACAACAGTAGAAACGGGAACAGGCACAGAGGATGCTTTAATCGCAAGGTATTGTATATACAACAGTAGAAACGGGAACAGGCACAGAGGATGCTTTAATCGCAAGGTATTGTATATGCAACAGTAGAAATGGGAACAGGCACAGAGGATGCTTCAATCACAAGGTATTGTATATACAACAGTAGAAACAGGAACAGACACAGAGGATGCTTCAGTCGCAAGGTATTGTATATACAACAGTAGAAACGGGAACAGACACAGAGGATGCTTTAATCACAAGGTATTGTATATACAACAGTAGAAATGGGAACAGACACAGAGGATGCTTCAATCACAAGGTATTGTATATACAACAGTAGAAACGGGAACAGGCACAGAGGATGCTTTAATCGCAAGGTATTGTATATACAACAGTAGAAACGGGAACAGACACAGAGGATGCTTCAATCACAAGGTATTGTATAAATCTAGCATCAAGGTTAATGTGGTTAAGAGGTCCTTTTCAAAATTATTTAAAACCTTCAGCCAAAATTGCTACCATTTAATACTGAAAATGGATAATTTGCTGGAATAAAATTTAAACATCTCTGCAAGTACTGGGCAAAATTGAGTATTTCTTCTGGGAAATTGTTTTTGAGTTATCTAGTGGTGTCCTGATGATGGATTATAATCGAAAATCATTTGATAGTAAGGGAAATTCAGGTGCTCGATTAGAAATTTATATTCTACTTTCACTTTCACTTTGGGTAATGACGTCATCGGGTACAGTTAATCGTTTTATATTTAAGAAAAAAGTTGTATTTTTGACAGTTTAGTGTTTTTCAATTTAAAAAATAATATTTCGTATTCTTATTGCATGCAATAATATTTTATTCATGATTTATAGATAATCTGATTATAATCAGATATAAGAAATGTTGTTACGACTTTATGCTGGACAAATTGCAAGTAAATGAGTTGACCCATTAGTTTTTATTCACCCATCTGTCCATTGTACTGTCCGTCCGTCCATCCGTCAACAGTTCGTGCCATAACTCAAATTTGCTTCAATCAATTCTCATGAAATTTTAACACAACATTAGGATTAATGGAAATAACCTTCCTTTCGATTTAGACGATTTTAAATTTTGTCTAAAAGTTCTGGAGTTATATGTCCAAATATAAGCAATTTTTCACATGTCGCGTACTAACTCAAGTATGTTTTGACTGATTTTCTTCAAACTTTAACAATTTATTACAAATGATGGTCTGAGGGTCTGTATAATTTTTGATGATTTTCACTTTTGTTGTTCCAGAGTTATGGGACTTAGATTGTCCAATAGAAAACAATTTTTCACATGTCGCACACTAACTCGAGGACGTCTTGACTGATTTTTAGGGTTAGGTTGCTAAGCAACCAAAACCCTTATGCCGTCGGTCGTTTGGTTAGACAATGAAGGAAACTTTGGAAATCTGGTGTTTTGTGGAAAAAGTTGGACCAGAAGTTTTTGAAACTATGTTTTTATGAGTAAATATGCAAGCTTATCTAGGATTGAAGCTTAAGCAAGGCTAGTTAAGCATCTCGATTTTGAGATGACACATGCGCAAAGAAACCTCCATATTTTTCGAATTACGACTATGTTTATATTGGAATATCATATAAGAAAATAAACATTCCGCGGTAAAATAGTCCTAATATTTGTTGTTGCTGGTGCAGTTGTTTTTTAATAGAAATGTAACTGAAACACACCGAGAAGTGTAATTGTCCAGTTATTTAATAAAAGATGTGTGTTTTATTGACGATTTCCTTTTTGTTTTGAAAGCCGTGTAAAGTATTCGCACCTTTTAAAGTGTACAATGCTATCGGCGTAAGGATTTTGAATGTTTACATTTGCACGGATATTTTGGGAAGGATTACAATCAGGTTTATTTTCAAAAGATTTCAAAGGTAAGTTCCATTTTTGTTGTGAACGTGATTGTTAACTTATACAGAACATATTTTGCACATTATTTGCTTATTCTTCTTGTAATTCTGATGGTATTTTGTGTATTTGATTAACCTTTTGACCTGATCATCGTGACTTCATTTTGTCAAACCTGTTGGTCAGTGATAGAATTGCATACAAGTTATTTGAAATGCCGACAACTTGCACATTAAGATTGAAAAACACTGTGTTTATCATTAATTTAGAAAACGGTATTATCGAAGGTATAATGGGTTTATTTTAATTGAAAGCTTGAATGTTTACGTTCTTTTTGTGTATTTGATTAACCTTTTGACCTGATCATCGTGACTTCATTTTGTCAAACCTGTTGGTCAGTGATAGAATTGCATACAGGTTATTTGAAATTCCGACAACTTGCACATTAAGATTGAAAAACACTGTGTTTATCATTAATTTAGAAAACTGTATTATCGAAGGTATAATGGGTTTATTTTAATTGAAAGCTTGAATGTTTACGTTCTGATCTACCTGCACATGCGCAATGTAGTGTAAATAGAAATGACCCCCTTCTACAATTGTCCAAACTTTGTCTTTTTATATAACCTTAATAACTTGAAGACCTTTGATTTCTGTTTAGTTTAATTCATCAAATCATTATTATGCGTTTGACTTTTTAAAAAAATTCAATTTAGAGTGATAATTCAAGAAGCGTTAGCCGACTCGTGCTTTCTTTGATTGATTAGTGCATATTTATGTACAGACATGCGCAGTAAAGTTGAGTAGTAGAACCTTCAGCTCAGATACACTGTGTTGCGAAAATATACGTTTTAAAAAATCACTGTATATTTTGAAACCAAAGCAATACATATGCTGTCAATTTAAAAAAAAATCAGTCACCTACCCCAGGAACATTATTATATAATAGACACTTTTTCCGCAGAGCTCGTTAACTTTCATAATTGATATATTTCCTTGTAAATAATACTGTTAATAAAAAGAATTCAATACCAAAACCTATTTTGCAATACATTGTACAAACAAAAAGCATTGAAATAATCATCAGCAATGTTTGTACAAATAAAAGTCAAATGCTAGCAACCTAACCCTACCAGTGCTATGCACTTTGATTTGTCTCCCCTGCGACAAATAGTCACGGAGGCTATAGATATAGGTATTTCTTTCTGGCAACGGTGACAGCAGCGTAAACTTTTTTAAAACTTTAATAACTTTGCACATGTAATACCTACAATTAAGATTTATGGTCCAAAAGGTAGCTTATCGTATAAGGTTTGCCACAGTATACTTGTCTTGTGACCCTGACCTCATTTTCATGGTTCACTGACTTCATAAACATGAATTTAAAATCTGTCCAAGTTTCATGGTTTAATCCATTTCTCAGCAACTGTAATACCTAGGCCAACCATATTTGGTCTATAGATAGCTCTTAGTGGGTCCATGCCAGTCTGACACCTGGCTTGGGACCTTGTCCTCAATTTCATGTTCCAGTGACTTTGTCACTTTTTTGTGGTTAAGTCCATTTCTCAGGCAAACCATATTTGGTCAATAGATAGTTCTTGTGTGTACATGTCAGTCTGACACTTGCCTTGTGACCTTGACCTAAATTTCATGCTTGAGTGACCTGCATCACATTTTCCTGGTTAAGTCCATTACTCAGAAAATAGAATAACTAGACCCACCATATTTGGTCAATAAATAGTTCTTGGTAGGTACATGTCAGTCTGACACCTGGCTTGTGACCTTGACCTCAATTGCATGCTTGAGTAACTTTGTCACTTTTTCATCGTTAAGTCCATTTCTCAGAAACTAATACCTAGGCCAACTCTATTTGGTCTATAGATACTTCTTGTTCGGTACATGCCAGTCTGACATCTGGCTTGTGACCTTGACCTCCATTTCATGCTTGAGTGACTTTGTCACTTTTTCGTGGTTAAGTCCTTTTTTCAGCAACTGTTATACCTAGACCGATCTGTGTTTGATCTATAGATAGTTCTTAGTGGGTACATGAAAGTCTGACACCTGTCTCTGGACTTTGGCCTCAATTGCATACTTGAGTGACTTTGTCACATTTTCGAGATTAGGTTCATTTCTCAGCAACTTTAATACCTACACCCACCATATTTGGTCAATAGATAGTTCTTAGTGGATACATGTCGGTATGTCACCTGCCTTTCGACCTTGACCTCAATTTATTTTAACACATTTTCCTTTGACTTGCAAAATGTCGGGTATCAGATAATCTTTCTGTGTCCATGTGCATACTCAGGCGAGACATGTAATGTGTCCACTCTGGTTTCAAACTTTTACACATTCATACAAAAGGTTGTCTGAGGGTCTGTATACTTTTTGACAATTTTCACTTTTGTCTTTCCAGAGTTATGAGACTTAGATTGTCCAAATATAAGCAATTTTTTATAAGTATAAAATTTCCTGCTTACACAAAGATTATATTTAGTTTGTTGTTACAGTGTTATAATTTAGATATGTTAAGCCATTGAAAAAGGAAAATGACACTTAATTTGCTAAAAAAAAATCATAAAACATTTTCCTTACAACGGGCGTATCATGCGCATAAGGTGCAGTATTATAGGTAACCGATGATCGATTATGAAACATTTCTGATTCCCATCACTAGGGTTATCCATTCTCTAATTCTGTTCAAGGGTCCAGACATAAGAATACATGTTATATGGCTTACATTACAGAAAATAAATATTTGAGAAAAAAAAAATTAAAATCTCTGGAAATAATAGGAAAGTTGGGACCAAACTTGGATAAAGTTGTCCTTGGTAGTGTTCCCCTCTCAAAATTTTGTCCATGGGTTTGGACTTTTCAATTAATATGATTATTAAAAATAGAATGACAAAATGTGAAAGAACACAAGCAAAAGTCCCATTCAACTAAAATTACTAAGCTGATAACAAAGAACAAACCATCTTGGATCAAACTTTCTTAAGTGGTTTCTTGTTGGTACATTATTACTGCTGTTACTAAAATATTGGCAGAAAATATTTAACTCTTAACCATGGACACTGATATGGCTGCCAGTTACCAAAAACAGAAAATTCAATAAAATATGTACAAAGTAAAAATATTGTCTAAAATTAATAGGCAGCTATGACAAAACTTTTACATAATGATCCTTTTGCTGTCTCAACCTTGAATCCCAGTATTTCTGAAAATTATTGAAGACATTGTTAAGAAAATTTTACAAAACAAAATCTATATTTTCTCATGAAACCACCAGTCTGATTTGTAGAATGTTCCTAGGCTGGACCCTTATCGTAATTGTCCTATCCTTGGGCTGATATGGCAATTTTTATATTAAATAAAAAAAAATTTGGGAGGTAGAAAGAAGGAATTTATCATGTTATATTATAATTTATACATTCTAGCTGAGGACATGTACAGATTTACGTGCCAATAGTAGAAACGGGAACAGACACAGAGACCACAAGGTATTGTATATACAACAGTAGAAACGGGAACAGACACAGGGGATGCTTAAATCACAAGGTATTGTATATACAACAGTGGAAACAGGAACAGACACAGGTGATGCTTTAATCACAAGGTATTGTATATACAATAGTAGAAACGGAAACAGACACAGAGAATGCTTTAATCACAAGGTATTGTATATACAATAGTAGAAACGGGAACAGGCACAGAGGATGCTTTAATCACAAGGTATTGTATATACAACAGTAGAAATGGGAACAGGCACAGAGGATGCTTTAATTACAAGGTATTGTATATACAACAGTAGAAACGGGAACAGGCACAGAGGATGCTTTAATCGCAAGGTATTGTATATACACCAGTAGAAACGGAAACAGACACAGAGGATGCTTTAATTACAAGGTATTGTATATACACCAGTAGAAACGGGAACAGACACAGAGACCACAAGGTATTGTATATACAACAGTGGAAACAGGAACAGACACAGGGGATGCTTTAATCACAAGGTATTGTATATACAACAGTAGAAACGGAAATAGACACAGAGGATGCTTTAATCACAAGGTATTGTATATACAACAGTAGAAACGGGAACAGACACAGAGACCACAAGGTATTGTATATACAACAGTAGAAACGGAAACAGACACAGAGGATGTTTTAATTACAAGGTATTGTATATACACCAGTAGAAACGGGAACAGACACAGGGGATGCTTAAATCACAAGGTATTGTATATAAAACAGTGGAAACAGGAACAGACACAGGGGATGCTTAAATCACAAGGTATTGTATATACAATAGTAGAAACGGGAACAGACACACAGGATGCTTTAATCACAAGGTATTGTATATACAACAGTAGAAACGGGAACAGGCACAGAGGATGCTTTAATCGCAAGGTATTGTATATACAACAGTGGAAACAGGAACAGACACAGAGGATGCTTCAATCACAAGGTATTGTATATACCGTACAACAGTAGAAACGGGAACAAACACGGGGGATGCTTAAATCACAAGGTATTGTATATACAACAGTGGAAACAGGAACAGACACAGGGGATGCTTAAATCACAAGGTATTGTATATACAACATTAGAAACAGGAACAGACACAGAGGATGCTTCAATCGCAAGGTATTGTATATACAACAGTAGAAATGGGAACAGACACAGAGGATGCTTTAATCACAAGGTATTGTATATACAACAGTAGAAACGGGAACAGACACAGAGGATGCTTTAATCACAAGGTATTGTATATACAACAGTAGAAATGGGAACAAACACAGAGGATGCTTCAATCACAAGGTATTGTATATACAACAGTAGAAACAGGAACAGACACAGAGGATGCTTCAATCGCAAGGTATTGTATATACAACAGTAGAAATGGGAACAGACACAGAGGATGCTTTAATCACAAGGTATTGTATATACAACAGTAGAAACGGGAACAGACACAGAGGATGCTTTAATCACAAGGTATTGTATATATAACAGTAGAAACGGGAACAGACACAGAGGATGCTTTAATCACAAGGTATTGTATATACAACAGTAGAAACGGGAACAGACACAGAGGATGCTTTAATCACAAGGTATTGTATATACAACAGTAGAAACGGGAACAGACCCAAAGGATGCTTTAATCACAAGGTATTGTATATACAACAGTAGAAACGGGAACAGACCCAAAGGATGCTTTAATCACAAGGTATTGTATATACAACAGTAGAACAAGGAACAGACACAGAGGATGCTTTAATCACAAGGTATTGTATATACACCAGTAGAAACGGGAACAGACACAGAGGATGCTTTAATCACAAGGTATTGTATATACAACAGTAGAAACGGGAACAGACACAGAGGATGCTTTAATCACAAGGTATTGTATATACAACAGTAGAAACGGAACAGACACAGAGGATGCTTTAATCACAAGGTATTGTATATACAACAGTAGAAACGGGAACAGACACAGAGGATGCTTCAATCACAAGGTATTGTATATACAACAGTAGAACCAGGAACAGACACAGAGGATGCTTTAATCACAAGGTATTGTATATACACCAGTAGAACCAGGAACAGACACAGAGGATGCTTTAATCACAAGGTATTGTATATACAACAGTAGAAACGGGAACAGACACAGAGGATGCTTCAATCACAAGGTATTGTATATACAACTGTAGAACCAGGAACAGACACAGAGGATGCTTTAATCACAAGGTATTGTATATACAACAGTAGAAATGGGAACAGACACAGAGGATGCTTCAATCACAAGGTATTGTATATACAACAGTAGAAACGGGAACAGACACAGAGGATGCTGTAATCACAAGGTATTGTATATACAACAGTAGAAACGGGAACAGACACAGAGGATGCTTCAATCACAAGGTATTGTATATACAACAGTAGAACCAGGAACAGACACAGAGGATGCTTTAATCACAAGGTATTGTATATACAACAGTAGAAACGGGAACAGACACAGATGATGCTTTAATCACAAGGTATTGTATATACAACAGTAGAAACGGGAGCAGACACAGAGGATGCTTCAATCACAAGGTATTGTATATACAACAGTAGAAATGGGAACAGACACAGATGATGCTTTAATCACAAGGTATTGTATATACACCAGTAGAAACGGGAACAGACACAGAGGATGCTTTAATCACAAGGTATTGTATATACAACAGTAGAACCAGGAACAGACACAGAGGATGCTTTAATCACAAGGTATTGTATATACAACAGTAAACAGGAACAGACACAGAGAATGCTTTAATCACAAGGTATTGTATATACAACAGTAGAAACGGGAACAGGCACAGAGGATGCTTTAATCACAAGGTATTGTATATACAACAGTAGAATCGGGAACAGGCACAGAGGATGCTTTAATCACAAGGTATTGTATATACAACAGTAGAAATGGGAACAGACACAGAGGATGCGCTAATCACAAGGTATTGTATATACACCAGTAGAAACGGGAACAGGCACAGAGGATGCTTCAATCACAAGGTATTGTATATACAACAGTAGAAACGGGAACAGACACAGAGGATGCTTTAATCACAAGGTATTGTATATACAACAGTAGAAACGGGAACAGGCACAGAGGATGCTTTAATCACAAGGTATTGTATATACAACAGTAGAAACGGGAGCAGACACAGAGGATGCTTCAATCACAAGGTATTGTATATACAACAGTAGAAACGGGAACAGACACAGATGATGCTTTAATCACAAGGTATTGTATATACACCAGTAGAAACGGGAACAGACACAGAGGATGCTTTAATCACAAGGTATTGTATATACAACAGTAGAACCAGGAACAGACACAGAGGATGCTTTAATCACAAGGTATTGTATATACAACAGTAAACAGGAACAGACACAGAGAATGCTTTAATCACAAGGTATTGTATATACAACAGTAGAAACGGGAACAGGCACAGAGGATGCTTTAATCACAAGGTATTGTATATACAACAGTAGAAACGGGAACAGGCACAGAGGATGCTTTAATCACAAGGTATTGTATATACAACAGTAGAAATGGGAACAGACACAGAGGATGCTTTAATCACAAGGTATTGTATATACAACAGTAGAAACGGGAACAAACACAGAGGATGCTTTAATCACAAGGTATTGTATATACAACAGTAGAAACGGGAACAGGCACAGAGGATGCTTTAATCACAAGGTATTGTATATACAACAGTAGAAACGGGAACAGACACAGAGGATGCTTTAATCACAAGGTATTGTATATACAACAGTAGAAACGGGAACAGGCACAGAGGATGCTTTAATCACAAGGTATTGTATATACAACAGTAGAAATGGGAACAGACACAGAGGATGCGCTAATCACAAGGTATTGTATATACACCAGTAGAAACGGGAACAGGCACAGAGGATGCTTCAATCACAAGGTATTGTATATACAACAGTAGAAACGGGAACAGACACAGAGGATGCTTTAATCACAAGGTATTGTATATACAACAGTAGAAACGGGAACAGGCACAGAGGATGCTTTAATCACAAGGTATTGTATATACAACAGTAGAAACGGGAGCAGACACAGAGGATGCTTCAATCACAAGGTATTGTATATACAACAGTAGAAACGGGAACAGACACAGATGATGCTTTAATCACAAGGTATTGTATATACACCAGTAGAAACGGGAACAGACACAGAGGATGCTTTAATCACAAGGTATTGTATATACAACAGTAGAACCAGGAACAGACACAGAGGATGCTTTAATCACAAGGTATTGTATATACAACAGTAAACAGGAACAGACACAGAGAATGCTTTAATCACAAGGTATTGTATATACAACAGTAGAAACGGGAACAGGCACAGAGGATGCTTTAATCACAAGGTATTGTATATACAACAGTAGAAACGGGAACAGGCACAGAGGATGCTTTAATCACAAGGTATTGTATATACAACAGTAGAAATGGGAACAGACACAGAGGATGCTTTAATCACAAGGTATTGTATATACAACAGTAGAAACGGGAACAAACACAGAGGATGCTTTAATCACAAGGTATTGTATATACAACAGTAGAAACGGGAACAGACACAGAGGATGCTTCAATCACAAGGTATTGTATATACAACAGTAGAACCAGGAACAGACACAGAGGATGCTTTAATCACAAGGTATTGTATATACACCAGTAGAACAAGGAACAGACACAGAGGATGCTTTAATCACAAGGTATTGTATATACAACAGTAGAAACGGGAACAGACACAGAGGATGCTTCAATCACAAGGTATTGTATATACAACTGTAGAACCAGGAACAGACACAGAGGATGCTTTAATCACAAGGTATTGTATATACAACAGTAGAAACGGGAACAGACACAGAGGATGCTTCAATCACAAGGTATTGTATATACAACAGTAGAAACGGGAACAGACACAGAGGATGCTGTAATCACAAGGTATTGTATATACAACAGTAGAAACGGGAACAGACACAGAGGATGCTTCAATCACAAGGTATTGTATATACAACAGTAGAACCAGGAACAGACACAGAGGATGCTTTAATCACAAGGTATTGTATATACAACAGTAGAAACGGGAACAGACACAGATGATGCTTTAATCACAAGGTATTGTATATACAACAGTAGAAACGGGAGCAGACACAGAGGATGCTTCAATCACAAGGTATTGTATATACAACAGTAGAAATGGGAACAGACACAGATGATGCTTTAATCACAAGGTATTGTATATACACCAGTAGAAACGGGAACAGACACAGAGGATGCTTTAATCACAAGGTATTGTATATACAACAGTAGAACCAGGAACAGACACAGAGGATGCTTTAATCACAAGGTATTGTATATACAACAGTAAACAGGAACAGACACAGAGAATGCTTTAATCACAAGGTATTGTATATACAACAGTAGAAACGGGAACAGGCACAGAGGATGCTTTAATCACAAGGTATTGTATATACAACAGTAGAAACGGGAACAGGCACAGAGGATGCTTTAATCACAAGGTATTGTATATACAACAGTAGAAATGGGAACAGACACAGAGGATGCGCTAATCACAAGGTATTGTATATACACCAGTAGAAACGGGAACAGGCACAGAGGATGCTTCAATCACAAGGTATTGTATATACAACAGTAGAAACGGGAACAGACACAGAGGATGCTTTAATCACAAGGTATTGTATATACAACAGTAGAAACGGGAACAGGCACAGAGGATGCTTTAATCACAAGGTATTGTATATACAACAGTAGAAACGGGAGCAGACACAGAGGATGCTTCAATCACAAGGTATTGTATATACAACAGTAGAAACGGGAACAGACACAGATGATGCTTTAATCACAAGGTATTGTATATACACCAGTAGAAACGGGAACAGACACAGAGGATGCTTTAATCACAAGGTATTGTATATACAACAGTAGAACCAGGAACAGACACAGAGGATGCTTTAATCACAAGGTATTGTATATACAACAGTAAACAGGAACAGACACAGAGAATGCTTTAATCACAAGGTATTGTATATACAACAGTAGAAACGGGAACAGGCACAGAGGATGCTTTAATCACAAGGTATTGTATATACAACAGTAGAAACGGGAACAGGCACAGAGGATGCTTTAATCACAAGGTATTGTATATACAACAGTAGAAATGGGAACAGACACAGAGGATGCTTTAATCACAAGGTATTGTATATACAACAGTAGAAACGGGAACAAACACAGAAGATGCTTTAATCACAAGGTATTGTATATACAACAGTAGAAACGGGAACAGGCACAGAGGATGCTTTAATCACAAGGTATTGTATATACAACAGTAGAAACGGGAACAGACACAGAGGATGCTTTAATCACAAGGTATTGTATATACAACAGTAGAAACGGGAACAGGCACAGAGGATGCTTTAATCACAAGGTATTGTATATACAACAGTAGAAACGGGAACAGACACAGAGGATGCTTTAATCACAAGGTATTGTATATACAACAGTAGAAATGGGAACAGACACAGAGGATGCTTCAATCACAAGGTATTGTATATACAACAGTAGAAACAGGAACAGACACAGAGGATGCTTCAATCACAAGGTATTGTATATACAACAGTAGAACCAGGAACAGACACCGAGGATGCTTTAATCGCAAGGTATTGTATATACAACAGTAGAAACGGGAACAGACACAGAGGATGCTTTAATCACAAGGTATTGTATATACAACAGTAGAAACGGGAACAGATACAGAGGATGCTTCAATCACAAGGTATTGTATATACAACAGTAGAAACGGGAACAGACACAGAGAATGCTTTAATCACAAGGTATTGTATATACAACAGTAGAAATGGGAACAGACACAGAGGATGCTTTAATCGCAGGATATTGTATATACAACAGTAGAAACGGGAACAGACACAGAGGATGCTTCAATCACAACGTATTGTATATACAACAGTAGAAACGGGAACAGACACAGAGGATGCTTTAATCACAAGGTATTGTATATACAACAGTAGAAACGGCAACAGACACAGAGGATGCTTCAATCACAAGGTATTGTATATACAACAGTAGAAACGGGAACAGACACAGAGAATGCTTTAATCACAAGGTATTGTATATACAACAGTAGAAATGGGAACAGACACAGAGGATGCTTTAATCACAAGGTATTGTATATACAACAGTAGAAACGGAACAGGCACAGAGGATGCTTTAATCACAAGGTATTGTATATACAACAGTAGAAACGGGAACAGACACAAAGGATGTTTTAATCACAAGGTATTGTATATACAACAGTAGAAACGGGAACAGACACAGAGGATGCTTTAATCACAAGGTATTGTATATACAACAGTAGAAACGGGAACAGACACAAAGGATGTTTTAATCACAAGGTATTGTATATACAACAGTAGAAACGGAACAGACACAGAGGATGCTTTAATCACAAGGTATTGTATATACAACAGTAGAAACGGGAACAGACACAGAGGATGCTTTAATCACAAGGTATTGTATATGAACTGTAATTTTAGTTCTTGATTACTCCTCCATCATGTCTATACCATCAACAAATTCTAATCATATTTTAGTTTTATTGGAAGTTTCCATGGGTGCGCTTCAGCAACTTGTTTCTCTTAGTTGATAATTGGTTAAAACCAGTTTATGATATATCATACATGTGGTCAATCAAAATTATGTCATAGTTCTGATTTTTAGCTCACCTGGCCAAAGGCGATGTGAGCTTTTGTCATCACTTGGCGTCTGTCTTCTGTCCGTCTGTAAACTTTTTCATTTTCATCTTCTCCTCTGAAACCCCTGGACCTATTGAACTGAAACTTGGCCTGTAGCTTCTATGGAAGGTCCTTTACAAAGTTTGCATAAATCATCCCAGTCTTTGAAACAAAATGGCTGTCATGAACATTTACATTTTCTGATTTAACGAAATTTAAAACTTCCCTTCTCTGAAACCGTAAAGCCAAATGAACTGATTTTTGGTATGGAGCATCTATGGACGGTCCTTTACAAAGTTTGCATAACTCATCTCGGTCTGCGAAACAAAATGGCCGCCATGAGCATTTACATGTTCTGATTGGTCGAAATTTAAAACTTCTTCTCCTCTGAAACTGTAAAGCCAAATGAACTGATTTTTGATATGGAACATCTATGGAAGGTCCTTTACAAAATTTGCATAAATCAACCAGGTCTGTGAAACAAAATGGCTGCCATGAGCATTTACATGTTCTGATTGGTCGTTATTTAAAACTTCTTCTCCTCTGAAACCGTAAAACCAAATGAACTGATTTTTGGTATGGAGCATATATGGAAGGTCCTTTACAAAGTTTGCATAAATCATCTTGGTCTGTGCAACAAAATGGCCACCATGAGCATTTACATGTTCTGATTGGTCTAAATTTGAAACTTCTATTCCTCTGAAACCGTAAAGCCAAATGAACTGATTTTTGGATTTTTGGTATGGAGCATCTGTGGAAGGTCCTTTACAAATTTTGCTTGAATCAACCCAGTCTGTGAAACAAAATGGCTGTCATGAACATTTACATGTTCTGATTGGTTGTTATTTAAAACTTCTTCTCCTCTGAAACCGTAAAACCAAATGAACTGATTTTTGGTATGGAGCATATATGGAAGGTCCTTTACAAAGTTTGCATAAATCATCTTGGTCTGTGCAAAAAAATGGCCACCATGAGCATTTACATGTTCTGATTGGTCGAAATTTAAAACTTCTATTCCTCTGAAACCGTCAAGCCAAATGAACTGATTTTTGGTATGGTGCATCTATGGAAGATCATTTACAAAATTGCATAAATCATCCCAGTCATTGAAACAAAATGGCCGCCATACACATTTACATTTAAATCTTTATAGTCTGTGAAACAAAATGGCCACCAGAAACCTTAATTATATGTTCTGATTGGTCAAAATTTAGAACTTTTCCACTGAAACCGTTTTACTTGGTATGAAGCATTTATAGAAGATCATTTACAAAGTTTCCAGAAATCAATCTAGTCTGTCAAATCAAATCAAAAGTTTGTGACTGCCACATGACGATACAGGCTCAGCCCACTGAGCCTCTTGTTTAAATAAGAAAGTTTTTTTCAGGATTTGAGAATTTTTAGAGCAGATTTTTATAATTTATAAAAAAAATTATAATATTTTTGGACAAAAAAGGTGAGTCTCACCACCAAAGTTTGAGATGCCACATGGATGATATACATGTATATAGTGGACAGAATCTCAAAGGTCAAGGTTATGGTTGTAATGAATTAACTGAATTCCTAATCCTGTGATAAAAAGGAATTTACATGAAACCTCTTTAACTGCAAAATAGATAATACATCAAAAATATTTAAAAGACTGAATTTTATGCCAAATGGAACAAATCTTCAGTGATAGCCCCTTAAAGTTGCAAAAAGATCAATGTTCTGTGGCAAATGGGTTTTTGGCCTACATATCAAGGTTAACAAGAGGTTGAAACTTAGATAAACTCTTGTCCTGCAAGAATACCGGTAGTTGGAACTCACTGATGAAACCTGGATTGTTGTAACAGAGTTATCTAGGTATCTGTTATTTTCATTCTTATAACAGTAAGATATAATGGTATTATGAAATTTTCCTTTTTATTTCAAACATTTTCTATCAAAAGTTTGTGCAGTACATCTACTGATAAAATCTGGAGAACAAGAAACCAAATTATTGGTACTGATTGTATAAATTTTTGTGATTATCGGTGCAGATATTTGCATAATTCAGTTATTTACCTGGTATGTACATATTTTTAGTTGCAGAATATGCTGAAAGAAGTAAGAAATGTAAAGCCATAAATGATGTTTTGATGGACATATGGAAAGGAAATTTTATTAGCAAGAAATACAATGTGGGGGTGTATCAGCACAGCATATTGGAATTGCAAAATATGAATCATTAAAATACATGTATTACACATTTTCACTGCTCATGAGATTAAATAAAACTGTTGAGTTAGCTAAAGCATGATTTTGCCATTCTCACTTAATAATTTTCTTGTGTTTCTTAAGGAGCCTGCCATAGACAACTGGGAGCATTAAGTGTTATCCATTATTCATCCGTCTGAATTACTTTCCTCACTCTAACTTAAGTTTGACTTCGCCAACAGTTTTGTGCTGATCTGAAATTCAAGATGGCCACCGCCACAGAATATTCTTTATGGGGAAAATGATTTAAAATTCTTCCATCTCTGAACTACTTAATCATTTAAAAACAAAATTTGATGGAATCCTCATTTAAGAGTCTTCTACAAAATTTGTTTTTGATATATCAAGTGAGAGCCTCTGGCTTAGATATAAGACAAAAACTGCAGTCAAGAAATAACAAAGGGATATTCGAAGGAGGGAAAAATCGTAACAACGGACAAACTCTGGAGAACAACGAAGACAGGACCAAAACAATACATGCATTACAATTAAAAACTAAAAACATGTGAACAACATGGACCCCACCAAAAAAACTGGGGGTAGACTCAGGTGCTCCGGGAGAGTAAGATGTCTCTGCTTCCTGCAGGACACACGCCGTGCTGCCCATGTCAAATCCGGTATGAGGAAGGGATAATATCAATGGAACAGGTCCATTTTCATTTGGGAAACGATTTTTTCATACCTGTCAACCAAGTCATGATGACACCCATAAAACTTTAATAAGGATGACTTCAACTTAGGAGCAACGTACTCCTGTCTGATCAACTTTTCTTTCAGGAGACGTGATCTGTCCAGGAAGTCAATGTATATGTCACAAGCTCTGGAATAACGAATGAGTTGTGAAATATATACTCCATACGCTGGCGCTTCTGGAATAATGCTGCTCAAAAATGGGAAGTTGACGATTGTAAAGTCAAAGTCAAAGTTTGTCATAGTTTTGTATTCAACCTTCCTCTGGTGTCAATTTCGAGGTGGTCAAGATAAGATGCAGACTTGGCAGTGTCTGTGGTATCCTTAATTTTGAGATCATTGGGATAGATGAGATGTAAGAAATTCCCAAAACGTGAATGTGAATAAAAAATTATAAATTGAATAAAAGTCATGATCGACTGAAAAGAAGTTCACATGTTTCAGTATGCAAGAATTAATTCATTACCTAGCCACAGATGGCAGATATTTAGGGAACAACCATTTAACTTCAAGGGGGAAGTTATGGTTTTTGGTGAAAAAAATGTTGATTCCAAACGGAAGGGAAAAAAAATAATCTGTTGCAGGTCCAAAAAAAATAATCTGTTTTACAAAAGTATGGAAAAAAATTTCTGGTTTAGATATATTTTTTCAAAAACAAATAATTGAATCCGAGAGTTGATTTAAAATATCTCTAGAATTCCAAGAAAAGCTTTAGATCATTATTTAATACAAACCTGACTTGATTATTTTGAACATAATAAAAGATTTTCCTTAGTTTTTCAGTCATACTTGACCTTTCAGTGATTAACCATCAAGATGACGAGCAACATTCATGGCAATCAAAGCATTGTTCCTTTTTGGCTCATCTGACCAAAGGCATCAGTTGGCGCCCGTCTGTTAACTTTTCACAATTTTATCTTCTCTGAAACCACTGGACCAAATGGAATAAAACTTGACTGGAAGCATCTATGTAAGGTCTTTTATAAATTTTTCTCAGTTCGTCCAGATTGGACAACAAAGATAGCCGCCATGGGCAATTGTTGTTTTGCTTTGCTGAGTTTTTAAACTGCTGGCCCAAATGCAACAAAACTTGACAAGAAGCATATATGAGGCGTCCTTCATAAAATTTCCTCATTTATTTCCGATCGGACTACAAATATGGCCGGAATGGGCAGTTCTTGTTTCTCATTTGTTGATTAAAAAAAAAAATTTTTTTATGGAACTGCTTGGCCAAAACTGTCAGCCAAACTTGACAGGAAGCATCTATGGAAATTCTTTTATGAAATTAATTTCTGATTGGCTGATATAAAAAAATCTCTGAAATCGCTTGGCCAAATATAACGAAACTTGACATGAAGCATTTATCAAAATTTCCTCATTTCGTCCCGATTGGAAAACAAACATGGCCGCCATGGGAAATTCTTGTTTCTCATTGGTTGATTGAAACAAAAACCTCCTATGAAACTGCTTGGCCAAATGGAACAAAACTTGACAGGAAGCATCTATAGGAGGTTCTTTAAAAAGTTTCTTCATTTCGTCCCGATCAGGCATCAAATATGGCCGTCATGGGTAATTCTTGTTTCTCATTGTTGATTAAAATAATTTTTTCGCTGGAACTGCTTGGCCAAAACTGTCAGCCAAACTTGACAGGAAGCATCTGTGGAAATTCTTTTATGAAATTAATTTTTGTCGTCCAATCAAGCATGGCTGACATGGGCAATTCTTGTTTCTGATTGGCCGATTTAAAGAAATCTTCTTTGAAACCACTTGGCCAAATTGAACGAAACTTGACAGGAAGCTTCTGTGGGAGGGTTTTTACAAAGTTTCCTCATTTTGTCCAGATCAGGTGACAAACATGGCCGTCATTGGCAATTCTTGTTTCTCATTGGTTGATATGAACAAGTGTTGTTACTTTGGTGCCAATCCCTCATTCAAGATGGCCACCAGCAGAGGATTTAAGTTAAAATAAGATCCTATGGGAAATACATGCAAAAATCTTCTGGAGAACCGCCAAATTTTTTAATATGCTGACCTGTAAGTAGAAGGACCTTGATGAAGAAAAATTCGGTTCCTACAAGGCCTACCACACTTCATAATGATAGGGAGAAGTGACTTCTCTCTTGAGATAAATCAATAAAAACGGCTTTCATGCCAAGTGAGAGATACAGGCGCAGCCCTCTGAGCCTCTAGTTTAAATATGCATACAGGTACATATAGCTAATGTGTGTCTGCTCAGTACTGTGTGGAATTATGATTATTATAATAAAATACAAAGTACAGAGAAAATGATGTTATATTCCATTCCTTAAGGAATCAATATACAAAAACAAAATAAAAGTCATTAACATATCAGAACAAAATTTACAATTTTATTATAAAACAAATTCATAGTATATACCAGTTTTATTTACTGCTAGTGATTTCATAGGAATAAATACACCTTTTACTTTCTGGGCATTGCTCAACAAAAATTCTGATTCGACTTGGTAAGAAAAAAAATAAGTTGGTTTGATTGTAGTCCAAAAAAAAATGTGTCCATACCTTGAAGAAAAAAAAAATTCAAACCAATATAAAAAAAACCATACCCCCTCCTTTTCCCTTCACAAGGACAAAGGATTTCAAACATTTCGATAAATTCTTTGATACCAGTTTTGATGCATTTCATTGATTTACGACTAATCAGTTGTTCTCGAAGCCTAAAATGTACAAAAACCAAAACAATTATATCCAAAAATTCGAAAATGCCAAAAGGTAAACCCAAAATCATCTCCGGAAGGAATATGCTCCTTAAATTTCCAAAAAAAAAAACAAAAACAAAATACATTTTTGTATTAGTAAATTCAAAGTATCTTTCGGGCTAGCGTCGAAATACTGGCAACTGAGATATGGTGATAAACTCGGGTACTTGAAGTCCACCAGCAGCGGTATTGACTCAGTGGTAATAAGTTCTTTGATACCAGTTTTCATGCCCAAGATGTGCACATTCGATACATTTTAATATTAAGAATACTCTGGGATTATTATTAGTTATAATAGTCCCAGGAATACTCGACACCTCAAGTTATCGAGTTCGACTTTAAGTACGGATGCACAAGTGAGGCTTACTAACGAAAAGTAAGGCTCGTTTTAAATTTCATTACATTTAATTACTAAACAAAAAACATTTGAAAGAATACAATACTGCAGTCAGGCACGTCAGTTCGCCATTTAAAAAAAAACGCGCTTCAGTGCTTCATGACTTCGAAATCCACAACTGCTCATCCATGTGTATTTTATAGTGAAGAGGCTATAAATAATTAAACGTTAATTAGTTGTGATAGAATATTGATTAAAGGTCGAAAGGAATCACCAAACAAAGGCCGAATATAAAAATTATGTATTACTGTTACAAAGACAGTTTTTTGCAAGAGATATTCGATAAAAATTGACTAGGACATGCAGAATATGTGTCTCAGTTAAAAAAGCAAGCCAAATAAAAAAGAATCCCTAATGTGTATTTTTAAGAAAACTTTTTTAAAAAGTAATTGTTTTTATTTGAATTTCCTTTTTAGCAAGTTTGAGTCATGACCTACATTTTATGCTTGTGTGAGCATTTAAGGATTTGTATTTTTCTGATGTTTCAGTCTCGTTGAAATCTCGTTCGGGAATTATTTCCAAAACATGTTATAAAAGTGGAAAATATTAATGAATTTAAAAAATATTATAATCCAACTAAACTCTGTGAAAAAATTATGTACTTACAATAAGTAGTTTTTGAGTAATAAATTTTCAAATTTTATAACCAATCCGGTCAGTGTCATCAGCCAAAATGTTGGGAAAATGGGTGAGGGGTACAAAGAAATGATTTTACTAAAAATATGTATATCCCATATCACTTGTTTTCTTTTTAAAATTCTTAAATATTTATTTTTTCAATCATTTATAAGTAATTGAAAGAAGTTGAAATTATACGCTCTCTGTTCTAAAAAAGAGGAGAAAAGCCCAAATTTACTAAATTAACTGCATGGTCAATTTGACACGAAAAAACAACAAAATTTTTAGAAAACTTTCTTATAATAACACCTACCTATAGTTTTTTTTAAGTTCAATTTATTCAGATTGGTCCACTCCATCTTTAGGGAAAGTATAAAAAAGTTTAATTGTGGAACTGTGATTTTTTTTCATGATAATAGCCCAAAAATGGGTAAAAATTGATGAAAAATGGGAAAATCATCAAAAATGGGATACTTTCAAATGACCGTAGCAAAAAGTAAGTGCACCACCAAATGATTTTTTCTTCATAAATTACTTTCTTAATCATATAAACCCAAAAATCAGGTTAAGAAAAAAAAGTTTAGTTCTAGAAATGTTTGGCTCCTCAGAGGTGTACATCCTTAAGTGTATGACCAAAGAACTTGTGCTAATATACACATATATGGGTCATTTTAAAAAAAAGTCGAATTTCCTGTCCACCTATGTTAAAAAAATATTCAGACACAATGGCATTATTTTTTGTGCTTAACCAAAAGTTCACAATTTCTCCGAATCGGCACATCTAGAATGAGAACGATTTTCTCCTTGCAATCCAAAATAGATTTCTAAGCTCAATATTGAGGAATTTACGAGTGTCCATATTGAGAGAACCATGTTTGCACTTTATTTTTAAATGATTTTTGAATGTATTCAAATCGGCAAAATTTTGTTTTTGAATCGTATTTAATTAAATTTTAACAAGAGAGTAAAGTATTGAAGATACTTATTATATCTCCTCATAAAAAGTAAAATTATTCTGGCGATGAAATGCATGTCAGTCCTGTCACCAGTGCAAAATTCGCAGAGCAATAATTTTTGTCTGCAAATACGAATATCTTCTATGATGAAATCAAAAGAACACACATTTTCCAAATTAAAACCAAAATAATAGAACTTTAGTAGAAACGGAAGCAAAGTTATAACCAGAAAAGTAAGTCAAACTGATAGCGTACCCTTTTAAAATGTCTATCATATTACCAACAAATGTATACATTACATACCCATACGTTCTTAAAAGGGCCACTAACTGCTTGAAAACAAAGAATGCTAACTAAAAGAACCATACACCGCTGTAAGGGGAGCTGTTATTTCGCAATAGAATCAATAAACATATAATGTTGTCCATCCTGTTACTGTCTATCCTGTTACGTTGAATAAAGTATCTGTAGACCTATGAAATACTTGAAAATGAAATGGAACATTTGATATTCCACATATATATTTAAAAAAAAAACAACTATGCAAGGGGTGCTGTTGTTTTGCAATAGAATCAATAACGAATAATTTTGTCTATCCTGTTACTGTCTGTCCTGTTATCCCAGCTTGGTAACAATATAGACAAATATGTATATGTAAACCTTCGATGTCCGTTCCTGTTACCATAGCAAATATTATATGTAATCAAAGAACTAAGTGCTTCAGTTGGTTTTGCGTTAATTGTAGCAATTTTTGCAGCATTTGAAAACTATTTTTAGATAGTTTTTTCAGGACGCAATATTAAGTGATATTTTTATCTTGTTAATGCAAAAAAATAAATATTCTGTTATTGTTTTCTGAAGCACCACTAACGTATCTTTGAGAAACAAACAACATGTTTTCACATTTTTAGTGTTGATAGTCAAGAAATTCTCACAAATGTGGTAACAGGATAGACAAAATTTTGCACCATCAGTCGAAAATGTGTAAATAATATTTTTATATTATGTCATTAAGATTGCATGTTTGAGTATTTTGTTCAAGAAGTATCGTATATTTTGCAAGTTTAATAAATACGATGATTCAAGCAAATTATTTTTTCTCAATTTTGCAATGTTAAAAAAGCACTTTTTTGAAAATCACCATATATCTATCAAAAGATGACACTGATTTCGTTCTCCGATTTTCTCCGATTTCGTGTTATAGCGTAATTGTAAACCCGTCCATCTCAAATTTAAATGTAAATACATGTATATTTTTGTTACCCCGTTAAATGCATTTTTGCAGAGTATCTCTCCTGGCCGGGGATCATGACTGTCCAGATGTTTTTTTTTCTCTTTTTTGTATGTGTTCTTGTGTTAAAAAGAAATTGAGCTTCTTTATAGATAGATTTAATTTTGTTGGGTGAATATACAACTCAGATATTTTTCTATTATTAATGTTGTGTTTTATCATTTAATTATATTGTAGATTTAATATAATATTGATACAAGGAAGACATCAATGTATCAGACACAATATGTAACTAGATGTACTGTGAGCAAAGCTCACAAAGGATACCCCCCGCTTTGCCTTGCCCAGGGTAAAGTTTCATAAGATATTTGCATCAATTTAAGCATACTCATGGTTGCCTTTACTACTCAAAAACATGATATATCTGTTCATGTTTCAAATGGCTGATGTGGCTTGGGAAGTATAGGTACAGCAAAAATTTTCCTTCATGCACATCTTTGGATGATGTACTTCTTTTGTGTAAAGTTTCGTTGAAATCCATTGAGCGGTCTAGGAGCAGTTGCGCTTACGAGGTTCATATATAATGTATAAGCAAAAAAAAATACAAGTCGAATTATCTCCCTTGTGTGATATCGGAAAGCAAAGATTTTTCTTCATGCACATCTTTGGATGATGTACTTCCTTTCTGTAAAGTTTTGTTGAAATCCATTGAGCGGTCTAGGAGGAGTTGCGCTTACGAGGTTCATATATAATGTATAAGCCAAAAAAAAAAAAAAAAATAAATAAATAAAAATAGAAGTCCAATTATCTCCCTTGTGTGATATCGGAAAGCAAAGATTTTTCTTCATGCACATCTTTGGATGATGTACTTCCTTTCTGTAAAGTTTCGTTGAAATCCATTGAGAGGTCTAGGAGGAGTTGCGCTTACGAGGTTCATATATAATGTATAAGCCTAAAAAAAGAAGTCCAATTATCTCCCTTGTGTGATATCGGAAAGCAAAATTTTTCTTCATGCACATCTTTGGATGATGTACTTCCTTTCTGTAAAGTTTCGTTGAAATCCATTGAGCGGTCTAGGAGGAGTTGCGCTTACGAGGTTCATATATAATGTATAAGCCAAAAAAAATGGAAGTCCAATTATCTCCTTTGTGTGATATCGGAAAGCAAAGATTTTTCTTCATGCACATCTCTGGATGATGTACTTCCTTTCTGTAAAGTTTCGTTGAAATCCATTGAGCGGTCTAGGAGGAGTTGCGCTTACAAGTTATATAGACAGACGGACAGACAGACAGACGGACGGACAAGGTGATTCCTATATAACCCCCAAACTTTGTTTGCGGGGGGTATAATAATAGGTATTATTTCATTTGGTTGGTCATAGATCAAAAACAAGTTCTTGTTGTGTTGCAATGTATAATTTTATATAAATATAATTCAAATTACACTGACTTGATGTTGGGAGGACTTATCACGGCAGGTAAGAAGTCTTTTTATTATTTTTATTTAATGAAGCCGAATACATTTTCTTACACCATACAATAAAATCAGTTCTTGTAAACGGTTCAGAAATATTGGGATATATCTCTGTCAATGCAGCATGTCGACAAGCAAAAGTTAATCAAGTGTGATATTGTAAGACCAGTGTAAAATTATGGTCACAAAATATACCCATATCACGCTTTTCAAGTAACCTCTCCATTAAGTATGCATAAACTTAATAAGAACAATTTCCCAGTTTCAGTCTCTGAAAAACAAACAATTTATTCAATACAATGTAAGGCATTCGAGATATCAGTTACTTCATTTGGGAGACTTCGTTTTTGCAGCATTTGAAAACCTATTTTTAGATAGTTTTTTCAGGACGCAATATTAAGTGATATTTTTATTTTGTTAATGCAAAGAAATTAAATATACTGTTATTGTTTTCTGAAACACCACTAACGTATCTTTGAGAAATAAACATTATGTTTTTTTTTCACATTTTGCCACTTGATAGTAAAAAATTCTCAAAAATATGGTAACAGGATAGACAAAATTTTGCACCATGAGTCGAAAATGTGTCAATAATATTCTTATATTATGTCATTAAGATTGCATATTTGAGTATTTTGTTCAAGAATTATCTTATATTTTGCAAGTTTAATAAATATGATTCAAGCAAATTGTTTTTTCTCAATCTTGCAATGTAAAAAATGCACATTTTTTTAAAATGACCCATATATGTGTAGTAATATATCACAACTACACTAATGTTATAAAGTACAACATAACACCATTTGATTCACAATAACCTACATTTTATTCCTGAGTGAGTTTGGTTAAATATTTGCATTTTAGTTATTTTAGCAAAAACCTTTGATGATATGTCAATAATATTTTACAACTGCAATTGTCGATATTAGTTTAACACAGATCAGGAACATCTGAGCCAACATGGTCTAAATTTTATTCTTAATTTTTTTGCATTGTACTCCCTTTCTCTAAAACCTATGACGAGATGTGAATGATATGTTTACAACTACAGTGGTCTTTTCTAGTTCATATCAGAAATTTGTGAGCCAACACGACTCAAGTGACTACATTACTTTAAGCCTAAGTAACTGTGAATTCATCGATAAGGAACAATATTTAGCCTTTAAAGATTTCTTTATAAGAAAGATTTTCACAGCGACCATGAACTTGAAATCGAGAGAGGTCGATATAAAAAACTACCACGTGAAGTCAGCAACCATGAACTTGAAATCGAGAGAAGTACCACGTGAAGAAAGATTATGCAAAATTTGCGAAGTTATTGAGGACGGGAACCATAGGACAAAACTAGATGTACTGTGAGCAAAGCTCACAAAGGATACCCCCCGCTTTGCCTTGCCCATAAAATAGAAGTCCAATTATCTCCCTTGTGTGATATCGGAAAGCAAAAATTTTTCTTCATGCACATCTTTGGATGAGCGGTCTAGGAGGAGTTGCGCTTACAAGATATATGGACAGAGGGACAGACAGACAGACGGACGGACAAGGTGATTCCTATATACCCCCAAACTTTGTTTTCCGGGGGTATAAAAAAATATGTCCAATTATCTCCCTTGTATGATATCGGAAAGCAAAGATTTTTCATCATGCACATCTTTGGATGATGTACTTCCTTTCTGTAAAGTTTCGTTGAAATCCATTGAGCGGTCTAGGAGGAGTTGCGCGTACAAGGTTCATATATAATGTATAAGCCAAAAAAATAGAAGTCCAATTATCTCCCTTAAGTGATATCGGAAAGCAAAGATTTTTCTTCATGCACATCTTTGGATGATGTACTTCCTTTCTGTAAAGTTTCTTTGAAATCCATTGAGCGGTCTAGGAGGAGTTGCGCTTACAAGGTTCATATACATGTAATGTATAAGCAAAAAAAAAAAAAAAAAAGAAGTCCAATTACCTCCCTTGTGTGATATCGGAAAGCAAAGATTTTTCTTCATGCAGATCTTTGGATGATGTACTTCCTTTCTGTAAAGTTTCGTTGAAATCCATTGAGCGGTCTAGGAGGAGTTGCGCTTACGAGGTTCATATATAATGTACAAGCCAAAAAAAATGGAAGTCCAATTATCTCCTTTGTGTGATATCGGAAAGCAAAGATTTTTCTTCATGCACATCTCTGGATGATGTACTTCCTTTCTGTAAAGTTTCGTTGTAATCCATTGAGCAGTCTAGGAGGAGTTGCGCTTACAAGATATATGGACAGACGGACAGACAAGGGGATTCCTATATACCCCCCCCCCCAAACTTCGTTTGCGGGGGGTATAACAATACATGTAATTGGATCACTCGTTTCAGTCAATTTTTCTCACAGAATCCCTTTTCGGCTCTGGAGGCTCGGGTCATCGGAAACAAGTCTGAAAGAGGACTATTGTTGCCAAGTTTTATTTATTTGACCAACTGGTTTAAGGGAATGTTTAAAGAAAAGTTTACGACGACTTAACTGGCCCTTTTCGTAATAAAGGGCCATAGAATTTTTATGCGATATAAAAGACTAAAGACAATATTGTCTTGGAAGTTTGTGCGACAGCAATTTTGCTGTTGAATGCTAAATGTGAAAAATAAAAGTTGTGTTGCTAATAAAGGGAGAATTCACAATTTAATGGATAGTACATGTGCATGTATAATATTTGCCAAACTTTGGATTTCAACTATCCTTGTTATAAAGCAGGATTAGTGTTCGGATTTTGTGACCTTACAACCATTATGGTCTTGTGGGTATCTGGCAGAAAAAGAATCACCAGTGATGCAGTCATTCTGTTCAGGGGATTTTTACAGCTTGCGCAGGAATACACAAGTCCAATTTCCTCTTATTATGAAGGATTCATTTTTTATTTAATATTCAGGAAGAATGCAAAAACGCAATCCACATGTAACTGGTGAATTTGTCAATGCTGTTCGTAATTACCACAGAATCGGGATTTTATGACTACACGTTCATTTTCTACAAACAATACCTTGTCTGCTTCACTTTATAACAACCGTTATTCTGGTAACCAAAGTAATCTGGGACATACGAAAGTGTAAATTATTGCGATAGTTTGATGTGTTGTGTTTTCATTCACACATGGGTGCACCAATCTGTCAAAGGAATAATTCTGATGCGTTGGCCTGTCATAAATATTTAGTTTATCATTGACTTTGTGCTCGTTTCTTTGTTCAGTGTTTGTATTTGCTTGGCCCACGTGTGCTTAATTTTGCAATTAAAGTTGTTAAATCAACTGTTGTCTGCATTTGATTTTGTCATAAAGATGCATTAAATGGAAAGAGTAATGACAACCAGATGTCGCCAGTTCAAAGATTGGGGCTAAAATGACAGCATGTCACATCCCTTGCTTTTTGGACCAATTTCATCACCTAATTATAGCTTGTGGGTAACGATTTCCACAAATTACTTTCTTGGCTAATTTTCATGATGCCCTCAACATCAATCACATATTACGTCAAGGGGGATAACGGTCCAGTGGCGTAGCTCTACGGATAGAAACGTAAGCGCTGGATTCCTCATTATTTCAATAAAAGAGGAAAATACTAAAGTCGCATACCAGTCTGTACCTTAAGTCATAATAAATGTAATATCAGACAGACCTTAAACGGAGTAAATTTCGGTCAGGAGACACATGGATTTCAGAGATATATAGCGGTTTTAGTTGTTGTTGACAGTACTGTGGTTTTCTTATGCTCTAAACACATAGTATGAAACAAAGGATATGTTGTTTCAAAGATGAAATAAGTCTCCTAGAAAATTCTACGGTAATCAATGGTAGCCAAGGAAAATCTGTTTCCAATGTAAACCGATCTTCATGTTACTATAGTAATTTTTATAATGAATGACTGATTTGCAAAAACTAAGGAGTATCTCCCTCGTTCCACGCTGTCCTTAGATGGTTTTGGCATAACCCATTTTGGTGATTTTTAATTTGCTCTTCAACTTTTTGGATTTTGGTTTTCATGCCTTGACCACTAACGAGTCATAAATCGACGAAATGTGCACATTTGTGCATCAAAATTGGTATCAAAGAATTGATTTTTGACCGGAGCAATAATTCTGATTTCTTATAAGAAATAAAATTGCTGATTTATTCTATTAATTTGAAAATTTGATCTAGCTCTATTTTTTTCTCACCACTAAAACGCAGGTATATCTAATCAAAATTTTATCAAGTAAAATCAACCTACAAGTTTTAGAGTTTTTTATTTGTCAAATCCCCTGCTCCTCAAAACTTTGCTCTTCTGTGAACCACTGAACATTTGAGCTTCCACATCAAACAAGGTTACCTTTGCTACTGTAAACCCCAACTCCAACTGACAACTTTTTACCAGACAGAAACAGTTCTTGCTGACTGGAACTTATACCTATATTATATCCACGTTTTATGGTAATAATAGCATTATAAACACTGGAAAATATCATGATGATGACATATATATGAACAAAATCCTATCCTACTAACACTTGACAAATCTGTTAAATGTATTAGAAACATCTATAAAGTTACAAGAGAAAAGAAAAATAGTTTCGTAATTATTTTAATCATGAATATCATTAACATTTCTACTGTTTATTTTGGACTTTAACTGACTTTTACAATATCTTTGTAGCTGACATTTTCTAGAGCCTATATTCTGAAGACTATATTGAACCAATGAAAATAATGGTCAAATTGTGTCTTTCTTCATCTTTTCTTCCTGTTTATTCCTTTACCAAACAGTCAAGTTAGGTAATGACATGGTGGCATCTGTAATAAATATTAAGCATTACATATATATTATAAATAAAATTCAAGTGATTTTCTGATTCACAAAATTAAAGTACTTGAAGAGTGAAGTATATGACTATAAACAGCTTTCGTAAGTTTTTTTGGCTTACCAGAGTATACATTACGCACTAAAGTAAAAATAGCTGGCAACATTTTATAACGTGCAAAGAGTCAAACTCTTTGTAACAACATGCAGAGAGTCAAAAACAAAATATTTAAACAATATTTGGATACCATGTGCTATTTCTGCATGCAATACACATAAATCATATTTGGAGAGGTCACTTCACAGCACTGATCCTTTTCATTCGTGTTTGTAACACGCTACAGTGAAAATTAAATAAACCATCGGAGAAATCCTTAATTACATTAAACAAATATTGTATACTAGATTACAGTATTGTCTGAATCAACAAGCATACACAACAGTATTGACCAAAATCATTAAGGAATTTCGTATCAACCAAAATATATTTTGTTCACTTTCTAACCATGGTCTACGCACCCTAGAAAGAAAACCCTTGGATTTATCTGACATGGCCTCATCACGACTATATATGGGGGATCTATTGACTATTTTTATGATTACCTGTCTAAGACTGTAAGGAACGTAAAATGTCAATCTTTAGCACTTCCACTAACATTTCTGTTTCTCAACTGCAACATAGAAAGAACTCAGCAATTGAATTTTGATATTGCATAGATAATAATAAACCAGATGATACTTCTTTTTGCTTAAATTTGAAAATATTTAAATAATTAAATTAACTTTGTAAAATTAATTACTGGTCAAACAATAAATTATGATTAAATCAAAATAAGTCAAATCAATTAAACTAGAGGCTCCTATGAAGCCTGAAACTCACCTAGAGCCAGTTATCAAATCTGACTATTCTTCCCACAATGAAAGATTCATAGACCCCTAAGAGTGCCAGTCAAAGAAAAAAAAAAAACACAGCTCAGATATATTTAGCCCATATTTTGAATTTCATAATTTTAGTGTAGGTGGACATAATAGTTCAAGGCATAAAGAGACAATTAATGAACTCCCCTTATCATTGCCTAGTTATCCACAGGAGATATTTCAGCTCTTTTCCGTTGAAGTTGTGGCCATTTTGGTCCAAGCTCCAGATATTTTTATTTTAACTAGTGGCCCGCAGGAGCTTGTATTGCTCACCTGGACTATGTCCATCTTGACTGGCAGCCTGTCAAGTTCCAACTGGCTCACTGGTTTCAAACAAGAAAAACTTTTTTCCACTTAGGTCCCAAAATAAACACTGTTGGGCTTTGGATGATGGGCCGGGTCATCGGATACAAATCTGAAAGAGGACTACCTAAGGACCATTGCTGCCAAGATTTGTTCCAATTGGCCCAGTGGTTTCAGAGGAGACCTTTAAAGGAAAGTTCACACAACGATGGACGCCAAGTGATGGCAATAGCTCACATGGCCCTTTGGGCCAGGTGAGCTAAAAAGGAGCAACCTAAATTAAGGTAGCCTTTTAAAATGATTTTTTACAAATTTTTTTTTTGCTATTTATCAAAATTTTAAAAAGGTTGGTGTGTAAGGGCAAAGCCTAACTCACCTCCACCACCAAAACACATATAACCTTAATAAATAACAATCAAATTCAATTTTAACGAGCAGTTTCAGAAAAAAGGTACAACCCAAGTACATCACATCAAAATTTCGTCCCATTTCTGGGTTCAGAGATTTTTTTTATGAAAAATTTACAAACACAATGGATGCATAGAGATCAAAACAAAGTTAACATTAAAGTATGAAGGTGTTGTGTTAACCTGGAATTTTATAAATAGTGGCCTCTTTCCAAGGCCAAAAATGCAATATTGTGATTTTTAAAATCATTTTGTCTATTACCAATAGATGTCTCAAAAGTGGGTCTAATGGACCTAGATTTAAAATGGGACCACAAATGGACCATTTCTGAAAGGTTTGTTTCAAATGGTAAACTTTTTGAAGAGAATTACAGCACTTATTGCAGAATGTTTATTGGAATTCAGCTCCATATGGGTTTTTTTTTTTAATTGAGTTCAGATGACTAAAGCAAGAGAATTTATACATATGGTCTATAAAACTTGTCAATTTATGGCAAAGGCATAGGGATATTGAACAGTTCATGGCAATGCGAGAATGTGATCGATACCACGGGCAGATATCGTAATAAACTGACCTAACTCTGCTTTCAGATCAAATCACAACACAATGTAAACCCTTTTGTTCAGTCACTAAACCCATGAAAATGAGTTGCATCTCATAGGGATGGCAAGAAACCTTTATATACATGCGTGTTGTCAATTTATGGGGCCCTCAAATTGTCTTTATTATAAATTACAAATAGTCTTCATCATAAATAAACAGCAAGGTGTAGCCTTTTTTTTTTAAAGCTTCTGTTGTAGTTATATGCTAGACAAATATTGTTACTGATTGTGATGAAGTTTCAGCCTATAAATTTGTAAAAATTCTATTGTAAAGTTTCATTTTCTTTCAAGTTGGATCATCTGTTGTAAACGTTTAAAATGACAAAATATGTATGTACAATACTCAATTTTATGGTGAGAATATGCAAACAAAAATATTTTTTTTTTATCAAGACTTGCATTTAGTATTTTTTATTTAAACATACACATTATTCAATTAGGTTTAATTATTAAAACAAAATATATGTATGACATGACAGTTTATAACAAACATTTATTAAAATGATGAAAACTAAACCTACCTCATTTAACTACTTAACTAAGATCGTCTTTGAAAACCTAGTTAGCTGGTTCCTCAAATTATTGTTAGGATGGCCCTAAACCTCATAGCCTTTTCTGATCTTCTAAGATAAGACCCTAACATATCCTGCTTATTCTGTGAGATTCTTCCACAATCATCCTAATATATTTACTAATCTCAGTATCTTAATGACATACTTTTTGCGTGTGAAATAAATAAGATCCAGTGAGAAATACAGTCTTAGACTGCTCATTGTGTTTACAAGAATTATACAATGGCCTTTGTTGTAGAGTTTTGTATTCTCTGTAATGTCAGTTGATAGTAGAATGCTCATCTAATCCCTTTTAGATAATATGTAACAAAAAATCTGTGCAATTTTTATGAACATTTTTTAAGCAGAATATTTCGTGGGGTAAAAGATTGCCTTTGTACAACAAAACAAATATAATTGGCATCCATCCTAATGCCATTAATTACTGTAAGAATTATCAGGAAGCTGATTGGAAATCTTAGCAGGAAACTGATCCAACTGGAAAACTTGGCAGGAAGCTGACCTAACTGGAAATCTTAGCAGGAAACTAATCTAACTGGAAATCTATTAAGTACTTGTCTTGTAGTGTGGGTTATACTAATAGCTTAAATATCTGTCCCAGACCGACATTCACATTACAGAGTTGGAATGGATAACAAATGTAGAATATATCGCATACCTAGACATGTGTTTAGTGATCTTTAACAGAATTTACTCGTTTTGAATGAATTTGGTTAGGCTAGAATGCATCCAGTTTACAGAAAGACGGGGATTAAATTTTATTTCTTAAATAAGTATTCCAACAGTAGTGTATGTAAAATTTGGGACTTGTTACTTTTAGTGCTGTTCACAAAATTGGAAGAAATCACCAATATTAAAAATTCAAAATTTTCAACTTCCTTTAGGTTAAAAAAAATTCTGATTTCAAGCAGTGTGAAAGGTACCTCGTTTCTAACTATCAGGACAAAGTACAGGCATCAAACTACCTAATGATCACAGCCTATTTAAACAAAATATAAATCTATATCCAAATGATACTAATCTGTTCTATATTTTATTTCAGACAGTTTTAACTGACAATGGCATATTTACATATAATGATGAGATTTCTATAAAACGTGAAAGTTTAAAACTTTCTATAAAAAAGATAATAATCACAGAATGACAACATGGTACGACATGGAGACTGTTAATTATCAGTTTTCAGGCAGGTATATTCCATAAAAACAAATATAACATTTAAGGTCTGGATAGTGAGGTGTTATCTAATCATGAAATTTCACTTTATTCCTGGTGTATTTGATGATCCTGATAAAATGATGTTTCCTATCATCTACCTAATATGTGAATGCTGTGTTGTAATCCTGAACATCCTATTAAGGGGATGCCTAATAATGTCCTATGTCTTCTATAACTGCCTATACACTTGCCTAATGTAATGTAACAAGAAAGATATTATTATCAATAATAGACAAAACATGATCTAAGTTAGACATGAACCATGATAAGTTTAACAGATTCTTTTGGACTGTACTTAATCTACTACAGAATTTCCACAGGGCATACAGATTTCTTTTCTACAACTTATCAGTGTTCATTTAAATAATTTCATCAGAACTGCTTAAATCTAACCAGGGTTTGGCAACGGTCAATTCTTTTTAATAACTTACTTAAAATATATATGGATCCAAATTAATACACAATTTGTTTCCCTAAGACAATTCCTGGCTTTATTTAAACACTATAAACAGTAAAATTCAACTGCTTTGTGAGGTAAACATGGTTATTATGTAAAGTGTTGGAATCTGATAATGTTTAAATGGAAACACAAAAAATGTTTTGGAATAGTAATTATAATTCTTGAGTAAACAATTTACTGTAAATCTTTACCAGATACAACAAACTGACACATCCCACAATACTCAAACTGATCACTCATTTGTGAATGGATATATAACTGGTGTGGGGATTGATATTTATAGTTAGTTCAATAAAATAATTATATCCTTCCTTAAATCACACAACTTACTACGATGTTACGTCCCATAAAAAGGTTGCTGTTTTATTTATATGAATTTCAGTCAGATTTGTTTAGTATTACAGATATTGGTTAAAAATATTACTTGTTTTCTGATACTGACTTTTTCAGGTCAGTCATCAAACTTGCCCTTATCCAATAACAATCTGATGAAGTCAGTATCAGAAAACATTGCTAATATTTTTTATTTACTTTTTCTGTTAAAGAAAATCTTATTTCATTTATCAATGGACTTTAATTGAGGAGCCATAAGCTTTATTTATTTACAAACAGTGATTTTACCTGAAGACCAACAATAGGGTGATTTATCTGTTGTATCCACCAGTGCCTCCTCTACCATAACCACCTATAGAAACAAATATCAAGATAAGATAACTATTGCAGTAAAAACCATACAAGGATGCAATTTCAGTTCACCATATTGTGAACACATTTTTTAAATAAGATAAAATCTCCTAGAACTTACCTCGATAACTATTGTTTAACTAGAAATGTACACTGTGACTACAATAATATAAACAAGAGGTTCAGTGGGCTGAGCCTGTATCGCTCACCTGGCAGTCACAAACTTTTAATTTGATTTGACAGACTAGATTGATTTCTGGAAACTTTGTAAATGATCTATAAATGCTTCATACCAAGTACAAGTTCATTGGCCAAACAGTTTCAGAGGAGGTTTTAAATTTTGACCAATCAGAATATATAAAGTTTTCTTGTGGCCATTTCATTTCACGGACTAGAAAGATTTATGCAAAGTTTGTAAAGGACCTTCCATATATGCTCCATACCAAAAAATCGGTTCATTTGGCTTTACGGTTTCAGAGGAAAAGAAGTTTTAAATTTTGACCAATCAGAACATGTAAATGCTAATGGCAGCCATTTTGTTTCATTGACTGGGATGATTTATGCAAACTTAGTAAAGGACCTTCCATAGAAGCTACAGGCCAAGTTTCAGTTAAATAGGTCCAGGGGTTTCAGAGGAGAAGATGAAAATGTAAAAGTTTACAGACAGACGGATGCCAAGTGATGACAAAAGCTTACTTGGCCTTTGGCCAGGTGAGCTAAAAATGTACATGTTCATTTTTATCTACGGGAAACCCCCCAAAAAATTTGATAAATAAAAGAAAGTATCCATGGGACATAGATGCCCCCGCTTATAAATATGCAAGAGTCAATGTACTGATTCAAACCTATGGAAATTTTGTTTTCTTTGAAACTTAATGAGTAAAAGTAATAGACCGTGCAAAAAGACAAATTTGGTAATTCTCCATTTACAAAGGGGCATAACACAAGAACGATGAAAGTGATGTCACTCAAATTCCAAATTGATCAGTGTTTGGTGGTAATAAGCCTAGTGTATAAGTTTCATAAAATTTGGTTGAGGCAATGTAAAAGTGCGGAAAAGTCAAATTTAGCAATTTTTCCATTTAAAAAGGGGCATATCTCCAGGACAGTTAACGTGACCCCTCCCAAATTCAAACTCAATCTGTTCTTGGTGGTAATAAGCATTGTGTATAAGTTTCATAACATTTGATTGTGGCAAACTTTAGTTAGAGAACGGAAACCAATTTTGTGATGCATTTACGCACATAAGGACAGACAGACAAGGGTCAAACTTAATAAAAATAAGTAGCTATGTACACCAAAGATACCCTGAAAGTTTCAAAGAAATCCATTCACTAGTGTATAAATAGAAGTTTAAAAGTACTCGCCCAAACAGAAAATCCTGACAATATGCACATCTCCGTAATTTGAGTTCAGTTTCATGAGAATCATGCAAGTAAAGTACAAAGAGTTGTAGAAAACACATGGAACGAAGTTTTGTTCAAAAAACGGACAAGTCCAAACAGCCATATATTTTATATTTCTTATCCAAACAGAAACTCCTGACAATATCCACATCTCCTTTGAGTGATCTAACACTCCAGAAAGTCTCATGACAATCCTGCAAGAAATTTAGGAGTAGCGGCAGACAGACAGACTGAAATCTATATACCCTCCCCAAACTTTGTTTGCAGGGGGTATAGTAATTCATTTAATGAGGGTTACACAGTCCAGTCGAGCTAAAAAGAAAAAATTATGTTCCTTTAATGCTCTGAATATTACTTTCTTTGGCATATCATTTGAAAAATACACTGGTCAGTCAATGGGAAATTGGGCCAATGTACCATCTGCTATTAGAAAGAACAACAGTATGATGGGCCAAAGCCTTCAAGCTATGTATCAAATGTCCCCTACCTTTCCCAATTACTGCTTGTACATCTATATTACCACCAGACACCAAATATACATAAAACATTGTCATTGACATTACAATATCAGGTCAATCTTTATTACTTACTCTGGTAAGGCTGTCCTCCTCTCTGGTTCCCCCCACCATACTGTCCCTTCATAGGACCACCTCCACTGTATTCACTGTATCCCTGCCCAAAGCCACTCCAATTGTTACCTTAAAAACATATGAACTACATGTAACTGCTGTGAATAAGTCCTACATGTATCGAGTCACAGTTAATTCATAACAAATAATTATCATGCAAATGGTCTATTTACTTCTCAGATTAAAGGCAGTTATAGTTTTTACAGTGCTTTTGTTTACATTGTTTTAGACCATGTTCCTCCTACAGCGTTGATTACTACTTCAAAAAGACTAGAAATTCCAGTCCACCGCTCTTCTCTACATTGTAGTAAATACAGTTTAGGCCTAAATCAAAATTATGTTTGCAGTTTACTGACCAACCCTCGAAAATCTGCCCGAGTAGGACAATTTTTTTTGCTCTTAATTTGCAGAACTTTTTTTTAAATTCTGAGTTCGTGTTCCGGAAAGTCAGGTCATTTTCGGAATCAATTTAAATTCAAGGTCGATTACACGTTGAGTTTGGTGGTTTTTTCACCTTCACGTCAAGAGTTTAGGACTGTTAAATGATAAAAGCACATGGGAGGTTGACAAGTACACAAAAATATATCCATGAAATCACAGAGGACTACTTTATACTGTCGTCTTCCCCTTATAAATTAACATAGCTTAATTAACAATTCCATAGTAATTTACCAGTATTTAACCCATTTTAATAGTTAATGAGAACATGGCTTGGATCCGGAATTCAAAATAAACTGATCCAGATAGATGTTGGAAACGCCTATAAATCTGCATCATGAACTATTAAAGGCCTTGCCAGCTTTACTTGTTTTTCATTGGTAGGGCAATTATTTATCTTGCTTCAAAATAATAATTATGCCATGGGTAACTTTTTAATGCAACATAGCTTTTACCAAACTAACAGGTTTCCAGCTGTTACGGTGCTAAGTTGGGATATGGACACATTCAATCGTCCTTAAAGTTTAACCTTTATCTTGGCTGATAAAATATTTTTCCTACCTTCAAACCCATCAGTCCAAAGGTACAATTGGAAAACCGCAGACATATTTTCAAGGTTAGACTCATTTGTACTATGTTTAGTTAACCTTTCACTATGATTTAACAAGTCACAATTAAAATTGAATAAAAAAAAATATGGTAAAAAATGTGGCATTCTTAAATGCAGAAAACTGAGCGTAACAAATACTGATGGTTGGACAGAATGCAAACCGAAAGTTCCCATTCCCTCTACCAGTAGGAAAATAAGAACTGTTTGGCTAAAGTAATATAGATACCTTGGCCACCTCCATAACCACCACTGGCACCGTAGCTACTGTCTCCATAACCACCTTGGCTGTATCCTCCACCTTGACCATATCCACCAGCATAACCACTGCCATCATCATATCCTCCATAACCACTATTGTATCCTTGGTAATCCCCTGAATAAGAAACAAACTATACTATTACTGGGACAATAATACCACAAACTCTGAACAAATGAATACAGACTTACCAATACATGTAGATGCCTAAATTTTTTAACATTTTAACAAATTTGTGGACTAATTTTTTGACACTTATAGAATGGTCAAAGTACAATTATTGCTGGGCAGTCCAAAGTAAAGCCAAGTTAAATAATGAGTGTGGTTCCAGTCAAATCAAGATAACAATAAGTAGGCAGGTACAGTCTTCATTAAGTTCGGCAGTCTGCAGCAATTTTCAGTTTTGAAAATTAAAATCAAAATCGAAACATCAAATGTTTATAAATGTCAGCTATTTTTTTTTCCGTCCAGTAAATCTGACGTCCTTGCCAAACTGCATGCTCATCAAACCTCAGAAAACTTCGTAAAGACTGTACGATAGGTTTTTTATTTTACAATTATTTTAGCATTGAGTCTATGGATATTTTTACTTTAACAGTGCTTATTCAATATTGTAAAATGTCCAACAAAATCTTTAGGGTAGAGTGAAGGGAACCACGCATACCTTTTTTGTTTGGCCTAAAAGTGATCGGTCAGTTCAGCAGTGGGTGATGACCAATATTTCTATTTTCAGTAATGGCACTCACACTTGCCAGAGGTCTGGAGCCATTACTGAATTTGAAAGGGGACCATCGAAGAACCATTCCACCAATGTTTTATCTCAATTGCCCAATTAGTTACAGAGGAAAAGATTTTTAGATTCTGGTAAATTCTATTTTTAGAAATGGTTGCCCTATTTGTTAGAAAGGTCCTACAATTATGAAAGGGTAGCACCTACATACCATTCCATCTAAGTTTGGTCTCAGCAGTTCAAGCAAGTTTCAGAGGAGAGAGTTTTACAATATTTTTTCACAGATTTTTTCTCTTTTTTTTTAATGGCAGCAATACTTGTTGGACAGAACCCCTGGATATATTTTTGAAAGGGGAACACCCAAGGACCATTGAACCAAGGATTACCTTGCTGTCCATAACCTCCACCATATCCACCTTGACCTTGACCTATAAAATAAATTAAGAGTCCAATGTCAAATAATAAACCTGAAATGCAGCTATTTATGCATTAAAATATGTCATGGTGCTGTCACAGATTAATAGTTTGAAAGTCAACAACTTACCCAGAAAATAAAATTGCATTCTCCAAACTGTTCTTTAGTGACAACAGATTTAGAGAAATTAGTCATTTTCAAATTAAATATTTCACTTTGAAAATTAAAGGCCAAATAAAAATATATGTGTGGTTCCAGTTACCCCAACAACCCCAAACTTTTTTTTCTTTCAAAAAATAAAATTGTCCGACCGTAATCATACGTACAATGTGTTGTGGACATGCCATCCTTTAAACTGCATCACTGGGACGCGTGTAGATTTAATCAGCTGCGTCTGAAGACCGTAATTTTAATCAAAAGGTTTATGCCGCCATTTTTGTTTTCATGGAGATCAGAGGGGATGAGGAGGAAATGATAAAAGGTCAGCTTGAAAATGACGCAATCGGAATTCTCGGGATTTTTCATTGGCCATAGTGTTTTTTTTACCGACAGTTAACAAAATGTACACCTCCTTTAAAAATAAATTTAGCCTACTTTGACTTATCTATGCACAAATGGAGATTTTTATTATTAAAGTGTTAAAACAAGGTCAATGGGAGAAATTAAGAGTATTTTGAGAAAAAATAATATAAAGATCAATAAATAAATATTAAAGTCAGCTGGGACCCTTGGACTCACTAAATTGAAAAATGATGAGTCCAAGACTCAGGAAAAATTAGTGAGAACCCTGAATGCCAGCACACTTTAGGTGAAAAGGGAAAGAAGGTAAAAGGAAGTCATTTGAATAAGCATACAACTAACAACAATATATAAATATTAGATTACAAATTGAACTAAAGGATGTTTCCACAAAAACAAAAAAAGCAGCCTACCTACCGACACTTATTTTTTTCCAGGACGTAACTTGAACCACACATATTTTTATTTGGCTTAATCCTTAATCTGAATATCAAAAGGTTCAATTCATGAATTAACGAGCCTTATAATTCACTCAATAGATGAATATTTAAAATTGCATCACTTCAGACCACTCAAATACCTTGTCTTCCTCCCCGTCCACCACCTCTTCCTCCTCCTCTTCCACCTCCTTCACCATCCTTTTTATGAGCTTTCTTTGCTTCTACACTTTTTCCATTGATGAAGAAATTCTTTTTTACTGTAAAACAATGGTACTTTTTGACGGAGTTTTCTAGCATTCCAGCATATTCTAACAACCTTTATCATTTAAAGGAGGTTTATTTCATGTATGTTTAAAAAGTGGTCGTATCTAAGAATTTATAAATGGTACTTACAAATTGTTTAAATATCTTACATGTATTCAGAATTCCAGATATCTGATATTACTGTCACTGGCAGAAGTTAATGTTAAACAGCATTGATTTCTGCACATTTGTTCTGGATTTTACCTTAAATCTCAATAAAATATGTTCTTTTTGCAAGCAAACAGGTTTTTGTGGCTATGTTAATATTCTTCAAGTATTGTCTTTCTGTCATTCAAAATTAGAAAAATTGTATTAGGAAATAAAGTTCCAATAACCGATATCAATTCTGAACAAATTCTGCATTTCTGATACGAAATAAATAGTTCCAAATATTGCCACACCTTTCAAAATATATTTTACTACTTTAAAATCCAACATAATCTCAAAATTTTAATCTTTTCCATGTGTTTTATGGGTGAAAGATTCACAATTGTTTTGGGTGTATCCAGACATCAAATCTAAGAACAATTACTCTGGCTTTTTGCTTTTCGAATCGGAAACATAAAACTGGGGCGTCAATTCTTGTACACCAGGACTCATCGTCAAATACAGTGATTCCCAAGATCTTTTGGCTTTTACTGGACATTTGGTCCAGTAAAGGTGCGGACTCTACTGGACAATCATTTCTTTCTGGACCAAAAAACTAGCCTAGAATATTGATGCATACTAAACATGTCATTACCCCTGTTACACAGGAAATCGTTTGATAAGGATATACATGTAGGGTATTTTATTTAACAGAAACAAGTGCCTGTGCTTTGTTATCGTAATTCATTCATTTTTTGTTGAATGTACGGGCTGTGCGGTTCACTCTTATTAGTTTTTGCTCTTCTAGATTCCTCAGGGCAAATTGTGACTTGTTGGCAAAAAGGTTTTAAGCCAGGTGGGAAGATATGTCCACTATTGCATCTGATTTGAAATAACCATATTAAATCTATGCCAGAATATGGAGTTGTGCAGTTTTCAGATTAAACAAAAGCCAGACCTTCTAAATGTAGGCTAGTAAAATCATCTGCGGCTTGCAAAATTTTTTTCTGCTGATCTCGACTTAGTTTTAGGCATTGGTTAAACTGGGACTGGTCGCAAAATCAGATCAGTTAGTATTGAGGACTTCCAATTGTTCATTCTTTGTCACCAGGCTGTGACTGTTATACGATTTGACAGTGTCTATTGACATTTTGACCTTTTGTTGAGGAATTGTTTTTAATGTCAGGTTTTCTGAAGTATACAGAGGGGCTCAGTTGATGTGACTTTCTGATCAGTTTTGAAACCTCTTTTATTGTAACAAACTTAATGAATACTAATTAACAAAGCTTTGTAGAATTCCATGTCATGCACATTGTACATAAATTCAATATGATATTGAAGTAGTAGACCTTTTGTTTTGCTGCTCTTGATAACAGTATTATGGCACAAATTATCTTTGAGATAATACTCTGACAAAATATTAAATAACAAATTTTTAATCATATTTGATTTTTTCAGGCCAACAGACTTGTGGTTTGTGGCTTCAAAAGTTTGTCGTGAAGACTGGTTTAGTCTGTATATCATGTGTAGAGTGAATGTATCTAAGGACATGCAAGTTTTCATGTAGTGTAAAAGTTGTGAAAGGGTAGTAGCAAAATTAAGTTACATTTAAGGCTACAATCATCTTGGTTACAATAGAAACAATAATAGCTCACCCTCCTGTTCATATTTGAACTTTACAGATTTCAAATTGGTGTAAAAGCTCACCTACCTGGGTATTACTGAACAAAATGATCTTGATATGATGACTTGACTTTATACTTACAAACACATTTATCAACAGGATCATAATCATCAAATTCTATAAAGGCATATCCTTTGGCCTTTCCTGTTCCCTTATCTGCTGGTAAATTTATCTCTTTAATATTTCCATATTCTCCAAAGATTTCACGTATGTTATCTTCTGTTGTTCCTTCCTTCATGCCCCCAAGGAAAAGCTTTACAGTTTTCTGTTGTACATTTGGATCAGTTGACTCCTAGAAAGTAATTATCTTAGTTTCAATAAACTAGAGGCTCAGAAGGCTGAGCTTGTTTTGCTCACCTGGCAAGAAAGCCCTTTAACTTATGTCAGCTGTCTGAATAATCTTTCAGCATACAAAAGATACTGTTTGCCCTAGACCAAAATAAAATGTGTGTTATTGTTTGCCGGACCCACCACATTTTCGACTGCAATCTCAAAACATTTTATTGACGTTGGATTGAGAGAGAAAATCTGGAATTTATCGGTGTTTTCTTGAGATTCACCTTTGAATCATGTCTTTAAAATGTTTGATTTCAGTGGAACTTTTAAATACAGTAAGCGTTTGTATGATATAGATTCAATATAATCAAACTACATGGCCTGCCAGTCGCCATGCAAAGTGTAATTGCGATAAAGCTGTCTAAATGTGAGCACAATTTATACTCTGTTCCCATTGTATTGCGTTACCAATGTTATTTCAAAGTAATTTTGATGCCATCTTGAAACAAGAGCCCCGAAGAGCCTGAATCGCTCACCTGTTACTTTTGTGTACCAGTAGATCTTGCATCAATGATTATATTTGCTATTTAGTGAATAACGTCTGAATTTTCTCCTTAATATTGACCTTTACAGCTAAAATATAGAATCAGTTTCCATGGACTTTTTCAATGGCATTGACTCTTGACCTTCAATTTTGACTTGAACAGGTAAATTGTGGGGTCCTGAACCAAAATATTTATGGTTGCTAGAGACTTTTTTATCAGATGATATAGACTTTTTCAATGTTACTGACTCTTGACATTCCATTTCAACCTGAACAGGTATATTGTACGGTCTTGAACCTACATATATATGGTTGCTAGGGACTTTTTCATCAGTTGCTATCGACTTTTTCAATGACCTTGACCCTTTACCTTCCTTTTTTCCTTTTTTGGACGATTTTGGTCATGTTGACTTATTTGTAGATCTTACTGTGCTGTATAAAGTTTGTCGTTATCTATAATAATATTCAAGCTAATAACCTCAAACCACAAAATTGCCCTAAAATAAACAATTCAGGGGCAATAATCCAAAAATGGGTTGATGGATTCGTCTGAAAATTTTAATGACAGGTAGATCTTGACCTCAAACATTTTTAATACTTGTCAATTTTGCCCTAACTAATTAATTTTTGAGATATAAGCCAAAAAGTGCATTTTCACCTATGTTCTATTTTTAGCCAGGGCACCCATGTTTCTCGATGGACAAGAAAATAAAACACAATTTATACTAGACACTAAGAATCTATCAGCCTAAGTTTAGCTGAAATTGCTTCTGTAGCTTTTTTTAAAGTTTACAAAGATGAAGAAAAAAATGTGAAAAATTGTCTTTAAAGGGCAAAAACTCATATAAGGGGTCAATTGACGATTTAGATCATGATGACTTATTTGTAGACCTTACTTTGTTGAACATTTTTGCTGTTTACAATTTATCTTTATCTATAATAATATTCAAGATAATAACCTAAAACTGCAAAATTTCATTAAATTAACAATTCTGGGGCAATAACCCAACAAAGGGTTGACCGATTCGACTGAAAATTTCATGACAGGTAGATCTTCACCTGATGAACATTTTTACCCCGTCAGTTTTTCTCTAACCGCTTTAGTTTTTGAGAGACTGCAGTTTACCATTTCTATTTTTAGCCATGTCGGCCATGTTAGTTGACAGGCGGGGTCATCCTACATATTTTTTAAACTAGAAACCCTAATGATGCTTGTGGCCAGGTTTGGTTCAATTTGGCCCTGTAGTTTCAGAGGAGAAGATTTTTGTAAATGTTAACGAACGACGGATGCCAAGTGATGAGAATAGCTCACTTGACCCTCTGGGTCAGGTGAGCTAAAAAATGAAAAAGGAAAATCTCAAATATGAATTTCTTTGTCTAATTGTTTAAAACATAATGCAACAGTTCAATAACCCTAATCAGTGTTTTGGAAACTTTTTCAACACAGTAAACTTTAAAATACTGTGACAAATAGGAAACCAAATGAACATCTATGAAAGAAATACATACATTTTCCAACATTTTCTTTTTTCCATTCTACATTATAAATGTTTCTTAAAACTTTAAAAGGGACCTCACGTAATGAAATACCATGGCGCTATGCACTTACGAAACCAAAAGTAACGGTAAGAAACGAAGGATAAAAACACAAATATGGGCAATAAAATATTTTTTGGAAACATTTTTTAGAAAATATAAATTGCACCTATAAAAGGAACACAAAACCAATTATTTTGCAATTAATTATAGTACATATCAAGAAATATGCAAGTTTAATACTTTTTCATAATTACAGGAAACAATTCGAATACCAAATTAGTGTCCATATACCTCTCTACGCATAGCTCTCTTTGTTTCAACTTCTCTGCCATCTATTTTGTGTGGTCTACATGCTTGTGAATCATCAACCATATGTGCTGCTTGATATGTAATAAAACCAAAACCTCGAGATCTCTTGGACTGTGGATCCTTCATAACAACACAGTCTGTTATTTCTCCCCACTGTCCAAAGTGTTCTTTGAGTCCATCTTCGTCCGTTTCAAAGCTTAGACCACCAATGAATAATTTTCTGTACTGCTCAGCTTCAGGATCTTCAGGGTCACTGGGAGGTCTTCTGTTTCCTCCTCCTCCTCCACCACCACCACCCCCTCTTCTCATCTGGGAGAAAAACCATGTATATTGTCAACAATAAAGGCCTTCTCAATGTAAGACTTGTGCAGAGGTCAAACTATTATGCTCAGGGTTTTTGGTAGAATTTCAATTTTGTGAGTCACAGATCACTATTTGAAAATATCAAGTCCCATTTAATTGAATTAATCCTGAATCTTAGGATTTTGGTGAGTCCAAGCACAAATTGATCAGTCCAGAACTCATTTAGATGAGTTATCAAAAACCTTATATGCTTCACATAAAGGGCTTGATACCATTCTACCCAAACCAATTGTTAGCAAAAGTTACCAGGGGAAAACATTGTTAAGAGATCGAAAAAACAAGCAGTAGTCTTAGAAGGGGAAAAAATCTGATTATGTTGTAGTTGTCAAGGGTTCCACATCTGCCAAATTTAAGTATTTTTAATTGATTTTAATCTTGGCAAGGGTAGGCAATCTAAGATGGCGGCTTATATCCCTTAGTTTAGGTCTACAAGGTCTAAGCACGTGGATAATAAACGCAGAATATTCGTTGTTATAATAAATATTTATTAAAAGTACTCATGAAATAAAACAACAACAAAAAAATTGGTCACTAAATGGTAGAAATACAGGGTATTTTGAGTAAAGGAAACGTGGTCGAATGGCGCGAAGGCTCAGCCTTGACAAATAAAATTTATGTTTATATTTGAATTGCTAATCAAAAATAATTTTTGAAAATACTTACTCCACCACCACCTCTGCCCCCAAAACTTCCTCCAAATCCAGGCATATTGATCAAATATCTATCAGTTTCAAAAGAGTGTACAAGTGCTGTCTTTGTGCAGCGGTATGGCGACGCGAGAGGAAACACGTGACTTAAGTTAACCCAATCAATACGAACAGAATTCGTGACAACTCGGCCTAAGACAACTTGGACTACCATTCAAACAGTGTTGTTTCGGCCTAATTTCAAATAGAAAATGCCGACTCAATCTGTCCCAATTGTAGGATCGAAGAAGAAAACCTTATCCATTTCATTACAAGATGTCCTGTTCTTGAAGATATCCGCAGAAAACACTATGGAATCATCAAGCAAGAAATAGTGAATAAAATTGGAATCATTCAGTGGAATAGTAAGTTCCGTGATAGAGACATTATATGCCAGTTAATAACAGACTGCAGGAAACTCACTGGAGAATATCTGCCTTATGATGCAGAGCTTATGAACAATATAGAGTCAGCATCTCGTAAAATGTGCTTCGATATGCATGTAAAGCGTCTGAACGCAATGAACATAGATTAACAAAAGTGTATAGGTGTGTACTCAGTATTAACCATAGTGACTAATCAATAGCTATCGTTTATATATCATTTGTGTGCTTGGACTTTAGCATGCTTAACTATAGCATTATTGAATGGCTTAATCTGTGTGGCTCGGCTTACTTGCCAGAATAACAGTAATAAATATTGGTGGCCTTGTCTTGCTATGTTGTGCTGATTACAAAACCGTTTTATGAAAACTTTTTAGATTTTAAAGATTTCAGTCTGAAACTTTTAGTCTGTAAATATTAACATTTAACAGTCCATAGTTTTACGATAGAAGTTTTAAAATAACATTCTATGTGGAATACTTTTAAAATGGATTATATTGTGCCGTGTAACATAAGCCTCACATTCTATATCGATATTTGTGCCCGTGTAACATAAGCCAGCTATTTCTAAAAAATCCGTTTGGATGTGCTCCTCATTAGCAGGAGGAAGATACAGAAAAGAAGTTTCGTCCCAATACCAGTTCGCACGAGTGGTTTTGCCCTAAATTTTAATTAAATTATTGAGAAATTGTCAATACTTTTAATTTTGCTTTCTCTTGTGTAAGTGTATTTGTGCTTCAAAGTAGTACGTACATGTTCTATGTTGTCGGGTAATTCGGCGCATTCAATTCATTTTCATGTCACTAATGCGCCGAATAGGACGATGAGCAGAATTACCCAAAATGACTGTATATCAATCAAAGAACACAAATAAAGGCGTAATTATAAGTATTCTAAAAATAATTGATAATTTTTTTAAATTAAAGAGAAATGGGTAAAATGTGCATGCTATATAAAAAAACCCAAAAGAAACCCCTGATATGTATTTTTTATGAATTCATATTTTTTTCAAAAGGAATTGCTATTAATCCAATTAATTTTTCAATAGACAATTAGGATAAAATTTTATCTCTCCGAAATAACACAGTTTTTTTCTGTTATTGAGTTTATTTTATGGAAGATATTATACTGAAGGATATTTTTATCCTGTTTTATTTATCCTTTTATCAAATTTAAAGTGTCATTATCTAAAGTAAAAATTAAAAAAATATATATATTGGCCTTTTTTTCGCAAAAACTTGCGCGTTTGAAATCTCTCGACAAAAACATATTATGGAATGACAGTAGAAATAATAATAACTAGAGGCTCTCAAGAGCCTGTACCGCTCACCTGAATTTAACTTATCTACCTTGAGCGGGACTAAAATTTAAGTGCAGCAGTCAATGCGGCTAGTTTTAATCCCATAGGGTCCTATGTCAAACTAAGTTTGGTTGTGGTGGCAGTCGGGGTCATTGGACATAATTCTGAAAGCGAACAATTTAAGGACCATTGCTGCCAAGTCTGGTTCCAATTAGTCAAGTGGTTATAGACAAGAAGATTTTTAAATGAATTTTCCAACAGGGTCCCGCTATGTTAAACTAAGTTCGGCTGACATCTGACATAATTCTGAAAGAAGACCATCTACAAAGACCATTACTGCCAATCTGATTCAAATTGGCCATGTAGTTTCATGGAAGAAGATTCCTGTAGTGTCCTATCTTAAACTAAGTTCGGCTGTGGCGACCATCTTAAACATTTCTGAAAGAGATCCTCCTAAGGACCATTACTGCCAAGTCTGGTTCCAATTGGCCATGTAGTTTCATAGAAGATTTTTTAAATTCTTCCCTCTTTTTTCTAGTAACAACAGCAATGTCGGGGATGCCAGACTTAACTTTGGAAGGGGTCAACCCAAGGACCATTCCAACAAAGTTTGCTCCCAATTGTCCCAGGGGTTTCAGAGGTGTAAACTTTCCTTTAAAGATCTTCTCCTCTGAAACCACTGGGCCTATTGGGGCCAAACATTGGTGGAATTGGGTGGTCCCCTTCCAAAGCTATGTCCGGCATCCCCTACTCCAACCGACAGCAGCCATGTCGGTTTGAAGTCGGGGATGCCGGACATAAGTTTAGAAGAGGACCAAGTGGTTTCGAAGGAAAGTTTACACCATCGAACGCCAAGTGATGACAATATATATATATATAGATCATATGGCCTTTTATCGCCAAGTGATGGCAATAGCTCATATATGGCCTTTTAGCCCGGGTGAGCTAAAAAGAAAATAACCTTTTTGAAATATGAAAACGTGAAATATTGTTTATGAGATTCGTAGTATATATTCTTCCTGCGGTAGTATAGTTGGCATTTTTTGATATGAAATGAGTGTGTTGGTATTTGATTTGTAAAACAAATTTTAAGGCAAACTAAATTAATTGAAAAAAAATTAAATGGATATTTTCTTTCTAATCATATATGATTGTAAAGTTAATACATGTATTTATTTTCTTTCTAATCATATATGATTGTAAAGTTAATACATGTATTTATTTTCTTTCTAATCATATATGATTGTAAAGTTAATATCTATTAAATATGCTTAATACAGTATTCATGAAATTCTTTTATTTGTTAGATTATCGAATTCATTACCAATATATCATGTATACTTTTAAAACACCATATAAATTATTATCACATGTTTAGCGTTGGTATACATGGCATAGGAACCCATCGTTCCCCCCAAAGAATCATATGCGTGATATCAATTTACAACTGGCGTCAATTTAAAATAAACAATATAATCTTTAACCGTGTGATTATACAGTTTACCCTAAGCCGTATAATCATGCAAACTCAAAGCGTAATAACTGTAACAATGAACTGTTACGAAGTCTCCCAAACGAAGTAACTGATATCTCGAATGCCTTACATTGTATTCAATGAATTATTTGTTTTTCAGAGACTGAAATTGGGAAATTGTTCCTATCAAGTTTGTGCATACTTAATGGAGAGGTTACTTGAAAATCGTGATATGGGTATTTTTTGTGACCCGATTCTTACAGTCATACAATCATTTGATCAACTTTTGCTGGTCGACATGCTGCATTGACAGAGATATATCCCAATATTTCTAGACCTTTTACGAGAACTGATTTTGTTGTATGGTGTTATAAAATGCATTAAATAAAAATAATTAAAAAGACTTCTTACCTGTCATGATAAGTCCTCCCAATATCAAGTCAGTGTAGTTTGAATCATATTTATATAAAATGATCAATTGCAACACAGCAAGATTTTCTTTTAAATTTATGACCAAGCAAATGTAATAATAATAATATCCTTTAATACATATTATGTCTGATACATTGATGTCTTCTTTGTATCAATATTATATTAAATCTACAATATGATGGAAGAACAGAAAATAAAATAATTAAAAGATGAAACACCACATTAATAATAAAAAAATATCTGAGTTGTATATTCACCCAATAAAATTAAATCTATCTATAAAGAAAGAACACTCTTAATTTCTTTTTAAAACAACATCTGCAAAAATGAATTAAAATGGTTAACAAAAATATACATGTATTTAGATTTAAATTTGAGATGGACGGGTTTACAGTTTTATAAATTACGTTATACATTTAGTTAACACACCCGCGAAATCAGAGAGCAAAATCTGTGTCATCTTTTGATAGATATCATCCTCTTAGTAAGTGACCTTGTCGACCTTTTACCCACTGAGACCAATAACAACAACATGATTTTTCTGTTTCATTTTCATTAATTTGCGTAAGGGCGAGGCAAAATTCAATATACATATAAAAATATAAGGATATGTGGTAAGCATCAATGAACTAATTATCATGGCCCCTTTGACCCTTTTATTTTAGAAACAGTGAAAAATACAAAAAAAATCTGCAGTAACTTTTGTTAGGTTTTTCGTGAGGAATCATTTTAAAAAAATCATCAAATCCGACGAAGAATCAAAAAGTTTCAAAAATTAGCGCGTCACCTTATATCTCGAAAACGATAACAGATATAGACAAAAACGGATCGAAAGTGATTTTTTTCCACATAATAAACAAGAGAGGACAAAATATATGTCTCACCTGAGTATGCACATGGAAAGAGAATATTGATCAAATGATACCCGACATTGCAAGTCATGCAATTGAAAATGCATTAAAAGAAACAGTAATGGACAGGCAATAATTTGTCTTAAACATCTCATGCATGTCATTGTTATTGTTATTGATTTGAGAGGCGAGGATGAACCCCCCCCCCTTTTTTTTGGTGGGGGTGTTAGGTGTTTATCAATCTGTTTGTCTTATCACGGTGAAAAAGAAAATATATGATTTTTGGGAAGGGATTTCAATGCTTTACGAGATTATTAAAGACTAATGATTCGAGGGGTGAGGATGAACCCTTGGGAAAATGAGGTATATATCAGTTTATGCGTTTTGTCATGGGGAATAAGAAAATATATGGTTTAGGTGTCGGATTTCTTACAGAGTTTTAATTTTATATAATTCAAAATTAAAGCGAAATCACGGTACAGTTTATAAGCATCCCTCTCAGTGCCGCTATTATACCGTTCCTTCATTATGACGACTTGAACATTATTGATTTGATCGGAGTGGTGATAACCCCCTGGGGAAGCAAGGTATGTGTCATTTGGTGCGTCTTACCATGGGGAATAAGAAAATATATGGTTTAGAGGTTGGGATTTTTACGGTTTATGAGATTATTGGAAGTTATTGATTTATGGGGGTGGGGATCACCCTACGAAAAGAATGAGATACAAGTCATTTAATGCGTCTTGTTACGGAGAATAATAAAATATGTGATTTAAAGCTATGGATTTTAATTGCACATGAAAATTTTCAAAATTATCGACTTTGAAGGGTGGGGATGACACCCCTAGAGGAACGAGGTATATGTCTTTGATAGGTGTGGTCACGGTGTATAATAAAATATATGATATGAGATGGTTATTGGTCACTGTGGTAGAGTTTTTCGATGAAAAAAAATTCCCCATAGGGTCCTATAGTAAACTTCTACCCTCTTTGAACTCCTCATTATATTTCTCACTGACCACATCTAGAAACATTGATCTTTCATCATGGAAAATCTCGGATCCATATCTCTGACGGTTATTGGGAACTCGGAGAGGAAGGAAAAAAAAAATGTTCGATAAAAATCGCAAATCAAAATCTATAAGTCTCCCACATCGTTTGGGAGACATAACAAGGCATAATAAAATAACACAATGAAAAGATAGAGAAAAATGTGAAAGTACTTTAGTAATTAAGAATCAGGGCTGTCACGATGACTATGGTAAAGAGGATGTGATATGGTTTTTTCATATCATACCCAATATCAATTCCTCGATCGATCTCTCGGGGTGATTGTTGTCTTGGGCTGATATAATATGAAAAAACCTAATATATAATATTCTATATTATTATATTTCATGCTTCAGTTGAAACTATAATGATATTGATTACTGTAACATTTTGAACATGAACTACGGCGATATCAAAATATCGGCATATAACACGTATAACTGATAACTGCATTAATATGCCCACGTGCCTAATTACGTCACAATGTTAAAAATCTTATTCAATATTGCGTTTGATATCGCCGAAGTAGCAACGCAGTAACAAGCGTTTTTCTAACGCGGACAATATAAAAAGGTTGCAGAAATTAATTGGTTGCACATATTTCATTAAATAAATGTCATTAAGTATAATAATTAAAATATTATAGGGTCTTGTTACGGTTATATGTGAAGTATTTGCCAGGTCTGTGTGACTATTACCCTCATCCAAGTAGGGAGAAACCAATCAGCCGAAAGAACCCAGGTCGAACATGTATATAGGGCGAAACCATCCATTTCCATATCATATATATATATAAATTCACCGACGTTTTTCTCGGACCACTGTGCAGACTTTCCAAGACAGTTACCTCTGTTTTAAACATATGTCGGGCTTTTTTTCAGACAAGTTGACGAAAAACCATTTTTTGAAGACAACTCGGATCACCTTTTCTCCAAAATATGACACTTTCTGAATACAACATTTGTCTAACGCCAACCACGGCTTGAAAGCAATTCAAACCAACAGAAATATAATTTAATTTTATTCCACTAATTTTAATTAACAGTTTTTTTTCATTATTTTTTTAAATGGTGAATTGTCATATGCAAAGTGACGAGTTTCGACACCAATACACAATATTAGGAACCCCACGTAGATTAACCCCACCCATGTTGAACCAGTCGGTAATTTGACTAAAAACAATGAAACAATAAAACAATAAAATACTGTAAATTTAGATTATTGTTATTAAATTGTTGTGGCCTTGTCAGAAGATGTCAATATCCTGAATTTTTAGAATTTATCAATGGTTATGATTTTATACAAAAACCAGATGACCTTGCGTTGTGACACTGTTTGAATTCCTGAAATTCGAAAATCGAAAGACAAGAGCAATAGTCAAGTCTACAGGTTTTTTGTAATGGAAAAAAAGTAACAACTGATTGGCCATTCCAACATAGTTTTGTTTAAAAAAGTACAAATTTAACATTCAAATTTTAAAATATTTTTTGTTCATTTTTTTCTGTTTTTAATCGGATTTCCCAAAGGAAAATCAAAATATAGAAAATATATTTCATGCCACCCGAAAAGTGTTAAGATTTACATTCAGATTAATGTATTTTATTTGATAAGAAATATTAAAAATAGATTAACATTCAGTTACTTTTCAAACTGTGGCTTTCATTTAATTTGAGTTGTTCCCCTTTCAACAGAGGCAAAGAAATCTATCAAATAAATTATAACTTGCCCGACAATCTGAAAACATAACAAACATTCACAAATGTAAGGCACATAAATATAATTTTTAGAATTCTTAGAAGTAAATTACGTATTATATATGGTAATAAATAGGGCAAATATAACCGTATAATAACGGATAGGCTGCAGCAGATTTTACATAAAAATCTGATTTTGTACGCAAAAGAGAGCACGTGGTATATATATATAAACGTCTAAAAAGTTGCAAAACAACATCAAAATATAAAATTTTGAATTATAACAATAATTCAAACTTAGCAAAATTTTCGGATCACTAAGATTCTTCACCACTGCTGTCGCGTTGCGAAATGACCAATTAATTACATATATACAAAACATTATCGTATTTCCCCATTCCTATATCGACCTGCTGAGGCCTTCACAATTTCGGCACTGTGACGTCGTAAAGAGTTGACCCGACCCTAATATGAGCTGACCCGAATATATCAGCGACGTCATATGTTTGACCAAACGTTGACCCGAATATATCAGGAAAACATCAGGTTATAGGCAGATGGCCATTGAAAAGTAAGAAATTCCATTAAGATTGCTAGTTAACAATACGATACATTTATCATCAACTTTTCTTCAAACAAATATTGTAAAATATAAGCAGATCGACACAATATGAAGCTTTTTAACTCGTTCGCTACGCTCACTCGCCGAAAAAACTTCACATTGTGTCTCGCGGCTGATATTTTACGATATACGTTTGCAGAAAACTTGATAATATGTACATATGGCTAATCGTGATCTTGATCTTCCTCGTGTGTAGCAACGCATGTAAATAAAAATTAAAATAATACAGGTTAATAATCCTTTAACATAAGGTAGAGAATTATGTTACAGAATAATAACATCATAACAAATGAAAAAGTACACAAAAAAAAAAAATAAATAAATAAAGCACTTGGAAATAACAATAAAAAGGATTATTCAATATCTGTATCATTCATTTCTTTTTATTTCTTCCCCTTGGATATAAGGTTCCTAGTTCTTTTATCCAGAAGCTTTCTCTTGTCTGACTCTTTATCACTCCATTCAAAATTTGTTCTATATTTACCAAAGTCCCCAGGATGTGTCCAGGCGACCGAAAGTGCTGGCTGACGGGTAGAACGTCTTTCTTTTTTAGATCACTTCTATGGCCGCTCATTCTTTTGTTGAAAGCTTGCTTACTTTCTCCAATGTACAGCAGATTACAAATCCTACACTCCAACATGTAGATCACGTTGCTTGATTCGCAGTTCACAGTACAAAATATTTTGTAATCTTTGGCTGTTGTTTGACTTTTAAAGCTCTGTATGTGTACATATCATCTGACAGCAAGTCTTACATTATTTGTCTGAACAAGCCTGACATTGGCCAGTTGATGAAGACATCTTGCTAGTGATATCGGCTCGTACAAGAATGTCTTTCAGGTTTTTCGGTCGTCGGATGCCATAACAGGAGGTTCTGAGAAAATTCTGCAAAGGTCGGGGTGTTTTTCAAAGTCTTTCCAGTGTGTCCTGATGGTACTAGAGACATTGTGAAGGCTAGGGTGGTATGTTGTAACGAACGGGATTTTGTTGGTGGTCTCTTTTTCTTTATATTCTAAGAGATCGTCTCTACTGAAGCGGTTAGCTTTTTTGAAACCGTCTTGTATGCGTTGATGTGTATATACCCTCTATTTTTAAGAGGACCACGTAGTCATTGGAGAGGAACAGATGCGTTTAACTCGGAGGGCCTGGCGGTATGGGATACTGTCGTAGCAGTGTTTGGGAGGACAACTGCTTGGTGGTAGATATAGTTGTTTGTCAGTAACTTTGGAATAAACATTGGTGGACATTACTCCGTCTTTTAATATAGTAGTTGTATCGAGGAAAGAAATTTTCATGGGTGAGTGAATTTTATATATATTTCTAAGTTTAGTTCTATTCAGAATAGGTTTTTTAATATTTTGTATTTGACCTGAACTTAGAAATGACAGCAAGTAATTGCTGGTTTTGCAACTCTACTGGCCTACCAGTGGCCACGTGAAGCTTGAACAGTTAACGGATTTTTTAAATAAAAATTACAAAAAAAATTAATAAATATATAAAAATCCTCCATTTACTTAACTATTAATTATTATTTATATTTATCAACTTGTATATCTTTATTTAAACTTTTTCGGATTTGCACGTTTGTATTTAATTTTCAACTTTTTACTGCTTGTATCGAAATTTATACTAACAGCGATGTATTGTATTATAGAATAGATGGCTACCAGTATGAGGGATTACGAAGTGAACCAGCTGTGTATAGAATATTTCAGCTTTAGACTGATTGCTTCCAAACAATACAATTTTACATCAATGGACTTTGAGTATTCATTCCATCAATAAACAGAATTCAATGTCTCAATTAGGACATTTATTGGAAATGGGCGGTCTCATTTACAGTAGATAATTTAGTCAGAAAGTGTATAGGAGAAATACGATTCTTTTGTTTGTCTCAGCAGACAAACCCTTAAGGCTGGATTCTAGCAAGGTTAAGTTATTTAAAAACCATAAAACCTTGCCTTACACTTTCTCTTCATTTGAAGTGATCTTATTATTTTAGATTTACGTTAATCTGTTTCGCCTCTAAAATTATTAGTTAATGAACTAAAAAGGTCAGGTCCCCTGCAGAAAATGGCCTCAAACACATGTTCCGAAATATTAACAGTTCGTCAAAATCACGACACATGTCAAAGGTTAGCTCGCTCAAATGTAAAGTATGACCTCGAAGGATGCACCAAAATAGGCCATGACCTCAAAGGTTAGATGTATTAAAGTTTATTGCACCGAACTGAGTCTCAGGTTTCGATAAGTTCTAACCTATCAACTATTCTGCCAGAGAGGACGGTTCTAGAACCATTCTAAAACGGTTCTAAGGTAGAACCAACCCGTTCTAAGGTAGAACCGTCATAAATGGTTCTAGGGTAGAAGTATCACAAATGGTTCAGAATGGTTCTAGGATAGCGCTGTCATAAATTGATTTAGGTCAGAGTTACCTTTACGTAAGCACATATCCAACTATTTTGGTCATGTTCATGTCCGATAACGCTGTATTGATTATATTATTATGGCACATACTCCTCGTCTTTGCTTTTTCCAAACTTTTAAAAACATTTTTTTTAAATATGTATTAACATTTCACATCGATTATAATTTAAATATATGAAATTATGACAATAATTAATAATATTAAATTAATTTATAACCATTTTATACAAAACAGCAAAAGTACATACACGTAATAAAGAGCTATGGTGCTAGAAAAACGAATTAATTTTTTTGGTTAAAATTTGTGTGATTTTTATCTGAATTAAATTTACAGGTAAAATGATTTGTTCTCCGTAACATGTTAGTTGTTTCAGCAAATTATAACTAATTAACGATTTGTGACATGTATACTGGGTGTGTTCCCATGTCGCCTTAGCAGTTGAATCCAGGTAATCAAGGTAAAAAAATACTAAGTTGGAATGGACTATGGCAAAGTGGAATTTTAAAACGAGTAAAATGTATGAAATACACAAGTCGAACAAAACCAAATATAAAATCGTAAAAACAACAAGAAAATAAAAAGTTAAAAATAATCAACGTTTCGACCAATATGGTCTTGATCACGAGTACGTAAAAAATAAAAATAAAAATGTGTTGACTCTTTGAAACCCAGAGCAAGACTGAGTCCGTACATACAAGCATACAAGGTATGAGCTAAGAAGTAGCCATTTGCAATGTTTACGGCATTTTGGTTATATTTTTATGTATTTCATTCTTATTTCAATAACCATTTTATTTGGTTACACTAGTATCTACAATGTTAAACTATACATAGAACAAAACAATTAAAATAATGCTATCGGTGGGTTTGGGGGGGGGGGGGATATACTTTGCAAGTTTTCTTTCATAACAAAAACAGTTATTAAAGAAGTAGCTATACTTAAAGTAAACAAATGGTGAAAATTCAAAATCACAGGAATCAAACAGTCGTAAAACATTTGTAAAAATACGCACACAGTAGGCCTACTACATAACATAATCCATGTTCATAGTTTTTGAGAGAAAAAATCCAGGATCCAAGTTCGCTGTCTTGCGCGCACCAAGTACCACCCTAAAAAAATGAATGGTTGCCCCCCCCCATATAATAGTCTAAATTTATGAAATATTGTCAGGATACACTTCGATAAAAAAAAAAAAAAATAAAAATAAAAATAAAAAAAAAAAAAAAAAACACCTAAACATTTCACTCCTTGATCCTTCGTACAAAAATAGCAGAATGTATGGTTTATGGGGAACTTGGTAGGTATTCAATCGAAATGGACATGACAATAGATTATTGTCTTTCTTGGCAAAGCTATTAAGAGAAAAGGAGACAAACAAATCATTCTATCATATATTTATTGTCTCACAAGTTTGATACATCTGACAATAGTTTGAACTTTACATAGAAACATATTTGTAGAGCGTTCGTTATTTACTGCGTAGTTCGGTCACGCGTTGTTTATTTTTGGTATTTGTACTATAATTATTTCAGCTGTCACACAAGGCATTGGGTATCTGGATTTTGTAATTTTCGAAAACTATGGAGTATCTCCCTCGTGCATAGCTCTGTCATTAGGAATTTGGCTTTACTTCTTTTGTTCATTTTGGCATTTTTAAAGTTGCTATTCAACTTTTTTATCCCCACACTTCGAAGAAGTTCGGGGATATTGTTATCACCCCCGCCCGTCTGTCCGTCCGTCCGTCACACTTTCTTGTGACCTAAACTCCTCGTTCATTTTTAACTTCATGCATTTAATTTCTATACACTATTGTCACATACTGTATGTAGATGCGCAATAAGGTTTTAGAATTTTCATTTTCAGAAATTGAGGCCCACAAGGGTCCAATTTCGAAAATTAGGAATTTAAGCTTGTGACCTAAACTACTCTTTTATTTTTCATTTTATGCATTTAATTTCTATACAGTATTATCAAAAACTGTATCTAGATATGAAATAAGGTTATAGAATTTTGATTTTCAAAAATTGGGGCCCGCAGGGTTCGAAAAAAGGTGAATTTAAGCTTGTGACTAAACTCTTATTTCATTTTTGATTTCATGCATTTTAATTTATATACAGTATTGTCACATACTGTATGTAGATGAGCAATAAGATTTTATAATTTTGATTTTCAAACATTTGCGCCCACAGGTGTCAAATTTTTGAAAATTAGGAATTGAAACTTGTGACCTAAACTCCTCTTTCATTTTTGACTTCATGCATTTAATTTCTATACCGTATTGTCACATACTGTATCTAGATGCACAGTAAGGTTTTAGAATTTTAATTTTCAAAAATTGGGGCCCACAGCGGTCGAATTTGGAAAATTGTGAATTTAAGCTTGTGACGTTAACTCCTCTATCATTTTTCATTTTATGTATTTATATTATACAAAAGACTGTCACATACTGTATTTAGATGCGCAGTAAGGTTTTAGAATTTTGATTTTCAAAAATTGGGGCCCGCAGGGGTCGAATTTTGCAAATTGGCAATTTAAGCTTGTGATCTAAACTCCTCGTTCATTTTACGACATTTGATTTCTATACCGTATTGTCACATACTATATGTAGATGTGCAATAAGGTTTTAGAATTTTGCTTTTCAGAACTTGGGCACACAGGTGTTGAATTTTGAAAATTGGGAATTTAAGCTGTGACCTAAAGTCCTCTTTCATTTTTCATTTTATGTATTTAATTTCTTTACGGTATTGTCATACACTGTATATAGATGTGCAATAAGGTTTTAGAATTTTGATTTTCAAAAATTGGGGCCTTTAGGGGTCGAATTTAAAAAATTGGGAATTATAAGGTGGTGCCTGAAAGTGTTCTTTCAATTTATACATTTTATTTCTATACAGTATTGTCATACACTGTATGCAGGTGTGCAGTAAGGTTTTTGAATTTTAATTTTCAAAAATTTGGGCCTGAATTCAAAGGTATAATTGTGAAAAAGGTGCATAGGGATACAAATGTGGGGAGTTCAGGGATAGCTGTCGTTTCCGACTGCCTCAATCTAGTTTATTTTTGTTTTGGTTTTGAACATTTAAGGCCTTGAGTCGAAAATCAACGAAATGTGCACATCTTGGGCATCAAAATAGGTATCAAAGACTTAACCATTGCCCATGTGTAATATTAGGGGCTGGCAAGATCTTTTATTAGCCAGACTAATATTGTGTGGGTTAATTGTGTGTTAGACCGAAACTTTTGTCTCTGGTGTGCAAATACAACCCGTTTTACGTTCACGTTCATTATTTGGACGTTTTTTCACCTTTTATTGTTGAAATTAAGATAACGTCCAAATAATGAAAAGTTATTTTTTCACACAGAGACAGAAGTTTAGGTCTAGTTGTGTGTGTGTGTGTGTGTGGTGTTTGGTATTGTTTGGTAAAAGAAACGTACTCTGCTACGGATTGCATCTTCCATCGAAATTTAATTATAACATATGCCAATTAAATCCACATTTGTGTAAATCCAAATACATTTAATGACGCGAGTCAGAACACCCGTGGTAGAAGAAAATTCGTTAATTATATAACAATATTCTTCTGTGGGCAAAAATAGGTTCCACTATAAAAGTAATATCGTTTAATGCTTCTCCAATTCAGGGAAATCATATATGGTTATAGTTCCGGATTGTCTTTCTTATTGCTTCTTAATGTACGGTAGTCCCCAGATAAAATTAAGGTTTATTTGGTAATCTTCAGATGCACGATATGTTTTAAATCCTCAATTAACTTTTTCATTTTATTTTATTAATTTCATTTTAAATTGCTTTGGAATTATCATGTTTTTGTGCAAATTTGATCAGAGCTTCTCTGGTTAGAACAAACACAAACAAATTTTATTGGAATCTGAACAAAATCTTCTTTTTATCTGTATTTATTCTTCATCAGTATGGACGTTTTTAATTTCCTGTGTGGCAGACGACATACTACTGTCACGTAAGTGAAGAAACGAACAAGAAATGAAGAACGTGACATATTAATCCAATTTCAGAGAAATGTACCGAGATTCTAACTTATCTTGTGAATTCTTTGATAACAGTATTATATCTAAAGAAAACATGCTGATTTTTATTGAGTGACAAGATTCAGTCTGTAGAGTGATCAGATACGCCATTCAACCTTCAATATAATGCTTTGTTATTTTTTGTACATCATTGATTTAATGAACTCATCAGTGTTTAAATGATCTGCGGGTTATCAATACCATTTGAAATGAATGGCAATCCGTCTTTGCATTTTTTCTTTTTCACCGTTTAAAAATGTTTTATTTGCAATGATAAAATAGAGGTTATAGAATCCTTTACAATACTAATATCAGAGTATAACAAACAGTTATATGTTGAATTTCAGACAGAAAGCATTTTAAAACCGGTTTTAAATCGTTCAGAATGTTAGGTACAAAAATTATCTGAAGATGAAAGTTGTTTACATCACAAAATAACGTTTAATCACAACAATATTATTAACAATACCAGGAAAAAAACAATTATATTTCTACATAGCAAGTTTTCTTGTTTTCTCTTCTTTTGAAGGAAATTTATACATAACATGTAGGTAAAAATTAATTAATGAGATGTTCCTTTTTTATATTGTCTTATCGTGTTTAAAGTTCAACATTACCGAACTTAAAAATTACAACAGTTACTTAATTATTTTTAATATGCTGTTGGCGTCGCAAATGATGCGAGCGCAGCAATAGCCCTGTCCAGAAACTCATTTCTGGTATCACGATTCTGACTCTAAAATTATAATTTAAAGCAAGTAATTCCCCTTACTTTCCAATTCCGGCGAAAGAAACTTTTTCTAGCCTTAGTATGTAGCACAATATGGCCATATTCGCTTTAACAAATAAATTCACTTCGGATTGCATAATGGCTGCCCTCATTAAACAAATACCTTCCTAAATGGATCATATGTAGAAAATTCATATGCTCCTATAGCGCTCGCTGCGCTCGCTATTATTATTTTGTTTTCAAATTCAAATTCAATTTTTAATAAGCTCCACTTACAAATTCTGTAAGGTGATAAATGTGCTTCGGGGCAGTTGTAACTCATTTATATGAATTCATTGTTTTGAATGGTAAAAAAACAATAGGATAATCCCTTACGAAGAACATGTTTTACATTCATTCTTCACAATTAAGAAACATCAAATCCTATAATTTCATTGGTCGAGAGCACTTTGCTATATTCTAAAGTACAAAATGTATGTGAATATCCGAAATTTGTTTAGAGTTTTAATACCTAGAGATTTATTGTAAGCTAGATATAAAAAGGAGTAAACAATTCATAATCATGTTTAAGCTAATCCGTGGGATAAGAATAGATAATCCTAATACATGTATAATGTTATATAATTCTCTCTAAAACCAGTTTTTCTAATGCGTCACTCATGTCATTTTACATAAACTTTTGATATAAAAGCCGCAAAAATTTCTTTTACTTAATTTTGAAACCAACGGACAAGATGGATATTACCGCCTTCTGAAGGACATAACGTTGTTATTATACTGAACTAAACTCCTGGACAAAATATCTGTTACTAAGTTCTCGTCGATTATCGCGAGAGAGTTATTTTGCTCTCATTGATTATCGCGTGAATCGACGAGAGTAAAATAACACGCTATTTCCCGCTAGCGGAAAAAAACTGGAGTTATTTGATTTGCACGCTAAAAACAACGTAGTTATTTTACCAGTAGTTGCTATAGTCAAGTATAATAATATCATTTATAGATATTTAACAGAATTATATTTTTGTAAAATTGTTATTCTAATTGGTTATTTTGAACATAAAATTCAACAACACAATCTACATTTTCGAGTTTGACTATTTCCCCGTTTAGTATCCCTGCTACAGTAATGGCAGCTATCTCGAAAATTTCAAGACTGGATTGTACATCTAGACATATCCTCTAACCATATACGTTGATATTATAACCGCAGAGAAAACACGCAGTTCGTAAACAAAAGAAGACTTGATATTGTTTATTGGATAAATTAGGACAAGTTCAACGTGATTGGCTATATTTTTATTGTTAAAATAACCACAATACCCTGAGACAACTCCTTAAGTTAAGCAGGAAAACTTGCAATACTTGTAAAATTTAACAAACAACCTCGGCAGTATGCTCGTTTCGAATGCAGAAGGTTGCGGGTTCGATCAATGGGCGTGTCAAACCACTTTAAAACTGGTATTTGCTGCTTCTCCAACAAGAGAAAAGACTGGTTAGTTCGGAGTCAGATTAATGTGTCCGGATGGGGTGACATATCTTGCTGCGGACTGTTATCTCGTGATGTAGCAAACCAAACAAAACAATCTGGTTCAGTATGTTGGTAATATTCATATCATGATCACATCAACACGTTCTCGTCCTAATATACACGTAATAATTGTCACTGAAAGTCAATCCAGGCATCCATCGATTTAGGTAGGAGTCGAACAGTTGTTTTGGAACTCATACCTTCAGTTTTGAAGTTACTCATTATGGGATTCGAAAACAAAGTTGTATGGAGAAAGAAGGAGGGCTAGCAAAGAAAAGGAATGGATGTTCAAATATATAATAGAAGAAAATCATGCTTACAAAATTGTGAAGGTGGTGACCTCCTTATTGAATAGTTTCTTCTGCCATGCCTGTCCAGTTCTGTATGGCTTCTTTCCTGTCATATAAAGATCACCATCATATTTTCTATAACTTTTATTGGTAATGAACATCAATAGAAGAAATCTGCGATACTACTCGGGACATCTATAGTCTGGTATGTCCCATATCTATATACACGACATTTTTATTTATCTGCGAATGTTTGTTTCATTATATTTTCAAGTCAATAACAAGTACCATGTTTTTAGTTTTTGTGCTGTGTTATTCTCTTTGGTTGGCTAGTGTTATTGCTATTTCTTTGTAGTACTTGTTGTCTTGTATCTGTTCTCATGGACTCTCCTTGACTTCGAATTTTGATTTTATGAACTTCCTCCTGGTCTCTCCGGTATTATGCCGTTTTGATCAATTTTTGATAGCTCATTAATAAATTGAAAATTCTAGTAGTACCAGAATTGCAGATAGTGGAAGGATATGAATATCGTAGAGTTTCTAGTAGTATCACAAATGAAGATTCTTGAAAATTGTCTTAGTACAAAATGGCAGACCGGGAAGAACAACAGAACCAGAATTGAAGATACCGGAAGATTCTTGTAAATTTATAGTACCAGAAATGTGAGATTTCATAAAAATTTTGTGTCGTCTTGTCAACAAAGCTGTTTCACGTTGTACTTTCGGAAGTATTATTTATTCAGACCAATGGCGGGCATACGACTAATAACTTATGTACTAAACCAGACCGCCGAGAACTGTAATTGGCCAGTTGGATTAATATAATAGCCATTTTCTGTTGTTATCTAAGAAGCCCATTTACTCACGCTATGACGTCAACATTTCATTTTATTCCTGAAGTAATGCAAAATGCTTTTCAGTGACATCAGAGGATAGATTTATCATTGATAATGGACGTAGTAAACACCAAATACATGCACGTTAAATGACTCCGAGTTAATAAAAATTAAAAAGCGTAACATTTTCTGTGAAAGAATCAATGAACGTGATTAATTTGTTTTATTGCGCGACGAAATAACATCAGTAAGTGAAACTTTCATATATTAGAATTTTTCGATTCTCTCAATTTCATTTATATCTGATAGAACAGATCATTATTTCCACTGTTTGGTAATATTGCTATCTGAATAAAAAGTCAGTTCTCAATTGCACAAATGATTTTCATCGTCTATTGAGTAGACATTGGCTATTAAAGTGTTTGTTAGTCTATGCATACCAGATCTTTTAATATCAAAACGGTTTTTTGATCAAATGTAATCTATTTCATGTTTAATGTTTCAGAGAGACATAAAAACAAGTTTTTTTTTACATTTTTACTTATGTACAAAATGTTATGATAAGCAAACTAACAAATTTTATAATTTTTTGACACATTCCATGACATGCATTAATGAGTGTGGTGCAGTTCTCTAAATGTCATTTGTATTTTGTTTTAATATTATTTTAAAAATTTAACCATATTTTGTTCTTTAATTTCATGCAAGATTTTAATATGCCTCATTTCAATGCAATCGTTCTTTTCCACTTACTGCTTCAAAATATGCTTTCCAACAGTCGTCTTAGTCAAGATCGGAGGTTTTACATTCGCGGAAATACCTCCAATTGTCTTTGGTATAGAAAAATTGGCAAGTGCACAGTACTCATTAGAATGCCAATATTGTTTTGTCCTGAAGTTATTTTTTGTATGATTTTGATGAAATTTGCATTGATAGGCAGATAAGCATCTTTAATTCATACAGATAATATCAAAATAGTTTATTACTTTTTTTAAAATCCACAATTTAAATACAAATATTAAATTTTAACAATATTTTTCCCATGAAGCCTATGAAAATTTGAAGGGCTTAAAATCGTGTTCGTCTTTAAATAATTATTTCTTCAAAATTCGGAATAACAGAAAAATTTCAAATATCAAAAGAAAGTTTAAATGTATCTAAGATTGATCATAATTTTTTTTTAGAATTATAGGACAACATTCTGAAAAAAATGTACTTTTATATGAATTCTATAGGAAAATTTACAAGTGGGAACTCATTTATATATGGCCACTAAGTGTATAGATAGTAGTAATTATTCTTCTCTTACTCGAAATCCACGATCTGTCATATTTACATCACACTCCTCACTAAGATCAAGAAGCTAATGTAACATGTTTATCACCTCCCCCCCCCCCCACGACTTGGACACAAAATTATTTTCAATAAAGACCTATGTGCAGTCAATTACATGTATATGTCATACCCGAATAATTAAATACAGGAATTTGAAAAAAACTGGGTAGATTTCCTTGAAAATTTTCTTCGGGAAAGTGGAATATTAAAGATCCACAGACTTCATACAATATCTTAATCCAGTTGATGAAACTATAAATTGGCCTGCCAGGATTTAATAAACAAAGTCAGAGTTTCAGGCAAGTCATAATGAATTATTCCTTTGACGGAAGAGTTACTTTGTTTTTACACTCTGCAACACTAGGCACCTGTGATGGCTCACGGGGGCTCAACCCATAGAGCTGCCTAGCACATCCCCAGGTGGCAGATAGGGGAGCTCCTTCGTTGGGGGGGGGGGGGGGAGGGGGGTGTCAGGTCATAATACGGAAAGCCTGACTGCGGAGCATAGTGGGTAACCTGTTTTGAGAATGCCAAACTCCGTTCACGCTGAAGACCCCTTCTTTAGTTTTCGATAAATAGTAGGCTAATGCCCCTTCAATCCACCTTTTTACAGTGATCGTCAGAATTGGTTCCCACTGTGTCCCGACCATCCCTATTTGAATTGTTTGATAAATTGTTAATCTGGTTCTTGTCCTAAAGAAGCATGAAATAGTAAGTTGTCACTTGAAGTAAACAACACTTTGCAACAAATATTTTGGTCAATTCCAGTGATTCATGTTTGCTACATTAGTTGAAATGTAATACAATTCTATGATACCAATTTTGATGCAAAAGATGCGCTAATTTCGTCGATTTACGACTCATCAGTTGTGCTTAAGGTCTAAAATTTGGAAAAACTGAAACAACAATCCAAAACGTTGAAGAGCAAATTCAAAAATACCGAAATGACCAAAAACTGAAAAGACAAAACCTTATAAGCACAGAGCAATGCACGAGGGAGATACTCCTTAGTTTTCACAAATTTTACCATTTTGTAACAGTAAATTCCAAGTATCAATTGAACATACATTAAATGAACTAATAAATGGTAACCATGGTAACCCTTTGTCAAATGTAACTGTGCTCTCTGACCATAATACAGTTGTCTTTACATTAAATGATTGTTTTTTACACGTATTTCTCGTCTCAGTTTATCATTTTCAGATTCAACCATTTTTGTTTTCATATGAACATTTAGAATAACACATTTTTACCTGAACAGCCTATACATGTTGTTTCATTATCATGGTCAGTGTTGAAATGTTCAGATTTACTGGTTTTATTATTATTCTCTGTATCAACTATCTGTTATGTCATTATTGGAAAAACTGAAAACAATTATCTAAACGACCAATTAATGCAGTGAAAATAAACCATTTCCAACTAATGAAATTATTAGATATCAATTAATTGATGATGTAATCTGATTCTGATAACTTATTACATTGCCGTGTTAATTGATCAATTTCATAAACATCCAATTAATTAATGGGATAAGATCAGAAGCAAGGTTGTCAGTGTCAACTTTTATCATGAAAGGAGACATAATTGACCATGGAACTAAACATTTGATTAGTTTTGATGAACTTTAAAGAGTCAAATAAAAACTGTGTTAATTGATTCAATATTCTAAACGAAATAGTAAGGTTTTGTACAGATTTTGTTACGGTATTCGGACCTTATACAATGTAGATCATGATCGTATATTTCTTTCTGACCAAAACTAACTTTAACTAAACACCTAGAGCAGAAATTATGCAGATAAATCTTTTTCAAGCTGAATAACACTTCATTGTTTGAGTGCGGCTTCCATGAAAATAAGTTCGGTATAATGTGTTTCCGAAGTTTGCCGATAATTACCGAAATTATTGTCATTTCGTTGTATGGAACATCTGGTACATTTGAAAGAATCACGTGGTCAAAACGAAGTCCATGCCATGATAACACTCCATCCATGATAAAGCCCTTGCTAAGCAGCCTTTGTGACAAAAATAATTCTCGCTGATGAAAGCCATTGTAATTTACATAAATATTTCATCGAGTATAGATCAAACGAGACATTACATACGCAAGCAATGCAGCTGTTATATTGCCACTCAAGAAAGAGATGAATTAGAAATATTGTAATCGGCACGTTTACCTCAGTTAAATCTTCTTTTGCCTCTCTTTGTCATTTTGAGAAACAAACTGTAAGAAATCCATAGCATCCTTTATTGTTTCTTCAAAAGTAGTCTTTTCTCTCTACCCAAGACTAGAAATGTGTAACACTTTTCTTTTAAAAAAATCACTCAATCGAATTTTTAAGTGAGAATATGTAATAATGGGGGTGGGGGGGGGGGGGGTATAAAGTCAATTAGTTTAATACTGTACACATGAATTTGAGAATTAGTTGCTTGCTTGGGAATTTCACTGCATATTTCCTATACCTACATTGTAAATTTAGTTTTGTGGTATTTATTTTTAGGTAGTTTTGCATAAGGGATAACAACGTAGCTTACAAATATTTGCAATTTATTATGGCATTTTTAAATATATCTTTCAACTTTGACCACTTAAAACTAAGAACACAGTCATCGTTACAGTGGTAGCAATAAATCAACTGTGTCGATTCTGATGCGCTAGATGTGTATCATTCTGAAAACAATGCTCATCAGTAGCGCTCAAGTACAAAAAATGTGTTAAAGAATGTTTTAAATCAAATTCAAAGAATATCTACCTCGCGCGACTGTCTTTTCTGGTTTATATTTGCTCAAGCATTGGCCTTGACTTACTTATTTTTGCTTACGCCCTATTCTCGTTCTTGTTGCTGAACATTATTTGTTCATACGAGTTGGTTATTCCTTGGTTAGTTTTTAGCTATTCTAGTTTAATCATACTTCCGATTGCCTTCTATAAAGATGTCTTTCTCTGTATGATGATAGAATGTTTATGATGTTATTTCCATCTATTGTATCCAATATAATAGATTGATATTACATGTATATTGCAAAGGAACAATACTCATAATGCAAGTTTAATATTTTATTTTACACGATGTTCATGTCTTTTACATGTTTATTTGTTGAAGAAATGCACGTTTCTTTACCGATTTATCGTTTATAATTGTTACTTTAATAACACTAGTAAAATACAGGGCAGTACTGGATTGTTTCCGACTGCTATAAAAACTCCAGGTAAAACAACATTTATAAATGACATCTGATGTTCGACATAACTAACAAACGTTTCCTGTACAGATACAAATCATTCATTACAACGTAAGATTGATGAAGACTTGTGGTCGGCATTTACCATCAAGTTAATTGATCACTGATTTCTGTAATTAGGTTGCATCGTAATGATAAAGGCTTTCATTTAAATTTAAGATTGTTTGATGCATTAAGAACGCTCTTAAAATGTCCAATGTAAAACGAAATTTCAGAACAGATTTCCTTTCTTCAAAATTGGAAATAGAAACAGGGGTTTTTCCATAATTACTGAAAGATAAATATATAGAGAACAGAAAGGACAAAATGATACGAGGCAACAGTGACATAAAAAAGTATGGGCGTTTACTAAGCAGCCCGACAGGTAACAGAAAACGCCAAACAGAGATATATATATAAGTAAAGGCGTTTAATCAGCAGACCTTCGGATAACAGGAAAGGCAAACAGTGATATATAAACAAGAAATGTTATTTAATCAACAGCCCTCCAGATAACAGGAAAGACCAACAGTGATATACCAACAAGTAATCAGCAGACCTCTGAAAGGGCATTTAATCAACAGCCATCCAGATAACAGGAAAGACCAACAGTGATATACCAACAAGTAATCAGCAGACCTCTGAAAGGGCATTTAATCAACAGCCATCCAGATAACAGGAAAGACCAACAGTGATATACCAACAAGTAATCAGCAGACCTCTGAAAGGGCATTTAATCAACAGCCATCCAGATAACAGGAAAGGCCGACAGTGATATATCGACAGGTAAGGGCATTTAATCAACAACCCTCTAGATAACAGGAAAGGCCGACAGTGATACATCGACAAGTAAGGGCATTTAACCAACAGTCATCCAGATAACAGGAAAGGCCGACAGTGATACATCGACAAGTAAGGGCATTTAATCAACAGCCATCCAGATAACAGGAAAGGCCGACAGTGATATATCGACAGGTAAGGGCATTTAATCAACAACCCCCCAGATAACAGGAAAGGCCAACAGTGATATATGAACAAGTAAGGACGTTTAATCAACAGCCCTCCAGATAACAGGAAAGTATAAAAAAGGGGAAGAGCGATATATCAACAAATAGAGGCGTTTAATAAACAGCCCTCCAGATAACAAGTAGGGTATTTAATCAGGAGATCTACAAATTACATGACGGGCACAAAACACAAAAACTCAAGAGTATCATAATATAAGCAAATAACGATGTTTAATCAACAGCCCCCCTCTGAATTGTGCCCGCATTGAGGGAATGTATGAACCGTTTATAACATGCACTGTTGAAACTTTCAAACGGATGTACCGGCATGTTTTTTTTTTATTCATGTATAGTTAAATATGCAGTATTATTTACGTGTATCAAAACCGGGTTAGACATCAGATGCTCCGGAAGGGTAAGCATATACTGCTCCGTTAAAGGCACCCGTTACATTGCAAGTGAGGAAAATCTGGCATGATGTCAAGTAGTCCTAGAAAAGAAGGTTTAATTGACTGGTACGAAGTTGTCTTGTAAACTTTGATTTCATTGTAAGCTACGGAACTCATTTCTATAAATACTGTACAACATGTTATACCGAGTACGTGTAGCATGCTAGGAGAAATATCTAACAAAGAAAACTTCGTGAAAGATTTGCTTTATTTCAATAAATAAAAGATAGATTGAATGCCAGTGATGTTAGATGTACCCATTACCTTCAGAAATCAATATTAGCTAATTACTATAAAAACAGCGATTCATTTGTTTCCGTGATCAGATATTGTCATTCCATCCTTTGTTTGTGAAGTCTCTAGTTTGTATAAAATTCTCAATGGGTCGTCCGTACTCTTTATTCTAACTATAACTACAAAGTACCATCAACCTACTATATATTTGTTCAAGCCCAACATGATTGGGATTGTTATTTTTTTTTTAGTGTATTACAAATTCTGTATTATAAGTGATTAATTTCGTTCAATTTGCGCATTTTCATTTATATGAATAACAACATAACTGTCCAGAGAAGATAGCTAATACAAAAGTTGAAAGCAAAGAAACTCATTAATAAAAGATAATTTTAATTAGTTTTTCTATGTTATTTCCCATATAGGGGTACCCAAACATGCAATTTAGTTTAATATATCAATTTATATAAAAATTATAGCTCTTTTTAAACATTTACGAATTAATATGATATTGAATAGTCGGAAGCGAGTGTGATATTCAATTTGGTGTGCAATCATCCCTTCATGAAATGGCTGCGCCCAGTGAATCTTCTAATGATGTATTTTAACAATAAGGGGAAACTGATATTTTTACATTCATTACATAGGTTTTGTGCATAGCTCTGTCCTTAAAAGAAAATCTGAAATTTTATAATCCAAAAATAATTTACACCCCCACCCCCCAAAAAAATCTCTGGAATTTATACAGTCCGTGGGCCCTAAGAATGCTCCTTAACTGGTTTTCAATAATTGTCTGAAGAATATACTTCTTACACGAATATAGATGGGGCATATAGATTTACCCTTGTCCGTCCAAACGTCCATCCGTTTTTGCGTTTAGGCCCATATTTCAGAAACCCATGAAGATATATCAATGATATCATATCACTACAATCCTCCTATTACACTGATCAACAAAATTTGGGTCAATTATGAGTTATACTCGGTAAAGGTTTTGCTTTTAGGTCCAATTCTCGGAAACATATTGAGATTTAACAATGATATTATACCTATTCATTCATATAATATAGTACAACAAAAGTCGCAAACATTTGAGTCGCCATGACATATATTTCATGCTTGAGTGACTTTGGTAAAACAATTTTTAAAATACAGATGGTAATTTATTGACGACATTTCACCACTAGGTTCATCTTGTATAGTGCAACTCATCAATATTTGAGTCACCACTACCTACATTTTATGCTCGAGTGACTTTAAATTTAAAATTTAAATGTATTGATAAAGAACCTATCATAATGTAATAATGATATTTCACAATTACAGTCATCTTATATATTACAACACAGCTCAATTACATTTAAGTCATTATGACTTACATTTTATGGTTGAGTGACTTTGATTAAATTTTTGCTTTTTAGTCCATTTCTTAACAAAACTTGCATTGATATATCAATATCTTGTAACTGCAATCATCTAAGTTCAACAGAGATCACCAACATATACATAAACATGACCTACATTTCATGCTTGATTGATTCCATTAAATTTTAGTGTTTGGGTTCCTACATGTATGCCAGAAACAGAAATACGCATTGTGGATTCATTATTTTTAATGGGGTAAAAGGTAATGTAAGCAGGATATATTATGAAAGTTTCATATATTTAAAATATTTCTGTCACAAAACAATTTCCTGTCACAAATAATAGATGGGGATTCAATGAGCAGCAGGACTGGATCACACAGTTTTTAGTTTATATTATTGGTCTGTTATGGAACACACGAATAAAAAACGTAGACACTACTATCTATTTACATTTATTTTCATACAAAATAGAAGCAGAAAGTCTTTGGAAGCACTTTTTAAGGTGGCCAGCAGTGGGATTGGCTGTTAAGTAAGTCTACAACAAAGCTGTGATTTTTTCTTTTTACCTGAAAAAAAAAGACATGATTATTTACATTTTTTAGATACACAACACATAGGTTAAAATCTGGAATCTGTTTCATCAAAATGACGACATTAAATGGTCAAGTAAGAACATGATATTAAAAGATTTCAGATCTCTCCATTTTACTATTAAAATTTAAAGTTATGGAATATGCGTCAGTGAGACAACACCTATTGGATTGATCCCGAGAAAAGGTTAATCAATATTTTAAGTCCGTCTTGAGGTCTTCCAGGAACAACAATTGCTTCGCATGCACTAAATATCCCATGAAACAATGGTGTCGAAAATTCAATTATATGTAAACGAAAATCCCAAATAGGTTAATACAAATCACAAACATATAAACACGAACCCCAAATAGGGAAACACGAATCCTAAATAATGATAGTATATAATGAACAAATAACAATGGGTATGAAAAGACGCCATATACTTGAAAAAACACACCTCCCAACAGAAAAGTCTTCATACCTTTTCATCCCTTATAAAACACATCTTCACTGCCATATAGGTCTCTCTATTAGTCTTTTGTTCCCCGTCCCTTTAAAATACAAAACCCCTTCATCAGTACGTGGTTATGAATATCCATTAATCTGTTCATTTACTGAAAATAAATTTTGAATTTCTGTTTAAAACGAATCCAGTAAAATAACTGACAGAATAAATATAAATTTCCCGTATGAAATGGTATAAGTATTCCATGTTAGCAGTGAAGAACCCTGATTGGATAATTAGATTGGTTTAATAAATTAGCTGAATGTAAAGAATATGTGATACCCAGAGATTTAAAAAAATGTTAAATTAATACCTTAAGAATTCGTGCTATAAAAAAACATGATTCATTGATAGTTTTTCTTAAAAAAAATGACAAATAGTTAGTTGAGGTACATGTAATTATCTTCTTTGTGCAATGGTTCAACATGAACAATTTGGAACTCAACATCAAAATTTGCTCGTGAGCCCGCTGGTGGGAATGTGGTAATAGTGCTCGAGACTGGAATCGTTATAGCAAGCTCTTGGCCAACAGTTTTGTGTATGGCGACTGGTGATTTTACAATATGATGAGCAACCGTAATATACACCGTGTCATATCCCACATGTGGAAACGTTGATCAAATGTACTAAGGACACAAATTAAAGCAGCGATATAAAGACGTAATTAGAAAATCTCTTACGTTCACATGCGTATTTGATTTGATTTAGATATCACCTTGCGTTCAGACTTGCAGCATCAAATACGTATTCGTTTGATTCGCATTATTGAATACGTACGTCTGAACGGAGCATGAAATGACATCATGAATGCAGACATGTTCCGCGAAAAAATACTGTGGCACTCTCTTTAGATATGGGGTACGCTCTTTGTTTATTATTTTAGTATTATACGGCTAGCTAACACTTGTATAAATATGCCATTTGTGTTTTGGTGTTTATATCAAATGATGCATTTGTTTATCTATACAAACGGAACTGAAATACAGATTAATTTATTGGATTTCTGTGAAAGGTCAAAACAGGAAGTGTCTTTATTGTGTTTGTTTGTTGGTAATCAACTGTAAAGTTTGTTCAGTTAATATAAGATCAGTAATAACACATATCAGAGAAACAAATTAACATGGGAACAAGATGTTTTCTGTAAGAAGTTAGACAAATTATCTAAATTTTAGTATATTCATCGGAAAAGGGCGATATATAAAATCAGTTTTTAATGCAGATTTTAATTTGATCCTTTCCGTAATAGGGAGAACTAAGAATCGACAACAATAAAAGAGGATTAGCTTACATCAACTTAATACATAAAATACAAATATATAAAGGATATAAGTGATAATTCACATAAAGATTGCCAAAGATAAATATCTCGAAAAGAATATCTAAGCAAGAAAACAGTGGGAAAAGTCCGGAAGATCGAAATGTATAGGCATGACGAACTCATGATAATAGAACATAAGAAACAAATGCCACAATAGTACATGTACAATTAAAAGAATAAAAAGCACTTAATGAACTAAACAAAATTAGAAAAGACAAGCCAAGAAACTAAAGAACTAGCATTGTGAACTCCAACCAACAACCCTACTCCGTTAACGGAACCCATCAAAGTGAACAACATCCAGTGAAGTGTCAAGTCCGGAGAGGTGCCATTTCCAGGAGGAAGTGAAATCTTTGTGAAGATATCTAGTGATTAAGACAAAAATTAAATACAAATATAAAAGCTTATAAAACAAAATAAAAGCAAAACATTCTCGGATTTCTGAAAAAAGCTGACAATATATATATTACCTTTATACTGCATATCCCTTTGCATTGAACAACCTTTTACAGCCTGAGAATACGAAAATAATGTCGTTCATAAACATTGCCAAATGACACCTTTTATAGACCTACTGCACAACGAAAGAATGAATTATTGTCACATACCATTTCATAGATTTGGTTTTTTTTGGAAGCATTTAACTTTGGTTTTATCCGTTTTTGTAGTTTTAAGATCTGACATTTTGACTTTTTGACATTTCCAACATACTGGATTATTGTTTTTGCTAATGTCATTTTCGGACTAAATGACAACTATCGAGTCGTGATTCCACGAAATATGCAGTTTTTCTTCATCAGAATTTGCAATATAGTATATTTTTATTATCTCTAGAAAGTCACTACACAAGATTTTAGCTGAAATGTTGCACAAAAAGTGAACACAGCCATAAATGAATTAATGTTTTCCTTAACCACAATACACAGGCCAAAATTCCACACATGTGTGTCACCATATGTGTTAGAGACGTTTCATGTCACGCATGCGACACATGTTTGCAAAACGCATGTAATACGCACGATTCACACATGTGATCATGCTTCTTCAGATATATGCCATTCACATATGTGTGTCACAAATGTATTACATGCGTGTGTCACACATGTATTACATGCGTGACATGAAGCGTGCATGTCACACATGTGACACACCTGTGAGGAAAATCAATATGGCACTTGGTTATGGAGTCGAGAAAAGGTTTTCTAAGCGCATAATGTATGTAAGGAACATGTTTGTATTTATTTCACTTCGCCTTGAAATTTGAATCTCCTCTTAATTTTCCCAGGATCTGATTTTAAACAATAGACATGCTTAGAAATTTAAAGAGAAAATTTGAAATATTCCTTATATTCGATTGATAAAAAAGTAACAGTTTCTATAATTTTTAATTAAAACTAAATAATTTTGAAAAGTGGTTGTCTGAAGACAAATTTGAAATTCAACATTGTCAACTGAATAATTGGCTAAGGATAGGTGTTTTGCATACCCAGAAAAAGAAGTAAAATTAATATAAGTTTTATGACTTAGATAGATAGATAGATAGATGATATAATTGTATCAACATACCAACATAAAAATATGCAAATATACTCGTACAAATTTTAGCACATAAAATCTGAAAGACTGAATTGACAAAGAAAATCTTTATCGAGCCCAAAAAGTTATCATGTATAACCAATAAAAAAGCTTATTTACAAAGGGGTCCTCGTAAGTAAAGACCAGGACTTTTCGAATCCTTTAATTGATTCTTTTGTTTGGTGTATTTGTATCTATGTTTCTGTTTTAAATAAATTTATAAAATATGTTTACTCTAGATACAGAACTGTAGTCTTCTGTTAACCAGGGCAGTTTGTCAATCGATTTGAAAAGGTTCAACATTTACAGTGTCCCTCCAAAATATTTAGATTTCCCTTCATATTTATTGATTTGTTTTACTCAACAATCTTTACTTCAGCGATGTTTTTAGATCAGTTATATCCCAGTGAACTTGAAATAAACTACAGGCTGAGACGGCTGAGCCTGTATCGCTAACCTGGCATGAAAGCCATTTTTATTGATGTACCTCAAAGAGAGAAGTCACTTCTGCCGACTATTATGAAGTGTGGTAAGCCTTGTTGGAACCAAATTTTTCTTCATCAAGGTCCTTCTACTTACAGGTCAGCATATTCTAAAATTTGGCGGTTCTCCAGAAGATATTTGCATATATTTCCCATAGGGTCCTATGTTAACCTAAGTCCTCTGTTGAAGGCCATTTTGAATTAGGGATCGGAAGCACCAGAGTAACAACACTTTAAGACTTTGTTTGGTTTCAGCCATTCTGCGGCTGTGTAGATTTTTGTTATATGTCATAGACACTTTCTGTCAAGTTTGGCTCTATTTGGCCAAGCAGTTTAAGAGGAAACATTTTTTTTTAAATCAACCAATCAGAAATAAGAATTCCCCATGGCAGCCATGTTTGTCGCCTGATCTGGACAAAATGCGGAAACTTTGTAAAAAAAACCCTCCAACAGATGCTTCCCGTCAAGTCTCGTTCCCTTTGGCCAAGCAATTTTAAAGTAGAAAATTAGCAACCGATGGAAGAGAACTGCCCATGACGCCAACAATTTTATATCAGCCAATCAGAAACAAGAACTGCTCATGGCATCCGTATTTGTATTCCGATCGGGACACTTTATAAAGAACCTCCCATAGATGCGTCCTGTCAAGTTTCGTTTCACTTGGCCAAGCAGATCCAGAGAAAAAAAAATCAACCAATGAGAAACGAAATTGCCTTTGGCGGCCATGTTTTTTTACCGATCGGGACGAAATGAGGGAACTTTGTAAAGAACCTCCCATCGACATGATAGATGCTTTCTGTCAAGTTTCGTCAAGTGATTTCAGAGGAGAAGATTTTTTTTATATCAACCAATCAGAAACAAGAACTGCCCATGGCGGCTATATTTGAAGTCCGATCGGGACGAAATGAGGAAACTTTATAAAGGACTTCCCATATATGCTTCATGTCAAGTTTTATTCCATTTGTAGCTTCAGCAGCTTCAGAGGAGAAGATTTTTTTTATATCAACCAATCAGAAACAACAATAGCCCATGGCGGCTATGTTTGTTGTTCGATCGGGACGAAATGAGCAATATTTATAAAGGACCTTACATAGATGCTTCCTGCCAAAGTTATTCCATTTGACCCTGTGGTTTCAGACGAGAAGATTAAAATGTGAAAAGTTAACGGACGGACGACGGACGGACGATGGACGCCAAATGATGACAATTTGTCACATGGCATTTGTCCAGGTTAGCTAAAAACATTTCAGAAACAAGCGGAACACTTCATATTTACATATCTTTACAAACGTTAACATTTTTGAACACATGCTGATTTCGGTTTATAGGACTAACAACCTTCCATTATCATAGTAGCACACATTCCAAACTAGAAAATGGAGCTCATCTATCTAATTTAATACGATTTTTTGTTGATTCGTCGGAGATTTTCATTTTTTACGTTTTCTTGCTGTTAGATATTAATATCAAATGAATGAGGATATCAATTTAAAATATTTCATTGTACCAATTGCAAGTCACTATGAAAGGGTTGAAAGACATTATTCTTTATTTTTGGATAAATTATAAGCTTTTGAATTTAACTCCGTACTTGTCAAAAAGACCAAAAACGACAGTCTTTGTTTAAAATTTTCACCAGAAAAACACATTTAAGTAAGCTCAGGAGAGTTGTTTTTGTAATTTCAGAAAATTTCAATCTTGCTGACTCAATTGGCAAACCCATACACATCAATACCATAATGGATAAAGCTAGAGAACTTGCGAAGACAGTAGATTAGACCGTTTTTTTTCTAAAATAAAATTTAAGGAATAATACTTTTTCTATGCTTTTAGTCACCCAATGCCTTTCGTTTTAGCTTAAAAAAAATTTGGAGAGGGAAATTAATTCGAAAAATTACAACATAAATATGAGGAACTATATTCGACAATAAAAAGGGTCTCGGGTCATATGGTAATATTACAACGGAGATAATCCAGAAATAATTTTTATTACACTGCTACCCGATATGGTTCAACATATAACTCTAGCTATACAGTATCAAAATTGAAACGCCGAAAGACACGGGGAAATACTATACAGACCAATGAGCTTCATGCAGTAATATTATCTAAAATGTATCAATAGGTACCCAGATGGCGTTTCCAATACTGCCTTTCTATTAGTATGCTCATCGAAATTTGAACTACCGTCCAAGTACAATGTTTCTTATTATCACATTGAAAGGTTATTGTGTGTACTCTAACAAATACGTATAGAAGTCTTATGATGTTGACAAGATCGTAAGGGTTTTTTACGTTTATAATCAAGAATGCTTTTTACAGTATCGATAGAAGTGATTAATACTTAATAAGGTTTTCTGTATTAATCTTTCCAAAGAAAAAACTTATCTTCTCTAGGGTAACATGTTACCCACGTTAATATTAGATGACTCACTGTTATCATGATAGTTATGTCCTGGAAGAATATCAACCCACATTGTTTATTTGTTCAATTTGTGCTGTACACCAGAACACGTCATTAGTTGTTTAATTTATATGCATAATAGTTTTTTTCTGTAATTCGCACTTATTACCAAGTATTTAATTTTTGAAAGAAGTTTATTAAAAGTTGTTTTTAGTTTTCAATTACCAATACGAATTTTTACTGTTTAATTATCAATTTTGAGATCAATTATTCATTCAGCTTTTACGATACATCAAACGGGTAGTTCAGACACGTTCATAAAATTTATATAACATCATTTTAAATCAATGTTTATGTAGGTAAATATTGTTTCATGACAATGATACTGTAGCAATTAATTAACAAGACGCTTCGCTTTTCAAACTTAATCACGCGACTAGAAAGACACCTATTGCATAAGTCATGTGTAATATTGATAATAAAAACAATAGGTTTTTAGACAGCCATACAGAATCTAAACGATTACACTTTTGTCTTTAAGTACTGTTGATGAGACAGAATATGCATACGCAGTGATAAAAAAAATCTTTGTTAAATCTTCAATGTGCGATTGGTTTTAATATTAAAATTCCTCTCAAGCTCTAGTCTTTTCTTTTTTATTATTGCATATATTTTATTTCGGATTTTCTGATTAGCCTCTGAAACTCATTGTATGACCCCATCCCTAGTGAGTTAGTTCCCAATAGATATATAATTTTATCCATAACATTGATGGTATCCGGACAATAATAGATCATAATCATAAATGACATTTCTTTTTAACCAAAAATAGCTTTAAGGAAAAATTTAAAGCAGGGATTATGTAGAGATATCTTTGTCAAATTGAAACACGCTTCGTTTGTTTGTATGAAGCGTCCAATGAAATAAGTTAGGTACATGTGTACGGAGCTGGAACTGTTTATCCTTCCAGGGCACCTAGATTCACATCTGGCTTTTATAGGAGTTCGTGTTGTTCATTGTTTTTTAGTTTTCAGTGTTCATTTGATGTGCTTGTGGTTGTTCGTTTGTCTTGCCGGGTTTGTCTGTCCAATGGATTACGTTTTTTGATTTGCTCCCTAGGTATATTTGTACTCTTTCGGTATATTCGCGTTTCCTAAGTTTGCCGAAATTACCGCTGTAGTTATCATTACGTTGTATCTCCATCTCGGACATTTGCAAGCATCACGTTGTCATTTATGGTCCAAAAAGCTTAAGTCACAAGTTGTTCTTCACATTTCAGCCATGCAATTATAAGGTCGACCCCTTGAAGCATGCAAATATTATGAGGTGGACCATTTATTTAAATAAATACAAGGGAACTTACAAAGTTAATGTTAGTCCTGACTGTTCTTTGGTATAATGTCTGAACAGGCCTATAGTTGTTGAACATAAGAGCCTGTGGATTTTCTGGCATATCTTGTCTTAATGTTCTAATGGCATTCATCTGTAAATTAAATTCCAGATTGAGCTTTGGTAGTTGGTTTCATGAGAGGGACAAGGACATGGCTCCAGTACTAACAGGGGTATTTCTTATTATAAGAATAACCACAAAAAATATTCTTATACCTCAGATTGTATGTAAAACTAAATCTCATTGGTTATTGCGATCATGTGATCGATATGAATAAATCTTCATATTTTCTATCAAATTCAAATCATATTCCACCCCTTCGGAAATCTCGCTACTTATCCAGTATTGATATAGTAAATGGAATTGACGCAAACTAAATATCAAGTTGGATTGAAAACAAAACAGGTTTTTTACTGTAATCCAATATAATGTGTTTGATTCGTTATAATAAAAAATGTTCCAAAGTGGAAAACTGTCCTCTAAATATATTTGGAAAAAGTTATGTGATTTACACATTGAAAATCAAAATATCTTTGAATTTATTCAGTAAAATAAAACATTTATAGCATGGTAGTGGGGGAAATATGAATATTTCTTCACAAATTAATATCATATTCCGCTCGAAGAATATGATATTTCTGATATGAATAAATCTTCATATTCCCTCCACTACAATAAAATAAATGTATAATATTAATTAGTATTCTGAAATTATGAAATTATTGCTACTTACAAGAAAATATCAGAAAGTAAAGAGATATGATAATCGCATAAAATACGTAATTCTCTACCTGATTTTTGTGAACACTTATTGGTCTATTCATGATTATCCACGTGACTGTTTCCTGGCAACCAGGCTGGGTTAATGAGCCATCATACGTCATGTAATGGCGGCTATCTGGTATAAGTTTCAGTATATTTATTTTACTAACATCTACATAATCACCTGAAAATAACAACTTTTTATACAATTAATCTTAATACAATTAAGTATTATACAATACTCTGATATTTCAAATTAAGGCTGTATTAGAGTACAATGTAGGTTCCGCAGAAGAGGGTGTCATACGAAAATTCATTATCGACTCAGCCATATGCGTAGAATTTCATCATGTCCATTTCAAAAATCATAAAAAAAACATTCATTATAATCAAAATAATTAGATGGATCGTTTGTTACTCCAAGAAAATTCATTGGTAACCATGTTAGCCTCGGCTTCATCTCGGTTGACAGAGTGACTCTCCGCTCTAGAACTCTCTCAAATATGTGTTATTCATAAATATCATATTTTTTCCTGTTACCAGAATATGTCTTGTTGTCATCAAACATGACATGAGATAAGATTCTCGTAAAGTCTGGTTACGTAGTTACCACTCAATTTGAAGTGTTTATTTTTCTCTTATGTAATTGCTGAGCACAACTGATATGTTGATATTACATGATGTTTGAAATGTAGGATTTTGATGCATTGTATATCTATTTCAACAAATTATTTCTTCAAAACCAGTTAATGAAAAAAAGATGTGAAACAAAGTAATAAAAGTACGTTATTTTCTAGGAAATCGAAGACGCTGTTCTGAAATTTATTTTAAGACTTCAACACGTTTTGAACCTTTAAGGAATTGTTTGTAAAATGTTAGTTTTGTATAATGAGCTAAATCAATTAATATATAGATGATGTATTTATACCTTTATATTGTACATATTCTATATTGTTGGTCAATTTTGAAATTTCTTCGTTCGTTTCGTTGTCGTTAATCTGAAATATGATATGGAAGTTTGTGTTGAATGCATTTATGCATTTATAAATGACCTTTTGTAGCACACTACAATAGCAAGCAGAGGAAAACAGATTTTTCCACTCAAAACACAATATAATTACAAATACACATTTGTAACAGAAACATCCAAAGCATTTAATAAATCATTAGAATTAATTACAGAAAGACAAATATTTGGTTTATGTCATGTGGGATAATATAATATTTATAGCTTTGAAAATTATTCGAAGTAAAGAGTTTTGAAAACCTATTCCCAGATGAACAAACTCAACAATAGAAATAATTGAAATAGCAAATCAAAGAAAATGTATTCCTTTGTAAAATTAATAAAATTGGAGAGAGAACATTAAAATGCATGGAAGTCAAGATGCTGAATAATATGATTAATGGCTTCGGTCAAACAATTGAAACTATATCAGTTATATCAGCTTAGTGTTTCATTTTTAATGTTAATTGAATTCAATTGTCATAGTAGATCATATACAAGGAAAAAGTCTTTATAAAACACCATTTGTCCTGAGTTACAAAGTCGATTTAAATGATCCATATCGATGCACCGTATGAAAATTTCAACAGCGTATGTCTCTTCAGCAGGAATTAACCAAAACATTTATTGTAAAAAAAATATCGAAAATGGCAAACAAGAAAAGTTTGTTTTCAAGACGTATAAAAGGGGTAATGAACTGGTACGTTGGTTATCCGATGGTTACTAGGATGTCAAGAGGTGGCCTTAGAATTACTGTGCTACTGTATGGATGGATCAATGAATTTTTGTTTAACGTCCAGTGGCAGCCAGGTGCATATCAGAACGAGAACATGTATGATACATGTACGATAATGAATTTGATCCATGCTTTGTACTAGACCGGCACGCTGAGCCGGATTTTTAATGTGCTAGCCCACGAGGTAACTGTCCGCAGGAAGACCCCACTCGGACACATTATACTCTGAGTCGACCAGTAGATCTCTGCTCATACTCGTAGATGTTGCGTGCTGGGCGGAGAAGCAGTAAATACCAATTTTAATGTCTTTGGTTTGACCGGCCGGGGATCGAACCCGCGACCTTTCGCATTCGAGGCGAGCACGCTACCGCGAGACCACCGAGGCGGTCTGTACAAATTGACGCATATCAACGGGGCGGATTTGTTCGACTGTAGATTTTCAATGGGCGGGAAAATATATCCCGTTAGTGTGTACAGTTCTCCCCAATAAACCTGAACAAACTTAAGATTGCTGTTAAACTACCTTAGCGACATTGGGCTTAGCCTTAATCCTAGTAGAATATGTTTAGACTTTAAAGAGGCATCACTGAAAGCTTTCCGGTATGTCTTCCCAAACTCCATAACTTGTTATCGCTTTCATCTTGGACTGTCACAAAGTTGGTATTGAAAAAACTAGGCCTTTCAACAGAATATATAGATTCTAGTACTGAGATTGGACGATGGTTAAGCCGATTTTTTGGTTTGAGCTTCTTAAAACCTGACAGTGTTGTGGACTGATTTTTTGAAGATATTATGTCCGATGCGCCTCTAGGTGTGCTGCTTTCGCAGAATATGTTCTCGAGAACTATGCTGGAGATAGTGCTAGATTTCTGTTTGTTCTTTTGTCTGAGAAACCGCGTCGGAAAACCGTAGAACAAACAATGGATGCGAATCTTTTCATTGTCATTACAATGAACAATTTTATTTACACCACCACCCTTCAATATTCAACTTTATCGATGTCATTTCAAAAATTCAAAGTACGACATTTTTCGAATAAGTGTGAACATGACAAACAGAATTTCTTGTTCATTCAGTCCAGACAATTACAGATTAATGAAATCTGGCGTTATGACTTTGTGAGGAGCGTTGGTTATACGTTTCGGGTGCGAACACACCTGATATAATTAAATTATCGTGATATTAATCTCCTGACTGAACCATGCAGAATAATTTGACTATAATATGTCACTGTTTTATGCAATGAAACTAAAATTATGTTAAAATCTAATTATTATACAGGTAATTTCAGTCACTTTACAAACAGGTCAATCCGCCCCCTTGATATTTTTTTCCCACCCAATTGTTACATATTTTTCCGCCTCAGTGATGTGCCAATCCGCCCCATCGTGCATCGCCCGTACAATTTATACGAGATACAAATGTAAATAGACGAAGTTAAGATTTGTTGTTAAATAACAGAATAAATAATTCTAATTTTCTTAAACAATTTGAAGTGAAAGAATGAAAAAAAGTCCATTAAAATGCTGATAACCTTACCTTTACAAAAATTGCTAGTATTACAACCCCTCTAGATAAATTGACAGCTTGCGTGAAATTGGAATACAGATCCGAATTGTAAAACATCAGCTGTATCTGACAACATAAAACACAGATAAAAGTATGTAGTGTGGTAAACAATATTTACAGATAGTATGTAGTATGATTTTATCTCAGTAGAAATGAAAAGAGATGAGGAGTTGATACCAATGATACATCGGAACTAAGAAATACAAATTGATATTAATAGTACCATACTTTGATTTACAGTTTACAATAGGGCTGTTTATATAAGAGGAAAAATGTGAACTACCTCAGATAGAATACAATGTACATTCACGTTGCAGATAGAAACTTTAGTAAGATAAAAATATAGCTAGCAATAGAATCGGATAGCCGAACTCCAGGTAAGGTTAGGTTGAGACTGACTTTCATCCCGAGAGGGGGGGGGGCACTTACTATATATGAGGTGCTAGGTATGTTCTGACAAAAAGGGTGAATTTTTTCGCAAAATGACTGTAAAGGGGTATCGTTTTTTCCTCTTTTCTACAAAGGGGTAATATCTGACTATCTGGTAGGGGTTTATATGTCAAGAACATCTGCAACTCGACAGGGTTATAATTTGAAGGAAACAACCTCAGCATGATTGACTTGTAGATAATCACATGATTAAGATATATTTTGCTATCTAATCATTTTAAGGTAAAGTAAATTAATTTGAGCAAATTAAAATTCATATACAGTTTATTTTGGACGAAAATATTGCTTTTACTATAATTAAGGGGTGGCCTTTTTATGTTCACATATCAGAAAAGGTGTATTATTTTAGACACATATTGTCTGTAATGGGGTATGTAACATGGTCAAATTTTGTCTGGAAAGGGGTCGGTGTTCAAACATGCTGGAAGAACCCAGCTGTCGACATTTTGACAAAGTCCTCCCACCCCCCGAGACTTTCAGCCAGTCAATTGCGCGTGAATAATAAAAAATTGTTTACCTCTGCTGCAAAATGTCTTCCCTCCACCGAATGCTCTGATCCAAAATTATCATTTCCACCAAAATGAAATTTGATTTGATGTAAGCGATATTCATAAGATAAGGGTCCTAGAGATATGAGCACACTACTTGTCCTATGTAACTCGAACGTTAAATCTGTTCCTTTATTGATAAGGGTACCATTTATCTGAAAAAAAGGATAGGAGGTTGATATCCATGAAGATGTAGTTTTTATTAGAACAAAGTACAAAATCATTAGGTTAGCTCTGTTATCTTTGTTATTCATCTTGTCAGTCTCTGATAAGAATTCTTAGACTTCACAAGAACAAGACGGTCTCTGTTGGTATTACGATAACTGATGCACGTGTCTCTTCTCTTTTCCACATTCATGAATATATCAATAAATCAGAAAATTCATTATACACCAGAATGAAATGATAGTTATAATTTTCATTTTTTCTATTGAATCTGATATTTACCTGTTTACCCGTAAGTTTTATTTGTTTTAATCCAGGATCAAACAATAAATCTTTAGGTTCTATATTTACTGGGGACTGATTCTTTCCTTTGCTACATAGCACCCATTTGGGATTTATTTTTCCCCAGTAATGAGGACCTATGGAAAAAATAAACAGATTTAGATGAGATTATTTACACATGTACTTTTATGTGGTGGTATATAGACGTTCTATTTTTTCGACAGGGTTCATCATTTGAGTTTTACATTTCATAATATCAAATACTCGCACAAAGACAAGAGCTCGATTTTCTTTTAAATTATTGATTACAAATTTGTTCGATGCATTTTTACCAGGTAAACTATGGCGTCGTCAAATTAAATTACTTCCCTTTGGGACCTCTGTCTATTATAACCGGTAATTCATTTTTATGTGAAGTCTGTTATTTAAAATAATAATAAAATATTTGCTGTATGAATAATTCATTATTGTTAAACCATCAGAATTTTTTCTGTGAGTTGCCAAGGGATGTTATATTTGGAGTTCAAAGACGTAAACCACGATTAAAGCACCCGAACACATTAAAACTGACGTTTGGTGTAATAATTTTGTATATGAGGTAATGCAGCAACACTGCATTGTAGAATTAAACAGGTTATTAAAGCTGTTAAATATTGTTAAATTATTTTAGCTTTATGAACTGAAGTTAAAACTGTCACAATTCAATAATATTTGATTAAATACTATTATTTATAGAATAATAAACAACAGAAATACAAATAAAGCCATCAGTCTATTGTATACTTTCTAGTATTTCTCCGATACATTACAGATCACCACCTCTTATTAAATAGCCCTACATTGTGATTTTCTAACTGTTGCTTTTAGTGAAATTATTTAATATAAATATGTAGAAATTTGATACATGTCATCTTTATTACATGAAGCAGCGGCCAAATTACACTCTATGTCTAGAGACCTCCTTAAATCTGATTGGAATTGGTGATTTTTTAACGTAATACTGTAATGAATATAGTAGATAGCGAATGAATGTCGGTAAAACAAAACAATACGATAGGACGGAATACTAACAATAAGAATATAACTTATGGGAGAAAAACACGGCAGTAAGACGTCTTACCCGAAACTCCTTCATACATCCACCATTCCTGCCACGGAGAACTACAATCTACAATGAAAAAAAAAAAAAAAAATAAGCGTACTTGTGTTTTTACCGATAGAAAAGTTCCGAGAGAGAAACATGGAAACGTATCATTTAGGATCGAATCTAAAGGATGGTATCATTAGATGAAGGGAGGAAATGCTCCCACAGTCTTCACTTTTGCATAAGACTCAAGGCTCTTTAATTCAAATAAGAAAAAAGGTAAACTTTTCAGATTGCCAAAATTTTTATCACGTGAATTTTTCTTAAATAGTCTGAGAAAGGAAGTGTAGACATTATAATGATAAACAAAAGCGAATTCAGTATAAGCGAAAACGGAAAAGTTGCAAAGGAATCGAACATGCAGCGAATGCACTCCTTATAAACATCATGGTTTCCTCAAACAGAAAGAATTACCTCTTCCGAGGCAGTTATTGGGATTTGTTCAAACACAAGATGTACACAAGTGCTAATTTTAAATGCACAATATTAATCTAGCATTAGTGTTAGATATTTCACATGTTATAGCCTTCGCTGGTCGAAAACAAATTGAAACAAACCCTTCATCCCTACAAAATTTTCATGATTAAAATAGAGAAAGATGACGAAACAAAGAATTCCTCTTCGCTTATCAATTCTATACTGCCTACACATTAAACCGCATAAACAGTTCCAGCAGATTAATTGAAATAAGTTTGATTATAACAAACATGAATTTATCTGTAAATGATGACACCTTTTATTTCTCTGTAGGTCGAACGTATGATTTAATTAACAAAAAATTACAACGTTGTCGTGAAGACCAATACTAGCCACCATGCTACATGTGAGTTTATGTCTCTTTAATTATCTATTACATTTACGATACATTAGTAAATTAAAAATAAGATGCAGTGAGATCCAGTGTTTAATACTGTGAGTTCTGCATCTAGAATACTTCAAGACATGTATCACACTTAATGTGGCAGCTAATTTGATTTACAGTGTTTTTATGGCATAATGATTCAGCAAAAAAAAAAAAAAAATATATTTAAGTATGATTGAACATCCGATTTAATTCTGTTAGGATAATACTCTTGCATATTTTATATTTTCTATAAATAGATGTAGTTTGATTTATGGCACTATGTTTACCGGATTTTTACTCAAACTGGCTATTTTTATTTATACAACTCCATGACGATTTTAAATTTCCTCCTTTCAAATTAATAACTTTCCAATTTCAATGGTCTAAATTCACAGTCGATTGCTTCTTTCGAACTTATTATTACCAAGATAACAAAATACTGTCACATAAACATCTTCATCCTGTTTATCATTCCTGAAATTAAACCGTATCGCCATGATCGATTGACCGGCCTAAAGTTTACATCCCCAGAATTCTTCTGTCGGAATCTATTGACCGCGGTCTAACGTTTATATCCCTTGATTTGACGGTTAGTGTTATCTAAGCAGGACATGCAGGTGTGTTCTCTGAACGCCAGCCTTATATAATTAATAATATTCACACATATTAATTAATGGGGATTAAGAGGCCCTCAAAGGGGTTAATTATTCTGTCATCTCCATAGGTAAAGGTAAAGGTAAATTTAATTGTGTGATTTGCGATGATGAGACTTTTAAATTTGTGTTTCACTGAATTTGTAATGAAATATACAACACTAATATAAATATAGCACTTTATTATGGTTAAAAGCAATACATATAATAATTAAACATTACATTCACTGAATTTTCAATGAAATATACAACACTAATATAAATATAGCACTTCATCATGTTTATTGTGGTTCTAAAATGAATATAGCACTTTATTATGGTTCTAAAATAAATATAGAACTTTATTATGGTTTAAAGTAATCAATATAATAATTACAAATTATATTCACATATAGTTACATTTATACATATATACATTTGAAATGAAGTGTCTATTTCACAAATACGAAACGTTTAACCAAGGTGAAGAAGCTGTGATACATCGTCAACGTAGGTCATCAAGTCGATGGTGTTGTTGGTGAGTCTGTCTTTGAGTATAGTAAGGCGGTTGTCGATGCGTCTGTACTTCTGTGGTCGTGGTCTCTGGGATCCTCCGGCTTGCAATTGGATTCTGTTGATTGCGTTGGCGGCTTCGATGTCTTTGAAAGTCTGTATGATGGTGAAGATGTTCGGGTGGGAGTGCTGTACTTTCTTCTTAAGTTTTCCATGCCATGCTTCTAAGTTGTTGGTAGTCCTGGGTCCCTCTGTAGTGAAGTGGTTCCACACTGTTCTGTCACCGTCGATCCATTGGGTAATGACGTAGTCTGTAAAAGGCGTTGTGTCCACTGGTAAGTCGGCGTCCTCCAGGTCTTGCAGTGTGTTGAACCAAACGTCTTCTACCATGTCGTCAGGAACTAAGGGTAGTGCTGCTGCTCTTCTAACCAGTTGTCGGATGTCGTCGTTGTCTCGGTATGGAATCTAAAATGTAAAAAATAGGTTACAGACAACTGTATTTTTTCAAAAATATCAACCATTCAGTAAGAACTAACATAACTTTATCTTATATTGATCGTTCATTAAGAAATAACATTACTTTGTCTTGTACTTTAAAAAAATATCAATTAATATTACTTCATATTTTTTAATAAATACCTGTAAACCTGTTAACTGTGCCTTGCGCCAAATACACTGGGTGAAGTGGAAGAAGCAGCCTTTAACTTGAACCCCTGGGAAAACTGTGCGTATGGCATTCTGTGCTGCAGTCTCGAAGTCGGTGAATACTGTCGTAGCTGTAAAAGGTTGGTGTCTGTTTGTCAGTGCTGTCTTTAGAAGACTGAAGAATCTGGTGTACAGTTGTTGACTTTTACCGGGTAGAAGAGCGTAGACGACGGGTTGCATGAGTCCATCAGTTTGTGTGTGTATTGTGTAGATCTGGTGGAAGATGGCTGGGCAGGTGTAGAAGGTTCCGTCGCAGTAGATCCGGTCATGTAACTGTGTTTTGCTATTTTTTATTCCTTCTTTTATATAGATAAATCTATTTATCGTTTTTTATATCTTTAAAATAATATGAAATATATCTATCTTTTTATTTCTCTTTTCGATTTATTTATTTATTTATTTATTTTTTAATAATATTTTTATTCCTTCTTTTATGTAGATAAATCCTTATATTATCATATATCATCCATTTCTGATTTCTTTCTCTGTTTGTATTTACCTGTACAGGTAATCACCTGGTAATAAAACCTTTGGAAGGCCCCAACATAATTGCTAAAACAACAATGTACAAATTGCTTTAATTAAAAGGTTGGCATTCAGAACTACAGCCGACATGCATACCCTTCCGAGTCACAAGATGTCAACTTTTATACACACGTTTGTAGCAAAACTCCTTTCAACCAGGATGTAGTTAGGTCTTCCATCATGCGATAATCTGCTGTGTTCCAGGGCTATCCACGTGAAAGGTGACCAAGATTTCAAGATTTTATTTACTCTCAAACAGTTTAAACAGTAACAAGAGGCAATCAAAATATAGTTTTTACATAAATGACGAACTGGATAAAGATGAACTTATATACAGGCTAAACATGATAAATAAACAAGTATTATACTAGCCACAATACAGGTAAATTGTGTCGGGCATACCTGGTTTGACCTATGAAACGTTTCATTAATAGCAAAAGTCCATGCTGTTTTAATAACATTTACTACGGATATAAACGCATTGTTCTGTAAGTATTACATTATCTAAAAGTATTTTCTTTATAAGTAATGCAATACTTTTCAACAATCTATCATTCCATTTCAAACAAACCATGCCTAATGTGTACCGTATATAGTATTATATATATTATTTAATTTGATTAAAAATTAAATTTAGCAAGCATCTAATAAACATACGTAAAACAAACATACCCTACCGACATGCTCAAATGGTTAAAATAATACATGTATGTGCTCAAAGTTTTCATTTTGTGACGACATAAAGAGACAGCATTACCTTGGACTAATTCTATGTGTGAAAGTCATGTAAGCGAAATATATTTGATCAAAGGTAGCGGACGTATGTATTCGCATTTAAAAGAGTAACACAATCAATTATTGTCTCTGTAGAATCAATTTTAAACAAATTTTGTTAGGGTTATCATCATTGTTATAACTACATTTATCCAGGTTCCACACATGTCTCTCGAAATTCTAGAGTGACATGTAAGGTGCATACTTAAACTTTGGTAAGTCGTAACGTGTCAAAAAAATCACCAATATCTGTAAAAAATTCGTTTAGGATGAAATTTCTCCTCGGATAAAATATTAATTCCCCTTCAACTAAAAAAAGAAGAAATAACAATTTGTTTCTATAAAGAAGTAGAATCTATATTTAACCATGACTTATATGCACAGTTACTATTTATGATCTGACATAGGGTGCTGAGACGGTAGTAAATTACATAAAATGTCAAAGACGGGATAGACGAGATATGACTTAAAACCCAAAGCACCAATTACCACTGATGAACAGGGATATAACTCAAAAATAATTATCACTGTCAGAAACAAATTGATGCTAAATATTTAAAAAATGAAACTCAATTCATGTTATTTCCTTACATGTCTTCTTGTTAGAACGTATAATTAATTAGAGTCTGAAATGTATGGGTTGAATGATAAATATACAACACATGAAGCCACATTTTAATGCCTTTATAATTTATTTTACTCTGTAAGTGATATTTTTATAAGATTTCCTAATCGTCTCTCCCTCTTAAAGAGATAAATATGAAAAACAAGGCTTCTCTAGTGAACTGTAATCATCTGTTGAATATGATTTGTATATGTAAATTTTTCTAATTTTGAACAATTGTCTATTAATAAACTCTTGTATTAGAAATAAATATTTAACAGAAATTATAAATGAAAATCCAGGGTTTGATGATTTAAGTATAATTAAGAAATTAAGCTTTATATTAAACCCATCAACACCATCACAAGTAAATAGACTTGGTTCCTTTATAAAAAGGTCATTAGAACTGAGGACGGGGGACTACTGATTTACTTGTGTATATACAATTATAATGTTTTTTTATGTTTATATGACAATAAACATTTTTGAACTTTAAAAAAAAAATTAATCACTCATGTAAACTGTTTGACACTCTTATAAGACCTATTCTCTGCTACAACTCAGAGATATGGTATATGGATGCATACTTGCCCTTGTATAGAGCTATGCAAAGAGCAGAGAAAAGTAACAGAATATGTGATTCATTATCATTTGATTATAAAGCTTCATTTGAAAACATTCATACCAAATATTGTAAAATAATTTCAGGAGTTAACAAAATTGCCTCCAATATGGTGAGAAACTCAGAATTTGGACGTTTCCCCATCATCATCCTTTATTAAAAGTAAAACTATGATGTATTTTACTAGAATAAACTCGGATAACATTAATCTGCAGGTTAAAGAAATCTTAAAAGTTAATAAAAATTTACATGAAGAAGGAATATATTTGTGGTATACATTTCCCTGAAATGTTTTTCATACATTTAACTTAGATTTTCAAAACTACACAAATTTAGATCTTTTCACAAAATTAAATTTTCAACAAGAGTAAACCTTAATAAAGTAGTAACTAATACGTATACAAAAAAAGATAAATGACAAATTGTCAACTTTTACATGTATTTGTGAAGTAAAAAATTAAGTCGTCAATAGAAGTGACTGTGGTCAGGTGTCAAGCACTTTGAATCTTTTGTTGGGCGTATTGTTGTAAAGGACACTCGGAATAATATAATCAATTACAGGAAATGATTGATTTTGGTTCTGGATGTCGTTTTTGTTAAACAACTGTCTTAGAAGACCAAAAATAGTAAATATGTGTTAAAACTGTCTCCCAAATCAATGTTTAGATATGTTATGTATTTTCTGTGATTACCGTTATAAATTGTTAATTTAACCTTTGTTCAAATTTATTTTTAACCACTTATTCGATACCACTTCTGATGGACTCCAAGTTCCCCAGGGTATCCCCAGGTCAGTTGCAAGTATTTCAATACTAGTGAGGACTTGATAATTTAAATTTAATGCTACAAAAATGTAAATATTGCAAAAACTAAGGAGTATCTATCCCGTGCATACCTCTGTCCTTAGATGGTTTTGGTATAACCTCTTTTGCTCATTTTGGCACTTTTGAATTTGCTCTTCAACCTTTTGGATTATTGTTTTGATTTCAACATTTTAGGCCTCCAGCACAACTACGACGAAATGTGCACATCTAGGGCATCAAAATTGATATCAAAGAATTTATTTATAACAAAGTTTGTCTCTTGTAATACATGATATTTGTCATACATCCGTCTTTCCCATGCTCTTTTTATTCAGGGTCAATTTAAAATGAATAAGAATGATCAATCAGGTTATCGAGTTTAATTATATTAGATTTTACTAATTAATCACTGTTCTCACAACATAGTAAAGTTATTGTTTCCGTTACTGCTTAATAATAAATGAAAACAATGTATTCAAATAATGAATCGGTCAATAGTATTATTTTAGCAGTCAATTTTAATGCTTCAGATACACACATCTAAAAATAATTTTTCATAACCGATATTCAGGACAAAATTAAATGGTGTATTTTTATGTCTCTGTATATGTATACTTTCTATGTACATGTACTATAAATTAAAGACAGACATAGTTGTCTAGGAAAGTTAGGCTGAATGCAGGAACAAAACAAACAAATATTATTGTCCCAGATAAATAGCTGAAATAATCTACCTCATAATTTAAAAACTATAGACTGCTTAGTAAGGGCAACAAAACTAACCAGTTTCAGTTGACCCCCCCCCCCCCCCCCCGCATGCACAGCAACGTCCTAAGATGGTTTTGGCGTTGCCCTTTTTATTATTTTGGTATTTGTTCTTCAACATTTTTCGTTATTATTTCAGTCGTTTTCGTCCTTGAATAAAACTGACGAGTTGTAATTCGACAAAATATGCATATTTTGTGATGGCTCCGCTTGTGACAGTTTTGACTTTACCCTTTTTACATTTTGAAGTTGCTCTAGTCTTTTACATTCTTCGTCTTCCGCATTTTCGGCATTGAGCACAACTCGGCGAAACAATCAAAAACAACATTATAGAATAATTATTCCAAGCATATGCAAAAATGGCATCTTTATTTGACGTTGATTAAGGTCTCAGTAGTACATATTCTAAGATAGGAATACCTATGGGTACACACTGGTGCATTCGTATCGGCATGAACGCACTGTGAACAAAAAATTCATAACATTTTGTATATCTAAATTTTACTTTTAACTGATTAAGTTCTACTTTTGAAACCTTTTTATGATACCTCTACTAAACAGGCAAAACAAGAAAATTCTTATAAACCGTTTGATTTTTCTCCTTTTTTATGATTTATTGTTTTTCTGTTCCTACTGAATATAAAAGTTTACACAAGATCAAACAGCTAGCAGTATATTGACATTTTAGATAGAAGTATTTACAATCAATTATCTTTTGTTTTTTCAGATTGTTAATATTTAATCAACAGCTATAAAGTAATTTGACCGAAACAATAAAAAGTCCTACAGATTATGTCAATTTTATCAATTCTACATGACATAAATCCTAATAACACAGTTAAAATGCCTACTACTTTCAGCATTAAGCTAAGCATATGATGCACAATATAATGATTTAAAGTAAATATTTAAAAATAGGAAAAGTAGGGGACAAAAAATGATTAATTTAATATTCACCCCAAACCAAGGGTATGTTTATGATGACTAGTAACTCAATAAATATTGTAAACGTATGGATGAAATTTCATACACATTAAAACAGCTTGCAACTTTCAAAGAAAGTGAAGGTGAATAATTACTATCCGTTTGTCAGTTTTGGTAAAAAATAACTTAGTTTCTCAACATGGAAAATTTGGGGAAACAATCTTCAAATGACATCATACTCCTTTAAGCACGTGTGCAATATGTCCATAACCATTCTAAAAACTACCAAAGTTCTGGATTAAAAGCTTTTGATCACACAAAATTGGTACCCTCCATACACAATTGTCACAAAAATGACTCAGTTCCATAACATGAAAATTCTAGTGAAATTTTACATAACATCACATGGCTTCATGCACATCTTCAATATGTCTATAACATTTTGAAAAGTTTCAAAGACCTGGACTAAAAATTGTAGGAGGAGTTGATGACTGATTACTCAAAAATGGCATCATAGTATTTCTGTCTATTTAATATGATGATAAATTTACCTGCTGACAGAAGACCATCATAAATTCGTGGTCAACCTCAATACTCAGAACCAGGCACCTGTGATGGACCACGGAAGCTCAACCTAAAGAGCTGCTTAGCGCGTCCCCAGGTGTCGGATAAGAGAGACTCACACGTTGGGGGGGGGGGGGTTGTCATTTCATAATATGGAAAGCCTGGCCGCGAACCATAATGGGTAACGTGTTTGGAGACCCTGAACGCTAATAATACTTTTTTTTTATTCAGCTTATAGGATTACATCAGCACAATTTAGACAGTATAATCATGCACAAAAATACAGACTGTAAATATATATAAGTAAATATTGGATGCAATAGCAAAGTGTAGCGGAGCATGATAAACAGTCATAACATATTATTGACTACGAAATTTTTCTGCAGAACACAAATATTTTCCAAAATTATTCAGTTCTTTTACATTTCTTACTGATAATAATTGCACAAGTTTACATGTATAAGGGTTCTTCCAATAATATTGTTTAATTTATTTTTTCTTAAGTTGTATTTACGACACTCTAAAATGAAATGGTATTCATCTTCAATTGAAAAAGTATCACACATAGTACAAAATCCATTGTACAAAAGACCCCTTCTGTTTTTTTTTCGAAAAAGAGTAGGCTAATCCCGCTACAGAAGACTAAATTATCCGACCCTACCCAACCATCCTCATTTTACAATCATGCCTTCAAACCTGCAACAAATTACAAGATCAAGAAGACCCCCTAGCACCAAGTTTTGGTCTGTTTTTAGCTCACCTGGCCGAAGGCCATGTGAAAAAGTATCACACATAGTACAAAATCTGTAGCGGGATTAGCTCACCTGGCCAAAGGTCATGTCAAATTTTGTCATCACTTGGCGCCCGTCGTCCGTCCGTTAACTTTTCGCATTTTAATCTTCTCTGAAACACTGGGCTAAATGGAATTAAATTCGGCAGGAAGCATCTATATAAGGTCCTTTATAAGGAGTGCTCATTTCGTCCCGATCGGACAAAAACATGGCCGCCATGGGTAATTGTTGTTTCTGATTGGCCAGTTTTCAAACAATTTTCTCCCCTGAAACTGCTTGGCCAAATGGCATGGGAAATTCTTGTTTCTGATTGGTTGATATAACAAAATCTTCTCCTCTGAAATCGCTTGGCAAAATGGATCGAAACATGACAGAAAGCATCTATGAGAGGTTCTTTACAAAGTTTCCTCATTTCGTCCCGAACTGGCACAAAACATGGCCGCCATAATCAATTCTTGTTTCTCAATGGTTGATTAAATTTTTTTTTCTTTGGAACTGCTTGACCAAATTGAACGAAACTTGACAGGAATTGACAGGAAGCATCTGTTGGAGGTTTTTCTACAAAGTTTCCTCATTTTGTCCAGATCGGGTAACATGCATGGCCGCCATGGGCAATTCTTGTTTCTGATTGGTTGATTTAAAAAAAGTTTCCTCTTAATCTGCTTGGACAAATAGAGCCAAACTTGACAGAAAGTGTCTATGACATATAACAGAAGAGCCTATGTGAACTACATGTAAAAATCTTCTGGAGAATATGCTGACCTGTAAGTAGAAGGACCCTGGTAAATAAAAATTTGGTTCCTACAAGGCTTACCACACTTCATAATGATAGGGAGAAGTGACTTCTCTCTTTGAGGTACATCAACAAAAATGTCTTTCATGCCAGGTGAGCGATACATACCCAGCTCTCTGAGCCTCTAGTTAATGAATAATGGCTGTAGCTTTCAATGAATTTTGGAATATGATGATTTTTTTAAAAAGACAAAAGTCAAGCTTATTACAATGTATTGACAGAAGGATAGGAATTGAGTTAAATTATACAACCATTTAATCTGAGGACACAAAATGCGTGACCTTCGTGCATCACCGTGATTAACTGACACTAAAAATTATTACGGATTTACTTGCTTTAAGCAAAATAGTAATGCCATTTGTATAAAACAAATGGATAAAAATTCCCCTGACATTAGTGACAAACATTCCTTGTCAAAAATGACGGAGTTAAGCATTGCAAATAACTCCTTTGAAAGTCTCCAGTAATAACTTTATCCCTGGAATTAAGTTTCATTTAACGCTTAAATTAGAAATTCTGTACATGTTTTGAAGATCATTAATACTATATCTGTTGTTGTAACCCATAATGTATTCTTTATCAATTTTAGATATTAATTTGTTTCAAATAGAAATGAAAATAACACTGAAATTGTTTACAGTGATCATAATAACATTACATTTCATTGAAATTCAGACAAAACCATGCGGAAAGTGTATAATGTTCATTAGATTACAACCAGCCTAAACATGTAGTTAGTAGATTTCTATGTTACAGTGAATGATCAAAGATATGGCTACTAACACTGGGTTGTATTTGGTACATTTACAACACAACCATTTTCTTCCAGCAATATTAGTATTTCAGAGTATTTTGAATTATAGAATTACAGATTATAACATGGTATTTTCTATATTGACCCTGGTATCAGTCCGAGGCCTAATACCGAGGGCTATTATGAAAAATGAAATGTTATAATATTTTTGTCACATATTTTCAGGTTGAAGAAAATAATCAGAATATAAATTCAACTGGAATGTATTTTTAACAAAAAATATCACAGAAACAATTTTATTTATCTGAATTGAGAATATAAGTAAATGGGGATATTTAGGGCAAATATGGATTTCGGGACACTTATTTCCGGTCATATCTGCCATGCAAAATCAAACGTATTACTACACACTATGTTATAAAAGACGAACATGAGCTACTAGTAGTGACTTCTAGATGTTATCAACTAGTCTACAGCTATGTTGTATCATTATTCTTTGCATTTTCATTTAATTAAGAGAGATAAAGTTTCACGTTAAAACTTATACAAAAGAATATACATTAATGAAAGAAGGGTTTCAATTTCATAATATCTGATTTATCACAGGTAATCGATTACGTTTACTTATCAGTGGACGACAGTAGAACAGTAAAGTGGATGGGATTCTCTTTGGTCACGTAAACCTCGCGATGTACAATCGCGAGGAAAAATATGAACAGCGTACTTTAGAAAATAATTATCTGACATTTATTTAACAGACATATGAACATCGCACTATAGAAAACCACTATCTGACATTTTATTTAGCAGACTTACTCTATAATCTACTAGCAACATTTTAAGTCTTTATAGAATTATTTGTTAGTGTTTATAGTTTGCACAATGCCTCTTTCGAATAATTGTTTTTTTCCTTGTTTCCACTACTTAACACACAGTCATGGGTGGTAAAATTGAATGATCCTCGTTACGTGATAGCGAGTACATTATAAATAAACCATACGTTTTTAATTGCGACTGAATGCTCCTAAGTACTACCTAGCTATTCATATGAATTCAATGAAATAATATTATACAACAATTTAATTAAATGTCCACAATAGTCTGATTCTATGAAAGGGAAGATGGATGCTCCTGAAACAATATACAAAACGTAATTATAAGAGGAAGTCCTAGACCATCAAACATTAATCATCAACTGCAATGAAACTATGCTTAAATTGATTGCTCGCCATTAAAAATGGCCTAGAAGCATGCAGACGTCAAATAACCACAAACAAGTTTACTTTTGCAAATACTAGTAGCTGTTAATAGACAGATGCAATAAATTCGATTTTGTCCGAAAATAATCCATTTGTATACAATTCGTATTTAAGGACCTTATCGATGTTCGAAGTGCAACAAGTTGGTGTAGAAAGTTTGCAGTCGTATACAATACATGAAGCATAGAATTACTTAATTTCAGTCAGAAAATACTTAAATATATGTATGTAAAGTCAAGAAATACCAAAGGGTTATTCGAAGGAGGGGAAATTTTAAAACATCTGACAAACTCCGGAGAACAACGAAGACAAGACCAAAACAATACAAACACTACACTTAAGAACTAAAAACATAAACAACAAGGACCCCACCAAAAGACCGGGGGTAGATTCAGGTGCTCCGGAAGAGTAAGCCGCCCATGTCAAATCCGGTATGGGGAACGGATACCATCAACAGCTGATCAATGGAACAGGTATATTTTCATTTGATAAACGTCTTTAACCAAGTCATCATGACGTCCATAAAACTTTAATAATGATGACTGCAACTTTGGAGCAATCATTAACTAAACTTCTATAATAATAAATTAGAAGTAAGTTATCTCAAGTATTTCTATTTCGAGAACTTGCAATACATGGTTATTGCATGAATATTGGTGAATATTGTTAATCTAGTGTGAATATATATGAACGATGAAACTCTTATTTGCACGAGTTCAAAATATGAAGTCGATTGGAAACCTGGGGAATATCTCATTGGTTCTTGCAAATAAAATCCTCAAATTTGTTCTCATGTACAAAGCTCAAATCGGCTCGTTTGCAGGTGTTTTTTTTTCTTTAGAAAACCATTTTCAACAACAGACAATTTTAAGTTCTGTAAACAAACGAAGATGCAATAATATTACAAATCAAATTCGGAACTCATCAGTTCTTTTTCCGAAAATGAACATACTTTTGAGTGCATGAGTTATTTGAAAGTGTGCACCATGTGCATTGAGGTTATTTCAAATAAACTGAAAACAAAATTACAGTCAATCCTTATAATTTAATTCCAACGGATGTTTTGACGTCTAAAATGCTGGGATTTCGTTTAATGACGTCATAGTGAAAACTAAAATTTAGTTTATGATATGATAGACGAAAAAAATTGACCAATGAAATAACGGGTTATATCCAATATTAAATTATTGCACGATCGTTTTCTATTAAAATTGATAGGAAAATATTTATTACTATATAATAAAAGATCTAACATGTTTGTTTTTAAAATATCGCTAGGCGATGTTCATAAAATAAATGATAATTAATTTTTATGGTATACAGAAAGTTATACTGAGTTTTATACTTTACCTACACAGGCCTTGGTGAGAAAAGAAAAAAAAAATCAAATAGATCAATAGCCATTGTTTTACCTTTAGACAGCTTGCATGTGTTGATTTTACCTATCAAAGCAGAAATAGTGACGTTTATGCTAACCCGAAGGGCGATTTCGGTTGTAGGCCTTACAGAGACTGTCACTGTGAAGACTGTCAAGAAAGAGTGTCTTTCGGTTGATTTTAAGCCATAAAGTGATTCGGATTCCTATGTACACTATTCCAACATTCGTTCTTTATTCTATTATGTTATCCTTGAATATTCACAGAGAGGAAGACATTGATACTTTTGCCAGATTGTCTCTAATAGCTAATCAGAAAGTCCTACTCATGTATAATTCACCATTGTTATAAAGAACAAAAAAAAAAAAAAAAACAAAAACAAAAACAAAAAAAAAATAGAGAAAAATTATCAAAGAAGGGTTTTTTGCACCAGATGAGAATTTAGTGCTATCAATTTAAACTTTTTTCTTGGATATCGTTCTCCTTCTAATCAGTCTTAGAATGTTCAAGTTTTTATATATATTTTTTTTATTAATGATGGTTGTTTTTTTTGTTTCGTAAAATTTAATAGCATAATACTAATTAATGCGTTTCCCTACATCCCCTTTCTTAGGGAACGGTTAATAAGATAATCCTCGGGTGACAATGATATTAAACTGATGATGGTAATATTCATTATTTTGATAAAAGGTTATTAGTTAGAAATCATTGTTATCAGAAGAACCATTATTAATATTAGAGGGCCCGACATTTCAATGAAGCACGTTTGAAACATCAGGGGATATGATATTTCGAAGGCATTGAAATTTTTAAAATATGGTTTATTTTTTACACAATTTGAAAGAAATGTATACTTATTAATCAGCAGCTGATTAATTGAACCCCGTTACCATCAAATATACAGGTCCACTTATATCTTGAAGTTCTTATTAATTCGAATACAATCAGTGTAACAGAAAAATATTAAGTCGTGCGGAACAGAAGTTTATCGAAATTCGAATTCTAAAGAAACGACAAAAAATCTTCTATGTAGACAATTTGACATTCTATAAATGTGACTTCATTTTTACACAACGAAATCTGACATATATAAGTATTTTGTGTTATTGTATAGCAACATAATATTCCTTGTAGAACGCAATCAACATTTAGCTCCAAATGTACAAAAATATTGCACACCATGCAATATTGCATTAAAAAATGACGTCATTCACTTAGAAAATAGACTTATTTGACATTTAAGAGATCTTGCTATACAATAAAACGGTTATTGCATTAATATTGAAGAATATTGTCCGAAGCAAAACAATATAGTGAACTATACTGCAATATATAATTTTGCTCGCGGCAATATTCCTCAATAACCCTATAATACGAATTTCAATATGGTATGCATATTTCATCCAATTACTATATATTGTTAAATTAAGATGTTAAAAGATGGATACATTTAGTTTTTTATTACTTTCACTCCTTTGCAGGACACCACAAACCAAATTGACTAAATATTGTCTTGCTAGGTTTGAATAAAGAAATCATACCATTAATGTATATTTGATCAATAAACAGAAGTTCTTTTATCTATTCATTAATTAGGAGATGGCAATACTTTACTGCACGAAGTTCCTGAAGAAAATGTGTTCTTCAGTCCATTACGCAGTGAATAGAATTATAAAACATTTTCTACATGGTGCCTTATTAACTAAGCTACTGAACAAACAACACCATATATAAATCATAAGTTACGGAATAACTATATATATTCTACAACGATGACCAGTTGATTATGAAATTTATCAACTCGAGATAATTAAATTAAAAAAAAAATGAAAATTTTATTATTGAGAGTGGATACATTTCATAATTAACACGTCAAACGTTTTTTGGTGGGAAATTTCCTTAGCATTTGTTAACCAACGTGTAGTGATATCAGAACTTATCAAACAGGTCAAGAGATGTATAAATGCGCACAGAATTAGAGAAATTCTAATATGACCTGCTTCAGATGCTTTCATTCTATATCCGTGGTAAAGTATGGATATTTTGATTACAACGTCATATATGTCAGACGGCTCGTTTGGCAATGTCCTAATGAACTTTCCCACAAGCTTCAACGACGTCATAGTATTACTTGCGTTATAATAGCGTCTTCGTGTCTAAATACCTATGTTGCGACGCTACAAATTATAATCCTAATAGAATAGAGAATGGAAACGGGGAATGTGTCAAAGAGACAACAACCCGACCAAAGAGCAGAAAACAGCATAAACTAATGTACATTTTAAAAAGTAAGAATTTTAACTTGCTGCTAAATTTGATTTAAAATTTTTCACTCTAAAATTGTTAGTTATGAGTACCCTAATATTGGTTGTTTTGACGTCATTGGGGAAATGTCTTTGTACAAATTGAAAAAAAAACAACATTTATTTAAATGGTAAAGAGTACTTTATTACGTTCCCAGTATCAAGTTAAAGCCTTAGTGCGATGAATGTAACAGACAGTATCCATAAAATGAAGGAAGGACAATGGAAGTACTTGAGAAAGTAAATTTATGTACGATTCTATTACTGTCAAGGTAAATGGTGTAATAATCCACCAATAATACAATAAAAAAAATTAATTGCATTTGAAAAGTTTGTCAAAGGTTTTTTAAAAAAAACTTACCTGTCAAAGTTATTGAAAACCAGATAAAAAATATTCCAATCATCTTCACTCTTTAAAATTAACTTTGAAATATATAACCTAAAATGTAACACTTCCAACTAAGTTAGCTACTAATTATCTATAAAATATCGCGGGATGTTAGGTTCTATAACGAATTGCATCCTTTATATAAATAAAAGAACTTGTTTCATTGGATCGATAATACCAGCAGTAAACCAATCGAAAAGAGATTTACATTTGGTCTGTCACAGTTCTATTCTGTTCTGATTACAACTGTCAATTAATTTAATAAGGCAACACACAATATATGAGGGAATACTCATTGAGAGAACATTTCCGACATTCTCTTTTGTTCTTTTCTCACAATAATAAAACTAATAAACAATTTATAAAACTAGTTCCTAGCATGCAATGGTTCGTAAAAAGTATTTGAAGAGATGAAAGTGACATGGAAATATACAGGATATAAAAAGTTGTCTCGGCAGGTGGATTGTAATTAGAAATCAATGACGGGACATTTATCTTGTTTTTCCGATCAGAAGTTAGTGAAAAAACATTTACATGATTTACGTCTTCCGAAACCAATCACAGCTTTTGTTCAACGTAGAGTAACATCGATTACCTGAAGCTCACCTTCCGACTTGATTAAATTTGAAATGATGATTGAATTCTCTATACAAATGTAACCATGTATTTTGGCATTTTATCGTACAATAAAGGAAATGAAAAACACGCATTATTCAGTAAACAAAATTACATATATACTAGTATATACATTTCTAATTAACGAATCGAATTGTTTGTTGAGTCCTGGTGGATTACTCAAATCCCTCAGGTCATCACTTCCTCAGTTGCAATGGTTCGAAATAGAAACTGAAGTGGAATTGATGCGTTTTAACATTTAATGCTATAACACTTTAAGTATCATTCGACACTTTGTAGCCGTGTTTTGTTGTAATGTCCGCACAGTCTGAACTTTGAGCACTGCTGACTTCCTGGGTTATAGTTTCTGCAAAAATTTAGGCTTAAGCACTAGTGACTTTTTGCATTATAGTTTCTATACAGTTTTATCCTTGAGCACTTTTTTGTGTTAAAGTGTCTGCAAAGTGTCTATTAACTTTGTTAGGGTTTTGGCACAGTTTATACATGAAAACGAATGACGTTAATTGTGGTTTTGGGACAGTTTTAGACTTTCAGACTTCAGCTGTAATGATTTTTGTTGTGGTTTCGACACAGTTTAGACATGGACACTAATTACTTTTGTTGTGGTTTTGGGACAGTTTTAGACTTAAGCAATGCTGATTGGTAGAAAATTCATATCTGATATCACTTACTAAATGCACCACCTCAATGTCTAGTATATCGGTACTGCCATGAATTGATACTTAAAATTCACTGATAGAATTGTATCTACCTATACAGTCCTATAGTCCTATCGTTACATGGATTTTTTGTTTTACTTTTTTATTATTGTTTTAATTCGATCTACAATATTTTAGGTCCAACATTTTTTGCCTTGAGTCACGGTTTGACAAAATATGTATATACAGTGCATCAAATTTGTATCGGAGAATGATATTTTATTATCTTTTTATAGCCACTGATCTCCGTGTAAAAGACGGCAATATTCTATGCTATCTTACACTTGAATACCCACAAAACAATGCTTTCATACAACGCATAAACCATTGGGTCAAATAGTCCAAAATGGTTCGAGAAGAAAGTCTAATGTGGAAAATATATACAACCATCATGATTCCAAAATATTAGTCTAATGAAAACGAACATTCTTTTATACCGTGTTTGATTTCATCATTTTATGTCTTTATTTGAACAGTTACTTTTGGGGTTGGGTTTTCCAATAAACAAAAGCATTGAGCTACCTCCCATTAGTTTTCTTTCAGTAGTCAGACTTGGCAGGATTAAAATATTTCAAAGAATTCCGCTCAAGTCATTGCTATGGTCTTTAAAATGCAGCGAGGAGTATGTTTTATTTCATGGTGAAGGTGTGATGTGACTATTTTTGTTCTTCCACAGTGCAAGTGTATGGAGAAAAGCAATATAAAATCATTTTTCCTTTGCCTCAACTTCTGTAATTGTATGTGAAGAATGTATCAATCGTATTATTTCTTACCTATCACTGAATGTTTATTTCACTAGGCTTAACAATCAAACAATCTTGTTTCGTGGGGACAGCATGCAGAGCAAATACGTTTTACTCTCCTGGAGGACCTGATATTACTTTTGGAAGTTATCGTACTTTTATTGTTTTGTAAATCAGTGTGAGCTTTTGCCATCACTTTGCGTCCGTCGTCGTCCGTCCTTTAACTTTTCGCATTTCAATCTTCTCCAAAACCCCATGGCCAATTGAAACCAAACATGGTGGGGATGTTCATTGGATGGTCCTCTACAAAGTTTAATTTTTTGGTTCTGATCCAAAATTAAACATGGCTGCCAGGGCCATTTATGCACTCTGGTTGGCTGAAATTTAAAAAAATATTCTTCTCTGAAACTACATTTGAATTGTAATATTGCAGGAATGATCCTTACATGGTCCTCTACAAAGTGTATGTTTTTTGTGCCGGTCTGAAATCTAAAATGGCCGCCACCACGGGACACATTTAACATAGGATCATATGGGAAATACATGCAAACATCTCATTGTCAGAAACCGTTTGACAGATGGCAGTTGAATCATTACATTACAGGAATGATCCTCTACCAAGGTTATGTTTTTCATGTCAATATGAAATCCAAGATGTCTGAAACTACAGAGCCAGTTGGAACCAAACTTGGCAGAAATGACCCTTAAATTGTCCTCTGTCAGAATTGTCAGTTGAACCAGAATGTCAATCAAGATGGCTGTCACAACCAAACTTAATTAAACATAGGACCCTATGGGAAAATTCACTAAAAATCTTGTCTGAAACCACTAAACCAATTGGAACCAAACTTGGCACCAGTGAACTTTAGATGATCCTCTTTTAGAATTGTTTCCGATGACCTGGACTGTCAACCAAGATGGCCGCCACTGCTGAACTTAGTTTAACATAGGACCCTTTAGGAAAATTCATTAAAAAATCCTGTCTGAAACCACTGAGCCAAGTGGGACCAACCTTAGCAGCAATGGTCCTGAGATGGTCCTCTTTCAGAATTTTATCCGATGACCAGGCATGTAAACGAAAATGGCTGCCACAGCCGAACTTAGGACCCTATGTGAAAATTCATTTACAAATCTTTCTTATCTAAGACCACTTGGTCAATTGGGACCAGACTTGGTAGCAATGGTCATTAGATGGTCCACATTCATAAATGTGTTCACTGACCTGTCCTATCAATCAAGATGGCCACCAAAGCTGAACTTAGTTTAACATAGGACACTCTGGGAAAATTATATTTGCAGATCATCATACCTTAAATTTGGCCATTTGGAACCAAACTAATGCCAGCAATGGTCCTCTTTCAGAAATGTGTTTGATAACCTTGGATGTCAACTAAGATGGCCACCATACCCTAACTTTGTTTATCATTGTACCTATGGGAGAACTAGTCAAGATAAATTTTCAGTTTTGCTGAAGGTGCACAAGTTAAATCCAGGTGAGCGATACAGGCTCTTGAGAGCCTATAGTTATATGAACATGTAAATTAACGCTTTATTTCTCAATATCTTCTACTGTCTATCTATGAGCCATTAAACATCCAAGCCATTTGAGACTAAATTATTAGCTGTTAAATTTAACCAGGAAATGGCACTGAGCAATTTTTCCGACAGTAGTCAGGAACTTCGAAAATACTTGGATCTGGAGGGGGACTGTATATAAAGGTCTGCTGATAGAATGTCATCGTATGAACTATTTCTCCAATGAATGATTTTGACATGAACTGACATGGTATGCCTGTATCTGTAACGTACCAAGTATCGACTGTAGTTACTCCATTAATTTCCCATCCATGACACTTAGATCCTTGAATGACTGCATCTCCTATATAGGATGAATTTAAAAGCCATGTTTGCTTTAAAACAGTGCAATGCTGGTCGCTTTGGCACATTTTACAACACTTGTTGACATCCGGGTAGATTATGTACAAACTTTTGTCGTTTGAAAAAAGTAGTCTGCAATGAGCAGATCGAACGTCTGGATTAAAATTTGATATATGGCATAAAATATCCTTCTGACCCTTCAGTTTGTCGTATCTCATTGTTCCTAAATTGAAGCTGTAATACCAAGTTCCATTGTTTTGAAAATGTCCAATGTTTGCACTCTCAAAGAAAGATATGGACCAAGCTGGCCCGAACACAGGTGGCTGGAGTGATCCCACAGTGAGCACACACAACAGTACATGAAGAAGTCCTAATTTTATCATCTGCAAAGTCAACAAGAAATGATGATGCCATGAAAAGGACAAGTCCTATTTTAGATATCAATGTGCAAAGAGTTTTCTGTAAGTATTTTGAAAAATTTCGGTTATGGTTTAAAACGAAAAGGCAAAAATACCTATACACATGAGAAATAAAATTTAACATTAATATGTAACTTTAATTTGTACAAATTTGCACGAAACATGCCGAAAAACTACCGTCAGATGGGAATAATTTTACAAAGGAACTTATTGGGGTTCTGCAAAAATAAAATCACAAATTCACCTGCATTACTCCATTTCCGGAAAATGAGATTGTTAACACGCATAAACGTATTGCTAAGTATTTACAAATAGAACCGAATAACATGAAAGTTCCAACTATGTACTGGCTTCCGAAGCTGCACAAAACACGTTACAAATATAGATCTATTTCGTCTTCAAGCCATTGTTCAACTACTAAACTGTCTATTCTACTTACTTGTACATTTGGTACAATCAAAAACCCGGTAATACATGTAAAGAGGACAAATATACATAAGGAGCAATCCAAAAAACGTAATCCATTAGACAGACAAAACCTAGGAAGACATATGAACAACCACAAGCACAACAAATAAACACTGAAAGGTAAAAAAACAATGAACAATACGAACTCCTATAAAACCAGGAGTGAACTCAGGTGCTCCGGAATTGTAAGCAGTTCCTGCTCCGTATACGACACCCGTCGCGAAGTTCAACAAAGTCAGTCCGGTGGAAGTCACAAATCGGTGGAGGTACATGAAATGTTACGACAGTGGAAACAGGTCCAACATCATCTTAGTTATTGGAACACTGTAACGGTCAATCAATTCATGATGCCGATCATAAAATTTCCTAAGTAATGATATCAACTTATCCCCGATAAAACCCTGGTTAAGAAGCTTTTGTTACAGCAGTAATCCTCTTTGTCGAAAGCCATGGTAACTCACGCATGCCCTTGTATATCCGATAAGCTGTGAAAGGTATACGCCATACTCAAGAAGGGAAAGTTAACAATAGGAAAGTCGAAGTCATCGTGTTTGTCATGAAGTTTTATTTTGAAAATAAAGTATACGAAAATTCGTTGGAAGTACTTGATAAATTGCATGCTCATATTAGTGATATCAAATCTGTTCAAAGTTTTAATTTTTCTACCCTATATACCACTTTGCCTGATAATCTCATTAAGAAAAAATTCACATACCTAATTAAATGGGCATTAAAAAAGTCAGAATTTGAATATATGTGTTCAAACTCTTTTATGTCATTTTTTAGTAACGACAAACAAAAGACCTGCTTTGATTTGATTTGATAACTGCATACGAATTTTTACTAGATAACAGTTTTGTTCGCTATGGAGATTTCGTATATCGCCAAGTTATCGGAATTCCAATGGAGATTAACTGTGCACCACATATTGCGGACCTGCTTCTTTATTGTTACAAATAAAATTTATGTCTAAATTCAGCAAAGATCCAACGATACAGCATCTGATACAAAAATTTAATAACTCTTTTAGATAGTTTGATGATATTTTGGCTGTCAATAATGACGCCTTCAGTATGTACACTAAAGAGATTTATCCCGTTGAACTTACTTTAAATAAAGCTAATAATAACAATTAATACTGTCCTTTCCTGGATCTTGATATCTATATCTCGAACGGGAAGCTTAATACTAAAATTTACGATAAGAGAGATGCTTTTTCATATCCTATAGTTAACGTGTTCGATTCGCTCGTGTATGTAACAACGTATTTGATTTTAACGAAAGAAATCTCTGTATTACTGAAAAATTATTACACCAGAGATTTCGATATCACAAACTTGTCAAAACCGTTACTGTATTTTATAATCGGTACAAGGACATCATTCGTAAATATAAATCAACGTGCAAACATCTTTTATGTTTAGATATTTCACATCCCATCTTGTTATGGTAACATTCTATACAAAACACAAAACTATCGTCATTCACCTGAAAAGCTAACCAAACCTTTAAATATACTTATCCACAAGGGATATAGTTACGATACTGTTGTTAAGTCATTGAAGATGGTATTTTTAAAAATTAATATTTATTCACTCATAGGGTCTTTGCATCGGAAATAAACACATTTATTCATGATACGGATTATGTTCTTTTCGTATAATTTATGATGGCAGGATACTAAACCCCTATCGGGAGGCATTGTGGCTGATTTTCAATATGATAAAGACATAATCTTTCGATCAGTTTAATTGAGGTATGGAGCTGGCATCTCAGTAACTGCTAGTACTCCTTTGTTAATATATATTGATCATTTTCATTTTGCTTAGTTTCTTCGGTAACCTTTTTAACATCGGACTCAGACATCTTTTGAGCTGAGTTTTACTGTGTGTTTCGCTGTGTGTTTGTTTATACCACACTGGATAGAGGTATAGGGGGAGGGTTGAGATCTCATTAAACATGTTTAACCACCCCGTATTTTTCCGCCTGTCCCAAGTGAGGAACCTCTAGCCTTTGTTAGTTTTGTGTGTTTTTTTTTTTCAATTGTGGTTCATTTGTATGTTTCGGAGTTTAGTGTGCTGTCCATTTCGCTGAACTAGTATGCATTATTGTTTAGGGGCCAGCTGAAGCCCACCTCCGGGTGCGGGTTTTTCTCGCTGCGTTGAAGACCCATTGGTAGCCTTGAGCTGTTTTCTGCTCTTTGGTCGGGTTGTTGTCTCTTTGACGCATTCCCCGTTTCCATTCTCTATTCTATTGAAAGATACAGACGTCAACAAAACAAGTGGACTGTATACTGCCGATTTCGTTGAACTCTATGAAGAGATAACATTAATCCCTTTATGAGAGTGTTATTTCTTACCTTCGTTTGATAGAGCGACAATATCCGATCTGCTGTTATGAGAGTCTTAGCTAGTGTTAAAGTTAAAACGAACACATTCTGACCCTGCTATCTAAATTGTGTACAGTCCTATTAATTTCTGCAGTTCTCGCAAGCAGTCACTTTTTTTGGTAATGCTACTGTTTTGGATTTTATATTGCTCACGAAACCTTAGAGGTTTTGAGGTCAACTCTTTGTTTTGTGCATGTGTTATAGATTAAAATAATGAATGGTAATGATCCATATACTAGATATACTAAAATATATAATAGTTGCAAATTGAAATTACCTATAACGTTATGACATTACTCTGACATAAAACTTAATTACAGGTACCAGATCACGATAGCTATTACACAGCAACTTTACTGTCTACAGACCCGACGCCATGCATTGACGTTTTTAATGTGAAGAGTATGTAAATGGCTATAATTTTATAATGTCGATAATGATATATTTTTGATAAAGTACCACTGACCTGAATAATCCAGTCTATGTCACATTAGTTATCATCAATCTAACTAGAAACTTATCTATTATAGATAGCATGTTTACAATATGACCCCTATAATGACCTTTAATCCTTGAGAAACCCTGACGATATACTTTCTCAACTCATTGTTCTGTGGTAACTTTGAATGTATGTTTTATACAAGGAATTATCTATACTGATTAGATGTGTGAAGTTTCATTAAACCTCTCCACTGAATAATTACTAGATCAAATTATCCTGACTGGATGACGTGTTAGTATTATGGCGTTCTCTAGTATGACAGGTTACTTTTTGTTGGTATTCAGTGGTTAACATTTTCTGTGAACAGAACAAATTAAACACATTAATTTTCTGGATGAATTGGGAATGTAATAAAGTTCGGGTAAAGATTTGCACAACGGTACTAATATAAGATGGTAATATACGTATATTACCATCCCATATTTGTACCGTTGAGCAAATCTTTAGACTTATATAATTTTTTCCTTATCTGCACAGTATCGACTATTCTAGACGATCCGGTACATATTAAATTTGCTGGTTGGTCTTTTTTATAGACTTATATATATATATATAATTATATTATATACGTCTAAAGTAATAACCAACGTTCGAACTTACTAGATGTTGGGCCAATAATAAATTAACGATACAATGCAAACTAAAAAATAAATAAACGTCTAAAAAGTTGCAAAACAACATCAAAATAAATCAAATAAAATTTTGAATTATAAAAATAATTCAAACTTAGCAAAATTTTCGGATCACTGAGATCCTTCATCGGTGCTGTCGCGTTGCGAAATGCGAAAATTATATATAGATATATATGCATGCTAATTTTGCATAGCCTTTAACTCTTGTTTCCATACTATAGAACTTCGTAGTAATATGCCCAGTAGTAATGTGCCCAGTAGTAATGATTTGGCATTGGAATGACATTTAGAAAAAAATATTCAATACTTTGTCAAATGATTTAAATGTGAAGTCCATCTTCTATGACATTTGTATCATTCCCTGCCATTTTTATGAATCTTTCCAAAGTTAGGTTATTTTGTCGGTTGTCGTTCACTTGTTTTCGTTGTTTACGTATGTTGTGGTCCATGTGTAGATATGTTTTGTATCTTCAGAATATTTTTACGTTTTTACAGAGGAGATCATCATGCTTGATACTTCCTTTTGTTTTTGACAGATGCTCTTAAATGTAAATGATTCCCATTTCAGTTTTTCCTTTTTTAATCGAAACCATCAAATGTTTTAAATACGAAAAATTTCGTTCAAATTTTAAGAGGCACTAACTATTTGGCGACAAGAATTATTATATAAATTTTTATAGCCAAAAATTGTCACATTTCAAAATTTCGTGTAAAGAATACAAGTTTAAGCAAATAACGACAGTAAATAGTTAGTGAAACAGAAAATGAATTAAATAAAATAAAAATATTGTTTGTTTTTTGTGTAATCAGATATAGAATATGATTTTAAATTAAATAATTTTGTCTAGATGAAATAATGAACAAAGGACCGCTTGACCTTTCAATACAGAGAAGTTAAGGTTTGGTGGATTTGACAGTAATTGTTGAAGAGATGAAGAAAAATTGTAATGAGCTAATCTCAGTGATAAGCATGACCAAATTCACAAAGTTATCCCTTTGTGATTCAAGCATGTTCAAAAAGTTTTATATTTAATTAAAATATTTTAAATGTTTAAAAAATGAAAATTTTCCAATATGTACCGACCGCCTCGGTGGTCTCGTGGTAGCGTGCTCGCCCCGAGTGCGGAAGGTCGCGGGTTCGATCCCCGGCCGGGTCAAACCAAAGACATTAAAACTGGTATTTGCTGCTTCTCCGCCAAGCACGCGGTATCTAGGAATAAGAGCAAAGACTGGTCGGCTCGGGGTCAGTATAATGTGTCCGAGTGAGGTGATATGTCTTCCTGCGGACAGTTACCTCGTGAGCTAGCACATTAAAAATCCGACTTAGCGTGTCGGTCTAGTACAAAACAAGGATCATATTCATTATCATATCAACATGTTCTCGTCCTGATATGCACCTGGTTGCCACTGGACGTTAAACAATAATTCATCTATCCAATATGTACCGTTTTATAACCATTTATAACGGTTTATTAGTTTAGACAGATAACATATCAATTTAAATTTCAGCTTCTGGTCATCAGTTCGCCGTACATATCAAAAATTTTAAACCATCTTTCTTAACATGATTAGCGATAACGTCAATTATAAATTCTAATTTAAACATGAATTGACAAAAAAAAAAAAAAAAAAAAAAAAAAAAAACGCAAAAGTCTGGTTGGACAGAACTAAAATAGAAACACGTGCGTTTTATCGTGTATTCTGTTGTCGGTTGTGAAAGATTTCGTGATAATTATGATTTCTTTTAACAATAAAAACACTGAATTAACTTTTTTTTCATAGATTTTATCTAGATTCATACCAAATGCAGTGTTCGTAATAGATGCAAAATCACATGACGAATGACAAAATCATATGATGAATGACAAAGTCTTTCTAAGATTAATTATGATCTAGTTTAATATATTATCAACATATAATATATATGGTAGTATAAAATTACGTAATATTGGTTCATTGTTTAATGACATTCAATTGAAATCTTATTCCTACATTTTGATAAATATATTAAATTTACACACAAAAAAAAAGTAGCAAAAATTTTAAGATGGAAACGGATTAGGACATTTCTTTTGACAATATGAGGGTACACTAAATATATCCTGTTTTGGTGGTCCTAATACAAATGTCTTTCTATTAAATGTAATATTATGTACCGTTCCAAGAACGTTAGATTTCTCATGATACCGACACGGTACGTTGTCGTCTGTAACATACCACATGTCCAGGAATTTAGCGCCCGGAGTTTGCCAACCGTGACAGGTTGCGCCATCAATTATCTCATCGCCGAAATAAGTTCCGTTTTGTAACCAGTTCTGTTTAACTGCTGTACAGTATTGATCCTTTCCACAGAGAATACAGCATGTTTTACTTTCAGGATAGTGAATGTAAAGATTTGTGTCATTTGAAAACAGTAGGCTACAAGGGGCATGTTTGTCGTGATCACTCAGGTGTTGATTACTGCAAAACCAGTCGCGTTGTCCTCTGCCATGATCAAATCGTTCCTGTTTTTGATCAAAGTTGTAATACCAAGATCCATTATTATTAAAAAGTCTTACAAAGTCTAAGTGTGCAAATTCCGTAAAATCTACAGAAAAGGTTAATGGCCACATGGGCGGATTCGCTTGAAAAGTATTTGCTACAATAACATATCCAACCAGTATTACCAATTTGGTCAGTCTAAATGTCATTTTCACCTTTAAAATAAAACATACCAATAAATAATTCTACTGGTCAGTCCAAATTACTTCCTTAATATAAAAATATTGTATATTAGTATACTATAATTAATGTTCTTGATTAGCCTTCTTCTCGTGACTGTTTCGGTTTTTAACATTTGGGTTACTGTCTCGGGTTTTAATATTTTGGGTGACTGTTTTGCTTTACAAAATTTTGGGTTACTGTTTCGGCTTTTAACTTTTTGGGATACTGTTTCGGTTTTTAAAATTTTGGTTACTGTTCCGGTTTTTAAAATTTTGGTTACAGTTTCGGTTTTTAACATTCTGGGTTACTGTTTCGATTTCCAACATTTTGGGTTACTGTTTAGGTTTTTAACATTTAGGTTAATGTTTTGGTTTACAACATTTTGGGTTACTGTTTTGGTATACAACATTTTGGATTACTCTTTCGGTTTTTAACATTTTTGGTTACTATTTCGGTTTACAAGATTTTGGGTTTACTTTCTTGGTTTTTTAAATTTTCCGTTACTCTTTTGGTTTACCAAATTTTGGGTTACTCTTTCGGTTTACAGGATTTTGGAATACCGTTTCGGTTTTTAACAGTTTGGGTTACTCTTTCCCATTTTTAACATTTTGGGTAACTGTTTCGGTTTTTAACATTTTAGGTAACTGTTTCGGTTTTTTAACATTTTAGGTAACTGTTTCGGTTTTTTAACATTTTAGGTAACTGTTTCGGTTTTTTAACATTTTAGGTAACTGTTTCGGTTTTTTAACATTTTAGGTAACTGTTTCGGTTTTTTAACATTTTAGTTAACTGTTTCAGTTTTTAACATTTTAGGTAACTGTTTCGGTTTTTAACATTTTCGGCCTTGAGCATAACTGATGATTCGTAAATGGATAAAATGTCCGTATCTTGTGCATCAAAGCTGGGGTCATTAATTTTATTATAAACTTCAAAGTTACTTCGCAATGATTACTGTTAATAACGATACATTTTCCCTGGAAGTACTTCAGACACAGATATTGAAATTAGAATCATAAAATGTACCCGGAGTTGTAGGTAGGTGTCAAATATCAAAGAAACAGCAGCGTATCAGATAACTGAGACGAAAATTAGGAAAATGTAAATTTAAAATTAGAAAAGTTAAAAACTGTATGCTTAACCGTCTCTACTTAATAACTAAATAAAACAACAAATAACTTACTTTAACTTCCAGATTAGATTTTAGTGTAAGCGTTTCACTGAAACTAAATTATCTTTACAAAGTAACGTTTATATCATTCAATGTGTATACACAAGTCTTAATATCTACACGACATTACGACACACTTATTTTTCTAAACAAACAAACACAATACGCTTTTATCTTATGAAGGCTTAGTATTTGTATCATTGATAGTTACTAAATCTATATATGATCGTGAAATGTGTTAGTTATTGTAAATGCATAAATTTGTAATTTCTGGTCAGCGAAAAATTGAAAAATGGAATTGTATTTCTTATTCCATTCAGAAGCAAATTCGAATGTTTTTTTTTAATATTGAGTTTTGGCTTGGAAAAAGCGCTCATTTTGTCAAAACTCACACTGATTTTTTACGAAAAACACTCTTTAACATGTTAGAATTTCTACTCGACAGTATATTTGACGAATGTTTAGTTTGTAGGAGCTTTTCACCAGACTATATTCGTATGGGGACAAACTGTTAAGCTATCTGTTCTTATTTTCGAATGAAACAAATTTTATACAGAAAAAAGAGAAGGCGAGTCCTTTAATATCTGTCTGTCAATAACGAAAAAAGAATACTTTTATCGTGAGTTTTTTTTCGGCACTATGCTCGGGAACCAACTCAAAAATAAAAGTCGAATAGAAAAAATCCAGGAGTGAACTCAGGTGCTCCGGAATAGTAAGCAGATCCTGCTCCGTATACAGCACCCGTCGTGAAGTTCTACAAAGTTAGTCCGGTGGATGTCACAAATCGGTGGAGGCATATGAAATGTTACGAAAGTGGGAACAGGTCCAATATCATCTTAGATATTGGAACACTGTAACGGTCAAGTGATGACATCAACTTATCCCTGATAAAAGACTTTTATGATAGCAGTAATCATTTTTGTCGAAAGTCAGGGTAACTCACGCATGACCTTGAAAATCGGATAAGCGGAAAAACGTAGAGGCCACATGCAGGCGATGCTGGTATATTGCTACTCAAGAAGGGAAAGTTAACAATAGGAAAGTTTGTCATAAAGTTTTGTCTTCAAATGTCCTTCATTGTCTATTTCAAGAAACAAATCCAAATATGAAGCGGACTTTGGTGTATCTGTAGTATTCTTAATTTCAAGCTCATTGGGGTAGATGAGATGTAGAAAGTCTTGGAATTTGCCGTTACTAAACGACAAGTCGTCTATATAACGAAAAGTGAAATTAAAGGATTGGGCTAGTTTCTTTTTGTTTTCACGAATTAGCCCTTGAATGAAGTCCGCCTCATATGAGTACAGAAACAGATCGGCGAGAAGAGGAGCACAGTTGGTTCTCATTGGAATGCCGATTGTTTGTTGAAAAATTAGACCACAAAATTCAATAAATATGTTGTCAATGAGAAAATATAACATGTCTGTAATTTCATCTTCAGAATACTTTTACACAAGTAAAAGCAGTTCTTCTGGAAATAAATTTTCTCTATCTAAAACTAGAAAATTATACCTGCGTGTTCCATTTTTCTTGAAAAAAAACATTGATGAAATATTTGTTTTAAGCGATCTTTTAATTGAGAATGTGGTATGGTAGTGTAGAGTGTGAAGTCGAAAGTTCTTATGCTGTTGCATGTAGCCAAAGATTTTGATTTAAGATATGGTAGTAATTTTTTAAAATAAATTAGACATTTTTAAACTTAAATCAAAATACAATTCAATTATATTATTGAGTTAATTTACTATATGCATTAATTATTAGTCCAGATTTATAAAGAAATTTCATAGTTTTCACTTAATTAATCTGTTCGAAAAATAAGTCAATCATGACGACAATATACCAAGGCATTAAGACAGTGGGTAAATTCCATAAGACCAAAAAAGACAAGGCGAATTCGTGAGAACACTAATATACTACAAAGACACAACCAAAAGAATAAAAGAAAGCATACAGGATTAACACAAAAACTTGGAGTGACACCAGATGCCCCGAAAGGATAAGCACGACCCTCGTCACATTACAAATGAGGAAAATCCGGTAGAGTGTCAAAAGTCCGTTGAAGTGTAAATTCCAGTAATACTTGAAATGTGAAGATATCTTTTCTCATTTGTATCTGTCAATCAAGTCGTGACAAATGTTTGCTATCTTGAGTGATATATTCAACTGTGGCAGACATCACGTGGTTTTGTGACGTAATACACAAGTCAATGCTACATTCCTATGCATATAAATCGACAAGAGAAAAGTGTAAATCATGATTTAGTCCTGTCCCATCTCATCTGAAATTTTGGTGCAAAATTTCCATATATGTATGTTATGCCTATGAAATATTAAATGCACCACATTTATCCCATATTTTCTTTCACTACACACGCGAAATCGCTTAGTCGGTGTTATGTACATATACTTTGAGTTTGTAGTTCCTAGAAACTAACGCTAATTCAATTGTTTGATTTTGGATCTATGAAAGATTTTCATTTGAAAAATGGTCATTTACGAACTTTTTCTTATTTCAAAATGGTGCCACCAAGTGGAATTAGTTTACGTTATCAAAACGAAGTAAATATCGTTCACATGAGCAAATAAAATTAACGTATTATCCAAAAATAAATAAATTTGAAAAATGAATTATTAATTTAAAATAAAATCTATTGACTTATCTGGAACATTTGAAATAACACATATATATAAAATTGCCCCCCCCCCCCCCTCTCACACAAAGCTTTTATAAAAATGTTGCATAAATTTTTCAAAACTGTAGCGTTATCAACTTTTGAAATCATGATGTTTTTTATCATCAGAACAATAAACATCCGGACTGTCAAGGTACAATACTATATTACATGTCTAATCGTTAATTATTTGATAAGCTTAAACACACGACATGGTGCCGAGAACAAATCTTTTTACCTTTAAATTGATTTTAGATAAAAATGACATACATTTTACCAAAAGCTTATTCGCTTTCTTGTGGATAAAAAAAAAATACTACAATCATATTCTTATGTCTTTTTACCATCATTAAATTTTGTCATCTTTTCATATATTTAAATTACAATCGATTTGAAGTGTTACTAAATCTACATGTTTCAAAACAAAATTTCAGAAATACTGGAAGAAACGAAGACGGATTCTAGTTGAAAGAGCGTACGTACTACAATTAATACTTGGTTTTTGTACATGAAAATGACCGAAATAGTTGGATATTGGACAGATTTCAACTTCCAATGTGTGTTTTGAAAAGTCGAAAACTGACAATGGTTAGCAATTCCTTAACAGGGAAGAGTTTATGGCTTTCACTTACCTATGAAATACGTATTTTACCGGATAGATAAATTAATATTGCCTTAAATGTGGGGATGGTATAATAAAGAAGAAGAAAAGATTTGTTGTTTGAAAAATTCCGAAGATGAGATAGGTATGATAAATTCCGAAACACTAAGCAGGAGTCAAAGGATTAAAAAGCATATATGGTATTATATACGAATCTTTAGACAACTGGATAGTAAATTCTGATTATATATAAGTTTAATAATGTAAAATATTACCATTGAACGTGTTCAAATATGTGTGTACTGAAAGAAAATGATATGCCAATATTTTACCGCATAGCGATTCAATTTTGGTCAGATTGATCAAAACGACCACAACATATTTGTGTTTCGCCAATTGTCAAGCACCTTTACCATTTTTGGAATAGCGCCATGAAGGACGCTCAGAACCAAAACTATTTTAGCTCCCTGTGAAAGGAGATATTTGTGCTCTTTCTTAGAGATATTTGTACTCATTTACAGACAAAAACAATGGTTATGGTTTTAAGTCTTCTTTATGTTGAACAACTGTTTTAAAATCGCCAAAATTCGCGAATTTGTGTAAAAAAGGCCTCCGAAAGTGATATTCAGTCGGTTATTTTATATAAACAAAATTTGGAAATCTTCAGAGGAAACATAATAGATTTTGAAAGGCATTAGTCGACTTTTTGAAAATGGCCGAAGAATTGAACAGAAATCAGAATAAAATTGCCCTTCTCCTTTGTAATTCTTGGTTTCTGGATTTTTACGCTAAAACCCTTTATATATACCTAGTGTTGTTTCGTCAACAATATGTCCTATCAACTACTACTCTCTATGCTATGTGTACAAGCAGACGTAGTTACATTACTCATTTATTAGTCAGCTACTGATGTCAACTTCAAAGTCGTACAGTACATATTGTCTAAGTGTACTGACACTGTTCAGCAATTAAGGACCACATAGACTTAATGGATGCCACAGAAGTCTAGCGTTCGTCCACTTATACTAGAAACAGTCTCTGAATTGCAGGATAATATTAGACCCTTTTGTTTCGTCACAGAAACGTCTAAAAATTCATTACAGCATTATTTGAATACCCTCAAGAAGATACTTTCTTGTTTTCTAAAAATATAAAGAAAAAATGAGAAACAGTTTGGTGTTTTGTCTAGTTAGGTTAATCCCAAGTATTTGATTCTGTTATGCCATTCCAAAGGCGTGTTTGTGTGGTTGTAGAAAGGTGTGAATGGTAGAATGGTTAAAAAAATGGGTCCAGTGTCTTGTTAACATCTATGATAGATTAATTAAACACCTTTATGTTGTATTGTTATTGTGATCTCCTCGAGTCCAGTTAATACCAAGACTTTAAAACTTGTGTTTTCTGCTTTTTCGCTAAACACAGTATTTAGGATTAACAAAGGCGAATTTCACATTCACGTAACATCTTACAAATAGTTATGTAATAATTGCCATTGGACTTTCACCAATAATCAACCAACCAATCAACCAACCAACCAACCAATCAATCAATGGTAATTAGATATCAGTGAGTAGTCACATGTAGGTGATTCGGTTGTTACGTAAATATGTATACTTTTTGTTGATGACAATAACTTTTCAACAATGTAACTTCGTACTTATAATTCTATAGTTCAGGGAGGAAAGATCAGAAAGGTTCCCCATGTTTGAAGCGCATGCTCTTATGTTTCAACACGTTGGTTAATTTATTATCCAGATAGTTTTTTTCGTGTGTATACAACATCAATTTCCCTTTTGGCCTGAAGTCAATCTTCAATGCACAATTCATATGTCATATTAATAACAGATATCTCCTTGCATAGTCTGAAGGTTCATAAAAAAGTCCCACTCACCAGTTTATAAACTATATTGTGTAAGAATATATCTTCATTTATAGCATGTTACGTCAACATTTAGTAATTTTGTATCATTACAGACAAGCATTGATCAATCATGTTGTCAGGTTTACATATTTTGTACTAAATTTGAACAATTAAATACAATTATTTGTTCATTTTTATTTGTACATGACAAAACCTTCTCTGGACGAGTGTCTTTATTTCTCATATAACGTTTTATTTTTTAGCATCTTTGCATAAAGGAGTACCCTATACTCTCTGGTTTATAAATGAGCGTAGTTACAACAACAACGTTTCGACAGTATGAGAACAAATTACCTTTATTGTGGTAACGAACTCTACACCGTACTTGAATCCATACGCCTTGGGTTTCTTCCAAATAATTATAGAAAAGGGTTTATAATGAATAATCATGGTTTAAATTTTTATTCAGGTCTCGTCAGTTTATTAGTAACTTTACATCACTCAACCTCCTTCAAACCTAAATTATACATAGAAATTATGGTTTTGTCGTGTAAAAGTACGCAGATGTTATTTGGGAAATTTTCTGAAGCCCCTGTCCCTTCAAAAGAATAATAATAAAAAAAATAAATAAATACATTCAGATCATTTACACCAGATAAGTATTTTACCAGTCAGAAATAGAAACTAGCGACTTGTAAAAGTTTGTGAAATTTAAACATGATTTTAAAAAAACATGATTTAGACTTTTTAATTTGGACATATGCAGGGGTCATTCGTGCAGCTGAAAATAGTAATTTTAAAACACGTGAAATGAGTATCTCAAAGCCATTCTGTAATGTGTTAAAAAGTTATTTTAAAATTTTTTCTGAAGTTACCTAAGAATATATTGCCTAATTTAAGAAAATGTCACCAGAGGATTTACTACTTTTTAAAAATATTCCATAGGCAGAAAATATGTTTCTTTGGGAGACGTGACTAAATAAAATCAGCCAATTTAATTATTTTAGATATGAGTTTGCTAATTGCACCTGACAGCCAAAATCAAAAGACAATTTGAAATGATTAAGGTATTTATATGAAGAAAAATATATTCCACAAACCGAGGTTTACAGACGTTTGCTTCAACAACTATTAGGGTTTAGCAGTCAAGTTTCTAAGATTTTAATGATAATACTAATAAAATGTCCTCTCTGCTGATGGATAAGGATGAGGACAAACATCCTTACAGTTACATGGAATTTCAAAAATTGACGAATCCGGTTTTCCAATATGGTAATTTTCTTGATTGAACGTAAGAGTGTGCATAATGTCTCAATTAAATGATTTCTCGTAATAGTGACATGGAACATTTGCATCGGACAAGTATAATTCATGGGTAAATATATGTCCTGGTTTTGCCCAGCCCGAACACACACTTTTTTCCTTGACATATCTTGGTTCCCATATAGGTGGCATTCGTTAACCAGGTTGTTTTCAATACTGTGCATCCTTCTTTTTCACCACAAAGTAAACAACATGTTTTAGCCTCCGGATAAAAAAACGTGCATTCTACTGTTATTTGTAAACAATAAGCTGCACGGTGCTTAATTTTTGTCCTGCACAGAAATTATTTTTCTGTCCACGTAAATAATCGTAACGGGCTCTTCCGTTAGGAAAATCGTAATACCATGTTCCGTTATTCTTCGAATATTTTATTAATGAGAAATAAATTTCTTCTTGAAAATCAACTGAGAAGCAGGCGGCCATATTGGCGGATTTGTTTGACCTGCAGCAACTGTGACAAATAATAATAGAAAAATCAACATTTTCTAAAAAAAGAAAGAAAGAAAATAACAATAATAATAAGGTAAATTAACGTAAGAACACATAAAAGCAACATATAATTGCTTATAAAAAAACCTGAGTTAAGAAATAATTGAGACCGTTAATAGTTTATTACAGGAGTTGTAACTAAAACCTTCGCTTTCATGTTGTATTTTCATGCAACAAATGTTATAACTTATTTCCATTTATTGACACGAAGCCTCTAGATGTGAAATTGTATGTACGCATCAGTGTTTAGTCTTTGTGTTAGGACTAATTGTAATAAGAAAACCATAATTCAAATGTTAACTTAATGATATAAGTGAACTGAATTTTAAAAGTAATTGACATTAATGATGGTACTTACCAGTTTGTTCATGTGTGACGTATTGGATGTGAGAGTCACTTATATATATATATATATATATATATATATATATATATATATATATATATATATATATAAAAAAGAAATCTGAACGTTTGTAAACACGGGACAGTAAGATCAAAAATGGTTCTTTATATAACGTTGTGTATCTGAACAATTGGTATATTTTACGAGTATGGCAAGATATGAAGAATAAGTTTATTTATTTACGTTCACAGTATTGGTTAATAGGTATTTGCTGACTTTATTTGTATTATTTCTGTATATTTCTGGGGGTTTTTTATCCTTAGAATTACTTAAAACTCTGTTGATTGTACTTCAAGTTCTCTCTACCAATCTCTCTGAACGTGATTTCATCGTATATTTCACACTTCACCTTCTCTCTTCCAATCTCTCTGAACGTGATTTCATCATATATTTCACACTTCACGTTCGCTCTGCCAATCTGGATGAACGTGATTTCATCATATATTTCACACTACAACTTCTCTCTACCAATCTTTCTGAACGTGATTTCATCATATATTTCACACTTCAAGTTCTCTCTACCAATCTCTCTGAACGTAGTTTCATCATATATTTCACACTTCAAGTTCTCTATACCAATCTCTCTGAACGTGGTTTCATCATATATTTCACACTTCAAGTTCTCTCTACCAATCTGGATGAACGTGATTTCATCATATATTTCACACTTTAGCTTCTCTCTACAATCTCTCTGAACGTGATTTCATCATATATTTCACACTTCAAGTTCGCTCTACCAATCTTTCTGAACGTGATTTCATCATATATTTCACACTACAACTTCTCTCTACCAATCTTTCTGAACGTGATTTCATCATATATTTCACACTTCAAGTTCTCTCTACCAATCTCTCTGAACGTAGTTTCATCATATATTTCACACTTCAAGTTCTCTATACCAATCTCTCTGAACGTGGTTTCATCATATATTTCACACTTCAAGTTCTCTCTACCAATCTGGATGAACGTGATTTCATCATATATTTCACACTTTAGCTTCTCTCTACAATCTCTCTGAACGTGATTTCATCATATATTTCACACTTCAAGTTCGCTCTACCAATCTTTCTGAACGTGATTTCATCATATATTTCACACTACAACTTCTCTCTACCAATCTTTCTGAACGTGATTTCATCATATATTTCACACTTCAAGTTCTCTCTACCAATCTCTCTGAACGTAGTTTCATCATATATTTCACACTTCAAGTTCTCTATACCAATCTCTCTGAACGTGGTTTCATCATATATTTCACACTTCAAGTTCTCTCTACCAATCTGGATGAACGTGATTTCATCATATATTTCACACTTCAGCTTCTCTCTACAATATCTCTGAACGTGATTTCATCATATATTTCACACTTCAAGTTCGCTCTACCAATCTGGATGAACGTGATTTCATCATATATTTCACACTTCAAGTTCGCTCTACCAATCTGGATGAACGTGATTTCATCATATATTTCACACTACAACTTCTCTCTACCAATCTTTCTGAACGTGATTTCATCATATATTTCACACTTCAAGTTCTCTCTACCAATCTCTCTGAACGTGATTTCATCATATATTTCACACTTCAACTTCTCTCTACCAATCTGGATGAACGTGATTTCATCATATATTTCACACTTCAAGTTCTCTCTACCAATCTCTCTGAACGTGATTTCATCATATATTTCACATTTAAACGTCTCTCTACCGATCTCTCTGAACGTGATTTCATCATATAGTTCACACTACAACTTCTCTCTACCGATCTCTCTGAACGTGATTTCATCATATAGTTCACACTACAACTTCTCTCTACCAATCTCTCTGAACGTGATTTCATCATATATTTTACCCTTCAACTTCTCTCTACCAATCTGGATGAACGTGACTTAAACATATATTCCACACTTCAGCTTCTCTATACCAATCTCTCTGATTTCATCATTGAGATTGAAAAATTCGGATTCAACTTCGGCCCTAACATATGTTTGGACTTTTAAATAAAAAAAAAGCCATCAAATCGTACCGGAAAGCAAATATTTGGCAAAGAGTATTCGGGCGAAGTCAATCATAGTATCTACGTCTTTCAAACGCTTTATCGATCGTGAATTTTGAATGATATGTATACAATTATAATTTAACTGTGCCTTTTTTATGCATACTAAAAATACACATCACTTTATTCCAATATTTTTTAAAAGTGATGCCCAAGTCAATATACAGAACAAACATACATTGTTGAGGAAAAACAGGACCTATGATACAAAAAGTATACTCTAAAAGCATTGGATCATACATACTGAGGGTTAGTTTTATTACTTTTTAATTTAATTTTCATTATTTATTTATTCATTAAAAAAAATCATATTACACTTATACTTATCTTGATATATTTTGACTTGAATGAGGAGCCTTTGTCGGGTTGCTTCCCCTTGTCAATTTCCCATTTAACGCAAACAATAGTAGATAATTCATTCATTTGTATAAGTATGAAGTAATGTTTTCTGCCTGCCTGGATGGAGAGATAAATACTAATTGTCCTAATTGTTCCATTTGAAAGTGGAATGTTTCTCGTGTGGCTACTTCTACATCAATGTAGGAATGTTTCTCGTGTGACTACAATGTACTTCTACACCAATGTAGGAATGTTTCTCGTGTGGCCACTTCCACACCAATGTAGGAATGTTTCTAGTGTGACTACTTCTACGCCAATGTATACGTAGGAATGTTTCTCGTGTCACTACTACCACACCAATGTAGGAATGTTTCTCATGTGGCTACTTCCACACCAATGTAGGAATGTTTCTGGTGTGGCTATTTCCACACGATTGTAGGAATGTTTTTCGTGTAAATACTTCCACACCAATGTAGAAATGTTTCTCGTATGGCTATTTTTACACCAATGTAGGAATGTTTCTCGTGTGGCCACTTTTACACCAATGTAGGAATGTTTCTCGTGTGGCTACTTCCACACCAATGTAGGAATGTTTCTCATGTGGCTACTTCCATAACAATGTAGGAATGTTTCTCGTGTGGCTACTTCTACACCAATTTAGGAATTTTTCTCGTGTGGCTACTACCACACCAATGTAGGAATGTTTCTCATGTGGCTACTTCCATAACAATGTAGGAATGTTTCTCGTGTGGCTACTTCCACACCAATGTAGGAATGTTTCTCATGTGGCTACTTCCAAACCAATGTAGGAATGTTTCTGGTGTGGCTATTTCCACACGAATGTAGGAATGTTTTTCGTGTAACTACTTCCAATGTAGAAATGTTTCTCGTATGGCTATTTTTACACCAATGTAGGAATGTTTCTCGTGTGGCCACTTTTACACCAATGTAGGAATGTTTCTCGTGTGGCTATTTCCACACCAATGTAGGAATGTTTCTCATGTGGCTACTTCCATAACAATGTAGGAATGTTTCTCGTGTGGCTACTTCTACACCAATGTAGGAATTTTTCTCGTGTGGCTACTACCACACCAATGTAGGAATGTTTCTCATGTGGCTACTTCCATAACAATGTAGGAATGTTTCTCGTGTGGCTACTTCCACACCAATGTAGGAATGTTTCTCATGTGGCTACTTCCACACCAATGTAGGAATGTTTCTGGTGTGGCTATTTCCACACGAATGTAGGAATGTTTTTCTTGTAACTACTTCCACACCAATGTAGAAATGTTTCTCGTATGGCTATTTTTACACCAATGTAGGAGTTTCTCGTGTGGCCACTTTTACACCAATGTAGGAATGTTTCTCGTGTGGCTACTTCCACACCAATGTAGGAATGTTTCTCATGTGGCTACTTCCATAACAATGTAGGAATGTTTCTCGTGTGGCTACTTCTACACCAATGTAGGAATTTTTCTCGTGTGGCTACTACCACACCAATGTAGGAATGTTTCTCTTGTGGCTACTTCCATAACAATGTAGGAATGTTTCTCTTGTGGCTACTTCCACACCAATGTAGGAATGTTTCTCATGTGGCTACTTCCACACCAATGTAGGAATGTTTTTCGTGTGACTACTTCCACACAAATGTAGAAATTTTTCTCGTATGGCTTTTTTTGCACCAATGTAGGAACGTTGCTCGTGTGGCCACTTCCACACCAATGTAGGAATGTTTCTCGTGTGGCTACTTCTACACCAATGTAGGAACGTTTCTCGTGTGGCCACTTCCACACCAATGTAGGAATGTTTCTCGTGTGGCTACTTCTACACCAATGTAGGAATGTTTCTCGTGTGGCTACGTCTGCACCAATGTAGGAATGTTTCTCATGTGGCTACTTCCACACCAATGTAGGAATGTTTCTGGTGTGGCCACTTCTACACCAATGTAGGAATGTTTCTGTTGTGGTTACTTTTACATCAACGTAGGAATGTTTCTTGTGTGGCTACCTCTACGTCAATGTAGGAATTTTTCTCGTGTGACTACTTCCACACCAACGTAGGAATGTTTCTCATGTGGCTACTTCTACACCAATGTAGGAATATTTCTTCTGTGGTTACTTCTACAGAAATACAGGAATATTTCTGGTGTGGCTACTTCTACACCAATGTAGGAATATGTATGGTTTAGCTACTTCTACAGCAATGAAGGAATATTTCTGGTGTGTCTACTTCTACACCAATGTAGGAATGTTTCTCGAGTGGCTACTTCCACACCAATGTAAGAATGTTTCTTGTGTGGCTACTTCTACACTAATGTAGGAATGTTTCTGGGGTGGCCACTTCTACACCAAAGAAGTAATATTTTTGGTGTGGCTATTTCTATACCAATGTAGGAATGTTCCTTGTGTGGCTACTTCTACACCAATGTAGGAATGTTTCTCGTGTGACTACTTCCACACCAATGTAGGAATGTTTCTCATGTGACTACTTCCACACCAATGTAGGAATGTTTCTCATGTGGCTACTTCCACACCGATGTAGGAATATTTCTTCTGTGGTTACTTCTACAGAAATATAGGAATATTTCTGGTGTGACTACTTCTACACCAATGTAGGAATGTTTCTCGTGTGACTACTTCCACACCAACGTAGGAATGTTTCTCATGTGGCTACTTCTACACCGATGTAGGAATATTTCTTCTGTGGTTACTTCTACAGAAATATAGGAATATTTCTGGTGTGGCTACTTCTACACCAATGTAGGAATATTTCTGGTGTTGCTACTTCTACAGCAATGAAGGAATATTTCTGGTGTGGCTACTTTTACACCAATTTAGGAATGTTTCTGACGTGTCTACTTCTACACCAATGTAGGAACGTTTCTGGTGTGGCCACTTCCACATCAATGTAGGAATGTTTCTCGTGTGGCTACTTCTACACCAATGTAGGAATGTTTCTCGTGTGGCTACGTCTGCACCAATGTAGGAATGTTTCTCGTGTGGCTACTTCCACACCAATGTAGGAATGTTTCTGGTGTGGCCACTTCTACACCAATGTAGGAATGTTTCTGTTGTGGTTACTTTTACATCAACGTAGGAATGTTTCTCGTTTGGCTACTTCTACACCAATGTAGGAATGTTTCTCGTGTGGCTACTTCTACACCAATGTAGGAATGTTTCTCGTGTGGCTACTTCTACACCAATGTAGGAATGTTTCTGGTGTGGCCACTTCTACACCAATGTAGGAATGTTTCTCGTGTGGCTACTTCTACACTAATGTAGGAATGTTCTTTGTGTGGCTACTTCTACACCAATGTAGGAATGTTTCTTGTGTGGTAACTTCTACAACAATGTATATCGAGCATTTGTATTAGCTTAGTTCTAAATTAAGAACTATTCGGGCAAACTATAACACGTTAATCAAGGAATAATTATTATGTTAAATATAGATAATCGATAATATCCCCCCGAGACCAAGAAAAATATCTTTTATCTCTGTTTTGCTAAGTTACGTCATGCACTTGCTGACGTCATGGAATAATTGAATATCAAATGAGTAACTTGATACTGAATACTATATTAAGTTTATCAGAAAACAATGTTGGAAAGTACAACAAAAACACCTGTCAAAAACCCATATACATGTATAAATCTTTACGAACCTTTTTTGAATAGTGAAAGGACCCAGGTTTTCATTCCATTTATCAATTAGACCTTAAAAGGATGAAAACAAACAAGAATACGAAAAACAATAGTACTTTACTGTAAACATATTTTATTGGATTTATTTAGGTATTTTGTAATACGTTTTATTATTTCAAAAGTAACATTAGGCACAAGTTTTAAACTTACGAGGTCTTCTCCGTTACAGTGCAGAAAATTAAATCAGACAATTTGTTACATAAATGTATTATTTGATTGGGTTGTTAAGAGTAACAAAAAGAAGACAAAAAAAAACCTGATGCTGAAGTCGTTATCGTAGTATGTTAGAACAATGTTATTGACACTATAATTGTATAATCAGACAAATCTTTTTGTATCAATAATGTATTTTTGAACCAATAAAAATAGTATCTGGTCAAGATCTAAATTCTGACTCCCTTATAAGATATTATCAACGGTAAGAGACAAACCGAGATCTAAAAAGCCATTTAGCTAATAGATTCTATAATATGCGTATAACTTACAACGTATAAAATAGTGTTCAGTGGATTCTATGCAATTACAACATTCACAGCTATATGTGGCAATAATTTTACACTTAAAAAGATCACTTTTTAGACTGCTACAATTTTGCCGAAGCCTGGTGTGTATGATATTTGCAAATCTAGGACCATCAGAAAAATAAACTAGGATTTTTTCCATATCCCTATATAATGGCTTGAAACTACACTTTTAAAACCAAACTATGATTGGGTGATTGTCTTTCATTAATGGTTAGACTATTCAAAATTCGATAAACAGTAATATTGTTCGCGTCAAATAAGTACAAATGTAATAATCTCCTACCGGTGTGTTATCAGGTGTATTGCTTCCTATTGTAATTTTGAGTCTCCGAAATACTTTGGCCACATATATGCATGTAAGTTTAGTAGATTCATATATTCCAGTATTAATTGTCTTCAGAATCCGTATGAATTACATATTAGATAGATATCTTCATACTAAATTATACGACAAATGTGATGAACTTTCGAAATCCATTTCTTTCGTTACTTTCCGATGATGTTTATTACAGCTCCCTCTTATGTACATATGTACATCTAAGCAGGTGTACTGCAGTTTAATAAAGAATTATTTTAATAAGTAATAAACTAATGTAGTACAGAATCAAATCTTATCACAAATTACAGAACAATTTTACGTGATATTTGAATCGAAATTATGATTTTTGTTACACAAATATTATAAAATCCACAAATTTCAGGACCCATATTTTTATGGTAATATTGGAAATAAAAAAAGTTAAATTTTAGAACAATCAATTCACGCATTCTGCTCCAATAATTACACTCGTTAGAAAAGGGTTAAGATGTGATTTAGTTGCAAAATCTTTGAATATTGCTTTGGCAAACATGTTAATTTCCTTTTAAATTCTTTGAAACACTACATATATTATTTACCACGCTTTCTCTAACATCAGTGGTATCATTCGTATTTCAGTTTTCACATGACTTTGGGCGTATGCATTCTATTCATTTCAAGTTATTATTAGGGCATAATAAAGTTTTGTAAGGGGGCTTTCCTCGTTTAAAAGGTTTATAACAACCCTTCATTAATTGCTCCTTTAGCTCAGTTGGTAGAGCGATGGACTACTGAATCAAAGGTTCCGGGTACAATCCCCGGTTGGTGTGGTAGGTAATTTTGCGAGACAAATCCTGCTCTACTGTCTTCGATGTCTGTTTGGGCAAGTTAATCTGTTACTTCTGGCTTTATATAAAGATAAATTTGTCAGTTTGTAACATTTGTTTTTTATTTTGTTTCCTTATAAATTGTAGTTTTTTTGTATTTAGTATTCTGATGCTCAAATTTAGTATAGTATCTGAACTATTATTTCTATAATGTTTACAACACCATTAAAGCTATGTTAATAAATGTTACTGTTTTTTTTTTTATTAATGACTCATTGTGAGCCTAGATGTTTTCTTTTTTTTTCAAATAGAGTAAATACCAATACTTTATTTTAAATAAGACTTCTTCTTGATTCTAGCATTGGTTCTTCTTGATAATCCTCATTTTTTTTTATTTTGAACATTTTAACATTTACTTTTATTCGATAGACATAAGTGTTGACGATAGCACTCATGTGACTGGTTATTCTTTATCAGAACTTTCCGAAAGCAATGACTAGAAGTTTATAGACATTTTGATGAAACAATTTTAAAAAATTAAACCTTAATTTTACAATGAATTCATTAAATGAAATAGTAAATATTGTTAACACTGTGTGTTTACAGAGTCATTTTTGAAAATACTAAAAGTCAGAAGTTACATTAATTTAAAATAAAATCTATCGTCATCATCTCCGTAAAGGAAATTTCCAACAAAATAAACCGAATTTCCTACAAAAAGCACTTATTTTTACAATATTCCGGAATAGCGAAGATTGATGGGTCGGTGATTGTCAACTTATAGCTTTCCTGCTTAAATGTCAATGACGAAATCGTTCCTCCCACCTTATAAGGAGTTTGTACGTAATAACACGGCACATTTTTATCCGTTACATACCAGTAATCTTTTGTAGTAGATCCGTCTATCTCCCATCCATAGCATGTGTTGCCTTCAAAAGTTTTGTTTCCGACATAAGTTGAGTTAGCAAGCCAGTTGGGTTTGATAATACTGCACTGTTGCTTTTCCCCACATGGATAACAACATTTTTTTGTGTTTGGATAAATAACATACATATTCCCATTGCTGGCAAATAACAACTGACAAGGAGCGTTGGGATCTTTTGGACTAAGATGCCTGGCTTCAAGTTGGCAAAATTCATCGTGTTGACCTTGACCTTTGTCGAATCGTGCTATTCTGCGGCTGAAATTGTAGTACCATGATCCATTACTTTGAAAAAATGGAGCTGCACCTGGAGTGTGTCCCTCCTCTACAAAATCTACAGAATGGACATCTGGCCATATTGGCGGTTGCAGAGTAAAGCAACGATCGGTAAAATGCAAAATGAGCAAGACTGTAAATAACATCTGAAACAGGAATAAATGATAATGACGTAATGAATTTTATCAATAATTCTTGTTCATTTAAGGATCGACTGTAATTGTTTTTCAGTCTATCAAGAAATAACCTCAATCACATGGTGCACACTAAATAACCCGAGTAGCATGTTATTTGAAATTGTGCACCATGTGCATTGAGGTTGTTTGGAATAGACTGAAAACAAAATTACTGTCAATCCTTATAATTGAATTCCAACTGTTGTTATGACATGTCGTAAACATCGGGACTCTCTTTAATGACGTCATAGTAGAAAAGAAAATTTAGTCTATGGTATATGATAGACGAAAAAAATTGACCATTCAAATGACGCGTGAAATCCAGTGTTAAATTATATAATAATCTAAAATTTTGTCCCATAATCCAATATTTAAAACTGTACATGAACAGGAGGACCAAATAAGATATGTCGTAAATTAACACAGTTAGTCACTAGAAGTTTTCTATACTTCATTTGTGTCCTCATCAAACATATTTACAATAAATATGACTTGGAAAACAAACATGATGAACTCTTCAAAGTAAGCCCGGACTATGTTTACTCAGTTGAAACAGTATAAACCTCAACAAACCATGCAAAATCTAAAATACGCATTGAAAATAGGTAAATTTTATACCAAAACGACAGGATTATACAATATAAAACTGGAGTATTTTTACACTGACTTTTCGAAAAGGGGTTGGCTAATGACCGCTATAGAAGGATTAATTATCTGACCCTACCCAACCATCCACCTTTTTCCAGTGACAGCCAAATCGGTACCCAGTTGTGTCCAGTCCCACCCCTATTTGTTAATTGCGTTGTATTGTTGAACTTGTTGTCGTCCTAAAGATCATAAAGTATTTGCCACTGGACGTTAAGCAAACAATATTGAATTAAACACATGATGTTTTCTATACCCCTGCGCCTCGGTATTATGCAAGAGCTCATATGGTTACATTGTGTATTGTCAAACAAACTTCTAAGAAAAGGACAACAAATTCTTCTCCAACAAAATGATCGTATTTCCGGTTTTACAGAATTGAAACAGAAAAACAGACTGTTAATTTCAAAATAGCAGAGGAATTTAACTAAGGAAGAAGACCGCCAATCATTTCGAAGAATCCACTAGGGTTTCAAAAAATCCTGGATCTAGAGTTACCGACTCTTCCATGTATCTAGAGTTTGATTAATTATATGTCAAAATAAAGTAACTATGTGAAGGTTAGGACATTGCAATTTTTTATCATTAGTGGTTACTGTCTGTATTTTCTGTTTCAATGGAACAATTGTATAAAACCAGTAATACGACCTTTTTGTTGACGAAGAATTATTTTTGCTGACCAATTTCTTTTCCGTATGACTTCATTTGGTCCTTTATTTTAAAAACTTATGAAATAAATAATTTCTAAAATTGTGAGTTGAAAGAATGATTTGTTATATCTCAAAAACACCTGGGGAAAAGGATTTAATGTATTGCTGGCCGCTTTGCTTTAACTGGAAAGGCAATAGAAAGAACAATATATTTCGAATTAAATATCTGCAATGAAATTTCGTGCAACGTGCAAAAAGATTTATTTGGTATTTTTTGGCTCCTATTTACAAAATTAACAGATCCCAGTGGTCCCCTGTTGATTTTTTTTTCGCTGCACTAAATATAACATCCGGAGGAAGGTCGGTTTGACAAAGAAGATTACCGTAAGAGAATATTATACAACAGAGTTATCTTTCTTGTAATTATTTCGTCTTCCGTCCTAGTTAATGGATTTAGCCGCTGAGAAGCCGGAAACGAGCACAGAATCATAAATTTATGAAACGTAGACGTTAGCTGTTGCAAAAAATCAACACAGACGATAAAGGCGAATATTTATGTAATTTATTGATGTATGATAGTCGTATTAAAACGGCGCCAAAGTAAATTTTAGGATGGGATTTCACAGGGAAGTAAGGGACGAGATCAAAAGTTCAATGTCGGATAAAAAACTTAATTCAAATAGTTTGGGGGTGGGGGGGGGGGGGGTAAAAATCACTGGAAGTTTTGTTATCCGACATCGATTTTTGTATACGCCCATATTGGTCAATCAATTTTTCCCAAATTAAGTTAAGAGGGGGGTGGGGGCGTCAGTGAAAAAACTATGTGAATTAAGTTTTTTATCCGACATTGAACTTTTGATCTCGTCCCTAAGCGATATGGGGATCATTGAGTTGCAAACCTTCTCTCTTAAACTGTGTCAGTCAACCAACGTTTGACACTTGATTTATTTCTATAGTATTGTGATACTACGTTTATTTCTTGCATAAAATGAAGAATGTTTTGCAATGAAATTCGGCAAGATTACAGACCCAACATCCCCGAATATATTGGACTAGCATATAGTGACTGGTTGTAATACAGCTTTTCCTGATTACTTTTTCCTGCTAAACTTCTTTGTGCATATTCTCTTGTGGATCATTTATCATTTGATTCGTGATTTGGCCTCTTGCTAATTAAGGTGACCAGCTATTGTATCAAGTTTTGTGTATGTTCAGCGGAACGGTAAGTTTTGTGTATGTTCAGCGAACGGTAAGTTCTGCGTATGTTCAGAGGAACGGTAAGTTAGTTAGTCATATATCACTTTTTATAGTGGCTATGCCGTTTCATACTGTGATGGGTATTCGATGCGAGGTCAATGACTGACAATTTGCAAGGAGAAAATCGGAAATTCTATCTGTGTTCTCCGGCTTTCTTCACCAATAAACAACAATCATGATATAGCTATATAGTTTGAAAGAGAAGTAAAACAACTTTAACCAATGAAAAATAGTTTGCTCTATTGAACTTTCACCTGTATAGAAAAATCATATCGGATTTTAAAACAAATGGAACAAATTTACTCATTTATTAAATAATTATATTCTCTTGTACTTGAACACAATGGAAAATGATATAATAACACGAAAAATGTTAGATGTTTACCTTAACTTTATCTTTTTGGTAATTCGTTAAATCTGAACAAGTAAAAATTTGACATTCAGATACAAGCAAATGTTCATTACAAGAGATTGTTTTCGCTTAAATAACCATTTCTGGAAGATGCCAGAAGTTTTTCATTAAAACACAACTGTAAATAACAATGACCCACGTTCAAACTAATCTAGCTAAAATTACGCGTTCAAAGTTGTCAATCCGAAAGTAACTAAAAGGTCTTTTAAACGGGGTTCTGAATTTTAATTGAAATTCTTATTAAACTCTCTTCATTTTGACATGGATCTTAAAATGATTGACAAAGATCAACTTAATTTTCTAAATCGGTATACTAAAGACTTAATTAAAGGTCACTATGATGCCGAAACCGAGGATAAAAATAATGGGTGAGTCTCCAAGATTTATTAATACATAAATAGAGTTCATGTGCATTGATTCAAATACGAAAATTTCATTAACGCGTGTGATGAAAAGTTCAATGAAGTTTAATTTTCCCTTTCTCATTTATTAATAAGTTATTAAATCACGCAATAGTAGGTTATTACTCTTAGATGAGTATGTGCATGGACAAGCTGAATGGTCGTCAAAATGTAACACATTGCCGTTGTTACGATATTGTAATATATATTTCAATATACGGTTTAGAATGTACTTTATGTGGACTTGTTTATGTCGGGGAAACAAAGGGTAGACTTAACAAACGCATGAATGGCCATCACTCAAGTGTAAACAGCAGCGAATTTCCTAAAGTCTACTAGCACTTCAACCAACCTGACCATTCTATTCTTCCAAAGTCCGGATTATTGAGAAAATTTACCATCCTACCAATAGTCCTAATTTAAGTACACACTTATGTAGAAAAAAAAGAGGAATACTGGATTCGTACCTTGGTGACTGGAATACCATATGGATCCATTGACACAATCGATAGTGTAGGTATCCTTGTAAGTCCTAGATGCAGTGATGTGAACGTGATGAAGCCATTTCCTAATCATCAACGACGTAAACGGAGTCATGGCAATAGACATTATACAAAACTTCAATGTCATGATTTTTCTATCAAAGGCCTTCTCCCTTTCATACAACAACCATTAGGTCTTAATATAATAATAATAATAATAATAATAATAATAATAAATTCTTTATTTAAAGAGGGTAACTCAATTTGAAGTAGTCTAATTTTCATTGAGGCCCTCAAACAAAATACATGTATACAGTTAACATTCATACATTAAAATACAATATATATTACTAGAATATACACAATTCAATCATTCAAACATACAAATGGCAATAAATGGCAATAAATGGCAACAATTGGTAAAGTTTTGATTAAATTTTCTTATTCTTACAACAAAAGAAAGATGACAAATTATTCGACTTGCAAAGAATTTTCAAGAAAATGATTATAACAATGTTTCTTAAATAATTCGATATTATGAAAATTTTTTATTTTGAATGGTAAATTATTCCATACCTTTGTTGTAGAATAATGAAAAGATTTTTTTATAAAAATTTGTATTTGGTCTTGGAACAAATAGATCATTATTAGAGACAGATCGTAAGTTGTGGTGTTACACATTATTAATATTTAGCATTGCTAAGTAATCAGGTGTTAGTCCATTTACAATTTTATACATTAGAATTGCTTGTTGGTATTTTATTCTATTTGTAAAAGATAGCCATTTTAAAGATGAAAACATAAAATCAGATGGAACTGAAATATCGCATTCAAGTATAATTCTTGCTACTCTTTTTTGAAGTTTTATGATTCTATCTGAATCTTTTTGTAATAAATTTCCCCAAACTGAACTACAATAGTCTATATATGGTAGAATATATGCATTATAAAATAGTTGTCTTGTGTGTATAGGCAAATATACTTTAATTTTTAACAAAAGTGATATTTTAGATGAGATAATCTTACATATACGATCAACATGATCTTCCCAGCTTAAATTTTCATCAATGTCAATTCCAAGTAATTTGAAAGAATGGACATTTTCAATACATGTTTCATTGACGGTAATACATAATTCTGATAGTTGTGCAAGTTTTTGTTTTGAACCCAATTTCATACACTTTGTTTTTTGTGCATTAATTTTCATCCTGTTATTGTTACACCAAGATTGTATAGCATTTAAATCATTTTGCAATATGCTTAATCACATTCGCACTAAATTATATTCGTTACCACTCCGAAAACTACACACTTTATATCAAGCCTGCTTAGACAGTAGAACGTCTGATTCTAATTCACCTGAATACAAACTGACCTCTGTTGTGTTGGATATAAGACGTCTCCGGCTTTTCAAATCAGTTGGTACACATGAGATTGAACAAGACAACCCTTCTTTTCTTCCACTCTTTTTTGCCAACAAAGGTTTAGATGCCGTAAATCTTGCCAATATCCTTCACCAGAAATCGGTCAGATTAAAAGTTTCGCCTTATTTCAAAGATCAGTCTGTTCCAATTATTTCTTATACCTATACTACACCCATTGCACCAAAAATCGTCAATCACGAACGTGTATTGCAGGACCTCAAAATCGACGATCTCAGTGAGCCCCCTCCTGTTGGCCATGTCATCACAGGAGACTTAAATGTCATAGACAATGCGTCTCTTCGTGATGTCCTTGTCCTAAGTATCGAGAACCACGATCCATAAATATAATTTCAAACTACTGATGTTTGTTGTAGAGGACTATGCCAGAAAATGTACCAAACGTGAACAAGAGCCGCTGGATTTGCTTTCAGAGTGGGTTAAAGCTGTGAGATCGTTGATTCAAGTCCGAATTGATACACTTAGAAGGTCTATGAGTAAAAAAGGAACGTCAGTCTTCAGCAACCCTGATGCTGCCAAGACATTGTCCGCCATTCATGACAAATATGTTCGTGCAGATAAGGTCCCTAACAACATCGTTTTTGTATGCAAAAGCTACTATATTCAATGCTTGATTAATAAACTGGGGATTGCAAGTTCACTTGGCAATCCTACCTATAAAACTACTACCCTTTCAAAGGAAGAAATAACAGACAATCATAGATCCGTCTTATCATCATTTGGTATTTCCATCAAAGATAATGATTGTGATTTCCTACCTTGTACTGTATACCCAAGTCGCATAAGTGTCCATACAAACAACGCTTTATGGCTGGATCTGCCAAGTCTTCCACCAAACACTGGTCTCTTTGTTCTCCGGAGTTTGCCAGTTGTTCCGATTTCCCCTCCTTCGAATATCCCTTTGGTATTTCTTGACTTGTGTTAGTAAAGTGGTAGTCAAAATATATTCTGAATAATTTTTATCAATTCTGACAAAAAATGTAATCATAAACGTCTTAATATTATATGATAAAAAATCCATAATTTTATTTCTTTAAAAAGAATGAATTACAATTTAGTTACACGTAGTAATACAGAAACAATTGAAAGGCATTTCTCGTGTGACTTTTCTGTCTTTGTCGTCTCCGACGGAAGTCCCAAGTGTGCCTTGTTACCATTTATGTAATTATTCAAGGGACATAACCCCTTTAAGGACTCATCAGTTTGGGTCTGATAAAGTTGAAAATTATCTATTCATCAGCTATCCTTTTAACGGTATCTAAGATAAACCGACAAGGATTAAGTCATAAGTCATAATTCTATTGGCATCTTACTCCCCTATTGATCAATAGCCATAAAATAATACTAATAATTGCAAAGAAAAAAACAAAAAAATTAAACAAGAATCACTATATCTGAGATCTTATTAGCCTCTTTTGATTTTTGGTAGATTTGAATAGTTGGAGTTTTTGTCTTTTAAGTTATCAATTCTATCTTGAAATTTCTAAACGTATTTATTTTGTTATCTCCCCTTTCTTTAACATTTCTAATTATATCCATGTATGTTCATTTCTAATAGTTTTATTCTCTTCAAATTCCAATTCTTTGATTATGTGATTAACACATGTATACCATAAGAATATCCTTCAGGTGTGAAGTGGAATATTTTGATCAGCTCTCTAATATGGAGCAAACAAGGATTTAGGTCAAAGGTCAAGTGTGGATTTTTAATGGCGAAGATTTCATGCAATTTTCGTGATTCATGTTTCTTTCTGATACATGTAATTGACTGAGTTATAGGCAGATTCGATTCGGGTATACTGCGTAGGTTACATGCGTTATTTGTAATTAGTTCCCTCTTTTAAGAAGTGTATCAAATGTGTATCTGTTGTCGTTAAGATCTATAAAAACAGGCAAATTTTTCAGTTTTTTTTAGAATTTTTAACTAATTTTTGGTAGAGAAAACTAATATATTTTTCTATCTGAAAAAAATTGTGTCCATATATTTTGTTTGCCAACTTAATTGAGAATGACGTTTTTTGTTAGGCAAAATGAAACTAGATGACACGCTATCTTTACCAAGCATTAATTTTTAATTACTTCCCCTTTTGGGAAAAAGGGGAGGGGGGTGTTACAGAAGTAATATTCATCATGTTTTCGGGGTAGAAATACAAATATTAGTTGTAAAACATTGCTGAAGACTGACTCGATCTTCAGATTTAGAAAATTTCCCATTTTTTCTGTATATGTAGGAATGTTCTCTGACGCCAATATATTTTACGTCAAAGGAATGTTTGACAACACGGGGTGTACTTGTAATTACACTTGGTAAATATATACAAAGACAAGTTGTTATGTAATCTAGCTATATCAAATTTTTATAAAGCCACATCATTTACATTTAGGAAAATATGAACAAATTATTGTGCATTGTCAATATGTTGAACAAGAAATAGCCCATGTGGCTCTTCTCAATTGTCTAATAAACATTTTTAATCTGTCCTAATTAATATGAAATGGTCGTTCGAACTTTTACATTTGCTAAAAACATTTTTAATTCTTTTCTCATTAAATAGAAGTTTTTACTTTAATCCATTAATTTGGTATTTTTAGGTAGTATCCAATATATTTCATTTGTTCGTAGCTTCACGGAAGTTGCAATAAACTTGTTGATGACAGAACGAACCAAAACGAAATGCCAATTAATCAGAAGTTATAGACATTTGTATACCCCGCGGGTAGTATATTTCATCTGATATCCTCTTCGTGTGTATACATCAGCTAATCCTGCGGAAAACTTCCACAAATGAAAATAATTTACGCGAAGACAACAATGTGTTAAATAACGATCAGTCCTGGGTCGTTATTCTCTGACTTGACACCTCAAGGGAAATTACAATGCAACGTCAAAGGTAGCTTATATTTTACATTATTGTCCAAACAAAGCAAGGTTTGTAATTCACTGTGGTATGTAAATATGGCGTTGATGGGCATACACGAGTTTTAAACATCGAATAATCTAGTGAGCATATCAAACATTAATTAGAAACAGATATAATGAATTTATTTGTAGTCCCAATACTAATTAATATTTTCAAAATATGTTTTACGCGTTATCAACCAATATTGCTTTTATAATAATTGATTATAAGTAAAAATGGTTGAAACCTAATCATCCGCCTTTTTCATATCGGACAGGTTTATCAGGTGTTAATTGTGTAAATATTACAAACCCATTTTTAAATTGTGCTGAAATATTAACTCATTTATAAAAAAGTGACTAGAAACCTAAAAGGTATCACGTACACTGGTTCGATTGATTTAAGGGACAATCCCTAGAACAACGAATCTGTGTTAAGAAAAAAGTTTTTTAATTATAAATAATACTATTGAAACTTTATAACTATTACCGAAAAGACATTCGAATTCTGAATGCTTCAGGCTTTTATTTTATAACTTCAATGCCTACCATTTGCTTCCTTGGTATCTGGCGAAAAGATTCTAAATCTATATTAATATTTGGATGTGGTGATAATTTATGCAAGACCTAAAAGTACAATTACAATCAGGTAATAGAATCAATTGCTTTGCGACAACAGCAGTAGCAGGAAGATACGACAACAGCAGTAGCAGGAAGATACGACAGCAAAGTAACAGGAAGGACAAAGACAAGGAAATGTAAGGCTTGGACTTTTATCACGAATTAAAACATCAATGCAACTTGATTTATAAAATGGAGTGAACCATCAACGGTGTTAGATTCTGAATATCTTCTGGAAAGAAATCTGGTAGAGAGAGATAAGATCAAGTGAATAGGAACAGTGAGCATTCAAGGAGCGGAACTACTAGGACAACATAAAAAACAGAGGATAGACCAATGACGTGGTGGTAGATCTGTAAGGGTCTAGTATTTTTAAAGCAGATAAAATAGCAATTTCTTCTTAGATCAGTTTATGACAATTCTCTACCTCCAGTCATGTTAGAGAAATGTAGCCTTGCTGAAAATCAAAGAATATATTTTAAGCATATCTGCATTTATTAGCACAATTGCTGGTTCTATTAGCATACCAGCCTTTCGGCGGCTCTGTCTTTAAAATCACACCGAATGTAAAACGAAAGCCGAAACTCTCTATAACGACAATGAATAAGTTAGAAATACGTTTATTAGGTTGTAAGTTCTTACGTGTCAGTCTTTCATTGTATGATTATCTAATCTGATAGCTTGCCTTAATAACAGCTTCTGAAAATTCGTCACGAAATGTACTAAAATATATATGATATTTTGAATTTAAAGATTACAAATTAATCCCCTCAAACAATGAAATCTGAAGTTTATTACATTAAGTTTGATTTGCACGCAGGAGATCAATACACACATTGCAACTATCAGAAAGGAACATCATGAGTAAAAAATCGTATTATCAAACCTTTTATTCATATCAGAAATGAAAGAAGTATGCATAAATACGGATGATATGTAAAACGCTTGTGCAAAGAGTAATCAAATTTATCTAAGAAAATAATTTAGTTCAGAGTCTACAAACAATACTTTTGTCTAAATGATCATAATTAAATTCAAAAGTCATCCTCTAAAACCAAAAGGCCAAAAATAAACACTGTTATTATAAAGTAAAAAGTATCTGTGGTCCAGAATGACAACTAACATATTTAACAAAGAATGGTGATATTTTAAGATATTTTGTATTTAAAATACAAATTAATTCTCTCAAACAATGAAATCTGTCGTTTACTATACTATAAGTTTGATTTGCACGCTGGAGATCAATACACACATTGCAACTATCAGAAAGGAACGTCATGAGTAAAAAATCGTATAAGCCACCGTTTATTCATATCTGAAATGAAAGAGGTATGCAAAAATACGGATGATATGTAAAAACACTTGTGTAAAGGCTTGATCTAAGAAAATAATTTTATTCCGAGTCTACAAAAATACTTATGTCTAAATGATTAAATTTAAGTTCAAATGCCATCCTCTAAAACTAAAAGGCCAAAATAAACAAAGTTTTTATAAAGAGGACAAATATACCTAAGGTGCAATCCAAAAAAACGTAATCCATTATACAGACAAAACCCGGAAGACAAATGAACAACCACAAGCAAAACAAATAAACACTGAAAACCAAAAAACAATGAACAACATGAACTCCTATAAAAAACAGGAGAGAACTCGGGTGCTGAGGAAGAGTAAGCAGTTCCTGCTCCGTATACGGCACCCGTCGTGAAGTTCAACAAAGTCAATCTAGTGGTAGTCACAAATCGGTGGAGGTACATGAAATGTTACGGCAGTGGGAACAGGTCCAACATCATCTTAGATATTAGAACACTGTAACGGTCAATCAATTCGTGATGACGACCGTAAAATTTCCTAAGTGATGACATCAACTTATGCCTGATAACCCCTGGTTAATAAGCTTTTGTGACAGCAGTAATCCTATTTGTCGAAAGTCATAGTTACTCACGCATGCCCTTGAATATCGGATAAGCTGAGAAACGTAGTAGACGCCATACGCAGGTGATGCTGGTATATTGCCACTCAAGAAGTAAAGTTAACAATAGGAAAGTCGAAGTCATCACTTTGTCATAAAGTTTTGTCTTCAGATGTATCCGTAGTATCCTTAATTTAAAGTTCACTTGAGTAGATGAGATGCAGAAAGTCATGGAATGTATCGTTATTTAACGACAGCACGTCATCTATATAACGAAAAGTGAAATTAAAGGATTGGACTAGTTTCTTTTTGTTTTCACGTAGAAGCCCTGAATGAAGTCCGCTTCATATAAGTACAGAAACAGATCGGTGAGAAGAGGAGCACAGTTGGTTCCCATTTAATAAAGTACAAACTATCTGTGGCCCAGAACGACAACTAACATATTTAACAAAGAATGGTCATATTTTAAAATGTAATCGTTGGAAAATACAGCTGAAAACGTTTTAAGACATGGACAATGAATATATTCTACTTCTTTTTACCGTTAATCCACGTATAGTGAAGTGCACATGGTATTTTTTCCATTGGGCAGTTTTGGGTGCAATTCTCCTCCAAACAACACAGAACGATTTTTGAGGGAAGAAAGATTTCAAAAGGTCGAAGTCACCTAATTCTGTATGTATAATTCCTTATCCATTTGTCTGTTTTATCCTTATACTCTTACTTTCCATAATGCACGAAACCTTTTAAGGGGGTAGGCCTGGGTTAGGCCAAAATTTTCCACTCGTTTAATTTTTTTGATATTTTCGTCATGCATTATATATGTCTCAATACACCACTTGAGAAAATTTTGTTGAAATTGAACCACACGTTTCCTTCACAGGGTTCATTGAAAATGGGCATTTAAGGGGTACCCTTCATTCCAGGAGATGACACAAGTTAATGAATATTACTACCTCTCATAGCAAATATGTTTGATGAAAAATAGTTATAATTGTTGAACTGAAGAACAGGGATATAGTCTTAATCAAAAATGAAATATGATGGTAAAATTCACTCTTTATATGAAAATCCAAAGGTAAAAAGTACCAGACATGTTAAGAATTTCGTTCATTTTCAGTTGCCTCATTCAATATTCAAACACTGCTGTAAAAAAATCCTGTCGTTTAATTCTTACAAAAAACTGTTACAAAAAATATCATATATATGTGTGTTATATGACAAAAAATTATGAAATTCTAACCACAAGTTTTCACAAAATACTCGATCGATTTTTAAGGTAGACGTCATTACGTTACAATACGACGTTACGACAAGAGTTATCGTTCCTAACGTTATCGAGTATAAACCTATTCTATATGTTCAAAGAACGCGAAGAAGATTGAATAGAAGACGATGATGACTTAAATTATAAACGGAATAAATTTAAAGAAAATATAATTATTATGTCTGAAAACCAAGCATTCTCTCTTAAGTCCTGTGATACTTTTAAACTTATTTATTTATAGTGGATTGGGAAACAAGTGATACCAACTTATACCAATCCCTCTCCACTTGGCGGGTGCGAGAGAGGCCCCTGTAGCGGCATTTTAGCATACTCTTTTTCGACATCTACACAGCAGTCTTTAACGTGCTAATGGTGTTTCCCTTCCTTAACACGGGACAGCAATTTTCGTCCCCATCCAGTCCTGTGATACTTTTAAACTTATTTATTTATAGTGGATTGGGAAACAAGTGATACCAACTTATACCAATCCCTCTCCACTTGGCGGGTGCGAGAGAGGCCCCTGTAGCGGCATTTTAGCATACTCTTTTTCGACATCTACACAGCAGTCTTTAACGTGCTAATGGTGTTTCCCTTCCTTAACACGGGACAGCAATTTTCGTCCCCATCCGACGGATTAGCATCGTATACCGAAACCATCCTCGCAAATGGTGTCGATAAGTCCGGTCGCAAATTTGATCCTTGAAATTTTTATATCGAACGGGAATCGAACTAGGGACCTTTGGCTTCGTAGTCCGATGCGCTGACCACTAAACCACGGCGCCCACGGCGATAGTTTTGTAAGTTTACTTTTATTTGTCAAAACTGGGTTTTGTTTATAAAATACATGATCTAATAAACATTACAGAAAAAATATAGACTGTCATGAAAGACTTGATATTCTCCTAAATGTAACAAATTACTGTGAGAGGAAAAGAGAAGAATGAGAGCAAAAAAAGAAAAAACCCTGAAATCGCGTTATATCGAAAAATCATGAACCAAAGACAATTTCTTCGAAAAATTTATTCTCCCGGGATAGTCAATACATCCGAAAGCCGCGGAAGTGACCAAGAGGTATAGTTCTATAAATTTTTCTAAAAGTTTTGAATTTTCTGTTTATTGTTCCCATCTTGACTGGCTTTGAAAGAGATAAAATCCGCACGGGCTTTCTACGAGCTCGTTCGCAAAAGCTGCACATTAAAATGGAACCTTGTCTCACATAGACAAATTTACCAGCAAAACTTTTTTTACCAATAAATAATCTATTATTATGTATTATTTTTCATTTGTATTACAATTCGTTTTTTTTTAATTATTATTATTTTAAAAAAAATGATTTGCAAGGGTAAGTATTGCCGGTGTGGTGTAAAATATAAATATACCTGACAATTATATATCTTCAATTTAATATGATTTAATTTAGTCCAGTTTTCCTCATTCACTTTGATAAGCCAACATATTTCAATGTTCAATATATCCATTAGAACATTTTGACCAAATGTTCAAAAGAAAAAAAAAACGATTTCATTAAATTTTGATTATTTACAAAAATAAATAAAAAAGACAGACCATTCCATAAGGGTGGGGGTAAATAATCCATGCTATTTAATAACGCAATTACTATGGTAATGCTCGGGTATATCTGATTTTTATTTGGAATAAAACATGTCTTGGAACTTTGTCTGTTTATAACTGGTAAGTAAATAGATTAGCGTAATCCCTGGACACCGAACGTACAGTTGTTCAAATACTACGTTCTTCGTGATAAGCATTTCATAATTGATACTGGATGTTAAACGATAATTCATCAATATATCAAATCCTACGTAATTATCGATTTTGCACATATTTCGAGAAAGTTTTAGATTCGTTACGGAGATGCCCCTTACCGAACCTCTTCACTTCGTCTAATGCGAGGAAATTTTGTACGTCATAGTAATGCCACGTCATTCCTATTGTTTGACGTCAAAGAAAAAAATATCAATAGGAGTTATCTCCCATACCCCAGGCCTACCCCCTTGAGACAAGGGTAATATCTGGGACATTGCAGGGTATGATGAAAAGGACATTGTTGTATTAACAACACAATATAAGACAAATCCACATTGTTGATCAAATGTTAATTCATATCTTCTTTGATCTGTTATGGTATTCTAAAGGTAAATAGAAGGGTCGAAAGCGTTATTTCATAAGATAAGTGAATTAATATTTCAGAATTGGAAAACTTTTCATAAAAAAAAAATTATAATAGAATTCTAAGCCATTTAATGGTTGTAACTTTTATTGAATTTAATGCGACCATGCTACATGATCTCTGACAAAAATTCTATAGGATATTTATTTGATTTCATCGGTCTTTATGCTCTGTTTCTAAAACCCAAATATAAATTTTGATTAATGGCATAGATTTTATATTTCAGAATAGAAACACTTGGATTGTCTCTATGAGGTATTTTGTTGCAACAACGTGAATGATTTCCGGAATGACTGAACCATTCCGTCATTATCAGGAGTAGTTCTATCTATCATCCATTTATTTAATTGCCTTAGATAGTTAATGACAATCTGTTAATTGTTGATGTAAAATGAAAATCTGTGTTTTTACATTGTGATCAATCTCCAAACGGATAACATAATATTCCAAACGCTAAATTCATCGTAACCGGAAATCACGTGATAAGTACTGGAAGTGACGTGTCCATTTAAGGGGTCTTTTTGATAAACCGAATATATTCAAGCTATAGTGCAATTATAAATATGTTGAGTCAAAAATCAAATATATTTTCGTTTCTTGAACCAGCACAGTATGTTACAGCATTTTTCCCAAATGATCCATTATCTTAAACTGAGTTCCTGTGAACAATTCTTATTGACTTTTATGATTGCTGTAATGTAGAAATCATAAACATTTCACTGTGCTTATGATGTATAAAATATGTCATACTGAATTTGCTTTATATTGTATTTTATACATCAGAGGGTTAGGACAAACAAGTGGGTGGTTTTTGTTGCCATGAAATTGATTTAAACTTTACCAGTGTCAAGTTAAGATAACAGACCAGACTGTTAAATTTATGTTTGGGTTTATTAATACTTTTTAAGGAGGTGGCAATCTTGGTTGCTAGTTTGGATAATCGCATATAAGTTTTATATGGACCATCTAAGGATGTAATACAAAGGGTCAATAATGAAATGGTAACAAGTGAATTGCGTTAGACCTTCGTCCAAACAACAGAAAAATAGGAGGGCAATAACAGGAATAAAAAATCAAAACATAAAAACAAAAAAAAAACTTGGATAGTGTAAAATGAAAAAGAAAACAGAATAACATGAGAAAAGAACTGATAACACAATCTGTGCAATCTGAGAGATGCAAGATGCACTATTTTAGGCAAAGTGTTGTTACAAACAGACTAAACAACGCTTCAAAGGAAACGAGATTTCGCAGATTTTCTCTTGCAAGTCGAAATCAGGCCTTGAACTGTCAGAAACTGTATTACAGGAAATATAATGAGGCTTTTTAAAATGCGTGTTTCAGTGGCAAAAATACAAATTAAAAAAAAATGAACTTAAAATGATATCAATAGAAAGTGCAGAGTTGACCCATGTTCAATCACTATGGCTGAAAAAGAAAATTGATTTTTAAACATTAATTAGAAACAATAAAGTCAGTAACGTGTAAGTCCACCACGTTTCTGGTCGAGGTCCTGTACCAGTCGTCTCATACCATGAATAAGTCTGCTGGGTCTTTGTTGAGGAAATTGCTGCCACTCCTGCATCAGTGCATTCCTTAATTCATGAATGTTCTGACATGGAGGTTCATGCTTTGTGGCCAGGATAGTCCCATACATGCTCAAACGGATTCACATCCGGTGACATTGCTAGCAAATGTAGTTTCTCTACTGTCCTTTGACATAAATATCGGACAGTTTGCCAATGGATGTCCGTCAAAATATGCACAAGATGGCGTAGAATCTGGTTTGTGCGAACCCAATAATGATAAACAGGTCAATTTTGCACTGTAAAGAAAAACGCCCAATACAGTAAAGTTTCCTCTACCAAAAGCCGTAGTTCCGAAAACATGTTTCTGTTGAAAGGCCGTATTGCATGGTCTCCATACCCGAACCAGTCCGTCGACTGGTCACAGCGACTTTATCCGTCGACGTGCTCGAAGTGTTGTTCAACTGTTATTACCTGAGTGTATTACACGTTAAAGTACCAATGTAAAGAGCCAACGAAACTTGAATTTTAAGGATTGAAAGTAGGCTATTAAAAAGTTTTTTTTTTACCTTGTTATGCATCGATTGGTATCAAACTATAGGTAATTCTTAAGTCGATACGTTAAGCTTTAAAAACAATCCTAGTTTTTTAAATAAAGATATATTTGACAATTTTTACAACGTAGATAAATCACGTGACCCTTAACTTATGACCATGTGTATAAAAAGCCGGATTATTTTATTTTGTTAGAATTTTCAGCGATAACAATGGAAGATCTTCCTGTTAATAAATGCTTACGAATTTGTTAATATTTTGAATTATGTAACAACATATATCCATGCAACTATATCGTTAGTTGCCATTTTATTTCAATTATATATCAATTTACCACATGGCAAGGATAACAGAAGGATATAATTGATTTTTAAACAAAACTTCCTTATATTACAAAGTCACGTATTTGTTACTAATAAGCAAAGAAAAACTACTTTAGTGATTGCAAAAATGTGACGATCATCAAAAGAATTACTAGTTTGAAACTTTAAAATTCAATCAATAAAATGGCTGTTTGTTAGATCATCACGTGATTGCCTACATGTATATTAAACACTAAATACAGCCAAATAAATGACTGTTTGCTGATTCACCATTAAAATTGAATTCAGCAAATAAAATGGTCGTTTATTAGTTAATCACAGGATTTACTATATAAAACACTAGATTCAGCCATTAAAATGGCTGTTAGCTGATTCATCATACGATTGGCTATATGAAACACCAAGTTCAACCAATAAATTGCCTATGTTTTTAGTCCAACATATGATAGTCGAATACTAAATTCAGCCAACAAGAAGTTTTTTTGCTGGTTCATCACATGATTTTGTACATAAACATAATAAAACGCCAAAAAAAAAAAAAAAAAAAAAAATGGTTGTTAATTAGATCATCACAGAATTTTCTAAAACTAAATTCAGCTAATACAATTGATGCTTGCTTGTTCATCACATGATTGCCTATATACAACACCAAATTCAGCCAATAAAATGGATGTTTGCTGGTTCATCACGTGTCTATATAGAACACTAAATTCGGCCAATAAAATTGATTCATGCTTGTTGAAAACATGTCTATATAGAACACTGAATAGAGCCAGTAAAATGAATGTTTGGTGGATCAATACATGTCTATATAGAACAATAAATTAAGACAATAAAATGGATGTTTGCTGATTCAACACATGTTTATATAGAACACTACATTCAGTCAGTTAAATGACTGTTTATTGGTTCATTACATAATTGTCTGTATAAGACACTAAATTCAGCCAATAAAACGGATGCTTGCTTGTTTAACACATGTCTATATCATCACATGATTTTCTATATAAAACATAGAATTTTGCCAATAAAATGGCCGTTCGCTGGTTTAACACGTGTTTATATAATATAGTGTTTACTTAATTTGAATATCATACCAAATCACGAAAAAATTTTAATTATATTCTATCCGACAAATTCGCGGCAAATACATGAGCTATCAGTCAATTGAACTGTCTCTACATTTATAATGTCACACAGAAGGTTTTCCTTGACGGTAATTACGTAGTTCATATAAAAAAAACCCTTTCATTGCTGAATGAAATACAGCAGCTACTGATAACACGTTACAACACTTATGATGTAACAACGTATGAAATGAAAAATCTCTACAAAATAATTTGAATACATGAAAAGTTAAATGTAACATTTCTGTCAGGTATAACTATAAAAATAGTATGCTTCTTTTATTAGTTCCATAGGGATTTGTGAAAGCGTTGATCGTGCACACAATTTTAGTTTGAAGAGCGTCCTAAGAAATAACAAAAAGAAACACTCAATATGCTCAGCCTTCCGGAGAAACTGATATCACCCCAGTGTTCTTTGTTCGTATGTCTCTCTCTTTGTCTGTTTGTTTGCCAGTCGTGTTCTTTTTGGTTTGTCTCGTTCGGGTATTGTCCTCTGGGTTATGCTTTCGAATTTCCTTTCTGGGATTGTTGGTTCGGTATCTTCTACACTTGATTTAGATATCATATACTGGAAATAGTTGGCGTGATTTACATATAAAATTGTATTAAGTTTATAACAACGATAAAATAACTATTATTGTAAACTGAATAAGGAAATAATAAATCTTAGTATATACCATGTATAAGTATATAAGGTCTACAATTATACAAAAAGTGAAAAAATGTAAACGAGAAAAACTTCTTAGGATTAAAAGTTATGAATTATAAAGGTTTAGGTCTACTATGTTTTATTAACAATCAAGACCCAAACTCATTTGATCTTGCTGTTCGTATAACAAACTTAATTCACAGGTTAGCGTTCATATGTCACATGTGAATTACCATTTTTACTCATTCTATTGCTACTATAGAAATTTTTCATTTCCCTTATTTTGTTAGAATTATCAAATGAATATTTCAATTAGAAATTATTTTTATATCAACTAGACCCGATCTGCGAAATAGCGGATAAAGAATTACAGAGTATAATGGGAATTTTTTAGTTTTCAGTCCAACATCATTTACAGTTTGTAAATATTATTTGTCCAATTCACACGATTTTTACCACTGCTATTAAAATAAAGCAACATATATCTTGATGTATCGTGTGATTGTGTATGTGTTTGTTGCGTGTGTGAATTTCATTATGAAACTTTCTGGTAATCTATGACGCAGTATTTGTCACACCTCTTTACCCGTTATAATTGTTAAATTAGTTGATATATCCTTCCATCTGTGTAAACTTCAATTGCATAGGTGTGACGTTATTGACATTTTGCATAGACCCGGTAGATGCATTTAGGTACGGAATAAGCCTTGTTTCAGTTCTCAATACGACTTTTAAAACGATGAACAACAATAAACGTGCTATACCAATGGTTGACTGTCCCAGTACGTAGTTGTGTATTTATCAGATTTGTGTGTAGGTTTTGTTTCATGTAGATTTGTAGATGTGTTGTAATGATAGTAATCCATCATATCCTATCGTACCATATTGATGTAGAAAGGGGCATAACTCTGAAATGATGAAAATTTGAACGTGACAGAACATTTTGACAATGCAAACTCACTACATGAACAACGGTTCATTCACACTTGGTCAACAATTTTAAAAATCATAATCAATAGCCAACAGGTAAAAAAATAACAGAATCTCACCTCTACATATAATTATAAGCTAACATATTCAGTATGAGAGTTGTGCGGATGTTATGAATGTGAGTATGAGTGGTCTCTGTTTTGATTAATATGCCCGTAAGGGCCCTGTGGTCAGAAAAATAAAGAATTTGAATTCAAATGTGAATTTTATACTTTATTTCAGAAGTCACGTACTTTAACTTTCAAATTGTGAAACTTCCCATTTCATAGAATTAACTAACCAATGTCACCAACTTATGGCGTCTTGTTTTAGTTTTAAAGAAGGTGAAATAGCCTTCCATTAATTTTCAGAAATAAATGTGAATAAAAATTAACAAAGAATTTGGGAAATTGTAGGAATGATATTTAAAGCTGATTATATACGTATACACATGGTATATAACAGATACACGTATACACATGGTATATAACAGATATACGTATACACATGGTATATAACAGATATTCAATTTTCACTACAATGTATTATTAAAGTTAATCTGGCTGTAGTTCGTTTTTTACTGAGGTTTCATTATTTACTATATTAATCAAGACATTAACAATAGATATTTAAAGTATATTAATAAACAATTATTATTATTATCATCATCATTCATCTTACTTAATTTATTACATAGATAAAATATTACAATTCTAAATATCTTTACTACATGTACCATTAAAATGCTGCAGAAAATCCATACAACCAATAGGGTTATGATTATACAACTTAAGTCCTGTAATAATAATTTTATACTATAATGACAATAATATATTATATTGTAATTTTCTTTTTATTGTTAAAATTTTATTTGCTGCATGTATTCACTAAAACCTGAAATAGAAATTATATTGAAAATTATTTGCATTTCAAGGATTATTTCAACATCTGTTTGTTTTTATAATGTTTGTTTAAAAATCATCAAGTCAATATATTTTTCTAAGTTTATCTTTTAAAATATTGCTTTTTTTCAAATCAAATATCATTGAAATCATTTTCAGATAAAATCAATAAATGATTATTAAGTTTCTGTATCATATTCTGGTAACTATAAAGTTTTCATATTAGTAATTTTTCATTAAATTGTAACGAGACGGATATACAAGACCGTAAAAATTAAAAGGTATAGTACATATAATACCCATTATTAGTATTTAAATTATCTGTAACCAAAGAAATGAGGGATTGCCAATGACCTGTGTATGTTAATCATATACAATCAACAGGTTTCCGAAAAGAAAAGTAAACAATGAGTAACATTGCTATCAATACATTATAGAAAGTTCTAATATCTGCTGTGCAAAGGTCTGTATCAAAAATATCCTTCATAGATTCACAGTTTTATGGAAAAAAAGGATGCACGTGTTACCATCGTGAACATGTAAAATTTGAATTAAGGCTAGGAAAAAAATTGATTGAATTCAGCTTAATATGTCCACTTATGAATATGCAAAGCAAATACTAATTAATAAATTTTGTTTTTATCTCAGTTGAATAAAATAAAACTTGTTGTAAACGATAATGACCCCCCTACGCCCGCAAGTAGTGGAATCAACAATGATCACCTCACCCCCGCAAGTAGTTGGATCGAAAATGACCACTCAACCCCACAAGTAGTTCGGACATTCACCAATAGTGAAAAAAATTAAACCTTAGTGCCTATGTACAGATAATATGCATTCATTCCTTTAAGAAATTAATTCATTACTCCAATGAAAAATGTAAAAAAAATAGATTTAAAAGTTAAAATTTAATTTACAATTTTAACATTCGGCCCCTGTGTATATATACCGAACGTTTCCTATACAATACGATTATGTATTTTGTCTTATGCAAAATGTACAATTACACCATTTCAAATAAGTATTATAGGATGTTTCTTAAATTTTATGCAAATAGTATGTTTGTACCTAGCATTTTAAATAAGTTTTTCCAGATCACTAAAGACGGTAATTTTTGTTGACCCTCGGATTAAACAGAACGTAAATTCGTATTCAATTATATAAAAAAGACTCTTGACGTGGACAAATTAGGGGATATCCTGGGATTTAACTTATCTCAGTTAATATTAACACTGAGAAAATTTAGATCAATATATATGAAATAATGTACGGTCAGATCTAAAATTTAGTATTTAAAAAATTCTGTTATACTTATACCAAAAAATGAAGGGGGTGGGGTGGGGGCATTCTTCTCAAACTGGGTATATTCTTTTCTTGAATGAAACCATTTGCAAAAATCAAACCATTTAGGAAAAAGAATAGAGAGTGGAAACGGGGAATGTGTCAAACATCCCGACCAAAAGCAGAAAACAGCTCAGTTAAATACTTTAGATTACTGTGAAGTTCTTTTAAAACCCAAATTTCCTCCCTTGTTAACCAAAGAAATATCAAACAGGAAATGGTGGTAGAATATAAATTACAATTGGATCAAATAGATAGAGTAAAGTTCAATAAAAGAAAAATTATATTAGAACCGATCAGCCAATTCCATAAACAACATTTATAAACTGAACAAGCAACGCGATAATGTCAAAACTTCAAGAAACATTATAAAGGACGATTTGGTGACCAAAACTTCAAATGAAATTACTTATAAATAGAACATTTCTACAGGATTGCCATTTAGAATTAGATTCAGATTTTTCCTATTATCATATTTGTTTTTCTCTAGATTCCTTTCGTTTTGTAGAACGACATTTTCGGTTATGACAACCTTCTTACTTCCGATCTATTCGACTGAATTTTTTTTATCGTCAGTCCGAAAAAAAAAATATCATTCATACTTAAGATATGTCCTATAAGAAAATTACACCCTGGGAAGCCTCGTTTTTGACGGAAAAATGTCAGACCTTTTGTGGTATCCCCAATCCTTCATTTCTCTATTCTATAAATATATTTAATATCATTATCAATGAAGCGTCCTTATCTTAGGTATGCTGCTAAAAATTAAAGCTTTAAATGTTTTTCGTCGTCATTGACCCACCGGCAATTGTTCGTCTTCTATGTAATCCATTAAGTAAAAAGTATAAAAGTACAGTTGTACAGCAGTACTAAGCTTTTTAAATGGGTACCCTTCGCCAAAATATCAAATTAAAGCTGTATGTGTTCCGAGTCAATTAACATAATGTGTGTCGTTGAGAATAGAATATATAGTATTTCATGTGTGTAATTCTTCCTGTTTTTATAACTTAAGATACAATTTGAACATATTTGATATTTAGTTTATTTACCCTGAATTTGAAACAGACCAAATCAGGTACATAGCTATGTATTTTGAACAAAAGGCGTTACGGTAGTTGAAATAGATCAGAGAACTGAAATAAATATGATTCAGCGACGTTTCGTGTATTACAGTGATATTTGTTTTCTCAAATTATATTATATTCAAGTTTTTGGCAAGCAAACATAGCATAATCCCAGTTTACGACCCTGTTTAGGGAGTATTTCACAATTATAACATTATATAAACGTTTTAAAATAAGAAGAGCATGACCGTATCTGATTGAAATTCAAATTACACACAATAATTCGGTTACAAAGACGTGACAGGTAGGTTTTCTTTTTTACTTTAACATCTTTGTAAAAATCTTTGTGATTTTCATTCTAGAAAGAAAAGTAACAATAAGATTAGTGCATGCATTATCACAAATACAAATGTTGTTTGTCTGATTACTAAAAACCAAATTTCTCTTTTATTTTGATTTTTTCTCATGTGTCATGACCATGTAAGTCTTTTATAACCAGATTTCAGTATTTTTTTTCTAAAAAATTTCAACGAAATAATATTGGTAATTATTGCTTTAAGCCCGCTACTGAGTTATTGTTTAAAAATAACAATCCAGAGATACTAATATTAGATATAGTAAATTTATACTATGTTGTATACAACGCATTTCAAGGAGTTACCTCTCATCAGCAGCATTAAAACCGAAATATTTGGAAGACCAAAAACCAAACTTATATTAAACAAGAAGTACTCAACAAAAAATACCGAAATAGGAAGCCAAATTTCAGTTAAGGAGATCTACCATACAAGGAATGAACCCTTAGTATTTCTGTTATTTTTGAATTTTGCTAAATACTGGTAATTTCTGTAACAAATCAATGAATAATCATGTCAGACAAGTCTGACGACTGGGTTGGCGAATACCCTCGGGGACCTATGGTCCACCAGCAGAGGCATCATCCCAGGGGTTTCAAAATAACAATCCAAAGATACTAATATTAGATATAGTAAATTTATACTATGCTGTATACGACGCATTTCAAGGAGTTACCTCTCATCAGCAGCATTAAAACCGAAACATTTGGAAGACCAAAAACCAAACTTATATTAAACAAGAAGTACTCAACCAAAAATACAGAAAAAACCTATTTAATTCATTATGGACCTCCAATGTTCCACGCCAAATTGATTTTTAGTGCTTTGGATTTCGCTGCTCCAATTTTCGGACTTTTAATAAAAAATTGTTTTGCCGCTTCATTTTTGAAAGAATAAACTTTAAAAGTTTTCGGCTGCTCCTAAAATTCGGTACAAAACATGTATTTTTTCCAGTTTTTGCAATATTTCGTAATATGATCTTCGCCTGGAAAAAACTAGTCCTTAAGAAAAAAAATAAATTAAAATTTCGCTTGCTCGGAACTATTTTGGCATAAAAAACTAACAATCAATTTGGTGTGGCCTTATATATATATATATATACAATGAGAATCACTTCAATTGCTTCGTTTGCCTTTAAAGGAATGATATGTATTCCATTCCCTTTTCAGACCCCTTATTGATCATGTTTTGTAATTTCAGTATGATTTCATTGTTTTTAACTTCGGTTTGCTTATTGAGTGTCGTAGCATTCCCTTCTTTCAAAGACAAAATCCCAAATGGGAACCAAGTACCCCATCCATGTAAAGCTAACTACCTATGGCATGGTGTAGGTCACCACAATCCATTAGGAGGCGGGACGAGGAACCGGTTTGGACTGGATTTTAAAGCTGCCGACAAGGTATGTTTGCATGCTGCTGTTTGAAAAATATATTCTGGTAACATTATTATACCCGGTGTATATATAACTTTTACCGACCGAGACGAGGGTTTCAATCTCTTTTTAGCTCTTAGCTTGCTCAAGTAATAAAATTTAAAGTAGAAAAATCCTCCAAAAAATACTTAAAAATCTAATTTTCTGAAATTACAGAAGAAATAGACACCAAAGTTTTCTGGAATGGTCCTTTGGCGGCCCCCATTCAAAACTTTGTCCTGGGATCTGGAACTCCAACAAATATGACCGTCGTTATTAAAAATTAAAAAAATCAGGAACCGTAAAAAAAAACAAAAAAACTTTTCCTCATAAAATAGTGGGGAAACTGAAAATAAACTTTATTGGATGGTTCTTTAGTAGCCCCTTTCCAAATTATGTTCTGTGGTACGGACCATGGACCAAAATTGCCTAAAATAGAAAAATCAGCAAAGTAATATTGAAAAGTCTCCTCTGAAACTATTTTGTAAATTGAGATCAATCCTTTTCAAATTATTCCTGGTCTTTGGACCACTGTGGCCTCCGTTATTAAAAAAGAAAAAATCATCAGAATTTTTTAATCTCCTTTATGAGTACTTTGACAACTGACATAAAATTTGGTGAAAATTTGGCGTCAAAATTATGGTAATTGGTCTCGACCTTGGCGCAGTTGAAATAAATTAGAGAACTTAAAAATATATATATGGTTCATGTATGACAGTTAAGTAAACAAAGCAGCAGCCCAGTTTACGACCCTATATGAGTACTTCATGATCATAATGTTGACATTATAATACCTTTTTAAATAAGACGCACTTAAAATAAGAATGGTGTGATACAGCTCAAAATTAAAAATCTGCTCTTAAAGTACCGAGATAATTGAGATCGTGAAATTGATTATTTAGCAACTGAGAAATTTGAGAATTTTCACGATACAAGTTTATAATAAAGGGTTTCGACAAACGCAGCATGATACGCCTGTAAAGAATTAATTGTGGACATATTATTATACTTGAAGTGTTGGATATTATTATATAAATTACACAGAAATATTGGACCTATATGAAAAACAAAAGAAATTTAGAAATCCAGCCACGTTGCTTTTTGGCAACTTTAACGCGCTGCATCTCAAAAAGTCTAAAAGATGGGAAAAAATATGTTGACATGCTACTGAAAGCACTCAAGACGAATTAAAAGAAAAAATCTACGTTGAAATTGGATGTTAATTATTATTTTTTTCTCCAAAATTGCTAACTTTGACCCCTTGTATCTCAGAAACAATAAAAGATAGAAAAAGTAGACATATTAATGAAAGCACTCATCAAGGTGAATTAAAAGAAAAAATTCCCATAAGAAATCGAGAAATTTGCATATCAAGCCACTTTGATTTTCGGCGCTTTTAACCCGTTATATCTCAAAAACTGTAAAGGATAGAAAACTTCGGTTGGATATACTAATGGACCACACGTTAAGATGAATTAAAAGAAAAACTCGCCATCAACATTGGACGAAAAATAAAAATTTTCGGTCTCTTGCAAATAGTCTAATGTTTGCCCCTTAAATCCCTTTTATCTCTGCAGCTACAAAAATAACACAAAAATGCCTTCGTAACTTTTATTGTATTTCTTATTACGAACCATTTAAAAATAACAATCATCAAAATCGGATATAAAATAAAAAAGTTTTGAAAAGTAGGATATGTACCTTGTTCGGCGCCCCTTTTGTCTCTGAAATGATAAGAGATAGTGAAAACGGATATTACACACGTTTTCCATTTCTTATTAAGAACACTAAAACACAAAAATCATAAGAATCGGATATAAATTTAAACAGTTGCACCAAAATTATCAAAAAAACCCTAATGACCCCCAGGAAAAAATGGGAGGGCCAGATTTCCCAAAATCAATCCCAATGCACTGTATATGATGAAAGTTAAACATGTGACAGATGTCACAATTAAAACTTTTTGACACAATTATTTTTATGAGAACCCCATTTTTATATTATCTGTTTCACAGTATGATTTTCGAAAAAAAACCAGCGTAAAAGTATATTGGTAAAATACAACATAGCTTACTTTGTGCAGGCTCATAAAACTGCATGATGATCAATTAGTGAATGAGTAACCACTATTCATTGTTCGTATCAAATGGTGAAATGAACTTGCAGTCATGATTTTGAATTATAATGCACTGGTAGATCTTATAATTAACAGTAAGCCCTTAGAATCATAAAAATAACAAGTTTAGGATACCAAAATAAAGGGAATCCCCCTTCTAAATATATTTAGAAATGGACGACTGATTTGTGTCGTAAAGATTCAGATGGGGACGGTAAAACCAACGGACAGGAACTTGGAGATCCAGACTGTGAGTGGACACAGGGACAATTTCCCACCAGACTGACAGATATAACACACCCAGGTACATTTAATCAGATTTTTTCTATCTTTTATGGTAGTAGTTTATCTACATTCCGCCAAAAGTTACGCACCAACAAAATTTTACAGGCTATATTTTTATGCTTTTACAAAGTTTTGAAGCGTAGATTTCTATCTTGTCTAAATCTTAGCAAACCAAGAGTGGTACTTGTTAATAATTTTAACCGATTTCCTTAAAACGAAAGCTTAGAAGGGTTGTACATAGTAAGACACGTCTTTTTAGAGAAAAATACCGGAAGTGTGATAGTTGCACTTCCTATTGACTCATGTATTGATGAAATCTTTGCACAATGTGCTAAATGTTGTCTCCAAAGAACCCCAGTGATGATTTGTGTTAAAATCTTGTTAAAAATTAAAATCTTAGTGAACTTAAGGGGGTAGGCCTGGGGTAGGCCAAAATTTTCCACTCGTTTAATTTTTTTCATATTTTCGTCATGCATTATATATGTCTCAATACACCACCTGTGAAAATTTTGTTGAAATTCAACCACGCGTTTCCTTCACGGGGTTCATTGGAAATGGGCATTTAAGGGGTACCCTTCGTTCCAGGAGATGACACAAGTTAATGAATATTACTACCTCTCATAGCACATATGTTTGATGAAAAATAGTTATAATTGTTGAACTGAAGAACAGGGATATAGTCTTAATCAAAAATGAAATATGATGGTAAAATTCACCATTTATATGAAAATTCAAAGGTAAAAAGTACCAGACATGTTAGGAATTTCGTTCATTTTCAGTTGCCTCATTCAATAGTCAAACACTGCTGTAAAAAAATCCTGTCGTTTAATTCTTACAAAAAACTGTTACAAAAAATATCATATATATGTGTGTTATATGAAAAAAAATTATGAAATTCTAACCACAAGTTTTCACAAAATACTCGATCAATTTTTAAGGTAGGGCGTCATTACGTTACAATACGACGTTACGATAAGAGTTATCGGTCCTAACGTTATCGAGTATATAAACCCATTCTATATGTTCAAAGAACGCGAAGAAGATTGAATAGAAGACGATAAATTTTTAAAAATATAATTATTATGACTGAAAACCAAGCATTCTCTCTTAAGTCCTGTGATACTTTTAAACTTATTTATTTATAGTGGATTGGGAAACAAGTTATACCAACTTATACCAATCCCTCTCCACTTGGCGGGTGCGAGAGAGGCCCTGTAGCGGCATTTTAACATACTCTTTTTTGAAATCTGCATAGGAGTCTTTAACGTCCTAAGGGTGTTTCCCTCCCTTAACACGGGTCAGCCATTTTCGTCCCCATCCGACGGATTAGCATCGTATACCGAAACCCTCCTCGCAAATGGTGTCGATAAGGCCGGTCGCAAATTTGATCCCTGAAATTTTCATCCCGAACGGGAATCGAACCAGGGACCTTTGGCTTCGTAGTCCGATGCGCTAACCACTAAACCACGGCGCCCACGGCGATAGTTTTGTAAGTTTACTTTTGATTGTCAAAACTGGGTTTTGTTTATAAAATACATGATCTAAAAAACATTACAGAAAAAATATAGACTGTCATGAAAGACTTGATATTCTCCCAAATCTAACAAATTACAAAATATGATGGTTAAATCGCAAGTGACTAAAAGCTTTTATAAATACAAAATAGGTAAGGTATAGCTGTGAGAGGAAAAGAGAGAAAAAGAGAAGAATGAGAGCAAAAAAAGAAAAAAACCCGGAAATACTACTTTTAAATAAACGCGTTATATCGAAAAATCATGAACCAAAGACAATTTCTTCGAAAAATTTATTCCCCCGAGGTAGTCGATACATCCGAAAGCCGCGGAAGTGATCAAGAGGTATAGTTCTATAAACCTTTCTAAAAGTTTTGAATTTTCTGTTTATTGTTCCCATCTTGACTGGCTTTGGAAGAGATAAACTCATACGCACGGGCTTTCTATGAGCTCGTTCGCAAAAGCTGCACATTAAAATGGAACCTTGTCTCACATAGACGAATTTACCAGCAAAACTTTTTACCAATAAATAATCTATTATTATGTATTATTTTTCATTTGTATCACAATTCGTTTTTTTTTTTTATTATTAAAAAAAATATGATTTGCAAGGGTAAGTATTGCCGGTGTAGTATAAAATATAAATATACCTGAAAATTATATATATCTTCAATTTAATATGATTTAATTTAGTCCAGTTTTCCTCATTCACTTTGATAAGCCAACACATTTCAATGTTCAATATATCCACTTGAACATTTTGACCAAATGTTCAAAAGAAAAAAAAATCTATTTCATTAAATGTTGATTATTTGCAAAAATAAATAAAAAAGATAGACCATTCCATTAGGGGTGGGGGTAAATAATCCATACTATTTAATAAGGCAATTATTATGGTAATGCTCGGGTATATCTGATTTTTATTTGGAATAAAACGCGTCTTGGAACTTTGTCTGTTTTTAACTGGTAAGTAAATAGATAAGCGTAATCACAGGAAAGAGGGATTATTATGCTTTGCATGCAACACCGAACGTACGGTTGTTCAAATACTATGTTCGTCGTGATATGCATTTCATAATTGCCACTGGATGTTAAACAATAATTCATCAATATATCAAATCCTACGAAATTATCGATTGCACATATTTCGAAAAAGTTTTAGATTCATTACAGAGATGCCCCTTACCGAACCTCTTCGCTTCGTCTAATGCGAGAAAATTTGGTACGTCATAGTAATGCCACGTCATTCCTATTGTTTGACGTCAAGAAAAAAACATCAATAGGAGTTATCTCCCTTACCCCAGGCCTACCCCCTTAAATTTCATTTTTATTTGTTTATTTTGCACTATTTCTTTGAATGTGAAATTTAAGTACGCGTAAAATGTACGAGTTATTCGTCTCCTAATAATAATGCTTTGTTTATGGTTAATTCTAACAGAAACACGTAATGAATTTATTCTTAGTTTGAGTGTTCTTTAATTTTTTTGTTACTAAAAATATTTTTGGAATAAAAAATGGTGGTGCTTCACTTTTGGCGGATTGTATATTATATGAGATATGGTTATGAAAAATTTACCAAACGATATTAATTGAAAACTTTGTTACGTTATGTACATATAAAGTAATAATAAAATGCCTGAGAAAATGATTACTTTATGAATAGAATTTACGGATAAAATTCCACCAATGCTAGTGTCGACATAACGGAAGTAATATAAACTCTGATACTGAACAAATGTCTATGCCAAGATTCATGTGTCTATATTGATGCACAATATATGCGCATTAGTTGATGTTTTAGAATATATAAAGCGATCATTAGAATTCCGGTCCACATTGGTTACTCATCTGTTATCACTACTTTTCCACGTCATACTGTAATATATATGTTTAGTTGATTGTATGTTTACTTAGCCCATAAGCAATAAAGTTTCATTGTATGTTTGCTTAGCCTATAAACAATAAAGTTATGTATCTGAAGTCCAAAAATTTTTAAAGCCCCCAAAATACCAATAGTGTTGAAATGCAGATCAAACACCAAAATGACCAATAGGGTGAAATCAAAACAAGAAGAGCCATGCGCGAGGAATATTTTACGGAAAAAAATTAACAGTGTTGAATCGGTGACTTTTACAATAAGGTAAACGGAGATATTTCAAAACTCACAATACAACCATAGGTCAATGGTTCAATAAAATACTCACCATACAATCATGGGTCAACGGTTTAATAAAATACTCACCATACAATCCTGGGTCAATGGTTCAATGAAATACTCACCATACAATCCTGGGTCAATGGTTCAATGAAATACTCACCATACAATCATGGGTCAATGGTTTAATAAAATACTCACCATACAATCCTGGGTCAATGGTTCAATGAAATACTCACCATACAATCATGGGTCAATGGTTTAATAAAATACTCACCATACAATCATTTGGTCAATGGTTCAATGAAATACTCACCATACAATCATGGGTCAATGGTTTAATAAAATACTCACCATACAATCATGGGTCAATGGTTCAATGAAATACTCACCATACAATCATGGGTCAATGGTTCAATGAAATAAAACAAATGAAAAATGCAAATAAAGAGTAAAACTTCTTACTTAAGATATAAAGTAACGAAATCAACGGGTTAAGTATCAAATGATAGAGACTTTAAATGAAGCATTTTTATTCTTGTATGGGGTTATGTTTACTGAGTTCAATTAATCGGGTCACCTTTTCATGACATTTATGAAATTCTTTTTCCAACAGGAATATGTACATTGGATGATGGAACAATTTGTAACGAGGACAAGGAGTGGGTTGATTGCAACGTAGCAGACGGTCTACAGGACTGTGACGTAATTCAAGAACCAGGTAATGCATGAAGAATATAATAATCAGTCATGGTCTAAGATGTGAGATGGGACAATTCCACCCGAGGGTTCACATTTTCCAGTCAGAAACGAGGCTTGCCGAGTTTCTGATGATAGAAAATGTGAACCCGAGGGTGGAATTGTCCAGTCTCACATTTTTTACCATGACTGATTATTTTTCTCACATTTCTCGGTCGAATATTTAAAGAAATAAACATGGCCGCCATGACACGAAAATGCGCTTTATTAAACTAGACAACTTAGTGCAAAATAAGTTAGATATTTGAAAAGATCGTATGCATTTTGGTTTTGTACCACAGGTACAAAACTTTAAAAAGATATCTTTTAGGTTGACCTTCAGGGATTTTCAATTTGAAGCGATGTTAATTTCGACGTTGTCGTACCATTTGTGCGAAGATGTGTGTTTTCTGACGTTCTAGCATTGTGTGACGTGATGTTTTTTTACATTGTTACGTCAAGGTAGGTCATGTGATGCGAGATGCATGAATCTCACACCGGTGTCTCACACGGAATATGACTGTCCCAAACACATAAAAATGTGAGAATAGCAGAGTTTCAGTATAAGCTCATTAGATTTTGAGAACTTTTATGTCTTTGAGCGTTTCGATACAGTGGTACTGATACCTGGAACTTGGAACATCATAACTGGTTGTCATTATCAGTTATATTTATTGTGCCACAAAATTCCAGTACTACAGAATAAGCCGTTTTACCTTTGAAAATACTTAAAAACGTATACCATTTAGAAGAGGCTCCTCATATTCTGTATACATTATCCAAGCTAGGACCCCGTATTTTCAGAAGTTGTCTTTATAAACTTACTAAGTTTGAATTCAGGTGCCCACAGAAAATTTTTGTATAAGTTACGGCCCTTTGAAATATTAATTATGAGAATAAATTTAAACATTTCCAACCTGAAAATTCTTGGGTTTAAATGAAATTGATATTAGTTTTATATCAACAATTTTACGGTCGAATTAAAAAAAAACCGAATGCCGTTAAAACATTTTTGTAGAAGTTACGGCCCTTGTATTCACTCCAAGCGTAAAATCTATGATACAATGTAATACTTATAACATGAGTTAGTCTTATCCATACTATGTCCACCATGTACACATGTTGCAAGGGACATCATTTTTTTTCTTGACTAATATCTGTCTTTTTACTACGATATTTTTGCTTTCAGCTTGTTTTTTTTTGTATTTTCGGCTTTGACTCCGCCTATTTGTTGGATTAATCCTTAAGTACTTAGTATTTTGTCTCTTTTTTATCAGAATACCTCAAAACACAGGCATGAAGTAAAATTTTGCTTTCAAAAAATTTCCAAATGTACCTGTATGTCACGTGGGTACAGAGTATTTTTTCTTAGATGCATTGACACCTACATGTGTCTTTTCTTAGTTAGAATAAGATTAAGAGTTAACAACTTTATAGTTTTATATCGAAGAAAAAATAAGTCCATCTATTTATTGCGTTTTCTACACTTTATTTATGGGAAATAAATTCGTAGTAATGGTGTCAGAATGCAGTTTTGGCATCTATGAGTGAATACGTAAAATACATTTGAAATTAAAAATCTTAATATAAACTAGATTGAGGCAGTCGGAAACGACAGCTATCCCGCACTCCCCACATTTTGTATCACCTTTTTTTCACAATTATGCCTTTGAATACAGGCCCAAATTTTGGAAAATTAAAATTCTAAAACATTATTACACATCTGCATACAGTGTATGACAATACTGTATAGAAATAAAATTTATAAAATTAAAAATGAAAGAAAACTTTCAGTCACCCAATTATAATTACTAATGTTTTAAATTCGACCCCTAAAGGCCCCAATTTTTGAAAATCAAAATTTTAAAACCTTATTGCACATTTATGTATAGTATGTGACAATACTGTATAGAAATCAAATGCATAAAATGAAAAATGAACGAGGAGTTAAGGACACAAGCTTAAATTGCCAATTTTCAAATTCGACACCTATGGGCCCCAATGTTTGAAAATCAAAATTATAAAACCTTACTGCGCATCTAGATACAGTATGTTACAATCCTTTATATAAATTAAATACGTAAAATGAAAAATGAAAGAGGTGTTTTCACAATTTTCCAAATTCGACCCCTGTGGGCCCCAATTTTTAAAAATCTAAATTCTAAAACCGAATTGCGCATCTACATACAGTGTGTGATAGAATTAAGTGCATGAAATAAAATAAAAGAGTAGTTTGGGTCACAAATTTCAATTCCTAATTTTCGACATTTGACACCTGAAGGCCCCAATTTTTGAAAATCAAAATTCTAAAACCTTTTGCGCATCTACATACAGCATGCGACAATACTGTATATAAATCAAATGCGTGAAATCAAAAATGAAAGAGGAGTTTAGGTCACAAGCTTAAATTCACTTTTTTTTCGATAATCGATAACCTGTGTGGCCCAATTTTTGAAAATTTAAATTCTAAAACCTTATTACATATCTAGATACAGTTTTTAACAATACTGTGTAGAAATTAAATGCATAAAATTAAAAATAAAAGAGTAGTTTAGGTCACAAGTTTGTATCCTTAATTTTCGAAATTCGACCCCTGTTGGCCTCAATTTTTGAAAATTAAAATTCTAAAACCTTATCGCGCATCTAAATACAGTATGTGACAATACTGTATAGAAATTAAATGCATGAAGTTAAAAATGAACGGGGAGTTTAGGTCACAAGAAAGTGTGACGGACGGACGGACAGACGGACAGACGGACGGGGGCGATAACAATATCCCCGAACTTCTTCGAAGTGCGGGGGTAATTACAGCTTTGAAAGAGTTGAGTAATACTATAATCCGTATTCACGGATTTCTAACACGCCTGACCTAATCGCTCTGAGGTTATATTTCTATCAACCAACATGAATTCTATAAAGAAATGTACAAATTTAAATTAACAAAATATGTTTTTAAACTACATAAATATAATTCAGTGCATGATAAAAATCTTATTATAAAAATTACTTTAATTTGCATCATTTTTTAAGGGAATACGATATAAAAAGGTTCCTCTACTGAATTTTTGCTGAAATTTTACCATATTAGGTTTATTCTGGCTATTCCAACATTTTAAATTCTAGACCTTAATTAGTAAGAATTTCATGTAGGGATAGCCAGAATGTTTGTATAAACAATGGATTATAACTGTTTGTACTGTAAAAACAAGATGTGATATTTTCATAGGTAAATGTGTTGGCATGCATGGTGTTTGGGAATAATTCATTTTTCTTACACTGGTTTCTGAGTCTCTCTTATTCATTATAACAAATACAAGAGTAAATTGTAGATATCTTTATTTTAATACAAATAAAATGACATTCATATCTATCATGTCTATGTAGCACAATGAACATTTACAGCACATATTAATATATTAATTATATATTGAAGTCTTTAAAATGTCAAAGCACATATGAGAGAGCACTATTTCAAATTTCGAATTCTAAGCTAGTCTAAGTGCAGAAGATGGGATGCAGCATCAGCAAACTGAAGAGGTGTAATCTCCTGGTTCTGTAGGCGGGTCTTGAGTGTGGTTAGTCTTGAGTCGATTTCTCTGTACTTGCGTTTTTTTGGTACACATTTTCCCCCGGCTTGGTACTGTAATAAAGTACAGGCATGGACAGCTTCCACGCGTTGTAGTAATGAAATCATGCTGAAGATGTTTGGGTGCGGGGCCTTTACAATTTTCTTTAACTTCCCATGCCAGCCTTCAAGATGATTTGTAGTTCTAGGCCCATCTGTTGCGTAGTGGTTCCAAAGGTCGCGGTTAGTCTTTACCCAGTAGACGTAGTCTGTGAACGGGAGAGTCTCTCGTTGTAAAGCTGGTCTTTGCAGGATTGAAAGGTTGGTACGTTCTGTACAAGAAGCTGTGCATCGTCATTCCATTCTCTGTTACGTAGCTTGACTAATTCTTCCTGGTATATACTAAGGATTGGTGTGAGTTCTACTCTGGTTCTTGCTTTCATTGACTGTAAAACTTCTTCAACTCTGAGTTTGGTCGGATTCTGTTCAGGTGTGTGGTTTCCAGCTAGTTTGGTAGGTATGTTGTTCAGTGTGTTTATCGTCGCGGAACAGTTAGGAGTAGAACACTTCCAGTATATTCTGTCACCTCTTCTGGTTTTTACATGAAACTTGAATCCATTGTGGATCAAGTTCTGGTTGCCAAGTCTGTTAGTTGTAAAAGTAACATTCAACTGTGCATTAGCCATGATGAACTGAGATTTGTTTAGAAATTTTCTGATCACACTATTTAAAGGCATTACTTTTATCATTGATAATCAATGCTTAATTTGTTGCTATTATGATTATTTTTAATTAGCTTGCGTGATCATAGAGATCTCAGAGATTGCTTAGCATGGAAGCAAACACAAAATTTTATTACATCATTTATCCTATGATTATTTATCTTAATCAATTAAAAATTTAGGTAAATATTTGGAATCCAATAAATCTCAGGTAAATTTACCTGTAAAATTAATTAGTGACTAATTACTAAAACAACATAACCCACTACAACAACACCTATTGTTCTTTGCATGTAGGAATAGCCAGAATACTATTTTTTTAAATGTTGGAATAGCCAGAAGACACCGGTCAATTTGTATGTAAACTTTTCATATAGGCAAAGAAAAATAGTTTTTGAGGCATTTAACACTGATTTTGATATTTGAGCCAAAAACCCTTAATTTTTCATTTTTCAACACTTCCACAAAAGACTGCCTCACTTCTAACAAAAAACTTCACCGAGTATTTTGTAAATTATTGCCAAATACATAGAAATTGTTCTCTGATAAATAATTGGTGGGAGAGATCGATAAAATAATTAGAAAATTATGCAAATTTTAGTTAAATAAGGAATATCGATGATAATTTGGTAACTTAAGTTGCACTTAAAAAAGATCCCTACTATTTTTTTCTTTAAATTTCAGTATGATTATTTAAAAATAGCGGACCTCTGTTTTCAAAGGAAAAAAGTTTGTGTCCATGAATGTGCTTATTACATGGATATTTGAAAAAACCCTCAAATTCTAGGATGTTATAAGACATACTGTGTATATCTTTGGTCACGTTATTACCTCCTGTACAACAGACCCATATTTTTTATGAATCAACCCTACTCTGAGTGGAATTAATGGATACATGTGGAAAATTTCACTAAGACAATAAGAGATGAAAGTATATAGCTTTTTAGCATCTGTTTTGTATTGGTATCGTATAAAAATCTCTTTATGACCTCTCAGGAAAGCGTTGTAAAGAGAACTGAGACCCAAATATTCAATTTGAAACTATTCTCAAAAATACAAACAGAAAAAAAGCATGTACACCCTAAAGCTTTAGTGTGGCAAAGGTAAACAAAAGTATAGTTTATCACTTCTTAACCATAAAGCTGTCGATCGTGGCAAAATATTTGGCATAAATGGCCTTCCCGTGGTAAAATCAGGATATTTTAAAGCCACCATGAAAAATTTCTATTCTAATAAGACAGTTTCTACGACATTTTGAAACGCCGTGACACGAAGACACCATTACATAACGCAAGTTATACTATGACGTCGTTAAAGCTTGTGGGAAACTTTACTATGACGTTGCTTAACAAGCCGTCTGACGTCTGTGGCGTTGGAATCAAAATATCCCTTTTAAACCACGGATGTAGACTCGTTTGAAGCAGGTCATATAAGAGTATAGAGTGAAGGCGATCAGCGAACGTCCGTGGTTGTGACGTTACAACAAAGTGAACCACTTTTAATATACCGATTCCTCTTATTTGATTGGAGGAAATATCAGGTTATATTCTAAGTTGTCAATTCATTGATAATATTGAAGTGTTAATGTATCAGATATCCGACATAAAACATATACATTTGTAAATATTTCGTCACTATAGAATTTCGCTACAAAAGATTTTATACAAATGTTTCATAAAGTTAAAAACATGCGGTAAATACATGTAAATGTTAAACTAAAGGCTACCGGGAGCCTGTATCATTTACCAAGATTAAATGTTTGAATGGAACAGTGTTGGGTAATCATAAATAATTATAAATAATTATATGAAAGAGTGCCACCTAACGATTATTACTACACAGAGTGCTATGTTAAACTAAGTTGTGATATGTCGAACATCTTGGCTTGCCATAGGAGTAATGAGATAACAGATTTTGAAACATAAATATTTCAGAAAAAACGAGGAGAAACGTTTGTAGCCCGTGGCTGTTGGTAATCCTCGTTAAATAGATAAGGAATTGAATTAAATTAAGAACAGATCGCTGTCAATTGGATCAGTAGATTGTCATGAGATCTTTAAGATAATTTTTTGATAGTGGCATGTGTTAGATTAATTTCGACTGTGGTGGCCATTTTAGTTGACGAACAGGATCTATGAATCCAATTCTAAAGACATCTACACAAGAACTATTCCTGCCAAGTTTTGTGCCATATACGGACGGACGACGAACACAAAATGATGGCAATAGCTCAGATAGACGACCTTTGATAACTTGATGAATGTACATGTAAACAACTGCTTTATTTATGTGTTAAAATATGATATTATATATGTTTCAGAAACAATAAATATGACTGTGCGTTTTCCCGAAACAGATGTTCCTGCAGTTGAAACATCATATGCTTGTATGGTCTTCAATCTCCCAGCAGACCAAGATTATCATTTAATGGCACACGAACCTTACATAGATAACCAGGATGTAATGCACCATATATTAATATACGGATGTGATCCAAATGGTAAATATGTTAATAAGCATATGCATGTATTGAAATAGCGTGTATAATTTCATATCAAATTAAAATTTAAAATCTAAATTGGTATAAAGATATCATAAGTTTAGATACCAATTCCTGATTGCAGTGAAAATTTCTGGATAGTGGCCCAACCTTCAAAGGGTATGTTCATTTCGTGATCTTGAAAATAATAACCAAAAGATCGTAAGCAAAGGAAACAAACAATCAAAATCCTATTAAAGGCAACTGTATATCCTACTTTTAACAGAATTTCAAACTTTGTCAACCGAATTTCAACACATACCGAGAATATTATCATCGTCAGAATGTGATATAAATATCATGATATCAATCAAATGGAGTAACTTACCTTTTGAAAGTACACCAAGGATTATAGTCCATACTATTAGCCTTAGTATACATACATATACCTCTACCGTTCCATCCGATACTACTTGAATGAACATAAAATTTTAAAAAAGTCATTGCCATTAACCATTATGGTAATAAAGGTTATTTTGAAAGAATGCATCAATGGGTAAACTTGGGCGATTTACTCACAAACAAGTCCGAAAGACTTTATGCAAAGTTTGTGAGTGATAAGCCCGAGTTTACACATTCATAAATTCCGTAAAAATAACCTTTATTACTTATAATTCCAAAGTAATGCAGAAATATGACGTTTTCCATTTGAAATTAACATTTTCTTCATGCACTATATTGCATGCGTACGTATATTCATACGCACGACGTCATGAAAAGAATTTATCAAGTTATAAACTTTATACCGGAAGTTGCTGTTAGCCAATGAAATTACTGCATTTGATGGTTTGAAAACAACATTGGAATTATTAAAGTATAATCAAGAATCATCGTTTGACGTATATTTTTTTTTTCATTCTTTGCTTTGAAGAATTCAAACAGGAAAACGATGAAGATCCCAAATCACGAATTAAATAACATCCAACATTATGCTTCAATAGAGGAACAAAATTATATTATTCCAATTTAGATTTACTTATGATAATTATGTGTTACCGAAAACGTTAAAAGCCGAAACAATTAATAAAACAATGAAGGCAAATTCAAATACTAAATGGTCAAAATGATAATAAATTAAAAATACATTAGGCGATATTAAATTTGATTAAAAAAAATTATGCCTGGAGTCATACTTGAAGTATTAATATAATATAAGAAAATAAAAATCAAAGATCTGAATGTGCGTAAGTACTTTTTGGCTATTTTATACAATAATTATACACATGCATCAGTAAAATGCTCATAGTGCTTCTATAAAGCATCCTCCGAAGTCATGGTTTTGTATCCACGGTCGTTCCTACAAACCGCTAACATCACACATTCATATTTTACTGGTTAGGAACTGAACGATTTTCACTGGTTCTTCTCAAGGTCAAAAGAGAATCCATTTGCGTCGTAGATAGAATTTTCTAGGCCACACACCAGGCGGCGATATGTTTGACCCGCAAAATATGAATGTGCGACGTCAGGAGTTTGCAGGAACGAACGTGGATACATGAGGATGCTATAAAGTAACTGAAGAGGAACTATGTAAGTTGCGGTAAAATGTTGAAGCCAAGTTTTGAGTGCGGATCCAAAATATGCTGGGAAGACATGAAGTATTTTTTGGTAGCCAGTTATCAATTTGAAGTTGATTTAGAGATCAGTTTGATAGAAGCTTACTCTTTGCTTATTTTATCCAATTTTATTCACACAGAGGACCCCATTCCTGATGAGGATTTAAATGTAGTTAAATCCTGTGGTATGGGTGCTAGTGATAAATGCCAAAGACTGATCGGCTTGTGGGCAGTAGGCTTTTCTGGTTATTGCATAAATGGGCCATATGGATATAAGTTTGGCAAAAGCGGCTACAAACAGGTAGCATTAGAGGTAAATATACTAGGACATTAGAGGTTAATACCTATTCTAGGACATCAGAGGTAAACCCACTATTCCAAGATATTAGACGTAAATAATCTAGGATATCAGAGGTAAATATACTATTCTAGGATATAAGGGTAAATACACTATTCTAGGACATCAAAGGTAAATACACTATTCTAGGATATCAGAGGTAAACACACTACTCTAGTATTTTATTAGGTAAATACACTTTCCAGGATATTAGAGATAACTACACTATTGTAAGATATCAGATATAAATATACTATTCTAGGATATTAGAGGTAAATTCGCTATTCTAGGATATTAGAGGTAACTAAACTATTCTAGGATATTAGAGGTAAATACACTTTTATAGGATATCAGAGGTAAATACACTATTGTAGGATATTAGAGGTAGATACACTTTTCTATGATATCAGAGGTAAATACACTATTGTAGGATATTAGAGGTATATTCACTATTCTAGTATATCAGAGGTAAATACACTATTATAGGATATTAGAGGTAAATACACTATTCTAGTATATTAGAGGTAAATACACTATTCTAGGATATTAGAGGTAAATACGCTATTCTAGGATATTAGAGGTAACTACACTATTCTAGGATATCAGAGGTAACTACACTATTCTAGTATTTTAAGGTAAATACACTATTCTAGGATATTAGAAGTAACTACACTATTCTAGGATATTAGAGGTAAATACACTATTCTGGGATATCAGATGTTAATACACTATTCTAGGATATCAGATGTAAATACACTATTCTAGGATATCAGATGTAAATACACTATTCTAGGATATTAGAGGTTAATACACTGTTCTAGGATATTAGAGGTAGATACACTATTCTAGGATATCAGAGGTAAATACACTATTCTAGGATATAAGGGGTAAATACAGTATTCTAGGATATAAGAGGTAACTACACTATTCTAGGATATTAGAGGTAAATACCCTATTTTAGGATATTAGAGGTAAATACACTATTATAGTATATCACACGTAAATACACTATTCTAGTATATCACACGTAAATACACTATTCTAGTATATCAGAGATAAATACACTATTCTAGAATATCAGATGTAAATACACTATTCTCGGATATCAGATGTAAATACACTATCCTGTGATATTAGAGGTAAACAAACTATTCTAGGATATCAGAGGTAAATACACTATGCTAGGATATTAGAGGTAAATACACTATCCTAGTATATCACACGTTAATACACTATTCTAGTATATCAGAGATAAATACACTATTCTAGGATATTAGAGATAAATACACTATTCTTGAATATCAGATGTTAATACACTATCCTATCATATTAGAGGTAAATACACTGTTCTAGTATATCAGAGATAAATACACTATTCTAGGATATCAGAGGTAAATACAGTATCATAGTATATTAGAGATAAATACACTATTCTAGGATATTAGAGTAAATACACTATTCTAGGATATTATAGTAAATATACTATTCTAGGATATCAGATGTAAATACACTATTCTAGGATATCAGATGTAAATACACTATTCTAGAATATCAGAGATAAATACACTATTCTCGGATATCAGATGTAAATACACTATTCTAGGATATCAAATGTAAATATAATATTCTAGGATATCAGATGTAAATACACTATTCTAGGATATCAGAGGTAAATATACACTATTCTAGGACATCACAGGTAAATGGCACTATTCTAGACATTAGAGGTTAAAACACTATTTTAGGACATTAGAGGTAAATGCACTTTTCTAGAACATTATAGGTAAATAAACTACTCTATGACATTAGAGATAAATACGCTATTTTAGGACAATAGAGGTAAATACACTATTCTGGGATATTAGAGGTAAATACACTAGTCTAGGACATTGGGGATAAATACACTATTCTAGGACCTTAGAGGTAAATACACTATTCTAGGACATTTGAGGTAAATACACTATTATAGGACATTAGTGATCTATACATTATTCTATGATATTAGAGGTAAATACACTATTCTAGGACATTAGATTTTATAATAATTTTATTTGTATTAAACAAAAGGGATTGGACACAAGTTTTTCCAACTTATGAAGTCCTCTCCCAAGTAATATGAGTAACAATTAGTCAAATCATATAACAACATATAAAGAAAAGAACATGCATATACAAACAATATTAACATATTGACAAATTGAGGAGCTATTTGACATTTAACATATGGTTGAATACGAAACTAGTAATAACGATTTGAAGGACATTAGAGATAAATACACTATTTTTGGAAACTAAAGGAAAATATACTATTCTAGGACATTAGAGGAAAATGCATTATTCTAAGAAAGTTGAGGAAAATACACCATTCTAGGATAATTGTCAATTATGGACTTTTTTAGGTCAATACATTATATACTGTTCAAAATTAGAAACGCATAACCCCATTTTATTTTTCAAAATGCAAATTCTGCCACTTACCAAGTAAAATTCAATGAAAAATTTAATTGTTGATGTTACAAGAGTTGGTTTCAAATTTTTTAATTCCTCTTCATTAGATTTGGCTCTCTGCCACAACTGTAGAGTGGCTCTAAAAAACGTATATCCCTTATATCGCCGAGAAAATTCGGTAATGATTTTTTTCTTGGGCAGTTTGCGGTTAATACAACTGTTAAGCTAAAGCATATAAAAGGACAAAGTTTTGAGCTTAAATTTTATCATATAGTTGAAATGCTGCCATCCAAAGTTGGACCCTGCCATTCGAAATTTCGTTATCGGTCGTTTTCAAGCTGGAGTGTGCCAAAATAAAGTTGCACGAAATCTGAAAGTTACCCAGAGCACCAGTTCACGCCTGTTGAACAGATTCCAACAAACTGGTGCAGCTAATACCGCCCGAAGAATGGAAGACCTCGCATAACGACTACTGGTCATGACCGGTCCATCCGGGTCTTTCATCTACGGAATTGAACAGTTTTCGCATCAACAACTGCAGTCGGATTACTTTGATTGGGAAGAATCAGCCCGCAAACAGTCCACAACCGGCTTCTAAAGCAAGGCATTAGACTCAGAAGGCCGCATTTCGGAGCGATATTGACGCCATTACACAGACGCGGAAAGAGTCCGTTGGTGCAACAGATTGAGGGACTGGACATTTCAAAATTGACATAGCATTTGGTTCGACTACGAGTTCCGCTTTCCTCAGCGTACAGGTATACGAATATACAGGCGTCAGAATGAACGTTTCTCTTCATCTTGTGTTCAGGAAGTGGATATCTTCGATTGGGGAGTGTTATGATGTTTGCAGCGATCTCAAATGACCGCAAAACAGAACTCATGTATGTTCCAGGCAAATTAACGGCTCAAATGTCGAAATTTCCCAACCTCACCTCACCCACATAATTGACCGACATAGTCGGGTGTTTTAACAGGACAACGTTAGGCTGCACACATGGCATTTTACAATAGCCTACCTTGTGCAAAATAACATTAATTTGCTACCATGGTCCTCCAAATCTCCCCACTTAAATCTAAAACACCTATTGGGCTAACTGGATAAACGCGTGCGCCAGTGCCAATCTCCGTATCAGGCCCTCGATCAACTCAGCCAAATAATGCAACAGGAATGGGGAACAAAATAATGTCAGAAAATTTATTGAGCTGACGAGCTGCAGAGCCGTGTTGGCCATGTGTGGTGAAGATATACTATACAAACTTTAACGTGACCGGAAGTGTACTAAATTGTACATAAACTGACTTTCATTCAATTATCGCTAAAGAATCGACTGTTAATTTTTCAATAAAAGAAATGAGAGTCATTATCTGTAAGTATAACCGCAAAAATTGGATTTGAATTACATGTGTTAAAATACCTAAAAACCCCTATATGCGTTTCCTTTTTTTGCAGAGTATATATGGACCTGTAGAATGATATCGACCTCTGACTAAAGACATCATATATAATGTATTAGTCTATTATGTATCAATCTGCCAGGTCCATATGTAATGAATTTGCCGAATTAAAAGTCCGTATTTGTTATACATGTATTACATATTTTAAATCAAGAAACCTTCCTCGCCACTTTCAAACCAAAAAAATGTAAACTGTGCATTTTGATAGCTCTCAACTTTCCGTTTGTTTGTTTAGTTGGGGTTTTACGCCGTTTTCAGCACATTTGGCTAATTCACGGCGGCCAGTTGTAATTGGTAGAGCAAGCCGCAGTACCTGGAGAGAACCACCGACCTTTGGTAGGAAAATTGGCAATCCTTGTCAATTAAGATCGGAGTCGAACACCCCCCCCCCCCCACAGGTGAGTTTCGAACTCCCAACCTCAGCGTTGACAGGCTAGTGATCATTAGTACCAAGATCACTCGGCCACCGAGGCCCCTCAACCTTCCGTAAAACAGGTAGACAATGAAACATAAAGTTAAACAGATTTATTGAAAGAAAATTGAAAAAAAACAACATTTTGACAATATTTAGAAATTTTACTAAAGAATCCGGATCTAATTTTAGTAATATGGAGTTAATATTTTTTTACGGAGTCAATATGCTTTTACAAGAGGTCAATACATGAAATATGCTGGTAATCATGTGAACAAATTAACCAGTGAAAAAACAGGAGAAACACAGAATATGTAATATTGTTAAATAACATGAAAACCAATCTTTGGTATCTGCTTATATCGGGTATTTGTGTCTTGGATATTTAAACCAAGCCCTTTTTGTACTAATCATGTAAGGCCACACCAATGATTTTTCGTTCTTTGGATTTATGGATGGCAAACAAAAGGTGCGAGCGAGCAAAATTTTAATTTGATTTTTTGTCTTGAGGACGTCTTTTTCGGAAGAAGATCAAATTTACGTGCGGTATACATTTTTTAAAATAAAATATTTCAAAAAACGGGGGAAAATCCCTTTTTTCAAAATTTGAGGACTGAGCGAACAATTATTATTTTTAATTTCTTGAAAAATGAATTTTGAGCTAATTTTCAGCATTTTTGCAAAAGGAAGCGGCCAAAAAAGTGTTCTTAAAATTTACATATACCAAAAATCAGACTGGCGAAATCCAGAGAACTATAGATTAATTTGGTGTGGCGTAATATGTAAAACAATGTTAACTTTTCATAATTGAAAACCATTTATTTATTAATCCTATCAGTTATATTATTACTTTTATTTCGTGATAATAGTTTTCATGTTATACCATTTGTGATATGAATCGTGAGAAACCTATTAAAAATTTAAAGTATAGAATAAATACTAAAAATATTAATAACTTAAGCATAGTCTTCTGAATCAAAGATGAATTTCCACATTACTTGAATTAATGTCAAAGTCAAAATTGCAAAAACACCTTGTTAAAATGTTATTCTAACTTATTTGTCCTCAGTTCCATTGGAATAATCCTAATAACGTTCCAAACTACAAAGACTCGTCCGGAATGACTTTTTACTACACACCCAAACTTCGAACACATGATGCTTCAATATTGATGACCGGACAACTGTATTTAGAAATCCCTCCAGGAGAGACAAGTTATACAGCTGTGGGAAAATGTCATTCAGAATGTTCCAAGCTACTGTTGACTGGACCAATTAATATTTTCTGGGCTACGAATCATATGCACTATCTAGGTAAATAAATATTCCATTATTGTCTACATCCTACACAATTATTTCTGTCATCAGTAGTGTTTAACTTATATTAAGGATGATTGCTGGTCTAATAGGAAATAAATAGGATTTGAAATAGGTGTTTTAGTTTGAGAGAACATATGATAAGTAAACAAATAAGCCAGAAAAAAATATAGTTCATGAGCTCATTTTAGAGCTATAAGGCCTTGAAAATTTGCAGGACACGGGATTTTTCATTGTCTTTGCATTGACAACTTCAGTCTTTCAAAAATGTATGAAAAAATAAAAAGGATTTCATAAAATTTTGTCAAATACCATTTTAAGGTATATATGATTGAATTATAAAAGAAAAAGTCGGGGTTCATAGGAAAAAAATTTCATGTTTAAGAAATGGATAAAACCCGAGGATTCCGAAAATCTGACAAAAAGACCAAAACATGACCAGCGAGCATCCTTAAGTCAGTCAGCCAGTTTGTACAAAAAATACAATGTATAAATTTGCTGTAATGTTGAACATAATCATCTGTCAGACGATATTTACCTATTTGTAACATTCATTCTGAGTACAACCAATTTTGAAACACCTGTGTATAGGATGGATGGCTGAAGTATTGTTTAACGTCCGGTGGCAGCCATTACGTGCATATCATGACGAGAACATGTTGATATGGTATGAATATGATTCATGCTTTGTATTAGACCGACACGCTGAGTCGGATCTTTAACGTGCTAGTGCACTATGTAACTGTTCGTAGGAGGCCATATCACCTCACTCGGACACATTATACTGACTTAATTACTCATATATACCCCGAGTTTGGCGGAGAAGCAGCAAATACCGATTTTAATGTTTTTTGGTTTATACTTGTCTGTATAAGATTGTAATATTTTGCTATGGTCTGACTTAAAATACCTGGAATGAACAGCATCTGATTATTTGAATTAAAACACCTTATCAGAAACAACTTTATAGAATATTCTACAGTTTTTAATTTAAAAGCTTGATAGTTTCTGTACAGTTTTATAAATTTTATCTTGGTTTGACAGTTTTTAAAGTAACATGAATAATTTAATTCCTCTTATGGCGACGCTAGGGGCTTTTTCAGTCTTACTATGAGCTGTGAGTTGTCGTCAGCAATGTTATATATTGTACTGTAAGTTTCTCGTGTATATTTACAATCACGTCCGTATTTAAATATAGATTCTTCTTCAGGTGCGAGTGAGTTATAGAATTTCTCCACCTCGATTTTCAACACACGAGCCTTTAGCGAGCGTGTTAAAATCTAAAATTTAACTATTGAGGGTGGAGAAATTCCATAACTCACGAATGAATTGTAGGAGAATCTGTTTCTCCTATAATTTTCGACAAAAAACCTCAAGAAAATGTCGTTGCTATATAGTTTGTTTACATAGACGTCAGTTCGGGACTTCTCTAGTTTATCGTTCCAATAACTGTAGAAAAAAGGTCGGTAATTCCCAAGTAGAAATTTAATCACTGGCAAGTGGTTATATTATGTATTTTAATCCCACCGATTAAACACGTCAAGAATAGGAGAAATTGTTATAAACAATCATGGATAAATATTGTTTCTCTTTAGGCGATCTAAAATGTACCTTTTTGATAAAATTAATGAAATGAAACTTCGGGCATTAATAAAATGGTGTATAAATAAACTATTTTATTTTTTTATTTTATACACTCAAATGCTTTGTTTACACAGGAATTCTGCAGACCCCCCCCCCCCCCCCCCCCCACACACACACACTCAGCTGAAACATACATTTTCTGGCAATCTATCCAAACGTCATATGACGTCACATAACGATTCTGAGAGGCCATGTTCCACTAAGTTCGCCTTAAGAGAAATTCTATATGAAAGAGGGTTATCATGATCTGTAATATTAGAATTATTTGTACGTCAGATAGTTATGTTTTCTTGTAATTAACGTTATGAATAGCAAGGTCTTTGTTGCTTTATATTCTTTAACAATCAGAAATTTCATATAAATTGCAGGACATGAAATGAAAATGGAATTGTTCAGAGATGGAGTATTGTATACAGAACTTACAAATGATCGTATCTACAACTACGACAGCCCTGTAGAACACAAGTAAGTACAACTACGACAAACTTGTAAAACACAAGTAAGTATAACAACGAAAGCCTTGTAGAACACAACAATGTACAACTACGACAGCCCTGTAGAACACAACAATGTACAACTACGACAGCCTGTAGAACACAAGTAAGTACAACAATGACAGCCTGTAGAACAGAAGTAAGTACCACTACGACAGCCCTGTAGAACAGAAGTAGGTACAACTACGACAAACCTGTAAAACACAAGTAAGTACAACAACGAAAGCCATGTAGAACACAAGTAAGTACAGCAACGACAGCTTGTAGAACACAAGTAAGTACAACTACGACAGCCCTGTAAAACACAACTAAGGAAAACGACAGCTCTGTAGAACACATGAAAGTACAACTACGACAGCACTGTAGAACAGAAGTAAGTACAACTACGACAGCCCTGTAGATCACATGAAAGTACAGCTACGACAGCCCTGTAGAACACATGAAAGTACAACTACGATAGCCCTGTAGAACACAAGTAAGTACAACAACGACAGCTCTGTAGAACACATGAAAGTACAACTACGACAGTCCTGTAGAACAGAAGTAAGTACAACTACGACAAACCTGTAAAACACAAGTAAGTACAACAACGGAAGCCATGTAGAACACAAGTAAGGACAACAACGACAGCTCTGTAGAACACATGTAAGTACAACTACGACAGCACTGTAGAACAGAAGTAAGTACAACGACAGCCCTGTAGAACACATGAAAGTACAACTACGACAGCACTGTAGAACACAAGGTAAATTATGACATTAAACCATTCAGATGCAAGAAAAATCTCAGCGGGATGTCATAAACTCAAAATGCTTTTGTAATAGTGAGCGCATCGAGCGCTATAGGAGCATACGCATTTTCTACATATGGGTCATTTAGAAAAGTCTTTGTTTAATGGGGGCAGCCATATTGTGCTACATACTAAGGCTAGAAAAAGTTTCGTTCGCCAGAAACTAAAGTAAGGGAAATAACTTTCTTCAAATTATAATTAATTTTAGAATCAGAATCGTGATACCGGAAATGAGTTTCTGGAAAGGGCTATTACTGTGCTCGCATCATTGGCCACGCCAACAACATATTAATATTTTTCTTAATGTGTTGACATTGAATGTATAAAAAGGGGGAAATAATAATAATGCTAGTAATCTATATTACTAAATGAATAGAGTTGAAATTGGGTGTCGCGATTTCTTCTTTCACTTAAAATCCACGAATATTGTTTTATACCATAAAGGGGTAATGACCTGCGTAGTTTATTATGTGTTCATTTCAAGATGTTTTGGGGGTATTTGGGGGTTAAAATCGGAAAAAAGCCAGTTCGGATCGACCGTCCTTCACGACGTTCGGCTCTGAAATTTACGTGCTGTCATCATTTCCGTCATATTTTTTGCACGTCTGTCCGGCAAAAGCAGATACGGTAAATATTGACCATGTTGACCTTACACTGTAACACTTTGTGATACCATCCCCTTGACCGGCTCTCAGCAATTTAACAACAGATTTTTACACATCAAGAGCTTTTCCTTCTGTACAGAAGTGCGGTTGGAAAGTGACCCCCACCCATTCATATTAATGCATAAAATTTTCAGCCCACTCATATATACGGGTGGTTCTGAACACGGAAACACTTGAAATCAGGTGCGGATCCAGGATTTGAGGGGGCGCAAAAATATTGTTCCACCGAGAGGAGCGTGGTGCGAAATCCTTTTGGGTAAAAATGCCAAAATTAAACCAGGGTTCTAATAGAATGATGCAAACAAGATGTTCATTATATTTCATCAACAACATGTGATCAAGATTGGTAAATTTAAAAAAGTGTAAACGAGATAATTTGACGATCGGAGGAAGTGGAAAAAAAATTGTGATTAAATTTTCGGAAATCGAGATTTCATACTCCTTCTGTATTTAATCCAAACTGAAAATTGTAGTATTTATTTACTATTTCTTAAAACATTATAAGTTTGAACCAAATACCAATATAAAATAATGGGGGAAAAGGCAGAGGGGTCAACATTTTTCTAAAACTTTCAGGAGGAAGTCACACATTTTCTGCAGAAATGGAAAGGGGGGGGGGGGTCATTGAATTTTTTCTGGACTTTCAAAATTTGGGGGTTAAAATCGGAAAAAAAGCCAGTTCGGATCGACTGTCCTTCACGACGTTTGGCTCTGAAATTTACGTGCCGTATTATTTCCGTCATATTTTTTGCACGTCTGCCCGGCAAAAGCAGATATGGTAAATATTGACCATGTAGACCTTACACTGAAACACTTTGTGATACCATTCCCTTGACCGGCTCTCAGCAATTTAACAACAGATTTTTACACATCAAGAGCCTTTCCTTCTGTACAGAAGTGCGGTTGGAAAGTGTATTACCTGTAATACCTGTAATACGTCATGGAACTCAAGGTGAAGTTATAGACAGTACCATCAAACGCTCCTTTTTGTGGCAACACATTCATATGTTTCATTTAACTGTGAACATGAGAGTACATACAAACGAAGACTCCCGCAATCAAACGGTATTTGAACATTTTTAACACGTATAGGCAATGGCGAGGAAGAAATATACCCTGTTCTAGGTTGTTCCAAAATCCATCTACCAAAAGAATTGTGTATATATCCAGATGAAAATGGTCTACAAAACTTAATAATTGAAATTTATGGACATATTCTGCAAACGTCAGATTTTACAATTAACGGACCGGGCAATCTTGGCGACAACAAATGAGGATTTTGAAAAAATACACAATGGTTATGAACTCATTTCCATCATCCCACACTAGAACTTATTTAGTGCAGATACTGTAGTTGATGAATCAACTGCACATTTATATCCCACAGAATTTCACAACAGTATCAGACCGTCTGGAACGCCTCCACATATCCTGACTCTCAAAACAAATGCTCCAATTATGCTTTTACTAAATGTTAACCCTGCTGCTGGGCTTCTCAATGGAACAAGAGTTACCATTCAAAATCTTGGAACTCGCGTTATTGAAGCAAAAATTCTGTCGGGTACACATTCTGGGAAAAGTGTTTTCCTGTCAAGAATTAATGTCGTTTCATCCGATACTGGAATGCCATTTCAACTTAAACGTCGACAATTTCCCATAAAACCAGCTGCTGCCATGACTATCAACAAATCGCAAGGTCAAACTTTACTCAAAATCGGTATTCAACTTGCAAAACCTGTATTTTCTCATGGACAACTATATGTAGCGCTTTGTAGGGTGGGAAATTTAAACACAATCTCCATTTTGCCTTCACCAGATTCCATTTTTGCTGGTGAATATTACACGGACAACATTGTTTATGAAGGCGTAGTTCGCGATTGATCAGATCAACACCTACATCATATATTAAAATTACTATTACTAGTATATAGTTTGCAGTTGAAAAATAAATGTGATTTGCTATAACGATTGTTGAGCCAAATATGCAACTGTGTTACTGTCACTACTTATTGATAATGGTTATATTTGTACTTTTCCACATTTAGAAGCACCAAAGAGGTCACATAATAGAGGGTTGGTATAATGACACCACGTTCACATCCCGTATTAGGCACGGACCATTTGATTTTCCGTGGAAGTGGCGGATCCAGGACTTTTCATAAGGGGGGGGGCACTGACTGACCTAACGGAGGGGGGGGGGGGGCGCTCAAGTCATGCTTCAGTGATTCCCTATATAATCAACCAAATTTTTCCCACAAAAGGGGGGGCAGGCCCCCCCCCCGGGATCCGCCTGTGCATGGGACGGGGCTGCGATTGACATGCGCACCTGGATTTTTTTATCATTTAATGTTTTCCCTATGCGTTCAGTACACAAAATTTATTTCCAAAGACTATTCTTTTCCAAGGGTGTCGTATTGAGTGGCGGTATTTCGTCAGTGACACGCTTCAAAATGATTTTTAAAAGATCTTAATATTGCCTTAAACCAAAACTATATATCTTCAAATTATGGATCAAAGTATATTTCGCGGGTATTTTCTAGTAGCAATAAAAAATTTAACAAAAGTGTTATATTGGCAAATATTTCCTTGTTTCACAGAACTTATATCGTTGATGTATATTGTTTTGTATTATGTAGTGATAATATTTATATTATTATATTTATATTTATTTGTATTCAATAATACTGAATTAAATTAAAACGGCTATTTAACAATCATATTGTTGTGAGTACCATATTATCCCAGTTCAAAGAGGATTTTTGTTTTGATAAGTAATAGTTACATGTAATATGTAGGACGCGATATGTCAATGTCGGATCACCCCGAAGCCCGAATTCTAATTTATATTATGTTTAATTCAATTTTAAATGCCAATAAGGTGAAATAATCATTATATTGTCTTATTTCCTTATTTTATTATTAAAAGGGGTAAAAAGATGTTAAGCGACATATTTAAAGATAAAGTATAAAGGAATTAAGTTTTAAATTATATTTTAAAATTTCTAATGAATCTCGAAGACTTAAAATTTATAGTGGTCGCTGACGAATACTGCCTATTCTTATCGAACTCCATGACAAAATACCATTAAACCCTTTACGGGGTTGTTTTATCCGACTATTTAGATTAATAAAGCGACATTATCCGAGCAGCAGCTTAAAATAGATTTACAGCTAAAACGAGTACATTTTGGCCCTTCAATCTAAATTGTTTTCAACAAATTTTAACATTTCTACCTTGTTGATAATGAAACTAATTAGCTTTTATGGTGTGTTTTATACACCATAGAGTCGAGATAGGTAAGTATTTAAAAGACTGATTTAACCTCACCATTGCTCAGTGTCTGTACAAAGGCAGACTACCCTGACCCACTGTTGTTTCTATGTTTGTGTTTTATGATTTTAATTGGTTTTCAATGATTGATGATGACGTCACGTGGTACAATATCATATTCTGAAAGATATTATTCAGATTTTATATGAATTTAACAAAATTTAGAGGAAAATGGACCTACTCATTCAAGAAACAAGAATGAAATTAATAAGAAAATATTATCTTTTTCACAGGTACTCTACCGCTGTTCAGGTTATGCCGGGAGATGAAATAGTAACTACTTGCAAGTTCAAGTCACTTTCGAGGCCAAAAACAACGTTTTTCGGCTTGGCAACAAGTGACGAGATGTGCTTTGGGTTTTTGAGTTTTTACCCGGCATCTAACATGCCTCAACCTTCATGTACAGCTTGGAAAGATATTTCTATATGTAATCAGTGGTATTTAAGGGAACACGAGGGGTGTAAATGGGTTGATTTTTTAACCCTAACATCAAATGACAGCAGAAAAATTTACAATGATGTAATGGCAAATTGTAGGCCTTTTCAAAACTGTATCACCGAATGTAAAGATTTTCTAAAAGTACTTTTCGCTGAACACCCTTGTATGAAAGGTGATGTTCATGAATTAATTAGGCAATCAGCTTTGAACTGGGACCAAACCGAGATGCTTGGGTTTATTGCTGCAATTGACTCCTGCAAAGTTGAACTTGCTTCTGAAGTAGAATCGGAAAACGAAAACACGAATGGGGCGAGCTGTACACATTATTTCAACATGACACTGATGTTAACGATTCTTTTGGCCTTACTAAATGGAGAATAACATTTTAACAAATGTATCTGAAGCTTAATTTTCCTATATAATATAATTTATATATATTCTTATATTCTATATGGATCTTGTGTTATTTATTCATGTTAAAAAATTTTATGAATGCATAGGCAATTCTACTGTTCGAATTACTGTGATATATGTGGACTGATATTTAAACAATTCATCTATGTATGATACTTTTAGTTTTACTATTGTCTTCCTAAACATTTTTCACAACTCAAAATGTCCTTGAGTGTCACATCACAATTAAGACGACTTCAAAAAAAGATGTTATTTTTTTCCTGTGTAAGTGGTGTATAGACTTACATATTGTATATAAAGAATAATAAGCTGTAAATATAATTTTGAAACATATCCCCCTCCCAACTCCCCCCCCCTCCAACCCCCGAAAACTGTTAATTTAGGTCGAATCGTTTCGTGCTGTGAACTCCGTTATGCCTTCCGTGCGAAATGATAATATTTACCACAGTTACGAATTTATGCACTTTACACACTTTATCATAATATACATTCATTGTGTGTTTACATGTGTATTTATTGGGCAATGTAAAACGTTAAATCGAAACTTTTTACACGTTAACAAATAGGTGCAAATGATTTTGCGAGCATTTTCAGCGAAAAATTATGTGTGTTGGATATAATTAGTATTTCTTTTCATAATTTTGTTGAGAAGAGCCAACAGACAAAATTTAAAAATAGTTTTCACAAGACCTTAGGCTTAATTTTGGAAAATCGGTACAATTTGGCATGTTTTTTGCTGTTGCAAAGTGGTAGCTGCATGCGATTATAATATTCAAAGTTCTAAAATTTATACAACATTCAACCATTTAAAATTTCATGTTGATATACTTTTTCAGTACCAGATTCCTCAAATATAATATTCAGTCATTTAATTCATCATGTCTAAGTTTAAATTAAAAATTGCAATTTTGTTCCTGAGAAGGATGGAACATGCTTCGTTTAATATTAAAGGGAGTGCGTAATAGAGTACAACAAAAGTAACGAACGGGGGGATTCATAGTTAAACCTTTCCGCTGTATGTTATTCAAATTCGTCCCTTTTGTTCTAAACAGACTATATAATTTTCACAATTGATGGGCGAAAGAGAGGCTGGCTTTGAATCGATTTTCCGGTATTGATAGTTCCAGTGTGCACCGCCATATTAAAAGTTCGTCAAGTATCAAAAATCCGAAATCCGACATTCGATATCATAAATTCGAGATTCGAAATTCCACATCTAGAATAACCAATTAGAGGAAAGCTAAGTTGTGAATAAGGTTTTCTGAAACGTTTTATAAGGCTTTTAAACCCTAGATGTCTGAACGCAACATTTATTCCAGGTCTAAACTTTGAAAACGTGTTTATGTGCACATGTATGTTACATGTATATTTTTGTAATAAGAAAAGTGTACTAGTATCCTGTTCTCAATTTAACTGTAATTCTTATTTTGTTTATTTCTTCCTTTATTTGGTTTTGTGAATGTGTGAGATTTTTACCCGACGATCACACATTTTCTTGAGAAGAAACATTTGCTATATTTTGTGAAATATTATTATTTTGTTGGATATTTGATTTTAATAAGTCAGACAAATAAACTTTTTTTTACAGCTTTTTGCTCTAAATCATATTCCGCTTTGTGTTAATTTTGCTTTGTGATTATTTTGTTCAAAATACATGTACATGTAAAAGCATAATATTTTTCCTCGTTTTCTTAATAAAATTGTCATTGTTACTATGAATATATTATTATTGTTCGCAGTATATCAGACTTCATGGATATTGTGATCCTGTCTGCATCAGAGGCTGCTGTAATTGTCAGAGGTTAATTTCAATCTTTTCAGCGCTTGAAGTGAACTGAACTGAAACTTTTTGCATAACATATATCCAAGTGAAATTATCATTATGGATACTAGAGTTATAGCTGAGTCTGGTACTTCTTTACTCTAAGTTCCCGAAATGGACATAGATATAACGTTCGATGATTAACATGATTAAACTAATAGAGAACGATATAACTTCGATTATTAACATGATTAAACTAATAGACAACGATATAACTTCGATTATTAACATGATTAAACTAATGGACAACAATATAACGTTCGTTCATTAACATGATTAAACTAATGGACAACGATATAACGATCATTCATTAACATGATTAAACTAATGGACAACGATATAACTTCGATTATTAACATGATTAAACTAATGGACAACGATATAACGATCATTCATTAACATGATTAAACTAATGGACAACGATATAACTTCGATTATTAACATGATTAAACTAATGGACAACAATATAACGTTCGATGATTAACATGATTAAACTAATGGACAACGATGTAACGTTCGATGATTAACATGATTAAACTAATGGACTACGATATAACTTCGATTATTAACATGTTTAAACTAATGGACAACGATATAACGTTCGATGATTAACATGATTAAACTAACTGACAACGATATAACGTTCGTTCATTAACATGATTAAACTAATGGACAACGATATAACGTTCGATGATTAACATGATTAAACTAATGGACAACGATATAACTTCGATGATTAACAAGATCAAACTAACGGACAACGATATAACGTTCGTTCATTAACATGATTAAACTAATGGACAACGATATAACTTCGATTATTAACATGATTAAACTAACGGACAACGATATAACGTTCGTTCATTAACATGATTAAACTAATGGACAACGATATAACTTCGATTATTAACATGATTAAACTGACGGACAACGATATAACGTTCGTTCATTAACATGATTAAACTAATGGACAACGATATAACTTTCGATGATTAACATGGTTAAACTAATGGACAACGATATAACGTTCGATGATTAACATGATTAAACTAATGGACAACAATATAACGTTCCATGATTTATATGATTAAATTAATAGACAACGATATAAAGTTCGATGATTAACCTGATTAAACTAATGGTCAACGATATAACGTTCGACGATTAACATAATTACACTAATGGACAACGATATAACGTTCGATGATTAACATGATTAAAGTAATAGACAACGATATAACGTTCGATGATTAACATGATTAAACTAATGGACAAGGATATAACGTTCGTTCATTAAAATGATTAAACTAATGGACAACGATATAACGTTCGGTGATTAACATGATTAAACTAATGGACAACAATATAACGTTCCATGATTAACATGATTAAACTAATGGACAACGATATAACGTTCGTTCATTAACATGATTAAACTAATGGACAATAATATAGCGTTCGATTATTAACATGATTAAACTAATGGACAACGATATAACGTTCGATGATTAACATGATTAAACTAATGGACAACGATATAACGTTAGTTCATTAACATGATTAAACTAATGGACAACAATATAACGTTTGTTCATTAACATGATTAAACTAATGGACAACGATAAAACTTCGATTATTAACATGATTAAACTAACGGACAACGATATAACGTTTGATGATTAACATGATTAAACTAATGGACAAAGATATAGCGTTCGATGATTAACACGATTAAATTAATGGACAATGATATAACGTTCGTTCCTTAACATGATTAAACTAATGGACAACGATATAACGTTCTTCATTAACATGATTAAATTAATGGACAACGATATAACGTTCAATGATTAAGATAATTAAACTAACGGACAGCGATATAGCGTTCGGTGGTTAACATGATTAAACTAATGGACAACGATATAACTTTCGATGATTAACATGATTAAACTAATGGACAAAGATATAGCGTTCGATGATTAACATGATTAAATTAATGGACAACGATATAACATTCGATGATTAACATGATTAAACTAATGGACAACGATATAATGTTCGATGATTAACATGATTAAACTATACAACAAATATGATATCTTTACCATTGATAATTTTTTTTATAAACAGACGTAGACGGTTTTGTATCTCTACTTCTTGTGCATTAAATATTTGTAGGCATGCGTAAAGTATGGCATATTTTTAGAGAGGGGATTATTTACTAATAATAACTAAATCATGTTTTGATAAGGAAGAGATTATCGTAGAATGGCTTCACGTTGTGTTTGGGGGAGTTGGTCAAGGCGTCAACAAAATATCCATTACAAACTTCTAATTGCCAACTAACGTTACAATAGCGTTACGTCACAATGTTGAGCGGCCGCGCCGCCAAAGGCGACGTTACTTTTAGCGTAATTTCCAATATTCTCGGGCCGCCGAAAATCACTTTTAACCAAAATAAATTACAATATGATAAAATTATTTTTAGAATAAAATGTCTTTATCTCTGATCAATATCAATTCTAATGTCAATAAGTAATGAATGAGTAATAAAACTTGCACTGAAGAAATGAATTAAAATTAAACTCAATTGTCTCTAACTAAATAAAATTAGCACAGTCTCTAATGATATAATTAACACAGTCTCTTTTACCATCATATCCTCCGGCGGGCAAAATGGTTCATTCGTCGATGGCTCCTCTTACTTCCAACGGAAAGAGTTTCACTATGGGACGATTCGTAATTCCATTTTCTGTTTTAATTACGGCAGATCGGATAAGTCCATCTTTCCCACGCACCAGTTCCTTCACAACGGCAAGTTTCCATGTAATGCGATTGGAATCGTTATGCACAAGTACTACATCTCCAGCTTTAATTAATTGTTCGTTTTTATCGGTCGTACGATGAAACTCTCTCAAAGACGTTAAATATTCATGCGTCCATCGTTTTCGAAACTGTTGTAAAAGTTCGTTCTGTCTTTGTAAGTTTCTGTTAAGTTTTGAATGTAAATGTTCGGTCAAAACACTATTTTCTAATGCGATTTCATCTGGTGCACAGTCGGTTCTACGTCCATATAACATATGTGCTGGTGTCAGCGGTTCGGGATCTGTGATATCGGTAGATATATAAGTTATCGGACGATTGTTCTATTTCAGTCACAATAGTTCTTAGCATTTCTGTACTAACGCACGTTTTCCCTAATGTACACTTTATAGCTCTTTTCGTGATTCCAATTAGTCTTTCCCAATAACCTCCAAACCACGGTGCACGATTCGGAATAAATTTCCACTCGGTTCCTTTTTCGTTTAATCTTGAATTTTATTGTCTCTATTAGATCTTGTAATTCGCTCTGCTCATGCTTTGAAATTTGAACCATTATCCGAAATCATAATTCTTGGAACGGATCTCCTTGCACAAAATTTTCTAAATGTCAAAATAAACGATTCCTAACTCAAATCGGGAACAATTTCTAAGTGCACGGCCCTCGTTGCGCGCAAGTAAATAAGCATATGTACGATTTCGTATGTTCGTTGTTCGGTCCTTTGGTTTCCAGAGCTCCTGTGAAATCTACCCAGGTTACGGAAAACGGAAATTCATAATTAACTCTATGTTTAGGTAGGGGTGGCGGATCTGGCGCACTATACGGTTTCCCGGATATTTTCCTACATGTAACACATTTTCGAAGTTGCGATCTTACGGTCTGTCGAATTCTCGGTATCCAATATTTCTGTTGAATGTTGGCAATTGTAATATTAGGTCCTCCGCGATGTGTCTTCTCGTGTGCTTCGTTTACAACTAATGCGGTAAAACTATGATGTGTGATGTGTAGGCAATAACATCGGATGTTTGGTATCTTCATTGACGGGTGCGTTGTGTATTCTTCCTGCACAGCGTAGCAGTTCGTTTTCGTCGATGTACAGTTTAAGTTGTCGAATTGGTGTTGTTCCTTTGATTGTTGACTCTAAACTAGAAATTTGGTCATGAAAAGTCTCTTTTTGTACTAACTTCACTATTACTCTTAATGCTGTATTTCGTTCTTTCACTCTTAACGGTCCATATTGTCGTTTCTCCTTTGGTTCGCGTATATTACTAATGAATCTCAAGATGTATCCAGTTACTCGGACAAGTTTCTGCAGTGAACTGTACCTTGAAATTGGTTGTGTTTGATTTGGTTTCTCACTTATTTCCGGTTTACGGTTAATCACTATTTCTTATTCACTGATAGTTGTAATTGCATTGCATTCGTTCACTGTTTTATTCCAATTTGGCCAATTTTCTCTCTCCAAAATCCAGTTCGGTTCATTTATCCAAATATTACTCTCCTGAAGTTGTTTAGCGCTTATCCCTCGTGTAAGATAATCGGCAGGGTTATCCTCGGTCGGACAGTAATTCCAATGACAATTTCCTATGAGTTCTCTGATTTCCGAAAGTCTATTTGCGATAAATGGTTTCAATTTCTTTGTTGATATAATCCAACTTAGAACGATTTGACTGTCACTCCACATAAATATGTTTTGCGGTTTCACTATTTCTCGAAGATGATTGGCTAATCTTGCTCCAGTCACTGCTCCCATTAACTCTAAGCGTGGTAAAGAAATTGTCTTTACGGGTCCGACTCTGTTTTTCGCCATTATGATAAGCGATGAGTTTTTAGTTACCAAATAAGCACAAGCTCCGTACGCTAAGTGTGACGCATCGGTGAAACTATGTAGACTCCTTTCTTTTACAATTGAAATTCTTTTCTCATAATCGGTTACCTCTTTACACTCGTTTGTCCAGTGGTTTCCATTACAATAAACACATCTCTTCTTTGTCAATGTTGGTGTTTTCTCCGAAGACTTTTTTGAGAACTTTTTCCGCTCGTTTTCACGTCTAACTCCTGTTACGAAGTTTGCACTTGGAGTTGCACATTGTCTGTATATCCCGATTCCTGAATAGAAATCTCTTGTGTAATTGCACAACGAAGTGTCCGTATGTTCCAATTTTCATTTCCATTTTCTCGCGTGATTGTTTTTCGAAATTCTGGCGGCAGTTTACTAAGAATAACTGGTATATGTAGTGATCCAAACATTTCTGGACTCTGGCCTAACGAGTCTAAACCACGTATATAAGCTTCTGATTTGTCGTGAAATGTTCTTAAACTGTCAATATTATCTAGCGGTGCGGGAAAATCTAATAGCGATTTCATGTACGCATTTGTTATCTTGTGCGGCTGGCCAAAGCGGTTTCTCAGTAACTCAATTACTGTGTGGTAATTTGCATTTGTCATTGTCAAATCTGATATTACATTTGCGGCATCATATTGAAGCAATGATTTTAAATACGAAAACTTCTGGACATCAGTAAGAGTATGATTGAAGTGCACGGTCGACTCGTAGGAGTCCCAAAGGTACTACCAATCGAGTATTTCTCCACTAAAATTTGGTAGTAACAACTTCGGAAGACTGTGATTCTGGCTAGACATGGTACTCATTTGTGAAAATGTTTGAGTGGCTTCACGTTGTGTTTGAGTTTGGTTTGTGAATGGATTGAACTCAGGACCGTTACCACGAAGTGTTGAATTGCTAGTACATGCGGGGTTTGCGTTTGTGTCCAAGTACTTCTTGTATTTGCGTGATTTATCGTCTAACTCTAAATAGTACTCATCTGACTCCATGATATTATCTGCCATATCATCCTCCTCTGTTTTCTCTAGAATCTGTCCATCTAAATCTTCAAGTGTCACTTTCTTCTTTTGAATATTGTTCAAAATGTTTTTCACATTCTCGGAATCAACAAGTTCCTCTTTGTTAATATCTTACAGTTTCTTTAGGAATTTTGTCACGGCTGCTTTGTTTGCGGCTCTCAAAGATTTCAGTCGTTGTACATCCATCATTTCTTTTTGTCACGGCACCACAATATCGTAGAATGGCTTCACTTTGTGTTTAGGGGAGTTGGTCAAGGCGTCAACAAAATGAATGCGTCGTCCATTACAAACTTCTAATTGCCAACTAACGTTACAATAGCGTTACGTCACAATGTTGAGCGGCCGCGCCGCCAACGGCGGCGTTACTTTTAGCATAATTTACAACAGAGATGATTGTCACTACAGAAATTCTGTTTAACAGCTTATTAGAGGAATTGGGGATTTTTTATGCACATATTGTTTCCTAAGTTTTGGTTTTTTTTTCAGTTTAAACCTAAACTTTTGTTATGAAACAGCCGTTTTGATTAATCTTTACTACCAATTTAGATGCACAAGATGCGGTATTTCGTCGATTTTCAACTCATCAATTGTGATGACGCCATAAAATGTTGAAGACCAAAACAATAATCCAAAAATTGAGGAACAAAGAAAATCTGGAATTTATATAATGTATTCACAAAGACGATGAGTTTAAAGACACCCCATGCCATGTCAAGCATATACATGTAGCAACATTTTAAATACAGGAAAAAATATGTATAGACATTATATGGTGATTTGCAAATTATATAAAAACATAAATAGCATTTTAGAAGAAAAAAGTATTGTTTTCTACAAGCACTAATTACTGTATGATCTCAATTTTCTTTCATAATTTGGTACTGAGTGGTGAAGCATCGTCGTTAACAGGAATTTTTAAAATCTCCTCTATATCTTTGGAGAGACTAACAGACGTTTTCTCCGGATTTCTTACAGAGTTTCTGTAGGCTTGGTCGTCATCACCTATTACATCATACGTCAAATCACTACCAGTGTAAGGGCCTTTATGTTTCTTCTTCTTCTTACCAGAACTACGTCTAGGTCTGTCATATTCTCCAGCTGTGTGTTCCTGACAGATTTCATCAATTTTACTATCAGCTTCGTTTTTCTTGTTCTTTTTACTAGAAAGCCGTCTTGCCAGACCGTGGTCTGTTTTCTGTACGTTTTTTGTTTCATTGTCTTCGTAAATTTCTTTTTTATCATTAGTTTCATTATTGGTTAACAATTCATCTTTTGTGTCATTATCACGAGAATTTGCTTTTTTTTTTCTTTCTCTTTTTACTCGACGGTCGTTTTCCTAAACGTTCATCACCATCGTCTATATGTTTATCTGGCTGGTTTGATTCTTTATCTTCATGTTTGGTACCATCTTCTATATTGGTATGTTTATCTTCATCTTTTGGTTGCGTCATTTCTATATTTTCATGTTTATCTGGCTGGCTTGTTTCTTTGATTCCAGACTTGCCTTCTCGGTTTATTTTCTGATTGGGTGAGAGTGACATTAGATCGCCGTTCTCTCTATAAGCTTCTATTTTTTCTTTCTTACGTTTTTTAGACCTTTTCTTTGAATGTTTCCCCAGTTTGTCCTCGTCATTACTGTACTGTTTGTTTTCTTGTTTTGTTGTAGTATTTTCTATCTGTAGTGTTTGCTTTTTGTTTGGTACAGGTGTGTCATGGCTCACTATTGTGAGGTCATTGACGGATTGAATATATCCTTTGTTGTTGTGGTATTGGAGGTTATTGTAAGTTGGAGTGGACTTTTCAGACAATGAATTCTCTTCATCATGATTTTCCGACGGCGTATTCAAATTTACTTCTACCGGTATCGATATTTCGTCCTCCCTAGGGAAGGTTCCAGGTGGAGCCTTCAAAAATGGGGTTTCATTATAAGTTTCAATACCAGGAGTAATAATTCTAATTGTTGGTAATCCTTCATGTTCAATTTTAGTTACATTTTTTCCACCCACCGTTTTCGATGTTTTCTTGTGTTTTTTATTGCTCTTCTTTTTCCCAAAGGCTTCCCGACTTTTAGGACGGTCTTCCTCACTTTCGTTATTTGACGCTAAATCTTTTGTTAGCAAGTAAATTTCAAGGTCACTATCATCAAGTTGCCCACTTTCCAAACTATAATGTCCAGAACGCATACTGGAGGTATCACTTTCATATCCCGGAAGTGGTTTTAGATTTCGTTTCAATACATCTTTCAAAGAAATGTCTGAACTTATGATGTGAGGAGGTGGATGAACAAAATCGTCATCGTACATCGATCTAAATTTATACTCGGAAGATGGTGGAACCAACATTGGTGTTTTTATAATATTAATGGTTTCAAGGTCCTCTTCACTACCAGTAGGAGTGATTGCTCTCGGCGGAGACTGTGGCCCTGGTGTAACATCGTACAATTTAGGCATTTTTTGTTTGAGTCCTAACGGTTCGGGAAGTTGACTTCTCTGTTTATACATTTGTGCATTAAACCCTTCTATTAGCTTCTCTCTCTGGTAGACAGATAGTGCTGTGGGTTTAGGAGCAATATTCATAGATCTTGTAATTTCTGCCTTCTGTTTTTTTGTTTTAAATGCGTCTATAACTAAACAGGGACAAGCAAACATCGCCAATGCAAGACTTGCAGCCGCTATATACCAACTAAACGTTAAAGTTTCTCTTTCTCTAGAATGTCTGTTTTCAAAAATGATGACGGTCATCAATAAAAAGAGAGCTGAAAAATAAAAATATTTTTATTGAAAAATATGTACTCAACAAAACAATCGTTTTATTTTTCTGATATGGTTTGCCTTAATCACACATATTTGTGTTTTGTATTTCAACAGAAAAAAAAATGTAGGAGTTAGGATTCACATAAAATATAATTTTATGACATGGCTAGAAAAGGGACAATGTTAATGCCTACTTTTGGCAACATGGCTTGAAAATTTATGAATTTCACCTAATCATTTAGTGCTTGTATATATAGATTTAGAAATGTCCTAATATCTATATTTAGCCTGCAACTACACCTTTAGCTGACCAATATAGCCAGTCCAATATAGTCTCCTGGTAACTTTGTCCTCACATTCAATGACATTTCGCATTGCGTTCTAGTTCACAGTGTTTACCCTTCTTCAATCAGCTATAAATGTTCCATTTTCATGTCTTTTCGCTCAAACAGATAACAATTCAGTGTTAAAAGATAAAAAACAATATACGTACATTGTCAGAAAATATAAAGGTTATTTGTACTCGCCGCGAAATGGGCGAGAAATGCTCGGTAAACCTCGCATTTCTACCCGTTTCTAAGGCTCGTACAAATAAACTCTATTTTTTCTGACAATGTACGTATATTGTATACATATAACTATGCTTGTTTTTTATTTCAACAAATGAAATACAGGTACAGCTATTACCAATCTAATAAGTGTATATGGATATATTTTACATTTAAGTGTTACAAGACCCCAATTTTATATAAATATTGACATCGTGTAACATAAAATACCTGCTAAAAAGGCTGAACAAGCAGCAGAAATTTTAAGTCCCCTCTTCTTTTTCCAGTTTTCAGTCCAGAAGAAAGTCATCGTTGCCAGGGTAACAAAAATAAAATAGAAAGAGAATCCAAGACACATTAAAACTTGTGAAGCTTTGTATGCACCTGAAAACAAAAAACAAAGAACTCAACAGTATATACATATTAAACATGCTATAATACCAAATTTTTCACGCTATTACCTAGTCCTGATATTTATTAATATTTACACTAGTTTACTTCCCATCTGCTCATAATTTACAAGCACCATTTAATTTTTTTAGGCCTTAAGAAGTTTTCGGGAGTTTAAATTGCATTGTCTAGTAACTTTCCGTTTTACTTACATCAGGCAGATATGTCTGATAAAACATTCACCACAAACAATGTAAATAAACCCCATGTATACATACAACACTTATATTAATTGAAACCTTTACACTATACTGCAACACAAAAAATAAAATATCGTGTGATAAAGTCCTCCAATGTGTCTTAGAATATTTAAATGTGACTGTCGCGATTATTAGTCACAAAACTTCACCTAATCACAAATTTCATTAACCATTTTAGATAATTGGGTGATATTCTTGCTATAAAAAATCTGCATTTTTCTAAGTATGCTAAAATAAATCTATCCATACAAGAGACCTCAATATTATAAGCTATGCTAAGCAAAGCCGATATCAGCCGATGCTTTTTTATCATCTTAACAGTGATGTATCTGTATCTATTTTCTTATTTCATTATGGCAGTTGTTTCTCTTTGTGCGTATTTCTTAAACTGTGTGAAATTTCAGTTAATGAACAATGAATGAAATTTCAGAAAATAGCTACCATAACAAGTATTCCAATACTCAATAAGAATTCCTAGTATATATTGTTATATACACGTCATTTGCACGTAGGAATTTGTTACGAAAGTTCACACTACGTGCTGCCGTGGTACTTTGGTTCAAGATACATTTTGTGCGCAATGGTGTAGTGACAATTTTGATACATACGTGTATCATCGGAGACAAAATCTGCCTTTCAACAGTCCATTATATTGTAGCAGGTAACTATATGAGCGTTTTGTCGTGTCAGCGACAGTTTATGTCGTAATACCATCGTAATGTTACCACTGAATGTAATCACTACATTTGAACTATTTGGTACCAGACTTCGTTCATTTTGTGCTATTTGTTGCTGTTGCTGTTTCTGTCTCATGTGGATGTCGTTAACAGATTCCGTTGTTTTACGATTTCAACTCACGTTTAATTTAATCCTTTCGTGGAAATATATTGAAGTTAATTTGAAAGTTATTATGACATATTTCACTGACAAATTCAATAATCAAAAGGTCACGACGTTTGCTTTCAGTATTTTAATTTTATCATTATTTGTTTGTAATTACTTTTTAAATAAAATGTACTTTTGAAATTTTCAGAACAGGATTTGTTTTATTACCGGTAAGTTGTTTGAAACAGACCGTCACATCCATTAATACCGGTTTTGTTGGATTAAAGAACTACATATAAAATAACATGCCTTTCACTTGATTTTATTGAAATGAATTTTGTATCACGATTTTAACATTTATTAAGAAGTATGATATATTAACACAGATCTCATCTCCAGAAAGCAATCATCAAATGAATTAGACTGTGACGTCATGACTGTAAAGGAAAAGTCGTTCAAAAATAAACTAAATATTCTGTTCAGTTTACACTTGTCGGATTTTTGTCAAAACATCAGGAATTAAGATATTGTGTCAATTTTTCAAATCTTCTTGTCGTCGGTTTATCCATCTGTTCGTCCGCACGAAACAAGTGGTTTCAAGATGATAACTTCAGAACTATTTATTCTATGGAACCCAAAGTAGGATGACGTATGCCTCTTGGTGAGGGAAAGAAGTGTATGAATATTTAGATCATAAAGTCGAAGGTCGAGAGTCAAGATCACTGATACTGAAAACTCAATTTTGTTCTGTCCGAAACATGTGGTTTCCGGATGATAACTGAAATATTTGTTTTATGGAAGCCACAGAATAATGCCCCACGGGAAGGAAAGAACCCTATTGATTTTGGGATCATTGGGTCAATTGTCAAGGTCACTTATATAAAAAAAATATCATTTTTTACGCTTTCATGGAGTGAAATAAATCTTATACGGAAAAACCATATTTGTTTTTGTTAGTCATAATGACCTGAATTAAATTAAATACTTAATTACTACCTGGGGGTAGTCCCCACCGACTCAATTTTATAGATGTTCAAATATCTTGAAAATGGTTGAGATCTACATTACTAAACCATTTATGTTCTTGTGTTTTATAATGGTCAGAATAAAATTATGTGCCTATGTTTTATAAGTTTCAATCTCATATCCTCTTTATCACCATCAAAACACTGTTATATTTTGTGCCTATCGATAGTTTATCATTTTTCAGTTTTTTATTTAAGGTGGCAATATTAGTTTTTGGTATTAACCGCCAGACACAATCTTTTAAAATGGAACTCTCATGGTCCATTACACCAAGGATGTTCCAAACTATCCTATTAGTTCAGAGCACATTTTTGTTTATTTTTTAATTTTTAATTTTTTTTTATTTTGATGATTTTTGGTGTTAAGTAATGATATCACATTAGTTCAATGTCCATGTCACTGTACCAAATTTAGAATGGGGACAACCTAAGAACAATTCCAGAAGGTTACCAATTGGTTCAGTGTTTGGGACAAGAAGATTTTGAAATATTTTAATGATATTCTGTTTTGGTGGCGATATTGGTTCAAGGTTTGGACAAATGACATAATTTTGAAAAGAGACATCCAAGGGGAATGTCAAAGTAGTTCCTGAAGAAAGCATGCATTTGTAAAAACTTTGTTTGCAAGTTTTCTTTTCTATTTTAAGCAGCAGTCATGTTGACTGTTGCTAAAAACAGAAGAAAAACTTGATGACTGCTACTGAAAATAGAAAATCTGGTAAAAAGTGCTCTCTTCGGGAACCGTTAGTGTTACTCTTGAAATCCTCTTCATTAGTATCTATTTCTAAGTTTGAAATTTTGTTTTTCTAGTAAACGCCTTTTTTTTTGGCTTTTTTAAAAGAATTTGCTGAAAATACATGTAAGCCATCGTTGAAATTCAGAGGGTCACCGACTTCTCAAATATGGGAAATGAAACCAGCACTGTATGTAGATGAGCAATTAAACCATAACATAGTAAAAGAGAAGAAAAATAAAGAAATAAAAATTAGTAGTGGCTCTCAAGAGCCTGTATCGCTCACCTGGATTTAACCTGTCCACCTTTAGCTGTTTTTCCCTCTATGTTAAACTAAGTTCTGTTCTATCGGATATCGTGACAGTCCTTATCATCCGACACATTCTAGAAGAGGACCATAGAAGGAACATTGCTGGAAAAATGAATTTTCCCATAGGATCCTGTGTCAAACTAAGTTCGGCTATGATGGCCATCTTGGTTGACAGTCTGGCTCATCAAACAAATTTCTAAAAGAGGACGATCTAAGGACCATTGCTGCCAAGTCTGGTTCCAATTTGTTGAGTGGTTTCAGACAAGAAGATTTTTAAATGAAATTTCCCATAGAGTCCTATGTTGAACTGAGTCCGGTCGTGGTGGTCATCTTGGATTCCGATCGTCACCAAAGTACCAACACTTGTTAAGGACGTCTACAGAAACATTTTTGTAAAGTTTAGGTTCAATCGGATATATAGTTCTTGAGAGGAAGTTTTTCAAAGTTCAGCCAATCATAAATTAGAATAGGTTTTAACAGCCATGTTTCCTGGCCAATTAGCACCAAAGTAACATGACTTAGACAGGTCCTTACAATAAAGATCTCTGCCAAGGTTTGGTTAAGTTCTGTTCAATGGTTTTCAAGAAGATCAAAATGTGAAAAAGTAACGGACGAAGGACGACGAACGGTAATAATGATGGTAATACCTCACACTGACCTTTGGCTAGGTGATCTAAGAAAGGGCTAAAAAATATATGAACTGACATCTATTTGTTTATGAGATTATTCTGTCGCCATCAATGTTTGACAGTGACAGAACTCGAGTTACTGTTTTGTATTGAAATTAGTTAAGTATGACTTACCATCAATATTTGAGTCTAATATTTTACTGCAACTGGTTCCTCCCTCGTATTGGTATGTACAGGTAATAAAAAGTCCCTGGTAACCAGATACAGCAGCTGTAGATGTAAAACTCCAATAAGGCAATACTAGGGATACAAAACACAAGATAAAACCTACTATAGAAAACACAAGAACAATCAGACGAAATATTAATAACCTCTCCATTTCTTAATTATAAACAGCTTCTAAAAATCTAAGTAACAAACTTTATCCACACTTTTATCGAAATGATAGGTGATAAAATACGGGTATAGCTGGTTACACTTCACTGAGATTAAACGCAACATTAGTTTTACTTTTAAATCCTATTTAGAAAAAATAGCTTTTCATAGATCTGTAATGTTTAATGTAAATAAATTTTATATTGTAAAAAATAAGCGATGGACATTTGTTATTTGTGCATTATATCGAATCCATACAAGAAGACAAGATTCCAGTGAAAAATAGCATTATTTACAAAAACATACCAGGAAGATTTTCACAGTATAAATTGAACAAATTTTGAAAATTGTAAAAATATTTGACCAAAGTGGAGCAAAATACCAATCCCTCCAATTTTGTTTAAAGATTTTTAATTTGCAGATTTGAAAGCAAATATTCTGACACGACTGGGAAATTAACTTTTGGGGCGACACTGCTAAAAAAATTTGAAAGGTATATTAACATCAAAACTTCTCATAAATGTTTATAATCTGGAAATAAATCCTATTTTGAGGAACAGAAATCAAGAGTGTCCAGTTCAGCGTTACCAATGGAAAAAGTAATTTTCCACGCCAATCAAGCACGCTTTTAATACATTTATTGAAAGTATTAAATTTCTGTCTGAAAGCTGATCTCGGTTAAAACAGGGAAAATGAGGTCATAATTTAATACGGCTTCTGATGATATCGACAATGTTAACAAAAATAACTAGTGATGCCTAAACACCGGTTTATAGCACGGCAAGTCCAGGTTATTTTTTCCATATAATTATGTTCTAAGAAGCGGAAGGCTTTTCTATACTTGTTTATCTAGGTTTTCATTTTTTTTATGATTTGAGCATCAAGATATATCATTAACATGACTTATATGTACACTAATAAACCAAAACGTGTGATACAATTGTGTGAATTGATTAACTAATGAATAAAATTGTGTGAATTGATTAACTAATGAATAAAATTGTGTGAATTGATTAACTAATGAATAAAATTGTGTTAATTGATTAACTTATGAATAAAATTGAGTGAATTGATTAACTAATGAATAAAATTTTTGATTTATTAACATTTTTTCTTAGATGTTTTTTTAAATAATTTAAAAAACTATTACCACATTTGTGAGACTTTTATCTTTTGCTTTGTATGGTTCTTATTCTTGTGTTAACTTCAGTGTTGCCATTTTGTTTTTTTTTTTATTTACTATACGAGCTGTTTCGTAACATTTTCAATTTTTTGTAACTAAATTTTACAATTTTTTGCGAATTGCCTTATTCTCTAATAACATTTGATTTATTGTTTGTATTCTGCTTGGTTGCTATATGCAAAACTATTATATCTATTAGATAACCAAAAATACACGAACATGGGATTTAAATGTAAAACTAGGGGTGGGGGCTGTCGGAACGACAGCTATACCCGCAACCCACATTTATTTGTAAACAAACATTCTTAACATTTTCAGTTTCCATTGCATTACAGTTTGCATCTGTAACAAATAACCTTTGCGGAGATATATCACAACCCACTTTTACTGTAATCTCACTTTTTAGCCCTTTAAATCCTCAAAATGCACAATAGAAGCATGCTTAGCATTACAGTTTGCATCTGTAACAAATAACCTTTTTACAAATATATCACAACCCACTTTTACTATAATTTAACTATTTGGACCCTTTTAGGGACTTATAGCCCCTTAAACGGAAATTGTTTTTTCTTGAGATAAAATTTTAGTAATTATGGTATTTTTCTGTTTTGGCCCTTTTTGGTCCCTCTCACCCCCTTTTGAAAAATTTGGAATTCCAAAACCTTATCTACAGTTGGTAAGCAACAGTATGGCAACAATAAAAATGATTTAAATTCAAAAATGAAATAGGAGTTCGCGTCACTAGGCTCTTTGTTTATTTTGGCCCTTTTTGGTCCCTCCCAGGTCCCCTTTTAGAAATTTGGAATTCCAAAACATTTTGCGCATCTGCAGTCAGCAAGCAACAATATGACATAGTTATTTTAGTAATTATGCTTTTTTTCCGTTTCGGCCCTTTTTGGTCCCTACCATCCCCTTTAAAAAAATTTGGAATTCCAAAACCTTATTGCGCATCTACAGTTGGTAAGCAACAATATGGCAACAATAAAAATTGTGTAAATTCAAAAATGAAAGAGGAGTTAACGTCAAAAGGCTCTTAATTCGGCCCTCTTTTAAACATTTGGAATTCCAAAACCTTATTGTGGTTCTAAAGTTAGTAAGCAACAATATGGCACAAAAAAACTGGTAAAAATTCAAAAGTGAAGGAGGAGTTTGCGTCACAAGAAAGTGTGACGGTCGGACGGACAGACATTCGAAAGTTCAGGTATAATAAACATTTAATTTTACTTCATTATATATAGTACCCACATTATCTTGAACTTTATCAAACCGTAAATAGTGTATTAAGTGCGTTAGTAGGGTGTAAACAACTCATTTATCCTGCCTATACTAACATGACTAATTGCCTGTCGTAGTGGATACATTATAAATTAAATGAGGTGTTAGACTGTTGTGAAGAATCTTAACAGTTCTTTGCCGACAACGTCAGATCTTCTCTATTAATTAAAATCAGAAATTGTGGTAGAAATGTCGTTGGAAACCACTTATAATATATGGTAAATCCGAAATTTCAACAGACAGTTATAATCATTTCTATTCTTGGTTTTTATCAGTTGGAGTTTTTTGGTGATTTCCGGTTATGTGATAATTTGACAAAGTATAAGAATGCATACTTCGTCAAAACAATGTTTTTTTTTGTTTTTTGTTTTTTGGAAAAGGCGAAGGCGAGGAGTAGGTGCTATAATCAATACAGAATTATCGGACATGAAAATGACCGAAATAGTAGGATATGTCATGTTATCATGGTCTGTTCTGGTACGATGCAAATTTTGTTCTGAAATATGTAGTAACAAAATATATGAAACTATGACAATAATTAATAATATAAAATTTAATTATGACTGCTTACTCTTCCGGATCACCTGAGTCTACCCTGAGCTTTTTTGGTGGGGTCCATGTTGTTCTTATTTTTTTACTTAGTTTTCAATTGTAGTGGTCTTTTCTTCGTTGTTCTAAGGAGTTTGTCTCCCCTCCTCCGAATATCCCTTTGGTATTTCTTGACTTTACTTATACAAACTAGCAAAAGTACATACACCGTTCAGTATTTATCAGAGGGATGGGCCTTTTCATGCTAATTTTTGTTTCATAAACAAATTTGATGTCAATCCTTTTACATTGTGCAAAAAAGTGTTTGCCCATCGCCAGATTTCTGTAAAAAAAGAGTGGTTGCCCTGCTATAACTAACAATCATTAATGATTAGCTGCTTTTTCTATTTGAAGGTTTAATGAATTTTACACGTTTATGTCTAGAAATCACAGAATAGGCTTTTGGTATAATACAGAATGTATTTGTTATATATATATATATATATATATATATATATATATATATATATATATATATATATATATATATATTTTTTTTTTATTATTGTAGGGGCCTCGGTGGCCGAGTGGTCTAGGTAGTTCGTCATGACTACTAATGATCACTAGCCTGACAACGATCTCACGTGTGGCGGGGTGTGTTCGACTCGGTTCTTAATTGACAAGGAATGCCAATTTTCCTACCGAAGGTCGGTGGTTCTCTCCGGGTACTCCGGCTTCCTCCGTCAATAAAAACTGGCCGCCGCGAAATAGCCAAATGTGCTGAAAACGGCGTAAAACCCCAACTAAACAAACAAACAAAAAATTCCAATATGAATATATATAAATAAGGATAGCAACTATAAATATATATCACAAAACAAATGCAATATATAATTAAGTATATTTTCCTTTCTTCTCTCTCTCCCCCTCCCCCTACCCCAACCCAACATGGTTAAATGTGTCTTTCAGTAGAATTTAGAAATAAGGAACATACATTGTACATAAACCTGTTCTTTTTACATTTTGAGTAAAATATGAAATATTGTTGTTGGTTGATCAAAGTTATAAAAATTGTTTCCATGTTACATGATTTTTAAAATTTTTGAAATACATTAAAATCATAAATTGTTATCTTTGTTTTTATTAAGTTTTTGTGCCTGCAGAAGAGATTTTGGAACAAGCCGACGAAATTCATAGCATGATTTTTCCTACAAAAAAGTTCTGGCCCATCCACTATACATATAAAAAAAATCTCGACCATCCAAATATTTACTTAAAAAAATAGTATTTGCCCCGTGCCATTATGCACCGACCCATCCCTCTGATTAACATTGAACGGTCCCCAAATAAAGAGCTATGGTGCAAGTCTTGTTTTCATTTTTTAACCCAGAAGAAAATCGAAAATATTTTGGCAAAGTTTATGTGATTTTTATCTGAAGTACATTTACATGTAAAGAAATGCTTTGTGTTTCGGTATTTATAACTAATTAACGATTTGACATGTATATTGTACATGTACCTTGACTGTCTGTATACCATTGCATCTACAACGGTTTATCGGAATAAAGATATATATACCGTCCAGATTTTTATTGTTCCAACCCTCATGTGACCCTTAAGGTACACAGGTACATTGTAAGTAAACAGGTAATTTAAAACCGTTTTGTTGAAAAAATAGTGGGATTTCAAATTTGTATAACGTATTTTTTTTTATAATTAATGCAACATTTTAATAAAGTTGTTTGTATGTGTGTAATGGGGTCATACATTTCAATGCAGAGATGAATTATAATTTCAAATGTCTGATAAGTATCATTTAAATACATTTGAAATAAATTATTGTTTTGATAGCATTTATGTATTATACACATTTGATATATTATATAATTAATTCTGTTTGCTCGTATGAACCATATTTATTTAGTTTTTACCAGGGATGATTGCAGCCATTTTGAAATAAGACAAATCTGATAGAAAATGACCCAATTTTCAAATGAAATGGGACGGGCATACATCTGGTAACATACTTATTATGTACTTGAATACAGGTAAATGTCGGAAATGTACAGTGAGATCTAAACAAGTACTATCTTTAAAAAAGATATTCGACGTCGTTGGAATCGATGGGTTTTTTTATGTTTAGTGTATTGTGTTTAATCTTGTGATAAACATTTATTCTATGTCTGTACAAAGAGAATTTCGGTGTGCTTTTGGAGAAATAAATTCACATGTACAGATCGTGTCTATCTTCAGCTTGTTTTAATGTTCAGAAGTAAAAGTTGCGTTCGGAACTTGTCCTGATATAATTGCCTTTATGTCATTGTATAACTCATTTCAAATTTCTCATAGATTTCTTTTACCATTGAAAACATATTTCTTTATGATAGAACAACAGATATATTCATTTATTTTTTTTTAATTATCTAACAGTAGACATATTAAAATAGATATGTAACATTTATAGAATAATATCGAACGCAGGAAAACAAGCAATTTACATCCAATCAAAATGTTTAGACTGATTTAGTGCCAATGCGTTGCCATAGGAAGGCGTTCTTCCGTTCACGTGGCAGAAAACCAAATATAGACGACTCCGTCGAAAAATTAAACTTATGAATGTGCATTAACAATAAAATATGTTCACATTGAAAATGATGTTTTTTAAAGTATCAGATTGCAGTACAAATTACTGCGTTATTTCTAAAATAAAAGATTTGTTTGTGAACATAATGGAGCATAAAATTGCTTAGGGATAATGTAGGGAAAAACGCATACATATAATTAAATATAAATATGGAAGCATAGATAGCTACAATAACTTAATTATGATAAAATTGCTTGGAAAATATAATTAGGATGAGATTTTTAAGTTTTAATCTTTAGCATTATACCCCAAATATACACAGAAAAAAGTCTAACAAAATCTAACTTGAGGAAGATTAAAAAATCACGATTTCAAAATTCCTATGGACATTTGCATTGAAAATGGGAGATAACTCTGCAAAAAAAGGCAAAAATATCAATAAAAATTGATAAAAAATTATAACTTTACCACTTCTATTTAGCAGAATGTATTGATTCTTGATATTTTAGCCATCTTTAGAGTATAACAAACAACTCTAAAGTTTTTTCATATCTTTTATCAAGCTACAAGCTAGATTTCGTATTTCATTAGTTAACCATTTATTATCCTGGATGATCAACAAAAATATAAAGTTTTGTGGCAAAATTGTCACAGCTTTTATTATGACTAAATATAATTACAACTGTTATAAATTGAAAAATGTATATGATGGTTGCCGACTGTTTGAAATGGCTAACCATATCGACATAGTGAACGATTTAACCCTGGAAATCAGAGGTTTCATGAAAATTAACCCTGGAAATCAGAGGCTAATTGAAATGGTAACGACATATGAACGAAGTCTGTGAACATAATATATAACTGAATGCTGTTTCAGCGCAGCGAATTGTGCCAAAATCTGTAAAATTTTAACCACTTGAAAATTGTTCGTACTTCAATCCTATTCGAATCCCGTGGAACGATTTGCGAATGTTCAAAATGCTGCTATCAAACTGTCTATTACAATGCCACTGGCACAAATAACAGACTTCCGCTCAAGTAACCATTCCTGAAAAATATATGAACAAAGCAGCAGTATCTTGTAACAAAAATTAACATATATACATTCAATACCTCATCAAAAAGAGCACAAAGCACCAAAATTAGTGCATTACATTGAAATTGGGTGGGATATTTGGGAGGGTTTTTTAAAGATTTTAAATTCCTAAATTAAACCACTTCCTTTCTTCTTGGAATCTTCGAGAAAAAGGATGTGACGTATCACCAAAAATAGATTTATAGGTTTCCCCAAATACCAAATCAAAATTCAATTACAACAACCAGCAACGACGGCCTGATCACTACGGATAAATGGATTTAAAATACAGTTTTAAATCCCATTATCCTGGATGATCAACAAAAATATAAAGTTTTGTGGCAAAATTGTCACAGCTTTTATTATGACTAAATATAATTACAACTGTTATAAATTGAAAAATGTATATGATGGTTGCCGACTGTTTGAAATGGCTAACCATATCGACATAGTGAACGATTTAACCCTGGAAATCAGAGGTTTCATGAAAATTAACCCTGGAAATCAGAGGCTAATTGAAATGGTAACGACATATAAAAGAAGTCTGTGAACATAATATATAACTGAATGCTGTTTCAGCGCAGCGAATTGTGCCAAAATGACCAGTCTGTGCTAGTATAGGACAGACTGGTCATCCGCCACAGAGAGGGGGGAGCTGCGCAAGCTGTGACAAGTGCCACTTTCATAACTTGTCAAAAACACTACCTAATACTGTTTATCAAAACAAACAATTCTTCAAGTAAACTGAACAAATTATTCTTTCATTAATATCTGACATATAGTTCCATTTTAATGAGGAAATGATTTACCCCCAAACCCAGTTGTGAAAGCTTCAATAGCTCCCTGTATAATATTTAAAAACACTTCACTCTCTAAATCTGTAAGGTGGACCCCATCTTCTAGTAATATTGTAGTGGGTTTAATATCAGGATAATGAATATAGTAACCCCCTTTATTTATTAAAAATGCTGCCACAGTGCTGTTTAATCTAAGACGACATTTCTCCATTTTTTCATTATTCTTTGAGTACCGCCATTTACTGCGTGGCAATATTTGGGAAAAGACTAGGCTTGTGTGTAGCAACTTTTCCGACACCCAATTTAAGAATTGTTTCAACTGCAATTGTAAATAACCAACAGGGATATTACCAATATCATTACCCCCGATGTGAATAATAATAAAATCTGGTGGATCCTCGAGACGCATCATTACATTCATTTGTTGCCTAATTTTTGACAGGATAAGTCCGCTTCGGCCTTGCCACCATATGTTTACTCCTAGCCGTTGCAACCCAAGACTGACACCTCCTGGCCTTTGACGTGCCTTGATGAATGCATTTTTAATTATGGAGGATCCCACAATCCAAACACTTGTTGTAAGCCCTGCAAATCTTAGATAGCAGTTAATATTTCTGCTAAGTGTTTACATGGCATTTTTAAACAATATAATAAAACCTACAACTGTTTAAACAATATAAAAAAACCTACAACTGTTTATGAATTAAAATGTGTGGAAACTCACAACATTAATTCAATAAATTAAACAATTTAAATTGGGATTCTTATGTACCTTAAATATGATGAATTTGATTTCCATCGACCAAAAATTTTGATATTTTCATCTGACATGCCCTCCATGGCCATTGTTGTAGCCATTCCAATTCTAAAGGAATGTGATTTAAAATTAGCTCCTGCTAAACCAAGAATCGCAAGGGACTTTTTCAATAAAGCTGAAAACTGATACTTTGACAATGGTCTACCATCAAAATGACAAATAGTGGACGAACCTTCATGTAATCAAGAAATGCCATAACAGGACAAACATTTTTATTTTCTTGTGGACAGATCTGCAATATTGTTCCACTACCAAATTGATCGGTCTTGGATGTTGCCAGATATATTTCCAAAATGCCATTGTTCACACTTGTATTGTCAACGGTTATTGTATGATCTACAACACCTTTACTATCAACCGTCAATTCACCTACTCTAAACATGCCATGAAAGGCAAGAGAGAAAACTGCTTTGAACAATCTACACTCAAACTGTGAACTGCATATACAAGGCAAAATTGATATGATGCTATTTAAAATTTCTCTTGTAATTGGCAATCTTGTGTCCTTGCAAGACCTTGACCGCTTTATACCCTCAATCATTTTTCTAACTATAAATCTCTGTGTATTGTCTTCAAAATTATTCATCTTATTGTGATAACTTAATCCTGTAAGGTAACAACTGACTGTAGAATATGAACGTCCACTTTTAAATAAATAAGAAATGTAAAACATAATTTCTTGTAAGGGAACAGGCCAAATATCTTTCAAGCCAAATTCTCTTCTAAAATAACCAAACAATTCCAACCCTTTTTGATATGTTTTAACTGTACTTGGAGCAAGCGAGTTATTCAATAAAAAATTTATTTCAGGCTGGAAATGATGTCCAAGAATTCTGTAGGGATTTCTGCAGGATGCTGATCTGCATTGGGTGCAACTTCCCTGAACCGACTTATCTGAAAGCGAGATAAGGAATCTGCTATCATATTAAATGACCCTTCAATGTGAACTGCCTTAAACTGCATATTATTGCGCAATGTACACAGCACTAATGGACGAATTAACTTCATCACAGATTTTGATTTGGAGGTTCTCTTGTTTATAATAGAAACCAAAGCCATATTATCTACCCTGAACAAAATTTTCTTGTTTGTAAAATTTGCTTCCCAAGTAAACAATGCCAAGATGATTGGTACAAGCTCCAATAAAGTAATATCCCTCATAATTTCATCACCAGCCCACACCTCTGGCCATTTAAATTGTGTCCAGTGACCTGCAAAATATGCCCCACAACACAGGTTTACATTCCCAGCACTGTCTGTAAACAATTCCATAGATTCATTAGTTAACCAATGTTTTTCAGGAATGTAACATTCCCCATTAAAATCAGTCAAAAATTTCAACCAGACTAAAGCCTCAGACTTGACCTCCTGTGTAATTCTTATTAAATAAAAAGATTTTTTAACCTTGACTGAGGACAAAAGATCATAGAACCTCCGTAAAAATGCCCTTGCTGATGGAATTGCCCTCGCACAAAATGACATTAACCCTACTGCAGACTCCAGAAACCTATACTTGACCTTTTTCTTTATTAGAATTTCTTCAATATAAGATTTTAATTTTAAAAGTTTACAACTAGGAATCCTGACCACCATCAAAACTGTGTCAATTTCTAAACCCAAAAATGTTAACACTGTAGTTGGATGTACTGTTTTATTTTCTGCAATAGGAACTCCAAGCTCATCACTGATTTTAAGGAAAGTATTCATTAAAATTTCACAATCATCTGTCAAAGCCTTCCCTGCAAAAATGAAATCATCTAGGTAATGGTCAAGAGTATCTATGCCAGATTTAAATTTGAACCAACCAATGCAAGAAAGTTGAGAATTTTTCAAAAAGGGAACAAGAAATTGCGCAGCCCATTGGCAAACACTTGTCGATATAAAATTTTCCCTCAAACATAATCCCGAGCAGGTCGAAATCAGCTGGATTCACAATTAATAAGCGAAAAGCTTGACTAATGTCGAGCTTTGCAATTTTTGCAGATTCCCCCAATTCAGATATCATATCTATGACACTATCAAATGAAGAATATTTAACAGCACATAAATCTTTGTCAATAAAATGATTTACACTAAATTGATTTGGATATGATAGATGTGTTATCAACCTCCATCCATTATCAGGTTTCTGAACTAGGCCTATAGGCGATATTCTCAAAGTAGAAATTGGTTTTTTAGAAAAAGGGCCCAAAATTCTGCCCATTTTTATTTCCTTGTCTAATTTAATCTGTGTTTCAGCTTTATGTGTTTCTACAGAAACAAGATTTTTTGACCATACAGATATGCGGGGCCCAGTATACTGAAGTCTAAAGCCATGTTTAAAACCTGACAATAAAAGTTCTGCATCCCCCCTTTTTATGTATTCTGCCAAGTATTTTTCAAGTATATCTAATTTAATAGGGGTACTGCCTTTGTGCCACAACCGGTCCTTGATGTCTTGTTCTTGTGACTGCCTCTGGATATCTGAAATTAAACTGATGAGCATTGCCATGTTGTGCTGTCTGCAACCTTAATTGTGGACGAGGCCTGCCCAATTGAAACTGTGGCCTAGGCCGGTTGAACTCAAGCCTATTATTACTTTGCCGAGTACAAGATAACAACGGATGAGCACCAAAACATCTGATACAACAATGACTATATGTGCAATTTTGCTTATTACAAAAACCATTGTAATTGAAAGCATAACATTTGTATATTATATTGCTTGTGGAGTTCTGACCAACATTATTGGGGTTTATATATAGAAGCCACAATTCTAAATCAATATCCGCCCAATTTGCACTAGGATTTTCAGCCATTTTCAGCCTAAATTGCTCGTCATACTGTTTCCAACCAAAATTGTTAGTACCACAGCGTTTTGCCCCTAACCTTACTGTATTCATGTATTTCAACAAGCCCTGAATTTTTTGTGCGTGAGCTGAACAATAAATGCTGAGAAAGATCAAGAAGGCATCTGTCCATATTTCTATATTTGTTATTTTTGGCTGTTGTTTGTGTTGTAAAACTAGCTGACCTTGCACAATAGAAATTTTTTGCTGATTGTTAGCCTCCATTAAATTTGAATTTTGTAACAATAATGCCAAATCAATATATTGACCCATCACAATTTTTTCTTTGTTGCTCTGAGATACATGCCTACCTAGTTCATCACTCGCCCTAGTGCATGCATTAATTGAATCAAAACAATTTGTAGAAATGACTGGTAAATTCAATGCACCTGACTGACAAGTGACAATATTCTGTAAAGTACATGTACCTGGCTGAGACTGTGTACTACAAGCAGTAGCAACAGGTTGACCTTGCAAGCCTGTAAATACAGCAGGTGGAACTGTCATTGAGTATGACGTACTAGGTAATACTGCTGATGCTACATTGGTGACGCCTGTTACATTGGTTGAAGCCGGAACATTCATAAAGTTATGTGTATTTGCAATTTGCGACACTCCACTTCCCGTGACAACTGCTGGTCCTACATAGGTTGGAGTTGAAGCAGTCATAAAGTTATGTGTACTTGGACCTTGAACAGTCATGAAGTTACTTGTAATTGGTGACACACCAGTAACGACTGCCGGACCACTTATGGGTGTCCTTGTATAAATTACTTCGGTCTCAGGTCCTGTCAGAGTACATGTAGTTGCCACCCTGTTCCGATCCGTCATCACTCTCTTCTTCGCTGCCGCTGCCCCATGGCCTTGCCCTTGAACAAGGTGTGCCGGCGGTTGCCTCTTCCTATTTGATCTTCTAAGCATTATCTGCAACAGAAATATCTACATTAATACTGTTTAACCACAATATTTGAGAATACTAGAATGTCAAGTCATTCTCTGTTTATTAATATTCAATACACAAAACTTAAGTTTAGACCTACAAGTCAATATTGGCACCATATTCAGGGGAGTTCATATACGACGAAGACTCGAAGTTCACAATTTATGTTATGATGCCATAATGAACGGATACGACAGCCACGAAGAACTGCTGTCTGTCAATGCTCAAGAATATAGAATCAGGCCACACTACATTTGTACCTTCACCTGATAAATCGTTTTTTTTTTTTTTTTTTTTTTTTTTTTTTTTTTTTTTTTTTTTATGTGTTAGTGATTTTATTATGAACATCGCCTCGAATAAATATATTTCTTTGTGTTGAACAAAAATTCAAAGAACGATCAAAAGCTGTGACGATGGCGTGAATCCGTGAAAGGCAATCACGCCTGCAGTGTCGTTTCGCTCAACTCCTTTTTCCACCGAAAACGTCTAAAATCAACAGATAAATATGTCCATCCGAACTTTCTAAAACCTATTTTGTACAAAGCTATATGTTTTAACAATTATTTTTCACGATTACGACGGATTTTTTTTAAAGATTTTAAATTCCTAAATTAAACCACTTCCTTTCTTCTTGGAATCTTCGAGAAAAAGGATGTGACGTATCACCAAAAATAGATTTATAGGTTTCCCCAAATACCAAATCAAAATTCAATTACAACAACCAGCAACGACGGCCTGATCACTACGGATAAATGGATTTAAAATACAGTTTTAAATCCCATTAAATTTTTCAACTTGTCAAGGTAAAGAATCTCAAATTTAATAAAAATAATTAAGCATATATTCTTCTTTTTGCGGTTTAAAGTTTCTTTAAACAAGGTAGATGCTGATCATATATAATTTACAGATATAAACAATACCAATTTTTCACATTATTTTTTCAAAATGGTCACAAAGCCACAAATTTGCAATTTCTTTAATGAAAAATGCGCAAAAAAAATAAAAATACCCATAACATTTCGGTTTTGTACATTTCATGAGCAGAAGATTATATAATATAGTCAAATACGAACTTATAACCCCATCAAAGTATCATACTTTACATGAATTTTAAGAAAATCAACCAAAAACTGACAAAAAAAGACTCATTTTTGCGGAGTTATCTCCCCTTTCCAATGTAAATGCTGATTTTGAGTTTTCCTCAAGTTAGATTTTATGAGACTTTTTTTGTGTATATTTGGGGCTAAATGCTATAGATTAGAACTAAAACATTTTCTGTTGCAATTAGTTTGAGGTTAAAACTTAGTCTGACTGGACTATATTCCTTAAATGAACAAATTCTTTACACTTTAAAATAAAATAGAGCTGGTCCTCAATATCACTTCCGCAACAATTACAGTTTATTTCTTTTAATTGAACTTTTTTGTGACGTCACTTTTCTACAAATAATTTATTAATTTATTATTGCTGATCCTAAGTCTAGCAAAATATTAGATAATGTCTTTATTCTAGATGAAGAAGTTGATATTTTTCAAGAGAGAACTCTGTTTTCAGATTTCTGTTTCTCCTAGTATAAAAGTCAACATAGTAGCAGACAATTACCTCAGACATACTGATTATATGATAGGGGTAAGCAAAAACAAATACCACTTCATAAAGTGGATGGGCGCAGGACAACGCCGACTCTTCTGTAATAGTCAAAAATTAAAAATTTCAAATACTCAAAAACAAATACTGGAAATGTTAAATTTAGCCTGTTCAGTTTGACGTTATCGTGCTGAATGTCAGGAACAATGAGATACCCAGGGAAAAACTGCAACCAACCGTCAAAAAACACTAGTAGCGCCCTCTACACCATGATGAAAACGCAGGAGAAATTAATTTCATTCTTATTCACTACCAGTTCTATTCACATCTATAGAAATATTCTCTGTCCAAAAATATAAGAAATTCGCACTTTGTTTTCTTTCTTTAGAAAATTGTAATCTTGATTTAGATAAAATATCCTGGATAAACCATATAAAATATGATATATGTCACAAACACTTGGTAACTAGACCTTAAGTTTAGGGAGGAGATTTGCATTATCCCCATCTGTCCAGGTTTAACTATTTCAAAAATATTCAGAGTTTATTACCGAGTTTAAATAAATTACAGAAGTATCACTGTAATTTTGAAATTACAGGTACAGGTGAAATTTAATTTCTGTTTGTTTGTATAAAACAAACATATTAATTAGTGATTGTTTATACAATATTCAAGTAATGCCAACAGATTTTCCTACCTTTTTATACATATTTTTCAAATGTCGGCTTAGGTTGAATGCTGAAAAGATCTGCATTCCAACAATATGAACATAAAACCGAAGAAGTCATATCGTTTGTGTATTTCGAGAAATTACGGGTTAAACGAGGTGCATTTCAGCAATTTATCGAACAATTACATAGACTTAACGGGGTCCGTCTAAACACCGCATAGCCTGTGCTAAGTGCACTTAGACCTATAAAAAGCACTTTATAGCCCGTATTGGAGTCGATATTTTACACCAAATTTTACATTTTTGTAATTAATATATCCTAAAAAAACAATAGACTAAAATTTGGGTGATGAATTTTCAAAAATAAAGAAGGTATTACGCTTTTTCTTTGCACGTGCCGAATTCTGTCAGATGACCACCTGGGATAATTATTTATGTGACCATCAGATCTAGACCGTTAAAGGAATTTGAAATCACCTATTTAAATGCCGATGACCGATATGATACAAAAACGAAAATGATTGGAAATATAAATATTTATTTCAAGTTGATATATACAAAGCTTATCTAACATCTATAATACTAAATTTACGAATTAGCCGAATAGGCGGCAAAACGCGTGGTTCAAAATAAACGATGTATGGTTCAGATTATAAAGGTTATTATCGGATTTGACAATCTGTATTTATAAATTTTAAACTGCAGTTTTGTTTATGTGCAAATGGATTTGCATGGACTTTTCCGGTATGAATTCTCCCAACATATCCCTTAGAAGGTTCTCGAATGCATCATTTTAACACATTGATTTAAATAAACAATTATGCACATATTTTAAATGTATTTTTGTTTGAAATTACGGAAGAAGAATAAAACAAATTAAAAACATTCTCCTTCGAGTGGGATGTTTCCGCTTCATGTATTCAGGATTGTTTTTTCTACCATTATGCAATTTCTCCTAACTATAAACATTATAACTTTGAAGATTATGAAGAAGTAAGGCAAAGTTCAGAGGAATTCCTAACTTAGTTGGTTTTTGGATTGCTCGGATGTTTACTTTGCACAAAGTGATAAAACCAACCATTATCCATTTTTACATTATTTGTCGTGTGACCTGTCTAAATATATCTGTACCATACAATTCCCTGTAAGCCCTAGATAAAAATATTTTTAACAAATGGTCATCTTTATCATTAATGACGAAATTTATCTCGGACATCTTTATATACGTGGACAGCACACGCAGCCACACACTAAAAATGCTTTTATCGTCTGTTGGATTTATTTGTGAAATTAAGACTCGCTTGCCCTGCCCATGATGACAATGAACAATTGGAACAATTATTTTCCAAAAATATGTTCTACCTAACTCACGGCATCTTTTGAAAAAATCATCCGTCACTAAGGAAATGTTTATTCATATTCTTTTTCATATTTATTCTGAATGAAAAAGGTAATGCATTATGAAATGTGTATTTAATTAAAGCTTTTCATCAAGTTCCAGTTCAGAATTTATTGTAACATAAACATATTGACAATTTATGTGGTTGTATTTTCGTCATAGATTTTGACTATGATGGAACCTTAAGGTCCATTTTGGTAATTCTACGTGGCATACAGTCTACTTCATCAGTGGATACATCTTCGGTAGTAACGAACAACCGTATGGCAATTAGGTCACATCGACCTACATTTCACGCTTCACTGACTTTGGTTAAAGTTTGCATTAACATCCATTTCTGGAATACTACAGCATATATAGACATGAAACTATCAGTTGATACCACCTATTTGACAGGAAAGTTTATGGGAAGCCTTCCACAACATCCACTTTGAGTTCCTGTTCCACGAATGCCATGGCCGCAAAAACTTTTTAAAGTCAATATGGCCACCACAAAAAAAAAAAAAAAAAAAATGCTTATTTTCCCGCGCTCGCGCGGGTTCAATGTCTAGTATGTACATAATAATGACAATAAATTGTAGTTGAATTGGTATCTAATTACATGTATTAAAAAAATAAATTTAAAATCTTGATTTTGTGCGGCAAGTCCTCGGTATTTTTGTCTGATACAGTTTCGCCGCTATATGTTTCGTACGAGGCACTGCAAATTCCTTTAAAGAAGATTTAATATTGTCATTCTTTGTGTTTCCATCTTTCAATAGATTGTTCATCATTTTTTTCTTGCTGCTCATTCTATTTTACATATAATTTGTTTAAAAAAGAACAATTTTACAAAATATAGAATTAACCACGAATAATTGAATTCCGGGAACTTATGGTTGTGCATTTCCTTTGTCTAATGTTTTCCAAATATGTAAAGAAATATTCTTACTTTACAATTCATATCATGTATATAGAAAGTAAAAGGGAAATATTCAAAATATATAAAAGTAGTGAGAAACCTTGTATTTTTTATGATAAACATATAATTAAGAGAGAAAGTAGTAGTAGTTATAGAAGTTTTGTTATGCATATTTCTGTCCTTAGATGATTTCCACTGCTACAACCACAGGTGAGGGTTGTATCAGTCAAAATGCGTTTAGATCAACCCCAAAAAACGTGGTGTTGCAGTAGTATTGTAAAATACAACGTTTTCAGACATTTGAAACATTTTATCGGCAGTCGTTTACAGTCATATTTTGTCATTTGCAGTTGTTTTTTCTTCTGTCAGTTGTGTTATTATCTGAAAAATTGGGATTATTAGGTTATGGATCAAAATTAAGGTTTTGCTTGACAAAATATTTTTTTAAAGTTATAAATATATTGAAAAGAAAATTGATTTTATATTAGTGTGTTGTTTGTACTGTTCACAATTAATTGACTAAGATATTATGACTGGACCAATTCATTTTGATTTTTTCTCAATATCTTTAACCATTAAATACAAGTAAAGTTTGTGCTGATTTCATATCTGTTGTAGACGCGTTATAACTTTAATATTGAAGCCTCAATTCAACTGTACCTTCAGGTTGGGTATCTGTGATCAGTAGATCACCTTATTCTATTTAAAATAGTAAAATAGTAAAATAGTAAAAACAAGTTAAATTAATAGATATCAAGTTCTCTATGTGCAGGTTCTCCATCATATCCCAGGATACAGTGGCCTAGTTTAAACAAAAACATTTGATATTAATTTTGAGGCACAAGATATATACAAAACGTCGATTTACGACTCATCGGTTGTGTTCAAGGCCTAAAATGTTGAAAACCAAATCAATTATTCAAAAATTAGCTAATTTCACATTTTTTTGAAAATCATCATGGATTCAAATAACTCTAAAAAAATATATTTATATTTATAAGGTTAAAAAGTTTAATAAAAATCCTAAAATCTCAAACATAAAACATCTTTCAATAGTTATCATTCAAAAATGGTTAAATGAGATATTCATAACTGTACAGTTTACCACCAAGATGCCGTACACAAAATATAACACACATTCAATTCGCTGTACACCGCAATGCTTTTCAGTTCTATAAATTCACAGTTGGGCAACATTGAATGATTTGTTCGACGTTTTGTAGAAGAATTCCTAGATACGAACAGTAATATTTAACCATGCCAAGCTTGTGTCAACAATTTTCATCATAAAACTATACTTAGTAATCAGGTTTCATACAAAATGTAAATTTTTATCCCCAGTCAAGCAAATATCTTCGGGCCACTCCTATCGGCGAACGAAAATATCTTATATTCGTTGATCACTCAGTTTTTCTCTTCCACATTTTATCATTTCTTTTTAGTATTACAAGACAATGAGGAGTTTGTTGGATAAAAGTCGTATTTGATTGATCATTCGTCATTAATTTACTCTTCAAATGTCAAATATTAATGCTACAGGTGAAATAATTAATCTAATAAGTAATAACGAACATAGAAATCTGCCGTGTCATAGGGTGAAGATGACAACAAATATGTTATTATAATAAAACATGACTCTCTACTATCAATACTTATACTATAATCATGCACAAATTTCAATATATACTAGAGAAAAATATAACGGAATTTTAACCGGAATAAGCTTTTTTGTTTGTATGGAATGAACTTTTAAAATTGAACCATATTCGTTCCTTTTAAAAATAAAAATATTACATTTTTTACGAATTTACTTTTCAGGAAAAAATATCAGCTGATATACTGAAGAGAAGCTGCATAAGATGATTATGTCTGTTTCAGTTTGTCTGTTTATTATGTATTTTTTCAGTTTTAATTGTACAATAATTTATTATGTTTAAAATCCTTCAACCCATCTTGCGTATAACATGAATAAAGTTCAAGATATTAAATAAAACCTAAGCAAAATAAATACAATCTGAAAATAGTTTTGAGACTGAATGTGCAGATCAATAATTCGTTTAAACTTGATCGTATTTGCTTTATGTTTAGAAGGTAGTCAGTTTCTAAGGACGGTGCTGTTATTGACCATATTTCTTTAAGGTAGTCAGTTTCCAGGAATGACGGTGCTGTTATTGTCTTTATGTCTATAAGGTAGTCAGTTTCGAGAGAAGGACGATGCTGTTATTAAATTTATGACTATAAGGTAGTCAGTTTCAGGAGAAGGACGGTGCTGTTATTGACTTTATGTCTATAAGATAGTCAGTTTCAGGAGAAGGACGGTGCTGGTATTGCCTTTATGTCTATAAGGTAGTCAGTTTCCGGAGAAGGACGGTGCTGTTACTGACTTTATGTCAATAAAGTAGTCAGTTTCAGGAGAAGGACGGTGCGGTTATTTACGTTTCAGTCTATAAAGTAGTCAGTTTCCGGAGAAGGACGGTGCGGTTATGGACTTTATGTCTCTAAGGTAGTCAGTTCCCGAAAAAGGACGAGCGTTATTGGCTTTATGTCTATAAGGTAGTCAGTTTCCAGAGAAGGACGGTGCTGTTACTGACTTAATGTCTATAAGGTAGTGAGTTTCACGAGAAGGACGGTGCGGTTATTGACTTTATGTCTATAAAGTAGTCAGTGTCCGGAGAAGGACGGTGCTGTTATTGACTTAATGTCTATAAGGTAGTCAGTTTCCAGAGAAGGACGGTGCTGTTATTGCCTTTATGTCTATAATGTAATCAGTTCCCAGAGAAGGAAGGTGCTTTTAGTGACTTTATGTCTATAAGGTAGTCTGTTTCCACAGAAGGACGGCGCTGTTACTGATTTTATGTATATAAGGTAGTGAGTTTCCAGACCAGGACGGTGCTGTTATTGACTTTATGTCTATATGCTAGTCAGTTTCCGGAGAAGGGCGGTGCTGTTATTGACTTTATGTCTATAAGGTAGTCAGTTTCCGGAGAAGGACGGTGCTGTTATATACTTTATGTCTAAAAGGTAGTCAGTTTCCAGAGAAGGACGGTGTTGTTATTGACTTGATGTCTATAAGGTTGTCAGTTTCCAGAGAAGTACGGTACTGTTATTGACTTTATATTTATAAGGAAGTCAGTTTCCAGAGAAGGAAGGTGGTGTTATTGACTTTATATCTATATAGTAGTCAGTTTCCAAAGAGGACGGTGATGTTACTGACTTTATGTCTATAAGGTAGTCAATTTCTTGAGAAGGACGGTGCTGTTACTGACTTTATGTCTATAAGGTAGTCAGTTTCCAGAGAAGGACGGTGCTTTTACTGACTCTATGTCTATAACGTAGTCAGTTTTTCGGAAAAGGACGGTTCTGTTATTGACTTTATGTCTGTACGGTAGTCAGTTTCCAGAGAAGGACTGTGCTTTTACTGACTTTATGTCTATAAGGTAGTCAATTTCTTGAGAAGGACGGTGCTGTTACTGATTTTATGTCTATAAGGTAGTCAGTTTCCAGAGAAGGACGGTGCTTTAATGACTTTATGTGTATAAAGAAGTCTATTCCCAGAGAAGGACACACTGTTACTGACTTTATGTCTATAAGGTAGTCAGTTTCTGGAAAAGGGCATTGCTGTTATTGACTTTGTCTATAAGATAGTCAGTTTCAGGAGAAGGACGGTGCGATAATTGACTTTATGTCTAACCGGTAGTCAGTTTCCAGAGAACGACTGTGCTTTTACTGACTTTATGTCTATAAGGTAGTCAAATTTTCGGAAAAGGACGGTGCTGGTATTGACTTTATGTCTATAAGGTAGTCAGTTTCCAGAGAAGGACGGTGCTTTAATGACTTTATGTGTATAAAGAAGTCTATTCCCAGAGAAGGACACACTGTTACTGACTTTATGTATATAAGGTAGTCAGTTTCCAGAGAAGGACTGTGCTGTTATTGACTTTATTTCTATAAGGTAGTCAGTTTCTAGAGAAGAACGATGCTGTTATTGACTTTATGTCTGTACGGTAGTCAGTTTCCAGAGAAGAACAGTGCTTTTTCTGATTTTTGTATATAAGGTAGTGAGTTTCAGGAAAAGGACGGTGCAGTTATCGACTTTATGTCTATAAGGTAGTCAGTTTCTGGAGAAGAACGGTGCGGTAATTGACTTTATTTCTATAAGGTAGTCAGTTTCCGGGAAGGACGGTGCTGTTATTGACTTTATGTCTAACCGGTAGTCAGTTTCCAGAGAAGGACTGTGCTTTTACTGACTTTATGTCTATAAGGTAGTTAATTTCTTGAGAAGGACGGTGCTGTTACTGATTTTATGTCTATAAAGTAGTCAGTTTCTGGAAAAGGGCATTGCTGTTATTGACTTTGTCTATAAGATAGTCAGTTTCAGGAGAAGGGCGGTGCGGTAATTGACTTTATGTCTATAAGGTAGTCAGTTTCCGGAGAAGGACGGTGCTGTTATTGACTTTATGTCTAACCGGTAGTCAGTTTCCAGAGAAGGACTGTGCTTTTACTGACTTTATGTCTATAAGGTAGTCAATTTCTTGAGAAGGACGGTGCTGTTACTGATTTTATGTCTATAAGGTAGTCAGTTTCTGGAAAAGGGCATTGCTGTTATTGACTTTGTCTATAAGATAGTCAGTTTCAGGAGAAGGACGGTGCGGTAATTGACTTTATGTCTAACCAGTAGTCAGTTTCAGGAGGAGGACGGTGCGGTAATTGACTTTATGTCTAACCGGTAGTCAGTTTCCAGAGAAGGACTGTGCTTTTACTGACTTTATGTCTATAAGGTAGTCAAATTTTCGGAAAAGGACGATGCTGGTATTGACTTTATGTCTATAAGGTAGTCAGTTTCCAGAGAAGGACGGTGCTTTAATGACTTTATGTGTATAAAGAAGTCTATTCCCGGAGAAGGACACACTGTTACTGACTTTATGTATATAAGGTAGTCAGTTTCCAGAGAAGGACTGTGCTGTTATTGACTTTATTTCTATAAGGTAGTCAGTTTCTAGAGAAGAACGATGCTGTTATTGACTTTATGTCTGTACTGTAGTCAGTTTCCAGAGAAGAACAGTGCTTTTTCTGATTTTTGTATATAAGGTAGTCAGTTTCTGGAGAAGGACGGTGCGGTAATTGACTTTATTTCTATAAGGTAGTCAGTTTCCGGAGAAGGACGGTGCCGTTATTGACTTTATGTCTAACCGGTAGTCAGTTTCCAGAGAAGGACTGTGCTTTTACTGACTTTATGTCTATAGGGTAGTTAATTTCTTGAGAAGGACGGTGCTGTTACTGATTTTATGTCTGTAAGGTAGTCAGTTTCTGGAAAAGGGCATTGCTGTTATTGACTTTGTCTATAAGATAGTCAGTTTCTGGAGAAGGACGGTGCGGTAATTGACTTTATTTCTATAAGGTAGTCAGTTTCCGGAGAAGGACGGTGCTGTTATTGACTTTATGTCTAACCGGTAGTCAGTTTCCAGAGAAGGACTGTGCTTTTACTGACTTTATGTCTATAAGGTAGTTAATGTCTTGAGAAGGACGGTGCTGTTACTGATTTTATGTCTATAAGGTAGTCAGTTTCTGGAAAAGGGCATTGCTGTTATTGACTTTGTCTATAAGATAGTCAGTTTCAGGAGAAGGACGGTGCGGTAATTGACTTTATGTCTATAAGGTAGTCAGTTTCCGGAGAAGGACGGTGCTGTTATTGACTTTATGTCTAACCGGTAGCCAGTTTCCAGAGAAGGACTGTACTTTTACTGACTTTATGTCTATAAGGTAGTCAAATTTTCGGAAAAGGACGGTGCTGGTATTGACTTTATGTCTATAAGGTAGTCAGTTTCCAGAGAAGGACGGTGCTTTAATGACTTTATGTGTATAAAGAAGTCTATTCCCGGAGAAGGACACACTGTTACTGACTTTATGTCTAACCGGTAGTCAGTTTCCAGAGAAGGACTGTGCTGTTATTAACTTTATTTCTATAAGGTAGTCAGTTTCTAGAGAAGAACGATGCTGTTATTGACTTTATGTCTGTACGGTAGTCAGTTTCTAGAGAAGAACAGTGCTTTTTCTGATTTTTGTATATAAGGTAGTGAGTTTCCAGACAAGGACGGTGCTGTTATTGACTTAATGTCTATAAGGTAGTCAGTTTCAGGAAAAGGACGATGCTTTTATCGACTTTATGTCTATAAGGTAGTCAGTTTCTGGAGAAGGACGGTGCTGTTATTGACTTTATGTCTATAAGGTAGTCAGTTTCTGGAAAAAGGCGGTGCTGTTATTGACTTTATGTCTATAAGGTAGTCAGTTTCCGGAGAAGGACGGTGCTGTTATTGACTTTATGTCTATCAGGTAGTCAGTTTCCGGAGAAGGACGGTGCTGTTATTGACTTTATGTCTATAAGGTAGTCAGTTTCCGGAGAAGGACGGTGCTGTTATTGACTTGTCTATAAGGTTGTCAGTTTCCGGAGAAGGACGGTGCTGTTACTGACTTTATGTTTATAAGGTAGTCAGTTTCCAGAAAAGGACTGTGCTGTTATTAACTTTATTTCTATAAGGTAGTCAGTTTCTAGAGAAGAACGATGCTGTTATTGACTTTATGTCTGTACGGTAGTCAGTTTCCAGAGAAGAACAGTGCTTTTTCTGATTTTTGTATATAAGGTAGTGAGTTTCCAGACAAGGACGGTGCTGTTATTGACTTAATGTCTATAAGGTAGTCAGTTTCAGGAAAAGGACGATGCTTTTATCGACTTTATGTCTATAAGGTAGTCAGTTTCCGGAGAAGGACGGAGCTTTTATTGACTTTATGTCTATAAGGTAGTCAGTTTCTGGAAAAAGGCGGTGATGTTATTGACTTTATGTCTATAAGGTAGTCAGTTTCTGGAAAAAGGCGGTGATGTTATTGACTTTATGTCTATAAGGTAGTCAGTTTTCGGAGAAGGACGGAGCTTTTATTGACTTTATGTCTATAAGGTAGTCAGTTTCAGAAGGACGGTGCTGGTATTGAATTGTCTATACGGTAGTCAGTTTTTCGGAGAAGGCCGGTGCTGTTATTGACCTTATGTCTATAAGGTAGTCAGTTTCCACAGAAGAACGGTGCTTTTACTGATTTTATGTATATAAGGTAGTGAGTTTCAAGACAAGGACGGTGCTGTTATTGACTTTATGTCTACATAATAGTCAGTTTCCAGAGAAGGACGGTGCTGTTACTGACTTTATGTCTATAAGGTACTCAGTTTCTGGAAAAGGGCGGTGCTGTTATTGACTTTATGTCTATAAGATAGTCAGTTTCAGGAGAAGGACGGTGCGGTTATTGACTTTATGTCTATAAGGTAGTCAGTTTCCGGAGAAGGACGGTGCTGTTATTGACTTTATGTCTATAAGGTAGTCAGTTTCCGGAGAAGGACGGTGGTGTTTCTGACTATGTCTACAAGGTAGTCAGTTTCTGGAGAAGGACGGTGTTGTTATTGACTTTATGTCTACAAGGTAGTTAGTTTCCGGAGAAGGACGGAGCTTTTATTGACTTTATGTCTATAAGGTAGTCAGTTTCCGGAGAAGGACGGCGCTGTTATTGACTTTATGTCTATAAGGTAGTCAGTTTCCGGAGAAAGACGGAGCTTTTATTGACTCTATGTCTATAAGGTAGTCAGCTTCCGGAGAAGGACGGTGCTGTTATTGACTATGTCTATAAGGTAGTCAGTTACTCCAGAAGGACGGTGCTGTTATACCTTTGCTGAATCACACTATTTTAATTCAATTTCTTATCTCTTCTTATCAGTGTGTCAGTAGGTAAGTTTAGAGTGTGTAAACAAATTTCCTGTATATTTTTGCTACATATACATGCACGAATAAAATATTGAATTCCTGCAAATTAAAAGTCAAGAAAGTTCAATGTGATCATTTTGTTTTAGGTTACTTAGAAAGCAATAAAAGGTTAAAAGAATGTAATCGTATTATATTTCACCAATTACAAATCAACTAATATAAATCCAATGTATATGTGATTCTTGAAGTTGTAAATACACGTTTTGATGAGAATCAATGTATTAAGACGATGTTCGTATTCCAATTTTTTTTGGAAAGATCGTTTGATCCTGTTGATCAACATGATTACAACAAGGGTCAATATTTAGACGACGTCCTATCCCAATCATGCATTATAGTCGGAAATTTCGGGATTGTTATTGTAATGAATACTCATGATATTAAAATTATAAGAGAAACACGTGGCAAAATTTCTTTTTGGAAATTTTCCTTTCTGAATTGTATTTCCCGATGCCTGATGTTTAACTTGTAATTACTGTTGATATTTCCTGTAACATATCAACATTGTCTCGCTCCCTTTTAACTTATTTCACGAATTTTCATGTTCGAAAGTATAACTATTACATGTACTGAGATCTTTCATGCATGTTTGCAATCGAAAAACTTCTTACGGTACACAAAAATGCTGGGTACAGACAATTCTCTGTATATTTCTGTTAAAAGATACCGAATGATGTCAGAACCCGAATTTTGATTTGATGTTGAAAGGTCGTCTAAATATGAACCCCCGCAACAAATTAATATCATGTAAACTTATTTTCAGTCAGACTGTCCCGTTGAAGCAAGTCTTTAAATTCAAATGACTGTTTTTACAAAAGCTTTTATTATTAGAATTTTCCACAAAAGATGCTTGTCTCATTTGCATAATTGTTTTCCCATTATTTCAACATTACAACATAATTTCAAACATAACTTCTGATTTTTTTCGTGCTGTTCCACTGTTTACGACATGTTCGTTCATACACGACTTATTGATATATTTGTCGGCCGCCACATTATCCTCGACGGATGTCATGCTATTTCCGTCAAATGACGTTTGTCGGCTATTGTTACTGTCAAATGATGTCTGGCGACTGTTACTTCCTAATGGCATCTGCTGAAAAGAAGATGCATTACTACAGTTATCAAATGATGTTTTTCTTGACATGATACTATTGTTATCAGAACACGTTATCTCAGACAATAAACTCATGTTATCGAATGATGATTGTTCATTTTTCAAAGTAACATTATGATTGGACGATATTTGCCGTGGTGTCAAACCTAAATTATTCTTAACAAATGAAACATCTTCTGCTTGTAGTGGTTCAATATTGGGACTTAAAATATTCTGGCCATTTATTTCAGCCAAGTGAGTCTGATTTGTATTTCCACTTGTATTTCCATTTTCAATAGCTTCAGAAGAAGAGTACCGGCACAATTCAGTGGACAGGTCATTGCCACTCTCAGATACAGATAAATTTTTTAACGTCACTTCTGATTCAGTGTGGCAAATGTTATATTCCTGTTTTGCTAATGAAATAGCTTCTGAATAAGAGACATTCGAAGTTAAAACAGGTGGAACATTGGTTGAATATGAACGTGGTTCCACCTGAACTTGTGGTGGTGTAGGTAATGTCTCGCTTGTTGAATGAGAACGTTTAGTATATTGTAATTTTGGCTTTTTATCCATTATATTCAAGCTTTTCATTATTCTTCGTAATGTTTTTAGTCCTGGATTTTTCTTTTTTGTTACGGTTCCCGGTGTACCATTTAAGCTTTCCTCATTTGATACACTTGATGTAGCACCCAAGCTCTCATTCTTTATATGTGAAAAAGATTCTTCCTGAACCTCAGACAATGGACATGTCTCAGGACCAGCCATATCTGACCTGGTAATAACAGGCTTAGTATCTTCCCTCTGGTGTACTGCATTCTTCCTGTGACATTTACGGCTATTTTCATCTAGATTATTCATGCTTGTATTATTTAACGTATTGTTGTCTATAACATTATTTTCTTCGTCTGTGAACTTATTTAGACGTAGAGATGAGCTCAGTAAATTCCAAAACGCATTGCCATATTTCAGTCTCCTTGCTTTAATAGAACTGATTCCTCGCAGTACACGAGGATAAGGTAAATCTTCATCCAAAAGGATAGGAATAATCTTTCTGCACTTGGCAGCTACAAAACACGGATATTATAAATTAAACAAACAATACCCTATTAACTTGTGCAAACATGGAAAGGAGAACGATGCAAATTGCAACAAATAGTGACGTTCATCAATACCTAAGGTATAAAAGTTGTAAAACCGAAACAACGTCATGAATGTCAAAGATAAAAATCCCAAGTCATGAAAGATGTAATGCCAAATGTGTTAATAAAGTAAAAAATTAATATAAGCCAGCCTGATTACTGTTTCCATAATCAATATTAGCCAGCCTGATTATTTTTTCCAAAATCAATATAAGCCAGCCTGATTACTGTTTCCATAATCAATATTAGCCAGCCTGATTACTGTTTCCATAATCAATATTAGCCATCCTGATTACTGTTTCCATAATCAATATAGGCCAGTCTGATTATAGTTTTCAAAATCAATATAGGCCAGTCTGATTATAGTTTTCAAAATCAATATAAGCCAGTCTGATTATGGTAGAACACATTTTGCAGGCTCCGATGCAATACTGTAACTGCAACCAACAAAACATTAACATTACCTCATTATTTGAACTTTATAAATGTAAATAGGTTAATATCACTATATCGAATAATTACAATTTTACCTCAAAGATCAAATGACGTAAATTTAATTTTGGTTGAAATAAACATAAAGAACTATTAACTGGAATATTTATTATTCTTACCTGGATCTAAAGTTTTCACGAACTGAGTTGCAAAAACACAGGCAGGACTACTTAGGTAATGTTTGGAAAGAATAACTATTACTCTTCTGTCACACCTTTAAATACATGATGAATCACGTTCAAATAATTGACAGTTAAATGAAGATTGACACCTTGTATGATGCGAAATTGAAAGGTTTATGTCCGAAGATGATAAATCATTGACAGTAAAACAAAGCTTTCTAACATTTAATAAAAGATGGAATCTATCAAGTAGAAAGGAAAGAAATTAAAATTAATGGATAAAAATAGACATTTTTCTGCCCGAGCATCATATCGTTGTAATAAATAAAACAGAAAAGAGAAAACGGGGAACTCCGGAGACTTGTTTCATGGATCTCTGATTCACAAGGAACTGAATTCTTGGAAATCCATTTAACACTAATAGCAACATTGAACTATTTCTTCGGGCATTTTAATTAGTGTGGAACAGAATAATTCAAGTGTTTACTATTTCCTGATAGCAATGTGTGAACAAAACGACTTCCTATAAATTCTATTGTACGTCATTGGATAACAATGTATTCTGTAGATCTCTAAATAATAATATCATCTTACCGAGTTTCTATCACCTCAGCCAACGTTTCAAATTCATATCTCCCACTTAGTAGTGCTTCTTGTGGTAAAAAGAAGTCTGTAATCTGTTTGTACTTGTTTATGATCGAATTTGCCAAATCTAGATTTTCGTCTGCACAACAAATACATGCAGAGTAATTCTTAAGATTACCTTCCCCTGCAAAGCAAAATAACATAAAATTGTATTCAGAAATGGAAATATAGACCAGCAGTCACCAAGGCTAAAGAACAGATAACAGATAAGTGGCTTTAGTTTTAATTGTTCACTGATTTCATGTATAAAGGACCTGACCATATTAAATTATGCAAAGCTTTGTTCCTTATTGACGACATTTTGACGTATTCTTTGCATCAATTACAATGAGACCTTTTCTATCAATTACAATGAGACCTTTTCTATCAAAATGTTCTCATATCATTATAAGTCTGTGATAACTACAAACATATTTTTATGTTGTGTCAGCAGCTACCTCACTAATGTTAACAAGTTAGTCTTATTTCACACTGAAATGGAACTGGTCTATACGATTCACTGTAATTTTGCCAAATAAGAGAGTATCTCATACAAAACTATGCTATTAATTTTTTGTTTGTTAGTTCGCTGATTTTTCTGCTCTACTAGTACATTATGAATTATTATTGCCTAGATTTTCCATACTTTTGTCTGCGGGCATCGCTGTAAATTTATCATATCCGGATCATCTAACTTAGTGCAATACATGTTATAGTATTAATGTTGATCTGCTTTCTCAAATTCATTAATATGAAATTAAAGAAGTAGTTCGTAGAAAAAACAATGGAATAAGAGGGAAATAAAATAAAATCTTACTATCATGTGTAGTGAGAAAGCCATCTTCTTCAAACACAGGACTGACTGGGCGAGGTATCTCTAGTTTTTGTTTCTCTAATTGGAAATGCTTTGTGACGGTTTCCTTAGAAAGTCTACTGCTTTCACTATTGTTCTGTTTTAGTTGTAGGGTAGCCTCTTCAATGGAATGTAAAAAATGTGACGTATAACCTGAATCTGTATCACAATTATCTTCCAAGTCTGTTAGATTTGAAATTATTCCTTCCACTATACTGGAACTTGGATTTTCCTCTAGGATATCAAACATAACACGGTTATTTCTTACGTCATCTGTAGAATTTAATTTTATAATTATTTATTTTGTAGAACAACATGTAGTTTCGACAGAAAAATATATATCAAAATGTAAGGAAACAATATAATTTACATGACGTGTTCTTTTTATATACATGTATTTAAATTACTGATTTAAATGGGGAAACTCGTATTTTTGAACTTCCACACTAACATTCATTAACATATACTGATATACTGCCCTATGGGCATAGCAGGGCAGTTGTTAGCATATAATTTCAATTTATAGTTATAGTATCTTTTCGGATAAGATTTTTTAGTTTTACAATTCTAGAGAGGAACAAAAATATGTTTTACCCGTTTACAGAACTGTTATAAAATTTATATTCCCCCTCCCTTTACGGAACTATTATAAACGTTATATTTCCCCTTTTACAGAACTATTATTATAACGTACCAATATTTTGTTTTTTCTCTGTATTTTGTTTCAGTCTGTTAGCATGGTTCTGAATATCTCTCACTGAAAGGCAAATCACTGTTGATTACGAAACCTACTTTTATAAATTTCTTTATCAACGGCACAAACATCCTCCCAAGTCAGGGTTTTGTATACACGTTCGTTCCTACAAACCCCTGACAATATATCATTCGGATTTTAGGGGTCGGAAATGAACGATTTTCATTGGTTGCTTCTCAAGGTCAACAGAGAATCTATTTGCGTCGTAGGTTGAATGTTTTAGGTCACACACCAGGCAGCGATATGTTCGACCCGATAAATATGAATGAGTGTTGTCAGGGGTTTGTAGGAACGAACGTGGATACAAAACCCTGACTTGGGAGGATGCGGCACACATAAGAGCAAACTATTTCTGAGGGGGTTTGAAAGAGCAAATGATGAACAAATAAACTCAAATATTGAATGTTTTGTGTACAATGCTCCTATCAGGATTAAAGTCGATCCGGAACGCTCGGGGATAAAACCTTTAAAAAGCCTAAAGAATAAACAATAACAGCACAAACAAAGACAAAAGATAAAAAAAATATCATATATAACAATAACATAATTACATTGTAATTTGTAAGCTCAATATTTGTTGTGTTTAGGTTCTTTTTGTTTTTTGTTTTAAGGTATCCGGACCATAATAGATCATGATCGAAAATTGTATCTCTTTTTGACCGTAAATGGCTGAACCAAACAATTTAAAGCTGGAATTTTGAATAAATATGTTTCTCAAGTTGAAACACAGTTTATTGTTTATAAGCAGAGTCTGTAAAAATAAGTTAGTTATATTGGCATATCCGAAGTTTGCCGATAATTATCGAGGTCATTTCAATTAAGTTGTATGGAACATCCGGGAACTTTTGAATAATCACGTGGTCATTTATGGTCCGGATACCTTAAAGTCAGATACATATTGCTTTTACACGATAGTTACACTGACATAATAACTACATTGTATATGTACTAATAAATAAATACATATATTAAATCAGCGCTGTATATCTACAGACACTCGTTCGAAAATCAGGAAAATTGTCATATTGTAGCCTTAGGCCATACATAATTAACATCTCTGATCTAACATAACTGTATATAGATAAGGGGGAGGGATATTCAAGTTTTCATTGTAAGGTGAAGATTAAAAAAAAATCTTAGTCTCCCTTTAAAATAATATACAAACAACTTTATTGCATAATAAAAACCTCAAAAGGTTAAGCAAACACAAACATACAAAAACAATGAACATGTAACTACATACAAATGGATACAACCAAAGATATTAAAGTATTTACAAATATGTATGAATTTGACCAATGTGGATCTCATTGTCGCAACTCAAATGATTGCTTTACAAAATCAACAACCGTGGGCAAAACATCCATATTTGGGTTAAGTACAAAAATTAATTTATCAATGGCGTCAAGCTGGTTAAAATTAGCATATTTTGTTTGTATTAAGTCAATAAATGTTCTTCTTATATTATTATTAATTTTACAATGAAAGAAGAAATGCGCTTCATCATCAATTATTTTGCATGATTTACAAAGTCTTTGTTCTCTTGGTATATTCTTGTATCTACCAAGTTCAATCTCTAGATTATGGTCACTAATACGTAGTTTGGTAAGTATTTTTCTACTATTAAAGTTTTGAAGATTTAAGTAGTCTGAAACATTAACATCAGACTTTAACTTGCTGTAAAGGTATAATTTCGAGGAAGCATCAAAGCTAGATATTTTATTTATTATAAGTTCATCATATTTCTCTTGAATAGTTTTTTTGTTTTCTTTTTTTATGTGTAACTTATTAATTTCCTTAAAACTTTTATTGTCATTCTCAAAATTTTCATAATCTATTTCGAATTCCGTCATAACAGATCTAGCAAAGCTATACCAAGTATACACACCATCTGTATGGAGATTTTTATTTAAATAGAGTGCTTCTTTTACAAGAGGGTTTATATCTATACAGTTTAGTCTAGAAAAGTAGCAAATAACTTGTGTTTTAATAAAAGAATCTAGTGGTAATCTACCAAGTTCAGATTTTGCAGCAATATTACATGCTGTTTTTCTTACACCCAAAACACTTTTACAAAATTTATTGTGTACTTTTTCAAAAGCAGGCTTATCAGAAAATGATAGTATATCAACATTTTTTCCACTTACATTAGATCTTTGAAGTGCTTTATACATTGAGAAATAATCATCCATATACCAGATCTCACTGTTATATAAAATTATAGGTCTGATTAAATTGTCAAATAATTTACATGACAGTTCTACTGGTGTATGTTTGAAGTTAGACATATACTTTTTAATAGAGAATAGTGCTTTTAATCCCTTTTTAGAAAGTTCCTGAGATGACTTAAATTTTCCTGTATGACAAATAATAGTGCCTAAGAAGTTAAATTCCTTCACTTCATTTAATATATTATTTTTATAACAAAAATTATTAGAGATAAAACTTGCCTTTGAGTTCTTTTATATACAGAAGAGTTTTATGTGTTATGTTTTCATTTTTCAGAATAATCAACTATGGCACTCCTAAATTGATTTCATACCAAAATATCATAAAGCGTCTACCAAATAATAAATTATCAAATCTAAGACGATATATATCAAAAGTAACAAGGAAAATAAATGGAGCTGTCAAAAAGGGCATAAAACGACTTAAATGTATAAAATACACAAGTCGAGAAAAAACAAACAAATATACAATCGTAAAAAAACAACAATCAAACTAAAAAGTTAAAAATACCCAACGTTTCGACCAATATGGGCTTGATCACGAGCATGTAAAAAATAAAAATAAAAAGTTGTTGACTCCCAGAAACCCAGAGCAAGACCGAGCCACACACAAAACAGAAACAAAAAGAACATTAAAATTGTTCATAAGGATGTTACGGCTGGCGACATTATGGCATGGTAAGTAAGGACCAGTGGAACACGTTTGTTGTTAGATTTCTGACCAGACTTTAAAGAGTTGGGTCTGGTCACATTGGAAACACATTCAAAAGCCCTGTCAATGGCCGTTTGGGGATAACCTCTCCTGTCACACTGTTGTCTGAAATCCTCGTCATTGCTACAGATGCGTATAAGTCTAAGAAACTGAGACTTAGGATGACAAGATTTGTTTAGTTGGGGTTTAACACCGTTTTCAGCACATTTTGGCCATTTCGCAGCGGCTAGTTTTTATTGGTGGAGAAAGCGGCTAGCCGGAGTACCCGAAGAGAACCACCGACCTTCGGCAGGAAAACTGGCAATCCTTGTCAATTAAGATCGGAGTCGAACACACCCCGCCACAAGTGAGATTCGAACTCAACCCCAGCGTTGAAAGGCTAGTGATCAGTAGTAGTCATGACGAACTACCTAGACCACTCGGCCACCGAGGCCCAAGGATGACAAGAGGAATAGGTCAGGTAGCAGTGTGCGTCGATAGGTTTATAAAAGACCGAAGTGTCGATGTTGCCGTCAACCAATTTACATGTAAAGTCAAGGAACGACAATTCCGACTGAGAATGTGTATTTGATTGATGGATGGTAAGACGACACGAAACAGATGAAAGATAAGAGTTCCTCGTCGGATTCATCACTCTGAATACATCATCTATATAACTTTTAAATAGGCGAGGAATGGGTTCATCAAATTCCGTAAACATCATTTCCTCCAGACAGCCAACAAACAGAGAAGCAAACTCGCTCATTTTTGTACCCATTGCCACCCTTTCCGCTTGTGAGAAGTAATCTCCATTGAATTGGAAGGTGTTGAGTTTGAGTACCAATTCAGTCAGCCTGAGAATTATATCAGTATTTACATAGGAATGGGTCTCTTGTTCAAAAAGTGTTTAACTGCAATAATGGCATCGTTATTAGGGATGCTGGTGTATAAAGCTGTTATATCCATGGTGAACATTTTCGGATGTAGCGAGGCAACTTTATAGTTATCGAAAATACTGAGTGCATGAGTAGTGTCCTTGACATATATAGGTAGATTCCTTGATATATGTAGGTAGAGACCCAGTCCATATGTAAATACTGATACGTCACAAGCATAAATTAACAATTTTCGAAGTTCGACCCCTGTGGACCCCAATTTTAGAAAATCAAAATTCTAAAACTTTTTTGCTCATCTTCAGGTGGCATGAAACCATTCTATATAGAAATTAAATTTCTTAACCCAAAAGTGAAGGAGGAGTTAATGTCACAAGATACTGTGACGAACAGACGGACACTTTGACTATTAACAACTATAAATCTGTACTGTCGGAATCGACAGTGATCCCAACATCCTCTGTAAGTAGTTGGGCCACTTACAAAATGTACCTATAGTCAAAAATATAAAACCTTATTCCCATCCAAAAATAGTATGCAGTCATTCTATAAAGAAATTAAATCAATAAACCTAATGAAAGCTTAAATTGAAAATTTCAAATTTCAACCCCTGTGGGTCCGAGTTTTAGAATATTAAAATTTTAAAACCTAATTGCACATCTGCATATGGTGTATGACATAACCGTATAGAAATAAAATGCATACATTGAAAATGAAAGAGGAGTTTATGTCAGAAGCTTAGATTGATACTTTTTCAAAATTCGACCCCCTGTGGGCCCCAATTTTAGAATATTAAAAGTCTAAAACCTGATTGCATATCTGCATATGGTGTATGACATATTTGTAAAGAAATAAAATGCATACATTGTAAAATGAAAGAGGAGTTTGTGTGAGAAGCTTAGATTGATAGTTTTTCAAAATTCGACCCCCTGTGGGCCCCAATTTTAGAAAATCAAAATTCTAAAACCTTATTGCACATGTGCATATAGTGTATGACATAACCGTATAGAAATAAAATGCATAAATTGTGAAATGAAAGAGGGGTTTAGGTTACAAGCTTAAATTGACAGTTTTTCAAAATTCGACCCCTATGGGCCCCAATTTTAGAAAATCTAAGTTATAAAAACTTATAGCGCATCTGCATATGGTGTGTGACAAAACTGTATAGAAATAAAATGCAAAAATTGAAAAATGAAAGACGAGTTTAGGTCACAAGCTTGAATTCCGAAGTTTTGAAGTTTAACCCCTGTGGACCCCTTATTAGAAAATCAAAATTCTGAAACCTTATTGCGCATCTGTAGGTGGTATGCAACCATTCTATATAAAAATTAAATTCCTAAATCCAAAAGTGAAGGAGGAGTTGATGTTACAAGAAAGTGGGACGGACGGAGACAATCGCTATATCCCCGAACTTTCTTCGAAAGTGCGGAGATAACAATATGGACATGCGATTGGATGGGGATATTAACAATACGGACAAACGGTGGAGCGATAATATTTGTACAGACAATATATCATAATTTTCTTTTGGCTTGTAGACTGAGCTTCTTACAAAGGCAATGAAAGACAAATATATTTCCTGGTCATTCAACAACAGAACAGAAATCATGAATAATGCAATAGGTGTTTAATGTTCATGCAGTGTTATATAAATTAGTTCGATAATTAACTCGTTATTCTAGACAGTTCCTTGCTACTTACATATGGAATCTTTAATTTCAGACAGACAGTCGAATCTTTCCATTGTTATTAAGCTCTTTAACAAGTTTCCAATCGTTCCAGATGGACGAGATTGCCATTCCTCTAAGCACGAAAAGGTTCTGCTGTGTTTAGTTTCAAAGTAACGAATGTGACAAAATTCGAACCCAGCCAATTCTGCAAGCCCAGAAAGGTCACCTAGAACGCCACTGGTCGTGGGTATAACTGCTGGTGGGTCTAAGTGAATTGATAGCAGCCGTCTTGTAGATGGCCCAAGTACACTCAACGGCAAATCATAGAATTCCTCAGGTAAGTTTAGTCCTTCCCCCATTTTATTTAACAGTTTGTCAATCCAATAAATACTTTTCAACTAGCCTGAAAGAGAAAGAGCAGATTATTGAATTAAGCCTTTATTTTTTGCTTTGGTCTGACCGCTGACCTTTGATTTATGGAAGGGTTGAGTACTAATAATCATGTTTAACCCCGTCACATTCTATAGATGACGGTTAAAAAGCCTGTACTTTGATTAGTTATCTCTTGTATACTTGACATGTGTTTATTTGTGGTTTTATGGTTACTTTCATTGAATTCTTGACACCATTGCTGCATTGACCAGTGCTTGACTTGTGTTGTGGGAAATTGTTTCGTATTCTTTTTATTGGTGGAAATGGATAGAGAATGAAGCGAATGAGAATAATTATACTTTTATTTTAAGAGGTTCATTTTTGAGCTATAAAATATTGCCATTTATATTGCTTTGTAAATATAATTTCACTGCCATATCATATCGAATATGATAGTAGGAATATTTTAATGCACCTTCAAAAAATCTTCGTTACTATATTAATCTTCATACTAAAATTACTTTTAGCTGTTTTTTTCCTGGCGACTATTGAAATGAAAGATAAGATAAAAAAAACTTAAAATTACACTGATTTGCTTAATTGGAGTGAGGTCTTGATTCATAAAATAGGTAAATATTACTTTATGGAGACTGTTACAAATAGCCCTTTTTTAGGGAAATTAATTAAAATGTGGATTTTTTTAATAAGCGTAATGAGCTGAACAAATTAGAAGGTCAGATGTGGCATAAAATATTTGAAACAAAACATTTGGTAGTCAATACAATAACTGACGGTCATTTTCGAAAATAAGTTATTTTGTTAAAAAAAAGTATAAAATTTATGTTTTTTCTGAATAAGGTTCAAGAACTGGTGAACAAGAACGTTGTAAATAGAGGGGTTACATATACAGGATAAGAGGTCCATAAGAAATGGTGATGGGGATCAATTTTATAGAACGATATGAATGGTCACGAGAAGTACAAACCACAAAAAAAGTTTTTGTTTTTCCTCAATATGACTTGTTAATAAAAGTATTTAAAATTTGTCCTAATGACCCTGTTATACATGTTAGACCATATAAAAATGTCCCTTTGCTGTCAACGGCAACCCACCCTCAGGACTTGATACTATATAATCATGACCATCAAGATTATACTAACCACTACTGTAAAACAAAACTTATTCAAAGCTACTAAGGCAAATAAAATCTTTTTCAAAAAGGATTTCAGTTTTTCAAAGCTACTAAGTCAAACAGAATAAATTCAAAAAGAATTTCACTTTTATTTTAGCTCTACATTAAATCAATATGTTGACCACCAAGGTCCAGAGTGAGCACTAAGAGCCGTAATGATCACGCAACAAAAAATTACCACCAGTGTCTATCATGACTACCTTGTTCTTTTATGACTGAACAAGATCTATAATGGCCACCTGTTTCTATCGTAGTGACATCTAGCTAGGTCTGTGATGACCAACAAGGTCAATACTCTAATTTACTAAAACTATTTAAAACGAAGGCAAATAAATTAAATGTAAATTTATAGAAAAATAGATTATTACATTGATGATGGTAATTTATCGTAATTTCCAGTGAAAAAAAATTCGATATTTTCACTCAGTGAAAGATTAGTTTTTATTTAACGTCGGCAAGGGGTTACTAACAAATGTCGTTTGTGACGTCGAAAGATTCAGGGAGGGATCTTTTGAAGCATTTTTGGTCTATTTTATCAATGTAATAAACAGTATAACTAATGCAAGAATTTTAATATCGAAAATATTCAACTCGTGACCGGAAAACACTATTAATTCCCTCATGCGCCGCGCGCATTCGTGAATTAAGGTGTTTTTCGGTCACTCATTGAATATTTTGCGATATTCAAATTCTTGAATTAGTTATCCGTTAAATAATAAACGTCGTATATTTATATAATTGGTCAAACTTGTTAAATGTAAATAAAAAAGGATAAAATCTTACATATTTCGGCTTTCGTATGAATGTACATTTGAACACTAGTATACGGATGTTGAAGGATTGAAGTATTGGAACATGTACTTCCACCCATGATATTAATCAATAAGGATACAATTTTTGACACAAATCCCTTCATGTACACGACACAAGCTCAGTCAAAGCCACAGCGCCTTTGTTTTTTCCTCCAAAAGTCACAGTATACTCTTCCATATAAAAAATGTCCATTTTTAAAAATCAAGAAAAATATATATACCGTGTTTGGATATATTCTAGATGAATAACGATACAAATTGAATTTAATACCACACAAGGAAGAGATCTTCATAAATGATTAAGCATAAAATGATAAAAATGGAAAAATTACAGTTAAATAAATGCAAACGTGGGTTAGAATATTATTTCTTCCGATGACATACGTGTTATTTTTAGACATTATGTGTATACAGCAAAATATTATAAAAGTGTCAAGTCATACTTTAGATAAACCTAAAACAATTGTTTAATTTATTGCAACTGAGACTCATTATTCGAAAAACATGTTTAATACCTATCAAGGTCAATCAACTTTGTCATTGCCACACAAAGTCTTTTGTTTTTCCACCAAAATATCAAACCTTGACATGTATGTAAAAATGATTGCAGTAATGAAATACATACTTGCCAACATATTTTTCGTAGAATCCCTGATAAAATCGGCAAAGGATCGGCCCAGGGCGATGTCCTCCGACCGAAAACGATTTTAAGGTATTTTGAAGCTGTTTCCAGAGAATATAATAGATCACAAAATACCGAAATAAATTTGATGCACTGTATGGCCATTTCGTTGACTGGCAACTCATCAGCAGTGCTCGAGATAAAAATGTTGGAAATCTGGTTAAAGATATAATAATGAATTAATAAGCACAACTATCAAAAACCAAAACAGTTAAAACAAAAAGGAATCCAAACTCAGCTAAGGGTTACCTCTGCATCAAAAGGAAGAGCCTTAGAAATTTCTGGTAAATTTTGTCAAATTTTGAACAGAAAATTTAAAGGCATTTAAGTAATGAATCTTTCCAGGACAAAAATGTGAATAAATGTTTAAGTATTGCCGTTGAAGTTTCATAACCGTCAGCTTTTTACCAGAGCAAACATATATTTTTTTTTTCAAACCATTAAACAAAGTGTAAGCACTGAAAAAATCCCTGGTAAATTTATAAATCCCGGAGAAATTTGGAAATCCATGAGAATACTACTGTTCACCCGGTAACCCGGTAATGGGGTCAAATTTCTGGAGGTTCCTGGAGAAATCCGGAGCATTGGCATGTATGGAAATAGCATATACATAAATATCGGAAAATCAACAATGAAGCAATAAGACATTGCACAAATGTCCCAGGACAAGCAAATTCCTGAGAACACTAACTATAGCAAATAAAAACTACGAAGAAACCATCAAAGGAATAAAAAGCCCATCAAACCAAAGAAAATCGGAAGAAAAAAAAAACACAAAAATTAAAGTAAATACAATGTGAACTCCTAGAAAAACTCAGTGCCCCTTTATACTAACACTGATTCTTTTATTGGTACATGTATAACTTAAAGATAATGGACCTTTAAGGATGCTCGCTGGTCATGTTTTGGTCTTTTTGTCAGATTTTCGGAATCCTCTCGTTTTATCCATTTCTTAAACATGAAATGTTTTGCCCATGAACCCTCACTTTTTCTTTTATAATTCAATCATATATACGTTAAAATGGTATTTAACAAAATTTTATGAAATCCTTTTTAATTTTTCATACATTTTTGAGAGACTGAAGTTGTCAATGCAAAGACAATGAAAATTCCAGAGAAAATCCATTTCCTGCAAATGTTCAACGCCTTATAGCTCTAAAATGAGCGCATGAACCTATATTTGTTTCTTGCTTATTTGTTTACTATTCATATGTTCTCTCAAACTAAAACACCTATTTCAAATCCTATTTATTTCCTAGCGATCATCCTTAAATCATAAAACAACTAATTAGGAGCAAAGTAAAAGACGTTAATCAGAGGGACATGCAGATCCTGGAACAAATGTAAGATACAAGGGAACTAAATATATTGACAAGCGGCTGTTCAAAATCAATTTATGTGAAGGCGTGAGACATGATATATTATGTATTTTTTCTTATCCAATTATTCTTCTTATTGTAGGGCATCATTATTCTCTATTTATTAATGTTTAGACTAATGTTCTCTATTCTATAAACATCCCCACTCATGATGTATATTCTTGTTTGTGAAAAATAGTTTTTAGATCTACCAAATTTGATTGGTTCAGTATGAAGATGACGCTGATAAACCTGTGAACTAAGCATGCTAAGACTGATATAAATAGTCTGTCGCGTTTCATACATATTCCAAGTTTATTGGAGGCATTCTCGAGCTAATATGTTCTGAGATTGAAGGAACAAACTGTTTTTTTATTTATTTTTTTTTTTTTTATATTTTTTTTTTGTGTGTGTTTTTTTATCCGGATTAGTTTTCAAACAGCTGTTCTAAGGTAACACGTATGAAAAGAATAGATTAAATTATTAAGCTGATATCAACAGATCATAAAAAGAAATGTGTCCAAGGTCGTCGTTTTATGTGTGCATACATTGTCACATTTACATTGATAAAGAAAAACCACACGTATTGTGCATCTATGTGGTTAATTCGACAGAAGCCGGAAATTTCATTGGTTGAAAATGACTTGTTCCTCCATATAAGGAAATAACACGTAACCTTTATTTAAAGTACAAGAATTAATGACCATGTTTACATTGTAAACCTAAGTGAATTTCAGTTTTATTCAGAAATATTTAACGACCTTTCATTTATCTAAGTACATTGGTGTGAAGTCAGTTGTGATTTATATTGGGGTTCCTAAAGGAATCATATTAATGGTATCATTTTGTTATTCTTAGGATGTCAGTTCAGTTAAAATATTAACCCGAACTTGTAGCTTTAAACTAAATATGAAAATTTTTTATCTTCTATTGAAGAAAATGCGGTATTTTCGACAGATTTTAGCGTATTGGCCCAGTGTGCGCAAATATACCTACGAGGCAATCAGAAACATAAATTTTATAGAGACAAACAAGTAAATACATGCAAAATTAACACATGAAGACAAATAATTTTGGACTATACCGAAAACAGAAGAACTTGGGGTATAATGTGTGACAGGCGAATTAAATCCAAAGATATTTTTTAACGGGGTCAATTTGTGGCAGAATTTCGCTCTTTTTCTCCAAACATCTCCTGAAACTTTTTGTTACTTACAGGTTCCTTAAAATGCAACGGCAGCTTATATAAAATGTATCACAAAATACCGATATAAATTTGATGCGCTGTATGGCTATTTCGTTGACTGAAAACTCATCAGCAGTGCTCTAGATCAAAATGTTGGAAATCCAGATAAAGATGTAATGATGAATTAATAAGCACATATTTCTCTCTTTCAAAAGGAAGCTTGTTGGACGTCAACGAGATATAGAAAAGAGGAACAATAAAAGTTAATGACGACAAATTGTTTGCATAAGACTTAATGATAATACCGATAAGATTCAAATACGGAATTAATTGTGTTGGTATATATGTGATGTTAATAAGAAAATTGGTTAACAAATCTCTTATTCTGTTTCATAATCATTTATCATTCTTGTATACATATGAAAAAGTTTAATCTGCAGCAAAACTATCGCCATTCGTTTAACAAGGCCGTACCTACATCTTTTTGATAAAATCGTTAAGTAGACTTGGATTTGGAAGGTCGAAATCGCCAAAACCTCTCCACTTCTTTTGGTACTTTTCTATGTTTTTTTTTTAACTTGTCGTTAATAGAATACGAGGTACAAGTCTACAATTCAAAAAAAAAAAACATGAAACTAAAGTCAATTCCTAAATGTGAAAGTAGAACTATTATGAGTACTCAGACAATGTTTGACAAACGTAACATAAAATCTAAACATGTAAGCAGAACAAAAACCAGGCAACATAAACAATATTGCAGAAACAATGTAGACTAACCTAAATGAGAGTGCTCCGACATTAAGTCATATTGCAAGTGAAAATGCTAGATATTAATTTAGATCGATAACAGAATAAGCGCAGCTCAATGACAATGCCAATATATGCCTTCATATATTTTTTCATGGTTACCGAGCTGTTTAATCCTTCAAGTGTAATCAGTATATTCTATGGTACCAGTTTGAAGCACTAGTTATATTACTTGCCGAAAAACATCATATTTCATGCATTAGGCTAGTTTCTTAAGTCTTAAAAAATGTTGAAAGCCGAAAGCATAACCAAAAACATTGAAGAGCAAATTAAATTGCAAAAATGACCACAAAAGTTAGAGCCAAAACCATCTAAAAGCAGACCTATACATGACGGAGATACATTTATGTACTACATAATTTTAAGAAAATTAAAAAAAATTATAACAGTAATCAGTTAATTTTACGCTGGTATTGAAACACTAGCATATGAGACAGTGATATCAATGTGACTGTTTGTTGTTAAAGTCACCGAAATTTACAAATATGTTAAATAGTCTGCACAAAAATCCAATATTTCGATCAAATCATGTTTGCATAGTGTTTGCCAGATTCAGAGCGGTTCTTCACAAAGCAGATTTTATCTACTCCAAATTACACTAGATTTTCATTCTGTACAAATAATAACAAATATAACATAAGCTCTCAAGAGCATAAAGTGACACACATGAGGCATGCATAATTTAAAAACACAATACATGCAGTGAAAATAAAAAAAAAAGAAAGCAGTATAAAAACATACACTCAGCAAAAGAAAAGCAAGAAATAGCATCACAGTCAAATAAACATTAAAAACATAAACACTACATAACTACAGAGTATTAGTATTTCAGCAACAAATCCAAGTGGACCATATGGCAAAATGCTGGGTACATTATTCATGGCATTTGCATCACGTGACTTCAGCCCTTTTAAGCAAATTACCTCCCTTAGTTGTAGATTGAAAATGATAAAATTGTTTGAATTACGGATAATCTAGTCTTTTTCCGTCTCGGCTCTTAGACTAATGTGTCTATGAAAACTTCCTTTGGCGGATATTTACAAATTGTTTGTTTAATTCTGAGGGGAAAGGCTTCATATTTGAAGGATTACGCTATGGGAGACTTGAATTATCATGTTTTAAAAACATTTTGGCCGAAAAGTTATGAAAGCAGGTGAGATAAAACTTATTTCCTCATTAAATTCATCCTCCAAAGTTGTTCTCTATATGCGGACAATTTATGTATGATCTCGCCTTGTATCTGTATCTGTAGTTTGAATTTGCGTTTTTAACTAATTTTTGTTAATTCATATAGCAGTTATACTACGGTTACGCTTCAGTTTTTTAAACTGAATAGGCCGAATGTTTTCAATGCTGACAATATTTATTTGCACACGAAAGGAAAGCTAATATTGTGTAGAATGTACCTATATGCGGACAAATTGCTTATGAGTTATAAGAATTTGAATATTTGCATTTTTATTTTTTGGGGCAAGTTTAATGCTTTGTAATGAATGTCGTCAGAGAAATCCAAAATGGCCGCTATGCAAATTACCAAAGTACCCGCAATTTTGCCATATGCTGATAATAGAAAGAAAGAATGTATATCTGCTCGGAGAGGTTGAATTAAAAAGCACCATTAAAATTAGTCGTTTCAACTAGCACTTCAAGATTTGAAATTGTGAATTTAATTTCATGGTATAACGTAAGTATAGTTTTGATTTTGCTGCAAATGGCTTATTGTAATGCAATACCCTTTGTACAACATGATGTAACGTCGATTCTGATTGGACGACGTTGAAAATATCATGGCATCAAATGCACTAACGCGTCGCCAGTAAACTCAATTTCCGACCATCAAATCATTCAATACGCCACTTTCGAGTTCGTTGCAATTCCGTCAAAAACTCTGGTTTTAGTGAACGTCTTTAGTGCGTTTACGGGCATCGTCACTTCCGTCTCCGTGTTGAGCGAACGGTTGAAAAAAAAATGATGCTATGTTGCATGAAATATTTGGCAAATTAAATTCTTATAAGTCCGTCGTCGTCCGCAGTCATGAAGGAATTGTGATAAAGTACCTACGGAGCAAAATATATTTCTAGATCATCCTGCATAATGACGATCACGAAGACGCTTGATGAACTTTAATAGTGTAGGGATACAGGCGTGCCCCACAATCTGGTAAATGACGTCATAAAGGCGCGCATAATTGACGAACTTTTCCGGTGATGGATATAACACGAAACTTCTTTATTGATGGCGTCAAATAATGAAATACAATACAGTTATCTACTAAATATCTAGATTGTAACTATTGCATTTTTAAAGAAATGATGGATCCGGTAACAATATTAAATTGTTTAAGAACATAAAAATCTATTTTTAACCCTTTGTGGAAAGATCATAGGACATCAAATTATGATTGGTTGTAATATGACTAACAGAGGCATTGTAAAGATACCGAGGGAAAAGGTAAAAAGTAAGCAGTATTACCAATATTTGAATGATCAGTTAGTTACAGAAAAAATAACAGAGGAAAATACACGATTACACGTTAAAAGGGAGCATTCGTTGATTTCGATGCACTGCATATGTGGCAGTTATATATCACATCTGTATTCTTCTATAATTCATGTCTGATACACAGTGTCCAATGTCAAATGTGTGGTACGATGGAACAGAATCCCATCATGTTGTACAGAGGACTGGAATCCAAAATTTATACCAAAAAAAGTAAAAGCGAAAAACAATCAAATGATACACCAAATTTAAGTTAAATTTTAAGTGCATGTATCAATTTCACTCCTATTCTGAGACCATCCAGTCAATTTTAAGGCCCAGGGAGACATAAGATCAGACTACAGGAAAATCATACTTTATGACAAAGAACGGATATGGAGTAAAATATCAAATATACACCATCTTATTATCTCCGAATTGAACAGACCAAAAAATATTGAATATCATTGTTTAAAGCTCACAATTTAATTTGTAAATCACTACTTCTTCATATGCGACGACCAAAATATTTTACGTTTACCCACCTTATAGACTTCCAATTTATGTAATTATAAGTAGCCACAAAGAAAAGGATAAATTAATGAATATACCAGTTCTAAAACTATCACAAACCTGGTAAACTGCCAATTTGACTTCCGCTGTAATAAAGTTTATAAACATAAATAAAATGACCCCAAAGACAAGTGTCCACTCCTCCGTTTGTTCTATTTGTAAATAACAAATGTATATACAAGAACTTGTGTGAATTCGACGTCTAAACAACATTTCATGCACTTTTCTTAACAGGTTATTTTACAATATTACAGAAACTTACTTACATCCATGAAATTATCCAGAGTGGTAACAAATATGGCGAATTTCAATGTTTATCTGTGTACAACGTCAGTTATTTCAACGTTTATGTTAAATGAACCATAAATGACGGATTATGGACATCTTTCATGATGACAAGTTTCTACGTAAGAACACCGATAAGGCACCTAAAGGGATAATATTGTGCCATATTACATTGTACCTAGGTATTTATATTCATACATGTGATACTGTGACTCGGATCACATCCCATGGTCTCATGTAAGTTTTTGGATTTTATTTTGAATTTGGAAAAAGATATTTAAAAAAATTCAACGCAATTTAGATACTTTTATATACCGAATTTATTAATACATTTATACATGTGTACGTGTGACATCGAAAAATCCATAACTTGCACAAAAATAAATTAATAGATGAATTAATTAATTAAAACGAATAATTGAATAGAAATGCAATTAAGAAATGAATATATGTTTTAAGCACACAAATAAATAACTTTGGTAACAATCCAAAAGGTAATTTAAAGGGATAGACCAATCTGGACAGACAAATAAACCAGTACACACTGACAACAAAGAAGCACTAAAAAGGAAAAAGTACAGATTAATCGAACCACCCGTCGTGAGGACCAAACAATTCGGTCTGGTAGTAGTTAGTTTAAACTTATTTATTTATAGTGGATTGCGAAACATGTTATATCAACTTATACTAATTCTTCTCACTTGGCGGGTGCTAGTGCGGCCCCTGCAGCGGCATTTTAGCCTACTCTTTTTCGACATCTACAGAGGAGTCTTTAACGTGCTAAGGATGTTGCTCTTCCTTTATATAAAATATTGGACTGGTTAGTTAATAAAGGTGTCATTGCGCAACGTTTTCCATATTGGCTTAGTTATTGATCTTTGACTAGCCCTTTGCTTCAGTCCAATACGGCTTTGCCCCGGACCAACAATTAAGCCAATATGGAAAACCTTACGCAATAATACTAGATTATTAACAACACGACTAAACTAAACCTTTCATACTTAATATTGGCCCTGTTTCTCTGTAATGGCCCTGTATTAATGCCCGGTTGGGGTTTGTCATAAACATTCATTTTTGGCAATGATATACTTAGTTGGTAAATAATAAATTGAAACGAAATATATGAACTGTTTTATAACAAGAAGATACACTTTAAATCGCACTGAAACTGTACATTACATATGTTTTTTTGGTCATATTAAGAATATATATATATTTTATTACATAGAGAAGTATGTTTTTTTTTCATTAGTATTGAACATAATCGACAGTGTTAAGCATACCTTGCTTGTTTTTCCACCTGTATATTAAATCCCAAACATAATGATTCATACGGAAAATGCACAGAATAGCTTCCCTTTGATGAACAGTAATAAAATATGGTGATACTGTTACAGGTGTTTAATGGGTAAATGAACAACAAAACGGATATTAACAGGAAAGGTGAACAATGACATACCAATCAATCAATGAATAGAACATCAGACAAAAATTAGGATAATAGAGCACAAAACACAAACATAGAAACAACACAGAGACAGAAAGTTTTGAATTGGACAGAGACTGAACATTGGTGGTGTGAAACCAGTTTAATGGGTACATAATCCTCTCCCTCATCTATCCTGACTATCAGGTTTATAAACCACAATATAAAAGTTATATAATATGATGAACAACAATTTAATCCCCATCTGGTACTGCAAACATTGGACGGACGGAATAGAATTTAGATAGAAATGAACATATGAGTTCGTTTCAACTATAGTCGCTCTATTAAACTAAATAGAAACGTTCCCATAAAGGGTTTAAGTCATGCAGGTCATTAGAAACCGGCAATAAAGTTTTCTTTGAGTTTAACAAATATTTTCTGAACATTCTTAACAAACAAATATTATTATTATTGATTTTATTGATTATGTTCAAATAAACACATTTTCAAACAATTGCTCATCACTAGTATATAATTCATAAATTTGTTATTTCACACACACACTACATATAAATAAGTGTTCCCGAACTTCACATTGAACATACACACATACAAATCAAACATTTATCTTTATTCACATATTCCAACATATTTAGAGGTAATTACTTTTATTTATTCTTACCCAGTTTATTTTGAAAAAGTTCAAAAATTCTCTTCGTTTTTGACTTTTGTTCTTTTTTACATGGTATAATGTCTTCAAATGAAACGTAATGCGTTTCGTGTTGTCTCTTTGCTGAAGCGTTTACATTAATGTCAGATATGTTATGTGTTTCTTTTGAGCCATTGGTACCCTGAATGTCTTCAGGAAGAGACTCTACAGATACTAAAGAGAAGCCGCTAGAGTTTGAATCACTGGAAGGTGTTCTTTTGGGAAAAAATGACCAAGAAGGCTTGTGGTTTGTTATCTTCTCTGGAGTCTTCTCAGCAAATTTTGATGGCAAGTGTTCATATTGGGGATTACAATCAATTATTTCATCACAATCCAAGGGTGCTTTTATAGAGGACGCAAGTCTATCCCAGAACCATTCCATGAGGTCTGGTTTTGTAAAGTCACATATAGTTACATGTCGCAGAATATCTGGTATTTTTAGTCTTTCTTCCATTAAAACAGGAATGAGTCTTTTCTTCCTGGCTCCTGTAAATTAAAAACGATTGTCTATATTTGATTCTTAATCTATTTCTTTATTTTATATATTCCTTTATTTTGTTATTTGTCATGTGATATCCTTTTCTGGAATTTTATTCATCGCTTATATGCTATTTTGTGTTTCCATAGTAAAATATTGATAACGTTGCTGCATACTCTTTCTCATAGTTTACTTTTAAGTTAAATGGATTATTATGGAAAGCCACAACTGCCTTATGTTGTATTCGATCTTTATATTCGGTGCTTTTTTTAATATATTCGGTCCATACATCATTGTGTGTGGTGCTTATGCCACTGTGTGTGGTGCTTTTACCATTATGTGTGGTCATTTGAACATTATATTCGGTACTAATTGCATTATATTCGGTGCAAACTTCATTGTATGTGGTGCTTAAACCATTATATGTGGTAGTAAATGCATTATATGTGGTAGTAAAGGCATTCTTTGTGGTAGTAAAGGCATTCTTTGTGGTAGTTAAAGCATTATATTCGGTACTTTTTAAATCATATCCGGTGCTTATTTCATTATATTCGGTACATTGATCATTGTATTCAGTGCTTGCATCATAGTGTGTGGTGCTTTTACCATTATGTATGGTCAGTTTAACATTATATTCGGTACTGATTGCATTATATTCGGTACTGATTGCATTATATTCGGTACGAACTTCATTATATGTGGTACTTAAAACATTATATGTGGTAGTTAATGCATTATATGTGGTAGTTAAAACATTATATTCGGTACTTGTTTCATTATATTCAGTACATTAATCATTCCATTCAATGCTTATGACATTATACTCAGTAGATAAATCGTTATATTCAGTGCATACATCATTGTGTGGAGTGCATTCTTTTTCCATTGTTATATGCAGTCACAAAATCATTATATGCGGTAGATAAATCATTATATTCGGTGCATTCTTCATTATACGATTTTTCGATGATGATGATACTTGACGGAAAAAGCCGGAAAAACTTCGGCAATTTTACGAATGTTAACGAGAACGGATAAAATTCATAGACATATATTTTGTATACACCGAAGAAAATGGAAGCTGTGTTGCAGGAGTGCAATTTACAACATTTATATACCAATTTTGAAAGGGAAAAGATAACGCCAGACATAATATGTAAATTAGGAAAAGATGACATGGTAGCATTAGGCGTCCTGAATCCAGCTGACATGATGCGTCTCCGAACCAGCTGCATTAGCTTTGGTTCACAGAAACCGAGCAAAGTGGCACAGCCACAGGTATATGAATTAATGTTTTAACAAATGACCATATTATATACTTAATTTCGAGGTAATTTTCAACATGTTCACACAAAAATACCCTTTCTTTTCCCCCCCAAAAAATAACAGAGACATATAATACAAGGGATTGGCAACTTCTTAAGAGTCCTGTTAAAAGTTCAAAATATCATCCAGCCACACATTTACTGGTTCGATTTTATTTCAATTATATTTCTGCATACAGTAAAACAAGTTTTATATTGATAACTTTTGTCATATTTTAATTCGAAAATGAAAAATATAAACACTAAAATAACAATATTAATGCAGCTTGAATTTGTATTGTTACCTTTTTGAACTTCTTTTTTAATCATTTACATGAAACAGCACACCCACCTGGCAGTTTTTTAAAAGAACTGTTGAACCGATGCAAATGAAAAAAACATGAAAAATGATGCATGATTTTTATGAATTCATAGGGGGTTGAATGAAATGATTGTTTCGTACATTATCGGTATAGGATGTGCATCTTTGAAAATCATAATTTATTGTAAGATGTAAGATGAGTATTACAATTCAGATTTTGCTAAAAAACAGTTTTGTCAGAGAAGAAATTACAATTTTCAAAGTTGCACTTTTTATACCGATAATGTTAGAGTAATGTAAGGACAAATATTGGAATTATACGAGTAAATATTATAAAAATCTGGCTTTTTATGACCTGAAAAGTGCATGACATATATGTAAGGTGAGTAAAATAATTAAGTTTTCATTCAAAGAAGTTTCCTCAAAGGAGGAATTTCAATTTCAAAGATGCACTTCAAATACCGATAATGTATGAAATTAACTATTAGAGTAATGTAAGGATTACATAGCGTCATAGGCCACTATTATAAAAATTTAGCTTTTTATGATCTGAAAAGTACATGAAATATGTGTATTAAGTAAAACAATTAAGATTTTGCTCAAAGAAGTTCCCTCAGAGGAGAAATTTCAATTTTCAAAGTTGCACTTTTCTATATCGATAATGTATAAATAGAGATTATATACATAGTGTGATGGTAAAACTTCTTGTATCAGGTCGAGTCGGTTGAATGAGCTGTATCACTACGAGTCGCACAGTCATGCAAACGACGAGACCTGATGCAAAAATTGTTCCATCACATCTTTGTGTATGTGATCAGTTTATCTATAACATTTAACAAAATAAAAAAACAATTTAAAATTATGTAACGTTACAAATGTTTTAAAAAAGGGAACTATTTGAGTGAGTGATGTCGTCTTGTTTTGGTTTACAAGTAATGTAAGGACAAAATTGAAATTACATGTATATTGACAACTTTCATAAAAATTTGGCTTTTTTTAAACTCAAAAGTACATGAAATATGTAAGGTGAGTAAAACAATTGAGATTTTGCTCAAAGAAGTTCCCTCAGAGGTGAAATTCCAATTTTCAAAGTTACACTTCCTAGTATAAAATCAAATATTAGAGTAATGTAACTTGTAAGGACAAAATTGAAATTATATGGACAACTTTCATAAAATTTTGGGTTTTTATGATCTGAAAAGTACATGAAATATGTAAAGTGAGTAAAACAATTGAGATTTTCTTCTGCTGTGAATAAATTATGATTTTCAAAGATGCACATCCTATACCGATAATGTACGAAACAATCATTTCATTCAACCCCCTATGAATTCATAAAAATCATGCATCATTTTTCATGTTTTTTTCATTTGCATCGGTTCAACAGTTCTTTTAAAAAACTGCCAGGTGGGTGTGCTGTTTCATGTAAATGATTAAAAAAGAAGTTCAAAAAGGTAACAATACAAATTCAAGCTGCATTAATATTGTTATTTTAGTGTTTATATTTTTCATTTTCGAATTAAAATATGACAAAAGTTATCAATATAAAACTTGTTTTACTGTATGCAGAAATATAATTGAAATAAAATCGAACCAGTAAATGTGTGGCTGGATGATATTTTGAACTTTTAACAGGACTCTTAAGAAGTTGCCAATCCCTTGTATTATATGTCTCTGTTATTTTTTGGGGGGAAAAGAAAGGGTATTTTTGTGTGAACATGTTGAAAATTACCTCGAAATTAAGTATATAATATGGTCATTTGTTAAAACATTAATTCATATACCTGTGGCTGTGCCACTTTGCTCGGTTTCTGTGAACCAAAGCTAATGCAGCTGGTTCGGAGACGCATCATGTCAGCTGGATTCAGGACGCCTAATGCTACCATGTCATCTTTTCCTAATTTACATATTATGTCTGGCGTTATCTTTTCCCTTTCAAAATTGGTATATAAATGTTGTAAATTGCACTCCTGCAACACAGCTTCCATTTTCTTCGGTGTATACAAAATATATGTCTATGAATTTTATCCGTTCTCGTTAACATTCGTAAAATTGCCGAAGTTTTTCCGGCTTTTTCCGTCAAGTATCATCATCATCGAAAAATCGTATAATGAAGAATGCACCGAATATAATGATTTATCTACCGCATATAATGATTTTGTGACTGCATATAACAATGGAAAAAGAATGCACTCCACACAATGATGTATGCACTGAATATAACGATTTATCTACTGAGTATAATGTCATAAGCATTGAATGGAATGATTAATGTACTGAATATAATGAAACAAGTACCGAATATAATGTTTTAACTACCACATATAATGCATTAACTACCACATATAATGTTTTAAGTACCACATATAATGAAGTTCGTACCGAATATAATGCAATCAGTACCGAATATAATGCAATCAGTACCGAATATAATGTTAAACTGACCATACATAATGGTAAAAGCACCACACACTATGATGCAAGCACTGAATACAATGATCAATGTACCGAATATAATGAAATAAGCACCGGATATGATTTAAAAAGTACCGAATATAATGCTTTAACTACCACAAAGAATGCCTTTACTACCACAAAGAATGCCTTTACTACCACATATAATGCATTTACTACCACATATAATGGTTTAAGCACCACATACAATGAAGTTTGCACCGAATATAATGCAATTAGTACCGAATATAATGTTCAAATGACCACACATAATGGTAAAAGCACCACACACAGTGGCATAAGCACCACACACAATGATGTATGGACCGAATATATTAAAAAAAGCACCGAATATAAAGATCGAATACAACATAAGGCAGTTGTGGCTTTCCATAGATTATATCTGACCACATATTATGCGTTTTGGGGTCAATCATCTTTTCTCTACTAGAAGATAGGGATTTGGTGTCGCCCTCTCTATAAAGGTAGCATAGTATCTCTTGTGTTGTATTGAAGCCATATAAAATTTCCTCGTATTTGAAGTGTATGACCTTTCGGTTTGTTTTACAGTTAAGGCATATTTATTCATGAGGAAACTTCTTTTGTAAATTTTGTACTTTATAAAATCTTGTACAGTCACTCCGTAGTTTGCCCAAATTCATTAGTTTTCTACTGCAAATCTCTGCATACTTTTTGTGCAATGTGTATATCATGTCTGGGATTTTCACTATGATATTTTCGGGAAAATTATTAAGGTCACGTGATATGAAATTTGATAGATTTCTTTTTGCGTGTCATTTGTTTATTTTCTCTCATCTGCATCCATCAAGGTAATCATCTGCCGCGATTCACAAAGTATTCCGCTGCAACTGATGTTTTCTTGAATATCCTGTCATGTACGTATGAGTTTTTTCTCCGTGCTGAGGCCTCTGCACTTTGGCTAATGATAATGATTTCGTTTGTCACGTGCATTGCAATGTGCATGCATGGAGAGAATTTTTGTCCATGTACTTATTCATGTATCATAAAAGAAAAAAATTACCTGGAGCTAATGAATGTGCAAACTTTACTTGAAAATCACATGCCGAACTGTGTAGAAAATCATTGGAAATGACTATTACCATCCGTCTACACCTGCAATACAGATTTATATATATTAATAACATACATTTATCAGTCTTCTGCATAAGGGTTTGAAGATTGATAAACTATAAATTAATAATGAATAATGTCCTGGAGATAATGAATATAGGATTAAGATATTCTAAAATTTATAAAGAATTTTGGGAAAATATTGATTATATGAAAGCATTGTGTCAATAACATCTTGTATTTACTGTTGATTGTGGTACATCAGGATCTTTTTTTTCGCCCCATTTTTTACCGTATTTTAGTTAATTATCATGTGACTTTAGATGAATTTTCAATAAAACAAGCTAAATCTTTTGTACCTTGACTTGATCAGTTCTGCATCCATTACATATTTAGCTCCTCCTGCCAGACAGTCCCTACTAGGTATACACAACTGTAAACCATGGTTGTGTTCTAACTGTTCGATACTTTGTTTTACAAATGCACTGTCGTTTTCTGACTTTTCATTGTAGCAAACAAATGCGTCATAAATGATTGGATTTTCTGGAAATGATAAAAAAGTCACATTAAATTGTGAAAGAAGTGAAAGTTTATTATGATACTGATGACAAACAGATTGTCTTACTGTAAATTAAAACATACTTGCTGAACAAATCTTTTTTTTTACTCAGATACAAGATAAGATAGGTAAATGAAATCTATTTATGTGGCCAGAATAACTTGTACACAATGTAACCACATGCAATATATTGTACTATGACCTACGTATTGTATTTATGTTTCAGGATTAAAATTCTTTGATACCAATTTTGATACACAAGTAAGCACATTTCGTCATTTACGACTCGTCAGTTCTCCAGACCTAAAAAGTTGAAAACCAAAACAATAATCCGAAACGTTGAAGAGTAAATCCAAAAACACCAAAATGACCAAAAGTGTAAAGCCAAAACCATCTAAGGGCACCGCTATGCACGAGGGAGATACTTTTTTTTACAAAATTAGATAAAAATATATCTCCAAGTACTGTATCTGAAAAAATTCACTAGTCGACATATGCAGTTTTGGTACTGTTGTTTCCTACATGTTCTATTATAATAGAAATCATAAATGAGGGTATGAATTTAAGCTAATTCTATAATGTTTGGCCCTTCATATGAATATTTTATCAATCTTTATGTCTGGTGTTAAGGATGCTCGCTGGTCATGTTTTGGTCTTTTTGTCAGATTTTCGGAATCCTCGGGTTTTATCAATTTCTTAAACATTAAATATTTTGCCCATGAACCCCCACTTTTCTTTTATAATTCAATCATATATACCTTAAAATGGTATGAAATCCTTTTTATTTTTTTTATACATTTTTAAGAGACTGAAGTTGCCAATGCAAAGACAATGAAAAATCCAGAGAAAACCTATTTTCTGCAAATTTTAAAGGCTTTATAGCTCTAAAATGAGCACATGAACCTATATTTTTTTCTTGCTTATTTGTTTACTATTCATATGGTCTCTCAAATTAAAACACCTATTTCAAATCCTATTTATTTCCTATTAGACCAGCGATCATCCTTAAATTATTTGGCAGAAAGAACCTCAACCATGTGCCGGTCTTATATGGTGTAATATAATTTTAAAACAATATTAACTTAATAAACATAAAGGTTACCTCTATTTAAAGCATCGTGTATTGTTAGAAGTTTTGTTTCATCCACATACTGGTCCTTCACTTCGGGTGAAGTACTTGTAACTATAAAGTAGATTTTTTTCTTTTATAAATATGTACGAAAATAAATATTTTTGATCTCATTAATCATGATATTGAAAATATGAAACACCAAGTACTCTGTAATGTAGAAAAACAATATTTTATGTGTTAAATTTTGAGAGGAATCTTTACATTTTAGAATATTTAGTTGAAGCCTTAAATACAAATACAAGACTTAGTTCAAAGGGATGTGCATTTTATGATACAATGATATTCAACGGCAGCTATACCGTAAATACATTTTTTAATTCTTCCCGACCCATCAACTTTTTTCCTGACAAAAGAAATCAATCACAATGACAAATATCATTAAAATTATGCCTATAATAAAAAAAATTCACCAAAGATGTAAATCTACAGGAACAGTTCATTCCAATGTTATTGTTACAAGTATATTTTCGCCGAGTTAATTTTTTTTTACATTCTATACAGAAAAAAATTAATTTTGGTTATATCAAATTCCAAGAAAGATCGAAACAAGTTATAATCAATCTTACTTGTGTCTTCTTGAAGAGGGATGTAGTCGTTGGATAGTCTTTCCTTGGTGTGGATATAGCTTAATGCGTCTCGTTCTGAATAGCAAAATGATAATAATTATAATGATAATTTATAATTTCAGTGGTTTAGTGCTTTTAACATAGTATTACTGGTGAAGACCATTTGTAGATTTGTAGACATAGCTGATTGTACGATTTGAGTTAGTCCGTAGTTAAATTTTAATTTTTGTTAAAATTAAGACGTTACAAATATATATTAAAACATCGTACAATAAACACAAGTAACTAAAATAGCTTTCTTATATCAATTTGATAGACTCATTCATATAATATTACATATTAATAAAAAAATATACCTATTAATGATTTGCATTCCATTAAAACATCATGTCTTTTTAACGCTAACATATAACACCAGAAATGGCCAATGGTTGGATTATAGTTTAATTCCCAGTCAGACAGTAAGTCATTTGTCGGACTTTTTGTTCGTTCCATTTTTAACATTTCTGTATGAGAAAAGCCAACAAGCTCAGCCAAACCCCGCCAATCCGTAAGCATGCCTATTTCTTCATGAATAATATCCTGAGGAATGTCCATCAGTAAAGATATTTGCCTCCTAGCTGAAGGTCGCAAAGCTTCTAAGGGAGTTGTTCGGAATCTTGATTCAAGTTTTAGTTCCTTTGGATATTCTATATCAACGTCCATTTGCGTGGATGAAGACATTTCGTACAGTCTGTAATAAATACTCAGTTACTCGGAGTCAGATGTAAGAAATGGTTTTAGATTTCCAAGTGCTTGTCTGTGGTAAATTCAGCAGAATATAACATTAAAAAATGTTACTTTGTCAGCTCCTGAAAAAGTGTACACTTATAAAGCTAGTAAACTTGTGACGGACATACGCAAATATAAACCGGAAGATGCAAATGAAATCAACTTGAACTATAGCTATTTATGGATAACCTAATTTGTGCATAGTACTTTAACAATAAAAACTAAACATAACATAGTCTTCCTGGTTTGAAAAGGGTATTTCCCGCCTGCACTGCAAAATTGTTCCTTTTATACTATTATGGGCATAGAAATTCAATTTAAAAGGAGATCGCATGTTTCTTTTTTTTTTGGTAAAATTCCCAAATACAGGTATTCAGGAAGATTGAAGTATTGATTTATAGATTTAACTGTATGTCGAGGCAAGAAAAGTATAACTTCCGTCTTAGGGAAATATATTTAATAATTAAACTTCCAAAAACTTAACAATTTTTAAGTTGGATTGTATAACTTGAAATAAGGTAGAAAGAAAAATAAAGGGTTAAATGCAACAGTAAGTGTGGACATATGGGATAGTATTACATACATTACATAGTAATACGTTAGACATACAACAAAAAACAATTCCCAAACGGGGAAAAATACATCTTCTTTCGGAACTTTGTATATAAAGCCTTATGAAAGTTGGATGAAAAACTAAAACCTTTGAAATTGTGTCTTTGAAGAAATCGGTTGGGATGCTTTTTGTCAAGATGATTTGAAATAAAAAATCTATATTGAATGTTTTGTATGTATTCTACCGCATAGCTGTTTGGTACCTTTTATGCTTTAAGCCATTACATCTCGATAACTGTAAAATATAGAAGCCAGGGGCAGTACATGTAGAAGCCAGGCCCCTGAGGGGCAGTACATGTTCTAGTAGTTGGAATCCAGGTGACAATAAACTACTCCCAAACTGATATCGAGTCATTAAAAGTCTTCTTTACTATTGACCGATCGATAATAGTGAAAATTGTTTTTAGATATAGACTAAATAAGGAAAGTATTTTCTTTTTTTATATAGAAAAAACATATTTATTATAATAATCGCCAGCTATGAAATAAAACAACTTGCAAAGGAATTACGAAGAGAACATAAAACTTCCGAAAAATCTTAAACAGTCAGAGGACAATGTAATGTCGAAAAATTGCGATTTGACTTTTTAAAAGGTTGCTATTCATTATACTTTAAAAAAAACCTTATAGAAAAATTTGCCCATGTTTCATTTCAAATGCATAGTAACAATAATTTGGGTTTACGGGGCCGAATATATGCATTAATTAAAGCGGCTTGATTAACAGATTAAGCTTAACATCTTGTGGTAAATAGTAAATCAGGACAAAACAAATACAGTGGAAAGATGGAGATTTTCGGGTGGATAAGTGCTTTAAAGAAGACTGACTGGGAATAAGGACGGGACTTTCGCAAGTTGGTAAGGATAAGCAAATTAAATGGAAACGAATCTAAGAACCTTCATGCTGAATAACAGACAAACTGTGAAACCCGAAAAATACAAATGTCAACTCACAAACACAAATTAAAAATTGTGGAAAACAAAACGTATAATAAAACCCAAAATCAAGGGCGAACTTAGATGCTCCGGAATAGTGAGGAGTTTCTTCTCCGTGCATGACACCTGTCATGTGTCAGTACGGTGATAGTCGCAAAGGTTACGACTGTGGAAAAAAAACATTTCTGATGCTGGAAAATTATAAAGATTTTGTCAATTCATTCTGTAATGTAAAAAAAAACTGGTGATAGCAATATACATTATGGAACATTACACGTGACCTCGAGGAATTGTATATGCTGTTCGCTGGTAAAATTAAACGGAAAATTTTCACATTTTCTTATGTTTTTTCAAATGTCTCTTGTTGTCAATTTCGAGAAATAAATCAAATTCAAGCAGACTTGGTTATATCATTTTGTAGTTTCTTCAATTTCAATACATTAGGGAATCTGTAATTTGTCACGGTAAAACATCATCTATATAACGGAAGGTAATATTGAAGGATTGGGAAATAGATTGGTAATTAAAAGTGGCAAAACGGTCTGCTGTCATTTTCGTAGATATATATATAGCAAACACAATGGAACCAAAATTGTTTAACCTTCTAAATGTATTGTTGTAATTATAAGCCTTCAGCTTCGGTGAACTTTTCAGAACACCTCTTTTCCTCGGTTCTCATCAATATATAATTGTTCAGAAATAAATATATATATATATATATATAGTATATGACAGTACTGACCTAAAATGTGATTTATCCTCTGAAAAAATATTTATCGTTTATAACGAAGCTTATTAAAAGATATCTATACGCCCACGAAAAAGTCAGTTACTTCCGGATCTCTTTCTTCCTTCTTTACAAAACGGAAATTAAATATTAAAATACTAATGCTTACCCTACTTTCTTTCCTTGCAAAAATATACCTTAATATATTGATGGTTGTCACAGTAATGCATGGCAGTAATTTAATATTATATTAACATGTACTAAAATGATAATCGAGGAGTCTGTTATAGATATATTTAAACGCACTGAAAGTCATTAAATCTGTTAAAAAGGGAAACTATTTTGTATATAAAACATGAAAATAGAGAGAGAAAAACAAAACAAAAAATATAAATGAATGTAATATAACATTAGTAAGATAAACAGGATGAATTAAATATAGCCTACAAATAGCCGATGATTCAAAATAGTACTGCGTTATGTCCTGTTGATGCTGTTGTTGCCGTGTCATTGGGGATATGATGAAAGTTATTTCTGTCTGACGTGATTTAATTTATTTGTCATATGTGACGTAACATTTAACTTTCTTGTTCAATAAATAATGATGCAATTTCACGTGAAAAACCTTATAACCTCTTTATATGTTTTGTTTGATTGGACAATTATATTATATTGTGACATTCAACATTCATTTATCAACATAATTCAACCAGTGGTGTGCAAAAATTGCCTCGATCGATATTTAATCGAATGTAAAAAAAACCCTGAATTTTGTTTTTATTTAAGGGAATGCGATACAGAAAGTTTCTATACTGATTTTTGTGCTGAGTTTACCAGATGGTCAATTTTTATGTATTTTTATTATATAATGTATACGCAAAGAAAAACATACCTTCATGGCTTAGTTTTTAAGATATTTTACACTGATTGTGGTATATTTGAGCCAAAAACCCTAAATATTTCAGTTTTCAAGAATTTCACAAAAATCTGTCCCATTTTTTAACGAAAAAATAAACAGTGTAACTTCACCAGGTCTTTTGTAGAATATTTCAAACTATATGGACGTTGTTTTCTAATAAACAATTGATGAAAACAATTGATGGACTAATTAGGAGATTATGCAAATTTAAGCCAAATAAGGAATACTGATAATAATTTGGTAACTTTATACGCATGTAGAAAAAAATCCTCTACTGATTTTTTCCTTAAATTTTACTATAATTATCTTGAAAAAATGAACTTCTGTTTGCAAAGTAAAAACGTTATTTAAGATATATTTGAGAAAAAAAACAAATTTTAGGATGGTAAGGGTTTTTCTGGAAGGATACTATGACGTTACAATGTATAACTCTTGGCGACGTCATTATCCCCCCCCCCCCCCCCCCCTTTTCTAATGTATCATGTTCCCTTAATATTTATTATTTATTTTTTGATTGGGCATATAAATTTAACACATAGCATCCAGCTTAATTGTAAGTTCATCAACGACGTGTAATTTGTACAAGAGATGGTTCGATGTTTCCCCGAAATTAAACATGTAAAATTTATTTTAAACTAATTGCAGAACGTGGAGCAAGGAAAAGTTACAAGCTTGGCACCATCAAAAGTTATTTTGTTGGAAGTGAATATCTCCCTGGTCAATTGCACAAATTACATAAAAAATGTACGAAATTAAAATATATATCAACCATTGGTACACATGAGATACGGTGTCTTCTGGCTATTCCAACATGTTAAAATGTCATATTCTGGTTTCTCCAACATCGAAATTTACAATGTATAGTGTTGTTATAACAATTAGTTCCTAATTAGATTTACAGGTAAAGGTAAAAATACATGTATTAAAACTTAATGTTGGATTAGATTCTGAAGTAGATTTGTTTATATATTAGATATTAAAAATGATAATAATTCAGCATAATATGCTTTCGAAGATATCGATAACTCAGAGGGCAACATTCCAACAGTTCCATTCACTGACTACGTAACCGTTCAATGGGCGCAATCGAACCGTAATCTTTGGAACCACTATTCAACAGAGGGACGACAAATCATCTAGAGGGTTGACACAGTAAGCTTAAGAAACTTGTCAAATCACCCCACCCAAACATCTTCAACATGTTTAAGCTACTGCTACTGTTCAGTTTTAATGAAAAGTCTTTTATAAAACATCTAAAATTATGAACCACTATAAAAACTATGTATCTTTATTTTTCATACCATACGGTTCCTATTTTTTCATACACTTGAAATATTTAAGAAACTAACATTTGCGATTATCTTTGATTAAAATAAAAAATGCGACCAACCTCAGCATGTGATAAGGATTGTCATGTAATGTTGTCACCGTGTTGGGCCTGTATGATGGTTTATTTGTATTTTGGTATTCTTCGATGTCAAGAATTTTACCCCGTATTTCCATTCGTGAACTCTTAATTTGTTGTATTAAATGGAATTGATCGATTTTTTTCCTTAATAATTCATTAGAGTGAAGAAAGAATGACAGGAAAGATATTCATTTTAGTTCATACATTTTTGTCATATGTCATGTTAAACGGATATTATCAATTTAGAATTTGCAAATACAATTGTTTGACGGTTTGCCGTCACGTGAACGTATATTTCCGATGAACACACCCATACAGCTACAGATGAACTCCTCAATAATAAGAATATATATTAGCAAGATGAGCTTATTAAGTATTATTCCGAGTAACCCTTGAAAAGTCATTAAACAATAGATCAAATAATCATTTATTTTTTATTTTTGGAGTTACCAGAAAAATTGTTTTGCCAAGGATCTTTTTTGATAGGTCGTTTCATCCGATAGATTTACTTATAATGTAAATATAATGTCACATTACCCTATTTGCGACCATTATCTGTTTTGGAACTATTCACCAGTAAATTGTTTGAGGTTTACAAATAACAAAAATAGTAAAATTAATGACCGGGTATAATAATACAAAATAATAATACCTGTCCTTGTTGAAATTGTGGTGGAATGGGTTTTATTGTCATTTCATTTGACACAATATCATTCAAAGTGAAATATGTTCCTTCTGTATTGTTATGTAATTACCTGTCTATTTACTGGATTCAAAATTTTCTAATTAATGTAACAATAAGATGTATATCACCGGGTCTGCTAGTGCTGCATATTTCGAGCTTATTCGAAACTTCCTAATGATTTACTTACACCATTTTATTAGATAATCAAGATTTACAATGGTGTTTATATATTTCAACTTGTTCGATTCGCTCGTGAATGTAACAACGTATTTGATTTAACGAAAGAAATCTGTATTACTGAAAAAATATTACGCCAGGGATTTCGATATCACAAACTTGTCAAAACTTTTACTAAATTTTATCATCGGTACAAGGACCTCGTACGTAAATATAAATCAACGTGCAAACATCTTATATGTTCAGGTATTACACATGCCATCTTTTATAGTAATATTCTATACAAAGCACAAAAATGTCGTCATTCACCCGAAAAGCTAATCAAACCTTTAAACAGGATATAGTTACGATACTGTTGTCAAGTCATTACAGATGGCATTTTTTTTTATATTAATAGGGTATTTGCATCGGACATAAACACATTTATTCTAAAACCATTTGTTGGCATGATACGGGTTATGTTCTTCTCGCGTATAATTTATAATGGCATGATAATATATCTGTTTGTTTGTTTATTCCACATTGGCTAGAGGTATAGGGGGAGGGTTGAGATCTCATAAAACATGTTTAAGCCCGCCACATTTTTGCGCCTGTCCCATGTCAGGAACCTCTAGCCTTTGTTGTCTTTGTGTTTTTTTAATTTTGGTTCATTTGTATGTTTCGGAGTTTAGTGTGCCGTCCTTTTTGCTGAACTAGTATACATTATTGTTTAGGGGCCAGTTGAAGCCGGGTGTGGGATTTTCTCGCTGCGTTGAAGACCCGTTGGTAGCCTTGAGCTGTTTTCTGCTCTTTGGTCGGGTTGTCTCGATCTTTGACACATTTCCCGTTTCCATTCTCTTTTCTAATATATAACCAGTGAACTTAAAATTAATAGACACACTGACATATTTCACTTTTGCTTCGACAGTGCAAGAAAAACATCTCCTTCTCAGTTTGGTATTTATATTTTTCAGTTGATTTGTTACAGTCACATAGGTGATATATACGTTGAATTTCTCCACAGAATGACATTACTCGGCCGTGTCACATAGGTGAAATAGACGTAGACTTTCTCCACAGAATGACATTACTGTCACATAGGTGATATACACGTAGACTTTCTCCACATAATGACATTACTGTCACATAGGTGATATATACGTAGAGTTTCTCCACAGAATGACATTACTGTCACATAGGTGATATATACGTAGATTTTCAACACAGAATGACATCACTGTCACATAGGTGATATATACGTAGACTTTCTCCACAGAATGACATTACTGTCACATAACTAATGCTCAGTATATTTACTGTCCTCTTCAACATTGATTGACCAATAGAATGAAATCGTCTTGAGAAGAAGTGTCACATCATCCAATCTAATTAAAAACCGATCTCTCATCGCTCCCGTTTTCTGACATGTCGCGTCATATCAGAAAACGGGAGCGATGAGAGATCGGTTTTTAATTAGATTGCACATCATCTGACTTGACATTTTCTTCACTTGAACATGCAACAGGACATGTTTACACATATGGAGCTTTTATGTCACTCCCGATTTTTTTGGAACTTCACAATGCCAAAGATCAATTGGGGATAAATTGACAAGACTGGAAATATGGAAAACTTTCGTAATATCTACGAAATAATAACAACCAACATATTTAAAGGTTTTTGTATCAATTTAATTTGTCTTAAAGTCAATCTTAAATTTGTATCAGATATTATATAACATGATTTATAAATATTAATCCATGTAAAACAAGAATAAAGCATCTATTAAATATAATACAATAACTATACAAAAATTGCCCTAACCTACAAAACTGATCACATAAAAAATAGCACAGACAAACCTTGACCGGTTTAAAGAACAACAAATTTTCACTTCTTTTTATATCATATTTGTAAGTTTCTTGTGCACATTACATGAAATCTTTCACTTACTTCTTCTTCTGTCTGTCTGAGCAAATGCTGTGTGTCAGATATATTTCTAAATATCATACCTGTATATTTACTTGCAAAATAAACAGTATTTAATAGACCATCTATGACACATTCTGGTAAAATTATTGCAGATATTTGACTTCACACTGATGTTTCAATCTTAAAAAATATATTGCACATTGAAACCAAACTTGCCACTGAACATGGCCGCCATCGAAACAAAAAATTTGAGGAAATATCAATAAAGATTCTTGTTTTTATATACAATATATAATGCTATCGCTTATGGCAAAACTTTTTTTTCGGCATAAAGGACCTGAGGTAAAATCAGGATATTTTGAAGCACGTGAATTATTTCTCAAATATTTTAGAGTCTTTTGAGAAGACTTTTCAGATCCATTAAGGATATAACAAATTCCTCATTAAACAAGTGTTACCACAGATAACAATTAAGAATCAAAAACAATTAAATCAATAATTCATGGTAAATCTAATTTCAACACATTGCCTGTCTCGAATTCAATGTGTGAAACAATAACAGATAGACAACAGAACAATTAATTTAACGCCACAGACTGTACACACAAAATAGTAGTTTCACTATAAAGCATAATTTATGAAAAAAAACAAACCCACTATGAAGACCTGATACAAAAGTTTGAATATTATGTTTATTTACCATGGTAATTTGAATAAGGCTGTTAGCTTGGTTAGTAAATGAATTTCAAATTTCTACTTATGAATGAAATAGGCCAGATTACAACCTACTGTCTGGACACCTTAATGGATTTTTCAGAATTTGAATACCTTAAACATTGTGAATTGTCTAGTCCCTCGAGTGAAAGATGCAATGAGCTAAGTCGTAACTGAAACAATATAACTTACCTAATTTGGTTCAATAATGTCTTCCAGAGAAACAAAACAGTTCTGCCCATGGAATTTTCAATGTAAAAGGAGATAACTCTTCCAATGAGATTTTATAAAATTAAGTATTACAAAATCTGTGATGCATGAGATATGCACAAAGTGCATTAAAAATATTTAAAATAGCAGTTTTACAAATTTTATGATAGGTCTGAGTTGATAAATTCAAATTATTAATATTTTTAAATTTTCTAGTGCCTTAATTTTTCTATTGTACACAAGCATAACCTTTATAAACAACTTTATTTTATGTTTTCTTGGATGACTCCAAAAGATTAATTAACCAGCAAAATATTATTTAATAATTTTTACATTTAGACTTTAACAAGAGTGGACACACTACATGTCTCGCCGAGTATGCACATGGACACAGAATAATTATCTGATACCCAACATTTTGCAAAGGAAATTAAGGTCAAGGTCAAAAGGCAGGTGTCATACTAACATGCATCGACGAAGAACTATCTATTGACCAAATATGGTGGGTCTAGGTATTAAAGTTGCTGACAAATGGACCTAATCTCGAAAATGTGGCAATGTCACTCAAGCATGCAATTCACGTCAGTCCAGAGACAGGTATCAGACTTGCATGTACCCTCTAAGAACTATCTATAGACCAAACACGGATGGGTCTAGGTATTACAGTTGCTGAAAAAAGGACTTGAGAAATTTCGATGAAAGCCATTCAACCATGAAATTGAGGTAAAGGTCCAGAGACAAGTGTCAGAGTAGCATGTGCCCAACAAGTACTATTAATAGAACAAATACAGCAGGTCTAGGTATTAGTTTCTGAGAAATTGACTTAACCATGAAAAAGTGACAAAGTCACTCAAAGATAAAATTGAGGTCAAGGTCCCAAGCCAGGTGTCAGACTGGCATGTACCCACCAAGAACTTTCTATAGACCAAATATGGTTGGCCTAGGTATTACAGTTTTTGAGATATGGACTTAACCACAAAAAAGTGACAAAGTCACTTAAGCATGGATTGACGTCAAGGTCCAAAGCCAAGTGTCAGACTGACATGTACTCACCAAGAACTATCTATTGACCAAATATGGTGGGTCTAGGTATTCTCGTATCTGAGTAATGGACTTAACCATGAAAATGTGACGCAGGTCACTCAAACAGGAAATTGAGGTCAAGGTCAAAAGGCAGGTTTCAGACTGAGATGTACCCACCAAGAACTATCTATTGACCCAATCATAATTGTAGGTATTACATGTGCAGTAAGGTTTTACAAAAGTTTACGCTGCAGCTGCCGGAAAGTAATACCTGTATCTCGCCTCCAACAAAAATGGGAAAAATCCATTTTATGAACTGAGGTGTCTTTTGGTGCAAACTGGAACACTGAATACATGTATTTGCTTTGTGAACTAAAACTACACTACCTTCTAGTAACTTCAGTTTGTGGAATGGTCTTTTGGCAAAATGATAGAATAATAAGATATAAATTTTTTAGTTAATTAACCTGGTTGAGTCGTCCAAGAAATTAGAAAAAAGTTTACCACTGTTTCTTATGGAAATATTTTTTATACCTCAAATATGATTCTGATTGGGCAATTTCCAAAAATAAATGCACTTGAAAAGTTGAAAATATTAAAAACATGAAATGACTTACGGTATTCAGACATGCCCTAAAATTTGCATCATTACTGTAAATATTTTTCATGATTTTTGTTTAAAATTTTACTTGTGTGTGAAATTAAAATTAGGTAATTAGCATAAATGCTTTCAATTAAACTACATATATTGACTGAAAAAGTGATCCATGAAAGTGAGTGATGGTAGTGTGCTAAACTGACTGCTTTTCAGAATCTGACATAATGCAGTTTACAGAGAAAAAATACATGCATACATGTGTTTATGAATAAAGAGAGAATCCAAGTTTACATTTTTATTTCAATTGTTTAAACAAAACAACACTTGTGTCTTTATAGTGTCTATATCACTAATAAACAATTAAAATATCAATCATTCATTAATGTTCAACCAATACAGAAAGCAACATTTACAAATAGTTAATACAGTGCAATGTAATTTATAGAAGTTTAAGCAATGGAGTATATCCATAGATTCACTGTTTAACTTTGTACATGAAGTTTACATATTAATTGCATGCAGTATAAAGTAAGTGAATTTCTTATGATTCCCTTTTCTTAACAGATATGATGCAATGTTTTTTTTCAAGTACCAGGTTGTCACCTGGAAATGATTCTCAACTACTACAATAATGTATTTACAAATGCTTAATTGACAGCACTCCGAACACAGTAACTAGTTAATTGACAGAACTCCGAACACAGTAACTAGTTAATTGACAGAACTCCTAAAACAGTAACTAGTTAATTGACAGAACTCCTAAAACATTAACTAGTTAACTTATCAATGAGGCCAAAAAAAAAAATGTGAGTTTACTGTCACATGCTGCAAAAAATATGGTCGGTAGAGACTTTTTTTTTTAGGGCTCATTCAAACAGGTATAAGTAAACTGTCTAACACTGGAAAATATCACTACTTCTCCGACTGACAATGTAGGAGTAACCTCAAAATTATTTGGAGACATTACTTTACATGAATCATTGTTTTTCAAATGACAATCGTCACTATCTTGAATACATTATTGAATACATGTATATCAATGAAAGTTCTGGAATTGTTAAACGCAGCTATGACATTTTTGTCTGCTTTTAAATGGGGACACTGTTTAAAAGTTGGCGACAAAATGCCAGTGGCACGTGCCTGCATAAAGGCCACCATTGTTGTTTAATACGATAAATACCGATACCAGGCACAAAAAAGACGGGAATTTCCGGAATTTCTGAAAATTGCCGATAAAAAAAGTTAGGGTCGGGACAATAAAACTAGGGTCGGTCAGATGACCGTAAACACACATATTTTTTTTTGGCCTGATCATCACATCTAAAAGAATTTGATGTATAATATACATTATTGTAAAAAATAAATATTGTTTATAAATCTAAATTATGATTAATAATGACACTATATATATATACTAGATTTATCACAACCATAGAACCAGTAGATGTCTATTAATAATAATTATTTACTGAGCTATAAATGGTTTACACTGAATCTTCAATCCCTACAAATGCACAAAATGTCTTATATCATAGTTATATTCAGTTCAGAGAAAAATAGGAAAGAGTTTTGGGTATAAATGACAGCCTGTATAGCTAGAAAATCAAGCACTCATATATGCTATATATATTGTTAATTTTAAATTTTAAACTATAACATGTATGACAGATTTCAGGAATGTGCAAAGAATACAGCTCTGAAAGCAATCAAGTAAATTTTGTGGTTTCAGAAGAACTATTTGTTTGGTAGATTTTATCTGATTAATCTGGGATACCATATTAAATTCTCTTTAGGATAGTTTTGAGAAATGTACAAATGTAATAACTAATCAAACTAAAACTGCCCTAAAAGGGACTACCCGGTAATACCCCCCGCAACACTCCGAAAAGTTTCATGAAAATCTGGCAAGTAATGTAGGAGGAGTTGCGGACAACACATGGAACGAATTTTTGTTAAAAAATGCCGAAGTCCAAACAGCCATATCTTTTACATTTCTGGTCCAAACAGAAATTCCTGACAATATGCATATCACCATACAGTCATCTAACATTCCAGAAAGTTTCATGAGAATCTTGCAAGAAACGTAGCACTTGCAGATGTTATTTCGGACAGATGGACAGACAGACTGAAATCAATATACCCCCCCAAACTTCGTTTACGGGGGGATAAAAAGATTTTTGTCTACTTTTCTAACTGAACTACTAGTGTCATATTGTCTAGATGTTAGTACTGCAAAGACGAATCCACTTTAAAAGTTTGGGGGAAATAAATAAGAAGTGTACACATTAACTTGTAAATGATATAAAAGTATGCTCGATGGTTTATCATTAATACATACATGTATTTTCAGTCAATGAAATCACAGCAGTGCATAAAATCATAATCAACAGGTAACAATATAATTAATAAAATATCATGCATGACTACTTGTGTGGCTGTTATTTTTTTTCTTAAAAAATTTCCCGAGTATGTTCTTCTTTCCCCTGCTATTTCGGCCTACCGAAGATTCTGCAGGAAAATGATCTGCGGACAAAGATATATAGTCTTGATTGAATGATGAATCGTTGCTGCCAGCACTGGCACTACTCACAGAAGAACTAAATCTGCCAGATGTGTATCCAGAATCGCTACTGATTGATGCGTCGTCAAACATATGGTCTGTATTTTTCTCAGATATACGAAACTCTCCAATACCTGACATTGACGCTGGTGATACCGACATTGACTGTGATGAGGACAGTGACGGCATAGAAGAATTAGAAGATATTGATATCGGTGATGATGATATAGAAGAGGATGAAGATGTCTGCCTCAAGGTTTCTGGGTCTAACGGGGCCTTGACCGATTTGGCTAGGCGGTCCCAAAACCATTCCATCAGATCTTGTTTGGTATAGTCACATAATGTTACATGACGGAGAATCTGAGGAATTGGAACACTCGGTTCTATCAGAACTGGAATAAGTCTCTTACTTCTTGCACCTAAACAAATTTATTCAATTATTATAAAGTTAATATGAACAAAAAAGAAATGAATTTAAATATAGGAGGAGGTATGATAAGGTCACAGTTTTGGCCCCTAAATTTTGGCTGATCAACAATTTGTTTCCATAATCATCAACTCTTGAAAACAAAAATTTATTGATGTCCATCCAACACGCTTGCCTAAACATTTATTGTCACAAGCTCAATTGCAAGTATTTTGCAAGTAGCCTGAAATTTATACTTTCAATTCATTGTTACTAAAATGTTAAATTTTGTTTGTTTGTTTGTTTAGTTGGGGTTTAATGCCGTTTTCAGCACATTTGGCTATTTCGCGGTGGCCAGTTTTTATTGGTGGAGTAATCCGGAGTACTCGGAGAGAACCACCGACCTTCGGTAGGAAAATTGGCAATCCTTGTCAAATACACCCCGCACAGGTGAGATTCGAACTAACAACCCCAGCGTTAACAGGCTAGTGATCATTAGTAGCCATAATGAACGACCTAGACCACTCGGCCATGTTATATTTTGTGAAAACTAAGAAGCATCTCCCTACTGCATAGTTCTGTCCTTTGATGGTTTGGCTGTACCCTTTGGTCATTTTGGAATTTTTATAATTTGCACTTCAAGGTTTTGGATTTTGGTATGCAACATTTTAGGCCTTGAGCATAATTGATAATTGATACATCTACAAAATGTAAACATCTTGTGCAGAAAAATTTACAGAGTTTACAGATGGGCATTTTCAGTAAAATGTTGATGAATTCTTCAAGTAAATTCCATTTGGAAATAATGCAGTACAAGAAAGGATTTAAAAAATACCATATATTACCTGGTGCTAAGGCATGAGCAAATTTAACTTGAAAATCACAAGCTGAGCTATGTAGATATTCATGTGATAAAATTATTATCATCCTTCTACACCTGAAAATATACATGTACCATACAACTTTTTACATGTAAATATATATAAACAAATATGTACACAACACACTATTAAAAGAATTCAACTGACAATAAAGCAAACTTACCGAGTATACAAAGTTTTAATTGGATAAAATATAAATTGGTGAAATTCCACTTTTTTTAATTTTGGAGATAGATGTATATGATTATATTGATTCTTATTATTCCTTTACCTTGATTCTATAAGTTTAGCATCTGCAACATATTTACATCCACCCGGTAAATCATCACGACCAGGAATACACAGAGACAAACCATACTGTTTTTCTAACTTGCTAATCATTTCCTTCACAAATGATATATCTTTATCTCTTGAGTCTGTATTGTAACATACAAATGCATCAAATAAGGTGATGGATCCATCAACTGAAAATCAGAAAATAAATAATATATTCATCAAAGATACTGCTGACTTTTTCTTCAAGGGACTACAAGAAAATCAAATACAGTATTAATAATAAAACATTTATAGCATGGTAGTGGGGGGAAAATCAAGATTTATTCACATCAAAAATATCATACCCCCACTACCATGTAATAAATGTTTTATTATACTGAATAAAACCATAGATATTTTGATTTTCAATGACATGTAAATCACATGATTTTTTACCAATATATTTAGTGGTCATTTTTCCACTTTGGAACATTTTTTATTATAACGAATCAAACACATTGTATTGGAAATAAAGTAAAGAACATGCTTTTTTCAATCAAACTTGATATTTAGTTTGTGTCAATTCCATTACTGATATGAATACTTGAAAAGTAGCGAGATTTCCGAAACGGTGGAATATGATTTGAATTTGATGGAAAATATGAAGATTTATTCATGTCGATCACACGATCACAATAACCGTTGAGCTTTAGTTTTACGTACAATAATTCATCTGAGGTATAATAATATTAATTATCCTTGACTGGATTTTGGGTAACTGGACTAAGCCAATAATATTTTCAAAATTTTGGGTTTTCTATTGTTTGTTCATGAGTGTACCTGATAAAGGTTTAATGAAGAAATCCAAATGCACTCAAGGAGTTCAGTATCTGAGTTCAATTTTATGAAACACAGACAGTAAAGAATGGCATTTGAAAGACTCTCTTGTACAGTACAACTGCCTCAGAATTACATGATTTCCTCTTCTTTTAAGTATAAAGGTGTCAAATGTAAATACTATAATGTTTTGACACACGGATTACAACTTCACAGTAAATATATTGAATAACTTACTATCTCCTGTGACTAGCATCCGAGATTCGTCAATATAATGGTCTGGTGCTGTACTCTGAGATACTTTTAAAAAAAAAAAAATTCATGTATATTTAAAATACTACTAAAATCATACCAAAATATGTAAATTCATTGTAATGTAATTAACTTTTAATAAAAATCTTTGTTTCTCAAAAGAGGGTAGGTACCAGTAAGTGTTCTCTTGTTTTTAATTTATCATAAATAACCCAATGTGTTTTTAGTCCGAAAACAAAATTTATGAATAGCTTTAACTAAGCCTTTATATTAATTATGAATTCAGCAGGATTCAATTTGAGTTATAAGAAGAATGTATGCGAGTTGATACAGGACCATTTTATTATCAATCCACCAAAGTTTTGTTACAAGTGACTTTGTGGTTTTAGAAAAGATATTATTTTTGCAGTTTTTTTTTTCATTAGAGGCAGCCAGATTGGCCAGTGGATTAAACAAAAGTTTGCTGCAAATTTAATAGTCAAAGATCTATACATTGTACTTTTAAAAAAAAAAAAAAAATTGCTTATTTTTCTAATAACAGCATCCATACACATGATACATTTTGTACTAAACCTAAAGACCATTCGATCAAATTTTTGTCCCAATTACACCCCATGTGTTCATATTATAGTCAGAAATGTGAGAAAATTGAGAAAGAATATGGATTATGTTTTAACTTAAGGTATTCAACAAGTTATTATGTCAGAGATGCTACACCTACGATAAACCTCCTGTCAACAACTATACCATAGGTGACAAACAAAAACAGACACACCCGAAAAGGACTCCAAAAGCAAAATATTTTAGACCCACCGTCAGCAAATCACAAAACCTTAACCAAGTTACTGTGAACATGGTGAAGTATTAACTTGACAGATATGTACACCAAAAAATTTATATTCACCAACCACCACTGATGTACTTTGCATAGTTACTGAGGAAATAGGCAAATAACAAAATCTTTGGTCAGTGAAGCATGATAATGAGGTCAATGTTAGGTAACATAAGACAAAAACACTCATGCACATTTTGCATGGAATATACACACCAAATTCAGGTGAACATTTACATGACGGACCTAATCACAAAAAAGATGTGAATTACTGAAGTGTGAAATGAGTCAAGGACAAGCCACAACTGTTGGAATTTGATATAAACTCCTTGTAATGAATCTAAGTACTATAGACATTGTATAGTTGATCTGCGATGTGTCGTTACTGAAAAAAAAGGCCTAATCCAAAAAACATTAACCTGACCACCTGAGTGTGAAAATTATGTAAGGTGACAATGACAGAATGGTATACCCAGCTCATAAACAACTTTGATACCAAATTTTGTTAACCTCTGTGAAACAGTTTCTAAGATATCCCTTGCTAATCTCTTAAGTGTCTCAAAAGCAATAGCAATGTCTTGCCTTCAGTGATTTTTGTCACTGGCAAGACAAAAATGATATTCATTAAAAACATTTGTATTGTTTTAATCCCTGGAGCTCAGAATTAATGAGGAGGAGAGGATTCTACATACTTGAATCAACTTGCACTGGAATATAGTCACTGGCCAATCTCTCTTTCGTCTGGATATAATTTTCAGCATCTTTCACTGAAAATATAAAAAGGCAATGATCTTTCAAAAGATTATAACAACAAGAAAAGTTCTGTGAAACTGACAGAAAACCATAGTTTCCTTTCATCGATGATCTTGTGATAGTGTGGAAGGTCGTGGGTTCAATCCCCTGCGGGTCAAACCAAAGACATTAAAATTGGTATTTGCTGCTTCTCCGCCATTTTTAGCATTTAGCGGAGTTAGAGCAAAAGACTTGTTGGCTCATTTCAGTATAATATGTCCGAGTGGGGTGATATGTCTTTATGTGGACAGTTACCTCGTGAGCTAGCTCATTAAATATCCGGATCAGGGTGTCAGTCTTATGAGTACAAAGCAGGGATCATATTCATATCATATCAACATGTTAAATAATTCTTGTCCTGATAAATTACAATGCACCTATTACCATTGCCACTGGACGTTAAACAATAATTCATCCTTTGAACACTGGTGCCACCTACCTTGTCAGATGTCTGCCACAAATCAGCTATAAACTAATAACAAAATTTATCTTTTGGAGAATACTGTTAAAATTCTTTATCACCAAATAATACTAAAATGAGTTTCACAATATAGAAACGGTTTTCATTTTCAAGTCAATGTCACATGTAAAATACCAGAGGTAACACTAATCACAATTAAATAATGACAATACCTAGAGTTTCTTGTCTATTTCTACAATTCTCAGAGCCAGAGGCTAAGATATATTTCAATATTGTAGGAAAAAGTACATTTTTGTGCATGTATCCATGTTTATCCTACACTGTAGGATTGGACTTGCCTGAGTTGGATTTCAAGAATTTAAAAATAAGTATCAGATGATATCAGTTTCAATGAACCAAAAAGCAGAAAACAGTGCATGCATGCATTTTGACAAAGCATCCTGCATTTACATCTTCTCACATAAAATGACTTTCTGGACCTGAAACAATTACCATGGACAACCACTGTCAGTTGTAAATCATGACAGCTTGTATAGTAACAAAATTATTACATTCTACCATGATACAAGAAACTGATTATCAGCAATATGCAGCAAGTTTTCTTTAATTTGTTTTTTCTTCAAGAAAGTGCCAAATTTTACAACACAAAATTTTAACAACCATGTTTTTACCAAAAACCTCTAAATTATCCCTATACCAAAAAATCATGATTTACTATAATACTTAAAATCAAAATGTGTCAAACTCTTGACATAATTGTGATCATTACTAAGTTCTAAGTGTTTTAAAGTGATTCAGTCAGAGGATCAACTTATTTACATATGCAAATGTGCATGTATGATACATCAAATTCATGTGATTCTTAATATATATTGTATTGTGAATTGTCTTAATTGGAAAAAAGTGTTTTTTGTTTCTTTCATAACTCTCATTTAATACGAAGTGTCCTGGACATCCTAAAATAGAAGAAAGCAGCACAATTTCCCTCTTTCTTTATGCCCTGCAATTTCAGTGCTCCCTAGATCTATAGGCCTCTGCCCTCTTCATTTAAAATGATATAAAGGAATATTTACAAATATTCGGAATAAAATACAGAAAAAACACCTTTTACATTAGGTCAGAGTGACACTGATTTTCTAGAGTCCACAATTGAACACCATTCAAAATCTGTGGTACCCACTTAAATCCAGTACATTACCAATTGTTTTTTATTTCCACTCAGATTAAATCCATCAATTTTTTAGTGGAAACCTGCGGAAAGGATTAACCGAGTAAGTACACTAATTTTGAGTGGGCATTCTAGATTTTGAGTGGATTATTCTAATCATCCATGGGTTTCCACTTCCTTTCAAAATGCAGGAAAGATCACAGTACCACCATGACTGTACTTCACATGTACATGTCAAGTAAGACTAACATGTATATACTGTGAACCCTTCGGGGTATAAGTTTGAATTTCAAATAATGATATTTATTTATTATTACATAATTAGTGAATTGAAAATACATAAAAATGGTTGAAAGAAACTAGAGTATTACCTAGATAATTGAATAAATGTTAAGTTTTTAAAGTCGATATGATATTGTTTAGCCTTTTCAGACCTGAAACCAAGTCCCCCTCATCCTATAATATATGCCCCTCTACCATTAAATGCTAGACAGAACACTAAATAACATGTGCATATACTGTGTATATATTACCCATTCTTAATACATTGTAAATTTACATTTTTTGTTAAGCATTGTGTGTATATTATTTATTTACGACTTGTGTTGTTTATTTACAACTGTGTAATAATTATGTTTTGTGATTTCTAAATCAATGATCACGTTTCTGTATCATGATCTCTTGTGACTCTGATTTTGGTGTAAAATATCTATCTTGATGTTTTTCCATTTAACCATAGGTGTAGGTAACTCTAAAAAATAGGGTCAATTATAACATACTGGTACACTGTATAGAAGCACATGTCTGACAGATTGACAAATGTGTACATAAATATTATCAAACTTTATACAAATAATTTATACATAAAGCCTTAAAGGTATTCAATGTGTATATATGTTATGCCCAATGTACATCTTGAAAATATTTTTGTGATTTAAAAATAGTACACTAAATACTATTTAAAAACATGATTATTTTTCAGGAAACATAATGTGACTTTTTGTAAGTACTGAAATGCGTATTATAATATGGACATACATGGAAACAGGAAGAGTGACAAAGCTTTTTGACCTCGCTAAAATAAAATTGTACAAACATAGTAACATTTTAGAAAATAACTTTATAAAACAATTTAAGACCAAATAGAATTCTGGACCTGTGTCACATGCAAATAAGAAAATTTGTAGCATCCACTCCACCACTGTTCTCAGTTTCCATAACACTTAAGCTATCTACTATTGTATCTTTGAATACATGTAGTAGATTATTCTATATCGATTTATTTATTATATTTCTTTCTCAAATCACCCCCAAAAGGGTCTACATGGCCTAAACACTTAATTTCGACTTAAATGTGTTCGAGATAACGAGAGTTGACTGTATATGACAAATGTATGAGAGTTTCACATTATGTCCTGCTTACATTAATTGGTATCCAATGAAAAATAATGAATAGAAAGTTACTGAGGGTTAAATTCAATAGATCCTCTCAAGCATGACATGTGGTTGGTTTCACATCTGTGAAGTCTGGTTCCAAATGGCCAATTAAGTGGTTTATGACATGAAGATTTGCAAATCAAATTTTCCCATGGGGTACTATTTTAAACTAAATTCAGCTGTGGCAGCCATCTTGGCTGACATTCCGGGTCATCGTTGAATGAGGACCATTGCTGCCAAGTCTGCTTCCAATTGGATTAGTGGTTGCAGACAAGAACATCTTTAAATGAATTTTCACATGCGGTCCATCAGACACAATTCTGAAAGAGAATCATTGTTGTCAAGTCTAGTTACAATTGACATAGTAGTTTTGGAAAAGAAAATCTTTAAATGAATTTTCCCATACGGTCCTATGTTTTTAAACTAATCTTGGCTGTGGTGGCCATCTCTGTTGACAATCCGAGTCATTCAACACAATTCTGAAAGTACTATTGTTGCCAAGTCTGGTTCCAATTGGCCTTGTGGTTTCAGACAAGATTTTTGAATGAATTTTCCCATATGGCCATAGGGTCCCTATGCTAAACTAAGCTGTGCTGCCCATCTTGGTTGACAGTCCACGTCATCAGGCACATTGCTGACAAGTCTGGTTCCAATTGGTCAAGTTGTTTCAAACAAAAAGATTTTTTTAATTCATCCCCCCTTTTTTATATATTTAGTAATAGCAGCCATGTTGGTCGGAAGTCAGGAATCCAGACACATTTTAGGAGCGGAACCACCAAATAACCATTCCACCAAAGTTTGGTCCTAACTGGCACTCACTAGTGGTTTCTGAGGAGAAGATCGTTAAAGAAATATAAATGCTGGACAACGATGGCAATAGCTCACATCGCCTATAGGCCATGGGAGCTAAAAAATTATAAAAAAAAACAGATACAAAAATTCTTTATATCAACCAAAAGAATAGTTGAATGGATGATTTAAAGCTAAACGTATATTTATACATATTTGGTTATGCAGGAAATGAGTTGGTGAAGGAGGAAATCTACAATTTAAATTGGGTCAATCCAAAAAAACAAGATGCGTAAATATGTGGGTTATATATGTATATTCACACTGAAGGATTCCTCCTGTCCATCCTAGTAACGGTACTTAGAAGGAATCAAAACTAGAAAGTAAATAACTAATTACTGATTAAAAATCCATATATACATGTATACTACAATGTACATGTATTAAGCTTTGAATCAGTCTAACAACAGTCCAGCTATTTCTGTATTGATATTTTCATTCAGTCAAATACGTTTTACTCATTTTTGAATATTTGCATAAAAGAACATAAATTTGAATAGAAAAAATATTAATATGTCAAATTTTTCCCAATTTTCTATTATAATCAATCATTGGAACAACAATTAATCCATCCATTCTCATTTTCGTGATGACTCAGTCCTGACTTTGTGTACTTGGCAGAATGAAACTGGTATGTTAATACATGGAAGGATGAGGTCCCCAGAAAAAATTTGCAGAAACACAAAAGAGGAAATTTTATCCACATATTTTGCCTGTGCAGATTATTATTTTAAAAGAATTTCAATGAATGAAATCTAAAATTAAAATAGGAATTTCCCTCTGAAGAAATATGATTTTCAGGAAGTATATTTTACAAGGTAACAAACCTAACTCACCCTGGGTATTACCAACATTTAGATATATGTTTATTCAGGTGTATCATGGCCATATTTGTATACATGCGCATATATGCTTTACAAACATGTATTGTTTGTAATAAACAAATCAAATTTTATAGTAGGATATCATATACCTATATAACAATACCACACTTCCTTGATCATGTTGATTGCTTGATACATGTACATGTAATACAATGTACTATTGATAAATATTTTATATTCAAAATGTCAGGCATGCATAAAATGACTCAAATCTTCAGAGCTGGTTTTTTTCTATAATACATGTACATCATTTTCTCTTATGATGGTGTGTTGTTATCTATTTCTCGCGCGATGAATTATTTGTCATAACTAATTCCCCATCATATGATACATGTATAAACAAGTTTTACGAGAAATTCTTTTTTTTGATTGGCCTTGATCCAAAAGTTGCTGTTTTCTGATTGGTTGAAATCTGCGCGGTTATCATTGAAAGCCACCGTTACATAGCAACATTTGACGTCACAGAAAAACGTTAAGATTTCCTGCGGGTCAGACGCCAACTTACAAACAAACAAATATTTCTTAAGAATCATAAGAGAAATAGGTTTAACAACTCATAAAAATTTGATATTGCTTGATATCAATTCTCGTTATTCAATGTGGACTTAATAATAAACTCGCCAAAGGCTCGTTTATTATTATATTCACATTAAACGACTCGATTTGATATCAAGCGATATCTAATTCTCACTCATTGTGAAACCTATACGTAGCTGTGTATCATGATGACAACTATACACAATTAGAAAATGAAATGACTAAATTCAGTGAAAAAGGTAAAGTCTTACTTATTGGAGATTTTAATTCTCGAACGGGTGAAAATCCAGACCACATAGTTGATGATTCAACTGAATTGAATAATTTGGGTGAGCTCAATATTCTTCCTGAAAATTATTCTGTCGATATCCCCGTAAAAAGAAATACCGTATAGCGGGTAATTTCCGCGAGTCCAAAATTTCGCGAAAAGTTCAAAATATTGGGGTACATAATTTTAGCGCATCTGAAATTTCGCGTTTATAAAGTATACCATTGTATCAAATGCTGAATTCAATTTTAGCGAGTCTCAATTTTCGCGGTTCAATGATAGTCGCGAATAAAGCGAAAATTAGAACCTCGCGAAAATTACCCGCTATACGGTAATCAAGATAAAATATGCAATAGTCAGGGAAATAATCTCTTAAATTTAGGTATTTCTTCCAAAACTAGAATTATAAATGGCAGATATGTGGGTGATCCATTGGGGTATTTTACTTGTTTAACAAATAATGGTTTGAGTGTTGTGGATTATGCAGTGATAAGTGAGTTCCTTCTGATCTAAGTTCGTTACTTTACAACAAATGACATTTGTTATTTATCTGATCATGTACAAATAAAGGTAACAATCAAATGTAATTTAAAAGAAAAATATGACAAAGTGTCAGCTACCATTTCCAGATGGCAAGAAATATGTAATTACAGGTGGACAAATGAGTCAAATGTAAAAATTTTAGATGTATCGTGTAATGAAGATATTGTTCAGGATATTGTGCAATTTGAAATAAATGATTTTTCTGAGGACCAAAAAGGAATTGATTTGGCAACAAACAACTTGAATCTGATATTTGAAAAGATAGCTAGTGGGTCTTGTAAAAAGTTCAAAAATTTTAAGAAAAAAAAAGGAAATTTGTAGAGCAAAAATGGTCTGATCTATCAGTTTATGAACAAAAGAAGACATTAAATCATTTAGGTAATCAAATAAGGAAACAGCCATTTAATAAATTCCTTAAACAAAAATATTTTTATCAAGTTAAAGCTTTTAGAAAGTTAGTAAAACATAAGAACAATGCATACAAGAAGCTAATCTGTGATAAAATTGCTGATTCTATGTTGGATAATCCACAAGAATTTTGGAAGATCTTAAAATCATTTGACAGAAATGATCATGAATTTAGTTGTGAAGTGAAGGAACGTATTCGTGACTTTGATAATGTTGCAAATCATATACAAAACCAAGGCACATGTAATAGTCCAAATAACATTTTCAAAAATAATATTAGTAAAGAGATTCATGATACTGAGAAAAATATAAGTTTCAATTCAGAAACTGACAAAGCAATTACCATAACGGAAATAATATGTACATTGAACAGAACTAAGAAAGGAAAGGCAAGTGGTCCTGATGGTATGATTAATGAGGTATTAAAATTTGGCAAATCAGCAACAGCAAAGGCAATAGCTAAGTTATTCAATTTAATCTTGAAAACAGGATGATATCCAGCTTCATGGAATACATGTAAGTCTTATTTGATTTTGCTCCATAAAGGTGGTACCAAATCAGACCCTTCAAACTACAGGAGTATTTCTCTCATAAACTGTCTGGCAAAAATTGAATGAGAGATTAAAAACAGTCATGAAAGATATATACTTTAACTCACAATTTGGATTCCGTGAAAACCACAGAACCTCTGATAGTCTGTTTATCCTTAAATCCCTGATTAAAAAATACATCCATAGAAACAAGACAAGAGGCTCTCAAGAGCCTGAATCGCTCACCTGGCAAACAATGCACTATAAACTAAATCTCATCATCACCATTCACTAAGGATACCATGTTTACTTTAAAAACGAAATATTGTTGAAATCCGAGCAAGTGTAAAAAATGGCGGGAAAGTGGCAGCCATTTTAAAAATGGCCGTCCAAAACAAACTTTCATCATCACCATTCAACTTGGGATACCATGTTTACCTTAAAAGTAGCTTTCGTCTTCATTTTCTTTCTATAATTCAGGAAAAAATAAGCAAAAACAGCATTTTGACCCCTATGTTCTATTTTTAGTAAGGGCGGACATGTTTTTCGACTAATCAAAAATCCAAGCATTAACTTTTTGCAGGATACCCTAAGGAACAATCTTACCAAGTTTCATTTGATTTCGAATAGTAGTTTCAGAGAAGAAGATTTTTGAAATAATAACATAAAACTAGAGGCTCTCAAGAGCCTGTATCGCTCACCTGGATTTAACTTTTCACCTTGAGCAGATCTAAAAATTTAAGTGTTGCAGTCAATTTGGCTTGTTTTTCTATAGGATTCTATGTTAAACTAATTTCAGCTGTGGCAGTCATCTTGGTTTAGTCCAGGTCAATGGATACATTTCTAAAAGAGAACCATCTAAGGACCATTTCTGCTAAGTCTTGTTCCAACTGGCTAAGCGGTTTCAGACAAGAAGTTTTTTAAATGAATTTTCCTATAGGGTCCAATATTTAACAAAGTTCGGTGTGGCAGCCATCTTGGTTGACAATCCGGGTGATCGGACATATTTCTGAAAGAGGACCTCCTAAGGACCAATGCTGCCAAGTCTGGCTCCAATATGTCAAGTGGTTTCAGACAAGAAGATTTTTCAATGAATTTTTCCATAGGGCCCTATGTTAAACTAAGTTTGGGAATGGTGGCCATCTTGGTTGAAAGTCTGGGTCATCACACAAAATTCTGAAAGAGAACATCTAAGGACCATTGCTGCCAAGTCTAATTCTAACTGGCTTAGTGGTTTCAGATGAGAAGTTTTTTGAGTGAATTTCCCATAGTGTCCTATGTTAAACTAAGTTCTGATGTGGCAGCCATCTTGGTTCACAGTCCACGAAATCAAAAATATTTCTGAAAAAGGACATCCTAAGGACCAATGCCACCAAGTCCTGCTCCAATATGTCAAGTTGTTTCAGACAAGAAGATTTTTCAATGAATTTTCCTATAGGGCCCTGTGTTAAACTAAGTTCGGTTGTGGCAGCCATCTTGGTTGACAGTCCGGGTCATCGCACAAAATTATGAAAGAGGACCATCTAAGGACCATTGCTGCCAAGTCTAATACTAATTGGCTTAGTGGTTTCAGACGAGAAGATTTTTGAGTAAATTTCCCATAGGGTCCTATGTTAAACTAAGTTCTGCTGTGGCGGCCATCTTGGTTCACAGTCCACGAAATCGGACACATTTCTGAAAGAGGACCTCCTAAGGACCAATGCTGCCAACTCTGGCTCCAATATGTCAAGTGGTTTCAGACAAGAAGATTTTTCAATGAATTTTCCTATTGGGCCCTATGTTAAACTAAGTTCGGGTGTGGCGGCCATCTTGGTTGACAGTCTGGGTCATCAGACACACCTCTGTAAGAGGACCATCTAAGGACCATTGCTGCTAAGTCTGGTTCCAATTGGTCAAGTGGTTTAAGACAAGAAGATTTTCAATGAATTTTCCCATAGGGCCCTATGTTAAACTAAGTTCGGCTGTGGCGGCCATCTTGGTTAACAGTCCGGGTCATTGGACACATTTCTGAAAGAGAACCTTCTAAGAACTATTACTGCCAACTTTGGTTCCAACTGGACTTGTAGTTTCATATAAGAAGATTTTTGAAAGTCGCCCCCCCCCTTTTTTTCTATTTTTAGTAACAGCAGTCATCTCGGTTGGAAGTCGGGGATGCCAGACATAATTTTGGAAGGGGGCCACCCAAGGACCATTCCACCAAAGTTTGGTCTCAATTGGCCCAGTGGTTTGAGAGGAAAAGATCTTTAAAGGAAAGTTTATGCTGGATGCCGTCTTTAAAGGGCAAAAACTCCTATAAGGGGTCAATCAATGATTTTGGTCATGTTGACTTATTTGTAGATCTTACTTTGTTGAACATTTTTGCTGTTTATAATTTGTCTTTATCTATAATAATATTCAAGATAATAACCTAAAACTGTAAAATTTCCTAAAAATTAACAATTCAGGGGCAATAACCCAACAAAGGGTTGACCGATTCGTCTGAAAATTTCATGACAGGTAGATCTTGACCTGATGAACATTTTTACCCCATGTCAGTTTTGCCCTAATTGCTTTAGTTTTTGAGATATAAGACAAAAACTGCAGTTTACCCCTATGTTCTATTTTTAGCCATGTCGGCCATGTTGGTTGGCAGGCGGGGTCATCGGACACATTTTTTAAACTAGATACCCTAATGATGCTTGTGGCCAAGTTTGGTTCAATTTGGCCCAGTAGTTTCAGAGGAGAAGATTTTTGTAAAAGTTAACGGACGACGGACGACGGACGCCAAGTGATGAGAAAAGCTCACTTGACCCTTCGGGTCAGGTGAGCTAAAAAAGCCAAAAAATGTCAAAAAAGGGCAATAACTCTAACATCAGTTGACAGATTTTCACGCAAATCAGCACACAGGTAGCTCTCATCATGCTGAACACTTTCAACTTGCCAGAATTTGCTGTAACCTAATGATTTTTGAGATATTTGCGAAGAACTGTTGTTTGACCCCTATGTTCTATTTTTAGTAACAGTGGCCATGTTTTTCGACGGATCAAAAATCGAAGCAAAAACTTTTTGCAGGATACCCTAAGGAACAATCTTACCAAGTTTCATTTGATTTTGAATAGCAGTTTCAGAGAAGAAGATTTTTGAAATAATAACATAAAAAAAACTGTTGTTTGACCCCTATGTTCTATTTTTAGCAACAGTGGCCATGTTTTTCGACGGATCAAAAATCGAAGCATAAACTTTGTGCAGGATACCCTAAGGAACAATCATGCTAAGTTTTATCCAAATCCATTCAGTAGTTTCAGAGGAGAAGATTTTTTAAATAATAACATAAAAAAAAGCCAAAAATGTCAAAAAAAGGGCAATAACTCCTACATGGGTCGTTGGATCTTCTTCAAAATTTCAGGGCAGGTAGATCTTGAGGTGCTGAACACTTTTACCCTTTGCCAGAATTTTGATATCTGTGACCGTTTCTGACTTATTTGCAAAAAACTGCGATTTACCCCTATGTTCTATTTTTAGCCATGACGGCCATGTTTTTATACGAATCAAAAATCCAAACAACAGATTTGTAGCACCCATACCAATTAATAACTGTACCAAGTTTGGTTGCAGTTGGACTTATGGTGTTGGAGGAGTTAACGTTTGAAAAAGTTAACGGACGACGGACGGACGGACGGACGACGGACGGACGGACGACGGACGCCAAACGCCAAGTGATGGCAATAGCTCACATGACCCTTCGGGTCAGGTGAGCTAAAAAAACTATATTTTTGTTTTGTTGCACATAAGGCCAATTAAAATAGATTATTGTTTCTGGAATTTTTGGTGTCCGCTGCCGACTCAAACGTATTATTACACTATCATTTCAGCTTCCGTTTCATTTGTATACATGGTTTTTGTGACGAGAGTGACAAGCATGAATGAAAGAAAGGGGTGGTTTGCTACCAATGTTAAGGACGAGAATACTGTTTTTGTGTTGTTTCACTTCTCCTTTATACATCTATCAATTAAAATACCTTACATCTTAAGTCTAAATACATATAATTTCTTTCGTTTCCTCAAGGTTTTATTTTAAAAAATAAAATCCCCCCCCCCCTGCCACATATTTTTTGGAGACATTGGATGATAATCTACTAATTAAATAAATTACTTGGCCTAAATGCAAAATTTAATCAAAGTCATTCAAGCATTAAGTGTAGGTCATAATTAGATAAATTTGCTGAGTTTTGTTGTACTACATGTACAAATACATATGAGAGAATTGTACATGTAGCTGTGATATTATACTACTATAGGTTCTTTTAAAATACATCAAAAGGAAAAAATTTAACCATGTCACCCAAGCATAAAATGTAGGTCATAGTGACTCATAAATCATACTGATTTCTTGATCATGGGGAAATTTCAGAGGGACATGTATTAATATTCATATACATACATGTGTATTCAGAAATGGCAAAATACAGACAACACTCAGTGTTCTTCCAAGAAATTCTACATAGCATTGTGGTTGTGTGTTTGTGGCAAATCTTTCAATCTTTGTGATATGATAGCATTTTAAAATTAAAATTTTTTCCAATAATGTACTTTTGAACATGTATTTATAAGAATGTATGAATTACTGTTTTAGACTTTTATTGGATTAAAGTCTTGCTGCAGCGGATAAACTTTAAAGGAAAAAGGGAATACATTAACTCATCAAAATCAAATTTTATACATTTGTATATACATTTTATGTCATATTTTGTTAAAAAAAATGCATAGTTAAGTGGTACAAAATTATAGCATTGTTGTAAAAATTATAGCACAGTGGTAAAATTGTGGTATAGAAGCCTGTGGAGAACACTGGCTCTTCAAACACTAAAAATAAATGGAAATTGACCATAGAAACAGTGACCATAGCAACATTTCAAATTTTTTTTGTGGAAACATTGTACCAATGTTTGACTGAATATCAAGGTCTTATGTGGCATTTCAATGATGATACATATACATGTTTTGTAAGTCTGAATTTTTTAGATATTCTACATAGAAATTCCTGATATATATATATTTGTTAAGAAAAACAACTAAACTTTTCCAAAACTCATTTTCTTACAATATTACTTACCAGTTCAAGTCACAAAATTCATGTGCACTGTACACACGTCCTAGTTATTAACTCCTATTTTGATTTCAAAATCTTGTCCAGCTTATGTTTTGGTACTTCACTGTTCTAAAACTTACATGTAGCCTCTTTTGCCCATTTTTCCTTACCTGATCTAGCGTAATACATTCTAAAACCTACATGTAGCCTCTTTTGCCAATTTTTCCTTATCTGTGGGTAATATATTTGTCATATACATGTATATGATTACCATGCTGTCAAATTTATCAAAATTTAAATATCAATATAATTCTGGGGGGTGCATTCATCATCCAAAACTTAAATTATAATTAGTAGAGTTGCACCTGAAAGAACCTTTCTATTTTTGGCAATTTGTTACAAAAAATAATATATTTAACGTATGTAACAGGTATTTTGGAATATTCTGGTAGAGAAATTTGACTGGAATATAATTCCATTCAACTATAAATGGCTGTAAAATTGTATTATCTGATTGCTTTATTAAGGTACAAATGCACATGTAGGTGTAAATCTTAATAGCTATTCACCAAAAACTTGTCAGTGTCAATGAAGAAAAACTCAGAGATACATGTATCTCTTTAGCCCTTGAACCAGTTTGCAAACAAAGGAAATTTATGTCAGCAGGCTATTCAAGGACATTCACCTATAATAAGACTGTCATTCCACTTACATGTATAAAGGATATCTTGAATGCAGTCCACTCTCAGTGACAGTGTACATAAATTTGTTTTCACTTCACTGAATTTTGAAACTGCTCCAGTGTGCTTTGTTTTTGTTCCTAAAGTGTGACAATAGTGGGTTATAGAGGTTTCCCTAGACCAATTTAGCATGGTGCCTCCATTTTCAAGCACCATGCTGCCCTCATCATGAATTTCACTATGAGCTCCTGGGTACATGTGCAGCCACCTAACTTTAATTTTTTAGTTTAATTTGATCTTTTTGAAACTGATTTGCATTTAATCATATACCCCTGTTGTGTTGGCAAACTTTTATGACACTATACCATCATACTAGGGTGAAGGCTGTTTATTGCAGGTTTTGATAAATATAATGCCCTCGTGTCAAGGTTGGGTGCCCCCAATATTATCTTTTTTAACCACTGAGTGCCTTCAAAATACTAAATTTACCATGCCCTCACACATTTCTGGGGAAAGCACTGGACCATTACACCTTGCCAATAATAAAATCATTTATGAACATGTATTTGTATATTTATTTGTAACGTCAGTAATAAAAAACAGCTTTTACTTTGATAGTTATCAACAATCAAATGAAAAGTTTGGTTTTTTGCTTTTGTATCCTTTTCATGTATATATTTTTTTCATCTATTTACACAGGGTATGCTAGTGTAATATGTTTTAAACAGTCTAATTACTATGTTGACGGGTAATTCGGTGCATTCAAATCATTTTAATGTTAATGCGCCGAATAGGACGATGCACAGAATTACCCGTAATGACTGTATATAAAATCAATCATTTAATAGTCACTCCAGGATCATCATTGGACACAGTCAACATTTTCTTCATGGCATTGATGTACAAATTGAGGACAGTCCGAATTGTCTCTAATACCGCTATCTTGGGAAGGAACAAGTTAATATGCCACAATACTTACCAACAATATTTCTGCAGTCTTGAATAACATCAATCCGACCAAGTTCAATCAAATTTTTCCAAAGATTACCAAGTGTTGGGTTAAGTGATGGTGTTGTTTCCCATTCTAAGAACAGTTCAGCAGTAGGACTTTTCTGTCTTCCAAATCTTTTCATTTCTAATGAATTAAACCCAACAAGTTCAGCGAGGCCATTCCAGTCTGTCACATAGCCTGTCTCATCATCTACTATTTCACTAGTGTTATCTAAATACAGTGAAATTTTTTTCCTTGCACTCGTTCGTAAAGCTTCTAATGGAATGGAAGTATATCTAGCATCTAAGTTCAAAGATTCTCCATTGTCATCAACTATTTCCATGTCAACTTCCATATCAACTTCGCTTGAACACGCCATTTTTGCCGTTTCAAATATATGTCACTAATAAATAGCTGATTATGGTTACATTCAAAATACTTCTCGTCATGCTGTCAAAGAGCTGCAAGCTGTCCTTAGTTCCAAGATGTCCATTTCCATGTTTCCAAAATTCCAGACTGGTGACACTTCCGTGTTGAAGGAAGTAGATTTCGTCGTACGCATGCGCTACAGGTATGGGGAAATTCCCAATTATTTTCGCAAACCATTCACCTGTATCAATTGCGTGACTAAACAAACTTTGATTAAATAATTAAAAAAAGTTCCTGTCACAATCTTCCAAGAGTCTACAAAATAAATATATATGCGAGCTAAATAATTTTATTTCAAACATTTCAAATAAAAAAAATCGTGTTGATCAGTAGGCCTATACAGGGATCATATAATACAGTTCCTGGCCTATATTATTTTTTATAAAACCTGCCAGGAACTGTATATGAAGTATTATATGATCCATGAACCCACCGCTTGCAACGTCCAAACCCCAAAAATGAAATTGACCTATACACAAAGTAGGAGGTAACCATGGCATTATATCTGTATAGAATGGTTGCATAGTATCTGTAGATGCCCAATAAGGTTTAAGAATTATGATATTCTAAACTTGAGGCCCACAGGGGTCAAAGTTCGAAAATTGTGAATTAAGGCTTGTGAGGTAATTACTTCTCTTCTGAGACTACTATAACACATGTGTTATAGTAGTCTCAGTTCTCTTTCACTTTTCAATTTATGCATATTATTCCTTTACAGTATTGTTATACACCATATGCAGATGCGCTATAATTAAGGTTTTAGAATTTTTATTTTCAAAACTTGGAGCCTACAGTGGTCGAATTTCAAAAATTTGTGAATTAATCTAATCTTCTTTCTGAATTTTTCAATTTATGCATTTTATTTCTTTACAGTATTGTCACACACCATATGCAAATGAGCGATTAAGTTTTAGAATTTTGATTTTCTAACCTTGGGGCCACAGGGCTTAATTTCTAAATTGGGAATTTCAGGTTGTGACCGGTTTAACTCTTCTTTCATTTTTTAGTTTATGTATTTTATTTCTTAACATGATTGTTTTACACCATATGTAAATGCAAAGTAAGATTTTAGAATTACGATTTTAAAAACTTAGGGCCCATAGGATCAGCCGTTGAAAATTATGAAGTTAAACCCTGCCTTAAACTGTTTTTTTTTCATATTTCAATTTATGCATATTATTTCGTTACACCATATGTTGATGAGCAGTCAGGTTTTAGGACTCTGATCTTCAAAACCTGTTACCCAAAGGAGTCAAATTTCCTAAATTTTTAATTTGAAGCTTGTGACCTAAACTCCCCTTTCATTCTTAAATTTCAGCATTTTATTTTTTTACCAGAATTACTAGATGACCATTAAGGTTTAGGATTTTGATCTTCAAAACCTGTGACCCACAGGAGTCAAATTTCCCAAATTTTTAATTTTAAGCTTGTGACCTAAACTCCTCTTTCATTCTTTAATTTCTGCATTTTATGTCTTTACAGAATTATCCAGATGAGCAATAATGTTTTAGAATTTTTATTTTCAAAACTTGGTTTGAATTTCGAAAATGGTGAATTTGACCTTCACTTTTTCATTTTGCATTGTAATTAGTGATTAATTTCTTTACAGAATGCATATTATCTGTGAATATGCAATACGGTTTCAGAATTTTTACTTTGTGTAAATGTCCCAACTAATCGCGGGGTTGCTGGGATTACTGTCGATTTTGAACCGAAACCTGGGCCAAGTTTTTCAAAAGTTAACTACAATTTCCAGTTTCAAATTTTGCTTCTTTGGTAATGCCTATAAACTGAAAATATGGGATTGAAATGCCTTTTTTATTATATAAACAGAATCCACACCGAGTATTTCACTATGAGAGTCCGTAGGCCTATTTCAAATAGTAAATAAGTCTAAATAATGAGAGAAGTAAATACCAACCAATTGTGTCCCATATGTAAATCCATTGGAAAATCTCGATAAGATTTTTTTTTAGTAAGATTAAAGGTGTCAACTTTTTTGTTTGCAGTTATGGTTAAAGATCGGAATATCGGAAATTTTCAAATATGAGGAAATTAATATCTATAAAATATGTTTATAGAATTCAGTGTTCTATGGGAGGTAATTCAAATGCAATGATAATATCTCCTCGGTGGTTAGACATCAGAAAAATTTTATCTGTTACATGTATTAATTACTAATGTTTTATCTTTTTTCATAATCCATTCCATTTCGGTTTTACACTAATAATGTTATTTGTATTTCTGTATGGTTTGCAATATTTGTGTAACAAGTTTTGTGTTTTCATTTGTTTGTTTGTTCATAGCTGTGTGCTTGGATAGTTAACTTGGGCTTAACCCCTTTTAGGTACCTGTAAAGTGCGAAACAAAATAAAAAAGGAACGGAATAAAACGAAACGAAATCAATTTATAACTTCAACCCCCGCTAAAATCTTGCAAGTATTATACTCAATGTCAACGAAACTTGAAATTAAGATAAAACTCAAACGATGATCCGATGCTTTCTTTCGATATGGATGATACTTAACGTTAGCCCAGGAGCAAATATTCCATATTCACGACAAAAACAAAAAATTACATTACGATATGTAATGTACTTTACATGTAACGCTCAGCCGAATTCAAACCTCACACATGAAAACAGTCCACAAAAAGAAATGTTAACCACTCAATCATATCCCGATATTGGGCAATGGGATACTCCACCCCGCTTTTTGGAACCATCTCAGTTCCCATTCTACTTCCGTTGCCCTATTACCCCCCCCCCCCCCCCCCTTGTATTTACGCGTCCGTCCAACTTTCCACCTCAACCCAATTCTAAATATCCCTGTTCCTTTTAAGAAGCAGATTATGTATTACATGTATTAAGACTTTACGACATACAGTATAATACTTGCGAGACTTTAGCGGGTATAAATTAAAAAAAAAATTGATTCCGTTTCGTTTCGTTTCGTTTCGTTCCGTTCCATTTTTATTATGTTTCGCAGTTTACAAGTACCCCCCTTTTGGTCATTTTGAATTTTGAGTTTTCAATTTTCATAATACTTACCATCGGTCGTTTTGAAAAGTTTTTCACAAAGCTTCTTGCGTTTCTGTGCATGTTGAGACCCTTGATGAGTGAATTTCTGTAATAAAAAAATTTGGAAAACATACAGTGGTCACCACCTTTCCGGTAAAGGTTATTTAAAAAAAAAAAGGCAATCAACGATTCCCAACAGCACTGCAGGCGGTTCAGACGCAAACACGACAATCACTGTAAAAGATCAATAACTGTTTTTATTCCACTCGATCGTATGTATGTCATTTGTGTTAGATGTTGTTATTATGTGTATTCTATACAACCCAACTGGGTTAAAGTATTTCAATCAAGTGTTTTAAATAATAAATTCTTTGATACCAATTTTGATGCACAAGATGTACACATTTTGTCGATTTACAACTCATCAGTTGTGCCCAAGGCCTTAAATCTCTAGAATGTGAGAAATGTATATATCAGTAAACTGAAAACAAACTGCCATTATTCTTTTATCGGTAATTTTTACAAAATTTGTAAATTTCTGAAATTTAAAGAAAAAATTGACGCGTATGAACACAGATAAATGACGTTAATATATAGACCGATACATTGTAATTCTATTCCCAGTTCCGGTCCACGATATTATCAGCCGTTAAGATCAAAGGAAACACAAACGAATTACCCATTACATATTTTTCTAGTTTCGATGAAGACTACAAACCTCATGACATCTTATATACATTGTAGTTTTCAAATATATCAGATATAATAAGATCAAGACAGCAAGTACAGATCGAACGTTTACGATACATAATTATGATTCTTTACGGTAAAAGATTACTAACTCGAAGTGAGATCATATATATATATATATATAATAAAAGTGATTATACCGCGTATACCGTTTATACCAAACCGCCTCTGTAGTCTCGTGGTAGCGTGCTCGCCTCGAGTGTGGAAGGTCGTGGGTTCGATCCCAGACGGGTCAAACCAAAGACATTAAGGTCAAGCCGAAGTAATTGAACGCCATCTAGTGTTCATTTGTTTACCGTTTCAAGGGTAACAGCCCCTTGTCATTGTATTACGTCCCCGACTGATTGTCCGACGTCGTAGCCATTATGACGTTGACTCCTGAGGAGCAGCGGAGTCGTCGTAAGGTAGAAATAATGGTGTGTTCAGACGTACAGTTATTACGCAATGCAAAACTTTTTCGGAACGTTTCAAAACGCATTGTGCCTTCATTATCAAAACGCATTCGAAAGCATTATTTTGTCGTGAAAACGCGGCATATTTAGACTAATTCGTTTCAGAATCATAGATACATGTGTACGTGTTTTTATATTTACAGTACATATTATGCAAGTAATTTGCTTAGCTTAAATTTTAGGTGTTTATGTACAGTGTATTACATCCATAGTATTAACACGACGTAAGTCAACTTTTTGACACTTAGATCACGGGTACATTGTTATAAATTTACTAAACATCTCAATTTCTCTGAACTACATGTAAGTAAATAACGCGAATGAATATGTGAAGCAAAGTTGCGCATAAAACATCATTTTTACTTTGATGGAGAAATAAAAAATATCAATCAAGTGAAGACGGTCCTCGTTATCCTTTTTTAAAAAATATTGTTACTTATATTTTTGATTAAACTTCTTTGCAATTTCATCGTTCTCTAGAATTCGCCTGGTATTGGAATTTATTCGTACAGCTTACTGCGAATTAAACTGAATCGATTGAAAATGTGACCGATATTAGCTTAATTTTATGATCTCATCACATGATCCATTGGGAATGTACATTAACTTTTTTTTATTTTGGTTAATAATGCCACACTAAATTGATTTTAAGTTCTTTGGATTTTTTAAGGGTAAATATAGGTGCGAGCGAGCAATTTTTTTTCTAACGGAACGTTTTTTTCAGGCGCCATTGAATATCAAATGTAAGTGTAACACAACTTTTTATTATTAATTTGGATAAGGGGCGAATTTTGAGCTCTTAACTTTAAAATGAAGTTATTATTCAAAATCCAACGACCTAAAAATCAATTTGGTTTGGCCTAATTTGTAAGACATTTAACGGCGAATATTTCAGCCAAAATAAAGCATTATAAGCTTCCACTATATGAAAAATGTTTCCGTTGTTAATTATCCTTACGGATCTTTACACTTCTGCTTATCTCTCGCATGCAAGATTTTTTTTGTTAGAAGTTTTAATTTTGTGATAACGGCAATACCCTCCAAATTTAACGCATTTTGACTAAAAAATGTTGTTTTCAAATTACGCGGAGCTGATCAACTTGACTCACTTTGATTTTTTTAAATATTTTCACGGGACAATAAGGATACAGTTCACGACATAACATAAATTTCGGAGCAATACTTCCATTACATTTTACTATATTACCAAGGAATTTATATTTTTGCAATACAAATCATTCATCGACAACATGAAAATCAAACATTGTCATTCAACAAATAATAAATAAAATCCGCAACTCCTTACAGAAAGCAAAAAGTAAATAAATAAATAAATAAAATGTTCAATAAATAATAAATAAAAATTAATAAAAAATTAATAAAAACATTAAAATTGAAAAATATACATCAGATGAAAGAAAAGGATTTGTTGTTTGTCCTGTAATTATAATCTGCAATACATAAACGTTATCGAACGCTGGACGTCATAACGTTGCCTAAAAAAATCTCCAAAATTAGTACCTTGATATTATCTTCAGCAGCAGATACAATGAAATCAAGCATGGGGACCCCCAAATATTTTTATATCACCAGAAAGCTCGTGGATGAGGCAATATAATATTAGTTTTTCAAAAACTGTAGGGTTAACATCAATGGTTTTAATAGACTTTTCGAGCAAAATTGTCGAAAAATTGACGTTTTCCCTATATATCCTATGTTAAAAGTTAATTTCAGAACGCATTTTCCAAGAGTTATAGCAAAAAAATAAGCATGGGTACCCCCTTTTTTATTAGCTCACCTGGCTATTGCCAGGGTGAGCTTTTGTCATCTCTTGGCGTCCGTCGTCCGTCCGTCGTCCGTCGTCCGTAGTCTGTCGTCCGTCGTCCGTCCGTCGTCCGTCCGTCGTTAGCTTTTCATTCAAACATCTTCTCCTCAGAAACCATTTGGCCAATTCCAACCAAACTTTGCATGAGTGGTGTATGGAAGGTCCTCAACAAAGTTTCCTCATTTAGTTCTGATTGGTCAAGAAACATGGCCACTAGAGGCAATTCTTGTTTCTGATTGGCTAATTTTCAAAAATCTTCTCCTCTGAAACCGCTGGGCCGATTGATTTGAAACTTAATAGGAATGATCTATGACATGTCCTCTACAAACGATCCTCAATTTATTTTGATCTGACATAAAACATGGCTGTCGTAGCTAAAAATAGAATATAGGGGTGCATGTGTTGTTTTTGGCTTATAACTTAAAAACCATTACAGATATCAAAAATCTGACATGGGGTAAAACTGATCAGCATGACAAGATCTACCTACCCTGAAATTTTGAAGGAAATCCCAAAACCCATTTAGGAGTTATTGCCCTTTTTTCGTCAAATTTTCAAAATTTAACATTTTTCGTCATTTATCTCCAAAACTATTTGAGATAGAAGTGAAATGTAAATGTGAAAAATGTTTGCCATGTTGAGATCTACATACCCTGAAATTTTAAAGGAAATCCCAAAACCCATTTAGGAGTTGTTGCCCTTTTTTGTCAAATTTTCAAAATTTTTTCATTCAAAAATCTTCTCCTCTGAAACTGCTGGGGCGATTGGTTTGAAACTTGATAGGAATGATCTATGACATGTCCTCTACAAACGATCCTCAATTTATTTTGATCTGACATAAAACATGGCTGTCGTAGCTAAAAATAGAATATAGGGGTGCATGTGTTGTTTTTGGCTTATAACTTAAAAACCGTTACAGATATCAAAAATCTAACATGGGGTAAAATTGATCAGCAATGTAAGATCTACCTACCCTGAAATTTTGAAGGAAATCCCAAAACCCATTTAGGAGTTATTGCCCTTTTTTCGTCAAATTTTCAAAATTTAAGAGTTTTCATCATTTATCTCCAAAACTATTTGAAATAGAAGTGGAATGTAAATCTGAAAAATATTTGCCATGTTGAGGTCTACCTACCCTGAAATTTTAAAGGAAATCCCAAAACCCATTTAGGAGTTATTGCCCTTTTTTGTCAAATAAATTTTCCCTGAACAATTGAACCAATTGCAACAAACTTGGTCAAATAGTTGATTAATTGTCCAATGAAAACCAGACTCCAGGTGAGCGATACAGGCTCTGGTGAGCCTCTAGTTTCATATTCCAATGTATTTCGATTAGCTTTACATACTGACAAAAAATTAGAAGACTGTAGGATACTTTCAATTACTTCGCCTTGACCTAAAGTTGGAATTACCTGCTTATCCACCAACTTGCGACACGCAGCATCTAGTTGTAAGAGCAAAGGACTGGTTGGCTCGGAGTCAGTATACTAATGTGTCCGAGTGGGATGATATGTCTTCCTGTGGACAGTTACCTCGTGAGCTAACACGTAAAAAAAACGACCCAGCGTGTCGGTCTAGTACGAAGCAGTTAGGTCTCATATCATATCAACATGTTCTGGTCCTGATATGCACCTAATGGTTGCAACTGGACATTAAACAATAAATCATCCATCCACCCGTGTACACCAATGCAATCCCATACTGGTTATAATATTACACTAACTTCAGCTCGCGTGAGGACATTCAAACTTTAACTATTATTTGATTCATTTGTTTTTGGTGTCATAGTTTTGTCGACACGATTTCATGTAGATTGCTTAAATAAATGAATGTTGTAGAAAGGCACCATTTATTTACTCCACTCTAATGTTAGGTGGTTTGATGGTGATATTAAATGTTTATAAAATATCCCCTGTTTTAGTTTCTTTTCAAACAATTACCTAAAATTTGCTTAAAGCAGTTCCTAATTTTAAAAAAAAATATGCTGATATGATAATGAAAATACAGGAAAAATGAAAAATGATAAACCAAAAATTTTACAAAACAACAAAACAAAGGTTGGTTTCAAGTAACTTATTTGTGTCAAACTGTGTATTTAAAAGGGTATGAATGACTTTAATACCATAATTACACAACCAGACAAAGACGCTATTATTAAACTGATTAAATCGCCGTACGAACTTGTAAATAACCGTTATGGATATACATACTTAATGTCCTATTTAGGTCACTGTCAGTGACAAAATGGTGTGCCAAGCATCAAGTGTTTTTACCACCAGGACAAGATCTGTGGCTTTGGTTTTTTGTTGTATTGGATGTTTTCTGTACTTTGTTGCTGTAGTTACACCATCATGGCTTACATACACTCACGATACGGTTACTCTAACAGTGGGATTATATTTGACATGTGTTGGAAATAGTTTTAGTGACTGTACAACAGTAATGGATAAAGGTTTGTTATTTTTAATTAATGAACAATAAATAAACAAAAAGAAGGAACAGCAAACGCATCATTCTGTCTAGTATTTTACTTTATGACATATTTTGAAGAAGAAATGATACCTAATATCTAATTTTACAAATCATTCTCTTTTTTAAACCGAGGAGCATTTTAATCAGGTACAACATATCTTTCTTAGATGTTTTTTTTTTATTTTCATATCCTTTGCGATCGCTTGTTGGCCGGAGACCACCTTAGCTATTTCCATCACTTGGTGGCCATCCTCTTTTCCTCCGTAAACTTTTCACTTTTTGATCTTCGTTAGAATGTATAACCAAATATATCCCTTATTAACTCCTCTCCAAGGTTTGTTAATTTGGTGTTAAGAAATGTGGCATTCAGTGAGGATGCTACTCTCAATAATTTTGATAGTATGAGTGCATGTGCGCAGTAAAGTGTCAATTTTTTCATGATTTTGCGATTAAGAGCAATTGTCTAGAACAGTCATATTTTCTTAAGTCCATAATTGTATGCTTAAAAAACAGAAGTAAAGAACAATGTTTTTTTCACTTTCAATATTCTGTAATTTTTTCTCAATTTCTAGTTGCATATGTAATGCAGAAGTAGAATCGTTGTATTTTCGTATTTTGTCTTCGATGGGCCTTTTTTGTTATTTCCTATTCCTGTCCGTTTTTACAAGAGCAATTGGCACAAATACACCAAAATTATGCTCAAGTACCATCCTGGTCAGCCGGGGCCTTTTATAATTTCAGAATAGTTGAAACTTTGAAAATGTTCTTATTGTCTGTAAGCAGTATGACTTTGGTCCAATATGGGCGCATCTCTGAAACACTGTCACTAAAATTTATTTTAAATCTTAATTATGACTTACAGTTGAATCGATTGCAACTAACTTGGCATTAATGGTATTTTTGAGGCTCCAACTAGTAATTAGTGTTACTATGGTCTGGTTTTGCTGACAAACATGACCCCACAATCCCCAGAATATGGTTTAATTTCACAGATAATCTTTTCAAAACGACGTGACCCCTGGGATTGAAAATTGTCGTGAATTATTAAGGTACTATGTTAGTGTTAGCGCGATTTTTGTGAGGTGTCCCACGGACGCACAAGACATATGATCCCTGACTTGTTAGGGTGGTCTTCTGTGAAAAAGATACTTACATTCTTTGACTTTAATGTGAAAAACAAATTTATACTTGTACTTTCTGTAACATGTAAGAATTAAAATATTTATACCCCTTTTTAACGATTAAAAATATTTAATTTTATTTTATTTTTCAGATGAAATGTTCAAAGTTTCACAGATATGTGGTACCGCAGGTTTTATCACCTATTTTGTGTTTGCTATCTCAGCAACATTGACCTTCTTCTGGACAAAACACTGGAAGAAACTCAAAAGAATTAAACTTTCCGCGGGAATAGCATCACTGATTTCAGGTATCATCGTTAATCGAAGTTTATTATTTATGGTATCTAATTTTTGCTTTGTCAAGTCTAGAATAGAAAAGAAACACATCAGTATAAATTCAATTTTTATATCTTTTCATTACAAGAAAGCGAATATTTTTATGCATAATTTTGTCTAATTAGCAATATACCAGTATCGCCTGCAAATACGTCTACGTTTCTCAGCTTATCCGATTTTCAAGGGCAAGCTTGAGTTACCCTGACTTTCAAAAAAGAGGATTACTGCTGTCACAAAAGCTTCTTAACCAGGGTTTTATCAGGGATAAGTTGATGTCATCACTTAGGAAATATTACGGTCGTCATCACGAATTGATTGACCATTACAGTGTTCCAATATCTAAGATGATGTTGGACCTGTTCCCACCGAATTGTGACTTCCGCCGGATTTACTTTTTTGAAATTCACGACGGGTGCCGTATACGGAGCAGAAACTGCTTACTCTTCCGGAACACCTGGGTTAACTCCTTGTTTTTATAGAAGTTCGTGTTGTTCATTTTTTTTTTTTTTTTAGTTTTTTTGTGTTTATTTGTTGTGCTTGTGGTTGTTCATCTGTCTTCCTGGGTTTGTCTGTCTAACGGAAAAGTTTTTTTTATTGCTCCTTAGGTATATTTGTCCTTTTCAGTATTGAATAGTAACATTTTTAAGGTGTTACATGTTCAGTGTAGTAGTTGTATACCTTTCGCCTAAATCGTTATTTTAAAAATTAGTTAGGAATAACTTATAATTATTCAAAATTTAGATCTCACTTTGAATTAAACTTGCTTTTCAGGTGTACTGATATCCATTGCAATATTGACAATCCTTCAAAGCAATACGCCAGACAATAGTACAATGAATTTTGGTGGATACCTTGGACTGGTGTCCATTGTTATATCAATGGTGTCATCCCCTTTCTATATAATTGATAGTTTCAATACAACGAAACAAATGAAAAAACCACGTGATCATCGTCAAAAACGCTGGGATAGAACTGAACCAATCACAAGTATTGCGCCGGAACCTACCTTCATTTTAGACAGGTGCCCTACATACGTTTCAAGGTTTGACGAGGAAGACAGAAAGGAGATACCTACTTCTACAAGATCACCGCTTATTGATAAAATACTAACAAAACCAACCAAAAACAAGAAAACTGCTAAAAAAGAAAACAAAGACGAATCTGTGCGAGCCAACGAAGTTGAATTAGACATTGAAAGAGATGTCAAACAAAATATGACAAAGAAATCGGAAAGACTGGAAAAGTCTGATGAAGATACAATTGTGGAACTTGAATCATCTAAGATTAAAACAGACAGTAATACAACAAAACCAATAACTGAGAGTACAGTGGTATCCAGTGTAGGACGTGAAACTGAGAATACAGTGGTATCCAGTGTAGGACGTGAAATAGGAAAGGTTACAGATGAAACCAAAATCCAGTTCAAGTCGGAGAAAGTCGATGATGTAACACAGTATGATGAGATAACTGAGGTGGTCCCTGGAGATATTTCTTGTCAACCAGAGCTTCAAAACAATAATGTTAGTCACGACGTTCATAAAAAATCAAAGAAAAACAAAAAGATGAAAAAGCAGAAAGAAAAGGAACTCTCACACGATAAAACGGAGATAGATTCCAAGTCGGATTCAGTCAAAGAGATGGCCCCAAAACTTGAATACACAATGAAGTTGTCGCCTGCAGATCTATTTATTGAAACGGAAGAGGATATTGACAGTCTGGACGTTCAGAATAATTCAAATAAAAAGAAGAAGAAAAAGAAGAAGAAGAAGAAGCAAAAAGAAAAGGAGTTGCCACAAGATAAAGCGCAGATAGAGTCGGATACAGTTAAAGAAATGTCCAACAAACTTCAGTATGCAATGAAATTATCTCCTGCAGATCTACTTCATGAACCAGGAAAAGATGTTGATAGCAAAGACGTTCAGAAGAATTCAAAGAAAACGAAAAAGATAAAAAAGCAAAAAGAAGACGAATTACCGCATTTCTTCAAGGAATATATCGAAGAACGGGACAGTGATGGCGAACCTACCAATATGGATCTTAATTATGATTTTTTATTACAAGAAACAGCACAGGTCGAAAGAAGAGAAGAGGAGGAGGAGAAAGAAAATCCAAAACAACCGGTTGTTAATAAAAGTCAAGCTAGAGTTGTATCCGCTAAATTTAGGATGAAATCAAAACAAAAGAATGCATAATTATACAATCCATCTATATGACAAATTAAATAAAACCTCACAAGATTCTGCAGTCAGTATAAATACTATAATCCAAAGAAGACATTTTGACTGTCTTTCCATATTGTTGGTCATGAACAATACTACTGAGACATGGTTTAAGTTTTCAGTATAAATTTAGAACAATAAAATATATATATAGTTATAAACAGTTAATCTTTTTTAAATCACTGTACAAATCTCAACAATAGCTGGAACCATCAGAGTACATTTATGATTGATGATTCTACTATTATTTTTTTCTTCAGGAGACAAAGACGTCTCTGATTATAAAATATATTTGTATTTATACAATTATATACTCTGAACATTCTTTATACTATATTTAGTATTTCATATGTATTAATATATTGTTACAACTTATGTATAGGAACTGAAACGTTTAAAACCAAAAAAGAATCTGAGAATCAGAATCTATACCATGTCTTCTAAATTTTCTTAAGATATTATTCACTACGCTCAATAGAAATATAAGATATTATTCACTACGCTCAATAGAAATTTAAGATATTATCTACGCCCAATAGATATATAAGGTGACCTTTACTGTATGTAAATTTAAGATTTATTCTTGTACTTATTTTGTTATTCTTTCGTGTGTGAATTTTATAAGATAAGTTCTATAACTTTTAAAAGGGCTATTTTATTTATATTACTGGACTGTCAATCAATTAATACTTGGTGAATTGGTAGCAGTTAGATTTAAATAGATGTTTACTCATATTACGAAGCATTTGCTTTTTCAAGTTTTACGGGAAAGGTTAAATATTCTGCCGTGTACGTGTGTTCCTTTAGTGAACACCCACATAATTTTACACCTACAAGACCTAGCAGCGCACAACATTAGAAAGAGAAACTGGTAACAATAGCCAAGGATGAGTAAAATTTGACACCCTGATTTAGATGGTTGACATTTTCTTATGTCTAAAGCAGTTAATTATTTGAAAACAATCTTTAAACTTTTTAATTACCTTACATGCCTGACCTTGCTTGCTGGAAAATCAAGATAAGAAAGATGGAGAACGTGCACCATTTATGTTCGTGTCATTATATATATTATGCGTTATGATTTTGAAATATGTTTCCTTTGATTTTATCTCAGGTTTACGATAAATAATTTGGCTGTATATACGTTCAGTTATGATAACATAATAAAAACGACAGCAATAATACCAAAGTATTATAAAGATATAATAAAGATTTGATGAACCTTGGTGTCTTCTTGGAATGCCAACATTTGTAAAATATATATTCTTGGAATGCCAACATTTATAAAATATATCTTCTTGGAATGCCAACATTTATAAAATATATATACTTTCATTCATATCTTTATTTCCTCATCATATGAGATATAGGAATTATAAACATATTACATATTCAACTCAAAATAACATACATTATAATAGAAAACATATCTACAAGGTAAGTGATAACTAAGATATCTATTGATACAATAAACTGGAAATTATAAATAAAAAGTTTATTATTAATGTGACATATCATGTGTGGCATCTAATAGCGCGACTGTACTCGATAACACATTTTACAATGTGCGTATGACACAACTTCATGAATTGAATATAGTCATCACAATCAACGAACTCGTGTGACGGTAAACGACCAAGTAAACTTTGAAACATTATTTCATCATCGTATGTTGACAATTCGCAATACAACTGAAGTTCAAAGTTCTCTATAATCATCATCCAAAGTGTGTCTCTGTGATTATTTGTAGACGGACAAGAACAACATGCATGTACATAAACGTCATCAAAAATACGACCACAGAATTTGCATCTATCCGCAGTACTATTCGGAATTAAAGTTAACATTTTGGTTATGAAGTACGAGTTTCTTATTTCTCTAAAAGTACACGAGTGATGCCAAAAGGTTGCCATTGTGACTGTTTTATGAATATGTTTAAAGCGAGTAAAGTTACTATCAACTTCGATTCGGTTAAGCCAATTTTCAGTTTGTTTGAAATGAATGGCGTTGTTTACAATAATTCTCCACTTGTTTTTTGACGGAAATAATCCAGTATTGATGTATTCAATGAGGTATTCACAAAGTTTATAGAAATACAGAATATTGATGACATCGGGAATGAATCCATACATTCGTCTCTTAGTGTCTGATAAAAAGGTAAACAATCTGACGAGAAATATTTGTTTCGCAATAGTTTTAACATCAAGACTACAGAGCTTTTGTAGGAAAATAAGTTTTCTTTTATGTATACAGCTGCTGATCGGATGAATGCCTATTATACTTTCACACATGTCTGATCTTGTAGTAGATGGTAAGTCTAGTATAAATTTAACGATGAAATGTTGAAAGGTGTTTAGAATAGCTGTCTCTTGGTTTTGTAAGTCGGTCCACATTTCACAACCATATAAAACACTTGGAAGAATAACAGTTTTATAGAGTTTTATAACTACAGACGGATGTGTTGACTTCGACATTACACCTTTTAATGCAAAGAACGTACTTTTTCCTTTTCTACAGGCATCGCTTGTTCTCTTCTTAGACTTGAACAGAGAGTTGAGTGTTATACCTAGATGAGTATACTCGTCCACTACAGGGACTATTTCATCGCCGATGCGCCATACAAATTGAATATTACGTTCTCTCGGGTTCTTAGAAAATTGTACTATCTGAGATTTGTTCGCATTAAACTGGAATCTCCATTTTATTGAATATTGAAAACAAATATCGAGTAAACGTTGGAGAGCAATTGGGGAAGTTGCCACACATGATATGTCATCAGCTAAGGAAGGTGATGAACAGACAATATTAAAAATGCCTATGTTTTTACTTTGGGATTCAATGCTACATATCAAATCATTTATGAAAACTAAATACAAGAAACCTGACAATACACTTCCTTGTCTCACACCCTCTGAAACACAAAATGAGGATGATTGATATTGGTTAACAATTACAGAACTATTTGTATTAAGGTGTATATCATTTATTATGGACCATAATCGTCCCTTTACTTTTAAGTGATACAATTTAAACATCAACCCTTTTCTCCACAATGTGTCAAAAGCCTTACGGCTGTCTAAAAAGGCTACAAATATTTTACTATTTAACTCAAGGTTGTGGTAGATTGTTTCCTGGAGATTGAAGGATGTAGTTAAGCAACTGAGATTCTTCTGAAAACCATTTTGTTGAGGGTTCGGAAACGAGTATACTTCACTAATACAACGTGTTAGTCTGTTTTTAATCACTTGTTCAAACACTTTCGATATACAAGGCAGTAGAGTAATCGGCCGATAACTATCCGGAGACGTTTTAGGTTTATTGTTGCCCTTGTAAAGGGGTACCAGTAATCCGAATTTCCACTCTGTGGGAACATAACCTTTGCGGACGATCAAATTGAACATGGCCGATAAAGCTTTAATCACAATATCTCCACCGTAAACAAGGTGTTCATTCTGTATTTTATCGTGTCCTCCAGCTTTCTTTCGTTTCAAAGTTCTAACGATTTCAAAAAGTTCCGAATCTTCTATATCACCTCCTGGGAGGTTTTCATTAACAGAGTTACAAGAGGTAAGAATATCCTCATATGCACTATCAACATATTGTTTCATGTCCATGTCAAATGCATCATTCTCAATGTTATTCAAATTAGCAAAATATTCCTTGAAACCATTTGCTATTGACTTAGGGTTGTCACAAACTACACCGTTATGAATTATCTCTGGGTATATTTTGGACACTTTCGGTTTAAAGGATTTAACCATTTTCCAAAACAATCGCAAGTCACATTCTGCAGCTTTGTTGATATCATCGTAACAGTTCTGTTGATACTTTTCAAATGCACTCTGTTGTAAATTTCTAAATTCACGTTTTGCTCTTTTATATTGCCTGTATGAATCAAAGTTCATGCCTCTTGGACGACCTTGCTCAATCCATTTAACACGCATTGTTCGTTCCTTTTTATGTGCATTTTTTAATTCTTCCGACCAATAAGGTTTAGTGTTAGGATTAAATCCACATCGAGGAATCGTTTTCGCTGAGGCTTCGTGTAAAATTTGCACAAATTCTCTATTTATATCATTTAGACTTTTGAGGTTCGCTTCGATCTTCGATATGAATCTAGTAAGTGGAGACTCTAGATATTCTTGATATGCCTTAATTTGTTCGTCACTAATTTTGTGCCATGCAGGTAGGATGTCAAAGGATTTCATTACTAAATGCGGATTAAAGTCAATTTTAAAGACTGTTATTATAGGAAGGTGATCGGATGTACTAGAAAATGAACCCTCTTCAAGGATTTCATAAGAATTCAGTTGCTTCTTCAGGATAGGAGTAAATAAAATATAATCAATCATTGTTTTCTTTGTAACAAAAGTATAATCTGGACCTTTATATCTGAATGTGCCACCAGCGTACAATAATTCATACCTTGTAACAAAATTCATTAATTCTCTAGATTTCTGTTTATTAGAGTGGACCAAATCTTTGGTTAAGCAGCTTGCGTTTAGGTCACCAGCTATTATTACGCCGCCGTAATTACTATAATAACTTAACGCAGCACCAAGGGAATTTAATACAAGTTTGTAATTATCAACTGATTCATCAGATGGCATATATACCCCAAAAATAAAGATAGATCCAGAACATTTGTTTTTGAGTTCTATACCAACAATTCTTTCTGACTCTATATCTGAAATAATATTTACTGAAAATTGTAAAGATTTTTTATACATAACTGCAATACCACCTTTACCGTGGTAAGCATTATACTTATCCGGTAAACTATCACTTTTACTAACACATGAGTACTCATTATCAATACTAGATAAATAATCTAATGACTGTTCTTTTAGTTTATGCTCAGAAATGACACATATATCACATTTTGTTCTATTTAACATTTCGCCCAAACAGATAGTAGAGGACATAATTCCTCTGACATTCCATGTCAAGAGTTTTACACTAGACATTACTAACACAAAAATTAACAATACAGTACTGAATATTTTTATAAGTTTATTAAACATTGTTGCTATAATGGTTCAGTTCTGGGAATGCTTCCTGCTGGTAGTCATCTGGGAATTTCTGGTTCCACTCAAAGTTACTCAACCATTTTCTACATTTAATACCCCTCGGCCAGAAATTATGAGATTCTACAACTTTGGCAGCTTCTGGATAAACGTTTAATTTAGCTTTCACCCTTTTAAACCGACCCTTTGATTCGAATATTCTTAGATATGTAGTGGGCACATTTCGTTCCTGAAGGTATGCCTTTATTCCGTTTATTGTAGACTTCGGATCAATACCCGCTAAGTGGTAACGTGCAGTTCTTTTTCTGGTAACACCAGTGAAAACCTCCGCATGAGTCGAATCAATGTTTGATGTGGATACCGTTTTATTCGCTCTACCACCTACTATAACGGGAATGTTACATTCCGATAAATCATTCACAACTCCGTTGTCACGTGAATTAGATTCAATCAATACACTTTGACCGTTAATGTTATTTAAATTCGTACATAATTCGCCGGACGACTGCGTGTTGGATTGTATTGCCCAAGGAGAGTTCAATTCACTAATATCGTGTGCAGGTTTTGATTGTTCAGGGGTACACGACAGGATGTTATGCGTCAGTTATTGAGCATACGACCTTTGGCTCGACAACTTAAGGTCGTTCAAATTTTTTTGTAATGATGCAGTTAATTTAGTTAGGCGGTCAATTTCCGATTCAACACTTTTCACTTTTCCAGTAAACAAGACAAAATCAAATTCATCAATCACTTTTGATTGTTCATTTATTCGTTTGTGTACAGAGCTATACTGAACAAACTTTCTATCGCAAAGTTCATTAAGCTGACCAAGGCGTTCATTAATACCCCGAACTTCGGACTTTAATTTACCGTTTTCTGAACTTAATTGTTTAATTGTTTTCTTGTTTTCATAATCAGTTTTCTCCAGATTTGCGATGCGCTCTAATGCGGACTGTAGTGTTGCCCTTATTTCAATAATATTACAATTTGGGATAGACATTGGAGTTTCCAAATTTGTTTTTGTACCACTTTCATCTTTCTGAAATACATCTTCAATTCCAGTGTTATCACCATTGATGAACATATATAGGGTAAAACAGTCTCTTGCATATTTTTCTGCTGATGTACCTTTTGATGTACTTTTCCGGGAACAAACTTTTCCCGTCGGGCACCCCTTCTCAAAAGTCAGGTGGTGTTGAACACTCCAAGCTGACACTGATAGCATTCTGCTTTGTAAGCAATGTGATAAGCATAAGCAATCAACATAATTATACAAGCTTCTCAAAGTCAGGTGGTGTTGAACATCCCAAGCTGACACTTACTCATTATTATTTTGGAATATCAAATCAGTATTCCAAAAGTCATGGCGAATGCACAGCTGAACTTCAAATTTGTTAAGAACAGACTGGGAAGAAACAACCTTGCACACAATGGTTTCTTATACAGAGTAAAACTCAACAAACAAGACCGTACCTACTGGAGATGTACTATTAGCGACTGCCCAGCTACCATCAACACCCAATGGATCGACGGTGACAGAACAGTGTGGAACCACTTCACTACAGAGGGACCCAGGACTACCAACAACTTAGAAGCATGGCATGGAAGCCGCCAACGCAATCAACAGAATCCAACTGCAAGCCGGAGGATCCCAGAGACCACGACCACAGAAGTACAGACGCATCGACAACCGCCTTACTATACTCAAAGACAGACTCACCAACAACACCATCGACTTGATGACCTACGTTGACGATGTATCACAGCTTCTTCACCTTGGTTAAACGTTTCGTATTTGTGAAATAGACACTTCATTTCAAATGTATATATGTATAAATGTAACTATATGTGAATATAATTTGTAATTATTATATTGATTACTTTAAACCATAATAAAGTTCTATATTTATTTTAGAACCATAATAAAGTGCTATATTCATTTTAGAACCACAATAAACATGATGAAGTGCTATATTTATATTAGTGTTGTATATTTCATTGAAAATTCAGTGAATGTAATGTTTAATTATTATATGTATTGCTTTTAACCATAATAAAGTGCTATATTTATATTAGTGTTGTATATTTCATTACAAATTCAGTGAAACACAAATTTAAAAGTCTCATCATCGCAAATTACACAATTAAATTTACCTTTACCTTTACCTATGGAGATGACAGAATAATTAACCCCTTTGAGGGCCTCTTAATCCCCATTAATTAATATGTGTGAATATTATTAATTATATAAGGCTGGCGTTCAGAGAACACACCCTCCTAATAAACGCACTGCTTAAATTAAAATACAAATATAATTGTAAAATGAAAAAAAAATGAAATAAATTTAATAAAATTTCATGTATTTTGAAATAAGAACAAGTTATTTAATTCGGTCATTAATGTCAAAATATGTGTAATAAGAAAAAAAAAATGAATACGAATAATAAAGAATAAATAAATATAATATTTATTTTATTTTTTAATTGATATAAACGATAAACGACAAAATGGATAACATAAAAAGTGGTAATGAGATTGGCTTAGATTGTGATCATGGTTTGGCTGCATCGAAAATTGTTTTATTGATAAGTGATGGGCTGTGCCTTTGAACTGTTTATGATAAGTGATGGGCTGTGCCTTTGAACTGTTTATGATAAGTGATTTGCTGTGCCTTTGAACTGTTTATGATAAGTGATGAGCTGTGCCGTTGAACTGTTTATGATAAGTGATGGGCTGTGCCTTTGAACTGTTTATGAACTTAAAAAAGTTACATAGCAAAATGTAGCAGTTTAAGAGTGGGATCATTTTATTTTAAGTAATTTAACAATTTTGTAGTTATAATATTGTTTCGTGTTTCGGCTTGTTTTCTATTTAAATCGATCTGTCAGTGTTTTTTAATCATAAGTTTGACTGTAGTGATCCGATTATATATATAAATAGATGATTATAGAGAATAACATTTATTATCCATTAATTTGTCTGTCTATATTGTTACCTAATTCAGTTCAGTGTCACCATGTGTTAATTATGATAAATCCCTCCATAGTGTTCGTCAGTGTTGTCAAGATTAGCTAGTTAAATCTCAAAGATGGACAAGAATTTAAGTATTATATGCTATTTGTATTTTTATCCCATTATAAAAATCTATGTTTTGTATAAATTGCAAAAAAAACTTACAATAAAAAAAATCTTTTCATTACTAAAAAAGCGAATATTTTAATGCATCATTTAGTCTAATTAGCAATATATACCAGCATCGCCTGCATATGGCGTCAACTTTTCTCAGCTTATCTGATTTTCAAGGGCATGCGTGAGTTACCCTGACTTTCGACAAAAAGGAATACTGCTGTCACAAAAGCTTCTTAACCAGGGTTTTATCAGGGATAAGTTGATGTCATCACTTAGGAAATTTTACGGTATAAATTGCAAAAGAACTTACAATAAAAAAAGATTCGCTATTAATCAAGTGAAAGGTCGAAGTGGAAATTTCTTTTCGAAGTTAATAATACTCAATTTATGTTTTCAGAATCATTCAGCGCATTAATAAATCATTAGAATTTTGAAAATTTTAATGAGGTCATTGCCAAATGCATAGAAAAATAGATCAGAGTAAGTAGGAATCGAGAAATCCATCAGATGTAAACTATAATACACATATTTGGAATAAAAATGAACAAATACAAAACTTAATTTCGGCTTAATGTGAACAAAACGATCTACAATAACACCAGAAGTAAAGCAATGCAGTAAATCAATATACTCCACAAGGTAAAGCAGCTCCTGCTCAATAGACAATATCCGTCGTGATATTCTCCTTAGTCAATCCGTTAGTAGTAACAACAACAACAAATAGTTTATTATCCTCAGACACAATAGTGTATAAGAGTTCTGTAAGCATTATTATATTGATATATACAATACGATAGACGGTAATGTTATTTACATGTATACAGTTACCAGAGCAAAATTGATACTCCATTAAACACAATTGACTGTTATGTATGTACGTAAAATTTATATCCCGTGATTTATCTTTTTTTTTATACCTGAGCCCAGTTGTTCAAAAGTTAATCACTTTTTTCACTTTCTATTATTTCGATTGTCATGATTGTTAAGTATTATTTCTGTACAAAATTTTGCATAGACACACAAAGTCACAGGATTAACACGTCAGAAAATTTCAGTCATTAGGCATTAGCAAAGAAGCGAAAATTTGAAACTGGAAATTGCATTTAACTTTTGAACAACTGGGCCCTGATCGCACATGGTTAACAAGATAATGTAATATTATGTGAGGTTGGATATATAAAAATTCAAAGAAAGGTAGGTCAAGTCTTTAAACTTATTATATCATAACAGTCTAATAATGTTTTTAATGAAATAACACAAATTACGATACAATCTTGTGTTGCAATATGATAAGGCATCTTAACCTCTGATGGGTAAACTGTATAATATCTAGGAATAAACTTTTCTCTAAGTGTAACAATTTGAGGATGCTTACATGTAAACAGATAATGAAATTCATTTCCTATATACGTTTTGCATAAACTACATAATCTTTCATTTTTTGCTGTTTTTCCATCTTCCTGTTTCAATTGGAAATTTTATATTTGAACATCGTAACTTATACATGAATATTCTATCCCATTTGTTCAATCTCCATAAGCAAGGTTCTAACTTAAATTCATTTTTAAATGACCCATAAAATTCCCCTCGAGATGAGTTATTGATTTGAGAGAACCAATGTTGAATGTATTGATCAACTAATTTTTGTTTCACAACTGATTTGAGTATTTCCCTTTTAACATGTATTTGATCATTCCAAATAAAACTTAATCCTGTTTCGTCAAAAACTGATTTCACATGATCAATCCATTTAAAAATTTATTTGATTACTCCCTTGAAAGTTAAGTATTAGCTTATACAAAATGTTTGAAGGCTTGTTATTACTAACTAAAAGACTGTTCCAATAATTAACCATTCTCAATTTAATAACAATTTCTATTGAAAAACGTCCAAGCTCTCCATAAAGTATGTAATTTGGCGTATTGTTTCGTAAATTGAGAATCTTACAAAATTGAAGATGCAGTTTTTCAATTCCATGTTTGTTTTCAAACCCCCATATTTCACAAGAGTAGACAAGAATTGGAGCAATATGAGAATCAAACAGCCACAGTTGTAAGTCAGCTGGAATTGTTAAATTACGCAATTTACTGTACAGCGCAGAAAGTGCTTTATTTGCTTGCTCCATTGTTTTTTTTTCTAGCTACACAAAAGTTACCATTATAATAGAATGATATTCCTAAGTAACTATATGAATCTACCATTTCAAGCTCAACATCATATAACTTGATTTTTTTTATATTTTCGTTTACTAAAAACTACAATTTTTGTCTTCTGTATATTAACCATGAGTTTCCACTCATTACAATATTGTTCAAATGTTAATAAAGCTTGCTGGAGACCCTCTTCCCTCTCCGCCATAATTACGATGTCATATACATATAATATGATAAAGATTTTAATACAGTAACCTAATTGATCTAGCCTTTCTGTCGAGATCTTTTCTAGGGAGCTAAAAAAAATAAATTCTCCCCCTGTTCGACTCCTACTTCACAGTTAAAAAAATCTGATTACTCATTCCCTTTTCCGACACATGTTTTAATATTTTGATACAGTGAATAACTTTAAAATTTTTACCCTGCACATTTCAGTTCTCCGAAGACAATAATTCCGTAAAATTTCTAAGGTGATGAAAGTAGATCATTAATACTGTGAGAACAATCTTTAATTATTAGTGGAAAAAAGATGTCACGCATTTTAATGTACTGTCACAAATCCACCATTGTCTATTCCGAGACTACATGTATGCAGCGTAAATTTCAAGTTCATTTGGAAAGATGTGATAAAATTTTTATCTGTAGTTGTTCAACAAACAAAATATCATTAAATAGCAAAGCCTTCCATGATTTTTGCCTTTTAAATTTGCTATACAAGTTTTGTATTTTCTAACGAGACAAATGAGGTTTTAAGTATTGCAAAGTACCGCCCGGGTAGGCGGAAAAGGGGGGGGGGGATGCGTCTATAAACCGTTATATCCGAGAACTGGTTTGTTGTAAATTAGATAGCAGTACTTGCTAGGTTATTGTTCCAACGTTCAATTATTTTGACCTTGAACTCTACTGTGATGTAATAAATAAACATGTACAAACATTCGTACGAAAGGTTATTTTGCAATGTCAATGTGTCTAGATTTTCAAATAAATAAATAGTATGAAGTTACTTAACTGTAGTAAAAATTTAAAAAAAATATAAATTGCTATTTTTATAACTCTAGTCTGTATTGTAATTTTTTCCCTACTTTAATTACATTTTTTCAGACGAGAAGACTCATAATTACGTCAGTATTTTGAAAACCAATGATTATTGTTTTAGAATGAAAACCAATTTTCCGTGTCCTTAGACAATAACAGAAAAGAATTAATATATATATATATATGCAGCATATACAATGCATAAAGCCGGAAGAAAATATTACAAATAAAAATGGCTTTAAATAAGAAGCTCACAAAAACCAAGATTGTACAACTCTTAATGACTTATGTAGGATGTATACTTTATATCGTCTGTTTTGCCACACCATCGTGGATAGTGTATTATATCGACACAAAGAGAGTAACGAGCAGTTTGTTTCGTATTTGCAATGACGGTAAATGTAACAGTATTGTGGAAAAAGGTAATACGTAATTTCAGATAATAATCGTCTTCTTTTAAAACTAGTTTTGTCTAAACTTTGTTGGCCCGATTGCTTTTTTTTTGTTGGTAATTATCTTTTTTTTTTGCTTACCAAAATTTTCACCACCATCGTACCCGATGAAGGTTATTTAAAAAAAAACTCGTCGTAGGCAAGCGCATACTTATTCGCCACCTCCAGTTTTTCAGTAGATTTCAATACAAATAGATAAATTTAAAAAAAAAAATTATTGTGAATTCATTTCCCAACCAATTTTCATGAAACTTTGACTGTCGGAAAGAGAAATGTGGTGAAATTTCTTCATTTATTTATGTATGTATTCCCGATTCCTGGTTTATAAGTAACAATGATTTAGTTTCAAAGAAAATTGTAACGTCATATTTTGAAGGTGAAAATTTCATGAAAATTGGTTGTGAAATGACTTCAAAATAATTTTTTTTCAAAATTTGTGAATTTGTACAGAAACCTACAGGGAAAATCGGATGTGGCGAGTAAGTATGTCCACTGATTATCGAGTTTATCTTACTGTTGATGACCCGAAAAATACAATATCAGACAACAACACAATATTAATACATTTATTTATTATAAAGTAATCACAAAGTCGAACAAATAATTTATTGGTAAAGTATTGAATTTTCTGTATCTTGATGAGAACTGCATTGTTTTATCGCTTATTTTTTCTCCAGATAAAAAGTTTACTGCTGCACAAGTCTCGGGTTGTCTTGGATTAGTGAGTTACATTTGTTTTTCCACAACTGCAACCTTGGCATTTATACATTCTAAGTATTTCAAGGCGATTAAACTAGCTGCTTTCGTTAGTTCTTTGTCAGCAGGTAAGAAATAAAGATGTCTTCTGTAAGGAATGTCAATTGTTAAGGTTAGATCAGATATTTTTAGTTTATTAACAATTTTTACGTTAACTTTTTTCGTATAACTATATCAAAATTTTGTCGTCAATTTCTCATCAGTCTTAGATACGGATTTTATATTTCCCTTTTCATGCAAGAAGAAGTGAGATCTATATAGCAAATTACGTCATCTTGAATAATATGTGGTAAAATTCACTATCCAGTAATGCAAAACATAGAGGATCAAATTCCGAAATTCATAGATGACTAAATAGGGAAAGCCAAAACCATCAAAGGAGAGCAGTATGCAATAAAATTTGGTATTATTATATAATTAGCAAATATAATATGTTTAGACTAATAAAATATTGGAAATGACGATGTAACGGAAGATTTTGACTGGTTATATTTATTATTTCAGGAACATTTGTTGCCATTTCGTTACTTCTCATACTTCAAAGTGACGTTGCCATATCATCATCTTTAGGTTATAGTGGTATCATCGGTGTTGTTTCTGTTTTTATCGCACTTATTCTCTGTCCATTCCATACTGTTGATCTAAAACAAATCGGATCTCCGAAGACCAGACGTGAGGATAAAAAACCTCTACATACTAACATTGCACCGATAGCAACCACTTTTGAGGAAGGGGGCATATTGTCTACTGAGAACAAACAAAAAATCATCAGAACAAGGGAAGCCTGGACCCCAGAACCCAGTCTTTACGAATTTGACGGGAATGAACAAGGCCAGAACACTCAGTCAGTAAATCCTGTGCAACTTGTTCCAGTACAGCCGGCTTTATTGTATCAAAATAAAAGAGAAAATACCATATCTGATATATTTATTGAAGATTTTCTACTGGACAATTCGGAACCAAACCAGCAACGAACTGGTAATATTGAATCAGAGGAAGCGACGTTACAAAATAAGCCAACCAGTTTATTACCGTTCCAGCTCCACAAAACTATATATTTTAACAATAGTAACTTTATAAATAGCGATTTTGAAGTCGATGAGTTTGACCTAAACGAAGATGCTTTTATCCAACCACAGCATATAACAGAAAACCCACTGCTGCAATGTGCAAACATTAAATGGCTGGTTCCCGAATCAAAGATGCAAGAATCTAAATCAGAGATATCAGAAGACCCCTCGCCTTGTGACATTTTTAATGAAAAGAAAAATAATTCAATCTCCACCTCCGAGGGGTTTTCAAAGGAAAGACAAACTGAACAAGAGGAACATTCATCAACAGCCGCACTACCATTTCATACTCAAACAATAATGTATGCTGACAAAAATAATGAAATCATGAATGATGACTTTGACATAGACGAATTTTGCGAAGAATTGGATAACCTTTCAAAGGATTATTTGAAAAATGAAGATTTTGAGAGAAAAGCGAATCCTTCAGGAAAAGGAGTGGAATTTAAGATGGACGAAGATGTTGATGATGATTCCCGTTCGCTTGGTGATTATGTAAAGCAACCGAGTGTGAAAAATGTTCGGTTTGCATAACAATTTACTTGAAAGAAAAATTTCTGACGGACAGGCAGGTATACGTATTTGGAAAATAAATCTTTCCTAAACATATAGGCCTTGTTTTTGTTTACTATGGGTAAGATTGATGCACCATGCACGCATTTCTAAAACTTATTTCCCCTGAAGCAGACTCGGCCTAACGTATTGGAATCCCCAAAATACCAGACATTTTAGAATAATAATAACAAAACTATGGGTATCACAAATATATTATACTCTTGATATCTGGGTAAATTTGTATTAGCTTTACTATTCAGTAAAGTTTTTCCTTTAATCGTTGTCAAATCAAGCTAAAATGGACATTGTGGAAAGAAAGAAACAAGTTTATCCAATTATGAAAATGAGTACGAAAATTTAATAACTCTCATACAAACATCGTATTTGTGGTATTTAGGCAATGTGGCTCCAATGGATTCTACCTGACATTCTAGTTCATCAACAAAACCATAGTGTTGACCAAAAGATAGCCTAATGACTATCAATATTCTTCCGGTCAGCATGAAATAAACCCTGGAAACAAGAAAAACTATTTGTAAACATACAGATCAAGTCTTCATAAGATTTCTAATATAAAATACATGTATTTTAAAATACTAATTACACTCACCCCCCCCCCCCCCCCAAAAAAAAAAAAAAAAACAAAAAACAAAACAAAAAACAAAACAAAAAACAAAAAACAAGAAAGAAACAAACAAACAAACAAACAAACAAACAAAACAAAAAAAAAAAAAAAAAAAAAAAAAACAACGACGTCATATTGTGTCGCTGCTGATACTTATATAATAGCTTCTGAGGTGCTGGGAAATATCGTGTTACATGAACCATAGAACTGATATTACGAAGGCGCAAGCTGACCAATACCGTAGCTCCGAGTGCAGTATTTAATTACAAATTATTGATTTCGTACAAGGTAATCTTTTTATAAAGCCATGCATGGAAGAGTTATATCGACTGAGAACAGAGTCCGAGGTTGATACCACTGCAACATATCCACATAAAAATGAACTGAAAGAGTAACACCTTCTAAATTGTTATAAAATTACTATTGTACCTATGAAGTACATATTGGTAGTTTGATATAGCCTCAGATATTCTTCCAAAATTTACAAGGTACTTATACAATTGAAAAATTCAGTAACATGTTTCGAAACACACCATCAATAAATATTTTAGAAACAAAAACTAAAAACAGAAGCATTATGATATCTTAAAATGTAACAACACATGACAGCCCTTGTCAAGGTATGCAGTATAGCCCTATACCTCAGTAGCTGTTATGTTTACTACAATTAAAAACTTATTGAGGGCGAACAGAATCGATGACAATGTAACACGGGTCCATGTGAAGACAGGCAAGCTGTGTTTGATATGTTAAGTCTATATTGCTTTCATCTGTGTTAAATATTTCCAAAATAATGTACACTTTTTAATTAAACCAATAGGCATGTAACGTTTTTGCAGCAACTTTTAGTGATAATAGAAGAGGTCACATTTTTGCCTTTAAATATTCTTAACATATGTGCCTGTTCTTACACATATGGAATTTGAATAATACTTTGACGTATTATTTTATTTTAAACTTGATAAAAGAGACACGTAATTCTTTATACCCATTATTTACTGTAATTCTACCATTTAATGGAGTTTTGATTGTCTTTTGTTTAAAAATTGTCTCGCACTGGTTGATTCAAAAGCATTAACTATAATACACAATGTAAACAATGAATTAAATGTTATTTAGAACACTTTCTTTTATAATTGTCACGTCATACTGTCTCATTTCATTTCACCTCAATAAATACATTGTGTATTAAAAATAATAAAAAATATTAATAATTCATGTTTTGTAGCTTGTGATTTCTGTTACAAGACTTTACCAGAAAAGATGGCCTGCTTACCACAAAAACCGTTGTCAACAGTTTCCAGAACTGTGGCTTTACTTTTGTCGTTTTGTGGCTTAGGTCTTATAGTGTTTTCTTACGTGTATCCAAGTTGGTCGGAATTTCGACATAACGGTGTATCTGGTTCTTTGGGGATACACCAAATGTGTGAAATTGAAAACGATGGCAACCGGGACTGCAGAGATATACAGGGCAAAGGTAAGTACAAAGTTTCAGTGTTCACCTAAGGAACACATAAAATCATTTCGACTTATCGAACTTCAGAATAACATAAAAATAGTCTGACATATCAATGGTGTCAAAATAATAATTTTTAATCTCTAATAAATGAGAATTTAGCTTTATATATTTCATTGGTTAAAGTCCTAATAAAGTTCTAAAGATATAATTTTATCCTACAGATGTATATTTGTCGTTTCAGATTTTCTGTTCTATATTTTCCAAGGGTCAGCATCAGTCGGAGTTGTAGCATACGGACTATTTTTCATTACTATCACTATGACCTTCTGTACGTGTTGTATCAAAAGTCCAAAGGCAGTAACAGTTACCAAGTTGTCAGTCGTTGTCTGTGATTTAATCACGTGTAAGTAAATCTTAACTTTTATGGTCTTAAATATATAATTCCATATCATTTCATATATATTTAAAATTGTCGAAACCAGAAAAAAAAGATTCTTCACGAGCATTTGTTTAACGGTGCATGGCCCCAAAACATGCGTTGCGTAAATACGAAGACTTTTAAAAGAATAGACGACAGATACAAGGACAGCAGTTTTAATGCCCTACAACTTTTTTCTTCACTAACAAAAATTTATTTGCCGTGAAGAGGTACCGTAGAGGGTATTTTTCGTTTTCTAAATTTTCAGAGGTTTACAACATGATTTAATGCCTATCCTTTTTTGGAATGGAATCAATCCGGAATATTAACTATGAGTTGTTTGTCTTATATAAAACGTAACAAATGTAGCTGTGGTATTTATGTAAGAAATGTTCAATAATTTACAGTTAACTGTTTGATGATTGCCATTGCCACTGGATTGAAGTCCGACTTTTTGGGAACGGTGAAAATAAGCTATGGATGCATCCTGACAATTACAGCGTTCTCAATAGCTGTTATCTTATGTCCAGTATACCTAATTGACGTCAGAAATACGGCCAAACAGTTTAAGGAATGGAAACACAAGAAGTTCACAGACATACAAGAAACCTCCGACAAAAGTAGTCCCCTGAGTGGAAAGGAGATTGTCGACGACTTGAAATATAACTCAATCAATCCATCTACTTAACGCAAATGTGACAAATTATGTACATATCATTGAGCTACGGGGATGGTGTATACACTGTAAATATAACAATCATTAACCATCATACAGTGAAACAAACTGAATGAAGAAGTTTGGGAAATTTATTAACTCATATCATCTAAGAATTTATTTAAAAGAGAAACAACGTGGGTCAAGTTTAATATATTCTTTAAAAAATAATGGCTCGAATTTGTAAACAGTATGACAAGATAGATATTCAATTTGAAATTGTTGCCATTTCGTCACTTCTCATACTTCAAAGTGACGTTGCCATATCATCATCTTTAGAATATAGTGGTATCATTCGTGTTGTCTCTGTGTTAATCGCACTCATTTATTGTCCGTACAATTGATCTAAATCAAACATTTGTTGTCCAATCGGATCTTCGAAGACTGTCAATTTAAATTAGGAGAAATTTCACGAAGATACTTTCAAAAATAATAGTTCCTAGCACAATGAGAACATTGATCATACTAATAAAGGATGACTAGTAATAGTACTAGCCTTTGTCTAACATATTATTTGAATTTTTTATCATTCTGTAAAATAAATCATATATCACTTGAATACTACTTTTTTATGAATAATTTATTAAATTCATGGAATGACAAACAAAACCGGAGCATCACATTAAAAAACAAGTGATCGGTTCTGTTATCCATGCTCACCACCAGGGTACGGGCATAGAACAAGATTACTATATCACCTGATTCAAAAGTAATACCATTTCAAAGTGAGGTTACATATCAGTTTGTAACAACCTACTTTGAAAACATTACGCACTTTGAAATATTTTTGACGACGGACGATGGACGCCAAGTGATGGCAATAGCTCACCTGGCCCTTAAGGCAAGGTGAGCTAAAATGGAAAAAAAGTATTTTGTATTTCAAGGTGCGTTATAAAGAAGCATCTTGACGCAATTTGAAATAATTATTCTAACACTTTCTTATGATTGTTTTTGAGAATTGAAGTTGCTAGCCCGTCTGCTTTCTTCAGATCTAAAGTAAGTGTTCCTTCATTTTGTAGAGTTTTCGGTGACATATTTATTCCTACATTTTCGGGTGAAATTTCGAGGATACTAATTGTCGTTATCACAAAAGTAAAACAGCCAATCGAAAAAACCCTTGAAAGAGTTAAAGTCACACGGGTGACAGAGGCACAAAATCAACATTCTGACTTTGATACCATAAAAAAAATTGAAACCCTAAACGAAAAGAAATATAAAATAATTCAATAACAGATTTAATGCATCAATTGGAATCGCTACATATATCAATCCGTAAACAAGTATACAATTGATTTAAATCATATATTTCCCTACATTATAAGAGAATATTTCGTCATTTGGAAGTCAGTTTTCATTTTGATGCCGATGGTGGTTTTTGAATAAGGATCCATAAACATAACTGACGTCCCGAAATATTTTTCACACAATGTGAGCTGATTAGGCATTGTTTTGGTTGCAATTCCTTGTTTAATCTATTACAATAAATCGTTACGCAAAACGGGGAAAATAATGTATATTCTTAACGCATTTTGAAAAATAATTTAAAATTGCGTAAATTGGTCTCGATTTTAACGCAAGTTGACCGAATTTTGACGCACTTTGAAAAAATGTTATCAAAGTGGGTTGTCACAGATCGGTTTCCCATAATTATAATCGTTGTTATACTGCTTGTATCAATGGCGGACATACATTTTTATGTCTTTTTTATTTGATAAATCATCAACTGTGCATGTATATACTTTGTGTTTTTTGTTTTCTTATATCATGATAGTAGTTGTTAAGATAATTAGGTCAAAATACATGAATGAAAAGAGGAGATATAATAAAATCTACAGAAACAATGAAGCGTTACCATATGGAATTATATCACGTGAACATCTAAAAATTAGAGGTTTTAACTTTTTGGAGTGATTGAATTTCGAAAACTAATGAAACTTTTAGAATTGTTGAATTACACCCTTGAGTGTAGAATTATTCTACTTGAGAAATGATAAACGTTAATTGTAGCTAAAGTTTTCTAGGGTGTTTATTTTTTTTAATCCGTGTCTATGGAATTTCTTTATGTTGTATTATGTTTTATATATATGGTTTAAACAAAATCAAAATGAAGAACAGGAAAGGTAAACAATGACATACCAATCAATTAAAGCAACCCAACTGGCAGAACTCCGGACAAATAATTAAATAAAAGCGAACAAAACACAAACATTAACACAACAGAGAATCAGGATAGTCTGACTTGGTACATACACTGAATAGAGGTGGGGTTAAACCGGTTTTATGGGTACCCAAATCGGCCGCTTATCTATCCTGGCAGTCCGCAGTATAAAACCAATACAGTCTGATTACCAACGACACGAACGAGGTGACTACTTGCTAGAATTGACGGTACATAATTTAGATAGCAGGGTCATAATGTGCTCGTTTTAACAGTAAAACTAGATATGGCTCTCTTAGCTACTAGTGTTTTGCATTTTACTGGGTGTAATAATTGCAAATAAATAAATAAATTGATTGACACGCTTTATGTCCATGTTTTTTTCCTTTTAGTTTGTGAAAGCTGCTTAAATATGTCAAACCACTCTTAAAAATAACAGTGTATTCTGGCATTTAAACAAGTTGTAATAGTATATATGTGAAATTAAAAGGAATAAAATATAACTGCAAGTTCAAATATGATTGATACTAGTGTCATGTTTTAAAGAGACTTCAACTTTATTTAAATACGTTTTTTTAAATAATAACACGTTAATTTACAACAACAAGAAATATTTTATTGCCAATCAAAGGCGCCTGTAAAGGCAGAGTAATTAAAAGAAATTAATACAATTGATTACATTGATTGGTATTGATTATAACAACAATAGTGAAAAAAAAATTAAATTAAAAAATTAAAAAATGTGCATTTATATAGAGAGATAGTTCGAGTCGATATTGGGCGGACTGAACATTTTTCACTATTTTTATCTCTCCTATTTTATACTTGCTAACAGGGTATGAGAGAATACCAACTTTGTTGTCTCTTGAGATACTATTCAATGCATTTTTTCACTTCTCCATTCTCCCGTATTTCCTTTTCCGAGGTTGATGGTTAGCTGACCTACGTTGTGATTAAAAAAATCTCCATCTCAATAGTTATGAGCTATAAGATACAGCTACTATTACAGTAGAGCTTGTATATAAATATTATTAAATTTCAACTGTGTAAATAAATTTGGTAAATAAGCATGTGTTATGGCAGAGGACAATCAGAAAATTAAAATATTTACAGAAATCGCCATAAAAAAAAATCCAAGATTGCCAATTTTGAGAGCTGGTGTAATACAAGTACTTGAATGATTATAACTGTATAACATCTAATTGAAAGTATCCCGATCAAAATAGATTATAGCAGTAAATTATATATCTTTTTGACGGAAAATAAATAAAATCTAGCATTTAAAGTCGAAATGATACAGATACATCTTTCTTATGTTGAAACATACTAACTAGAGGAGCACCTGAGCCTGTATCTCTCACATGGCTTTTATGAGGCCATTTGAGAATACTTAAGCTCTTTGTATCCTCCACAATGCTGTTGAAATATTGCAAAATGTCAAAGTAACCTTAATATTTGACCTTTGACATAAAACAATGTTGATCATTTGCATCTGTCCTTCCATATGAGATTCTTGCCAACTGTGGTTACAGTCTGCCCATTAGTTCCAGAGCAAACGACAAAAAAAAGTCCTTTCTCATATGGTTTTCATAGGAACGTTGAACAGCCGCAACCGTCGGCTGGTTAGATGTATCTTAACAAAAGGTGGACCATTTGTACAGTGTATCCTGCAAAGTTTATAATGTAGTTTCAGAGGAGAAGATTTTTGAAAATTGGCTATTCAAAATTAAAGATGGCCTCTGGAAGCCATGCTGTTCATCCAACCGCAACCAACGATAGATGAGTTGGTAGAGGTCCTTCCATACATCATTACTGCCAACATTGGTTACAATCTGCCCATTAGTTCCTGAGCAAATGACTTCCCATATGGTTTCAATGAAAACTTCGAACAGCCCCAGCCGTCAGTTGAGTGGCCATGTTGTTCATCCATCTGGATCCAAAAGTAGCATTTTCATAGAGGTCCTCCCATACATCATTCCTGCCAACTTTGGTTACAATCTGCCCATTAGTTCCTGTACAGATGACAAAAAAATATTTTCCAATATAGTTTCAATGGTAACTTTGAACAGCCGCAGCCGTCAGTTGAGCGGAAGAATCTTAACCAAAAGTGGATCGTTTGTAAAGGGTATTGTTGTTATCAATCATGCAAAGTTTCAAAAAACTTCATAAAGTAGTTTCAGAGGAGAAGATTTTTGAAAATTGGTCAATAAAAATCAAAGATGGGCTCTGGCGGCCATTTTGTTCAACCAACCGAAACCAATATATGGTGGATCGTTTGTAGGGGTCCTTCCATACACCAGTCCTACCAAGTCTTTTACAATCCGCCAAGTAGTTCCAGAGTAGAAGATCAAAATGTGAAAAGTTTACGGACGATCGACGATGGACGGATGCAAAGTGATGACATCAGCTCACATGCCCTATAGGCCAGGTTAGCTAAAAACCCAATCGGAACATCACTTGACCATTTCCGACAAAGATCGAGTACACATACGACGGTAGGCGGAAATAACCGAGGATGATCCGATTGCTAAAAACCGTGAATTTGAATTTGCTCCTCAATTTTTTGGATTGTTTTTATCAGTATTGACAACAACACTTCAAGAGTCTGCATCTTTCATTTATACATATTGTTTGGATTATTGTTTTGGTTTTCAACCATTTAGGCCTGGAGTATAAATGATGTGCATCAAAACTGATATTAAAGAATTGTATTTTTACCGATTATGCAATGCTGCTGGTGGTGGACACCAAGTCCCTGAGGGTATCCCCAGCTCAGTTGCTGGTATTTCGATACTAGTCCGAAAATGGTACTTAAAATTTACTGTTACAAAATTGTAAAATGTCAAAACTAAAGAGTATCTCCCTCGTGCATAGCTCTGTCCTTAGAATGATTTGAATTTGGCTTTACCTTTTTCTGGTCATTTTGGCAATTTTTGAATTTGCTCTTTAACTTATTTTTATTGTTATTTTTGTTTACAACATTTTAGGCTTTGACCATAACTGATTGACAAAAAGTGCACATCTTGTGCATCAAAATTGGTATCAAAGAATTTTACTAATATATAGCTTAGAAAAATCATCAGAACTTACTAATACATTGTTTTACATTAAAATGAATTATAAAACATATTTCTATGTCTTCTGATTAACATTTGCACACATGTTCCAAGTGAACGCACGTTTTCCATTTTGTCTACATTATGCCCTGACTCATAAGAATTGTAGTTATTTGTCTATATAAATTTCCACTGGACAAAATTGCCATGAATTAATTGAACTATTTCATATATTTATTTGAGAATTATCTTACTACAATTTCTACAGTTATCTTCTACAAATACTGATTTTCCTATAAAAATTCCATTGATTTTTATGAATACACATATACAATTAATCCTGAAATAAAACTAGCACAAATAATCACTTATTAAAAATATTCCCACTCAGTTTGGATCTGAATCAAATATCACAACACTTTTAACTTAAAATCCAGAATATTTCTGTTCATAAAGTTTGGACCTGAAGGTATCTGAACATCCTACTGGACTGATGCATCCAATGTACAGTTTGTCTGATCCAGAGACGGCAAGAGAATATGGACCTCTGAAACCCATGTCATCAGTCCTGTAGTATGTAATGAACTGTCCACTAGAGTTCAGAATATGAAGGGATTGATTGACAGTATCTGTAATGATGATGTTGTCAGACTGTGTTGTTACAATGTCTATAGGTGTAAATGCTTTGTCTTTATTTATATCCTGGTGTCCTGTGTATACTGATATAACATCTCCTCCCTGGCTCAGTATCACTACACGTCTCCTGTTAGTATTATCTAAAAATTCAACCACACAGATGTTACCGTTACTAATTACACGATATGGATACGTAAATAGTGCTTTATTGTTTATGTCATATTCATATTCTTTTATTGGTTTTCCTTCCTGATCCATTACTATGACAACACGTCTACCTGACCGAGGGAATGCAGGACCTGGGAACCTAGCACAAATAATCACCTTTTTATCACTAGTAACATGTATACCCCTGGTAATCAGTGGAGATACATTGTACTTTGTGTTTATTATGTCACATTGGTTTTTCCTGATTTGTCTCAGACTGGTTTCACCAACAGACAGAAGAATGTCCCCGGATGATGTGGCTGCCATGTCATTGATAAAAATGTTTAAGTTTGATATTATATCCATACCACTATCTGTTAGTCTTACATGTTGTATGTTTTCCTTCTTACCATCAAATATCCAAAAAGACCCATTTTCAGTTGCAGTTAAACAATAAATGTTTTGAAGATCAGTTATAAACTGTCTGCTGATTTTCAGTTCAGGCTTCCCAGTTTTTTCAAGTTTACTATTCCTGCTTAAAGATGGTTTCATTTCTTCACTTTCCTCACTTTTACTTTTATTATTAAATTCTTCTTCTTCCACAAAAGAATGTCCATTATGAATTTTAGCCATACATTTCAGACAGATCAGAGTATCACATGTTTTACAGTACATACAGCATGGTTGACTTTCATGGTCTCGGCATTCAACATCACGAAACCTAAAATCTTCGTCTTTGTCAGTAATCCCTATATCCTTAATGTCTATTATTCTATGGTCAGTAGCATTCCTGAACTTCGGATGAATTTTTTCCTTGCATTTTTTACACATTAACAAATTGCAATCTTTACATCTATATTGAATTTTGAGGCCTTCTTCACAAAGCTGACATGTTACTGGGATCTGTCCTTTCTGTAGGGAGCTAGCAAAAGATATTTTCGCTTCCCTATTCAAAGACTTCTATCGATGCGTACTTGAGTCAACATAAGATAATACAGTTCAAAGTTTTATTGATATAAAATACAATATTGGATTATCATCATATACACATGAAATAAAACATTGCATACAAAATAATTAGACAAACATATATCATACTAGACATTGAACCCGCGCGAGCGCGGGACAATAAGCATTTTTCGTGGTGGCCATATTGACTTAAAAAAGTTGTTGCAGCCATGTCATTCATGGAACAGGAACTCCATATGGATGTTGTGGCAGGCTTCCCATAAACTTTCCTGTCAAGTAGGTGGTATCAACCGGTCCAGTATCAACTGATAGTTTCATATATATGCTGTAGTATTCCAGAAATGGACGTTAATGCAAACTTTAGCCAAAGTCAATGAAGCGTGAAATGTAGGTCAACGTGACCCAATTGTCATACGGCTGTTCGTTACTACCGAAGATATATCCACTGATGAAGTAGACTGTATGCCACGTTGAATTACCAAAATGGACCTTAAGGTTCCATCAAAGTCAAAATCTAGGACGAAAACAACCACAAAAATTGTCAATATTTTTATTGTTACAATTTATTCTGAACTGGAACTTTATGAAAAGCTTTCATTAAATACACATTTCATAATGCATTACCTCTTTCCTTCGGAATAAATGTGAAAATGAAATTGTAGATGTAAACATTTCCTTCGTGACGGATGAATTTTTCAAAAGATGCCGTGAGTTAGGTAGAGCATATTTTTGGAAAATAATTGTTCCGATTGTTCCACTGTCATTATGGGCAGGGCAAGTGAGGCTTAATTTCACAAATATGTCCAATAATCAGACGATAAAAGCATTTTTAGTGTGTGGCTCCGTGTGCTGTCCACGTTTATAAAGATGTCCGAGATAAATTTCGTCATTAATGATAAAGATGACCATTTGTTAAAAATATTTTTATCTAGGGCTTACAGGGAATTGTATGGTAGAGATATATTTAGACAGGTGACATGACAAATAATGTAAAAATAGATAATGGTTGGTTTTATCACTTTGTGCAAGGTAAATATCCGAGCAATCCAAAAAACAACTAAGTTAGGAATTCCTCTGAACTTTACCTTACTTCTTCATAATCTTCAAAGTTCATAACCTTTACAGTTAGGAGAAATTGCGTTATGTAGAAAAACAATCATGAATACATGAAGGGGAAACATCCGACTCGGAGAATGTTTTTAACTTGTTTTATGCTTGTTCCGTAATTTCAAACAAAAATACATTTAAAATATGTGCATACTTGTTTATTTAAATCAATGTGTTAAAATGATGCATTCGAGAACCTTCTAAGGGATATGTTGGGAGAATTCATACCAAAAAAGTGGATACAAATTCATTTGCACATAAACAAAACTGCAGTTTAAATTTATAAATGCAGATTGTCAAATCCGATAATAGCCTTTATAATCTGAACCATACATCGTTTATTTTGAACCATGCGTTTTGCCGCCTATTCGGCTAATTCGTAAATTTAGTATTATAGATACATGATATATATCAAATATAATACGTTACAAACTTGTTATCACAACTGAGGATAATTTGTGATCAGGTGACTATGTTATTCATAATAAGTTCTATCTATATCAGATGTCATTCGAATTACGTTACTAATTACGATTAAATTTAGCGATATTTTTATATGATAATATAATAGTGTTATAACTGGCAATTGAACATTTAAATCTATTCAAAAATAAAAATGTATAAAGATGTTTTAGCTTTGTTTCAAAGAAACTGTGCTTTCATGTTTGTCATCCATTCAACACCAATTAGAAATTTTTGTAGAGGGTCTCCGAATCACAATTCCTATAAATTAAAGTTTGACAACATTGCTAAGCATGTTCCCCGCCAATATATAGAGTTGTATATATACGTACAACATGGACATAGATAACATTTTAAAGTGTATTTTAAAATTAAAATAGTTGTTTGAGGTACCAAAGGGTCAATCAAACTGATAAGATGAAGACAAACTTATGAAACCATTGCAAAAACTAGAAAACAATGAAAAAGACAAACAAGTCTATAAAACACTACATATGATGGCAAACAACCCTTAAAAATTTGAAAGATTTCTGACAAACGGTTTCATGGGACTTGCGTTCACAAGATGTCAATGTTGCAATACCGAAAAAAAAAATGGTCAAAATCCCATAACTCCCGTAAAAATAGTCAAATCAAGATGGCGATACGATATGGCCAACTACATATGATGCCAAACAATCCTTCAAGTTTGAAAGATTTCAGAGGACTTGCGTTCACAAGATGTCAATGTTGCAATATCCCCAAAAAATGGTCTAAGTCCCATAACTCCAGTAAAAATTGTGAAATCAAAATTGCGACACAATATGGTCAACTACATATGATGACAAACAATCCTTCAGAGTTTGAAAGATTTTCGTCAAAACGGTTTCAGAACATTTGTGTTCACAAAGTCTTTGGGATGGATGGAATGGCGGACGGTTACTAATACTATATTCTCCTAAACGTTCGCGTCTGAGGGGAGCAAAAATATTTGGTGGTGAACTTAAACCAGGAATTGCCTCTGGTGGCCATTTTTTCATCTGTTTGGAATTACACCCTTTTATATATCATTCCTTCAAAATTTGGATTAAATTAGCCCTCAAAGTGATTTCAGAGATGAAGAATTGCCGACTATTTTCCCATCATTCTGCAATATTTTTCTAAACATGAAAAAAATAAATAAATGAGAACTGAGGATTTCTATTTTAGACACTTAATCTGTATATTTGTTGCAAAAAGAAAATACCTCTGACATCCAGAAAATAATTTTCAAGGGTATCTGTCCTGTTTTTATAAAGCGTAATTGACTCTGTTACCCAGCTTATATGGCACTTTGATGGACATATGGATAGAGACAATTGCAATATTGCCGAACTTTCTTTGAAAGTGTGGGGATAATAATATTCGTTTCTAAAGAATAACCTGAGAAACAAAAAAATACTTTTTGAGGAATATCTTGGTTGTTGTAGTATCTACTTAGGTTCTGTAGTTTCTCATCCTTCTTTGGTGAGTGGATGTTAAGTGTTGTTTCCACATATTTATAACAACGGCTGTTTTGTCATGACAATTTAAGGCTAGCATGGTGTGGTTTTCCAACTCTTAAGATCTATATTTTCGGTATTTTGAATTTGAAGATGGGATATTGTCTTCATGTCCCTTTATTCTGTCAGCTGTTAATGACACTTTTATTTTATTCAGTTGAATATTTAGAACAGTTAACATAAATGTTGAAATTATCAAAAATCTTTGAGAATCAGAAATAATATGCAAGAGAAATAAGTGTTCAACATGTTCATATTATAACTGCGGATAACTACAAGCTGAGAATGTTACGGTTACATATCATTTTTTATGATCATCATGTTACAATTTCTGAATTTGCAGTACAAAGGGGGCACATAAAGATAAATGACATCAATGTTGATTGTTTACAATATCAATTACAGCTAAATATTGTTGCGTGGAAAGGAAATAAAATAACACTTGCTTTTCAGCCAAATCATGGGGTGAGTTTCATTGTTACATTTAGACTAAACATCACAACTTCCCATCGAATTATAAGTCAGAGAGAACTTGAAAATAGAATACTGTGGCCACCCCCTCCCCCTGCATATATATTGTTGTTAGGGCATTGTGAATATACAACTTCCACATATACTTGGTTAAAACTGACACAAAATGTAGAATCTAGAGCACCATCGGGTAACATGAAATTGATAGGGAAAAACTAAGTCAAGGGCAGTATCTCTCACAAAAATTATCGTTCGTTTTCGAACTTGATCAAGGTATTACCCATATAAAAATTCCATATAAATTTAGATATCAATTCCGTTAAGAAATGTAAAATGGAGAGCGCTGACAACAATTGTTGACGGGCAGACAGACGGATGCAGTGAAAACTTGAGTTTTTGTCCCCCCACCATCCGATGCGGGGCCCTAATAAGTCATGAAAATATATCACTCAGTGTAAATGCTGTAAAGGGGGGGGGGACAAAAACTCAAGTGATCAGAAAATAAAAGTTTCATTCACGTTGAAAAAAAAATAGAAGTACTTGTGACCAGAGCTCACAAAATTCTCCCCTATTGCTATAATAATATCAAGATATGTATTACCATGCTTGTCTATGTGAACTCAAATTCATTCTGATAAAAAAACTAAACAGAAGGTGGACAATGGTAATGTACACTGAAGATTACCTGAAAGTTTCACAGAAATCAATTCATTGGTTTATTAGGGGCGTTGAGGACATGGCATGCCTACTCGCTTTATATTGCATGAAAAAATGAAAAAGATCATGTTTGTCTGTAGATAAAATTCATCGGATATAATTCTGGAAGAGGACCATCTAACTACCATTGCTACCAAGTTTTGTTCCAATTTGCCCAGTAGTTTCAGACAAGAAGATCTGCTGCCAACTTTTGTTCCAATAGGCCAAGTGGTTTCAGAGGAGGAAGTCTTCATAGAAAAGTTTACGACGATAACAACAGAAGACGTCGGACGGACGACGGACAATAAGTGATGGCAATAGATCACACGGCCCTCTGGACCAGGTGAGCTAAAAACAGGCCGATTTAATATCAGCAAGACGTATTTTTAGGGATCAACGGTGGCGGTAAAATAATTGTTGATGTCATTTTAAACTAAGACATTTCTTTAAAACTACAACTAGATACTTTAATGCGGAAAAAATTAAAATTGATAACAGAAAAGCCGTTTGTGCTACAAATCGAAATGTTTTTTTACTTAAACATTTTGAAAATTGACAAGGTGTTTTCATTACACATAAAACCTATAGTTAATTAATGATTAAACAGCCTGTTTTAATTGTCAAACAGGTGAACTCATAGTAGTGTGCTCACCTTCAGTGCGGATTGTCTCTGGTTAGATCCCTGCCCGGGTCAAACCAAAGTTTGCTGGTTCTCCGCCAAGCATGCAGCATCCAGGAGTAAGAGGAAAGATCGAATAGTGAGCTCGGAGTCAGTATAATGCATCCGATCGCGAGTGGGGCGATATCTCACCCTGTGGACAGTTACCTTGTGAGCTAAGCGTGCCAGTCTAGTACAAAGCAGGGATCATATTCATTTTAATATCAACATGTTCTTGTCCTGACAGAGCTCCAGATAAGCTGCGTATTTGCGTAGTTACACAATTAAAAGTTGATAAAACGCAATAAAAATTACAGTCAAGCGTTTGATGACCAATTGCCGGTATATTTGACCAATTACACAAATAAACAGGATGTTCATACGTTTTAACTCATTTCTTTTACTTTAATTGGCGTTAAAAACGCATTTTTAAAAATCATCGGAAACAAACAATTAATAGTTTCGGAATCTCTCAGGGCCGACCTTGTCTACCAATGTTCGAACAAATTTTGCTCCGTTATATGGAGAAATTTTTGAAAATCAAAATTCTAAAATTTTAATGCGCATCTATATACAGTGTGTGACAATACCGTAAAGAAATTAAATACATAAAATGAAAGAGGAGTTTAGGTCACAAGCTTAAATTCCCAATATTGAAAATTTAACTCCTGTGGGCCCCGAGTTCTGAAAATCAAAATTCTAAAACCTTAATGCACATCTACATATAGTATGTGACAATACTGTATAGAAATCAAAAGCATAAAATGAAAAATGAACGAGAAAATTAGGCCACAAGCTTAAATTGCCAATTTAAGAAATTCGACCCCTATGGGTCCAAATTTTTGAAAATCAAAATTCTAAAACAGTATTTCGCATCTAAATACAGTATGTGACAATACTATACATGCTATATATAAATTAAATACATAAAATGAAAAATGAAAGAGGAGTTAAGTTCACTAGCTTAAATTTTCGAATTAGACACCTGTAGGCCCCAATTTTTGAAAATCAAAATTCTAAAACCGTATTGCCCATCTACATACAGTATGTGATAATACTGTATAGAAATTAAACTGATATGAAAGAGGAGTTTAGGTCACAAGCTTAAACCCTGTGGGCCCCCAATTTTTGAAAATGAAAATTATAAAAATCATAAAACCATCTATATACAGTATGTGACAATAATGTATAGAAATTAAATGCGTGAAGTTTAAAATGAACGAGGAGTTTAGGTCACAAGAAAGTCTAACGGACGGACAGTCGGACGGGGGCGATAACAATATCCCCCAACTTCTTCGAAGTGCAGGGATAAAAAAGCATGGTCACAATGTGATGAGACTTTTAAGAAAAACTAAAGGTCTATGAATTGCAATATTTGCAAATTCTGGTATTGTATAGATTTTAGTCATGTGTCTACCAGGTTTGTATGATATTTTAAAAACAGTCAACCCCTTACTTGCCATTTACCTGTGATGGACGTGTAAGAGTTCTGCCTAAATTAAATTAATTAGGCCCACATATTGAGAGGCAAAGGCTTAAGTTTGATGAGAATGACAAGAAAGCAGCGAAGAGCTGAGATGAGCAAGAGAAGAGCAGCAAAAAGCAAGAGAAGGGCAGCGATGAGCAGCAAGGAGCAAGAGTAGAGCAGCGAAGAGCAAGAGAAGAGCAATCATGACCAGCAAAGAGCAAGAGAAGAGCAGCGATGAGCAGCACGGAGCAATAATAGAGCAGCGAAGAGCAAGAGAAGAGCAACGATGACCAGCAAAGAGCAAGAGAAGAGCAGCGATGAGCAGCACGGAGCAAGAGTAGAGCAGTGATGAGCAGCACGGAACAAGAGAAGAGCAGTGATTACCAGCAAAGAGCAAGAGAAGAGCAGTGATGAACAAGAGAAGACGAGTGAAGAGTAGCGATGAGCAGCGAAGAGCAAGAGAAGAGCATCGATGAGCAAGAGAAGAGCAGGGAAGAGCAGCGATAAGCACGAGAAGAGCAGGGAAGAGCATCGATGAGCATGCGAAGAGCAGCGAAGAGCAAAAGGGAGCAGCGAAGAGTAAGAGAAGAGCAGCGATGACCAGCGCGGAGCAAGAGATGAGCAGCGAAGAGAAGCATGGAATATGAGGTGAGCAGCAAAGAGAAGCATGGAATATGAGGTGAGCAGCAAAGAGTGTTCATTGTAACACAAACGAGACAAGAAGATGATTTATAACAAAGCGGCGAGCAGCAGGGAGCAAGAGATGAGCAAGAGAAGAGACTGTGTGGCCTATGTTAATCAAGTGCCAGGACTGGGACAGCGCTTACAGCAGCTTAAGCCAAAGCCTCGGTGGTGAATCATCTGATGAAAGGATGTGTTAATATTGTGATGACTTGTGAACTGTGAACTGTGATAATGTGAACTAGATTGACTCATTGTGTCATGTACTTTGTTAATGTTTTGATCTGTTTAATGTTATTATCACAATTATTATTATTATTTTTATCAAATTAATTTGATCTTAAGGTGGGAGGAGTGTAGCGGATAGCTTTTTAAAAACTGTTCCTTTTTAGCTCACCTGACCCAAAGGGTCAAGTGAGCTTTTCTCATCACTTGGCGTCCGTCGTCCGTCGTCGTCCGTTAACTTTTACAAAAATCTTCTCCTCTGAAACTGCTGGGCCAAACTGAACCAAACTTGGTCACAAGCATCATTAGGGTATCTAGTTTAAAAAATGTGTCCGATGACCCCGCCTGCCAACCAACATGGCTAAAAATAGAACATAGGGGTAAACTGCAGTTTTTGTCTTATATCTCAAAAACTAAAGCAATTAGAGCAAAACTGACATGGGGTAAAAATGTTCATCAGGTCAAGATCTACCTGTCATGAAATTTTCATACGAATCGGTCAACCCTTTGTTGGGTTAGTGCCCCTGAATTGTTAATTTTAAGGAAATTTTGCAGTTTTAGGTTATTATCTTGAATATTATTATAGATAAAGACAAATTGTAACTAGCAAAAATGTTCAACAAAGTAAGATCTCCAAATAAGTCAACATGACCAAAATCATTGATTGACCCCTTATAGGAGTTTTTGCTTTTTAAAGACGGCATCCAGTGTAAACTTTCCTTTTAAGATCTTTTCCTCTCAAACCATTGGGCCAAATGAGACCAATCTTTGGTGGAATGGTCCTTCGGTGGCCCCCTTCCAAAATTATGTCTGGCATCCCCGACTTCCAACCGAGATGGCTGCTGTTACTAAAAATAGAAAAAAAGGGGGGTGACTTTAAAAAATCTTATATGAAACTACAAGTCCAGTTGCAACCAAAGTGGGCAGTAATAGTTCTTAGGAGATTCTCTTTCAGAAATATGTCCAATGACCCGGACTGTTAACCAAGATGGCCGCCACAGCCGAACTTAGTTTAACATAGGGCCCTATGGGAAAATTCATTGAAAAATCTTGTCTTAAACCACTTGACCAATTGGAACCAGACTTGACAGCAATGGTCCTCTTACAGAGGTGTGTCCGATGACCCGGACTGTCAACCAAGATGGTCGCCACAACCGAACTTAGTTTAACATAGGGCCCTGTAGGAAAATTCATTAAAAAATCTTCTTGTCTGAAACCACTTGACATTTTGGAGCAGGACTTGGCGGCATTGGTCCTTAGGAGGTCCTTTTTCAGAAATATGTCTGATTTCGTGGACTGTGAACCAAGATGGCCGCCACAGCAGAACTTAGTTTAACATAGGACCCTATGGGAAATTCACTCAAAAATCTTCATGTCGGAAACCACTAAGCCAGTTAGAATTAGACTTGGTAGCAATGGTCCTTAGATGGTCCTCTTTCAGAATTTTGTGCGATGACCTAGACTGTCAACCAAGATGGCCGCCACACCCGAACTTAGTTTAACATAGGGCCCGATGGAAAAATTCATTGAAAAATCTTCTTGTCTGAAACCACTTGACATATTGGAGCCAGACTTGGCAGCATTGGTCCTTAGGAGGTCCTCTTTCAGAAATATGTCCGATCACCCAGATTGTCAACCAAGATTGCTGCCACACCGACCTTTGTTAAATATTGGACACTATAGGAAAATTCATTTAAAAATCTTCTAGTCTGAAACCTCTTAGCCAGTTGGAACAAGACTTAGCAGAAATGGTCCTTAGATGGTTCTCTTTTATAAATGTATCTGTTGACCTGGACTAAACCAAGATGACTGCCACAGCTGAAATCAGTTTAACATAGAATCCTATAGAAAAACCAGCCAAATTGACTGCAACACTTAAATTTTTAGGTCTGCTCAAGGTGAAAAGTTAAATCCAGGTCCGCGATACAGGCTCTTGAGAGCCTCTTGTTGTATTACCCGGCTAAGATAATTAATAACTAAGAGGTGGTCCTCTTTCAGAATGATATCAGATGACCCCCCAGTCATCATCCAAGATGGCCACAAGAGCCGAACTTAGTTTTACATAGGACCCTATGGGAAATTTACTTAAAGATCTTCTTATCTGAAACCACTTGGCCAATTGGAACAAAACTTGGCAGCAATGGTCCATGGGTGGTCCTCTTTCAGAATTGTATCAGATGACCCCAACTGCATTCATGATGCCTGCCAGAGCCGAACTGTGTTTAACATAGGACCTATGTTAAAAAATCACTGAAAGATCTTCTTGTTTGAAACCAGTGAGCCAGCTGGAACTTGACAAGCTGCCAGTCAAGATGGACATAGTCCAGGTGAGCGATACAGACTCTTGGGAGTTTCTAGTTAATCTCTTAAGCACACAAAAAAAAATAAAAATTTGGTTTTTGTATAAAAAGAAAAAATTATTTCTGTATAAAAATGAAAAACTTTATTATGACTGAAACAAATGTATGATAAATGACATACAGTGAAATTTTCAAATTATCAAATGATGTTTACATAAAGTAAATAAACAATATTAAGGCAACAAATACAACCTGTAATATTACAAACAAGTAATTCTTTGCATATTTTTACATCGTAAACAATCAGAGACATGTCACCAGGATAACCCTGATATACAATTTTCATGTGAAAAATCTGCATTATTGAGGAGAAATTGTTTTTAAAAACTGTACTTTCTATAAATAAAGATGTGTTTGTACCAATGCAAGGGAAAAGGATAAGGAGTGAAGTTACATTTGTGTACATGGTCTTATGTCACTGTTTGATTCTGCCATCATAATAATGACCTGATTACAATACACATTTTCAGTGAATTATACAATTTTCTTGCCTGAATATACACATGAACACAGAATAAAGATTATCTGAAACTGACATTGCAAGTCAAAGGAAAATATGTTAAAAGAAATAGTAATGGTCAGGAAACAATTGTCTGGAAAATTTCACGCATGTCATTGAAGCCTACAGCGGTGTCAAAGGTCAGCTGACAGGTCTCAGACTGGTATGTACCGACCAAAAAATAGTGGGTCTACATACATTTATAACATTTGATGAGAAATGGACTTATTTGTAAAAATGGGATGAGAGTCACTCAAGCCTAAAACTGTTGTCAAGGCTAAGTGTCAAACTGACGACACCTACTTACCTAGAAGTTTCTACAGACCATGATATAAAGTGGATATAGGTATTACAGCTTCAAAGACATGGACTTAATCATGAAAATGTGACTCAAGAGTGAAATTCAGGTGAAGGAATTAGACAGCTATGTACTCACCAAGGATTGTATATAGACTAAATATGGTTGGTTGATGTATTGCAGTTGCTGAGAAATGGACATTATCCCAAAATGTGAAACAAGTCACTCAAGCATGAAATTGTGGTAAAGGTCAAAAGCCAGGTGTCATACTGACATGTACCCACTAACAACAATGTATTGACCAATATGGTGTGTCTAGGTGTTACAGTTGTTGAGAAATGGACTTAATATGAAAATGTGACAAAGTCAATCAAGCATAAAATTGAGGTCTAGGTCCAGAGACAGGTTCAGACTGGCATTTACCGACTAAGATCTATCTATAAACCAAATATGGTGGGTCTAGGTATTAGTTTCTGAGAAATGTACCTAATCACGAAATTGTAACACAAGTCACTCAAGCATGAAATTTAGGTCAAGGTCCAGAGACAGGTGTTAGACTGGCATGTGACTACTAAGAACTATCTATAAACCAAATATGGTGGGTCTAGGTATTAGTTTCTCAGAAATTTACCTAATCCCGATATTGTAACACAAGTTACTCAAGCATGAAATTGAGGTCAAGGTCCAGAGACAGGGGTTAGACTGGCATGTGCCTACTAAGAACTATCTATTGACCAGATATGGTGGGCTTAGTTGCTAGGAAATGGATTAAATCATGAAAAATGTGACGCAGGTCACTCAACCATGAAATTGAGGTCAAGGTAAAAAAAGCACGTGTCAGGCTGAACTATCTGTTGACCAAATATGGTGGGTCTAGCTATTATAGTTGTTCAGAAATGGACTTAACCACGAAAATGTAACAAAGTCACTCAAGCATGAAATTGAGGTCAAGGTCCCAAGCCTGTTGTCGGACTGGCATGTACCAATAACAACTATCTATAGACCTAATAGATAGTTAAGCCTAGGTTTTACAGTTGCTACCACGAAACCTGGATGCAGATTTTACATTTATTTTTATGAAGTCAGTGAACCATGAAATCAAGGTCAGGGTCACAAGACAATTAGGTATCTATGCACCAAAAATGTATTGTTGGTATTATGTATGCAAAGTTATTAAAGTTGTAAAAAAGTTTATGCCGCCGTCGGAAAGTAATACCTATACACATTTCGTCGAAGGCAAGACAAAAACTAGAAGACTTTATTTTAGTTTTACACATGTTTATAATCTATGCCCATGAATAGAAATATAGATGTCTTTAAAGGCAGATATCATGGTAAATATGGGAAATACGAAAATAACCAACTGATTTTTTGTATTTCTACAGATAGTTAAATCTTCAAATTCAAGCTTTAGCGAGAAATTACATGTAGTAGATTTAACTAATAAAAATACAGAAAATAACTGATCGTAAAGTAAGATTATGTTCCCTTATTTTTAAATAATCGATTTTTCAAGATTTTGGATTTAAATACAGAGGTGTTTTACTCCCTTCTGGTGCTTTCAATAAATTTATAAATGTTAATAATTTTTGTCAGTAATTTGGGCCCTTTGTCAGTAATCTCAAATTTCAGCATGAAAACTACCATAGAGAAACACGATGACTCCATCAAAGCATCTTAGTTCTAATAATACAAATTTACGGAATTATATTATTATACTAATGCATCTTTTGTATGTGTCTTTAAAGTAACCCTACAAGTAGTGAACTTTCTGTCTTATCGCAATTTGAAAACAACAAAATCATGTGGTAATAATATTGTTTTGACTTAAAACCATGCACATGAATTAAGAAAAATAGCATGTATTAATCACTAGCTTGTATTGTTCTTCACCTTGTTTCACAAAGAAATTAAATTAATTATAAACTATTTATAATTATGAAGATTGACAAAATTTTATATGCTGTTCAATTAAACATTTAACAATCAATTTCTCTATTTCCATGCCATTCTTCATCTCTTCATCAGACAGAGATAGATGTAGTTGTTCATCTTTGGTCACAACATAAATTTCCTTTTTCCTTGTCTCTAATAAGTTAGCAATTACAATCTGAAAAAAAATATGAATATTTTTAAAACTATAATGATTATATCAAGGATTCAGGTAGCACTTTTGTCATTGATGAATTTATTTTGAAAGTGATCAATGACATTCTAAGTAATTTTGCAGCAGTCATTAAAATAACATAAAAATCTTCAAAAGCAACAAATTGCCCCAGATTTTTTGTGATAATTACTTAATTTATAATAATTATTTCATTCCAGTCATTTGCCTGATTATAAAATCTAATAAGATCATTTGTTTGGAACCACCGTTATTCATTTTTTGTTTGTCACATGCCTCTATACATGTTTAACAAAATACAAATAACAAAGCACAACTATTTTTTTTCCTTTAAAACAATATAAATTTTAATTCTTTTAATTTTTCTTTTCAGAAATAATAGCTCAAATCATGACAATATTGAAAAAATATATTTTCTTTCAGTTTTTTTCAATATTATGGAAGTCATACTTTTAACTACTAATAAATGTTCCCTATGTCATGAAGTATTGTAAACAGTGACTAATGGTCTAAAATCCCAGCTAAATTTCTACTATAATATTAAATATTGAAAATTTCAAAAACTCATTTATTAAAATTTCACATTTTAGACAGTAAACTTTAAATGCTAAACCATCACTGGAAGAAAATTATGTTGTGCGCTATTGAAAATGTTTTCCATACTTCAGTAGATTCTGACGATTGTTAATTACCATCCATTTCTATAAAGAATAAGTCTTGGTTGTCAAGGAAACTAAATCATGATTATTAAACCATGCACAATGTATTAATTAAACAATTTGAAGAACATTATCCAGCTGATCTGCATCTCTAGTCACAAACAACCTTCTACACCTATGTATAACTGTTGTGTATTAGTCTTACATAAATGAGATTTCCTAAGAATAATGTTATGAAATAGACTTACTTGGTGTTGGTAATTGTCTAAGGCTTTTAAAGCTTTAGATATCAGTATATCTCTATCTGTTTCCAACTGAAATAAACTTTATAGTCAGTACTATATCATCAAAAATAAATCTTTCTTGTAGCATAGGAATTCTGATTTATCTAATCGATATTTCAAGTACCAGTATGTGTATGTGTAAGCTATGACAAGATGTATAACAAATGTAAGGATATGGGTTAAGGGTCAATGAGAGAACATTCTAGATTGTTTGTTTGTTTGTTTAGTTTTCAGCACATTTTGGCCATTTCGCAGCGGCCAAATTTATTGGTGGAGGAAGCCAGAGATTCCAGAGAACCATCAACCTTCAGTAGGAAAATTGGCAATCCTTGTCAATTAAGATCGGAGTCGAATACACCCCGCACAGGTGAGATTCGAACCCACAACCCCAGCGTTGACAGGCTAGTGATCAGTAGTAGTGATGACGAACTACCTAGACCACTCGGCCACTGAGGCCCCAAACATTCGACATGTAGATAGAACTTAACAAAGGGCATTGAGTTGTGGTGTGATCTTCAACAGGGATAACAACTCACACCAAAATGTACCTGTAATAGTTCATGACTATAAATTATATTGCATTTTAACCAAAAATAACTTTAGCCAATAGTTTTATGTAAGAATAGTGTAGATATAATTATCTTATTAAAACAAAACACACTTTGTATTTTGTATACGGCACCCAAGCAAATAACTTTAGTTTATTGCGTTTAGAATTTTGCAGATAATTACTGGAGCCACTGACATTAGGTTTGACATTAGGTATGGAACATACAGGGCTTTTGAAAGAATCACAGGGTCATTTATGGTTCCGATATCTTAAATGGTCTTAGAAACAGCGATGTCAAATTTTCAACAAATTAAATCTTTTGGGAAAGACACACAGTGAATGTGGCTGAGGGTCCTGGCTTGGGACAGACACACAGTGAATGTGGCTGAGGGTCCTGGCTTGGGACAGATACACAGTGAATGTGGCTGAGGGACAGACACACAGTAAATGTGGCTGAGGGTCCTGGCTTGGGACAGACACACAGTGAATGTGGCTGAGGGTCCTGGCTTGGGACAGACACACAGTGAATGTGGCTGAGGGTCCTGGCTTGGGACAGACACACAGTGAATTTGGCTGAGGGTCCTGGCTTAGGACAGTCACATAGTGAATGTGGCTAGGTTAAATATGTTAAAGAATAGTTCACATGATTACATTAGAGGATGACATCAAATAGTCAATGCAGGCTAAACAAACTGCATTCATACAGTTTTTCCGACCCTGGTTAACTTAATGTAGAAATGTTGAAGGACCAATGCAAAAAACTCATACAAAAATTCCAACATATTCCAATATTTTGAGTTTTTATTTTTATTTTATTTTTAGAAATGTGTGATGTGTGTGTTTTTACAAATTGCAAGTGGTTTTTCAAGAATATCACAAACATATCTTTGTAATAAAGTAAAAGTATTACACTAACGTTTGTTTCTAATAGTAATGAATTATTGTCTTTTTGTCACATATATTACTTTTCGAGTGATTAGCATATGGATTTGATGTGTACCAAACGGAATAAATATAAGTTAAATTGAACTTTTAAACTGCTACAAAAAGCCACAATTAAACTGAAAAAAGTTCAAGTACCGGTATACTGGGGATACTGTCATGATTGTTTTGGAAGAAAGAGTTTAAATAATTGATTATATCCAATGTATATAAAAATGTTAATACATGTACCTTAAAGCTAACAACAAATGCATCTGGTACCCATTCTTTAACTAAAGGTTCTAACATCTTTGGTACCAGTTGTAATGACAACTTTAATGGCCCACTTGATGATTGTATTTTATGTTCTGGCTGAAAATGATGTAAGATATTATTAGATAATCTAATATGACATCCTATATATCTTCAAACGATATATTCACTTTTAGCACATGTGTATAGAGGTTTTTATATAAATGTAAACTGTGTGATCTTTAACAAGAAAAAATATCTTTTTCCACATGAAAGTGTTTATTTTTACAAGATACAACCATGTGACAATGCTGTACACTGCAATACACACTTACGTAGGTCGTGCCATTTTGAATTTTGAACGACGTGGCGATTACAACAGTAAGTCTGTGAAACATGTTTTATTAATTTTTCTTCTGTAAATGATGAACTACATGATTGACATTGCAAATATTTATCTTATGAAAATGGTTTTATTCAAAATATGCTTTTAAAAGGACAGAATGCAACATATTAATCGCAAGAGAAAGGAAAGACCAAACCAATGTCAGATACCTGTAGCACAATTCAAATGAGCAAAATAATCATATTTGCCCTATAAGAGTAGAAAAAAATTCTTTGATACCAATTGTGATGCACAAGATGTGAACATTTTGTCGATTTATGACTCATCAGTTGTGCTGAAGGCCTAAATTGTTGAAAACCAAAATAACAATCCAATCAAAAAATAATTAATGGGGGTTATTATGGAGTTGCAGTCATTTACACATGGGCCAGGCCTTCATATTCATATTTTATACACGAGTTGGGTCTTCATATTTGTATTTTATACCTCTCTATCGCTCAGTATAAAATATCCTAATAATTATCTCTTAAATCAAATAACCTTTTCAGAAAATAAAACAAATATCCCTTTGTACAAAATTGTTCATTCAAAAAGGTCCTTCAATTTTATATTCCCTGAATGCTATGTTGGTGTAAATTGTAAATAATTGTATTGGTTAATTTAATACTTTACTTTCTTACTCATCAATCTATTTGCATATAACTTTTGTTGTGCTTGGGATAATTGCAATAAGTGACATCCACTCATGAATGTACTATTTTTGGTTACCATTTTTTTGCAAAATTATTCAAGTTCAAAGAACAGACTCGTGATGTTTGCTGATTACATTAATGATTTGGTGAATTGTGTTGTATGAATAAACTGAATCAATTACATTCAAATTAAATCATTTTCCAACCATTTTTTCATAAATATATAAAATTCTACACTTTGGATATATGAAATAGTGTTTCATTCACTATAATTATTAAAAGTAAGGCCTTTTCAAGTTAATTTATCATTATCCACCCCTTCTAAAAAATATGGTGCAGGTTGAAGGATTTTATTATTATTTTTTTATTACATGGATCAAATATTTTGTCAACTTTTTAAATAAGGTATTTTTTGCTATGAACGTTTAAACAATTTTATTTATAACTTATCAAGTATTATTTTTGTCTTTTTAAGGACATATTTGTTACATTTTTTCCTAAATAACATCAGACAATACAATCGTATGAAAGAAATACATGTTTAAAGTAAGTGAAATATTTAATGAACATTATTAGCAACAAAACTTTGTATAATTATTGCTATTTTAATACAATAGATACTTCAAACTACATACATGTACATCATTTTCCAAATTATAAAATCTCAGCTAAGCGTACGATAAAACAAACTTTATATCTATACCATTTGGTCCTTAGGTATATAGAAGTCTGACACTGCAGCAGCTAAATATAGCATAGCCTTCCTCCCTGCCAGATTTAATGCATTAGAGCAGACTTGTAACAACTGTAAATAATCTGACAGACTCTGGAATTCTACGGTCAGGAATAAATTATCTCCCTTGATCTTCTCATACTTCAATAAAATTTGTAAAATCTTTTTTTCATGTTCTGTTTTCACTGTCCAAAAGAAAAAAATTCACCATGAATAATGTTATGATCTTGTTTCAAAAGGAAACTTTACATGAAATACCAAGCATTTTAAGTTTTCTGATTGATTATATTTTGATATTTTCTGAAATAAATAATTTTTAATTTTTAATTAGGTTGAAAGGTTAAAAAATCCTTAAACCAATAAAATATTTAAAATATTCTATTTTTCATTTTAATATAATTATTTATACATATAAATTTTCAAAACTGTTGGGAAAACACAAATGATACCTACCTGTAGCCAAATATTGACAAACAATGTATATTTTTGTATACATGTAATTACCTTTTATTTTGCCATCCTCACCAACTGTTAATAAGTCTAATATATTTGGTTTTGGTACATGTCTTAGGAATGGACGTAATCCTCGATTTCTGGTTAGAAAAATCACTGCATATCCTTGCTCCAAGAAATATCTGAAATAATGAAAGGACATGAAAAATGAAGCTTAATCGATTGAATTTAACCCTTACTTTTAAAACCGTACATAAGATTTTAGGAAAATATCAATGAAGCATGGATTAAGATAGCACTTAAATACATTCTTTCATTTCTTTTATTATTATTAAAGAAGACATGCTTATAACTAGAATGGTACAGTTTAGTGACCTACTTTCTTCAGTATAAAAGTTACCTTTGTCACGACCAATCGCGTAAAATCACTAATGGTCTTAATATCCTAGCTTAAACCTTGAAGAAGCATTAGATTCCACACTCTCACAAATAACTGAAATAACGAATAATGCTCAATGAATTATCAATTTGAGGCAGCTACCCTCCTGACTAAGTTTACCTTTACACTTTGTTTAACATTATCTGCACTTTTGTTTCTGACAAAGTTGTATCAGATGATATGAAAATTTTTGCAAGATTTAGTGCAGGCAAATTTGAGTGATTATTACTCCAAACCAACAAGTAAAAATCATAACTATTGTCTGGTTGTTGTCTGCTCACGTGAAAGTCAGAAACACTCTGGAAACAAGGAGAAGTTGCAAATGGGGATTTTTCCCCAAAATAATTGAAATAAAGTCCTAACAATGGAATAGCTTCTATAACAATAAAACACAGAAACAGTATATTACCCTGTATCTTACAACAAAATGTTAACACACTTATCATCTGTGCAGAGCCGAGTGTTTTAAACTAATTGATATTATCTCAGTCCAGTACAGTAGAAATTATAAAGTTTATGTTTTGTTTTTGAATTTTGGGAAAAACTGCAAGATGGCATTAGTTACTGATGATCACCTGAATGTTTCATTAAAATCCATTCAAAGAAATTTAGTAAAGAAGACAATACTATGAAAACAGCACAAGCCACAGATAGTGATATCCATCCCTTTGTGCTAACACAAAAATTGGAACGGATCTTACTACTAATACAATATAGTAAGATTATGTGACAATTTGAGTTTTGGGGATTATCTCACAAGGATGAAGCATTTCTGTGATTTGTTACTATTTCTGTTGATACCTGCCATTACCTGGCCATCTATAAATTAAGCACATAAATACTGCTAATCCAAATTTCAATTTGAAAGAACTTTATTTCTCATTAACATTAAATTTTAATTTATTTGAAATGCACAATTGTACCCTAGGGTTGATGGGATACATAAATTTATATACAGACAATATAGAACAATTAAACAAATAAAATGAAATAAACAACATGAACAATGCAGTTAAAGAGTCCACTTTCCTCAGTTCTAGTGATTTTTTTTTTATAAATTTGAACAGTAAAGGGCATTATTTCTGATAATGAGATAATTTTTTCTAATATATCAAATTTTTCAAGATAAAGTATATTTCTACAAATACATAGTTACAGAGAATTTTAAACTGCTCTTATTTAGAAATGACATTTACAATGAAGTAGTAAGAAGATCGAAAACAACATGTTTGCCTTTAAAATTCTTATTTCAAGTGAAGCCACTGAAAAACCAAATAATTAATAATTTTTATTTTAAATTTATCCTGTTGGGTAGTCCAAGATCTTCAGAGGAATTTTGGACTACCTGTTATCCTGTGAATGAAAGTGAAAATCATTGCTCATGTAATAATGCTCCTAAAACATTTCATATATAAAATGTTTGAAAAATTTAAAATTTCTTTTCAACTTTATTTTTTTTTAAGAACTTGTATCAATGCTGCATGGTCTAGTCCATTCTCAGCTTTAACCTAAACTTTAGCAAAAGACCATATTTAGCATATATAAAAATTACTACTCTGTAGATGAGGCACCTCTGGATCCTACACTAAAGTTGTCAAGGAAGCGTACAGTCCTGCTTTCCAATGGCACTGTTGTACCCCCACTCTGAAAATTTAATATTTAAATTATTGTAAAAAATGCATCAACTATATACAGTGGAACCCTAGTAAACCAAACATCTATGGGACCGTAGAAATTGGCCGGTTTATGGAGGTACTGGGTTTTGAGAGGTTCCAAACTGCACTTAAATCCGACCGGAAGTCAATAAATTAAAATATCGAAAGGCATGAAATTTACACATATACTACATTAATTTTGCATTGTTTTTTCTTAAACTGTTACAAAATCTTGCTCTTCTAGCTTTTTCTTTTTTTTTGGAAGGTCCAGGGGAACATAAAATTGTTTATTAGGACTGAATTTTCCCTGTATGTGTCAATGAGGCTTTGTTTAAAATACGAAACTCAATGAAGAGAATGATAGATTGGCCAGTTTTTCAGAGATGTAATTGACTGGAATATATGTTTTGGACCAGAAATTATCTCAAGTATTCTGAATTCAGAGGAGGCAGTTCATGGAGGATTTTTTTAATTGAAAGTATAGGCATAAATTCTGGACCAAAAGAAAGCGTTTGGTTTGCGGAGGAATCAGGTTTTGAGAAGGGCCAGAGTATGGGAGTTTCACTGTATCTAGAATTGTGAAAACAAATTTAAACAACTTTAAAGTTTTGGGTATAATTGAAAAAAAATGTGATAAAGTATATCTAGGAAGATTTTAGTTTAAGAAACCAGAGCATTTTTTTGCAGAGCCTCCCAGGAATCTGTATCGCTCACCTAATAATTCCAATTGTATACTGCTAAAGGACCTTGAGGTTAACATCCGATTGCCATGTTCTATTTCAGTCCATTCAGTGGTTCTCTAGAAGATTTTTGTATGTATTTCCTATAGGGTCCTTTGGTGCTGATCTGTCATTTTGGATGACAGATCAGCACCAAAGTAACAACACTTGGTAAGCACCTCATAAGGAACATTCATGCCATGTTTGGTTTCAATCCATTAAGCGGTTCTCTAGAAAAAGATTTTTGTATGTATTTCCCATATGATTCTATGTTAAACTAAGTCTCCCGCTGGCAGCCATCTTGGATGATGGATCGGCAACAAAGTACCAACATTTTTTCAGTTCCTCATAAGGAGTCATGGTAACTCAAATGTTGCTGAGTTGTGTTGTACTATATAAGATTATTGCAGTTGTGAAATATCAATATACTACCATACATGTACATGTAGGTTCTTTGAATAATATACCTAAATGCAAAAATTTTACCAAAGTCACTCATGCATAAAATATAGGTCATGCTGACTAAAATGTTGCTGACTTTTGTTGTACTATATTACTGTCTGGACACCCCAGTTCGTAAAATGCATTTTTCACATTTTTTAAGTCTAAAAGATAGAATTATTATACAATCTTTTGTTGGTAAATTAACCTTTTTGAGTGTCCAAGAAAACATAAAAATTGTAAAGTTCTTTATAAACATTATATTTGTACCTCAATGACTTTGAATAGTAAAATTAATGCAATTGAAAATTTGAAAAAAAATTAAAAATTTTGAATTTATCATTTCAGGCCTTTCCTAAAATTTGTAAAACTATTTTTAAATGCATTTTGTGCATATTCCATGAAACATGGGTTGTAATACTTAATTTTATTAAAAAAAAATCTCATATGAAAAGTTATCTCCCTTTTACATTGAAAATTCCATAGGAAGAATTTTTTTCTTTCTCTGGAAGACATGATTGAACAAAATCGGGTAAGTTCAATTGTTTCAGTTACGACTGTGATTATCTTTCACCCAAATGACTAGACAATTCACATTAAGGTATTCAAATTTTTAAAAATCCATTTTACGAAATGAGGTGTCCAGACAGTAGCTATTTGATGCACAGGGGCTCGTATCATAGATGTTTTTCATTTTGTGGTGGAAATATGTGCCAGTTGACTAGTAAACACAATTTAGAATGTACAAGGCACATATTTCCACCCCACAAACATTTATGAAATTAGCCACTGTAAGGCCTGTGATAGAATGCAGAACATTCCAGCTTGCAACTTTGTTGTAGATCTACAACACTAGAAACTGCTATTGCTTATTATCCCCGGGGAAACATTAAAAATCGGGGTTTTTCCTTAAATTTCAAGGAAACCATCCAAATTACGCTTGAGCCGAGAAGGTTAAGGCAACACCGACAGATTTATTGGTGTTCTGTGATATTAATGAGCAACCACTAATAATAAGGAAACCAACGATAACTTTGTTATCTTATATAGTGTATAAGATATCTTATATAGTTTATGAGATTTCTAATATTCTTTATAATATAAACTTTAGAAGATATCTTATAAAGTATACAAGATATCTTATAAAAACTAGATTATATAAGATGTCTTATATATTATATGAGATATCTGATATATTATATATCTTGAAGTTAGAATAAATAGTAAGACGGCTTGCCTTAATAAACCCCTATTTTCAATTTTTCCCCAAGGATAATAAGCAAGCAAGGCTCGCTCTCAAGTGTATCTTTATAAGATATCTTATAAACTTTAGAAGATATCTTATAAAGTATATAAGATATCTTATAAAGTTTAAAAGATATCTTATATATTATATTGGATATCTTATATACTCTATATCCTCTAAAGTTTATAAGATATCTTAAAAAGTTTATAAGATATCTTATAAAATTTATAACATATCTTATAAAGTATATAAGATATCTCATAAAGTTTATATCTTATTAATTTATGCATTATCTTATATATTTTATAAGATATCTTATATACATGTATTATATGAGATATCTGATATATTATATTAGATATCTTGAAGTTAGAATAAATAGTAAAACGGCTTGCCATAAAAAACCCCTATTTCTAATGTTTCCCCAAGGATAATAAGCGAGTGAAGCGCGCTCTTAAGCGTACATGTATCAAATTTCGGATGTATGTCATTATGTGTATACATGATAAGGGCCAACTATTCTACAATTGAAAAAAGTTCGGCAAGATGGTGGCTGCCGCTGCGTCCATCGTAACTCCTCTGCCATTCTACAGTAGGGGCCGTGAAAATGTCCGAGAAGTTATGATTGGTAAAACGGGAAATTATCAATAGGCGCATGTACCATGAAATCATTAGTTCATTTGTCCCTTTATTTCTCGGACCCATTTTGATATTTACGTCCAATTTAATTTGTCACCTAATTCGATAAATCAAAATATCAAAAATTTAAGAAAGCACAAGCTCCGCTCGCTCCTCAGGTCGCACATGTCTCAGTGTTCCAGCTAGTTTAAAATAGAAGGGTGCAGCACCCTGCCCCTTTTCCAATGCACCCCTCTGCCCTTTCAGTGCTCCCCTCTGCCCTCTACACTAAGGTTTATATAAAATACAACAATTTACTTTTTAAATGCATATAAACAATACTGAATTGATTGAAACTGAATTAAAGGATGCGAAAAAACTAATAGAACTATTAAAAGGGTATTAGATTAGTGAATAATTGATATTTCTTAAAAGTTGACTTGATCCTGTTTGCCCTTTTCGGATCTGGAAACGCGTTAAAGTGCCCCATATCCTCAATAAATGCCCCTCTGCCCTTAAATCCTAGCTGGAACACTGTGTCTCATATTAAGCAAAAGCTGTTTCGATTCCATGATGAATCGGCCCATAACAAACTCGTACCATAACCAAATCGGACTACACAAAATCGGACCATAACAAATTCGGACCACCAGATAACTATAAGCTAATACATGAATGGTAATTGATTTTTCACACCAAAATTGTTACAAGTAGTTATTTGATGCACAAGGGCCCGACTTCTGGATATTTAATTATTTTTATATTTTTCGTTGTTGTTGTCTTATTTCATTAGTACTTTTAATAGATATTAGCATAACAACGAATATTCTGCGTTTATTATCAATGTTCACGTCGGTCAAACTGTTATGCTCTCAGACTTGAAATTATATGTTTATAAATATACTTAATGCCATGCAATGACATTTTTGTTATAATGTTGTGTTGTAATTTGTATGATTGTAATTTGGATTGACCGTTCTATGTGTAATTTCAAATGAACAGTCTCATATTAAGCAAAAGCTGTTTCGATTCCATGATGAATCGGCCCATAACAAACTCGTACCATAACCAAATCGGACTACACAAAATCGGACCATAACAAATTCGGACCACCAGATAACTATAAGCTAATACATGAATGGTAATTGATTTTTCACACCAAAATTGTTACAAGTAGTTATTTGATGCACAAGGGCCCGACTTCTGGATATTTAATTATTTTTATATTTTTCGTTGTTGTTGTCTTATTTCATTAGTACTTTTAATAGATATTAGCATAACAACGAATATTCTGCGTTTATTATCAATGTTCACGTCGGTCAAACTGTTATGCTCTCAGACTTGAAATTATATGTTTATAAATATACTTAATGCCATGCAATGACATTTTTGTTATAATGTTGTGTTGTAATTTGTATGATTGTAATTTGGATTGACCGTTCTATGTGTAATTTCAAATGAAGATTAATATTATTATTATATACTTTCCACGTCCTTATACTAACAAATCCTAGGATTTTTTAGGATTTTTTAGTATAAGGACGTGGATTGTACAGCACATTGATAATAAACGCTCTTCGTTGCTATGATAAATATGTATTAAAAGTACTCATGAAGGAAGACAACAAAAAATAAAAATATAAAAAGTAAAATAACTATCCAGAAGTCGTATCCCTGTGATTTGATGATGCCATACCATAGACTATAGTTATGAACCATTTAAGAATTCCAAAATCTAACCTTAAAAATAGTATGTTTTACGGTTCCAGTTTCAAGGTCATAAGCATTAAATTTCTAGAATAATGTTTGTTTTATATATATTCTTTACACACTATATTCAATCAGACTGCAGTCTTGTCAAAATTCAACACGACCCAATCAGTTCTACTTTTCACAAATGACGAGATGAAATGAGTTTTAGATTTTCAAATGGTGGATATTTATTTATATTTGGCTGGATTTCAATGATATTATTGAAGCAACGCTGTCTTAACAGGTCATATTTTGGACAATTGAAGAAATTAAATGAAAAAAAAGTGAAACGGAAAAGAACACAGAATTTTAACTACTCTCCAAAACTACCTGTTGAAACAAGTAAAAGGCTTATTTTTTTCACGAGAACTTTAAGTTGTAAAACTTATTGGAAAAAAAGCCGCTACTACTTCAGTACCACCGCCTAGGCAGTAAAATTTCTCAGTGCTTTGTTATCGTCTGTAGTAAAAAGGTGTCAAATACTTACACAGCAGCTACATGTATGCTCTCGTATAATTAGTCGTGTAATATATGTAATTGTTATATCATGTTCCGATCATTTAATTTCGTGGTTTCTTATATAGTTCCATATTTCCTTATATTTGTGCAAACTATTAAAAAAAGTTGTTTCAAAGAAAAAAAAAATGTTCATTTGCCATGTTTTAAGAGGACAATTTACTAAGGGATTATAAGTACTATAACTTTAAAATTACACTTTTTCAATATGGAACAAATTTTCTACTTATTCTTATCCTTAAAAAATTTATATATAAAAAATCTCAAAAGTATTAAAATCGACAAAAAATAAATCAATCCAAGTAAATGTTTTGTTAATTAAGATAAAAATAAATTACTCCAACTAAATGTTTAGTTAATTGGCATATACATACTTTTTACTTCGATTTAAAAGTCTGTAAAATATATTCATAAATTTAAATATTATTTCAAATTAAAACTTTCCTAAAATGAGAATTTTATCGAAAAGTTGAAGTTTTGTTATTTCATTTATAGAGTCGGTCCGGGTATTTCCGTACAGTCGGGAAATTATCGTACAGTTGAATTTTTGCCATATTATGTGATACAACTTGATAAATAAAGTGTATTTGATGTTTTTACTGCATAAAACATGTTTTTTTAATATCATATCTTTTACTTTCTTTCACGAAATGTTATTTGCGCTTTGTCCATTACTTTTGTTCGCGGTAATTTTTGAAAAGCTGCATTTTGAAAAAAAAAACACGAATATTATCGAGATACTTGTTTCCGTATTCCAGGTAAGTTTAGTCGTATATTTTTATCAATTGTTGTTAATATTTGATGTCCGGTACCAGCTAATACTTAATAAGACCCCTAGATAATTTTCCATGTAGATTTATATTAGTGTTTTCTTGTAAAAAGGACGAAAGTGGCTGTACGGAATTGCCCTCCATGATAACTTAGGGTAATTAAGTAGAGAGTCTAATGCCGTACACGTCAGTATACACAACATGTGATTCAGTTTAAATGCTATTTTGTACAAACCTAAACTTCTTCGGCTGTATTTGTCTGTTTTGGGACTATAACATAAAAAAATATTTTGACGTTTCCTTTCTGGTAAAATGACGTTGTGCTTGAAAATGAACTTTGAATGTTAAATACGGATCAAAGATGAGAAAGGCATGACAATTTTCTGTACTACATGTAGATGCACAGAAAGATGAAAAAAAGATAATTATTAGATATTATTAATTTATAGCGGGGAAAACCGCAGTTTTCCGACTGAGACTAAATAGAATAAATCACAAGTGAAAAATTTTTCCCTCTTATGCAAATATATATGGAGCATCCATAGTAAAATCTCAAATCAAGCAAGGCCTTGAAAAAAAATTTCTTTAAAAATAAAACTCTGTGATAAAAGATCATAAACTTAGCAAACAAAACTACAATTGATTTAATTCTTATTTAAGATTTTCATATTTCCCTAAATATCAGTATAAATTTGCAAAAAATTAAACAAAATGAATATATTTTTCAGTTATGAACAGTTCAATTATTGATTGTATAAAGAGATTGGTTTATCTTCTAACTTTTTCCCTGCAATCGCAAACCAGTTAGCCAATATTTCACGAAAGCAAGCAGACTTTTGTTGTTAGTTGTATCAAGAATTTTTTCTTTAATAATATCATCGAACCAAAGGTTTAAACAGAGTTAAATGTTGGCTAGCAACACATGAAGTAGACGAAATGCCAATCACTTATTTGATGAGAAGTTTGGTGAACCAGTTTCACCATTAACTGTAGAAAATAACCCAAACCTTCAAAACTTGAGGACTGTTTTACATACAATTGATGAATTTGACTATCAATCCTGGTCCGATTAAAACATATTATAATGTATTTTTTTTCCTTGAAATAACGTGTTTGGAGTGTTATAATAAAAAAAATGTAAATACCAGTAGCATTGTATAGTCCCTCTAATATATATATTTAATTTTTTTTGCAGTTATGCCAAAACAAAGAAAACCTTCCAAAAAAAAAACATAAAACACACGACATTCAAAATTTGCGGAAATTTCAAATTGTCAGTATTTAGCACCAATGATGAAAAATCAGACCTACGAAATATGCATAAATTGTGCTTAAAAATTGGTATCTTAGAATATTTATTAACAATTACACATGCCACACGTCACAAGTACTTGTGAAAAGGATTTTTTAAAAGAAATAAATCTAAATGCGTTTTTCTATCCGCATAAAGATTAATAAATAATGGTGGAAGGTAAATGCATGAACTGATCTATTTCTTTTACAAAATCCCGACCCAAAAGTACCCGTGGTTCAGGGTACGATAAAAAAAGATTCGAAAGAAGTTATTATGGGACACAGACCTCACATAAAACATAACCTAGCTAGTTTTAAGAGTTTCCTTGATAAGACGAACACAAATGCCTAGGGAGTAATTCCAAAAGACGTAAAACCATAGTACAGACAAACCTGGGAACATAAACAAACAAATACATACACAACGAAGAAACACTGAAAACTTAAAACATTGAACAACACGAACTCCTTTCAAAACCAGGTATCTCAGGTGCTCTGAAGTGAAAGCAGTTCCTGCTCCATATACGACACCTGTCGTGCTGTTAAAAAAAAAGGCCAATCCTGTAAAGCTCTCAAATCAGTATAATAAGAAAACACCAGACAACCAGCATTTTTCCAGACACAAAAATACATGCATCAAGAAGAAAACTTACATTACTAATACTTATCAGTGTTATTATACAGTATCCCTGTGTCTATCTATGAATGAAGGTGATATTTTCAAAACTATAACAACAAAGCTGAGAAATTGTACTGAAAGATCTATTAATGACTTTTCTTAATTCTATTTCAAACGAAAAATTTTTGTACGGAATTAGACGAAATCGTGTACGGTATTATACGACTGGAGTACGGAATTTCCCGCAATTGCATAGTATTAGTTTTTCGGTATTCCTTGGGTCAGATCATTTGCTTTGGGTGAAAACAAAGTGTATTATCGAAAGAAAAAGATTTACAATGCTCAAATTTGTGCCTTGAGTCAACCTAACGTAAAATGGGAACCAGTAGGCATTGATGAAAGCCGAAGGTGTACGGAATTGCCCGGACCGACTCTATACATACACACAAAAAACAATGTAACAGTATGAATGAATACAGAAATCCAGTTAAAAGATGGGTGGGCCGAATTTGTCAACTTTATTTCTAATCATAAAAAAATGGTGGTCCGATTCCGCTATGGTCCGAATTTGTTATAGTCCGAATTTGTAATAGTCCGAGTCTGTTATGGACCGATTTATCCAGTAACCGCTGTTTCTAGTGCAACCAGACTACAAACTTACCGTTACAAGTACAATATTCCGTTCTTTTCTTAACTGAAATGCTAAAAATTCGTTAATTTGGTGTTTCTTCTCTTCAAATTTGTCTGGTTTGTCTGTTTGCTCGAGAAATTCTTTCCATGTTGTTGCCATTGTAAATTTGTTGTCTGTATCAAAATAAACTTGAATTCCACGGAAAGTTTGGTACACTTCAAACGCAATACTGACAAAGAAGAAGTAATATACCATTCACACCCCTTTTTCGGAGAGTTATTTATAATTTCTTATCAGGGTAGGACAAAGTCCCCGTTTAATTAAAATTTAATGGGGAAAATTAACAGAATTACGGAACTATCAGAATTGTAAAAAAAATACTTTCGAAAGTTATGGAGATCTAATAATATTCAGAATTATGTGTTGTCATATAAGTGCCTGAGAAATAAAAGCCTACTTTTCTATTAAAATTGTTTATTAAAAGTAATAAGACCCCACATTTGGAGACAAGAACCTAAAAATTAGCGACAAGAAAGTGTGAAAAAAAAGCCAAAAAGTTTAATATGCTCAGATTGGTGTTTTGTATCAATAAAGTTTTTAAATTTTAGTATTATTAAAATTTGTGTATATAAATATGAATACTTTATTTATCCAATCATCAGCCCTTTTAGCTGTTTACAAAGATTTCAGTGTTAGTTATAAGTCCTTGGCTGTTTAGGGTATGTTACATAGTTAATTTTAAATTTTAATTATAATACAACAAATACATAAATGACAGGTCGTTCTTAGCACGATACTTGAAATCTTCCTATCTGGTTGTGTGATGTATTTTGAAATACACAATAAGTGTTATTGTAGAAACTCAGCTTTAAATAGCACAGTCGCTAGCACAATTGAAAATAAAAATGTTTGTTATATGCAGTTAACAGCTACTTAAAAGTTCACGTTAAGGTTAATTTCAATTTTTTTCTTTTTTTTATAAAGTTATCGACTTCATCAGTTTATTTTTCCCAGCTGCTGACAACTAGGTCAACATGATAATTGCAACTGTGTCTGTTATCATGATTACGCATTTAGCAGACAACTTTTATCCATTTATACGACAGTAGAAAACTCTGAGGTAGATGAATAGTCGCTTATTGATAGAACAGTGGCGTGCATACAGAAAAGAAATAAAAATGAAGACATTGAAAATAACCAAAATAAAAGTGAACAGTTCAAGATTTAGACTAGATTTAATTTTAGCTCAATAATAATGACACATGAACATATTTTTTGTTTGCTGATATTCATTGCAGTTCTTTCAAACACTCGATTGAAAAAAGACGTAACCATCCACTATATGCCAAGCATAAGTCAGATAATGTGTATATTATTTAAATAAGGTCCAATAATATATGCATTGAAGATTTCAAATGAAGAAGTATAAGATTGAAAAATATATGATATATTTACAGGATTAACATGAAAAATGTTCATACATGTAGTTTTCTTGATATAATTTTATTCATTACAGGTGGAAAGATGATTATTATTTTTTTAAATATTTTAAAATACTCTCATTGAATGAAAATTGTCAGATGATTCAAAAATAAATTGAACTTTTTTACAGAAATTGCACATTGCTGAAAACAACACTATTGTTCATCTCCTAAAATCACAAATTTCTCCTGCAAGGGAGACAACTGTGTAATTTTTCTGCATTTGAAGTCACGAGAGTCAAATTATGTCCTGCTCCTGTGAAAAAAAATTAAAACAATTATGGCCCTCATTTGAGGTAGACATTCAGATTTGCCAAATCTGAATGTCTACCTCAGATCCTCAGATATAGGCCGTAATTTTATAGGGGCACATTAACGTGTAATAAGATTTTCTTTATTTTTTTTGTCATTTAATTGGCTTCATTTGTTTTGACTAATTAATTAATCTGTTTATTAATAGAATAATATAAGACCTAATTAAAAAGACAGCAAAGATGGAGAATTGCAAACAAAAATTGATTTAAAACATAAATTTGTTTATGTTCTGTATACTGCTCAGTCATGGGCATCAAATTGACAACAATTAAGGAATATTCCTTATTCTGTTTTGTAAGTAGAAAATTATTAATTAATATTCTTGATTTATTCCTTGTTTGTTTATTTTCTATGACTTATTGATGTATGCCATCAACCCTTACAGATATAATTATGCATTTATTGAATAAATAAATTAATTTATGTAATCTTGTCACCTTTTTGTTGTTTCTTTTTCCTATTTCTTGTCGGTTCCTGACTCTTTTTGTCGCTAATTATTGAGACTGTAAATTTCTAAATACAGCTAGTTATTAGTCTTATTATTGTGTTACAATAAGCTCATACCACATTGTTTATTGCTGTAATAAACAAGTCCCTATTCCTCAGCTGGGCTTTTCAAGAAATAGACCAAAAACCCTCTTTGGTAGAAAAGTGAATTTATACATTAAAAAATTCTAGGGAAAAATTTTTAAAATTGGAAATCTAACTCAATATCTTCCAATCAATATATTCTGTATCTTTTTGGAGGGCTGGGGGTAGGGAGAGTACAGTCTATTTCTGGAAAAGCCCATTGTCTGATGGTGTTTTAACATCATATAATGTAGAAAAGATAACATTCCTGCAAGGCTTTATAAACTATAAATAAATAAAAATGATAACATTCCTGCAAGGCTTTATAAACTATAAATAAAAATGATAAAATTCCTGCAAGGCTTTATAAACTATAAATGTGCATATTACATCATTGTACATGTACCATTGAATACAATACCTGAATTATTTATTTTGATAAAAATTTTAAATATTTTATTATATTCTGCTTTAAAATATTTTTAGATAATAAGTTATTGGGCTTGATAAGGATGTTTCAGACTGTTACCAAGGCCAACAGTATACGAAGTTACATTTACTGGAAAAATGCCAAATATTTTACTTAAAATATATAAATATTATTATAAAATATCAAATCAAGAATACTTAACAGAAATTGTATTAATTTCAATTGGCATTTTATGCTAAATGACACCCCTACTCAAATCGGGAAGTATTTAGACCAAAAAACCTTATAAATTATAAACTATTCTACACCATTTCCCAGGAAAAATGTTATATTAAGTTTAAAGAATGAAGCAAATTATTGAGAAAGCTCTTTATTTTTTGTATCATCTGCAACAAACAAATATCAATGGAGCAGTGAAGATATGATTTCAGTCAAATTATAATAATTAATCTGTTTATGGATATAAAAACAAATCAGCCAAGTTTATGATGTCTTGGAGGGATTTTGGAGAATTTTATAGTTGATAGATTATAAAGTTTTATTGTTTTGGTTTTGTTGCAGAGAAAAAAGAAGTCCAGAAAGAATGATAGGAAAGTAAGTTATTTTTAAATATAATTGAAAGAATTGCATAAAATTGTGTCATTACACTCACTGTAATTATCAACAGACATAGTTCATACCTGAAATCAAACCGTAAATGGTAATGTCACAGGTGAAGAACCTTATAGATTCAATAAAGATTCATGTTTAGAAATTTGCAGATAGGTTAAACAAGATCTATATGAAATCTTAAATTCTTTATTTTAATTCATTCTTTATACTGTAGAACATCATTTTTCTCTTTTCTTTATAAGGCCTTATTCTGTATTATTTATCTGTTAAGGCCATTATTCTCAACTCTATTAACCTCATACAGAACCCCGAAAAAAGGAGTAAGGCGCATGATATGGAAACAATTGAACAAATCAACCAATTTTACTGTTGTGCCCTTATTCTTTTTATCAAGCACAGCAGTGTTGAAAAAATTAAGAGTGGTAATTTAATGATAGTACAAAGAAAATTAAAAAATGAGAAAATCCTAGTCCATGGAATTTTAAATACTGTTGATCTTCAAAAACCTTTTTCAGTCTTTAGGATCTACTGAAAAAATAAAAATTTCGATGGAAAAGAAAATTTGTCGCAGACTTTAAATAGTAAATGGTACTAATGTCATATTTCTAAAAGGTGAAGGAATGACTCTGTGAATTTTTTTATCCATAATTTTTATAATTTTCTAAATTTTTAAATGTTATTTCAGATCTTTACAAAGAATTACAGTTGTTTGTAGACATGTAGTAAGTATTCTGCCTAAATAAGTCAAGTAGTTTATAGTACATAGTGGAGGAATTTTCAAATCAGTATATTAAGCTTGGTTTTTCGTCTTCCAAATGTTTGGGTTTAATGCTGCTGATGAGAGGTAACTCCTTGAAATGCATCGTATACAGCATAGTATAAATTTACTATAATATTATTATCTTTGGATTGTTATTTTTATACACAAAATAAATTGCTGGAATGTTACAGTGTAATTGACGGTCAAAACAACAATATCAATCATTATGAACACATATTGGCTTGGTCAGTTTAATTACCTCTAATATTTCATTATGCTCATTCTAGTAATATACAAAATTTATACTGAAAACAATTTTTTGCAGCAGTTAATTTAGATTTTTAAGATTTTAAACCAAGTTTGGAAATTAATTCAATGAAGAATGGTCATGTGGGTAGAATAACATACTAGTTCTCAACCCATTACAGCTAACTTTAGATGTATGTAGTAATTTGTGAAATGAAGAACTTTAATATTGGGTGATCAGGGTCAAAGTTCAAGGCAAAACACAAACTAATATAAAAATGTTATTTGAAGCCAATGAGAAACCAGAGTGAGTTATATTTTCCTAACCAATGTAGGTAAGAGAGATAATAAATTTGTCTCCCTTTTAGCCTCAGGATAAAAGGGGGAGAATTTAATTATCTCCCTTACCTACATTGGTTAGGAAAAGATAACTCACTCTGGTTCCTCATTGTATTACATATAAATCTTAAACTTAAAACTTTATATACTAGAAAGCAGCAGCTCAGATGTGTACCTCGACCACAGATGAAGTAATATTTCAGAGGTTCGATAGTAAAGGACTTGTCACCCTCAACAGACCAAAGGCATTAAATGCATTAAATTTATCAATGATAAGAAAAATATATCCACAGCTAACCGTAAGTTTTTTTTAATTAATATAAAGCTTAAGCAAAGAAAAAATACATGATTCTGCTAGCCTGCTATAAAGATTTAAGGTTTGTTGGTTTGCAGATATTAAATTTCTCTAAACATTTTAACTGGTTTCTGTAGGAAACAATTTGATTTTAATAGTATTTGCTGAAAAAATGTTAAAAAATAGGTTCATGATACAAAATAACATAAACAGCAGAAACAGGTATTTTTATTTACTTGATTTAGTGTTCTACAATTTTTATGTGGAACTAAAAAGACTTAAGTATTTATTCTTGTTGTCAAACTATTTTACCATTTATCACTTTAAATGTTGGTATTTTTCAAAGTACTGCAGTAATTGACAGTAATGATGATTTTTGGCAGAAATTAAAACTCACTTTTAGAAGTACTTCCACGTACATATAACAAAACCATCCATGATTTTTATCAATTGTTTTGCTTGTTTCATCATAATTCTAAAGCTTCTTATATAATTCAATTATCTTTTCTTCCTGGCAGATTTGTAACTGGCATTCTATTGAATTTAGCTCTTTAGGTTAACATCAAAATAAAAATGAATGTGATATGGATTTTAACATTTTTTGTCCCTACATGTATATTCATATACAAAATATTGAATTCTTCCCCATTTCCAGATTTTGGCACCTTTAGTACAGACATTGTTATAAGTAACTGTGATTTTTGTCATAGCTAAAATACTTTTTATTTCTTTTGAAAAATGGTCTGAAACATTATGTGCAAATTTTACAAATCTAAATGTTTTAAATTTTTTACAGGAATGGGAAAATGATCCTAAGATAAAAATGGTGATAATGAAAGGTGCTGGGGACAAAGCTTTCTGTGCAGGTGGAGATGTTAGAGGTAGTTCTTTTCAGGTCATATTCTGCTTATATAATTACATAAAACTAACATGTTTTACGTTGTTTTTTTTAGTACACCTGGAACAATGGTCCCTATGGATATTGCCATCACTTGGTTATTGTTGTCCATAGTCAATGCATAGATTTTTCATATTTGCATCTTCTTCTCTGAAATCACTTGACCAATTAGAACCAAATGTGACTGCAACTGTCCAGAAATGGTCTTCTCTCAAAATTTTATCAAACAAACAACACCACCAACCAAGATCACAACCACAGTCAAACTTATTTAGCATCCAGAAATGGTCTTCTCTCAGAATTGTATCAGTAGATCAGCACCAACAACCAAGATCACAACCACAGTCTAACTTATTTTAACATCAACAATCCAGAAATAGTCTTCTCTCAAAATTGTATCAATCAACCAACACCATCAACCAAGATTTCAACCAAAATCAAACTTAATTTAACATAGGACTTAATGAGAAAATTCACTTACTGAATGTCTTATTTGAATCACAGAGCCACTTGGCAGCAACAATCCATAGGTTGACCCAGAGTGCAAACCAAGATGATATCCACAACTTTGTTTAAAATAGGATCCTTTGACAGAATTTTTCTTGATTCGCATCAGATTGGGGAAAATTTGAACCAAACTTTCTAACAATGGCCTTTCAGAACTGTAGAACATGTCCTGTACTTCCAAACGAGAAAGCCATCACCAGTAAAACTTTGTTTAACATAGGAATAATTCACTTAAAGATCTTCTGTTCTGAAACAACTGAGCCAATTAGAACCAGACTTACTAGCAATGGTCCTTTGATGGCTTTGTTTTTGAAGTTTTTCAGTAAGCAACATTCACAAAAATAAATAAAATTTACATGAGCAAACTATCTCCTGGAAGTCTCAAGTTACACAGTTGTATGAAATGACACAAAAGAATTACATCTTTAATTTTAAACTACATTTTTAACTAAATTGTTTAATAAATAGCAATGACTTGAATTTGCCAATATTTTCACTTGTTTTTACTAAGAACAATTCCGCTGGGGTTGTGAGTTTGAATCTCACCTGTGGCGGGGTGTGTTTGACTCTGATCTAAATTGACAAGGATTGCCAATTTTCCTACCGAAGGTCGGTGGTTTTCTCAGGGTACTCCGGCTTCCTCCACCAATAAAAAGTGGCTGCCGCGAAATGGCCAAATGTACTGAAAACGGCGTAAAACAACAACTAAACAAACAAACAAAGAACAATTCTATGTACAGAACCTTCACATGTAGCTACTTACATATATACTGTATTTTCTGGACTATAAGTCTAATTGATACTTTCTCCATAGACTTATAATAGTAAATTGGTAAAAAAGTCTTGACCTATAGGCAGGAAAATACGATACCTTTATCACAGACAATGTTACTAGTGAAACCTGCTTTAGTTTTGTAAATTTTTAAATTAAAGTTTTCTTTTCAATATACATGAAATACATTCAGCCATTTTTTTTCACAGAATGTATCTTGTTTTTGAAGTTGGAATCATCTACTTTTTGTAATTCTGTTTGACTTTGAATCTGTTGTACAGTATTTTAGGTTACTGTTTCTCCTTTTGACATATTTGACTATGAGCAGTACTAATGACATATTTGACTATGAGCAGTGCTGATGACATATTTGACTATGAGCAGTGCTGATGACATATTTGACTATGAGCAGTGCTGATGACATATTTGACCATGAGCAGTGCTGATGACATATTTGGCTATTAGTAATGCTGATAACATATTAGGCCATGGGTAGTGCTGATAACATATTTGGACATGAGCAGTACTGATGACATATTTGACCATGAGCATTGCTGATGACATATTTGACCATGAGCAGTGCTGATGACATATTTGACCATGAGCAGTGCTGATGACATAATAGACCATGAGTAGTAATGACATATGATTTATAAGATGCTATATTCTCCTGTGGTTACGACCAGCTCATATGGTTTTTGGCTTTACCCTTTTAGTCATTTTGTCATTTGAATCTGCTCACCATTGTTTTTGTAACTGTTGCTGTTTTAGTTTTCAACAATATAGGTCATGGACTCAGTTGATGAGACATAAATTGGTGAAATATATAAATCTTGTGCATCAAAGTTGGTATCATGGAATATTTATTGTTGAAATGTTAAAATTGTTATCTTACAGACTGATATGTTAAATTGAATTGTTTATTGACAAAATTTTCTTTTGTCATATAACAAAGAAGAGTTTAAACCCTTGCCACATACATTCATTCCCAAATAGAAAAAAAATAATTTAAACCAGAAATAGATTAAGACTTTCTTTGTTTTGTATTTTAGCTGTAACAGAAGCCGGAAAGGTTGGAGACAAATTATCTCAAGATTTTTTTAAAGAAGAATATATATTAAATAATAAAATAGGTAAGAGAGTTGAAATTGAGAAAAAAAATTGAATTTGATAAAAAGCATTAAAAAAAGATTTTATACTAAGGACAAAACTCTTGTATTATTATGTTTGTTAGAATCCATGTACTAAATTCAAATCATAATTAATGTTAAATATTGGCTATGTTCTTAGTCATTAATTGTCCCTTGCCGCAATACAGAGCAGGAGATAAAGAAATGCTGATGTCCATATGTCACACTTTTTACTGTTAGATCTACACGTCTGGAACATGTATGAAAATCAGTACCAACCAATTATTTCTTGTAGTTATTCAACAGTAAAAATTGAAAATAAACTTAGTTAGTGCTGTCACTTCTACCTGTCTCAACAGATTTAAATTAAATTTATGTCAAAGGTTTAGGTCAGTATTATCTCAGGTATGTTGGAAAATCAACACCAACCTAATTTTTCCACTTTTAACAGTAAAAATTGTGGAAAATTTACTTTTGACTGCATGTATCAACAGATTTTAATGAAGTTTATGTCAAAGGTTTAGATAGCATTGTCTTGGACAAGTTTGAAAATCAGCATCTGCTGATGAATTTTGTTGTAGAAATTCCCATGGAACAGTAAAAATATGGAAAATTGACTTTGTCTACATATCTCAACAGAATTTAATAAAATTTATTGTCAGATGTTTAGATCAGTATTTTCTCACATTCCTATGTGTTTGAGACAGTTATATTCCGTGTGAGACACCAGTGTGAGATTCAAACATCTCACATTACATGACCTACACTGACGTAACAATGCAAAAACGTCACGTCACAATGCTAGAAATGGTACGACAACTTCAAAATTAACATCGCATCAATTTGAAAACCCCTGAAGCGCAACCTAAAAGATATCTTATTAAAGTTTTGTATCTTTGGTACAAAACCAAAACGCATACAATCTTTGCAAATATGTAATTTATTTTGCGCTAGGTTGTCTAGTTTAATAGAGCGCATTTTTGTGTCATGCGCCCATGTTTATTTCTTTAAATATTCGGCCGAGAAATGTGAGAAAAATAATCAGTCATGATAAAAAATGAGACTGGACAATTCCACCCTTGGGTTCACATTTTCGATCATCAGAAACTTGGCAAACCTTGTTTCTGACTGGAAAATGTGAACCCTAGGGTGGAATTGTCCACCATGACTGATTATTATAGTATCGCACTAGTCAAGTTCAGTAATTTTGCAACTTTCTGTCTCAGCATTTATGTTATTTTATTATTATTGGCAGGGTACAATTAGCTTCTCTATAGGAATCTTGCTGCTGGTTTAGTAGAGGACAGTGATTTGAGTTTTCTTATTCATGAGCAAAAGTTAAGCTGAACGAAACTGATCCACACTTATCTAAAATTGAAATAAATTTCATAGAAAACATCACAGTTCAAATATTTTTTCACATGGGCAAGGATACTTAAACAACAAAATGGATAAAATATGATTTTTCATAAACAGTTGTTTTTTTACAGTTATGTACAGTATTGTTCATCATGGGATTTAACTTCATTTGTTTTTGAGAAGTTGTATTCCTGACTTGCGGTTGACTATCCCGCCAAAAGTTGTCATTCTTTACAGCAGGTGTCTCACTAGGAACACACGGATTTATCTTTCAATCCGAATGATAAAACAGAAAATCCCGAAAATGAATTCCTCATTATATAGGATGTGCTGTCAACTTTTATGTAGTTGGAATACATTTGAAAATTTTCAATGTCTTACCAGTGAAAAAAATGGAAAAGTCCTAAGTTCTCGATTGCACAGTTAATATTGTTTTTAAGGAATTGGGTTTTTCGTTTGAACTCCTCGATCTTTTTCCTTCAATTCTGTTGAAATGCCACGAGTGACCTAGAAATCACACCTGCGGTGAGGGACGATAACTCTGTCAAAATATGATAAAATACGTATGCATCCCGAGCTCTGCAAGTAGGGAATTGTCATGATTGTTGCTTTAGTTTTTATACGACCGCAAAATTTTTCGCGGTCGTATATTGGTATGACGTTGGCGTCGTCGTCGTCCGAAGACATTTGGTTTTCGCACTATAACTTTAGTATAAGTTAATAGAAATCTATGAAATTTAAACACAAGGTTTATGACCACAAAAGGAAGGTTGGGATTGATTTTGGGAGTTTTGGTCCCAACAGTTTAAGAATTAGGGGCCAAAAAAGGGCCCAATAAGCATTTTTCTTGGTTTTCGCACAATAACTCTAGTATAAGTAAATAGAAATCTATGAAATTTTAACACAAGATTTATGACCATTTTTGGGAGTTTTGATCCCAACAGTTTAGGAATTAGGGGCTAAAAAAGGGCCCAAATAAGCATTTTTCTTGGTTTTTCACAATAACTTTATTATAAGTAAATAGAAATCTATGATATTATCTTGGTGTAAGGGAGGTAATCCAAACACATTTAAAGTAAAATATTGTGTATGATTCAATTATGTATAAAGAAATGTAGATTGTCTTGGGGTGATTTATAGCTGTCAATTTATTTTTAGAAATTACTATTAATTAATATTAATTTTAGCCAAATGTCATTTTCTATTTTAAGACTTCAATGATGTATTTAAATGGGTAATTATGTTTGCAAACTCCATGAGAAATTTGAATAGGGATTATGACCTTATCTTGAGGGAAAGAATTTTTTTTTTGGAAAAAGGGAAAGGTGGGGGGGGGGGGGGAGGTGAAAATTTAGGGGGTAAATAAGAAATTGTGGGGGGGGGGGGACAATTTTTTCTCATTTCAGATTTCAGAAATTAAAAAGAAAATTTCTTCAAACATTTTTTTTTGCAAAAAAGGGCTGGGGGGGGGGGGGGGGGGTCAATACGCAATAGCATAGTGTATTGCACAAAAGCAAAAGAAGTGGTAAAAATTAATTTTTTTATTGGTCGAGGGGGTTCAATTTGCAACAGCATATTGTATTGCAGAAAAAGCAAAAAATTGAATATAAATTCAAGTCATATGACCAATTCTAAGTTCTTTGACTACAGTTATTCTGTGTCAGAAACCTATTATGTGTCAAACATTTAATTACAATCCAATTTCAGATCTGTATCAAGCGCAAATATTGTGTCCATTTTTGCCCCAACTGTTCAGGGTTGGACCTCTGCAGTCGTATCCAGCTGCGCTCAGCAAAGCAATTTATTCAGTATTTGTGTTTATTTTTAGGTACTTACCAGATACCATACATAGCACTTATAAATGGAATTACAATGGGTGGGGTAAGGTTACATATTTTTTACTTGAAAAAATGTTTTTTTCATTATTTAGTTGATAAATATTAGAAATCTTTTTGAAAATTTGAAAATGTTTGTTGTTTAAGTAAACCATTATCTGCATATATAAAATAGAAATATATATGGACTACTTCTCGGAAGTAGATAAAAATCTAAGAAATCGATTACCGGTGGAATGGTCACTAATTTTTGTGGGATAAAAAGTTTCATCAGTTCCTTTCTGAAAATTATTTTGTGGGAATAAAATTTCATGGATTCCATATTTAACAAATACTGATTAAGTAAGGGGTCATATTTTATTGGGTATTTTATACTTACCCATGAAATAAATGAAATTAAATCCGAAATAAAAATTTCTGCTTTTAATATTAGTTTGTGAAAATTGTAAGTTTACTGTTTTGTAGTGATTTTCAAAAGTTTTTGCAAAAAACTATGAAGTACAACCAAGGCTTTTTCAGTCAATATCTTTTTAATTTTATTAAAAAAAATCATTTTTAAAATGTATTTATATTTACCAGTAAAATTGGATAACGAACAGTTTGTGCATCATTGTTTTGTCTTTCAGGGTGTAGGTTTATCTGTACATGGAACATTTAGAGTAGCATCAGAAAAAACAGTATTTGCCATGCCAGAAACAGCCATAGGTTTGTTATCACTTCTTAAAATTATTTCTGTGAACCTGAATTAAACTGGAATTCTTCCAAATTTTCCTTGGTCTTAGCTTTTATATCCCAGTGTAACTACAAAAAAAATGAAGTATTTATCTATCAGATAAAGTTTCAGTAATATGTTCCATGAAAAACCTAATCAGGTGATTTTTTTACAATGAAACAGTTTTCCAGGTGTGCTCAAAATTTGAGAGTTTCTGAAACTCTTTAAAGGCAACTACATGTACTGGTAACTAAACATTTAATCTTTATAGTTTATAGTAAAAGTTTCCTCACAATATCGCCTATCAGCATTTGTAACCTCAGCCAGACTTAGTTTAACAAAGGACCATGGGAAATTTCCATGAAAGATCTTATTACTTCCATTTTGGAACTAAAGTTGGCAGCAAACGTCCTCACAATTATTGGTCTTCTTTCATACTTGCATACAATTATGCAGGACTCAACCAAAATGGCTGCCACAGCCAAACTAAGTTTCATGTTGGATCTTACTTTTAATTGGGATATTTTAGCATAGGGATAATTTTGCAGTTTTTGCTAAAAACATGGGTATTAAATTTTGGTGTATTAAAATTTGGCACTTTCAGAAAAAAATATAAAAAACAAAATAAAGATATAGTATGATTTACCGTAAAGATTCTTTTGTCTGAAACCAAACGAAACCAAACAAGCCTTTGGCTGCACTGGCCCGATTGTCATTAGAGAAGAAATACACAGCAGTCAGCAGTGCAGGCAAGAATGGAAACACAGCTGCATCCAGAAGTAGCAGTGACTATATATCTGTTTACGCATTTTCTCTCAACTTTCTTCACAAAAATTGTCATCAGTTTTTTTTGCGATGAAGGGCTTCCTCATGCAAGTTTCAACAAACTGGAAGTACTTTTCCCAACATAAATCGGAAACCAGAAGTGATATGAACATTTTTTTCGACTACCTGGAACTTGCACCAAAAGTAGTTTTCCCGGAAACTGTAAGTTATACAAAATTTTTCATTGCATCACCAATTGCAATCAGATATGATCTACCAAAAAGGTTAATATACCAAAACATTCATGCTTTTTTGGCACTTTTATAGTTTGACTTTCATGAGGGTGGTTGCCTTCAAAACCTATCTCCTCCCTCAAAAATTATCAATCGAATCAAATTTTTTCAAATTCGGTCAATAGATAGTTCTTGGTGGTTACATGTCAGTCTGACACATGGCATGGGACCTTGACCTCAATTTCATGGTTGAGTGACTTGTGACTTTTTCGTGGTTAAGTGACTGTTTCTCAGAAACTGTAATACCTACGCCAACCATATATATGGTCTATAGATATATCTTAGTGGGTATATGCCAGTCTTACACCTGGCTTGGGACCTTGACCTCAGTTTCATGCTTGAGTGACTTTGTCACATTTTCATGGTTAAGTTCATTTCTTAGCAACTAGGACACCTAGACCCACCATATTTGGTTAATAAATAGCTTGGTGGGTACATGTCAGACTGACACTTGTCTCTGGACCTTGACCTCAATTTCACGGTCGAGTGACTTTCATCCAAATTTCTTGATTAAGTCCATTTTTCAGCAACTGTAATACCTAGACCCACCGACGTATTTTGTCTATTGATAGTTCTTGGTTGGTACATGCAAGTCTGACACCTATCTCTGCACTTTGACCTCAGTTGCAAGCTTTGTCACATTTTTGAGATTAGCTCCATTTTTCAGCAACTTTAATACATAGACCCACCATATTTGGTCAATAGATAGTTTTTAGTGGATGCATGTTGGTATGACACCTGCCTTTTGACCTTGACCTTGACCTCAATTTCATGGGTGAGTGACCTGTGTCACTTTTTCGCGATTTAGTCCATTTCTTAGCAACTAATATCTAAGCCATCCATATCTGGTCAATAGATAGTTCTTAGTGGGTACATGCCAGTCTGACACCTGTCTCTGGACCTTGACCTCAATTTCATGCTTGAGTGACTATTTGGTTGATAGTTCTTTGTATATTACTTGATAGACGTTCTTAGTATATAAATGTACCACTTTAACATCTGACACCTGACCTTTGACCTCTATTTCATGCTTGTCCGACTTGTTTCACGTTTTGGGATAATATCCATTTCTCAACAACTGCAATATATAGACCAACCGTATTTGGTCTAAATATAGTGCTTGGCTGTCTGAGACCTTGACTTGAATTTCAGACTTGAGTCACATTTTCATGATTAAGTCGATTTTCTGTAGCTGTAATACCTATATCAAAATTGACCTCAATTTTAGGCTTGAGTTACTCTTGTCCCATTTTTACAAATAAGTCCATTTCTCAACAAATGTTAGAAATGTATTATATAGACCCACCATTTTTGGTCTATATATAGTTTTTGGTGGCAATTTCCTTTGACTTGCAATGTCGGGTATCAGATAATCATTATTCTATGTACATGTGCATACTCAGGCGAGACATGTAGTGTGTCCACTCTTGTTTAAAATATATGTATATGTACTTGACAGGATTGTTCCCAGATGTAGGAGGGGGATATTTCCTGTCAAGACTAGGAGGTAAATTAGGTATATATCTAGCACTAACAGGATACAGAATGAAGGGAAGAGATGTACATAAAGCTGGTGTAGCAACACATTTTGTACAAGCCAGTAAAGTAAGTACTGTGTACACACGTATAAATTTAAAAAATGAACATTTCGCCTGATTTCTTTACTTCCATGGCAATTTTCCACACATTAATTAAATTTAAAAATGTCTACCTAATGGCTTTTAAAGTCAAACGAGAACGGTTCCTCTTAAGAATTCTTAATTTTAAATATTAAAGTTTCAATAATGAAAACATTAAAATTGTGAATTTTCTTTCTTATTGTTTTTGTTCTTCCTTTAGAGTAAAAACTGTTATATATACTGTGTAATGATAAGTATCCTAGTTGAAAAAGATGTATTTCTTTATTTTTGCTCAGTAATAGTATTGGAATAAATGTGTAATAACCTTAGTTTCAAAGAGAGTTTTTTAATGTACAAGAACTGATGATAAATTGTTTTTCAGATGGATGAATTAGAAAAGTCATTGCTAGAAATGGAAGATCCAACTACACATCAGATTCATCAGTTAATAGACAAATTTGAAATAGAGGTACATATATTTGAATCATTCCCTTGTTAACTAATATACAGTGGAACCAGATTCCTTCGCAAATCGAATGCTTTCTTTTGGTCCAGAATTTACACCTATATGAAAAAAATCCTCCAAAAACCGGCTCCTCTGAATTCGAATACCGGAGATAATTTCTGGTCCAAAAAAGTATATATTTCTGTCAAATTCACCTTTTAACTGATCTAACTCTCATTCTTTTCATTGACTGGCATATTTTATGCAAAGACTCATAATGGCTCATTGATGTGTACAGGATAAATAAAGTAAGAATATTGCAAATCAATTCATACAACAAAAGAATACAAGGAAAATAAATGGAAAGGGTGAGCTGTTAAAAGGGACTTAAAATTACTTAAATTTACAAAATACCCAAGTTGAACAAATCCAAAAACAAAATCATAAAAAAACAACCTTTTGACAAATATGGCCTTGATCACGAGCTTGAAAAAATAAATAGATGTTGACTCTTAGAAACCCAGAGCAAGACTCGTAATGGATTAAATATTCAACTAGAACTTTAAGAATTTACAGAATATTGAAAATGAAACATTTTTCTTAACAATTTACATCTGTATTTTAAGCATAAAATTATCCATCCGAGAAGGTATGGCCCTGTTCTAGACAGCAAAACTTTAAAAAACGACACTTTTTACTGTGGCGTACTTATACTAACAAATTGATCGGGAGTAGCACCCCATGCTTGTTAGCCATCCAGCAAATTTTTTTCAATACTTATCATTTATACTTGAGCTTTATCTCAAGGGTAGGTCAAGTGAGTTCAAAGAGTAGGAATTTTGACCTTTGTAATGAAATTTGTGTCAACATTGTCCGATTAAATTGAAAATCAGCACTAACAAATTAATTTTTCCTGCAGTAATTCCCCTTGAAATATTAAAAATTTGTAAAATTGACTTTTTTAAAAAAATTCTTATATGTCTCAACAGATTTTTATGAAATTTAAAAAGTCAAAGGTTTAGATCAGCATTGCCTCAGATGGGTTTAGTTCAGTAATTTTTGTCTTGTTGTTTATGTTATTTTACTGTTATTGGGAAGGGACATTGGCTATTTTATAGCAATCTTGTTGCTGTCTAAAAATATTTCTCACAACTGACTGAAATGTGAAATGGAAAGTCATTTACCTTTCAAAAGAAGCTACAGAAAAAGCTTTTAGACATGCTTTGGCAAACCAACTACTATTGTTATGTAAAATTGATATTTTTGCAACTCTAATGTATATACATTTTTAAAGCATCCAAACAATAATATACCACATGATCATTCCATGGCCACATGTCCAGGATGTTGCATGAAATGAACAGTCAAACCTGTCTATAAAGGGCCATGCAGGGGACCAGAAAAAAGTGCCCTTTATGTGCATGTGCCCTCTATACAGAGTTTAATTTTACATGCTTTGTTCACAAATGTGAATTTTTATATGGGTTATCCCTAGCTTTAACTTATTTTTCAACAAAAAAAATGTGATTTACTGTCACCATCTATTATATAATAGTATGGATATCTTAATACAGTATCTGTTCCTGTATGTTTTAGAGTACAGATGTACCTGATAATGAATTTATTCTAGCCAAAGATATGGAGAAGATAAACAGATTATTTGATGGTAAAACAATGGAGGATATTTATCATAATCTGGAGAACGATGGATCTGAATGGGCCGTAGCACAACTTAATATATTAAAGAAAATGGTAAGTCTGATAAGTTTAAATTGTAAATTCTTCCACATGTACATAAATATTTCACCATTGGTACATTGTTTGTCTCTAATGTCCATTTTGTATATTTAAGCAGAAAGTTGTGCATATTATATAGAACTGACATCAGTAGGTTATCATCATAATGTGCATCGTCAGAAACCCACGGCTGGTCGCGCTTACGCATACCTACTCTTACCGACTGTGGGTCAATTCATTTATTTTTTCTCGTTCTGATGAATAATTCATGAACTATTTTGTTTGGTTTCAACACAATTCTGTAATGGGAATACAGCCAATCAAATGATAGTTAGAAGACGAGCTTTGGGTAAGATATATGTCATCGCTGGTAGTGAGTTTCAATGCATTTTTGATATAGTTTTCAAATCAAAGTAAACAAGTTTTCATACTTTCAAAGAGAAAGCATTACTGACCACATGAAAAAATCACTACATAACAAAAAGTTATCAACTGCATTTATGCACATGGGCACCATGTTACTTTCCAAAGCACTTTCCAATCTCCAAAGTGGAGAACATCACTATTGTTATAATCTCCAAAGTGGAGAATTCCATTATTGTTAGCAGTAATTTCAGTGGTAAATTTAATTCACGAATATTAACGAAAAAGGAGAAAAAATGAATGAATTGACCCTCAGTCGGTTAGTGTAGCAAAAGGTAAGCACGACCGCCGTGAGTTTCCGACGATACATAATATGGAGGTGTAATATTTTTTAATTTCTGTTTCAGTAGTTAAAAAAAAACCATATATTGTATGTTCTAAATATATGAAAAAAAATTGAAAGACCATGATTTTTGGTCATGTTATTAAGATCTTATGCTCACATTAGAATTTGCAATAACAGTAATTTTTATATGATGTTTCGTGTAAAAGGCATCCAAGTGACAAGACACCAGTGCTCATTATAAATACTAAGGTACTTTTTATACTAGAAGTACATTTTACAACCTTTGTTCATGAAAGGAAAAGTTTCAAGATGCCCTTTATACACACTGATTTGCTATTCAGAGGTACTCTTTATTGTAGATATCACTCCATAAAATACCAGTAATCCAAAAGAGATTTTATGAAATAACAATGTTTTATGTATATGTCTTCTTGTATCAGTAGATGGCAATATATTTTTGAACTTTGTGGAATTATTTCAGTCACCTACATCAATGAAAGTAACATTACGACAAATACAGGAAGGTGAAACAATGACGTTACAGGATTGTCTAGTCATGGAATATAGAATTAGTCAGCGATGTATAGAGGATCACGATTTTTATGAGGGTGTAAGAGCAGGTAATGAGTCAGCCATATGATTTTTATACGACCACAAATATTTATGGTTGTTTTATGGTATGAGGTAATTTCTGTAGTCCTCTCATTTGACCAAGGGCTTTGTGAGCTTTTGACATTATTATTGATGAATAACCCTTGTCATTTTATCCATCTACAATTCCTTTACGTTCATACTATGGTAAATCTGGTTCCATAAACGGAAAGAGTAGTTTCCGAAACTGAATATAGCTACAAAGTGATTATTAACATATTTGTATAATACTTTTTAATATAGTTTATTACTTCAGTTTTATTTATTCTTACTAGATTTACTATATTTTTATTTTTGTAAAATTTTCAATGTGTCTGCAACTGCGTTTTTGCGTACGGGTTGCTACGTGCCTGACAATAATTACAAAAAAGTTTGGAAATTGATATATTTTGTTGTGTTTAATTTTGGCATGTTTGCAACAGGTGCCAAATAAACCAAGATATCCCAATTTATGGTATCATTGTCATCTTTCTCCTTATCTACATACCCTAACTCTTAAACTCCTCTACAAATATTTTCTTTCTTTGGGTATTTAATCCAATCATACGTATCTTACAATTTTAGAAACAAAAAGATGAATATAAAGATATCATTACATAGATATCTAGAAATTTGTACTGTCGGAATCGACAGTGATCCCTGCACCCACTGTAAGTAGTTGGGCCACTTACCTATAGTCAAAAATATAAAACCTTATTCCCATCCAAAAATAGTATGCAATCATTCTATAAAGAAATTAAATCAATAAACCTAATGAAAAATGAAAAAACCTTAGTTCACAAGCTTTAAACTGACATTTTTTGAAATTTGACCTGAGTGAGCCCTCAGTTTAAAAATCATTGTTCTAAATCCTTATTGTGCAACTAAATATAGTGTAGGACAATATTATATATAAAGCAAAATGAATAAATTGCAAAATGAGAAGAGAAGTTAAGGTCACAAGCTTAAATTGAAAATTTCAAATTTCGACCCCTGTGGACCCCAGTTTTAGAAAATCAAAATTCTAAAACCTTATCGCACATTTATTTGACAAAACTGTATAGAAATAAAATGCATAAACTGAAAAACAAAAGACAATTTATGTCACAAATTTAAATTGATAGTATTTCAAAATTCGCATCTGCATATAACGTATGACAATTATATATAGAAATAAAATGTATAAATTGTAAAATTAAAGAGGAACTTAGGTTACTAGTTTAAATTGAGTTTTTCGAAATTTAACCTCTGTGGGCCCCAATTTTAGAAAATAAAAATTCTAAAACCTTATTGCGCGTCTGCATATGCTGCATGACAATACCATATAGAAATAAAATGCATAAATTCAAAAATGAAAGTTTAGGTCACAAGCTTGAATTTCAACCCATGTGGGCCCCTTGTTTAGGAAATCAAAATTCTAAAACCTTATTGCACATCTACAGGTGGTATGCAACCTTTCTATGTAGAAATTAAATTCCTAAACCCAAAAGTGAAGGAGGAGTTGATGTCACAAGAAAAAGTGACGGACGGAAGGACAGACGGAGATGATCACTATATCCTCGAACTTTCTTCGAAAGTGCGGAGATAAATATGTATTTGTTATGCAAATCTTTAACCTGGTGTTACTCAAACATAACTTAATATAAATGTCAGAAACCATACTGTCATACATCATTGAGAAAGTTGCAATATTCATTAATATGGGAAATAAGGATATAAAGAGATCTTAACTGCAAAATGATTAGTGTTCTACTGCAAATCTTAATGTCATACATATATGTATGTATGTATATGAGTGATAGAAAAAATGTTTTAAAAAATATTATTGTTATAGAAGAAATCAGCTGTTAATTTGGTTTAATGATGTTTTTTCCATTTATCACTATTAAAATATCTTTACAGTTTTAATAGACAAAGACCAGGCTCCCAAGTGGAAACCAGCTGTTATTGAAGGTGTTACACCACAGAAAGTTGAATGGTACTTTTCTCCTTTACCAGCTCAGCGGGAGTTGCTGTTATGATGAAAGCCAAGTTTTTTTTATTCTCTGGACATCTGTGATTCGAAGTAAAATCTATAATATATACAATTAGGTAAAACGATTTGTAGTGCTCTGGGTTTTATATCAAAATTGTTCATTTTTTTGTTAATGTATTTTTAGGGGCATTTTATATGGTATTAACGTTTTTAGTCAGAAAAATGTCTTCATGAAGTTTGCATAAAAGAAACTTGAAAAGTATCTTCTTTGTGTTTCATTTCTGTTGATGAATTTTTATTCCACCATAAGGGTTGTGCAAAATTTTAACATTACTATCTTTAATTTTTCTCAGCCAAGTAAATTAAAACTTCATATGAAGCATCAGGGGAAAGCTCTACAAAGCGGTAAATGTCTGTTTTTTTTTACTGCACCCTCAAAATAGTAACTTTTAAACACTTGAGATCCCCACCCTATAACCATATACATTCTTCTTACCTGTCTTATGGGAAGATAAATTCATTGATGTACATGGGATGTCTCTAGGGGGTATACCCCGCCCCCTTGAAATAGTAACTTTCAAACCCTTGGGATCTCTACACTATAACCATATATATTCTTACTCCTTATGGAAAGATGCATTCATAGATATACTTTTTTTTGGATGGGGGTGTGGCAGTCATTGACTAATTCCTTGTTTGGTCGCTTATGGGGAACCTCGTTTGGGAGACTTAGTGTTGGCATCACAATGCAATTATTACTTGTATTTTTATGTGTTCAGTCCTATGGAATATTTCAGAATGGTGTCTTTTTTACTGTGTGTCTATTTGTGTTTTTACTTTTGCCCTTTCCCATAAATTGGTATAGGGTTTGGATCCTAGAAAACTACTGTGTGTCTCACATACATGTACTTCAGCAACTGATTTCTAGTTGAAAAACTCTGGACTTCAATGTTATTCTGTAAGTTTAAAACAATTTGGTATGTCTTCAAGGTAAACATGGATAAAAATTTCAGAAACAGAACTTGTAACATATTCTGCAACATCACATTTGTTTGTGGTGACATGATACATGATGCAAAAATCAATGAAGTGGACACAAAAATTGGAAAATCAGTTCTCGTAAAATATTTGGGACATTTCAGCAAAGGAAAAAAAAAATTATATCATTCTGATTTTGACCCTGCTATCTAATTTATGGACCGTCCACTCTAATTTTGCAGTTTTTGCAAGAGGTCACATACCGTACCAAGTCGAACTATCCTGACTCTGTTGTGTTCATGTATGTGTTTTGTACTCTTTTGAGTTATTTTTTGTCCACAGTTCTGTATGTTGGGTTGCTTTGATTGATTGGTTTGTCATTGGTGACCTTTCCTGTTATCCATTTTGTTGTTTCCACAGTAAACACTACCACACACTACCGAAGTCATGAATATTTTGGTCATCGGCATGTATCATCTTTTTACTATTTTATTTTCTCAACATTATTTGATGATTGGAAGTTGTGTTGTTTACAATGATTTATTCACTTGTTTTTTTTGTCGGGACAATTTAGGGCATGATGTGGATTTTCCGACTCATTGACACTGTCTCGGTGGTCTCATGGTTGCATGCTTCTGCGTGGTCGGCTTGGAGTCGGTATAATGTAGACAATTACCTGGTAAGCTAGCCCATTATAAATCCGGCTCAAAGTGTCGGTATAGTACAAAGCAGGGATCATGTTCATTATCATAACATGTTGTCGTCGTGATATGCACCTTGTTGCCACTGGACGCTAAACAATAATTCATCTATCCATCCAACTTATTAAGATCATGTGTTGACCACTAGATTTTGTTGTGTTCAATTCTAAGATTGTATTTGTCTTCTCAACATTTTTCATATAGATATATAATCATATCTGTCATAGTAACTTGGCATGATTGGGCAAAATATGAGAGACTGTACAAGATTTTTATACATATTAAATTCTAAAAGGTAAAAATATTTAAAGGACTTTTAAGAATTAACAAAATATGAAAAAAGAAAGATATTTATAAAATGGTCCTTTATCCTTTAATATACAATAAACATGACTCAAAATTATATAAATAGTCAAAAGGTTTAAGCAATATGGCCACAACCAATTATCAGTGCATTCAAATTTTTCACACCTTGTAGTAGAAAGAACTTTCTTTTTTAGCAATATTATTGACATGTATGCTATATATCTTGAACATGTTTTCAACAAGAGGTTAAATAATTAGCCTTGATATATAATGCATTTAATGTCTTTGTGTAATATTCAAATCAACAACTTGTTAGTATTAGCTGTAATAAAAAGATTTACAAGCATAGATTATGTACCAGTGCATGTAAAACACAGTAATCTACTACAGTATACTCCTGCTAATTGGATATGTCAACAAAAAATATCTCATTATCCAGGATATTCAATTGGACAGAAAAAACAACTCTGACAAAAATCAGCCATTCAATTTCATTTTTATACATTTATGTGCATAGTAGTGTCCTATGTTGTGGCATATTTCAATCTATTGGCATTTATTTGAATTTTTAGGTGAGCTAGGTCATTTGACCAAACAAATATGTTCAAATATAATAAAAATTGTCTTCTTGAAAGAAAATTTGTTGACACAGAAACAAAAATATTCTATTATAATTACATTGTCATCAATGTTAGATGAAAATTCTATCCAACTAGAAGGAGATTCTATTATCAGGTATGCAAATATCCAATAAATTTAACATAGAATAACTAAGAAATGGTTTGGTGTTTTGGTACTATATTTCCCAATATATTCCTTTATCAGATATCCTATTTTATAGAGTCTACTGTATTCTGTATCTTTGTTTTGATAAAAATGATAAAAAATACTAAAAATTCTGTTTATTGCTGGTTGTCATATAATATGAATTACATACATGTATAAAGAAAAGATTTTTGACAACACTTCTACATCTAATATACCCCAATGGGTTCTATTTCTTGCAAATTGACTTGTTCATCCTGTGAAACGTCGAAGTAAATTTTTATGACTTTGTTCAACTACATAAGTTACTTTAGTAGGTTTATATCAATAAAAGTAATACCTACAAACAGCAGGTATGTTTCATAAGAACATCTTTCTCCTTGAAAAATTCCTGAGATTAGTACAAGTAATTAATGATAACATTTCATTTTACTCTTCTATTCTAAAATTGGTAGTTTTCCTTTTTCAGATTAAGTTCTGTCTTATCCTGAAATAACTATCACAATTTAGATTTACTGTCCACATCCTCCTCCCATTTGTATGCCTGTGACTTGTTATGATCTGTAAAATGACGAAACACAGATACTTAATACTTTTTTCTTCTTTTTAAGCATATAAACAGACAAAATATTTTTCAAACTTTATAAAGTAATATATATCGCAATAATGAAAAAATAAACATCAAGTCCTTTTGAAATCTGCAAAACATGTTTTTCAAATTTAACCTGACCTGTTGGTGCAGATGACTTTTGAGACAGATGTTGTGCCATTTCTAGGGTGTGAGATCAGGTTTTTTTTATCATGGTAAAAAATATTTTTTTAATCACTTTCAGCAATTTAGAGCAAAAGCAAGAGATATGATATATAATACCCTTATGACTGGCAAACAAGCCTATTTCACACTAAATCCTCATACATTTCTGAGATTCTGCTTAGGTTAAAAATAGAAGTGGTATGCAGTAGCCAGGTTTCATTAGAATAGGGGTGATCAATACTTTTTCACACTTTAAGCTACTTTTTAACCCTGACTATGCAAGGTCAAATGTCACTCTGACTTGTACGTGTCAGAAAAAAATATTTTTTCCTTCATATTTATTTAATAGTTGTTGTATGAGTGTGGATATAGTGGTTTACCTCTGTCTGTCTGTCCCTCCATCCATTCTTATATGTTACTTCACAAAATTCTAAGCAACTAAAAGCCATAACTAATTCAAAGTTGATGTAAAGCATGACCTTTGTACTAATGGCACATCTACTTCCTGTTTAACGATGCTGCCACACATTTTTCACCATATGAACAGCGGAAATGTTTGGTCGCAAAACTCACAACAACTATGGACCACAACTACTTCATAGTTGGTGTGAAGCTTGATCATGATGAGTTGTTAGGTGGGTACTGATTTTGTACCTGCGGCACATTTACTTACTGTTTAACTAAGCCACCCTACATTTTTCACCATATTGATTATGGAAATTTTTAGTCACAAAATTCTCAGCAATTATCAACCACAAAATTTTCATAATTGGCTTGAAAGCATGACCATAGTCAACATGGTGAAAATACAGGGTGGCATCATAAAACAGGAAGTAGACGTGCCACAGGTTCAGAATTGGTACATACTTAACAAGTAACCCTAGTCATGATTCACAACATTTATAAAATAGTTTTAGCGCATGCTTACTGAGAATTTTGTAACAAAAAAAGTACATATGGAATTTTTTAAATTGGTAAAAAAATCCTTAGCAACTATGGGCCACAACTATTTTATAAATGGTATGAAGCATGATCATGATGAGTTGGTTAGTAGATCTTAGAGTCGGGTCTGTCGAGCTATACATCCGTCCGTTCGTCACAGAATAGGGTACCTACTTTGTGAAATCCGGAACTGCAATCTTTAAACCCAGAAATTCTGAAATTTTGCACACTTATTCTGAACACATTGAAGATGTGCACCTCCCCTTTTGGGGTGATTTGAGAAATAATTTCAAATTTATCATTTGTTTAACTTTTAATTTTTGGGCACATCATGTTTTACGGGTACCTAGTTTGTGTAATTTGAAACTCCAACAACTAACTGTCATTTCTGAAATTTTGCACAGTTATTCTGATTTTATTGTACATGTGCATCTCCCAGGAGCCTGTATTGCTCACCTGGACTATGTCCATCTTGACTGACAGCCAGGAACACTGCTGTCAAGTTCTAATTGGCTCGCTGGATTTAAACAAGATCTTTCAGTGAACTTTACAATTAGGTCCTACAACTAAATTCCACTCTGACAGCCATCTTCAATGGCAGACAGGGGCATCAGATATATTTCTGAAAGAGAACCAACTAAGGGCCATTGCTGCCAAGTTTTGTTCCAATTGGCCAAGAGGTTTCAGACAAGATCTTTAAGTAAATTTCCCGTAGGGTCCTATGTTAAACTATGTTTGGCTCTTGCAGCCATCTTGGATGGCGGACGGGGTAATCAGATACAATTCTGAAAGAAATTTACCTAAGGACCATTGCTGCCAAGTTTTGTTCCAATTGGGCAAGTGGTTTCAGAAAAGAAGATCTTTAAGTAAATTTCCCATAGGGTCCTTTGTTATGTTCGGCTCATGTGGCCATCTTGGATGATGGGCGAAGTCATCGGATAAATTTATGAAAAAGGACCACCTAAGTACCATTGCGACCAATTTTTAAGCTCTTGCGGTAATCTTGGATGGTAGATAGAGTCATCGGATATAATACTGACAGAGGACTGCCTAGCAACCATTGCTGCCAAGTTTTGTTCCAATTGTCCTAGTGGTTTCCGATAAGAAGATATTTTAAGTAAATTCCCCATAGGGTCCTATGTTAAACTATGTTCAGCTGTTGCAGCCATCTTTGATGTCAGACGGGGTCATCGGATATAATTCTAATAGAGGACCACCTAATGACTATTTTGGTTTCTAATTGGGTGAGTAGTTTCAGATAAGAAGATTTTTATCTGAATTTCCCATAGGGTCCTATGCTAAACTAAAATCGGCTGTAGTGACCATCTTAGTCAGAGGTCAGAAATGCCGGACATCTTTTGAAAAGGGACTACCCAAGGATAATTTCAGCAAAGTTTGGTTGACAATGGCTTGATAACTTCAGAGGAGAAGATTTTTAAAATTTTGACATACTTTTTTTCAATTTTTAACTTGGTGGGCAACTTGGTTGAAGGTCGTCAGGGACACCGGACATATTTTTGGAAGGGGACCACCCAATGACCATTCCACCAAAGTTTGGTCCCAACTGGCACAGTGGTTTCAGAAAAGTAGATTAAAATGAAAATTGTGGATGACAGACGACAGACCCCAAGTGATGAGAAAAGCTCACATGGCCTTTTAGTCATTCTTAGGGATATCAGGCATGAAGGGTACCTAGTTTTGTAATCTGAAAATCCAACACCTTTCACCTTGCATTTCTTAAATTTTGCAGTTATTCCAACCACATACATGTAGAAGATACACATACAGCTATTTCATGTATTCTGAAAATCTGATGCCTTTTACTCACCCGTTATGAAAATTGAGTATTTCAATAGAGTCACAGATAAACATACCGGTATTAATTTTTATACGACCGCAAAATTTTTGTGGTCGTATATTGGTATGACGTTGGCGTCGTCGTCGTCGTCGTCCGTCGGAGTCTGTAGACATTTGGTTTTCGCACTATAAATGTAGTATAAGTTAATAGAAATCTACGAAATTTAAACACAAGGTTTATGACCACAAAAGGAAGGTTGGGATTGTTTTTGGGAGTTTTGGTCCCAAAAGTTTAAGAATTAGGGGCCAAAAAAGGGTCCAATAAGCATTTTTCTTGGTTTTCGCACAATAAGTCTAGTATAAGTAAATAGAAATCTATGAAATTTTAACACAAGGTTTATGATCATTTTTTGGAGTTTTGATCCCAACAGTTTAGGAATTAGGGGCTAAAAAAGGGCCCAAATAAGCATTTTTCTTGGTTTTTGCACAATAACTGTAGTATAAATAAATAGAAATCTATGATATTAGCTTGGTGGGCTAAGGAAGGTAATCCAAACACATTCCAAACACATTTAAAGTAAAATATTGTGTATGATTCAATTATGTATAAAGAAATGTTGATTGTTTTTGGGGTGATTTATAGCTGTCAATTTATTTTTAGAACTTACTATGAATTAATATTAATTTTAGCCATATGTCATTTTTTATTTTAAGACTTCAATGATGTATTTAAATGTTTAATTATGTTTGCAAACTTCATGATAATTTTGAATAGGGATTATGACATTATCTTGAGGGAAAGATTTTTTTTTTTGAAAAAGGGAAAGTGGGGGGGGGGGGGGGGGGGGGTGTCAAAATTTATGGGGTAAATATTAAATTGGCGGTGGTGGGGAAAATTTTTTTCTCATTTCAGATTTGTACTTAGTTTTGTTATTATGGGCCCAGTTTTCAAGTTGGTTCAAATTGGGGTCCAAAATTAAAGATAAAAAAGGGGTAATTTTTTTTTTTTTGGGGGGGGGGGGGGTGGGGCATTTATCCACAGCATATTGTATTGCACAAGAAGAAAAAAGTTGAATATAAATTCAAATCATATGACCAATTCTAAGTTTTTTGATTTCACTTATTCTGTGTCATAAACCTATTATGTATCAAATATTTCAATAAATTTTCAATTGCACAGTATTGTGTAATAGCAAGAAATTGATATGTGTGACCTGTTATCAAAACTTTATTATTAACAAATTCCATTGGAAATTTGCCAATATCTTTAGTTTAATGAAGTTCGTTGGAAATTTGGAAATATAAAATTTGCTGATGAAGTTTTTTTGTTTATCTCATCTAAAATGCTTTTAAATTATGTATATTTAAAATTTACCATCCATGACTATGATGTCATTTTCTATTTTAATAAATTATGGTGTATTTAAATGGGCTGTTATGGTTGCAAAGTATCAAACGAAAGGGGGGGTGGGGTTTGAAAAAAAATTTAGGGGGGTGGGTAAATGAGAAATTATGGAGGGGGCAATTTTTTTATCATTTCATATTTCATAAATTAAAAAGGAAATTTCAGATTTCTTTTAGGAAAAAAAGGGGGGGTTACAATTTGGGATTTATATATAAAATCAAATAATACTGATATGGTTTGAATAGGTAAATTAAAAAATTTTAAGTTCTTACAACACATTAATTCTGTGTCAGAAACATATGCTGTGTCAAATATTTATTCACAATCCAAATTCAATGTTGTATCAAGCTTGAATGATGTGTCCATACTTGCCCCAACTGTTCAGGGTTCGACCTCTGCGGTCGTATCAAGCTGCGCCCAGCGGAGCATTTTATTTATTTCTAATTTGCTTGTGTATTTCGTTAAAGGAGTTCTAATCAGAATGTTATAGCAGAACATACCTTGCTTTTTGGCCCAGAAAGATCATCATTTAATATAGTAGTAAGAGTGGAAATGGGTATTGTCATAGAAAAAACCACTTAACCATAAAGGTTATGCCGTAAAATTCTCTCAAGAAATAAAAATAAAATTATCTTTTGCTAATTAGATCAATATAGAATAACCTATTAAATTCAAAGATAAATCTTACAACTGTAGATAACTTTAAGTCTTATGGAAACTGAAAACAGTGGATGCTAAAATTTATTTTATTTTAACATGACACAGGTCCAGACATCTAATTGGTCTTGTGTACCTGTGGCAGAACTACTTCCTGTTTAACCATGCTCCTTACATTTTTCAAAATCTTAAGTTTTTGACCAATCAATAATGTCTTTGGGCAAGGGGTATTTGACAGATCTAAGCTTACAGGTGTTTTACTATTGTTAACTTTTAAAAAACAAAAAACCACACTTACCTGGTACTTCGAAAAAACCCCTGTATATACTTCCACCTCCATCTACTTTGATAGTTTCACCTGTTATATAAGCTGATGCTGGTGACAGAAGAAAACATACAGTTGTAGATATCTGTCAATATAAGTCATTAAAAGATTATATGCCAAAAGGTATGATTTTTATATATATATGTTTGTGTGGAGTTTTTCCCATTTTTTGCAATATTTTTGTAAAAAAAAAATGTGTGCCACACGTAAATTTGATCTTCCCCTGATTAAATTGTCAAGAAAAAAAATCAGAATTACAATTTCGCTCGCTCGCACCTATTTTGCCATCTAAAAATCCAAATACGTAGCTAAAAATCAATCTGGTATGGCCTAAGTAGTTCCGGATTCCCTATGAGTTTTGATCCAGATAACATACTTCTGACCTAATTGCAGCTCTATCTAATAAATATGGTAGTTTTCAATCATCATATCTGAAACCACTTATCAAACTGGAACCAAACTTGGCAGTATTATAAATGGTCCTCAGGTGGTCTTCTTTTAGACTTTTGTTTGATGTCACTTGGATTACCATCCAAGATAGCTGCCACAAGCAAACTAAACATAGGACCCTGTAGGAAAATTCACTTAAAGATCGTCTTTTCATTTTCAGTGGGAGATGACCAAGGGAAGATCGTTGCATGTGCATCAATCTCCCACTGTTGTGACGTCCAATCAGAATTCTTTTGTCATATCTTAATGAATTTACCTAGGTACAGGCAACCTAAAAATCTAGTATTTACAGAAGAAATAGGTACTTATACTCGTTCAAAACTTAATGGTCCTTTTGTGATCCTTTTTCAGATTTAAATTTGATGACCTTGTCTGCCATCCAAGATGGAAGCCACAGGCAAACCAACATTAACATAAACCATATAGGAAATTTCACTTTAAGGTATTCTTGTCTGAAATCACTAAACCAATCTGAACTAAAGTTGAACATATGTGGTCCCCTTTCAGAATTATATTAAATGACCCGGACCACTAACATAAATGACCGCCATACTTGTACTTTTGTTCATGTGAACTAGGGGAAAATTCATAAAAGATCTGTCTGACAACAATTAGCCAATTGCTAAGTGCTAGCAACAAATTTTAGATGGTTCTCTTTCAGAATTGTATTCATGACCCAGATAAATGTCAACAAGATGGTCATATAAGTAAAACAATTTAATCTGCTTCAAGTCTGCAAATGATATCCAGGAGAGCGATACAAACTTCTGTATCTTAGTTCTAACAAAGATATACAAACACATTTAATGTGTAGATATAGTGTTGTTTCTGTTCATTTATTTGTTTGATTATTTTGTCATGGCCATTTACAGCACTTTGTTAAGTGTATTTCAGATATGGGGTGTTTTCTAGTGGACACTTATCCCACATCTATATAATTATACTGTTTATGTTACCTCTTCTGTAGTTCCGAGTCTTCTCAATGGAATAGTTTGTATCATGGTTTCAAAGATTTTTGGATTTCCATAGTTAGCTGCAGCTGTCTCCGAGTAAATTGAACTTCCCTAGAGAAATTAAATGAAATAGTTAACTCCAATGGATTTTCATGTCTTTTTATTTGTATATCTAACTAGTACATCAAAAAAAATTCTGGATTTATATCTGACACTAGAGGAGCCTTACAGCTATTTTAATCAAGTTTCATCTAGAAGTACTAGCTAATGGTGGTATTTTTCAACACTGGAAGAAAATTTGATAACAAAACTAATTTCTATATGATAAATAATATAATCTGTATGGTAATTATACATTATACATACAATTATAAGATGAATTGGATTTTTATGGACAAAAACATATTTAAAAAACTATCGTTGGACGAAAATGGTGACAGTGAGAAACTGGTAATAAAATTAGTTTACCTTTGTCTTGTTACTACAGTGAACACTTATTTATCATCCTGAATCTTTATTTGAATATCATCACTAAGAACCACATATTAAAATTTAACAAAGGCTTTGTTGAGAGCATGACTGACAAATTGCATGGAAAAAAACTATAATACACAGTTTTCTCTGTAGGTGGATATTAACAAAATTAGTCTTCATTTGTTAACAGTATATCTAAATCTGAAAAATATGCCATAATTATTTTTTGATTTTTAGCATTGAAACCATTCAAAATTCCATATTTCTCTCAATAAAGGGATATAACTCTGAAATGAAAAATGTGAAAATCATTTTTTGGAAACTTTGAACAGCCGCAGCTGTCAGCTGATCAGATGAATTTAAACCAAACGTGGATCGGTTGTAGAGGGTATTCTTGTCATCAATCTTGCAAAGTTTCAAAACATGTCATTATGTAGTTTCAGAGGAGAAGATTGGCCAATCAAAATCAAAGATGTCCTCTGGTGGCCATGTTGTTCATCCACCTGGAACCAAAAGTGGAACTTTGGTAGAGATCTTTCTATACATCATTCCTGCCAGCTTTGATTACAGTCTGCCCATTAGTTCCTGAGCAAATGACAAAAAAATCTCTTCCCATATGGTTTCCATGGAAACTTTGAACAGCCGCATCCATTGTTTGAGTGAACAGAATTAGGACAAAAATATACAGGTCTGAGATTGCTCACCATAACAAAGTCGTCAAGTGATAGCAGCATAATTTACCCAGACTACAAGTTTTAGTTAGGTAATGAGAACAATTAAAAATACTGAGTTCTTCCACCCAACCTCTGCCTTGGATTATTTTAAAAATTACTCAGTAAATATAAGTAATAAACACTCTGAGATTTTCACCTACGGAGCAATAATTTTAGTTAATCTTGAAATAACTCAGAACATGTTAAATACATACTGGTGCTACTGAATTTATCCTCACACCACTTGCAGCCCACTCAACTGCCAAAGATTTTGTTAAATTATCAACTGCTGCTCTTGCTGCCCCTGTGTGACTGCAAAGTCAAGGAAGGCATTATAATATTTTAATTATTGCTGTAATTGTGTAACTTCCTACCTGTAGACTGTTAGGGCATAAAATGGAAATTTCTGGTTATACAAAGGAACCCCTGAAAACCGACCCCTCTGAAAACCGGATTCCTGAAAACCGAACTTTTACTTTCGGTCCGGAATTTTTGCCTATATATTCAAGTATTAAAAAAAATCCTCTGAAAACCGGACCCTCTGAATTCCGAACACCGGCCGTACTTTCCGGTACAAAACATATATATTCTTGTCAAATTAACCTCCAGAAAGCGGCCGAAACCATGTATTACCTGGAAAATCAGTGAACCGCAATACATGTCATCCTTAATCGATAAATGATTGACATCATTAAACTAAATTACCATTTTAAAAAAGGGGTGAAAGTCGTTAATCAAACAGTAATCAGGGATCAATAAAAACACCAGATTGAAATTAAAAACAATTAATTGTATTAAAATAATGAGCGCGTGGTAAAAGTAAATATGTAAGCACATGGCACAATTTTACAACATTGTAATACACTTCCGGTTTCACTCTCCGGATCAGATTTGTAAATTTTTGAAGTAAAATTAATTTTTATTAAATAAATACTTACCACTATAAATTCTGAGATAGTCCCTAAGCGACTTAACCAGCAGGAAAGAAAACAAAAAACTCTTGAGATGACCCCCTGCCAGCCTCGAACCAACTTCCCTTATAATCATCCATTCAATTTCCTCAAAACAATAAAAACTCCCACAAAACAGGAGATGAAGGGGAGGAAAAAGAATGGGTGGGGCCTATAATTTATAGTGGTATTTATTTAATAAAAATTAGTTTTACTTCAAAAATTTACAATTTTATAACAATAAATACGTTACCACTATAAATTCTGAGAATTACAGAATCTAACACATAGCTGAATCCCCTGAAGAAGAAGTTGCAGGGGGGAAATTAATCCTTTGAGCAGCTACCAAAGGTCCCAATGAGAAAAGATTATCAGCAAAAGAAGCCAAGGAACGCAGGTAATGATCAGTAAAAGAGTTTTGACACCTCATATAACCTGCCATCAAGACTTCAGAAATAGAAGCGGAATTAAAAAGAGCCCATGAGGAGGCAATGGCTCTTACCTCATGAGCCTTAACCGAATGATGAGATAAAGTTTCGTCACCTGAAGCTTTATATGCCATAAAAATAGTATCACAAATCCATCTGGAGATGGACTTTACAGATAAATCAGACACCCCTTTCTTCAAAGGAAGAAAAAGTCTGGAATTAGAGGCAGATCTCAGCTGTTTGGTCCTATTCAGGTACACTTTTAGTGTTCTGACAGTACAAAGCATCAAGTCAGGAGAATCTTAAGGTAATGCAGGTATAACAATAGGAACTGCACCAGTTATCAGGAATTTGATTTTTTCCGAGAAAGGATGGATTCGTTAACAAGGTAACAGAGGATTCATCTCTGGAAAAACGAAGACAAGATTCCAACACAGATAAGGCATGAATCTCGCTCCTTCTCCTGCCTGAAGCTAAACCTAATAAAAAACAGCATTTGTAAGAAACAAATTTCAGATCTGCTTCGGAGATTGGTTCAAAGGGTGAAATTTTGAGAGCTGATAGGACCAGACTCAAATCCCATTGGGGAACCAATCTCTTCTGTTTAGGCCTTTCAATGTCAAAATTCCGAGTGAGCAAAGACAAGCGTTCATTATTACTTATGTCTGGGCCACCCGAAATATAAATAGTGCGAGAAATAGCTGATTTATATCCTTTGATAGTAGAAGGAGACAGTTCCTTAACTTCAAAGAGAAAAACTAGAAAATCAGCTAGTTGCTGAACAGAGATTTTGATTGGATCAATTTCCCTTTCAGCACACCAATGACAGAAGATTCCCCATTTTGCATCGTATACTTTCTCTGTAGACTGTCGGATAGCCTTAGAGATGTGTCTGGAAGCCCCAGCAGAAAATCCTTTCTGTCTGAGACCTTCCCGGAGAGTAGCCAAGCGTGAAGATGAAGATTCTCCGGATGAGGATGCAAAACTCTTCCTTTGAACTGAGACAGGAGGTCTGTTCTGAGAGGAAGAAGAAGGGGATTGGCACACGGCAGAAGCAGAAGATCTGAGAACCAGGCTTGTCTGGGCCAAGCTGGTGCAATAAGAATGATCTTGCATGATTCCTGAAGAATCTTCTGAAGAACTTGAGACAGGAATCTGAATGGAGGGAAAGCGTAGGCGAACATTCCCTCCCAAGATAGAGATATAGCATCGACTGCATATGCCAGAGGGTCTGGAACTGGAGAAACGAAAGAGCTGTGGCAAACAGATCTAAAAGAGGACGATCCCAATGGAGAGTGATGGCCTCGAAAATCACTTGTAGTAATTCCCACTCCGTGTTCACTGGTGCTAGTGAACGGCTTAGTCCATCTGCTAGCACATTGAGGTGACCTGGAATGTGACGTACTACTAACTTGATCCGGTTCTCGAAACATAGAAGAAGAACTTCCTTGCAAAGCAAGAACAGACTGTGACTGTGAGTTCCTCCCTAATTCTGGAGGTAAGCCACTACTGTAGTGTTGTCTGTGGCTACCACCAGAGTCTTTAGGCGAATAAGGTCCAGAAAATGAGATACAGCCAAGAGAACTGCTCTCAACTCTAAGAGGTTGATGTTTTCCTGCTGTTGAGTAGGAGACCACAGACCCGAAATGGACTTGCCTTCCAGATAAGCTCCCCAACCTAGCTGGCTTGCATCTGTGTAGAGACTGAGGGAAGAAACTGGAACTGACAGAGACACTCCCTTCAGAACATTCTCCCGCTGACACCACCAATGAAGGTGAGGAATTAAAGTTGGAAGAATAGGAACTGGAGCTTCCCAATCCTGAGAGGCAGGACACCAGTGCTTGAGAAGATGAAACTGAAGAGGACGTATGAACAGATGCCCCAGGGAACCACATCTGCCAGAGAATTTAGAAAACCCAGAAGTTGAGAAAATTGCCTTGCTGTCACAGACTGGGAATTCTGAATAAGAGCAATTCTCTGGACTAGAGAAAGAAACTTTTCCTCCGGAGGAGAAACAAGTCCCAGATCTGTTCTGTAATGTTCCACTAGAAACAGAAAATCTAGAGAAGGATGAAGTTCCAACTTCTTCCATGACACTAGAAAACCTAACCTCTGATATAACTGGATGACCACCCTGGTTTGGGAAACCAGATCTAGATGACAAAAATTCCTGATCAGAGAATCGTCCAGATAGGAGTGAATCTGGATCGACAACGTATGAAGATGGGCAACTACTGTTTGAAAAATTCTGGTGAATGTCAGAGGCGCAACAGAGATGCCGAATGGGAGCACTGAAAACTGATATACTGTCCCGCCCCATACAAAAAGAAGGTACTTCCTGAACTGAGGAGCTATGTGAACATGGAAATATGCATCCGTAAGGTCTAAGCTGGTAGTCCACATACCAGGGGGAATACAACCCCTGATGGAATGATTGGTTTCCGTCTTGAAATGAGGGATAATAAGATAAGTATTCAAGATCGAGAGATCGAAAACTGGGCGCATTCCACCTGTTTTCTTCGGTACTAAGAAAAGGCGAGAATAGAAACCTGGAATGGCCGAAGGATTTGAACAATCTCTATAGCTTCCTTGCATAGCAAGGTTTGAACCTCTTCTGACATCAACAGAACCTTCTCTGGGTTGGAAGTGTGAGACAAAAACAGTGGATCCACCGACAGGGGAGGATTGTTCAGAAACTTGAGATGAAGACCCCCGAATTACTGACAAAACCCAAGAATCCTGGGTTATTTCTTCCCACTGACTCAAAAAAGTGGGTAAGCCTCCCCCTACAGGAATCTGTGGATGTGGGACAGGAAACTGTTCCTCTCCCAAGGGGGTTGTCAGTAATGAACGAGGGGGCAGATTGCTAAACTCGTTTCCCTTGCTTCTTGCCACCTTTTTTCTTGTGAGAAAATTTAGGAGGCCTATAAGCAGAAGAGTCGGTTGACTCGGCAACTTTCCTCTTTTTGGGAGCTGAGTATGAAGGAGCAGAAGAGGAAGAAACAGGAGTAGAAACTACAGAACGCTTGCCCTGAGAGAGCTGTACATTAAATTTGACAGGTTGAGGTAGCTTCTGAAGTTCCTCCTGAACCTCTTTAACTGAGAGTCCAAAAATTTTGTCAGTCAAAGGAGAAAACAAAAGAGAATCCTGTAAGGAGGATGGAATTGTTGATTTCTCCAAAATTTCACTCCTTTTAGAAAGGGTGAAATTACAAAGAGTACCCATCAAAAGAAGTTGAGAGGCACCAAGTGCTTGATCAACTTGAAGAAGAAAGGATTTAAGTTCAGACAACTCTTCACCCTCCTTATTCTGGAGAAGGGTACCAGCCGCTGACAGAAAGTGTTCAGCATTGCCAAGGACATGAGACATACTCCTAAGTAAGTTTTCAGATTTATGCCAAACTGACTGAGAAAGCCTAAGACCATCAGTGCTCTTGGAGCCTATGGTAGCGGCTAAAGTCTTGTCACAAGTAGGAGCAGTTTTACCAATCGAGGATTGGTGGGTTTCATAATGCTCGCTCCTAAACCTGCCTGGGAAAGAGTTTGCACCAAAAGCTTGGAATTTCCCAGAAGAAGACCGACTTGAAGGAGAAGACAAACCTTCCTTAATGACCTGAAGAGCAGAGGTAACATGCTTAGACTCTGGAAAAGACTTGTATGACGTAGAAGATTCTTGTGAAAAACCACAAGATGCCTCAAAAGTTGACAGGGATTTCTTAACCCTGGGAGGAGAGGATAAGGAAACCTTAGCCTTGTCCCTCAGTAGCGAGTAGACTTTAGCCTTGAGTTGATCTTTAGACACAACAACATCCTCATGATCGGGCTCCGATTCAGACTAAGAACCCTCCCCTACAGCAGATTGGCTGACCAAGGCACCAAAAAAGAACCTTCTGCACTGTCAGGTGCAACAGACACTGAGTCCTCATCATCCTGAACAGTATGAGACTCTTGAACAACAGCATAAACAGGAGTACTTGAAAGAGAAGGAGGGTGAGACTTGGAGGACTCTTGATAAGCCTTTTCACGAGCCTCAACTCTGGTAAAAAAAGAACCGAGGTCCTTACTAATAGCCTCCTTAAACGAACCTAACATATCCTTCACCTCAGAAACAACTGAAGGTTGAGAGACCAGTTGTGACTGAGGGACTGTCACAGGGGTATCTGTCAACTCTAGGAGGAAAACCAGAAAAACCCCAAAAATAAGAAGGGTCAAAGTTTCCAAAGGGTGGAGCTGGAAACGGCCACTGAGGACGAGACCATGTGGTAGGAAACTGACCAAACGAGGCGGCAGGGGCCTGAACGGGTCTCGAGACACCATTAACTCCAGTTAAAAACGAGGGAGGAAAAACTGTAGAGACAACTGTATCAACAGGTCTGGTATATGTATGTGTAACCCCTGAAGAACTGTGAGTGACAGTGGTGGAACCCGAAACAGGGACCTCCTGTCTAGCTTGGACAAGGTCCACCCTAGACGTGTTACTCGGACCTGCAACTAAGGTGGAGTTCTCAGGTGACATTTGAGTAAACAAGTTGTCTGGAGGAACACTGGAGACGGGGACAACTTCAAAGGGGTTAGGTAATGTACTGTCCCAGAAAGTATCACCATTTCCAGAAACGGGATAAAATGGACTAGAAATATTATTTAAATTGTCCATTATTACCTGTTGTCTATTAATACTCTATATAAAATATACTTAGTAACAAAAAAAAAATCATTTTCTCTGTGTCAATTTCTTCTAAACCAAAAACACGTGCGGTTTCTGTCGTAGCAGGAAATTGAATGGATGATTATAAGGGAAGTTGGTTCGAGGCTGGCAGGGGGTCATCTCAAGAGTTTTTTGTTTTCTTTCCTGCTGGTTAAGTCGCTTAGGGACTATCTCAGAATTTATAGTGGTAATTGACGTATTTATTGTTATAAAAACGTCTTTTCCAGAACCTCCTAAAACCGGACCCTCTGAAAACCGGCCGATTTCTCCGGTCCCACAGCTGTTCGGTTTACAGAGGTTCCACTGTATATCATAGCTATATAGTGTCAGAGGCTGATGGGCAAATGTCTCATCTTTGAAAAGGCAAATAAAGGAAAATTATAGAAATGAATATATATTTTTTGTTATTTTGACGAAAAATAGATTTTTGTATTTTTTGCCTGTTTCTGGCAGTTAAAATAAAATGCATGAACATAACTTTTGTACAGCCTACAAATTAATTTTACCTTTTGTAAAAACTTTTTTATTTTATTGTCTTTTTTCCAGAATATTTAAAATATCCCATTTAAATTAAACAGCACTGTATTATTAAAAATTAAACCAGGTTTTATTTTCCAAATAAAAAGTATTTTATATGATAATGTGTATGGAGTACATGAATTTACCAGCATTAACAGCACAAATTTGTAACACTAATTTCTTATTGTTGATGTGGTCTTTAGGGTGCTTCATGTTGTTGAAATTCTATTACTATTAATATTTAATTTCAATTAAATGTACCTCATCATAGGAATACCTTTCCACATATCAGCTATAATATTAACTATAGAACCACCATTTTGTTTCATCCACTGGTTATATGCTGTAATGAAAATGTTATATTAACAAAGCAATTTATAATTAATATATACATGGTGTGTAAGAAGAAAAAAATGAACAAGAATGGACACACTAAATGTCTCGCCTTAGTACACACATGGACACAAACAAAGATTATCCAATACCCAACATTGCAAGTCAAAGAAAATTTGTTCAAAGAAATAGTAATGGTCAGGCAACTTTTGTCTGAAAAATCTCATGCATGTCATTCAAACCTGAAACTGTGTCCAAGGTCAGCTGACAAGTCTCAGACTGGTATGTACCCAACAAAATGTGTGAGTCTTCCAAGGAAGACATGTGTCGCCTGCGGACGTCAATTTTTACAAAAGATATTAAAATTTTCTAAAAATGAAATATATATGCACACCTTTGCATTAAAGTTAATGCACAGAGAAAGTTTCATGAAATTGCTGCGAGCCGTTACGGAGTAGTTGAGGATAGAAGTTTTGAACCCCCCCTTTTTTTTCAAAAATGTCAATTTTTACAAAAAAAAATTTAAAATTTTTAAAAATAAAATATATATGCACACCTGTACATTAAGGTTAATGCACAGAGAAAGTTTCATCAAATTGATGTGAGTCGTTATGGGGTAGTTGAGGATAGAAGTTTTGAATCCCCCCCTTTTTTTCAAAAATGTCAATTTTTACCAAAAAAAATTTTGAATTTTTAAAAATAAAATATATATGCACACCTGTACATTAAGGTTAATGCACAGAGAAAGTTTCATCAAATTCCTTTGAGCAGTTATGGAGTAGTTGAGGACAGAAGTTTTGACCCCCCCCTTTTTTTTCAAAAATGTTTATTTTTAGGAAAAAAATTAAAATTTTCTAAAAATGAAATATATATGCACACCTTTGCATTAAGGTCAATGCACAGAGAAAGTTTAATAAAATTCCATTGAGCGGTTATAGAGTAGATGAGGATAGAAGTTTTGCCCCCCCCCCCTTTTTTTTTGCAAAAATGTCAATTTTTACCAATAAAAAAGTTAAAATTTTTACAAATAAAATATATATGCATACCTGTGCATTAAGGTTAATGCACAGAGAAAGTTTCATCAAATTCCTTTGAGCGGTTATGGAGAAGTTGAGGATAGAAGTTTTGCCTCCCCTTTTTTGCAAAAATGTCAATTTTTACCCAAAAAAATTTGAAATTTTCTAAAAATGAGATATATATGCACACCTGTGCATTAAGGTTGATGCACAGAGAAAGTTTCATCAAATTCCTTTGAGCGGTTTAGGAGGAGTTGAGGATAGAAGAAAAGTGTGACGACGCAAGACGCAAGACGACAGATAGTGATCCCTATGTGTCGACCATGCGTTCCGCAGGCGACACAAAAAACTATCTATAGACCAAAAATCGTGGGTCTACATACATTTGCAACATTTGTTGAGAAATGGACTTATTTGTAAAAATGTGATGAGAGTCACTCAAGCCTAAAATTGTGGTCACTGTTAGGTGTCAGACTCACACCTACTTGCCAAGAAGTATCTACAGACCGTGTTCATTGGATATAAACGGTGAGTCTAGTTGATACAGTTGGTGAGAAATATACTAAATCATGAAAATGTTTATTAAGTTACGCAAGCATGAAATTCAGGTCAAGTTCAGCTGATAGGTGTTAGACTGGCATGTATCCACCAAGAACTATCGAGTACTGTTGCTGAGAAATAGACTAAATCAGGAAAATGTTTATTAAGTCACTCAGGCATGAAATTCAAGTCAAGTTCAGCTGACAGGTGTTAGACTGGCATGTATCCATTAAGAACTACCTACAGACCAAATATTATGGCCTAAGTATTACCTAAATAAAGTTTGCATATGTTGTCCTGATAGAACAACTAACATGGCCACTATGAAAAAATCCTATTTGCTCATTGGTCAAATTAAAAAAATCTTCTATAAACTTGGTATGAAGCATCTATGGAAGGACCCATTGGACAAATAACTTGGCCCTATTTTTTCATTGGTCATGAAAATTAAAAAAATCTTCTATCACAGCATTCCATCTGCTTACCTTCTCTACAACACAGAAATGTTCCTGTCAAATTTGTCTCTACCACACAATTCCATCTGCTTACCTCTCTACCACACAGAAATGTTCCTGTCAATTTGACAGGAATCTCATCATTCCATCTGCTTACCTTCTCTACAACACAGAAAAGTTTCTGCCAAATTTGTCTCTATCACACCATTCCATCTGCTTACCTTCTCTACAACACAGAAATGTTCCTGTCAAATTTGTCTCTATCACACCATTCCATCTGCTTACCTTCTCTACAACACAGAAATGTTCCTGTCAAATTTGTCTCTATCACACCATTCCATCTGCTTACCTTCTCTACAACACAGAAATGTTCCTGTCAAATTTGTCTCTATCACATCATTCCATCTGCTTACCTTCTCTACAACACAGAAATGTTCCTGTCAAATTTGTCTCTATCACATCATTCCATCTGCTTACCTTCTCTACAACACAGAAATGTTCCTGTCAAATTTGTCTCTATCACATCATTCCATCTGCTTACCTTCTCTACAACACAGAAATGTTCCTGTCAAATTTGTCTCTATCACAGCATTCCATCTGCTTACCTTCTCTACAACACAGAAATGTTCCTGTCAATTTGTCTCTATCACAGCATTATATCTGCTTACCTTCTCTACAACACAGAAATGTTCCTGTCAAATTTGTCTCTATCACAGCATTCCATCTGCTTACCTTCTCTACAACACAGAAATGTTCCTGTCAAATTTGTCTCTATTGCAGCATTCCATCTGCTTACCTTCTCTACAACACAGAAATGTTCGTGTCAAATTTGTCTCTATCACAGCATTCCATCTGCTTACCTTCTCTACAACATAGAAATATTCCTGTCAAATTTGTCTCTATCACATCATTCCATCTGCTTACCTTCTCTACAACACAGAAATGTTCCTGTCAAATTTGTCTCTATCACACCATTCCATCTGCTTACCTTCTCTACAACACAGAAATGTTCCTGTCAAATTTGTCTCTATCACACCACTCCATCTGCTTACCTTCTCTACAACATAGAAATATTCCTGTCAAATTTGTCTCTATCACATCATTCCATCTGCTTACCTTCTCTACAACACAGAAATGTTCCTGTCTAATTTGTCTCTATTGCAGCATTCCATCTGCTTACCTTCTCTACAACACAGAAATGTTCCTGTCAAATTTGTCTCTATCACAGCATTCCCTCTGCTTACCTTCTCTACAACACAGAAATGTTCCTGTCAAATTTGTCTCTATCACATCATTCCATCTGCTTACCTTCTCTACAACACAGAAATGTTCCTGTCAAATTTGTCTCTATCACATCATTCCATCTGCTTACCTTCTCTACAACACAGAAATGTTCCTGTCAAATTTGTCTCTATCACAGCATTCCATCCTTTTAATGAAAAATTTTCAGTAGGACTTAGAAACTGTCCTCCTCCATTATTGATCAGAAAGTCCAACTTTCCAAATCTGGAGAGTGTCGCTGTTATCAAGTCTTTAACCTAAGATGATATGATTTGTGACTACATTAAGAGGTATAATTAAAAAAACCTTCTTACTGCACCAATTTTTGAATTCAGCTGTAATAATCTCTAACATAAATTTAATCAAAATCCAGTGTTCTCCCCAGCTTATATACCACAGTGGTGTCAAAGTGGTATTAATTTTGACTAATGCATATTATTTTGAATCAGAGTTCTGTTCCATTGTTGCTAAGTTCACATCATTAAGGAAAAACAGAATGATTAAAATCCAGTAAAATGCTACACAATAAGTTATAATATCTCATAAATCACCAGAAATATTACTATCAATTTAAACTTTTATTGTCATATAAATCATGAAATAGGATTTGTGACAAATTATTAAAATTCTTATAAATACCTCTATTACATTAATAGATTAATTCATTACAAACCTATGTGAATTTTCTTCAACAATACTATAAAAAATTTCTGGAGAGAACACTGAATTCCATAAACAAACATTATGTGTGGATTTACCACCATGTAAATTCACAAAAAAAATTCAGCCTTCCCAAGTGCCATATTTCCCATGTGAATATTCAAATGACAAATTTGATTAAACTTGAATTGAAATCTATGAAAAATGTATTATAGTAAGATCACTCCATTCAGTTGTTCTTTATGTAAATATTACAAAAATTAGATAATAATTACTTGATCTTCCTGTCTAATGTTGCATTGCATATGGTGAAGCTGAGCATGTGAATCAGAAATTATATTCATCTTCATTTCATCTGCAGCTTTTTTCAGTCGTTCCACATTCCTTGATGCTATCATTACCTTGCATCCTATAAAAAAATAAGTTAAATACGTTATTCTTTTGTTTCGTTGCATTAATTGACCCACTGTGATTTTCTCACATAGTTCAAGGGAGATAACTTCGAACACCTATTGATCTGAGTGGTCCATAATGTATTACATAGAAATGCCCATAGGAATGTTAAAATTAGTTTAATGAATAAATTGTAATAAGACGCCTGCCTTGATGAAATTATTAGCAGACAATTGCTATGATTAGGTTGACAACAGGTGTGAAATTATTTCAGAGTCATGTATGTTTAAATATACAAGACGTGTTGCTTGGACAGAATTTTCAACTAATTAAATTAATTTGGTTTACAATATTTCAGTTATGAAAATGAGATGTTGTGGAACAGGTCATATAACAATATAATACAAGTAAACCTAAAGTAAATACTTTTACTCATGTTTTTATCACACTGTCAAACCAGTACTTTTATATGGTTCAGAGATATGGGAAATTTTTAACCCCAACAAACTGAAGATTGCTGAATCTTTTTACAAATTATGTAACAATTTCTTTATGTAAAAACTAGATCTCAAAGCTTGTAAATTTATTATAGGTATAGGCAGGAGATGTACAAATGCTGCAGTTTTGGGAGAACTGGGGAGATTTCCAATTTTTATAACAGTTATAGTGAATATTATTAAATACTGGAAAAGGCTAATGTCTACTGAAAATATTTTATTGAAAAATGCACTCCATGTTTCTCAGGAGATGCACAATCACAAACATAATTCTTCAATCAGTTGTGTACATTGTTTCTTTAATTTTTTCAATATTTCAATCTAATGATATTCAACAAAAAGGTCAACTTTAATAAAATCTTACTTTCAAGACTAACAATTAAATATAAAGAATGTTGGGAAGATAATTTATTTAATGATATTAGAAAAATAAGAGAAAAACCTCTTCTGCAGTATAAACAACAATTAATAATTAATTTAATTCTTTATTTTTTTAACGAGGATTACCAACAGCCAGAGGCTACAAGCGGTTCTCCTCAAATAATTATATGAACAATACAAAGTTACCTTTGAAGTTATTAAATATTTTTTTCTCTTTCTGACATTAAAGAGTCTATATACTAATATTATTCAATATATCAAAATCCTCACAGTTGAAAAGCCATATAAAAAAATTTTGTTTGCTGCACATAGATAAACTGTTATATTTAACCAATATGCTCTCAATGAATGGTTTCCTACCTTGCTCTAATTTTTCACATGCTATTAAAAATGGATCTCCTAATTCTTTTTTACATAAGGTTACATAAGGTTATGCATATTATTGCGAAAGAAAAACCTGCAAAATGACAATCCACATGTCGAAGTTATATTTTATCAGAGTTATCGAAATTTTTTTTTTTTGTCAGACATTGGGTCTGACTGTCAACAAGGTCTTGTTAGACCCACGAATTTCTTGTCAGACCCACAATTTTTTTTTTTTATTTTTTCTTGTTGTGTTAATTAAGTCCAATTCAGTAGAAAATATTTTTGGAAGTAAAGAATGATATTCAGTATAAAAGCAGAGAATTTTATTTTCCAACCTCCGGTATCCATTCTATCATAACTGGTAATTAAGCTCCAAAAAATTATATGGGGAACCAGTTGTGCAATTGGAAGGGAGACAACTGAAATGTAAACAAATGACGGGATCAGCTTGTTTTGGCGGATCCAAGCCCCATTTTTTTTGTTGGACACAAGGACCGGCAGAATTGACAGTCGAGTCGGACCCACTGGAATCTTGTCGGTCGGGACCGACAGGTCCGACAACTCTGTTTTATTGGTTTAGATCGTCATTTACAATAAAAGGTTTGCATTTGCATTGTGTCATTTCTTATTTTCTGGTTAACTGTAAAACAAAATGCTTTCTCGTAGTAAGTTTTTAATTTCACAGGTGAGTAACCAAATCTTGATGAAAGACTGCATGGATAGTAAACACCATCCGCTATATGTATTGTTGTATGTTTATCCTGTTTAATCATTGTAATATTCTGTCCCTAGTGAGGCCCTTGATCGGAAAAAAAATATTCTTATTCTTATATACATGTATATACAACAACCCTTTTATGGTTATCTACACTTTGCACCCATTAAATTTAATATATAACTGAGATGACATTTTACAGGCGTTATTTTTACACCCATATGTGCCAGTTATATGCTTCCAAAAAGATTTGAATTATGTTGAATTTTTGGACATATCATTTTGCTATTTAACATGTAAAGAATTTCAATGAAATCTAGAGTTTTTCATCTAGAAATGACTTGCCAAAGTATGTGGGACACACCACCCTCCACACAAGGGTTAATAGTTTCACAATGGTTTCACAAATAACCCTTGCCTTCAGCACCTTCCATTCACTGCTGACTCCAAAAAATTTTAATTGTGATGTATAACACCCTCAAACTCATGGTAAAAAAATCTGAACTACCGCGGTACTTGGAAGACAACACAACAGAATGAACTTTTTCATTTTGATGCAAACTGTGATGTTCCATGCTTGAGATGAATGCAGAAATTTAATTCCACGAGGAGATATTTCTCAAAAATATAAAATATTATTTGAAGAAAATATGTAAAAACATTATAAAGTAGTCAATAAAGTGAAAGATTAAAATATATATTCATCCCCACACATGGAATGGGGACACACATGTACAGTAGCAGTTGCAGTATCCATAGTAACTCCAGTGAAGTTTACTATGTCTATGATTATGGATACTGCCACTGCTACTTTACATGCTTCCATTGATTAATATAGAAGTTACAGAACAGTAACAGGTTTATAACCACCCTCCATTAGCTGCGCTAGTGGAGCACTCCTTTAGCTCAGTTGGTAGAGCAATGGACTATTGAACCAATTAAGGTTCCGGGTTCAATCCCCGCTTGGTGCGGTAGGTAAATTTTGGGAGACAAATCATGCTCTATTGTTACACATGTTGTGTGCTACATTCTTTGGCAATCATTTCTAGATCAAAAACTCTTGAGTTTATTGAAATTCTGTTCATGTTAAATAACAAAACGGTATGTCCAAAAAGTCAACATACATTGCATTGCCAGCACAAATTATATGCAGTATAACACCTGACCTGTGGCTGTACCATTTGTCTGATTTGATGGGGTAATCATCAGCTGTAATTAAATCTTTAAATGTTGGGACTACCTAAATACAACAACTCTTGTGTGATTGCTTTTCCGATTCCCGTTCCGCCACCAGTGACAATAGCAACTTTCCCGTTATATAAACCATTTCGAAAAACGCTAGAAACTTTAGTGGAGGCTGCCATTTTAGGATCATGTGATCAAGGGATCAAATCGAAAAACAGTTGTCAACTCGTACCTTTGTCTACTCGTATCCTTCGATAGCCTTTCTTCTTATTTCAAACATTTGAAATATGTGTGTGAAAATGAATATTTAGTATATTGGCTTTGTGATGAAAACCTTTAACATTTCCCCATTTTTCGGTTTTATATACAGTTTATAATATTATAAATAGATAAAATAGATGGATTCAGGGCTAGGAGAAAAGTAAGGCGTATATGTTGCGAAACAGCTCACACGACAATAGAAAACAAGGAAAATAAATTATGGAAATAGTAAGCTGTTAAAAGGGGCATAAAATTACTTTTTAAAAGTGTACAAAATACGCAAACCGGACGAAACCAAATACAAAATCGTAAAAAAAAACAATCAAACTAATTTAACAAGTTAAAACTTTTGACAGATGGAAATTTTTCAATTGATAGCATGTTTTTAATTCAATAATATCATAGGGAGACATTCTGGAACAATTTCTTGATCCTGATGATAAAATTATTGTTCTTACAGAGAATTTTTAATTAATGGAAAAAGCCTAGAATACTTATCCTCCGGAAGTCAGGGTTTTGTATCCACGTTCAAATTTAAAGTATTAAGTATAAAATTATGATGTCAAAACTGAATTATGGAATAGATCTTCTTTTTTCACATCATTTAGCCAAGGATTTAAGTAGACTTTTTAAATCCTAGATGTAGCAATGTAGATCATTATTGGGCAGGCCGAGAGTCCGAGAACCAATGATCTCAGTACGACAGGAAAACGGGCATTTGGAGTCTAACCACTTAATAAATAAATTACCGCACCTAGCTTTCAACTACATGTGTTAATTATATTGCTTTCCTTTTATGTATTATGTGCTGCATATATACATGTATGTGTGTGAAATGAAACTTTGTAGTGATGAATGTTTTAGTTGTCCGTCTGTCGCGTCTGTTGAATGCATCTCTTTCCAGCATTTTTTTGACTAGACTCGATCTCCATGGTAACATCAATAAATAAATAAAAAATAATTCATGATATCATTGATTATTTGTTATTTGTTTAATAATGTCAGCAATTAATTTTTATATCGGTACTATTTTGCCCATTAGTTTAACATGTTTAATTAGGGGATCATTTCTCGGTATTTGTCATAAACAAGACCAAAATTGGGTCTGGACAAATAGGATGTGGCTTTCTATTGTTTTGCCGGAGCATTGTTGAATTCTTAACTATCGGCAAACGGAATGAGACTGCACAACAGATCCAAAAGCTGCATACACGTTACAACTTATGAAGCTGCAGACAAAATATAAAATCATTCCCTTCTGTAGAAGCCAAGAAAACTTTGACGAAAGTTTCCTTCCCAGGGTCTTTTGACGGACAAGGTCAAGCGGTTACTAGACCTGCTTTCGTCGTTGGCGACGCAGGTAAAAATGTAAGACGGCATAATTAAACATAAAATATAGATCTACACGTATGTGCTGCAGGTACGAAGTCGGTACTCAGCTTAAAACTCATCATGATCAATCTTCATACCAATTAGACATGTGACCTTCAATAATTGCTTTGAATTTCGCGACCAAAAGTTTCTTTAGACCATGCGTTGAAAATTTTAAGGCTGTATAAAAATTTCTTTCTCTAATTCTGTGCGCATTTATACACCACACCCTTGACCCGTTTGATAAATTCTGATGTCACCCACCACCGTGAAATTTCCCACCAAAAACGTTCGGAAAACCTCTCTGAGTTTTACATTGTCATTAGAGAAAAAGATTCTAAAACTGTTGACGCGTTTATGGTGAAATTTATCGACTCCCGAAAATTAAATTTTCATATTTTAAACTGCTCGGACATTAACCTCGCAGTTTAGAAATGAAAATTTAATTATGTCGAGATGATAAATTTTATAATCAACTGGTCATCGTTGTAGAATCTATATATATATTCAATATGGTGGAAAATGTAAGACCGCATCATGTGTGTCATCGATTGAGAGAGCCAAACATTTATTTATTTTTTCCGTGAGTACACTCAATTTATAACTGAGGACCAACCAGTATGGGGATCTTAGATTTTTTTCTTTTTTTTGCTAATGCAAGAGCGCTAAATTTTTCCACCAATAATATCCCTAAAAAATCAGGATTTGTTTTACCGGTTCGAAATTGTTTGTCATTACGAGTGATACTAGATTCCAGCAATATTTCACATCTTTCTGGACTTGATACCTCACCGTGCAATTTTACGGATCTCGTTAACGGAACAGAACATGCTTAGCCCTTCTTACTTTATTTTTTTTTGTGCAGGCTTCCATTGCTATAGAGATTTATTTTGTTGTTGTTGTCTTGTTGTTCACACTGGTTAATTTACAGTGACTGTGTTTTGGTAATAAAATATCAGTTTTAGAATTTCTCTTTATAATTACTGTTGGTAAGAATTCGCCTTATCTTTGGATTTTAATCTTACCATTATCTTTTTTCTGATATTCAGACGCATTTCCACAATCTTTAGTTTTGTGCAAATATTCTTAGAAATCTAGTCAAATCTGGAATATTCATGCAGCAAATATAGGTACTCTGATGAAAATTAATTAATTTTGGGATATTTCGTTGATTTCCTTCTAATTGTAAAAGATATGAAAAATGCATTCTAAAGTTTTTGTAATTACACTGAATGTACGAAAATTAGTATTTTTACGAAATAAAATGAACCCACAGTAATCGAATCCAAGATACTTCATGGAGTATGTTAATTTAATGTGGAAAATTCCATGCTAAATTCGCATGAACTGTTAAAACTAATACTTTTGTAGCACTTTTAATTGATAAAAATAGTGCATAAAAAGTGTTTGGATTTCTTTACAAAATTTTAACATGAATTTAAAGAGGAATGCATCACATTATTTTAACATATAAACTTATTTAGATGAATTCTATCTGGGACTATAATTATACTTAGTATATTAGTCCCAGATTCTATGTACATTTTTTCACATGTTAACATAAGATTAGGGAGAAGATCACATGAGAAAATTTTGCCTAAGTAACACTATAATTTTCATACATATGTCATTATTTGACTCAGAAGTTTCATTTACAATATGCATACTGAAACCAAAACAGTCAACAAATTCAACTCTCACAAACTTCAATGGATTGAATGATTGATTGTTGCTTAACGTACAGTGGCAAATATTTCAAGCTTCTTCAGGACGAGAACCAGTTCAATTTATCAAACACTACAACTATGGCTGGGATGGGACACAAGGGGGAACAAATTTTGACTGCCACTGTAAAAGGAGGGTCGTTGGGTAGGGTCTGATAATTTAGCCTTCTGTAGCAGCCATCAGCCTACTCTTTTTCGAAAACTACAGAAGGGGTCTTTAGCATGCAGGGAGTGTGGCATTCTCCAAACGACTAAAATGTATGAGTAAACTTGCTTTGGGTTTCAAAGAGTCAACACCTTTTTATTTTTGTTTTTTTTACATGCTCGTGATAAAGACCATATTGGTCGAAACGTTGGGTATTTTTAACTTTTTTTACGATTTTATATTCGGTTTTGTTCGACTTGTGTATTTCATACATTTCAGTCGTTTTACGCTCCTTTTGACAGCTCACCATTTCCACTTATTTTTCTTGTTATCTATTGTCCCATGAGCTGTTTCGCAACATACTTAGTTTTTTGTTTATGTACTGTAAATACTTTCCTTTTATTATAACCAGTATTTCTCATAGAAAACGGATAATTCCAAAACAAACGTTAAAATTGCTATTTAGTATGTGTCTTGTCACATGCAATCCTTCATGTAAACTAATACAATATTCATATATTGCCCAAAAAATATACAATACCACTAAACTGACACAAACGCTTGGTAAACAGAAAAAAAATCAAATATCAGCATAATAAATACAAGGATGCCTGGAGAGAGAGCAGAAAACTCTTTTTCATTGAATTTTCTCTTAGTCTAATAGCCCTAATTGGACCAAAAGGATGTCGAAAAGAACACATGTGCAATCAACAATTAATCATTACACAATTATTTACAAATATTAGTTCAACATTTGCATGGAAGACTGGGATTTTCTCATTCAAAGAATTTAAGAAAATTAAAAGCAAGTCAATTAAACTCGCATGCAACAATAACTTGAATTATTACATTGTAACGGTGGTTGAGTGGTCTCATTGTTTAAAACAGAAATTGGAAATGTTATATGTTTCAGTTTTGTTCTTGCATTTTATGTATAATATAGTAAGTCACATCCATTTACCTCATATATTTTCATTTAATATCATATCTTTTTAATCTATACAAGACATTTATGCAAACTTTACTCACAATTGTAACTGAATTTATTGATTTTTGACATCAGTATTTGAAATGATGTAATACACAATACTGTGATCAGCGTATTATGTGACATATGGTGTAACAGTCTGAAATTTTGCAACTATTTATTTTCTAAAGGCACATAACTTAAGAACAGTAAAAGTGGCACCACCCAAATTTGAACTAGGTCTGTCTTTGGTGGTAATAAGCATTTTGTATAAGTTTCATAATATTTGGTTGAGGCAGAGTAAAGTTAGCGTGCGGAAACAGAAAATTCAGTAATTTATCTATTTATAAAGGGACATAACTATTGGTGGAGGCAAAGTTAGCACGCGAAAACGGCAAACTCAGCAATTTTTCCATTTATAAAAGGACATAACTCCACAATAGTGAACTAGATGCCACCCAAATTCAAACGTGATCTGCGTTTGGTGATAATAAGCATTGTGTATAAGTTTCATAACATTTGATCGAGGCAAACTAAAGATAGAGAATGGAAACAAATTTTGGGACGTACGTACGAATGAACAGACAGACAAAGGTAAATCTTAATCCCCCTTTGCCTAGTGGTAGGGGCATAAAAAACTTGCATTCAGGGACGTGAGAAAAAAAAAATTCAATTCATTTTGTATACAGCTGTGAGGTATCTCCATTTTGTATAAATTACATTTTTGTTTAAATGATGAATACTGTGTTAGTTTAGGACTTTTGGCAGTCAATGGTGACGTTTTTAAAAACTTTCAATAAGACATCATCAGATTTAAATAACTTTATTCAAGATCCAATTCTTGCTACAATCCAAAACAGATAACAGTTTTTCATTAAGATCTCATCAACAGTAATACCATGGTATTTTCAAAATATATCTTTTGTAGGAAATGAACCATGTAAATACAACACTTTACACATACATGTAGGAAAGTTTTTGATTGCTAAATTCATGTAAAGGCAGTTTATATATGACAGACTTAAATAACTGTTTAATGATCAACTGATACTTTATCTGAAGTCCAGAAGGGTGGATTATTTTACATGCATGTGTTTACAGATTGCAGAAAGCTTCCTCCTTTTTTAAACATTATCTAAGTATATCCATTAGTTCTGTCATTATAAACACTAAGTCTATCTGGATTTTCAAAATTTCAAATATAAGAGGGAAATTTGTTTTCTAAATTGAAGGCACAGTTGAAATACCATTATTATTGTGGCAAGGAACACAATGAGAATTTTAAATTTGAATTATCTCCAATTATTAAATAAAACCTGAAAGAAACCAATATGTGGGTTAAGATTAACTTGTGCAATATTTTTTTGTCAAAAATTCCAACCAGCAGGGTGTTTTTATCGGGACACAGTGGTATTCCAACCAGCCTGGGGTTTTTTTATCAGGACACAGTGATATTCCAACCAGCCTGGGGTTTTTATCAGGACACAGTGATATTCCAACCAGCCTGGGGTTTTTATCGGGACACAGTGGTATTCCAACCAGCCTGGAGTTTTTATCAAGACACAGTGATATTCCAACCAGCCTGGGGTTTTTACGGGGACACAGTGATATTCCAACCAGCCTGGGGTTTTTATGGGGACACAGTGGTATTCCAACCAGCCTGGGGTTTTTATCAGGACACAGTGATATTCCAACCAGCCTGGGGTTTTTATGGGGACACAGTGGTATTCCAACCAGCCTGGGGTTTTTATGGGGACACAGTGGTATTCCAATCAGCCTGGGTTTTTTATGGGGACACAGTGGTATTCCAATCAGCCTGGGTTTTTTATGGGGACACAGTGGTATTCCAACCAGCCTGGTGTTTTTATGGGGACACAGTGATATCAGATAACCAAAATACATGTAAGTAATTTAATACACGTATATGCTCATTTTGAAAATGAAGTTTTTGAAAGTTTGAACTATGGTTTAAAGTATTCATTGCATTAAGATACATTGTATGCTAACAAATTTGAACTCTGATTTATTATAAATTCAATATATTTTGAAAATAACAGTCTGTAAACACCATTCATCTTCTCTGTGTTTTGCCCATTTTCCGTTTTCCAGAAAACAAATGTTTTGGTTTCATGTTCAGTATGACTCTGTCACCTTCACCTTTACGTGCATCATGGTTTCTTCCTTTCTGTGCTTTCATTGCAATCTTCTTAACTTTCTTTGCCATCTGTAGTAAACAATAATATTGCACCTTTTGGCTTATTTCTAACTATGGCACAAACAAAAATGTACATGTTTCTAACCTATCACCAAATATCATACATAAAATGTACACCATAATACCTGTTACTGTACATGTTTACTTACCACCTGTTAATGTAAATGTTTAATTACCAACACAAAACTAGCTGAGGTGTAATTTAAGTTGAAAACAAACTGCTAAGCAAACACTTCTATTGCCAAAATTTGTGATTACAGAATTACATGTGAAAGCATTTGTACTGGTTTATTCCAGAAAACTTTCAGACATGCAGTATGCAATAAGAAAAATATATTTAAAAAGGCTTATTACAAAGAATAACTAACCACAACATCTCTGACTCCGGACTGGTCTCTAGGTACCGTTCTTGACCTGCTCCTTGACTTAGCATTGTCAACTTCCATAGACTGTTCCCTCTTTCTCTTTAAGGCCTTTCTACTCCTACTTCTAGATCTGGCTCTTCCTAGATGAGTCTGTAGGATAAGACAAAGTTTATCTTCCATTAGAATTCTTTTTTAAATTTGTATATCATGAATATATTAGTAAGAATGCTGAAGATTTTGTTTAAATTGAATTTATTTTTTTTTGGGGGGGGGGATATTTTCAATACTGGAACAACCTACAAGTATATATAATTAATTTCACATGTGTTATTATTTATCAAATTCAAATGCTTTCTAATAAAGGATACAACAAACTTATTCATGTGAAAGACTTCAAGGAAAAGTACAAATCTTCTATTGTTGTTCTGTATCTTAAAATCTAATTTTTAAAATTACTGTTTTTTTTTATTTCATTTGTTTTGCATCCCAAATTTTTTCCACAATGTTTTACTTCCCTTTGGCTTGGACCTATATGGGAGTTGATCCCCATTTATGGAGCTATCTGCTCTTTGGAGAAGGTGTCTTTGGTAGATATCAATGGACAAATTGTCAATTTTCTGCAAAACATTTTTCCTTCTTAACCATTTGCTCCACACACATTAATGATATGTTCTGGGATATATTTTCCCACATTTTTCAATGCCTGATAAAGGACTTACCCTATTCAATATTTTTAGAAAAGATAAAAGTACTTTTTGCCATTCGTGTTAATAGAAAACACCTTCTGTCAGGAAAGATAACCCATGCAAATGGAAGACAACTCCAATATCCGCAAGCAGGGAATAAGTTGAGTATATGTATATTACCTCATCTCCATCATTTACTTCTACACCCAGTTCTTCCATTTCTGATGTCATTCTCTTGGTATCTAACTTTTTAGCTGTTCTTGGTAATTTAGGTTTCTCTACTTTCCTTTTCTCTCTAGATTCCAGTACAATTAACTTCCTTTTTTCCCTTATTCTGAAATTAACAACTAATATTTACAGATGCATTCTGTGCAGAAAATTATGCAAGTACAATGTACACGTATAATTATGTATTAAACTATAAATTTAGTATCCTAATAACTCATTCAAAATGTAAGTTTAAAAACTAAAAGTACACAAGTAAATACTTGTTCAAGTATTGAACTCTGAATCCTTTACCGATTTTAAGAGTGTGTCTCAATGGTGTTGAGGTCCAAGAGCTTCTACTGTGCATTGTCTCACTTGTCTACAATTTTGACTTACAAATAAATCGATGTTTTCTTCGTGCACATAATGCAGGGGATGGTATACGGTTATTTTCCTGCAAATGTGACAGTCAATCAAGCATGAAATTGGAAGTCAAGGTTCACAGATAGGTGTCAGACTGCAATGTGCCTACTAAGAATTATCTATTGACCAGGCATGGTGGGCTTAGGTACTATAGTTGCTCAGAAATGGATTTAACCCTGAAAATGTGAAAAAGTCACTCATACATGAACTTTAGCTCTCAAGATCCAGAGGCAATGTCAGGCTGGCATGTGCCCACTAAGAACTATCTATTGACCATATATGGTGGGCTTAGGTATAACAGTGGCTAAGAAATGGACTTACCACGAAAATTTGACGCAGGTCACTCAACCATAAAATTGAGGTCAAAGTCAAAAGATAGGTGTCAGACTGACATGTATCCACCAAAAACTTTATATTGACCAAATATGTGGGTCTATTTATCACATTTGACAACGAAAATGTGAAATAGTCACTAAAGCATGAAATTGACGTCAAAGTCCCAAGCCAGGTGTCAGACTGGCGTGTACGCATTATGAACTATCTATAGGCCAAATATGGTAGGCCTAGATATTATAGTTGGTGAGAAATGGATTTAACCACGAAACTTACATTGTAGACGCAGATTTTACATTTATGTTTTTGAAGTCAGTGAACCATGAAAACCAGACAAGTATATTGCAGCAAACTTTATACGATAAGGTATCTGTTGACCAAAAATCTTAATTGTAGGCATTATGTGTGCAAAATTTTTAAAGTTTTCTAAAAGTTTACACTGCTGTTGCCGCCCGAGAGTAATACCTATATCTCGCCTTCGTGGCTTTTTGTCGCAGGCGAGACAAACATTGTATCAACAAAAATTTATTTATTTAAAAAAAAAAATATAATTGAGAGTAATTATGGATTCCTGCTACAGTTTGTTTTGAATATTGTACAGAATGTAAACAAACAAAATAAAGTCAAACTAGCAAATCCTACAAATGAACGTGCAAATAAACAAATATTATCCACACTAAATTCGCAACAGAAACTAAAAAAAAATCACCACAAGGATATACATGTATATGAAAACCCTTCAAACTTTCTTGTCATACTTTGTTATAAAATTTTACTTGACATAAGAGTTATATACATTAAAGGTATATAATGGGTAATTATCGTAAAATTTGTAACTGCACAATTAGTTTTGACAATGAATTAATTTAACTAGAGGCTCCAAGGAGCCTGTATCACTCACCTGGGTCCTATGTTAAACTGAGTTTGGCTGTGGTGGCCATCTTGGATGATCGGTGCAGTCATCGGATATAATTCTGAAAGAGGACCACCTAGGGACCATTGCTGCCAAATTTTGTTCCAATTGGCGAAGTTGTTTCAGACAAGAAGATCTTTAAGTAAATTTCCCATAGGGGCCTATGTTAAACTAAGTTCGGCTCTGGCGGCCATCTTGGATGATGGGCAGGGACATCAGTTACAATTCTGAAATAAGACCACCTAAGGACCATTGCTGCTGAGTTTTGTTCCAATTGGCAAAGTGCTTTCAGACAAGAAGTTCTTTTAGTAAATTTCCCATAGGGTCCTAAGTTAAACTATGTTCGGCTCTTGGGGCCATCTTGGATGACTGGTGCGGTCATCAGATAAAATTTTGAACGAGAACAACCCAAGGACCAGTGCTGCCTAATTTTGTTGCAATTGGCCAAGTGGTTTCAGATAAGAAGATCTTTAATTAAATTTCCCATAGGGTCCTATGTTAAACTAAGTCCGGCTCTGGCAGCTATCTTGGATGATGAGTGGGGGTCATCAGATATATTTATGAAAGAGGCCCACCTAAGGACCATTGCTGCCAAGTTTTGTTCCAATTGGCCAAGTTGTTTCAGACAAGATGATCTTTTAGTAAATTTTACCATAGGGTCCAATGTTAAACTAAGTTCAGCATTGGCGGCCATCTTGGATGAAGGGTGGGGTCATTGGATACAATTCTGAAATAGGACCACCTAAAGACCATTGCTGTTTTGTTCCAATTGGCCCAGCGGTTCCAGAGCAGAAGATTAAAATGTGAATTGTGGACGGACGGACGATGGACTCCAAGTGACGACAAAAGCTCACATGGCCATTTAGGCCAGGTGAGCTAAAAATGTTGTCATCATTGGAACTATATTTTATGAACCAATGTCCAATGGTATCGAAGAGGAAATCTTTCCAAAAAATGGGAGGGGCCAGATTTCCCAAAATCAATCCCAACCTGTACTTTTGGGGGACCATTGTGGTAAAATTTCATAAGGATACCATGATACGACCACAAATATTTGCGGCCGTATAAAAACAAATGAAGCGACAACTAGACAAGAACTGGGTTTCATTTCTTCTTGTTATAATTATCATTCAGTGAACAAGGCTTCTTTTGGAAGTCAACGACGGTCACATAACAACAAAAACCTAATTTTTTCAAGTTTCCTCAAAATTAGGTGTTTTTTAGTGACCAAAAATTAGAGAATTCAGTTTGGGCATTATAAGTATTATCTTTGGACAAACCAATCAGTGTGAGCATTATTAGTATTATCTATGTCCAACCAATCAGTGTGGGTATTATAAGTACGTATTATCATAGGACCAACCAATCAGTGTGGGTATTATAAGTATTATCATAGCAGCAACCAATCAGTGTGGGCATTATAAGTATTATCTTAGCACCAACCAATCTGTGTGTGTATTATAAGTACTATCATAGGACCAATGAATTACTTTGAGACATAAGGAACATTTAAATAACAAGAGTAAACTATATCCTACTAATTTTTAGCAGTTGGCCTATAATCTGGCTTTATGACTTTTTTGTATTGGTTGCCCTAATTCCCTGTTCAATGACCTACTTAGAAGCAGTTGCCCTTATTTCCTGCATCTCTTCATCTTCATCACTTTCATCATTGTTATAATAACCAGCCTGTTCTCTCAATTCCTCTTCCTTCTCCAAAGCATCAAGTTTCTGCAATAAAAATACAACCATTTTTATTTCATGTTATAAATTTTATTGCACTGTCACAATTCCTTTTTTTAATTCCTGCATTAGACAACAAAGAAAAAAGGCTTCGCTGAGTGCAGTATGATAAAAACACAACATTTCGGCATGTAAATTTTTTGGGCCCCTTTAACCCCCTATACCTCAAAAAGTTTAAAAGATAGGAAAATTCTAGTGAGATACCACTCAAAGCACTCATCAACATGAATTAAAAGAAACAAGAGGCTCCCATAAACCTGAATTGCTCACCTGTTTTTTTTTTTGTGTAGATCTTGCATCAATGATTATTTTTGCTATTTAATGTATAACGTCACATTTTTTTGGCTTAATATTGACTTGTACAGCTAAAATATAGAATCATGAACCAAAATATATATGTTTGCTAGGGACTTTTTCATTTGTTGCTATGGACTTTTTCAATGGCATTGACTCTAGACCTTCCATTTTGACTTGTACAGGTAAATTATAGGGTCCTTAACCCAAATATATATGGTTGTTATGAACTTTTTCAATTACCTTGACCCTCTATTTTACTTTTAATTTATTAAACATCTTTGACAATATGTCAGACCTTTATTTTTACTGATAATTACTGTTTACATGTAAAATAATCTTTCAAGAGCAAAAACTCCTACAAGGGGTCAATTGATGATTTTGGTCAATTGACTTATTTGTAGACCTTACTTTGCTGCACATTTTTGCTGTTTACAGTTTGTCTTTATCTATAATAATATTCAAGTAAACAACCTAAGACTGCATAATTTCCTTAAACTTAACAATTTAGGGGCAAGCGACCAATTCATCTGAAAATTTCATGGCAGGTAGATCGTGACCTCATAATCATTTTTACTACTGTCAGTTTTGCTCTAACTGCTTAACTTTTTGAAATATGAGCCAATAAGTGCATTTTTCACCTATGTTCTTTTTTTAGCCATGGAACCATGTTTCTCGATGGACAAGATAATAAAACACAAACTTTATACGACATACTGTAGGATCATTCAGCCTAAGTTTGGATGAAATTGATCCTGTAGTTTGAGAGGAGTAGATTTTTGAAAGTTTACAAGATGACGAAAAAATGTGAAAAATTATCTTTAAAGGGCAAAAGCTCCTATAAGGGGTCAATGAATGATTTTGGTCATGTTGACTTATTTGTAGATCTTATTTTGTTGAACATTTTTGCTGTTTACAGTTTGTCTTTATCTATAATAATATTCAAGATAATAACCTAAAACTGCAAAATTTCCTTAAAATTAACAATTAAGGCGCAATAACCCAACAAAGGGTTGACCGATTCATCTGAAAATTTCATGGCAGGTAGATCTTGACCTGATGAACATTTTTACCCCCACCAGTTTTGCTCTAATTGCTTTAGTTTTTGAGATATAAGACAAAAACTGCAGTTTACCCCCTATGTTCTATTTTTAGCCATGTCAGCCATGTTGGTTGGCACGCGGGGTCATCAGACATATTTTTTAAACTAGATACCCTAATGATGCTTGTGGCCAAGTTTGGTTCAATTTGGCCCAGTAGTTGCAGAGGAGAAGATTTTTGTAAAAGTTAATGGACGATGACGACGGACGACGGACGCCAAGTGATGAGAATAGCTCACTTGACCCTTTGGGTCAGGTGAGCTAAAAATCATACGAATCGGATCAAAATTGAAAAAATTACACCAAAATTATCAAAAAACCCCCTAATTAATAATAACTTCCTTTGGGGAATTTATCAGAGAAAGGGTATAGATATGAAATGAAATACAAAACTTGATCAGTCGTTTGTGTACTTATATATATGTTAAATGTAGGTAAAATTTATCTTAATGTTGTAAAACTGTTCTATGTTACAAGTGGTAAAATATCATTGGTTTTCAGAGAAAGTGACTTATTATACATGTATATACCTCCATAATTTCAGGATCAATGAAGTCTGCTACATTATGTCCCTGCCAGATTTCTGGAATTATGTCATATTTTTCATCTTTATTCTTCAAATCCCAATGTTCTGTAAAAAATAACAATAATATATAACTCAATGATGCATGAAATCTAGGTCATAATGACCTAATTGTTGTTGAACTTTTGCCACTTCCCTGCGATACATCAGCATACGAGATGACATGATCATATCTCTTATAAAATATAAGTTATGAGCTTGGACGTAACCAAAATCAATGACATGAATCTAGGTTCCCGTGACCAATTCTTTTTGCCTCCATTCAAGGATAGATCTGCATAGAACATTAATTTGATCTTATTATAGTACCCGAGATATAAGCTGGAGCATTCAGTTCATAAGGGTTTGTTTTTCTTTGTGTCTACGAAAAGAATACTTGTAGTAAAATTTCAGCAAAATATCAGTAGAGGAACCTTACTATAGCCCTTTTCAGAAACTCATTTCCTGAATCACGATAATCATTCTGACTCTATAATTAAAATTTGAAGCAAGTTATTTCCCTTGCTTGGACATAGTACTGGTTCACTGTATTCCCTTAAATATACGTACGAAAATTAGATCTTTATTTCTTATATGCAGTCTATAACGTCAGTTGTGACACTCCATTGATATTGAAAGCCGAATTATTTTTCTAGCTTCGATCATTTGAACTAATAAAAATTACTTACTTCTTAGATCTAAATAATAATCATCACCCATTTCTAGTTCTAGATCTCTCTCCTACAAAACATGCTAAGTTATTACAAAATTCTATTAGTAAGAATAAATACTTGTGTCACTGAAGATATTATTTAATCTTCAGAAAATGATGTTACTTTAAATGACACAAAATCCAGTTTAATAACTTAAAAACTTAGAAAGCACACAATCTTGAATGCGGAGTATGAAACAGCACACGAACCTTATAATTATGTTTTTTTTGCTTCAACTTGCAATGACATATATTCTCGTCGATCTTTATGGCCTAAAGATTACTTAAAGATAAAGAACTACAATTAAAGTGTTATTATTCTGTTCAAATCTGGGTCACATGCATATTGGTATTTTTATTTAAATAACCTTCTTCATTATTATTCAGGAAAACTGAAAAAACGTTTTTCATTCAGTCAACAATGAAAATAAGGTCTAGGTGTAGAATATGCCATGCTTAAGAGGTATCTATACATGTATATTATTGTACTTCTAATTATATATGTGTTTCTGGCCCGAGACCACAATTTCATATTTCATAGTGCATTTTCATATTAGCATTAAGTCAAATTAATAAAATTGCACCACCTCAAACTTTATAATCTTTCTTTTATTCAATGTACACACATAACTAGAAAATATATCAAAATTATAGAAAATTCTATCATTGCAAAATCAAGAAAATCCCCAAAATGTCTTTAAGGGGTATACTTATCATTCTCATAGCCCCTAACATCCTGAAATTGGGCCATTTTGACAGTCATCAAATTACAACTTTTACAAACTTCTGATTAAAAAACTGTTTAAAATTAAGTAAATTAAAACCCTTGTTCTTTATATTTTAACTAGGATACTTGAAAAAGGCAAACAGAAAGTGGGGAAAAATAAAATGGAAAAAAAACACTATAAAATATGGGGAACTATATTGGTGGTCTTCTGGGAAGTGGATTAACATGTTGAAATGTTGGTGAAGATTTCATGACAGAATAAAACAGACTGAAAGTTTTGACTTGGAGGCATCTATGACAAACGATGTTTATTTTCTAGGGTGTAAAGGATTAAACAACCCCCCAATATCACAGCTATTCCTGTCTTGCTCATACCACATGTAAGACACAAAACAAATTTTATCACCAAAAGAATTTAAAAAGCATGAGTTAACACTTCATAAAATAAACGCTTACTGATTTTTTCTTTGGTTTATCTGTTTCCATTGCTTTTCGTTTATTCAAAACAGCTTGTGGTATACATGGCGGTCTTTCCTATTGAAATATATAAAAATACTTTTTTGTAACATAATAAAGGATGGGAGCCAGGAACCCCGTAAAATGGCTCTGTAACTCTGCAAATTTTAATGTCAGCTAATTCTTGAAAATAATTAGTTTATAACTCATTAAATAATCTAATTTAAACACTGTGGAAAAAGAATCAAACTAATATCAGAGGTTGAGTGATCAAATGTTGAAAAATGTTTTTTTCACAGTATTTCCTTATAATTTTGATATGACAAATAGTTTTAAACTAGAGGTTGGTTTGGTTCCAAATGATTTAGTGAATTTCCTATAAGGTCCTGTGTAAATCATGTTTGGCTCTGGCAGCCATCTTGCATGGCAGATGAGATCATTGGATATAATTTTGAAAAAGGACCAACTAATAATCATTGCTGCCAAATTTCGGTTCAATTGGCAAAGTGGTTTCAGACAAGATATTTAGGTGAATTTACCCTAGGGTGCTATGTTAAACTAAGTTGTATGTGGCAGCCATTTTGGATGGCGGTCCGGTTCATTGGATACAATTCTGATTAAGGACCAGCTAGGACCGTTGCTACCAAGTCTAATTCTAAATGGCTCAGTGTTTTCAGACAAGATTTTTAAATAAATTTTCTCATAAGGTCCTATGTTTAACTATGTTTAGCTCTGGTGGCCATCTTGGATGGCAGGCGGGGTCATCCGATGTTATTCTAAAAGAGAACCAACTAATGATCATTGGTGCCAAATTTGGTTCCAATTGGCTGAGTGGTTTGGAAACAAGGCTCTCAAGAGCCTGTATCTTTCACCTGGATTTAACTTGTCCACCTTCAGCAGGACTGATAATTCAAGTGTAGCAGTTATCTTGACTAGTTTTCCCATAGGTTCAATGTTAAACAAAGTTAGGGTGTGGCAGCCATCTTAGTTCATGTAGTTGACATTCAAGGTTATGAAACAAAATTCTGAAAGAGCACCATTGCTGGCATCAGTTTGGTTCTAAATGTCCAAGTTTAAGGTATGATGATCTGCAAATTAAATTTTCCATGTAAGGATCATTCCTGCAATATAACAATTCAATTGCTTTTGTAGTTTCAGAGAAGAACATTTTTAAAATTTCAGCCAATCAGAGTACATAAATGGCCCTGACAGCCGTCTTTTTGAATTTCAGATCGGCACCAAAAACATCCATTTTGTTAGGGACCATTATCTGATCATTCAGGCATAATATTACTTCCATCTGTCAAAAAGTTCCTGGCAAGAAGATGTTTGTATGTATTTCCCATAGGATCCCATGTTAAATGTATCCAGTGGTGGTGGCCATCTTGGATTTCAGATCAGCACAAAAAACATAAGGGATTGCCTATCTATTTTGTTTGTAATGAGTGGGTTCTGATCTAAGTATCTTAGAAGAGAAAGACATGGACAAAGCATGGCACCATATACAACAAAATTCCCACGACTTTTCCGTTCTGGAATTATGTAATGATAGAGTCAAATATTGACCAACATCAGAAAATACTCTGATGCATGACCAGGAGAAATTCAGAAAATACTCTGATGCATCACCAGGAGAAATTCAGAAAATACTCTGATGCATCACCAGGAGAAATTCAGAAAATACTCTGATGCATCACCAGGAGAAATTCAGAAAATACTCTGATGCATCACCAGGAGAAATTCAGAAAATACTCTGATGCATGACCAGGAGAAATTCAGAAAATACTCTGATGCATGACCAGGAGAAATTCAGAAAATACTCTGATGCATGACCAGAAGAAATTCAGAAAATACTCTGATGCATGACCAGGAGAAATTCAGAAAATACTCTGATGCATGACCAGGAGAAATTCAGAAAATACTCTGATGCATGACCAGGAGAAATTCAGAAAATACTCTGATGCGTGACCAGGAGAAAGAGAAATTCAGAAAATACTCTGATGCATGACCAGGAGAAATTCAGAAAATACTCTGATGCGTGACCAGGAGAAATTCAGAAAATACTCTGATGCATGAACAGGAGAAATTCAGAAAATACTCTGATGCATGACCAGGAGAAATTCAGAAAATACTCTGATGAATGAACAGGAGAAATTCAGAAAATACTCTGATGCATGAACAGGAGAAATTCAGAAAATAGTCTGATGCATCACCAGGAGAAATTAACACTAATTAGACTCACTAAAAATAAAACTATGTAAGCTAACTAAATAATACCATTTTACTCTATTTTTCTTGCAGTTATTTTAGTTTGATTTCGACAGGACAAGTAAAGACCATCAAACTCAAATGTAACTCCCTAAAATTCTTTGGAATTCTAATACTTTATTACAAGACTAGTCTTTTCATCAGTATTGATGGTCTGAGATAGATGGATGTTGTTGGGTAGATCTAATAGAGCTACAGTTTATTCGACCCCTTTATTTAGCCTGTAAATTAGCTAAATGCAGGATAAAGAGCAGCACAGTACATACTTTTGCATCCCTTTTAGCAGGAACAGCTACATGTAATCTGTTTAATATATCATTCACTTTCTTTGTTTTTATCTTTGTCTCAATTCTGTAAGCTAGTAATCTTTCACAAGCCTGCAACATAACACATAAAACCTGGTTATCTGAACAAGCCAATAGAAAGTTTCCGTGTATTACTGAGGAATTGCAGTGATTTTAACTTACATTAACAAAATATAAATTTTCCAAGGTATTTCAATTTGCTATTTTATGAAGAAATCAAATATCTTCAGCTTCAGCTTTCAATAGATTTCAGCAGTTTCATGTACTTTGTAATGTAAAATTAAAGGATATTATAAAAAAAACCAGAAAGACCCTGTAAACCCCCGAGTTCTTGTAGACTTTAATATTTAATGTATCTGTGAGTAATTCAATTCTAAAGATCTTACCTCTGACTTGACTTCAAACACTCCCTGTTCCGTTAATGTGCTCATCTGTAATACTGGTATATCTTCTGACTTAAAATCTTCAAAAATTTTCTGTAAATATATTTAAGCCTGTGTAAGTTTCAGTATCACATATACAGGGTTGTTCAATTCTGAATAATTTAAATGAATAACTAGAACTGTCCTGAAAGGGACTAATACCCCCTGCAGCAACATGTCTGTTTTGAAGCCTACACAAAGTTCAAATCATCATATTTTTCAAAGTGCTCGCCCAAATAGAAAATCCTACAATATGCACATGTCCATAATGTGATCTAAAACTCCATAACTGATAACTATCTCGCATTAGAAACTATACAGATCTTCAGTTAGACCTCATATCTGAGTAAAATGTAACATCACTATGATCAGCAAACCGTTACGGCAAGATGTGTGTCTTTATAAAGGAGGAGGACTTGCTTACCCTTTCGTAGCACCTGGTATCACTTGTGTGTGTTATCGTTTTCAGTATTTTGTGGACGCTATTTGAAATAAATCATAATAAAAGACTAAAGTATTGACCAGAACAGAATTTCTAAGTCCAAAAGAGTATAAATATGGCAAAAAGTATTGGACCATGACATACTTCACATGCGCACATCTACGTACTAAGATCTAACAGTATGCAAAGTTTCATTAACCTCTGATAAGGCATGTTTGAGAAACTGTGGGTAAAAAAAAATTCTGGACAGACAGACTGACAGGCTGATTCCTATATACCCCCCCCCCAAAAAAAAAAAAAAAAAAAAAAAATATGTTTGCGGGTTTGACAGGATACTTATATTTCATTACAATTAGTTCCTTTAACAGCTCTATATGTATGTTTAGTGTAAATCTTACTTTTGCTGTAGTAATCTTATTCCTTTTTATAAGTTTCTACTGACAAGCACCATATATAAACACCTTAAAACTATTTAATAAAGTGGCTTTGATTGGTTAATGTGTCATGTTGACCTTTCCTGTTATCCGTTTTGCTATTTAATATAACTTATATATTATTGTATAGAAGTGTATTCTTCATGTTAAACATTGCCAACTCACATTTAATTTTAGAGTTGTGTCCCCATTTTTTTAACATACCATGTGATATAGATTGAAGTACTGACAATTTAAGATCTTTTGGTCTGAAATCACTGACGATGTTCTTTTATTAGAAAAGCAAAGAGAATCTCCCTGCAGGGAATAATTTAGACGGCGAAATGGGGGTTCAAGTCGCCAAAGAATTTCAAAAATGCCTTCATGTCATCTGCTTAGCATTTTCAGGGAAGTTTTGGCAAAGGGAAATAACTATTGCTCATTTCTTTGTGTCAAAGTATACCCTGATCACCCTAATGTCACGGCCTTGGTCATTTTGAACATGAATTTGTTAATATACATGTATAGCAGTGCTATTTATAATACATACATGTATGAGTGTTTTTATAACCAATCTCAATTACTATATTTTTGATCAACATAAAAATCAGAAATTCATGCAACATTTCAGGCTAAATCCATGATAAAATCAGAGTAAATTCATGAGTCATGAACTGTTTCAATTCTAACAGCCTAAGACATACATGTATATCATAATCAACCATACCATAACATACATCCAGACTAATATGAATATATGCAAATTTAACCACTCATTTGGGCTCAAATTTAAAGGATGTCACATTAGAATGCTGATTTTCTAATGTTTGCAACAATAACTACACACAATAACTTTTGAGTTGACTTGTGTATGACTTGTGTTTGACTTGTGAGTTGACTTGTGTTTGACTTGTGAGTTGACTTGTGTATGACTTGTCTGTACCTGTTTATCTTCTGGCAATTCTTCTATCTTTAATACATCAATTTTGTTAACACAGACAAGCAGTGGTTTGTTAGCAAACAGTGGTTTTATATTATTAAATAGTTCCAACTGAAATAGAAAAAAAATATCAAGCATTGTAAGGTTCAAAGTGCTTAAAGCCAATTAATTCCATAATTTAAATTTCCAAGAGCCATAACAAAAATTTCAATCTGCACACATTTCTGAACTTGACCAGGATATAATAGAAATAAACCATTCATTTTAATATTTTCAAATTAAATAAAGAAGTGTTAAATGGTTGAGAGTATTTACAAGGCAATAAATTTCTCTAATTTCTAAGTGGTTTAACTTCTATAATATCTTTTTCCACACTGCCATACATTATTCCCACAAAGCCTTTATTTGGCCCAGTTTAATTATTTTGTAGCAAGGCTACAATGAATTGTTGACTATATACTGATGATTTCTACCTGCTGTTCTAGAGAATGTCCACATTGTTCTGATACATCCATTACATACAGAACAGCTGCCCTGAGATGTGCCAAGGCAGTAATTGCCTGCATTTCTATTGTATTTCTGTCTTCCAAACTGTGATCTAAAATACCTGGTGTATCTACAACCTAAAAACACAAAGCATACAAGTCATTCAGTAGGAAAGGATATTGAGAATGTGTCAACCAGACAAAACATACAGGTCATTCAGTAGGAATGGATATTGGGAATGTGTCAACCAGACAAAACATAAAAGTCATTCAGTAGGAAATGATATTGGGAATGTGAACAAGACAAAACATACAAGTCATTCAGTAGGAAAGGATATTGGGAATGTGTCAACCAGAAAAAACATACCAGCCATTCAGTAGGAAAGGATATTGGGAATGTGCCAACCAGACAAAACATACAAGCCATTCAGTAGGAAAGGATAATGGGAATGTGTCAACTAGACAAAACATACAAGTCATTCAGTAGGAAAGGATAATGGGAATGTGTCAACTAGACAAAACATACAAGTCATTCAGTAGGAAAGGATATTGGGAATGTGTCAACCAGAAAAAACATACCAGCCATTCAGTAGGAAAGGATATTGGGAATGTGTCAACTAGACAAAACATACAAGTCATTCAGTAGGAAAGGATATTGGGAATGTGTCAACGAGACAAAACATAAAAGTCATTCAGTAGGAAATGATATTGGGAATGTGAACAAGACAAAACATACAAGTCATTCAGTAGGAAAGGATAATGGGAATGTGTCAACTAGACAAAACATACAAGTCATTCAGTAGGAAAGGATATTGGGAATGTGTCAACCAGACAAAACATAAAAGTCATTCAGTAGGAAATGATATTGGGAATGTGAACAAGACAAAACATACAAGTCATTCAGTAGGAAAGGATAATGGGAATGTGTCAACTAGACAAAGCATACAAGTCATTCAGTAGTAAAGGATATTGAGAATGTGTCAACCAGACAAAACATACAAGTCATTCAGTAGGAAAGGATAATGGGAATGTGTCAACTAGACAAAACATAAAAGTCATTCAGTAGGAAATGATATTGGGAATGTGAACAAGACAAAACATACAAGTCATTCAGTAGGAAAGAATATTGGGAATGTGTCAACCAGAAAAAACATACCAGCCATTCAGTAGGAAAGGATATTGGGAATGTGCCAACCAGACAAAACATACAAGCCATTCAGTAGGAAATGATATTGGGAATGTGTCAACCAGGCAAAACATAAAAGTCATTCAGTAGGAAATGATATTGGGAATGTGAACAAGACAAAACATACAAGTCATTCAGTAGGAAATGATAATGGGAATGTGTCAACTAGACAAAACAAAGAAGTCATTCAGTAGGAAAGGATAATGGGAATGAGTCAACTAGACAAAACAAACAAGTCATTCAGTAGGAAAGGATAATGGGAATGTGTCAACTAGACAAAACATACAAGTCATTCAGTAGGAAAGGATATTGGGAATGTGCCAACCAGACAAAACATAAAAGTCATTCAGTAGGAAATGATATTGGGAATGTGAACAAGACAAAACATACAAGTCATTCAGTAGGAAAGGATAATGGGAATGTATCACCTAGACAAAACATAAAAGTAATTCAGTAGGAAATGATATTGGGAATGTGAACAAGACAAAACATACAAGTCATTCAGTAGGAAAGGATATTGGGAATGTGTCAACCAGAAAAAACATACCAGCCATTCAGTAGGAAAGGATATTGGGAATGTGTCAACTAGACAAAACATACAAGTCATTCAGTAGGAAAGGATATTGGGAATGTGTCAACGAGACAAAACATAAAAGTCATTCAGTAGGAAATGATATTGGGAATGTGAACAAGACAAAACATACAAGTGATTCAGTAGGAAAGGATAATGGGAATGTGTCAACTAGACAAAACATACAAGTCATTCAGTAGGAAAGGATATTGGGAATGTGTCAACTAGACAAAACATAAAAGTCATTCAGTAGGAAATGATATTGGGAATGTGAACAAGACAAAACATACAAGTCATTCAGTAGGAAAGGATATTGGGAATGTGTCAACCAGACAAAACATAAAAGTCATTCAGTAGGAAATGATATTGGGAATGTGAACAAGACAAAACATACAAGTCATTCAGTAGGAAAGGATAATGGGAATGTGTCAACTAGACAAAGCATACAAGTCATTCAGTAGTAAAGGATATTGAGAATGTGTCAACCAGGCAAAACATACAAGTCATTCAGTAGGAAAGGATAATGGGAATGTGTCAACTAGACAAAACATAAAAGTCATTCAGTAGGAAATGATATTGGGAATGTGAACAAGACAAAACATACAAGTCATTCAGTAGGAAAGGATATTGGGAATGTGTCAGCCAGAAAAAACATACCAGCCATTCAGTAGGAAAGGATATTGGGAATGTGCCAACCAGACAAAACATACAAGCCATTCAGTAGGAAATGATATTGGGAATGTGTCAACTAGAAAAAACATAAAAGTCATTCAGTAGGAAATGATATTGGGAATGTGAACAAGACAAAACATACAAGTCATTCAGTAGGAAAGGATATTGGGAATGTGTCAACTAGACAAAACATAAAAGTCATTCAGTAGGAAATGATATTGGGAATGTGAACAAGACAAAACATACAAGTTATTCAGTAGGAAAGGATATTGGGAATGTGTCAACCAGAAAAAACATACCAGCCATTCAGTAGGAAAGGATATTGGGAATGTGCCAACCAGACAAAACATACAAGCCATTCAGTAGGAAATGATATTGGGAATATGTCAACCAGACAAAACATACAAGTCATTCAGTAGGAAAGGATATTGGGAATGTGTCAACTAGACAAAACATCCAAGTCATTCAGTAGGAAAGGATATTGGGAATGTGTCAACCAGACAAAACATACAAATCATTCAGTAGGAAAGGATAATGGGAATGTGTCAACTAGACAAAACATACCAGTCATTCAGTAGGAAAGGATATTGGGAATGTGCCAACCAGACAAAACATACCAGCCATTCAGTAGGAAATGATATTGGGCATGTGTCAACAAGACAAAACATACAAGTCACTCAGTAGGATATGATATTGGGAATGTATCAACCAGACAAAATGTTATGTTATAATTATAGTTTGATATTTTTATCATCTACTTGGTTAGTGGTTGATCATTAACTAAAGTGCATCACATGACCTTTATAATATATTTTCTTGAAAATTATCCAAATAAAAAATAATAATAAAAGAGAAAATACAGATAAATTTCAGTAACTGAAACTTGGATGCCACAAATGACATACAGTAACCCAAACTTGGATGCCACAAATGACATACAATGCCTTGATAATCAACACAATCTGTTATTGAAGTGATAATTTCCAGTTATCTTGTTCTCACCTGCCATCTAAGATATTTGAAGTCTGTGTGTCCAACGTAAAGCGACTTTGTTGTAAAGGCATATGGCTGGACCTCAACATCAGCTCTAGTTATCTATAATTTGAACCACAAAATTTAGTTTTGATCACATATGTTCATTTGAAACCAACAGAATTTTTCAGCAAAATGTAATATAATATAATGTGTAAATCTAATTGAATTTAAAATTTAGGATTACGTCTTTTTTTTAAATTTTTGCTTCAGTTTTGAAGTTGCTTCTTTTGTATTAAACAAAAGATATCATTATTAACCTATATTTAACATTTATTCTGAAAATACAGGAAAACCAATCATATTTCAATCTAATCATATTTCTCAGTTATTGCAAGAAGAGAAATATTCTTCACCCGGACTGTTCACAAAATTATAATGGTGTAATTATATATTGTATTTCAATAGAAAATATAATTTCTTTTAATGAAATCAATGATATGCTTTGTTTAACCACTGATTCAAATTTTTACCAAATGCTGTTATTTATAATTAGCAAAAATATGTGTTTTGTGTTGCCAAAAATTTGCCTGTCATTCACATTGTGTCAGCTCATTAAAAACTTTTAAAAAAACTAATTTATATTAAAACAAACATTCTGAGTGTACTGTCAGAGCTCACACTACTTCAGGATGATAGGGAGAAGCGACTTCTCTTTATGAAGCTGACAAAGAGAAGTGATGAGAGAACAAGGAGAATTCATTACACGTCATTGCAAAGCACCATGATCATGTTTTTTTTTAATACCTAATCTTATTCTCATTTTTGTAGTTTTTTTTATGAAATTAAGATTCACTGGTCACCTCTCTGCATTTACAATACAGCTGAGTAAGTTAGTTTGTTTGTTTAGTTGGGGTTTTACGCTGTTTTCAGCGCATTTGGCTATTTCACGGTGGCCAGTTTTATTGGCGGAGGAAGCCGGCGTACCCGGAGAGAACCTCCGACCTACAGTAGGAAAATTGGCAATCCTTGTCAATTTAGATTGGAGTCGAACACACCCTGCCACAGGTGAGATTTGAACTCACAACCTTAGTGTACCCAAACCTTCAAAAATGTGTACAACAAAGTCAACATAAAGACTCTATAGTTCATAAAACCTAATCAGTACTTCATTCATATTCTCATTCTTTTTCTCATTATCACTATGGTCAAAGATTCCTCTAATGATCCAACTTGCCAGGGTCCAAGTTGAGAGTGGGCCGAATTGACCTGTAATTTTTCCGATCGGATTATTTCCCTTTGTTATTGATAAAAAAAAGGTGGCTTGGTTTTATTTTCATTACACAAGTTTCCTTCTAGCGGCTGTTATTTTGCAATTTCGACCATTTAAATGTTCCAGGTGATTGATTAAATTTATCTGATACTCAAAATTCATTTCTGACAAGAGGTAAGGCGAAGTCAAACACTACAAGGCTACTTCTTCCCCGAATTGCCCTCCAGCGTGAGCCCTCATGGTAAGTGCTATACAATATCCCTTATTTGTATACAAGCTGAGCAAGGTATTTTTTTCTCAAATTAGAATGTTGAAATGGCATGTGACGTTAAGTATACCATATAAGTTGTTATATCAAACTCCATCTGCAACTATAATATTTATTCTCTGATGATTGACCAGATCTAATCCTTAGATGGTTATGAAAATTTCGTCAACATTGTGGACAGTGCGATATAAAAAATCTTCTGCATGGTTGTGTATGAAATTTTGTATATTCTGACTGGTCTACAATTTTGCTACACAATGGCATCACATTTGAATGCCATCTTTGCACAGCAACATTTGATGTCACAGAGAAATGAAGGTTAAGTTTTCCTGAGGTCCAGATGCTGAATCACAAAAATACAAACACTCCTGAAGAATCCTAAGAGAAATAGGTTTAACAACTCATAAGAATTAGACATCTCTTGATCTCAACTCTTGTTACTTAATTTGGATTTAATAATAAACTCGCACGAGGCTCGTTTATTATCATATCCAAAACAAATAACTGGAGCTGATATCAATCAATATCTAATTTTCACTTTGAATATTAGAAGATTCAAATGAGTATAAATTATCACTAAATGTTATACCTTATTTATAAAGCTAGACTTGCCAACATTAGGAAATCCACAGATAAGTATGGTCCTGGTGTTAGGATCTATTGATGGTAATCTAGACAAATGTTGTCGAACTTGTTCTAGATATTCTAAACTCTGTTTCTGTCTCTTCATTATGGTACACATTCTTAAAAATTAAAAATTCCACCATCATGCAGCATGGTAATTATATTTTCAAAATGGAAGATATGGTGTATGCCAACCTCTTCGAAAGACGATCATTTCTGTTCCGTAATGGAGAATCATTCCACTGGGAAATTAGGGTGCTTTCAGCAGTGTTCTCACAGGACAAAATATTGTCTTTTTTTGTTACACGTGCTGATGAATATATTTTCATCTTTCACCATAGTGACCACTTTATTAAGAGTTTTTTTTTCTAACAGAATTTAACGATCTTGAGAAATATATCCTTGTGAAATTAAATTAAAGTCGTCCCAAGCAAGGAACTACTTTGCCAACTGAATGGATAAGGTAAACGTAAAGGTTTGCATGATAACAAAAAAGTCATTCTATTGTGTTTACATGAAAGTAGTTCAGATTTTGTTTACTGTGGAGTTAAAGGTATTGTACGTCTCAAATGTTTTGAGGTCTGCAGTGAATGAAAAGTCCCGAAGGCAAGGGTTATTTATATAACTTTAGCACTTGTGTGGAGATTTGGTGAGTGAATTTATTCAAACAACTGAAACTATGGATACATCTTCCGCATTATATAACCAATTAATATCATTACATATATTACATTTTCAGCATGTCTGAATATATCATACTAAATTTTCCATGAATGATTCAAGAATCATCCTTCCTGTTGATGTTTATGAACTATACAATAATATACATGTATTTCTTTGTATTTACCTTTAGAGAAGATCACATCATATCCATTCTATTTTTAAACTTTTGATTGAAGTCGTGTCATTTATGTAAAGAACATGAGAATGATGGGCTGTGTCACATACTTTTTACATTAAAGTAGGAAACATTTTGTACAAAAATTTACGAAATGCAGTTTCAGCTATTAAGTTGATCCATATATACATTGAGTCTGTTCGTTTACTTAGTATCGCGATGTATTGGTTAAATTTTTCTGGCTGTAAAGATTTTTTTATTTCTAGTTGCATATTTTTTTTAATTTTTTGGACTGTTTCTTTCATACAAATGTATATGAGGTTGCCTTTTCTGAGTTACAAGTGTGTAGACAATGATGACCCATGTCTATACCATTTTTTCAATTACATGGTAATATAGTGCTGTGTTTTATACATGTAGCTGAACTGATCATTTCAATTGTCACAACGATTTAGATTTTTAATTATAGTGCAAATTTAGCAAGCTTCTGATTGGACTAGGTGTTTTCCACAAGGAATCCCTCTGATTATTGTGTATAACATAAAAAAATTTAATCAGCCATAAATTTTACCTCAAGCAAGCAGTCTAAGAATAAAATGCAGGGCTCACCAAACTGGGCGATTAGGGCGATTAAGTCGCCTAATGCTCGCCAATGTCGCCCTGTCATCCACTCCAGAGCGACAAATGAGTCGCCCTGTGTTTTTAAGTAAGGCGCCTCCGAACAACGTACGTAATCAGCTGCGTCTGAAGACCGTTATTTTCATTAAAAATCTCGAGCCGCCATTTTTTGTTTTCTTGGAGGAAGGGGAAAGAAACGACAAAAAGTAAGCTAGAAAATGAAATGGCGGCAATCGGAATTCTCGTGATTTTTCATTGGTCACGGTGTTTTTTACCGACCGGTAACAATATGTAGACCTTATTTAAAAATAAATTTAGCGGATTTTGACATATGCACAAATGGAAATTTTGTCAATACATGTATTGAAAGGTGTTCAAGCAAGGTGAATGGGAAGATTTTATGAGTATGTTTGAGAAAAAATAATAGTAAAGAGTATAGATAAATAAATATTAAAAAATAAAATGGCAATAATAAATAAGTTGTGTCAAAAGGTACAACTATTTTTGCTCATATCTGTAACAGAAATTTTCTTCCAAGTTTGGAGCACCACTGCATAATTTAATTTTTTTAATTTTTTTTATTTCAAATTATATTTGTCAGTATTTCAAAGGCAGCACACGATTTAAATTAAACTTTAACAATAGTACAATAGGCCTACCATGGTCAAAATCATGCAGCAATGTACGTTAAAAAAGTGGTGATGAGTCCTGGGACGGGGACTCATCAAAATCAGCTTGGACTCACCATTCTGAAAAATGTTGAGTCCCAGGACTCATCGTGAAAAATTCTCAAAGGATATTGATTAAATACACATGAGACAAAATCTCAGATTATGACTAAAATGGAAGGATATGGAGTAAATGTAGATAAAATCTCAAACCATACAGGATAAAACACAATAAAGGAATGTATAGTATACACTATAAGACACAAAATAACAGGTATTTACTTGGCAGGCGACAAATTGGGGGAAAAACACAGTGTCTCTGGTAGACTTGGAAGTCTCCCTGTCATGCCCTGAAGTCTCCCTGTTGCTACCCTGAGGGAGACTCTGAGTCTCCCTGTTATTTTCAAGTGTGGTGAGCCCTGAAAATGTAACAGATAGCAATAAGTTACCTGCCAAGAGCTGCTTTTTTGAGTTGTTTACATCGATATAAAGAGTCTCCATACTTTAATAGCCTGGAATAATCTTTGGCTACACTACAAAATAATATATGCAATAAACATGTTGGTATGCAGTTACAATGTTTCAGGACATCATATACAATACATTAGATTATTGTCATAATTACAATAAAATCAATGCCATTAAAATAAATTGATTTGGAAATTACCAATTTGGCTGTTTGGGAAACCCAGTCGGGGTATTGTAATGTTGCCAACACATTATTCAAAATCTCAAATTCAAAAGTTTTAATTCCTGAATTTACACGACCTATTATTATACCACCAGTAACAAATATCTTATTTAATCTTACTTTTTCTATCAATTATTATCAATATCTTATTCAATATCAAATCTAACAATATCTTATACATTGCTGTTTATTCTTACTTGTCCTATCAATTCTAATATCTTTTTCAATCTTACCTGACCTATCGAACCTAACTAGTATCATATTTAATTTTACTTTTCCTATCAATTCTAACTAATATCTTATATATTCTTACTTGTCCCATCAATTCTAACTAATATCTTATTTAATCTTACCTGATCTATCGAATCTATCTAGTATCTTATTTAATTTTACTTTTCCTATCAATTCCAATTAATATCTTATATATTCTTACCTGTCCTGTCAATTCTAATTATTATATTATTAAATCTTACCTGTCCTATCAATTCTAACTAATATCTTATATATTCTTACCTGTCCTGTCAATTCTAACTATTATCTTATTAAATCTTACCCGTCCTATCAATTCTAACTAATATCTTATATATTCTTACCTGTCCTGTCAATTCTAACTATTATCTTATTAAATCTTACCTGTCCTATCAATTCTAACTAATAGCGAGCCCTATAGGAGCATATGCATTTTCTACATAATATCGGTCATTTAGAAAAGTCTTTGTTTAATGGGCGCAGCCATATTGTGCCACATACTAAGGCTAGAAAAATTTTCGTTTGCCAGAAATGTAAGTAAGTTAATTAAGGGAAATAACTTGCTTCAAATTATAATTTTAGAGTCAGAATCGTGATACCGGAATGAGTTTCTGGAAAGGGCTATTGCTGTGCTCGCATGATTGGCCAGGTCAACAGTATATTATCTTAAATATTCTTACCTGTCCTATCAATTTTTACGAAAATCTTATTAAATCTTACTTGTCCTATCAATTCTAACTAATAGGCCAACTAAAATTAATTAGATTTTCATCCAACTTTTTGAAAAAAATGGGGCGGGTGGGAGGATTTTATTTTTTATTTTTTATTTCATATGAAACTATTTTGTAAGGTGTTATTAATATGTAAACCTTATAAAATGGCTTATACCGCTTACTACTCTAAGAATCACGAAAACCATGTCGAATTGTTACAGGAAGTTAACAAAAAACGAAATTATTGACATGGATACCGGTAACGGAGATGAACAAAATCCGGAAATCGTAAATTTTAGAAAATAAAAAAAATCGGGGTGGCACGATTTTCGAGGGGCGGGCGGGGATGAAAATTTATCAATTAATTTTAATTGGCCATATCTTATTTACAATATAATCTTACTTGTCAACCAAATGTCTTGCTGTATTGATTTGTCCTAGAGCTAACTTGTAATGGTCCTTATCATATAGTACATTCATCAAATCTGCATAAAACGGATGCACTTCCTGTTACAAAACAAAATATATATTAAACTTTTACTCAAGTGTTCACATTCAATGTTCAATATTCAAGAACAATTGATTTACAACACACAAATCTTACTGAAGTCGCATAATTTTTTTTTCAAACTTACATTATGGGTACATAATTTATTGTATACTGACCACTTCATCCAATGAACTCATTTAAATTATGCCAATGCATATATGACATCATTGCTCATCAGACATCATTTTTACTTTGATGGGGGGAAATCAACAATGTTGAGCGAATGCATAGGGTCTACTTGGTCATTTTTAAAGACAGTACTACTTTTATTTTGGTTATATGTGTTTGCCATGCCACCGTTCTCATGAATTTGCCTGGCATTGGATTTTGGTCTTTTCGTAGTGTCTGATTCTTTCAATATTTGGGATAAGTCAATATTTACAGGTCAATTATTTAATTTGACAGTTAGAATAATGCGAACCAAACTGAATCCATTCAAAATTAGCGTTATAAACCGTGATTTGTACAGTTTTAATCTCAAAGACCTGATGTAAAACACTTATATAATAAATGTTTTTTATAAAATGATTTAAAAGGACTCTGAATGAAGACTGGATAAAAAGAAAAATATCAACTGTAAGTCTTTTGTCCTTTGTGACAGAAATATTTGTTTTTTTTATTAAAATTTTTATTATTTCAATTATCTGTTAATTAAAGTGAGAAATATATGTTACAAGAGGACATTTTAATTTATCCATCGTGTGATTAAAATATGTTTTAAGAAACATTTCAAACCAATTGTATGAACAGTAGCGTTTCCTCAAATTTTTGTCTTTGTCATGACTTCGTATTTTCTTTGGATTTCAAATTTATGGACTTTTCCCAATATTTAAAGTAAAATCTTTCGGCTAAAATGTTTTAGAAATACGTTACGTGTGAACACACCATCAGTGACAAATTACTCTAAACTGATATATAATATATCAAATATACTTTAGAAAAACAAAAGTACAAAACTGCTATAAAACAGTTAACTGATACATACCTCAAGTTTGGGAAAATCTGTCAATATTTGTGTTAGTTTGTCATGAAATGTCTGCTGAGCAAATTTGACTTTCCTCATATAAAAATGTCTGATCCTGCCAATACGATACTGTTTGTGTATAACTGTTGGAGTTTTTCTCTGTGTTTTGGATAGTACAATATCTATGAAATCCTGTAATAAAATTATACAAGGTACATGTAGAATTATTGGACATTACTCCTCCTGTATAATCTAAAGGATTTTTTTGGAAAGGTAAAGTATTGGCTATTACATTCTCTTGTCTAATCTTAATGTCGGTCCCACATATTAGACAAAATAAATATATAAGACCCAAGCAATGGTCTAGGTTGCACCAAATAAAAAAAAAAACCTAAGACACCTTTTAAACACCTGTCATTAAAAGGCAGTGTGGTGAAATTCTCCAAGGAACTTAACATAGTACAGCATGTTCTGTGAATCACTCACCTGGATACATTCTGCATATTCAATTTTGTTTATATAACAAGGCCAACCCCATCAATACGAAATGAGAAAATTTTATGTAGGACCTTCAATACACTATTCTAGGAAAGTTGGGGTAATATTGGTCTTATAGTTTCATAGGAAATGATGAAATTTTAATTGTGTAAAAACAGCGGAAATAATACTTTGCAGCCATTTTACTATTTATAATAAAGGAAGCATGGACAAATGTGGACTTCAAAAAGCAGAAGAAAATCAGGTTTGGGCCATGTTTTTCATAACCTAATGAAATGTTTTTTTTTTTTTTTTTTTTTTTTTATAAAGGACCATTCTGACATTATTCCTGCTAAGTTTGAGATGATGAAACTGTGATTTCACATACATGTAGGCTTCAATGCAAATATATGTGCCATCATATCCATTCAAAGTCAAATGAAGAATCTTTGTAGAGGGCCGGGTCTCCCTATCATCATTCATACAAAGTTCCAAAAGACTTGACAATATAGTTTTAGAAGAGAAGAATTAAGAATATTTTGCCGATCAGAATTTTCTCTTGTGGTCATACATGTACAAATGTATAACAAAATTTTGTTTGTTTGTTTATTGGGTTTTATGCCATTTTGAGCACATTTGGATATTTCACAGGGGCCAGTTTTTATTGGTGCAGGAAGCTGTAGTATCCATAATCCAGAGAGAACCACCGACCTTCGGTAGGAAAATTTGCAATCCTTGTCAATTAAGATCGGAGTCGAACACACAGGTGAGATTCGAACTCACAACCTCAGCGCTGACAGGCTAGTGATCAATAGTAGTCATGACAAACTACCTAGACCACTCGGCCACCTATGCCCCTGACAAAATTTTGAGAAATCATAATTCAGAATTATAATTTGACATGCATTCTATATAATTCGCCCATTATCAATTTTTAGGTCTGTCTATGTTATTTCTAAGGGAGATAACTTTGTACACTATCGGAAGAAGTGATCTATAATTTATTATATAGAAATACCTATTAGTTTAAAAATTCGTAAGGGTTCCGCGGAACCCAGTGTCTCGCCTACTTTTGATGTTGTCTATATTTTCAGTGTGATAGGTGAATGCACATAATAGTAAAATTCCTGGATAGTTTAAGAAAGTTATTAAAATTTTAAAAACTTTAACCACAGAGTGAATGTAATGTTTCCTGGCAGAAAAACTAAGTCCATTTATAAGTAAAATACGGAAAAATTTTTTTTTTTTTTACTAAATTTACTTCTGGATACTATATTATGATCATAAACAAGCTTCTGTCCAACTTTGGTACAAATCCAGGATAGTTTAAGAAAGTTATTAAAATTTTGAAAACTTTAACCACAGAATGAATGTAATGTTTCCTGGCAGAAAAACTAAGTCCATTTATAAGTAATATACAGAAAAACTGGAATTTTTATTTTACAAAATTTACTTCTGGATACTATCTTATGATCATAAACAAGCTTCTGTCCAAGTTTGGTACAAATCCAGGATATTTTAAGAAAGTTATTAAAATTTTAAAAACTTTAACCACAGAGTGAATGTAATGTTTCCTGGCAGAAAAACTAAGTCCATTTATAAGTAAAATACGGAAAAACTGGAATTTTTTTTTTACAAAATTTCCTTCTGGATACTATCTTATGATCATAAACAAGCCTCTGTCCAAGTTTGGTAGAAATCCAGGATAGTTTAAGAAAGTTATTAAAATTTCAAAAACTTTAACCACAGGGTGAATATTTGTGGACGCCGCCGATGACGACGACGACGACGGAATGTAGGATCGCTATGTCTCGCTTTTTCGACAAAAGTCGAAGGCTCGACAATAAATGAATGGTGATGACAATGTCAACCTAGAAAATGATAAGCAAAAATATGTCATGTACAATTTAATTAGTTTGATCATTATTGGAGTTAAATAAAAATAAATAATAAAATTATTATGCAATTTAGAATTAAAATTTAAATTGGTTAGTTTAAATGCCAGGTCAGACAGGTGAGTTTCTAGGACATGTACAGAGTATACAGACATTTTGTTTTACTATTTACAGACATTTATTGATAAGATTTCAAGCTCCTGTGATGTATCTAATCAATGTGTTGTCATTATATATGCCTCTTAAATGGGGCCCTTAATTGGTAATAAAAACTTGAACAGTCGTGAACTAAACTTCCAACTGGGCAATTTGGGTACCTTAAAACCCGAATATGGGGTGTACAAATTGTAACAAACCCTAAAATATTCATCAATTGAATTAAATGTTTACTTTTGATGGTGGAACAACAGTTATCTTCTTAAAATTATAGTGTGCCATGCTTTTGATGTTGCACAGTTCTGACACACGTGAAAAGGAAGTTGATACGCAAAGGTCTTTCTAAAAACCGACATTTATTAATGATAAAATGCAGCGCACGAAAACGTTCTTCCTTTACTTAATTTTGGTCATGTATATAGTGAAGAATCGTATATCTAATATATATTTTATAGTTTTTACAGTGAAACTTAAAATATTCACGGCTCTTATGACGGCACAAGTCTAAATTATCTTAATCGATTTATCCCGGAATATTTTATCGTTCATTCCAGACTGTATATATTTACTATGTAACACAAACTTCCGGTATTATGTCACAGGTTATGATCTCCCCTGAGTCTCTCGACACTGCTGAAGTAGTGTGGATTTTGTCAGATGGCAACAAACATAGATAGAACATTATCTCAGGATGTTTCAAAAAACGAAATTAAAGGTTACCACTTAACAATAACTTGCATACCATAGGCATAGCAAAAATGTATACGTAACAATTTAATTTTACTCTCCGTTTTAGTGTTTATCCTGCGGCTGAGACTACTATATAACACATATATAGTATCAGGTTTATCTCAGTTCGTGGAATACATTTTGACATTTTGAAAGTCTGCATTTTTTAAAATTTTGTTAGAATAATTTATAAGACAATTTTTTGTTTGCTAATGAACATTGTTGAGTCGTACAAAAATATGGTGGTTGCATGGATTTTCGATCACCTAATGTATATCTTTCATTCTGATCTTTCAGATACATCAATAAAATGTGTATTTTATCTAGTATTGACTCCAAATCTCAAAACAGAAATTTACAATAAAAGCCTGTCACATCGGTAGCTTTTTTTATTTGTACTTGCTGGTTGAATGACCTCGCTCTATTTACCCCAGATATTTGACCTACATGTGTTTTCAATCACCCCGATATTTTAAGACATACTTCCATTGGGTAATAGATCATGTGGTCTAATATTATTAACATCACTGTCTACTGTGCAGACGACTTACGTATGTGGATATTTTTGGCCTCTAATGTATTTTATTTGACTTTATAAACAAAGATGAGAAATGGTTTTAAGAAAAATGGCGCTTTTTATCATAAAAGAATGATAAATAAAGGTCTTTCCAGTCTTAAGGTCATATTCCACCAACTTTTGTGCTCAATCGAAAAAACGAGACTCCTTTCTTTGTAAATATGTGCTAATTATCTGGAATCATTTGCAAGCGGACGATTCTCCTGATTATAAATAGGCTATCAAAATTTCATTCCAGTACCACACATAGTCATATTAAGAATTTTGCAATTGATGTTAAAGGTTATATTTGTACACCTCAAAAATGATTCAGAGTGGGGAATTTCCTATAGAAAAATTAAATTATTAACGGACTTGAAAATTTAAGATAAAAAAATGAATTAACTAACTCAGACCTATCCAAAAATTTGTAAAGCCATTATTAAAATATTTTTAATGAACTTTGTGCATATGTACATGTAAAAAGGGGATGTACTAATTTAATAAAATCACATTGGAAGAGTTATCTCCCCCTTAACATTGAAAATTCTATGGGAAAAATTTTTCTTGTTTCTCTTGAAGACATCTTTGAACAAAATTAGGTATGTTCAAATGTTTCAGTTACGACTTAGCTAATCGCACCTTTCAGCTTGAGTGATTAGACAATTTACACTGATCATGTGTTGATTAAGGTAATAAAATTTTGAAAAATCAAATTCTAAGAACTTATGTTTATAGAAATTAATTTCTTTGCTCAGACTTTGGTTTTTCTTGCAAGAATTGGCCTGTTAAAATTTTTATGATTCAATAGAATAGAGAATGGAAACGGGGAATGTGTCAAAGAGACAGCAACCCGACCAAAGAGCAGAAAACAGATTAAGGCTAACAAATGGTCTTCAACGCAGCGAGAAAATCCCGCACCTGGAGGCAGGCTTCAGAACCAAAATGAAAAAAAACACACAAGACTAACAAAGGCTAGAGGTTCATTAAAATATGAATAACTGAAATAATTGATAAATATATTATAACATGCCATTTTCCAGATCGGCCCATGTAGGCAGGTGATACTGGGTAGTGTTTATTGAATTTGGGTATATAAGGCCTGGTATCAGTATTTGAAAACCATGGCGGTAATTTATAATAAGTTTGAAATTGGTCAATTCAGCCATTTCAATAGACAGAAATCACAAAAACTTGTGTGACAAACTTTTGAGAAATAATTTAAAATATATAATTTGACTTTTTTGAGTGGTACCAACATGTGTTCTACATATGTTTCCCAAAACTGAATAAACCTTGTGAATTTTTGTTTTAATAATTCTTACCATGGCTTGTGTGATTTCTTATTAGTCCCCTACCGGCAACACTAAAAGGGACTATAGGTTTACACTCTGTCCATCTGTCTGTCAGTTACACTACAGTTTTCAAGAAGTTCTGTTTTTGGTAGGTAAGCTTATAATGATGAGCTACAGATGAAGTTTGAGTTTCACACTGATTGTATAATTATTGTAAGAGTTATTGCACTTGGAAATAGGAAATATTTCAAAATATTAGTTTTCTTGACTTTTTTCACAACCCCTTTTACCAGCTGATCTTGTTATTGGTATATGAGCTTATAATGATGTGCTACAATTATGTTTTATAATATATTCTGTTTTATCATGTATAACTATATATAGACTCTAACATTAGGCTTCCAACTTGTGTTTATTCTAAAAATAAAACAATATAAACTCCTTGTAGAATTTCAGTGTTCTCTCCAAGATTATATATAAACATGTACAGTGATGTAAATGAAGTCATCTATCACCTTTCTCCAAAGATTACATAAGGGAAAATCAGAATAATAAAGATTCAGTAGTTCTGCATAATAGTCTGAAAATTATTAAGATCCAGTAGTTCTGCATAATAGTCACAGAATAATTAAGATCCAGTTGTTCTACATGATAGTCTGAGAATAATTAAGATCCAGTTGTTCTACATAATAGTCTGAGAATAATTAAGATCCAGTAGTTCTACATAATAGTCTGAGAATAATTAAGATCCAGTAGTTCTAAATAATAGTCTGAGAATAATTAAGATCCAGTAGTTCTAAATAATAGTCTGAGAATAATTAAGATCTAATAGTTCAACATAATAGTGTGAAAATAATTAAGACCCAGTAGTTCTACATAATAGTCTGAGAACAGTTAAGATCCAGTATTTCTAAATAATAATCTGAGAATTATTAAGATCCAGTAGTTCTGCATAATAGTCTGAGAACAGTTAAGATCCAGTAGTTCAACATAATAGTCTGAAAATAATTAAGACCCAGAAGTTCTACATAATAGTCTGAGAATAATTAAGACCCAGTAGTTCTGCATAATAGTATGAAAATAATTTCATTTACATTGTGTAACATTTTATTAATGAACAGTACAAATACCCAACAAGAAACTTAGTTCCATAAAATCATCTTTGCAATTTCGATTACATGTGGGTTGGTTTTGTTCCATTTTTTTAAACATTGTCAGAAGTTGCAAGTCAGTGAGAAGTTAATACATAAGATTAGAAAGCTGTACATACCAGTATACATGTATTATAAAACACAGCAAAATGTAGAGAACAAAACAGACATGCTATGAATATGGAATCAGCCAGGAAAGAAGATAAAACTTCTCTTCCTCTAAATAAAACATTGTATGTAAATGAAATTAAGAACAAATTAATAAAAGAAAAACACTGTATTTTTACAATTATTTCAGAAGAACCGGAGGAGTTAATTACATGTAGCAGAGATATAGAAGAATGTATCAGTCAGTTTACACAAACAATAGAAGATCACTTGGAATCTTTTATAGATTTCTCTGCCTTTACATCTTATACGAATAAACCATTAGAGAAACCTATATTTAAATGTGGAGAATGTGGAAAGGATTTCCAGTTCAAACATCATTTACAGGTAACATCACTTTGTTTTGTGAATTATGTTCATTTTCAAAGAACATGTATTTTAATAAATATATGTATAGTACATTGGGTATAATAACATCTAAATTTCAAGATTATGGTTCAATTATTGTCTCGTCTGCAATGAATGTCGCGAAAGGTGTAACTTAGGTATTACTTTCTGGTGGTGATAGCATCATAAATTTTTTTTAAACCGTGATAACTTTGTACAGATAATATGTACACTTAACATCTTTGGTCCAAAAAAACATTATGATAGAAAATTTTCAGCCATATACTGGTACTTGTATTGTGACCTTGACTCCATACATATCTGTAAAATCTGCATCTCATATTTATGATTAAGTCCATTTCTCAGCAACTGTAATACCTAGGCCTACCATATTTGGTCTATATTTAGTTCTTGGTGGGTACATGCCAGTCTAATACTGTCTTTGGGCCTTGAATTCAATTTCATGCTTGAATGACTTGCATCACATTTTCTTGATTAAGTGCATTTTTCTCCAAGTGTATACCTACAAATAGACCCACCATATTTAGTCTATAGGTAGTTTTGTTTGGTACATGCCAGTCTGGCACCTGTTACCTGGCCTTGACCTCTATTTCATGCTTGAGTGACTTGCATCACTTTTAAGCTCACCTGACCTGAAAGATCAAGTGAGCTTTTCTCATCACTTGGCGTCCATCGTCCGTTGTCGTCGTCTGTTAACTTTTACAAAAATCTTCTCTCTGAAACTACTGGGCCAAATGTAATCAAACTTGGCCACAATCATCATTGGGGTATCTAGTTTAAAAAATATGTCCGACCACCCCGCCTGGCAATCAACATGGCCACCATGGCTGAAAATAGAACATAGGGGGTAAATGCAGATTTTGGCTTGTATCTCTGAAATTAAAGTATTTAGAGTAAATTTGACGGGGTAAAAATGTTCATCAGGTTAAGATCTATCTGCCCTGCAAATTTCAGACGAATCAGACAACCCGTTGTTGGGTTGCTGTCCCTGAATTGGTAAATTTTAGTAAATTTTGCAGTTTTTGGTTATCTTGGTGTAAGGGAGGTAATCCAAACACATTTAAAGTGAAATGTTGTGTATGATTCGATTACCTCCCCTACACAGCTTGTAATTTATGTATAAAGAAATGTAGATTGTCTTGGGGTGATTTATAGCTGTCAGTTTATTTTTAGAAGTTACTATTAATTAATATTAATTTTAGCCACATGTCATTTTCTATTTTCAGACTTTTATGATGTATTTAAATGGGTAATTATGTTTGCAAAAATCATGAGAAATTTGAATAGGGATTATGACCATATCTTGAGGGAAAGAATTTTTTTTTGGAAAAAGGGAAGGGGGTGGGGTGTGAATTAAAATTTAGGGGGGGGGGGTAAAGAAGATATTGGGGGGGGGGGACATTTTTTTCTCATTTCAAATTTCAGAAATTAAAAAGAAAATTTCTTCAAATATTTTTTTGGCAAAAAAAAGGGGGAGGGTTACAATAATTTTTTTTTTTTTGGGGGGGGGGGGGGTTTCAGTTTGCAACAGCATATTATATTCCACAAAATTTATAAATTCAAATCATATGACCAATTCTAAGTTCTTTGACTACAGTTATTCTGTGTCAGAAACCTATTATGTGTCAAATATTTAATTACAATCCAAATTCAGACCTGTATCAAGCGCGAATATTGTGTCCATTTTTGCCCCAACTGTTCAGGGTTGGACCTCTGCGGTCGTATCCAGCTGAGCAGAGCTCAGCGAAGCAATTTATTAATGCTTTTCATTATGATTTTAACCTTATTTTACATAATTTCAAAAACCACAGTAGATACAGGTGAGCAACACAGGCTCTTGAGAGCCTCTAGTTTGCAATTACAAAATGTAAGCCCATTTCTAAGCAACTGTAACACTTAGACTCACTATATTGTCTCTTTAGATACATGTACATGTAGTTCTTGGTGGTTACATGCCCACTTTGACCTCTATTTTAATTTCAACTTGCATCACATTTCCATGAGTAAGTCCATTTCTCTGTAGATGTCATAGCTATACACACCATATATGGCATATAGATACTTCTTTGCAAGTACATGTCAGTCTAATGTCTGAGTGCCTTGAGTCACATTTTCATAAGTAAGTCCATTTCTGAGCAAATTTAATACATAGACCCATTAATTTTGGTATAAATAGAATACATGTATATATATATACACAGCTTGGCGGGAACATAACTGCCTGAAACCTGTCCACTAACCTTGAACATAATTTTAGGCTTGAGAGACTTGCATCATATTTTTCAGATAAATGTCACATCATCATAACTATTTCTTTTAGTACATTCCTTTGGAGAGAAAATATCAATTCAATAATCTTTATTCTGTGTCCATGTGCAAACCCAGACAAAACATTAAGTGTGTTCTTTTTAGCTCACTATCCTAAACATTTGCTAAAGGACATGTGAGCTTTTGCCATCATTTGGAGCCCATCGTCCGTCCGTCGTAAACTTTTTCAAAGATGTCTCCTCTGAAACCACTGAACCAATTACAGCCATACTTAGTCTGAATGATCCTTAAGGTAACTAGAATAAAGTATATGTTTATTTTATTGTCCATCAAGAAGCATGGCCACCATGGCTAAAAGTAGAACATAGGGTGTAAACAGCAGTTTTTGGCTTATATCCAAAAAAGCATTTAGAGTAAAACTGACAGGGGTAAAAATGTTTATCAGGTCAAGATCTAACTGCCATGAAATTTTCAGACAAATCAAAATAGAAAAATAATCACTGATGCAAGATCTACACAAAAAAATAACAGGTGAGCGATTCAGGCTCTTGGGAGCCTCTTGTTTATTAACCAAAGTATTATTTGTGTTCATAGTTCATTTACTACCAACTTCAAATATTACCGAAATATTTTGAATCGCATTTATCAGATTTTTGTGTAGTCTACAGTATATAAATAATAAATATACATATTTCAGAGACATATGAGAATTCATATAGGAGAGAAGCCTTTTTTATGTGACTTATGTGGGAAGAACTTCACATTTAATCATCATTTAAAGCTGCACAGACGTATACACACAGGTATAAAATGAACTAGAACACTACTGTCAGAATCTACATGTACAGTGTTCCTTGCATCCCCTGCAATTAGTTGGGACAGTTTATGGGCCCCAAGTTTTGAAATTGAAATTATAAGAAATAAAATGCATACAGTTTTTTTATATAAATATTTGACATTTTGTTTCCTATCCAGGGATGGGGTAATGGTAATTGAGCATAATTAATATGAATCATTTCTTGAGATGTTTATACATGTATGTCATTTTGAATTACACAAATGTGCAGGTCTCATAATGATTGCTGTATCAACTAGCCCAAAGTACTTAGTAGAGCAGGACAATTTTGTCCTATGCATGTATCCTACAAACACATGGGAGAAAGCACAGAAGGTGCCAGAATCCAAAAAATAAGGGAAAATCCCATATTTCACATAGAAATATATATGTATGTAGACTAAAATTGTCAAAATCTACCATAGAAATCCAGCAAAGACTGGAAAAATTTCAGACAGACAATAAATGTATAGACAGAACTAAAAATAGCAACAAAAAAAATTATTAAAATTTATTATTTTTAATGAAGATTTTGACTAATGTATTTCTGAGTGATTTTAATATTATATCATACATGTATTAACTATTTTTTTCTTCCTCAGGTGAGAAGCCTTATAAGTGTGAATTTTGTGACAAAGCTTTCCCTTCAAGTTCAAATCTAAAACGACATTGCTCAGTACATGTAGAAAAGGTTATAGAAATTGACAATGAAATGTACATTGCTGAGAAGGAGCGTGAATTTGAATGTGAAATATGTCACAAAGAATTCAGACGACAAGAACATTTAAAAAGACATTCCCTTATACATACTGGTGAAAAGAATTATTCATGTGAAGTATGTGGTAAAGATTTTGCAAGAAAAACACATTTAGATCGTCATTTTAAAACCCATGCTAATCCACGTCAACATGAATGTCCAATATGTGAAAAGATTTTTAAACGTAAACATAATTTTGAGACACATTTAAAACGACATGAGGAGGAGGATTCTGAGGAACATTCAGATGAAAGTTTTCTACAGTCAGTGCAATATTAAAATTTATTATAACTTGGTATTTTTTTTCTATATATATAAAAATTAACACCATAATTTTGCTATTTTGTCTGTTTATAAACTTGAAACTATTGACTGGTCAATAGTTTGCATTGGTATTGACCAGTCAATAGTTTCCACTACTGTTGACCAGTAAAGTGTTCTCGGTATAATAAGACAATTACTGACTGCATATTTGGGGAATAGTAAGGTTATTATCCACTGATACGGACTAGTGCCCTCGGCTATGCCTCAGGGCAATCGTTGGTACCTTGGGGATAATACACTTACTATTTTCCTCATACCCAAGCAATAAGTATATAATGAGTGTTTATTACTTTTTTTTCTAAACCCAAAATCGCCTGAAATGTTTATTTAACATACTTTTTTATGAAATTTTTCACATGCCACTATCATATTCTGTACACAAGACCGTGCCAAATTTTTAACCTTGAAGTTGCTCTGATTTTTCTGTAGTGAAGGGCACACTGTGAGTTACAAGTGAAGAAAAGCAATGAAGCCACTATAATTTCCCAGATCTTTTGTCAAGTGCATGACAAGAATTTACTATAACCCTTCTTATTATTAACAAAAGTTAATTTTCCGGCCAGATGAACTACACCATTCAATTTGTACTGGATATAGTTTTGATCATAAACTGAAAATAAGAGATTGATAAAAAAAAAAATTGTATTATTAAACTTTTTCCGTGTATGATTAAACTAGAGCTATTTTTTAGCAGTGATTATACCAGTACTCTTGGTCTCCAATTTCTATAGGGTCAAAATAAATTGTTAGACAATGTGAAATAGAAATGTACTATGTTAGAATTTGTTCTATGATGTTTATATTGTACTCAATGACATGTGCCTATCCTACCAACAAGCACATCTGCACATTATGATCTAACAGTGTATCAGGGCTCACCACACTTGAAAATAACAGGGAGACTCAGAGTCTCCCTCAGGGTAGCAACAGGGAGACTTCAGGGCATGACAGGGAGACTGTGTTTTTTCCCCCAATTTGTCGCCTGTCGAGTAAATACCTGTTATTTTGTGTCTTATAGTGTATACTATACATTCCTTTATTGTGTTTTATCCTGTATTGAGATTTTATCTACATTTACTCCATATCCTTCCATTTTAGTCATAATCTGAGATTTTGTCTCATGTGCATTTAATCAATATCCTTTGTGAGAGATTGTGAGTTTGTCTTATGTACATTTGATTGTATACTTAGAGATGTTTAATACTTTTTTACTATTTTTGCAGGTTTCCTCTACAGCCATGATGATATCTTGTAATAGATTAATTTATATTTGAAATGAATAAAACTCAATTTCTGATTTCATATTTTATTTATTTGATATTTGAATCCAGCATAACAGACATAATAAATATATAACTAAACAGGGTTCTCACTAAGAATTTTTCATGATGAGTCCCAGTTCCAGGACTCATCACCACTTTTTTAACGTACATTGCTGCATGATTTTGACCATGGTAGGCCTATTGTACTATTGTTAAAGTTTAATTAAAATCATGTGCTGCCTTAAAATACTGACGAATATAATTTGAAATAAGAAAAATAAAAAAATGAAATTATGCAGTGGTGCTCCGAACTTGGAAGAAAATTTCTGTTACAGATATGAGCAAAAATATTTGTACCTTTTGACACAACCTATTTATTATTGCCATTTTATTTTTCAATATTTATTTATCTATAATCTTTACTATTATTTTTTCTCAAAAATACTCTTAAAATCCTCCCATTCACCTTGCTTGAACACCTTAATAATCAATACATGTATTGACAAAATTTCCATTTGTGCATAGATATGTCAAAATCCGCTAAATTTATTTTTAAATAAGGTCTACATATTGTTACCGGTCGGTAAAAAACACCGTGACCAATGAAAAATCACGAAAATTCCGATTGCCGCCATTTTCTAGCTTACTTTTTGTCGTTTCTTTTCCCTTCCCCTTTGATCTCCAAGAAAAAATGGCGGCTCGAGATTTTTAATGAAAATAACGGTCTTCTCAGACGCAGCTGATTACGTACGTTGTTCGGAGGCGCCTTACTTAAAAACACAGGGCGACTCATTTGTCGCTCTGGAGCCGATGATAGGGCGACATTGGCGAGCATTAGACGACTTAATCGCCCTAATCGCCCAGTTTGGTGACCCCTGGTGTATACATTTTTATATACACCGGTACCTTACAAACTATGTTTGTAAGGTTGTTCTGACAACATGCATACTGGACTTTTTCAAATTTTTATCCTTGAAGGGCTGTTAGTCTTGAAAAACTTCAAATCTGCACAACTGTCAGATGTGTGCACGGCAGGATCTGACAAGACGCTAACTTTCATATGCATCTTGGACCATGTCATAGGAGCTGTGCCAAAGAATGTGTATAAGTACAACAGGAGGTTGAATACTCCAGAAAACCCAGCAGTGTAACTGACCACATAAAGATCTACATGTAACAATATACATACTTTCATAAATATGATCTAATAATCAATATCATAAGAGTTGAGATAATATACAAAAATATATTTATGGATTGTTTTAATTTTGGAGCAGGTAATACGATATAACCTACTTTGATGCAGTTTATGCATCAATCATGAATCGGTTTATGTTGAAGCATTAACTGATCTAAGTAGGTTATACAAGTATGACCTGTTCCAAAATTTATAACAATCCTTATAATTATTTTGGTTTCCTTTAATAAAAAAAAGCTGATTTATAATTAGGTAAACTATATATATATTTCACAACTGCAATTGGTTAAATCAAGGTTAGCCTCAGTATCACGTGCAATAGGCATGTCCATTTCTGATTGGTTAAATTAAGGTCAGTATCAAGTTGACTTGAGTATGATCATGCTGCAATAGGAATGCCCAACTGTTATTGGCTGAATCGTTTTCTCCGGTAACTTTGATTGTATACAGGTATCGCCGTTGTTAACTTTCAACTCGTTTAAAATTATTAATATATTGCAAAATGTTTTGAAACTAAGGAAAGGTCTATACTAAGAACTTTTCATTTATGGTAATTTTGGCACATGAATTTCCCCAAAGGCATCTTTGTTTCAGCTTTCAATATATTTAGGGAACAACAATTTATCTTCAAGGGAGAGGGGGTTATGGTTTTTTTTTTTATTCCAAAGGGAAGGGAAAAAAAATAATCTGTTGCAGCAAGGGCCAAAAAAAAATCTGTTTACAAAACTATGGAAAAAATCAACAATCATGACAATCAAAGCATTGTTCGTTTTTAGCTCACCTGGCCAAAGGCCATGTGAGCTTTTGTCATCACTTGGCGACTGTCGTCCGCGCTTCCGTCCATCCTTCTTGTAACTTTTCACATTTTAATCTTCTCCTCTGAAACCACAGGGCCACATGGAATAAAACTTGTCAGGAAGCATCTATGAAAGGACCTTTATAAAGTTTACTCATTTCGTCCTGATCGGACAAGAAACATGGCCGCCATGGGCAATTGATGTGAATGATTGGCTGAGTTATCAAAAATCTTCTCCTCTGAAACTGCTTGGCCAAATGAAACAAAACTTGACAGGAAGCTTATATGGGGGTCCTTTATAAAGTTTCCTCATTTCGTTCCAATCGGACTACAAATATGGCAGTTCTTGTTTCTGATTGGCTGATATAAAAATCTAATGTGAAATCGCTTTGCCAAATGGAACGAAACTTGACAGGAAGCATCTATGGGAGGTTCTTTATAAAATGTCCTCATTTCGTCCCGATCAGGCAACAAACATGGCTGTCATAGGCAGTTCTTGTTTCTCATTGGTTGATTAAAAAAAAACATTTTTTTTTTATCTGGAACTGCTTGGCCAAAACTGTCATCCAAACTTGACAGGAAGCATCTATGGAAATTATTTTATGAAATTAATTTTTGTCATCCTGATTGGACGACAAGCATGGCTGCCGTGGGCAATTCTTTTTTTCTGATTGGCTGATTTAAAGAAATCTTCTCTGAAACCGTCTAAATGGAACAAAACTTGGCAGGAAGCATCTGTGGGAATTCCAAAACTGTCAGCCAAACTTGAAAGGAAGCATCTATGAAAATTATTTTATGAAATTAATTTTTGTCATCCTGATTGGACGACAAGCATGGCTGCCATGGGCAATTCTTTTTTCTGATTGGTTGATTTAAAGAAATCTTCTCTGAAACCGTCTAAATGGAACAAAACTTGACAGGAAGCATCTGTGGGAATTTTTTTAAAAAGTATCCTCATTTTTCCAGATCAGGCGACAAACATGGCCGCCATGGGCAATTCTTGTTCCTGATTGGTTGATTTAAAAAAAAAAAAAATTCTCTTGAACTGCTTGGCCAAATAGAGCCAAACTTGACGGAAAATGTCTATGGCATATAACAAAAATTTATAGAACTGCAGTATTGATTGAAAGCAAACATGGCCTGAATGTTCCTGATAAGGTCCTGACCAGGTGTTGTTACTTTGGTGCCACCAGCAGAGGACTTAGGTTAACACAAGACCCTATGGGAAATACATGCAAAAATCTTCTGGAGAACCGCCAAATTTTAGGATATGCTGAGCTTTAAGTAGAAAGATGAAAAAAAAAATGGTTCCAGCAAGGCCTACCAAACCTCATAATGAGAGGGAGTAGTGACCTCTCTTCGAGGAACATCAATAAAAACGGCTTTCATGTCAGGTGAGCGATACAGGCTCAGCCCTCTGAGCCTCTAGTTTAAATATGCATACATGTACATATACCCAATGTGTGTCTAATCAGTACTGTGTGGAATTATGATTATTATAATAAAATACTAAGTTGGTTATTTGAGCTGTCAAATATATAATATAATTAGGGTGGAAAAATTACATTAAAATATATGAATGGGTAGTAATTTGAAGAAAACAATAAAATTTGGTTGGGAAATACATCAATGGGTCGATATTTTTTTACTTTAAAAACATGAATGGGTAAGATTTTTTCAAATTTGTCAATATATGAGTATGAAAAGTATATGCAAATTTTTTATTATAAAAACAAATTCATAGTATATACAAGTTTTTTTTACTGCTAGTGATTTCATAGGAATAAATACACCTTTTACTTTCTGGGCATTGCACAAAAAAAAATTCTGATTCGACTGTGTAAGGAAAAAAATTATTTGGTTTGATTGTAGCCGAAAAAAATAAAATTGTGTCCACACTTTGTAAAAAAAAATTCAAACCAATATAAAAAAAACCATACCCCCCCCCCCCCCCCTTCCCCCATTGAAGTTAAATGGTTGTTCCCTTAGCACCGAGAACAGACGAACCATAAGTAAATGATATATCGATATTCTGGTTAAGAACGTAATTGTGTGAAATAATTTATTTTATACAATTTTTGGCAATATCCGTCTGGCCCGGAGACGTTTTATTCTCCAGAACATTGGAGAAGTAAGTGTAGTGTTGTTAACAATCATTTCGGCTTTTTAAATATAGTCATGAGCTGGTGATATTCCAGAAAAAATGTTATGCGCATGAATTTTGGTTTGGGAGTTTAAATAATAACGGATAGCATTCAAATGTAATGAATTTTAAAAAATATACATTGTAGATATAATAATCAGAGATCAATTATATATATTCATATACAGGTTGTACCCGGGGCTATCACGAATTCCTTTATAGGAATTATTTTTAAGCTTGATATGCATCTTATCAACAGTGGTCCTTGAACCCCCCGCCCCCTCTCCCCCTTCCCAAAAAAAAAAAAAAAAAGATTACGAAGCACAAAGTTAAACAAATTAAAATCTTATGTGAAATTCAAAGATTGTGGTGTTAATACTGTAAGAGCTTTAGTTTTTGTGTTGTCTTTATGTCTTTATAGTAAACATATAAAATCTGCTTTAAACTGCATTGAAATATATACAACTAATTAGTCCTATCATTCATGTAATTTCTATCCACCTTCTTTTCCCATCTCATTTGCAAAAAAGGTATATCCTGGGAATGCTTCATTTTATTCGACACCTTTACTCAACATTACTACAGCTGTATATATACAAGTAAAAGCTTTTCTAGAAAGCTAGCTGTCTCTTAGCTTTTTATTAATAAAGAGTATTATTTTTTATGTATTATAAATTGTTCGTAATGTCATCACATTAAACTGTCCCTGATTATATGTATTGTTACTACCTTTCAATAGATATATTACTACATAGTATTTTTAAAGTCTGTTTTGATGGCTTTTTGGGGCTGCCTTTTTTTACTAAAGGATATTCTAAGATTTTAATTTTTTATACTTGATTTTTTTTAAAAAGTACAAAGACTAACCTGTTACCACGACCTGACATGGGACAGGCACAGGAGACATGTGGTGGTTACTTGAAGGTATTAAGTACATTAGGAAGATTCTAAGTTATATTTGTATTTCTAAATGTCTTGAATCATGAGGTATAAGTTGTAGAATTCTGACTTTTGTTTAAATAAACCGATGGAGCAGTCGGAAACGACAGCTAATCCCCTGGCCATGTACGGAGTTAAATCAAGTTTTCAGCTCTTTCATATGAAAGAAAAATCATTGATCCTCCCAAAAATGTATCTCGATATGTATTAAGTCAACGTGTCTATAAAAGACCGCTATTTGTCTATTAATAGAATGCAGATTTACAGGTACGACAGTGTGAAACACTCTTTTTAAAGCTACAAACTAAAAGCACCAAACGAAGTTCTGTGTTTTATTAGACACCCAGCGATAAAATTAAATCTTTACTACGGTAAACTGAACAAATATTGTATGTTGTACAGCTCGTGTCGATTTTCCCTAGTTTACGTGAAGCTATCCCGTAATCATGTACGGAGTTGCATCCGCAAATCAGCTATTCCAGTTGACTGACCAATCAGAGGCCGTTTGGCATGCATGCGTCCATCTCATGATGTTGGGACGGCCAATCAGGAGACTTATTCTGGTCCTTTTTAACGACTGGTTCCCTCTGTTTAGCTTTTGATTACTTATCCCGTCTCGCATGACGTGAATGACCGAAAAAAACCATGGCCAAATCGACCAAGGCCAAACTGTTTACTGACCGAACTGGTTTATTGCCGAAAAGATGGAACGAGACTAAATTATGCTTAAAGCTGTTCTCTTGGCGGTGAATATGTAAGGGAATGTTTCACTCACTTGAATATAACACCGACTAATGCTTAAATCATTAATTCAGTCTATTTTAAAGTATCTCCGTGCATTTCTACGTATGTGTATAAGGGCTGATGTAAGGCCGGTAATGACTGCCAAAGTTGGATATGATAGTTTATTATGTTTATGTATCAATGTCCCTGTAAACTATGACATCGGCACAAAATAATTTGTCTGGTTGGTTATGTTCATATTTTTTCTATAATGATTAAGCCATGTGGACTCTAAAGACATACGCTATCTTTATTTGAAATGTTACGAATAACAATAAAACCATCAAGAATTCGGCTGCAGAGGTATTAGCATTTATTAGCAATCAGTATAGCAGAAGTTGACCAGACGAACTTCTTTTTTTTTCTTATCTTGGGTCAGAATTGTAGAGAGAAAACAACATGACCCTTGTTCATATATAAATTTTGTCCTACATAAAGACACATTTCAGTGAAATATATTTTTGGGCAAGGCTGTTACTAATATCAAAATATCAATTCAAATGTAAAACAAAATGAGTGAAATTTGGTGCTTTTTAATGATTTCTCCACAATTCGCAATCTTCCACAGCATATTGCCGCTATCACACCCTCCCCCCACCAAAAAAAAAACAAAAACAAAAAAAAAAAAACAACATCTGTCAGCGTACATACACGAGCATACCCGCAGACACTATCATATCGGATGGGCATTACTGTCCCGGAAATAAACTTTATAAATAATTCAATGTGGAAAATCATGTTCTAAAATTAGAACGTTATAATTTTTACTTTTTAAAAATTACGCTCTGGTAGAAACTCTTTTAAAAAAGTTCAAACTTCTTCTCCTTTTTTGTATTTTCCCTCTGTTAATTAGGAGCACCTCACATGCGTGATTTTTGTAGCGCTTATTTACAAGGGAAAAGTGTAGAACTTTTACATTGTTTTGTTTAGATCACTTAACTATTGCGATTTATGATATCTTTAAAAAGATTTATTCAGTCAGCCGAGACCTCTATTTCTGCACACAAAATCGATCCCACAAGTTAATAATTTATGCGCACTAAATCGTTTCCCCTAGAACATAATTTATGCGCACTAAACCGTTCCCCTAAGACCACAATTTAAGCACACTAAATTGTTCCCCTAAGACCACAATTTATTCGCACTTAATCGTTCCCCCAAGACCCAATTTATGCACACTAAATAGTTCTCCCACTATTTATTCACACTAAATCGTTCCCCAAAACCTCTATTTCTGCACACTAAATCGTTCCCCCAAGTTAATAATTTATGCGCACTAAATCGTTCCCCCAAGTTAATAATTAATATGCACTACATTTTTTTCCCAAGAACATAATTTCTGTGCACTAAATCGTTCCCCTAAGACCACAATTTATGCGCACTAAATCGTTTCCCCAATAACATAATTTGTGTGCATTAAATCGTTTCCCCAAGAACATAATTTATGCGCACTAAATCGTTCCCATAAGACCACAATTTAGTCGCACTTAATCGTTCCCCCAAGACCCCATTTATGCGCACTAAATAATTCTCCCTAGTCCACAATTTATGCGCACTAAATAGTTCTCTTGAGACCTCTACACACTAAATCGATCCCCCAAGGTAATAATTTATGCTCACTAAATCGATTCCCCAAGAACATAATTTGTGTGCACTAAATCGTTTTCCCAAGACCCCATTGATGCGCACTAAATAGTTTTCCCTAGTCCACCATTTATTCGCACTAAATCGTTCCCCCGAGACCTCTATTTCTGCACACTAAATCGTTCCCAGAAGTTTATAATTTATGCTCACTGAATCGTCCCCCAAAGTTAATAATTTGTGCCCACTACATCGTTTCCCCAAGAACATAATTTGTGTGCACTAAATCGTTCCCCTAAGACCACAATTTCTGCGCACAAAATCGTCCCTCTAAGACCACAATTTAAGCGCACTAAATCGTTCCCTTGAGACCTCTATTTCTGCAACTAAATCGTTTCTCTAAGTTAATAATTTATGCGCACTAAATCGTTCCCCCAAGTTATTAATGTATGCCCAAAAAATCGTTTCCCCAAAAACATAATTTATGTCATGTATGTGCACTAAATCCTTTCCCCAAGACCACAATTTATGCACACTAAATAGTTCTCCCGAGACCTCTATTTCTGCACACTAAATCGTTCCGCCAAGTTAACGATTAATGCGCACTAAATCGTTCCCCTAAGACCATAATTTATGAGCACTAAATCGTTCCCCTCAGACCCCATTTATGCGCACTAAATAGTTCTCCCAAGTCCACAATTTATTCGCACTAAACCGTTCTCCCGAGGACTTTACTTCTGCACACTAAATAGTTTCCCCAAGTTAATAATTTATGCGCACTAAATTGTTCCCCCAAGTTAATAATTTATGCCCAAAAAATCGTTTCCCCAAGAACATAATTTATGTGCAATAAATCGTTTCCCCAAGAGCACAATTGATGCGCACTGAATAGTTCTCCCGAGACCTCTATTTCTGCACACTTAATCGTTCCCCCAAGTTAATTTGCATCATTACGTGGTATTGCAGATTTGTAAGCTGCTTATATCATTATCAACCGAATAAAGAGGTAAGTATAGCTAGTTGCCCCCCGCAAACAGCGTGATCCACCTGTGCAACAGAAATACATTGTATTTATTTTTATATAAATATCTAATTTTGATATGATTTATTCATCAAATAAAGTATTAAAATATTTTGACACTACTTGTATAAACAGACATCAAATCTGCAACAGCGTTCAATCATAATGGACAGAGAATAAAGGTCATTAGCATAAAATGATGGCTATTCTAAGAAGTCAAATCACATTAGCCAAGCAATTGTCTGAACATTTTCAACGATTCCTTCGATTTACTTTGGATTTTCTCACAAATTCTAATCCGAACAATGACTGTTATTTACAGAAAGATTGTAGAAATGTAAAAATAAGGATAAACATTAAAGGCACAACGTCCTATCAGATAGAATATTGAAAAAAGATTGATTACTTGTAACGGCTCTACAACTAAATCGCCTTGTAAGATCGATAGAGGTACATACATATTGTTACAGATATTATTGCATACGAAAACACGTAAAAATAAGTAGACATGAGGCAGTCACTGAAAAAAAAATGCGGTATCCTCCCAAGCGCATACTCTTATGCGGCTCTTTATAATAAGGCACTAACATAAGAATTTTAGGTCCAAAGAAGATAGAAAAAAATGCTTGAAATATGATTGAATGATTAAGGTTACTCTGGGAATAACCAAGCTTATAAAGCATGTCTAAGTATCAATTGATTGATACATGTCACTGTAATTAAAACGACTGTTTAGAAAAGTCTGCCTCCTCTTTTGTTCTTCAAAACTATTTCCGTATACAATTGTCATAATTATTATAGTTACTAACAGTAATCTACTTGTATCAGAGATAAATTCAACCTTTTAATTGGTATAAACTTGGTCATGATTGTATTATTCCTTTATCCCACCGGGCTTATTTTCTTTTATCGTCAAAGGTTTGTCTTGATTTGCACCCTGTCGTCAACACGTTTGTCATTCGTTACCTTTTGTCAGCTTGTTCTATCGATTGTCCTATTTTAGGCACACACATTTGTTAAAAAAAATTGAAATTTCTTAGTTTTATCACAGAAATAAACACGATTTTTTTGCCGATATAAATAGACAAATCGCGTAGACTGCCTAAGAGTTGATTTAAATATCGATAGTGTCACTGTCTGCTGCCTAGGCAGTGAGAATGCTTCAATCAGAACTACTTTCATTTGGACCGCCTATGTATTACAAAGATGCCGACTTTATAATAACTATATCTGTACATTGTTTATTTTTGGTAAATCAACCTGTATTGCTTATTATACAAAATACCCCTTTTGTTCTTATTTGTTCTTTTGAGGATTTCAGAAAAAATTGACAATATTAGTTTTGTCCTTGTATATGTCTTGTTTGTAACACTTGTATTTCTGAATCAACGTAGTTCGTTATTAATGGATAGTAAAAAGACGGGGGAAAAGTTTTGCGGCATTTAAAATATGAAATTCAGACGTTGAATTAATGTTATTCCTTTAACACCGACAACACCATATACAATCGGCGACAGGGTTAGTTCAATTTTTACGATCAACAGCAAAAATTGTTTATGGTGAAAATTATGCATTAATTATAGGGGGAATTACGACGACTATTTGTATGAAGACGATGTGAAATGCCAAATAATGGTAAATCTCGTACAAATATGTATTTTTGGCGGCTTAAATACTCATTGGGTATTGATAAAGAGACAATTTAAACGCATACACGTTATGTAAAATAGTAAATATAGCATAATAATCAAAGTAATTTTGTAGACTGTATTTCAGAATGAAAACGTAACATATCATTTATAAATTATTATAATTTCATAATAAAAAAGCGCATTTTATATTTTGAACCTCTGGATTACAACAAATACAATGGTTTACTCCAGTCAACGCCAAACTTTAATCCGATGAACTAGGAAAAATTTTCGGATCAACAAAACTAAACCGCTAGTATTTCATCAGGCATACACAGGCTTCAGCTTGTAACATTTTCTGTTTATTTAAAAAAAACAACACCATTGCCAAAAAATGTAAATACTATGTAGAAATCAAAACGACTATAAAAAACATGTAAACTTTCTAAATTTAGGACAAAACAAGGGAAAATTATGTCACTAGAAGTAAAACAGCAAGTGAGCATTACATATATATAATTATATACTGTACATTGATCTCGTTTTAATGTACACGTACACGTAGTCCTTACGCTAAGAAAATATACTGCTCTAGGATCGAAATGACATTGATTACCAGTGAGAATAGTTGATACGTACAAAACTTTCATATTTATATATCCATATTAGGCGATATCCTCAGAAGGAACGTGTATCTATATTTGCAATATAACAGAATTTCGTGAGCTAATTAATCAATCTTTTTAGACTAAACAAGGTCCACACAGATATGTCTGTCTACTGTTGTGTAATGATGAGGCTTATTTTGTCAAAAAAATCACACTGATTCTAACAAAAAGTATTCTGAGACTGATGTCAACATATGCATTTCTCATCAACATGCAACATCTTTGTTTAGTCTGGAGGTTTTTCAACAGTAGAACGTCATTCAAATGGGGGACAAACTGTGCGCCGCTTTTGGCCGACATGTTCTTGTTTTCATATTTTTATAGGGCTACAACATCGGAAAAAAAAGAAAGAAACTAGCCCAGTCCTTTAATTTCAGTTCTGTCACTTAATAATTCCAACTTTAACAGTTTTAAGGTTTACTTATATCATCTATACCAGTAAAGATAACGCATACACAGACACTAGCAACATGAGCTGCTATTCCACTCTTCGACGTCTGCTTAGTTTACTTGATGTGAGAGAAAAAACATGCTGGTGATCGTAAGACTTGTAGTTTTCGATTCGCTAATTGTATAGGGCGAACGACTAATTAAACAAGCTTTTTTCAGGTTAGGTATGGCGTAATTAACTGGGCACAATAATTATCATTACTCTGAATACTATAAATTTCGCTGACTGCCTTCATCATCTCAATTTAGTCCGAGTCACCATTATCATGGAACCTATATCATTTCTTTTTCAAAGATATTATTTCCTTCATTCTATATTCTCTCATTTCTCTTTTCGTAAACATATTTTTTCCTATGAAACCTTTTCATCAAAACCGAGATTAAAAAAAAAATCAAAACATTTTCATAGTGTATCATATAATACAAATACTATTACTTAGAGTCTTTCCTTGAACAGAGGCAAATATAATAAAAATTTTAAAATATGTAAGAAATAAAATAGAAAATTTTAAAAGAAATTTAAATTTTAAACATTCGATGTTTTATGATAAAAAAAATGTCGCTTCAGTAAACCTAGTATGAAGTTTATATACATTTCATTCATGTTAATGTACCCGACATTACTTTTGCTTCACCAATCAGGACCATAAATCTCTTCAATATTTAATATCTGTTTGGAACAGACGTGTTATAAACAAGTATGGGGTGTACATCCAGAAATTCTGATGATGAAAGTTTACCTGGGAGGGGACGATGGACCCACAAGCTTGACTATATGCTATCATTGATTGGATATAGTGTAGGCCTTGGCAACTTGTGGAGATTTCCGTATGTGTGCATGAAAAATGGAGGGGGTGAGTTTTTTTACAATGCACTTTTATCTGATTACATAATAAACCAAATTTTCGCAATATCGATGCGGGTATCGATTTACTAACCTGCTGCACACAAAAAGCCAAGATAGAATTATAAAAATCTACCAGTAATAGAAAAATGCGCTTACACAGTGTACATCTTACATGTCTTAGCATTACCATGAATATTCTCAACTATGCACACATATTGTTGATAAAAGAAACCGCTTTGATTTTTTGGGAAGGTTTCATCACAATGTTTAGTTTCGAAGATTTAAATGAACATATCTAACGGTTAAACAATATTTTACATAATTTCTTTAGTAGAATTTAACCTTTTCATGATTATGAGTTTCAAGGAAAACATTAGAAATGGATATCTTTTGTCATAATCCCAGCTTCACCAATGCAATGCAGTAGTCATTGATAGAACCAAAAGTTATGTCAGTAATGTTTACAAACTGGGATTGATCTTTTCCAGCTTTGTCAGCTTTAATAGAAATATATTCCTTTGCTCTCTGTTATCCACATTATTCGGTACAGTCATGACAGTCACACTTAAATGAAAAAGACCCTTTTACGAACGTGTCAATTTCTGTAGCTAGTTTTAATATATTGTTAATAAATAAAGCAATTAAATTTAAATTTTGAACATAACAAAAACAATAAGTTTAAACATAAACCAATGCGTGAACTTTAACATTTTAGTTTTTATTTAACGTGAAAATGGAAAAAAAGGAGAAATTGATATGTCTTAGTTATATATGACGTATAGTTTAGAATGTTCAGTTGCCAAGTATTTTTAGTTTAAATCAAAGCAAAATTTGAATTAAATAACTGTCGACTGTAACTGTTTGGTTATACAGTATTCAGTATACGTGTACTAGTATGTGTTAAAACATCAACCGGTAGAACATAAGTCTTTGTTTTCTCGTGTATAGGAGTGCTTAAGTACTTGAAATATAGCACCTGTATTCTTAACTAGGTCAAATGTACATTTTTTCGTTAAAAAAATCTGTGAATCAATTAATCATGTTTACGGTTTACAGTGATTTCTGTTTGTTTTGGAATCCCTTATGTGAAATTAAAGGAATGAGTTAGTTCCTGACAGTAAAGCTCTTTCCTCTGTACATGTGGATGCCTGTATAACAAACAAAAAAAAATAAATAAAAAATAAAAAACAAACAAAAAACAAAAACAAAACAAAAAACAAAACAAAACAAAACAAAAAACAAAACAAAACAAAAACAAAAACAATAGAAAATAAGAAAGCCTATTATGATTTCCTACAGTTTGTTGAAAAATTCAATTTTTCCCCAACACAACAAATATATTGTTGATTAGAAATTCCATCATGATAACATCAACAGTTTCGGAGTAATATTTGTTAGAATCTTTAAGTTGTTAGAAATGTTCAGATTTCCAACACTCGTTAAGTTATTAATTTAATATCTGTTCATAAACATTCAAATGTTCATTTTTATTCAGTCTTCAATGATTTAAAAGTTGTGATATACTTTATCAAAGCAAGTTATTAGTTTTTTTTATTGAAATTTAACTCATTAAACACTTTGTTGAAAATTTTTTAGGCGCCTTTCTGATTCCATTCATAGTGTGTCTGGTAATATTTGCATTGCCAATTTTCTTTTTGGAAACATCTGCCGGGCAATTTATGGGAAGAGGATGTAGAGATATCTTTGAAATCTGCCCTCTGTTAAAAGGTAAGATAAAACTAAATGTCAGTAATGGATGGGAGAAATTAAAGTCTATGTTGTTCTCTATTACTTTCTGCAAATGACGGAACAGTTCTAGATACTGGCAAAAATTGCAGAAATAAATTTCGTTTCTTATTGCTAGACAATTAGCGTAACGATATAAAATTAAATTATGGATATCTACGTTGGTACTATTGATTCACATGATACGAGTTGAAGTGAAGGTCATTATGAATTTAAGAAATCATTTTCATAACTTTTTACTCCTTGTTTTGGAAAACAAGAATATATATGGTGTATGGACAGAACCTATAGCGGTTTATTGATAACTGAAGATTATCGAGTTGATGTGTTGGGGATGACACCCGACCCCCCTCCCCGATGTACATTGATGTCTCTCATGGTACGATATATGATGTGTACTGGGTACTATGAAAGAGTATTTTGAGGTTTTATAAAGAAAAAACATAAGCAATCATTTGTTTCTATAGCAAAGGTATTCTCTCCTTGCCTCTCCAATAAAGTGAACTTCAATTAATAAATGGAGATAAAAGAAAATAGAAAATTTTGATCTATACATACCTAAATTCCCCAATTTGAAAAAACTTCGTCGGAGAAAATAAGGTAAAACTTGACAGCGAAGAAAGAAAACAAAACAATGTTTAAGAAAACATGTAAACAAAATGTGTCATCCTTCGTTTGAGTGATTTAATAAAACAAATCAATTTTAAATTAGTTATAGTACTGACTGTATATAATTTTATTGCAGGACTTGGGTATTCCATGGTTATAGTACTGACTGTAAATAATTTTATTGCAGGACTTGGGTATTCTATGGTTATAGTACAGACTGTATATAATTTTATTGCAGGACTTGGGTATTCCATATTTATAGTACTGACTGTATATAATTTTATTGCAGGACTTGGGTATTCCATGGTTATAGTACTGACTGTAAATAATTTTATTGCAGGACTTGGGTATTCCATGGTTATAGTACTGAATGTATATAATCTTATTGCAGGACTTGGGTATTCCATATTTATAGTACTGACTGTATATAATTTTATTGCAGGACTTGGGTATTCCATGGTTATAGTACTGACTGTAAATAATTTTATTGCAGGACTTGGGTATTCCATGGTTATAGTACTGACTGTATATAATTTTATTGCAGGACTTGGGTATTCCATATTTATAGTACTGACTGTATATAATTTTATTGCAGGACTTGGGTATTCCATGGTTTTGGTATTGACTGTAAATAATTTTATTGCAGGACTTGGGTATTCTATGGTTATAGTACAGACTGTATATAATTTTATTGCAGGACTTGGGTATTCCATGGTTTTGGTATTGACTGTAAATAATTTTATTGCAGGACTTGGGTATTCCATGGTTTTGGTATTGACTGTAAATAATCTTATTGCAGGACTTGGGTATTCTATGGTTATAGTACTAACTGTATGTTATTTTATTGCAGGACTTGGGTATTCTATGGTTATACTACTAACTGTATATAATTTTATTGCAGGACTTGGGTATTCCATATTTATAGTACTGACTTATATAATTTTATTGCAGGACTTGGGTATTCTATAGTTATAGTACTAACTGTATGTAATTTGATTGCAGGACTTGGGTATTCCATGGTGATAGTACTGATTGTATATAATCTTATTGCAGGACTTGGGTGTTCCATATTTATAGTACTGACTGTATATAATTTTATTGCAGGACTTGGGTATTATATGGTTATAGTACTGACTGTATGTAATTTTATTGCAGGACTTGGGTATTCCATATTTATAGTACTGACTGTATATAATTTTATTGCAGGACTTGGATATTCCATATTTATAGTACTGACTGTATATAATTTTATTGCAGGACTTAAGTATTCCATGGTTATAGTACTAACTGTATGTAATTTTATTGCAGGACTTGGGTATTCCATGGTTATAGTACTGACGGTATATAATTTTATTGCAGGACTTGGGTATTCCATATTTATAGTACTGACTGTATATAATTTTATTGCAGGACTTGGGTATTCTATGGTTATAGTACTAACTGTTTGTTATTTTATTGCAGGACTTGGGTATTCCATGGTTATAGTACTGACTGTATATAATTTTATTGCAGGACTTGGGTATTCCATATTTATAGTACTGACTGTATATAATTTTATTGCAGGACTTAAGTATTCCATGGTTATAGTACTGACTGTATATAATTTTATTGCAGGACTTGGGTATTCCATATTTATAGTACTGACTGTATATAATTTGATTGCAGGACTTGGGTATTCTATGGTTATAGTACTAACTGTATGTAATTTGATTGCAGGACTTGGGTATTCCATGGTTTTAGTACTGACTGTATATAATTTTATTGCAGGACTTGGGTATTCTATGGTTATAGTACTAACTGTATGTAATTTTATTGCAGGACTTGGGTATTCCATGGTTATAGTACTGACTGTATATAATTTTATTGCAGGACTTGGCTATTCCATGGTTATAGTACTGACTGTATTTAATTTTTACTACAATACAATTAACGCCTGGATATTGTATTATATCGGGAGCTCGTTCATAACCCCCCTTCCTTGGACTACATGTAATAATGAATGGAATAGTGTGGACTGTATCTCTGACAGAGGACCATATGTTTTATCCAACAACCAAACAGTAACAAATGTCACTTCTTTCAAGTACCGCACACATCTGATACTAGCTAATTCAACCGACCAAGGAGCCAATCAAACATGGGTGTCTGCACAAGAAGAGTTTTGGCGGTAAATTGTAACAATTTAAAACTAGTATTACACTCAAAAAGTGAATAAACACCAGAGACTGAAATAGATTGGATGTCAATGAATTCTATCTATATACTGAAACGATGAAATTAACATACTCACCATTATTAATCCTAGGATAATTTTATGGCATCATTTTATTTTTTTTTGAGGGAGGGTGTAAAAAAACACCACAAATAGTTTTTTAAGCTTAAAATATCATGTTATCTCAAAGGCACGATTGCCATACACCACTTTCTCTTTTCAGAAATAATGTACTTCAGATGTCATCAGGGATATATGACTTAGGTGGATTGAATTGGCGTATAACATTATGTATGTTAGCTGCTTGGTTCCTAGTTTGTTTATGCGTAATCAAAGGTGTGGAATCTGTCGGAAAAGTAAGATTGTTCGTTTTAAAGCAATGTTACTAAAAACTTCATCCGTTACGGTCTTTCTCGAGAATTATTGTATCTTATATACATTTAAAGTATTACAGATATCAACTGAACTCTTCTAGATTCATTATTACCAGACATTATAATCAAAATTTCAAACACCTGTAAATATAAGAACTGACAATGTCTTGAAAAATGTTATTTTAAATCATTTCATGCTGAAGCAGTGACAAAATTAGCAACAAAGCTGTACGCTAAAATTTCTCTCTTTTGTTTTGTTCGGAAGAGGATAAAGCCATTATAAGTTTTTTCTAAAGGATGGAATATCTCAGACAAATACCCAAGATGAAGAAAAATTAATCTATGCTCTAGTTTGTTTTGACTTATCGCAATCAAATCATGCTATACTAGAAGTACAATATACCTAATGTAATTATTTAAAGAATTTTTCTGTTCAAATTTTTCCTCATTCAATAATTATACCTAAACACGTTAATTATTTTGTAGGTGGTTTACGTGACAGCAGTTCTGCCATACATAATACTAACAGTTCTCCTGGTTAGAGGATTGACCCTGGATGGGTCAGTTGACGGAGTTATATACTATGTAAAACCTGATTTTGAGAAAGTGTTGTCTTTTCAGGTATGTCAACATTATTGTTTTCGATTTTCATTGCAATTACCAATAAAATTCAATAAATATTAAATTTCCCCTTTTTGGTATAAGCTGATGATCTTATTTCTAATGAATTTTTCATGTGGTTTGAACGATTTGTTAATTTATTTGACACATTTATACACACCTTAGTTAACTTGTATTTTGTTAGAAATTCATGATTGCTGGTACTTAATAATTATCCTACCGAGTGAAAATGAAATATTCATAAGATAAAATAAAAATCTTTAAAATTGCAATTTAGATTGTTATTGTTAAAATCTTCACTACAAATACTCTACGATACAAATCTTCTATTTCTGTTTGTCACATTATGCTTCATTTCTTGTATTAAACGCTGAAAATGTTAAAATTCGATGTAAAAGTTTCAAAAGAAATAGAATAATTATCACAAAACTGTAAATATGTTGGTTTAAAATATATTCTCTATTACATCTGTTTGTTGCTCATCTGTCGCAAATTTGGAAATCAAAAACAATAACCAAAGACACAGAAGACAAGATTCAAATGTCAATATTTCCAGCAACAAACAATACAAGTAATATCGTGTTGGGATGCCAATACAAAATTCCCCAAAACTGCGGCCATTTTGAAAATTCCTAAACCTTTATGCACATCTATACATGGCCACCTATTTCTGTACCAAGTTTCATTATAAGTTTGTTTGACCGGTTTTTGAGATCCGTTTCGGACAAGTTCATGGCTCAGAAGAAAGAAAAAAAGGAACAAAGACAATAAGTTCCTCAAACTTTGGGATAAAAACATCAAACTACAAGCAGTTGTTTGTTTCGAATAATAAACATTCGAAAATTGTCATTATTGTCAACAATAAAATGTCTGTATTAATTTTAAGACCAAACTACAATTCAACACGTTAACACAAAACGATTAAGAATAGAGTTAGGTGTCAGACCGCATACATCGGTATATCAAAGGCCAACAGTATGCATAAGAAAAAATTACACTCCTTATTTCCACAAATTTTTAACTACTTAAATAAATCTCATTGCTAGAACCGAAAGTCAAGCGTCTTAGGTTGTTGTGTTATATTCCACCATCAGAGGTATCAAGTTTACATATCATTTCAACAATTTATCTCTTATGATCAGTGTGATGGAATATAGAAATTCGGTAATAAATAACAATAAAAGAAAACACCAATAGGTATATATATTTTTAATATGACGTACCGCTTTCTCTGTAGGAACAAACGGTGTTCTAAATAGGACAATTATTATTGACAAATGCACACAAATGCATGTAAAGGTGTTGACGTGAAGTATGTATCACACATAAAATCGGTATAATCCACCATTTGAACTGTGGTATTTTGTTGATAAAATAAAGTTTCAAAGTTAAATTCTTACATTTCATCGAACAAAGCAATGCTCGAACAATTATAACCGAAATGGCATCACAGTCGAACGTGCGACGATACAATCCAAGGTATAACATCATACATGTATGGCCATTCAAATGACGCCAAATCGACAGATAAAAACGTGTACGCAATACAGCAACTGGAACGCTGGGATTTGCGTCAAAGTCTGGTTTTATTTGGTTTGTTTTAAAACATTTTACTTTTTTATGAGAAAGTTCTCGCCTTGTTCAAATCAACATAGCTGTCCGTAAATGATGCCTTATATGCTTCACTCCGATTACAGAAATGCTCATTGTCCAATTTGAATCGAAATAATTCATCGATGCTATGCTCTATGCTTATTTTAACATGAATAGACTTTATACTTGTTGTTCATGTAAGAATATGCCATTAGAATTGCAATTATATTATTTAAACATATTTTTATAAAGCGTCGTGGTAATATGCGACATGAGACAAAACTTCAGGAGAAACGCAACAAACATTCATTTTTGTAATTCTATAATTCTTAGGGAAGCCATACAATAATTGGTAGTATCTGTTATTGTTGAAATAAAAATATTTAAATTAACATTAAGGCAGAAGTGTGGGATTGGTGTACATGAAATGCTTCAAATCAATGACTAGAACATTCAGAGTAATAATAACAATACGATTGATCTATCCATGTTATATGCCAAAATATCTGCACTTTTAACCTTACGACATATTATTGTATAAATATGTAACACCTCGCTATCGCCTGGTGAAACACCAACAAATATAATGCATAACCATGTTAATATATACATAGAGCACGTACGGCATCAATAGATTATTTCATAAACATATAAATTGCATGAAAGAGATTCTTCTTAGTTTTCAAAAGTTTTCAAATTTTATCATTATTTATCAGTACCGAAGAGTATGGCACGCCGTATTTATATTTATTCCGTTTTGAAGATATCTTATATAATTTATAAGATATCTTATATAATTTATAAGATATCTTATATAATTTATAAGATATCTTATATAATTGGGTTTTTATAAGATATCTTATAAATTATATAAGATATCTTATAAACTTTATAAGATATCTTATAAATTATATAAGATATCTTATAAAGTTTATAAGATATCTTATATAGTTTATAAGATATCTTATAAACAAACGTTATATAAGATATCTTATATAGTTTATAAGATATCTTATATAGTTTATAAGATATCTTATATAGTTTATAAGATATCTTATATAATTTAGGAGATATCTAATATAATTCTTTTTATAAGATATCTTATATAATTTATAAGATATCTCATAAACTTTATAAGATATCTTATATATTATATAAGATATCTTATATATTATATAAGATATCTTATAAAGTTTATGAGATATCTTATAAATTATATAAGATATCTTATAAAAAGATATGGCACGCCGTATTTATATTTATTCAACTTTATAAGATATCTCATATACTTTATAAGATATCTCATAAACTTTATAAGATATCTTATAAAGTTTATAAGATATCTTATAAAGTTTATAAGATATCTTATATAATTTATAAGATATCTTATATATTTTATGAGATATCTTATAAAGAAAAGTTTATAAGATATCTCATAAACTTTATAAGATATCTTATAAACTTTATAAGATATCTTATAAAGTTTATGAGATATCTTATATACTTTATAAGATATCTTATAAACTTTTCTTTATAAGATATCTCATAAAATATATAAGATATCTTATAAATTATATAAGATATCTTATAAACTTTATAAGATATCTTATAAACTTTATAAGATATCTTATAAAGTTTATGAGATATCTTATAAAGTATATGAGATATCTTGAACGTTGAATAAATATAAATACGGCGTGCCATAGAAGAGAGTTACTATGCCGATGGTTCCATCGTGAACTAATTCCACCGAAAAAAGTTTGTAAAAATATTGTATTTAAGATTGCATATTGTAAATCAAATTGAAAGATATTTTTTGTGAAACTATATATAAAGCACATTGACAAGTTTTCGACTTCTACATATTAGTGTCGTGTTTAAATATAATATGCATAGTATGATGATAATATATTGTTGGATAGTGCATTTCCAACGTTCTTGTAGAAGGCAGATCAAAGCAGCATATTTTACAAATAATATTGATGCCTGTAGGAATATAACAGATCCTACCTAAGTGTCGTTATATCTTTATGCTAAACAACCAAATACAACTTTGTGGTCTACTTTTTTGAGACAATTGGTTTTTACATTATTTTTCATGTTTGTATTGTACAAAATGATAAAATACAGATTTAAACTTGCAAGGTTAGCTCCGCCTGTAGTAAGATCTAAACTGGTATCAAAGACACCTATCACATATAGAATAAAACGTATCACAAAATACCGAAATAAATTTGATGCACTGTATGGCCATTTCGTTAATTGACAACTCATCAGCAGTGCTAGAGATCAAAGTGTTGGAAAACCAGTGAAAGATGTAATGATGATTTAATAAGCACAACCATTATAATCCAAAACAAACAGGAATCCAAACTCAACTAAGGCTTACCTGTGCATCAACAAGAAGAGCCTTAGAAATTTCTGATAATTTTGCCAAATTTTGAACGGAAAATTTAGAGGCATTTGAGTAATGAATCATGCCAGAACAACAATTCTGGCTACTTGGCTATAATGCCCTCGGGGACTTACAGTCCATCAGCAGTGACATAGCCCCAAGTGACAGTAATAAAACGTATCACAAAATATCGAAATAAATTTGATGCACTGTATGGCCATTTCGTTGATTGACAGCTCATCAGCAGTGCTCGACATCAAAGTGTTGGAAAACCAGTTAAAGATATAATGATGAATTAATCAGCACAACCATTAAAATCCAAAACAATCAAAACAAAGGAATCCAAACTCAACTAAGGGTTACCTCTGCATCAACAGGAAGAGCCTTAGAAATTTCTGATAAATTTGTCTTAAAAACGTTTTTACAGGAACCTAATCTTTAGTTCTCCATTGTGATTTATTTTTACACATATTCCACCAAATGGATAGAAAATAGTAGACTGTACAGTGTTAGTGTTTGCCTATTCATGCAAGATGAATAAGACGAATAAAGTCCTGTTCTGTTGCATTTTATATTTATTTTTAATCTTACAATGTACATTGTATTGTACGTTAACCATGGTCAGTTCTTTCATATATTTAAAGATCATTTTTACCTCCAAAAATAAAAAAATAAAATTTCCAAAAATTAGAAAAATAAAATTAGATAAAAAATAAAATTAAATTTAAAACGAAAAGAAAAGTAATGATATTTATCTTATCGAAACCGCTTTGTACTTCTTTTGGAGATACAGTGTGATTTCGTTACTTAGCATTGTTTTTACAGGTGTGGGTTTCAGCAGCAATCCAGGTCTTTTATTCAATTGGACTTTGTGCAGGTGCCTTGATTTCTTTATCAAGCTTCAATAAGTTCAAAAACAATTTTCTTTGGTTAGTAATTTTACAGATTTAAACCACTTCAATCTACGTATAACAATTATATACATGATGTCACTTTTTGTTTATAATGGTATATCCATGCAGATACTGGAGAGATTATCAACATTCGTCAGTTTTGTACAGTACTATATATATCAATTTTGATACACAAGATTTGCAAAATTCGACAAATACGACTCATCAGTTGTGCCAAAGGTCGAACGTGTTGAAAACTAGAACATTTACCCATAACATTTAAGATCAGCAATTCAAACTACCAAAATGAACAAAAGGATAAAAACTGTCAATAGTATGATTTTCTCAATAGATAAACCTTTTCAACATACACAATCATGTGTTGTCAAGTATTTAATGAAGAAGAAGAATATCTAAGACTTGCTGGTATTTTTGATTCATGAGCTGTACACGATTTTATTGGTTCACGGAAACTGGGCACCATTTGATCATAACGATGTGTTGTGTTATATTCATCTGCGACAGACAAATATCATCGGACCAATGAAAATCTGATAACAATCTGATAGTTTATCATATCTAAAACCAATTTTTTTATGCATACATAATCTTAAATTATAACATCAAATATTTTCAGGGACACTGTAATACTAACGTTTGTATGTGAAGGAACAAGTATTTTCGCTGGATTTGTTATATTTTCAATTCTTGGTTTCATGGCAAAGAAATTTTCAATTCCTATTAGTGAAGTAGTTAAATCAGGTAGGTTAAATCGATTACCACTCACTAAACAAACTTCCAATATTCATTTAAATTCTTTTTAGGGGTAGTTTTATCTCATTGAGACAATTCATTTAATAGATAAGTATAATCTAATTGTAAGATCTCCAGTTGAAACAGACGTCTGGATATTTGATAGGATATTTCTGAAACAAAACACTACAATTCCTGTAAACCTGTATATTTTTAACCTTTACTGTTTATCTATTTTCGATTATATACTTGTGACGTGGATCGGTACTTAAACATCCCGCCATTGTGCTATGTTCAATTTTGAGTTCTTGTCTTTGATTTTTGCTTATGTACTTTGTCTTTATGCCATTTTTGTGTTTCTTTGTTTAAACAGTTATTTGTTTTTATAGTGATTAAAATTATATCACAATGTTGACTGCTGTTCCCCATATTTGACGTTTTTACCTATTATGTCTGTTTGTTTTGCTTACACATTGTTGTCAATATAATGGAATTCTATGCAACTGTCATACAAATGAGAGGTTTAGCTAGCTATAAAACCAGGTTTAATCCACAATTTTCCACATAAGGAAATGCCTGTACCAAGTCAGGAATATGGTTTTGAATTTCCTTTGGAGTTCGGTTTTTTTGTTATTTTACTTTTTTAAGCTTTTACCATCACTTTGCATCCGTCGTCCGTCCGTCCGTCCGTCGTAAACTTTTCATTCAAAAATCTTCTCCTCTGAAACCGCTAGGCCTATTGGTGTGAAACTTAATAGAAATGATCTATGACATGTCTTCTACAAACGATTTTCAATTTATTTTGATCTGACATAAAACATGGCTGTCGTAGCTAAAAATAGAATATAGGAGTGCATGTGTTGTTTTTGGCTTATAACTTAAAAACCGTTACAGATACCAAAAGGCTGACATGGGGTAAAATTGATCCGCATGACAAGATCTACCTACCCTGAAATTTTGAAGGAAACCCATTTAGGAGTTATTGCCCTTTTTTCGTAAAATTTTCTAAATTTTAACATTTTTCGTCATTTATGTCAAAAACTATTTGAGATAGAAGTGAAATGTAACTTCGAAAAATGTTTGCCATGTTGAGATCTACCTAGCCTGAAATTTTAAAGGAAATCCCAAAACCCATTTAGGAGTTATTGCCCTTTTTTGTCAAATTTTCAAATTTTTTTCATTCAAAAATCTTCTCCTCTGAAACCGCTGGGCTGATTGGTTTGAAACTTAATAGGAATGATCTATGACATGTCCTCTACAAACGTTCTTCAATTTATTTTGATCTGACATAAAACATGGCTGTTGTAGCTAAAAATAGAATATAGGGGTGCATGTGTTGTTTTTGGCTTATAACTTAAAAACCGTTACTGATATAAAAAATCTGACATGTTATTCATTCGAGTTATTGAATAAAAATTAATGATGTATTGCAATAAAATATTGGCCTCTAGTCTTTTATGCAACCAGTGCTGACCCCTTACTGTGATTTGAGGGGTAGGGATTGTTTCTTTGGATATTAACATATTCTATCTATTTTATGTTCGTGCAGGTAATACCCTAGTACATATTACCCAGGTTAAATCACCAGATATATGAAAACATACATTAAGATGCATATTGAATTCCTATTTTATATTACTTCATGGTTATATAAACATAAGTTTAACAGATCCGAGATGAAAATTTAATAAAATAATTTAGATTTCAAGTTTTCGCATATTACATGCTAAACTATGAAAGAATAGCACTTATGTACCATCTCCTCCCTGGCTGACAAATCACAAAGCTCAACTCTGTGAAAAGAATCATTATTGTGTGTCAACACTTTGAATTATAAATTCTTAATGAGTTATGAAATCTTATATGGATGTAGAAATATTTCTTTATTGAAGAAAGAACTATATATTTTACCTATATTATCTACAAGATGATGCTAGCAAATTATCTTGTCAAGATCTGGTCCACTTAATAGTGGATTTAATTACCTTAACTTATATTTGTATTTATTGGTAGTGTCTGTTTTCGACATTCAATTTTCTTATTTAATGCAAGTGACATTTGTCCCTCAGATTACAAAATTTATATGTACAGTTTATACCATGATGCAGTAAACTGTCAATAGATACCCTCCATTTACCATATATTATCATTAAATAAGATGACATTCCTTAAAGATCTACCACTCCTATGGGTATATTCAATACATATAAAAGTACATGGAATAAATTAGGGTTTATTAAGGCATTTCCCGTTTCGGACGGAAAGACCTTACTGTATTTCTTCTGTTTATTATTATTTTTTTTTTTTCGCCACTGGTCAAAATGATCTCTCACGTACAGTTCGCGACATATCATTTTGATACTTTATACAATAAACCAGTTAGCGTTAAATTATTTTGAAATGAGAGCCTCGACCGATAACTTTTTTCATTACAGAGTTATCTCCCCTTTTACAAAAAACCTTGTTATGGGTTAAACACAAAAACCGTAAGACTTACAAGAAATCTGAATGGTGGAAATTTTTGGGCTTATCCTCATGATGATTCGTTAGATTTAAGTCGACGCGATCCAACACTTTCCGTCAAAAATTTTTTCTCGTAAACGGAAAGTTGTACAAAGGTAGGACCTTCACCGTTGGTCATGGAACCAAATACCTTGACCTTGACCTTTGACCTTGTACTTTGTTATCACTCTAACTCGAAAACCGTAACAGATAGAAGCAGACAATAAACGGAGAAAATGTGTGTCTTGATGAGTACTACATATGTTACATAATGTCTAATACATTGGACCAACCTTTATGGGACTCTGGCCCAAAAACTGCAAAAAATGGACCTTTTAAGGTTTTTTGCATTTATCTCGAAATGTATGCTAGATAGAATGATACTTTCAATAGCAAAACAGACCAGTAATACAAAATACACAATTTGGGATAAAAGTCAAAGGTCAAGGTCATATATGACCACATAGCAACCCTTCTTATTTAATGAAAAAGTCCCTAGCAACCATATTTATTTCAATAGAGGATAAAAATAGGTACAATGCGGTATCAAGGTCAATGTCATTGGTCAAGGTCATTTCAAAAGACCATAGCAACCTACTTAAAGTCCTTAGCAACCATAGTTATTTCAATAGGGAATAAAAAGATCAACAATTTGTAACCTTAGACTAATATGACAGCTCTTACTAAAGATAGAAAAATCAGGAAAAGAATACATAACAGAGACCTGTTTTTAGAAAAATGATCCTTATGTGATCCAAATCAGAATTGTCTGTGGAGATACAGACCTTGGACCTAGATGGCCACCTAAACTAGAAATAGAAAAATCATCAAAAAACACCTTCTGTGAAATAGCTGGGCCAGTTCACACTTAACTTTGGTGCAGTGGTTCTTAAGTATTTTTTAACCCCCTTTCAAACTTGTATCTGGGGGTCCTTGGACCAATATAGATGCTTTTGCCAAAATAGAAAAATTAACAAAATGATATAAAATGATAATCTACTCGGGGAAATTTAAACAAAACTTTAGTGGAGTGGTTAATCATGTAATCAATCCAAAAGGGTCAAGGGTGAGAATCATTAAGAAAATCAGCAGTGAAATTTCATAATTTTACAGAAAATTTAAGCATTTAAAATGTGAGAAATGTATGAATTGTACAACTTCTTAGGGAATAGACTACTGGGTATATCATCACTGAGGTGTGACTCAGGTAAAAGAATTCAATGTTGGCTAGATGAGATTAAATTCATACAAGAACTTTCATACGCTGCTGAAAGAAAAAAAAATTTTTTAGCTCAACTTGCTATGCCAGGATGAGCTTTTGCCATCACTTTGCGTCGGTCCGTCCGTCCGTCGTAAACTTTTCATTCAAAAATCTTCTCCTCTGAAACCGCTGGGCCGATTGGTGTGAAACTTTATAGGAATGATCTATGACATGTCCTCTACAAACGATCCTCAATTTATTTTGATCTGACATAAAACATGGCTGTCGTAGCTAAAAATAGAATATAGGGTGCATGTGTTGTTTTGGCTTATAACTTAAAAACCGTTACAGATATAAAAAATATGACATGGGATAAAATTGATCAGCATGCCAAGATCTACCTACCCTGAAATTTTTAAGGAAATTCCAAAACCCATTTAGGAGTTGTTGCCCTTTTTTTCAAATTTTGAAAATTTTTTCATTCAAACATCTTCTCCTCTGAAACCGCTAGGCCGATTGGTGTGAAACTTAACAGAAATGATCTATGACATGTCCTCTACAAACGGTCTTCAATTTATTTTGATCTGACATAAAACACGACTGTTGTAGCTAAAAATAGAATATAGGGGTGCATGTGTTGTTTTTGGCTTATAACTTAAAAACCGTTACAGATATCAAAAATCTGACATGGGATAAAATTGATCAGCATGGCAAGATCTACCTACCCTGAAATTTTGAAGGAAATCCCAAAACCCATTTAGGAGTTATTGCCCTTTTTCGTCAAATTTTCAAAATTTAACATTTTTCGTCATTTATCTCCAAAACTATTTGAGATAGAAGTGAAATGTAAATTTGAAAAATGTTTGCCATGTTGAGATCTACATACCATGAAATTTTAAAGGAAATCTCAAAATCCATTTAGGAGTTATTGCCCTTTTTTGTCAAATTTTCAAAATTTTAACATTTTTGCATTCATATCCAAAACTATTTGAGATAGAAGTGGAATGTAAATTGAAAAATGTTTGCCATGTTGAGATCTACCTACCCTGAAATTTTGAAGGGAATCCCAAATTCTTTTTAGGAGTTATTGGTTTGTGTAATTTGAGGTCGGGTTCTGTTACATTTATTTAAGGTTGACCCTTATTACTTGTCATTTGTGTACACATTGCTTTTTGGTCAATTATTTTAGTTCTAGCGAACCATTCTTTATGAATTTTTAACACAATGTTCCTTGGCTCAAAACAAAGGGATATGTTTGGGTATTATAGTCCCTCCCATTTTGAAAAAGGAACTAAAAAGGGCCAAATTTGTTGTTTTCATTAGACACTCTGCTATGCCAGAATAAGTTTTTGCTATCACTTTTCGTCTGTCGTTTGTCCATCGTAGATATCTTCCTAGACCAATTAAAACCAAACTAGATCAAATACATTTTAAAAATGTGTCTAGCAGGTTCACACCCCATCCAAGAGGACTGCCAAAATGAAACATAATATAACATAAAAAAATGTAACAATATCGAGTAAATGTACACCAGACAAAAATCTCAATGAATACATTGAATAAAAACCAATACAGACACTGTCATCCGTTGCCCGACAAAAGGACCAAAAATAATACATAAACATATAAACATCCACATGGAATTCATAAAAAACTCAGAAACCACTGAACCTAAGTTGCAATAGTCTTTAGGTGATCCCTTGAAGAATACTGTCCAGCATGTCAGCACTCCAACCAGGACTACAACCATCAGGGAACACATTTTAACATTAAACCTTATGAAAAATAAATCTTCAACAAATTTCCCCTGAACAATTGAACCAATTGCAACAAACTTGGTCAAATAGTTGATTAATTGTCCAATGAAAACCAGACTCCAGGTGAGCGATACAGGCTCTGGTGAGCCTCTTGTTTCATACTTGATATGAAATCAGTGGTTACATATCGAATTTTTGTTATAGAGAATGCATGCACATTTCTTCTAGTTTTTTTGTTTTCAGGCCCTGGTCTCGGATTTGTAGCATATCCTGAAGCACTAGGCCTGATGCCAGGACAAAATGTATGGGCTGTTTTATTCTTTGTTATGTTGTTAAGTTTAGGACTGGATAGTAGGGTAAGAAAAAAGCTAAAGAAGTCAAACATAGATGTTTTAAATCGTCACTTAATTCATTGTAAATACTAGGTACACTCTTTAAGCTACATTAATTTCGATTGTTAAATATGACTTTATGGCGAAAAAGGATGTTGGTTAAAGTTTATTTACTTGTCAGTAGTTGTTATTAATATTTTTTAATTATACCGTTAAGTAAGATGAAAAAAAAATATCTAGAGAGCAATTCAAATAGTTAGAAAAGTACAAATTAAGAAATTATAAAAGTTAAGACAGACAACAATAAGTATGATAACCAGGAGTGAACTTAGATGTTCCAGTTAACCTGTTCCTGGGCGACCTGACACCCGCGGTTTGATCCAACAAAGTCAGTCCTATAGTAATCGCAAATCGGGAGAAGAAGGGCATTTCAAATCCTTGGATATCGCAGTACTGATGAATTATTGATGGTTTTTTCCTTTTCTAGTTTGGTGGTTGTGAAAGTGTTATCGTTGTATGTACAGACAGCTGGCCAATACTTAGAAAACATCGCAGCCTTTTCTCTGTAGTGTTTTGCGTTTTTCATGCTTTAGTTGGATTAATATTTTGCAGCCAGGTATGTCTTAGAAAAGAACGTGACCAATTCTCAAAAAATAATTTTGGGTAATAGGTCTAAAATATTTCAAGAGAAGTACTCTAAATTTCTAAAAATTCTTGAATATAAGAGAGTACTTCAAAACAACACAAACTTAGCAGCAATGGTTCTTATTTGATCCTCTTTGTTGTATGCAAACACTGAGCAAATATGATCCAAACTAGAGGACGAGAAGCTCTTAAGAGCCTCTACTTCATCTGTGTCGAGTTATAAAAAAATAATATTATTCCCCATTTAGCAATGTTATTACCATATTTCATCTGTGGTTGAGATTAAATCAGACTAAAAAAAAGTAAGTTTATTTTACTACAAGTAACATGACACCACACATGATCGAATGGAATGTCTTAGGATAATAACTGTGCAAACTATTTCGATAGTTTCAGTCATCCTCCGAACACAAACGTGATGGTACCAGATTTTCAACCACCGTGTATTTTCCCTTTTACTCAATTGGACTCTATTGTAATTTTTGGCCTTACATAGATAATCAATAAATGTGCATTTGATGAAAGTTTAGTAATTTATTTTTAAAACGGTCATTTTCAGGCTGGAATTTATATATTTCAAATAGTGGACTGGTATTGTGCATTTTCTCTGCCAATCATTGGGTTTACAGAGTGTATAATCTTCGGATGTTTCTTCTCTTCGATACCTACTGCATTATTGGATCACAAATCATAAGTAGCACATACTAAGTAAAGTTTATTAATATAAAATAAAATGTATAGTCTGATAAAATTCACGACGTAGTTTTGGTAAGGGGGTTTCTTTCATGTCACACCAGATGTTTCCTAATTCTGACTACCTTTATTTACAAATTAGAAAAAAGATAACTCTCCGAAATCTTGCTAGTCTTCGAAGTTATTTATTTAGCTTTTTTAAGAAAGAATCCATTAGATACTTTCCGAAACAGTTTATCAGTAATCTGATTATAGACACAACTTCAGAGGGAATATAAATATAACATGAAATTTAAATTCTATTTTAATCTTCTAGGAACTGAAAGGTTCTCACAGGATATCAAGTTAATGATTGGCCGAGATATTCCAGTATATTATAGGATATGCATTTGCTTCATCACACCAATATTTTTAATTGTAAGCACTTGTTATATAAAGAGTTTTATTTCCAACCAAACAAACCTAGCAATAAGATTTAAAAAATACAAATATTTTCTAAAACCTAAAACTGAAATGATGGAAAAACTACTTTTCGCAGATTTTTAATTTTAAAACCACCACAACGTTATAGGTACTAATTGCGATTGATCGATAACACAAGTTTACGTAAGGTTATGTACTGATTATTCAAACACCACCCCATTATTAGGAAATAGTTGATACGAAGGTCCATATGCAATATAGGGACCAGCAGGTCATCCAAAAACATTATATGGACGAAAGCAAATGTCCATGTGATGTTTTTGCCTTGACCTGCCGGTCCATGTGTTGATCAGGTGTTTTTGTGAGGTTAAAGGAAACGAATTGTACAAAGATATTAACAAAAGAATACATTATGTACAATCAACCAAAGAACATTAAAACGAGATATACACGAAACTAAAGCTTTAGTAATGTGAACTCTCATAAAGAAACTGGGGGTAACATCAGAAATAGTAAACCACAAAATACCAAAGGACCATGGCCAGTGATATTAGACCAAGATATAACCATATACTGCGCTTCTGGTGACGATGAGGTGCAGTACTTATCGGGAAACTTAATCGAATCGGCCAATCAAATTGTAATAATGATAGTAAAATGTTTTGAGCGATCATATCAACAAATACTGGTCATCACATATTCAGGAACTTCATATGTCGTTATATCGATTTATCGAGTTCAATATACATATAAAATGAACGACAGTTACAAATCAACTGTGACATAGCGACCCAGTATCGAATCAACTGTGATATAATGATACAGTAGCGGATCAACTGTGAAATAACTACCCAGTATCGAATCAACTGTGAAATAACTACACAGTTTGTAATCAACTGTGAACTAGCCACAAAGTATCGAATCAACTGTGAAATAACGACACAGTATCGGATCAACTGTAAAATAACGGCACAATAACGGACCAATAGTGAAATAATGAAACATTATGTTGTAGATGTCAGTAAGAAAGAAGGAATTCCAGCTAGAAAATTAAAATCATTACGTTTATCATAAAATTCTGATTCCAGTCGCCCGTTTCATCTATGTAAAAGTGATGGTATAAACCAGAATTTGTTGGCTTTTAATTTCACGTTCACGTTGTGTTGATAACAGGTACGAAATCAATCATTAAAATTATTATCAAGAAAGATAAGAAATTATTTATATAGCAAAACTGAACTTAAAAGACGAGGTTTCATAGCCTTTTCAAGTACTTGAGTAGTTAATAGGAATATAATATGAAATCTAATTCAATAACATGATGAGTAATTGGGTTGTTATGAGATCTTTTTTGTTCTTTTGATCGAGGTTGATTGGTCGAAATGATGTGTCTCTAAATTTTTAAAATGTTTTTATTTTTGATTGGTCATTTTTAACTTTGCATCATTTTACCTTTAACCCTATGGACAGTTGACTTATCGTTTGTCATTTTTATTGATATACTACCTGTTTCGCAACATTTGTATTTTATTTTTGTTAAATATTGGAATTCGTCCAAGTACTATGACCAAGAGTTCGATAAAAGACAGTGAATTCGGAGTACACATGAAAAAAAAAAAAAAAAAAAATATATATATATATATATATATATATATATATATATATATATATATATATATATATATATATATATATATATATATATAATGAAAGATTCATCGTATACAAGAAAGACGTATGACTATAAAATATTTGTCTCCATGATCTCTTCAAGTATATGCACATAAAGCTGTGTAATAGAATAGTACACTAGATATTAGATATTATAGTGATACTTGATAACAAAAAGGTAATACTAATTGTAATTGTAATAGCCTATTCCATAATTATACTATAGCACCTAATACGTAATACATAAACTCTTCTGATAAGTAACATTAGAATTTTAAAAAAAAATTGCATTTAATTATTCTATTAAAAGATTCCTCTTGTAGATAATATTTATAAGTGGAATTGTGGCGTACAAGGCACCAACGCTCGGTGATTACATCTACCCTGATAGTGCTGTAGCTTTGGGATTTATAATTGCCTTGGTACCGATTTTACCCATTCCCATTTTTGCACTTTTGGCGATTAAATCAGCTCATGGTCGGAATATCAAAGAGGTAAATTTAAAAACATTTATTTTTCACTATTTTAAAGACTTAACTCTTACAGTTGAAATAGGACTTAGTATTGATAACACACTAGAAATAAATACCTTTGACCACCGAAGGTTACGATAGCAATCAAACCAATAGTTATTTAACTAAAAAACTCTACAATCGAAAATATTGTCCAGAGGTGACACAAAATAATAGAATTTTTTATAGTCTTTTGGGAGAATATGAAACATATGAGATATTCTTAAGGAGGAGTATACTAATCTACAAAGGTTCGGACAAACATGCATTACATACAGTATTTCGTTTGTAGTAACTACAACAATATGATCACCACTGTATTATTTTGATGAATATTTTTACATTTATTTGATGTTTTAGAAATTCCTAAATTCACTGAGACCCTCGCTAAAATGGAAACCAATTGATGAGACATGCCGGCTTGGATATAAATACCTAGACTGCGAAGGAACACTTCTAGAGAAATTTAAGCTAAACGTTATGGGAGATTGAAATGCTTGTATATAGGTCAAATTTACTTCTTTTGTAGAATTGTAAACCATTTGATGCTTATATTTGCTTTAGAAGAACTTACTTATTGGAATTTCCAATAGGCTACATCAATTCAAATTTAAATAAAAGTAGTATGACAATAATTATGACGGCTGTCTTTCAACAGTGTAGATCTACCTAAATTACAGGTAAATATCATTCGATGGATTTTGATATAACAAATGCAAGAATATATAATACGAGACGTTATAATATGGAATTGCCTTTCGAAAGTTTCCTTCAAAATTTGGTCTGTTGGTCCAAATTTTGAACCAATATATAGCCACTGTTACCACATAAAAAATACAGCTCAAGCAAAAAAGAGGTAATAGTAAATAAATAAATAAAAATTTATTTAAATCGTTCAATCTGATGATTGGATTGGTACCAATGCTTGATTGAACATGGACCATACAATAATTGACCATCCTTTATAAAGTAAAAATCAAGAAAACGATGTTTTTAAATCGTCTATTAAAATACCGCAGGTACTTGAATCGAATAAAGTTCCATAATTTTGTCTGTTGGTACACTACAACTTACGTTACTAATACGTATACTAAATGAAGAAGCCTTCTTTATGAAACCACTGGGCAAGTAAAACCAATCTTTGACAGTGTATAGATTGTAACCTTTTTCAAATTGTATTCTTTTAATATTTCTCAATCGTTGATACTGGGTCTCAATCATAATTTCTTCCGTGGATACAAGTTTATTTTTTAAGGGCGGACGTTGGACCAACGTGATCTGCTTACTAAAACAGAAAAAACACTATTTTCCAAGTCTTATTATTATTATTATCGAGCCTTTCGCTACTAAAATTTGAAAGAAATGCTCTTTTATTTGTCTCCCTAAGCATAACATTTAGGTGGTTTCAATAGTTTGAAGATATGATAGATGTTAGGACAACTTAATGTTGTTACCAAACAACACAGAACCTAAGAGTACCTTCCTGGGAAGTAGATGCAGCATAAACATTTATGTTTCCTATGTTTTTTTTTTTCTATCAGACGAAAATAATGTTGTCTTGTTACCCTATTCTTATTAAAAATCACAGAAAGATCTTTTTATTTGAAACCAGTGAGCCAGTTAGAACTTGACAGCAATGTTCGAAGCTGCCAGTCAAGATAGACATGGTCCAGGTGAGCGATACAGTCTACTGGCAGCCTCTAGGTTTATCTCACAATTGAAGAGCATAATGTGGGCCAGCTAAAATCAACACAGAATACTGACCATAAAATGTTCATCTTTTGATCTTTATAACTGAAATTATTTGAGAGGATAAGAAAAAGTTTTCTGGAGAAAGAGAGCAGTAATAAACTAAAAAATATGTAAAACAAATTTGGAGGGGGGGGGGGGGCGCAATTTGTTTTATAAAGCTATGAAATTTAAATATTTTTAAGGCAATCATCATTTGTTCAGTGGATATGAGTTATTTGTTCTCTTGCAGACTTAAAATTGTTCTTCAGTCTGCTAACATGGGGCTGTTTTTGTCCCAGTAGGAAATTTCATTTATAAATTTAGTCTCGTAGTTTTGGTTGCCATGGTAACCGTTGTAGAGAGCCCAGCTAGAAAAAGATATCGAACATTTTCTATATTTGACCTCTTATATAGGTCCATTTCTTATAGGTTTCAAGTTGTGAATTATAAACTATGACAGTTTAAAAGAGAAAAAAAAAGTGAAACTTTAAACATATAGCAAAATGTTCAGTTTTGATGTATAAGGTGACAGGATCATACAATTATAGAAAAGGGTGAATTATGACTTATTTCGAAGGTTAAAAAAATTTTTTTTTAAAGTTATAATTCCTTTTTTTAAAAAGTCAAATTAAATTATAATTTTTATTGTCCACAATTTTGTTTTCCCAAAAAGTTGGCAAGAAGGCTGTAAAATCTATAAAAAGTAACATATTTGAAAATGGGTTTCCGCAATTTGTTCTTAGGCGATACTGAACCTATAAGCCAATTTTCATGAAAATCGATTGAAATAGCATATTATTGACTTTTCTATAGATTGCATGATTCTCTGGTTGATTTGGTGTAAATACATCCCTCCTAATAAGTACAAAAATGTGTATAAATGAATAATAATAATTATAATTATATTTATAATATTAATAATAAAAAACACAAAAATAATAATAATAAATAAATAAATAATAAACAGATAAATATAAATTTAACCCAAAATGAATATTATAGGCCTACTAACAATGATATCACCTTAGTTTTCTGTAAAGTAAATTCAAATTATATTTAGGGTTATGATTCCATAATATTTAAAATGATGAAGAATAGGAGAGGACAAATATACCTAAGGAGCAATCCGAAAAAAAAACGCAATCTATTAGACAGTCAAAACCCGGGAAAACAAATGAACAAACAACAAATAAACACTGAAAACTAAAAAAACCAATGAAGAACAAGAACTATAAAAACCAGGAGTGAACTCAGGTGCTCCGGAAGGGTAAGCAGTTCCTGCTCCGTATACGACACCCGTCGTGAAGTTTAACAAAGTCAATCCGGTGGTAGGCACAAATCAGTGGAGGTACATGAAATGTTACGACAGTGGGAACAGGTCCAACATCATCTTAGACATTGGAACACTGTAACGGTCAATAAATTCGTGATGACGACCGTACAATTTCCATCACAAAGATTTGTTTATGTTTCATTAACACATTTTTCGATTTGCGTGTTAAAAAATAAGAAGTAATAGTGATGTACACAGTGTTGCATCATTTATGTAAAAGATTTAGTCATAAATATCGGCAAAAGAATACCGAGGCGACAAAACAGTGGGAAAAGTCCACAGAAAAGACAAAGAAAAGACAATCAGGAGAATGGAAACATACACCACAAGGATATAGGTATAAGTAAAAGAATAAAAAACGTATAATAAACTAAATAAAACTAGAACAAGACAGCACAGAAACTAAAGCACAAGCAATGTCAACTCCCATTAAAAACCGGGACTGACATTAGGTGCTCCGGAAGCGTAAGCATATCCTGCCAGTCAAGTGTCAAGTCTGATGAGGTGTCACATCCGATGAGGTGTCAATTCCAGAAGGCCTGGAAATCTAACTTAAGATATATAGTCTCATACACGAGATAGAAACTTCGTGTCGGCCTATCAATTCGTGATGACGACCGTACAACGTTTGGAGTGTTGAAATTAACATAGACTGAACATTAAAAGTAACATATTTAGCGAAAAGAGTGCATCTTGTGCATGAAAACGGGCATTATAGAATGTTTATTGCTTGAGTAGGAATTTGTTATCATACGGTCTTGTGATCTTCAACAATGTTTAGGAAAGAAGGTTATTACAAGTATGTAGCCATTTGTCATAATATGCTTCATCAAACATAAAGTTTATTATAATTATCACTATCTGTCATGACTGTATTTGCAAAACTGGCTACTGGTATTTTTGAATTATCAAAAAAAATAATTACTGCCAAACCATTCAACATACATTTAATGTTTTGTCATTTGTTTGGATAGGTTTTCGTTTGTTTCTCTCTCTCTCTCTCTCTCTCTCTTCCTTTATAAAAACCAATTATTCTTTGCTTCCAATACTTTGGATATTCATTAGTTCTTGCTTGATATCTTCTGGCAGCAGTGTATCATTTAGATATTTTCGCTTTTGAATCGACAGCAGAAATGGTAGACATTTTCGGCGAATTTTCTTGGATGTTCGCAAGAAAGCCATAGCCTGCAGCTAGCCAGACGGAAAACAAAACAGATAAAAGAATTTTTCTATGGCACTGTTTGAATGCAACATTTTGTAGGATACAAAAGGTGATCCTGTGAGTACAATGTACTGTCATTATATACTGACTACAGAAGGTTTTTCCAGGAAAATAATGTTTCATTCAGGTTAATTTTTCTTTCAATTTTTAATATCTAATAAAACTTTCGCATACTTCGGCAACTGAATTCTACATAAAATACTCGCTATTACTCAGTACTTTTAAAATAACAATTCGGTATGTCTAATTGTCAACATTGATCATACTTTCGGAGACAATACTTCCACATATTCTGCAACGTCAAATTTGTTTGTGGTAACGTCATATAAGATGCAAAACTTAGTGAAATGCACACATAAATCGGAAAATCCGCTGTCGTTAAATATTTGAGACATTTCAACAGTGGAAAGGACAATAATTCGTTATTGGAAACGAAAGGTAGTGTAAGCGTTTTACTTTCATTCTGAAGAAACAGGATATCTTATTATAGTTAATATTTGTCAGTTGGATATCGAATTTATACTTCCTTTGGTTTTACACTTAATAAGATATAACTTAAACGAACAAATGTTAACGACATTTTTTTTTATAGTAGTCAGACATACATGCGATTCGGCATGATTTATTCGCATTTTTCGAATAAAATTCCCTACTTGCGGATATTGGAGTTATCTCCCATTTGCATAAAAGTCAATCCGGTGGTAGGCACAAATCAGTGGAGGTACATGAAATGTTACGACAGTGGGAACAGGTCCAACATCATCGTAGACATTGGAACACTGTAACGGTCAATCAATTCGTGATGACGACCGTACAATTTCCATCACAAAGATTTGTTTATGTTTCATCAACACATTTTTCGATTTGCGTGTTAAAAAATAAGCTGTCTTTCCTTTATAATATTTATTGCAGATAACAGGAGAAATATGGGGTGATAAAAAAATGAAAAGTTTTAAAATGCACAGAAACTTAATTCATGTTAAAAAATGTTACAAAAAGAGTACTAATTTAGAATTTAGAATCCTTGTTAATACTCATTGTGAAAAAAATCAAATTGCATGAAATTTTGGACAAGTTAAATCCAATTTGAATTTTTTTTCTTCCAGAAATGGAGTGTCGCATTTACTTAAAACTCGTATTCTTAATTTAAAATCTACTCCTCTGAGACCAATGGGCAAAATTATATTAAATTTGGCAGGAAGCATCTATGCAAGATCCTTAATAAAGTTTGCTCATTTCGTCTTGATCGGAAACAAAAATAGCCGCCATGGGCAATTGTCGATTTTGATAGGCTGAGTTTTCGAAAATCTTCAACTCTGAAACTGCTTCGCCATATGAAATGAAACCTGACAGGAAGCATCTATAGGAGGTTCTGTACAAAGTATCCTGATTTTGTCCCGATGGGGCAAAAAGATGACCTTCCTGCGCAATTCTTGTTTCTAATTGGTTGAGAAAAAAAATTCTAGAACTACTTGGCCAAATTTGACAGAAAGCATCTATGGAAAGTCTTTTATGATTTTTTTTTTCATCTTGATTGGACGACAAGCAAGGCTGCCATGGGCAATTCTTGTCTCTGATAGGCTGATATAAAGAAATCTTCTCTGAAACAGCTTGGCCAAATGAAACGATACTTGACAAGAAGCATCTGTGGGAAGTTTTCTCATTTTGTCCAGATCATGTGACATACATGGCCGCCATGGGTAATTCTTGTTTCTCCCAGGTGAGCGATACAGGGTCTAAACATTTTTCAGTCTTGAGCACAACAGATGAGTCGCAGCTCAACGAAATGTCCACATCTTGTGCATGAAAAATGGTATAATAGAATTTGTATTCACAAAGTTTTTATATAAAACGTGCACTTATTATCACATGGAATATTGTGTCATGACAACATTAGTTCGTAGTTTGATATTGGTACTTTAAGGAGAATTTCAAGAAGTTTGTCAACCATGTCAAATTTGAATTCGTGGAAGGAACTCTTCTTGCTACAGAATAGTTTATTTATATTAATATATAGTGTTTAAAGGTTTAAAGAAGTCGTTATCTTTATCAAAGTTCAGAATCCTTTTACTATAGAAGAAAGCATTTACTTAATTATTTAATTAATATTGCAAAAATACAAAATTTATCATCATTTCTCTCTAATACTGCCAAGTAAAAACTATTTGGAATAAACGTAAGTAAGAATATAGATTTAAAATGTATAATTAACAATTTGTAAGAATAAGTGAGTTAAAATGATTAAAATTAAAAAATGGAAAGTTGTAATTAATTATTAAAACACACCTGTTGTATATTATACTTGAATTCCCCTTTTGATAAGGAGATATGAAACTTTTTTTACTTGAGGAAATTATATTTCCCCTCGGGCATCGAACAAATTTTCATATCTTCCTATAAAAAGGGAAACTAATGATTTATTCCACTATTAATTTACAAAATGTACATGTACTTTAAAAGTCTTTTATTAGTTATCATGATTTGTAATTTGTCCACATTTATATCATGTTTATGGAACATTGTGTTGTTTTGTTACTTGTGTTATCATGTTGTTAAATAGTGTTTCTCTTTGTATGTCTATTAATGCATGCTAAGCCAGAGTTCATTTGAATCTGTAATATTTGAGTTTGAAAAAGGAGACACATTTTACAAAAATTTATATTTCAACAAGAACAAATTTTATGAAAATTATACAGAAATGAAATAAAATGAATAACACACTGACACGTTTCACATTTTCTTTTACCTCGGCTGTTGATTTATAACATTAATGTTAAAAAAAAAATTGAGAGGGTGACACGATGATTGGTCACATATCACGTGGACTGCTCTAGACCAATCATAATTTAATAATCAACCTCATGATATTTAATGATAAGAGTGCATGCCGTGTCAGATTGATATTTATATAACGAAAAGAAACTACAAAAGACTTGATTTAAATTAGTATCAGTGATAATAGAATAACAATATACAAAGTGTTAACACATAAAACGTATGTAGGTGAAATTCTATAAATATGAATTTCCAACAAGGAACATAAAAATAGTAAAATATTTACATCACATTATGTAATACATTCTACAAGCAAAGTAGCATCATCACAATGCATTCTTAAAAAAGCAACATGTAACGATATCCTTTCATAAAATATTTTAGTAAGCGGAATATACTACTATATTAAGAAACTATTCTTAGAGAAGACAACAGATAATGCTGTCTGTCCTCAAATATCCATACTTTTGTGATAAAATATTTATAATAGAGACAACAAAGTACGTTATTCTTATCGCAAAATATTATTTGTAAAGACACTTGATAACATTAATATCATCACAAAATATTCATAGTTATTGAAAACAACACAGATATTCTTATCATAAAATATTCTAAAGTGTCAAACTACAAATATAACATTCAAAAAGGTCTTTGAATGATAGTACGTTATTGACTATAATTATAAATATAATGATTTGTTAGCTTTACTTCTTTAAAATTATATCAACTTTATGTTTTGACTCTTCCAAGCTTATGTCTTCAGTGGTGTACGACCGTTTTGAAGTTTTGATTCGCTTTGTTGTCAAGTTGGCAACAGCAACGAAAAATCCTTGAAGCCCACATAGCAAAGTAAATGTATAATCCAACCATTGAGATCCAAACAGAGATGACAAGATACCAGTAAACCAGAAACATCCGGACAAAATCACCATTCTAAGATAAACTTTAGCGTCTTGGTAAGGATCTGACTGTTTAATGTGACTGATCTGGATACGAATTCTACAGATCTTGGTAATGATATGAATCAAACAAGCAAAATTAATCGTCACGGAAAGGATAACAGGTCCACTGAATACAATTAGATTTGACGGGAAACGGTTTGGAAAACAAACTGACCCACCATAACCAGGAGACAAATAAGAAGGACCATAATAATCAAGAACTACACCTGGTATAACAAATACCAAGGGAACACATGTTCCAAAGAAAGTAAGATAACGTTGTTTTGTTTGGAAGTCGTTCTTGTTGACTGACATTCTCCCTTTCATTTGTAATAATGTGGAATTAATACATAAAACGGAGATTGTCATGAATGAAAAATAAGATAACCAGAGATAATGAAGTAAAACTCCAATTATATAACAGAGCAATTTAAACTGGGAAGCTCCCACTCCTATCATAAACAACAAGTTCGATAGGAGTAATGCAACTGACATATTCTCGGTGTTTGATGTTGGAATATTTGTCACCAGCTTACGTTTCCTATTGATGGATATGAGAAAAATTAAAGCTACGGCAGATATTGAGAAACATAAGTATGTGATGACAGCAGAGACTGACACAGCTGTTCCATTAACATATTTTGAACAAGCAACAGAATCAATATAAAGAATATCACCAATATACAGTAGTTGTATGGTTAAATGAGAACAAATATTTTCAAGAGAGGGATATGTCACATTAACCTGGTAATCAGAAACAAGTAATTGTTTAGTATATGCAGTTCCCCAATAGTCTTCGTTAGTAAAGAAGAATGAAGTATTTATATTATTTACAGGTGGGTCTTTAGAAATATGAACTAAAACTATCCGTGTCTCATTTTTCACTACCAAGTGTTGGTAGATATTAAGTAATCTGTGCTGCAAAATCTTTAATTCTGAGAAAAATGTCCTTTTTGTAATTCTGACTACGACTTGAATCTGTGCCATATAACCAGTATCTGATGTTGTATAAGTATATATTCCTAATAACTTAGTTATATTTGTTATCTCAAAACTCCATACGGACACTAGTGCAAATCTCCTCATTTCATTCTCTGATATATTACTATTCGACACAAGGTAAAATGTCAATTCCATATCAACATCAGAGTAGGTTTCCATGTGAGTACACATACCATTTTCTATCAACTAAAAAAAACATAAAGCATTATATTAGCAATATATTTAATTTAATGACGTATGGAGTTATTATTATTAGACAGTTATGTAGCAAGCAAAGAAGCTACTTATTTTGGTTTACAGTTCATGCAGTACACGTTGTTGTAAATTAGCTCATAAGATATCCAAATGTGAAAATTAGCGGAATTTTCACTGAAATGTTTGTCTGCCACGCTGACGGGCAAATGGTATGAGCGAATTTTTTGATGAATTACCTATGTTATACTTTTCCAGAATAATTACATAAAATTCAAAATGCAAAAAAGTTTATAGATTCAAATGCTTATCGTAAAAAAGCAACATAAAAATTACTTGATGAACAATATATAGATATTTTATTCTAGTTTTTATATACTATTGTTGTGTGATGCAAATAAAGTAGCAGAGTTCATAAAATGGCGCAAGACCAGCAGCAAAATGAAGTAATGGTAAATGATAAACACAAGATTATTACTCTGTCATTTTCAATAAAACGCTTTACAGGGCTAAACGCCATGGTAACGTTCTACTTATTGCACGTAAATATAGTATATGAGTGCACTATTTCAAACTGTGAATCAGCGATATTCCTATTAATAAATATCTTCTGAGCGACTATTTTACAGAAAATACTATAACTTAAAATAAAGAAATGTGTATCGATTACATGATTATTTTTCGAGAATCTTCAGTTTAGAAAGGTCTTTTTTGTAGTTGTGACCATGGTGTCAACCAATACCTAGCCGAGCAGAAGGTATTAATTTTATTTCTTGAGAAAACGTCGTTATATTTGTTATCCTAAATCTCCAAGTGCACAATAGTAATAATCGGATTATTGTTTTTCTGATTTGAATTTTACAAATCTGTAAATAAACATTTTTGAAATCATACAGTATTAATATTTGAATGAACTTTTAAAAAAGTGTTTTCTTTGTCTGTCACGCTAACAGGCATAAAGTATGAGCGATTGTTTCTCTAGTTATCTGTTAACTTTTATCTTACTAGTACTTGAACATATAAATACTTGGTTATATAATTTTATTGAAGTCCGGAGAAGAATAACAGCTAATGTCTTTATTTTATTGAAATGTTATTTTAATCCTAATGGAATTTTCCAATAACTCTGGGTTCACAACAGTAAAGAAGAAAATGATTTATTAAGAGGAACAGTTAATATCCATAGGATATAGTTTGTTGGTAATCACAAGAGCGAACATTTATGATATTGAATAGGATGATTCTATTCAAAATTTTCCAATAATTTTTAGTGTGTATAAACTCAATTTCTATTGAATTCTAAGAAAAGATATCATTAAACCCTTTATGGGAGTACTATTTCGGACTTTTCCGTTTAATATGCCGATAGTTTCCGACCTGCAGCCTTAGATAACTTCACAGTTAAAACTACCATATTCTGACCCCTTGTCTACAATATGTACTGTCCAACCAAATTTTACAATTCTATCAAGCGTCACGTTGTTGGTACTCATACTGTATTGGCTTTTTTGGTAACTCCTTGAAATGCGTCGTATACAGCATAGTATAAATTTTCTATATCTAATATTAGTATCTTTGGATTGTTATTTTTTATACACCAATGCCAGTATAGATTACGGAGATTTTGGGTACACATAAAACCGGATTAACCCACCACTGTTCAGTCTGTACCAAGTCAGAATATCCTGACTCTCTGTTTTGTTTATGTTTGTAATCTTTTATGTTCTTTGTCCAGGGCTTTGTTTGTTGTGTGGCATTAATTGATTGTCATTGTTAAAATATTGGCGAACACAAAATCAATAAACAAGAATGAAATACAACAAATACTTAAATACGTGCGACTGTTGCATATGAAAGTAATGAAACTGAATTATCAACAGTTAGTTTATATGTTACATTAAATATGTGTTATCAGGAATTTCGTGTAATTAATAAAGATTTAATTACATGCATTTACAAAATTGTAGTAGTATTATTGAAACTGCCGAAAAATGTAAACTCTGTACACAAACTTACCTAAACAATTTAAATACACTAGACTCTCATTTTATCGAACTCACTTGACTCGAAGCTTTACATAGGTATGTCCAATTTTTGAAAAAGCCAAATGTTGGTGTATATAAATATATAGTAGAAATGGATTAATTTGATATTTCGGGTTTCTCGAAGTAACACTGCAAAAGCAACATTGCAATACAGAATTATATTTGTATCTCTAACTATTTGCGACCTGTCAATACACCTCGATCGGTATGGCTTCAAAAAAGTATTAAAACGGGTAATTTAAATTTCTTGTCTTTTCAAAAAATAAAAACAATGTTCTGAGAAAACATGTACACAAAAATTAATTTTGTATTATTCTACGTCTCCGAAAGTCTAAAACAACGGTTTTTTTTATTTTCTATCTGCACTGACTTACCTCCTTTGTCCAAATTTGACAATTGTTCTCTTCTATTCCTTCATTTTCTTTAAGTAGATGGCCCAGGGAAAATATAATTGAAAGACCATGCAGATCTATTTCTTTAAGAATATTCTGAAATCGTCCAACACATAAAACAGATGAACGAATCTCATTTGGTACACAAAAATAATTTTTGTATAACAAGTCTTTAAAGAATACAGGGTTGCTGTATAATTGACAAAACTGTTCATCGTTTGATAGCGTGCTTAGAAGACATGATCGCAATGTCGTATTGTTTGGAGGAATTGCTTCGTAATCAGAATTAAGTAATAAGTAATCCATTTTTCCTTTTTTTGTCAATCTTCGTAATCTTTCAAAATGTAATTCTTCATGTTCTCTGAGATAAAAAACTAAATCAAAATGTTTAAAATCAGTAATATTGTTGCAGAAGGCGCAGAATTTATTCTTAAAAATGACGGTATAATTATAGACAACAAAAGTACCATGCTCTGATACATTATTTATGGCACAATTTTGTTTTATAGTGCTATCATTAAATAGATTTGGACAGCCATCCACAACCAGAAACCCTATATTATCTATGACATTTGTCCTTCCATAACAATTAACATTTAGTTTTTTAGTTTCCTTTACTTTCATTTCATTATAACCCAGGCAACAATCGCCAAAATCTGCACAATTTTCATCACATCTACAATACCAGTAGACGTTAGTCAGAGACATGTCACAGGATCCATAAGCACTGCATTTATCATCATAAACAAGTGATGTTGCGGGTAATAGAGTTCTCTTGTATGGTTCCGGTGCAATAGATGTTTGAGTACCATTTAAAAATACGTCAACTGAGGATAATGATGATGATTGTCTACTGGTTACCTTCATTGCAGTTAAGGAAACATCTTCTTTACTACTTAAAAATTTGAACTTTTGCCTCGTAGAAAACTCCAAAACATTACTTTGGTATTCATCAGTTCTGACGGGAAATGGATTCCTACTGGCGTATTTGTTCGTTTTAAAGTATCCATCAGAAATGTTTGGTCTTTCTGTCACATTTTCTATTTGGTTCGAAATAAAACAACAGCCTACCAACAGCAACGACATAAAATAAAACAGGCAGAAAAAGTGTTCAGTGACGCAGTTTAAGTGTGACATTTTTGGGGGAAATCAAGACTGATTTTAAACTAGTGTTGCCTATATATATACGAACTACTTAATTATTACTTGTACATTACCGATTGTGTATAAGAAAAGAATAGAGGATGGAATCAAGGAATGTGTCAAAGAGACAACAACCTGACCAAAGAGCAGATCACACTCAAGGCTACCAATGGTTTTCAACGCAGCGAGAAAATCCAGCACCCGGAGGCGGGTTTCAGTTTGTCTCTAAACAAGAATGCATACTGTTTCAGCGAATTGGATGATTTCCATTTTTTAATACAAATTTACAACAAAATGTAATGTTAGCCTTAAAATAATTATATGCATACTTCATCAGATTGATAAAGATTTAAAGAGAGCAATAACGACATTTTTTTCTTTTTATTAATTTTTTAAAGTTTAATACATTTTGCTGTTGTATTAATTTTTAAAATTAAGCAAAGCAGAGATATAGGAATGAAGAAATATATGGCGTAAATGTCATTAACACAACAAAACTGAAACGGAACGTCGTACAGCTATTTACAGGGTACATGTCCCCAAAAAGTAATATATGTAAGGGGCTCCATGTGTATACCTTATGAAAAAGTCAGCTGAAACATCAACACCTTATTAATTTAATTAAATCAGAATTAAATTAAATAGATAGAAGCCATTTTGGCCATGTACAAGTGAGACGGGATTTCCTTATATGAAATGACTTATGTACGTTAATTGTTTTGAAAACTAAGTAGTGTCCTCGGCTTTGAACACAACTGATGACTCAACTATTAAGTTAACACATTTGCTGACGAACTCCAATATTTGAAAATGAAACCACCTCAGTTGCTATTGGTTCGGCTTCTGCTTGTGTTTTGTTCATTTGAACTATATATATCCTGGAGGTTTATCAAACAATTGCCCGACTCCAAAACAAGCCCAACTTACTGGCTGTAACATTTTTCAATTACTTCCAGTGAGAACAATTTTTTTACAAAGTAAAATTTCTCAGTTCTGAATGTTTCAAATAATTTTGCGGATATTGTCATCTAAAGGTTGCATTGCAGAAACTCATAAGCGTTTCGTCAATATTGTGATGACGTAATTTGAAAAAAATATTCTTATTTTATCGTAAGCTTTGGTTAAAATATCACATATAACTAAATCTTGTAAATGGGAATTTTAAATCTGGGTATTCAACATGAACATAGTAGGAGAATCAGCAATAAACTTCTACATTAAATATATCAGTCAAGTTTGCATTCTAGAAGATTAATATATTAGTATACCTTTAAGATATGGGAGGCCAATGAATGAAACTTGAAACAACTGATTGGACAGTTTCAGCTTCTATCTGCCGTTCTATATGCTACAAACATCATTTTGAGCAAGACAGGTACATGTATGTATCCGACTTCTGCAGCTTTCAAATCAATACAGAAAATAAGAAAAACAAATGCTTTGAGAGAGCCTTTCCTTGAAATATTGAGCTAAAAAATGTAGAACGATTCCTATTACAAAAGAACTTTACTTACATGATTTGGCGGTCAACGGTTTTCCTGATTTGATCCTGAACTGGAAGTAAATTCCAAAAAGCAACGTCTACCTTAATCTTTTTGACGTACGTTCTATAAATTCAACCTTTCAATCAATGAAAATCCTTTTAACATTTACGGGGTTATTATAATATTAATACCCTTGGGGATATGAAGTCAACGAGTAGAGGCATCCACTTAGTAGTAATAATACAAAATCAGTGAATCACTAATTAATAACCAAATTATACATCAGAATTTTTTCAAAACTGTATCAGGTTCTGGTCATTGAAGCCTTCTTTTCGAAATAGACAAGACTACCTACATGAATTGCTCAGAAATTTGTTTAAAATACCAAGTAAAAGATTACAATACTAAAGGAGAAAGATAATTGCATGAATATATAATTTGCAACTATATTTCCCGATCCCATTTCTAATTATTCATTTGATAGAATTTAATAATACGACTTTTTTATTACTTTTTATTTTTACTGGTATATTGTGTAAAAATTCGTATTATTAACATTTAAATTAGATTTCAGAATATAGAGTTTTTCCAAAATTAATTCATCTTCAATTACTCATTTCTATCTTGAATCTATATTACAATGTATTACTGATCGTAATGAAATTATATATTTGTTTTTTCTTTGAATATTAAAAAATTCTTAGCATTACCCTTTTGTTATTTGAAAGTATTTTATAATCTGGACATAATTAATCATACAACATTGTGTAAGTATAAAAAAGCAACATACGAAAACAAAAAAAATCCCCATTCTAATATAAACTGTAGCGTCTTGGTAAGGATCTGAATGTTTAATATTACTGATCTTCATATTTGGGTAATGATATGCATCAAACAAGCAAAATTAATTGTCACGAAAAGGATAACAGGTCCACTGAATATAATAAGATTTAACGGGAAACTGTTTGGAAAACAAACTAACCAACCATAACCATGAGTCAAATAAGAAATACCTTAAAAATCAAGTACTTCACCTGAAATAACAAATACCAATGGAAAGGATATATTCACCAAGGTACGGTACAAATGTTTTTTTTTCAATCTAATTAAAATTAGATCTACTAAGTCCTCTTTTCAGTCATTGCGAGTAGATTTAACAACACTCCAGCTTACTTTCTGTTTTGACGACCTTTTATATCAGCCAATCAGATTTCAGTCTTCATGATTTTGAAGGCATTAGCCAAAGGATAAAATCCGAGGATTCTCAATAGGTCAACAGAACAGAAAGTAAGATGGAGTGTTGTTAAATCTACATGCAGTGACTGAAAGGAGCAATTAGTAGATCTTATTTCAATTGGATTGGGGATTTTTTGGATTTCGTTCTTGTGGACTTGATATTTCTCTTTCATTTCTAACAATGTAGACCTAAAACATAGATTGGTATTAATGAAAACACAGATAACCAGAGATAATGAAAGAAAATTCTAATTATATAACAAAGCAATTTAAACTGGGAAGCTCCTTCTCCCAGCATAAACAAAATGTTCGATAGCAGCAATTCAACTGACATATTCTCAGCAAATGTTGAGAAAGTTACATTGTTATGATAAGTCTGACTACTTGTGTCGCGATTCGCACAACAAACTGTAGGTACCAGCTGTAAAATTTTTGTTCCAAACAATTTAGTTCAGAGAGAAATCTCCTTTTTGTTAAGGTGACTACAACATCTATCCGTTCTGCAAAACCAATTTCTGAGACATCAGTTTCTATTGATTGTTGCATATTTGTTATGTTTGTTATCTCAAAAGTCTATGCTGACAGCAGTACAATTATTATTATTTATTTGTCTTATATATTATCATCGGACACAAGTAAAACTTCAGTCCCACATCTATCCAAATTAAAGCATATACCGTTTTCTATCACCTGAAAAATAAAAAAGATATTTTGCTTTTATTTGAAAAAGAACGGGTACGGGAAAGGTTTGGAAACAACATTTAATTCAATCATTTAATAAGGTTTTAAATAACATGTAAATAGACCATGTATATTAGTGTCCACAATATTCGTGTCCTCGGACATGACTAATGTGCGATGGGGATAAAGTAGTTTTGTTGGATCCAAACCCTCATGTTATTTATACATTAAGGGAAAAAATAAAATCATGTATAGACAAAATGTACCAGGCAACAAAAATGTATCATTCCATACAGTTACAAGAAGGAGGTATAATCATTTACTGAAAGCAATTTCAGACAAAATCAAGCGGCTTATCAAAAGAATTGTATCGGTCACAGTACGTCTTAATTGATTTCTTATTGAAACATCTATTTGTTTAGTAACACAAAGCGCAATTCAACAAACTTAAATTTACGCACCTATTGTGATATTCCAACTCTGAGAGTTAGTTGAAAAATCTTTAGTTTAAAAAAATGAAAAAAAACGTTTCTTTTGTTTTAATTCTGGAATATGTAAATGAACTGGATAATACTACAGCAGTTGGTAATTTTATCTGTGCCACAGACTTTAAAGGAAATTTACATCTATATATAAAGTTTAAATTCAGAACTTGTCATTGTATTCGTTTATCGAAACATACCTTTCATAATTTTGAATTTGTATTCAAATTGGCATTTATAAACATTATATGATAGCAATTTTAGCAAAATATTTTTTGTGCCCTTGGCTGAAAATGATAGTGAGTATATTTTATCTTAAAATTTAATTTTGTGTAAGGCAAAAAGCTACTATCTACACAGAAATAATATATACATGCCACATTGTCGAATTTATCGAATATCAGATATTAGAAATAATTAAATTATACTAAAAACAAATATCGACTGAAGAATACACTTGCGATGAAAAGAATGTTCATAACCAAATAGTTAATGCAAATAACTAAACGTGAAATCTAATTAACAACTTGATGCAGCTTTATTTTACCAAAATAAAGACGTAAAATCGCATTAATGCATTGATTTTTACATAATCCCAAGCCTACAAACTGAAAATTTGTTCTAAATTGTTCTGTAGGTTTCCAATTTTGGGTGTTTTTTTTATTTTCCATTAGCGATAAGTTAAACTGAATTACCTTATTTGACAACGTGAGAAAAATAGAAACATTTCATTCGTTAACATCGAAACACTGTTTAAGTTTGTATCATCAGTTCTGACAAACATTTATGTTTACTATCTGTTAGTAAATCCGGGGGAAGAATTTGCTGAAGTATAAGCATAACAGGTTTTTTTTTTATATTTTTGACAAATCCTTTGTGCTATTCCAAGTCAGACAAGAACAGAGCCATGAAAAGGTTATTGAACATCTTTTTTTTTACACAGCGCTGTCAAGTGGATTTTGCTGTGTTTGTGTTGCACTTGCTTGTAATATTTCTTTTTATGAAATATCTAAGGAGGAGCGGCTAAACGAAAAACCCAAAAGCAACAGATTTATTCGTCGAGTTATTGTCTCTTTGACACATCCCCCGTTTCCATTCTCTACTCATGTAATACATAATAGTATACCATCATGAACATGAAGAACAACCTTATGTACCAGTATACTTGTAATGTTGTACTAGCCTAGATTTTAGGAAGATTTTTGGCTTTTATACTCTTTCAAGGTGAAAGGACGTGGAAGTACATACTTTGTGCCTATGTGTAGCTACGCAACTGGAAACTATGAGTGTTCAAATTTGATTTCCGGAACAATGATCTAATGGTCACTTCATATCCCAACCAGGTCAACAAATTAACTATCACTGTACATACTCTCTGAGATGAAATTATATTTCACAGTTGGAGTCCTTCAAATGGAAAAGGATTTACATATATTATGAATATTAATCAAAATCAGTAATGTGTAAATTGTATGTCATCAGTTGAACAATACCCTGAATTTTTTTTCTTTGTTAACCAATATTTATGGTTTTCGCGGGTCCAAGCAATTAAAAAGTATCTAAGCATGGTTTTAAATGTAGAAGTTTGATACTGGTAGACGTCCTGACTGACTACTTGTGTCAAATGTTGGGAAATGGGTTGGTACTATTGTTTTGATGATGTTCTTCTATGATACAAAGTAAACGTCACAATAATTCAATAATTTTTGAAAATATAGAATACGGAAATGGACTGTAATCAAATAATAAACTGTGTTACGAAAGGTGTTATAAATCAGTCAGGGTTTTTTATATAAAATTTAATAAACGTTATTAAAAAAATTACAAATAACTGTCTAGTAATTACAATAGTTTTTACATCTAATAATTACAGTTCTTTCTTATTTCTATATTCCAAGCTTAAGTTCCTTCGAATTCCGGAATTCTAGTAGAATAATCCAAAGGTTCTCCAAATAATTTTCATGAATAAAGGCAGTTCTTGTAAGCTTTGCTCCATAATCTTCAGTGTCTCCAAAATATTGACGATGACAAGGGAGCAACTATTCGATTTTTATTGGGGGAGGGGGGTGGGTCTAGGATCAAATGTTCCTGCCTATTTTTTTTCGTCGCAATTTTGGCCCTGGATTTTTATTTTTCTGCCGCTTTTGCGGCCTAAATTTAAATTTTCATTTAAACAAAGAAAGTTTCTGATTGACACAGGTCCTGCATTTTTTCACACTTACAGTGATCCACTATTTTATTTTGCCAAAATTCTGGTCCTGCCTTTTATTTCAGATATGATGTCGCCACACATTGGTTAAATGCTCGTGAAATGTCCGGCCAAAAAACTTGCAGAAGACTTCTCGGAGTTTAACATGATCATTAGAGAAAAACACTCTAAATCTCTAGACGCGTTAAGAATGAAATTTTAATTTCGGACAAGCCTCGGAGTTTAAAAACGAAAATTTAATTATCTCTGAGTTTATAAATTTCATAATCAACTGGTCATCTTTATAGAATCTATTTCTATTATTCCCTCTCTCCACATCAGGTTAGTGTTACATATGTTTCACAATGAACGTTCTGACAAGTAATATCATAAATATCTAGAAACATCTGTATAACGACTCATCTCAATAAACAATAAAATAATCTTATTTACATAATGTTAATTAAATATAGCTTTTATCTTTTTAAGATATTTCTAAATTACAATTGCATGGAAATTCTAGAAACAAACTAAAACAATATTTTCATAGTTTTGCAGTTACGAATGAATATAATTGGATTAACGTTTTAGCAGATAAGTTTGAATCTTCTAAATTGTAACTTTACAGTAAGGCGACGCCAAATTAATTTTTAATTCTTTGTATTTTTTATGACCAAAATAGGTGCAAGCGAGCGAAATCTTAATTTTATTTTTTTTTTCTTGAGGACTAGTTTTTCTTCGACGAAGATCCAATTTACATGAAGCACGTGACCCGAGGGTATTCGCCAACCCAGTTGTCTGACATGATTATTCATTGATTTGTTAGAGAAATTACCAGGATTTAGCAAAATTCAAAAATAATAGAATTACTAAGGGTTCATTCCTTGTATTGCACATGGTAGATCTCCCTAGCTGAAATTTGGCTTCCTATTTCGGTATTTTTGGTTATGAGAACTTCTTGTTTTAAAATAAGTTTGGTTTTTGGTCTTCCAAATGTTTGGGTTTTAATGCTGCAGATGAGAGGTAACTCCTTGAAATGCGTCGTATACAGCATAGTATAAATTTACAATATCTAATATTAGTATCTTTGGATTGTTATTTTTTTTTATATAGTTCTACTTTGTTAAATAATTGGACACATGTTTATAATAAAATGTATCACAAAATACCTCAATATATTTGATGACAACTCATCAGCAGTGCTCGAGATCAAAATGTTGGAAATCCAGTTAAAGATATAATGATGAATTAATAAGCACAGCTACCAAAAACCCAAACAAATAAAACAAACACGAATCCAAACCCGGCCAGAGGTTACCCCTGCATCAACCGGAAGAGCAAACGAATTAATCTGGTCATTTTGTCAAATTTTGAACGGAAAATTTAAAGTCATTTGGATAATAAATCATGCCAGGATAAACATTCTGGCTACTGGGATGATAATTCCTTGGGTACTTACAGTGCACCTGCAGTGACATAGACCCAGTGGTACTAATAAAATGTATCACAAAATACCACATATCATAGATCCAGATTTTATCACTGATTTGATCTTAACAAATTGACTGGCCTAGAGGTGGATGATTTACCACTTCGACATCGGGGGGTCGAATTTTTTATTACAACAAAAAAAAACACACGGTAATAAAGTTAGAACATAATTAATTTTAAAGGTTTAATTGAAACATATTTGTCCCATGGTATACCCAAGGAAATTTAGTCATAAAATTTAGAATAAGTGCCCATAAACTGGAAATTGAAATAGGTAGATATCAAGGTATAAATTTGAAAATAGAATTTGCAAGTTTTGTAAAAAAGACGTTGAAGATATCTATAGTTTGTTAATTAATTCTTATTAATATTTATGTCTATTTATGTCTTTTACGTGTTTTACTATAGAACCTTGATAAACATGTTAATTTGTTGGCTCGTTGTGCTTGATGAAACCCATCTTTGACAATACTTTCACCACTATATTATTAGTTTATGAAGTATACTATAATTAGAATTGTAAAAACTGATCAAATTTGGGTGTCAAATTGACAAATAAAGATCTGTTTTGTTCTTACCTTTGAATAATTAAGAAATAATTCTTTGATACCAATTTCGTCGATTTACGACTCATCAGTTGTGCTCAAGGCATAAAATGTTGAAAACCAAATTAACAATCCAAAGCGAATTTTCATAATACCAAATTCACCAATAATGGTAAAACCAAAACCATCAAAGGACAGGGCTATGCACGATAGAGACACTCCTTAAGTTTTACAAATTTTAAACAATTTTGTAACAGTACATTTTAAGTATCAATTTCGGGCTAGTATCGAAATACTAGTAACTGAGCTGGGGATTCCCCTGGGATCGACTTATTGGTTAAAATACAATTCTTTGATACCAATTTTGATGCACAAGATGTGCACATTTCGTCGATTTACGACTCATCATTTGTGTCAAGGCCTTAAATTTTGAAAACCAAAAGTGCAATCCAAAAAGTTGAAGAGCCTAAAATGTTGAAAACATATTAAGAATAATGGAGTGTAGAGTTGGAATATTTGACAAAACAACAAAACAGCATTTTACTTATATGAAGATGAAATAGTAAAATCACAAAATACCGAAATATATTTGATACACTCTTTTGCCATTTTGTTGGGTGACAACTCACAGACATTTGAATTTGTAATGGCGTCTGTACAACTTTTATAGTTTTGAGCGAGCAGGTTCAACTCTTCCTGAAGGAATCAACAGAACTGCAAAATGAAACAACTCGAACTTTTAGTAAATATTTGTAATATATATATATCCAGTTCACGAAATATCTACAAAAGAATACCAAAGCGACAAAACGGTGTAAAAAGAATAAAAACATGTGATAAACTAAACAGATTTCAGAATTGGATAGCACATACACTAAGTACTAGCAAAATGAACTGCAGGTGCTCCTGAAGGACAATCGAGACTTACATCTGTGTTCCTCTTCATTAATCTTAGGATTCAAAACAGTACGTTATACCAGAATGATCTTTTCTTTATGTGCAAACATCACAAAACAAAAAAGCTATAAGCAGTTAGTAAAGTCAAGAAATACCAAAGGGATATTCGAAGGAGGGGAAAATCTAAAACAGCTGACAAACTCCGGAGAAGAAGGAAGACAAGACCAAAACAATGCAAACGCTACGCTTAAAAACTCAAACATATGAACAACCTTGACCTCACCAAAAAGCCGGGGGTAAACTCAGGTGCTCCGGGAGAGTAAGCAGTCTCTGCTTCCTGTAGGACACCACAAATTGATTTGATAATAATAAAGCTGTTAATAAAATAAATATTATATGGCTGCTTTAAAACAAAGGATATCATGTCTTGGGGGTTATTCCCCAAATGACCACTAGTCCAAAAAGCATCTAATTAAACAAGGAATTAAGTGAAAACAGTACATTAAGGTTCCTCCACTGAATTTTTGCTGAAAATTGCCAGATTTTGTCAACTTTAATGTATACTACTAGTATTCAAATATGTAAAAAAGCATACCTTCATGACTTAGTTTTTAAGATAGTTAACACTGATTTTGGTATATTTGAGCCAAACACCCTAAATTTCAAAATTGCTTAGCTCACCTGGCTCAAATGGGCATGTGTTCTTATGCCACCACGTGGCGTCCGCCGTCGTCCGCCCTCTGTCGTCTGTCGTCGTAAACTATTTCAAGAATCTTCTCCCCTGAAACTACCCGGCTAAATACCTTCAAACCTTAACAGAATATTTATAAGGGTATCTAGTTTATAAATTGTAAGTTTTGATCCATCAGCAAACATGGCCGCCATTGCTAAAATAGAACATAGGTGTAAAATGCAGTTTTTGGCTTATATCAAAAACAAAAGCATTTAGAGAAGCAATTTTCAGATGAATCGGACAACCCTGTGTTGGGATATTGCCCTTGAATTGTTAATTTTAAGGAAATTTTGCAGTTTTAGGTTGTTATCTTGAATATTATTATAGATGATGACAAACTGTACAGAACAAAAATGTTCAGCAAAGTAAGATCTACAAATAAGTTAACATGACCAACATCGCCAATTGACCCCTAATAGGAGGTTTTGCCCTTTGAAGACAATTTTTCACATTTTTTTTCGCCATCTTTGTAAACTTTTAAAAATCTCTTCTGCCCTGAAACTACAGAATTAATTTCAGCTAAAACTTAGGCTGGTAGATTCTTAAGGTATCTAGTATACATTTTATGTTTTATTTTCTTGTACATCGAGAAACATGGCTGCCCTGGCTAAAAATAGAACATAGGTGGAAAATACACTTTCTGGCTCATATCTCGAAAACTAAAGCAGTTAGGGCAAAACTGGCAAGTAGTAAACATTTTTTTCGAGGTCAAGATCTACCTGTCATAAAATTTTCAGAAGAATCGATCAACCAATTTTTGAGTTATTGCCCCAAATTATTAATTTTAAGGGAATTTTGCAGTTTTGGGTTATTTGCTTGAATATTATTATAGATAAAAACAAACTGTATGCAGCAAAAATGTTCAGCAAAGTAAGGTCTACAAATAAGTCAAAATGACCAAAATCGTCAATTGACCCCTTATAGGAGTTTTTGCCTTTGAAAGATTGTTATCATTTAAACAGAAAAGAATGGTCTGACTTTGTCACATATTCATATTTTACGGCATTACTCGAAATGAATTAAATGGTAGCTGTACAAGTAAAAATGGAGCGTCAAGGGTCAAGGTCATTGAAAAATTCCATAGCAACCAATGAAAATGTCCCTAGCAACGGATGAAAAAGTCCTAAGCAACCATATATATTTGCGTTAAGAACCTTATAATTTACCTGTACAAGTGAAAAAGAAAGGACAAAGGACAAGGTCATTAAAAAAAGTCCATAATAACCGATGAAAAAGTACCTAGCAACCATACATATTTGGGGTCAGGACCCTACAATTTACATGTTCAAGTCAAAATGGAAGGTCAAGAGTCAATGCCATTGACAAAATCCATAGAAACCGATGAAAAAGTCCTAGCAACCATATGTATCTGGGTTTAGGATTTTATATTTTAGCTGTACAGTCAATATTAAAGAGAAAATTGCGACGGTATATCCCAGCTAGCACAAAATATTTCCATGATATTTTTAATATGTCATATCTATATCAGCTAACAAATATTATTAAAAAATATCATGAAGATATCTTATAAACATTGAAAAATATGTATGAATAATATTTATGTTAAAATATATCAGAAATATATTTTATTGATGTCTGGAAAACATATTTCGAAAATATTTGCTAAAAAATGTTTATTCAATGTTAACAAAAATATCATATATATATGTTTCTACGTGGGAATAAAATATCACAATGATATATAAGAAAAATATATTTGTACAATATATATTTTATATAAGAATAATGTTTGTGTTTAAATATATCAAAAAAATATTTTATTGATGTCGAAAAAAATATGCGAAAAATATTTGCTAAAAAATGTTTATTCAATGTTAACAAAAACATCATATATATATATTTCTAAATGTGAATAAAATATCAAAATGTTATATGAAAAAAATATATTTGTACAACATATATTTTATATAAGAATAATGTTTGTGTTAAAATATATCAAAAAAATGTTTTATTGATGTTGAAAAAAATATGCGAAAAATATTTGCTAAAAAATGTTTATTCAATGTTAACAAAAATATCAAATATATATATTTCTACATGTGAATGAAATATCAAAATGATGTATGAAAGAAATATATTTGTACAATATATATTTTATATAAGAATAATGTTTATGTTAAAATATATCCAAAAAATATTTTATTGATGTCTGAAAAAATATGCGAAAAATGTTTGCTAAAAAATGTTTATTCAATGTTAACAAAAATATCATATATATATATTTCTACATGTGAATGAAATATCAAAATGATATATGAAAGAAATATATTTTTACAATATATATTTTATATAAGAATAATGTTTGTGTTAAAATATATCAAAAAAATATTTTATTGATGTCAAAAAAAATATGCGAAAAATATTTGCTAAAAAGTGTTTATTCAATGTTAACAAAAACATCATATATATATATATTTCTACATGTGAAAAAAATATCAAAATGATATATGGGAAAATGTTTTAAAATTTTTTTTTACAATATATATTTTATATAAGAATAACGTTTGTGTTAATATATATATATAGATTATTACATGGCATTTTTCATATCACACCCTTTATCAGCCCAAGGTCTTTATATCAGCCCAAGGGCTGATAAAGGGTGTGATATGAAAAATGACATGTAATGATCTGTTTATCATATACATCACATCCTCCATTTGAATTTTATTGTCTCATGAATACTAAGTAGACAGTGAGTGTATGGTGCAGATATACAGGACACCTGCTTCCTTCATATCAAAACAATAGTAATTTGATTTTGCTGGATTATATTGTGTAAACGACAGATAGCTCATCAAGATATTCTGTTTGTTTTGATGTTAAATATTCCTGCTGAAAATATATGTACATGTACCATGTCAGAAAAATAAAAAAATATTTGCAAATTGATCTGACTGTTTACTATGCCTTAAATTTTTGGGATTTTTTAATGCTTGGGGACTATAAACGTTGACAAATCCCTTTGATTTTGGTACTTAAATTATTGCCAGTTTTCTTACCAAATAAAAAAAATATTTTAGACGTTTTTCAGTATGGCAAGACTAGTTAATAACAATTACCGGTAACAATGTTTATTTCAACATTAAATTCAAAATTCAACAACAATGTGATAATAATCATAATAACCACGATAACAGTTCATTAAAGTGTTTTATCCAGGGAAATTAATGGTGACGTTGCCAGTTATAGTGGCACCAGCAAACATTTGGATAGCTTTGGCTTTATAGTTATCATGTATAATCTCAGGCAACTCATTCCCAACTGCGACAGGTTTTGACTCATCATCCGTCCCGCTGTCATCTGCCATTTTGTCATTTTTGTCAATATTTACGAAGTTTACCGGAAATGCACGATGTTCCATGCGATATGAATGACGGAAAGGCATGCGATAATATTCCGGAAGCAGTTAATACGACTTTTATATCAGCCCGCAATGCCGATTCTCATTTTTGGTTATGTAATACAGAATTTTTCTCCTTTTATCGCAGGGTAAAATTATACATTTATTTTCTATAAGTATATGATAACAAGAAAATATTTAATTAATGTCAGAAAAAAATATATGAAATATTTGCTCAAAAATTTTTATTTGATGTTAATAAAAATATTTTATATATATTTTTCTGCATGTAAATAAAATACCCGGTATGAAATATCACAGTAATATATGAGAAAAATATTATTCTTTCATATTTGTACAATATATATTTTATATTATAAGAATAATATATTTGTCACTGTGAGTGTTAAAATATATCCGAACAATATTTAATTGACATATGTGGAAAATATTTGCTCAAAAATGTTTTATTCAATGTCAAAAAAAATATTTGACATACATGTTTTTTTATGTTAATGGAATAGCACATTAATATATGAGAAAATCTGGGTTTTTTTATATTTGTATGATTTAGGCCTACAATAAACATTTCTGTTGGATGCATATGAAAAAATGTATTTACTAAATAATTCATATACATCTAGAAAATATCTTACTACAAACAAGGATTTAAATAGTACTATTTAAATCCTTGCTACAAATTAAATGCTAGTCTATTCCGGAAAAAAGTCTTTTATAGATATGAAAATCATGAAATTACTCAAAACTGAGAGGGGTGAATGTTTTAGCACTTAAATTGAAGAAATATATTATTTTATAAAAAAAAAAAAAACCTATGTATTCCCGGCTGTATTCCTAACCTACCAACCACATTCACAGGGGAAAGTAGGTGATCTTTCCGAAAGTTTTTCGAATATGCCGCTCTTTTTTATCGCTAGATGGCGCATTTTGTAGCGGAAGTGTGTGTAATTTCAATTTTTGCGCCTTTTCTGGAGAAAGACGCGATAGGCTGATAGACAACAAACGTTTGGATTGACAAGTATTCAAGCTGATTATTTCATCGGAAATCTGTTCTAATTGGTAAGAAAGCATTGTTATAACTGTTATAATTTAGATTTTCCCTTAGACTTCAAGAGTCTTACAATAGAGTTTTATTACTACTGCACACAGGCGCATGCACACGTATTTTGATCACATTTTCATTGTTCGATTGAAACAACAATTTCTGAGTGAGCATGTATTTCTTTTTTTTAAGGATACAAATCCCCCCGCATTAGCAACTTATTTCCCAGTTATGTGACAAATCAACTTGATACCACTGCTAAATTATGCAATCATAGACACACATACACATGTAGTTAAGTCAACATAAATTTGTTGGCAATTCAAATTACACATAACACCCAATTTTACCCAAATTCCTCAGAAAGTACCAGAATCCCAACATATTATTACGAAATTCCCCAGATTTGCGTTTATGAATGCATTTACCTACCTTTTTTTTTCACAATGACTAACGTTAAACAGACATATTTTGTTTTGGCCTTAGAGGTTAAACAAAAGGAATAATGATGTAGAATAGGTTTCATTTTGTACTATTAATTCAAATTTTATCCTCGTTATCAAACTTAAAATCAGTTTTGTTGCTACTATTTTAATCTTACTGCCAGGTGCAAAAAATGGTTAAAATTTTGTATTTATAACAATTATTTTCATGTTTTGGATGAATAAACTTATTTGTTTTAAAGAATGGAAGACTCGATGCTGACATGAACTAATCAGTTCATGAATAATAGTGAAAATTCTGAATTCACAACGATTTGAAAAGTTCATAAGTGAGGAAAATTTGGAGATTTAAAAAAAAAAAATTTTCCCATGAACTCCTAAAGCTGATGAATAATTAAAGATTTTATGGTAATTTAAAACAACACATAATTCATAAATCGTCTCAATATTCTATTCAATAAAATATAGTCTCCTACCCTTTAACCCAAAAGTTGAGAGGGATTTTAGGAATATAACAGTAAGGTTTATTTTATTTAACCTGCCGCATTCTCTCCCCCCACTAAAAAAAACCCAAGTAACTGTCAAATATGCTAATTTATGGTTTTACAAACTAATCTTCATGTAATAATTATGCATGTTAGTCATTTAGATGCATGGTTTTTTGCATTTTTTTTCCAGACCTTAGTTTTATAGAACAAACCATGGATTCAAACCATAGAGCAAGAAGTTCTGATAATTTGAGAAATAGACGAACTGATTACAACAGAAAGTGGATTTCAAAGAAAAGAAAATTGACACGTCAAAACATTTGTTCTTATAATAAATCAGACTCAGATGAAGAATATGATAATGATTTAACATCTTCAAACCAGGTCAAATTACGGTCAGATACACAATGTAGGAATGTCATAATACCTGTTGCTGGGACTTCATCGCAGGCAAACAGTAGTATTGGGTTTGATATTGAACAAGCAGAATCATTGGTAGAATGTAATAATGAGGGTATGTGTCATGACAGTAACTTGCCTTTCATAGGTAATAACACAGAATGGGATGATGTAGATAGATTAGCAATGCTCATAGTCAGTGACTCTGAATCAGAGGATGACGAAAGCACCTCCTTTGTTGATAAATTGAAAGTATGGGCTAATCAGTTTGAAATTAAACAGATGCTCTTGATGATCTTCTAAAAATATTACGAAAAACAGGACATGAAAACGAATTACCTGCTAGTTCAAGAACACTCTTAAACACACCAAGGACAGTGGAATTACTTACTGTTTCTGACATGAGTTATTTTAACTTTGGAATCAAATGCATGCTTGAACATAATTTGCAAACCGTTGCAAAGGATCAGCTTAACAATTTTCAAGACCTTGTTCTGTCATTTAACATTGATGGACTTCCCTTATTTAAAAGCAGTAAAACAAGTGTCTGGCCAGTTCTTTGCTCTATAAGTAACATTATTGAGTGTGGCGTATTCCCGATTTCATTTTCAGTGGGAACTCACAAGCCATCAAATTTGGACTTTTTGAATGAAATGGTGACAGAGTTGGTAGATTTGTGTAAAAATGGTATCATATTCAACGAAAAACACTTTACCATATCCATATCATGTATTATTTGTGATGCCCCTGCCAAAGCACTTGTAAAAAACACAAAACTTTACTCAGGGTATTATGGTTGTGATAGGTGTACACAGAGAGGAGTATATGTTGGTCGTATGACATATCAGGATGTGTTGAATTTAACATTAAGAAAAGATGAATCATTTAGAAATCAAGCTCAAGATGAACATCACAAAGGCCCAACACCATTATCTCAGTTGCCTATTGATATGATAAAGCAATTCCCCATAGATTATATGCATCAGGTCTGTTTAGGTGTAGTAAAACGACTGTTATTACTATGGATGAGGGGGCCAAGATCAGATTTTAGACTGTCAGCAGCATTGGTAGATAAAATTTCAGAGAACTTAATCTCTCTTCGAAAATTTATACCACAGGAGTTTGTCAGAAAACCAAGATCTTTAAATGAACTTGATCGTTGGAAGGCAACAGAGTTTCGACAATTCTTATTGTACACTGGACAATTCGTTCTAAAAGACTCACTAAGACCAATTTATTATAAACATTATATGGCCTTGTGTACATCTGTGTCGATATTAGTCAACAAAAATTTAACAGATTTGCATGGCCAGTATGCCCATGAATTAATGGAATGGTTTGTTAAGAAAGGGAGAGAACTGTATGGGAGAGAATTCTTGGTGTATAATGTACATAGCTTACTGCATTTGAAAGATGATGCTTGTCAGTTTTCTTCTCTAGAAAATTGTGCAGCCTGGAAGTTTGAGAATTATATGCAACGTCTTAAGCGAAAAATTAGGTGTGGTAATCAGCCTGCGGTTCAGTTGGTTAAGAGAGTTAAGGAGGAATTACAAATTCAGCCTACTTTATCTGTTTCTAATTCTACTAAAAAAGAATTAGATGCCAAGAGCCCAACAATGCTTATAAAATGAATGATAAATTCTGTGAAGTTCAATCTGAACACTTTGATGGTGAGGACAAGTATTTATGTAGAGTGTATTATAACCACGAGTCATTTTTTTCGGAACCATGTGATTCCAGGATACTAGGAATCACAAAATTCCACTGCTTGAATTATGTACTCCAAGAAATTAAAAGGGATCAACTTGCTACAAGGTGCATGGTAGTGAAGTTGGGAAGATATGTGGTATTCCTTCCTCTTCTGCATGCATTCTAAGGTAATTATGTACATGTGGATAGAATTATGTGTATACTAACTGTCTTATTAATAAAGCCTTAAAAATCATTGTTGTGTTTCTGGTTATGTGCTTAAAAATAGGTAGATTTGGGCATTGTAATTACATTTCAGTAGGTATTGATAAAATAGTGAATATAAAACAAAAGATTAAATTTTATGTTAATGACTTTTTAGATAATATTTTTCATCTGGTATATACATGTACATGTACAGTTTATGTAAATAAGAGCTGAACACAACAGTTGTTTGTGATCAAATTTAAAGAAAAATAGAAACACAACATTTTTTTTACTAAACAACCTTCAGAGTCTTTTATCATATTTATGATATTCGGATACATTTAGACCTTTTAGCAGATCAGATATTAATCTGTGGTGTTAACGTTTTGTTTTCATCGTATGGGACATCTGCACATTGTTACACAGATCTCTGTAACTATAAATCACAGAATCGTGTTGCTAGGTACCATATTAGCACCATTCATGAATTTCAGAATTTGGATTATAGCCCTAAGGACAGAATTATGGACAAAAAATGAATTTTATGATACATGTACATGTATCTAGAAAATTAGTGAAATACTTAAACTACTTTAATAGAATGACATGAATTTACGTTTTCATAGGACTACATGTCAAACTGACAGAATTTGCCTCATTTTCTTACTTCATTGATTAGCATGAAGTCTCAATGGGCCAATGAAAATTGATTTTTGGTTTTCCATAACCTGACTTGGTCAATTTTTAGCTTAAGGGTTGTTTCTTTTTTTCACATATTAACAGAAGAAAATAAACAGCCTTGTTGGAGGATTATTTCAAAAACCAAAATGGCAGCACCCTGTGCCAGTGTCGTATTGACTGTTCATGCTCTTGGCCCTTAAAATTTACACATATTAGGGGAAACCAACTATCAATGATCTTTGGCCTGGTTAGGCCAATAGGTTACCTTTATGAATTTCGACTATTCAGGAAGCAGTTGATACATTGTTTTATATGCTCTCTTGTTTTTCAGTTTAACCTCAAGATGCCTTTTGTGGTTGTAGTCTTTGATGATGACAATGAGGTTGAAAGTGTTCCAAGTTCGTGGATTGTAAATAGTAATAATCAGGTGAGGGTGAAAGAACAATTCTATTATTATTGTGGATTGTAGCGAATGAATTATTGACATGATAAGACCAATTTTAATGGAAATTCTAACTTGCAATAAAGATTTATCAATAATGGTTTCCGTTGGATTTCTGCATGTTCATGGAAAGTTTACTTTTTAACATGTAACAATTGACACGAAATACAATGTATGCGTGTACCCCTACCATAAAACAGATGTTTGTACAACAATAAATCACAAAGGTCTTCATATATGTATTATGTTAAAATTTACTTAATGTGTATTTGTATTTGAGTTATATCTATTAATACAATATGTTCCCACAAAAGTCTTCAGTACTTAGACAGTTGAAACATAAAATGAAAGTTTTTGCTAATGGCACTTAATTTTTATTACATGGATCAGAATCAGGATTGACTAACCAATAAAATAATCCATTTTCAGACGTACCATTCAAATATTTTACATTATGAATTCAAGTTTTATACATCAGACTCTCATTGTTTATGCATGCTGATTTAGCTCTGACAAAGACAGTTCTTCAGATTTTAGTTGAAAAATTATAACTGATGAATGATTGGACTTGGAATAGCCTACAAAATGTACATGTATAGAATTATTTAGTGAAATAATTTAAATCCTTAATGTTTTTTTTTCTTCAGACAAAATGTTACTGGCCACCAAAAAATGTAAAAAAATTAATTGCAGCAGAAGCAATACCGGACAAACAGATGTGGGCATTGCACCATTGCAGAGTTGTAAGTCGAACAGGTATGTACCTGTACATGTTACACTTTGTTCAAAGCTTTGTTTGGTCACAATGAATTTCTTCAAATTTTAAGTAATATTTATTTAATGGTCATTTGTTATTAATGATATTTATGATATTTCTTTAGAATACCTATCAACAGGAAAAGTTTAAACTGTTAGGGCTCTGGAAATTGTTTTCATTCACTTGATTCTTTTTAAGTAAGAAAGGCCTTAAGATTTTACATTTATCAAATTTGGCTAAAATAATTTTTGTTTATGATATAAGTTATATGGAGATATTATAGTGTAATTTAAAAGTGTTTTTTTTTGTTTTATCAAGAATACCAGGATTATTCATTATCAGTACTGGCTGCAAAAAAGGCAGAGGAAACATCAAATTTAGATGAAGAAGACAACCCAGATTCCATTGATAAACATGATAAAAGAGTAAGGAAAAGACCTAGAAAATTTGCTGAGCTTGACGAATCTAGTGATGGTAGGATATTTGTTGTTTTGCACTGATTTCTATATTGAAGTAGCTACTGGTGTTGGAGTCTTTTGAGAGGATTTAGAAAAAATGTTTTTAATGCTCAATGTTGGGCAGAATGGCCTCAAACGATAGTTAAGTCATAAATGATTTTTTTCTTTATTCAACATTTTATGAATGAGGTGGTAGATAATTATCAAACACGGAAAAAAGTTGCTAAAATTTTTATTTTTACTGTGAGATAACATTCGTGTGACACTGAAACATGTAAAAAAAATATGTTTGGATTTGTTTCAAATTGACTGTGTAATGAAGGTGACTGGTGATGGGGACTGTCATATCGTATTTTTATATTTTTAGATGAATGCATTAATAATAACTATGAAAAAGTACAGAAGAAAGTTGCAAAAAGGGGTTAGTATATAAGTCATGGAAACAAAAATTTGCTCAAGACACAAGAATTCATTGAATTAGTGGTCGGGCTAGGATTTAAGAACAGAGGGGTACAGTTTTAGGTCTAAAAATGGCAGACAATTGCGACTTTTTAGAAAAAAAAACCAATGAAGCATGTCATTATTTTATATTGTCTGAAGTTACTGTCGCTCCTTAAAATAAATGTAGTCATTCAGTCTACTTTATTTGCAGTTAGAAATCCATATTACTTGATTTTATGTTTTTTATTAAAATGACAGAGGGGAGCACTGAAAAGAGAGCAGGGTGTTGCTTCCAACTATTTAGGCATTGCTGGAACACTATTAATCTTGAGAGTCATACATGTACATATATTAGGGTCAAATACACTATGACAAAGGTATCTGACCCTCTACAAATGATATTCTGATTAATATTAGGCCAAAACAAATATGTGCGTTTCCCATTTCATATTTTTGAAAAATATGGTTGGCAAAACATTTTTTATCCTATTTTTTTTACTGATAGGCAAACCCAGAAATAATTGTCTCTGATTCCATAATTGGGTCCTGTATTGAATTTTCACAATTTTCTGTTGGTGGTCATTTGTCGAAGTTGATTATAAGTTTTATTATAAGTTTTAACTAGGTTTTACACATTACTTGTTGGTGATTTATAGCAAAAAGCGAGTGGTTGCAGTTTTTTTATAAAGTTTAAGGGTTAGTGCCTTTTATCTCCAATTTTGGGCAGAAATTAGGACCATTTTTGGGAATTCTGCATGATTTTTAAATAATTCCCATTAGGAAAAGTCCTTATAAAGGACCCAAATTGGATCTAAAAAAATCACTGGGTTGAACAGATAAAATCTGGCTGCCAAGAACAAAACTGGTGACAATATTTAGCTTTATATTAAAAATATTTCAGATGAAAGTGTAGTAGTTGGGGAGAAGTTGCCTAAAGCACCAATGTACAAACGTAGTAAGTAGTTAATTTGTCTTCAAGGTATATTCAAATTGCATAATACTTGCTTTAATGTGAAAAAAAAAGTTATTTTTAATCTGATAATTTGGATAGTTTATCTGGTATCACATATGGACTGTTCTTCACCATTTGGCTGAAAATAAAATGTTCAGCATCCTGGCATAAAAACAAGGTGATTATTTTCAATCACTTATATTTGTGTAAATAATTAACATTGTGATCATCTTAAGAATGATGCAACAGAAAAAGTAGAAAAAGAAGAATCCTTTATTATTAACAAGGTCATCTATTGTAGCTTTAAATTCTGATGTTTGTCATTTATGGATATTTTTGAATGATTTACATTTATATCTTCAAGGTACAGAGGTGAAAAGTGGGGAGTCTTTGTCTAACCAGGTCCAAGGGGATCAGCATCAATCTTGTGTGGTTGAAAATGTACAAGCAGGGCCATCAAATGGAGGAAGGCAGGATCCCCCACAGCTTCCATCAATTGAACGACCACGTTCAAACAGAGAGGCATCAGAAACCCTAATTCAGCAAGGTAACAAATTTTATTGTTAATGGATGAAATTTGAAGGTTGGTGAGGTCTCAAACAATGAACATAAATATTAAACAAAAACAAATTTTAAACCTCCTTTTAGAATATAGAATTAATAAGAAAAAAATGGCAAATACAATTGTTTTGTGAAACCATTGAAGTATTTGAATAAAAAATGGCAAGATGTTTCTTTTATGGTCCTTTACCAAAAGTAGATTCAATGACTGAGTTGGATAACTATGGTTGACGTATAATCTTAGATATAATAGTATTGGTCTTAGATGGGACCAATGTATTACTTTACTTTAAGATGTATATTTATCAATTCAAACCGTCTTTGTTTGGAAAAAAAAAACAGGTGAGCACAAGGCTCAGTCATTAGGGGAAGTATCGAATTGATCAGAGCAATAATATTAATTGTTTTTTTTTTATTTTAGTTTTAAAGGAAGTAACAGAAATCAAAAAACAACATCAAAAATTCTGCAAACCCTCATGTCTCAAGATGAAAACATTGAGGAGACCGTGGAAGATTTGGTTCCTGTTAAAGTTGATTCAGTGGAGATGCTGATCAATCTTCATGATCAGTTAGATGGAGATGATGGTTTTAAAAAAAAACTTGTAAATATTACTGTTACTATATTAAGAAATGGAGATAGAACATATTCTTTTTAATAACGATATATCATGGTATTTTCTTGGATACGCAAATGACAAGATGTTGCTTTATACATAATTGACAATATTTTCATTTAAAGGAAGTACTATCAAATATTGAAGTCATGAGTAAGACAATTCTATGTAATATTACTTTTTTTTAAGATAATGTAGTCCAAGTGGCAAGTGCTAGTATTTTAACTATGCATTCTGATTTAGAGATTGAACCAGTACCTTCATTTTATTTTAAATGAAAAAAATACATATAGTGATATATATCGTTAGTGGCCTACATTATCGCAATAGGTATCATGAATGATTTTGTTGTATAGTTTATAGAGGGTAAAGAAGTAATAATTATATGAAAAGGGTAAAATGTCAAGTTTTTCTCAGTTAGTGGTCGGGTGTCTAATAAGAATGAACAGAATTCTTTTAGAGAGGAAATATTTTTCTGTAGTTTGGGGTCTATAAAATGAGCTGATAAAATGGGACAAAGGCAACCTGTTAAACACTACACAGAAATGCTTCATTATTAATTTAGATATAAGTTATAACATGGAAGTAATCAAATAATATCTCAAAAAATAATCTTTTCATCTTTTTTCAGATTTTTGCACTATCCAAACTTAAGTGCCATGGTGATGTCCCAAAAATCACTAGGACAATAATGAGGGCTATTTTCACCAACAAGTTAATGTCGGAGTATAGCCTAACTGGACAGAGGGGGAAGATGCCATTCAAGGAGACAAAGGTCTTCAAAGTCGTCATGAGTATGCTTTACTTTTAACTTATCATTTCCAATTAAATCATAATTTCACTTTAAACTCTTGATAACCATTATTATTATTATTTTTAAGGACCTGCACATCGTTATTTCAGTAGATTAAAGTCTTAATTTTTTGTGTGAATAAGGCCATTTATTTTTATTTAGTTGGTTTACGGATCCGCCGACCCGATTTTGCCCATTTGAAGAAAAAAAATAAAATCGAAAATTTTGATTTTTTATTACCGCCGACCCTCTGAAATCAGCCATCCCAAAAATAAAAATAAATTAAAATCCTTTTGCATCAAAATTTCATAAAAGATGATGTTCCAATTCGTCTAAAAATAGATTATCCATTAATAAAATACTTGCAAACATGATCCACAAAAAAAAATCTATTTATAGCCGTTAGTTGATGCCAATTTCCGAAACAAGTTTTATGAAACGAATTTCCTATTACATTCCATGCGGCTTTTAAGTTCGTTTTGTATGAATATCTGGATTCCGTAAGATATCGAATCCACTCATTTTATCTTGTCGTAGTTGACGAGTCGAATCCCTTAAAAAGGGGATGGTCTACTGAACATCACCTTTCAAGATACGTGTTGTGATATTTGGGTTTCAAATCATTTGCAACCTTTGTATATTTGGCAATACAACCAAGATTGTTCAAAAGTACACGATTTGACCTCTTTTTTTTTTCTTTTTTTTCCCGACCGACCGACCCTATTTTAAAAAAAAAAATCCGTAACCAATTAATTAAAAATAAAAGGCCTAATTGAAAAGATACGACAATTTCTTTTTAAATGGAATAAAATACTAATTTTATAATTTAAAGTTATGAAGTTGCCTTTGGTATTCACCAGAATATTTTCATATGTAATGTAAATTTCTTTGCAGAGGCTTTGAAAAAAGCAACTAAGAACAAATATCCAACAAAGGACTATGAATTTGAGGTTGCTGAAGTATTAAGAAATGCCCCAAATAATCCAGGGGGCAAAAATTTTGTCAAGGTATGTTGATTTAACAGAAAAGTTAAGGTAGACATCAAAGAGACATCTAAAATCTTTTTTTTAAAATATGTCAAATCTTTTAAGTTTGATTATCATGCTAGTTACAGTAAGGGTTGTACCAGAAATGATTGTTTGGAATAGTTTGAAGGTGCTTAAATTTAAATAGATATTAGTGATTTTATCAACAGTCAAGGTAATAATGCAATGAAATTTAAATCATTGTGGGGTAAAAGAATATATACGCCTTCCAATATCCCATACATTTATTTTTGCAAAAACCCTATTCTATATTTTTTTAAATTAATGACTTTAAAAAAAAGTATTTGGAATTAATTTCCATGAAATGAATAGACTTTCTTTTAGTTCAATCCATCAATAAAAGAAGGGATTTTATCTTAAAAAAAAGTAATATTACATAGAATTGTCTTACTCATGACTTCAATATTTGATAGTACTTCCTTTAAATGAAAAGTATCCAGTATAACTGGAAAGGTCAACAGTGACACATCAATCAATTAACCAAAACCAATTAACTGCCTTCTTAAAAAGAATGTAAAAAACACTGAACGCAGCTATGTTAAGGCAACATTTTCTATTTTTGATCAGGGGGAGATAACCCCTGCTAATAACATGAATATTCATGACCATTGCGTGCTACGTCATGGACGTTAATGCCGGCGTTGTTTCCGTCAGAAAAGATATTTACGTTAAAATTTCGGTTATTTTTCGTTGAGATTGATGCGAATGATATAACAACGTATATCCTTAGGTTGTACGTCGCAGTGCGTGTCTATATTTGGAGGAAAAGGCTTTGGTGTGGTAAAACTTGAGCCGTCCATCATCGTGTGAAGGCGGGGTCTAATTTCCTTATATGGAAATCTTAATCTTTGAGAAGCTTGAAGAGTGGACATTTCACGTGGTTTCAGCGGGTGAGAAGGAACAGCAATGATGCAGGCATTGTAATTGATCAAACACTGATTATGCTGATCTTAAATATTAAGGTAACGTATATCAGCAACATGACAACATTCATAACATGACCCACATGCATTTGTCCACAACACTAAGTGGTGTATCACCTGTTCACTGACTGTCTGTTTTTCATTTTTCATGAACCGTATTTAAAAAAGAATATTTGTGTGAGAATAGTACAAAATCCAATATCAGAACATGATAAGTGATAAAATCCAATATCAGAACATGATAAGTCATAAAAATATTTGTTTTGTTTAAACATAACATTGACCACCCCCCCCCCCCCCCCCCCCAAAAAAAAAAAAGAGCCCAAACTCTGGCTAAGTTTTTAGTTGTTAATAAAACATATTTTATTGTAACCAAGTGATTGTAGTTTACTTTGAAAGCCAGATAATGAATAATATATATAAGCATTTTGCCCTGTTCTGATCTGACAATCGGCCACATGGTAAGGAATGAGGGATTTGTTTTTGTTTTTTTAGGTTTATGTTTAGGTCCATTTCCTCATATTTTTTACATTTGAATTTTTTTTTTAAATCTGCTCATTCAAATATATAATAAAAAAAATCAAATTGATACTGCCATAGCTCCATATCTTAGAAATCATGCTGTCAATGATACTTAAACAAAACAATTTTGGTCTTTTAAAGTACAACACAGTTCTGTACCATATATGTGCTCAATTATAAACTTCATTTTTCACTTTTATAACTGGATATTTCCTATTTAGGGCAATATTACAAAACCTATATTGTTTTTAGGGTGGGACGTGTCTTATTGACACATTTTCTAGTTTTCTTATTTTTTGACATAAAAATGAGTTTTTTTTTATTGTTATAATAATAATAATAATAATAATAATCATTTATTTCAGACATAAATAGTCCATAGTTATATACAAATATGATGAAAATTTTAAATATACAAGATGATAGGGTACATATTATATTTTAATTACAAGCTGATGTTATATGGCAAAAAAAAAAGATTAAAAAGGACAAGGCAGTTACATTTATGCTTGTAAAAAAGTGGTTCAATATGAGTAGTAAAATAAAGTGGAATTGATACTTGGAACCCTACATCCAACCTTGAATCCATATCTAACGGCCAATGCAAAAACCAACCAAGAGTATAAATTAAGTAATATGACTTTGTTACTTTGTTCTCCCACCTTGCCTTAAAAACATAAAGAATGATGATCACAAAAACTTTTACTTTACTAAAATTCTGACAACAATCATTATACCATTCTTGAATTAGTTCTTAAATTGTGCTTAAAAGTATTGTAAAACTTTACACCTACAATACAGGGTCTTGCATAGGGCAACATGAGGAAATAAAAATATTATTTATGATGAAAACTGCCTCAGTGATCTCCTGGTAGCATGCTTGCCTCCAGTGCGGATGGTCGCGGGTTCGATCCCCGGCCGGGTCAAACCAAAGACAATAAAATTGGTATTTGCTGCTTCTCCACCATGCATGTGGCATATAGCCTATAGGAGTAAGAGCAAAGGACTGGTAGTCAGTATAATGTGTCCGAGTGGGGTGATATGTCTTCCTGCGTGAAGCTAGCACGTTACAAATCCAGCTCAGCGTGTTGGTCTAGTACAAAGCATGGATCATATTCATATCATATTAACATGTTCTCGTTCTGATATGCACCTGGTTGCCACTGGACGTTAAACAATAATTCATCCATCCATCATTTATGATAAACAAAACACAACAATTTAACCTTCATGTAGTATTTTTATATAAGTTTATTATAAACATCCTTCACTGGGAACTGCATGAAAATAACCATGTGCCTATATGTTCAATATGATATTTTGAAAAAAGGCGAAAATTTGAATAGGAATACATTGTACACAAACATTCATTGCAGTTCTAAAATCAAAGAGTCATATAGCATCGACTTATAAAAAAGTACCTCGTTGATATATTTCATACATATATTCCCTATTTGCAGATATTGGAGTGGTCTCCCGTATGCATGAGTTATCTTTCCTTACATAATGAGGAAAAAATTTCATTAACCTCTTCTGAAATATTGAATAGCAGAAAGCCTTCATCAGTCATGAATCACAAATTTTGGAGAATAATGTATCATAAATGTGTATGGAACATATATATTCCTAAGAAAACAAATGACTATTTGTTCATTTAATGTGCAAACAACAGTTTTCAGTTTCCTAAATGATGTCAGGAATTGATGGTCTCTGTTAAGCAAGTTGGTAACTGACCAGTTTGTTGTATCTTAAACCCCAGTAAAACAATATATATCAAATAAAAGATTTTTTTTCAAGGTTTTCCACTTTGTGACATTTATTTGTGTTAAATTTCCACTGTGACATAAACGAGATAAAATGCAGTCCCTCCCCTCTTACAAAATCCCAAATACATGTTTTGGTTGATTCTAGACTAATCTAACGGATTTAGGTGCAGAATTTAAAGGTGTATTATTATAGGTATTTGAAAGGTTGTATAAATCTGTTTTTAAAACATAGCTTCAAGGTAAATTTGCTGGTTTCCAATAGAGTAATCTCCCCTTAGTTAATATTAAATTATATGTTTTAAATTCACATTTCTGATCTTTTTATACAGCTAAAATAAAGTTTATGTATAAAGTAAGATAATAAATCATAAAAACTCACTGTGCAATGATTAGCAAATTAGGCAATTTGCTTCCAATTTTATTCAAAACTTGTTTGCATCATGTGAAAGATGCCTCCTATAAGAAAGTGGGAGACAACTCACATCTATCATGTCAGTAGAAAGAACAATAAAAAAAAGTAATTTGACCTAAATTAAGAATTGTTTTGAAAATGTGTTTGTTGTAACACAATCTTACACTTATTACCCATTTATTTAACTTGTACTTTGTATTCTTATTTTACAAACTCAAGCTTTGTCATGTGTAACCCTGAACAGGAAAAGGTTTATAACCTGAGAAATGTGATACGACAAAATGCAAGGTAACATTATTTCTGGTATTTTGTTACACTACTGCTTGATTTTGGTCATTTTGACCTACATTTAACTGATGAGTGACTGATAAAATTTTACATTAAAGTTCTTTGTAACTAAATGTCAATAATGTAAATATGTATGAAGCAATAACACTTCCGACTTGGTAGACTGAGCGTAACTTTGATGACCTGAAAATATTTCTCAAGCTTATCTTCCACTTTTCAATGCGTAAATGAAGCTGATAGGCACGTTATCTGGGGCTCTGTATTGTATTTTTGTTCACAGTGCTTTATATGAAGTCGTGTTTCCCTGTATTATTATCTTTGTAAAAAGGGGCTAGAAATGTGCCATTTTCATGAATTTTCCCAATTAATAAAAAAAAATTATCATTGCTGGATAAAAAAGTATTCTTTTAGGCCAGGCAAAATTTATTTTATTATTTAAGTTTGTTTCATTCCTGATTCCATAAAATAAGCTATTTAAAAACATGGGGGTAGAAAGTTGCATGATATTATAACAGTTTCTAATAGACAGTCAGACAATTTAAATCAACATTAATAATTGCCACAAAACAAAACAGGAAATTTATTTAATTTTTATACGCCGGTCTTAAAAGACGGGACGTATTATGGTATACCGTTGTTTCTGTCTGTCGTCCACACTTCGGACAACAACTCGAAAACGCTTTCACCAATTTTCATGAAACTTTGGTGACTTAATTAAATCTATTGACGTAAGCTCCCTTTTGTTTTGTTTTTTTTTTTCTTCATAAATTCCGATATGACATGGATCTTTATTCGTTGAAAAATCGTCGAAAACTGTCAATTTTTCACACTTTGGACGGTTATGGAATTTTATTCGTTCACATTTCAGAGTTATGGAACTTTGTTCATTAAAAAAGGGGGAATTTTTCACATGTCATGCTGTATCTTAAGAACGCATTGTCCTATTTACTTCAAACTTTAAACAGCTGTTTGTTGGGATAGTCTAAAGGTCTTTATACTTTTTGGTGAAGTTACAATTTTCTGTTCCAGAGTGGGATGGGACCTACCCGATATTCATAAAAAATAAGCAACAAAATCAAAGGGGTCTAACTTGTGAAATTTTATTTGCTGGACGACAGATGTATCACGCCCTCATGTTGCAGCAGTTTATTTATTTCTGCCTGGAAAAAAATTGACCCGGAAGGTAAAAACAGACCTGATCATGTTTGGGGAAACCAACAATCATTCTGTAAATTGTTTGAAAATATACATTTATTTTTAATTGCCAAAAATGTTATACATTTCTACCTGTTTCTATGGCTCATATACAAATAAATTATATATTTCCCAACAACTTACTTGTACTTGAACAAAAATGTTTTACTTTGTCAATTCGTGATAAAAAAAAAGTATATTCTAATTTGTACAGTCACAAGGATTGTATGTAGATGTATACTTAATATAAAATTTTCCGTTTTTATTAATAGATGGTGATAGTTTACAGCCAAAGAGCCTGTTGAAAATTGAACATATTAAATGTAAAATTGTCAGTTGTGGAGTTGGACAAATTTGAGCTGAAGAAAACAGAGTGTATTATACATTGTACGGCAGTAGCAGTTTGAACAAGCGATTGAATTTTAATTTGACAAATGAATTGAAAATTGAAATACATAATGACATTTCTGGAGTAATCCTGAGAAATTTTGATTTAAAAAGAAGTTTCTGAAATGTTCATCACACCATGAAAAAAAAACAATGGATTTATTTGAATTACGGAAAAAGATTAATCAGTTTTGGATAATTATATAACGCTAACTTAATGAAAGTTTATATATTTAGTTTGAAAAATGCTCATTGAAATAGTTGTTTTTAATTCAGAATACAAAAAATCAATAGATTTAATTTATATTTTTATTTTGTTTATGTTTTGATGTTCTTTATAAAAAATATCTTTAAAATCCTGCACATGTGTATTTCTTATATTTGGTATGGACGTATTGCTTTATTGTGAGGAATTGTTTTCTACTTGGTGAAATTAAAAGATATCAGTGAAGCATCAATAAGACATCATTCCATTCGATTGAACATACATTTGGGAAGATTACTTGTAAATGTATCTAGTGTTTTCATTGTCCTCAGAAGAGATCAACAGTTCACAATTCAAGACAGAAACCCAAAAAAAATGTAAAAAATTCATAGATCCTATGAGAAAAGTGTTGAAATGGCCACTCAAATTTGATGATTTATTATTTGATAATAGATTTATTAAAATCGTGTGTCTTGAGTAATTTTTCAAGTTCTATTTTTAAAGATGAGGTGGCAAGAATTTGTATAAAATTTCTTGCTCTGTAGTAAGTGAACTTGATATCTCTGCTTGAAGCTTTGATAAAACATTCAAGTAAAGTCAAGAAATACCAAAGGGATATTCGAAGGAAGGGAAAATTGAAACAACTGACAAACTCCAGGGAACAACGAAGACAAGACCAAAACAATACAAGCACTACAATGAACAACATGGACCCCACCAAAAAACGGGGGGTGGACTCAGGTGCTCCGGAAGAGTAAGCAGTCTGTTGACAAGTAAAGCAATAACCAACAATTGTGCAAGTATCATTGTGGGGGGGGGGACTTTTTATGACCGAGGAGTTCGTCGGTGAACTTGAAACCCCTATCGGAGATTATACACATATCGAATTTGTGACCCGAAAATATCCAGGAAAGCTAAAATTACATCCAAAATTATCCAAAAATAATAAAAGTCAGTTATAATGATGAGACATATTTAAAGTCAACCTGAATCTCCTCGATCTGCAGAAATTTTTTAAATCCTGACCCAAAATCTTCCAGTGTCAAAAAATCCTGACCTGAAATCTCCACGTTTTGTAAAATCTTGACCGGAATTTGCTGCACATCCTGTTTCTAGTATCATTGAGTTACACACACCTCCGAGCATTGGGGATGATAAAAGGTCATGTTGATGGTAAGTGGTGCAGATTCAATTCTGCATGAATTGGCCTCTTTGCAATGATCATGTACTCCTACATTTAGTGGTAGAAGATCTCTATTCCTAAGCAAAGAAAGTAGTTTTTCTCACAAGTAGTGATAAATTACTGGTAGTCCACAATTTTAAAGCATATAAACTTTTGCATCCAGACTCTGGTTTCAGAAGCTATCTGCAGTGAAATTTGGCAGTCTGAAGTAAAAAATAATCTCTGGACTTTAAAATTTTAATTCCTTGTCAAATTCAGGGAGATTTCAACAAATGAAAGCAAATATTTTATATGAAAATGAAAATAAAAATTTATTTGTAACATTTTGGCATATGGTCCTACTGGGTTGGTATAAATACATAAACATGTGGGGTTTTGTATACATTTTGCTGGAGCCAAAATATTAAATCTGATCATTCTGAAACCTGGTGCTTTGTAATCCTGTGAAAAAATTTACTATACTGGTATGATATGTGAAATACTGAATGTAACGTTATTATTTATCCAGATCCCATTGTGCATCCCCCCTACTTTTCTGGTGTTGTGTTTCAGTAAACCTAAACCGAATGTAAATTGATTTTTCCCAGCGAACCAAATAGAGTATTAATGTTTATTTATTTAATATGGTAACAATACAATATTAAAAATATGTTCATAATATTTGCGCTTCTAAAGTTTATATAACTGGTTGCCGACTACAAAGATGGAAACAGTAATTCCGGATATCTTTTGGGTGATCGGTCCGCTCTTAGAAATCCATCGTCCTCGTTGCGCTTTAAATCCGGAACGAAATGGGAGTAGAGTTGTTGAATAAAATAAAATCGAAAAGTGCATGTGCATACGCTAAACAGACATTATAGACATGAATATGTGTGAAATCTGCTATATCTGCGGTAATAGAAAAGTGCTGCCACTTTTCCTGGTTTGTATTAGTTTTTGAGAAAACTGCATTTAAAGATGAAAAATCGTGCTTTTTTGACGCTTTGGAGTACTTCATGGCAAATTGTATAATCAATAGACAAATACAGACAAAGTAGCAGCACTTTTCAGAAAGGCGCGGTCCTATAGAATATATCGTATATATTCTTGTTAATAGCTGACACCCCTACGCACCTGCACTTTTGCGAAATATTTGTACACCCGGTCCGTTGTTGGTAATTCGCTGTAGCATGCAAATGAGCAATCACGTGACTGAAATAATTACCAGTTAAGTACCCCTTGTCATTGTCATTATCGTAGTGGTTAACGATAACACTCATATGATAAATATGAAGAGTATTCCTTACTTAAATGGAATAGACCCAATATTATGAAATAAAAAAATAAATAAATAAACAGTTGCCTTAACATCGCTGCGAAACATAGTAGTGGTGGGGTAAAACCTTTTCTATCCTGACCTTTTGGTGTTTTCAGCACTCTTTAAAACCCATTCAGTATTGACAACATGGTGACCACTAGCTAGGAAAAGTAAAATATGGTGACATTACTTATTTTAGATACCAATGCTCAAATGCTCTTTAACTGTAAAGCTAGCTATGGTTGACAAACTTGTATTTACCACGATTCTTTTTTTTTTCAATATTTTAATCATTATTTCTTTCAATTCACAGAAACAAAGGAAACAGAATAGAAGCATATTGCCTGCTGAAGAATCAGATTCAGAAGAACAATGAAAAAAAATAATAAAGAAATACTTATTCGTGAATATTTGTTGGTCTAAATGATATTCATCCACATAGTCTTAAGTGGGGAGACAAAATCAATGAAAAATCAGTACTTTATTTCTGGTTTTCATCTTGAATGTCTCTTGAGATCTTCAGTATGGTAAAAAGAAACCATTTCTCACCCTAATGCAAGTTCAAGATAAAATATTGAGAAATATTTTCTGGTCGTCAATGTTATGCTCAGTCTGAAACAGCTACACACACAATTAGGTCATAAAAGCATTATTGCTTACACATTTAATGTGTCATAAGGCTTGAAAGTTTTTCTTTTCATAAAAAGTGCTTGCCTCTGTCCTTGCACTATCCAAAATACAACATATTTTATGAAGTTGACATGGCAGGAAATCATAGATATTAATTGGAAATAATGTGGGTGAAAACAGCAGTCATTGTGTCTAAACACTAATGATTCAATTTGCTAATATTTATTATAAGATGCATTTTACTCTGTTTTTCATTTTACGCCTTTTATCCTGCTGTTTGGAGGTTAAATACTCATCTGTCTTAAAAACCTGGAAGTATTTACATCCTGATACTATATACTTATCTGGAGCTCTGGCATAACAGAAGTACTGACATGAGGCAGTATTAACTAAGTAACTGATAATAGGCAAACAAAAATATAGATCCCAATCTGTAACTTTGCTGGCATTTGATTCCACTCTTGAGAGAATTTTTCTTTTTTGCTATCAAGATTTTCCATTTTAGTTTGTTTTATTCTTCATAATGTTGTTTCTGGTACATCATTTCCACTTTTCTCTGGCATGGCAAAATTATTCTGGAGACAATATTTGAATTTCAATGAAAATGTAAGTTTATCTGGTGTTGTGTCAATGAGACCACAATATATATAGTTGGAGGCATAACAAGGAAGAAAATATTATTAGAAGTTGGCCTTGGAAATGAGCAAACCACGAGACGATCATTTGCACATCCACTGAAATTGTGTTTAATAGATGTATGTTTTGCATAATGATTACTCTGACATCTTATATGTTATAAATAATTTTTAGCCCTGGCTACAAGGCGTCATGGTCATTACGTTTTACCCTTGTCCCTCTTTGGTTTCCAGTCTCTAACTATAGTCTTTTCCAAATGTTTTGAAAGTTATACACATTGCTTATTATGGCATTGTTCAGATCAACCACAAATTTGGGTACTGTTATTTTTACTGTTCAAAAGTAATGCCCTTTAACAAATAATTTCGAATTTTGTCGTTTCTGTGGTCTAACTAAAGTTAGTACACTTGCACAAGATCTGTGTCCATTGGCAACATTCTGCTAATTTAATTTGGACATTTGTTTTTATATCTAATAAATATTTTGAAAAAAACGTTTTTCATTATGTTAAAGTGATATTTTGATGACATAAGAATAACGTTATAATGTCATAATTTTTATATCTAATTAATATTTTTTAGAATTTCCTGACTGATATTTTGATGATATCTGAATAACATTATTAGGACATAATTTTTATATCTAATAAATATTTTTTAAGAATGTCCTGACTGATATTTTGATGATATCTGAATAACATTATTAGGACATAATTTTTATATCTAATAAATATTTTTTAAGAATGTCCCGACCGATATTTTGATGATATCTGAATAACATTATTAGGACATAATTTTTATATCTAATAAATAATTTTTAGAATGTCCCGACCGATATTTTGATGATATCTGAATAACATTATTAGGACATAATTTTTATATCTAATAAATATTTTTTAAGAATGTCCTGACTGATATTTTGATGATATCTGAATAACATTATTAGGACATAATTTTTATATCTAATAAATATTTTTTAAGAATGTCCCGACCGATATTTTGATGATATCGGAATAACGTTATTAGGACATAATTTTTATATCTAATATTTTTTAGAATGTCCTGACTGATATTTTGATGATATCTGAATAATATTATTAGGACACAATTTTTATATCTAATAAATATTTTTATTGAATGTTTTGACTGATATTTTGATGATATCAAAATAGCATTATTTATACATTTCTTTATATCTAAAAAAAAATTCTCAAAAATATTATTCAGAATGTCCAAATGATATTTTGATGACATCCAAATAACATTGATATGACATTTCTGGAAACAGTAAAATAATATGTAAAAAAAATGTTTTTTATATATTGTATCAATGTTTTCCTTGTAAATTTTTAAATATCTAAATAATGTTTTAAAAATGTTTGAAAAAAATGTTTTTTTTAAATATCTTATTTCTGTTACTACAGCCATACATTTAACATCAATAAAATATTTTTAAAGATATTTCCCTGATATAATGCAAAATATAAAAAAAACATTTTTTTGATATTTTTGTGCTAGCTGGGATATTAAATTGCAAAAATAATCATTGATGCAAGATCTACTGATAACAGGTGAGCCATTCAGGCTCTTGGAAGACTCTTGTTTTAAAAACTTTTTAACGTAAAAGATAACTTCACCGGGTCTTTTTTTTTAAATATTCCTAACCACATAGACATTGTATTCTAATAAATAACCGATGAAAAAGATTGATAAACTAATAAGGAAATTATGCAAATTTAAGTCGAATATTGATAATAATTTGGTAACTTTAGACATTTAGAAAAAATCCTCCACTAATTTTTTCTTTAAATTTTAGAATAGTCAACTTTAAGTAATGAGCTTCTGGTTGCATACGAAAAAAGTTGGGGTCATGTGCTTATTGCAGAGGTATTTGAGAAAAACCTCAAATTAAAGAATGGTATAAAGGTTTTTCTTGATGGATGTTATGACGTCACAATGTGTATCTCTTGGCGACGTCATTATCTCCCCCTGCTACTGTATCGGATTCCCTTAAGAGACAATCTGAAGGGGAAATGTCTATTTATCTGTAGTGAGCTTTTTGATTTTTAACAGGAATAATTAAGAAATCGGACAAAGTTAAATATTTGTTTGATGACGTGAAGCATACTTATTTTAAAAATGAAATAAAGATCTAAAAGAATTTATTGACTAAATGCATATTATTGATGAATTGGTAAATTTACAGTTACATGTTTAGAAAAGGTTAAGCGGATTATAAATATATTTATTACATTGTTACAAATCAAATTATTAACACATTACATATTTTGTCAAACTTTGTAAATTTAAAATTGAATTATTTTCAATATTATACATAAAAATCAAGCAATTGCTCATATACAAAATGTACTATGACAATATAAAATAATACATGACATTTGTCAAAAAATTAAAAACTTGGCAAGATTTCAAGAATAAGTTTAGATTATTTTTACAAAACAAGCTAAAGTTCAAATCTATCTTTAACTTACAAATGTCGTATGCCCGTTATACGAGCGTTTAATTTCGGAAAAAAATCACTCATAATAATATATTTTTTCTTTCAAGCCAAATTAATTTGATGAATTACATTTTGTAAATTAGTAACAGAAAAAAATATAAATTCAACATTTTCAAATATTTGACACTGATCAAAGATCGTTCCAGCAATCTTTTAATTTGAGTTCGATATATGCTCTGATTTGAATTCATACGTTTTAATATTTTCCTCCACAAAATAAATCTCATACACGTTACATGATTCAAACCGCACGTTTATAATCACACAATTCTCATCTTCCACGCACACGATTCAAACGTTATACGCACACGATACGTACACGTTTCGCACGTTACACGATGTTTTGGGTAATTTATACCCTCAACCAAATGTAGTATTGAAGTTGGAGAAAAATAATAGTTATTGCCTTAATTTTATTAAAGGTTGTTTTGATCCTAATGGATTTTTCCATTAACTCACAAGTGTCCATAGAAATACCTGTAATTTGGGGCCTAATCACTAAAGCGATATCGAACAGAATGATTTCACTAGTAGTTTCCAATTATGTCTAGTTTATATTATCTCTGCTCGTACTATACTAGGACATTGTTGTAGCTGTAGATATGATTATGGCCAGCAGAAAAATGTTTGCTTGGTAAGCAAATATGATGGTATACATGGTAAAGTAGATCATCCGCTTAAATTATCAATGAAATTAATTTATTTGATTTAATCAGCATACCATAAAACAGTTTTATTAAACGCGATTAATGTGCTAAGACACATAGACAAAGAGAAATTAATAACATTGCCAAATACTAAATAAATAAATAAGCAATTAAATCCCAGAACTGGTATATTGCTACTCAAGAAATTAATAGCCGATATAAAGGAAAGAAAATGCAGATTGCATCTGGTGTCTAGACAGATAACTAGACATTAAATACAAGTAAAAATATACTCTTTTCAACAATTAAAGCAATTTAAATACATGTACACAAAAATAAATTTTGTATTATTCCAAATGCCATACCTAAATTGATTCTAGCTTTCTGAAGTACGTCTATAAATTAAATAAAAAAAAGTTTAAAATAATGGAATGCCCATTTTTCTATCTGCACTGACTTACCCCATTTCTCCAAATTTGACAACTATTATTCTATTCTCCTCTATTCTTTCATTTCTTTGAAGTAGATGGCGCAGAGAAAATATGACTGAGAGACCATACAGTTCTTTCTCGTTAAGAATATTTTGAAATCGCCCAACACATAAAACGGACGAACGAATCTCAAATGGTACAAAATAATTTTTGTATAGCAATCCAGCTAAAATTACAGGATTGCTGTACAATTGACAAAAATGTTCATCGTTTGATAACGTATTGAGAAGACATGATAGCAATGTCGTATTGTATGGAGGAATTCTTTCGTAATCAGAATTAAGTAATACATAATCATTTTTTTTCTTTTTCTGTCATTCTTTGTATTCCTTGAAAGTGTAATTCTTCATTTCCTGTCAGATGAAAAGTTATGTCAAAATGTTTAAAATCAGAAATATTCTTGCAGATGGCACAGAATTTATTCTTTAAAATGACGGTATAATTATGGATAACACAGGTACCATGCTCTGATAAATTATGTATGGCACAATTTTGTTTTACAGTGCTATCATTAAATAGATTTGGACAATCATCCACAACCAGGAACCCTATATTATCCATGACATTTGTCCTTCCATAACAGCTAACATTCAATGTTCTAGTTCTGTTTACTTTTATTTCATTATAACCGAGACAACAATCTCCAAAATCTGCACAATTGTCATCACATCTACAATACCAGTAGAAGTAAGAAGTAAGAAGAAACTACAGAAACAACTTGTACAGCATCCTTTCTAGACCTTCATCTCGAATTTGACAGTAGTGGTAAACTAAGCACCAAGATATACGATAAAAGAGACGATTTTGATTTTAAAATTATAAATTTTCCTTACCTATGCAGCAATATCCCAACATCTCCTGCATATGGTGTTTATATTTCTCAATTGATTCGTTACGCTAGAGCATGTTCCAACTACTCTGATTTCCTTGAACGCCATAAACATCTGCGTGACAGACTTCTTAGCCAGGAATACGAGGAAATGCGTCTAAAAAGGTCTCTTACGAAATTCTTTTTCAAATACCAAGATTTGGTTGAAAAATATTCAGTATCTTCTACTACTATCATTGAAGATTGTTTTTTATAACTTATCTTGGTGTTTTGTTTCTACTTTACCAACTTTGACATCAGCATATCTATGTTGATTACCACCACTGGTACTTTTATGCCGTAATGGAAGCGGGAGGTTTGGCGCGCTGTAAAACCTAGATTCAACCCACCATTTCTTTTGAAATGCCTGTACCAAGTCAGGACCATTGCGGTTGCAATTTTCCAGTGGTGTGATACCAGTTTTGTCACACGTCTTATGGACTTACGAGTTTTGTTAATACTGTTATGTACCTTATTTATCAGAGACATGTCACAATATCCATAAGCTCTGCATTCATCACCATGAACGAATGATTTTGCCGATGCTGGAGTTCTCGTGGATGGTTCCAGTGCAATAAATGTTTGAGTGCCATTTAAAAATACGTCAACTGAGGATAATGATGATGATTATTTACTGGTTACTTCAGTGGTGACTTTCATCGCAGTTAAGGAAATATCTTCTCTACTACTTGTCCAAAATTTGAACATTTGCCTCGTTGAAAACTCCAAAACATTTTTTTGATTCCTACTGGAGTATCTGTTAAGTACGTTTGTTTCAGAGTGTCCATGAGAACTATTTGGTCTTTTTGTCACATTTTCTATTTGGTTCGAAAGAAAACTACAGCCCACTGACAGCCAGGATATCAAATAAAACAGGCAGAATTCTTCAGTGACGCAGCGTAAATGTGACAAGTTGTTGGGAATCAAGAGTGATTTCAAATTAGTGTTGGTAATATATATATATATATAAACGAAATACTGATTTTTTGTGTGTGCAGAACCGAGCCTTTAATCATGTCTGGTTGAGAAAAAGAACAATGTAATGTAAGCCTTAAACTACATGGATGCATACTTTATTAGATTGACATTGAATTAAAAAGAGCAATAACGATGTTTTTTCTTTTAATTTATTTTTTGAAAATGTAATAATAAATTGATTCTCCTATATCTATTTTTAAATTACATGAACCAGTGATATAGGAATGAAGGACTAAATGGATTAAATGCCATTAAAACAACAACGCTAAAACATGACTAAAATATATTCAAAAGAGGTGATATTTAACATGGGGCATGTGCCAAAATGTATAACAAGATCATGTCAGTGGCATAGTCCTATAAAAGAAATAGCTTGAAACTATAAAATGTCTTAAATAAAATCCATACTCCAAATATACATTAACAATACTAAGAAACGTAAAACCACTGACCAAGACTGCTGACTTGACAGGAACATACGAAAGGTCTTTTATGGACAACATATCTTATAGTTTGTAATATCTTTTTAAATCTGACATTTCTGATAGAAATATTCATTTCTATTCAACAATTTATTCAGGTACAGAGCTCCAGTGTTAAATGTTTGGTACATCGAATATTTTACAATTGACTGGGCTTGATGACAAAATCTGTTTTATTTTAACTGAGATGTCTGATGAGGCTTACAATTCAGTTAGATGGACAAAAACATTTTTTCGAGAGGTCATATATGAATGATTTGGTACATCATTTTATTTTCTGCATTCCCTTTTACTTTTTAATACCATCATTTGTACATGTTCGTGTGAAAGACAGTGCGACCATATTTAAATTTAGATTTGTTTGTTTGTTTAGGTAGGGTTTTACGCCTTTTTCAGCACATTTGGCTACCTCGCGGCGGCCAGTTTTTATTGGTGGAGGAATTTAATGTGATTTTGCCAACAGATACAGGAAAAAACCTTAAGAATTAAACTGCTTCTAAAACTGGAGATATATATAAAGGAAATATATAAAAAACTGAAATGAATTTCGGTTATGAAGTTCAAAACCTGGTTAGTCTTAGGACATGCTTGATAGGTGCCATCACATTAAACTTTATATAAGGTAATTTTTGCTCGTATTCGGGGTCCGTACAAAGTTGTGTTTCTCGGCCGAAGGCCTATTACTTTTACAAATATTTTATATTGTGTAAAATATTTTCATGCTTAAGACTAGAGCCAAAATAACTGTTTTCTTTTTGGGTTTAAGTAGATTCAAATCTTTTGAAATGATACGTCATATTATGTTGAAGTATAGTTTATTGGGTAGTACCTTTGTTGATAATAAAACTTTTATCTTTGTAAATTTTCTGCACTACATCACTTAGTTCAGTGTTTGTAATTTTTATTTATTTACGAGTTATGAGAATTTAGAATTTGTAGAAATATATAAATTAATTATTAAATATTTAACATGTACTCTTTATTATTTGGTCACTGGCATGTGATTCTCTCATATCCAGCTATTGCGGACCGCCTCGACAAATTTGTTTACCTGTATAATCGACTGGGCGTGCATTGAATTTCAACGGAAATGAAAATTAAAACGACAGTATCTTTAAAACTGTAAAACTTTTTTCAAAAATGTTAATCTTAAACACCTGAGCATAGTAATCATACATAACATAAATTAATATATACAATAAAAAGAATATGAATTTTGATTCATGATACCTATATACAAACAGAATGAAATAAAAAAAGTTATAATTGAAAATTAGGTAAATTATAAAAAGTAATAATTTTTTACCTGTTACCTGTTACACTTGGTGGAACGTGTAAATCACCTAAACAATCGTGGAACGTGGTAAGGAACGTGCGATTTGAATCGTATAACATGTATGAGATTTCATTGGTCGAGACATGTATGTTAAAACGTGTGAATTCAAATCAGAGCATGTTTCGAACTTGTGTTTTAACGAATGTCCATCGGTGTAAACTATTTGAAAATGTTGATTTTATTAATTCGGCCTAGATTCTATTTATTCTATTGATTATGTAATTATTGAATTTATTTGATTTGAAAAGAATAAATGGAATAAAATGTTTCCGAAATTAGATGATCATATAACTTGCATACAACATTTTCAAATTAAACATAGATTTGAACTTTAACTCGTTTATCTAAAAAATATCTTACATTATTCTTAAAATCTGGCGAAGTTTTAATTTTTGGAAAAAAAAATTATAATTCATATCTTCAAAGTACTTCTTTTACATACGCAATTGTTTTGTCCTTATTTTTCCAATACGGTTTATTCCCCGGACGACTAAAACAACATTTGATTAGACAAGGGGGTAAGAGATCCTAAGATGAGCTTACCTAATTAAAGGGGAGATAACAAAAACAGCAATTTCAAGAAGATTTTGTTGTTTGAATTTAAGATGGGTGATGCATGAATTATTGTTTTAGGTCTAGTGTCAACCAATAGGTGCATATCAGGACGAGCAAAGTTTGATATGATATGAATATGAATCCTCCTACAGACACGCTGAGCCGGATGTTTACCATTACCCTACCCAGACACATTATTCTGACTTCGAGCCAACAGTTCTTAGATCTTACTCCTAGATGCCGCGTTCTTGGTGAAGAAGCAGCCAAGACCAATTTAAATGTCTCTGGTTTGACATACCCCACTGTAGAAAGCAGTTTCCGACGTTTTTTTTCAATTTCAGAAGATATAAGCAGAAAATATCAGGAGCACTGTTTGGATGGCTACAAATCAGTTACAAATGTTACAAGAGGTCACGGTATATAGACTACAAGAAAATAAAAACCTATGAAAAGTATGTTTTTTGATTGCCCTTTAAAGTAAAATATTCTCTTCACAGACATCTGAATGCATGTAATTCAGAATCCATGGTTTTGTTTTGGGTATTTGTCCTTATGCAGTGGTGGCATTCTAAGCAAAGTTTAGAAGACTACGACCAAGAGACTGTCCCTACCGCGTCCGCACCACAGAAAGGCTTTTAGCAGCTCCAAACACCACTCATGAAGAGTACTTCGGTATATTGTCGGCCATGCCGACGATTTTCGTGACGTCTTCTTCCCTATGAAAGAGCCGTTGTTCGCAAAGTTCAGCGCTATACCGAAGGTATGTATTCAGTCATAAATTTCGCAAAATAAACTTCTCTCACTATCCAGATATAAAACGTTATCTCTGTCTCTGGCTCACCCATACAAGAAAAAATGGACGCCTGTGACAGGTTTGGGTGAGGACCCTATTCTAGAACAGAACAAGTCTCGGCTGGTTCAAAAAATATATAAAATATATTTATGGGACGATATAAAATAGTAAGATATAAAAGAAACAAGAATTGTTAATAAAAATACCAAATGCAGAATACATGAATAAAAATTCACCCTGAATACCATACAATTTGAAATTTTTATTTATTTGTTTTCTATTTTTGTGCAAAAGGTTCCTTTAAATATGTTAAAATCAAAAACCAACCGCGTGCAGGATGAAGGATATCAAAGAAAAAATATATCATAAAAACTCATTTATGCAACTCATACAGAGCTGACCTAAGAGAGATAACTCTTGTAAAACGTTAAAAAAATCAAAGGTCTACTGCAGACATATGAGTTTGGTGAAATAAGTGGATATATTCATAAATTTTAGCCGTATCCGAATATATATGATGTAGTGCATCAATCTTAAATATTAGGTTTCAACAATTTTTGTCGGGAAAGTTAATATTTTTTAAAGTTTGCTATATGCCATGCACGTGGAACCAGGCCAATACGTTTTATGTAGAATGCCTATGATATATCAAATCTATGATAACAATATCAAGATGGTTCCGCGTACAAGGCATGGTAAATTATTTACGTTTTTATAACCTATGTACGTATTTCCCCATAGGCCTAATGCATTCAGTCACTTACAGGGTTTTTTGTCTCAGGTTATCTCCACTGTATCTTGTAAAATGATAAACTTCCACATTTTATCTAAAGTAGAATGATTTAGCTTTCAGGCGGTAGGTCATAATATATGTTTAGTGGGAAATATTTTTTTGTAATAGATGGGGGCCGCTAAGCTTTTTTACCGCAACCATCCTTTTCCAGGATTTGTATATAAAAAACACTCATTCTAAATATTTAAATAATTCTTTAACACGACAACCCATGAATCTTTATTATCGTCTGCTAACTTCTGTGACATATTAAATGCATCATATATTATAGTATTGGCTTACAAATTTATCTTTTTTTTAATTTAATTAATCAAATAACACCAGTATTTTATTACATTTATCAAAATAGAATAAAGTAAAGGGAGAATACCTAATTCTCCTCTACATCCATCATCTGAAAATCTGACTTTTGCACCTAAAACGTGTGGTAGAGTGATTTTTTAAAAATATTTTCGGCAGAATATAGATGGATTTGTTATGTAATCTTAACTATTAATAATTTGGTTTTTTCCAGTTTGATAAGAAACATATGTGACTGAATATTCATTAAATGGTATTTGATCATTTATATCAGCTGTATTGGATAGTGATAATAATTAGTATTAATTAGTATATTTTAATTACCTACTTATATTTTATATATTAAGTTAATTACCCAAGGATTTGTACTTTAAACCTTAATCTCAAATTCTCTCTACTTATTGGTTGGTTTTAGTCATATGTTCTTTTGGACTGAATTTGATTGTTCTTTAATCACTCCATGAAAAAAATTTCCTACTAGACAAGATGATGTTTGTGTTCTAACTAAATTAAAATTGGTACCTGGAAAGTCATTTTCTTGCAGAAGGTCAGTTTTCTATGTGTTATCTTATTACTAACTTTATTAAAAGTCATATCCTTAATATTTAGTTAAAATGGGATGGTTGAATGAATGAATGAATGAATGAATGGATGAATGAATTAGTGAGAGATATATGAATTCATTCTGTGCAAGAGTTAACAGATATAAAACAAATTAAATGGTTAACAAGATTAAAATAGTATATATTTAGTAATATAATAAATAATGGTTAATAAATGCAGATTACAAATGTGAATGTATGAATCTTCTGAATAGTCATGAAAATAAATAGCATGATAATCTAAGATTTCAACAGTCTTAAACATTTAAAAAGTAAGGATCTTATTCATAATCCTGCAAGATTTTAATATTTGTGTGTCAATACTGTTGTCATATAGATTTGTCACAGAATATTGTGTTTATGATTACTAATTTTAATATCCATACATGATGATAATGATATGATTTAATGTACATTTGCTAACAATGTTTATTTTATTTGCTATTCTAATGCTTTGTATTTTTGTTAATTTTATTTACATTTTTTTACTAATTGAATAGTGAATATGGTGAACCTCTTTGCAAAATGAGATTTAATGTATTTTTGAACTAAGAACACATATTCAGACAAGATTGATTTTATTGCTGTTCTTCGTACTTACATATATTTATATGCGCTTGATAAGCTGGTAAATAGAGAACTGAGTATTTTTCTTATTCTAAATAATACATGTATGTCTAGTGCAAATGTACTGTACAGTTTAAGAATTATCTTTCTTGAACTAGAATCTAATATTATTTTATATTGTATATTTTAGGGTCAACTCTAACTTAAACTGTAACTATACATTGTTACCTGTTTTCCAACTCTTTAAATAAGGGTTTAAATCCTTTATCTATATAAATATCCAATAGCCGCAGAAAGGCCATCAGAAGCACTAAAATTTATCCCTAAGTATTTATACTGTTGAACATTTTCAATTATTTCATTTTTACATGTAATTTAAATAAGTAATTTGTGCCCTGTTTTATGAAACATTAGCACTTTAGTATTTTCTAGGTTTAAATTCATCATCCATTCATTAATGCAATTTGCTAATTTTAATTCTTTATTTATTTAACGAGATTACCGACAGCCAACGGCAACAGGCGGTTCTACTCTAATTTATTTACACAATTTTGTAATCCTTTTGCCTACGTGAATATAAGAAAAAATTCATATGCCTATACAAGTGTGTTAATAGATTTAGTTTCTAATTGAACTGGATCACATGATATATTAAAGTATATTGGCAAGTCATTAATATAAATACGAAACAAATTTAGACTAAAATTGTCCCATCGTCGTAACTCTATATTAACGTGGGGGGAATGGGGGTCTGTTCTAAAGAGGACAAATATACCTAAGGAGCAAACCAAAAAACGCAATCCACTAGAAAGACAAATGAACAACCACAAGCACAGCAAATAAACACTGAAAACTAAAAAAACATGAACATCACGAACGCCTGTAAAACCCAGGAGTGAACTCAGGTGCTCCGGAAGGATAAGCAGTTCCTGCTGCATATACGGCACCCGTCGTGAAGTTCAACAAAGTAAATGCGGTGGTTGTCACAAATTTTGTCAATTTTTACCCAGCTGTAATGGGTTTGGTCCATATCTTTTAAAATACCATAACATTTGGATTATACACCATTTGATTTAAATGTGTTAAGTGTGAGTTTGAGTCGTTTAAAATCAACAAAGCAAATAAAGAGGTTTAGAATCATTTTTTACATGTACTTATGAATAAGGCTCGACTGTACAAAAAACATGTTGTCAGTAGCTCGACGGCCTTCTCTGAAACCTATTTGTTCATGTCTTATAATAATTCTATCTAATAAAAACTTAGAAAGTCTATTATTTAGAATTCGGTTGAATAATGTACTAATGTTATCACTTACAGAGATGCCCCTGAAATTAGACGGGTACTATTTAGAACCAATTTGATGTAATGTGTTTATATACCTTAAACAGCATAAACTAGGATACACACTATATAACAAAATAAGATTAAATACGTTCTCTAGTGCAGATAATAAATACACCTGGCTATATTAATCATTCCATAAAGATATTTGGGAAAGTCCATTAGCCTTTGGGTTTTTAAAGATTTAATTGTGTTACTTATTTCTGACTTTGTAATCCAATTCATTAAATATATTATCATTTTCTAGTTCTGTACGTTTTCTTGAATAAGCTTATCATCAATTAATTTGTTTGATGAATTTAACTGTTTAAGTCTTTAAAATAATTGAACCATTCCTCTACACTCGCATGAATTTCATCTATTTTGTGTTTTAATCTGAATTCAATGTTTCTAATAACAACCAATAAGGTTTTTGATCTTCTTCATGTAACATTTCGTATTTTTCAATAAGTTGCTCTTGAAAAAACACAATTTTTCCTCATTGCTTTTCTAAAAATTGTAAGATGTCTAGAAAAAAATCCGCAAATAACGGGGTCAGAATTGTTTTTTTCATTAAAATAAAATTCTTCGATACCAATTTCAATGCACAAGATGCGCATATGTCGTCGATTTACGACTCGTCAGTTGTGCTCAAGGCCTACAAATTATTTATACTGTATGTAATAGCTCTTTTTTCATAACTACCAAATCTTGAGAGGTGATTTCTCAACCCATACAAAGGTCTCAGGCATAAGGACCCATTTAACTTGTTTTAAGTGATAAATATAACTACATCTCAACATGTAATTTAATTTTCAGTGGTCTGAAAATGCAGGTTAAAACTGGTTCACATTAAAATGAATTACAGAATCTAAGAGTGCATGTTGTGTCAGATTGATATTTGTATAACGAAAAGAAACCAGAAAAGACTTGATTTTAATTAGTATCAGTGATATTTAAATCAAAATATACAAAGTGTTAAAACACAAAACATTTACTTTGCAAAAAAAGAAACGCATAAGGGCTTTTTAGGTATTTAAACATATGTACCTTGAATCTAAATTTTTTAGTTACACTCATAGATATTGACTCAAAATATTTTTATTGAAAAATTAGCTGTCCATTATTTAGAGTTTATCGAATTAAAGTCAATTAATGTACAGTTCAGCACACTTTCGGTCACGTTAAAGTTAGTACAGTGTATGACCACCATGCGTGGCTAACACAGCTCTGCAGCTCCTCGACATAGACTCGATAAATTCTATGACATTATTTCGTTGCATTTTTGCCGGCCTTTCCTGTTGCTAGTTTGGCGGAGTTGATCGAGGGTCTGAGACGGAGGTTGACGCTGGTGCACAGAATTATCTTGGTGCTCAATCAGATTAAAGTCCGGCAGGACCACTGTAGCATCCATATTAACGTTATTCTACTCCAGGTAGTCCATTGCTAAAGCTCTATGTGGGCCGAGCGTTGTCCAGCCTAAAAAAACTCCCCTTGTCGGCCAATTAAGCGGATGAGGTGATTGACGGAATCTGTTCTATAGCCTCGAAGAGGAGCTCTGGTTAACTTTCAGAGTTCGTGCAACTTCATTTTGGGACCCTAACGACGACGGAGAACGATACATCGAACGACAGGGTCCAATCTTGGGATGGCAGCATTTCAACTTTAAGATACAATTTCAACCAAAAACTTGGTCATTTTATACGCTTTAGCTTGGCAGTTGAATTTTCATGCCAGTGAAAAACTTTACCAAATTTTCACTGCGATATATTGGCTATTCATTTTTCAGAGCCAGTGTATAGATCTTGCAGAGAGCCAAATCTAATGAACAGGCTTTTAAAATTTGAAACTAACCTTTATAACATCACTAATTAAATTGGTCATTTAAATTTATTTGGTTAATGGCAGAATAAACTTGGGTTATGCGTTTCTTTTTTTTAACAGTATATTTAGATGAAATTCTTAAACAAAAACGATTTTCAACTAGAAATACGTGTAATAAAACATTGACATCAAAGTAATTTTAAAAGTGAGAAATGAATATTTTGTTACTGTTTAATACATTCTAGAAGACAACAACGCAGCATTATCACAATATATTCTTAAAAAACAACGGGTAACGATATCCTGTCACAAAATATTTCAGAAAGGGGAATATAATATTATATTAAGAAACTATTCTTAGAAAATACAACAGATAATGATATATTTCCACAAAATACAGTTAGTAAAGACAACAAAAATCGATATTTTTTATAACAACATACCATGCTGGTGATTGGTATTTTCAAGAAGACCCCGGTTGAGAGAATGCAGAAAGTGTCATGGGTGAGTGATATTTCCTGTAGTTTCGAAAACGGGATTTTCTGCAAATACCACTCACCCGCATGGTATATTTCTAAAACTCCACTGAATATCTTAAGTCACAAAATTGGGTCTAAAAACCGGATTTCTCAGTGATTTTAGTCAAATGTCATTTACATCACCTGGCGTTGGTCGGTTGACGTCCACTGCAGCTAGTCCTGTCACTTTTATTGTTTGGTGTTACTAAAACCAATTCAAATCTTTGAAAAATGCATAATTCGCGAAAAAGTTCAATGGCTCTTGACATTTCAGATTAAAGCATTAGAGGCGACAATATCATAAAATATTCCTTGTAAAGACAATGGATAACGTTAATCTCAGCACAAAGTATTCTTAGTTATTGAAAACAACAAAATAAGATATTCTTACAATATTCTATACTCTTAAACCACAAGTATGACAGTCAAAAGATATTTGAATGACAGTACATTATTGACTGTATTGGTAAGCTTAACGTTTTGTTAGTTGTACCTCTTTTAAATTATATCATCTTTACGTTCTGTCTTACGTTTTACCCCTTCCAAGCCAATGTCTTCAGTGGTATGCGACCGTTTTGAAGTTTTGATTCGCTTTGTTGTCAAGTTGGCAACAGCAACGAAAAATCCTTGAAGCCCACACAGCAAAGTAAATGTATAATCCAACCATTGAGATCCAAACAGAGATAACAAGATACCAGTAAACCAGAAACATCCGGACAAAATCACCATTCTAAGATAAACTTTAGCGTCTTGATAAGGATCTGACTGTTTAATGTGACTGATTTGGATACGAATTCTACAGATCTTGGTAATGATATACATCAAACAAGCAAAATTAATTGTCACGGAAAGGATAACAGGTCCACTGAATACAATTAGATTTGACGGGAAACGGTTTGGAAAACAAACTGACCCACCATAACCAGGAGACAAATAAGAAGGACCATAATAATCAAGAACTACACCTGGTATTACAAATACCAAGGGAAAAAATATACCCAAGAAAGTAAGATAACGTTGTTTTGTTTGGACGTCGTTCTTGTTGACTGGCATTCTCATTTTAATTTGTAATAATGTGGAATTAATACATAAAACGGAGATTGTCATGAATGAAAAATAAGATAACCAGAGATAATGAAGTAAAACTCCAATTATATAACAGAGCAATTTAAACTGGGAAGCTCCCACTCCTATCATAAACAACAAGTTCGATAGCAGTAATGCAAATGACATATTCTCGGTGTTTGATGTTGGAATATTTGTCACCAGCTTACGTTTCCTATTGATGGATATGAGAAAAATTAAAGCTACAGCAGATATTGAGAAACTTAAGTATGTGATGACAGCAGAGACTGACACAGTTGTTCCATTTACATAATTTGTACAAGCAACAGAATCAATATAAAGAATATCACCAATATACATTAGTTGTATGGTTAAATGAGAACAAATATTTTCAAGAGAGGGATATGTCACATTAACCTGGTAATCAGAAACAAGTGCTTCTTTGGTAGATTCAGTTCTCCAATAGTCTTCGTTAGTAAAGAAGAATGAAGTATTTATATTATTTACAGGTGGGTCTTTAGAAATATGAATTAAAACTGTGCGTGTCTCATTTTTCACAACCAAGTGTTGGTAGATATTAAGTAATCTGTGCTGCAAAATCTTTAGTTCTGAGAAAAATGTCCTTTTTGTAATTCTGACTACGACTTGAATCTGTCCCATATATCCAATATCTGATGTTATATAAGTATAAATTCGTAAAACCTTAGTTAAATTTGTTATCTCAAAACTCCATACGGTCAGTAGTGCGCATCTCCTCATTTCATTCTTTGATATATTAATATTCGACACAAGGTAAAGTGTCAATTCCATATCAATATCAGAGTAGGTTTCCATGTGAGTACACACACCATTTTCTATCAACTGCAAAAAACATCATTATGTTAGCAATATATTTAATTTAATGACATTTGGAGTTATTATAAGACAGGTATGTAGCTAGAAAAGAAGCTATTTATTTTGGTTGACAGTTCATGGCAAGTACACGTTGTTTTTAAATAGCTCACAAGATATTCAGACATGAAAACTAGCGGAATTTTCACTGAAATGTTTGTCTGCCACGCTAACTTGCACGTATAATGAAAATTAACGAACTTTTAAAATACAGCATGACTTGCAAATTCTTGCTTTCTTAATATAGATGGTGTAAGTAGAATTTTTTGGTGAATTACCTATGTTATACTTTTCCAGAATAATTATATAAAATTCAAAATTCAAAGAAGTTTATAGAATCATACGGAATAATACATGGCAAATCCGTATCGCATGCTGTATCACCACGAGGAACCAATATCAGTCCCGAGGACCGAAGGCCACGAGGGTTTATATTGGTTGAGTGGTGATATAGCATGAGATACGGATTTTGCCATGTATTATTCTGTTTATAATATATTTTGATAAATCCAGATTCATAATATATAAGAGGTCTGTGATTTATCGTTGTTTACAACCGTCCGAAAATAAAAAAAATAAGGGTTTAACCGTTGTAGACAAGGGTATGATGATATTCCTGTAGTTTTCCAGGTGACTTCTTTTTGTTTTCATAGACTTCCTGATTTGATTATCCTGTTTCATGATAGTCATATACAAATTCGGAATCTTTCATACTTAACGATATTTCCAAATCGAAATGTCTTTAATTACCTTATGACATGGTCAATAGAGCTATGAATTAACCAACACTTCACACAGATACGCGTATAAGAGCATTTTGAGACAATTTTTTCATGTTTTTAAATGTATTCACTAATGACAGTGTGAGCTGTTCTCATTGTAGAATATAACTCTTCTTCCCAATGTTTTTTGTCAAGATTATCCAAGTTTCACGGTGACTTAGATTTTCATATTATACTGCGAACTGATCTTATTTGTATACATAAATGTGGACAACAGTGTTACCAACTATCATCTATCCAAACACTTATGGACTAAACTCAAATTCGACAGACGGACAGACAAACAGAGGGATTCCTATATACATATAAACTCCACATATTCGACAGGGTACCAATTTTGCTGCACTAGATCTGCGCATATTTTGATTACTAAAATCTCTTCGGTATTGCTTGAAGAACATGTTTTCCTGGGGAAATATATATATATATACTAAATAATATTATTACTTCTGAACCTTGGCAGTAATTGTCGTCTGTGACAATAATAAAAGGGGTGCGATATGGAGTATGCGATGCGGTGTATGCGATACAGGGCAGATGATAGAGACTAGAGAAAAAATATTTATCAAATATAGAAAATTCCTGTATTTAGTATTAAATCTATGATAAAAATGTTTACTAGTATCTTAAAAAAAAACAACATAAAAATTACTTAATGGACAATATATAGATATTGGTGACACTCTGCTTACGACACGTAAATATAGTATAGTGAGTGCACTATTTCAAACTGTAAATCAATGATATTCCTATGGCTAAATATCTTCTGCGCGACTATAGCGTGAAGATTTTACAGAAAATACTATAACTTAATATAAAGAAATGTGTATCGATTATATGATTATTTTTCCAGAATCTTCAATTTAGAAAGGTCTTTTTTGTAGTTGTGACTAACGTGTCAGTACGTTTATATAACAAATACCTGGCCGAGCAGACGGTATTAGTTTTATTGCTTTAGAAAACTTCGTTATATTTGTTATCCTAAATCTCCAAGTACACAATAATAATATCTGGATTATTGTTTTTCTAATTTGAATTTTACAAATCTGTAAATAAACATTTTTAAAAATCATACAATATTCATATTTGAATGAACTTTTAAAAAAGTGTTTCCTTTTTATGATAAAGATAAAGATGTTTGTATGCCACGCTAACAGCGAAAAGGTATGAGTGATTGTTTCTCTAGTTATCGTGTTGATTTTTAACTAACTCGAACATTTATATACCTATATGGGGTTATTTTCTTTCAGAACGACAGGTCTTTCTTTTGAAGAATCAGCCCGGACGATACCAAGTTTCAATGAAATTTGCTTCAAGGCATAAAATAATGACCTGTGTAAGGTCATTATTTTCCCAGATTAAAATGCAAACTATAATTTACTTTAGCATTTAATTCGTTTGATAGTTATCGTGTGTTGTTGCCAATTGGGGTTTTACTTTTTAATTTTCCATCTTTGTTAGGTTTAAGGCAGAAACAATCCTTTCCTCCGTTTATTAGACTGAAAAACCAACAATCGTCGTTGACGCACATTTTAATTTTCGGAACAAATAATGTGAAGTATGTTAATTTCTGAACAGTTCGTTAAAAATTGTTGGAAAAATCAAATGTCATGAAAAAAAAGAAAAAACATACCACCCCCCTTTCATAAACTAAGTTGATACAATAAATTACTTACAAAGTGACTTGTATTTTTCATACACCGTAACACTTCATTTGTGTCTTGCTTCATGCAGTTACAGTAATATTTTTTATTGTAACTGGATAATGATTTCTTCAGTTTATATCTAGAGTAATTAGTGGGTTTTATTTCACATTATAAATAAGCCGTAGGGCGTATTAAAACCTGAACGCATCAGAAAAGAATATCCCACTTTAGTGTGGTCGGTAAAATAGGATGCAAATCCTGCAAATCTTTGCAGAAAATAATATTTTTTGACGGTATATAAGTCAGATAATGCATATTTTAAGGTTTTTCTTGTCGTATAACATACCTCGGGGTGTCAAAATTGCCCAAAGAAAGACCTCCCTACGGTCGGTCTTTCATTTGATCAATCCTGACACCCCTCGGTGTGTTATACGACAAGAAAAACCTTAAAATATGCATTATCTATAACATAAATACCTGGTTATATAAGTCCAGAGAAGATGAACAGTTATTGTCTTTATTTTACTGAAACGTTATTTTAATCCTAATGGAATTTTCTAATATCTCTGGGTTCACAACAGTATAGAAGCAAATGATTTATTAAGAAGAACAGTTAATATCCATAGGAATATAGTTTGTTCGTAATCACTAGAGCGAACAATTATGATATTGAATAGGATGATTCGATTCAAATTTTTCCAATAATTTTTAGTGTGTATGAGCTCATTCTGACCCCCTGTGTACAATATGTACTGTCAAACTAAAATTTACAGTTCTATCAAGCGTCACGTTGTTGGTACTCATACTGTATTGGCTTTCCTGGCATTTTTATACACCAATGCCAGTATAGATAAGGGAGGTTTTGGATACACATAAAATCGGATTATCCAACCACTGTTCAGTGTCTGTACCAAGCCAGAATATCCTGACTTTCTGTTTTGTTTATGTTTGTGATCTTTTATGTTCTTTGTCCAGGGTTTTGTTTGCTATGTGGCATTGATTGATTGTCGTTGTTAATCCATCCTTTTATTCATATTATTCTGTGTTTGTTTCAAACACCGTACAATACCCAAGTTTTCTTAGACGTGATTAATGTGTTACAAGACATTTAAAATATTGGCGAACACCAAATCAATAAAAAAGAATGAAATCCAACAAATACTTAAATCCAGGTAACTCTTGCATATGAAAGTAATGAAACTGATTTATCAACAGTTAGTTTATATGTTACATTAAATATGTGTTATTAGGAATTTCGTGTAATTAATAAAGATTTAATTATATGCATTTACAAAATTGTAGTAGTATTACTGAAACTGCTGAAAAATGAGAACTTTGTACACAAACTTACCTAAACAATTTAAATACACTCGACTCTCATTCTATCGAACTCACTTGACTCAAAGCTTTAAATAGGTAAGTGCAATTTTTGAAAAAAGTCCAAATGTTGGTGTATATAAATATATAGTAGAAATGGTAAAATTTGAAATTTCGGGAGTGTAGAAATAACACTGCAAAAGCAACATTGCAATACAGAATTATATTTGTATCTCTAACTATTTGCGACCTGTCAATACACCTCGATCGGTATGGCTTCAAAAAAGTATTAAAAAGGGTAATTTAAATTTCTTGTCTTTTCTAAAAATAAAAACAATATTCTGAGAAAGATAGTAACCAATCGTATACCTACAGTGACCCATAGAAAATGTTACTCCTCTTACACCTACAATAACTAATATAAAACTATCGTCCTCTTACAAATACAGTGGCCCATAGAAAACTATCGTCCTCTTACACGAGGAAATAAAAAATAAGGTCAGGTCGCATATATTTTATGACCTGACATATAATTCCTTACGGATGAACCAATTCGCACTACTGCTGCATACATTTAGATCTATATTCATCACTGCCACAAAATTCGTACCCGTGTGTTATAGTTTTTAACCACCACAACTTGACATACTTTCTTATTACACTCTCAGTTGACATTCATTCTCAATTTAAAAATCCCTTTTTGTTATAATTGTTTTAAACAAATGTGCCATTTTCATTAATTTGGACGAGACCGTATTCGGATTCCCAAAAGCTATCCATTTTCTATTATGTTTAGCTTTGGAATCGTCGGCTATGTTTAGACGGCTGCACGTTCAGTAATGCGTGCTTTCATATATAATGTTGGTGGATAGTGGTAAAACCTTTTTTTTTAATATATTATATATACAAGGGAAAGTTTGGATCTGTGTTAATTAATAAACAATAGCCGATATAAAGGAAAAGAAATGCAGATTATATTTTGTGTCGCATGTCTATTGCAAATAACTTGATATTAAATAGAAGTAAACATATATTCTTTTTAACAAAAGATATTTAACTACATGTACACAAACATACATTTTGTATTATTCTACGTCTCCGAGATTATAAAACAACGATATGCCTGTTTTTTTTCTATCTGCATTGACTTACCTCCTTTGTCCAAATTTGACAATTGTTCTCCTCCATTCCTTCATTTTCTTTAAGTAGATGGCCAAGGGAAAACATAATTGAAAGACCATGCAGCTCTGTTTCTTTAAGAATATTCTGATATCGTCCAACACACAAAACAGATGAACGAATCTCATTTGGTACACAAAAGTAATTTTTGTATAACAAGCCTCCAAAAAATACAGGGTTGCTGTATAATTGACAAAACTGTTCATCATTCGATAGCGTGTTTAGAAGACATGATCGCAATGTCGTATTGTTTGGAGGAATTGCTTCGTAATTAGAATTAAGTAATAAATAATCCATTTTTCCTTTTTCTGTCAATCTTTGTAATCTTTCAAAATGTAATTCTTCATGTTCTCTTAGATAAAAAACTAAATCAAAATGTTTAAAATCAGTAATATTGTTGCAGAAGGCGCAGAATTTATTCTTAAAAATGACGGTATAATTATGGACAACAAAAGTACCATGCTCTGATATATTATTTGTGGCACAGTTTTGTTTTATGGTGCTATCATTAAGTAGATTTGGACAGTCATCCACAACCAGGAACCCTATATTATCCATGATATTTGTCCTTCTATAACAGCTAAAAATTAATTCGTTAGTTTCCTTTACTTTCATTCCATTATAACCGAGACAGCAATCGCCAAAATATACACAATTTTCATCACATCTACAATACCAGTAGACATTAGTCAGAGACATGTCACAGGATCCATAAGCACTGCATTTATCATCATAAACAAATGATGTTGCGGGTAATGGAGTTCTCGTGGATGGTTCCAGTGCAATAAATGTTTGAGTACGATTTAAAAATACGTCAACTGAGGATAATGATGATGATTGTCTACTGGTTACTTCAGTTGTGACCTTCATCGAAGTTAAGGAAATATCTTCTTTACTACTTGTCCAAAATTTGACCATTTCTCTCGTTGAAAACTCCAAAACATTACTTTGGTATTCATCAGTTCTGACGGGAAATGGATTCCTACTGGAGTATTTGTTACGTATGTTCGTTTTAAAGTATCCATCAGAAATGCTTGGTCTTTCTGTCACATTTTCTATTTGGGTCGAAAGAAAACTACAGTCTACCGACAGACACGACATAAAATAAAACAGGCAGAAGAATCCTTCAGTGACGCAGTTTAAGTGTGACATTTTTGTGGGAAATTAAAACTGATTTTAAACTAGTGTTGGCAATATATATGTATATATATATACGAACACCTTAATTATTACTTGTACATTACCGATTGTGTAGATCACAGAATAGAGGATGGAAACGGGGAATGTGTCAACCAGACCACAGAGCACAACACAGCTCAAAGCAACCAATGGTTTTCAACGCAGCGAGAAAATCCAGCACCCAGAGGCGGGTTTCAGTTGGTCTCTAAACAATAATGCATACAATTTCAGCGAAATGGATGATTTTCTTTTTCTAATGAAATTTACAAAAAAAATTAATTTAAGTTTTAAATTAAATCTATGTATACTTCAACAGATTGATAAATCTTTAAAAAGAGCAATAACGACATTTTTTCTTTTACTTATTATTTAAACGTCTTATACATTTTTCTGCTGTATTAATTTTTAAAATTAAGTAAACCAGAGATATAGGAATGAAGAAATATATGGAGTAAATGTCATTAAGACAACAAAACTGAAACAGAACGTCGAACAGCTATTTACAGGGTACATGTCCCCAAAAAGGCATTACAAACCCATATAAGGGGCTCCATGTGTATAGCTAATGAAAAGTCATCTGAAACAGCAACAACCTAGGAAAATGTGTAAGATTATTCTTCCCCGTTTCCGAAATTATGTGCGCATTTAAGTAGGTATAAACCAGTTTGAACACATTTTGACAAACAATATAGTTTAAAGTTTGATTTGATTTGTGCATAACATTTGCCATAAATTTTCAAACATAATACTGTCTTTATTCAACTACAACGCACCAATCTTTTTTAAAAGAATAGTAAATCAAATATTTTATACAATTGACTGGGTTCGATGACAAAAGCTGTTTACCTTTTGATACGAGAACTGAACTGTTGCCTGTCTGATGAGGCTTACAATTCCGTTAGGTGTCAACAACAACTGTTCAAAGACTCGGTAAATAAAATGAAACACAGCAATCGGAGATTGCACATCCCCCCGCTCCCAGCAAAGTCGGAATGCACAAAGTCTGAACCCCTCATAATTTCAAATTGCATAAATAGAGAAAAAGTTTGACACTGATCTTTGGATATCAAGAAACAACACAGAAATATGAAATTGGACTTCTACTGTTCGGACAAAGTCGAATGCAAAAGTTTTAAGATGGATAAAATTGAAATGGCCTACATCAAATGAATGTAAGTCTTAACTTGTCATGTCCATTAAATATATATATTGTTTAGGGGTGGGGATCTCAACTGTTTTTGAGATAACTTGTAATTTTGTAAATGAGGGGGGTGGGGCCGACCCCCGGGGATGACCATTCAACTGGTCTTGTCATGCCCACTAAGAATATATATGGTTTAGGGGTGGGGATCTCAACTGTTTTTGAGATAACTTGTAATTTTGTAAATGAGGGGGGTGGGGCCGACCCCCGGGGATGACCATTCAACTGGTCTTGTCATGCCCACTAAGAATATATATGGTTTAGGGGTGGGGATCTCAACTGTTTTTGAGATAACTTGTAATTTTGTAAATGAGGGGGGTGGGGCCGACCCCCGGGGATGACCATTCAACTGGTCTTGTCATGCCCACTAAGAATATATATGGTTTAGGGGTGGGGATCTCAACTGTTTTTGAGATAACTTGTAATTTTGTAAATGAGGGTGGTGCCGACCCCCGGGGATGACCATTCAACTGGTCTTGTCATGCCCACTAAGAATATATATGGTTTAGGGGTGGGGATCTCAACTGTTTTTGAGATAACTTGTAATTTTGTAAATGAGGGGGGTGGGGCCGACCCCCCGGGGATGACCATTCAACTGGTCTTGTCATGCCCACTAAGAATATATATGGTTTAGGGGTGGGGATCTCAACTGTTTTAGAGATAACTTGTAATTTTCTAAATTAGGGGGGTGCGGCCGACCCCCGGGGATGACCATTAAACTTGTCTTGTCATGCCCACTAAGAATATATATGGTTTAGGGGTGGGGATCTTAACTGTTTTTGAGATATCTTGTAATTTTCCAAATGAGGGGGTGGGGCTGACCCCCGGGGGTGACCATGTAACTCGTCTTTAAATGTGGAATAAAAATATATATGGTTAAGGGGTGGGGATATGAACTGATCTTACCATATTTTGAGATTTTACATATTAGGGTGTAGCCCCACCCCCCGGGCAAAAATCAAAATTCCGAAACCTTTGGCACAGACAACTCTTCAAGTGTTACTAGTGTACCTAATTTCATGTTTCTATCTTCTACGGTGTAGGAGGAGTTCTTGGACAATCGTTTTTAGACATTTTTTAACTCCTTAGGGCATTGCCCCTAGGGGCGGGACCAAAATTTTGATACCCTCTTTCAACTTGGGAAAGGCAATATAAGTAGTGACATAAGTTCCAATATCCTAGCTTTAACACTTTTGGAGATATCTCCATTTATTGGATATCGCGAAATTCGTTTTTCGCTCATAATTTGGCCCCAAGGGGTCGAATTCCAATTTTAAGGGGTCTATTCCCTAGTGGGTCATATACTCTTCCATGATGCCAAATTTCAAGTTTCTATCTTTTACCGTTTCAGAGATATGCCTTGCCACTACAGACGTACGTACGTACGTACGGACGGACTGTATTACATGATCCCCCCGCTTTCGCTAAGCGGGGGGATAATGATTTGGTAAATCATTTGTAGAAGTAGAAGTTTATCTTCAGCATTTAATTTTACTGATGAAGACAACCAAATCTATGGTTTGCTTCATATCTAAATTTGTACTTCTACATAGATAATATTGGGCGGTTGTAATCAAAACTTTATGACAAACGAGATGATTTTAATTTTCCGATTGTGAACCTCCCCTTTCGTGGCAGTAACATACCAAGGTATCCCTCCTATGGTGTGTACATTTCACAATTGATTTCGTTACTGCGCTTGTGATTTATGCAGCAACCTTCCCGACAGGGCTAGATAGCTGTCACATAAACTTCTAAGACAGGGTTATCTTCAGTCTAATGATTTATTAATTTAATTAAATCAGAATTGAATTAAATAGATAGAAGCCATTTTGGCCATGTACAAGTGAGAGGGGATTTCCTGGTATGAAAATGACTTATGTACGTTAATTGTTTTGAAAACTAAATTGTATCTGCATGTGTAGATCTGTCCTCGGATTTGAACACAACTGATGACTCAACTATTAAGTTAACACATTTGCTGACGAACTCCAATATTTGAAAATAATACCACCTCTGTTGCTATTGGTTCGACATTTGCTTGTGGTTTGTACAACTGAAATATGTCCTAGAGACTTATCAAATAATTGCCCGACTCTAAAACAAGCCCAACTTACTGGCTGTAACATTTTTCAATTACTTCCAGTCAGAACCCTTTTTTTACAAAGTAAAATTTGTCAGTTCTGAATGTTTGAAATAATTGTGCGCATATTTTCATCTAAATGTTGCATTGAAGAACCTCATAAAGCGTTTCATCAATTTTGTGATGAGGTAATTCGAAAAAATATTTTTATTATATCGTAAGCTTTGGTTAAAATACCACATATAACTAAATCTTGTAAATGGGAATTATAAATCTGGGTATTTAACATGAACATAGTAGGAGAATCAGCAATAAACGTCTACATTAAATATATGGCTCAAGGCCTGCAATGAACTTTGACCTGAGGGATACGAAAGAAGTCCATTAAAAAAATTATAATTGCACCATGATATATGGACCTGCTGTAAGAAAACCAACCATGATAACTGAATAACTAGTGTTGTTTTAAAAGTGTATTTACCTGAGGCATTTGACATAGAAATATTGAAGATATTAAATGAATAAAACCAAGAAATTTTTATTCTACACGGAGAGCATGAAAGAGGTACATTTTACTTTGCGGAAGGAGACTTTTTTTTACCATGGCTCGTGATTTCTCAAATTAGGGAAAAAGTAGACTTCACACCCCGAAATTTTAATTTTATCTGGATATGTGCCAGTGTATGGCGCTCTTTTTGAGCCATCTCCCATGTTTCAACGAAACGTACAGACTTAATGGCAGCCTATTATTTCATGTTTTCTGTAACAGGAAAACAATTGTGCGGCTTGTCCCATATCAGTCAAATTTGCATTCTTGGAGATTAGTATATTAGTATATTTTTAAGATATGAGAGGCCAATGAGTGAAACTTGAAACAACTGATTGGACAGTTTCAGCTTCTATCTGCTGTTCTATATGCTACAAACTACATCTTGAGCAAGTCAGGTACATTTATGTATGCGACGTCTGCAGCTTTCAAATCAATACAGAAAATAAGAAAAACAAATGCTTTGAGATAACCTTTCCTTGAAATATTGAGTTACAAAATTTAGAACGATTTCTATTACAAAAGAACTTTACTTAAATGATTTGGCGGTCAAAGATTTTCCTGATTTGATCCTGAACTGGAAGTGAATTCCAAAGAGCAACTTCTACCTGAATCACGGACCTACGTTCTATAAATTCAACCTTCCAATCAATTAAAATCGTTTTAACATTTACGGGGTTATTATAATATTGATACCCTCCGGGACATGAGGTCAACGAGTAGAGGCATCCACTTAGTAGTATTTTTGTAATAATATAAAATCTGTGAATCACTAATTAATAAGAAAATGATACATTAGATTTTCGTCAAAACTGTATCAGGTTCTGGTCATTGACGCCTACTTATCGAAATAGACAAGACTACCTACATGACTTGCTAAATAAGATAACAATCCAAAGACACTAATATTATATATAGTAAATTTATACTATGCTATATACGACGCATTTGAAGGAGTTACCTCTCATCAGCAGCATTTAAACCGAAACATTTGGAAGACCAAAAACCAAACTTATTTTAAACAAAAAGTACTCATAACCAAACATACCGAAATGGGAAGCCAAATTTCAGCTAAGGAGATCTACCATGTGCAATACAAGGAATGAACCATTAGTATTTCTATTATCTTTTAATTTTGCTAAATACTTATAATTTCTGTAACAAATCAATGCATAATCATGTCAGACAAGTCTGAAGACTGGGTTGGTGAATACCCTCGGGGACCTAGGGTCCACCATGCAGAAGTATCGTCCCAGCAGTTTCAAAATAACAATTCAAAGATATTAATATTTGATATAGTAAATTTATACTATGCTATAACAACGCATTTGAAGTAGTTATCACTCATCAGCAGCATTTAAACCGAAACATTTGGAAGACCAAAACCCAAAATTATTTTAAACAAGAAGTACTCATAACCAAACATACCGAAATGGGAAGCCAATTTTCAGCTAAGGAGATCTACCATGTGCAATACAAGGAATGAACCCTTAGTATTTCTATTATTTTTGAATTTTGCTAAATACTGATAATTTCTGTAACAAAACAATGCATAATCATGTCAGACAAGTCTGACGACTGGGTTGGCGAATTCCCTCGGGACTAAGGAATTTGTTAAACTGCCAAGTCAAAGATTAAATATTAAAGGAGAAAGATAATTGCATAAATAGTATATAATTTGTAACTATATTTCCCGATCCCATTTCTAATTATTCATTTGGTAGAATTTAATAATATTCTTTTTATTACTTTTTGTTTTTACTGGTACATTGTGTAAAATTCGTATTATTAACATTTTAATTAGATTTCAGAATATAGAGTTTTTCCAAAATTAATTCATCTTCAATTACTCATTTCTGCCTTGAATCTATATTATTACTGATCGTAATGAAATTATATATTTGTTTTTACTTTTTATAGAGATGCCTCTGAAATTAGACGGGTCCTCTTTAGAACCAGTTTGATGTAATGTGTTTATAGAACTTAAACAGCATAAACTAGGATACACACTATATGACAAAATAAGATTAAATACGTTCTCTAGTGCAGATAATAAATAAACCCGGCTATATTAATGATTCCATAAAGATATTTGGGAAAGTCCATTAGCCTTTGGGTTTTTAAAGATTTAATTGTTTTACTTATTTCTGACTTTGTAATCTAATTCATTAGATATATTATCATTTTCTAGTTCTGTAAGTTTTCTTGAATAAGCTAATCATGTATTAATTTGTTTGATGAATTTAAGTCTTTAAGTCTTTAAAATAATTGAACCATTCCTCTACACTCACATGAACCTCGTCTATTTTGTGTTATAATCTGAATTCAATGTTTCTAATAACGACAAATAAGTTTTTTGATTTTCTTCATGTAACATTTCGTACCTTTCAATAAGTTGCTCTTGAAAATAACACAATTTTTCCTCATTGCTTTTCTAAAAATTGTAAGATGTTTAGAAACAAATCCGCAAATAACGGGGTCAGAATTGTTTTTTTTCATTAAAATAAAATTCTTCGATACCAATTTCAATGCACAAGATGCGCATATGTCGTCGATTTACGACTCGTCAGTTGTGCTCAAGGCCTACAAATTATTTACACTGTATGTAATAGCTCTTTTTTCATAACTACAAATCTTGAGAGGTGATTTCTCAACCCATACAAAGGTCTCAGGCATAAGGACCCCTTTAACTTGTTTTAAGTGATAAATATAACTACATCTCAACATGTAATTTAATTGGCAGTGGTCTGAAAATGCAGGTTAAAACTGGTTCACATTAAAATGAATTACAGAATCTAAGAGTGCATGTTGTGTCAGATTGATATTTGTATAACGAAAAGAAACCAGAAAAGACTTGATTTTAATTAGTATCAGTGATATTTAAATCAAAATATACAAAGTGTTAAAACACAAAACATTTACTTTGCAAAAAAAGAAACGCATAAGGGCTTTTCAGGTATTTAAACATATGTACCTTGAATCTAAATTTTTCAGTTAGACTTATAGATATTGACTCAAAATATTTTTATTGAAAAATTAGCTGTTCATTATTGAAAGATTACCGAATTAAAGTCAGTTAATGTACAATTCAGCACTCTTTCGGTCACGTTAAATTTTGTACAGTGTATGACCACCATTTGCGGCTACCACAGCTCTGCCGTTATACTTTCCGGGACATGCACGAGTACTGTTTTGCGGTCTTTTGAGATCGCTGCCAACATCATAACACTCCCTCCACCGAAGCTATCTACTTCCTGGATACAAGAGGAAGAGAAATGTTCATTCCAGCACCTGTATATCGGTATTCTGAAACCACATTACTGCAGAGGAAAAGGGAACTCGTAGCTGAACAAAATACTACGCCAGTTTTGAAAATTTTCCTTAATGGATCACTGGATCATTCACGCCTGTGTAATGGCGTCAACGCTGCTCCAAATGCCGCCTTCTGGGTGTAATGCCGTGTTGTCGTGTCCGGTTACGGACTGTTTTGTTTTAGCTGATTCTTCACAATCCTGGTAATCCGACTGCAGTTGTTGATGCAGAAACAGTTCAATTCAGTAGCAGTACCGATCTTGAGGTCTTCCATTTTTCGGGCAGTACTAGCTGTGCCACTTTGACGGAATCTGTTCTACAGCAGCAACAACAGCTCTGGTTAACTTTCAGAGTTCGTGCAACTTCATTTTGGACTCTAATGCTTGACGACGACGGAGAACGATACATCGAACGGATGGCAGCATTTCAACTTTACGATACAATTTAAGCCACAAAATTGGTAATTTTATACGCCTTAACTTTGCAGTTGAATTTTCGTGCCAATGAAAAACTTTACCTAATTTTCACTGTATAGATCTGGCAGAGAGCCAAATCTAATGAACAGGCTTTTAAAATTTGAAACTAAGCTTTATAACATCACTAATTAAATTGGTCATTTAAATTTATTTGGTTAATGGCAGAATCAACTTGGGTTATGCGTTTCTTTTTTTAACAGTATATTTAGATGAAATTCTTACAAGAAAAATGATTTCCAACTAGTGAAATACGTGTAATAAAACATTGACATCAAAGTAATTTTAAAAGTGAGAAAAGAATATTTTGTTACTGTTTAATACATTCTAGAAGACAACAACGCAGCATTATCACAATATATTCTTAAAAAAACAACGGGTAACGATGTCCTGTCACAAAAGATTTCAGAAAGGGGAATATAATATTATATTAAGAAACTATTCTTAGAAAATACAACAGATAATGATATATTTCAACAAAATACAGTTAGTAAAGACAACAATGTCGATATTTTTTATAACAACATACCATGCTGGTGATTGGTATTTTCAAGAAGATCCCGGTTGAGAGACTGCAGAAAGTTTCATAGGCCGTTAGGCGAGTGATATTTCCTGTAGTTTCGAAAACGGGATTTTCTGCAAATACCACTCACCCGTATGGTATATTTCTAAAATTCCACTGAATTTCAAAAGTCACAACATTGGGTCTAAAAAACCAGATTTATCAGTTATTTTAATCAATATGTCATTTACATCATCTTCACCAGCATCAGTAAATCTTGAGGGTGTTGCTCGGTTGACGTTCACTGCAGCTAGTCCTGTCACTTTTATTGTTTGGTGTTACTAAAACCAAAAACAGAACCGAAGAAATATGGTTTTATTTTTAGAAACATGGAATTCCCTTTCTCTTAAATTTTCCCTACAACCATGGTATTCACCCAAATACCATGGCAGGTGGGAAACTTGTGTTGGGAATTCAAATCTTTGAAAAATGCACAATTCGCGAAAAAGTTCAATGGCTCTTGACATTTCAGATTCAAGCATTATTTTATGAAGTGGAATACGTGTTAAAATTCTTGTAGTAGAGGCGACAATGTACGATATTCTTATCACAAAATATTCCTTGTAAAGACAATAGATAACGTTGATCTCAGCACAAAGTATTCTTAGTTATTGAAAACAACAAAATAAGACATTCTTATCTTACAATATTCTAAACTCTCAAACCACAAGTATGACACTCAAAAGATATTTGAATGACAGTACATTATTGACTGTATTGGTAAGCTTAACGTTTTGTTGGCTGTACCTCTTTTAAATTATATCATCTTTACGTTCTGTCTTACGTTGTACTCCTTCCAAGCCAATGTCTTCAGTGGTATGCGACCGTTTTGAAGTTTTGATTCGCTTTGTTGTCAAGTTGGCAACAGCAACAAAAAATCCTTGAAGCCCACACAGCAAAGTAAATGTATAATCCAACCATTGAGATCCAAACAGAGATGACAAGATACCAGTAAACCAGAAACATCCGGACAAAATCACCATTCTAAGATAAACTTTAGCGTCTTGGTAAGGATCTGACTGTTTAATGTGACTGATCTGGATACGAATTCTACAAATCTTGGTAATGATATACACCAAACAAGCAAAATTAATTGTCACGGAAAGGATAACAGGTCCACTGAATACAATTAGATTTGACGGGAAACGGTTTGGAAAACAAACTGACCCACCATAACCAGGAGACAAATAAGAAGGACCATAATAATCAAGAACTACACCTGGTATTACAAATACCAAGGGAACAAATATACCCAAGAAAGTAAGATAACGTTGTTTTGTTTGGACGTCGTTCTTGTTGACTGACACTCTCCCTTTCATTTGTAATAACGTGGAATTAATACATAAAACGGAGATTGTCATGAATGAAAAATAAGATAACCAGAGATAATGAAGTAAAACTCCAATTATATAACAGAGCAATTTAAACTGGGAAGCTCCCACTCCTATCATAAACAACAAGTTCGATAGCAGTAATGCAACTGACATATTCTCGGTGTTCGATGTTGGAATATTTGTCACCAGCTTACGTTTCCTATTGATGGATATGAGAACAATTAAAGCTACAGCAGATATTGAGAAACTTAAGTATGTGATGACAGCAGAGACTGACACAGTTGTTCCATTAACATATTTTGAACAAGCAACAGAATCAATATAAAGAATATCACCAATATACATTAGTTGTATGGTTAAATGAGAACAAATATTTTCAAGAGAGGGGTATGTCACATTAACCTGGTAATCAGAAACAAGTAATTGTTTAGTATATTCAGTTCGCCAATAGTCTTTTTTAGTAAATAAAAATGAAGTATTTATATTATTTACAGGTGGGTCTTTAGAAATATGAATTAAAACTGTGCGTGTCTCATTTTTCACAACCAAGTGTTGGTAGATATTAAGTAATCTGTGCTGCAAAATCTTTAATTCTGAGAAAAATGTCCTTTTTGTAATTCTGACTACGACTTGAATCTGTGCCATATAACCAGTATCTGATGTTGTATAAGTATATATTCGTAAAACCTTAGTTATATTGGTTATCTCAAAACTCCATACTGACAGTAGTGCACATCTCCTCATTTCATTCTCTGATATATTATTATTCGACACAACGTAAAATGTCAATTCCATATCAACATCAGAGTAGGTTTCCATGTGAGTACACATACCATTTTCTATCAACTGAAAAAAAACATCATTATGTTAGCAATATATTTAATTTAATGACGTTAGGAATTATTATAAGACAGTTATGTAGCAAGGAAAGAAGCTATTTATTTTGGTTGACAGTTGATGGCAAGTAAACATTGTTGTAAACTAGCTCACAAGATATTCAGACATGAAAACTAGCGGAATATTCACTGAAATGTTTGCCACGCTAACGTGCAAATGGTATGAGCGATTGTGTCTCTAGTTATCGTGTTGACTTTCAACTTACTTGCACGTATAATGAAAATTAACTAACTTTTAAAATACATCATGACTTGCAAATTCTTGCTTTATTAATATATATGGTGTAAGTAGAATTTTTTGATGAATAACCTATGTTATACTTTTCCAGAATAATTACATAAAATTCAAAATGCAAAGAAGTTTATAGATTCAAATGTGTATCGTAAAGAAAGTAACATGAAAATTACTTGAAGAACAATATATAGATATTATATTTCAGTATTTATATACTTTTGTTGTGTGATGCAAATATAGCAGCAGAGGTCATAAAATGGCGCAAGAATTGCAGCAAAGTGAAGTAATGGTAAATGATAAACACAAGATTATTACTCTGTCATTTTCAGTAAAACTTATCTCTCAAATATTTAACAGCAATCAATGATACATTTGTGCTTCTTGATACTTAAAAATACTTTATGCTGCTGACATTTTACCCTCAAATCCAGTGACGTCATTCATATAATAAGCGCATTACAGGGCTTGACGCCATGGTGACGCTCTGCTCACTGCACGTAAATATAGTATAGTGAGTGGACTATTTCAAACTGTGTATCAACAATGTTCCTATGCCTAAATATCTTCTGAGCGACTATAACATGACGAGTTTCCAGAAAGTGTAAAATAAAGAAATGTGTATCGATGATATGATTATTTTCCCAGAATCTGTAGTTTAGAAAGGTCTTTTTTGTAGTTGTGACCAACGTGTCAGTACGTTTATATAACAAATACCTGGCCGAGCAGACGGTATTAGTTTTATTGCTTGAGAAAACTTCGTTATATTTGTTATCCTAAATCTCCAAGTATTACAATAGTAATAATCGGATTATTGTTTCTCTGATTTGAATTTTACAAATCTGTAAATAAAGATTTTTGAAAAAATGATCAAATTAGAAATCATACAATATTCATATTTGAATGAACTTTTAAAAAAAGTGTTTTCTTTTTATGATAAAAATAAAGATGTTTGTCTGCCACACTGCCACTCTAACAGGTAAAAAGTATGAGCGATTGTTTCTCAAGTTATCGTGTTGACTTTTAACTTACTTGAACATATAAATGCTTGGTTATATAATTGTATTGAAGTCCGGATAAGAATAACAGCTAATTTTTATTGAAACGTTATTCTAATACTAATGGAATTTTCCAATAAATCTGGGTTCATAACAGTAAAGAAGCAAATGATTTATTTATACAATAGTTGCTTATATAGAGGGCATTATCGTGATATAGTGACTGCCCAAAGGACTGATATTGCCTGAAACATTGATAATGCACGAGCCGCAGGCAAGGGCATTATCAACGTTGAAGGCAATATCTGTCCCGAGGGCAGTCAATTTATCATGATAATGCCCTCTATATAAGCAACTATTGTGTTTATTTCATTGAAGAATATAAATCTGCTAGGTGTGGGTTCTTTACATGTACATGTATGTTGAATACCTCATGATGACCTCTGGATGTGTGTTTATGTTTCTCTCATTACTTTTGGTGCTGGTATATTGTACATTCATGGAAGTACCTCATATATATTCTTTTTTTTCTACTTCAAGCATGACTGACAAGAATTTATTATTCGAAATATGCATACCTACTAAGTACATAAAAAGGCACCCTGTTATATAATATTACAACAATACTATTTGAGCAAGTATTTTGTTTTCACTGAAACAAAAATTTCATCTAGAATTGTCTAGAATTTAATTAACAACTGCTGCATCACGTTTGCGTTTAAAAGGGAACGTAACTCTAAATTGCAAGCAGGCATTACCGTGTGGTAATGACCACGGGCATTATCATGATAATGCCAATCTAATTAAAAACCGATCTCTCATCGCTCCCGTTTTCTGATATGTCGCGTGGGCGATCTAACGAAACCCGCTTTGAGTTCACATGTGAGTGACCTCGTAGGTGTGTCCTGTTCGACCAATGAAATTGCGGCTTACGCGATCTTGTAAGTTGATTACGAAGAAATCGTCAGTCCCCAGAATTCATAAACTTTTTTGATTGGCTTACTGATAGGAAGTCAACTCATTTGCATGTCATTATAAATTCGTAAGTTCCAGTTCACTCACATGTGACCTCAAAGCGGATTTCGTTAGATCTCCCACGCGACATATCAGAAAACAGGAGCGATGAGAGATCGGTTTTTAATTAGATTGTGATAATGCCTGCTTGGCAATTTAACGCAGATTAATAAATAACACATGACCATGTTTTAACCAATAAAAACAACTAAATTTTCTCTGATATGAAATAATAACAGTTAATATCCATAGGAATATAGTTTGTTGGTAATCACTAGAGCGAACATTTTTGATATTGAATAGATGATTCTATTCAAAATTTTCCAATAATTTTTAATGTGCATCAACTCAATTTCTATTGAATTCTAAGAAAAGATATCATTAAACCCTTTATGGGAGTGTTATTTCTGAATTTTCCGTTTCATATGCCGATAGTATCCGACCTGCAGCCTTAGATAACTTCACAGTTAAAACGAGCACATTCTGAGCCCCTATCTACAATATGTACTGTCCAACCAAAATTTACAGTTCTATCAAGCGTCACGTTGTTGGTACTCATACTGTATTGGCTTTTTTGGTATTTTTATACACCAATGCCAGTATAGATAAGGGAGATTTTAGGTACACATAAAACCGGATTAACCCACCACTGTTCAGTGTCTGTACCAAGTCAGAATATTCTGACTCTCTGTTTTGCTTATGTTTGTGGTTGTGATATTTTATGTTCTTTATCCAGGGTTTTGTTTGCTATGTGGCATTGATTGATTGTCATTGTTAATCCATCCTTTTATCCATGTTATTGTGTGTTTGTTTCAAACAACGTACAATAACCAAGTTTTATTAAACGTGATTAATGTGTTACAATACATAGATAAAAGACATTTAAATTATTGGCGAACACTAAATCAATTAAAAAGAATTAAATCCAACAAATGCATAAAGACATGTGACTGTTGCATATGAAAGTAATGAAACTGAATTATCAACAGTTAGTTTATGTGTTACATTAAATATGTGTTATTAGGAATTTCGTGTAATTAATAAAGATTTAATTACATGCATTTACAAAATTGTATTACTGGAACTGCTGAAAAGTGTGGACGTTGTACACAAACTTACCTAAACAATTTAAATAACTCAAATCTCATTCTATCGAACTCACTTGACTCGAAGCTTTAAATAGGTAAGTCCAATTTTAAAAAAAAAAAGTCCAAATGTTGGTGTATATAAATATATAGTAGAAATGGATTAATTTGATATTTCGGGTTTCTCGAAGTAACACTGCAAAAGCAACATTGCAATACAGAATTATATTTGTATATCTAACTATTTGCGACATGTCAAAATACACCTCGATCGGCATGTCTTCAAAAAAGTATTAAAACGGGTAATTTAAATTTCTTGTCTTTTCTAAAAAATAAAAACAATATCCTGAGAAAGATAGTAACCAATCTTATACCTACAGTAACTCATAGAAAACATTAGTCCTCTTACACCTACAATGACTAATATAAAACTATCGTCCTCTTACAAATACAGTGACCCATAGAAAACTATCGTCCTCTTACACGAAGAAATACGAAATAGGGTCAGGTCGCATGTATTTTATGACCTGACTTTATATAATTCCTTAAGGCTAACCCATTCCACTACTGCTACATAAATTTAGATCTATATTCACCACTACCACAAAATTCGTACCCGTGTTTTATAGTTTTTAACCACTAAATCTTGATATACTTTCTTGTTACACTCTCAGTTGACATTCATTCTCAATTTAAAAATCATTTTTAGTTAGAATTGTTTGAAACAAATGTGCCATTTTTATTAATTTAGGACGAGGCCGTATTCGGATTCCCAAACCCTATCCAATTTCTATTTTGAATAGATTTAGCTTTGGAATCGTCAGCGATGTTTAGACCGCTGCACGTTCAGTAATGCGTGCTTTCATGTATACTGTTGGATGGATAGTGTAAAACCTTTTTTAATGTTATCAAAATATATTATATATACAAGGACAAGTTTGGATCGGTGTTAATTAATAAACAATAGCCGATATAAAAGAAAAGAAATGCAGATTATATTTTGTGTCGCATGTCTATTACTATGCAAATAACTTGATATTAAATACAAGTAAACATATATTCTTGTTAACAAAAGCTATTTAAATACACAAAAATTAGTTTTGTATTATTCTACGTCTCCGAACGGTATGCCCGTTTTTCTCCATCTGCACTGACTTACCTCCTTTGTCCAAATTTGACAATTGTTCTCCTCTATTCCTTCATTTTCATCAAGTAGATGGCCCAGGGAAAATATAATTGAAAGACCATGCAGATCTGTTTCTTTAAGAATATTCTGATATCGTCCAACACACAAAACAGATGAACGAATCTCATTTGGTACACAAAAATAATTTTTATATAAAAAGCCTTCAAAGAATACAGGATTGCTGTATGATTGACAAAACTGTTCATCGTTTGATAGCGTGTTTAGAACACATGATCGCAATGTCGTATTGTTTGGAGGAATTGCTTCGTAATCAGAATTAAGTAATAAGTAATCCATTTTTCCTTTTTCTGTCAATCTTTGTAATCTTTCAAAACGTAATTCTTCATGTTCTCTGAGATAAAAAAACTAGATCAAAATGTTTAAAATCAGTAATATTGTTGCAGAAGGCGCAGAATTTATTCTTAAAAATGACGGTATAATTATGGACAACAAAAGTACCATGCTCTGATATGTTATTTGTGGCACAGTTTTGTTTTATAGTGCTATCATTAAATAGATTTGGACAATCATCCACAACCAGGAACCCTATATTTTCCATGATATTTGTCCTTCTATAACAACTAACAATTAATTTTTTAGTTCCCTTTACTTTCATTCCATTATAACCGAGACAGCAATCGCCAAAATATACACAATTTTCGTCACATCTACAATACCAGTAGAAATTAGTCAGAGACATGTTACAGGATCCATAAGCACTGCATTTATCATCATTAACAAGTGATGTTGCGGGTAATGGAGTTCTCTTGTATGGTTCCAATGCAATAAATGTTTGAGTACCATTTACAAATACGTCAACTGAGGATAATGATGATGATTGACTACTGATTACTTCAGTGGTGACCTTCATCGCAGTTAAGGAAACATCTTCTTTACTACTTGTCATAAATTTGAACATTTGCCTCATTGAAAACTCCAAAACATTACTTTGGTATTCATCAATTCTGACGGGAAATGGATTCCTACTGGCGTATTTGTTACGTATGTTCGTTTTAAAGTATCCATCAGAAATGTTTTGTCTTTCTGTCACATTTTCTACTTGGTTCGAAAGAAAACTACAGCCTACCGACAACCACGACATAAAATAAAACAGACAGAAGAATTCTTCAGTTAAATTCTTGCAGTTAAAGTATGACATTTTTTGGGGAAATCAAGACTGATTTTAAACTAGTGTTGGCAATATACATATTTATATACGAACTACTTAATTATTACTTGTACATTGCAGATTGTGTAAATCATACAATAGAGAATAAAAACGGAGAATGTGTCAAAGAGACAACAACCTGACCAAAGAGCAGAACACAGCTCAAAGCAACCAATGGTTTTCAACGCAGCGAGAAAATCAAGCACCCAGAGGCGGGTTTCAGTTGGTCTCTAAACAATAATGCATACTATTTCAACGAAATGGATGATTTTCATTTTTTAATAAAATTTACAAATAAATGTAATGTAAGCCTTACATTAAATCTATGCATACTTCATCAGATTAATAAAGATTTAAAGAGAGCAATAACGACATTTTTTTATCTTTATTAATTTTTTTAACGTCTAATAAATTTTTCTGTTGTATTAATTTTTAAAATTAAGAAAACCAGAGATATAGGAATTAAGGAATATATGAAGTAAATGTCATTAAGACAACAACACTGAAACGGAACGTCGTACAGCTATTTACAGGGTACACGTGCCAAAAAAAGGTATAACAAACTCATGTAAGGGGCTCAATGTGTATACCTAATGTAAAGTCATCTGAAACATCAACACCCAAGGAAAATATGTAAGTTTATTCTTCCCCGTTTCCGAAATTATGTGCGCATTTAAGTAGGTATTAACCAGTTTGAACACATTTTGACAAACAATATAGTTTAAAGTTTGATTTGATTTCTGCATACAATTTGCCACAAATTTTCAAATATAATACTATGTCTTTATTCAGCTACAACGCACCAATCTTTTTTAAAAGAATGGTAAATCTCATTTTATAAAATTGACTGGGTTCGATCACAAAAGCTGTTAACCTTTTGATACGAGAACTGAACTGTTGCCTCTCTGATGAGGTTTACAATTCCGTTAGGTGTCAACAACAATTGTTCAAGGACTCAGTAAATAAAATGATTTGGTAAATCATTTTTAGAAGTAGAAGTTTATCTTCAGCATTTAATTTTACTGATGTAGACAACCAGATCGATGGTTTGCTTCATATCTAAATTTGTACTTCTACATAGATAATATTGGGCGATTGTAATCAAAACTTTATGACAGACGTGATGATTTTAATTTTCCGATTGTGAACCTTCCCTTTCGTAGCAGTAACATACCAAGGTATTCCTCCTATGGTGTGTACATTTCACAATTGATTTCGTTACTGCGCATGTGATTTATGCAGCAACCTTCCCGACAGGGTTAGATAGCTGTCACATAAACTTCTAAGACAGGGTTATCTTCAGTCTAATGATTTATTAATTTAATTAAATCAGAATTAAAATAAATAGATAGAAGCCATTTTGGCCATGTACAAGTGAGAGGGGATTTCCTTATATGAAAATGACTTATGTACGTTAATTGTTTTGAAAACTAAATTGTATCTGTGTAGATCTGTCCTCGGATTTGAACACAACTGATGACTCAACTATTAAGTTAACACATTTGCTGACGAACTCCAATATTTGAAAATAATAACACCTCTGTTGCTATTGGTTCGACATTTGCTTGTGGTTTGTACAATTAAACTATGTCCTAGAGACTTATCAAAAAAAAAGGACAAATATACCTAAGGAGCAATCAAAACAAACGTAATCCATTGGACAGACAAACCCGGGAAAACAAATGAACAACCACAAGCACAACAAATAAACACAGAAAACTAAAAAAACAATGAACAACACGAACTACTATAAAACCAAAAGTGAACCCAGGTGCTCCGGAAGGGTAAGCAGTTCCTGCTCCGTATTCGGCACCCGTCGTGAAGTTCAACAAAGTCAATCCGGTGGAAGTCACAAATCGGTGGAGGCACATGAAAGGTTACGACAGTGGGAACAGGTCCAACATCATCTTAGATATTGGAACACTGTAATGGTCAATCAATTCGTGATGACGACCGTAAAATTTCCTAAGTGATGACATCAACTTTTCCCTGATAAAACCCTGGTTAAGAAGCTTTTGTGACAGCAGTAATCCTCTTTGTCGAAAGTCATGGTAACTCACGCATGCCTTTGAAAATCGGATAAGCTGAGAAACGTAGACGCCATTTGCAGGAGATGCTGGTATATTGCTACTTAAGAAGGGAAAATTGACAATAGGAAAGTTAAAGTCATCACGTTTGCCCAATTGCCCGACTCCAAAACAAGCCCAACTTACTAGCTGTAACATTTTTCAATTACTTCCAGTCAGAACCATTTTTTACAAAGTAAAATTTGTCAGTTCTGAATGTTTCAAATAATTGTTCTTTTATTTTCATCTAAAGGTTGCATTGAAGAAACTCATAAAGCGTTTCATCAATTTTGTGATGAGGTAATTCCAAAAAAATATTCTTATTATATCGTAGACTTTGGTTAAAATACCACATATAACTAAATCTTGTAAATGGGAATTCTAAATCTAGGTATTTAACATGAACATAGTAGGAGAATCTTAGGGATACGAAAGAAGTCCATTAAAAAAATTATAATTGCACCATGATATATGGACCTACTGTAACAAAACCAACCATGATAAATGAATAACTAGTGTTGTTTTAAAAGTGTATTTACCTGAGGCATTTGAAATAAAAATATTGAAGGGATTAAATGAATAAAACGAAGAAAATTTTATTCTACATGGAGAGCATGAAAGAGGTACATTTTACTTTGCGGAAGGAGACTTTTTTACCATGGCTCGTGATTTCACAAATTACGGAAAAAGTAGACTGACTTCACACCCCGAAATTTTAACTGGATATGTGCCAGTGTATGGCGATCGTTTTGAGCCATCTCCCATGTTTCAACGAAACGTACTGACTTAATGGCAGACTATTATTTCATGACTTCTGTAACAGGAAAACAATTGCGCGGCTTGTCCCATATCAGTCAAGTTTGCATTCTAGAAGATTAGTATATTAGTATATTTTTAAGATATGGGAGGCCAATGAGTGAAACTTGAAACAACTGATTGGACAGTTTCAGCTTCTATCTGCTGTTCTATATGCTACAAACTACATCTTGAGCAAGTCAGGTACATGTATGTATGCGACGTCTGCAGCTTTCAAATCAATACAGAAAATAAGAAAAACAAATGCTTTGAGATAACCTTTCCTTGAAATATTGAGCTAGAAGATGTAGAACGATTCCTATTACAAAAGAACTTTACTAAAATGATTTGGCGGTCAAAGGTTTTCCTGATTTGATCCTGAACTGGAAGTGAATTCCAAAGAGCAACTTGTACCTTAATCACTTTGACCTACGTTTATAAATTCAACCTTCCAATCAATGAAAATCCTTCTAACATTTACGGGATTATTATAATATTGATACCCTCGGGGACATGAAGTCAACGAATAGAGGCATCCACTTAGTAGTATTTTTGTAATAATACAAAATCTGTGAATCACTAATTAATAAGCAAATAATACATTAGATTTTCGTCAAAACTGTATCAGGTTCTGGTCATTGGCGCCTACTTATCGAAATAGACAAGACTACCTACATGACTTGCTAAATAAGATAACAATCCAAAGATACTAATATTAGATACAGTAAATTTATACTATGCTATATACGACGTATTTGAAGGAGTTACCTCTCATCAGCAGCATTTAAACCGAAACATTTGGAAGACCAAAAACCAAACTTATTTTAAACAAGAAATACGCATAACCAAACATACCGAAAAAGGAAGCCAAATTTCAGCTAAGGAGATCTACCATGTGCAATACAAGTAACGAATCATTAGTATTTCTATTATTTTTTAATTTTGCTAAATACTGGTAATTTCTATAACAAATCAATGAATAATCATGTCAGACAAGTCTGACGACTGGGTTTGTGAATACCCTCGGGGACCTAGGGTCCAGCATGCAGAGGTATCGTCACAGGAGTTTCAAAATAACAATCCAAAGATACTAATATCTCAACATGCAATTTATTTGGCAATGGTCTGAAAATGCAGGTTGAAACAGGTTCATATTAAAATAAATTAAAGAATGTAAGAGTCCATGTTGTGTCAGATTGATATTTGTATAACGAAAAGAAACCAGAAAAGACTAGATTTTAATTAGTATCAGTGATATTTAAATCAAAATATACAAAGTGTTAAAACACAAAACATATACTTTGCAAAAAAAGAAACGCATAACGGCCTTTTTAGGTATTTAAACACATATACCTTGAATCTAATTTTTTCAGTTACACTTATAGATATTGACTCAAAATATTTTTATTGTAAAATTAGCTGTTCATTATTTAGAGATTACCGAATTAAAGTCAGTTACTGTAAATTCAGATATTATTGCGATTTTGTCATTTTAGACTAAAATGCGATTTTAATGTTTGCGATATTGAGAAAAATCCCGCTTCATTCATATAAAAATTCCAAAATGCGAGTTTAAATTATTGCGATTACAACCCTGTCGCATTTTGCGCAATAATAAAAACATCGCAATAATTTCAGAATTTACAGTAATGTACAGTGCAGCACACTTTCGGTCACGTTAAAGTTAGTACAGTGTATGAACACCATGCGCGGCTAACACAGCTCTGCCGTTATACTTTCCGGGACATGCACGAATACTGTTTTGCGGTCTTTTGAGATCGCTGCCAACATCATAAAACTCCCTCCACCGAAGGTATCTACTTCCTGGACACAAGAAGAAAACAAATGTTCATTCCAGCGTCCGTATATCGGTATTCTGAAACCACGTTACTGCAGAGGAAAACGGAACTCGTAGCTGAACAAAATACTACGCCAGTTTCGAAATTTGTCCTTAATGGATCACTGGATCATTCACGTCTGTGTAATGGCGTCAATGCCGCTCCAAATGCCACCTTCTGGGTGTAATGCTTGTTGTCGTGGCCGGTTACGGACTGTTTTTTGAGCTGATTCCTCACAATCCTGGTAATCCGACTGCAGTGGTTGATGCAGAAACGGTTCAATTCAGTAGCAGTACCGATCTTGAGTCGTTATGCTAGGTCTTCCATTTCTCGGGAAGTACTAGCCGTGCCAGTTTGACGGAATCTGTTCTACAGCCGCAAACAGGAGCTCTGGTTAACTGTCAGAGTTCGTGGAACTTCATTTTGGGACTCAAACGCTTGAAGACGACAGAGAACGATACATCGAACGACAGGGTCCAATCTTGGGTTGGCAGCATTTCAACTTTACGATACAACTTAAGCCAAAAACTTGGTCATTTTATACGTCTTAGCTTGGCAGTTGAATTTTCGTGCCAGTGAAAAACTTTACCGAATTTTCACTGCGATATATTGGATATTCCTTTTTCAGAGCCAGTGTATAGATCTGGCAGAGAGCCAAATCTAATGAACAGGCTTTGAAATTTGAAACTAACCTTTATAACATCACTAATTAAATTTGGTCATTTAAATTTATTTGGTTAATGGCAGAATAAACTTGGGGTATGCGTTTCTTTTTTTAACAATATATTTAGATGAAATTCTTACAACAAAAATGATTTCCAACTAGTGAAATACGTGTAATAAAACATTGACATCAAAGTAATTTTATAAGTGCGAAATGAATATTTTGTTATTGTTTAATACATTCTACAAGACAACAACGCAGCATTATCACAATATATTCTTAAAAAAACAACGGGTAACAATATCCTGTCACAAAATATTTCAGAAAGGGGAATATAATATAATATTAAGAAACTATTCTTAGAAAATACAACAAATAATGATATCTTTCCACAAAATACAATTAGTAAAGACAACAAATATCGATATTTTTTATAACAACATACCATGCTGGTGATTGGTATTTTCAAGAAGTTCCCGGTTGAGAGACTGCCGAAAGTTTCATAGGCCGTTAGGCGAGTGATATTTCCTGTAGTTTCGAAAACGGGATTTTCTGCAAATACCACTCACCCATATGGTATATTTCTAAAATTCCACTGAATATCTAAAGTCACAGAAATGGTTCTTAAAAACCAGATTTATCAGTGATTTTAGTCAATATGTCATTTACATCATCTTCACAAGCATCAGTAAATCTTGAGAATGTCGCACGGTTGACGTTCACTGCAGCAAGTCCTGTCACTTTTATTGTTTGGTGTTACTAAAACTAAAAACAGAACCGATGAAATCTGGTTTTATTTTAAGAACCATGGAATTCCCCTTTTGTTGAATTTTCCCTACTACCATGGCATTCACCAAAATACAACGGCAGGTGGGAAACTTGTGTTGCGAATTCAAATCTTTGAAAAATGCATAATTCGCAAAAAAGTTCAATGACTCTTGACATTTCAGATTAAGGCATTATTTTATGAAGTGGAATACGTGATAAAATTCTGACAATATTCTAAACTCTCAAACCACGAGTATGACAGTCAAAAGATATTTGAATGAAAGTACATTATTGATTGTATTGGTAAGCTTAACGTTTTGTTCAGCTGTACCTGTTTTAAATTAAATCATCTTTACGTTCTGTCTTACGTTTTACCCCTTCCAAGCCAATGTCCTCAGTGGTATGCGACCGTTTTGAAGTTTTGATTCGCTTTGTTGTCAAGTTGGCAACAGCAACGAAAAATCCTTGAAGCCCACACAGCAAAGTAAATGTATAATCCAACCATTGAGATCCAAACAGAGATGACAAGATACCAGTAAACCAGAAACATCCGGACAAAATCACCATTCTAAGATAAACTTTAGCGTCTTGGTAAGGATCTGACTGTTTAATGTGACTGATCTGGATACGAATTCTACAGATCTTGGTAATGATATACATCAAACAAGCAAAATTAATTGTCACGGAAAGGATAACAGGTCCACTGAATACAATTAGATTTGACGGGAAACGGTTTGGAAAACAAACTGACCCACCATAACCAGGAGACAAATAAGAAGGACCATAATAATCAAGAACTACACCTGGTATTACAAATACCAAAGGAACAAATATACCCAAGAAAGTAAGATAACGTTGTTTTGTTTGGACGTCGTTCTTGTTGACTGGCATTCTCCCTTTCATTTGTAATAATGTGGAATTAATACATAAAACGGAGATTGTCATGAATGAAAAATAAGATAACCAGAGATAATGAAGTAAAACTCCAATTATATAACAGAGCAATTTAAACTGGGAAGCTCCCACTCCTATCATAAACAACAAGTTCGATAGCAGTAATGCAACTGACATATTCTCGGTGTTTGATGTTGGAATATTTGTCACCAGCTTACGTTTCCTATTTATTGATATGAGAAAAAATAAAGCTACTGCAGATATTGAGAACGTTAAGTATGTGATGACAGCAGAGACTGACACAGTTGTTCCATTTACATAATTTGTACAAGCAACAGAATCAATATAAAGAATATCACCAATATACATTAGTTGTATGGTTAAATGAGAACAAATATTTTCAAGAGGGGGATATGTCACATTAACCTGGTAATCAGAAACAAGTGATTGTTTAGTATATTTAGTTCCCCAATAGTCTTTTGTAGTAAAGAAGAATGAAGTATTTATATTATTTACAGGTGGGTGTTTCGAAATATGAACTAAAACTGTCCGTGTCTCATTTTTCACAACCAAGTTTTGGTAGATATTAAGTAATCTGTGCTGCAAAATCTTTAATTCTGAGAAAAATGTCCTTTTTGTAATTCTGACTACGACTTTAATCTGTGCCATATAACCAATATCTGATGTTGTATAAGTATATATTCGTAAAAACTTAGTTATATTTGTTATCTCAAAACTCCATACGGTCAGTAGTGCACATCTCCTCATTTCATTCTCTGATATATTACTATTCGACACAAGGTAAAGTGTCAATTCCATATCAACATCAGAGTAGGTTTCCATGTGAGTACACATACCATTTTCGATCAACTGAAAAAAACATCATTATGTTAGCAATATATTTAATTTAATGACGTTTGGGGTTATTATAAGACAGTTATATAGTAAAGCAAAGAAGCTAATTATTTTGGTTTACAGTTCATGGCAAGTACACGCTGTTGTTAACTAGCTCACAAGATATTCAGACACGAAAAGTAGCGGACTATTCACTGAAATGTTCGTCTGCCACGCTAACGGGCAAATGGTATGAGCGATTGTGTCTCTAGTTATCGTGTTGACTTTCAACTTACTTGCACGTATAATGAAAATTAACGAACTTTTAAAATACAGCATGACTTGCAAATTCTTGCTTTATTAATATATATGATGTAAGTAGAATTTTTTGATGAATTATCTATGTTATACTTTTCCAGAATAATTACATAAAATTCAAAATGCAAAGAAGTTTATAGATTCAACGGAATAATACAGGAACCAATACCCGAAGGCCACGAGGGCTAATATTGGTCGAGTGGTGATACAACATGCCACACGGATTTTGCCATGTATTATTATGTCTATCATATATTTTGATAAACCAGATTCATGATATATAACAGGTCTGTGATTTATCGTTGTTTACAACCGTCCGAAAATATAAGAATCAGGGTTTAACCGTAGTAGACAAGAGTATGATGATATTTCTGTAGTTCTCCAGGTGACTTGGAATTGTTTTTGTTTTCATAGACTTCCTGATTTGATTATCCTGTTTCATGATAGTCATAAAAATTCGGAATCTTTCATACTTAACGATATATCCAAATCGAAATGTCTTTAATAACCTTATGACATGATCTATATAGAGCTATGAATTAACCACCATTTCACACATATACACGTATAAGAGCATTTTGAGACAATTTTTTCATGTTTTTAAATGCATTCACTAATGATATTGTGAGCTGTTCTCACCTGTAGAATACAACTCATCTTCCCAATGTTTTTTGTCAAGTTTAACCAAGTTTAACGTTGACCTAGATTTTCATATTATACTGCGAACTGATCTTATTTGTATAAATAAATGTGGACAACAATGTTACAAACTATCATCTATCCAAACACTTATGGACCAAACTCAAATTCGACAGACGGACAGACAAACAGAGGGATTCCTATATACATATAAACTCCACATATTCGACAGGGTACCAAATTTGCTGCACTACTATCTCTTCGGTATTGCTTGAAGAACATGTGTTTTTTTCCTTGTGAAATATATATATATACTAAATAATATTACTTCTGAAGCTTGGCAGTAATTGTCGTCTGCTACTGAAAATAATAAAAGGGGTGCGATATAGTGTATGCGATGGGGGGTATGCGATATAGGGCAGATGATACAAACTAGGGAAAAAATATTTATTAAATATACAAAATTCCTGTATTTAGTATTAAATATATGATAAAAATGTTTATCTTAAAAAACCAACAAAAAATTACTTCATGGACAATATATGGATACTTCATTTCAGTATTTATATACTTTTGTTATGTGATGCAAATATGGTAGCAGAGGTCATAAAATGGCGCAAGACCAGCAGCAAAATGAAGTAATGGTAAATGATAAACACAAGATTATTGCTCTGTCATTTTCAATAAAACTTGTCTATCAAATATAAAACAGTAATCAGTGATGCGTTTGTGCGTCTTAATACTTAAAAATACTTTTTTTTTCAAATCCAGTGAGGTTATTCACATAAGAAAAGATTTACAGGGCTTAACGCCATGGTGACGCTCTGCTCACTGCACGTAAATATAGTATAGAGAGTGCACGATTTCAAACTGTGAATCAGCAATATTCCTATGCCTAGATATCTTCTAAGCGACTATAACGTGAAGATTTTACAGAAAGTACTAAAGGCTTTCCAAAATAAAAAAGGAAATTCTTGGATGTCCTTTTTACCGGTATGAAATTGAAAAATTCCATCAAAATGGCAAAAACAACATTTTTAGTCCGTTTATTTGTTTAAATTGGTGGTATATTTCAGAAAAGGTAAAACCCAAAGAATAAATTTATTCCAAAGTGACAATAAATATACTATTAACATTAAAGTTCATTCTAAAATATATCTTCCTGAGACAAATATATCAGAATAAATTTATTCTTGGGTCATGAACAATTTCAAAGCTAACTGCTTGTAGACTGAGAATAAATTTATTCTTACCTCTGATATGACCCAACTTTAGTAATAGCCATCTTAATTGTTTTGTTGAGAATAAATTTATTCTTAAAATCTGAGTTTACAATCTACTTTTCCAGAGAATAAATTTATTCTTTAAATCTAAATGTACAATCTTCTTTTTCAGGGAATAAATTTATTCTTTAAATCTAAATGTACAATCTTCTTTTTCAGAGAATAAATTTATTCTTTAAATCTAAATGTACAATCTTCTTTTTCAGGGAATAAATTTATTCTTTAAATCCAAATGTACAATCTTCTTTTTCAGAGAATAAATTTATTCTTTAAATCTAAATGTACAATCTTCTTTTTCAGGGAATAAATTTATTCTTTAAATCTAAATGTACAATCTTCTTTTTCAGAGAATAAATTTATTCTTTAAATCTAAATGTACAATCTTCTTTTTCAGGGAATAAATTTATTCTTTAAATCCAAATGTACAATCTTCTTTTTCAGGGAATAAATTTATTCTTTAAATCCAAATGTACAATCTTCTTTTTCAGAGAATAAATTTATTCTTTAAATCCAAATGTACAATCTTCTTTTTCTTTCAGGGAATAAATTTATTCTTTAAACAACAAGGTACAATCTTCTTTTTCAGGGAATAAATTTATTTTTGAAATCCAAATGTACAATCTTCTTTTTCAGGGAATAAATTTATTCCCAAATACAAAAATACAATCTTGTTATGCTAAAAATAATTTTTTTTCTTAAATTTTGATGTACAAAGACAATTTATGTATTCCTAGCATACATTATTTTTTGTTATCTTCATCATCATTCAAAACGGCCTCGGTGGTCTCGTGGTAGCATGCTCGCCTTGAGTGTTGAAGGTCGCAGGTTCGATCCCTGGCCAGGTCAAACCAAAGACATTTAAATTGGTATTTGCCGCTTCTCTGCCAAGCACACAGCATCTGCATTGTAGGAATAAGGGCAAAGGACTGGTCAGCTCGGAGTCAATATAATGTACAGGAGTAGGCATTTGTGAGACAATGACAACTAATGCAAATTATCACAATTGAAATCTGAAAAGTACAATGTACTGAAAATATAGCAAACAGTTTCTGAACGAGCACCCATAGTATGGAAATTTGAACTAAGCATATGAATTAGCTTGGCCTACAAGGTAGAAATTCGTAAAATATGTGACACACCTGTAGAAGGAGATGAACAATCTCACAAAGTATCAATATTAAACTTCAAACAGCTCAGAAAATATACGTCCTTGTACTTATATAACTTAACTTTGAGGTTAAGACATTTATTATTTATCTATCATGTAGTCAAACTTTACCAACTCTAATAATTAATAAAATTCTGGGGGTGCATCTCTCTGAAACTAAGATAATTAGTGGAGTCTAAGCAATGGAAGGCTGCTTGTTTGTGTTTTTCATTTATTAACTGTATTTGCCAATAGAAAATTCCCATTGTATTGCAATGTAAAGCGATTGTTGGGATGGTGACAATGTCTAAAAATTGATTATTCAGGCTTCTTGTGATAAATGATTTATTTTTGGTTTATAACAGAATCTTGTTCCAGTTTTATATTGAGTCCTTTTCATGTTTTAAGCAAAATTCCTCTAATATGCCAGAGATATATTTTGTTGTGGTCTTTATTATTACTGGTAAAATATTCCATACAAACTGTTGCAACCTAAAAAACACTACATCATATGTAAATTTTTTTTATAGTCTTCTATTTGAAAAGTAACTAACTGAAATGTACGCAACGACAAACCTTAATAAAATAAATTAGGCTATATTGCAGATATCCATGAAATTTTCCATGCAACGAGAATATAAGATACATGTACTGCATTGGATATTGAACTAGAGGCTCCCAGAAGCCTGTGTCGCTCACATTAAATCATTTGTAGACTTAAAGCAATATAAATCGCTTGACTATGTTTATCTTGACTGGCAGTCTGGAGGATAAAAGTTCTGATTGGCACACTGGTTCCAAATTGATCACTGGTTTCAAACAAGAAGAGCTTTTAAATGTATTTTCCCACAGGGTGTTAGTTAACCACCTTGAATGGTCCAGGCCAACAAATAATATTCTGATAAAAAGACCTTCTAAGGACTATTTCTGCCAAATTGGGTTCCACTTGACTCACTGGTTTAGGAAAAAAGAATTAAGTGAATTTTACCATAAAGTTAAACTAAGTTGGCCATCTTGGACGGCAGACAGGGTCATCGCATACAATTCTGTGAAAGGATCAACAGAGGACCATTGCTACTAAGATTGGTTCCAATTTGCATACTGATTTCAGACAATATTTTTTTGTCAGTTTTCCCATATGTTTGGCTCTGGCGCCATGTTGGATGGAAGTCTGGATCATCGGTTACAACTTTAACTAAAGCCTCCCAGGAGCCTGATCGCTCACCTGGACTATGTCCATCTTGACTGGCAGCCTGGAACTTTGATGTCAAGTTTCAATTTCAAACAAGAAGACCTTTCAGTGATTTTTCCATTTAGGTCCTATGTTAAACACTGTTCGGCTCTGGTAGCCATCTTGGATGACGGTTGGGTCGTAGGATATAACTCTGTAAGAGGACCAACTAAGGACCATTGCTGCCAAGTTTTTTTCCCAAATGGCCCATTGGTTTTAGACAAGAATCTTTAAGTAAATTTCCCATAGGGTACCATGTTTAACAATGTTCAGCTGTGGTGGCTATTTTGTATGGTAGGCGGGACCATCAGATACAATTCTGGAAGAGGACCACCAAAGGACCATTGCTGCTAAGTTCTGTTCCAATTGGCTCAGTGGTTTCAGATATTAAGAAGATGTTAATTTCCCATAGGGTTCTATGTTAAACTATGTTCGGCGCTGGCGTCCGTCTTGGATTACAGGTGGGGAAATTGGATATAATTCTGAAAGAGGACCACCTAAGGACCATTACTGCCAGGTTTTCTTCCAATTGGACCAGTGGTTTCAGACAGGAAGATCTTTAATTAAATTCTCCATAGGGTCCTATATTATACTAGGTTTCAGACAAGAAGATCTTTAGTAAATTTCTCATAGGGTCTTATGTTAAACTATGTTCAGTCCTGGTGGCCATCTTGGATGATGGGCCGTGTCATCAGATATAATTCTGAAAAAGGATCATTTAAGGACCATTCTTGCCAAGCCTTGTTCCGATTGGCCTAGTGGTTTCAGACAAGAAAATCTTTAATTAAATTCTCCATAGGGTCCTATGTTAAACTATGTTTGGCTCTGGTGGCCATCTTGGATGACGGCCCGTCATTGGATATAATTCTGAAAGAGGACCACCTAAGGACCATTGCTGCTAAATTTTAGTCCAATTGGCCAAGTGGTTTCAAGCCGGAGGCAAGAACATCTTTAAGTAAATTTCCAATAGGGTCCTATACGTTAAACTGTGGCCATCTTGGATGACAGTCGAGGTCATTGGACATTTTTCTGAGAGGACCACCTAAGGACCATTATTGCTAAGTTTTGTTCCAATTGGCCAAGTGGTTTCAGTCAAGAAGGTCTTTACGTAAATTTTCCAAAGTGTCCTATGTTACACTATGTTCAGCTTTGGCGGCAATCTAGGATGCGGGGCCGGATCATCGGGTATAATTCTGAAAGAGAACCACCTAAGGACCATTGCTGCTAAGTTTTGTTCCAATTGGCTCAGTGGTTTCAGAGAAGATCTTAACGGAAATTTTACTACGACGACGATGACGACGGACGCCAAGTGATGGCAATTGCTCACATGGTCCTTTGGGCCAAGTGAGCTAATAAAGGATCATCTAAGGACCATTGCTGCCAATTTGGGTTCCAATTGGCTTACTGATTTCAGGTTTAAAATAAAGACAGATGAACGAGAGACCCCAATTGAGGGCAATAGCTCACATGGACCTTTGCACAGGGGAGCTAAAAATAAATGATGTAACAGTCTTAAATAATTGAAATCGTCTTTTTGTAATTCATTAGCGTGTAAACAAATTTTAAAGCGCTGATGGATGACCGAAACACATTTAAACATGTTAAAGCATGAAGGCAGTCGGTCAACGCCTTTACACCCCTATGATCCTACTAAAAGAATTAACCCAGTCTGCAATGTGACGTTGGCCCAACGTCGGGTTTTGGTCGCCTCTGACGTTGACCTGACGTTGGCAACCGACGTCGGCCCGACGTCATCTTGCTCATCATTGGTTCGACGTTGGGCCGACGTTGAAATTTCAATAGTGCGACGATATCCCGACCATCATCCAGTGTTCAGATTGTTCTCTTGCATCGGTAAGAAGTTGGCTTTACGTTGGGCCTACGTCAGCCCAACGTTAAATCCCAGCTAGCCGACAATATGCCGACCATTGTCCAATGCCCAGATCATTCTACTTTCGTCGGCATGACGTTGGTTCGACTAATAACCTCCAATTAACCAACAATATGCCGACCTTTATTCAATGATAAAATGCTACCTGTATTGGCCTGAAGTTGGGTCAATGTCTCAATTCTAATATTCCGTCGACATGCCGACTATTGGTCCAATATAAATTTACTCCATGTTTTGTAATATTTACACAATTTGGCTGAAAAATTGCTAAAGTTGGCGTTGGTTTAAAACATTATTTGCCTATTTGTCATCTTTTATCTGTGATGATATTGTAGCTCCGTAAACATGCCGTTTTTTTTCGAAGATGTCGGACATTTAAACCCATAAACATTGAGAGTATACTTGACTTGGGTGATTGATGTCATATGCTTTCCCTTTCCTGGCACCTTTATATTCCATTTTTGTTGAATGACTGTTTTGTTTCCTTTTATAACTTTTTTTGTTCATTTGTAACGTGGGATTTAACGGACTTGTGCTGGTATGCTTCAGATTAAGTGAGTTTGAACAATACATAAGTAACAAATGATAATTTTAATGTTAGAGCAAAGATTATACACGTATCAAAGTTATTTATGTTTTATCATGTTTGCTCAACTTCTTCCACTTGGTTCCTTTCTCTTTCTTTTTTCTTCTCCTCTCTAATTTTCCGACCACCATTCCTGTCACTCGCGTATTTCAACCACTTCTTGATGACCGTTTCAATTTTATCATCAGTCTCGTTTTTGGTCATTTGATTTTTTCTAACAGCAGCTGCAATATAAAAAAAATGGCTTTTGAAATTAATAAATGATTGATTATTTAGTGTTTAACGTATAGTGAGCAGTACTTTAGCTTTATTCAGGGCAGGGCTAGAACATACAAATCAAATCAAAATATTTGAAAAGGCGCATGGGACAACAACACAATGTTTCAGTTCTTAGTCTAAAATAATGTTAAAGATCAAATTGAACAAAACACACTTAATTACTTTATTCATTCGGTTGCATCGGTCACTATCCGCCTTTATACATCTTTTGCTCTTCCAAATGTTTTGAATTTATCTGTACTGATGAGACATACAATGTTGAAATGGCCATATACTGATGCTAAATTTACGGCACCTTCGGTATTTATTTATTCACTAATTGATTAATGCCTCTTTTTTTGGAAGGTGCGCCGTCAAGTTGCTCACTTACACACATATTAATACAGGTATGAAAAATTATAAATATATCAATGTCTTACATTTGATAACACCACACAATCTCAAGGATTCAAACGACTTTTTGTCTCCTTTCCCCTTCCAATTCAGGGTAACTGCAACATCCGTAACCATGACTGCATTTAAAACCCTTCTTACACAGTCTCCAACATTGTCACCTCCAATTCTACCCAGGTAGCTGATCTGAAGAAAAAAAAAGTTTATATCGTTACTAAGCTCAGGAGTGTATTTTGCAAAGAGTATAGATTTTACACAAAGAAAAATTGGAATGAAATCGAGTTTTATAGATTGTTGTAACTTACCAAGTGCTCTCTGCAACTGTCATCTTCTAATTTGTTTTCCATGTCCTCAATTTGTTGCTGGTCTTTGATAGGTAACAACATATCTCCTGGTAAATCATCAGACACTACGTTTGCTGAGGTGTCAATTTTTTTCTTTATTATACTGATGTCTTTTGCCATGTGCTTCATATTTGCCTTTACCTCGCACAACATTTCCAAAATTTTTTTCTCTGTTGCTGAAAAATGAAAATGTTTTATCATATTATGTTTCTAAAATTTACACTGTAAAAATGGTGTTTAGGATTTGAACACCTGTAGAACATGTTTAGCTCTAAACACGTTGAAGATTGTGTTCAGAGCCTAAGCACATTTGAAGTTTAACGTATTTAGACTAAACATGTTTAGGATTTGAACATGTTTAGTTCATTAAAAATATCAGTCTTTAACTATATTACTATCATTTTTCGTCACTTAAACACAATCCTAAACGCCTAAACATATTATTGATTCTGTGTTCTAAACATCTAAACATGTTTAGACCTAATTATGTAAACAGGCACATGGTCCCTGCAGAGGGCGCTGCGATCTTTCTTTGTTTAATATTTGAAAGAAGAAATGGTGCGAGAACACGATGGAGATATTTACCCACATGTTCAGAGATACGACCAGACAACAGTCATGTATTTTTGTTTCAAAGGTAAGCTTATGACGTTTTGGAGTTATTTTATTAATATAAACTATAATTATTGTTGTTTAATGCAATGGTGTTAAAACTGTCGTGCAAAACACTCTGTTGTTGTGTTGTAATTGATCGATGTACTAGCTAGTTTTCAACATTGTTTTTCTCAAACTCATCAGTTTAAAATATTAAAAATGAACATTGATGCTTATAAATGTGTTTTATTTTAATATAATGTACTTTATTTCTATTTTCAGATTGCTGTTGGAGTACTAAGTAAAGCTGACAGTGTTTACAATATTTCTAATAAATGTTTCATTAAAAACTCCCAAACTTCGCTGTTATGTTTACGAACAGTTGCATAGTACAAGAAAGAGTGTATTTCCGAGATATTTATTAAAAATAAAAACATAATAACATAATAGCATATTTCTAATCCTAAACATGTTAAAATGCTAAACGTGTTTAAAACCTAAACACATTCTTGCTGCTTAAACATGTTTAGGGGCTAAACGTGTTAAAAATTCAACACAAAATATGTGTTTAGGATTGTGTTTAAGATCTAAACACCATTTTTAGAGTGTAGTTGATGGAACAGTTTAAATAAAAGTACTGTTCAAACAATTTTATCATATCCAATATACGAAGTCGGAAATCACATTAATAGCCCTAATGACCTGGTTTGTGTGGAATAACGAGAAACACCCAACTAAAAATAACTACACAGTCATGATTTTCAGGACTAATTTTAGAGTAGAAATGTTGCTAGCGAGTCATTCTGATAGGTTTACAATTATGAGTTTGGTATAAGTTGCTACCGTGATTTATCAACCTGAAACCATTACATTCCCCGGGCCGAGTTTATATATATATACGTCTGAAAATCAGCTAAACATTGTTAGAACTGCAAATTATTTTCAGTCGTTCCCTCTGCGGGACTCGAACCTCTGCTGTTGTGACATCTACGACAACATCACCTGCACCATGTCCAGCGCCCTAGACCACTCGGCCACCTAGGCTATAAAAAATATAGCTTTCGATAAACGGGTGATGCCTCCTCGTAGGTTTACTCTAGGGTTGTAACATGACACATGATGTATATATAGCAGAATATATGTTGATATGAAGGCGTTTATTTATTTATAGCGCAGTATTTATAATACATTTTGTTTTTTTTTATCATTGCTGCTCATTACTTTTTAAGTTTTTTTTAACCAATAAGAAGTAAAAAACTTCTGTTTACGTAATAATATTCTTTAATTACCTGATACAGAACTGATGGGTGACGCTGCTGACGACCCACCCCCAAACAAAGTCGGCCTAGAGATGCTAGATGTTTGGCGTGAGGTTGATGGTTGGCACGGAGTTCGTGGAAGATCTGGCATTGGTGGCGGGATGTGACGTGCTTTTTTTGTAGGTGTTCTCTGTTTTTCCGGGATGAAACGTGACCTTTTTGTTGGTGTTCTCTGTTTTTCCGGAGACGACTCCGACTCAGACGATTGTATTCTTTTAACTGGTCTTTTGTTTTTTCTTTTGTCTTCATTTTCATCTTCGGATGAATTAACATATCTCTGGTTTTGTCTGAAATTTACACAAATGTAGCATTAAAAGAACTAAATCCAACCTACAAACCAAATTATTATCATGTCCATCAGTTGACATAATGCCCACGTCATTTGATTTTTATTTGTTTTATCTTTCAGTTTTCTTACAATTCACTCGATGAGTGCCCTGTGGTCTTTTTTTATGTTGGTATTGGCATTGGCCCTTTCGTCGGGCAACGGATGACAGTGCTTGTCAGAACACTTTTCCAGTTTTTAATGTTTGTTGACAACCCCGCATCCGTTAAAAGAAAAGACCGAGGACAGATATAGTGTTGATCAACATCTGGCAATGGATTTCTTCTTAAACCGGTGCTAGGGGCTGTTTTGAACTTGTCATGAGATATGAGTTTTTGCTCATTGTTGAAGGCCTTCAAGATGAAGAACAAAAATAAAAGCGTTGTTCCATTGCTATTTATTCAATGTATTCACTGAGATTTTGTGTCATGTACATTTACTCCATATCCTTACATTTGTTTTAATTATATAAAATGAAAACTGTATCATGATGCTGCTAGAAAAAGTCTTCCAAACGAATTCCCACTTCGCAGGCCTTTACTATTGTCCCCTATTGTCAAAAATTCCCCCGTCTTTTTTATGTTTCCATGGCAACGGTCGCCATTTTGGAAATGTTGGACTCAAAAACGAGTCGGCTCAGCGGGTGTTAATTTTAGACATTAAGTCACCTAGGGATGGGTTGGGCTTACGAATGGTTAGAAATAATCAGGGATGTATAAAATTAAAATTATATGTCCTACGCATTGGAGTTATAAAGTAAGAAACTTGCATAAAATTTAATAAAACCGTATTGTTTACCTCTTCTTCCGTTTCTGTGGACTGTTTTCCACATCCCTGTCTGTTTGGAGGTCTGATGCAGAAGTATTCTCTGCCTCCCTTAACTTTTCCCTTGCCCTGATAAATGAGTCTACAACAAATTTATGCGACAAGACTATCAGTAAAAGTAACTATCACAATAAGCAAATGCACCTCATGTCATTGTCAAATGTAAACACACGCAAAATATGCAATTTTGCGATTACTTTGCGAATAATATGATCAAAACAAGATTTGTAAGTATTCCTATAAATTTTTTGACATGTTAAAAAAAATGTCATTTCTTTCACGAATCAATTAGAATGTCTACGAGTTGTTTTCGAATCCTTGTGAGTTAAATACTGTATGAATGCTTGCGATGTGAATGCGAATACTTGCTAATTACTACGAACTGATTATTCGTAAAGATTAGTAAGAAAAATCGTGTATGTGAAGCCCATAAGAAATCCTATAAATCGTAATAAGATCTCAACAAAATTCATCCTGTATATACAAGCACCAAGATCTCAACAAGTTATTGGTCACTCATCCTGTATATACAAGCACCAAGATCTCAACAAATTATTGGTCACTCATCCTGTATATACAAGCACCAAGATCTCAACAAATTATTGGTCACTCATCCTGTATATACAGGCACCAAGATCTCAACAAGTTATTGGTCACTCATCCTGTATATACAAGCACCAAGATCTCAACAAATTATTGGTCACTCATCCTGTATATACAAGCATCAAGATCTCAACAATTATTGGTCACTCATCCTGTATATTCAAGCACCAAGATCTGAACAAGTTATTGGTCACTCGTTCTGTATATACAAGCCCCAAGATCTCAACAAATTGTGAACATTCATACTCAATTACCAAGATCTTAAAAAAATACATACGTATGTTAAATACAAAAAATGAGATCTTTTTGTCACATTTCTGTTATGAATTCATATTACCTTTTCCATGAATAAACACACAAAAACAAAGGATCGACATGTTTTATCTATAGCGATTCTGATATACACATGTATGCCTTTAAATACTCACATATTTTTAAAACCTTTTGACTTAGGTTGACCATGAATAAACCTGTTTTTAGTATACAGTGTACATTGTGAAAATAACTGTGGTTTTTAAACAAATTCTACTTACCAGTTTCGTACAACACTTTAACTTCGAATTCCTCAAAATTTTTGTCAGGCGGTGCTTGCTGTTTGATTGCCATTGCGATTTTAGACTGTTGTTTCCATTTCGTAGGCCAAAAGCATTTATTTCTGTCTTTTACCCAGCAACTGGGAACTACTTCTATTTCATTTCCATCGTCCAAAAATTCAACAACTTTGTATGTAGCCCTTTTAAAATTAACAACAAAAATTACCATATTTGGTCAGTTAGAGGAAATACTACCGATGTTTGTTCTTGATTCGGCAGTGGCATTAAAATGCATTTAGCCTGAACAGCTGAGATTGTATCCATTAACATTCGGTCGTCTAGATCTGATACCAAATGTATGCCTAAAAGGTCTGAACTGAGTGGTATTTCGAAGAAACAATGAACATTCTTAAATATTTTGAACATAAGATATATGTCATTGTCAGAATCAACAAGAATGTTGCATACTTTTGCAATGTTGTCACGAATTCTAACGCAACTATCTTTACTGTTTACACATATGCTCTGATTGTTGAAACGTACTTTATAATATTGCTTGCATTTGCCGAACTCATGGGGCACAGGACCATTTGTGTGTTCCTTCTTAAAACTCATTTCGTTTTTTGACGATTTAACTGTTTTCTTTTCGGATAGACGCCTAATAACCTGAGATAACATAAATGACGGCTTTTTTACTAATCTTTTTAAGTCTTTCAAGAAGTTTTCAAACGGGAATGCGGAAATGTTATCAAGTGACCCATAAAGTTCAGCGTCATCAGCCAAATGAATCAACCCGTGCACATTATAAACAAGGCTGTTAACACCATAAATCTGTCCGAAATGATCAACGAAAGACAGCATTAGTTCACGAGCATAGCCACTGTACATTTCAACAAGACGATTGTTCAGCAAAATATGCATAGTAACCGAAAACAGCAAAAAGTTTTTGTAAATATTGTCGTGAAGAGAATGACGGAGAACTACAGGACCAGTGTACAGTAAAAATTGGCGAAACTCGGTTGCTTTCCACCGATCTATTTCGTTAAGTTTTCTTGGCTTTCTAGCAAATTCTGACGGAATGAAGTTACGCAGTGCAAAATGTTTGGACGATATTTCTTCAACAATGGCACCCCCAAGTCTTTGGTTTAATGGTCCTTTTATCCAGTTTAAAAGCATGCGCTTCATAACTCCAAGACAACACATATGCATGTAATCATTCGGAAACTGTGAAACCATTTTTAGACCGATATCAGTTAAAGGAGATGGACCTTTGTGATGGTCCTCGTCTGTCATCATTAAAAATGAATTATCAGTTCTTAACGGGGAATGTTTTTCAGGATAAGTCATTTTCCCTCTCCATTCGCCTTCTTGGGTACATTTATCGCAACCGTGATACCCAGAATACTGCTTGATATTTTTGACAAATGCTTTGGCTGGAGCATCACAGATTATAGAATTAATTTCAATATTTAGATGGTTGTCGTCATATTGGATTCCTTCTGTTTGTATGTCCTTAAATTCTTTAACAAAATCTTCAAAGTATTCGCCTAAATCTTTTGGTTTTGATGTGCCAGAATATATTCCTATCACGAACGGCTGTATTACTGTCACACTATTACATATTCGACCAAGGATAGGCCAGAATTGGTGATTAGAACTCTTGAAAAGAGGCAAACCATCGACATTGATTTGAATTTGAATGCAATTTCCATGGAAATATAAATTGTCAATATTCGACAAGATGTGCAAAATACACTTCTTTATTCCAAAATGATAGTATTGACCCCCACACTTATCTTGAATTTTGTACGATGTATTGGTTTTTAAAAGGGTTCTCGTGTCTTTTGGTAAATCAGTAACAAAATTCTGCAAAATTCGAAGTAGTGCCGACAGTGCATCTGTTGTAATTCCGAACTCGGATGCCCATGTCGCTAATTGCAAACCTAATGGTTTACTTGTTGGTGTTGGTTCTGGTTCAGTACTAAAGTCACTCAAATCCGACACAGAATCACTTAATGAAATATATGAATCCTGGTCATCACAATTACTTTCAGAATCAGTCAAGGGCGTAACATTTTGGCAAATATTTTCAACTTCTAAAACATTGAGACTATTTTCCTGGAAATCTGTTTGTGTAGGAGAATTTGTTATGGTATTATCAGGGCCAACCTGTGATGTCTGACTTTCTATTTCATTGATGTGAGTAGCCAAATATTTTTTCGCTGATCTCCTAACTGTCCAATATGACATTTTAAATATATTCTGAAACAAAAGGCACGTAAAATGTATTAATTTACTTGCTTTGTCTATCAAAAATACAAAAGAAATGGGGTAAGCATTTTTCCAATCAGGGCCCCGTCTAAAATAGTTCTGTGTTCATGATTTTAAGTTTGTTATTAAAAATCTCAATCAAAAAGCGGTCTCATAGCCGGGGAATATGTATACGTTGGTGTGACTAAATGGCTCGTTAGTTTGACAAAATAACGCATTAAATTGGAGAAATAACGCGATAAAATAGCGCGTCATTGACATGAGCGGCCACTGATATATATATGCGTCGAATTTACAATATATATATAAAGGCGCAGTAAAAAACAATAGAAATAATTAATGTAATTGCAATCCATATTTTCATTGTCAGGGGCGGATTTAGAGGGGGGCGTGAGGGGCGTGCGCCCCCCTTAAAATCGAAAAAAATATGATTTTTTTGTATAAAACTTTGAATTTTTTACAAAAATACCCAAAAATTTTCGCGCCTCGCTCCGCTCGGCGATCTTTCTTCCCTCACGCCCCCCCTAATCGAAAATCCTGGATCCGCCCCTGATTGTACTGGCCATATTTTGTTTCTGTCTCTAAGCCATACGCACAGCGGTTTTATCAGACGCGTGTGTGTGTAAATAGATAATGTATAATTTATTGATCCAATTATAAGATGTAAGTAACATTTATAAGATGCATATATTTCTTATCATAAATCAAATCAAATACATTGCCGTCTATTTTATGTTTACAAGATAAGTAATTGAAATCTCCGTTGGAAAGTGAAGGAGGGTGAAATACATGTACCAATATTTGATTATGATTTTTGGCAAGATTATAACTCCATAATTTTTAATTTTTAATGTCAAAATGTAACAAAAACTGAAAGAAGTTGCGGGGTCGAATCCGTTGATATTATACTGGTACTACGAAACGAAACAAACTGAATAAATATAGTAAAAAAATAACCATTATGAAAAACACCCAAATCTACAGCCTTTGACCCTTTATACCACAAACTCCTTACATTTGCTAGGGAACCTAATGTTCACATTTAATAATGATCCTTTATCTGAGAAATAGGTTATACTAAGCAAAAACTATATGTGCATAGAGTACAAAATGTTTTCTCAGCGATGTATCTCAAATGTATACTAATGTGACACACAATTAAAATAAATATTACGATTGTATAATTCTGACGATGAGTATACACTTATTTTTAAATATTTAATTTACTAATTATCATGAAGTGCTTTTAAACCCCAAGAACTTCCACCAGGAGGAATGACAAATCATTGAATGTATAACAGTGATAATGAGGTTTCCAGATGTATTTGAGCAATTAAAAAGTCAAATACCTTGTAGCTTACACTACACAGATGTAGGCATCACATTTCATTTCATTGATAAAATGACAATATTTTGTTGTTTTAGAAGATTTATAAATACACAATTTATACACATTTTGAAATGTTATCCACAACAAAGAAACAGGTTTCCGTTTGTTAAACTGTGCAAACATAAAAAATTCTGAATTAACAGTAGTTCATGTATATACCATTTAATAGTCTTAAAAAACTACCATCAGACTTATTTTAATAATTTATCCAAAGGATGGACTTACATTCTACACATGTATATTGAAGTTAATCCCATTTACTTCCAAATATAATTATATGTAATACACAGTCTACTATGTATATTTCTTTATTGAAACTTTATATGCTTTTGTTTTGGTAACATTCCTCTTCTAGCTGTACCTAGATGACTGCCATTAATAACATCTAACAAGACAGATATTGCGTTACCACACTTTCACTATCAGCTGGAGATAGCCAGTAAACTTGTGATAAAACTTGGAGGCTGACAGCTTTGTTCTTGGGGTTTAAAAGATGCGGACGATATCAATCTCAGTTTGCACATTTTCTCACTCTACAAAATTCCACACTGTTACCATGACAACCACATGAAAAGATCGGTATTTATGTATAATAAGATTTTAAATTGTTTAATTTCTATAATTTGAAGCCGTCGAGTGTTTAACGTGTCTAATCATTATTAAAACTTGTGGGCAGTCTTAGTAAGTTAAACCTAAAATTGAAAAAAATGAAAGATTCGAATATAATTATAACCAGAGGCTCCCAGGAGCCTGTAATCGCTCACCTGGCATACAGTTGCCAAAGTTGACATTAAAATTCATCTTGTTTGGCGGGTGGGGTCATCGGATACAATTCTGAAAGAGACCTACCTAATGATCATTCCACCAAAGTTTGGTTCCATTTGAGCAAGTAGTTCCAGACGAGAAGATTTTTTAATGAATTTCCCATAGGGTCCTATGTTAAACTAAGTTCGGCTGAAGCAGCCATCTTGGTTGGTGGGCGGGGTCATTGGATACAATTCTGAAAGAGGATCATCTAAGGACCATTCCATCAAAGTTTGATTCAAATTGAGCATGTGGTTCCAGACAAAAAGATTTTTTAATGAATTTCCCATAGGGTCCTATGTTAAACTAAGTTCGGCTGTGGCAGCCATCTTGATTGGCGGGTGGAGTCATCGGATACAATTCTGAAAGAGGATCATCTAAGGACCATTCCACTTAAGTTTGACATAAATTGGTTGAGTAGTTTTGGAGGAGAAGATTTTTTAAGAAACCACCCCCTTTTTTCTATTTTTAGTAACGGCAGCCATGTTTGTTGGTGGATTGCGACCCCTGATACAATTCTGGAAGGGGACCACCCAAGGACCATTCCTGCAAAGTTTGGTTGAAATTGGTCCAGTGGTTTCAGAGGAGAAGATTAAAATGTGAATTGTGGACGGACGGACGGACGGACAGACGGACGGACGGACGGACAGACGACGGACGCCAAGTGATGACAAAAGCTCACATGGCCTTTCAGGCCAGGTGAGCTAAAAAGTAAAAACTTACATGACTTATCTTGTTTCCTTCTAAACGCCAAGCTGAGCGCGCGGCAAAACGAGAGGAAGTATCCGATTTCATATGATAAATGTAACCCATCTGGTTCAAATGCCGTGTGATTTTATTAAGACTTGTGCATGCTGTGTGAATTAGAGCAAATGAAATCATGATAAAAAAAAAACAAAAAGAAAAACTAAATAAATAAATAAAATAAAAATAGAAACGAGAAGTAAACCAATAAATATAATAAATATAAGTAAAAAATAAACGAAAACAAACAAATATCAGTGAGAAATTGCAACAATCAATATTAATTTATAGGGAAAAAATAAAAAACAACAAAAATTAACAAGTGGTCATATAGTTTTTTTTTTTTTGTCTGTAATCAATGATTTTCCGAATGTTGTCTTACCGGGCGAATCCAACGTTGGCAAAAAAAACCGTTGTTTTGCCATATCCGACCCGACGTTGGTTGATAGTCTTGAAGCCGCTGGTCGTTTTGCCAAACATAACCCGACGTCGGCAAAAGAGCTACAGCCCAACTATTGTTTTGCCGACTCCAAACCAACGTCGGTTCAACGTCGTATTGCCGACGCCGACTACATCCCAACTATACCGACTTTTTCCCGACGTCGGCTCGACGTCATCTTGCAGACTGGGAAGCAATCCCTTCTTATAATATTACATCTGAAAAATAGGAAGATTTTGGCCACAATTGAAATTTATTACTTTTGGTACAACATTTTATCCCTGGGCCCCTATTTTCAAAATCAAAATCCTAAAACTTTATTTCACCTGTAAATACATATGACAATACTGTGCAAAGTTAAATGCAGAAACGTCTAGGTCACAAGCTTAAATGCACATTTTTTTTTATAAATTCGACTACCTGCGAACACTAATGTTTCCAAATGATCTACAGATGGTATGCAATCATTATAAAAGAAATAACGCCCCTAATCGCAACAACAGAAGATACATGTAAGAAGTTGACAGACGCCCGAATGGAAAATCTTACCGTGTCACGTACGAACAGTTAAAGTTATAGTAGCTACGATTTAAAAAAATTAAATGTTTTATAGAAAATAATAAAACAATCCTTCAAAATGGTCTTGAGAATTTTTTTGTGTAAACAAATCACCGATGGACTAACATTGAACAAACCCTGTTTGAATTTTTGTCGGTGCAACAAAAAATCAATCTGATTCCCGCCCCTATTCATATGACCTCAACATGACCTCTTACCGTGGAAATCGTGCGCTTGCGTATGGCGAAAGTTGCTGAAGAAAATGTCTACACAAAGTAAATAGTAGTAGTCGACCAAGATCATTTACTGTTTCTGCTAAAAAAAGAAATTGCAAAGTGGTTTTTGCAAGGCCTACGAAACGTATGATATTTGCCAGGCGTCAAATTGGCAAGAAGAGGCTGGGAATGAAATACATTATCATAACCTTCATCTATTGCATCATCACGTGTTTTGATATTTACGATTTCCCAAAAATAGCTCCTCAATGTTATTGTTTTACAGTAACTAAAGCTTTTTACGCTAATTTTCTCAAAATAAATGTGTGAAGATTGTAATTAAAATGAATAAAATAAATTTGAAATGCATTACAATGTTTACGTTCTCACTTCTTGGAATTAGATTATTTTGGGCAACAAATATGAAGCTCGGTCATTTCCGTAAAGACTTACCGATTGCATAAATAATCAGCCTCACTTCTAAAGACGATGCGAAATGTTCTTGGAAATTTGTGTAATCACCCGGAAGAGGGGGGAGGGGTAACTCTCTGGATTGTTGACGAGGATGTGCGGAAATGGTCTAAGAAAAGGTATCCGAGCAAATACTAGAATACATGTTAATAATATACAAATAAAAATATTTTAGATGAAAATACCTATACCCGCCAAACAGCCATATCGACATAGCACACCCGGACTTATACTGATGTTTATGCACAAACATCTGAGGAATTGAATAGCACCGTCAATTTACAACCCGAATATATATTAGTTTTTCAAAACACACCCCGAATTAATACCAACAATCATGAAAAACCACACTCCCGGGTTATTACATTAATTGAAAACCATAGACCTATAAATATACATGAATTAAAGTCTTTGGGTTTCAAAATAACAGTTTTCCGAGATACTTTGAAATCACAATTTTCATAATATTGTATTTTGAACAACCTTCCAATCCTCAATGCATTCAATTACATTCGGCATGATTAACTCGATCGTAACTAAATCTTAAATAAAATGAACATACCTCTCAACTTAAATGAGTTCTGTGTAATCTTTCGTCAATTAATTATGGTTTTTCCATCGATCAGACACGGTTCCATGTAATAACGTGACCATGAACAATTAAAACCACATGATTGGTTATCGTTGACCACACCCATTATGTCCATCAATTCATCATACACGTGCATATATTTGAGCGGTTTAACCCCGTTACTTATGAATAAAAGAGAATTATCAAACTTCTAATTGATCAAATGGAAAGTAAACATTAACATGATGATATGAGGCGTATGTCCCGAAGTTTATTGTTCCCCTCGTCACCATGCAGCTGTTTTCCTTTGAGAATAATAAATTTGTTACTATCCTCCTAACAATTTAACAGTTATATATACTTTATAAATATTTCGTCCTGAAATAAACTTTTTCGTGCACAAATATGGCATCGTATATGTACATATTATCAGGTTTTCTGCAAACGTATATCGTAAAATATCAGCCGCGAGACACAATGTGAAGCTTTTTCGGCGAGTGAGCGTAGCGAACGAGCCAAAAAGCTTCATATTGTGTCGAGCGGCTTATATTTTACAATATTTGTTTGAAGAAAACTTGATTATAAATTTATCGTATTGTTAACTAGCAATCTTAATGGAATTTCTTACTTTTCAATGGCCATCCGCCTATAACCGGATGTTTTCCTGATATATTCGGGTCAACGTTGGGTCAAACATTATGACGTCGCTGATATATTCGGGTCAGCTCATTTTAGGGTCGGGTCAACTCTTTACGACGTCACAGTGCCGAAATACGGGAATTTTGAAGGCCTCAGCAGGTCGATATAGCCATAGGGAAATACGATAAGTCGTCAAACGATATATTACAGGGTATATCCACTTTTATGCCGTGTGTACATATTTTTACGTAAACGTGAATTGGGTATGCTTTGAAGACAAAAAGTATCTTTTCCACAGGAAAAAGTTGTGTACAATAACAATCTTGTACTGCACTGTAATACATATTTACATAGGCCGCGCCATGTTGATTTTTGAATGACGCGACGGTTGCCGATAAGTCTGTGAAACATTCGTTTTATTAATTATACTCCCGCAAACGAAGTTTGGAAGTATATAGGTTTCAGGCTGTCCGTCCGTCCGCCCATCTGTCCGAAATAACGTTGTCCGCAACTCCTCCTACATTTCTTGCATGATTCTCATGAAACTTTATGGAGTGTTAGATCACTATATGGAGATGTGCACATTGTCAGGAATTTCTGTTTGGACAAGAGATGTAAAAGATATGGCTGTTTCGACTTATGCAATTTTTAACAAAACTTCTTTACATGTGTCGTCCGCAATATCTCCTATATTACATGTACTTGCATGATTCTCATGAAACTTTATGGAGTGTTAGATCACATTATAGAGATATACACATTGTCAGGATTTTCTGTTTGGGCGAGTACTTTGAAAAATATGATGATTTCAACTTTGTGTAGGCTTCAAAACAGACATGTTGCTGAAAAGGGGGGGGGGGGGGTATTAGTCCCTTTCAGGACAGTTCTAGTTTTTCTTGAGTAAATGATTATTTATATAATTTGGCAGTGTAAATTGATTTTAACAATAGTTAAATTCCAAATAAGCTCTTAAAAGGAAGCCCCATATTATTCGTAGGAGAAATGAAATATGTATTGCAAATCAATATCGGATACATAGGACAACTCAAAAGAGCAAAGGGCTAGGTCTTTATATTCTTATTTTATGTAATAATCGAATATGAAGTCCCATTCCAGGTGTAAATTACTGCAACTCCGTAGCTGGCGCAGATAAAAAGTTTCGAAAATTAAGACGTGACACTTTTTTGGCCCCTTTAAATCTCTAAAAGACAGAGGTATTTAAGAGATAGTCAAAATATGGATCTAAATGACGTTTATTCCATTTCAATCAAGAAACATTGAAAACCAAAACTCAGTTGAAAATTTTAAAATGTACACCAAAATTATATAAAAAAAACTTTATAACCCCTCCCCCCCCCCAAAAAAAAAAACAAAAAAAAAAACGGGAGAGTCCAGATTTACTAAAATCATTCGTATATGGAGATCATTGTGGTAAAATATTATAAGGATTTGTTTAATACATGTAGAACAAAAGTAAATGAGCGGAAAATTAACTGTCTACGGAAGCCGACACTGACGACAACGGCACTACCATACCATAATACGTCTGCACATATTTTTCTACACCACGGTTAACACGTCGGGCTTAGTAGTGCATGGACATTACATGCACATTGTCCACAGATGGAATGATATGCACATTCCTCTTTTCGATTTTTTGTTATTTTTTGTTTATCATACTGACGTAGTATATCTGTAAATATAAATAATCACTTATTAAACTGTAGCCTCTACGACTTACGCCTCGGGATATTTTGCCCTATCGCAAAGAAACAGTTATTAATAAAATATGGAAATATTAGATTTGGCCACTGTAACTGAGTTTCCGTGGAATGAAAAACTAACAAGAAAATAGTCAAATAGTATATTTGAGAATAAATAAATATCAGAATTTTTATTTATGTATAAGCTAGACGTAAATTAAAATATGCCAAAATATCAAATTATAATGTATTTTTTTCTGATGTGATAAGAAAACGAATAGATGTGGGGTTTGTGTCAGCATCCCATGCCTAATTTAATGTCTTTAACACTCCAAAGAGGCAACATAACGGATCTATGAGGGTTTCTCTTAACAAGGCGTTGTAAACATTCATGATACATAATTTCCGAGATATTGAAAGTCTGCTTGAATATTTGGGGAAACTGTCAATTTTCTTAACATTTTAAACAGCTACTTTCTTAATAATCCCTAGATATTGTATCATTGTTGAAGGTAGAAAATCTGAGGAATCAAACATTGTGCCATCTTTCAAGCCTGCGGGTTGTACACGGTCTGAGTGCATTATATTTGTGTGTTGTATCTGGTTCTGTTTCTTTTGGTTGTGCTTCTGGTATTTGGTTAAACTAAATAAAATATGTTCCTTGTGTTGTTGTTGTTTGTATTTCACCTTGTCTTTGGAATTCGGTAATGTTTTATTGTTCGTGTAGTAATTCGTTTGATTAAACATGAAAATATCCCAATGTGACGTCACAAACAGTATAATCATCAACATTATAAATAACAAGAAAAGTGCTTGGCCGAAAAAAAAGAAAAAGTTTAGTGGATAAGATATTTTTATTCGTTTATCATATTTTGATGTTACTAATTCAAAAATTCAAATTCTTTAATGTCAATGAAGACGCCCCAAAGGACAGTTCAATCAATAACAATTTAGATACAATGATTATAATTGATTACGATAATTTTATTTCTTACCAATCTTCAGTTATGTCAGTCATGTCAGTTCAGATCATATTAAATCCACTTAAATTTGGAAGAATATAAGCCTCAATATGCAATAAGATGTTTTTTTCTGGTATCTTCCATAATTATTTTTGTATCAGAAAGTACTCACAATTTTCGTTTATCATGATACAATAAAAGATCCGACGCGGGACATTTTAGCTCATTGATAAGACCATTTAGCGGAAAAAATTGACCTTTAGCGGTAATTTTGTGGAATTTAAAATACTATGTGGACATTTTATTGGGAAAGTTTGGTAATGGTCCGGGTCTTTCAGCTGTAAAAATGTTCAATTTTTTTAGTCTGAATGTTGGTCATTAGGAGCACCCTGTGTGTTTCTAACTGTGTCTTGTGCAAAGCTGGATATGTGTTTGCTCTTTTAATTCTACACAGAGCCTTTGGAACATTTTTCAGATCGTTTGGTTGCAGCGCCTCCTCTTACTGATCTTGTAATGCGCGTCAAATAATTTTGGATGGTTTTTGGGTAATAGTCATTACTCTTCTCACTATTGACAATATTTTTGCTTACTATACATTGTATGTTACAAAATAATAAAAATTGGCTATAAAATGTTCCGCTAAAATGTCCTGCGTCCAAAAAAATCGAATCCAGCATCAAGCACTCAAGAAAATATAATGGGAAATGATTTTCTTCGACCTCGTTCAAATTGGTAAAAATGTTCACTACAAACACATCAAATGTTCACGACTTTGTTTTTGTTAATATAATTTAGTAAAACTATGCAGCTCGCATTAAGTCTGATATGTTGAACCATTTATTTCTTCCTGTTACATATATTAACACACATTTGAGATTAAATATGAAAATGAAAAAATATGGAGTTCTGAACTAATTTTCAATCTCTTTCATATTTTTTTTTAAATTACTTTGCATATTGTAGACACTTGACAATAACCAAGTTACCGTGATTAGGAACATAATGTGATTTGTACCGGAAATGTGATTTGATAACTATCAATAATGAAGTGTGACTACAGATTTGTGTTTATCTCAGTTTTATATGCATTTATCAATAGAATAATTACAATATAAGGATTTTTATTGTTTAACATCTTCCAGCTAATTCGCAATTTGAAACTACTGTAAATAGGACAATAACGATCGTCACCATAGCAGCATGGGTCAACCGGGAATGTGAACCATGACATTATTTTACTTCCCAATCTGACAGACATGAAACATTGCACGACGTGGTTATAATTTGACACGCATATAAATTCCTTCGACATGTCAATGGTCAAGTGGTCATGAAAAAGTTATAAATATATCTTTACAACAATGTAGTTTCTTTAAAGGCATCGTTCAGAAAGTTGAACTAAATATTCTCGATGTGAAAAAGTCTAATTCCTATCAATATATATATATATATTGTTGTAAATGTAATGGTTTTTTTTTTTGCACTGAATTCGGCATTTAAAATTTAAAATGTAATATTTTAAAGCAAAATTACCTAATAGCTCATAAAGTGCATTACTTTATTTTCCTTTTATCTTTACAACTTGTTCACTTCAGTTCCTATATGTATAATTTTTTTTAAATCACACTGAACGAAAATATTAGTTAATACAGTATATACTTTTGACGATAAAACACTCATTCAATGCCCTCAGTTTGGGGTGAAAGTAGAAGGAGACGAAACTTTAATAGATAGGCTCATAACCTTATCGTTTTTTTTCTAATTATTCTCATATTTATTTTTTTTTTTAGTATTTGTTTGCTATATTACTGTGATACTGTTCTCACGAAATCTCCGTTTTAATGAGATTCCTTACTTTCTCTTCTCCTTCGAATCTATTCTTTTGCCGATATTGCTATTCATTATTAAATAAAATATTCATGTGTATTCACTCGGACCTTAGAAACCGTAGTTTGGAGAACGGTTACTGACAAACTGAAATGTCTGTCAATGAAATTGAATTATAATATATCGTCTCACATCATATAATGTTGTGTTACATTTACGTATGGTATGAAGAGTGATATAGACTCCTTTGATGAACATTAAAAACAAAACCCGACCTGCTGAGTTTTGAAGAAACATCTTTCACGTTTAATTCATATTGATTATGTGCTTAGAACAACTTTTTTCCCCTACCAATTAAATAGAAATTGAAACGAAATAAATAAAAATTATAACTATGGAAATTACTAAATGAAAATCTAATTAAAATTATACTGTAAGAGAGAGAGAGAGAAAAATAATTTTTCCTCTTTTTTCTTATGCTCAGTAATTTCTCGATTACACCTAACGTTTCATATATATTATATTTCTTTATTTGAAATGCATGTTTATACCCCTAGGGGTTGATAACAAACAAAATGAACATAATAAACAAAGTAGAATAAAGTCACACCAATATAGCATATACAAACTTGTACAAAATCTACGCAGTTGTAGAGTCCACTTTCCTAAGTTAGAGGTTTTTTTTATAAATGGAACTGCAAACTGCAGAAGTTGATAAGTTATTTATATCTGGTAATTTGGTTAAAACATTAAAGAATCCTTGTCTAAAGGTATTATATAATACGTAGGAGTAAATCCAAAGTCAAATCTGTTTTTTTTTTAATTTCTAGACTATTGTTGCATGATGAGATTTTGTGTATGGTTTATTTGTTACTTGTATGTGTGTGGGGTGGCGGGGGGGGGGGGGGTGATAGGTGGATGTATAAATGTCTAATGTCTAGTGGTAGTTATTAAATGTACATATATATCAGGGCCAGAACATATTGATATGATACAAAGCCTGTTTTATACTAGACCGACACACTGACTCAGATTTTTAACTTATTAGCTCAAGAGGTAGCTATCCCCGTACTCCACACAATTTGTGTTCTACCGCTTCCACAATCATGTTAATGTTTGACAACAGACCCCTAGTTTTGAAAATCAAAATTCCAAATTCTTGCTACGCATTTACATACAATGTGTGACAATACTGTACAGAAATTAAATGCAGAAAATGAAAAATGAAAGAGGAGTTTAGACCACTACTTTAAATTCACAAAGCATTATTCCCAAATATTCTTCGAAAATATGCGGATAAGAAAGAAAGAAAACAAGAGGCTCTCAAGAGCCTGAATCGCTCACCTGGTAAACAATGCACTATAAACTAAATTAATATATTAATGTTTGTTGTAAATTAAACTGAGTATTAAAGTTCACGTAAAATGCTGAAAATACCTTTAAAAACCTTTCAAGAACCTCTGGAAAGAAATGGGCATGAGTTCTCCCTACGCTTGATTAAGATACAGTCATGGTCAATCTGATGATTCATAATACAAAATACAAGCTTTAATTAATCTTCAAATACAAGTATAAATCTTTTGGGTCTATATGTTGTCTTCGTTTTTAAAATGTTTGAAAGAAGTTATGTAAAAATTGTGGGTTAAGGCTTTTTATTGTACTTGAAAAGGAAATATTGCAGGAACAATCATGCTAAGTTTCACCCAATTCCCCCTAGTAGTTTCAGAGATATTTGAAAATTTGTTAACAACAATTATGACAGACACCAAGTGATGGCAATTAAAAGCTCACATATTATGAAGTTTAATCATTGTTATACAACATTCTCATCACCACCATTCACTAAGGATACCATGTTTACTTTAAAAACCAAATATTGTTGAAATCCGAGAAAGTGTAAAAAATGGCGGGAAAATGGCAGCCATTTTAAAAATGGCCGTCGAAAACAAACTTTCATCATCACCATTCAACTCAGATACCATGTTTGCCTTGAAAGTAGCTTTCATCTTCATTTTATTTCTATAATTCAGGAAAGAATAGCAAAAAACAGCATTTTGACCCCTATGTTCTATTTTTAGTTTCGACCAATCAAAAATCCAAGCATTAACTTTTTGCAGGATACCCTAAGGAACAATCTTACCAAGTTTCATTTGATTTTGAATAGTAGTTTTAGAGAAGAAGATTTTTGAAATAATAACATAAAAAAAAAATCCAAAAATGTCAAAAAAGGGCAATAACTCTAAGATCAGTATACAGATTTTCACGAAAATCAGCACACAGGTAGCTCTCATCATGCTGAACACTTTCAACCTGCCAGAGTTTGCCTTAACCTAATGATTTTTTAGATACTTGCGAAAAACTGTTGTTTGACCCCTATGTTCTATTTTTAGTAACAGTGGCCATGTTTTTCGACGGATCAAAAATCGAAGCATAAACTTTGTGCAGGATACTCTAAGGAACAATCATGCTAAGTTTTATCCAAATCCATTCAGTAGTTTCAGAGGAGAAGATTTTTGAAATAATAACATAAAAAAAAGCCAAAAATGTCAAAAAAGGGCAATAACTCTAACATCAGTTGACAGATTTTCACAAAAATAAGCACACAGGTAGCTCTCATCATGTTGAACACTTTCAACCTGCCAGAATTTGCCATAACCTAATGATTTTTGAGATATTTGCGAAAAACTGTTGTTTGACCCCTATGTTCTATTTTTAGTAACAGTGGCCATGTTTTTTGACGGATCAAAAATCGAAGCATAAACTTTGTGCAAGATACCCTAAGGAACAATCACGCTAAGTTTTATCCAAATCCATTCAGTAGTTTCAGAGGAGAAGATTTTGGAAATAATAAGATAAAAAAAGCCAAAAATGTCAAAAAAGGGCAATAACTCTAACATCAGTTGACAGATTTTCACGAAAATCAGCACACAGGTAGCTCTCATCATGCTGAAAACTTTCAACCTGCAGAGTTTGCCTTAACCTAATGATTTTTGAGATATTTGCGAAAAACTGTTGTTTGACCCCTATGTTCTATTTTTAGTAACAGCGGCCATGTTTTTCGACGGATCAAAAATCGAAGCATAAACTTTGTGCAGGATACCCTAAGGAACAATCATGCCAAGTTTTATCTAAATCCATTCAGTAGTTTCAGATGAGAAGATGTTTAAAAAATTGTTAACGACGACAGACGACGACGGACGCCAAGTGATGAGAAAAGCTCACATGGCCTTTTAGGCCAGGTGAGCTAAAAACTGAAATGTTAAGTAGTGCATGGTATGTGAGGCTTCATGTTTAAATAAACATAAAAAAAATATGCATTAAACCAACGCCTATATGATGAAATGTGTTAAAACCTCGGGGGGTAACTCAATGATATTTTGATACGGGACGTGTGGCAAATTCGGGTCAAGATTTTACAAAACCGGCGGAGATTTCGGGTCGGGATTTGTTGACACTGTGGAGAATTCAAGTGCCACATACTAGAGTTTCTACCTACTCAGTTCCCCCTCGGAAAAAATGGGTATATACTGAGTATTCACCCGGCAAAATGAATATATACTGAGTTTCCCCCCGGATAAATTGGTATATACTGAGTTTTTCTCTCGGAAAATCGAGTATATACTACTTCCCCCTTGAAATTAATGGTAGGATAAATTAGTATATACTAGATTTCCCCCCAGACCGAATCAATACTAGACTTTCCCTCTTGATTAAATTCGTACTATCTACTAAAAAAAACAAACTTTGTAGAGATCTTTGTTATTAGGTCATTCATAAGTGTTGCTACTTTTGTACCGATTTCAAACTGGCCGAAAGTCCGAGGTCAAAATTTGCATAAAAGCGTCAGGTAAGCGATTCAGGCTCCTGGGAGCCTCAAGTTTTTCCATAGAAAAAAGAACTACAATGCCTCCTGTTAGTGGATTACCATCATGACATCGTAACTTGAACGAGAAGACCCTAATAGGTATCACGACCACAAAATTGGTTTTAGGAAGGCTTTTAGGACCCCGCTGACTATCGGTGGAGGTCCTATAGAAATCAGCTTGTCCGTCCGTCCCAATTAGTTTCCGTATCTCTTGGAGTATAGTGATGAAACTTGGCATGATTTTTCTCCAACAGTAGAGGTTGTGATGCGTACAAGGTAGAAAACCATACGTTGTAGGTCATGGTCAAAACTTTGTTACTGTTTTCTGCTCTTTGGTCGGGTTGTCTCTTTGACACATTCCCCATTCCCAGTCTCTATTCCATTAAACCGTGTCACCTACCAGATGCATGTATCCGTCCGTCATAAATAATTTCTGTTCCATAACCTGAAACTTTTCACGAATGGTAAATGTAAAAGCATGGTCAAAAACTATAATCGCGACGGTTTTTCTTCTTCAAATAACAGGTCACACATTCAGCGCTCAGTGGCCCCAGGCAATATTTTATTTGCTAAAATGTAGGATCAATCTGCTCAAATGTCGTTCACCGATATTATCACATGTACATTTTATTTTTTAATAAGGTGGAAAAATTAGTATGGGGGGAAATGAGTATGTGTATACGCCTACCAGGTTTTCCGTGGGGGAGGGGGAATTGGGTATATACTCATTTTTGCCCGGGGCTAAATCTGAGTATATACCCATTTTCCGTGTTGAAATTCTAGTATGGGGAAAACTAGGATGTAACACCGGTCAGGATTTAAAAAATTTCTGCAGATTTTTATAACGCACTGAGGAGAATTCAGGTTGACTTTACACAATGTTAAATGTATAAATATGTCTCATCATGAGAACTGCCTTTTTTATTTTTTTTTTATAATTTCGGGTGTGTAAGTTTAGGTTTCCTGGATATTTTCGGGTCACAAATTCGATATAACGTGGATAATTCGGGCATTGGTTTCGAGTTCACCGACACAGCCTCGTCATAAAATGGTCAAGTTACCCCCGCGCCGCGAGGTTAAAGTATTCAATGAAAATATTATTATATGGTGCATGAGGTTGATTTTTGGGCCCTTTTTAAATATAACTAGTCGTATATAATAATCTCCCCAAGAAAGATTATTTTTTTAGAACAAAAGACAATTTAAACCCCATTGTTTACGCCAATAAATTGACAAAGTTTGGTCTGGTTTATACTTGAAAGTACCTGTTCATTATAAAAAAAAAGATTTTTTTTCTCGTTTTATATATCAATCTCGTGCTTTGACACTTCGTCACACTGTTATTTATTTATCCATGACAGAGTGTTAACATTCGAACTATACGTTTCTTCAATTTTTAAATATTGTGAAAATGCACACATTTTAAATGTTGGGGGAAAATAAACTTTTTGTGAAAACCGAAATGACACATTATTGTCTGTTGTGGTAATTTTCTTAATTTATAATACAAATAAAAATACCAGCATAGTTCAACATATCGAAGAATAATGAAGAATTGAAGCCGGGAATGGAAAACACATATCACTGCATGCCATCTTTTAATATTCACAAACCACGTTTTTCAGTTGGAGATACCATATGGGCTAGTTTGGGCATAACTCCCATTTAGATACAATTAATTCCATTAACCTTGAAGGTATCGATCGTTTTGAATGAAAGATGCTTAAATTATGACCCATGAAAGATAATAACGGGATGCGTCGTCCTTCGGTAGCAGATCTGTTATAATTTAAATTGACCATTGATAATCGGATGTAGTTATGTCAGTTCATGAAAAATGCAAAAATCTGTATTTATTTATATACGAGGAGTGAAAGTGTGGCATGTAATATAATTATACGGCGAATTTCTACGAGTGTTGGTTGTATAAAGTTAGTTATTTCCATTTTCCATTACCCCCGATCAAGAAAATATAAATACGGTGAGTATTTTTACTATTATAACGAGGTCAATTTTAATGTGTGATAAGGGTTTCCCTACCGATCTAATTTTTTCCTCCTCTTCATTTTTATTGACTTTTTGGTAAAAGCCCCGTTAAAATACTAAAATTCCTTACATAAAATAAACATTTTTAAAAGAAAAATAACCTACCTATTTTTTTAAAATAAAAATGATACCCTTACGGCATGCGTGTCCGAGATTTTTCAGACGGCTTGAAGTTCGCTAAAGCACATCGCGGAAATTTTTGAACCTTTTGAGAATAAAAACGTATCAAGTCTTCATGATTTGGCTTTACACTTTTGGTCATTTTGGTATTTTTTAATTTGCCCTTCAACTTTTTGGATAAGTCATTTGGTTTTACATTTGAGTACAACTGATGAGTCGTAAATCGACGAAATGTGCACATCTTGTGAATAAAAATTGGTATCAAATAATTTATTGTAACCTACTGAAATACGACTGACGCATAACAATTTGATTTCCTATTCTTTGTAGTGATTTCTAGCTACGGTGGATTCATTTATTTTCGTGGTAAAAGGGGTTCACCGTAAAATGAAAAACGAGCATTTTTTGCGAGATTTAAATTCGTGGATTGTTATTTCATAATCCTTTTTATGGAATATTTCATTTTATGGATCAGCAACTCATAATTGCATGGTAAAGTGTTGAGTTTTCAAGCCAAAAGAAGACTATTAAATTCCTTATTTGTAAGTAAAGGTTCTACGTGTTTACTACTTAATTACAATTCTTTGAAGTAATAATAAATTTAGAAGATCAGTTGAGGGAATTAAGACAATTTGAAATATTATACCCCAAGTCTTTAAGTGCGGCTATACTGCATTCGTCCGTCCACAAACACTTTTTGTCACATTTTTTCTCAGCTTCTACTGGGCAGAATGATTTCATAATTGGTATGTAGCTTTGACACTATGAGTTGTACGTTGTCTCCTATTTATGCCCAGCCAGGAATGTGGCTAGGGCATATAGATTTGCCCTTGTACGTCCGTCCGCACATACGTCCCGATTCGGTTAAGTTTTGCGTTTAGCTCAATTTCTCAGAGACCTATAGTAATATATCACCACTACAGTTCTCTTGTATAGTGTATCAATGAAACTACATCAGTGGATGTGCCTTGGGTAGTACTGAGCTGTCATACAATAATTGGGTCATTGTGACCTACATTTTATGCCTGAGCGACTCCGGTTAAGTTTTGCATTTAGGTTCATTTCTTTTGAACTAAGCACAGTGTATCAATGAAACTTCATCAGTGGATGTGCCGTGGGTTGTACTGAGCAGTCATACAATAATTGGGTCATTATGACCTACATTTTATGCTTGAGCGACTCCGGTTAAGTTTTGCATTTAGGTTCATTTCTTTTGAACTAAGCATAGTGTTTCAATGAAACATCATTAGTGGATATGCCTTGGGTGGTACTGAGCAGTCATGCAATAATTGGGTCATTATGACCTACATTTTATGCTTGAGCGACTCTGGTTAAGTTTTGCATTTTTGTTCATTCTTTGGAACCAAGCGTACTGTATCAATGAAACTTATCAGTGGATGTGCCTTGGGTAGTACTGAGCAGTAATACAATAAATGGGTCATTATGACCTACATTTTATGCTTGAGTGACTCTGTTAAGTTTTGCATTTAGGATCATTTCTTTTGAACTAAGTATAGTGTATCAATGAAACTTAATCACAGGATGTGCCCTGGGTAGTACTGACCAGTCATGTAATAATTGGGTCATTATGACCTACATTTTATGCTTGAGCTACTCTGGTTAAGTTTTGCGTTTAGGTTCGTTTCTTTGGAACTAAGCATAGTATATCAATGAAACTTCACCAATGGATGTGCCTTGGGTTGTAATGAGCAGTCATACAATAATTGGGTCATTATGACCTACATTTTATGCTTGAGCGACTCTGGTTAAGTTTTGCACTTAGGTTTATTTTTTTGGAACTAAGCATAGTATATCAACGAAACTTCATCAGTAGATGTGCCTTGGGTAATACTGAGCAGTCATATAATAATTGGGTCATTATTACCTACATTGTATGCTTGAGCGATTCTGGTTAGGTTTTGCATTTTAGGTTCATTTCTTTGCAACTAAGCATAGTGTATCAACAAAACTTCATCAGTGGATGTGCCTTGGATAGTACTGAGCAGTCATACAATAATTGGGTCATTATGACCTACATTGTATGCTTGAGCGACTCTGGTTAAGTTTTGCATTTTAGGTTCATTTCTTTGCAACTAAGCACAGTGTATCAACGAAACTTCATCAGTGGATGTGCCTTGGGTAGTACTGAGCAGTCATACAATAATTGGGTCATTATGACCTACATTGTATGCTTGAGCGACTCTGGTTAAGTTTTGCATTTTAGGTTCATTTCTTTGCAACTAAGCATAGTGTATCAACAAAGATTCAACAATGGATATATATTTTTGTGTGCAGGTGCACATTGAAGGGACTAACCATGTGACAGAAGATGAAGGTCATATGACCCATATTACATGGTTGGCTGGCTTTTAATTTTTATGTCAAAAATCAGTTTTAACATACAAAGTGGCCTACAATTATATTACTTGGTGTTAGGGTGCATCTTGGGGAGTAACACAGCCTCCAACCAAAATTAGGTCATTATGACCTACTTTTCGCACTTCATTGATTTAAGTTAAGTTTTACCTCCGAGTTCAGTTCTCCGATACCTAGGGACCTACAATCATTATTTGGTGTGAGGGTGCATTTCGGGAAGTAACACAGCCTCCCACCAATATTATGTCAATGTGACCTACTTTTAGCACTTCATCTAGGTTAAATTTTAAGTCCGAGTTAAGTTTTCCCATACAAAGGGACTTATACGTCATATTACTTGGTTTCAGGGTGCATCTCAGGGAGTAACACAGCCTCCCACCAAAATTAAGTCACCCTTGCCCACTTATCATGCTTCATTTACTGAGGTTAAGTTAGTTCTCCAATACCAAGCGACCTACAATCATCTTTCTTGGTGTGAGGATGCAATTTGGGGAGTAACACAGCCTCACACCAAAATTAGGTCACTCTGATCTACTTATCGTGCCTTACTTACTTCGGATAAGTTTTATGTCTGAATTTAGTTCTCTGATACCAAGCGTCCTAAAATCATATTACTTGGTGTCTTAGAGTGCATCGCGGGGTATAACACGGCCTCCCACCAAATTTGACCTACTCATTGCACTTCATTGACGTTAAGATTTACGTCCGAATTCAGTTTTCCGATACCACAGCCGAACATAGTCTAACATTGAACCCTATGGGAAATTTACTTAAAGATCTTGTCTGATACAACTAAGCCAATTGGAACAAACCTTGGCAGCAATGGTCATTAGGTGGTCATCATTCAGAATTGTATCCGATGACCAAGCAGGCCATCCAAGATGGCATCCAGAGCCAAACATAGTTTAACAAAGGAGCTCATGCGAAAATTCACTGAAAGATTGTTAAAAACCAGTGAAAAATTGGGCAAAACCAGTGAATTGTGGAATCTCACATTGTTTGTGTTTTACTTCTTGTGCAGTCTCATTTTAAATGTTAAGTTTAAATGTGCTATGTCTTTTCTATTATTTCAGTTTTAACTTTGTGGTACATATACATATATTTGTTTATGTTACTGTTCTTATGAATTCATTTTGTGTTTCATTCTTATGGACTTTCAGTTTAATCCCTTTGGTGTTTCTTTTGCAAATGTTGGCATTTTAATACAATATTACGAACCAGTAAACTAAGGTTGATTTTGAATTTGAAACATTTACATTTAAGTCATTCTGTTGTTAAGTTAAAAAAAATAACAAAGCTATCTCATCTCAGTGTTATATGTCTGCAGTTTTTCTCTTTTTTAATTTTTTTTCCCAAATTCACAAAATTAAATATGTTAAATAACATTGAATAAAAAATCTTTTTTGCTAGATAAGATAATATTGTAGCACACTGTTAACATCTTTATTCTTTGAAAAAAAAACCGTACATTGAAATTAAAAGAATAAATTTATTCTCTGAAAAACAAAGTTGTATGTTTAACTGCATATTTTAATTTGAGAATAAATTTATTCTCTGAAACACAATGTTGTGTATTAAAATTGCATATTTTAATTTGGGAAGAAATTAAATCTCTGGAAAACAAGGTTGTGTATTAAGATTGCATATTTTAATTTGGGAATAAATTTATTCTCTTGAAGACAAGATTGTACTTTTTGATTTAAAGAATAAATTTATTCTCTAAAAAAGAAGATGGTACATTTGGATTTAAAGAATAAATTGTTCTCTGAAAAAGAAGATTGTACATTTGGATTTAAAGAATAAATTTATTCCCTGAAAAAGAAGATTGTACATTTAGATTTAAAGAATAAATTTATTCTCTGAAAAAAAAGATTGTACATTTGGATTTAAAGAATAAATTTATTCTCTGGAAAAGAAGATTGTAAACTCAGATTTGAAGAATAAATTTATTCTCAACGAAACACTGAAGATGGATATTACTGAAGTTGCATCATATCAGAGTTAAGAATAAATTTATTCTCAGTCTACAAGCCGTTCATGACCCAAGGAATAAATTTATTCTGATATATTTGTCTCAGAAAGAAACATTTTATAATGAATTTTAATAATAATAGTATATTTATGTAATGAGGACAAGTTAAGAAGAAATTTATTCTCTACCAACCAAAATTTATTCTGATTTATCTGTAAAAGTAAAGCTGTTTTTAAAAGTTTTCATTAATTTTCAGAATAAATTTATTCTTGAGGTCTTTTCTCCAATAATACCACCAATTTAAACAAATCCAGGGACAAAAAATGACGTTTTTGCCATTTTGATGGAATTTTCCAAATTCATACCGGTAAAAAGGACATCAAAGAATTTCCTTTTTTATTTTGGAATGCCTTACTATAACTTAAAATAAAGAAATGTGTATCGATTATTTGATTATTTTTCCAAAATCTTCAGTTTAGAAAGGTCTTTTTTGTAGTTGTGACCATGGTGTCAACCAATACCTAGCCGAGCAGAAGGTATTAATTTTATTTCTTGAGAAAACGTCGTTATATTTGTTATCCTAAATCTCCAAGTGCACAATAGTAATATTCGGATTATTGTTTTTCTGATTTGAATTTTACAAATCTGTAAATAAACATTTTTGAAAATCATACAATATTCATATTTGAATGAACTTTTAAAAAGTGTTATCTTTTTATGATAAAAATAAAGGTGTTTGTCTGCCACGCTAACAGGCAAAAAGATGAGCGATTGTTTCTCTAGTTATCGTGTTGACTTTTAACTTACTTGAACATATAAATTCCTGGTTTTATAATTGTACTGAAGTCCGGAGAAGAATAACAACTATTGTCTTTATTTTATCGAAACATTATTTTAATCCTAATGGAGTTTTCCAATAACTCTGGGTTCACAACAGTAAAGAAAAAAATGATTTATTAAGAGGAACAGTTAATACCCATAGGAATATAGTTTGTTGGAAATCACTAGAGCGAACATTTATTATATTGAATAGGATGATTCTATTCAAAAGTTTCCAATAATTTTTAGTGTGTATAATCTCGATTTCTATTGAATTCTATGACATTAAACGTTTATGGGAGTGTTATTTATGACTTTTCCGTTTAATATGGCGATATTATCCGACCTGCAGCCTTAGACAGCTTCATAGTTAAAACGAGCACATTCTGACCCCCTTTCTACAATATGTACTGTCCAACCAAATTTTACTGTTCTATCAAGCGTCACCTTGTTGGTACTCATACTGTATTGGCTTTTGTGGTATTTTTTATACACCAATGCCAGTATAGATAAGGGAGATTTTGGGTACACATAAAACTGGATTAACCCACCACTGTTCAGTGTCTGTACCAAGTCAGAATATCCTGACTCTCTGTTTTGTTTATGTTTGTGTTTGTGATGTTTTATGTTCTTTGTCCGGGGTTTTGTTTGTTGTGTGGCATTGATTGATTGTCATTGTTAATCCATCCTTTTATCCATGTTATTGTGTGTTTGTTTCAAACAACGCACAATAACCAAGTTTTCTTAAACGTGATTTATGTGTTACAATACATAGATAAAAGAAATTTAAAATATTGGCAAACACTAAATCAATAAAAAATAATTAAATTCAACAAATACATAAAGACGTGTGACTGTAGCATATGAAAGTAATGAAACTGAATTATCAACAGTTAGTTTATGTGTTACATTAAATATGTGTTATCAGGAATTTCGTGTAATGAATAAGGATTTAATTATATGCATTTACAAAATTGTAGTAGTATTACTGGAACTGCTGAAAAATGTTTTGGGAATTTCTTACATCTCATCTATCCCAATGAGCTCCAAATTAAGGATACAACAGACACTGCCAAGTCTGCATCTTATCTTGACCTTCACCTCGAAATTGACACCAGAGGAAGGTTGAATACAAAACTTTACGACAAACGGGATGACTTTGACTTCCCAATCGTCAACTTCCCATTTTTGAGCGGCAATATTCCAGAAGCGCCGGCGTATGGAGTATATATTTCACAACTCATACGTTATTCCAGAGCTTGTGACATATACATTGACTTCCTGGACAGAGCCCGGCTTCTGAGAGAAAAGTTGCTCCGACAGGGGTACGTTGCTCCTAAGCTGAAGTCATCCTTATTAAAGTTTTATGGGCGTCATCATGACTTGGTTGACAGGTATGAAAAAACAGTTTCCCAAAAGAAAATGGACCTGTTCCATTGATATTATCCCTTCCTCATATCGGATTTTACATGGACAGCATGGCGGGTGTCCTGCAGGAAGCAGAGACTCTTACTCTTCCGGAGCACCTGAGTCTACCCCCGATTTTTTGGTGGGGTCCATGTTGTTCATATGTTTTTAGTTTTTAATTGTAGTGCATGTATTGTTTTGGTCTTGTCTTCGTTGTTCTCCGGAGTTTGTCAGTTGTTACGATTTTTCTCTCCTTCGAATATCCCTTTGGTATTTCTTGACTTTACTTTGTACACAAACTTACCTAAACAATTTAAATACACTCGACTCTCATTCTATCGAACTCACTTGACTCGGGTAATTTAAATTTCTTGTCTTTTCAAAACAAAAACAATATTCTGAGAAAGATAGTAACCAATCGTATACCTACAGTAACCCATAGAAAACATTAGTCCTCTTACACCTACAATAACTAATAGAAAACTATCGTCCTCTTACAAATACAGTGACCCATAGAAAGCTATCGTCCTCTTACACGCAGAAATAAGAAATAGGGTCAGGTCGCATGTATTTTATGACCTGACTTTATATAATTCCTTACGGCTAACCCATTTGCACTACTGCTACATAAATTTAGATCTATATTTACCACTGCCACAGAATTCGTACCCGTGTGTAATAGTTTTTAACCACTAAAACTTGATATACTTTCTTGTACACTCTCAGTTGACATTCATTCTCAATTTGAAAATCAGTTTTTAGTTAGAATTGTTTTAAACAAATGTGCCATTTTTATTAAGTTTGGACGAGACCGTATTCGGATTCCCAAAAGCTATTCAATTTCTATTGTGAATAGATTTGGCCATGTTTAGCTTTGGAATCGTCAGCGATGTTTAGACGGCTGCACGTTCAGTAATGCGTGCTTTCATGTATACTGTTGGATGGATAGTGTAAAACCTTTTTTAATGTTATCATAATATATTATGTATACAAGGAAAAGTTTGGATCTGTGTTAATTAATAAACAATAGCTGATATAAAGGAAAATAAATGCAGATTATATTTTGTGTCGGATTTCTATTGCAAATAACTAGATATTAAATACAAGTAAACATATATTCTTTTTAACAAAAGCTATTTAAATACATGTACACAAAAATTAATTTTGTATTATTCTACGTCTCCGAAAGTTTAAAACAACGGTATGCCCGTTTTTTCATCTGCATTGACTTACCTCCTTTGTCCAAATTTGACAATTGTTCTCCCCTATTCCTTCATTTTCTTCAAGTAGATGGCCCAGGGAAAATATAATTGAAAGACCATGCAAATCTGTTTCTTTAAGAATATTTTGATATCGTCCAACACACAAAACAGATGAACGAATCTCATTTGGTACACAAAAATAATTTCTGTATCTCAAGCCTCCAAAGAATACAGGGTTGCTGTATAATTGACAAAACTGTTCATCGTTTGATAGCGTGTTTAGAACACATGATCGCAATGTCGTATTGTTTGGAGGAATTGCTTCGTAATCAGAATTAAGTAATAAGTAATCCATTTTTCCTTTTTCTGTCAATCTTTGTAATCTTTCAAAATGTAATTCTTCATGTTCTCTGAGATAAAAAACTAGATCAAAATGTTTAAAATCAGTAATATTGTTGCAGAAGGCGCAGAATTTATTCTTAAAAATGACCGTATAATTATGGACAACAAAAGTACCATGCTCTGATATATTATTTATGGCACAATTTTGTTTTATAGTGCTATCATTAAATAGATTTGGACAGTCATCCACAACCAGGAACCCTATATTATCCATGATATTTGTCCTTCTATAACAGCTAACAATTAATTTTTTAGTTTCCTTTACTTTCATTCCATTATAACCGAGACAGCAATCGCCAAAATCTGCACAATTTTCATCACATCTACAATACCAGTAGACATTTGTCAGAGACATGTCACAGGATCCATAAGCACTGCATTTATCATCATAAACAAGTGATGTTGCGGGTAATGGAGTTCTCTTGTATGGTTCCATTGCAATAAATGTTTGAGTACCATTTAAAAATACGCCAACTGAGGATACTGATGATGATTGTCTACTGGTTACTTCAGTGGTTACCTTCATCGCAGTTAAGGAAACATCTTCTTTACTACTTTTCAAAAGTTTGACCATTTGCCTCGTTGAAAACTCCAAAACATTACTTTGGTATTCATAAGTTCTGACGGGAAATGGATTCCTACTGGAGTATTTGTTACGTACATTTGTTTTAAAGTATCCATCAGAAATATTTGGTCTTTCTGTCACATTTTCCACTTGGTTCGAAACAAAACTACAGCCTACCGACAACCAGGACATAAAATAAAACAGGCAGAACAATTCTTCAGTGACGCAGTTTAAGTGTGACATTTTTTGGGGAAATCAAGACTGATTTTAAACTAGTGTTGGCAATATATATGTATATATATATACGAACTACTTAATTATTACTTGTACATTACAGATTGTGTAAATCATACAATAGAGAATGGAAACGGGGAATGTGTCAAAGAGACAACAACCTGACCAAAGACCAAAACACAGCTCAAAGCAACCAATGGTTTTCAACGCAGCGAGAACATCAAGCACCCAGAGGCGGGTTTCAGTTGGTCTCTAAAAATAATGCATACTATTTCAACGAAATGGGTTATTTTCATTTTTAATAAAATTTACAAAAAAATGTAATGTAAGCCTTAAATTAAATCTAGGCATACTTCATCAGATTGATAAAGATTTAAAGAGAGCAATAACGACATTTTTTTTCTTTTTATTTATTTTTTTTAAGGTCTAATAAATTTTTCTATTGTATTAATTTTTAAAATTAAGTAAACCAGAGATATAGGAATTAAGGAATATATGGAGTAAATGTCATTAAGACAACAACACGGAAACGGAACGTCGTACAGCTATTAACAGGGTACATGTGCCAAAAAAGGTATAACAAACTCATGTAAGGGGCTCCATGTGTATACCTAATGAAAAATTCATCTCAAACATCAACACCCGGTTGAAATCAAAACTTTATGACAAACTTGATGATTTTAATTTTCCGATTGTGAACTTCCCCTTTCCGTAGCAATAACATACCAAGGTATCCGCCTATGGTTTGTACATTTCACAATTGATTCGTTACTGCCGCGCATGTGATTTATGCGACAACTTTCTCGAACGGGCTAGATAGCTGTCACATAAACTTCTAAGACAGGGTTATGTTCAGTCTAATGACTAATTAATTTAATTAAATCAGAATTAAATTAAATAGATAGAAGACATTTTGGCCATGTACAAGTGAGAGGGGATTTCCTTATATGAAAATGACTTATGTACGTTAATTGTTAACTAGGTTGTATCTGGGTAGATCTGTCCTCGGCTTTGAACACAACTGATGACTCAACTATTCAGTTAACACCTTTGCTGACGAACTCCAATATTTGAAAATAATACCACCTCAGTTGCTATTGGTTCGACTTCTGCTTGTGTTTTGTACAATTGAACTATATCCTGGAGATTTATCAAACAATTGCCCGACTCCAAAACAAGCCCAACTTACTGCCTGTAACATTTTTCAATTACTTCTAGTCAGAACCATTTTTTTACAAAGTAAAATTTGTCAGTTCTGAATGTTTCAAATAATTTTGCGCATATTTTCATCTAAAGGTTGCATTGCAGAAACTCATAAAGCGTTTCATCAATTTTGTGATGAGGTAATTCGAAAAAATATTCTTATTATATCGTAGGCTTTGGTTAAAATATCATATATAACTAAATCTTGTAAATGGGAATTCTAAATCCGGGTATTCAACATGAAAATAGTAGGAGAATCAGCAATAAACTTCTACATTCAATATATCAGTCAATTTTGCATTGTAGAAGATTAGTATATTAGTATATTTTTAAGATATGGGAGGCCAATGAATGAAACTTGAAACAAATACAAATACAAAGTTTCAGCTTTTATCTGCTGTTCTATATGCTACAAACTACATCTTGAGCAAGACAGGTACATGTATGTATGCGACTTCTGCAGCTTTCAAATCAATACAGAAAATAAGAAAAACAAATGCTTTGAGAGAACCTTTCCTTGAAATATTGAGCTAAATAATGTTGAACGATTCTTATTACAAAAAAACTTTACTTAGATGATTTGGCGGTCATAGGTTTTCCTGATTTTATCCTGAACTGGAAGTGAATTCCAAAGAGCAAATTCTAACTTAATCACTTTTACCTACGTTCTATAAATTCAACCTTTCAATCAATGAAAATCCTTTTAACATTTAAGGGGTTATTATTATATTGATATCCTCGGGGACATGAAATCACGAGTAGAGGCATCCACTTTGTATCGTCAAAACTGTTACAGGTTCATTGACGCCTACTTATCGAAATAGACAAGACTACCTACATGACTTGCTAAGAAATTTGTTTAAAATACCAAGTAAAAGATTCCAATACTAAAGGAGAAAGATAATTGTATGAATATATAATTTGTAACTATATTTGCCGATCCTATTTCTAATTATTCATTTGATAGTATTTAACAATACGACTTTTTTATTACTTTTTGTTTTTACTGGTATATTGTGTAATAATACGTATATTTAACATTTTAATTAGATTTCAGAATATAGAGTTTTTCCAAAATTAATTCATCTTCAATTACTCAATTCTGTCTTGATTCTATATTATTATTGATCGTAATGAAATTATATGTTTGTTTTTACTTTAAATATTAAAAAATTCTTAGCATTACCTTTTTGTTTTTTGAAAGTATTTTATATTCTGGACACAACCGTATAACATTGTATAAGTATAAGAAAGGATCATACAGAACAAAAACGAGGAGTTTGCCAAAATGCGAAAGCCCATAAGGATAATAAGAGATTCGAAATACGAATTCCAATTTCGGTAAATTTCCTGAAAGTGTCTAAGACTATTTTTTGGAATTGTACTTAGCAACTATAAATTTTTTGGATCGTATTAGCTTTCAGACTAATCTAGATCAGTTGAATTTCAAAATATGTGATTCCACATTTAGTAAATTTCTCGAAAGACTACTTTATTTGTGATTTCTACTAGGCAACCATATATATTCGGAAATCACTATAACAACAGCACTAGTTTGGATTGTATGGATTTCAACAACACAAGAGTAGCGCGGGGATATGCAGCGGGCCTGCTTTGACTAGTTCAATATTAATTCTGTTATCAAAAACTGAATATCTTTTTCTCCCATAATCACACAACAGCAAAGTACTTATGAAAACAAACACACATATCTATATACATGTATATAATTATATTTCATAGAAAAAAACTATTTACAGGAGAATGGATTTTTTTCTGACTGGGAAATATAAAATAAAAAAAGAGAATTATACATTTTAATATCTTTTTTTGTAACCTCGGTTAGTCCAACAATTTGGACTTAGAGTTTCCAGTAATCAAATGTAGGGCTCTATTATTGAAATAAATGTTTTTCTGTTAATAGGTGTTCTTTCAAGCATGCTATCAACTCCTGAATATGCGTTCATTTTTTAAAGTTTGTTCTATACATAAAAATTCTTGAAATTACCAGTATTAAGTCTCTACGGTACAATTTGTATATTAAGGTGTATTTCCATATTAGTTTGAACGAATAACAATTCACTCAATTGTTCTCATAATTCTGAAACTTTTGGAAATGACCAAAACATATGTTCTATGGATTCAGTATATTCGCCACAGAATGAAGATTAATCAGTGTTTTTTATTTTCATCTGGTAAAAAAGTATAATTTGTACCAAAATTTCTGTGAATAATTCAATACTGTAACAATTGTAATTTTTTATACTACAAAAAACTTAGATTATGTATTTTTTCAAAACTAATTCTTTATCTAAAAAGTCTGAATTCTGGTTAAGTATATTGTATATCGACTTTTATGCCTTAAAAGAAATAAAAAAAAAGTTTTCAATTGCTAACCTCTCCTTTCTTGATGGAGGCGTGCCTTTGGCATCATTGTATGGAGTGTACATATCACAGCTTGTACTCTTTGCACAAATTTGCTCAAGGTAAGAAGATTGTAATGAACGAAACCATACGATTACCAAAAAATTTTCTTTTACAGGGTTATAAATTTTACAAACTGCTTACTGCTGTTAGATAGTTTTATAATAGATATCAACATCTTTTATCTAAATATCCAGCTTCCAGAAAAGCACTTATCATGAACGCGATTTACCATTCTAATTTCTACTGTAATATCCTGAATAAATGCAAAGTCTCGCCAGTAACCCACAGATACGTGGTAGTTGCTTAAACTCTTCTCGCAGTAAGGGCTACAAATATTAAATTATGAGCAATTCTGTAAAAATTGTTCTTTCTGCCAATGGCGTAAGACTTTAAATTCACACTGGCCTCTCATGAATACTGTCGATTTTTATTGAACTCTATGAAGATATAGAATTAAACCATTTTTCGTTTAGTAGAGCAACAGTATCCGACCTGCAGCTATGAGAGCCGTAGCTTGTTTTACAATTAAAATGTTCATGTCTGTGTGTTGTACTCTCATATGTTATCTTTTGTACGGCGCTTTGTCAGTTGGGTTGCTTTGATTGATTGGTATTTTATTGTTGAACTTTTTACCTTTCCAGAAAAACTTTTGTCCATGTTATTATTTAACCCAAATATCTTGAGAAGTTTTGCAAAACATATCGTAATTATTTTTTATCTCGTCATTTTACAAAGTAATGTCAATATTTTTAAATTTTGGTTACAAAACGGTACTTTTGTCCATTCATTTAAGCAGCAAATCATTGGCTTTATATCCGGCGTTTGTATTTAAGTTCAGGTAAGTAATTTAGGAGTGTTCCTTTAGTCTAGGGTTTCTATAATTATGGATTTACAACAAATAGTGAAGTAACATTAATCATGTACATGAAATTATAACATACGTAAAAGTGAGAAATCAATATTTTGTAACTCTTTAATACATTCTATAAGACAGCAAAGTGCCATCATCACAATATAATCTTAGATAAAACAACAATTATATAATAAAACAGTCTAAGATATCTTTAGGGGTTACCTTCATCCCATCTATCCCGGTAAACTTGAAATAAAAGCGACTACAGACACACCCACTTATGATTTGTATCTAAACTTGTAAATACTGTGGATTCATTAATATTCGTTGTATACCAATTTTCGTGGTTTTCGTGGGTCCCAGTAAACCACGAATTTAAATATCCAACGAAAAATAATATTTTTACTCTTGTTTAAATGCACTGAAGTTTGAAACCACGGAGTTTTGTACAATTGCATTTTTACAGCATTTACTTAAATTCTGACATACATTGTATGATGAGTTAGCTATATCAACAGAGGATACAGTGTTTCATGTAATTTTGTCTTTGGTAACATATAAACGCTTAAACAATTTTCTTTAAAAAGATTTTGACTCTGTAAATTATCGCGGAATTCACTTCCGGTGTTATTTTTATTCAAACATTCAAGAAAAATCTTAATCCTAAGTAGACCTAAACAATACAGACTTTCTCCTAAATTACAGTAAAAACATCTTGTCAAAAGATAATAAAGCAGAATTTATTGATCGTAATCGCATTAAAAATATATATATTTCACACCTGTTTAACCTAATGAGTAAATAATTACGGATTTTTTTAATCTTGTTAAATTCATGACAACCTTTAATTGTTCCGTTACAAATTTAAAGAATCTGTTTGTTAGACTTTTGTTTAATGAGCGCTTTAAATCAGTACCTTATTGTATAATATCAAGTCTGATCGGCACGTTTTGTCGCAGTACTTTCATATATCTGATGTGCCAAGCCACGAATTTAAGTATTTCAACAAGCTAGGAAATCCAAAGAACTAAAAATCAATTTGGCTTGGCCTAATGACACACAAATACATTTAGTCTTCCTTTTGTGCTCTTAATCAGCGATTGACCATAGATTTCAAATAACGAGTTCACGATTTCAGGTCCATCGACATTAAGCATGTTAAGTATTCGAAAATAGGGTTCTTAATAGATAATCCACGAATTGGCGTATACCATGAAATGCTTTTTCATTTCAATTCACAAATATTGGTACCCACAAACATAAATAAATGCAAACGAGTTCAAGATATTTCAACGAATAAAGCTGGACAACTGTGCCCTAAATTAGAATTTATGGAGAGCCGAAACAATAATTATACTTATAGGCGTGTCTTATTTTTATCAAAGATTATTTTTTATTATTATTATTATTATTATTATTTTTTTTTTGCTTTAGCGTTTTTGGAAATTTATTCTCAAACGATTGGTTAACTTTTAACCGAGAACGACTGCACGTTTTAGCAAGTTCAAAATAGCAAGTAGCTTTTGATAGAACTCGTTCCTTCGACGGCATTGTTCTTGTTTATCTTTCTGTTTAAACCAGGTTATTGTTTTTGAAACCCAAAACATGTCTGCATGCGGAAAATAAAACACGTCTTATGTTTAACGTTATTGTACTTTCTTTCTTGAGGTTACTCCCATATCTTTTACTAAACTTCCTATTAGTATTCCTTTATGTTAAATACATAGATGCTATAATACATGTATGCTTTCCAGAAACTCATTTCCGGTATCACGATTCTGATTCTAAAATTATAATTTGAAGCAACTTATTTCCTTTACTTTACTTACTTCCGTTTCCGGAAGACTTTTCTAAATGACCCATATGTAGAAAATTCATATGCTCCTATAGCGCTCGCTGTGCTTGCTATTAAACATCTCTTGCAAATGATTGATTAGAGCATTGTTTCATTTTTTTAAATTATATCTGAAGATTATATTTAAAGAGGGGACAAAAACATCAAAGTATGATTGAGGTTTAAAATATCAGCATCATCAATTGTTAGTGGATACATTTACTTAAAAAATCAATTTTACATCATTCATTATTAATAGGGTGCAATAGGGTATCCATGCTTACTTTACATACTAAACTATTTATGAAATATTTAACTGTTCACATTAGTAGAGATATATACTGTCTAATGCATAGGATGGGATAGGTTTTGTTGTAGTTTTAACTTGTTATATATGCAAACACGGTGATATTGGTCTACCGCTTAAAGAGAAAATAGAAGGCTTAAGTCTAGATATTTAGATGAGGGATTAAGTCAATAATGAATAACAAGATAAACTCTGTATTTGTTTGTTTGCTTTTTCTTGTATGCATCAAAGCAGGTATGTATTACCAATTTAACGTGACTAAATTGTTACTTGCCCATTGATGAAGAACAGAAAAACATATCTTAGTCATAAAAATTGTATATTTGAACTTAATAATATTTATCAGTTATCGACTTCTGACGAGGTTGATACGTTATATATGGACCTGTTCAGATTATATTGAAGTCCGAGGTCAATATAACCTAACAGATCATATATAACGTATTTACCGAGTAAAAGTCCTTAATTTATATATTACATATGTAAATAATGTACTATGGAAATGACCCCAAATGTTCTTCCTGTGTATTTTGCATGACTCTAACCTGCCATTGAAAATATCAATAAATAAGATGAACTTGTTTTATTGTTAACAAAAACAATAATTTTGGATCTTTTTTCTGTTTTGAACAACTAAGAATTCAAATGGAACTCCTTTTTTCAGTGTCAGTCTACTTTTGAACATTTATGTTGAAAATAACAGTTTATATAAGTTTGACAGGGACGGCTTATATCCAGATCTAAATGAACGGAAAATTTAAAGTCATTTGGGTAATAAATCAAGCCATGATAAACATTCTGTCTACTGGGATGATAATTCCCTAGGGGACTTACAATCCACCAGCAGTGACATAGACCCAGTGGTACTAATAAAATGTATCACAACATATCACATATCATAGATCCAGATTTTATCCCTGATCTGGTCTTAACAAATTGAATGGCCTAGAGGTGGATGATTTACCCCGTCGACATCGGGGATCGAATTTTTTCCTACGCATTTCTGAAACAAAACACACAGTAATAAAGTTAGAACATAAATCATTTTAATGGTTTAATTGAAACATATTTGTCCCATGGTATACCCAAGGAAATTTAGTTAGAAAATTTAGAATAAGTGCCCATAAACTGGAAATTGAAATAACAAAAGAAAAAACATATAAGCAGTTAGTTAAGTCAAGAAATACCAAAGGGATATTCGAAGGAGGGGAAATCTAAAACAGCTGACAAACTCCGGAGAAAAAACGAAGACAATACCAAAACAATGCAATCGCTACTCTTAAAAAGTCAAAACATATGAACAACCTGGACCTCACCAAAAAAACCGGGGGTAAACTCAGGTGCTCCAGGAGAGTAAGCAGCCTCTGCTTTCTGTAGGACACCCGCCATGCTGCCCGTGTCAAATCCTGAATGAGGAAGGGACAGCATCAATGGAACAGGTTCATTTTAATTTGGGAAACGTTTTTTTATATACCTGTCAACCAAGTCATGATGACGTCCATAAAATTTTAATAAGGATGACTGCAACGTAGGAGTAACATACTCCTGTTTGAGTATATGTCCTGGAAGTCAATGTATATGTCACAAGCTCTATAATAACGTAAGAGTTGTGAAATATACACTCCGTATGACGGCGCGTCTGGAATGTTGATGATTGGAAAGTCAAAGTCATCCCGTTTGTCGTAAAGTTTTTTATTCAGCCTTCCTGTGGTGTCAATTTCGAGCTGAAGTTTAAGGTAAGATGCAGACTTGTCACTGTCTGTGGTATCCTTAATTTCGACCTCATTTGGGATATATGAGATGCAAGAAATTTCCCAAAAACATAGATTGTCAATTATAATAGAATTGCATTATTATATTTCAAAGATTATTACTACAAGCCCGGAGAAACAAAAACTTGGAATGATGCTGTGGAAAAATGTGAATCTATGGAGATGGAACTCGCCACACTCACCACAGAGCAGGAATATCAAGATGCTGTAAACATTATAAAAAATGGGTAATTAAATTTTTACACCCTGACCCTTCAATCTTCGTGGTTCTAGCATTGTTTAGCATTGCCAGTTCCATCTTTTCGATTTATAGCAAACAATAATATTTGGAATCGATCTTTGATATTTGATCTCTTCAACAGCTCAAGATTACGTTCAAGGCCGACGCAAAGGTAGAACAAAGAGTCAAAAGGTTGTAGAGCCGATTCAAACTAGAAAATAATATTTTAAAAAAGGTAGAATAAAACAACATAAAAGACGAGGCTATTCATGAAGGTGAAAACTCTTAAGTCATGCAAGATACACAAACATTTCAAATTATATAACGGTAAAATAAATTTTGATTATCGATTATGTTTCATCAGCCCTGGCCGAACAGATATCTGATGTAAATTGATAAGTAAACATGTTTACACTATTACAATGTATATCTCTTCAGAAGTGGGCATAGCCGAACGTATGTAATTCCTAAATTTTAAATTTAAATGTAATTTCCTACCATGTGCAATGCTAATCATGTGGAAATGTTTGTATTAATATGATACTCAGTAAAAATGCATCGCATGGCAGTCAGTATAAACTTTAATATTAAAGAATGTTTACATGATAGTAAACAATAGGTGTTGTATAACCTTTTGTTCGCATTCAATATTTCATGTACGTTCCAAGGGGAAAGATGTAAAACAATTAGCAATTATTTTTTTCTCTAGTGGTAGAAATGATGTTTGGATTGGTATGTCAAGTGATGGGACCGAACCATTTATCTATAAATGGACAAATGGACAATCAGTATCATGGACCTATTGGGGAATTGGAGAACCGAATGCACAATCTACTGACAAATGTATTCGTCTTAAGAAACAGGAAGGTTACGTTTATGCAACTATGTCTTGCCACGATAAGTATAACTACATTTGTTCAAGTAAGTCACATAAATATGATGTCCTTTTTTCTTACCATGTCGATAAAATATGTTTATTGCCTAGAAGTTTTCGATAACTTATCCGCCATTCAAATATAGGTAATAACTAATATACTTTCAAAATTTGAAGAAGAAAAACTGTAGACTATTTTTATGACAGTCTAGCTGTACTTATGAAATAATTCATCATATATGGATGGAATATTGACTAAAGTACTATCATGGTAATTACCACATGCATATCAGCACGAGATATCAATATAAACCCATCCAGATCGGCTACACGCTGAGCAAAATTTTTTAACGTGCTGGCTCACGGGGTAACTATCCGCGGAAAGACATATCTCTGCATCCGGACACATTATTTGACTCCAAGTCTATCAGTGTTTGCTCTAATTCCTCGGCAGAGAAGCCGTAACTACCAATTTTAATGTCTTTGGTTTCATCCTGTTGAGGCAAGCACGGTACAATGAGACCATGGAGTTGGTAACACTTCTCTCAATGTTTCGATATTGTAATGTTTAAGAAGGAGCCAAATATTGTATTAAAGATATTTTACTTTCAGGTCAATCGCCTAAAAGAGTAGTGCTCATAAATAATATAAATATCAAAGCGCCATACCATGGAAATATCACACTAAATTGTGAATATGAGTCACTTCACACTGTAACAAAAATATTCTGGAGAGTAAAGAATGAAACGGAATCACGAAATCTTGAAGCCGAAGTTCATGCTGACAATGTTGTAACAACATATACACTGAACAACATTAAAAAGGAAAATATTGGAGTTTATCAGTGTTTTGTTGAGAATACTTTTGGATCAAGAGGCAGTAATGAAGTTTTATTGGATATAATTCCAGGTGTGTCTAATAATTTTTAATTTCGTTGATATAAAAAAAAACACCAAACAAAACAAACAAAAAGAAGGAATCTAAACATTACAGAATCAAAGATTCGAAATTTTTCCAAAATAGCGTTATTTTTATCTTCTGCCTTATTTCACCTTTCCGTACCTAAGAATAATGAATTCGCTGTTGACCTCAGTACAAACTTATGGCAAAGTGTCCACATCATTAAGGTTACCTTTTGTTTTCAGTTTGTCTACACTTGTATTTTTTAAAAATAACCCATACCCCATAACAATTAGGACAGGAGACACAGTTTAACTTACCAAGCTGGTCTACGGGGCATATGCTTACAACTACTGCTTGAAAATAAACATTTAGATTGAAAGTTATTGCAAAAAAAATTAATACTACTACTGATTGTTATGCATAGCATAACAGATATTCCCCCGTACCCCCATTGCCAATCTGAAAATTTTAAAATCAGCCTGCAAATCTTACAATTTGTTTTTTTGTCCTATTTTTGTGCCAAGTTTCGTTTTGATCGACACAGCCATCTCAAAGAACACTCGAGGACAACAGGTGACTAGAGAAGAAAGATTAAAAAGAAGAAACGGAGTGAAAACAATATGCTCTCCGACACTTCGTGGGGAGAACATATTAATGGTCAATATGAAAACAGCTATTGTTCAAATAATTCTATAAACGTAGCATGCGTCATGAGAGTAAAACATTGTTTTGTCCACTTGTGTTAGAATAAAGTTCATTTATAAAGTAAACAGATTTTATGCAAATCACGTGTAGAAGATACCGAACCAACAATGTCAGAAGGGAAATCCTAAATCACAATCAAGAGGAAAATATCCGAACAAAACAAACCAAAGAGGAACGAATCATGATGTCGACCGTAAAACGTTTTAAGTGATGATGTTAGTCGAGGCTGGATGTATCCTTGACTGAACAGTTTATTTGGCAGTGTCCTTGCTCGATGAAGAAAGTCACTGTAGTGGACAGGAGCTCTAGAATAACGGAGCAACTGAGAAATGTAGACACCATATGCAGGTGATGCAGAAATATTGATGCTCAGAAAAGGAAAATTCACTATTTTAAAACTAAAATCATCACGTTTGTCGTATAAGTAAAGTCAAGAAATACCGTATAGTTTAGTATTCAACCGTCCTCTGGTGTCTATTGAAATGTGATAACGGAATTTCAAGGTTGTTTCTGGATGGTGAATTAGAAGATTCCGGGACTTACATATGTAGTGTGTCTAACATAGTAGGATTTACCAACAGTTCACCAATTGTTTTACAGGTTACAACAGGTGATAATCACTACTGATATGTATCTATAACGAATTTGTCATATAATTTGTGCTCACTTTTTCCATTAAATATTACATTTTCATTTTCTTTCTATAAAATACTATATTGTCATCATTTTCTAAATCATGCACTTAGTTCTGATAGACAAACATGGCGTGAAAACGAAAAGGTATTGGTCATATATGCAAATATACATATTTGATTGTTTTACCTTAAATAAGATATTACCTTTTACCAATGCCAATACTTTATTTTCGAATCAATGGCCAAAAAATGGCAACATGTAAAGAAAATTAATAACTCGAGGGATAATCAGTGGCATGATTGACAGACCAGTGAGACTTAGCATACATCACAATATTTGCGTGCAAGATGTGCTAATATTAAATTTTGCAGGTAAGTTATGAAAAAAAATGTTTACTCTGCAATAACAACTTTTCGAGAGTGTAAAGCGTAAGGCCACGTGGATTTAAAATTTTGAAAATATTTATCTGATGCCAAACAAATTTTTAAATGAAGTATTGAAAGCTAAAAATACAAAAAGAAAATATAGCTCTCTAATTTATTATTTATTCATTTTTCAGACCAATCTTATTGTCCCTGTCTATGTGAATACAAAGAAAAGCTGAAATATTGGTCAAAGATAAGATTTGATAATTACACAAGAGAAAACTTGGTCGTAATGCTCCAATCAAAGCTCAAGGCTTTAGATAAGGAACTACGACTGGACAAAAAGAAACTCTCATCGCGACGAAATAGACTTGTAAGCCAGAGTGATGATAGAGAATCATCCAGGCGGATGGGATTTGTTGCTATTGTTTTTCTCAGCATTACATTTGGCCTGCCAGTTTTGATAGACCTGACCTCGAGGCGTAATCGTTTAAAGATAGATATTGCAAAGGGAGATAACATTACACCAACTTAAACAGATCAGCAATATACCCGTTGACCGGTCAATACTTTTAGGTTTTCAAATAGACAAAAGTAGTAAAATTATTGCCTTTTTTTTATTTCATTTTATTTTTTTTTTGTATAGAAAAGATACCTGTTGTAATGTAATAAAGACATAGAATTAGAATGACAAAAACAAATATCATCAAAATATATGTGTACGTAATACATTATGTATTGTAAAAATATAATAATGACATATTATAGAAATAACGTCGTAAATATAAATAATACTGTAATACAATGCCATTTCTATTTTTAGAAAGAATGCAATTTAGTGTCCGTTAAATTTGGAAATTCAATGTACTGGCTATTATTTCATTGTGTTCAATATAGTCTGGTCCAAAAGAAACTTTAGACATGTTTAGAATCAATTATATCAGAAAATAGTAGACCAATTACATCTAAAAATTAATAACTTCATCATACTCATTTGTGCAGTTGTTTAATTTAAATTGCTGAGTGGATATTTCGGTAAATGGTAAATTTCCGCCTACTTAAGGAAAGGGGTCAAAATTGAAAGTCATGAAATTTAAGGCTAAACAAACAAACAATTTTGAAATAGATGAATTCTAGTCGTTATTTTGCAAATAATTTAAAATTTCATTCAAACAATATTTCTTTTTCAAAAAGTCAGTAACAATGACAATGACGTAAATTTTATATAAAATAATATTTCTTGAAATTTCAAAATATATTGTGATTGAGCTAATACGATTTTCATATGGAATCGTTTTTCTTCCTTTAAGGGAATTGAGCTTAATTTTGAAAATGATTTGGTAGAAATTAACGTTTTATCGATTTAATTCAAGATATGTTTGAAATACGTTACAGTGTAAAGGTCTGTTTTGCTACAATCGATCATGTAAAAATATTCTGACATAAACCAGTGATCCACTTTCAGTAAGTTTAGTCGTAAGTCAAACACAGCTAGTATAAATGTAACTTTGTCTATGGACTAGATAATCAATATCTGTTCAGTTGGTTTCTGGTTAAAAATGTTTAAATTTTATCTCGCCTAATTGCAGTAGATCACGTTTTTCTACATTAACCATAAATTATTTACACCTACTTCGATACTTTATTTTTTCCATAAAACTCTTGTCAGTCATGATATATATTGTATTGTATCTCTCTATAGTCACACAGGTGTACATATATACAGGTATTTCGGCAAATACACCTAAGGAGCAAACCAAAAACGCAATCAATTAGACAGACAAACCCGGGAAGACGAATGAACAACCGCAAGCACAAGTAAAGACTGAAAACTAAAAAAACAAAAAACAATTTACAACATGAACTCTATAAAAAAAAAAAGGAGTGAACTGAGGTGCTCAAGAAAGGAAAGCAGTTTCTACTCCGTATACGGCACCCGTCAATCCGGTTGTTGTCACAAATCCTTGGATGTACATGAAATGTTACGACAGTGGAAAATGTTCATCATCTTAGATATTGAAACACTGTAACGGTCAAACAATTCGTGATGACGACCGTTTAATTTCCTCATTGATGACGGTCAATAAATATTAAAACGGATAACAGGAAAGATGAATAACGACTTACCAATCAATTAATTTCATCCAATCGACAGTTCTTCAGATTAAAACAAATAATAGAGCATAGAACACAAACAGAAGATCATAAGAGAGTCGATATAGTACGACTTAAGTAGTGATGTTACATTGTGATAATTTGCAAATTTGCAAATTTGCGTTTTAAGACATTTGATAAACACCTTACAGTGAGCGTTGTAGAAGTGCAGTATCATTTATTTCAAAAGTTAGATTTTTCTGGTTACAAGGGTTTTAATGGTTATTAACGTTTTCACAGTAACTGTTGCTTTTGAAAGATCTAAGATAAAAAATGTCATGACCCCACTCTTTGATACCTGCGTTTATTTATTTGGCTACAGTTACAATTGTTACAACAGTTACAAAGTTGATATAAAAAATCTAGATTAAATAATTTACAGCTACATATGATTAAAAAAAGGTAACTTTTACAAAGAAAATTACTGCTGTCACAAAAGCTTCTTAACCAGGGTTTTATCAGGGATAAGTTGATGCCATCACATAGGAAATTTTACGATCGTCATCACGAATTGATTGACCGTTTCAGTGTTCCAATATCTAAGATGATGTCGGACCTGTTCTCACTGTCGTATGATTTCATGTACCTCCAACGATTGACTTTGTTGAACTTTACGGCGGGTGCCGTATACGGAGCAGGAACTGCTTACGCTTCCGAGGCACCTGAGTTCACTCCTGTTTTTTATATAGGAGTTCGTGTTGTTCATTGTTTTTTTTTTAGTTTTCAGTGTTTATTTGTTGTGCTTGTGGTTGTTCATTTGTCTTCCCTGGTTTTGTCTGTCTAATGGATTACGTTTTTTGGATTGCTCCTTAGGTATATTTGTCCTCTTTGAAATATTTGGATATTGTACTAACATGTATGTTTTTTCAATAATTAATAATAATTTTTATGTGTTCTCTTCAATGTTTTAAATAAATCGTTTCATTTTTAAAAGTGCATGTATATATTTTACTAACAGTTTTTAACAGAAATAATAATGCTAACCCTGAATGTTTATTTGACCCTTCTTTGTCACTTTGCAATATATATATATATAGTATACCCCGGATGGTAATGTATCAAATATTACATAACGATTTAAACGCCTACCACAATTCTAGATTTTTGACTCATTGACCAAATGCTGACAAAACATACCTTTATATCAGGGACTTGGCATTCACTATAAAAAATAGGAACAGTGGTGACCCTGTTTGCCAATTTCTTGACCAATTTTAACTTATGCTGACCTCTCACGAATACCGCGCATTTCAATTTCATTATAAAAATTGGAAGTGTTGATTATGAAAGTATGTAGTTGAACGCGCAATGCACGTACAAAACGTGCGAAATATGTGCGTGTAACGTGTGAATCGTGTGCATGTAACATGTGAATCACGTTGTTGCAACGTGGGAATAGTGTGCCACTGGTTTGCGTGTTGTTGGAAACGTCCGATGAGAAAAGTGCAATGATTATGCGATTGCATTGTTCAAGACAAATATTAAAACATGTGAATTCAAATCGGAGCATATTTCGAACTCATATTAAAAGATTTTCGGAAAGAACTTTTAACGGAGCGAAACGTTAAAAATGCAAAGACAGCATGTTGTGCACATAATTAAAATCACAAACATCTGCTCATGTTAAGAATGACTTTTTTTTTATTTCGCCAGATTTTAAGTATAACGTACGATATTTTAAGCAAATAGTCAAATTCAAGTGCAAATCTATGTTTTGCAGATGTTATATGCAAGATATATTATCATTTGATTTAGCTTATTTCATATTTTTTTTAAACCAAATTATGATCAATTATTGAATAATTTATATTTGTATTAGAAAAATCTTAGACACTATGCAGCATTATTAAAAGGAATATTTTTTAACATTTGATAACGGGTTTAGTAACATTTAAGGGAAGTGGAAAATCTGCAATCAATGATAGATGTTTTTCTGGTACAGATTTAATCCAAATTTATTTTTGGATTTTTTGCCTCATTGATGCATTTAAGGAGTGCAAGTTTACAAGTAAGATTTCATTTCCTTTCAACTCCATCATGGGTATTTGATCTTACATATATTTTGGATGAACTTTATCATGTTTATTTGATTGTATTGTTTGTGTTTTACTTTTTGGATTTCTGTTTTAAGAGCGTACCTGATAAAAATTCATTCAGAGATAATATTTAAGGAATAAGATATCTGGGTTTATCTAAAGAATTTTGATATAGTTATAAATTAAATTCTAAGAATGCAGTTTCTCAATATTGTGAACAAATAACATAAAACTTATTAATTAGGATAGAATATGAGAACACCCTTCTATATACATTATGTAATTGAAAAAACCTGACATTTATAATTATTTCTGAGGCTACGTAAGAGTACCTTTTGAGGTTGTTTTATTTATCTACTGCCTCTTAAGTCAAATTTGCTCGTAAGAAAGTCTGATGGTAATGGAGGGCGCTGTGGTGTAATGGTTAGTACATAGTACTACTTAAACATGGTTTCATTCCGGTTCGGAATGAAAATGACAGGGATAAAATTTGCAATGCCCTTTTGACACCTTTTGCGAGGATGACCTGGGTAAAAGATGCTATTCCGGTGGATGGGTATGAAAATTGGCAACAGTCTTAGCACGTTAAATACTCCCCTGTAGATGTCAAAAAAGAGTAGGCTGAGATGCCACTACAGAAGCCGCTCTTGAACCCACAATTAGAGAGGGATTGGCATAAGTTGTTTCCTAATCCACTAATAATGAATAAGTTTAAATTAACGGGAAAAACTTCACGTTTGCGTTTAAGAAATCCACGCTATTTATCTGTAATACTGTCAAAATGCTGTAAAACACAAATCAATATACTTTATTCAGTAATAGTTAATGCATATATTTAAAACAAGCTGTAATTCTTACCCTGATGCTCATTATAATATATTTATAGTTGATGCTACTATTGGTTTCGTGCTATTACTTATATCAAAAATTGAAAAGTGTATTTGACGTTTATCCTACTTTCAACTGGCGTCAAACTGTAACTCTTTTACTTGGTGACTGGGGTCATGGAACGTCAGAGCACATTTCTTATAAATGTACATATTTAATAACAGTAAATTTGACATTGGTGTTTAATGTTTTTATATGGAGTTTTTGCCCTACAAATAGGAACAAATACCTAAGGAGGAAACAAAAGACGCAATCCATTTGACAGTGGGAACAGTCCAACATCATTTTCGAACACTTTGGAACACCGTAACGGTCAATAAATTCGTGATGACGACCGTAAAATGTCCTACGTGATGACATAAATTTATCCCTGTTAAAGTCCTTGTTAAACAGCTTTTGTGACAGTAGCATATTTGTCATGGAGGTGAGTCAAGTTTTCAACAACCTTAGGGTCTTTAACAACAGAGCAAAGAGGCCAGAATACATCACTTATACAATGACGTTAATAGTCTGTAAATACATTATAAAGTCAAGAAATACCAAAGGTATATTCGAAGGAGGAAAAAATTGAAACAACTGACAGACTCCAGAGAACAACGAAGACAAGACCAAAACAATACATCCATTACACTTAAAAACCAAAAACACATGAACATGGACCCCACCAAAACACCGGGGTACACTCAGGTGCTCCGGAAGAGTAAGCAGTCTCTGCTTCCTGCAGTACACCCGCCAGGAATTCAATGTTTATGTCACAAGCTCTGGAATAATGTATGAGTTGTGAAATATATACTCCATACGCCGGTACTTCTTGAATATTGCCGCTCCAAAATGGGAAGTTGGCGATTTATTTTAAAGAGAAATGGCTATAGAAGTGACAAATATATGATTTCTTTGGTGGAAAATAAATTTATCAGTCGTAAAACTATGATGATTGACGATTCTTGACAGAATCCACAAATATCCCCTTTTTATTTGTGGAAACTGATAGCTTTGAACTTAAATGACCTTATCTTACCTTTTTGGTCGTTTTGGTTTTAAATCAGGTCTTCAACGGTTTATGTTATTGCGGTTGTTTTACCAACAGCAATACAAAATCCTTGTAATCCACAGAGAGCACTAAATGTGTAATCTAGCCAATCTAATTCAAACAGAGAGGCAAATATTCCGCTAAACCAGAAAAATTTTGAAAGAATAACCATCCTAAGATACATATTTGCGTCTTGGTAATGATCAGATTGCTTAATATGCCCAATATGTACACGAAGTTTGCAGATTTGTACAATAATTTTCATCAGACAAACAAAATTAATAGTGATTGAAAGTATAACAGGTCCAGAAAATAAAACAGATTTGACGGAAAACTACTGGGAAACAAACAGTCACACCATAACCAGGAGAAAGATAACTAGGGACATAGAAATCGAGTAATACACTTGGTATAACGAATAATGTAGGTGTGAACAGACTTATAAATAAAAGATAACGCTAGCTTCTTTTGCATTCGTTTTTGTCGGTTATCTTTCTTGTTTTGATTTTTAAGTAAGTGTGTTACATATCATGTTTATTGTCATAAATGAGAAGAAGGAAAGCCAAACGTAATAAAGCATAACACACAGTATTGATTATAGTATCTCCTATACCCAACATAAACAAAGAATTAGACAGTATAAGTAGTACAGACATATTCTCAATGTTGATGTTGTAATGTTTGTCACAAGTTTCAGTTGTCTGTTTACGACAATTAATATGATTAAAGCAATTACAGACATAGAGAAGGTAACGTATGTAATGATTGCTGAAACTGAAAATTTGGGAAACGATGTCCCTTTGTCAATTGAGCCCGAAACCTAGGTACCATTAGTACAAAGGGACGAGGGCTTTTGACGAGTAGATTTGTAACATTAACTCGATAAAGAGATAGAAGAAATTCAATTGATATTGCATTAGTCCAATCTTTTCACTGACCATTCAACACTGAGGTGTTGGTTTGACCAGGTGGATGTTCTTTAAAGGTGGTAATAGTAGGTCCATCTTGGACGATAAACTGTAATTTTCTGTCGTATATCTTTTGATGTAGACTTTGAAGTTCTGACAAAAATGTCGGTTTTATTATTTTTACAGTGATTTATAGTCATGCTATGAAACCACTGTCTGATACGTGAGTAACTATTGAACGCGATAGTTCCATTAAATTATGTAATCCATACCTCCATGCGGACAACATCACAAATCTTATCATATCACTGACTGACAAATTTACATTAGATACAAGGTACATATACAAGTCAAATATAAACGAAGTGTACTTTTCTAGATGTGAACAAGAACCACTTCCTTCCATCTGAAAAAGGAAAAAATATGTTTAATTCCTTATTACCTATTATAAAAAAAATAAATATCGTTTAAAATATTACAACATTCCAACTGTTGTCAGAAACAAACGTCTCTTATATAATCCGATACATTGAATACAACTGATGTACTTTTAAAGTTATTTCTTGTCTTTAATTTTACTTCCACATGTTCCAATAATGTGAATAATGCAATTATGAAATACCTTAGGTGTCCATATCTTACATCCCGTTTGGTCTACTGGTTCTACTAGTCGTTCATTTTCAACTTGTGTAAGTTTAAACATAACTGATAGGCCATTTATCTATAGATCTGTTCTAGAAAATATATCGTAATATTCGGCAACACATGCTACATATTGACAAGTTTCTGGTGTACAAAATAATTTCTGTAATTTTTTCCTTCATACATGACTGGGTTTAGGTACAGATTACATAAACGTTCATTATTTCTTCTTATGTTTTTCAAACATGTGTTCCCGCTGGTGGAATAACTTTATAATCAGAATGTGACAATAAATACTCTATCTTCTCCTTGTCTGACAGTGTGTTTACATGTCTAAAATACGTGTATTTATCCTCAGCTGCCATGTTGTGAAAAGCTATGCGTAATGTTCGAAATCTGTTATAATATTACATAGCGCACAAAATACCAATCCAAAGATACTGATATTAGATATAGTAAATTTATACTATGCTGTATATGACGCATTTCAAGGAGTTACCTCTCATCAGCAGCATTTAAACCGAAACATTTGGAAGACCAAAAACCAAACTTATTTTAAAACAAGAAGTACTCATAACCAAAAATACCGAAATAGGAAGCCAAATTTCAGCTAAGGAGATCTACCATGTGCAACAAGGAATGAACCCTTAGTAAATCTATTATTTTTTAATTTTGCTAAATACTGGTAATTTATGTAACAAATCAATGAATAATCATGTCAGACAGGTCTGACGACTGTTTTGGCGAATACCCTCGGGGACCTAGGGTCCACGATGCAGTGGCATCGTCCCAGGAGTTTCAAAATAACAATCCAAAGATACTAATATTAGATATAGTAAATTTATACTATTCTGTGTACGATTTGTTCATGAAGATCAAATATTTTTCATGGACTACAAATGTCCAGGTTCTGATATGTTAGTGTCTTCACAGTTATTCTGTACAGTAAAGCTACTATATGTGTCCGGACAGGTATCTACTACAGGGAATCCTATCCTCCTTCTAGTAGGCCTCCATGGATAACAAACAAATGTAAAATTGGACTTTTTTCAACGTCATTCCCACTACGATCTGAGCGGCAGTCATTATAGTCCAAACAATTTTCATCGCATTCACAAAACTTTGAAGCATTTGAAAAAAATTGTCGTAAAAATGGCATATATCATTTGATGCAATATATTATATAATTAACAAATTTCTAAGAGGGTGACGGAGTATATTGTAGCCCCGAGAAAATATTGTCAACCGAGGCTTCCGATGTTGACAATGTTTTTAGAGGGGTAACAATATACTCCGTCACCCTCTTAGGAACTTGTTATTTATATTATTATACTGAATGTCTTGGATTTTATGAGCGGATGACAGTATAAAATACCAACCGATGTTTCTTTCCAGCGGGTGACAGTATCATGAGTATGAAATACCACCCGCTGTTTCTTACCAGCGGGTGATCGAGTAAAATACCACATACTTGTAAACCAATGAAAATGCATTAAATGTAGAGAAATTTACATAAAGTATAATAATCTATGCAAACACTGTGCTTGTGAACTGATCAAATGTTGTTATTTCTCCGGATGAGAGGTTTGATTTATGCTTACTAGTTACTTTTGTGTTATGAGGAAAAGATTTATATAAAATAGAATTATCATGAGTTGATAAAGAATTGCTATTTCGGTCGGTTGATAATTCGGTAATCGTACTTTCAAATGATTCTTTAACAGTTGTAGACTGAAACTGATATTCACTAATAGCAGCCCGTGGATTTGAAAAGACCATTTCAGATTTATCCCCATGTACAGTTGAATTATCTGAAAAAATATTTGTATTTCCAGGAAGTATTCCACAAGAAAGAGGTGTTAGTATAATTATAGGTACTAACGACACAAACATATTGTAAATGAAATGAAGTATCTTCGCATTCGTTATCAGAAGTAGAACTCTAATGAAGCGGAAATGTAGTTTTTCCAACAATGAAAACTCTCTTTTATATGAACTGGTATTTTGAATGTTTGACAACCTTCCAATTGCGGTTATTATTTCTGTAACTAAAGCTAGGTTTATAAATGAATACACAATATAAGCCATAGAAATGCTATTACGTAATTCAAAGCAAGCAATTTTTTCTTTATTAGTTATATTTGTTTATTCTACTTCTCTTGTATAAATTGTTTTTAATAAGGACCAAATGAATTGGGAGACTCTACTTTTGCAAAGTCGCACTACCACTATACAAAATTCCCTAAATGACTAGTTTTCATAAATTTGACATTTTCAGAACAATAAATTCAAACTATCAATTTTATGGTAGTATCGAAACAATAGCAATTGAGGGATGCAGTCTACCAGCAAAGACAGCAATTTTGAAGCAGAATATTCTTACATTAAGTCGACTGTCAGTTGTGTTCAAGACCTTGGATGTTGTCAGTACTTTTTTGTAAATTCGTAGTTACTTCTGTTTAATTTTTGACATGATTGTGACTTGATTGATTGCCTGGCTTTTGTCTTGTTGAGGGACAATAATTCAATTTTCTATCCTTGTTCAGTTCCCGGTTCAAGAGTTATAAGCGATATTAAACAACAGAACCTACATATATATACCATATCCTTACAATTATGAATAAAAAGACAATCATAAAGTTTTTTCATGCATCATCTTTTATTTCAATTTTTAAGATTTATCTTCGTCTTTGCAAAGGCATAGATGACGTACAATAAACTGATATTCGGTAGCATATTAAACAATTACGGTTATTGTGAACTACCGAAGGAACGGAGACGGAATAACAAGACCTGAACAAAACCAATAAGTCTCTGAACTTCATTTCAAACAATGACCACACGAAGTGGTCCTGAAGAGCCTCATCAACCTTTACATAAAACAGGTTTCAATTTTCAGTTTTTAATCAAAGAACTATTAAGCTGAATTAATTCTTACTCTTTCTCAGATTGAAGATATTACAGCCAGAAAATTACATTTTTCATCTTAATAAGATAGCATTTCTCATATTGATAAACTAATTTCTTGATATTTTGAAAATATTAGTCTGTAACTTCCTAAAAGACAAGTAACTTTATTGTAATTTTTTACTTTGACATTTGTTTAATTCTTCCTTGTTTGGCAGGGTTTATCGAAAATATTTTTCATCTCTTCTTTGTTTCAATAGCCAATTCATAAACAGGTCGCTTGACGATAGAGGAATTTCAAGGTTAAAAGTATTTAAATGGTTTAAAGAAAAATTCTAACGTTAAATGATACAAAAGTGCCTAAGGGAGATGCACAAAAAAATATATTCTGAAACAACATGTGAGAACAGAATTACTAGTACACAAAATTTAACTGATATGGGGATAAACATTCCGTGAGACACCAAATTTAAATTATGTTACAAAAGATTTCATACAAGAGTTTAATTTTCAAAATATACATCCTTTTGTTTTTACTTTTTTGTTTGAAGTGAACTATTTGGGTATTATTGTTAAGGAAACCTAAAACTATACAGAAATATAATTCAAACTGTCGAACATGCCAAAGTACACTAATTATTGACAATCATATAAATTGAGCTTATTGCTATATTCCTAGCCTGACATACATCCATCACTGCTGTATTATAGACACTTTTTTATGCTGAAACATTATTGAATGTATACAGGAATTCCCACCCAAAATTACTTTATTTTGGTAAATTTAGACCTCTAAACTCGGACTGGACCAATAGTACAAGAACTGCTGGGCCCAAATGTTCTATACATGAACCCTGTGTCATATTGGTAAGTATTTGGTGCTAAATCGTGCTTTTTGAGTCCTAAATAATGTTTGTTTTCCATTTATGGAAACTCATGACTGAAATTGTTTTTTATCATTTTTTGTACAGAAACAGGCACAGCTGCCACAAAAAAACAGAGTTGAGTAATTACATTCAGCCACAATACTTCTTTGCTATATTAGTAATCCAAAATTTGTCAAAACTGGTATTTGAATCTAATGGACGGCAATGTACCACCTGTTTGTGAAGAGCCGTCCCCTCCAAATTCACCATTTTCACATGCAGGCCTCCACCTTGTCACATGAATATTGCTCATGATTCAAATGAATTGGGTTTTGTTTGTGTGTGTCAATGTGTTAACTCAATGAATTAGCTAAAATAGGCTTTTTGGTATATATGAAGTGTCCCCATATATCCGATAAAGTGTTCAAAGCAGTAATATTACATATACTTACAGCTAGTTTTAATTATATATAATAAGAAAACCGACACTATATACAATATATTTTCCCTTTTTATCTAACATATATAGACTAAATGTTTATCTACCATATGTACTGTTTTACATTTTATATCAAAATCAAGAAATGGGGTGGAAATACATTATGCATATCGGCAATTTTCCCGGTGTCTCAAGGTGTTTCATTACATCCGATTTTGACAATTCGATGCTAATAGAAGCATTATTGGATACTTGCCATATTGTAAATACATTTTGATAGGCATTTATCCTATTAACAAATGACTTTCTGTTTTTCAGACAAAAAGTCAAATAATGTTTCCTTGCTGACTGCAATGTCTAACAAACAAAATAATAACGTGATGAAAAGATAGATTTTACTTGCTTACGTCAAACTATATTTTCCCTCTATTTATTTTATCCAAAAATTTATATTTTAAACGATTAAAAGATGAAACCTATATAAATAGTCATTTCCAAATTTCTTTTTAATTGATCTATTTGAATATTATAGTTAAGGAAACCTAAAACTGCAATTGTGCCTTGCCGAAATCAATTTGAAATTACCATCCATCCGATGACTTTGATGAATACAAGATTTTTATGCGTTATCAATTTACAGTTTATTTCAGTTAAACAGAAGGATGCTTGTATAATTTGACTTGGAGATGTAAATAATATTTTGATCTCAGTGCAACTGAGCCTTGGAGTGTATTGTCATTATACATTAATACAAAGCTTTTTCCCTTGACCTTAGTGGTAAAAATGGGGATGCATATTATGTACCCTTCATTTATGTACAACATTATATGGCATATCATACCATTTAATTCATGTTGATGTAAGAAGAAATAAAAGACAGATATAGATTGTCTTTATATTAATTTTTTGAAATACAGCCCGATTTTGTTCAAGAGTACAAAATCAAGATGTATTTAAAAAACATGATATATGTATGTGTTTGCAGCTTCACCGCCTGTTAAAGAGTATGACTCATTCTGCCAACAATTCTTTTGAACCCGAGATGTAGATTTTTCCTTTCAGCTTTACATATTGTTTATCAACCATTTTCACTGGCACTATTTTTTTTATCATAGCCAGTCATCTGTGCTTTTACTTTCTATTTTTAACATAAGAAAACAAAATCAGTTAGATGTATGTACATATTCAGTCACATCTATTATAAAACTAGAATACTGTGATGTGTTTATCCCAAACGGCCCCATTGTATATATATTGTTATAGAGAACAGAAAAAATAACTGATAAGGCAACTTCCACATAACCTTGGTTAAAATGGATAAAAAAATGCAGAATCTAGAGCACCAACAGGAAGTTGATAGGGAAAACTACGTCAACTCTTAAACTTGATCAAAGAATGATCAATATACTTCTTCCATATTAAGTTTGGTAAATTCTATTGAGGAATGTAGAACTGAGATAGCACTAACAAGAAGTTGATAGGGAAAAACTAAGGCAAGGGCAGTAACTGCACCAAAATTATTCGATAGCGCTCATTTTCGAACCTGATCAAGGAATTGCTCATATACACCTTCCATATAAATTTTGTTGAAATCCTTTGAGAAATGTAAAATTGAGAGCGCTAACAAGAAGTTGAGAGAGAAAATCTAAGTTAAGGGCACTAACCCTCACAGAAATTATCCCGATAGCGCTCGTTTTCGAACTTGATCAAGGTATTGACCATATACAACTTCCATATAAATTTGGTTGAAATTCAACTGAGAGCGCTAACAAGAAATTGATCAGCAGGTTTCTGTTCCTTTGAAGTTTCTGGTGTAGTCCTCAACAGAATCCATCAGCAATTTGTAATTATACATGGTGTATTTCACAATATTTATTCAATAAATGATTACATAAGTTTCAAAATGATAAAATGTTACAGTAAAATCATGAAAATTATGATAAAATATAAAGAGGACGCCCCGTATAAACAGCTGAAGTCACTGTTAAAACAAATTCTTGAATTAGTTATATCGTTTATTACATTGATAAATAAAATAACAATCCAAAGATACCAATATTAGATATAGTAAATTTATACTATGCTGTATAAGACGCATTTCATTTCCTCTCATCAGCGGCATTAAAACTTAAACATTTGGAAGACCAAAAATCAAACTTATTTTAAACAAGAAGTACTCAAAACCAAAAATACCGAAATAGGAAGCCAAATTTCAGCTAAGGAGAACCCTTAGTATTTCTATTATTTTTGAATTTTGCTAAATACTGGTAATTCTGTAAAAAAATCAATGAATAATCATGTCTGAGGACTGGGTTGGCGAATACCCTCGGGGACCTAGGATCCACCATGCAGAGGCATCGTCCCAGGAGTTTCAAAATAACAATCCAAAGATACTAATATTAGATATAGTAAATTTATACTATGCTGTATACGACGCATTTCAAGGAGTTACCTCTCACCAGCAGCATTAAAACCGAAACATTTGAAAGACCAAAAACCAAACTTATTTTAAACCAGAAGTACTCATAACCAAAAATACCGAAATAGGGAGTCAAATTTCAGCTAAGAAGATCTGCCATATGCACTACAAGGTATAACATAGACAAAAAATGCTTCAAAAGTGTCATATATTCTTTAGATCCCTTCCTGAATCTTTCGACGTCATAAAAGTGATTTGTTAGTAACGCCCTTCACGACGTTACATTAAATAATAAGTTCACTGAGTGAAAATATCGAATTTATTTTCACTGGAAATTACGACAAATCACCATCATCAAGGTAATAATCCCACATTCTGCATTAAAATGCATATTGTTTTATTACGTCTATAGACTGTTAAAAAAAACAGAAATGAAAGGAATGAAATGCGTTATTCCTTTTTTGATAAATATAATGATTTACCCCCTTTGTCCAAATTTGACACTTGTTCTCTTCTTTCAAGCAGAGGGCTAAAAAATATATAATCGATTGGCCAAACAACGAATTGTCTTTAAAAATAATCTGATATCTTCCAACAAATGGAACAAACGAACAAATGTCATTCAGTACACAAACATAATCATTGTATACAAAGTTACAAATACAGGATTGCTGTATAACGACAAATATGACCATAATATGAAAATATGTTAAAAAGAAAAGATCTTAATTTCATATATTTTAGAGGTGAAATTTCGCAGTTGGAAGTAAGTTATAAATTATCAACTTTTTCTTTTCGCGTCAAATTTCGTAGTTTTTCAGAATATTCCTCTTTTCTATCTGCGAGATGAAAAGATATATATAAATATTCAAAATCAGTAATATTTTTGTAGAAGTTAACAGAAATAGTTTTTTAAAAATGACAGAATTATTATAAACATCAAAAGTACCATGCTCTGATATATTGCCGCTGGTTCATTTTGCTCTGTAGTGCTCTTATTAAATAAGTTTGAACAGCTTCGATCCACTAGAAATCTTTAACGGTTTATAACATTTGTCCGTCCATAACAGTTAACGTTAATGTTCTTTGTTTCCTTGACTTTTATTCCATTATAACCGAGACAGCAATCGCAGTAGACTGCACAATTTTCATCACATCTACAATACCATAGTCAGAGACATGTCACAGGATCCATAAGCACTGCATTTATCATCATAAACAAGTGATGTTGCGGGTAATGGAGTTCTCTTGTATGGTTCCAATGCAATAAATGTTTGAGTACCATTTAAAAATACGCCAACTGAGGATAATGATGATGATTGTCTACTGGTTACTTCAGTGGTTACCTTCATCGCAGTTAAGGAAACATCTTCTTTACTACCTGTCAAAAATTTGAACATTTGCCTCGTTGAAAACTCCAAAACATTACTTTGGTATTCATCAGTGGATTCCTACGGGAGTATTTGTTACGTACGTTCGTTGTATCATCATAAACAAATGATTTTGCTGATGCCGGAGTTCTTTTGTGTGGTTCCAGAGCAGTAGATGTTTGAGTAACATTGAACAATACGTCAAAATGTCACAGGATCCATAATCCAATGCATTTATAATCATGAACAAGAGATTCTGTCGGTACTACGGTATTTTTTGATAATGAAAAAGCACTTATCTCTTGAGTACCAATGCCAGCTGGGAAAAATGAAGACGACTGTTTGATTGTTGTTTCAGTGGTAACCTCCATGTAAATTGGGTAACATCTTCTTTGGTAAATATAAACTATGTAAATAGTCGGCTGCTTAATTGTTAACTCTAAAACACTATTTAGATATTCATCAGAACTTACAGGAGAGTTATACACGTGTTTACTGTTGGATTAATCTAACAGATTTGTCTTAGAAATATCTAGTCTTTCAAATAAATTTTCTGTCTGGTTAAAAAGAAAGCAACAGCCTGCAGGTAACCAAGACTTAATATAAAACACATAGAAGAATTGTACGATGACACTGTTTAAATGCAATTTTGTGGAGATTCAGATGTGTTTTCTTACAAGTATTGGTCTTATGTAATTGTGATTGGATTGTCGGCTGAAAATGTTTCCATTTTGATAGAATCAAATGAAAAAAGGCAAAACAAATTCTTTAACTAAATGGATATTTACCTACAGTCTTTTCATATGTTAATTTAATAAGAGCAATATTAGCATTTTAGTTTTTACTGCATCATATCTAACAACATTTAATAATGCCTCTTTTTTATTCATTTGTAAAAAAAACATTGTTACTTGCACTTTTCTTTCATATGTAATAATATAGGATTTTTGCACGAATACTAGGAAATATTGTCCCCAGTAGAATGTAATATTGCACGAGCTTGCGAGTGCGATATAATATTCTACGAGGGACAACATTTCCCAATTTCGTGCAATAACCCTTTTATTGAATGGCAACACAACCCAGATCCCGGAAATAATCCGAAATACTATCAAAACGTCGTCCTTACAATACAATATTGCTCTCCGTGCAATATCGGGGAATATTGCACGCTAATTTTTGGTTACGTTCTGCAGGGAATATTACGTTGCTATACAATAACATTTAATATTGGGTATTTTATTTTGGCATTTCTCAAATTATGTGCGTATTTAGATAACTAGTCAACGATAAAACAAGTTCGATATAATATCCTATCAATTAAATATTCACTGGTGAAATATTATACCATATCTATATGACTTTCGATTCAGTGTCTTAGATCTGGACCTTTATAAGGTGGGGCGGACTGGCAGACTGACGGACGTACGGAAAAACGGACAAACCAAACGCTATATCTCCTCCCCAACTCCTGGTCGAGGGGATAATGAATGGATTGGAATACCGTTTTTATATGTTGCAATATCACAACATCCCCAGTTTTCACAAATACTAGCATTGTTAGAACAATAAATTTAAAGTATTAAAGTATCAATTTTATGGTAGTATTGAAACACTAACAAGTTGGGTGTGGTGTCTGGGGGCCTAGGAGTTAACGAGCGAAGGTTTCGACTCGGTGGTAATAAATATCACAATGCCAATTTCGATGTGCAAGATGCGCACATTTCGTCGATTTACGACTCATCAATTGTGTTCAATCTAAAATGTTGATAGCCGAAACAATATAATCCAAAAGAAAATTATGAGAAATATATTAGACTCAAATCTTACTGTACTTAGTTGAGATTTGTGGTTAGCTCTGTTGAACTTTTGACATCATTGTTAATGGGGTTTACTGCTTATCTTGTCCTTATCCCCCCTTCAATCAAAACTTATATTTGATACACTGTTTCTAATATCATCAGGGAAAAGCTATGGGCATAATCAAGAAATAAAGGAAATCCTACAAAATGATCCTGTTATTTTACACTGAGGAAAACATCCAATACATTTACACATGCTGTACCAACACTATCATTTCACAGTACATTACTTCATACATCTCATATACATTCGAGTAACAGCAATGGTTTTCTTCTGAAGCTATACATTTATAAAAGAATTAAACTTGTTGCACCCCAAAAAATATCACATAATATCCCGGTCCGAAACAAATAGCTCAGAAATATTTAAATGCCCCCCCCTCCCCAAAAAAAAGTACTTTGAAATTCTCAGAACGCAAAAAATAGAAAAATAGCAAAATTAAGTACGAGCCTGCGTACAGAAAAATTTTCAAGGGTACCCCATGGGCTTATAATACAGTACTATACCCATACCACTCACTGAGGCGTGTGTAAGGGGCTTATAATACATGTAATATACCATACCACTCATTGAAGCATGTGTTTATGGCAGTAGTGGTGGACTTATACCCGTACCACTCATTGCAGCGTGTATTTATGGACAGCAGTAAGGGTCTTATAATACCTATACTATAACCATAGTCCCATACAACTCATTTAAGACTGTGTTGAAGGAAAGCAGTGGCCAGCGCATCTTGAATAAATTTTAATAATTATATACATGTCAAAATATACATTATATACCCATGCCACCCAGTTATGCATGTACATATTGTTCGATTTAATGATACTGCACAAGTGATGAGTCTAGACTATCAAAATTGGTAACAGAACATGTATATTATAGATCTAGACCATTGTGGTCTTGCTCATCGTTCAGCAGAATCTTCTGCTAAGTGTTAACATTGCTCAAGACCTTACAAATATTAACAGAAAAACCGTGTTGTTCACCAATTTGTTTTCTGAAGTATTACTCAGGTATAAGTTCGTTTTTAAATCTATTTTTCTCCTTAAATTCATAACTAAAAAGAAAATGTTATAGTTTTTATTATTGTTAGATATCACCAATTATAAAAATACGGATAACACTTTGTCTTCACAACGCCATAAATTATACTTTATATTGGTCTAGTTGATGTAAAGCGACATCTGGTAACAAATATTGAATAAATACAGTTACTGTACACCACTGAAGGAAATAAGATCCAGCCAAAAACGATGTCTTCAAACTTTGCTAATTAAAACGACCACATACATTGTCCTGGAGAGCCTAGTAAACCTTTACATAATTTCAGTTTTTAATCATAGAATATACTATCCCAGTCTGAATTATTAAAGAAGAATTTTATAATGCGGCTTAATTGATTCGTAGTTTTTCTCACATTATGAAGACATTACATCCTGAAGATTACAAGTTTGATTTTAATAAAGCTCCCATTTCTCATAACGATAAAATTTTATTTCTTGTTATTTTGAAAATTATTAGAATATAAATTCCTACAAGACCAATAACGTTATTGTCATTTTATCTTTGTCATTTGTTCATTTCTTCCTAATGAAAATATTTTCCATCATGCGACAATTTAGTCTATACTTTCTTTGTCTCGTATCGTTGGATATAAAGTATACAAGATATCTTATAAAGTTTATAAGATATCTTATAAAAAAATTATATATCTTATACAATTTATAAGATATCTTATATAATTTATAAGATATCTTATAAACTATATGAGATATCTTATAAAGTTTATAGGATATATTGAAGTTAGAATAAATAGTAAAACGGCTTTCCATATATTTGCCTTATTATTGTATTTCATTTATGTAACAAATGTTGTTTATAAGATAAAGCAAACTATCTTGCTGATGACACCGTGTGATTATAATATCACGTTCAATGTGTTTAGGTGTAGATTTGATATAACGCTCGGAATTTGAACAAGTCTACCTCACTAGTACCTAGTTGATGTTCCTTATGAAATAATACAATTCAAATCAACACTGCCATAAAAGCTTAGTTCCACGTACAGCCAACATTTTCAAACAGATCGATAAAACTAGTTTCATGTTGAGTTTTACAGTCAAATAATTGAGAGAGGACTGACGCTTTCAAAGCGGATATTTGCAACAGAATAATACATGTTTTTTCCCTTTTCTACATTCATTCCATGTTCTGCCAATTGACCTAAATTTACTAATAAGATCAGTTCCCAAATGTGTTTAACATGTATAAGTGTTAATAATTTGAATCAAAGTACTGGAGTACTGAACATCAGAGGACCTCAAGTTATGTTGGATTATTGATAAATGACAGGTGTTTATATATTTGGGTGAAAGATACCACATGAACAGTAAACTCATATATCGATAATATTATGTCTAAAACTGAAAAAGACAAATAAGAGTACACTAGAAACAACATAGAAAACTAAAGCCTGAGCAACTTAACCCCACCAATACGGTTGGGGTGATCTCAAGTGCTCTTGATAGGTAGTAGCAATGAGATGATTTTGCACCATACATATAGATCACAACTACAATATGAATGCGTCGGTCCTTAGAGGCCTGTAAAACAGGGCTTGTAATTCTTTGGTGTATATATCTTTTGATTTTCTGTTTGTACATTGATGTGGCCATTAGTTTTCTGATTTATATTGTTTGATATTTGTCATTTCATGGCTATTTCTAACTGATTTTAGTATATTTTTTTTCTGATTGTAAAGATGTTGTATGGTTAGCTTTATTTCTTTTTCATCATTTTGTTTCTGTGTCTGATTACCAATCATACCTCCCTTTTCGTTTTTTTTTTTAATAATGACAACAGTGTGGTTTCAATTTTCATTTATATATGTAACAATTTAAAACAGTATATATATAATCTCATATTACATGTATATCCATAATATTGGTCATTGTTGGAATGTATTCATTTTTAACAATGTACTGTAAAAGTGCTATTTTCTAACAGGTACTTAGTATTATGGTTATTGTGATATCACTTATTCAAAGAACACAGTTCATTTATAGCCCAAAACGGTATAAAATATAAATCTTACAATTAAACTCCAAATAGTTCACAATTTGGTTCGTAAACTGGTCGATTTCAAATGTATTAACGCTCAATAAATCAGTTCTTTCATAATAGTACATTGCATTCTCCAAATTAGGCTTATTTTGTCCAAATATAATGATTTGGTGCAATTTTCAGACATGAAAGCTTTAGGAAAATTTGGCCACCATCTACAATCCAAAATGTTTTGTAACCAAAAGACTCAAAATTTGATAAAGAATTCATCAAAATAAAAACTTTTCGGAATTGTATGGCAGCCATGGTTAATTATGCAAAAACATATAAATTTCAGACAAAATTGACCAAAAATACAAATAATGTATAATTATGGGGTCATAGCTTCAAGATATTTAATAGTAGGTGCCAAAATAGTATATTTTAGTCTTCATAGAATTATCACAAGTATTTCTATTTGAAATTTGTAATCGCTTGACCAATTTAGGGCCATTATAACCCTTCGTGAACCTCTCTTTTCCTATAATATGTAGTAAATTTCTATTTGATATTCCTTAAAATATTCACATATACCAAAATACATTTTTTATATTACATTTAACGAGAAACATTTTACATGATCCCATATATTTGATTTAATCCAGTCATATATATGCTAAGCATACAGTTATAATGACTTTCAAATGTAGGACCATATTATATGAACAGAATTGAGCATTTTATTATTTATTTAGCATATCTGTTATGTTTTCAAATCATTTATCTGTATGCTGAGCTAGCATTTGTATAGTCTCTTAATATTCTAAAATGGATTAAAAGGATCACATGTGTTACAATCAAACTTTGGATTGACCATTAGATAACTTTAAAAAATGTCATAACTGGTATATATAAACATTTGGATTTATTATTGTATTATCCATTGAATTCATGCTATTTCCATTTAATACAGTTCAATAGACTATCTATACCTATTATTAATAGTAAAAAATGCAAAAAACTATAAATATATACATTGGACTAACATATATACATTATTCATAAAAATTAATCATTTATCAAACTTCAAAAAGTTCATCACATCGCATAGCATATACATGTATACATGTAGTTGTACATAACTCTAAACTATATATAACAGTAAATAATTTGTGAATGTATCAGTGGTACTTGCTTGCATATTAGTTATTATGGGACACGTCTCTAGAATAGTGAAAGAATCACCATTCAATTTTGCGTTTGATTATTTTTTTTTGTGGGAATGAGCACTTTAAAATAAATAGTGTTTTGTTTAACATTTGTCTGCGGCAAATAAGAGTTCGAAATATTATTAAGATAGTAAAAATATTTCCACATATAAATGGAAATATAACTGTAATGATAAGAGGGACACAATCCAAATTTTAAATTTATCTGTTTTTTTTTTTTTTTTTTTTTGGTGATAATAAACATTGTTTATATATTTAATAACATTCAGTTGAGCCATATTAATATTATAAAACGGAAATCACTGTCATGATGAACAAAGAGTTACATACAGACAGACAACGGTAACATTGACTGCCCCCATCGGCTTAGCAAAAAGGGCATTAACATTGTAATGACTAGTATAGATGAATTGGGAATGAGAACAGCATTATTCATGCATTGACAATCTTGTCTACATATATATATCCAAACAGTAGTTCATAGCATACAGTTTTAGTTCAAAAATATATATATATATATATATATATATATATATATATATATATATATATATATATATATATATATATATATATATATATATATATATGTATTCATCCGCAACAACAATTTTTCGGTAAGTCATTGATATTAAAGATTGTTTGATTAATATACTAATATTTCTAACGACAAAACATTTTCATATTATTAATTTGGATTTAAAAAAAAAAAATCTGAGTATTCATTGAAAACATGAATTTAAAAGAAGCGATAAGGAATTTTATTTTGCACTATATAATGTCCGCGGGTCTATAATTTTTATAGGTCGGTTATCATTCCAAAACTAATTTAAATATATGCATATATGCAAATAAGCGGGAAATTTAGGCGATGGCAATACACCCGAGGCCCTGACGGTCCTCTGATGTAAAAATCTGATCAATTATCTTCCACTGAACCGTTGGTTTATCTGGAAGTTACAAATGATTTAAATCCATTAAACTGAAAACGCCACATGGATGAATAATCGGACCACACTTGTAGCAACTCGAGTAATGTCGAAAGAGAAATGGCAATGCAAGGCAATCTCACCAGCAAAACAGTGTGCACAGCATATTTCAATACCCATTTTAGAGCTACACTTTTCTTATTTAATTAATAAATCATTAAAATACAAACTTCATCATTTAATACAAACTTTTTGGATTGTTCTGTTGGTTTTCAACATTTAAGGCCTAGAGCACAACTGACGAGTCGTAAATCGACGAAGTCTGCATATCTAGTGTATCATAGAATTTAATCATTACCGGGTACCGAGACGACGCTAATGCTAGTGAACTTCATATCCCAGAGGATATCCCCAGTTCAGATAATAATTCAATACTAGCCAGAAATTGATACTTTTAAAACATTTACTTTTGCAAAATGGAAAGACTTCCTTTTGGCACCCCTTGGTTGACGGAATAAGCATAGACATACGTGCAAGGGGTGCCAAATGGAAGTCTTGCCTTAAAGGATTTAATTTAAGCACACTAAGAGAAAATCTGATAATATACCTCCCTGTCAAACACCTTCAAAAACATGAAAATATTTAGACATACATTTGTTTACTACTATAGCACTTTCTGAATTACTATATAGATCATTTATTATACACCAAGCTTTACCCTGGACATTTGAATTAAAGGGTTTATACAAAAGGGCTGTCAAGAAATGTAACATAAAACTTTACTATTCCATTCATTAGTTAGGTGTATTGTTTCATGAACAATAAAGTAGTTTGGCAACCTACACCGATCTGGAAACTTTGTTGAAAGGGATATGGAAAATATTTGGAGTAAATACATGAGTTTGTAGCTTTTCAACACTGGAGATGTCTCATTTGTCATTCGCCTTGTAAATTGGCAGTATCAATCCCTTTTTGGGACTTTGTCTTTCATTAAAATATTTTTAAACAGAATCGTCAAATATAAAAATAGGGATAGCAGGATTTCATTTTTTTGATTGTGTCTTTATAAAGCCATTAGTCTAGTTGATACATGTATGTCAATGTATGTGCAATGTAAAGCGACATCTGGTAAAAATATTAAATAATACAGTTACTGTATACCACTGAATAAGAGAAGATCCAGCCAAAAACAACAAGTCTCCAAACTTCATTAATTAAAGCAATGAATAAAATTACATAGTCCTGGAGAGACTCATTTATAAACCTGTACATAATTTCAGTTTTTAATCATAGAATATACTTCCCAGTCTGAATTATTGAAGAAAGAATTTAATAATGTGACTTAATTAATTCTTAGTCTTTCTCAGATTATGAAGATATTACTACCTGAAAACTACATTTTTTATTTTAATAAAGCTTCCATTTCTCATTACGACATAATTTTTTGTTATTTTGAAAATTATTAGTATATGAATTCCTACAAGACCAATAACTTTATTGTCATTATTTTCTTTGACATTTGATCAATTCTTCCTTGTTTGGCAGGGTTTAATGAAAATATTTTCCACAATATGACAATCTTTTCTGCTTTGTTTCAGTAGCTTTATTTTCAGTAATTTTGCATATTATTAGTAAAATGGAAACAAAGTTCCATGTGAGCTTTTCATAATCAATTCATGTCTGTATGTCAAATTCATTGGATCATAAAACAAACAATATCAACTTTGGCTACAACAAATTCAGCAATTTCCTGTTAAAATATTTCCAGGAAAAATTATGTGGCTGCCTCTCCTTGTAGATAAGTCAAGACCCAAGTCAAGTTATTCCAAATTTCACAGAAAATTGTTGAACTCGCGAAAGTACACTTATTACTGACAAAAGTGTAAATAGAGATCATTGCTATATTATAAATATTGTATAATAATGTTAAAACATTAATGATTGTATACAGGGTTCTCCACCTAAAATTGATCTTTTTGGTAAAGGACTAGATAGGATAAGGGTCTCTTTTGGTCCCCTCGTCAAATGAAATAATATTTTTATCAGTAATAGAAAGATTTAAGATAGGAATATTATTTAATTTTTTGTAGCCAAGGCCTGTAAACTCAGAGCAAATACTACAAGAAGTGTTTGACTCAAATGTTGCATGCATAAAGTAACCTTTGGTCATATTGGTGGTCAAAGGGCTTTTTGAATAGTAAATACGATTTGGGGTCAAATTATGGAAACCCATGACTGCCAGAATCAAGGTTTTCAGCATTTCTGATGCAAACAGAGGCATAGCTATCACATGATTTTGAGACGGGCAATTATATTTAGCCAGAATATTTATATTTGTTATTACAAAATATCATTTGAAAAAGACAATTTTCTTCTTATTATTTCCATCCTTATGTGTTATATAAAACTTGATGTATTATAGTTTATACACCCTCTTTTTATGTTATTTTTGATAAAATCTGAATAATATCAAAATATGAATTATCCACCTTTCATTATATGGCATAGGTACCAAGTTATTCTTGAAGTGCAGCTTATTTTCATTAGCTTCAAGTAGATTCTATACAAAACCTAAATGCAGTTCATCTTAAGTTATTGTTATTATTACTTATTTATCAATACTTTCATTTTTTAGGTGAATTAATTTTTCAGTAGTAATGTCTATTCTCGTATTAATACTTTGTTAAATATTTGTAGACCGCACGGTGGTCGCGTGGTAGCGTGCTCGCCCCGAGTGCGGAAGGTCGCGGGTTCGATCCCCAAACCAAAGACATTAAAATTGGTATTTGCTGCTTCTCCGCCAAACACGCGGCATCCAGGAGTAAGAGCAAAGACTGGTCGGCTCAGAGTCAGTATAATGTGTCCGAGTGAGGTGATATGTCTTTCTGCGGACAGTTACCTCGTGAGCTAGCACATTAAAAATCCGACTTAGCGTGTCGGTCTAGTACAAAGCAGGTATCATATTCATTATCATATCAACATGTTCTCGTCCTGATATGCACCTGGTTGCCACTGGACGTTAAACAATAATTCATCCATCCATCCATTAAATATCTGTATACTCTGCGTTGTATGTTGTGTTTGTTCATTGCTGTACCTTGTTGGGAGATAGGCCTGCGGCATAATCCGATTCAGTTTCTTGAATAAAATAATTTCTCATTACGACATAATTTTTTGTTATTTTGAAAATTATTAGTATATGAATTCCTACAAGACCAATAACTTTATTGTCATTATTTTCTTTGACATTTGATCAATTCTTCCTTGTTTGGCAGGGTTTAATGAAAATATTTTCCACAATATGACAATCTTTTCTGCTTTGTTTCAGTAGCTTTATTTTCAGTAATTTTGCATATTATTAGTAAAATGGAAACAAAGTTCCATGTGAGCTTTTCATAATCAATTCATGTCTGTATGTCAAATTCATTGGATCATAAAACAAACAATATCAACTTTGGCTACAACAAATTCAGCAATTTCCTGTTAAAATATTTCCAGGAAAAATTATGTGGCTGCCTCTCCTTGTAGATAAGTCAAGACCCAAGTCAAGTTATTCCAAATTTCACAGAAAATTGTTGAACTCGCGAAAGTACACTTATTACTGACAAAAGTGTAAATAGAGATCATTGCTATATTATAAATATTGTATAATAATGTTAAAACATTAATGATTGTATACAGGGTTCTTCACCTAAAATTGATCTTTTTGGTAAAGAACTAGATAGGATAAGGGTCTCTTTTGGTCCCCTCTTCAAATGAAATAATATTTTTATCAGTAATAGAAAGATTTAAGATAGGAATATTATTTAATTTTTTGTAGCCAAGGCCTGTAAACTCAGAGCAAATACTACAAGAAGTGTTTGACTCAAATGTTGCATGCATAAAGTAACCTTTGGTCATATTGGTGGTCAAAGGGCTTTTTGAATAGTAAATACGATTTGGGGTCAAATTATGGAAACCCATGACTGCCAGAATCAAGGTTTTCAGCATTTCTGATGCAAACAGAGGCATAGCTATCACATGATTTTGAGACGGGCAATTATATTTAGCCAGAATATTTATATTTGTTATTACAAATTTGTAGAAACTGTTAATTGAATCTAACAGACTGCAGTGCCCCACAAGTTCTTGAAGAGCCAAACCTTCCAAAAACACAATTTTTACATGCAAGCCTCCACCCTGTCACATGAATATTTCCAGACTCAAATGAACTTTGTTTTGTTTGTTTGTGTGTGTCAATGGGTTATCTCCATGAATTAAAAAATTTATCCTTACCAGTATATATGAAGTGTTCCCAGAGCCATATTTCTGAGACCGTGGTCCAAGTAGTAATATTACACATCCTTACAATGAGGGTTAATTAATATTACTGTATGTATTGTCAAGCCTGTAAACAGAACAGGAGCATTGCAAATATATTTACAGGGATTCTGGACACAGCAAGCGTATTCATATCTATATTAATACTAAATAAAGAGGCTCGAAATTGTGTGTCGCTTCTTCTTCTTTCAAGTAAAATCAATGAATGTGCTTTTATAGCAATTATAAATGATCAACGCACAGTGTAGTTTGGCATCACAGGGTTTGAAGGTCTGTTTTGGGGTATCTTGGTGAAAAAAAACGGAAAATAATCAGTTCGGATATATAGTCCTTCCCGTCACCCGACTCTGAAATTTCTTTCTGGTCTTCCTTTCCGGCGGAGATAAACGAAAAATTTTTTTGTGACAAAAGGTGGCTGAAAGTTAGATTAGATAAAAGCAAAGGTCGAATCAGTTATTATCAATAGATACTATGACTTCGTACCTGCGATTTTGGCGTTTTGGGTTTTCTTTAACAAGGGAAGAACATGTTTGGTGTTTGATGGATATACCTAAAAACCTAATTGCTTGGATTCAAGATTACCTAGGTGACAGGAAGCAAAAGATAGTCTAAGATGTTGTTTCATCCTCTGAAAAGGGTATCCATGCAGGTGTCCCGCAGGGGTCAGTGTTAGGCCCTTCTTATTTTTGACTTACATAAATGATATACAATGTAGTTGATGATATCTGGGATTAATAAACTAACGGGATGAGCAACATGTAACAGAATCCATATAAATCCTATATCGAGCAGTGCCGTGCCTGGACTGCGCATGTCAGAAATTGGACATACTTCCGCTCGCCATTTTTTCTAATCGTCAGTGAAATAATCGAAGGATATTTTTGCAAAATTCATTGTAATTGTGCATTAAAAAGGTAAGATATTTGCATAAAAAGATGTCAAATAAAATCCTTTCGATAAAGCTTAGAGAATAACAAGTTTATATCGCTTTAAATATGAAGAAATGCACGATGTAGTACAATCACATTCTAAAATACACTGAAAAACATTGCTGACCAGGGTATCTGACTTGAAATAACCAAATGATCTTTAAAAGTACTCAATAGATTTTGATAAGGTCTTGTTTTTATGAAAGTTAGCATATTTTGGGAGTGTAAAATCATATTTTGAGATTGAATCCATCCAGTTTGTAAAATTTTAGGGGGGTACAGATGTTAACAATATTTAGAAATAAATGAATGAAAATATTCATTGCCGACCAGGGTATCTGACTTGAAATAACCAAATGATCTTTAAAAGTACTCCATAGATTTTGATAGGGTCTTGTTTTTATGAAAGTTAGCATATTTTGGGAGTGTAAAATCATAATTTGAGATTGAATCCATCCAATTTGTAAAATTTTAGGGGGGTACAGATGTTCAATAAATGAATGAAAATATTCATTGCTGACCAGGGTATCTGACTTGAAATAACCAAATGATCTTTAAAAGTACTCAATAGATTTTGATAAGGTCTTGTTTTTATGAAAGTTAGCATGTTTTGGGAGTGTAAAATCATATTTTGAGATTGAATCCATCCAGTTTGTAAAATTTTAGGGGGGTACAGATGTTAACAATATTTAGAAATAAATGAATGAAAATATTCATTGCCGACCAGGGTATCTGACTTGAAATAACCAAATGATCTTTAAAAGTACTCAATAGATTTTGATAAGGTCTTGTTTTTATGAAAGTTAGCATATTTTGGGAGTGTAAAATCATATTTTGAGATTGAATCCATCCAGTTTGTAAAATTTTAGGGGGGTACAGATGTTAACAATATTTAGAAATGAATGAAAATATTCATTGCCGACCAGGGTATCTGACTTGAAATAACCAAGTGATCTTTAAAAGTACTCAATAGATTTTGATAGGGTCTTGTTTTTATGAATGTTAGCATATTTTGGGAGTGTAAAATCATATTTTGAGATTGAATCCATCCAGTTTGTAAAATTTTAGGGGGGTACAGATGTTGACAATATTTAGAAATAAATGAATGAAAATAGTCATTGCTGACCAGGGTATCTAACTTGAAATAATCAAATGATCTTTAAAAGTACTCAATAGATTTTGATAGGGCCTTTTTTTTATGAAAGTTTGCATACTTTGAGAGTGTAAAATCATATTTTGAGATTGAATCCATCCAGTTTGTTATTCAATATTAACATGTTTTTTTTTAAGATACCAAATTTTAATTGGATCATGCTTCTAACATGTCTAATAGCACTTTTAATTTTCAATTGTACTGAATTAAAAAGCAAATTGTGTTTGTCTGTTTGCTGTTTGTTTGTATGTTTTTTGTAATGGCCATTGTTGTTTATTGTATGCTCATGTACATGTAATTTTTTTTATAGATGAAGAAGAAGGGTCGTGTTAGTCAGAAAAGGAAATACCAGAAACGTAATTATCGTTACCCACTAAAGAAAAAAGAAAAAGGTATATCTTTTATAACATTGTATTTTTCAAAGTATTGTACACTGAGAAAGAAAACATAATGTTCATTTAAATTAATAAACAAACAACAAAGTTAAAAAACATATAAAATTAATTTGTCTACATTCATAAAAGTCCATGACGATTCTGGTTCAGTGCATGTCGAATGCTAAAAAAGAATGCTTCTGTTCCCTTGTCATTGAAGTGGATTCCATCACGTAGGTGGTTCTTGCGTTGAAAGTTGTGGTCCCAGAACCCAATCTTGTCATATTCTTCTGCCAGTTTTTTCAGCTTTTCACTAACTGGTTTGCGTCTGTTGTTGTACTGGGACAATGTCATACCTAGTTTCACCCTAGTACGTACTAATGCAGAGCCTATGATGACTTTCTTCACTGTAGAACACCTTGCCAATATCTCTTGTGCCAGTAGCAGCATGCCTTCCACAATTTCTGTAGGACTCCTGGATGGAGTAATATCATTGCCACCAACTTGCAAAAATACTATATCTGGTCTGAATCTTTCTACCACATGCATATCATATCTCATAATCAGGTCAGATGTGCGTGATCCTATCCCATAAACTTTTGAAGTGAACCCCGAAATAAAGTCTGAGTTGGTCTCCTTCACCCAGCAATTCAGATCTCTGACAATACTGTGTCCAAGTACAAGAAACTTTGGGTAAGACATGGTGTAAACTGATACAATGTGCAGTTGTTAAGTCCTACTTATACAGATAATTTTGTTTGTTTAAGGAGTTGTCAAGAGTAAATTAATTGTTTGACATGTACTCATGCTAAAAAATAATTGATTTCTTTGAAATGAAAACATCAAAAGAGACTAATCATGCTAATTAAGAAATATAAATTGAAATGATATATACATGAAATTATATTATAATTGAATATACATGTGTATGTAATGAATCTGGAAATAGTTTATTAATCCCAGAATGAATGCATAATAAATCATTTAAGACACTTTTTTAATTACCTTTGATTTTCCAATTGCAAGATATTTTGGCAATTATAATCATTAAGGTGGTCACATACCAATGAATTACTGTACTAAAATATATACATGTATTTTTCATTACAGTGTACAAAGAATTTTGTGTAATTTATATAATGACATGTATATGAAGTTAATACTAGTTAAAAAAAAATGCATATGTGTAAAAGAAAAATTTCACTTGGCTGTCTCTAGTCTGTACACATCTATTTGCCATTTATTATTAAAAAATTTGGGACAGGAGGGGATGAGAATCTAGGATATTTTTCATATTGGCCTTAGTAAAGAATTTTTTAAAGTCTGTCCACTCTTGAAAGGCCTTTGTCAGTGTACCCAGTACAGTTATTTGATATAAATGTATATACAGGGTATTTATGTTGAGAAGTGGTAAGCCGCAAACAGTTTATACTCTAATTACTAGCTTTTAAAGGATGATTATACAAAATGTCAAGATAAATCTGTACATTTTTGAAAAATATTTTTTAGATGAGACTCTATAACTACAAGATGACAACCTTAACAATCAGAAAGATGAGTCTGTTCTTGTTGAATATCCAGATAACATCATAGACCTGAGCTTTGGTAGACCAGTCATAGATTCTAGGGAATTGTTACAAGAGATGCAACATGACGACATATGTGTGCATATTGACAGTGATTTATTTCCTGAGCAAGTCACAGAAGAATCTTATGAGGTTTCTCCACATCTACTAGAACCAATTGATACAGGTATATACAGCATGCATACATGTCTTTTCAAATGTGTTATTGACTAAACAAAAGGATTTACACAACAATCATTTAATAGTTATATCAAAATCATGTACATTGTTAAAGTTTCTCCAGCACCCCATTAAAATCTCAAGAACTATAAGTCCTACGTTGATGAAACTAGGTATGCATATGCCCCAGTATTAGCCTGCACATAATAGCTAAGCATAGCTGCATTCCCTTCTTTTGACCTTGTTTTTGGGGTTGAGTGACTGAAAATTTTTATAATAACAATGTTAAAGTTTTATGAGTACCTCCATAATCTCAAGAACTATAGGTCCCAGGTTAAAGAAACTTGGTATGAAAATTCTCATGTCCAAGGCCTAAATTAAAATATTGTTTGTTTGCAATTGAATTTAATGTCAGATTTTCATTTAACTTAAGTGACTTTGATAGTTTTCATTGGTATTTTGGGTGAATGTATGATGTTTAAGTATGATTTTTTTCTCAACATTATATATAAATTAATGAATAGTGGAACAACTAAGCTCTCCGATCACGCTGGCAGGCGAGACATACTTAAGTGTCTTTTTTTTAAATTGCAAATTTTGAAATGGACTTCATGAACACGACTGAAAAACTACAGTGCAGTTCTGAGATTTTGTACAGTTGTTATGCAGAATGTCATGATGTGCATAATAAAAATTTTCAGACATTGCCCAGAAACACACATACTTTTTTAGCCTTAATTTGTTGAGTATATGTGGAAAAACTTAGATTTATAGGCAACATGGCCCTTCCTGACTTGGTCACTTATATAGTTTCATTTCAATTTCAGACTCCAGCTTTTTAGAGTTACCTGATGTATGCTACGTTGGTGGTTCTACAGAAAATGCTGATCATACCATGATGACAGATTCTGATGGTGAAAGCGCAGAAGAATTTTATGTGGTTTTAGACAAGGTTTACCAGTACCATCCAACTACTAATTTAGACGAGTTTGTGTGCCAAGTAAGATACAGTAACCTCAAGAATGCTTGCCATCATTTGAAAGTTCTGAATGACTTTACCATGGTACCCAATTCCAGCTACATCAGATTTGTAAATTTTTATGACAATGTCAACCACATATCTATCAAGTCCTGTGTAACAGTACACGAAGACCTATCAGCTACCATAACTGTACATGACATCAAGTTGCCACCAGATCACTTCATTTGGAAAAGCCTGCCCTCTAAATTCACATCAATGCAAAACATTCATCAATTATTGAAAGCTGTGTCTGGTGTTAAAGTCTGTCTTGGCAATCCAGAACCACATTTTCAAGAGAAGCTACCAGCAAACCATTATCCAGACTATCCATCTGACAGTTGTGCTGGTTATAGGGAAACCTACAAAGGAGCATCTTTCGAGGGATATTGCTACAACAGTACCATCAGATCCAGGAAGTGTTCACTCCTAACAACCGGAGAAAGATGTCACAATTGCCAAGTTTACCGACGCACCTTAACTAAGAGGACTCTCAGACAACAGAGCAAGATTCCAACTCCCCAAAAGAATTGGCTGTCATCAAGAAAGGGTAATTCAAAACTCACAGAAACAGAGAAGTTGGCAAAACTGAACCAGATTAGATCTTTGTCAAACAATTTAAAGGCAAGAGTAAAATCATTGGAACTCCAAGCCAAAAAATCGATTAGTGAAAGTGGTGTACAACTGAACGACAAAGACAGCAGTGACATCAACAATCAAATAATTAAATAACAAAATTTTATTTTTTAATACTTTAAAAGTATTCTTTTCTTTCCTTTGGTAAATAGTTGGATTAGATAATTCAAATAAATTTACACCAGTTGTATATTTTTTATAAATAAATTATAATGTGAAATTAAAAATGTTATCAGTTGTTTCTTTGGGTCAATAAAAAACACTCCAGGGCATGTAGAAAATAACAGGAAATACTAATTGACAATACCTGGTGTCTTTTCTAATATACAAACACCTGGTGTCTTTTCTAATGTACAAACAGCTTAAAAAGTGTGTCATTTCAATTTGAACTTTGGTTGCTTTATTAAAAGAGAATTTTAATTGCATATGTTTTTGTTCATTATAAGATAGATATAAACAAAGTAGTAAACAATAATGACAGGGACCTCAAGGTGATCTTACACTGGAACATCAAGATATATACCCAATGTGATATCTACTACAAAAACTGTAGGGAACTGCTCACAAACACTCATGTCACAAAAAATCAACCAGATAGAATTTTAAAATAGGAGGTGCACAATTACATTATTTCACAAAGAAAAGATTGTGTCAAAATTTCATGAAAATATATTGTGGTGCTAGGGAGGAGTGGCAGATAACAGATGGGTACCTAATTCATAAGGACAGATGGACGGACATGCCTATCACTATATACAACCATTCTTTAAAAGGGGGGTCATGTGAAAACTGGCCAAAACGATACAGTGAGGCTTCTTTCTTAATATCGTATAATCAATTGCTGTTGTTGTTTTTTTTTCATGGTTTTACTTATTCATTGTGTTTGGCAGTTTTAACATTTTGGCAAGAGCGCCTCTGATTATCTTATAAGCAGGCGTTTATCACGTACCAGGAAAGCTTTTGATATTACCACGTAAACGACTATCAGGATAAAAAAAGTACTTACATTTTACGTTTGTTAAACTGTGTTTCTTTCTGAGATGGCCACGGAAACCAGACACAGAAGAATATTTTGCGTCACATTCTGGACACTGATAAAGTTTAGAGATGTCTTTCTTTGTCCGTTTGGGTGGAGGATTTTCAGAGTCTGAATCTATATCGGAAGCAGTATATTCCCCAAGCAGAAGGTCTAAATTAATATCACTATCCTCCCATGAGATAAAGTCACTCTTGGAAGACATGATTGCACAATAAGGGGCATATGAAGTTAGTTGATGGTTTTATTAAACAATGGGCTTGGGTCTTGAAACTTGTTGATTTTGTTTGTGTCTTGGTTTGTGCTTGTTTGAGAAATTATTGTTTTTACAAGAATTTATTTATTAATTGAATTGGAGAAACATCAATGAACTACCGGTGGAAATCATTTCATTAACTTTTTATCAATAGTCAATTGCGAACATCAAAGGAAATTAATTTATTTTGACATTTAACAGTTAATAAACACTTAAATAATTACCTGTAATTACCTGAAATAATCAATCCAGATGACCGTAACGGGCTTGTGTAATTTAGGATTTTGCATTTCAAATTTTGTCTTTCAGTGACGAAGTTAGCGGAAAGTTATTATTATCCTGTTTATATCTTATTAAATCAAATAACTAAACAAACAAACAAATAAATAATCATCCTTCACAAATACTTTTTAAAATTTATATTATTTTATTTTAATATGTATTTTAAATCAAATTTATTATTTTTTTTCATAATTACAACGATGTTGAAATACTCCTAAAAATCCGGAAAATATACGTAATTTTACCGATATCGATTCGATTTTAGAAAATACGAAACTATTTGCTAGCTTTTAGATGATATTTTTAAATTCGAAACTAGCGCCAGCTTCATATGAACGGCCTAGAAAATATACAAAAATCTTCAGATTCGATTCCCGTTAGTTATCTTATTTCCAGATGATATCTATAATAAGGATAAGGTGAGGATGGCAACGCGATACTAGTACTACAAGAATTATGCAATTCTGGTACCAAACACAACTGACAGAATTGTTACCAGAATCTTCCAGAATTTGCAAGATTCTAGAATAACAGAATTCTCTTTTACTCATTGATAAAATACTGGTATTCCCAGAATTGCAGATACTGGAAGATTCTGGAAGATTTTGGAAAATTTTGGTACATTGTAGTACCAGAATGTACCTAGGTCTACTAATAAGCATTGTTGTCCCCCACCGGGAAGCGACGGGGGACATGGTAATGGTTCCCGTCCGTCCATCCGTCCGTCTGTCCCTCCGTCCGCAACATCTTGTGGATGCATCTCCTCTGAAACCACTTGGCGATTGCTTCCACTATACCGCCATTTTGATTCAACAAATTTTGTAGGATACTCTATCGATTCTGTAGCGGCTACCTGTAGCAATCTTGTTACGATTCTGGTAAAGCATGCATTATGTATTGTTACAATTCCGGTAGTATCAGAATTGTACCATTTTACAATACTAGTTTTACCAGAATTTTAGTCATAACAGTTCTGATAAAAAAGGAAAATGTGATATAAAAAATACTGGAAATACAAGTATTGTATATATGTAGTAACAGCGCAATTCTGGTATACCAACAATTATTAATGATTATGGAGTTACTAGTATTGTCTGCACACAATTGTGGTCATTCCAGAATTGCAAAATTTTACAATTCTTGTAATTCTAGAAATGTCATTAGACATTGAACCATACAATTCTGGAAGTTCCTTGAATTGTACAAATCCGATTCTGGAATTACCAGAAATATGGTTACAATTCTGGAAATTAAATTTTTATCAGAGATTTGCATAAACATGGTAGTACCTGTATAGCACTTGTCATCTTCACTTTATCGCTATAATCAGAAATATAATATCAAAACTATTCGCGCAGATGATACTTCTTCATTTGCTTATTAGAATTAGGCAATGGGCAGAAAATCGGGCTGTTAATTAGCTGAACCATTTTCCCCGAGGCAAGTTCAATATTCTTTAAAAGACAGTAGTCAAAACTATGTACTTCCTCAATGCAGAACTGTATCATATTATAGAAGTTTTATGCCTTCCGCTATTTAACTTTGTAATGAACTTAGTTTTGGGCTAAAACAATCTTCAACTGTTCAACATATTATAGGTTTTGGGTAAGAAAACTAATTTTTTTACATTGTCAGTTACGTAATAAAGCCAGCAATTTGAATTCCAATTTGTTTCCTGATTTTTTTATAGTATAATGACCTTTCATGTCATAGATGTTATGCTTAATGTGAGGACAATCAGCACTTTTTCTTCGATTGTCCAGCTTATGATGCTATTAAAGATAAACTATTTACCAAAGTTACAAATATTGATTCTATTATTATTATCTCTCTTGATTTATTACTGTGTGGTGATACTTCTTTGAGTTTCGAACAAAACATTGATGTGTTCAAAGCAGTTCAGGATTACATTTTCTTGTGGATGTTCGTATGTAGCTCAGACTTATCCACCCATCATTTCCAATTCTATTTCAATTCCTGAACACCTTTCTGTGCAATATACTCAAAAACTTTAGATGATTATTTCTCTGCTTATTCAGAAATATCATTTGAAAAAGACAATTTTCTTCTTATTATTTCCATCCTTATGTGTTATACCATCCTTATGTGTTATATAAAACTTGATGTATTATAGTTTATACACCCTCTTTTTTTATGTTATTTTTGATAAAATCTGAATAATATCAAAATATGAATTATCCACCTTTCATTATATGGCATAGGTACCAAGTTATTCTTGAAGTGCAGCTTATTTTCATTAGCTTCAAGTAGATTCTATACAAAACCCAAATGCAGTTCATCTTAAGTTATTGTTATTATTACTTATTTATCAATACTTTCATTTTTTAGGTGAATTAATTTTTCAGTAGTAATGTCTATTCTCGTATTAATACTTTGTTAAATATTTGTAGACCGCACGGTGGTCGCGTGCTCGCCCCGAGTGCGGAAGGTCGCGGGTTCGATCCCCAAACCAGACATTAAAATTGGTATTTGCTGCTTCTCCGCCAAACACGTGGCATCCAGGAGTAAGAGCAAAGACTGGTCGGCTCAGAGTCAGTATAATGTGTCCGAAAGAGGTGATATGTCTTCCTGCGGACAGTTACCTCGTGAGCTAGCACATTAAAAATCCGACTTAGCGTGTCGGTCTAGTACAAAGCAGGGATCATATTCATTATCATATCAACATGTTCTCGTCCTGATATGCACCTGGTTGCCACTGGACGTTAAACAATAATTCATCCATCCATCCATTAAATATCTGTATACTCTGCGTTGTATGTTGTGTTTGTTCATCGCTGTACCTTGTTGGGAGATAGGCCTGCGGCATAATCCGATTCAGTTTCTTGAATAAAATAATGTTTAAACTAAACAAGACTTGTCTGAGATTTAAGCTGGTAATGCACCACCAGCACAAGCAAAACATTTGAATGTTTTAATTTTTTATAAATATTTCTATTACACAATACTTCTACCTTCCGCCAAAAATGAAATACATTTTTCGCCATTATGAAAGAATTGTTTTCACCATTTTGAAATAGGAAAACGCCCAAATGCAAAATACAGTTACGTGTTGGCCAAAGCATCACATTATCTTTATCAGTGTTGACTATAATTCAAAGTTGCTCTCAACTCTGAAGGAATCCATAAATTCTAGAAAGTGTATGAATTTGATGACTGTTTCATTATGGCTGAAGTTGTAGATCCCACTGGCAAGATTACAGAGTATATTGATCTCTTGAAAGCAAAATCGGCAAGATTTGCCCCACTGATAGCAATTGCAACCCTTTCTCCTCCTATAAAAAGAACAAAATCTGATATGTAATAGTATGTTTATCACATATTTCAAGGCTACAAAGAAAAAACATTAATTCAACATATGTAAGTGAAACTTAAACATGACGAAACACTAGTTTTAAATGTCAATGAATATACATGATATTATTTAAAAAACGTATTATTCACTTATCAGGGCTGTAAATGTTAATTGTCAGATTTCCAATAGATTTATTTAGTAAATAAATAAATTTTCTCTTATTATATTTTGAAGAATTATGTTGTATATTTATCACATGTTCATCTTGCCATCTAAGTTTCAAGAGGCAATACAACTGGTACATTATCACCAGAAGGCTGCATGTCAGAATCTTTTTGTTGCTGCTGCTGTATCATCCTTGGAAACATCGAGGAATCTTTCCTCATACACACACGTTGCTTGCCAAATTGTCGTCTGCTACACCGGACCCATAATATAAACTTGAAGCAAAATCTGGTTATCAGCCCCGTGCCAATAACCAGTTATTTGCCCGGGCTTGATAACATAGTTTCACTTCCGGTTATTATCAAACATGCAAAATTGCAGTCATCAATACTAAATATGTGATCAACTGTAAAAAATAAATGACAGTATATTCAAAGCATTTCAGTTAAAAGGTGAAACAAAAAGGAGATAAAATGGATGGGTTTTTAGATAAAGATGATGAATTATTAAGTCCTCATGAAAAAGACGAAGAGAAAAGATGGGAAAGGGAATTTGAAAGGAGACGGATTAAGCTTGAAAGACAGAAAATATTGGAGGAACGGAAGTGAGTTTGACAGGAGTTTCAATTTATAATTTATCTCTAGCTTTTTACACGCATATATCCCACAAAAAGAAAGGAACAAAGCTTTCATTACTAATCTTCATCTTCATGTCTGAAACCTCCAAGATGCAAAAAAATCTAGAACTCAGTAGGTATTACCTATTTAAAGATTGGAACTCATAATGGGTTAGAAAAATGTTCATCTAAAAGTGATATGGACTCAAATATCAACATTGTCAGTTAATTCCTATTGACTTGAATTCAATAGCCCCGATGCACCTTTGAAATTCCGAGAAAAGAAATGAAGATTTGGATTTTTTAAGGTCTGACGAACAGAGGTCTGTATCACAAGATTGCGGAAAACTACTGTATGTATTTATTGAGAACTATGCTCTTTATTTAGCTTTTATATTTTCGAGAATAGAACTTTTATAAGCAATTTTCTGTGACATGATTAGGAAACCAACATTATAGACAGTATATATTTTGATATTTTGCACTTCATCTAAAATATATACTGTAAAAGGCTGAGTATCATATGCACTATTTAACTCTTAATATCAAAATCAAGAACAGGGAGGAAGTATTTTGCACAAATATATGAATATAGGCAATATTCCCAGATTTCTCAAGGTTTTGCACAAGTTCTGATTTTCACAATTTGATGCTAACAGAAGAATTACTGTATACTTCTCATAAATACATTTAACTGTTGACAAAAAATTTGTTTTCAGACAGTGAAGTTATGATTCCTTCCTGACTGCCATGTCTGACAAAAAAATAAGGTGATGAAAATAGAGATTTTACATGTGTAGGTCAAACAAAATCTGATTGATTGAGTAAAATATGAAAATTATATCACCTTCATTTGGAAATCTCATTTTCAATGATCTATCTGAATATTCTTTTTAATTAAATTTAACTGTGAAATGGAATTGTACCTTTTCTGAAATCAATCTGAAATTAGCATCTACCTGAAAGCTTTCTTTGGTAAATAAAAGCATTCAGATTTTCTTGTGTTTATTTCAATACCATAGAAAGATGCATGTAATATAATTTGTTTTGGAGATATAATGTACATGTATTTCAATGCTGCATATGATGGAAAAAACTCTGATTTCGTTATGACAAAGACTTGGACCTTGTTGCCAAAAAGGACACGTACGTTATTGTACATTAGGACAAGATTTTTTTCTTTGATCTTAGTGCTATAAAAGAGAGTGTGTTCTATGTACCCTTGAGTATTTAGTACAACATTTACGGTATACATATGTATCAAAACTTTTAATTTCATGTTGATACATGTATAACAAGAAATTAAACACAGAAATATTTTGTCTTTACAATAATTTTTTTTTAAATACATCCTGATTTTGTTCAAGACTATGCACTATTACACATGGCTCAATCTGCCAACTATTCTGTTGATGTCTAGATGTAGATTTTTCCTTCCAGCTTCTAATATTGTTTTTCAACCATTATCACTCTCACCCTCTTCAGTTTGTTTGTTGTCTGAATCATAGCCAGCCTTCTTTGCTTTAACTTTCTCTATTTTTGATATTAAATCTGGAGAAACAAACAGACATAAAGATATTCAGTTATGTCAGTCATTAAATAATTAACAATGGGGAAATATCAGGTTTGAGGTCTATAAGAATTAAAGAATGATGAAAATATTCTAGCTTTGGTATTGTTGTTTGCAATTTTATTCATACTTTAAGAAGTTGTATAAATTTGAGTATAATACAGTAGACTCCGCCTAATTGCATACCATATTTGTCAGGATAATTGCGCAATTAACAGGAGTATACCCATAACTGGAATTCTTTATTTTCATGTAATATATATTTTATTGTCACTAATTGTGATAATTACTATATAAAATGTGTATTTTAAACTTTGTAAACATCTTTGTTAATGAAATTGATTTAAAAAGCCATTAAATTGTGTTTTATGACTTTTTGTAAGATATTTTCTGTCAATTTATCCTTACTTTGTATCAAATTTTGGAAAAACATTCATGATTTCGAAAAACAATTATGCAACTAAGAGGATTTCCATAACAATTCAAAAATGCAATTATCAGGAGTAATTAACAAAGACTATATGGTAAATGGTTTGGTGTTTCAAAATCTTATGCAAAATCAGGAATATTCTATTAAAGATATACAAAAATATATTAAATGAAGCTGACTGTATATTTCATACACCTGTGAGATGTCGTTATGTACAACAAAAACAAATAGACAGTATTCAAAAGACATTATGGTAATTCTACCTTTTGCAGGATTAAAAACTCCATTTGTTTGTTCATTACACACAAAACATCTTTTAGACTTCTTATAATGAGACAGGGCACATTTCTCACAGAAATAATGTTGGCATCTGAAAGCGAAAAAAAAAAATAGAGAAATGTTAGTATTGACGAACATTTAACCACAGAATTCTGTACACGTATCACACTTATCTCATTAACAAAATTTGTGCTATCACTCGTTAAACAAATAAAAATATTCTAATCTGTTCTGTTCAAGTAATTTATTCTTAATATAACAAATACCAGTTAATGTAAATTAAATATTCATTATTAAATATATTCTTGTTTGTGTAATATAGACCTACACGTATAAGGATACCAAGGATGCATAGATCACCAAAGTAATCGGGGAAAATAAACTGAAAAATAATTTAAAATATGAATCTGACATCCTTGAAATAAGGTCTTTAAAGGTCAATCAGATCTTTTTCAGTATTTAAACTGATAAATCCTACAAATATTTGTGTGATATAATGAAAAAAACTAGGGAATCATTATAACCATGTTTTATTGTACTAAATGTGTACTTCACAGATAAGCATTACATGTTCTTTGTTTTTACCTACTTTGTTTTCACTGGATTTGTGTAAAAATCTCTACAGATAAAACATTTGAATGGCAAATCTTCTTCATCTGAGCTGATCTCATAATTAGTTAAATCTGAAAAAATATTAATGTCGTACAATGTTCATAAATTCAATATCAATACCAAAAACCGAATGAAATATCATCTGAATGCTGCAATGTCTTGTATGTTAAAGTTTAAAGAGGATTGAAACAAATTATTCAGGGTTATGATAAGCATTTTAGCTGATTTTTTTTAATCTACAGGGAAGTCCTACACGTGCTAAGGTTGTTGTTCTCCGTACATCCAGGATAGGCATTTTTCATTCCAATCTGACTAATGAAGCATTCTTTCAAACAGTGTTGATAGATCAGCGCAAATTTATTGCCTGAAATTTTCACCACCTAAGAAGAATCTAGCCAGGAATGTTTGGATTTGTATTCTGATGAAGAAACAACTTTGTCATTTTAAAGTTTGTGAAACTGAACCTTGTTTTAATTAAAACTTTAACATTTTTTATTTTATGATGTTTCTGTCAAAAAAAGAAAATGAAAGAAAACAACAGTTGATTTGGATATATTGTACAGAGTCTGAAAATGAGTTTTCATTACTTAAATTAAATACCTCTTTCTCCATATCTTCCTTCATCCATCTCTCTCTCCAGCTGCCAGCCATGTTTATAATCACTTCTGTCATGCAGAAATTTGCAACTGTCTAAAAATAAAAGTAATTATTATCCTATAAAAACAGATATATATTTAAGCAACATACTATCTATAACATTGATTTAATGACTGCTTATCCTTCTTAGACCATCTGAAGTAAATATACATTAAAACATGACATTTTTCATATCATATAAATATACATTAAAACATGACATTTTTCATATCACACCCTTTATCATCTCTTGGTCAATACACCAGCCTGACAACCATCAACCAAGATGAGAGACAGAGATTCCTATTTGTTGAAACTTCTATGCAGGCAACACAAAAACAAATGCATTCTGCACACCCCCCCTTTTTTAATCTAGAGTGTAAGCAAACTAAATCAAATTATATCCTCACACCTATGATATACCATTTCTATAAAATAATTATCTCAATATGTCATGGATGTTTGACCATATTTATTTTGCTTTGTGCACATTTTTATGTATCACTAGTTTTGTTCATCAGATGGGTCAGGAGGAGTTACAAATACAAGCTCAATAATATGTGATAATTCCAGTAATGATTGTAAAGCCAATTTTTATTGGTCAATGTTGTGACTTTCAGTGGTGTTCAGTTTTTGGTGAAAAATGTTAGCATAGGAATTGATAAGTCAGGGAAATAGTGATGGGACAGTCTTAACATGTTTAAAACTTATTCTGTTAAATTTCAATTGTTATTGATAGAATTTATTTTTTTCATCTAATTTTTCAGTGTGTAAACTAAAAAAAAAAGTCCTGCAAATTTTTTGATTCAGTTTTTGAGTGATTTTTGTCTGATTTAGACACTGATGAACTCCTTTAACACAGCTTTTCATACGAAAGAATGAATCAATGCCCAAATGCAATTATCTCCTCATACCTCTTTGTGAGGTTTAACTGAATTCATAAAAAAGTTATGCTTACAAGATTGAGGGACAGAAGGACAAACAGATGGGCTGATTTTTACATAACCTATATGTATTATTTGTAATAAATAAAAAAGTTTACACGAAATTCTGAACCATGAAAATCGGGCCAATATCAGGTACTGTCAGCAGATATACGGGTAATATCTGCAATAAATCTGATTCTTGGTAAGTTTTACAGATAATAATCATTAACAAAATTGACAGTTGCTTAATGTTACTAATGTCTCATTTCTTCAGCTTCTTCCCATAAAAGGAGAAATATACATCATTTTTAACATATTAAACATATATACCTCCAAATCCACAGAATCCTGTCTCTTTATAATCCTTACAGATATCTGGCTGGTAGTCCCATCTTACAGTTGCCCTTAAATGGGCTGGGGCTCTCATTGGTCCTTTTCTACAAACAAATGAAGATCAATAAGACAGTTAATTATTACAAATACATGGTGGAGCAGAATATCTTTACATTACAATTTCTAGTGTATTAATTGTATTATAAATCTCAAACTGACATCTTATTGATAAATAATAAAAGTCGGATTGATTATTGATTAATGTCCAGTATCGATTATTCACGGGTAGGACTTCATTTGCTAAGGCGGCTTAACCCAGGTTAGCCCGGTTGGTACTTCCGGTAGCGGTACAGTCACTCCATTTGCTGAAAAATAAGCCGCCGAGGCACATTGGCTTAAGCCGCTCTTGGCAGTCTTAACAGACCAGCAAAACATCACCCGGTTAAAAAAGTATGGCGGAAAGCGAATGGTAAGTAATGTGTCGAAACTGAAAAATTCAGATTGTAACACATCTTAGAATTATTTATTGAAATGTGATACTGCTTTAATTTGCTATGCCTATGATGATATACAATAGTGCAACAAGTTATTATTTCTTAATTTAGCAAATGTTATAAGATAAATCATATAAACAGTTATCACGTTTGATGAGTCGCACATGTGGTCTCAATCATGTTTTAAAAAATACTTGTATACCTTTGCAATATTAATTATAAAATGTCTATCGTACTAAAAACTGCCAAAATCTCCATCTTTGATTTGCCGGTTTCACTTGTTTTGCTTTTAAGCTGTTTTTGACCCTGTCACGTGATAAGGCTAACCGGTGATAGCCCGAACTCGTACGAATGAAGCAGACTCATGTATTTCAGGAAGAGAAATTATTGTATAGCAACATAATATTTCCTGTAGAATGTAATCAAAAACTGGTGTGCAATATTTGCCCATATTGCACAGAGAGCAATATAGCATTGTAAGGATGATATCTTTGATAGTTTTTCGGGTTATTCCCGGAATCTGAGTGGCATTGCCATACAATAAAAAGGTTATTGCATGAAATTGGTAAATATAGTCCCTAGTAGAATATTATATCGCATGATTCTACTCAGGGCAATATTTCCCAATATTCTTATGTGGTATGAATATAACCCTGATTGGTATTGGATCGACACATTGAGCTGACATTTTAACATTCTTGTTTAAAGGGAAGACAATCGGACCCATTATTTTTATTCCAAGACATTGTAGTCCTTGCTATTATTCCTGAATGCTGCATGCTTTGCAGAGATGCAGCAAATACCAATTTTAAAGTCTTTGGATTGAAATAAGAGAAAGAATACCACTTTGATAATACACAGTTTTAATACTAACAAGTATATATGTGTCCAATGGACACTACATGCCCGGCCAACGGTGCAAGTATTTAATAAATAGAATTACATTTGTATATTGTTGACATTGAAGTCCCTAATGATAGGGTAGATGAAATCCTATCTCTCAGTACTTCAACCTGAACCTTAACCTCAATTCTAATATTGAAATTCCATAAAGAAATTCAAAGTTGATGACCTATGACCTCTAGGTCACAGCATCCGTTTCGCATCAAAATGCTGCTGTTCATATCACAAGCTAACAATGTACAAAGTTTCATGATGATACCATAACTCCTTCGTGAAAAACTACCTTAAACCTGAACCTTAACCTGTTGTCAACTAATAGCTAATACTGTGGATTCATTTATTTTCGTGGATACCAATTTTCGTGGATAGAGAAAAAAAGGCATTTCGTGGGATACGTAAATTCGTGGATTGCTGGCTTAGAAAAAAATAAAAAGTTGTTGAAATGCTGAAATTCGTGGCTTGGCACATCATATATCATGAAAATACTGCGACAAAACGTGCCGATCAGACTTTGATATTGTACAGTAAAGTACTGATTTTAAGCGCTTATAAAACAAAGTCTAACAAACAGATTCTTCAAATTTTGAACCGAACAAAGCTTGTCATGAATTTAAAAATATTAACAATATCTGTAATTATTTACTTGTTAGGTTAATCAGGTGTGAAATATATATTGACAAAATTGCAATCACTTGTCACCAAATACCTCGGGGCATATACATACATATGTTTAATCCGATTACGATAATTTTAATAATATCTGCTTTATTATCTTTTTACAAGATGTTATTACTGTAATTTATGAGAAATTCTGTATTGTTTAGGCCTACTTAGGATTAATCTTTTTCTTGAATGTTTGAATAAAAAAACCGGAAGTGAATTGCGCGACAATTTACACAGTCAAAATATTTTTAAAGAACATTGTTTGAGCGGTTATATCTTACCAAAGACAAAATTACATGAAACACTGTATCCTCTGTGGATATAGCTGACTCATCATATGTCAGTATCCAAGTACATGCTGTAACAACGAAATTGTTCAATGTTGTCTCGGATAGGTACATCGAAACTCCGTGGTTTCGAACTCGAGTGCAAAAATATTTAATCTCAAGTAAAAATATTATTTTTCGTTGGATATTTAAATTCGTGGTTTACTGTGACCCACGAAAACCACGAAAATTGGTATACAACGAAATTTAATGAATCCACAGTATACAATGACATTCATATTTACATTATGGTAATTTAAATCATATGAAAAATGAAGCATTTCTCTGAGAATCTACCTGAAAACACCAACAGGATCATTTTCATAGGAACCCATCAAACATTGCCCCTAGAAGGATTTTCCTGGAAAACTACCTGACATTGCCACTAGAAGCATTTCCTTGGACTGTGTCTTTTTTCTCTATATACTGGGCATAATTATTTATTCCTCTGTATATTTTATCATCTTCTTTGTCTTTCAGTTCCTATGAAATCAAATAAGATCTTGTTCTAGAACTGGGAGGAGTCGAAAGTCATTTGAAGAAGTGAAAATAAATTGTGTATCTCGGTTTAAAGTGAAATTTATACATTGTGTACTTAGAAAAACAAATTATAATCTCAATAAAACTTACCTTGACTCATTATTTCAGCTGCATTTCTTGTTTTTCACTTGTGAGATACTTTTATCTGACAGTTTTTTTTTCTTTTAAAACTTTGGAAACTTTTGATTCTGGTTTAATTTGTTTAAATTGGGCATGTTAATTCTCTAGAATAGTCTTTATCGCAATAAATGTTTTGTTACTAAATTAAGTCAATTAAGAACAAATTACAGGCCTGAATCAGTTTTGATAACACAATCCGTACGATCATGATATTTCATCCTGTGGACTTATTCAATTAATACCATACTAAAATATTATTGTGAAGACAAAATCAAAGTTATCACTTGGCTTCATAGAATCCTGAAGTACATGTATTTATCAAATCTGAATCAGCACCATTTTGTTCATTTATAATTTGTCTCAAGGAAACATGTACATGTACCTGTAAGTGTTGTCTCCCCTAGCAAAAATTTCTTGGTGACTTCTCTTCACTCTGAAAATGATTAGGCGGTGACTTGAAGGCATTTTTGGAAATTTTGGGGCGACTTTAAACCTCTATATTAGTCCATGGATAATAGATTTTTATTCATGTATTTTTATTACTTTGTTATCAATGTAATTAGAAAACTAATAAAAAAAACTTATATTCAACTGTCAATTTTTTTTATATAATTTTTTTTAAATCATGGACCAATATACTGGTTTTCTTTATAAAAATAATCTATATTTATTGAACAATTCATGTTTCCAGTTCAGGATCAAATGAGCCAAAAATTAACATAGTTACCTTATGTAGTTGTTGTGACCTTTCAAATATGGCCTGGGCATCAACATCTAATGATGTATCAATTTCAACAGTAGCTGTAGCACCCATATCACCTGGACCTTCACTTTTCTGTAAATATATAGGAAAATATAGACAGTGTTAGAGACAAACAATCAAAACTATAGGAAAATGACAAAACGTCTGGACAATTGCCATATCAAATACCTCAAATTGATAATTTCAGCCCAAACCCAGATTTACCAGTTTCTACTTAGAGAGGGGAAACAGGGTTATTTACATTTTTTGTTGTTTTTATTTCACATGTGGCCGTGCTGATAGGTCATTATTCACTGTGGTATGTGCAAACTAAGAAAAAATTAATGTGCATGGCGAATCCTTACAATTTTTCATTCATCATAAATTATATTTTCGTTTCTTGTTTGGCTGTGTCTATATTCCCACTCTAAAACCTCCTATTTACATCCTTCAGTACGTTTACTGTATAGATATGAAAGTCAAATACATTTGTCTACCGATACATACTTGTCTCTATAATGTGACCTATATGTAAAATGAATGACAATTATGTGAAATACAATGAAGACTGACAATTAGTGAGTATATAGTTATTTATACTTTGTAATTACTACAAAAATAAACAATATGTCTTGTTGTCTGTTCCTCCTTATTACTATTAAATAAGTATAACTATCAAGCATCAGATTTTAGTATGAGTATCCTAGTGAAAAAGGTCTTCATTATACATCTACATCTTAGTTGTTGAGTTTTGAACTTACCCCTGTACGAGATGACTTATAACTTAATGCAATGTTTGATGGCTGTTCCTCCTTGTCACTATCACTAGAGTAGTCAACATTCTCACGTATAATTTTTTTGGTCTGAAACAAATGCACACTGAGTTTGACATATATATTTGTATTAAGCGTGTTAAGTAAAAGTCAAAAAGATATGTTTTTATGGCTTCTAATCCATATTCACAAGTCAATTTTTTAATCAAAATTAACTTTACAAAAGAAATTTGTTTCAAAGCAATGCTATGATGCATATAAGCTTCACTAAAATCTGACGAATATGGGAAAACAAGTTCACATTTCATCTGTAAAAAATATATTTGATGAGAATTTAATCACATATTTCATTCTTCATTGTTCTTATATACAAATGTATACATGTAGATACATACTGACTGTTTCAGAGGATTAGCATGTCTGTCTTTTCTGTTTTTCTTCACAACAACATTCCCATCTTCATCACTGCTACTCTTCTTCTCATCTAAATAGAAAACAAATTGAAACTGTAAGTTAAGAAATATTTATGCTTTAAAAAATAAAAAGTTTCCCTAAGCTCAACATGATTCGACAGCAACATGCCAACAAGTTCACAAGTAAGTGTTGATACACTATCATACTTGACCCAATGAAGTTTTGGATATTATAGACTGAGGAACGTTCCTCTTTACAGCACAATTACCTGTCAAAGTGAGGAAACTCCGACTCTAATTGACTAGTAACATTGCTTTCTATGCAAAACATAATAACTTTTGCCTTTGTTCGTCAAATGAATGAATTTGGGGTAGACAATCCAAGATTTGGGCTACAATCCATTCAAGATTTTTGTATAAGGACATGGATAGTACTTATAATAAATGTGTTTATGGGGAAATATATATATTTATTAAAACTACTCATGAAATAAGACAATTAAATATCAAGAAGTCAAGTCTCTGGTATAAGCGTTTAATTTAAAAAAAACTGTAAAATCCAGTTTTTGGAAAGGATTTGACATAAGTTTAGTATTTTAATCAATTTGAATTATTGGCTTCCAGATTTAATCTAAAGTTTTATTGATAACTAACTCAAAACAAATTACTAATTATCATTTAATCAAGTCTTCAAAGGCTAAATAAACAAGATGCAGTGCACAAATATCATCAATATTATTTCACAGTTGGGGCTATTTTGTAACTATTATTTTCACAGCTGTAGCGAGTATAAAACTATTTTTTACTGTTGGTGCGGTTTGTGAGAAGTTGTATCATGTTATGGGATGATTTTGAAGGGAGGCAATTTGACCTAGAATATTACAATCCATTCACTTGTTCTCTGGAAGAAGATTTTAGCATGTATTTCTCAAAGGGTCCTATGTTTAACTAAGTCAAACACTGGCATCCATGTTGGATGATGGATCGATATCGGCACCAAAGTAACAACGCTTGGTCAGCACATCAAAAGTAATATTTTTCAATCCATTCAGTGGTTCTCTAGAAGAAGTTACGTAAAATGTTGACCGACAGACAGAAAACAGACGAAAAGCAATGGCAATAGCTCACATGACCCTTCGGGTCAGGCGAGCTAAAAAGTAGATCAATACATAGGTCAGAACGATATTTGTCCACTTTAACATAATTAAAGTGGAACTAAAATGCTTATAGAAAGTTATTTTCATTTTATAGTACTAAAAAAACGTATAAAAACGCAAAAAACCCGATGAAATTAGGTAACTTAGTTTTCGAGATATTAGCAAAATACTGGCCGATCGTCATTTGCACACCTGAACGATTTGTTAAAAAACTCGAATAGTACTAGTCGTCGGAAGTGACGTACTGTGCGGTTCAGATCTTGTACATAAATAGGTACAAGTCATTTGCAAAGTGAAAGCAGATTCAGTTGATTGTTTATACGTTATTGGTGACAACTATCGATTGACAGTGCTTCTTATATATTCACCGACACTTGTTTGATGATACATTGTACTTAATTTAAATCTACAATTATAACTATATTGTACCTTTACATCATACATAGGGTGTATTTAAGGGTATTTTTTAGAGTTATTGTGTTTGATTTACACCCCTTCTTTTCAAACCACCACAGTTACCAACATCCTGAACATAGGGCTATTTAAAAATATTATTAATGGAGTAAGTAGAAGGTACATGTAAGGCCGCTTATATCAATGCAGAGCCTTGACAGGCATGACTTTGAAAAGATGTAGCCAACAAGCTAACATAAGTTGTAGTAGAATAATAGGCTATTATAGCCAAATGTGTAGCTCCATAAAAAAGTTATTCTGGTCCCATGACCCTCTGAATTTTTTTCTCTTTCTATGAGCATAAAAGTTATACATTTGTAACCATAATAATTTCAAATATTAAGAGTCTGCTGACTATGGTAAAATAATACAATATAGAACAATACATGTACTTCCATGATATAAATAACTCTCTAAAAAAATATATAACATGTTCATGATCATAATCCTGATAATGCAGAAAATAATTTGGGTAAAAATGTAGCTTTTTTTTAAAGACATTCTATTTCATTAGCAATGTAAAGCTAAAGCAAAGTTTGAATGTCTAATTATTTATTAAAGGAATAGGTATTTATTTATTCATTATTTATAAAAAAAAATATATATATGACACTTCCAATCGTGCAAGAAATTTTAATTTCCCCCTAAATAGTATTAAACACCTGTGAAAATTAAAACTAGTTCATGATAGAAAACAAATTAGTAAACATGTGGATGGATATTTACCACCTTTAATCCTGGTAATTAAAACAGTTAAAGTTTTAGCACCTATTAATTAACATCCTGTTATCTAGTAATAAAGTTTTAATCCCTCCAATCAGGTAAATAACAACTTGGCCATGCACCTACCACCTGTGGAGTAAATCAATATACCGGTAACAAAGTCATTAGAAAGGTGTTATGAAAACCAGTTTTGACTGGTATTATAATTCAAATTACACAAAGAGCATAAAGTCCCATAACCAATATTAACCAAATTATAACTCTACAAATGTGGGAATTATTTTATAAGTTTAATAATTTTGTTTTATTAAAATCCATCAAAATCTTTTATTAAAGTTTTAGGTGTACAGTGCAGTTTCTGCAATGATTCTCTACATATTTTTATTATTACAACAAGGATTGTAAGAAATTACTTATCCCTCTCTACATATATGTCTCTGATTAAACTAAGAAATTTATTATATTTTAATAAGAAAATTCTGAAATTTTATGAATCTGTCAATTCAATAAAAAAAAACACATTACAATTCTACATCAAAATCTATATTTGTAAAACATCTGTTTTAAAACTATCAATTAATATTGTGTGTTATATTTGCTTGTTTAAAAAAATAGTGTTTGTTTTTTATTCCTATAAGATGGTCTTCCATTAGTATTTATGTTATATACACCTTTCAAAATATCTTTCACTTTCATTCTTTTTATATATATGTATATGGGGGCATTTATTGAAATTTATTGGCTATACTATTATAAATCACTAGCATTGCTGTCTTCATCCATAATATATTCCTTCTGGTCAATGTAAACAAGTTCAAGAGTAGCCCGCACTGTACGTCATTTCCGGTCAATCGGGGTCACTCAGCGAGGAAACCCTGTTTCCGGAAATAGCGCTGATTGGATTTCCCACAGGTAAAAATAATCCAACTTCACTTGCTATTTTCTCCATTATTACTTGACCAAATTTCATCGGGTTTTTTGCGTTTTTATACGTTTATTTAGTACTATAAAATGAAAATAACTTGCTATAAGCGTTTTAGTTCCACTTTAACATAACATATTCTTTATTTTCAATCAAGATGCCCTAAAAGGGCTCAACAATAAACATGAATCAATGGTGAAATCAAATAACATTATACATGTATAAAAATAACAAATTTCATAATTTTCTAACAGGGTGACCGAGTATATCTTAACACAAATAAAGCATTGTCAACAGCGGTGAAGCCGAGTTCTTCAATGTTTTCAGAGGGGTTACAATATACTCGGCCCAAGACCACTCGGACCGTGTCACCAGACAACTCATCCCGTATTTTAATCTTCTCATCGGACAACTGTACTCGGATTATCATATTACAAGATTACACGGATAGTAGTGGGATCTGCTAATCAGACTACTCGGCCCGTGTACTTGTATAACTAATTTTTATTTTACATTTTTTAGCAGAAAGAAGGTATTTTTGAATATGGATAACCATAATTATTACAGTGAATGTAGTGAAATACAGGGATTTCCGAGTGAAATCAAATCCGATAATTCACCCAGTGAAATCGAAAGTCATATTTCACTCTAGGAAGTGATGTAACAATAGCCGTCACCAACGATGTTGCTATACAAACGTCATCGCGTAGTCGCATGAAAACATAATCCCTTGTATTTTCTCGTTAAATTGTATAAATACACGGAATATGTCAATGTAATAAACAGAATAACTAATCTCGAAATTTTGAATACCGAAGAACTACAACTCGTGACCGAAAAACACTAATAATTCACCCATGCGCTACTCGCACTCGTGAATTAATGTGTTGTTTGGTACATTGTGTAACTCTTTGTAGATTTTTAGGTATTCGCATTTCAAGATTAGTTATACTATAATTAATTAATTTAGACTATGTCTTAATTATCGATCACATATAACTGACTGATTGATTGTTTTGGTAATTAGCATAATTATTTTAAAAAAAACTTAACTTGTAAAAACTCATCAGTTGTAATTAAATGTGTGAATAATCGTTCGAACATGGTCTGTTTGCAATCATCAAAGAAAAATTGTTGGCTTATGTGTTTCTACCTGAGTAGATAAACACTAGTGTGACACTGATGAGGAATAGATAAGTAGCTTGGTCAGGCACATAATTTGGCATAAAATACCAAATGTTGGTCATTTCACATCATAAATTTCTCAACATGTCAGTAGAATTCAATCGTGTGCTTCAACAATCCCAGAGTTATCGAAATTTTTTTTTTCTTGTCAGACATTGGGTCTGACTGTCAGCAAGGTCTTGTCAGACCCACAATTCTTTTCTAGTTGTGTTAACTTGTACTATTCATGCCATGAAATGCTTGGAAAATAAAGCATGTTTAACAAACATGTATTTTTCATCAAGAAATTATACTAGAAGTCCAATTCGGTACAAAATATTTTTGGAAGTAAAGAATGATTCTTGCGTTTAACACCCAGCTTTGCATCAGCGGGGAATTTTATTTTCCAACCTCTGGTATCCATTCTATCGTAACTGGTAATTAAGCTCCAAAAAATTATATACATGTAGGGAACCAGTTGCGCAATTGGAAGGGAGACAAATGAAATGTAAACAAATGATGGGATCGGCTTGTTTTGCCGGATCCAAGCCCCATTTTTTTGTCGGACACCAGGACCGGCAGAATTGACAGTCGAGTCGGACCTACTGGAATCTTGTCGGTCGGGACCGACAGGTCCGACGATTTTCAACAACTCTGCAATCCGTCCTCATCAAGAGTCTGTGCTGTGTCAGAACAAACATAGAAGGTTGTGATCACCGCCTGAATAGACTTGCCAAGAAGGACAATCTTGCATTCTATCTGCTGATCAAACTACTTTACAAAGAGGCCAAGACTGTTATGTTAAGCTGGTTGGAGAAGGAAAGTTAGTACAGCACCAGAAAAGGAAAACAATTGAGACTCAGGGGAAGATGTTACAACTGTGGAAAGACTATCCAGAAAACCGACTTTCCATTAGCCGACTCCTGAAGAAATGTGGCAGCGTTTATGGACCAACAGTATGAACTCTCCATTTTTGCCAATTCATAGTGCTTTTTATTGATGAACTGCTGTTCTGTTGCACATAACTCTGTCAAAGTGTAAAAGTCATAGTTTGTGGTTCAATTCAAAGTATTAAGGTCATAATTATCAATGTTGTCACTTCCGAGTTGTCCTAAAACCCGATCCACAATCTCACTTCAAAATATTAGGCTCATCATTATCAGTATTATTACTTCACGGTCCGAGTTGTCCCCGGGGCGATTTGTATGGGTTCCTACTGAATAGTGAATGTCTTGATTTTTATATGTAGATCAGAAACGAGACATTTAAGAAAAACAGCATTACTGAAAATAAGTGGCAACAAAATAGACTCATACCATTGTATCATTAACAACTGCAAAAACCGCATAAAGTATAATAAAACGATACTTTCGGTAATTCGATTTCGAACTACCCATTTAACATTGGGCCATTCCATTTAATATCTGACAGGTAGGGGTGGATGGGAAAATTTTTTTCTACACCTATCAGAGAAAAATCCAATATTCCAAGACCCCACAGATATTAAAACTTGATACCTACCAGAAATATGGTATGTGCTTACAAAGGGTGGATGAGTTTAAAAAAAAAAAGAGGACCTATCAGAACTTTAATTCACAAATATTTGTACCCATCAGATATTGCTTTCGTTGAACCCCACAGAAACCACCTTCCACCCCTCCTTGTTTTCTTAAAGGTCCTGTGAAAAGTAGATAGGAAATCTGTAATTTTTGCCTCACCAAGATGTTTTATTATTTGATTGATCTCTATAATCTGATATGGCAATAAATGTACATAAATAATGAAATTGTTGTAATTATTGTGATTAGGCACCAATCCCTTAGAAGTGTCTTTGGTCATAGTAACCCCCACAGAAATTTTAATTTGGAAATTTTACACCCTCTAAGATATGCATATTTTGACACCCTCAGAACTACATATCCTTAGAAGAGTTTTAGAGGAAATATAACCCCTAAGACGAAAATCCTCATATTTTTCACCCATAAGATGAACAGCTTACATACCCCTCAGAAACACCCATCCACCCCCACCTGTCCAACATTAAATGGAATGGCCCATTCTGTCTTATTTCTGATTGATTTTCATAAAAAAAAAAACAAAGGAAGAGAAAAATATAAATGTACGATTAAGGATTAATGTTTACCATCGGACGAGGTTTTTCTCTTTCGCGTCGTCAGATTTTTTCTGCTTTTCTTGAAAAAAGTGCATGGTCCAGTTTTTGATGTTTCTACGTCGTCCGACATTTTGAATTGGCTGTCGAGTTCGCTAAGAGACGAGAAATTCCATTGGTGAAGAAAAACTTTCGGCGCAATTTCAGCCAATGAAAATTGCCTTTCAATGTTTGGCTGTATTTACCACAACAAATACACGTGGGACGTTTGAGATGCGTTGGAAAAAACTGCAAAAGAGATATAAATATATAGTTTCCATATTTAAGAACATTTTCACTTATCAACTCTACACTAATACACATCAAAGGTGTTATTTACCACTTAGACTTTTCAATAAGGTCTGTATCTGCGAAAACGATAAATATCGGGATATATTCAAGAATCGTATAAATGAGGAAAATTGGAATAATAAGAAGTGTAACCCAACTTAAACCTTTTTTACTACTATTATGTACTTTCAAAAATTATTTAAACCATCTTCAGGATGAAATTATTTTGACCATATTTTAATTGGAATGCACACAGCTAAGCCTTACCCTAAGCTAAGTGATAGTTAATTTTATAAAAACAAAACTTAAAAAGAGGCTTCTACAGAAGTCTCAGACTAAAGAATCGCCGCAGTTACCCAGCTAGAAATAACAAGCCATGATACGCGTCATTTGATTGGTCAACATTTTTTGTCTATCACATCATAGACTAAATTTTCTTTTCTACTATGACGTCATGAAAGGGAATCCCAACGTTTCAAACATCAAAACAACAGCTGGAATTAAATTATAAGGATTGACTGTAATTTTGCTTTCAGTCTATTCAAAATAACCTCAATGCACATGGTGCACACTTTCAAATAACGAGCTACGCGGGTTACTTAGTGTGCACCACATGATTGAGGTTATTTCTCCATAGACTGAAAAAAAAATACAGTCATTTCTTAAATAATAATTTAATAACCTGCCTTGTTTCCTGTTAATTTGAAAAATATGTTTTATTTTATTTCGTCATTTGATATTTTCTTGAAATGTACAGTTTTATTCATCTTAAAAAATATTAATTTTTCACTGTAGATTATCACCCCTAGAATTATGATTGAATATTGAAATGATTTAATCAATTCAAGAAGTAACCAGTACGATTCGTCCCAAAACCAATCAAGCCCATGGTCGATCCATCAAAAGTTGTTCCGTTCCATCCTCAATTTATTTGGCCCAAATTTTTATGTAATTTGTTTATGTAGAATTTCGAAGATGTGATAAAATTTATCACCTGTTCCAAACACAGGCACTTGTTTCAAAGGAAGAGGAGGGGGACATATATTTTTTTGAAACAAGTGCCTGTGGTTCCAAATTCGAAAATTTTTCGATGTGCTTGGTTCATTACAAATACGAAATATTTATTTCCATATTTAAACAGCATAAATAACAATTTATACAATACTTATATATTTTTTCTTATAAAAGGCCACACCAAATTTCCCTCAGCTTGGTCGTATGAATATTCTCTGCGTAAGCATTCCTGACCAAGCAGAACACATAAAGTAAAAGAAAGAGTACATATATGTAATTTTTTAAACAGTCATCAAAACTTGTTGAGAAATTGTTACAGCAAAAGGCACTGTAATAATATATGCCTCAAAGAAAAGACTGTGAATAAAGGTCCTTATCCTTTGAAATTTCCTTTTTATTTGCAAAAACAAAAAGTATTATTTTAAATAGCTGATATCAAAAATATTTGGAAATCTGGTACTACATTTATATTTAAAATATATATTTTATCACTGATATTTGTAATATAATTATATTCGTAATACTACTCAACAGTTAATGTCAGAATTAGAGTCAACTGTTGTTGTGTCAGGCATAAATGTTTCCAGTTTTGTAGAAATTGCATTTTTATGCTTTCGTGAAAATTATTGTCAAAACTTGGAGGTGGTAAAATCATAAATGCTATAAAAACATCCAAATATCTGTATGTTGAACGGTGTTACATGTAATTGCTGTGTAAGTCATTAATTAAATGTTGGCATTTCCTGTAAAAAGAAAAAGGACAAATATACCTAAGGAGCAATCAATAAAACATAATCCATTGGACAGACAAACCCGGGAAGACAAACGAACAACCACAAGCACAACAAATAAACACAGAAAACTAAAAACAATGAACAACACGAACTCCTATAAAAACCAGGAGTGAACCCAGGTGCTCCGGAAGAGTAAGCAGTTCCTGCTCCGTATACGGCACCCATCGTGAAGTTCAACAAAGTCAATCTGGTGGAAGTCACAAATCGTAGGAGGCACATGAAAGGTTACGACAGTGGGAACAGGTCCAACATCATCTTAGATATTGGAACACTGTAATGGTCAATCAATTCATGATGACGACCGTAAAATTTCTTAAGTGATGACATCAACTTATCCCTGACAAAACCCTGGTTAAGAAGCTTTTGTGACAGCAGTAATCCTCTTTGTCGAAAGTAAGGGTAACTCGCGCATGCCCTTGTAATCTATCTTATTAATATTTTTTCATTAGAATAGATGAATTAATAATATAAAAATAGTTTAATCTTTTATTCACATATACTTTATAATGTCCTATGTTAATTTCCCATCCAATATAATAATGTTGTGGGACTCACCAATTTGAAAAGTGTTGCATCGAGGACTCCCCAAGAAAAAATCCTATGAGGACACTTGTAGCATTGTGAATTACTGAATGTGGGACGAATTGACTGCAATGTTTGTCTGGATTGACACGGGGGACGGATTGTTTGTGGGCTGGATTGACGTGAAATCCTTAAGAAAACGCCAATTTACATTATGTTGATTCCGTGCATAGCAATATTAAACTTAATGTCAGTAATTTGTACAGTTATCATACCCTCATCAAACAAATTTTAATGAGTATATAACTGAAGAAGCAATCTGAATATTTTATTACCAATCACATGTCTACAGAGAGCAAGAATAACATAAAACCATTAAACATCATGTTATAAAATAGCATAAACACGATATAGAAACCAGAGGCTCCACGGAGCCTGAATCACTCCCCTGGATTTTAGGTGACCACAATTGACAAAGCGATTCTAGATGTATGTGAGGAATTGTTCCACAGTGTCCAGCGCTTCTAGATAAGATATGTAAAGAATTCTTCAGTGTCCAATGTTTAAATTAAAATGTTAAACTAAGTCCAGCTGTGGCAGCTAGCTTGGATTCCGATTGGGCCATAAAAATAAATGTTGTAGCAGACATTTATCAAAGGATTTTAATGCAACAAAAATATTTCAATTGGCTTAGTATTTTCTGACAACAAGACTTTTGTACAAATTTCCCCATAGGGTCCAATGTTAAACTGGCTGCGGCGACCATTTTCAATCAGTACATAAAACATATCTTTTGTAGTTGTCTTATTATCAAATGATCATTCACACATCAAAAACATTTCAATTGACTTGGTAGTTTCTGACAAGATCTTTGTACAAAATTTCCCATAGGGTCCAATGTTAAACTAAGTAAAGCTATGGCAGCCATCTTGAATTTCGATCGGCACAAAAAACATTAATTTTGTAGAGGTTCACTCAATGCTTGTTCATACATAAAAATATTTCAATTGGCTTAGTAATTTCTGACAAGAAGACCTTTATACAAATTTCCCCATAGGGTCCAATGTTAAACTTAGTCCGTCAGGCTGTGGCAGCTATCTTGAATTTTCTGATTGGCACAAAAAATATAAATTTTGTAGAGGTTCAACCAAGGATGATTAATGCAACAAATCAATTCAGTTGGCTCAGTAGTTTCTGACAAAAAGAGCTTTAAAGATAACTCCAATCAGAACGAACTATCTGCCCCTGGTAGCCATGTTGAATTTCCATTATCGGCACAAAAAACATACCTTTTGTAGTGGTCTATCAAATGATCATTCACACATCAAAAACATTTCAATTGGCTTGGTAGTTTCTGACAAGAAGACCTTTGTACAAAATTCCCCATAGGCTCCAATGTTAAACTAAGTCCAGCTGTGGCAGCCATCTTGAATTTTCTGATCTGCACAAAAAACATAAATTTTGTAGAGGTTCATCCAAGGATCATTCATGCAACAAATCAATTCAATTTGCTTAGTAGTTTCTGACAAGAAGAGCTTTAAAGATAAGTCCAATCAGAATTAATTATCTGCCCCTGGTAGCCATGTTGAATATCCAATCGTCACAAAAAAAAAAAAATTTTGTACAGAACCATCCAATTAACATTGTTTGGTTCAATTTGGACTGGTGGTTTTAGAGAAGAAGATGATACTGTGAAATTTGAACAGACGACAGATGCTCAGGTGACCTAAAACGGAACAATAGATATCACCCTGTGTTAGTCTGCCTGTTTGTCTCTGCTTGAATCTTGAAAATGCCGCTCCTGAACTTCTTATCAAGTGTAACTCCTAAATCGACTGATGGAGTTCATCGAAACAACACAAAAGTAGTACATCAAGTTGTCTCTATTAATAAATTTTTTCTTTGGTGATATTTGCATGTAATTATTCAATTTTATATAAACAGCAGTAGTAACTGATGTTCAAAGTTAAAAAATTAATGAGCACAAATACTTGATTTTATTCGATATGGAAAATTGTAAAAATAATGTGTAGTATAAGAACTGTAAAATATTCTTTTAAGGAATGGAATTGAAAGATGTTTGTGTTGTGTTGCCAGCTGGTGGTTGTGGAGTAAGAATGGACATGGAAACCCCAAAACAGTACTGCAAAGTTCTCAACAGACCTGTCATTTTATATACAATTCTATCCTTTTACAAGTATGTAATCTTTGTCATAAATGTTATGAATGATGTCTATTTCAGCATGATTCACTTTTTAGCTCACCTGGCCTATCACTTTGCATCTGTCTTCTGGTGTCCCCCTGGACAGTTTTTCACAGAATTATAATATTAAATACTATCCATTGCCATGAAATTTTGTCCCTTAAGTGGAAAGAATTTACTGCAATATTTATGAAATAGTGTCCTACCACAGACAATATTTTATAGCAGTTAATTAATTATTAACTTCTGTCCTCCAAGGGAGGTAATACAAATGTTATAAAACAATTGTTATGTACATGTATATATATAAATATATATATTTGGAAATAATGAATGTATGTTTATACCATGCTTCTCGTGTTTCACTTATTTATTATAACCAATATTTCCTAAACTCTTGATATAAAATGAGATCACCTTCAAAATCTACACTAATTTGTATGAAACAAGAGTTAAAATTACTATTAGATACAGGCACAAAAGAATGTCAGAATTATCATATACTGTTCAAGGACCAAATTTAATGGTAAAAAGTGTCCAGTGATAGCATGGACAATTTTTCATAGCCTAGGATTTTTTTCATAGGTAAATTGTGTCCAGGACACATTAAAATAAGTAAATGTTGTCCATGGACAGTATTTACTATGAAATAATGTCCGGCATACATCATTTTATGGGGACATTATTAAATCCTACACCTATGGCAAATACATACAAACATCTTCTCAGAAACAGATAGCCTGGTATGTGGTCTCTAAAGATTTGCTAATAATGACTAACAAGTAAATTACCTTAGTTACTAAAAACATTTCTACATACCTCAATATCGCTTTGGGAAACAGTTTTTACACAAATTTACTAAATTAACGTCAGCTCTTTAAGTCAGTTCTTCAACATGAAGGAAATTCATAACCAAAACAAATTTTTGGCTGTAAGTGAAATCATGTATCTCCTTTGATAGACATAAGAATTGTTATGGTTCCGAATTTCCTCTTGGCAATATTCCAAAAAGTGATGCAAATTGACCCAAATTGCCTATATAAATTGCCCGCAGAAAACTTAAAATTATTGAAGATTAAGCATTTGTCTATGATAAAAAGTAGGTAAGTATTTAAGATTAAAAAATCAATTGTTATGAGTGAAACAAATACATGGGAAAGTGCCTCTACTCCTTTGTGTGTTTGAGATGTTTTTTTTATTATTTCAGAATAAATTGGATAAAGCATATTGTGGTAGTAGTAACACAGGGTTATATAGAGTACATGGAAAACCTTATAACTAAATACAGATTATCTAAAGTTATACTAGCTGTTGGTTCACAAACAAGACATAGATCTATCTATAATGGAATTAAAGCCCTAGAGAAAGGTATATTATTTCATACAAATGCCAAGTTGGTGGTATTTCAGCACTGTGAATTTATTTTTTGTTTGTGGTAATTTTTATGGTTTTCCTGCATCCTAGCAAACCATATTGAAAGTATGTTTAATGAAGAAATCCAGAAAAAACTTTTTACCTTTTTTTATCATATAAATGTATGTGATGGCATATGATGTATGCGTGTTAATTTATTGTTAATTAATCACAAAATATATGTAAAAAGCCTGTTTTCATAATTTTCTTCATATTATATTTAATGTTTGCATAAATCAAATGAAAGAAAAAAAGAAGATGAACTGTAATCAGACAATAAACTGCAGTTGTTGCCATAGTTTGATAAAACTGTTTAAAGTACAGTTCCATATAAAAATCAAACGATTACATAAAAATGGGTGGCACATCATAGTTTTTTAAATGAAATTTAATTTGCTTGTTATAATTTCCATACATTAGGATAACAAAAAATATCAAACATTGGTTCCAAATATAATCAGGAAGATTTTTACAAGCTATTTAATTTGTAGTGCTTTCTATATAAATTTCCATGAATTATCTCCCTTGGCAATAATGTTCTATAGTGCTTTCTTTGTAAAAATTATCTCAGAAAGGGGACAAGTGTTTAGCCTGAACCGAATTGCATTTAATATTACCACTCAGACTAAGTAAAAATTTATAATAAAATATTTGTGAATTTCAAAAGCCTTCTAGCAGCAATGAAAATAATTTGTAAAGAATATACACAAATTATTGGTCTAACACTAGTTATCTCCCCTGTTCATTGTGCATTCTATATAAAAAAATATCTCAGAAAGACAGGTCACAACTACGAAATATTCACCAGATCTGTTAATAAATTTACAAAAGAAATGTCAAAACACACACAAAAAGAAAATCCATTTCTATCATGTGCCACTGGATTTTGAATTTTATATGAAATGGTACTTAATGTGATAATTATAATAAGATTGATATTTAAGGATTGACTGCAATTATTTTTCAGTCTATGAAGAAATAACCTCAATCACATGGTGCACACTAAATAACACGCATAGCGGGTTATTTGAAAGAGTGTACCATGTGCATTGAGGTTATTTCGAATAGACTGAAAACAAAATTACTGTCAATCCTTATAATTTAATTCCAATGGTTGTTTTGACGTATAAAACGTTGGGATTCCATTTACTGACGTCATAGTAGAAAAGAAAATCTATTCTATGTTATGATAGAAGAAAATAATTTGACCAATCAAGTGACGCGTTACATCCAATATTAAATTATAAATTGGCATTCATGAAAATAAAGAAATCTACACTATCAACCTTTCTAAGACTAACATATCTTACTGTCTGGAAATCTCAGTATGTGGAATCAGTGTTAAGTATTTTGAAAATTATAGGGAAATGTTTTGTTGGTTAATACACCTTGTTGAGCTGTCAAAGAAAACATCAAAATTTTAGAATTGTTTTACATGTACTTCCAGTTAGCAAATCTGATGATGTTATACTGATTCATGATGCTGTGAGAATGTTTACGGATGAGAAATCATTATTTGATATTGCAATAGAAACAAAACAACACAAGGTAATTTTTTTGCCCCGTCCACAAATTTGTAGATGTCTCCCTGTCTGTCTGTATGTCCATGCTATTAGGTTTAGGTCTATTTCTCAAAAACCCATTGAGATACATCAATGATATATTCAATCTGAATAATATTTACAAACTTTCATTTATAATCGTCAGTAACCATATAAACTCTTTTATATGAATGCAGAAAAGTACATGTATGTTTTTGTTTGTCACATGTTTTCATATTCATTGTGACATTATAATATGGTACTTTATGAGAGATAGTTACATGACAAAGTCAAATGTATAATCCACCTCCTGTTGTTTATCAACACTTGAGCCTGTCAGCTGTTGAGCTGATAAAAGAGCTAGGAGTCTAGGACATATGAAAAAATGGCATGTTATAAAATTTACTTTTATTTCAAGAGAATTTTTGTTAAGTGAACTAATTGTACTAAGCAATTTACTGACAATATTTATTAATTATATTGGAAATGAATATTTTGTTTTATGTTGAATTTGATAGGCTTGTGGAATTTACAGAGGTTTAGTATCAACAGTTATTGCCCCTGATTCTGACGGATTTTTGGAAGAGTCTTTAGACAGGAATAAATACAGAGCTAGTGAGATGCCTCAGGGATTCCACTACAATGTCATACTGTCAGCATATCAGAAGGTAGTAGTAATCTGTATTTCAATTTACTTTAAAACTTCAGTCAGTATTGGAACAACAAAAACAGCTCCAGCCATAACTAAGGGTATATGTACAAAGGCAAATTGGAAATGTAAAACTTCTCATTTAATTACACTTTATATAAGAATGTTTTAATCTGATTGGCTCATTGGAGGGATATTTTTCACAAATATTATGCATTACAAACAATTTCAGAGGCAGCAGGGTTTTTGGCAATTTGTATTTGCCACTTTTTACCCTCGATCTGCCGTGGTATTTGCAAAAAATACTGTTATCCAACTGGGCGCTTGAAATTCCTACATCATCACTGCATTTTAGTATAAGCGTTTGTAGAGAAAACATTTTTTTTTGATATTCAGTGTAATTAAACATAATTTATACATCATGTTTCGGAGGGGTATTTGCAAAAATTTCAGTCTTTACAGTTTACACGAAGTTTCCCTCACTCCATGGGCTTGGGAAATTTCACGTCTCTCGACTGGTATTTTTCGCAAATACCCCTCCCTAACATTATATATCTGTGCAAAATTAGCTATAAAAAATTTGGCCTGCTTGTTACCTCTACCACCCTCTAAGGACTATATTTCAAGTAATTAAAGTGAAGACACTCAAGTTCATGATATTCAGAATTTTTTTAAATTAAGTTTAAGAGACCAAAATTCCTCTGTAAATGTCATCAGACATACATTCCAGCAAAATACTACATGTACTGAGTTATGTGAAAAAATTCAACAATACTTAGAAAATTCTAATTATATGAAACAAAATTGCCTGTATTTTAACATTATGATTCGTGTTGATTTATTGTTTTAGTTTAAGATAGCCACAGTCTGTTTGTAAAATGTATAAAACTACAGTTGGTGTTCTGTCACAAAATATGTTACTTCTTATTTAAGCTGTTTTATAATCAGATAGTTTAATCTGTTGTTTTCTACATTAAGGGAATACGATACAGTAGCAGGGGGAGGTAATAACATTGCCAAGTGACGTAGTAGTATCTCTTATTATAATGTCCCAAAAATTTGAGATTTTTCTTAAATATTCCCTAAATAATGCATGGACCCCCACTTTTTACCTGTGTCACCAACATATTGAAGATGTGCACCTCCTATTTTGGACAAATTTGACAAATTTTTACGATGAAATTTTGCATGTTGAACTTAGCCATTTTTCAGCAATACATGCTATGAACGGTGCATACTTTGTGTAATCTGAAACTTGGACTGTATTGAACCAATATTTTTCAAACTTTGCATAGTGTTTATATACATATTGAAGATGTGCACCTCGTATTTGGGGCCAATTTTACAAATTTTTACTATGAATTTTTGCATGTTGAACTTAGCCTGACAAACATATGACGGTGATGCAGGTTCAGACATGTAATTGGTCTTGTTTCTTTTGCAAAAAATTTCCATTCAGGATAATTATACTAAAATCTGAAAAAAAATTCAGTTGAGAAAGTTAACAAATAATCATAGTTATTCCTTATTTGATCAAACTTTGCATATTTTACTTATTAGTTTATTGATCTTAATGCCACCAGTTATTCATCAGAGAACAATGTCTGTATACTTTGGAATATTTTACAAAAGATCAGGCGAAGTTATCTTTTTTCTTTAAAAAGTTATACATGTACATTTTGTGGGAGTCTTGAAAAATGAAAAATTATAGGTTTTTGGATCCAATATTCCAAAATCAGTGTCAAATTTCTTAATAACTAAGTCATGACTGTTTCATGTTTTTACATGTATTTCCATATATGAAAAATATACAAAAAAATTGACAGTATGGTAAAATTTTAGCAAAAACTCAGTATAGGAACCTTACTCTATCGCATTCACTTAAGGGAGATTGTTTAAAAATGCATAAAATGTCTGTATTAATTTTGTAGGCTACAGATTATGACTTTGATTATGGTACAGAATGTCTCCTATTAGTTTCTAAATATTGTGGTGTTCAAGCCAGGTTGTTAGAAGGTCCAAGTAATCTGTGGAAGGTGAATAAAAAAATGATTTCAAAGTTTTTAACTTGAATTTATTTTAGTCATTTATTTAGTTCATTTCTAATCCGTTGTGTCGTCCATTTCCATATCGATCTATTTATACGTACCAAATGCAGACATCGAAGAGGACACCTATAACATCAAAGTTATCAATACACAAACAATGCCACACAGAATGTCAAAGAGTTGATACATACTCACAACATTTATTTAAGATATTACACAAAAGATTTATAAATCGTGCATAACAACATTTATATGAAATAAGGTCATGTGTTGACATTGATAAAAAGAGTGTAAACTGACAATTCATAAAATGTCCGGCAGAGGCTGATGAAATTTCCGGATCCCTATGCCAAATGAACTGAAACTTGGTATGAAGAACTTCTTTCTTTTTTTTCATTGGTAAAATTCAAAAATCTCTTTTAAGGATGCTCGCTGGTCATGTTTTGGTCTTTTTGTCAGATTTTCGGAATCCTCGGGTTTTATCCATTTCTTAAACATGAAGATTTTTTACCATGAACCCCTACTTTTTCTTTTATAATTCAATCATATATACCGTAAAATGGTAATTGACAAAATATTATGAAATCCTTTTTATTTTTTCATACATTTTTGAGAGACTGAAGTTGTCAATGCAAAGACAATGTAAAATCCAGAGAAAATTCATTTCCTGCAACTTTTCAAGGCTTTATAGCTCTAAAATGAGCACATGAACCTATATTTTTTTCTTGCTTATTTGTTTACTATTCATATGTTCTCTCAAACTAAAACACCTATTTCAAATCCTATTTATTTCCTATTAGACCAGCGATCATCCTTAAAACCAGAAACATACATGTATATTCAGGGAACTTAACCTTTATGAAATGTACTTATTTCATCAAGATTTGGCAATTCAAATGACTGCTATGAACAAATCATATCTGATGGATCATATTTAAATTAGAGTTTTAATTTAAAAAAGAAAATAAACTGCATAGCCACATGAAATAAATTTTGTATGAATCATGTATGGAAGGACCTTATCAAGATCTACTGTAAAGGGGAATGAACCTTTGTCAAACACTGTCACCATCACTTGCCATGTACAAGATAAATTATTTTTATTAATTATAAGTAAAATATAATTTTGATTGTGTTTTAGGTCACTCACAGAAAAGACTTGTATGCAGCTGAAGGAGTGGTAAAAGGTAAAAGTTCAAGGCTCCAGGCAGCCTAAAGTAGCAGGCAGCAGCACCCTATCCCTCTGACCTATTTATTAAGTAAAATGTAAACGACATTAAAAAATGTTCTTGTACAACATACAAACAGGATTGAATAAATAGAAAATACATTAAAGAGTTGAAAAAACTATAATATTTCTTAAAAGGGCATTAAATAATTGATATTACTCAAAAATTAATATTATAATTATTTTGTTTTACCCTTACAGACCTATTCTAGTGCAAATTAATCTCCTGTAGACTGTCATTCCAGTGTCATTTTATTTGTCATGGTTCAGATGAAAAGAGATGATTGATTATAAGCTGAGGAAACCTCTCATGTTCAAATTAAAAACATTTCAATGTAAATGGAAAATTAAGATAAAAACAATAAGAATTTGACTTGTGTTTTACAGAATATGGCATTAGAGTGTGTTTAAAGTGCAATATTATACATTTGAAGAAACTATTGAATGAAAAAATGGCACAGAAAAAGATAGTAGTAAGTCAATACATAGACCTTATTTGAAACTTATCTTTTTATATTCATATTTTTTATATGTATCAGATAATATAAAATATGAGACATGAATCAGATAATTTTTTTTTCAACACCGAGCTTCAAGTTAAAATATTCTACCAAAGTAATAAAATAATTACATGCCAGAATTAAGAAATGAAGTCTAAAACATAATTAAACATTAAAATCAATACAAACAGTTAATACAAGTTTGTATAGTTTGGTATCAGCTCATATTACCTAATTTCTTCCATGAATAAATGGATATAATTTTTGAATGAGAAAGTTATGGCACACATTTTTTTCTCATTTAAGTAAATGTTTTTTTAAGGTTTTGTGTGAAGAAGAAGTGATTAGTGATAATCAAGTAGAATCAAATACTTTAGTTCATGTACTAAATTATGACCCAGAAATTAATCAGAGATTGAGGATACATTCTCAGGATTTCGTAATGCAGAGTGAAAACAAAGATTTGATCTCAGAATTGATAGACAGGGTAATAATTTTTGTAATTAAAGTTCCAAATGAAGGTTTTTACACAGACATACTACAAATTACACAGAATCTGAAAAAGATGACAGAGTCAAGAGAATCTCTTGTTTATTGTATTCTTTATCAGGTATTGTTATTTTAGTTTTCTTTATCTTTGTATTGTAAAATTAGCTAATTCTATGGGTTTTCTATATCGTATCACATCTTATCATGAGATAAATGAACACCTGACCTATGACCCCACTATGGGTACCATATACTAATCTTCTGATAAGAATTATATTTATGACCTTCTAAGGCTAAAAATTAGATTCTAGAAAACAGAATCGGATTCATGAAGGGTAAGGGAGAAAGTAGTTTGAGAAGCTTTTAATTAAAACTAGAAATTTGTTCCGTCCTCTGTGTTGTAAAATATCATTGACATATCATCTTAGGTTTTTGAAAAATGGATTACAATGAAAAAATTTAACCAAAATCACTCAAGCATATAATGTAGGTTATGGTCACTTGGCTCAAATTTGTTGTACTTCATATATAATTAGACGACTGTAGTTGTGAAATATCATTAACATAACCACAAGTTCTTCACTAATACATATAAATGCAAAAATTTTAACCCAAGTCACTCAAGCTTAAAATTTAGATCATAATGACCCAAAACTTTCTAAGTTGTTTTGTACTATATAAGTTGACTGTAGCTGTTATATATCACTAATGTATTACCATTAGCTCTTTAAAAATACACCTACACCTAAATGCATAAATTTAACCAAAGTCGCTCAAGAATAAAATGTAGGTAGTGATGACTCAAATGTTGCTGATTTTTGTTGTACTGTATATGATGAATGAAGTGGTGTAATATCATTGAAAATAAATCCAACTACTAAAACTTAGCTGAGTCACTCGAGCATGAAATGTAGGTCATAATGACCCAACTGTTGGAGTCACATCCATTATATAATTTAAGAGGATTATATTGATCAAGTTTCATTTATACAACATGATGGATTCCTAGGATATAGAATTAAATGCAAAACTTTACTAGAGTCACTCATGCATTAAATATATGTGAAAGTGACCCAAATGTTATTGAACCGGATGGATGTATGGATGGATAATGGTGAATCTATATGCCATGACCACATAAAGCCAAGATCGTTTACTTTTTCAATATTTTTGTTTTTGAAATAAGATTGGCAGATTGAAATGAAAATGTCTAACTATGTTTTACAAAAAAATAACATTATAGAGCTATAATGATATTTTTTTTTAAACTTTTTTTCAGGATGAAAATAAGTTAGAAAATGTGTCAGACATGGTAACCAGTGTTGTATGGAACAGAGATCCAGTGTTGTCCGGACAAGTTTTATTTGTGTATTAATCTTTTCAAAAAGAACGAATTATATGTATTGGAAAATCATATTCTGAAAGTAAATGGCTTTATTGTATCAGTATACATATCTGTAAATAACAAGATATTGGTTTAAAAAAATTACTATCAGTGATGCACTAAAATTTTATTTTTTTCATGGATTTTTGAACCAATGAAATTTTTATAATAAGTAGAAATTTTCCATTGATATGTGAATTAAGAAAACATACATGTATGTTAAAGAACAAACAAAAGACTGAATTGTCATCAAACCACAAAACTATATATCCACCATTAAAATAACATTCATAGTTACAAAGACGCTGTACCATAAAAATTTAAATATGAACAAGTCAATTAGAATAATATTTTACATATTCCTAGTACAACTATTCAATAATGCTAACAATATACTGTAAATTCAGAAATTATTGCATGCATTTGTTATTGCGATTTTAATTTTTGTGATATTGAAAAAAATCCCGCTTCATTCATATAAAAAATTTCAGAATGCAAGTTTAAATTATTGCGATTACAACCCTGTTGCATTTTTCGCAATAATAAAAACATCGCAATAATTTCCGAATTTACAGTAGTTCATTTAATAGATTTGCTACAGTTTCCCATTAATGACAAAACATAATATTTTAATATCTCCGTGATAAGCTTAGTACATAGAATCCTGCATAAAGTTGTATAAAAATAAATGTGTATACATGTTTATGTTTGAAATTACATTCAGTTCGAGAATGTTAATTAGAATTGTTTGTTCTTTAGAGATTTTAAAAAAGTTTAACAAATGCAATAACCATTTATCTTGGAAGAAGGGAGCATCAGGAACACTCTCCTCAAATTCTGGCCTTTGTATTGTAAACTAATATGGTGCTATAGAATGTTCGGTAATTGTTTGTATTTTTGCAGCTGATTAATTTGTTATTTCTCTGGTTGTAAATTAATTGCTTGAGAAGTGCAATATCTACATGAAAAATGTTTTGAAAGATTCTGATTTACTTTGACTTCAGTTGTTGACATTAGTATTACTGCATTTTAATATTTATATTTGATATAATATACAAATATACTGTATGCTTTTTATAATAAAATTTTTAAATACTGGATCATTGTGAATGTGTCATTAGTTAGAAAGTAGGGAGTATTAAGAGACATGAATACCTAAATTCTTTGGGAATGATCATTTCTGAATTAAACAGGCCTAAACAGTATAGCAACAATAGTTTACTTACATGTATGAGTTATAAATTGATGCATATCTTCTGCATCAGAATTGGTATCAAGTAATTCCTCGATATGACGGGAGTTGATACTGCTGCTGTTGAGGGTATCAATACTAGGTGGAGTCCTTAGATACGTATAGTTTTAGCTTTACCTTATCTGTATTTGGAATTTGCTAAACTTTTTGGATGAATTCTTTTGGTTTTCAACATTTTTGGCCTTTAGCACAACTGATGACTTGTAAATCGATGAAGTGTGCACATTTTGTGCATTGGTATCAAAGAATTTATGTACCATACTATACATCTTAGCTTCATACTCCTTCCACAACGCATCATCTTAAAGTACAAAAACGTACAGAAACTGTGGTTGAAAAATGGCCATTGTCAAACTTGACCTATATATATTCACAGGAGACACTTACCTCTTTGTACAACTCCCACTCGATATGTTTTTGATTCAACAGAATGGGATTTTTGGAACTTGAGTGTTTCCTATAAAACAGAACTGGAACAAACCGATCTGACATATACAATGTGAGTAGCCAAGAATTTTCACACACATTGGCTTTTCATCCATGTAATAAAAAATTAAATCCTCCTACCCACTCCATATTTTTAGAAGGGTAGATGATAATCTATCAAATTGACCCTGTATACCATTCATCATACATGTAGCTTCAATCAGACATCTCTTTCACAGTACTGTTATCATCCAGAAACATGGACAGACAGACAATGCCTTTTTCTTTTGTCCTCTGACTAATTTCAGTAGATAATAAATGAATCGGATGCAAAAAACATACTTATCAGCCTTTGCAACCATTGCAACAAACAGGGTAAGGGAATGGAACACTGTTAGGTTCATGCTGTAAATCAAGATTTAGATATGGAAATTGTTTTTCAATGTACATGTATACGACAACTAAGGATGCATTTGAAGAATTAGAAAGTGGTTCAATTAGAATAATATATATAGCATTTGACAAAGAAAATACATATAATGATTACACATAATTTATTTCATAACAAACAAAACATACGATATTGGAAAGAGCAATCATCACAAGTCAAGATTTGTATTAACAGGCATGTTTGTATCTCAGAATTAAAATAATGTAACAAGTAGAAATTTCATCAAGAGATCATTTGGAAAATTTTAAGTGTTAGAGCCAAAGCTCATGGAATACAACCCAAACTGTTCCTTACATAAACTTTTTGGGAAAAAAACTATCATACACAAGACTCCAAGTAGACTATCACTCACCTGGAACCTTTATGACAAATATGACCTGATTACCATGAAAACAATGATCTCCATGAAATATTCAAGACATCGAGGAACCTTCTTTTGATTTTGTTCATTTCTTGTTAATGTTCTATTACATTTTGTTGGATGACATGCGGATCTTTAAATGCCAGGCACACTTTTGACATCCTTGGATATCCTTGTTCAGAGGGGTAGAGTATTTTTTGTGTGTAAATTTTTGTATATTTATTAATAGTGACCACAGGGGAACAGGAACAGGAACAGCATTTTTGGGTTTTTCCAATAATGTCATCCATATATTTGTACCTTCTAAGGTCTGGTTGCTTGGACACATGTTTGAGATCATGGTAAAATTTGACAACGACCCATGAGTATGGGTAATAACAACTGATCCTTATTCCTCAAATACTTTCAGATGAAATGATGAAAATGAAAAAGGTCAACTGACCCAGAAGATGGAAACCAAGTGATAAAAAGATCTCAATGTACATGTTATTAAACTGTCACTGACAATATTAATCATGATGCAACAACTGGCATAAAATATTGTAATGATACATCTTCATTAAGTAGCAGGAAATGGACCACTTTGTTGTGTACTATATCTGAAATAAAGAAAACTGATGATAAATTCTTTGATACCAATTAAAAATTATGGATTTCAGGAAAGATCAACAAAGACACACATCACCCAAAAAACAACATCACACCCTCTAGGAAAAATGGACATTAAGTTGGACATTTTTCAGAGTGTTGAGGTCCTCAATAGAACTTTAAGATGAAGACCAGCAATAAAACCAATCTGCCTGAACTTTCATGTACAAGTGTTTTTGTGTCCTTATTTTGAAATGATTTTATTATATATTTATTTTTTCTTTGTTTATCACCCTTGCATTGTATATACATTTTGTCACAATTAATTTGACTTATATTGGAAATAAAAGTTTGAATTGTGTCCAGAATTTATCCACCATATAATTTGTACTCAATATACATGTAAAGTGAACAAAATACAAGCATAATAGAGTACAGATAGTCTGACTTGGTTATATAGGTTTCATGGGTACCCAAATCTTCATTTTATCCATTTTTTTATGTCCTTGCAAACAATAATCCAGGGTATATTAATTTACTCCTGTCTATCTGTCGCTTGTTTGTCCATATGTCCATACCAAGTGTATATGGTTTGTACATATAACTCCCCCTAATGTGTTCAAGCTCTATGTAGAACTTTTGTTATTTTGTAGGATGATTGTACACATATTGAAGGTGTGCATACTACGATTTCTATTTTCATCAATTTTTTCACAAAATACTGACTTGTTGCATTTTGTCATTTTTAGGGATTATTTAGCATTGTAAATATAAGGTTTATCCTACATTTTACAAGCTAGAAAGATTTTATTTTGCAGCATAAATGTATACATATGTGAGGTGTGCACACTTCACATATAAGAATTTCTATTTTCATAAATTTTTCACAAAACTATGGGTTGTTGAACCTAGTCATCTTCTTAGTGAAAAGAGCATTAGGGTACATCCAATGGTTTATTCAGGTAAGTCCTAGTACAGTTTTCAAGGGAGACAATTTTTTTTTTTTATCTTTGATGCATTGGGTTTATATTACATAATTTTCATGGAGTGATTCTTTTATCGTAACAGTGGAAAACTTCTGGCAATATTTTAACATGAATTTGTTTACTTACTGCATATAACTTTACTTGGATTGACTAACTGTCCTGACAGAAATTGGGCAAACTTTCTAATATCAATTCTTGCCTTGCTGAATTCATTAGGATCTCTAACAGGTGAACTGTCATGTGAACTAGGTACTTGATCTAAAGCTAAAACATATATATTTTACCTAAAAATCATGCTTGATGATTATTGATAATAATTACTATCATATTTTTAAGACAATTGGATAATTAATGAAGTTTTTAACTTGTTGCTTTGCCTGTATTCTTAACTCACAGAAGATAGATCAACTCAATGCACTTTTAAGTATACATTTTGTAATTAAGAATTCTATTTTCCTTTAAATGCTTTGATTCTATCCACATTGATAGTGAGGAGTAAAATTTAAGCGAATGTCAAATTCTAAAGACTTTATTGCTGGCACCAATTATTTTAATTCAACAAGGAGAAGTACACTTGTATCCCTTATGGTCAATAGACCCTTACAAAGGCTTTCCCATAAAAGGCAGCAATAGATACATGTATAAAATATGAAATACACAACCAAATTTTGTTTTCGTCCTTTATACTGATTTTTAATGGTTTCAGATTGGAGTATGCTGTCTTTAGTAAGCAGACGAATTATACATTCATGAATGTTACACATGACAATAAACATTTGCCTGTACAAGTGACTTCTACATCAGCAAGAACTGGCAAAATAAAAATGTCATACAATGTGTTAACATGGGTTTGTTAATGCAGTAAACTCTCGTTATCTCGAAGTTGTGAGAAACATATAAAATGTTTGACACATCCGTAGTTCGACTCAATTGGGGGCTAATTAAACATAATAACAATTTAATTCAGAAATGAAACAAGTGTTAATAATTCACTGATTATCTAAGATAACGAGTCAGGTTGACCTAAGGTAAAGAAGGGATCATCATTCATCAATCAGTGGTTAATGACTGGACATTTATTGATTTTCAAACTGTTGAGGACATTTGTATCCCCAAGGTAATAATTTGATATGTGTGTATTACTTTGAGACAATGTAATCAATTTAAATGCATTGGTTAATATAGGGACAGTAATTTTTATTTCAAGACAACCAAAATTTCTACTCATTGAATTTCAACATATCAGAGTCAAAATATGTGTAATCATATGGAACAAAGTTTGGGACAACGAGAAAATTTTCGAGGCAACAAGAGTTGACTGTACATATTCATGTATGACCAAATAGGGAGGTGTTGTTAGAAAATCAAAAATGCAACAAATGGACAACAGATTACCTTCATCACTGTTTGAAGCCATCACCTGCTATACATTGCACACTAAAATTCAGAGTTTTCCGTTGGAAAATACAGTTAATACTAAGATACAGTTTATACTTGCAGCATCGTTTATTCATTTATCTATAAATGATCAACAATGTCTGATATGGCAACCCGAAAAAAAAACATTAATTCAGATTTCATTAATAGTATAAGAACAGGGCCAATATTCTAATCCCAAAAATTGCAAACTACATGTTAGCTATTATCATTTTACACATACATGTTGTACTTGATGGATTGATGAGGTCTCTAAAATGTGTGCTGACAGCAGCCATGTCTGTTTCTACACTAAATTTCATCTCTCCATTTTGATTAGCTGATAGTACCTGTAAATATATATATATATATATATATATATACATGTATATATGTACATGTACTTTGTACTTGTCAAATTCTAATACGTTTTTTCTAATTTTAATACGTTTTTTGGATTTTTTGGTGTGTGTGGCATGACAAATACATTTATTCATAATAATTTCCAGCTATTTATAAAACAACATAATTTGTCATCAATGACTCAAATGTTCATTATATTATGAAAATTGGTACCTACAACAATCAATAATATATAAAGTCAGGCTTAAAGGTCCTAAAAAATTGTGAATAAATAATTTGAAAATAAAATAATGACTTTTTCATTAACATTTCAAATATAACCCTGTATAACGGAGACAAAAAAAACAATTTTTTGAATTACAAGGGCCGAGTTGTTCAACTCATTTAACCTTGGGTTAAATAAGTTGAATCAAAGTTATTTGGATCATAGAAATAATTCAATTCAGCCACAGTTCAACTAAACAAAATGAGCTGAAGTGTTGATGTACATTGGACAGCGATAAATAAAAAAACAGTTCCACTAAAACAAAGCTGACACTCCCTGTCATAATGTCATAATGGACTATAAATATTGTATACAGTTTCTATTACTTTTTGTGTGTCTCTTATGAAAGTTAGTGGTATTTTTTGTAATAAAGTTAAATACCAACACAACCCTTTTACCAAGCCATGTACATGATGTACCCCAAGATATATTTTGACATGTGGATATGAATAGAATTTTGCATTAAAATGTTATGATGGGACTGTAATTTTACTTTGACAAACATAAAGTTTAGTAATATAATACTATATACCATGTATATATACCTACATTCAGCACTTTCTCAAATTATCAACTCGCCTAAAGTTTTGATTCAAGTGAGTTCAAAAGAATGAGAGTCAACTGTACCAATAATTTCTTGAAGTAACTTGCATTTTTATTAAAAATTTAAAGAAAAATTCACCAAACCAGGAAAAAAAATAAGAAAATCTAGAATTTTTTTCTCCAAAATCCATTTATTTGCAATTAACTCTTTAGTCTCAAAGTTTTCTGTACCATAAAAAAATTAAGATTGCCATAGTTTGACTCACCATGTAAACAAAGTAGACTGTTCAAACTAAAAATATCATACACACACAAGTCATGTACATGTAATTGTAAAATAATCATACCATGTAGTTACTTAGATTCTTCATTTTATCAACCACATTCTTCATCAGTTTCATTTGTGGCATGGCTATACTGACCTGAAATATCATTTAGATTATTACCAGTAGGTTTGAATTATACCACACTTATTTTTATGCATTAATATAAAATTTAAACCTTATCAATGTTAGCATAAAATTTCTAATGTTTATTATAAACACAAATCAAAATCTTATCAATGTTAATTGCTTGATATTTATTTTTCAGACCACACAAATCATAATCTTATCAATGTTAATTGCTTGATATTTATTTTTCATACCACACAAATCAAAATCTTATCAATGTTAATTGCTTATAAGGCCTTTTATTTTTAATTAATTGGTTTACAGAAGAGAAATTATGTACTTTTGAACAATCTTGGTTATATTGCCACATTTACAAAGGTTGCAAATGATCAATTCCCTCTTTTGAAACCCAAATGTCAGAACATCTATCTTGAAAGGTGTTGTTCAGTAGACCGTTCCCTTTTTAAGGGATCCGACTCGTCAACTACAACATAAAATGAGTGGATTCGATATCTTACGGAATCAAGATATTCATACAAAACAAACTTAAAAACTGCATGGATTCTATTAAGAAATTCGTTTCATAAAACTTTGTTTCGGAAATTGGCATCAACTAACGTCTATGGATAGATTTTTTTTTGGATCAAGTTTACAAGTATTTTATTGATGGATAATCTATTTTTAGACGAATAGGAATATAATCTTTTATGAAATTTTGATGCAAAAAGGATTTTAATTTATTTTTATTTTTGGGATGGGGCTGATTTCAGAGGGTCGATGGTAATAAAAAACCAAAATTTTCAATTTTATTTTTTTTTCTTCAAATCGGCAAAATCGGGTCGGCGGATCCATAAACCAACTAATTAAAAATAAATGGCCTAATATCAATTGCTTGATATTTATTTTTCAGACCACACAAATCGAAATCTTATCAATGTTTGTTGCTTGATATTTATTTTTCAGACCACACAAATCGAAATCTTATCAATGTTTGTTGCTTGACATTTATTTTTCAGACCACACAAATCCAAACCTTATCAATGTTAGTTGTTGATTATATTTTTTTAGGAAAAACCAAAACACTTAAAAATGCAAATGTAAAAAAACTTATGAAAAATATTGTTAAAATAAAGTGCTCAATGTTTGTTAATGATGAAAACCTTCTAAAAATGTCAGGGATGATTCCACTCATTTTTAAATGGGTCCACTTAAAACCAAATTGGGAATTTTTCCGGCAGACTAATTTTTGTCACACAAATATGACTAAATATCCATCCTATCAGTTTCAAGTCATCAAAATCATTGTTACAAATGTGTGTGCTTATTTAGGGTCAATCAAATCTTCTGCTAAAATAACACTGATCATATTGACTAATGCTGTAATGACTACAGTTTTACTTTACAATTGCAAGAATCGATTATGCAGTCCTACTCATTTCCAGATTATAACATCTGGGGAAACATTGTTTTATCCATTTCAGAATTTAGATTTTCATGAAAATTTTTGGGGCTGCTGACAAATTTCAAGGCCTCTCAGAGGCCCTATGTGATATAGTAGAATCATTTCTGAATGTACAATTCTTAATTTTAAATAAGTTATCGGTTTCGTCAATATTCTATGGTTTTTATATTTTGTACATATTAATGTCATTTCATTTTTGTTGAAACCAGATATTAAAATTTGTTATGCCTATTAGTAATTTACTTCTGTTGTTGACTGTTGTTAATCGCAAAAGGCCTCTCCACATCAAATAACCATGTATATTCTGATTGGATGTTTTATTTTTGCTCTGTTAATCAAAATAGAAATAGCATTAAATAATTTTTCCACTTATTTTCAAAACAATGTAATATCCTGTCATACATCAAACTGAGGTAAACTTGGTTCTTGATAGTCTTCCCACATCCTTCTCGGGATAACAGATACCGGTACATCATGTACTACCGTCCTCGTATGGGTACTCAGTGTTGGCTGTAAGTACATGTACATAAAAGGCATTAAAAAATATTTTATTAGGTATATAGACATAGTATAAAGGGAGTCAAAGTGTTGAATGAAAACATTCATATAATATACTAAGCCTAGCCCCCGTTTCACAAATAATTCGTACAACTAAGATTTTTATAACTGTTAGGTAGTTTCCTAACATTCTGTAGACACAAAATTAGACAAACGATTAATCTTAGTCGTACAATTTTTTTGTGATTTCTGGCTTCTACATAATAACTCTATTTTAATCATATAAAGTAGTCTTGTTAGCAAATCCAGTATTACATACATACTACAATGTTTAATATAACATAAAGCTCTTCCTACACTTCTACCTTATTTCTTTTTAAAACATACTGTCCATTTGTCTGAGAAAAAAATTCTAATTCACTTTGGTACAATGATCATTACTCATGAACCACTTCTATTGGTTGAGATAGTGCTTTTCAGGTTGTAAACAAATTGGGCTGACCCATGACTTCTTGCCATATTGATATATTTCAAATTAAAAAGGATATCATCCTTTAAAGTAAAGTCTTCTATGAAACAAAACTCCTTTGTACTTATCTGGTAAACTTGACTAGCAAGAAACATATATATGTGGTTGATATGACCATAGGGTTATATTTCTTTTCGTTCAAATCGAATTTATGCTATTGTAATTTCATCAATAGCAAGGCAAGTTCCAATACTTACTAAATCAACCTCAAATGTAAGACAGGGCACGTGTTTCTTTGTAAGTTTGATTTTAATCCATTTAGCATTATTGGCTGTTTTCAGTGCTTTGACAATGTTTTCTGGTGTGACTTCCAGGTAAATCTCGTTAGCTTCTTTTGATACACCTTCAATAGCATACTCATCAAAGAAATGTCCCTATAGGAAAGAAAAAAAGAGAAAATTAAATTAAATCATTAGTTCATAATGAAAAAATACCGTCTCATTGTTATATGTCCTATTTTGTAAATAAGAAATTTCAAAACATGTCTATAATAAATTTCTAATAAATAATTAGGGAATATAACACTGACAAGGCGTATGTCAGTTGAATACCATAAATTTTATATTTATATTTGGTATAAATAAAATACCTATCAAATGGCTATGAGGGCATGTTTATAGTTCAACTCTTCACCAGCTATTTCCCCCGGCTTCCCCTTGGGAAATAGCTGCTGCCTTTGGGAATAATAAACTTGGTCATACATGTACCTCATACATTGCCATATCTAATATTACAATGTAACACACCTTCAGTATTGTTAACTTTCTTTTGTCTATCATATAGACTAAATTTTTCTTTCGACTGTGATGTCATAAAAAGGAATCCGTTTTTGGCCTCTGTTGTTATACAGGATTGACTAATTTTTTAACACCCCAATACCCCTCCTCCCCCCCCCCTCCTAACATGCTTGAATTATGATAAAACTTCCAGAGGGTACATGACTACTGTCATCACTACTGAATCTACTGAATATAGAACGATGATTATTTTTCAAAGTTTATCAAATCTACACAATTCATTTCCCGACTATTTACACGATTTGTAAATCTATTTCTGGTACATGTGCTTTAGTTCCATATTTTGTTAAATACTTTGCATACATTGTGTATTCCTTATTTTTGGTACATGTGAGTTGTCTCCCATTTACAGAGTTATCTGCTCTTTGGAGAAGGCATATTCCATTGACATCAATGTACAAATTGTCATTTTCCTGCAAAATATTTTTCTTGCTAACAATTTCCTCAATATACAATAGTGATGCGTTTTTGGATTTATTTTCTCACATTTTTCAATGTATAATGAAGGCCTTCCCCAATTCAATATTTTCAGTAAAAAGTATAAGTAATTTTTGCACTTCATGTTAAATACAAGACACCTTCTGTCAAGGAAAGATAACTCACACATATGGGAGACAACTCCAACAAATAAGAAATAATGTACTAGAATATGAAATATCATCATACATGATATAAGGAAATGAAAAAACATAATGGATGTCTAACCTGAGGTAGTTCACACCAAATCTGTATCCCTCCATTTGCCATTTTCTCTGCCAATATAAAATACCAATTTCCTGGTGTAATTCTCAAAACACAACTCTTTATAAGCTTTGACAATGTCCCAATTACTCCTAAAAAGATACATGTTAAAAAAAACAATTGTTTTGCAACAAAAGTTTTTCAATGAATGCAGCTTTGCATGTCATGTGTACAAGATTAAAGGTAAATTGAGTTCTGACGTAAGCAAGTTTTACACAATAAACCGCAAGAGTTATTTATTCCTTTTTTTTAAATTAAAGTAAAGTTCATTTTATATTTTATTACACATGAATACAATTTTTTATCAATTCATAAATTTTCAAAAAGAGCCATCTAACGGTATCAGGGGGAGATAATCCAAATGTTCATAAAAAAAACCGCGAGTGGCAAGATTTCCCAAAATCTATCCCAACCTGTTTTTCTTATCATGGACCATTGTGGTAAAATATTAGAAGGATACGTTCAAAAGAACATAATTAAATGAGTGGAAAAACATTTAATAATATTAAATGGCAGATTATATTCAAAGGTATGACTAAATACCAAGTTGCAACTTCCATTCATACTAAAATTAAGGGCTCAATTTCTTTGCGCTGTCATCACGTAACAACCGCAGTAGACACAATTCAAATCAGATTTTGACAGAGGATGATTGTGTTGTCTGAAAATTTCACACGTCTAAGTTGATACATTTCTTTAAAAGCTGAAATTATCGATGTGTCAACTTAAACGTTCCCAATCCCACATATTTCCATGTTTTGTCTTTTGTCTGAAATTCCCAACTCATTTTTTTAAAACATTTTGGTCAATATTTTAAAATATTTAATATATATTTATGTAATTCTGTCGACTAAACGATACAGCTACAACTGCCTTACATCAGTTAAAAATTGAATTATGAAACGGCTCTAATGAAACATTCTGATAACTCGGACCTTGCCGTCCTCGGGATATTTTTTTCTTCTTCTCAAGCTTTTACATGTTTTTCTTAGACTGCACTGTTAAGAACAACTTGGATATATTCCCAGGTAATGATGATATACCACTGGCAGTTGGGGAATGAATTTAGTGTGTTGCATCCCTCCTTTTTCTCTGCAACACCCCATGACCTTCAATGTGAAATTTTTATTATATTTTATGCAAGAAATAAACACATTTTCACATAATATAGCAAAAATCAAATGTCCAAATTTTGTCGACTGACATAGTATAACATTTGAAGGGGGTAACTCACACTAACTTTTTTTTAAACTGGTGACAAAAATTGTACTTTCAATTGGCAATTCTTTTATGAGACCATATTTTTTAATGTCAGCCTCACCCATGTAAACTTTTTAGATTTCCTAGAGTTCTCCAGTACATGTAGTCAAGTGCGCAACTCGATCGTGCTGGTTTTTGTGACCGAACCCCTCCAATAAGCTGTGATGGTGGTGCCTAAAATATGTTGCATATCAACGGACCCTTCATAACTTTTTAAGTATATTCTGGATTCCGAAATTGTGGGGATGGTAAGTAAGCACTAGGTGGACGTTTGCAGTCTCTTTTCTACCCAGACTTTATAGCGTTAGGTCTGGTCACCTTGGAGACAAAATCAAAGGTCCCATCAATTATCGATTGGGGATAACCTCTCCTACAAAAGAAAGAGGCCATCTTATGACACTGGTGTCTGAAGTTCCTATTTACTTTTTAAGTAAAATTCAGTATTGCTCTGGGTTTCCAAACGTCTGTGTATAATTTGCCCAAAACATTTTTGGTTGTTATTGTCTACATGTACATTTAGTTTTATTCTATTTATATCTTAAGTACAACTTAGTTGTTCTCTGCCCTTTTAATGGCTCACCACTTCCATATATAAATTTTTAAGACATCTGCCAAAACTTCAAAATATATTTCAAACTTGTTCCCATCTAAAATTGATCAACCCACTCCCCTTTTAAATGTGACAAGACTGTATGGAAAACTATTTATTTCACAAACTTGTCCCTATTGGAGATTGGACAACCAGTCCCTCCTTTGAAATCAACCACCCAGTAAGATACAAAACAGTGGACATGAAATAACAATCTAGATTGAACATCATTAGTCATACATATTTTTTTTTTTCCATGTACACGGCCATTTTCCATGTACACAGGCATGGTCTAATTGCTTGGTCATGTTGGTCTGAGAATAATTTAAACCTCATATATTGTGTCATAATTGGTCCTTTTATCACAAAATTTAATACATATGTATTGTAACACATACGACTTGTTCGCAAAAAGTGGAGACAAAATTCATAGTAGCCTGTACATGTGTAAATATATTTATATATATAAATGTAAGAAACAGCATGCAGTACAATATGAATAATGAACAAAAATGAACAAAAATTTAAATTCCTTTTTACTAGTAAGGCCAATTAAAATTAATTAATAGATTATCATCCCCGCCCATCCCTCAAAAATCGGGCCACCCCAATTTTTTATTTTCTTTTACATAAATCGTTTCCGGAATTTGTTCGTGTCACTCCCGACCCAAATTCTTACACTATCATTTCAACTTCCATTCAATTGTACACATAAACATGGTTTTCGTGATAACAAGAGTATGGACCAAATAATTCTGCCGTTCATAAAAAGGCATATATAAAAAAAGAAAAAAGAAAAAGACAAAATCATAATGATAAAAGAAAATATTGAAAAATTATCTTTTGAATAGCATAATTATTCGTTCTAATGAGAGTAGTTACAGGCGTTAATGAAAGAAAGGGGTGGTTTGCTACCAATTTTAACGACAAGACCTTACATCTTCAGTCATAATACATATAATTTCATTCGTTTCCTCAAGGTTTTATTTTAAAATAAAATACTCCTACTCACCCCATATTTTTTGAGGACCCTGTATGATTATCAACTAATTACGTTTACTTCAATATTTGCCCTAATCAAGGATTTAAATCCTTGCCCTAATGAATATGATATTTGTAACATTATAATTCAGCAAGATGCACGACGAAAGAAATAATATGCTAGATCTAAAATTTAAACACATGAGACAGTATCACTGTAACTTCCTCAATAATATACTGTAAAAGTGAGGCATGGGTGTCAATGATCATTTTATTTTAAAACAAAAATAAGTTTTGTTTCGTTTCGTTTGCATTTCAAGCCTAATTGAGAGATTTAAATAAGAATAGACTTGAGCACTTGCTTGAGAAATGGTGGATACATCCTATATCGACTAGCTTTCCTCTAAATTTCATTTTTTATCAAAAACTCTTCAAGTTGTCTTTCCCGCCATTATATTCATGTCCTTTACCTGGATGTTTCAGTATATTAATCTTTCCAAATAAAACGCCAAGCCGATTTCAAATTAAAGCGCCTTGAAAACCATGTAAACAATCCAACTTCTTGGCGGTGCAAAGAGGAATTGTACAAAATGTCACGGCAACCAAGTCCTACAAGGGACAAACGTATAATTAATTTGGCATCAGAAGTAGCAGAAACGAGGGACAGACGTATTCCTCTCTTGTTACTGAGATTAAAAGGTTGTTGAAGGGTTTAAAAAATTATGACAAGATCTGTCATGTTTTGAGATTATTCAAGATTGAATAAAATGAAATCATATATTTGCAGTTTGAGTTGCATATGGTACCTTATCTCATTTTGATAATTTAGTTTGTGGAATATTTCTTTTAGGCCGTAAACGGGTGCAAAGTTTAATAGTATCCTTATATCGGGCGAAGCCCGACTAAGTGTAGAATATAGGTCTCAGATCCAGATATCAAGTAGACTGTAGTTTCAAAGCAGAAGTAGCATTTGTAAATCTATCCCAGAAAGCCTCAAAAATACAGTGCGACTTTCGGTTAAAATATTTTTGCACTTGCACAAACTTAATAAAATGCTCCGCTGGGCGCAGCTAGATACGACCGCAGATGTCGAACCCTGAATAGTTGGGGCAATTATGAACACAACATTCAAGCTTGATACAATACTGAATTTGGATTGTGAATAAATATTTGACACAGCATAGGTTTCTGACACAGAATGAATGTTGTCTAAGAACTTAAAAATTTTTAATTTACCTATTCAAACCATATCAGTATTATTTGTTTTTATATATAAATCAGAAATAACGAATTTAAAATTTAAAATTGGGCACACATATCAATTTCTTGCTATTGCGCAATACTGTGTAATTGAAAATTTCTTCAAATATTTGACACATAATAGGTTTCTGACACAGAATAACTGAAATAAAGAACTTAGAATTTATATTCAATTTTTTGCTTTTGTGTAATACAATATGCTGTGGAGAATTGCCCCCCCCCCCCAAAAAAAAAAAAAAAAAAATCTACCTCCTTTTTATACGACCGCAAAATTTTTGCGGTCGTATATTGGTATGACGTTGGCGTCGTCGTTGTCGTCGTCGTCGTTGTCGTCGTCGTCGTCCGTCGTCTGCGGCGTCGTCCGAAGACATTTGGTTTTCACACTATAACTTTAGTATAAGTTAATAGAAATCTATGAAATTTAAACACAAGGTTTATGACCACAAAAGGAAGGTTGGGATTGATTTTGGGAGTTTTGGTCCCAACAGTTTAAGAATCAGGGGCCAAAAAAGGGCCCAATAAGCATTTTTCTAGGTTTTCGCACAATAACTCTAGTATAAGTAAATAGAAATCTATGAAATTTTAACACAAGGTTTATGACCACAAAAGGAAGGTTGGGATTGATTTTTGGAGTTTTGGTCCCAACAGTTTAGGAATTAGGGGCTAAAAAAGGGCCAAAAATAAGCATTTTTCTTGGTTTTTGCACAATAACTTTAGCATAAGTAAATAGAAATCTATGAAATTTAAACACAAGGTTTATGACCACAAAAGGAAGGTTGGGATTGATTTTTGGAGTTTTGGTCCCAACAGTTTAGGAATTAGGGGCCAAAAGGGTCCAAAATTAAACTTTGTTTGATTTCATTGAAAATTGAACTATTGGGGTTCTTTGATATGCCAAATCTAACCGTGCATTTAGGATCTTAATTTTTGGTCCCGTTTTCAAATTGGTCTACATTAAGGTCCAAAGGGTCCAAAATTAAACTTAGTTTGATTTTAACAAAAATTGAATTCTTTGGGTTCTTTGATATGCTGAATCTAAACATGTACTTAGTTTTTTTATTATGGGCCCAGTTTTCAAGTTGGTCCAAATCGGGGTCCAAAATTAAACTTTGTTTGATTTCATCGAAAATTGAACTATTGGGGTTCTTTGATATGCCGAATCTAACCGTGCATTTAGATTCTTAATTTTTGGTCCCGTTTTCAAATTGGTCTACATTAAGGTCCAAAGGGTCCAAAATTAAACTTAGTTTGATTTTAACAAAAATTGAATTCTTTGGGTTCTTTGATATGCTGAATCTAAACATGTACTTAGTTTTTTTATTATGGGCCCAGTTTTCAAGTTGGTCCAAATCGGGGTCCAAAATTAAACTTTGTTTGATTTCATCGAAAATTGAACTATTGGGGTTCTTTGATATGCCGAATCTAACCGTGCTTTTAGATTCTTAATTTTTGGTCCCGTTTTCAAATTGGTCTACAATAAGGTCCAAAAGGTCCAAAATTAAACTTAGTTTGATTTTAACAAAAATTGAATTAAATTCTTTGGGTTCTTTGATATGCTGAATCTAAACATGTACTTAGTTTTTTTATTATGGGCCCAGTTTTCAAGTTGGTCCAAATAGGGGTCCAAAATTAAACTTTGTTTGATTTCATCGAAAATTGAAGTATTGGGGTTCTTTGATATGCCGAATCTAACTGTGCATTTAGATTCTTAATTTTTGGTCCCATTTTCAAATTGGTCTACATTAAGGTCCAAAGGGTCCAAAATTAAACTTAGTTTGATTTTAACAAAAATTGAATTCTTGGGGTTCTTTGATATGCTGAATCTAAACATGTACTTAGTTTTTTTATTATGGGCCCAGTTTTCAAGTTGGTCCAAATCGGGGTCCAAAATTAAACTTTGTTTGATTTCATCGAAAATTGACTTATTGGGGTTCTTTGATATGCCTAATCTAACCGTGCATTTAGATTCTTAATTTTTGGTCCCGTTTTCAAATTGGTCTACATTAAGGTCCAAAGGGTCCAAAATTAAACTTAGTTTGATTTTAACAAAAATTGAATTCTTGGGGTTCTTTGATATGCTGAATCTAAACATGTACTTAGTTTTTTTATTATGGGCCGAGTTTTCAAGTTGGTCCAAATCGGGGTCCAAAATTAAAGCTAAAAAGGGGGTAAATTAATTTTTTTTTGGGGGGGGGCAATTCTCCACAGCATATTGTATTACACAAAAGCAAAAAATTGAATATAAATTCAAATCATATGACCAATTCTAAGTTCTTTATTTCAGTTATTCTGTGTCAGAAACCTATTATGTGTCAAATATTTGAAGAAATTTTCAATTGCACAGTATTGCGCAATAGCAAGAAATTGATATGTGTGCCCTGTTATCAAAACTTTATTATTAACAAATTCCATTGGAAATTTGCCAATATAAAATGTGCTGATGAAGCTTTTTTGTTTATCTTATCTAAACTGCTTTTAATATGTATATTTAAAATTTGCCATCCATGACTATGATGTCATTTTCTATTTTAATATGTTATGGTGTATTTAAATGGGCTGTTATGGTTGCAAAGTATAAAGAAATGGGGGGGGGGGGGGTAAATTAGAAATTGGGGAAGGGGTAATTTTTTCTCATTTCATATTTCATAAATTAAAAAGAAAATTTCAAATTTTTTTTAGCAAAAAAAAGGGGGGGGGGGGGTTACAATAAATTTTATTGTTTTTTGTTTTTTTTTTGGGAGGGGGGGGTCAATGTGCAACTTCATAGTGTATTGCACAAAAGCTAAAAAAAGGGGTAAATTATTATTTTTTTGGGGGGGGGCAATTCTCCACAGCATATTGTATTACACAAAAGCAAAAAATTGAATATAAATTCAAATCATATGACCAATTTTAAGTTCTTTGATTTCAGTTATTCTGTGTCAGAAACCTATTATGTGTCAAATATTTGAAGAAATTTTCAATTACACAGTATTGCGCAATAGCAAGAAATTGATATGTGTGCCCAATTTTAAATTTTAAATTCGTTATTTCTGATTTATATATAAAAACAAATAATACTGATATGGTTTGAATAGGTAAATTAAAAATTTTTAAGTTCTTAGACAACATTCATTCTGTGTCAGAAACCTATGCTGTGTCAAATATTTATTCACAATCCAAATTCAGTATTGTATCAAGCTTGAATGTTGTGTTCATAATTGCCCCAACTATTCAGGGTTCGACATCTGCGGTCGTATCTAGCTGCGCCCAGCGGAGCATTTTATTAGCTTTAATTTTGGACCCCGATTTGAACCAACTTGAAAACTGGGCCCATAATAAAAAAACTAAGTACATGTTTAGATTCAGCATTTCAAAGAACCCCAAGAATTCAATTTTTGTTAAAATCAAACTAAGTTTAATTTTGGACCCTTTGGACCTTAATGCAGACCAATTTGAAAACGGGACCAAAAATTAAGAATCTAAATGCACGGTTAGATTCGGCATATCAAAGAACCCCAATAGTTCAATTTTCGATGAAATCAAACAAAGTTTAATTTTGGACCCCGATTTGGACCAACTTGAAAACTGGGCCCATAATAAAAAAAACTAAGTACATGTTTAGATTCAGCATATCAAAGAACCCAAAGAATTCAATTTTTGTTAAAATCAAACTAAGTTTAATTTTGGACCCTTTGGACCTTAATGTAGACCAATTTGAAAACGGGACCAAAAATTAAGATTAAGATTCGGCATATCAAAGAACCCCAATAGTTAAATTTTCAATGAAATCAAACAAAGTTTAATTTTGGACCCTTTTGGCCCCTAATTCCTAAACTGTTGGGACCAAAACTCCAAAAATCAATCCCAACATTCCTTTTGTGGTCATAAACCATGTGTTTAAATTTCATAGATTTCTATTTACTTATACTAAAGTTATTGTGCAAAAACCAAGAAAAATGCTTATTTTTGGCCCTTTTTTAGCCCCTAATTCCTAAACTGTTGGGACCAAAACTCCCAAAAACAATCCCAACCTTCCTTTTGTGGTCATAAACCTTGTGTTAAAATTTCATAGATTTCTATTAACTTATACTAAAGTTATAGTGCGAAAACCAAATGTCTTCGGACGATGACGCTGACGACGGACGACGACGCAGACGACGACGCCAACGTCATACCAATATACGACCGCAAAAATTTTGCGGTCATATAAAAAGAAATTATGTTTTGGCAATAGCCAAAACATAATTTCTATACGATATAATTTTCCACCAACTTTTTTTCGAGTTTTTGTGCGCATTGGGAACTTTATTCGAACGAAAATTTCTTTAATGACCTACAAATATGACAACGGCTTCCAATATGGCCGTGTTTACATGACGATGGACTAAAAAATAATGCTACGTACATGTGATCTGCCATGCATTGAACATGAGCGGCATGCATATTGGGTCAAGCTGGTGACATTGCATGCACGCAATGAATTCTCACACAGACTTCAACTTAGTCCGAGATTGTTCTGATGTCTGACAGCCTTTTTCTAACCGAAAGTCATTTATATATAGTCATGTTTTTGATGGTATGTAAATGAGGTTGACGCGTGCCAACCTACATGCATAAGTTAGCTCCTGTGATCCAAGTTTTTAAAGAAATAACGCGTGATTGCAATATCTTGTTCAAAGTGAAAGCGAAATGAAGAAAATGGTGGGTTGAAGGGAATGAAGCTTTCGATTGTGGTACAGTGAGATTGTTGGTGAATAAAATGTACATATTCTTAGAGAAAAGGGAATAAGGAATCGATTGATGTATGATTTATCAACTTATAATTGGATATATTACGATTTTGAGTGTAAAAACTTTCCATGTTTTCTATATGGAGTGCGCTCTGACGTCCCACTGCCCCAGATATCACAAAAAAGGCTGTCAGACGTCAGAACAGTCTCGAACTAACTTCAACTTCGATATGAAAATAAAATGTTTACAAAACATGTGAATTAAAGCCATCCTGAACTTTAAACAGTAAATGGACGATTTTCCTTTTAATATCACCATTTTCTCTTAAGTATCTGACCTGAAAATTACAGAAATGTTTTTAGCTCACCAGACCCGAAGGGTCATGTGAGCTATTGCCATCACTTGGCGTCCGTCGTCCGTCCGTCGTCCGTCCGTAAACTTTTTGAAACGTTAACTCCTCTGACACCATAAGACCAATTGCAACCAAACTTCGTACAGTTGTTTATTGGTATATGTGCTACAAAATCATTGTTTGGATTTTTGATTCGTAAAAAAACATGGCCGCCATGGCTAAAAATAGAACATAGGGGTAAATTGGAGTTTTTTGCAAATAACTCAAAAACCATAACAGATATCAAAATTCTGGCATGGGGTAAAAGTGTTCAGCACCTCAAGATCTACCTGCCCTGAAATTTTGAAGAAGATCCAACGACCCATGTAGGAGTTATTGCCCTTTTTCTGCATTTTTTCCAAATTTTGCACTTATTAAGCTCAATATCTTGGATACTATAAAGGAAATTTGAAAAATTTTAATTTCATATTGTTAGGCACACAAAGATCTACAAAATTTGTAACAGGATCGAAGTTGTAGGTTCGTTCCTTTTAGGAGTTATTCCCCTTAGATCATCAAAATTGTTTGACATTTTTGGCTTTTTTTTTATGTTATTTCAAAAATCTTCTCCTCTGAAACTACTGAATGGATTTGGATAAAACTTAGCATGATTGTTCCTTAGGGTATCCTGCACAAAGTTTATGCTTCGATTTTTGATCCGTCGAAAAACATGACCCATGTTACTAAAAATAGAACATAGGGGTCAAACAACAGTTTTTTCGCAAATATCTCAAAAATCATTAGGTTATGGCAAATTCTGGCAGGTTGAAAGTGTTCAGCATGATGAGAGCTACGTTTGTGCTGATTTTTCATGAAAATGTGTCAACTGATGTTAGAGTTATTGCCCTTTTTTGACATTTTTGGCTTTTTTTATGTTATTATTTCAAAAATCTTAATGCTTAGATTTTTGATTGGTTGAAAAACATGTCCTCCCTTACTAAAAATAGAACATAGGAGTCAAAATGCTGTTTTTTGCTATTTTTTCCTGAATTATAGAAAGAAAATGAAGATGAAAGCTACTTTCAAGGTAAACATGGTATCCTGAGTTGAATGGTGATGATGAAAGTTTGTTTTGGACGGCCATTTTTAAAATGGCTGCCATTTTCCCACCATTTTTTACACTTGCTCGGATTTCAACAATATTTGGTTTTTAAAGTAAACATGGTATCCTTAGTGAATGGTGATGATAACAATGATTAAACTTCATAATATGTGAGCTTTTAATTGCCATGACTTGGTGTCCGTCATCATCGTTGTTAACAAATTTTCAAACATCTTAAACTCTGAAACTACTACGGGGATTTGGATGAATCTTGGCATGATTGTTGAAGATGAATTAAAGCTTGTATTTTGTATTGTGAATCATCAGATTGACCATGACTGTATCTTAATCAAGTGTAGGGAGAACTCATGCCCATTTCTTTCCAGAGGTTCTTGAAAGACTTTTAAAGGTATTTTCAGCGTTTTACATGACCTTTAATAGTCAGTTTAATTTACAACAAACATTAATATATTAATTTAGTTTATAGGGCATTGTTTGCCAGGTGAGCGATTCAGGCTCTTGAGAGCCTCTTGTTTTAAGTCCATCTTTTTCCATACTGAAATTATAATTTTATGGATTCTTTTTTGGTCCTTCAATAGCAATTACCTTTATACCTTTACTTTGTTATAATATTTTGTATTAAAGCAAAATTGTATTTATTTCCCTTTTTTAAATCAAATTTCATAAAATTGTAAATAAATATTCTCTTTTGCGTTATAGATTATTGATTTAATTTGATAGATTTTATCATTTGTTTTTTGTTTTAGGAAATATTTTGTAACAATAAGAATAATTTTATTAGTATTAAATCCAAACAATAAGATTGTCACTAAATCAAAGAACAGAAATAAACATTAAACAATACAAACATGCAACATTGACTACAAAAAAAAAAATAAAGTTGATTAAAAATGCATATATAAGTTTTGAAATATATTTCAAACTAGTTCGTACCAAAATGTAGAACTTTGAGAATTGTTATTATATATAAACATTTTCACTTTTTGGAATGATAAATTTTATTGAACAGATCTTGCTTAATGATGTAGCCTTTATTTATACATATGAATTATGACATGATGACCTAAAGACTAATTATCAATGATTATAGTAATGATAAAAATAAATGAAACAGAAAAACCTGGGTATAGAAGCTTTTTTAAAATCAATAAAAATCTGACCCCAGATTGCCTCAATTTCACCCTAAAATGAGAAAAATCTCACCCATTGCCAGTTTGAATCTGTCACATGTATGTCTGGTGGATTTTGTTTTTATGTGCCACGACTGAATCCATACAAACTCCATTATAAATTAAAAGTATTCTGGAAAATCTGGAGGTGAACTGTTAATCACTTCTTGGATCAAATTCAATTTATAGAAATACATCTCAATACTATTTCTGGTATTGTTCATTTCTGACAGAGATGTTATTAGTTAACAAATCGAGAAAAGTTTTTAACACCTGTTTACTTAATAAACTGAATTTTAATGAGAGTTAAATATCTCTTTTTAATGTTACATGGAAACTCATGCCTCTGTTAAATATAAAAAATGTGAGAGTAAGGTAAGCATCAATCAGAAATTTCATCAAATTTAAATATTCACCTGGCTGGTTAAGTCACAACACATCACAAGATCTAGATAACTTGAATTATTCTTGTCTTCATAGATATACTGAGTACTGCACCAGCTGGAAGTAAAGATGGGTCAAGAATTAGGAAAGAGATTTGGGAGTATAATTTGTTACAGGCATTAGTGCTTGTGTTGAAGCAAGATTTTACCATGGTAGATGGAGAATGGCAGATAGCAACATCTTTAGCAGCCATTCTAAGGTAAATTTAACAGAATATAGTTGTACCTAGTGATCGTCTGTGATTAAAAATTTGCTTCAATGTTTATTTTGTTTACGTGGAAAATCAAAATATATTTTGTTATAAAGTAAGTATGGAGAATTTTCTGTGTTAAATTTACACGTATGTGTACATTTTATATACATGTATAAGTATATATGTTTTGTGTACTGCGGAAATGACTTTCTGGGAATAAGAAAATTCTTTGTTTGCTGTATGTAGTAAGCTAATATATTTCTACACCCTTGATAGTTAAATTTTCAATTTTATCTTGGTAATCCTGGTATGTTGAAAATCTTAAGGTAAATTTGTGTGTAGACTGAAGTAATTCAACATACCTGTACACAAAGCATAAGGTTGAATAATGATATCTTTCCAGTATCATTGTAAGAAAATAACTTAGTTTATAACTTAACAGAAATGAGATCTTTGTTAATTTGGTAATAATATATACCAATGAACAATATAATGTATATTTTAGATATTTTTCCTTAATTTTTTACATTTTATTTTTAGCCAAGTTTGTACAGGTTTAGAGCTTCCAAGTCAAGAAGTGAAGAAATTTCGTGAAGAATTATTACCTGATGCTGTCAATAATATGTTTTTAGTAACTAGACGTATACAGGCCAGATATGCAAAGATACCTGACAGAGCTGTTAGTATAATTTTGAGCTCACCTGTCCTAAAAGGATGTGTGTGCTTTTGCCATCACTTGGCGTCTGTCGTCCGTCCGTCATAAACTTTTTCAAAGATCTTCTCCTCTGAAACCACTGAACCAATTACAGCCATACTTAGTCTGAATGATACTAGGGTATCTAGAATAAACTTTGTGTTTTATTTTCTTGTCCGTCGAGAAACATGGACGCCATGGCTAAAAATAGAACATAGGGCGTAAACTGCAGTTTTTAGCTTATGTCTCAAAAACTAAAGCATTTAGAGCATAACTGACAGGGTAAAATGTTCATCAGATCAAGATCTACCTGCTATGAAATTTTCAGGCAAATCCATTGGCCCTTTGTTGGCTTATTGCCCCTGAATTGTTAATTTTAAGGAAAGTTTGGAGTTTTAGGTTGTTATCTTGTTTATTATTACAGATAAAGACAAATTGTAAACAGCAAAAATATTCAGCAAAGTAAGATCTACAAATAAGTCAACATGTCCAAAATCGTCAAATGACCCCTTATAGGAGTTTTTTGCCCTTGAAAGATTATATACATGTAAACAGTAATTATCAGTAAAAATAATGGTCTGACACATGGTCACAGGTTTGTTTTCATATCTCATTAACATGTTTTCATCCTGATATGAATGTAGTAATTGCCACTGAACCTTTAACAATACCCCATCAGAAGGAAGGGATATAACTCTTATTATAACAATACCATAATTTGTTTGTATTCTGCATTATTATAGTTTATGTAAGTTTCTGTAATGAAATTGAATACATGTACTATACAATCTTGAATAACCTGAAATCGGCCAGTTTTAACATGAGTATTTCTACCAGCTACCAACAAATATACATGTAACTATTATTTGAGAAATAATTCACAGTGGTTTCAAAATATCATGATTTTACCAAAGGTAGGCCCTTTGCCACGAGCGACAGCGAGAGGTAAAATTTTGGCATAAAGGCCATACCCATGGTAAAGTCATGATATTTTCAGGCTACCGTGAATTATTCTATTCTAATTTGACAGTTTCTACACTGCAACATAGGTATTCATACACAACGCAAGCTATACTATGACGTCGTTAAATGTTGTGGAATCTTGTGGAAACTTTATCACTGATGGTAAACTGATGTTGCCAAACAATCTGACGTCTGTGGCGTTGGAATCAAAATATCCAAATTTAACCACTGATGTAGACTGAAAACTATTGAAGCAGGTCATATTATATTTTAGGGATATATGAAGGAAAGGAACAAACTACTATCATGCTTTAGAGGTGTTTTGGAATCTGTTGTATATTTAGCTTCAGGATATAATGAATTACCAGCTAAAGGTTAGTACAATCAAGATAAGTAAAGGATGAATATGATTTTAGGTGATGGCTGCATTGCTTTAGATTTGAAAAGATATGTTGATTTTAATTTATTTGCCCTTTTCAGATCTGGAAACGTGTTAAAGCTCCCCTTATCCTCAATATATGCCTCTCTGTCCTTAAATTAATCCTAGCTGGAAAACTGATAAAACTTCATATTTTTCAATTGATTGATCATATTACATTGGAAATCATGTCATCTGGGATCACTTTTGAAGATTGGAAATGTAAACTGAAAGGGAAAGGAGCAGGAAGATGAAGTGTAGAAAAATTAATTTTAATTGGTTTTTAAGATTTTCATTCTGTATTTATAGTGTAAGAGCGAGACATAGCGATCCTTCATTCTGTCGTCGTCGTCCACATTTACATGTACATTCATTCTGAGGTTAAAGTTTTTTAAACATTAATAACTGTCTTAAATCGTACTTGATTTTTACCAAACTTGGACAGAAGCTTGTTCATGATCAAAAGATAGAATCCAGAGGAAAATTTTGTAAAATTTTTTTTCCCATTTTTCTGTATTTTACTTATAAATGGACTTAGTTTTTCTCCCAGTTAACATTACATACATTCTACTGTTAAAGTTTTTAAAACATTAATTACTTTCTTAAACCATCCTGGATTTTTCCCAAACTTTGATAAAAGCTTCTTCGTAATCAATAATTAACGTGAAGAAAAATTATGTACGTTCAACTATTACACTGAAAAAATAGACAACAGCGAAAGCAGGCGAGACACTGGGTTCCGTGGAACCCTTACAAATTCTTATTACAGTTTTGAGAATATTCCTTTTAAAAGCTATTATTATACAGAATGTTATGTACCTAATGATTATACATATAAGAATGTCTGTAATTAAGAGTTTATATTACAGTGTTTGAATGCCCCTGGCTGTTACAGCTACTGATTACTGATGATGCAGACACTGTTGTAGCTATTATGGATCTAATACCTAAAATTTTAAGGGTAAACAGGTGGGTTAACTTACAACACAAACATGTAATTTATGGACAATATGATGTGTCAAAAATTTTAAGAAAATGTGAAAAAAAATGTATGAAACTCTTTATACCGCTTCATATTTTGTAAACATGATAAGACATTGAAAACTAACACTGTTTTATCTTGCATGTGCAAACCCCCCTCCCTTCCCTTCCATAGAACCAGACTAATAGAACTTAGATTCCGATGTCAAATTTCGTTGTGTTAGGACTGCATAATAACATTTGAATGGCATGGTTGTAGAAAATAATTGCCCAAGTATAAGTTCAAATTTTAAATATTTTAAGTTTTAATTTTATGTCTTTAAAATTCCAGGCTCAGTATTTAAAGTATTTATCTGTAAATTTCCCAAAATATCAAAAATATATTCTAATGCAATGAGAATGTAACAATCAATTTGATTGGCTAAGACACTACATAAAATTACATCCCCAGTTTTAAAACGAGTACCAATATTTCGGAGGAATTGAATATTGGACAACAAAAATATATAATCTGAAACTGTGCTTTGAAATGGTTTTCAATAAAATTTTATTCGATTTTTAAGCAAGCGGGACGTTAAAAAATTACCCAATTCCTCTGTTCAAACTTTAAGCCCATCAGTGGCGTCACAATGTTTTGCACGAAGGTTGCAAATGCAATTTCTCAGGCATTTTGATTTTCATAGATAAATTGAGACTATTAAAAACATTACGTAATTTGTAGACAGAGACTTTTTATATTTCAGAATTGTACTGCGAGGATTAGACCAAAAACTAGTCCTTAGTATTTTAGATGAATTAATTTATAAATTATCTGTCAACAATGATGTCAGTGTTGGGGCGTAAGTATAATACTGATAGAAATAACAGGGTGATATGTGTGCAATGATTTATATAGTGTCTTAAGGTAGAAAAAAGATTTAAAGAAGTATTATTTTTCTCTTTTGATAGACGTATGTAATAATAATAAGTGTTATCATTTAATTGCATTAGTAAAGCAGGGCCTAATCTAGGATTTTGAACAGGGAGAAGTGACTTCTCCTTCCAGGATGGATTAGGGAGAAGTGGTCATTTTTCTGGCAAAGTGGACTTTAATTCACAGTATCGGTTGCGCTTTTTCTGTGTGTCTGTTTTCAATGGCATATATATAAATACAAGTTTGATAAACTATAAAAAATTAGGACAGTTATATACAGTTTGATTTTCTCTTGATCTACTAATTTTGAGTACTTGAGTAATTTAATTTTCACAGCTTACCAATATATTTTATTATCAAAGGATAAGTTGTCAAAACATTGTGTCATTGTAACTCGAGATTCTCATACTCAGTGTCACTCAAGTCAACTTTCAATCACATAACTAACCTATAAACGGCTAATTATCTTTCATCATAGGTGTTTCCTTGTAATCCTAACTGTAGAACAAAACAACAATCAGCTGATCATATAAAAATATAAAATTAGTTGACTTTGTGATTACGCAACATCGTCCTGACGCCATGCATCTTCAATTCATAACAAACGAATGAAATGATATTTCGATTTCCCTTAAATAGTTTTGAATATAAAATTCAAATAGGTTTAAAGTCGCCATTGTATTTATTTCAATCAAACATTGACAATATAAGTCGTGGGCCACTTCAAAATTCCGATTCTTGATGGTCGCCATTTTGTTTCAAAATTTACCTGTGCTAAAAATTTCACGAGTTATCTCCCATTTACTGATATTTCGATAGCGACTTCACTTCGCCAAGAAATGAATAGGCCGGCGAGATTGAGGAATTTTGAAAATTATTTGGCGACTTAAATCGTCATTTCGCCGGCAAGATTAGGCCCTGGTAAAGACATGATATTGTTCAATATATTAAAATTTTATTTTGCAGATGACCAAATCATCAAAAAAAATCCAAACATGTTAAAAATTTTCTGCCTTTATTAAGTGTAAAAGTATTTGCAGGATGAAATGAAAATATTTCAGAGTTCAACAAAAAAAGAAGAGCAAAGTGTTATGAGTGTATGGAAAATATATTTAATTGTAAACTCATTCACCTGTCCAGACAAAGGAATAACAATTTGATAAGCTGTTCTGTGTTATACTATTATTATAACAACCCTAGAAGTTCACCTTATTAAAAACACAGTAGTCTTCGTAAGAGTGGTTTATAACATTCCATTTGAAAATTGCAGGGCAAATGTACCTTGTTATGATTGACAGGTTATGGTGTAAAATAAACAAAATTCTAATTCATATTTTTTAGTATTATAATGTCAATATAAATATTTAAAGCATTTGATTATAGATCTGCCTGTAAATGTGTTTTGAAAATCTGTGAAAGTCAGATGCCATTAGTGGAGACCCTCTGTACAAGATATAAGTAAGTACATTTAAACATTTTTTATATTTCTTTCATAAAATCAGTTCTTTTTAGTTAATGGCATTCAAAATAAACATGAAAAATAAAACACAGATATGGTGTTGTACATGAACCAAAGAAATATCTGTGAAGGTGTTTTACAAGTAATAAGATATTTGATTTTTTTCAGAGGATTGAGACCATTGTTAGGGAAGTGGGAAGATGCAGGATTCAATCGAGATCTGAGGGACCTTCATTTGCTATTACGGGCAGGGAATGCTCAGAAAGCTGAGAATGAGGTAAATAATTTGGATTACAGTTTCTAGTAATTCAGGAATATTATATAAGTATACAGTTTATAAGTCACATATAACATTGACGTTAAACTGAATTTCCTGTTATAATGAAACTGTCAATTTTCAGATTTTTGTTTCGACAGCAAATTCCTAGTACATGTATCTGTGTCTTGCTAATTTATTGCACAAGGTGTGATGACAATTCTTCGTGCATTAATCTTTTATAAAATTTTGTTTGCTCAAAAGTATTGTAGACTAATAAAATATTTTAGTTTATTTCAGACTTTACTTAATGTTCAATAAATAAAATAAAAAAAACATATTATGAAGGTAAACAATTAGAACTGTCAAAAAACACAGTTACGAAAAGGAGAAAATAAGTTAGTGAAATTGTAAAAACATTTATTTAAAGGTTTAATCCACCCAAGAAGTTTTAACTAATTATGCTTCTTAGAAAATCAGGTGAACAGGTGAACAGTTGATTGACATGTTTAGAACTTCTGCATTCAACGATAAAGCTATCAATAATATAATACAGATAATGATTTAAATTACTCAACATAAAATATTTTTGTTGGCAGAATTCACTGTCGAGTCTGATACTGAATATTCCTTTGTATTGTGTTGAATTTACATGTATGCTCATTTGTTCCCGAGATTCTTACCAGAAACTGAATATTCTGTGGTATTGAAGACTGCTGTAATGCGGGCCGATTGTATATTAACTTTGATGTATACCATATGCTGAGGTATAGATCCAGTGGAACTATGTATACTATCTTACTAAATACCAAAAACTAGTTGACTTACTAAATAATATGACGATTGGAAATAACAATTATCCTTTCGTTCACATTTCTCATCCTAATCAGGGATCTTTTAAGGTTCCATGTTTTGACGTCCAAAATCATACAAAATTAATAAAATATCCTCAATCTGTTATTCATAAATACATGTTTATATACGTGTAGTTGACATGCATTTTAACATTATTAGAGTTGACTATATGTGAATTATCTTTGTTTAAATGCTATTTTGTACATTTGTAGAGATTTTTTAGAGCAGCAATTACTATTCAAGCTATATGGAAAGGATTCATTACCAGGAAAAAATTGGTCAAAGCAAACAAAACATTTTCTAAATTCCAACAACAATATAGGTTAGTATAATGTAATTCATTGTAAATTCGTTGTACTTTGTAAATGTTACTGGTTGTATATCAGAAATTGTGAGGCCAGGATCGTACATTATATATTTTTATTGAGAAAAAAATGAAGCATAAAATAAGTTAAAACAGGAAAGAGATTTAAATAATAAGAACACCTCAGAAGTTTCAGATTAATTATGAAAAGAAATTACAACTCTTTTGAACTTTTATTTTTTTTTAAGCTTATGTGTTGTTCAGTTGAGTCTTTTGGTACATCATTATAAAATAGGGATTTGTTAGATTGGTTGGGAGGAATTTTGTTTTGAAAAAACATAGTATAAATATAGAATATGTGTATATTGTCCTGGAATATAAACTTTAAGCAGACAAGGCTTGGAAACAGGTAAAAATGTGACCTTTTCTCAGCTGTTTCATGCTGAGTTCGAATAAATTTTATATTAAGACACAACGTACACATATTCTGTTTATCCTGTTTAACATAACATCTGTCAAAATTAACTGGAAAACACTGAATTTCTGCATTAAAGGGAGCAGCATCAAAGACCACAAAACCGTCACATTTCATGACGTCATAAGTAAAATTCCAATATTTTGTACAATGATGTCGCAGTAAAAGGGGTCTACAGTCACTGACTGTTTATTATTTTTAAATATACAGTCAAGGCATTTTGGTTGCTCATATAGCAGAGTTGCAGGATAAAAACTGGTATCGTGGAATATCAGATCAGGTAAGATGGACGGTAACTCAAAGGAAGACAAGAGTTAACATTTCCATATTAGAACTTTCCTTTTAATTCCTTGTTTGTGAGATATGTATTTTTTTTAAATTCTTTTTATTGGTTATTTTTTCAATATCATGAAATGTATCTTTTTGTCTTCTAGGCTGAAGAAAAAAGTATTGGAACAGAGAAAAGAGCAAGCTAAAGAAGCTATAGAATTACAGAGGCAACTTAAACTCAATAGACAGAGAATTATGAGAGAATTTAAAGAAAAACAATTACATACAGTAGAAATATTACCTGCTGGTAAGTAAACTGTTACTGTGTTAATAACGAACAGAAAAGGTAAAAAATGACATACAAATCAGTCAGCTTTTTTCTACTTTTTTTTATTTTCATTTTTATCTTTTTATTTCTGTTGTTATAGCATTTTTTTAATCTTGGTTTTTTTTATTCTGCTTTTAGAACCTCATGTAAACAATTATTTGATTATTAATTTAAATTTTTTGTTAATATTCCTAAAACTTCAGTATATTACTACGTTTATTTTATTTTGATAGCCATGATAGAGAGATATTTACAAAAAGAACAAGTACGATCTGCCATCTTAATACAGAAAACATGGAGAGGTCACCATGCTAGAAAAAGTATGCAGGATAGAGAATTATATGTTAAACGTTACAGGGCTGCAGTTGTTGTACAAAGAGGCGTAAGTTAACCTCATTATAATGTATGTTTACAAAATCTCAATTTTTTACAATTTTTATAATACCGGTATTCCAATATTAATACTACTAGAAGAATGAGACAAATTTTTGTTAGCCGGGTTGCCGTTTCAACAACAAATGCGACGTGCGATCTTTATATATCAGAAGTATGAGACCATTGTGCAGTTTAAAACTTTTATCAGTACATACGCAATTGTTTCCGTGTTTTGCTAATTACCCCTAATTAATTAATGCGGATCACGAAAACCGATACCGTTCCGGAAGTATACATAACAAGAAGTTTCCGGTATCAACCGAGTAAAAGTTTGTCTAAAGACAGCTCGACAGAAAACGGTTTAGGATTTCGTTGCGTAAGTGTAAAGAAAAATGCACAAAAGAAAATGAACAATCGTCTTTCTATTCAATCATCTGCACTGGGAATTTAAAAAGCGACCACATGCCCAAAATGAATGAAAATAAAAAAGGCAAATATGCTTGCTTCCCCGTCTTATAAAGAACACTTCACCCAAGGCTCCAGGGATTAAATATCCAAAAAGAGAAGATGCACATCGCGTCTTTATATTTGTAAAAACAAACATTTTGTCGGCAACTGGAAATTTTAAAAACAGAAAGTGACCACATGCCCAACTTGACATGCATGAAAATAAAAAAGGCAAATCTGCTTCCCCGTCTAAAAACACTTCACAGGTTACTACCCAAGACAACAGAAGATGCACATCACGTCTTATCTATACTACTAAATCTAAAGACCGTTTTTTTGTTCACCTAATAAACGTATAACCGAAGAAAGCTTCAAGTCAAACTTATATAAGGGTATATATACTTGATAGGGTATACTGAAAATTTTACCCTTTTACATCGATTACTGTTTGAAACAATAAGCAATTAGACAAATTAATAATTCCGGAACCATCCGATGCGATTTCCTTTTAGTCATGTCATTATATTTCCGGTCTAATGTAAGCAGTTTAACATGTTAAAGAACAAGTAGTATAGATATCATCATTCATGATGAAACAAAGTACTTTCCCCATTTATACACTAATCATGCTGTACCGAACTTGAAACAAACTACTCCCGGCCCCGATATTTATACACTGTTCATGTACTCCCTGTCATGTAAAAACGATCCCACGATTAGAATTTTTTGAAATTTTGAATGAAGGTCAATTTCAATGTACACATTTGGAATATGCAGAGAAATTTATTCCTTCATGATTTACTTTTCGAGATATTTCCGGTTGAAATTTTCACATTTCGTGTAAAAAGATAAAATTTCATATTTTAATACTTTTAGAAAAATTCACATAACTTTCAAACGGCAAGAGATATTTTTATACAGTTTTTTGCAATTTGTTCTTTAGTCTGCCATTGCGAAAACAACTCGCACATTTTGGATGAACTATCTGACACTTATTGGCATGCAGGGGTTAAAGCTAACTATACACGTGACTGACAATTTTCCACGGGTTTTTTCCTAGTATTGTACAATATTCATAAATGTATAGCTGCTCATTTCATTCTCAATAAATTATCAAACTTGAGATTAATATTCCTACAGTCCATAGTAAATACATATTATTTCCTATGTAAATTGTAACAGGCAATCTGATTGGCTATATTATTCAAGGTGTAAATTTTGTTCCACATATGATGTCTGTGAAATTTATTTACACTCAGCTAAACCAGGGTGTGAATGTCATATATATAATTTTTAAAAAAAAACTTTAAATCAGTCTGTCACATAGCTTATTAAAGAAAAAATAATTTTGGGGTTTTTTCCTTACATTTTAGGTAAGGAAATTTTTGAAGAAACTGGAAGATAAAAGAAATAAGATAAAGGCGTCTCTTAAACCTCCAGGATTAACTGACGAGAGACGAGTGGAATTACAGAGAATTATAAATCAGTATAGAGAGTTAAAACCAGTATGTATACAGTCATGTACATACATGTAATCCTGTAGTCTGTTATGTCCATACAGTGATCGATCCTCAACACTCTGATTAAAACCAAAAATTAATTTTACTGTCTCCTAAAATCTGTCCAGAATATTATAATCAGACTTTTTAGCAAGTTTTTAGCAGGATTACAATTTATTAGAATTGAGGCATTGAAGAGCTCCAAAATTGGTGTCAGTTTGCTATTCAACATTTACATGTACTTGTTTGAAAAGAATTCACTTACTTTCTGTACTATGTTCAAGTACTCCATGGGTTATATTTTTGTATACATTAAACTCACATTTGTCCTTGCCTTAAGCAACATAAATTGAGCAGTGTTCTCTAGATCTCTTTGTGAATACTTTATTATTTAACAGAATGTTCTTAGCTTTATTTACTTTAGAAGTTTTGAAATTGAAAAAAAAGTTCTAAATGTAGATTCTGCTTCTGTTGTGGGTTCTGTTAGTAAGTTTTAAAATTTTCAAGGAAAAACATAAAATTAATGAGTAATGCAGTAATGCTCAGTGCTAATGTTCAGTTGGTTTTCAAGAATTCAGGATACTTGGACTCCTATGCATATATATTAACAGTTTGTTCAAACTTAGTTTACAGATAAGATGTAATATTCTTTTTAGACTGGATGTACATCTCGAGAAGAATTGGAGGCTGGCCATAAGAAAGCAGCAGAAATGTTAGCAAGATATTACCACACAGCCAGACCCATCAGAACAAATCAGCATCACAGAGAGGCTTTGATGGCTCGGTTGGATGTTGACTCTGAGCTTGTCCTTTGTAAGTTCTCTTATGTAACAGTATTTACATGCAATCTGTCTCAACTACTGTCTACATGAATATTCATGTTAGTTACCTCTTTATAAAGTTGTAACTAACATGAATATTCATGTGGAGATTTACTGCTTTGTTTAAACCATAGAAATTAAAAAAATATTCCTATTTATTATAGCTATTGTTTTTTATGATTTTTCAATGAAAATGAAACTTGTAAAATGATTAGATAGCTAATGTTTACCATATTTCCTCTGCCATATATAGACAAAGATATATATTACCTGTTAATTTATTGTTGTCTGGTAAATGTTACATTGTTCATTACTTTGACAATATGGGCCCATTCCCTGGATCCATGAATTAACACCATCATTCCAAAACCTAACTGCTTATCTACAGATGTTGGTTTAAAAAGCAAGAGGAATGAGGCAGTGCCATTTGACATTACAGGTACAGTCAAACTTCCCTTAAAAGCAAATCACTGTCTATAAAGGACACTGTGAAGATGTCCCCATTATGATTGGGAAAACTGGCCCCATGTGTTTTTCTAAGGATCGGTAATGTTAGGTCATTTTGGTACGCAACTGTTTAAATTTTTGTCAGATTTTTATAATTTTTCCCTTCGTCACCAACAGTCAAAGCAGGTCTAGTAGTCGCTCAACTCTGTCTGTCCGTCCGTCCCTCCGTCATCCCTAGGGGTACATACTTTGTGTAATCTGAAACTCGGACTGTATCTCACCAATATTTTTAAAAGTCTGCATAGTGTTTATATACATATTGAAGATGTGCACCTCCTATTTTAGACAAATTTGACAAATCTTTACTATGAATTTTTGCATGTTGAACTTAGCCATTTTTCAGCAATACATGCTATGAACGATGCATACTTTTTGTAATTTGTAACTCCGACTGTATTGAACCAATATTTTTCAAACTCTGCATAGTGTTTTTATACAAACTGAAGATGTGCATCTCCTATTTTGGACAAATTTGACAAATTTTTACTATGAATTTTGCCATTATATTACATAATCCTGGGCTATTCTCGTATTAATAATTGAATCTTTTATTTCTTTATTGATTCGCATGCCTTCTTCACAGTTCATTGATTTTGAACCTGACAGGTGTACCCAGTACTATAAAAGAGATCCATACCAAGTTATTGTCCTCTTTTATTTTTAAGGCCGCACGCCTTGCACGTGGTATCGACTCGACCACATTAGCATGATTAGCTTTCATTTCGTTAAGAATCTTGACGGAAGCAACACGTATTTTTGTACAGACTCGTCCGGTGAAAGTGATGCTGATAAGCAAAGCAAAAGCAAAGTAAATAATGACAGTGAAGTCATGAAACTTTTTGATTCCGAGGAAGATTTTGAAGAATTTTTCGGATTTTCACATCATTCCGGTACCGAGACGGTAAATTTCACATAAAGGTGAAGGTCACGACAGGCAGGGAACTTCCGCTGTCACAGAGAAATCGAAAAAAGGACCTGACAAAGGACCGGGGAGGAATAAGAAGGGTAAAGCACCCATGAAGAAAAAAGCAGAAAAACGGCAGAATCCGGACGTACCGGGACCGTCTCATACCTCTCCTAAGAAACGAGCCAAGCTCGATGACATGACCAATGATCTTATTGAGAATACACTGGGAGGTTTATTCCAGAACTTTTCGAACAACTTATTGAAAGTCATTACACTTCAGGGTAAAAAAGGTCAAGTTAGTAGTCAGGGTAATGTTGATCCTGGAAGTACTAGTCAGAATGAGGTTAGTCAAGATAATGCCCAGAGTCTGCCACCTGCACGTCAGGATGAGGTCGATAGTGACAACATGTTTTCTGACAATGATGTAAATTCTGTCGATGAATCTGATCAGGAATATGAATATACTATGCCAAAAATATTTGACGAGGATATGAAGTTTGGTGATGATATTAATGCCAGTATTGCCTCAATAGTTGTAAAAATTTGCACTACGAAGTCTGACATTTCCTCCTATACAGATAATCTTAAAATTCCGGGCAACGTTCAAGCATTAGCCCCACCTCAGGTGAATCCAGAAATGTGGCAATTTCTTGAGAGGAAGGCGAAAACCGAAGATTTGCAGTTGCAAACAATCCAGAAGATTCTTGCCGCAGGCTTAGTACCTCTACTAAATATGGCAGTCACTTTAAGAGATAAAAAGGATCTTGACAAACAGAATTTGAGAGAACTTGTTAAGAAAAGTATTACTGTGTTGGGTAACGTTCATTTTGAAGTCTCAGTTAAAAGACGAATGTCATTAAAGCCTCACATCGATAAGAAATTTCATACTCTCTGCTCTAGAAATGAACCAGTCGGTAAACATTTATTTGGCGATGAAGTCAGTAAAAGATTAAAGGATATTAATGAAGCGCAGAAGCTTAATAAGTCGCTTTCATATAATGGTCCAAAAAACTTCAGAGGAAAACCCTTCACGTTCTTCAGGAAACAGAATGTGCAGAGATGGGAAGCTCAAAGAGGACAGTATCCCAACAGGGGGTCATACCAGAGAAGGAATCCTATGGTACTTCCAAGAAGTTGCAGACAGCAATTTCAGCAACAAAAACGAAGGTTTTAAAGGTTAGTAAAGTTAAGAAAACTTTTGTAGCTGGAAGTCTTAAAAGACATATGCATTTCAATTTTCTGTGCCAAAGCAGCAAAATTTTAATCAAGCTGAGATTGAGCTTATAAAATTGAAGTAAATAGTCTTTTACAAAAAGGGGCTATTGTCACTTGCGATCATGAAGATGGTGAATTTATATCCAACCTTTTTCTTGTTAAAAAGAAAAATAATAAATATAGACCAGTCATAAATCTCAAAAAATTGAATGAGTTCATCGAATATTTTCATTTTAAACAAGAAACTCTTGATTATACACTTAAATCGATAAAAAAGGATAGTTATTTTACTAGTTTAGATTTCGAGTCTTTAGCAAATTATGAAGGTCGTATTTTCTCAAGTTCGAAGTCAAGGAATAAGTTCCTTCTTTTATATAGATGATTCTCTTTTGCAGGAGAAAGATTATGATTTAGCTGTTAAAAACACCTACTCGGTACAAAAATTTATTGAATCTCTTGGTTTTATTATAAACCGTGATAAATCCAGTGTCATTCCATTACAAAGAATTGTATTTTTGGGATATATTATTGACTCTGTGAAATTTATGGTTTTCTTACCTGATGATAAAATTGAAAAAATTTTGAGTCTATCAAAACTTGTATTAAAGTCTTCTGTGGTTCAAATAAGAGACTTGGCTAGACTTATTGGATTGTATTCTTCTGCTCATCATGCAGTGCTTTATGCCCACCTTTATCATAGGTATCTAGATATAGACAGAACAGAAGCTTTGAAACAGTCTAATAATGATTTTAATGCCAAAACAAGAATATCCCCAGAGGGTTTATTAGAGGTCCAATGGTGGCTATCAAATTTGGAAAAATGTAATGGTAAACCAATAAAACAACTCCCTCCAAAATTTTATATCGGCACGGATGCATCAATGTTTGGTTGGGGTGCAATATGTAATGGAAATTCTACTCAAGGTAGATGGGATTTAAATGAGCAATGCTTACACATTAATATTCTTGAATTAAAAGCTATTTTATTTGGATTAGTATCACTTTGTTCAGAGATGGATAATACACACATTTGTATTAAATCAGACAGTTCAGTGGCTGTGAATTATATCTACAATCAAGGTGGTTTAGTGGTAGCACTCCTTCAAGTTACGAAAAATATATGGGAATGGTGTGCTCCAAAAAATATTTTTATATCTGCTGTTCATATACCAGGCAAAGATAATACAATTCCAGATAATTTATCTAGATGTTTCAATGATTCATCGGAATGGATGCTTAAACAAACTATATTTCGTAAGATAGTCAAACAATATTTTGTTCCAGATATTGACCTCTTTGCATCTAGGCTTAACAAGCAATTAGATAGGTTTGTTAGTTGGTTTCCTGATCCAGATGCTTATGAGAGTAATGCTTTTTCATTTTCTTGGAAATATTTTAATCCATATATTTTTCCTCCTTTCAGTCAAATACCAGCTGTTTTAGAAAAGGTGGAGGAAGAGCTATTCTAGTGGCTCCACTTTGGACTACTCAAATGTGGTATCCACGATTATTAGAGTCTTTAATAGATATGCCTATAAAATTACCACAATGTGCAGATCTTTTAGCTCTTGCTCACAATGGGCAAAGGCACCAAATGAACAAAAGGAAAATGTTCCTAGTCGCCTGTCTAATATCAGGAAATGTCTCCAGGATAAAGGCTTTTCAAAAAAGTCTTCAAAAATCATCTCTCTCTCTTGGCGACGCTCAACTAGTAAGCAATATGAATTTGTTTGGAGAAAATGGTTATTGTGGTGTGACTCAAGGGAGATTAATCCCTATGAGACCTCTGTAAAACATGTATTAAATTACCTTACTTCTCTATTTGTTCAAGGCAAATCTTATAGTAGTATAAATTTACACAAAGCAGCAATTTGTCAGACTCTGACATTTTTTGGATTTGATGAAAACAATTTTATTATCAAAAGGTTCATGAAGGGGGTTTTTAATCAAAGACCTCCGCTTTGTAGATACACATTTACTTGGGATGTCAGTAAAGTCTTAAAGTATTTAGCAAGCCTATATCCTCTTGAAAGTCTTTCAATGAAAGACCTAACATTAAAGTGTGTTGCACTGATTGCTTTGTCTACAGCACAGAGATCGCAAACATTGGCTGCTTTAGATACAAATTATGTTTCAAAAACTAGGAACACTATTGTTTTTCAAATTGTGTCTTTACTGAAGACATCTAGGCCTGGACATACAAATAATACTATCAATTTAGATTATTATAGTAATGCACAGATTTGTCCAGTCAGAACTCTAAAATATTATTTAAAGAAGACACAAAAACTTAGAAAATCTTCAAAACTATTTGTGTCTTACAAAACTTTCAAGAGTGTAACAAGCTGTTCAATTGCTAGATGGCTTAGAACTATCCTACAGAAATCTGGTATCGACATATCAAAATTTAAGGCACATTCTTATCGTAGTGCATCAACATCGGCAGCTAAAAATGCTGGGATGTCATTACAAAACATAATGAAAACTGCAAATTGGAGTACAGCTAAGACCTTCCAAAAATTTTACCTCAAGGATATCGATAATTCTAAGAATGCAAGCTTCACTGAAACTGTATTTAATTCTCATTTACAGTCATCCAGGGAGAATCATATTTAGCTTCGTCTTGATGGGGAGTATGGTATCAATGCAGGACCTGGACTTATTTTTGTTACGACGCACAGTATATATGGATTACAGTGTTTTATTGAGAACAGTGGACAATGGTGGATATTCAAATAATTAGTGACATTTCACATGGGATTTGTTTTTCAAAATAAAGAAATTTATTTGATTTAATTTTCATTTCCTCACAATCTAGTACAGGTGGGGTCAGTGCCATCACTTGTGTCTGTCTTCTATATGATCTAGGTATGACAAATATTATTTTACATGAATGTTTGTGTCAATACCGGTACACTACAGTTGTTTCTTTGGTTCTCCTCTTGTCTTCGCATTTTTGGGGCTGTAAAGATTCAATTATTAATACGAGAATAGCCCAGGATTATGTAATATAATGGAACCTTATCCCAGCATCCGTAGGATGTGCAGGATAAGGGTCATTATATGAAGAAGCCTAAGGGCTTCGAGGATTAATAACTTCCCTCCCATTAGACTGTTTGTTAATTACATACCCACCTCTTTTGTTTTCTCACACAAAAATGCGATAGAATAATCTTTAAAATGAGGACAATAACTTGGTATGGATCTCTTTTATAGTACTGGGTACACCTGTCAGGTTCAAAATCAATGAACTGTGAAGAAGGCGTGCGAATCAATAAAGAAATAAAAGATTCAATTATTAATCCTCGAAGCCCTTAGGCTTCTTCATATAATGACCCTTATCCTGCACATCCTACGGATGCTGGGATAAGGTTCCATTTTTCAGCAAAACATGCTGTGAATGGTGCATACTTTTGTGTAATCTGTAACAGCGACTGTATTGAACCAATATTTTTCAAACTTTGTAAAGTTTTTATATATATATGGAAGATATGCACCTCCTATTTGGGGGCAATTTGACAAATTTTTACTATGAATTTTTGTATTTTGAACTTAGCCATTTTTTAGCAATACATTGTACATGCTATGAATGGTGCATACTTTGTGTAATCTGTAACTCCGACTGTATTGAACCAATATTATTCAAACTTTGCATAGTGTTTATATACATAATAGCATTACGTCTTCAAACTTTTCAGAAGTGTTGCGTGATTAAAGTCTTTCTGTATACTAAAGTGTTGAAGTTTAGGGTTATAAGATAAAGAAGGGATATGGTGTATAAATTCATGACACAAAATCCTTATAAGGCCCGTATCCTGAATAATATAAATGCAATCATGACCTGAATAATACTAGGTAAATGGAAGCATCTTTTTATCTAAATCACATACATATAAGAGTAATAATAACTTTGTCCTGACAAACATATGATGCTGACGCAGGTCCAGACATGTAATCTGGTCTTGTTCTTTTTAAAAATTACTTTCTGAAAAGGAAGTTAAAAAATCCTTCTGAGCAGTTTTTCACTACATTTTATCATTTAAGAGATAAGGAGCCAAAACAGGGACACACCTTAATTTTGAAATTTTTTTTTTATCAAATTTTGGTGAATTTTTCAAAATTTTTGTCATTAAAAAATACAATAAAGGCTAGTGCAGGAAATGTTTGTGTAACTTGTCATTGTAGAGATTAAAGGATTAAGAGGGCCCAAATTAGACATTTTACAAAATATTCACCCGGTTTCAATGGAGATTTTTCTTGTTAAGTACTTTCATTAATATGAAACATATTTTTATATCTGGTATCATTTGCAAGATACAAAGGGTCACAGGGTCAAAACTGGTAATTTTGGAGGAAACATAAATTTGTTATTTTGTTTCATTTTTAGCCCCTTAATGGAATTTAAAGGGCTAAAAACAACTTGACAGGGTATAACAAATTTTTTCATCTGATTTTTGTAGTAGTTCCAATGTGTAATGTATATTATAATATCCAACATTCAGTTAAGTCAAGCATGATAGTGTGTCAAACACTTATTTGAATTGTTCACCTGCCGACATGTTGCGGTCATATCTACCTACGCTTAGCCAAGCCCTTTGTTCTGTACTTGATTAAATACTGTATATTATTTCTGAGATACATACATATATATATATATACAATGTCATTTCAGTGGCTCCTCCCTTAAGTAGTGTAACAGATAAAGATGTAGAAATGTATTCCAGTAGTTTATTAACTGTAGCAACAAAAGCTAAATCTGATCATATAGAACGCTTACGTTTGTTACGACAGCCATGGTGGAAAAAACTTTGTGATGAATATCAGGACCAAGAATATGTAGAAGATGAAGAAATAGTTTTTTGATCTGACATTAAGAGATAATTTTAATATTATGGCAGCAGAAAAGGGTGATTACCCAAAATATATTACTGATGGAAAGTTCTGAACTGTAATTGTTAGATGGACAAATTTCATGATTTTGTCAGAAAAGAAAATATATCAGATTGGAAATTTATAATTTTATTGTCTACAGATCCTACTACAGAACATTATTGAGAAGATTAAATCTGTAGCTTCCACCAAGACCAAGAACCAGCAATTCAAATTGTTTGTTAATATATAATTTGTTTTAATCTAATATAATTAATTTTATCAGGAGTTGTACTTGAAGACAGCTCTGACTAAAGTTTATTTTGCCATAATTATTATTACCCCGGTAAATGTTATTGAATATTATAACAAATATATTTTCAGGTATAATTTCAAAATGTGGAGTAAATTACGTATACGTTTTGATTCATGTTTTGCATACAAAAGAGATATTAAAAAGTACATCTTGCATACAAATTTTGAGAAATAAAAATTACAAATTGGAAAAGAAGTAAAGACATTCAGTTACATATCAAGTTTGATAGGATTAGTATAGTATATAAACCCAAGTCAAAGTTGACCTGAAATTGTGTTTTTCTATTGGACAGTTGCAGTTCATGTCTACACCCTTTATAAGAAAGAGGATTTAAGTCATCTCCAGAGGACAATAAGCAGTTGGTAGAAAAAAATTCTTTGATACCAGTTTTGATGCACAAGATGTGCACATTTTATCAATTTATGACTCATCAATTGTGCCTCAAGACATAAATTGTTGAAAACCAAAACATTAATCCAAAAAGTTGAAGAGTAAATTGAAAATGTCAAACCAGCATAAGTTAAATTTAAAACAATCTAAATAAAGAAATTTATACGAGGAAGGTAATCCTTAGTTTTAATAAAATTTTACATTTTTGTACATGTGAATCTTAAGTATAATATAGGGCTAGTATCAAATTTCTAGCAACTAAATTTCTTTAAGGTAATGAGCATATTATCTCGAGATAATTAAATTTTCATTTTTAAACTTGAGACAGGAAATTTCATGAGCATTTAACCAATGGTGGTGATATCAGAATTTATCAAACGGGTCAAGAGATATATAAATGTGCACATTGTAGTCAGTATTGTCTCCACGTGGAAAAATTTAGTACATTTATAATGTCTGAAATTGCATTTATATACCAGCCTTCTATCTATAAATGAATTTTTTGTTCCGTCCATTGATTACCTGTGATGTTATTTATATGGCTATATAATGTTAGATTATTTAATGGAAATAAAAGATAAATTCACACACATATTAATTATGTAAAAAAGTTTGTTGTATTCATGCCTGAAAGTTTTCAAGAATTTGACAATTTTTGTCCATATACATTCCTATAAAAACATATTTAATTTTTTCCTGATTTCCAGATTTTGATGCATTCTGTAATTTCACCCATATGTATGTGTCTAATCCAGTTTTATATCCCCCTTTTTTTTTGTTCACTTTGTCTGACCTTAGTTGTTTAGGTTTGAGTAATGGTTGTTGGTTTTTTTTAGCTTTAAAATACTTTCCAGTTTTGCAGGAAGTTACATCTTTTCCCATAATAAAACTTGAAGAATTCACACTTTTCTAAATAAATTTCATCTACTGATATCAGGGATCAATTTATCACACCCTGTAAGACTAATGTGATATGTTAGGAATACGTTTCTAAATATTAAAATTTTTTTTTTTTTTTACCTAGAAATTATGTTATAAGATATTTTGCCGATACATACTTAAAGGTACTCTTGACATACCTATGATATTAGGGTTGAGTTATTTTTGTAGGCGTTTTTACCCAACTTTCTGTGTAACTTGCTATATGTTTTGACAACCAATTATTTATTGAAAGAATAACTTCTAAATTAAGATTGGAGTTATACACACCTTACTATTTCAACTTACAACATCACTGTTGACAGAATCATTAGTTGTCACAACAAACTACTTACAGAGACAACACAGTTCCATTATAGTATAGGTAGTCTATATAAGTTTTGCAGTATTTCTCCATGTGTCTTTTGGTCTTTGTCTTGTGTTTCTGATGCCTTAAATGTATTCCACTAAACGGTTTTAGGTTTAAAGTAGTTTGGTGTTAAGTAGAAACCTTCAACATGAAATTTCACTAAAGGCAAAGCAGGGTGTAAAGAACTAGAAGTACAGTTTACTATTGTACACAAAGGATGAGAAGTCAATGCAAAAAAGAGACAAAATCCCAACATACGCAGATTTCAATGAGTAGATGTATAAAGGGATGAGGAGTAAATTCTCAAAAGAGACAAAACAGATACCAAAAAATCATCATTCAGCCTTCAATGAGTAAAACTTGACATGTATAAAAGGGATGAGGAGTTAATTCCCAAAGACAAATGCCCTATATAAGAAGAAATAAAAAAAATCACAAAAGGCCCTATTCAGGCTTCAATGAGTAGAACTTGTATAAAAAGGATGTGGAGTAAACCCTAACCATGACATTTAACCTAACCCTAAACCTAATCTTCCCTAACCCTAACTTTAATCCTATCCCCAACCCTAACTTTTAACTTAACCCTTACCCTAACCCTTATTCTAACCCTAATCCTAAACCTAACCCTAACCCTAACCCTAACCATAACCCTAACCTTTAACCTAACCCTAATCCTAACCCTAACTCTAACCCTAACCCTTACTTTGGCCCTAACCCTAACCTTTCCCCAATCCTAACTTTAACCCTAACCTAACCCTAAGCCTAACACAAACCTTACCTAACCCAAACCCTTACCCTATCCTAACCCTTTGAATAACCCTGATCACAATCCGAACAGTTATTCTAACACTAAACATTACTCTAGCCCTAATCCTTACCCTAATTCTTAATTTTACCCTAACCCTTACTCCTAACCTAACCCTTACTCTAACCCTAACCCTAAACCTAACCAAATTCCAACACTTATCCTTACCCTAACCCTAATTATTAACTAAACCTATCTCTTACTCTAATTCTAACCCTAACATTAACCCTAACTCTAACCCTAACCCTAACCTTAAACTTAACCCTAACCATAACCCTAACCATAACCATAGCCCTAACCCTAACCCTAAATCTAACAATCCTAACCATAACCTTTAACTTAACCCTAACCTAACCCTAGCCTTTAACTTAACCCTAACCCTGAACAAACCCTAACCCTAACCTTAACCCTGACTTTTAACTTTTAACTTAACATAACCTTAACCCTAACCCTATCCCAAACCTTAACCCTAACTCTTACCCCTAACCCTAACCTTTAACCTAACATTACCTTAACCTTAATGCTAATCCTTACCCTAATCTTACCCTAATGCTAACCCTAATCCTAAACTTAACCCTAACCTTAACCCTAACCTTAACATTAACCCAACCCTAACCCTAACAACCATAACATTAACCATAACCTTTAACCTAACACTAACCCAAACCCTAACAATAACAATAACCCTAACCATAGCCCTAACCCTAACCTTTAACTTAATCCTTACCCTAAACCTATCCCTAACCTATCCCTAACCCTAACCCAACCCAACACTAACCCTAACCCTAACCTTTATAACTTAATCCTTACCTTAACCCAACTCTAACCCCTAACCCTAACTTTTAATGTAATCATTACCCTAACCATCACCCTAATCCTTACCATTATCTTACTCTAATCTTACCCTAACGTTAACCCTAACCCTTATCCTAAACTTTACCCTAACCTTAACCTTAACCCAACCCTAACTCTAACTCTAACCTAACCCTAACGCTAACCCTAACACTAATCCTGACTCAAACTCTAACCTGTCCTTAACCCTAATCCTAACCCTAACCCTAACCCTAACCTTTAACTTAAACATTACCCTAACCTTAACCCTAACCCAACCCTAACCCTAACCTTTAACTTAACCTAACCCTAACCCTAACCTTACCCATAACCCATACCCTAACTCTAACTCTAACCCTAACCTGTATCCTGACCCAACCCTAACCTAAGCCTAACCCTAACCCTAACCCTAATCCTAACCCTAACCCATCCCTAACCCTAACCCTAACTCTAACCTAACCCTAACTCTAACATAACCATAACACTAACCATAACCCCAACCCCTACCCTAACCCTAACTTTATCCATAACCCATACCCTAACCCTAACTCTAACCCTAACCTGTAACCTGACCCAAACCTAACCTAACCCTAACCCTAACTCTAACCCTAACCCTAACCCATCCCTAACCCTAACCCTAACCCACCCCTAACCCTAACCCTAACCCTAACTCTAACACATCCCTAACCCTAACCCTAACAATAACCTAACCCTAACTCTAACAACCATAACACTAACCATAACCCCAACCCCAACCCTAACCCTAATCCTAACTTTACCCATAACCATACCCTAACCTTAACTTTAACCCTAACCCTAACATGTAACCCGACCCAACCCTAACCTAACCCTAACCCTAACTCTAACCCTAACACTAACCCTAACCCTAATATAACCATAACACTAACCCTAACCCTAACCTAACCCTAACCCTAACTCTAACCTTAACCCTAACCCTAATCCTAACCCTAACCCTAACCCATCCCTAACCCTAACTCTAACCTAACCCTATCTCTAAAATAACCATAACACTAACCATAACTTCTAACCCTAACCTTTATAACTTAACCCTTACCTTAACCCAACTCTAACCCCTAACCCTAACCCTTAACATAACCATTATCCTAACCATCACCCTAATCCTTACCATTATCTTACTCTAACCTTACCCTGACGTTAACCCTAACCCTTATCCTAAACTTTACCCTAACCTTAACCCAACCCTAACTCTAACTCTAACCTAACCCTAACTCTAACCCTAACACTAATCCTGACTCAAACTCTAACCTGTTCTTAACCTAATCCTAACCCTTACCTAACCATTACCTAACCCTAACCTTTAACTTAAACATTACCCTTACCTGCACCCTAGCTCTAACCCAACCCTAACCTTATCCATAACCCATACCCTAACCTTAACCCCAACCTAACACTAACCCTAACATACCCTAACTCTAACCCAAACCCTAACTTTAATCTTAAATTTATCCCTAACCCTAACCCTAACTCTAACCTTAACCTAACACTAACCATAACCCTATCCCTAACCCTAACCCAACCCAGCCCTAACCCTAACCCTAACATTTAACTTAACCCTAACATTAACCCTATCCCTAACCTTAACACTAACACTAACCCTAACCCTAACCATATAACTAATGCTAACCCAACCCAACCTTAACCCTAACCCTAACATTTAACTTAACTCTAATCTTAACCCTAACCATATCCCTAACCTTAACACTAATTGTAACCCCTAACCCTAACCTTTAACCTAAACATTACCCTAATCCTCACCCTAACGTTAACCCTAACCCTAACTTAACTTAACCCAACCCTAACCCTAACTCTAACCTAACCATAACTTTAACCCTAACACTAATCCTGACTCAATCTCTAACCATAACCCTGTCCTTAACCCTAACCATAACCTAACCATTACCTAACCATTACCTTAACCTTTAACCTAACCATTACCCTAACCTTAACCCTAGCCCTAACCCAACCCTAACCCTAACCTTACCAATAACCCTAACCCTAAACCTAACCCTCACCTAACCTTACCCTAACCCTAACTCTAATCTTAATTCTAACCTTAACATCAATCCTAACTCCAACTCTAACCCTACTCTCACCCTACCCTTAACCTCAACTCCAACTCTAACCCTAACCCTACACCTAACTCTAACCCTCACCTTAATCCAGGATTGAATTTGCCTCTTGGCAAGTGTTAACCAAATTTTATGACTGAACTGATAGAACAAATTGATGAAAGTATTAAAAAATGTGATGTCATGTCTGAATTATGCATTTTTGTATGTAAATAAATAGTTTTTGTATGATAAAGGGTTCTTTTGTAATATATCACAGCATCCGATCTTGTACATTATACCAGGTCTCCTTTTAAATATAACCAGAAAGGTCAATTTTGTGTACATTCAGCGTGAATTGCAGATTTCGTCTCCCAGAAAGTGTTAGAAAAGGTGTCAGAGAAGAAAGTTATTGATTTGATAAGTCATGAAAGTATTTAAAAAATCTGAACTGATTTTAATATTTGGCAGAATTTGTATTCAAAAACATAAAGGAATAACAAAACATATAACAGAAAAAGTCTACAGTGACATAACAACAAAAAGTCTACAGTGACATAACAACAAAAAGTCTACAGTGACATAACAACAAAAAGTCTACAGTGATATAACAACAAAAAGTCTACAGTGATATAACAAAACATATAATAGAAAAAGTCTACAGTGACATAACAAAACATATAACAGAAAAAGTCTACAGTGATATAACAACAAAAAGTCTACAGTGATATAACAAAAAATATAAAAGAAAAAGTCTACAGTGACATAACAACAAAAAGTCTACAGTGACATTAAACAACAAAAAGTATACAGTGACATAACAACAAAAAGTCGACAGTGACATAACAACAAAAAGTCTACAGTGACATAACAACAAAAGGTCTACAGTGACATAACAACAAAAAGTCTACAGTGACATAACAAAACACAGAAAAAGTCGACAGTGATATAACAAAACATATAACAGAAAAAGTCAACAGTGATATAACAAAACATATAACACAAAAAGTCGACAGTGACATAACAAAACATATAACAGAAAAAGTCGACAGTGATATAACAAAACATATAACACAAAAAGTCGACAGTGACATAACAACAAAAAGTCTACAGTGACATAACAACAAAAAGTATACAGTGACATAACAACAAAAAGTCGACAGTGACATAACAACAAAAAGTTTACAGTGACATAACAACAAAAAGTCGACAGTGATATAACAACAAAAAGTCTACTGTGACATAACAACAAAAAGTCTACAGTGACATAACAAAACATATAACAGAAAAAATCGACCGTGACATAACAACAAAAAGTCTACAGTGACATAACAACAAAAAGTCGACAGTGACATAACAACAAAAAGTTTACAGTGACATAACAACAAAAAGTCGGCAGTGATATAACAAAACATATAATAGAAAAAGTCTACAGTGACATAACAAAACATATAACAGAAAAAGTCTACAGTGATATAACAACAAAAAGTCTACAGTGATATAACAAAAAATATAAAAGAAAAAGTCTACAGTGACATAACAACAAAAAGTCTACAGTGACATTAAACAACAAAAAGTATACAGTGACATAACAACAAAAAGTCGACAGTAACATAACAACAAAAGGTCTACAGTGACATAACAACAAAAAGTATACAGTGACATAACAAAACATAGAAAAAGTCGACAGTGATATAACAAAACATTTAACAGAAAAAGTCGACAGTGACATAACAACAAAAAGTCTACAGTGACATAACAACAAAAAGTCGACAGTGACATAACAACAAAAAGTCTACAGTGAGATAACAACAAAAAGTCTACAGTGACATAACAACAAAAAGTCTACTGTGACATAACAAAACATATAACAGAAAAAGTCTACAGTGACATAACAACAAGCCTACAGTGAAATAACAACAAAAAGCCTACAGTGACATAACAAGACAATTATAAAAAATTACAGAAACAAATAACACAGAAGGGTACGGAATACAATCATACAAACCTTAGAGAGTCCACATAGTCTGACTTGATATAGACACAGAGTAGCAGTGGGGTTAAACCGGTTTTATCAGTACTCAAACTACCTTGAAAATCTATTTTGTATCTGATTTGATTACTGTCCTATGACAGAATTATCTATGATATATTTGAGGAGCTGGATTTAAACGATTTTCTGTTCTTACCCCCATAAGCTGCTGAAAGGTTCATTTTTACACACAGCTTGGGTGTTCTTGAAACTATCAATATTCTAAAGGGAAACTGAAGTTGAATTGTTGTGTAATATTTCTCTTTCTATTTCTAAAATAATAATGGAAACCAATCAGGGTAGAATTATCTGGCAATGCGTCGTCAATAATAAATGTTACATTTATTTCTGTAATTGCACAAAATTGATAAAAAAAGATAAAGCTATATTGTTACTATATTTTTATTCAAATCATCACAAATTTAATGATTTTATCAAATGATTTCATCGACCCAACAATCTGAAAAATAATTAAGAAATAAATTCTAATATGACGTGCCGCTTTCGCTATAGAAACACAACCGTGTTCTATCTAGAACAATTATTATTGACACATGCGTACAATGCGTTGTTGACGTGAAGCACACATGAAATTACTAAACTGTTGTATTTTGTTGATAAAATAAAGTTTCGAAGTCATATGCTACCATCTCACTGAATCTATCTTACATATATATCGCTTTGCAAACATTTAGCAAAGCTCGAAATACAACGATAACTGTCACACGAAATGGTATGACAGTCGAAAGTGCGACGTCACAATCCAAGGTAGAACATTCCAATGACGCCAGACGGAAATTCGTACGTTGTACAGGATCTGGAACGCTGGTATTTGCTCTAAAATCTCACAAAAATGTAAGTCTGATTTTATTTTGTTTGTTTAAAGACATTTTACGTTTTTCTGTAATAGTTTTTGCCTTGTTAAAATCGACATGGCTGCCCGTATATGACGCTTTGTATTGTTCGCTCCGATTACAGAAATGATGCATATTGACCTATTACTAACGCTCTGTGTAAAATATGAACAAATATTAGGCCTAACCATGTTAAAATAACCATAGAGCATGGCACCAATGAATTATTTCTTAATTATTTAATAATTGCATCAATATTTCTATTCCTGTTTAAATAAATTGCTTCGTTATTAAATGTAAGTCCTGTGCCTACTTAACCCTGTAAATGTTACATAGATAAATGAATAACAGCTACACCAATCTAGTCAATATATAACATTGTCCTTTGATCAAAACATATGACGTTGTTTAAGCTTCAGTGAAAAGAAGCCCGGCTTATCACAGTTAGGACTTGTCTTGATCTTGCTTCAAACCTGAAGACGACAAAGTAGTTTCTAAATGAAGAAAAACATTAAATGCACTGGTAATCCGCTTTTTTGCAGAATAAAATTTCACGTTTCGTAGATGTCAAGTTTGTTTGTTCATTTTTCTCTTTACGATTTATATGAAACCATGAAAGAAATCCAAACTAAAGTTTATGAGTTACACTTACCTATTTGCCGTATCCAGAACCACGACACCCAGAGCATATACAATTAAAATAGTCACAGTCACCGCGATCACAGCCAGCCCTGCGACAACATCTGTTACACTTTCGATCCGCGGAATTTCTCGGACATTTAGTGACTTGAACTTTGCATGTGTGTGGAAGCATACGGCCAGTACCCTGTGTGTCTACATTCTGAAATGCTTCGGACAACAAAATGTTATACACTTAAGGGAACAATAAATAACCAATATAAATTAAACACATACTAACTACATGTATGAAAAAATAAACAACTTTAATTGGTTAGAAAATCGCTTATTGTTTTATAAATATGTGATCTTTAGGGGTGGCAATTTCGTGATACTGAATAACAAGCTGCTAGTAACTATAAGCAACATTTTGAGATGAATTCAGTTAACGAGTCGATAATAGGGTAAAAATGTGTTACCTTGTCAAATTTGTTTCCAGTTGTGCACATTTAATTTTAGAATTGATGCTTTAAATGAAGTCTCATAACAGATTTTTCATACTGTGTGTGTGATGAGGTTTCAGAGAAAATTATCAATTAGAAACTACAGGTGCTCATTGCTGCAATGTAAACCAGTTAACCAATCATGAATGTCTCAAATTTTAGTTCATTTGGCCCAGCAAGTGTATGATTTTCTGAATATGTCACGACGTGCATTTGTTAGCTGACAACGTTACAATACAGCATAACATGGTTTGCGTAACTTCAATTGATTAATCTAAAATATAGGTTTTATATAAATTTTTCAAACATTGTTCAGAGGATTCTTACCAGTAAAGCACACCAATAATAATGCAAAAACAACCAAGTTCTTCATTTCCTTCTGTAAAAGAAGAACTTTACAGTTTAGAAGTATTTTATTTGTTTTAAGAATTATTATTAATATTAAATCTGAAATCTATTAAATTTAATGCAAAGTTCTATTCCTTAAAGTCAAATTGGTCCTTTGTGTTTCACTTTTTCAAAGAACCGCTTTCTTTACAGAGTGATATGTAACATCTAAAACAAGCCAAACTACTAACGAAAGCGGTTCATTCAACCTATGCTTACATTTTGAAAAAAATATATAAAAAGGTAAAAAAAGTTTGTAGGCATAGGTTGAATATTGTATAAACATAAATGTCTTGTGTAAACATTGTCTAATTAAGAAGATAATTGGTTAAGTCAGATATTTGGGTATTTTTGTATCTCAACTTTTTTTTTTGTTTTATATGGAAATTGCACCATTGTTAGATATGTAGCAGTTTATGTGTGTCATATCCTTTCGAGACTTCATATAGATTAAATGAAATAAAAATAAACTAGAATATAAATTTGACAACCTCTTGTTCATATATAGTTGGAACTGGTGTGGTCTCCTGTCTGCAGCGTTTTTTGATGTGTTGCATAACCTCATCTACTTGGAGTTGGATTTTGTCGTCTGTATGGTTATGCTTTTTTATACCTATTCAGGCTTGGTATGCTCATCATCAATTTGACAATTTAGCTAAGGCTTGGCAAACTCAGTATGAATTTCAATAATCACAGAAAGTGAACACCATTCATAGTGCCTCATTAAATATATAAAATATGTGATTGAAATATAACTAATTTTAAGATAGGCTTGGTATATTCACTTTAAGCTTCATGCCATAAATGAATAGCTTTCAGCGTGCTGTATGGAAATATTATATATATATTTATTATTTTTAACCTTCCAACACTTTTGAACATTTAACCAATAACAGTCCCCACATATTCAATTTGCATTTATTTGTCCTTATATTATCATTTAGGCTTTCAAAATTCTTATATCGAACACTTTTATTTATTTTATTTGTAACTCACATTTATAAAATAAATATTAAATCAAATTCATACATATTATAAAAATTTGGTTTTAAAACAGTTGTATTTACCTGTAATTTACCTGTAATTAACCCCTGTAATTATGACTTAATTGTTATATAAACACCTATTGTATTTTGTTTGTAGGCATTCCTTGAATATGATTTTTCAAAATGTAGGCATAGGTTGAAGACACCACGAAAGCACCCCGTGCACATGACACTATATAACACAAGGTACCCTAATATAGTTATGAAATTAGCTGCATTTACACGTTAAAGTTACACTGTGACTTAAAACAAAAAGAGTGAAATTGGTGTCACAAGAATCGATCTCCATTAAAAAGTACAATGTAACAACCATTTCTACTGTGTTTTTTTGTTTTTTTTTTGTTTTTTTGTCTTTTTTTTTTGTTTTTTTTTTGTTTTTTTGTTTTTTTTTGTTTTTGTTTTGTTTGTTTGTTTTTTTTTGTTTGTTTTTGTTTTTTTTGTTTGTTTTTGTATTTTTTTTGTCGTCTGCAGCTTTAAGAAATTAATCTTTCAAATAAAAACGTTAACTGCAGACTGTATGTAAACTTACATGGGAGAAAAACTAAGCCCATTTATAAGTAAAGTACGTAAAAATGGGAAAAAATTATTACAAAAGTTTCCTTTGGATACTATATTTTGATCATGAGCAAGCTTCTGTTTAAGAAAGTTATTAATGTTTTAAAAACTTTAACTGCAGACTGTATGTAATGTTAAAATGTAGTAAAGAGACAAGTTTTGCATAAAGAAGCCAGTTGAGTACAATGACTGACGCATAGTAACATTTTTTTTTCAATTTTATATTTATCCTATGATCTGTGTGGTATATAGTGTACATAAATAAAGCCGGGTGACAAAATTTTGAATAAAACATTATTATTACTATTATTATTATTATTACTACTACTATACTGACTGAAATGTTATGTTACAAAGTGTCTATCTAATGGATTGAAATATTTATGGCTTTATTTTCTACTTCAGAAATAATTCAGGATAGCTTCAAAATATCCTTTTATTACCACCGTTAGCAATTAATGCCAAATATTTTGCCACGAGCGACAGGGAAATAATGATATTTTCAAGCCAGCATGAATTATTTCTATTCTGATAGGACAGTTTGTACGACGTTTTGAATCGCCACAACATAGGTATTCGGACATAAAGACGCCATTACACAACGCATGTGACAAGTGAATATACCGTAGTGCATTAACGCTTTACCTTTACCAAAATAACATCGGAAAGACTATCACACTACAGAATTGCAGAAAATATAACAATGCAGGTAACTTACCTTACTCGACTTTGTTTTTGTTGCGTTGTTTTGGTTCCAAAAGTTTTATTTATATACAAAACATAGTAAATGTTTTCGACAGCTGCAAAATTAATATTTCTGTCAAAAATATATGCCATTTTCATATGATCCTTTAGAGAAGGAATTTCATGAATAAATAATTAGAAAAAAACACCTATGGGAACATTGCGTTTCTTGACTGTCATACACAGAAAGATAATCATATACATTTGTAATTGTATTAATTTAGCAAATAATGACACGGTATTGGGCCACCAGCCAAATTTGTAGTATGACCATACACAGTTGTTGAATAAGTTAGAGGACCACAGCTGTCTTGTTGACTTCGGGCATCATTCAGATAGCGGTCAAACAAAAAAACTTTTATTTAAGGACCCAATCTATATATAACTGTCTTGTGGTGTCTTCTCCTTTTCAGAAATTGAACTGTATGTATATTTTTTTCAGTTTTACTGGCTTATCATGATCAGATTGTTCTTGTGACCTTCCATGTCCACCATCTTTGATTTATGTAATGTTTTTCTTATAAAATAACAGATAACATCTCTATCCGTATCCTGAACCTGTACAACACACCTTTAATTTCCTTAAACTTTCTTGTGAATCATCAGCACAGGCTTAAATTTAGTTTTTTTATTGTATTATATATTTACATTTTTAGTGTATTATTTATTTACATTTTTAGTCGTTTAGGAGCAATTTTGCAGTAAGGCTATAAAGCTATTACTACAAATAAACAAGCAAGGTCTTTCATATTTATTCATGTTCTATTTGGCCAAACAGTTTTAAAATCAATAATTAGGCCCCTGTGTATGATTCTTTAGAAATTGCATGGTCTTGTCCCAGACATACGTATGCGATATTTGTGTTTTTCACACTTTGCCTTGACTATTTGAGAATTCTTAAATAATAAAGTATTTATCCTTTTCAGCGGCAACTTTCATTAGGCAACGTCACGGTAATGGGCGTGTCAGGTTAGAAAAATATGACATCTGGTGTAGTCCCGTTGCGCGTGATCTTACAGAAAACAAATTTTAATATTTTTATTGGCATTTTTCTTCAAATTTTTTGTATAATAAAACAGTTATTTAACAGTCCTTTAGGGATATAGCCATTTTATTTGCCCCCTCGACATATTGACTATTTCCCTCCGCTACGCGTCGGGAAAATAGTCAGTGTCTCGGGACAAATAACAGGTGTGTTCCTGTTCCGCCCACTTTTTAAAAATATAGATAGAAAATGTAGTGGGCAGAACAGAAATGGTAGTATAAACACTATTATAAGATCTAATCAGAGAACAATAGATTTGAAATTATAGTCATGTCCCAATTTTTAGTGTAAATTAACTGAAACAAATATCTAAGTATGAATATTAATTGATTTATTCTTAGCAGAGGAACAATTCATGGAAGAAAGAAACAAGGTGGTAAACATATTCATTGTTTTATTATCTTATTATAATATATGATAATAGAACATTAAATTATTTCATAATTCAACAAAATAACTAATCAAGGTGAATATGATGAGAAGCTGCATCGGCGTATTGTAGAATGTTGATCCTGTCTCTACTAGTCATTGTTTCAGCTGTGTTAGTCTGCTGTCAATGTTTCTGTATTTCTTTGCCTTTGGTCTGGTAGTTTGTCCTACGTCAAGCTGTATACGGGTAATTTCTTTTGATGTCTGTATCTCCTTGAAAACTCTGATGATGCTGTAGATGTTTGGGTGTGCGTGTTGTACTCTTTTCTTTAGTTCGTTGTGCCATCCCTCTAAGTGGTTTGTTGTGTGTGGGCCGTCAATGTTGAAGTGGTTTTATAGCTGTTGGTCTACCTCTACCCATTGTGTAGTTACGTAGTCTGTGAATTGTGTTGTCCCAGGTGGTGTCTCGAAGTCTTCCAATTCTGTTAATACGTTAAGGATGTACACCTCTGGGGAGCCAAAAATTTCTAGTATTAAACTTTTTTCTTATCCTAATTTTTGGGTTTATAAGACTAAGAAAGTAATTTATGAAGAAAAAATCATATGGTCGTGGACTTAATTTTTTTTCTACGGTCATTTGAAAGTACCCCATTTTTGATGATTTCCCATTTTTCATCAATTTTTACCCATTTTTGGACTATTATCATGAAAAAAATCGCAGTTCCTCTATTAAACTTTTTTTCATACTTCCCTAAAGATTAAGTGGACCAATCTGAATAAATTTAACTTAAAAAACTATAGGTCCGTGTTAATATAAGAAAGTTTAATAATTTTTTTTTTTCGTGTCAAAATGACCATGCAGTTAATTTAGTAAATTTGGGGGTTTTCTTTTTCATTTTTTTAGAACAAAGAGCATATAGTTTCCACTTCTTTGTTATAAATGATTGGAAAAATACATATTAAAGAATTTTAAAATAAAAAATTGATAACGGATATACATATTTTTGGTAAAATTATTTCTTCGTACCCCTCACCCATTTTCTCAACATTTTGGTGACACTGACCAGATTGGTTATAAAGTTTGAAAATTTTATCACTCAAAAACTACTTATTGTAAGTACATAATATTTTTCACAGAGTTTAGTTGGATTATAATATTTTTTGAATTCATTAATATTTTCCAATTTTATCACGTTTTGGAAAGATTTCAACGAGACCGAAATATCAGAAACCAGACGTCGTCGATTTTGTTAGTGGGTACGACAATAATTAGGATCAAATCAAGCACGTACTATATAAATTGATTGATAAAATCTACCTGTCCTATTATCAAGTTAGTTTTTAAGAAATAAACTATAATTACTAAAACAACATTCATACTAATAATGTTTACACAGGACATGTGGGCAGAACAGGAACTGAAATTCCCAAAAGTGGGCAGAACAGGAACAAACCAAATAAAATGGCTACATCCCTACATGCTGTTAAATAACTGTCATGACTGTATAATATATGAAGACTTTATTAAAGCACAAACGCATTTACAATAAATGATTATGCAAATTACATATCAAAACAAAGCCGAATTACAAAATAACGACGTAAATTAGAAAGTGATAATAGAATTAAAAATGATGATTATAACTCTAGTTCTCTATTAACAAATGTAATTTTAATAAACAAACATTAATTAATTTAACTCTCCTTAAACAATATACTTGTAAGTAGTAAATATTTTTACTGTCATTTAATAAAATGTATAGTTTCATTTGTGAAATAAAAATGTTGTTCTCTATTGTAACATTAAATACATGTATGTTTGAACTAATAACTTGTCTTGAAGTGTTGAAGGTTAAACATGTTCACATAAATCCTTTGCTTAATTAGAAAATAAAAAATTGCAAAAACTGGAAAAAAAAATATTCAACTCTATATGTTTTTTTTTTCCTATGGAGCGTTTGCCCTATTGATTGTGTGGTTTACATATAGCACTCATAAATAATTTAAAAGTAATTATATTTTGTATTGTGTTATGTCATCTGAGACATTTATTAAGTCTGCTGTGACAATATTTATATTTATTGTTACTTTTTAACTCTTCGAGAACACAGGAAGTGCGAAACTGTAATTTGCAAATCAAGCGGATAAAAACATAAAAAACATAAAAACATATATCAAAAGTGGGAAAAGATACATTTTCAAAAAATGTTCCGAGAATTAATGATTACATTTGGATTGGGCTTTACCTTCATCTTAGTTGGACAAGGTAAATATGTATATATTATCTGCATTTTGACAGCTAGATATCGTAAAATATCATCCCGTGAGCCAGAATATGAAGCTTGGGACGAGTGAGCGTAGCGAACGAGTCCCAAATCTTTATAATCTGTCGAGCTGTCAAAATGCAGATAATATTTTTATCATCTTAATTACCTATCTGAAACGTAAATATTTGTAAACGTTCTGAATTCTCCCCAATTTTCGCGGGAAAAGTATGGATTCTTCATCGCAATGACAAGTTTTCCGTTACAGTGTTTACCATACCAATAAGTATATATTTCCTGAATGTTCATGTAAATATCTTATAAACGATGTAAAAACCGACATTAAGGTATATTTTCATGTTTTTAAAAACAAAATCAGTCTGGAAATCTTTGTTCATGATTTTCCGGGAAACTAAAGCACCCGCTTTCAAACTTGCAACTTCTTTGACGTCATAGTCTGTCTCCATTCGCGAAACAACTTCTGACTAAAATATGCGCAACGTAAAATAATCACTCAAATTTAACCAATGAGACGACATTTTTAAACAATATTTAGTCGTTTTTGTACTAATTCTGGCAAAAATATGGACATATAAAAATAAAGCGTACGTTTGAAAATTTGACTTAATCACAAATAATGAAATGCAGTGGAAAGAGCGGAAAGAAGTCCCAGCAGACATTATCAGCATCGAAGAAAGACACATTTTGTTGATGTCACTTCAAGAAATTTCTTCATCATATATTTATATAAAACGCCATAATATAAAAAAGAAACACCAAATTTTGATATATTTATTAATATTTTGCAATTTTGAAACCTATTTAATAAGTTTTAAGCTGCCAAACGTTGGGAGAATTTGTTGATAAGTCCTGCTGACTGTTGATAACTCCTGCTCAGCGCACGTGCTTCTTGATACGAATTTTTCGGAGATGCTCAACAAGCTGATAGAATCACAGGGAAGGGTGATAAATATAGATTTAGGGACGAGGTCAAAAGTTCAATGTAGGATAAAAACTTAATTCACGTAGTTTTTTCACTGTCCCCCCACCCCTCTTGACTTAATTTGGGAAAAAAGATTGACCAATATGGGCATATGCTTTGAGAGTATACTTTTTGTATCATGGGTCTGTTTTTCCTCAACAATGTATGTCTGTTCTGTATATTGACTTGGACATCACTTGAATCCGTTTTTTATCCTACATTGAACTTTTGATCTCGTCCCTAAACATGCCAGTTTGCAAATTGTTCTGATGTCCACCCTGAATTTTATTGGATAACAGATACACATATATATTACAGTCAATTTTAGAGGGGAAGTCGGGGTTAATCTTATACAAAACACGGGCGTAAAAATAACTGGGATATTAGGTAGGAACAACAATATGCAAAGTACTTGAATCGTCTTGTGTAGTAACGTATTCTTATAAGCGAACAAATGACAAATGAATAAATGTATGTTAGGGGACGACCATTTGATATTCTGGGGGGGGGGGGGGGGGGGGGGCAGGAGGATTTTGAAAATAAATAACTCAGCCTTGATAATAACAAAAATGAATGGTTTGTTCTGTGGTAGTTTGAAAATAAATAACCTCACCTACAATGTATTGAAAATAAATAACTCGGCAGGTCTTTTAAACCATTTTATAAATGCATGTTTTAAAGCATGAGATGGCACCAGATTCTACCAAAATTCGTCTTTTTTCATATTTTTTTCTGGAAAAACTTCCCAAATCTTTTAATAATATACATATATAAACTACACCATATATAAATATTAATGTATTTGAAATGTCTGAAAATGGGTTTCATTTCATATGAGGTATATTGTCTCATGAACATTTACCTCACTTTAATACCTTTTCCCATTTTAACCTATATTGTTTTTTGTACGTATGCAATATATGCAGTTTTGAATTCAGAAGATTCACTTCCAGAGGATGATGATTAATTTTGATTAAATGGTACATAATGTATTTCATCTCATTGAATTTATAAAATGGAAGTAATAAAATTATTATACTGATATATATATATGCAACATACTGGTACATTTAACTTAAACTTCAGAAATATATATCTGCATTCCATTTTCAGGGGCGGGTCCAGGTGAGGGCGTAATGGGCGTACGCACCCCCTTTTCAAAAAAAAAAAAAAAAAAAAAAAAACGTAATCTGCTTATTTTGTATTGAATATGGCAATTTATCATATTCATTAATTAAACAATTACTCTGATTTCTTTAAAAGGCTATTGAAATGTTAAGTAATGCCTTATACCCTGGAATTTGGAATTTCTCGTTATTGGTCTACTGCTGTTAAGATCCATCCAATCATTTTAATATACCATAAACAATTAATGGAGAGAATTCGGCATAAAAAATATCAAACCCTGACACTTTAACTATAAAATATACATGCTCCAAGTAAGGAACCGTTACATTAGTGCATTTCACAATTATTTTATGTTTTTTAGCAAAAAAAAGGTCCCAAAAAAATTTCGCCTCGCTCCGCTCGGCCAATTTTTTTTTATACCCCCCCTTTCAAATATCCTGGAAACTCCCCTGATTTTCCTTTCTCCTTTACTTTAAACAGAGCAATACACAATCATGAATGTACAAGCAGGCATTATAAACATTGCATATTTCTATTTGCACCTATAATTCAGTTTCTTGATTTGGCAGTTATGAACTTGGTGCACAGATTTATGGCAATGGTGGCCATTTTTGTGCTAACATCAAACACAATAGTATCTTTATGATGGTCTTAAAGAATACCACAGTGCTGGACAGGGACTGAGACTGCAAGGTGGAACAGCCAAAATTCCGAACAGATACAACCTTGACTATGTTATTTATTTAAGAATAAAAACATGAATTTAAAAATTGTGTATTTTCAAATATTATAAATATAATTGTGAAAATAAATAATCAGCCCCTTGTTTAACTGAAAATGAAAAATCATGCTTCAACGGTGCAGAAAATAAATAATCCGTCTTTATTTTCCACAAAAATAAATAACCCATCCAAAACAAATCCTCCTGCCCCCCCCCCCCCCCCCCCCCCCCAGAATATCAAATGGTCATCCCCTTATCTTAAAACATTTACTGTTACAAAATTGTAAAATTGTAAAAACTAAGGAGTATCTATCTACCTCGTGTATACCTCTGTCCTTAGATGAGTTGGCTTTACTCCTTTCTGTCATTGTAGCATAAATTTACTGTATCTAATATTAGTATCTTTGGATTGTTATTTTATATAGAGATGGAAACATTTTAGCGGTCAACAAAATTCATGATTGTTGAATGTGTGGACAGATAATTTTTGTAACAAAACAACTCAGACCAAAAACAATTCGGATCAAAACAGTTCGAACCACCTGTCAGACATCTTGGACCTTTTCTGAGACAACTTACCACACGTTTGAGCAACAAATCGAACCGGTACCTTTGGACAATTCTGACCACTTTTGGTGTCAGCTTGCACCACTAATTAGTGATAATATTCTTTAACTCTGTTCATTCTGGTCATGAAATACTAATTTCCTACTGTATATGGTTGAACGTTCTTCGTACCAAGAAACGTGTAACGTGTGAATCGTGCGGATTATTTGCATGTTGATTGAATCGTTCAATTTGCATCGTTTAATGTAATTTCATTGGTCGAGATAATTGCTCCAAATAAAAAGTGTGACTTTAAATTAATGCTATTTTTGGACTCAAAATCAAATATATTCTCAAACGAAGCCTTTCTATTGTAACTGTTAACTCTTGCTCTATCTGCAATTCTCCTAATCGACCGAATGACTAAAAAATATATACCCGTAGACAAAATATATTACACAACAAGGTAGTTAAAGGACAAAAACCTGTTAAAAAATTTCCTTATTTATTTTTGGGAAAAAAATAAATAAATACAGAGTACACATGTAAATTTTTCACGATGTATTAATTCGGTCATCAAAATGAGGACAAATATACCTAAGGAGAAATAAAAAAAAACAACAAAAAAAAAAAAAAAACGCAATCCGTGAGACAGACAAAACTGGGGAAGATCAATGAACAACCACAAGCACAACAAATTACCACTGAAAAAAAAACAATGAAACAAAAACACAAACTCCTATAAAAACCAGGAGTGAACTCAGGTGCTCCGGAAGGGTAAGGAGTTCCTGCTACGTATACGGCACCCGTCGTTAAGTTCAACAAAGTCAATCCGTTGGTAGTCAAAAATCGTTTGAGGTACATGAAATGTTACGACAGTGTGAACAGATCCAACATAATCTTATATATTGGGACACTGTAACGGTCAATCAATTCGTGATGACGACCGTAAAATTTCCTAAGTGATGACATCAACTTATCCCTGATAAAACCATGGTTAAGAAGCATTTGTTACAGCAGAAATCCTCTTTGTCGAAAGTCAGAGTAACTCACGCATGCCCTTCAATATCGGATAAGCTGAGAAACGTAGACGCCATATGCAGGCGATGCTGGTATATTACTACTCAAAATTTGTTAGAGAATCTCACATCTTCTCAAATAATTACCTTTACATTTGATAGGATATCAAATTTCTTGAATTTTTTTTTTTTTGCAATTAAGTTATGAAATTAGTTGTAAAAATGATCTTCTCTGAGAATTACTGAAACACTTTCGAAGAGACAAAAATTCTAATTTTACAGTAAAAGTAATAAGAATGTACCCTTTTTATTATTCTCCGGATAAAATTTATCCAAATTTAACAAAAGTACTTTTCATCGTTTAATTACTATATTATACATAAAAAGTATAGAATCTATACATAACGTTATTTTTTTTTAAACATTCATTCGAATTTTTGACATCAGTGTAGTTATAATATTTGTTGCGGTATCTCAAAATCCTCCCTGAGAGTTAATGTAAAACTTACTTGGAGACAAACATTCAAATTTAAAGTTCAAAAAAAAAAAATTGAGTGAAATGTGGTATTTTTTTTGACTGCATATTACAGAAGTTTTTTTTTATTGAAAACAAAACATGTTCCTTAAAATGCAACAGGTTAAGAGTACCAAATGTTAAATGAGAGTAAGTTTTTCATTACTTTTTTATTTTGGAATTCAAGAGGCCAAATATCAGGCCAAGCCATACCATGTCCTTTGACACAGTAACTTATTTAAGTCACGAAATTTGCTCCGGTTTGTCAGACAAAATTTGATAGTTTAAGTACACAAAATTCACAACTGTTTTTTGACATAAAAGTGTATATAATTTATACATGAAATCAGAATTGTTAATACTTTCATGAATTTCATACATCAATTTAATCATGAAATTCTCTCAAAATCTTCTCTAAGGAAGTTCACTTTCTAGGCGGCAACAAAATCAAAAATGACTTTGTTAGTACACAATTGTTTTCCTTTTTGATCGTTTTCAGGATGAAACCTGGTTAAATGTAGCCATATCAAAGGTTGTGGTATAAGAATCAAGTATTATTTATCGTACAATAGCTTTTTTAAGACTTACATGAATATCTCTTCTAAATACCATACCTATTATAATGGCATGAGAAATTTTGATATACGACCCTAACACGCAACTAACTAATATCCATTTTTCTTGAGCTACTTCACCAAAGTTTCTGGATAAAGCAATGTTTACAAAGATATGACTATCTGGTATAAGGTAAGGATAAGGGTTTTTTTTTGTCAAAAAACCATACTGTTTCTAACACAAAGTACTATGAAGACTGATGTTGTTATTTTGCTGGAAATGTTTATCGACAATATCTTTGTTAAGTTTGGAGGACAGGTTTTTCAACAAAGTTTAACGATCGGTATTCCAATGGGAAAAACCATGCGCCGCTAAATTATTACAGGGGGTACTACAGAAGAAAGAAAAAGAAACTAGCCCGGTCTTTTTATTTCAGTTTCCGCTATATAGACGATACTCTGTCAGTTTATAATCCACCGACCACAGATACAGCCACTTCTGCCTTATATCTAGCCTTGTACATATATAATATCGGGCGATTGAAATAAAAAAACGTTTTGACAAACGTGATGATTTCCATTTTCCGATTGTGAATTTCCCCTTTCTTAGCAGTAACACACATGTAATAAAGTCTCCAGAAGTCTATGTTGTGTACGTTTCACAGTTGATTTGTTATTACAGTGCATGTAATACATACGACGAATTTTTCGATATGCAGTGGTGTTCTGGTTATGTTCAGTCTTTGTTAGTTTCATAACTCAATTAAACCTTACGGTCACAGTCATATTTAAGTAGAATGTTAACAGAAGGAATAATAAATAACAACGAAACAGTATGACAAATAATCCTGATTTCAAAGAAAACAATGGAGGTAATATTTAAACATGAACACTACTTTTAAATTGGAAAAAGGACCATCTAAGGACCATTTCTACTAAGCTGAGTTCCATCAGGGCATGGAGTTATACAGAAGATTTTTAAAATCCACCCCCCCCCCCCCCCCCCTTTTCCATTTTTTATAAAGAGCAACCATGCTGGTTTGTTTGTTTTTTTAGTTGGGGTTTTTATGCCGTTTTCAGCATATTTTGGCTATTTCACGGCGGCCAGTTTTTATTGGTGGAGGAAGCCGGAGTACCCGGATAAAACCACCAACCTTCGGTAGAAAAATTGACAATCCTTGTCAATTAAGATCGGAGTCAAACACACCCCGCCGCAGGTAAGTTTCAATTTCACAACCTCCGTGTTGACAGGCTAGTGATGATTAGTAATCATGACGAACTACCTAGACCACGCGGACACCGAGACCCCACCATGTTGGTTGCAAGTCGTGGATGCCAGACAAAATTTTGGATGGAGGCCACCCAAGGACCATTCAACCAAATTTGGTCACAATTAACAAAGTAGTTTCAGAAGAGAAAATCTTTAACGGAAAGTTTACGACAACGGACGACGTCGCAACGTGATGGCAATCGCTCACATGGACCTGGTTCAAGTGAGCTAACATGCTTCAGGCCTCGACATAAGGATCATTTTATCAATTGAAAATTTCTTTATGTCTTATATAGTTTTCAAGACAGAAGACAAAGACATCGAAAATCGTCAAATGTAGCATTTCAAGGGCAACGACTCCTGGATTCGTCTTACAACTTCCATATCGGCGGCTTTGGTAGGCCTGGTCATAAGGATCATTTCATCAGTTGAAAGTTTCTGTCTTTTTTTAGTTTTCATGATAGAAGCCCATAACAGTGAAAATCGTCAAATTTAGCCTTTCAAGGGCAATAACTCCTAAAGCATGACGACCGTAAAATTTCCTAAGAGATAACATCAACTTATCCATGATAAAACCATGGTAAGGAAGCTTTTGTGACAGTAGAAATCCTCTTTGTGGAAAGTCAGGGTAACTCACGCATGCTCTTGAATATCGGATAAGCTGTGAAACTGAGCGATGCTGGTATATTGCTACTCAAGACGGGAACGTTAACAATTGGGAAGTCTAAGTCATCACTTTTGTCATAAAGTTTTGTCTTTAAATGTCCCTCATTTTCTTTTTCGAGAAACAAATACAACTATGAAGCGGACTTAGAGTTATCTGTAGTATCCAAAAAAAGGTTCAGGGATATAGCGATTGTCTCCGTCTGTCCGTCCGTCTGTCGTCCTCCTTTTCTTCGAAAGTGTGGGCATAACAATATGACCAAAAAATAAATCCTCTTAGTTTTCAAAATGACGTTATGTACTGTAAATCTGTCCACGCGACGAGCATTTGGACTTTTTTGTGAGCCCAATGATAACTAGAAACGTAAATTATAAAAAATATGATACAACATTAAATGTAATGCTAAATATTAATATTATATGAAGAATCAGCCCTGCATTTTTTATAAGTAAACATCACATAGTTTTATTATTTTTTCATAACTTCGCAAACTCCTTTAAAAAAGATTATTCATGCAAAGGATGTTGATGCCAAAATAATCAGTTAAGCAATATTCTCTTATCGTTAAATATGGCAAAGGCAATTAATTTGTATTTAGAGAGTGTTTTGTTAGTCACCGTTTTGTCATCGATATGGTTTTACGATATACATGTTGCTAGAAATTTTGAAATTTCAAAATCACTTTAATAGTTTTCAATACCTGTCCCCATCCCTGAAAACATTACTTTACAATGACTTGTGTTACCATATTTAGGCCCATTTTGTTTTTTGCTCCTAAATTAATAGCATAGAAAGGCTTTTCTTGTGAATTTAAATTGAATTTCCTGATATAGCGCTACCTAGGAAGTTAGGTTTTAGGAGTTTACTTATTTATTTTATACATTTTATTATATAATAATACAATAATTTAATGGTCGAATATATGCAGGCACAACTATTGCACATCAAATATGGATTGATGGTACCAATGTATTGGAAATGTCAGAATGGAGACTTTATGGTGGATCATTAATAACATACACCAACTTTCATCCTTCTGATCCTAATAGATCTAACGAACATTGCATATTTATGGCAAGGACAAGCAGTAAGTTGGGGGATAAACACTTCGGCTATAAATTACATTTTGCTTGTGAAATTGAAACGTTTTAAATTTGGATGAGATATTTTGTTTGGAGATCTACAATATTATATTGTAGTTGTTTTCTACATTCGCTTGCACAAATTTAAAATTACAAAAAGTCGACACAACCATTTGCAAACTTTTATACAAACAAATTAAGGTAAATAACAGAAATATTGATAAAATTTCAATAGATAGAATTAGGTACTAGGTTGCTCAACTGTGTATCCTCCTACTCAGGTCAAAATATTGTAGATTGACCAAAATGTCAGTGTGTACTCAGCATATATTTTCAAGTTATAGGGTGAATTATGAAAGAATTTTACATCCAGGTGAAAATGAATTTTGCAAGACTTTTGAAATTTTGTATTCGCTGCATAGAAAAAAGTTGCAAAATTATCTGTAACACTAGTTTTGTAAAGCTGGCGTCCCTGGTGTATTATGGCTTCATTGTATTATCAATTTTTTGAAGAAAACCTGCAATTATATAGAAATACAACATTTATCTCATATTTTCTAATCCTTAGACTGTTCCGATTTCAATTAATTGAAGTTTTGCAGTCCTTATATGCATTTCTTGTTTCAACACTGATATCACAGAATGCTAAGAGAAAATCTGTTGCCGGGAATGCGTAATCTTAATTTTGAAATCAGTATAGAAAATATTCTTTTTGGTAACAGTGGTATGGATACTGACAAGAACGCCAGATTATCCCTGTTGGTTCAGAAATTTATTTTAAATACACAAAGATTTGTCTGATATAATGTATATATATAAGGGTGTGTATGTGATCATGTGAAGTTTGACAATTGCGACCTACCCTTTCTTATGTTTCTATACTGTCCTTATCATGCTGTGTTTATTTTTGTTTAACATACTTGTTTGTAAAAATGATATTCTGTATATGTAATATATTGTCTTTCCTAATCTGTATGTATATAGAGAACACTTCATAAGTTGTTTACCTGTGTCTGATCCTATTGTCATATATAATGTTTTGACAATAAAATATGTTTAATGTAAGAATGCAAATCTCGGCGATTGTTATAATATGAATTCATTGCAAACTATGCACATATCTGGATAAAACTGGCAAGCCAAAAAAATAAACACCATAAAATAGTGAGCAATACAACAAAACAGTTTATTTAAAACAGCTGCAATATTTGGAATCAGATTTGATTATTTGAAGCAGTTTGATTTCCAGCCATCTACATATTTAAAATTTTTTGTTGTTAGCTGAAATTTCGTTCACAGATTATTGGTTTATCGGGAAAAGAATACCGAAGCAACAAAAACAGTAAGCCCGTAAGGCAAAACAAAGTCATGAGGAGATTTGTCACAATGTATTTATTTTACTATTTTCAAGAAATAATTATGTAAGTATTAAAACTATTAAAGTTTTTAATGAAAATTGTAAAAATGATTTGCTCTAGATATTATTTATCAAATCTGCATGAAAAGTTAAGAAAAATCACGAAACACACAACATTTTATCATTTCCTTGCAAAAATAGAGACGCTGCCATGGCAAAAAAAACTGTGAAAATATCCTGTTTCCGGATCCCGTTATTTCATGAAAAATTGAGAACTCACAGATTTAAATATTTACATTATAATAGAATAATAAAATGCACATGTCCACGATCTCGTTTCCATGGAAACGGATCCTATATTAACCCCTCTTAAACACACAATTAAAGTAATTTTCGCGTTTTGTAAGAAAATCAATCACTGAAAGCCGTTTTCAGGTCACAATTTTTATGCCCCGTCGGAACGCAATGCGGGACATAGAAATGCCGGGTGTCCGTCCGTCCCCATTATAAGCGCTCTCATGCCTATAATCATTGGCCGATTTTGATGAAATTTATATGGAAGTCTTGTTTTGATAGTATCTAGATCAAGTTTAAATTCGAGTGCAATAAAACAAAGTACTATACAAATATTGTGTTGGATCTGTTTAACTTGCATCGTGGTGCAATGTATATTCAACCATGAAACATGCCTCGTGTGTGCTTTCTTTTTTTTTTTTTTTTTTCTTTTTTTTTGTTATGTATGAAGATACTGCATAGTTTTCCCCTTTTATATTCTAAATAGAAATAAGAAAAAACATCAAATTATAAATGTAATAGGCTCTGACCTGCATGAAGGAACCATTTCCTCAGCTAACCATATCCATACCAAATCATAGCTCTACAGTACAAGAGTGGGCCCTAAAGTAGATGAAGACCAGAAAATCAATGGGCATTTCTATTGAACTAATGAAGTCAAAATACACGTAGCTATTCAAAATTTCTTCTTGAACTGTTAGAGGTTAGATTTTCAATTCGTGGAAAGATCAGGATTTATGACCTCCTTGAGTTCGTTGTTTCAATCTTGTATCAAAGCTCTAATAATGATTATTCACTGTATCCTCATAATTTCTGACCATTTTAAAGACGATCAGTTACTGAAATATCTAATAATTCAAAGCATCGGCGATGATGAAGTCGTCTATAAACATGAGACTTTGTCTTTTGAAAAAATATTCTCCCAAATCAACGTTGATCAATATTCAACACATAGATACACGCTTTGGCAGTTGCGTAGACTTTAAACTGTTTCTGGCAAAAAACTTTGTTTAAATTGATATCGATATAGTTCCCGAATTCATTCCAAGCAATAGAGCAACTTTTTGATATTTAATCGTTAATCATGTGATTCGATTCACTGCTACGACGTTGTTAAAATTTACCGGATTAAACGCTCAAGTGATCAGAACTTTATGAAACTTTTTAATTAGAGTTATCTCCCTGCAAACCTTACCTTAAACGTTGCGAACGTTATAAGGGCACGGTACAGGGTTAATTTTTGCAACGTTTTTGGCAGTTTTTTTCACCTTTCTTCGTGCAAACTGAGAAAAAATGCAACGTCTAATCAATTTTTTTATTTCTCGTTCATTGTGAATGACATTTTTATTTCTCGTTCGCACGTGTCCATATCCCCCCTGTACGACCCTCTTATAAAGCATCGAAGTCATACGTTGTATAGATCACTAGACAGGCAACTTTCTCTAGATTGTCTTTGTATGAAACACATGCCCAAATAAACAGTCCATTGCTATTTTTCTATCAGTACACTTATTTTCATTCGTAAAGTCCGCTGAGTCTTCCTGATATTTGAACTTTGTATATTATGTTTTAATCACTAGTACTGTGTTTTACCTCCAAGTGGTACTCATCCTAAATTCTATCACGTAGTCGGGTTGTCCAAGGCTATTCAACCTTCTATTTTGAATATATTTGTCAATGTTAATCTTAAGAATCGTCTTTGTTGTAAAGATGTCTTCACGTTGAGTAATACGTGACTTCATCTTTGAATGCAAACAACAATGTCATATAAAAAAATTCTAGTGTTTTTCCTTAAGTTATAATAAAATGAATCACAAAATACCAAATGAATTTGATGCTCTGTACGGCCTTTTCGTTGACTGACAACACATACTGTATATAAATCCACGAATAAACCTTTATCTTTGTTTAAAAGTTCTATAGAATAAAACTCAATGCATTCGTGAAAAGCGTCTGTAGCAGAATAACGTCTTATACCGTTTTGTAACAGTGCGTTCCGTTGTGATCTTGGTCACCCTACCGCTACTAAGACAACGCTGATCGGGACGCTGATAAACACATAATGTAAAATGTTTTGACATTCTCCCTACAGCTATTAACACTGATAAACATTTCTTATTTACAAGATCCGGGGCGATAGCTATACTACGGATGGCAATCTATGTAATAGGTAATCAAAACTCAGAATACTATGCTTATAAATATAAGGAATAATGGGTAGGGAATTCCTTATATTTATAAGCATAGCATTCTGGGTTTTGATTACCATTTACAAGGATGGCTATCCGTAGTATAGCTATCGCCCCGGATCGTAAACCGGCAAGCTGACCAACTTTCGCTAGAAACTAGGTTGGCTCACTCCGTAGGGAGAAAAAACAGTCTATTCAGATCGTGCTCTGGGTTGTTTTTAACACGCAATTACCAAATTTTATTGTGTGAATACGCTGACATTATCTAGTGCAACATATATTTCTTTATCAACTTATATATTTGAATCTTGCTATCAAAACAATTTCATGAACATATTTATTATAACATGTTTTTATATATTAACATGTTTTGTACCGAAAATAATATATATTAATAATTAATAAACGCGGATGGATTCCTAAATTGGTGATGCATATCAGCTTCAGCAGTCAAAGGTTATATGAAGAGAAAATGAGAGGTGATCAGTAACTATTTAACACAAGAAAGGTAAATATATCATACTTGATAGAATTTAATCGTTTTAGCATTAATCATATTTTAATATAATATATATTAACGAGATATTGTCGAAGGAGAGCAGTAATTATTGAATCGGGCACAATTTTTTCTTCCGTGTCCCCTGTCGCCATCTTGGATATCAGCTGATAAGTAGGTAATTTGGGTTAAGGTTAACACCCGTCCCCCCCCCCCTTGAGATTTCGAAAGCATGTTAATTGTAAATGATTTTCATGAGTGATGCAGTTTTAATCAGAAAAGAGCTGTAACATTATCACACTGTTATTTGAGATTAATACATATGTAATTGTGATGTACCATACCTCGCCATTTACGCCATTTACTCATTTCTTAAAATATCTTCAGTTATATAATCGGTCCATTATACACAAATAATGTTTGTATACAGGTGCAGAATATATATGGTAACATTGGTTATAATCAGTGATCAGTTTCCTACATATGTTAGAATCCAGAAATATTTTTATATACATGCAAGCCAAATAAATTTATCGTACTTAAATATTAATATTCTGGAATACATTTAAATATATATATTTTGGGAGAGAACCTGAATTCAGCATAGGTGTAGTTGGTCAGTGCTAACTCATAATTAATCTTTTATAATATAGGGCAATAATGATATATTACTTGAGCATGTCAAGCCTAACTAAATTGAGCACATATGTTTGAGAAGATGATCGGTGATATATTTTGAGCAAACGTGAGCGTTATATTAGAGCAATATTAGAGCAATAATGTGATATAATTTGAGCATGCTTAACTATATTGAGACAAACATGACTTGGGCTTATGTCTAAGATGATCAGTGCTATATAATGTTAGAGTAATATTGAGCCTTAATAATTTCAACCTTGATATATTGTATCGATTTTACACTACATGTATATATCAATGAGAAGTGCTATATATTACAGTGAAGTTGAGTATCGGCAATTTGAAAGCAATAATTATGTTACCCGGGTACATGTATATGTGTATAAGCTGAGCATGTTAATCATGGCTATATAATTAGGCAAACATAAATTGACCATATTTTTATCTTAATTTCTCCAGGAATACTACTAGTTGAGAAACTATACATATATCTTTACTTATAGATTGAGACATCCCCTCCAGAGAAAACGCACATCTGCCAATTAATATGTTATGAACAAGAAGACGACAAATTCATACCGAATTGCTTGTTACAGGAATGTGTAATAGATGTCGAGACAAGCAGGATCAAAATGTGAAACAATGGGGATGCTACACCCGAGATGATCCTCGACAATGAGGATGAATGTATCAATACATATGCCAAATATTTACTTGCACTGAAATGACTACATTTTTAAGGTTCTAAGCATACAGTGTATGAGAATTGTGATAGAGAATACTGCAGTGTATTTATTTATTTAAATATTTGGAATCAAAATGCTCCCTTTGCATGGAATATATGAAATAAATGGGAGAATACTGTACACATCTTTACCTATCTTGCCTATGGTAAAACGTGTGCCGTTGCTAAATTTTATCTAAATAGTTAATATATTTATGCACAAAATATCAACCTTTTACTATATTAAGGACATAAACAGTAAACATAACAGGAAGTGTTCTAGTTGCAGTCTAAAGTGCTATATCACTAGTTTTTGCCTTGCCTTAGAAAAGTCATAAAGATGTGCTGTTTCGTACGACAACATCAATTTGTTAATAGTTGGTGAATAGGTTAGGTAATGGGGAATTACATATAGACAGTCAATGAATTTGGTACGCAGTTGTATTAGCATTCGCATGGCAATTATTTGGCTTGGCCCCCTCAGTTATATTCTAGTGACTATGAATCTTCACTATACTGTTCATGTTTTGAAAGTCTATGGGGAACAGTCAACATTTGAAAGTTTTGCATTATTCACATGTTCAAGAGATGCCTTATTCATTTCAACATTTGAATTATCAAAATTGGATACAGGTAAAATATATCCCCCTGTCAACAGGTTGAACCATACATAAAGTTAGGTTTATATCGTTATCATTAATTGATCATGAGGCCATCCGAGTAAACAGTACTTCAGTACTTTGATTTATTTTATTATCTTAATAAAAACTTGAACTTTATTTTAATTGTATAAAAAGATCAGAAATGTGAAAATGAAACATTTAAGAGAACATTAACTAATGGGAGGCAACTCTATATACATCCTGATTTTAACAGATGGAAAGTAAAATATTTTTATGTCGCGTAATGTAGCAGCTTTGGAAGCCGGCGAATGTACCCTGAAACTATAAGTTTTAAAAACAGTTTTAAATTAGTATAACATCTACGATATGATGCGTCTTGTAGGCATGTCCTTAACTATGAGGAAGAACCTGCAAATAATAAATAAATAAATGAATAATGAAAGTAAAATCAAATAACGAAGAAGAAAAAGATTTTAAAAGTGCAATGTTGGATTCTTGTCAATAACACAAAATTAAAATAATTTTATTCTCATTAACCAGTGTATATTATAGTGGAGATATCGATAATTTGCATATACCATAAAATATAAACACGTTTTTTCACAATTAGGCAATACTAATGCTAGATTGGACAAATAATAATTGTAAATCCAGAGACAAAGGAAAGAAAAAGATAAGAATAAACGACCGAAAGAAACTAAACACAAAATTATATTTTGGTTACATATGATAAGCCACATCAAACGTAACATCCAATCGGGATGAACATAGATGGTCCGTAAAAGTAAACAGTTTCTGCCTCTTGGTTATGGTCATGTCAAGTCCAGTATAGAGAACAAAAAAACTACGAAAGATGGAAGAGATAAAATTTCATCTTAGATACTTATATTTCAAAACCATCATGACGATAGCAGAAGTTTTGATGCTATGACTTCAGCATTGGAACAAGAAGTAGCTCTACCCTGTGTAGGGAAATCAAGCTACAAGCCACAAGCCTTAGAATAACTTACAAGTCTGATGCTTCTGCAACCCAACTACTGATAAACGAAAAGTGAAGTTATTGTGCGTGTAGAAGTTTCGATTATTATTAATCTCCCTTTGTCCATTTCAAGTTGAGTGTCAAAATAGGAGATGATTTCCAGTGTCAGTAATACCCGTAACTTCCAGTTCATTTGGATAGGGGGTGGATAGGGAGACGTAGATAATAACAAAATCGAGATATCAATGATAAAATATTATCTATATTGCGGACGTTTATTTTTATCCTGGATAACGTCAGCACGCAGCTTTACCTTTTACCTCTATCAACAAGAAGATATTTGTATTCTTGTTTTCCGTTTTTTCTCAATTCTTTCAATCTACATTAAAAAAAACTGTTCCAACCATAAAAAGTAAAGCAAATGGCTCAGAAACAAACCTTAAAATGGCAGGTTTATTCAAAATGCACCATCTCCAAAAGCAAAGTACATGTACAAAATTGTGATACTAAAAATATAACGCACGTAGACATCGTATGCATAGTTACAAGTATTAAATCTTATGACATAAAAAAAGTAGTTAGTTACACCAGACATTTATGATTCTTTCAAGCCCGACTCAACTTTTGAACGATTAATTTTTACTTCTCGAAATGAATATTCATATCATCCGTTTTCCAAATTTCTGATTTAAACAATATACATGTACAAATAAAGCGTTTATGAAGTATATATTTCACAACTCATACGTTATTCCAGAGCTTGTGACATATACATTGACTTCCTGGACAGAGCCCGGCTCCTGACAGAAAAGTTGCTCAGACAGGGGTAAGTTGCTCCTAAGCTGAAGTCATCTTATTAAAGTTTTATGGGCGTCATCATAACTTGGTTGACAGGTATGAAAAACGCGTTTCCCAAATGAAAATGGACCTGTTCAATTGATATTATCCCTTCCTCATATCGGATTTTACATGGAGCAGGAAGCAGAGACTGCTTACACTGCCGGAGCATCTGAGTCTACCCCCGGTTTTTTGGTGGGGTTCATGTTGTTCATATGTCTTTAGTTTTTAATTGTAGTGCATGTATTGTTTTGGTCTTGTCTTCGTTGTTCTCCAGAGTTTGTCAGTTGTTACGATTTTTCTCTCCTTCGAATATCCCTGTGGTATTTCTTGACTTTATTTATTAATTAACCTGAATGGTCATGCAGTGTTAAGGGAAAGTTATAAAGTAATAAAAATTAGATATTTTTGTTTCTGTTTATCTACAATAGTTAAAGCCTGATTTTTGCATATATGAAGTAATTAACCTTTACTACAAAGTGTCCCCCTTAAGGATTATAAGAACTAGAATAAATTGACATTTATTATTTTTACTTCTGGTAACAAAGTTGACAAGTTAATTGATAGCCCAACACCAGCTGGAAATTCCATGACCACTTCGAAATGTATTTATACAAATAAAAATAGGAAAATATGATCATTTCGAGAAAGGGAAAAACAGCTGACAAAGGTAAGAAAATTAAGCCTACTGTACTCTTTTCTGTATGTGTCAAAATCTGTATTATTTTGCCTCGTGTGAAAATGATAAAAGCTTCTTCGCCGTCTTGTTTTCAATTTAGCAGAAGTTGAGCAAGGGAGGAGAGTTTTTTTTTTTTTTTTGTCCTTTCACTTTGATTGACTAAGGTTGGTAAATTTCTTCCAAAGAACTTTTACGCTCTATATATCTTTATACTGATGTAAGTATGTAAATATTTATATGTAAATAATTTTTGCTTAAACAATTCGGTTCTACTATATAATCAAAATAAAATGCATCTTTAACTGCCTCGTTTAATTTTGAAATGCAAAATATTACAAAACAAGTTTGTTTTATCAGTTTTTCTTAATTTTGACAATGATGATTGTTGATGATCAAAATTAATTTATGACATTAAAAAAGGTCAAATAATAGAACTCAACACCTTCGATTGGACATGTTCAACATGATAAATAATTAAGACAGACTCTTAAGGACGCTACGTATTATTCTTCCAACGTGCCCTTATTATCACAAAATACATATCTAGTTATATTCCTATAGTGTTTATACATCTTTTCATTCTTTGGTATTTTTTTACAGGAAGGCATGAAACGAGTGGCAATTTTGGGCTTTCTAGTGGTTTGTTGTATAGGTAAGGCTTTATACAGAGAGTAAGAATGAATCCTTTTGATGACATAGAATTATCAGTAGAGTTTACGATTAAAAGTATCAAAATTTCAAATGCAATTTTTCGTCTTGACTTGTTTTCTTTGTTTAAACAAAACATCATTGCTCTTTTACAGGGAACAGCCTTTTCAATAAGAAATAGAAATGGTACACAATGACACCACACATGCAATATATCAGTACTTAATAATAGATTTAATTTTTTATCAGTGTTACTCAGATTTAGATTCTACTACAAAACAGTATGAAGTTTAAGAGTATATCAACTATTGACTCAATCAATATTTAATTCCTCATTTTCACAATGGCTTGGCTGCTGACGAAAAAACTCTACTCAAAGAGTGGTATGTTGTTTCTAGACTGAATTAATTCATAAATTCTGCGGTCGTCATCATAATCTTGTAGATCATTATGAAATAGCAATTTTCAATATGAAAATTCGTGGAAGATCCACTGTTCCTCTATCACCAAACACGACATTTTCATGGACCTTGTGGGTGTTTTATAATAAGTAGGAACAGCTTATCAACCCAAATTACCCGCGTTCATCCCATTTTTAGTGGTTGGATCTATGTTGCTCTTCATTTTGTTGTGGGTTTTTGTTTGTTTCTCGCCTTGAGTTTCAACGGATTATTGTTACAATACGTGAGGAGTCTTTCGGTTAATGTGATGTTTCGTCAGTTTCATTTTAACTGTTTTTTTTTTTTTTTTCTTTTTGGCAATCGCCGTTTGGCTATATCGGCAGTTTTTATTGGTGGAGGAACTGCCATTGATTGCAGAGTCATATGTTATGGTGTTGCTGTTTTTTTTTAAAGGCAACAAGAATACTCATAGACATTATACATTTTCCCCTTTGTTCAAACGTTTTGAATGTTACCCCAAATCAGTACATGTTCATAAGAAATTGGAGAGTGAAACTCACAGATCATTCTGTCCTCACACAAACATTTTGAATGTACCCCACGTTATTACATGTTACCCACATCGTTACATGTTATCCTCATCATTACATGTTACCCGCATCATTACATGTTAAAAAGAATATAGAGAGTGAAACTCAGAGATCATCATGTCCTCACACAAACATTTTGAATGTTACCCCACAACATTACATGTTAATAAGAAAATAGAGACTGAAACTCACAGATCATTCTGTACTCACAAAAACGTTTTATTGGTGGAGGAAGGCGGAGTACCCGGAGAGAACCACCGACCTTCATTAGGAAATTTACAATTCGTATCAAAATAAGGGTTGAACACACCCCGCCAAAGGTGAGATTTGAACTCACAACCTTACTGTCGACATGCTAGTTGTCATTAGTTGTCGGCATGTTTTAAATGTTACACTAGATAATTACATGTTCATAAGAAAAAGTGAAACGCACTGATCATTCTGTCCTCACACAAGGTAAAAACACGTTTTTTTTTTATTAAAATCGTTATGCCAGCCCCTTTATGACAGAAGAATAAACACTGCTAGATCAAAGTGTGAAAATGCATTTATCCACTTCAATTCTCCTTTTTAATATATCCTACTAAATTTCAACTCTTCATTAGATAGTTATAAAATGGAGATTTACTATAGATATAGCTTTTCAATACATGCTACATTAGAACACCTAGTAATGAATTGTCATTTGAATTTAGTTCTTAGGTTTACATTAGCCCCAACAGCCTTTCACCACACGCAATATTTGTCTCAGTTCTTACTAAATGAAATATACATACATATTTTCTTTTATTAAATTTTACTTTATTTTTTTTTAATTGTTTTGGCTGCATTTTCTTCATTCTTCCACTCTTGTGAGAAATGCTACGAAAATTCTCAACAAAGACAGAATTTCTCTCACTAATGGATAAAATTCTAATAATGAATTGTGTAAGAACCTTTTATTCTTCCAATTCTAATGAATATCGTAGGTAAATTGTCTTTTCATTGACTAGAGTTTGCCATCAATTCCGAAATCTATTACATGTCTTAATGATCGTTCGTAACTATCTCATGCATTATGACTTAAATAGGTTTGCTATGACGTTAATGCGTCAACTGCTGTAAGAAAATATTCAAGGAATTCTTTAGATTTCTTTCTGCTACTTTTCTCCATCTGCGAATATAAAAATTTTGCCATTTTACAGTCACAATTATATCCACTATGTATTGCCAGTAAAACTGCATGTGTGACCGCCAAATCTCCAACTGACGGCTACAACTTTTCTAATCATCACATGTTGTCCTTACTGTTGTTCCTTACACACAGTGTTGCAGGAATCAGATGCAAACGTTAGCGTAATGATGCTTCCACATACGTGCAAGAGAAAAGTGACAACCTGTCCCTCACATAGAGCTGATAGGAGGTGTAAAAGATGCTGCCAAAATTCTGGATGTAGGCTGGGTTATTGTCACTTTCGTAACTGCAGATGTAAAGGATGTCGAGGAAAATAGGTAACAGCATACAGCATATGCCATAAATATTCTGATACCAATTTTGATGCGCTAGTTATACACATTTCGTAGATTTATGTCTTCCTTCCGCAACAAGGCCGAAATTGTTGAAAGCTGAAACAGCCCAAAAAGTGGAATATGTAAATATCAAATTACAAAGATGATTTTTTGCTGGAAATAATCAAGACTGGTAAGGTTAGCAAGCATGTTTGTTGCTAGAATGGTCTGATTCTGTTTCATTTTAGGAAAACAGGAGGCTAAAATCTCAGATGGTTTTGCCCAGTCCCGACATTTTATCCATCTTCAATTATTCCAAGTTGCAGTTAAATTTGCCATGTCATGCCGGAGATTTTTTTTTAAATTTGATTAAAAGATAAATCCATTGATAACAATTTTGATACATAAGTGTACATATTTCGTCGCTTTTCGACTTATCAGTCTAAAATGTTGAAAACCAAAACAATAATCCCAAAAATTGAAGAGCAAGTTCAAAAATGCCAAACTGACCAAAAGGGTTTAAGCCAAATGTATTCTACGGTAGTCATGTTAGTTGTCCGGTTATTAAGATATATTCAGGATTAATTCACACCTAGATACACATATGTAGTTTTTTGTTGAACAAATATAGATGAAAACAAAACATTTTCCTTTAGACACAAATTCACAAATCCACATGCATCACGAAGTAACTTAGTCTTATTGTTAATATACCAATGTGTTTTATATTATATACGATATATTTTATAGGTTTAGATGCAGCGACTGAGACAAAGATTACTGAAATTAAATCAATAAAAATTAAAGCCAGACGAATGATGTTTTTATTACATGGCTGAATGAAACTTTGATTTAGCAATAAGGTTTTAATCACAAATACTTACGATGCATTAATAAACTAAGGAGTATTTCCATCGTGAATAGCTCTAGATCTGATCTTAAGTAGCTTTGGCTTTACCCTTTCGAATTTGCTCCTCAGCTTTTTGGATTATTGGTTTCGTTTTCAAAATATTGGGCACAATTGGTGAGTCGTAAATCGACAAAATGTATACATCGTGTGCATTAGAAATAACATAGCATTTATAAAAGAACATCAGAAACATCCCTTGCAGTACTGGAACATGTGAACAATACTGTACTTTATCTTGAACGACACTGTCTTCACCAATGTGTACAAAATCACAAATTAGAGCGACATCAAGATGGCTCCTAGCTTGGTATTAAGCGGTACCTCTGTTATTTACTAATTACATCTGCCTCTTTTAGATTTTGTTTATATCACGATAATTCCAGTTGCTGTGTAAATTTATACTTTTAAACATTTAATAGCTGCAATTTAGGAACGAAACTTGTCTTTGACGGTGACCTGTACAACTGGAAGTATTCCGTCAAAAGGAAAAAATCTAAATCAACAAATAATCTAGTAAAAAAGATTTGGATCTGATATATTGAGAAACCAATCAATAGATATATGTTTAAACACAAAAGGACCCTCATCTTACAGCAAGATCAACGCCCTTCCCCTATCCAAAACATCTTACAGCAAGATCAAAGCCCTTCCCCTTTCCAGAACATCTTAAAGCAAGATCAACGCCTTTCCACTTTCTTAAACATCTAAGATCAAGATCAAGGAAATTCCACTTTCCTCAACATCTTATAGCAAGATCAACGGGCTTCCCCTTTCCATAACATCTTACAGCAAGATCAACGCCTTTCCACTTTCTTAAATATCTAACAGCAAGATTAACGACCTTCCTCTTTCCCCAACATCTTACAGCAAGATCAACGCCCTTCCCCTTTCCAAAACATTTTACAGCAAGATCAACGCCCTTCCCCTTTCCAAAACATTTTACAGTAAGATAAACGCCCTTCCCCTTTCCCAAACATCTTACAGAAAGATCACTGCCCCCCCCCCCTTTCCAAAACATTTTACAGCAAGATCAACGCCCTTCCCCTTTCCCCAACATCTAACAAACAGGATCAACCCCCTTCCCCTTTCCACAACATCTTACAGCAAGATCAACGCCCTTCCCCTTTCCAAAACATGTTACAACAAGATCAACGCCTTTCCCTTTTCCAAAACATCTTAAAGCAAGATCAACCCCCTTCCCCTTTCCACAACATCTTACATCAAGATCAAAGCCTTTCCCCTTTCCAAAACATTTTACAACAAAATCAACACCCTTTCCCTTTCCAAAACATCTTACAGCAAGATCAACGCCCTTTCCAAAATATCTCACAGCAAGATCAATGACATTCCCCTTTCCCCAATATCTTATAACAAGATTAACGCCCTTTTCCTTTCCACAACATCTTACAGCAAGATCAACGCCCTTCCCCTTTCAAAAACATCTAATGGCAAGATCAACGCCCCTCCCCTTTCCACAACATCTTACAGCAAGATCAACCCCCTTCCCCTTTCCAATACATCTTACAGCAAGAACAACACCCTTCCCATTTCAAAAACAAAAGATTGAATTTTTTGCTATTTAAACTGTATTTAAGCATCTACATAAAGGTAGACTATTGTTATCATATAATAATGAAATTGAAATAATTAGACAACACACCGCGATTCTTTGCTATATGCTATATCATTAGTTTTTCATTCTCGAAAAAGATTAACGATATCTTCTATTGACATTTCTTTTAAGTTAAATCGACACTTTGGCAAGTTTATACTGCTCTTAATTTTACTCACTTACAAAGCGTTTACTCACTTACAAAGCGTTGACGGAAATTGACACTTCAGCCACTTAGCACTTCACCATAGTTTAATTACTTGCAATGAGCTGACGGGAGAGTGACATTGCATTTAACTAGCAACTTGTCACTCCTCCAACTTTACTCACTGACAATGCGTTGACTACAGTCACTGGGGGAATTGATTTAGTACATGTATGTTGTATCCCCTTTTTTCGTCTGCCTCTCCCATTTTGTTCTAAAGCACCTCCTACGTTCATTGTCTATTTTTGTTTTCATTTTTCATCATTTTATGACAGAAATAAACGGAATACCACAATATCATAGCATAAATCAAAAGTCCACATTTTTTCGACTGACACAGTATAAGAGAGAAGTTTTGCATATCGCTCACCTTCCTATGGAATCCCATCCCAATTTCACTTGGAAGCCACTCATACATCAATATATTAGTTAAATATTTGCCGTTATTGTCCGCGTCGATTTTTTGCAATAGCAATCAACTACGCTTCATAAATCTGTGATTTATGTTCCTTTCCAGCTCAATTAGAGACACAGTCCAATAGCTGTTACGGCAGTCGGGAAAGAAAGAAAGATAACCCTGCTGTATGATATTTTATATGATTTGTTAATTTTATAAATTGGCACTAAGAAAAATTCAAGGTATATTCATTCCAACCTTGCGCGACTTTTCATGGCAAACATTACATTCGGAACTAATTGTCCTGTCAATTAGGTGCCATAGTATCTCAACGGTGTGAGTTCGAGACCCAGACCCACCGCAGATGAACAAAAATTTGACAGCATAAAAATACGATTTTAACAGTATTGGGTTAGTGTGTAGATTTTTTAAATTTTTATTTGTTTTATTTTGATGTTTTTTTGCAACTTTTTAGACGTATATATATATATATATACATTAACATATTATTTATTCCTATTTTTTTTATCTAAAACTACTTATACTTTTTAAAATTCTTTAAATCTGAATTTAAAAAAAAATATTTTATAATTCGCCACTAGTCACAAATACAACTTCATGTCACTTTGAAACTCTCATAAAACATAATTTTAGAATTTATAAACATTCATTCTTTGATAAAAAAATTGCCACACGTTTTGCAAAGTATATGACATTTGTAATACCCAAAACCGGTAATGTGGCAACAAAAACAATTTACATATTATAACTAAAAACATTTGAATCTCGATTTATGAATGGTTAAAAAACCGTTGCATGATATATTTCCTCTCTTTTATCATGGTTCATTGATTGTTGTCAAAATACATTTGTATGTAATTTTTTTCATTCATTGATAATGTGTCATATAGCTTGAATTCCACAACCAACGTTAAAATAAATGTAAATAAACTCAGAGGATAAATTGATTACGTAGTATCACAGTTCTGGACTTATCCTAGTGTCAAAAAGTATGGATAGCCAAATAAAATAACTATCACAAAAATAGACCAAATAAAGCTGAGCTATGCTTTGGCTGAGGGAGCTGAGACCTGATTTAGGATTTCACTTTCGGATGAAATCAACTTTAAATGACCTATATTGACATTTTTTAGTTATTATTCAGATGAATAATGCATACAATTTATTAAATTTGCCTGAAACTTTTATCAAACAATTATAATATCCAAATACTACTGACGGTTAATATTATTCCGATCAAAAGCCAAATTTACGTATGTAAATTTATATTAATACTTATACCGACCGAGGGATTTATTTTTAATTGTCCATTTTACAATTTCCATTAGCCCAGAGGTGAGGTAAACATGCTACGATACTTAAATTGATACTCGATGTATGCATGATTTATCAATTGAAAATACGTCTTCTGTGCTAAAGTCCGCAAGTCAAGTAGAAAGTGAAAACAAGAACAGATTTAATATACAGTAGACAGTTGATAAAATTTGACACGTTATAATGGCGCGGAGGAAATGCATGGTTGATTGTTGTTGTTTCACCTTTAATATGACTGTTCCGGAATTCCATATTTATTTTATTTATAACAAAAACTGATTCAAAAAATAAGTGTGGCTATACTAGAAAAACAAGACTAGAATAATAAAATTGAAATATTTGTCCAATGTCTTTTAATATTCCGTTTGTTACTGTTTTAATTTTGTTCTTAAAAAGTATGTTAAAAGCATTACGTGACAACTTAGGAGTATCTACACAATATGTCCTTATAGATGGTTTTGGTCTGATCCTTTTGGTCATCAAAAAAATGTAGGGTTAGAAAAATTAGATATTGGAACAGAAATTATCCCTTGTCTGACGACATCGATATGTAGTAATAGGTACATGTGTCTCAAAATCTATACTGGGGACAATAGGAAAGATCAAAATTTATACCAGGGCAATAGGAAAAAAATTATACTGGGGCAATAGGATTAAAACATTTATACTGGGGACAATCGGAAAAATCAAAGTTTATACTGGGGCAATAGGGCAAAAATCATTTATACTGGGGACAATAGTAATAATCCCAATTTATACTTGGCAATAGGAAACAAATTATACTGGGACAATAGGATTAAAACATTTATACGGGGACAATAGGAAAGATCAAAATTTGTACTAGGGCGATAGGAAAAAAACATTTATAATGGGGCGATAGGAGTAAAACATTTATACTGGGGACAATAGGAAACATCAAAATTTATACTGGGGCAATAGGGCAAAAAACATTTATAGAGGGGACAATAGGAAAAATCAAAGTTTATACTGGGGCAATAGGTCAAAAAACATTTATACTGGGGACAATAGTAAAAATCCCAATTTATACTTGGCAATAGGAAAAATCAAAATTAATACTGTGGATAATAGGAATATCAAAATTTATACTTGGCCAATAAGCAAAATCAAAATATATACTGGAGCAATAGGAAAAATCTAAATTTATATTGGGGGGGGGGGCACCAGAAAAAATCTAAATCTCTCAAGATTTTGAGTTATTACCGAAATCCTAGCAATTGTTGGTTCGTACATTTTTACCAGATCCTGATACCCATTAACAAACACCTCTATAGATAACCAGTAACATACTGATTCTTATGGCATAAGTGGAAATCAGTTTTTATTTCATTATTCACAAAAGTTTAAAGATATAATAGCCATAAGTCAAATTACCAACTGTCATCATTCCCTAAATCATATTACAGCAAATTGTTATATTTATATGCCCTGAATGCTAAAATAAGTTTTTTTTAAATGAAAAATAACAGATGTCTGAGAATAAATAACAGGTGTTTGAGAATAAACATGTATATATAAGAGGAACTGGGGTGTTTTGCCTTCATCAGTACTTATCCTGTACAACCAGAACATATCAAGGTAGGTACAAGCATTTATTTTATGTTTATAATTTTGTGTTTACATGCAATTCTATGACCATGTACGTTTAATTGCAAATAAAATATATAGTTTTGCAATGAAGGAACTATTATCATCATCATATTATAATTATTACTATTATTATGTGCTCATTATTCATTATTTGTCAATCAAACTTTTATTGTCAAGTGCTACAAATGTATATACATGTACATATAAACTGGCTTAACGTTCTTATCAATTTTTTATAAACCCTACTTTGGTTAATTTATGACTGACTTTCCCGTCAGATTCGTTAGAATTTAATTTCTGGTAATTTTAGAGAAATAGATTACACCATTTCAACCCATGGATTATGAAAATCATCCACTCTTGACAGCAACTATACAGCTTCAGAGTACAAAGTGAAACTGTCTGTAACACATACATATCGTTATCAAGGTCACATAGCAAGATGTTTAGTAAAAACATGTATTACAAAATACCAAAATAAATTTGATGCACTGTACGGCCATTTTGTTGACTGACACCTCATCAGCAGTGCTCGAGATCAAAATGTTGGAAATCCGGTTAAAGATATAATGATGAATTAATAAGCACAACCATCAAAAACAAAAACATCTAATACAAATAGGAATATCCAAACTCAGCTAAGGGCTACCTCTGCATCAAAAGGAAGAGCCTTAGAAATTTCTGGTATTTTTCGCCAATTTGGACGGAAAATTTAAAGGCATTTAAGTAATGAATCATGCCATAGTTTTGTAAACTTTGCTAGTAGAATTGCGTAACTTCAAATTTAAAGACATATTTGATTAATAATTACACGCAAACTTTTTCATTATCTTTCTTTGATCAATTTTGCAATCCTTGTTAAAATACATGTAAAGGTCTACCTCTGCCACCCATTTATTCGAATGCTATCAAGTTTTCATGATTCTGTGCCTTCCAGAGTTGAACGAAAGACGCAACTAATTTAGCATTTGATTTAATTTTTCTTCCATTTTGTATTTAGCGATTCTCATATGAAAAATATATACAAGGAAAGTGTTGAGGAATAAAGATAGAAGAGAGATTTCTAACAAAAATTCCGCAGTGTGTAATAATACACTAAACAATTAAGGCTTGTGTAAGAAAATTTACATTGAATTTAATAAATTATTGATTCTGTTTTTACAGCTCAGCAATGAAGTACGCCGTACTTGTTCTCCTTGTCGTTGTGTTTGCTGTAGGTAGGTCAAGTTTTTTTTACTGTGTTCGAAAAAGACTTGTGCAGAAGGTCTAGACTCATTAACAAAAATATGATATCTTTTACTCACATTTAATTAAATATCATTTATTTATATTACTATGCATTCATTAACTTCCACAAATGCAAATATAATACATTTATAACTTATGAATATTACTTTTCTTTATATTTATTTTAACAATAGCAGGGACTACGTAATAAATAGGAAATTGTACACATTTTTATCAATATGTTCCACAAATATGAAATAAACAGATCACTACTTAAAATAAATTTAGCATTGAAGAACCTTAAAAGATATCTTCAATTCCTCTTCTTTACTTTAGTTTTTGAATGTATCCTTCTCCAGTAATAGCCAGTTATGTTTTTCGATTGTAGCAAACCGTGAGTTTGCCTGAATTTTTCACAACCCTTTCCTCGCTAAGAGCACTCCAATTAACAAACAGGGAAATTTTTTTATCCAACTACAAGTCTGGATTAAAAGGTACAAAAAATATGCCATTTATAACGGCTTGACTGATTATTCTTTGGAACGAAAAAAAAATATTTGTGGATTGAAAATGATAGTTTGTGTGGTTGGTGGATCACAGAATCCACTCAAGGGTCACTTAAGAATATTTTTTTCGATTTATCAATTCTGCAAAATGACATAGAAAAGTGGAAAAAGCTAATAAAATAATAATTACAACTAAATGATAAATAGTACAATATAAAAATAGGGGAACAATGCAATATAAAGTGATCAAAAATTACTATTTCATTATTGCGAACTTTAATGGATGAATTTGTTAGAACTAAATTTTAATTTTTGATACCCTGTATTTGGTAGAACTAGATTTTAGTTGGTGATATCCTGTTGAGGTTATCAAAAAGCAAACAAACTTTTCTACCTAGTATCACGAACAACATATATAATGATAGAAACAATAATGTAACTAGATGTGATTTCTTTCCCAAAAACTAAAATATGAAAACCATTGTTTTTATTACTAGTTCTTCCAAGTTGTGAATCACAGACACTATATATGACAGCGGACCAATGTCACATAACTCAGGGCGACTGTCCAGGAAAGAAAGGAGAGAATAAATGTAACAAATGTTGCCGTAAATCTGGTTGTGACCGTGGTGACTGCGATAACCGAAACTGTAAATGCACCGGGTGTAAGTAAATTACCTGTATTATAAATAAAATTCTTTGATACCAATTTTGATGAACAAGATGTGCACATTTCGTATATTTACGACTCATCAGTTATACTCAAATGTTAAAAACCAAATCAACAACCCAAAAGGTTGAAGAGCAAATTCAAAAATTTCAAAATCATCCAAAGGGGCTAGGCAAAACCATCTAAGGACAGAGCTATGTACAAATTAAATTGGCATAAATTTGACCGCTAAGATTTAATTTTTACATGTTCTTCATTTTTTATTATCATTTCATCAAAAGACTTATTTAAAAAAAGTATATACGGCAGTACGATTATTTTTTATTTTTGTATTTGAAGTCATAACTTTTACAATTTAACAAACATATGTTATAAAGTATTGGTGTTTATAGATTGAAATTTTGGTCCAAAGGTATCATCTTATATTTTCGGCTATATCATACTTACCAAGTCTTCAATTCTTTCCTTTATACCTTTACCCTTTAAACAATATTTCACATCCTTCTTAAAGGGTACACAATGCCGTGACTAAAATAGATTTATCTCGTTTCATTTTCATACAATTTTGACGAAATATTTACTGTGACTTGTAGATAATGAATCGTAAGTGAGATTTATCAATAAAATTGAAGTTAGACTTAAAGATAGTTTAAAACATTTTTTTTTAACCTTTTTCTGACGTGATTACGGAAAATAACATATAAATTTTAAGAAAATATCTGTACACTTAAATTCATTTCATACAATAGTATTTACATTTTACAATGTTTTGAGGATGTTCACTGCTCAGTTTCAAAATAACAAGCTTTTCATAACACTGGTAAATATTTATAGTTGATTAATAAAGGAACTAAAAGAGCGAGAACAAAATTATATGTCCGTGTGCTTGTTTTCGAGATATAAGCCGTGAAAAACATGCTCTCTTGATCTTACATAGCTTTATCATTGACAAGTTTTATGTCTCAAAAACCATTAAATAATAACAAAGATTTTATAAGATTTTTACAAATGACTTACTATTCTGAATGCAAAAGATTTATGAAAAGAAAATGGGTGTTAGCGGGGAAAAATAATTTATGGCATTCAAATGGATAAAACCAGATGATTATGATCTGGCAAAATTCAAAAACATGACCAGCGAACATCATTGTTGATTTCATTTGTGGCCTTATTTCACTAATGAAAAATATTTTGTCATTGTAGGTCCTAGAGGTTAAAGGAATATATTTATTCTCCCACTGACCATTGAAATAAAATGGAACAAAATGTAAAATATTTTGTTATTTTCTATGTGTTAGAAATACCGATAATATTTAAAAATTTAAAAGTTTGTTTATTGTTCTTATATATTTTATATATGCGATTTCGCGAAATTCTTCATTTCAATTACACTTGTGGTTGACTTAATGATTGTCCGCTTATGGTTAAGTGTAAGGATTTTGTTTATCGTTGAAAATCTCGTTTTTGCAAAACAATCTGCAACAACAAAGCTCTTCTAATTTGTTTTTTTTTTCAATATTAAAGTTTTCGTACTATATTCTTTACTTCTGTAATTCTAAATAATTGTCAAATCTATAATTTAAATGCGATATTAGTTAAGAAGAACAATTTGTGTCGCTGACAGTACTTTGAGTATTATTGTTCAGCTACATTGGGTCAAAACTCAATGTTGAGAAAACCACTCTTAACCCGTCTTTAGTTTTAAACTTTATCGGACTCTTCGTCCATTAACTTACTTTACAATTTATAATCGTGAAGAAAAATAACAATAAAAAAAGACTTTTATTGCAATGAATTTCCGGTTCCATTTTTTCATTGACATCATTGTGATAATGACTTGGTTATGCAGGTGGACCTAGGAGCGTTTTGGTCACTGTTACCAATAACACAAACAATAATTAGAATTCTTCTCTCTAAAATACTACAGGGACTTGGGATGATAACATTGTGTGAAACGATCACGCTTTTGGAGCGATATGATCGCTATTCTAATACTGGCTTCTGAAAACGTCATCAAAACAAACCTGTGGTAAAATTTACGATAAACCACGTCACAAAATGTTTCGAACGATAAAAGGCCATATTTTGTTCAATGGCGACGACAATTTGAAGACGTTTTTCAATCGTTTTTCCTTATTAGAATCGAAATAATTCAAGGACACCCGTGGTTTGTGGTCGATTTTACAACGCGATGGCCAAATTTCTGTGAATTTTACCACTCTACCCGCTGCACTACGCTCAGGGTAAAATTTCGACAGTAATATGACGCACCCGTGGTAAAATCTCCAACAAACCACGAGCGTTCATGAATTATTTCTTAATTACAGAAAAAATATGATAAATATAATAAATTTTGGTACAAGAGTCTTTGGGTAGTCTTCTCTAAAAAAAAATCATCCCACACTTCCGACGTTTGATCATCTTCTTTTGAAGGAAATATATAAAGTTTGTTGTTTTTAAATCCGTATGAGTGAGATCCTCATAAGTCGGGAAACTAATCCCTATATAACGAGTATGTACTACTACTACTAGGACTTACTTTCTTCTGAAAATTATTGCAAATTTATACCATTAATCTCAATTTTGAATTGGTTTTCTGTTGGATGTTTTTCACTCCCGTTATCGAATCCCGTTATTAGGCATTCGGGAACATTTGGAAGTCAACATCGCTTCGCTTTCCGGATCTCGATGAAATATGATATGCCATCTTGATTGCAGATAAGAAGTGTTTAAAATATATACAGAGTACTTTTTATTTTAATTCAATGAAGTTTATTATTTTACAAAGCAATTATAGCTTCAAATCGTTTATACTTTCTTAATAATCTACTTTTTGAAATGTGAAAAAATGACGCTATCGCTCTGTATCCTCCATGAAGATGTTCTCTCGTGAACATGAAAATAAAATCTAAGTCTATTAAAACTTTATTGGAAATTTGAATTTGCAAAGGAAAAAGATGGAAACAGGTTTCATGCAGTTAGATTAGATTGCATTTCAAAATAGTGAGTGCGAAATAGTATTTGATAGCCCTCGCCTGAATAGCCCTTTATATATAGACTATGTTATCAGGCTTCTCGCAGTGACGCTTATAAACACAATGGCCCTAATGCCCAAGGAACCAGTTTTTTATAGCAATAGGATAACGCATAGAAATATAATGGCTTACTTTGGGGTATCTTCCTCGTGTTTATTTTGTCCTATTCGTACATGGTTTTCTGACAACTTTGTAATTTTGAATTTTCTCTTCACATCGTCTTTTCACACATCGAACAATAAAAACAAAGTACAGAAAATACAGAATCATGACATAATAAATCAACACAAAGTACAGAAAATACAGAATCATGGCACAAACTATCAAAACAAAGTACAGAAAATGCAGAAACATAGCACAATAAATAAAAACAAAGCACATAAAATGCAGAAACATGGTACAATAAATCAAAACAAAATATAGAAAATACAAAAACATGACACAATAAATCAAAACAAAATACAGAAAAATGGCACAATAAATCAAAACAAATTACAGAAAATGCAGAATCATGACACAATAAATCAAAACAAAGTATAGAAAATACAGAAACATGGCACAAACCATTTAAACAAAGTACAGAAAATACAGAATCATGGCACAAACCATCAAAACAAAGTACAGAACATACAGAAACATGGCATAAATAAAGTACAGAAAAATAAATACAGAAACATGGCAAAATAAATCAAAACAAAGTACAGAAAATACAGAAACGTGGCACAAACTATCAAAACAGAGTAGAGAAAATACAGAATCATGACACAAACCGTCAAAGCAAAGTACAAAAAATACAGAAACATGGCACAATAAATAAAAACAAAGCACATAAAATGCAGAAACATGGCACAACAAATAAAAACAAAGCACATAAAATGCAGAAACATGGCACAATAAATCAAAATAAAATACAGAAAATACAGAAACATGGCACAATAAATCAAAACAAAGTAGAGAAAATACAGAATCATGGCACAAACCGTCAAAACAAAGAACAGATTATACAGAAACATGGCACAAAGTACAGAAAAATAAATACAGAAACATGGCACACTAAATCAAAACAAAGTACAGAAAATACTGAATCGTGGCACAAACCATCAAAACAAACTACAGAAAATACAGAATCATGGCACAAACCATCAAAACAAACTACAGAAAATACAGAAACTGGCACAATAAATAAAAACAAAGCACATAAAATGCATAAACGTGGCACAAAAAAAAAAAAACAAAGTACAAAAAATATAGAAACATCGCACAATAAATAAAAACAAAGCACATAAAATGCAGAAATGTGGCACAATAGATATAAACAAAGTACAGCAAATACAGAAACATGGCACAATAAATAAAAACAAAGCACATAAAACATGTAAAATGCAGAAACGTGGCGCAATAAATAAAAACAAAGTACAGAAAATACAGAAACATGGAACAATAAATCAAAACAAAATACAGAAAATACAGAAACACGCCACAAAACATTAAAACAGAGTACAGAAAATACAGAATCATGGTACAAACCATCAAAACAAAGTACAGAACATACAGAAACATAACAGAGTCAATCAAAACAAAGTACAGAAAACATAATACAAAAACGTGGCACAAACCATCAACACAAAATACAAAACATTCAGAAACATGGCACAATCAATCAAAACAAAGTACAAAACATTCAGAAACATGGCACAATCAATCAAAACAAAGTACAGAAAAATACATACACAAACATGGCACAATAAATCAAAACAAAGCACAGAAAATACAGAAACGTGGCACAAACTATCAAAACGAAGCACAGAAAATACAGAAACGTGGCACAAACTATCAAAACAAAGTACAGAAAATACAGAATCATGGCACAAACCATCAAAACAAAGTACAGAACATACAGAAACATGGCACAATAAATCAAAACAAAATACACAAAATACAAAAACATGGCACAATAAATCCAAACAAAATACAGAAAAGACAGACACATGGGCTCATGTGCTAAAGTAACCGGAAAGGTAGAGCCTAAAACCAACTGACCAAGGACATAGCTATGCAAGATAGAGATGCATTGTACCCCTTCGTTTTAAACATGAATTCACTTGGTTTTTTCACAGTGTAAATTTTATGACTAAAACTACACTAACGGTAAAAATCCAAAATCGGTTGACTGTAAAGGCATTCCGAGATAATTATTTTTCCAAACCTTCCCCCAGATAATTAAATTTAAGTGTTAAACGTGTGGGTAGCAAACTACACAGAGCACAGAGTCAGATCAATTCATTTATTCCAGGGGCTCGAGAAACGATATTAAAAATTAATTCCCTTCGTTTAGAAATATAGACCTTTTAATTTGCATTAATGAAATTGAAAATTGTAGGTAATATTTAAAGATACGACATTTGAATTACAATTTAGCCTCCCAGAAGCATAATCAGCGCATATTATTCTGATCTGATGGATAATATATAATTTTAGAAAAACCGTTGTATAAATACATATAATAACTTTGAAAGAGCTATGGTAAATTTACCATCGATGGCATTCCTTCATAATATATACAACTAGTATTTTACTGTATCTCAAGCTGCATACCTATCAGTGATTTGGATTTGGCACTTAAAAATATAAATGTCTAGAATATTGGACGGGGCATCAGATGTGCACGTCTGTAACTGTCATCGTCGAAATTAAGGAAAGGTAAACTTGTAAGTTAATATGTTTCAGAGCAGATTAAAATCTCCAAATCAACAAAGGGTTAAAAAAAACCAGCATAATCGTAGGACGTGGTTAGTTTTCAGGGTGATAATTTACAGTCTTAAACGTCTAAACTTTGTGTAACAATATATTAAAATTATCAATTTCGGACTAGTTTCGAAATATTAGCAACTGAGCTGGGGATACCCTGTCGAACTTGCAGTCCACCAGTAGCGGTAACACCGAGTGGTTGAAACTAAATTCTATTGTACCAATTTTGATGCACAATATGTGCACTTTTCGTTGATTTACGAGTCATTAGTTGTGATCAAGGCCTAAAATGTTGAAAACCAAAACAATAAGCCAAACGGTTCAAGAGCAAATTAAAAAATGACCAAATGACTAAACCATCTAAGGATAGAGCCATGCACTGTTATTTTTAAGCATAATTTATTTTCATTTAATTATTGTGTTAGTTTAGTTTTTAGAATTTGTAAAACATGTTACATGAAAAGATAATTTAGAAATATCTAGATAAGATAAAATCAATATTAAATTGTAACTGTACGTTGTTTGTCTATTAATAAGATGTTGTTTTGCTGACATGAATCATTCTGTATAAAATTCTGGATATTTGTGTATTGACTAGAACTTTCTTGTGAAACTTGTTGTAACATCTAACATCTTCTTTTTTTTCAATCATAGGGCCCTCAATTGCAATCAGTTAACAAGAACTGTAATTTATAAACATTATTCGGAGAACTGAAACACTTTTTAACTGCTTAATTAGATGTATTTCATTCGAATTCCACAACTGAAAGGTCATTGGACACATTAGTAAGGACTCTTTTGACAATTATTAGTTGTAAATATTATGATAAAGAATCAATAGATATTTGTAAATTTTCACTTTTATCAATTTTTTGGGGAAAAATCACTGATTGATTTATTATATCTTTTCTTTCGTCACAGAATATCACTTCAGCAACTGAAGCCAATGTTGGTGCAAACGCTTACAATGTATAAAGACACACCAAGACCTTTAGGTTTACATAATCATGTGTAGGTAATATATAATTTGAAAACACATATATCTGGTTTGTTGAATATATCTGCTAAAGTCTGATAACCGGCTCCGCATATTTCTGTAATGTACTCATGAGACAAGATTTGTTTAAATACTCAATTTAACTATATGTACATCATAATGTTGCTTGCTGCCACTTTTACATTATTCCCACGATATAACTGGTCAAAACAATGTATTTCTATAAAAAAAACTTACTTAAAAGTTTTAAACTAAATAAAACTTTTTAGAAGGTAAAGAATATAACAGCCCCGAAAACATGGATGATTTATCCAGAAGTTTGTCCTGGCATGATTCATTACTCAAATGCCTTTAAATCTTCCGTTCAAAATTTGAAAAAAAATATCAGAAATTTCTATGGCTCTTCCTTTTGATGCAGAGGTAACCCTTAGCTTGGTTTTTGATGGTTATGCTTATTAATTCACAATTATATCTTTAACCAGTTTACCAACACTTTATTAATTCACAATTATATCTTTAACCAGTTTACCAACACTTCGATCTCGAGCACTGCTGATGTGTTGTCAATCAACAAAATGGCCATACAGTGCATCAAATCCATTTCGGTATTTTGTGATACTTTTTATTATTCTTCTTTTCTTTTGGATCATGTTATCCTGATTTGCATTTGCTCTATAACATTTTAAAAATACAAAATTAATAGCCCTTCCGCCATTGCAAAATGGAATACAAAGTACCATGATTTATTAAATTAAACATTTGAAGTCATAATCTATAAAAGTCATTGTTTTACGATGTAATTAGATAAAGAAGAGCTGAATCTTGGGGTCTAATGAAACAGGTGTTCTACTGTCTATATGTTTATTATGTCGGCTTTCCACATTTTGGATTTGAGCACTACTGATGATAAATAAATCGATGCACTCTGTATATATATATATATATATATTGGATTGGTGTCAAATGCTTTTATTATAGACCCAATCATAGATAATTATTATACTTCATACTTGAAACTGCAGTTATATTGATTAATGTAATATTTTGAATATCAACTTTGGTGGTATGGAAATCGGCATATGACTACAGTAATATGTCCGTGTGCCTTCAAACGGGTAATTACGTCACAACAGTAAACATCGTAGTCAATAGTGAGTTTGATATCGCCGAAAGAGCAACGTAATAACAAGATCGCTGAATTTAATAAGTTATGTACATCCGTCAATAATCTTAAATAAATGTCTTTTAGTATAAGGGCCTCGGTGGCCGAGTGGTCTAGGTAGTTCGTCATGACTACTAATTATCACTAGCCTGTCAACGCTGGGGTTGTGAGTTCGAATTTCACCTGTGGCGGGGTGTGTTCGACTCCGATCTTAATTGACAAGGATTGCCAATTTTCCTACCGAAGGTCGGTGGTTCTCTCCGGGTACTCCGGCTTCCTCCACCAATAAAAAATGGCCGCCGCGAAATAGCCAAATGTGCTGAAAACGGCGTTAAACCCCAACTTAACAAACAATCTTTAAGTATAATAATCATAATATTAGGTTCTTGTGAGGTTATATGCGAAATAGTGAGATCTGAATGACATATTAGCCTCAAATTCGTGTCGGGTATTATGTCACTCAGACCTAGCAAATATTTTGCATATAACCCTCACAAGACCCTAATATTATGTAAATATCTAGACAAGTATAAGTTAGAGATATACAATTACTTTTAAGAAAGTCTTCAGTATAACCATAGCTAAAAAGTTAAACTATCTCTCTTGGGTATTGGAACTTAAAAACTGCGTAGCACCAGGAGAATTTCATGCTCGTTTAAAAATTACAGAGCCCGTGAAACAAGTCTTGGACGGTATATAAGTACTTTGATACATTAAAATTATAGCTTTTTATTCTCTTTTGATTAATCAGTTCGTCTAAATTTTCCACTTGTACTCCCAAACTACCATCCTGATGTCACACTTCAAAATCTCCCCTAGACATTAGACAAACAAGCAACCATCAAAGACTGGTCAATGATAGTCTATCCTAAGGTCTAAACGAAGTTATTTATGTATGTGCATGCCCTTTATTCTAAATTAACAAGGGAAACAGCAGATGTTCGAAAATAGTATATATAAGTAGAAAGCAAGGGCGAGTTAGTTAAAAACAATTTCAACACTATTCTTGCTGCTTAGACAGACAAATATTAAAGGTAAGTTCGACTAATTTAAAAGTTTCATGTTCTTACAAAGATACATAAATTTAAACAACGATACTTAAAACATGCATGAAAGTTTGAAATGAATAATTAAGAAACAGTGAGCATCAGGAAAATATATTTTGGAAATGTGTTAAGAAATATATATATATACGCCTAAATACTAACCCAACACTGTTAAAATCAGATTTTAACACTGTCAAATTTCTGTCCGCCTATAGCGTGACTCGAACTCACACCGGTGAGACGCTATGGCACCTATTCGCCTATATATATATGTATGTACGTGTAATACAAGAATTCTTTGAATTTCAAGATTTTAAAACATACTTCTGTAGATTAACAAAGAAACGATGATCACTGAATTGATTCTTCCGTTTTCTATACGCCATCAAAGGTTTTTATATCAATTTACTTGTGCAAGCAATAAAAGTTTTCCTGATTCGATTGACCCCTGGGGTTTCTCATATCAAAATATTGACATTTTGGGAATTTTGTGACCAAACACTCTCTTACAGTTTATATCCGTGTGAAACAAAGCTTGACAGAACTGCTGCATGCCACGGTAGTTGTGCAACACTGGAGTTTTGTTGTGTCATAAAAAAAAACTTTATTTTTATTTTTACAGCTTAACAATGAAGTACGCTGTACTTGTTCTTTTTGTCGCTATATTTGTTGTGGGTAAGTTTAGTATTCCTTTGTATGTTAGAAAAAGGTTCAGAAAATAGAAATGTTCTTAAATCAGGCTACTAATTTAACAATCAAGCCTTTTTAAAGGTAAATTAAAGGTATAAAAATAGCACATAGACCTTAATACCTAAATATGAGCTGATGTTTGTAAAATATGCGGGTTGTTTTATAAATTTTAACGAATTTCTTAGTAATAAATGCGAATAAATTCGGTCATTTAATACAAGTAATCATTTTCGTTGTTTAATTATAATTAATTAATGTCATGTAATCTATAGTCTAAATATATATCGTTTCAACATGACACTTGAAGCAACATACAACTGTTATTTGTAAGCGATCAAAATCCTTGTAAAATAGTATACAACAAAGAAAAAAAAAACACAAAGATGTGTATCAGAGAGATCAGTGATCTCTGAATCTATAAAGTGAAATATAAACATGGAAAGATAATGTACATTTTTAAATATCATGTATGAAGCAACAGTAGAATAGGTTACATACAAATGTATACATATATTTCTCAGATTACAACATGCTTTGTACGATTATGCGGCGTTATCTTTATTTGGTCATTTTTAGTTCGAATAAACATAACATACATTAATTACAAGGAATTGCACAATGGAACATTAAATAAATTATTATTATCATTAAATCATAGAAATATTTATATTATATTGTCATAAATAGTAATGTATGATTACGTTTAAAGGGAGAGAATTGTAGTCAAGAATATCTTTATTTGCATTTCATATTTCTGAAAATTATAAATCAGTTAAAATCTTACTAAAAATGAACATTCGTAATGTATATACTCACTTCTCGTCGTTTCTTCGGATCCATTATATCGTCCTTATTACGAGCCGTTTACCTCGATATAATGAGCTACCGGTATATGGCTTAAAAGGTGAATAAAAGATAATCAGTAATAAATCTTTTAATGCATTTTTCGATAAAATATATAGTAAATAAAGTGGTTGTGACAGTAATCTGTAAGGGTAAACAGAGAAACGTATTTATATAACATATTATTATATTTTCTTTGCAGTTATTTGGTCTCAAACGGCCTATCTGAGTGCGTTATTGATACCACTATTACGATTTCCAATCTATATAGTTTAGAATTTCATGTTTGCCTTAAGAACATTTCCACAAAGACTCCAGACCCTGGTTATTTTTTTTTTGCGTTTCAGTTCTCCCAAGCTGTGAATCACAGAACAGAATGACAGCGACGCAATGTCATATAACTCAGGGCGACTGTCCAGGAATGAAAGGAGAGAATAAATGTAACAACTGTTGCCGTAAATCTGGTTGTGACCGTGGTGACTGCGATCACCGAAACTGTAAATGCACCGGATGTAAGTAAATTATCTGGAAATCATAAATAACATTCTTTGATACCAATTTTCATGCACATTTCATAAATAACATTCTTTGATACCAATTTTCATGCACATTTCATAAATAACATTTTTTGATACCAATTGTGATGCACATTTCGTCGATTAACGATAACCGAAACTGTAAATGCAACGGATGTAAGTTTGTAACTTATCAGTATGATAAATGAAAGATGGGCATATTTTTTAAAAAGTTTAACATATTTATTTTCTTCATTTTTTTTATTATTTCATCAAAGCACGTAGTTAATGCATTTTCTTCATTTTTATAATCATTTAAATAATTCGAGAATAACAAACAGTGTAAAACAGTATATACGGATGTAGTGACATTTTTTATTTTTGTCCTTGAGGTAAGAAATTCTACAATTTTACAAACATATGGTATCAAGTATTAGCTAAATTTTAGTCCGCTATAAAATTAAGGTTTATTCTTATATTTTAGGTTCTATTATATCTACGTCTTCTTTTACCTTTAACCTTTAAAAAATATTTCAGATCCATAAGTAAATAATATGAATTTTAAGTGTGATTATAAATAAATTTAAATAAGACTTTAATATAGTTAACAAACTTTTCTGTTCAACATATTCTTTAACATATTTACGTAAAAATACACGTCCCACACGTGTCAGCAAATATATGCACTGTTTAATATTCCTTTGATATACTTATTTACTATTATTAATTTCATTTGTGGCCTTATTTTACTAATAAAAATAATTTTTCATTGTAGGTCCTAGAGGTTAAAGGATTGCATTTATTCTCAAACTGACCATTGAAATAAAATGGATCAAAATATAATATATTTTGTCATTTTCTAAGTGTTAGTCTGTAATTCATTCATTTATTTATTGTTCATATAACACATATATATATGAGATTTTGTTCGTCGTTCCTATTACACTTGTGGTTGATTTAATGGTTGTCCGCTTATGGCTATGCATGAGAATATCGTTTATCGTTAACGATCTCATTTTTCTAAATATAAAGTGCAATAAACAAACTCTTTTTTTTTTGCTTTTTTGTGCATATTTAAGTTTCTCATGTTCTTCTTCGTACTATATTCAGTTTTATTAAGGTTTTAATTAAAGACCTTATTTATTTGTCTGATCATTATTATTATTCTTCCCACCACCCCCCCCCCCCTCCCCCCACATTTGGCGAGTAAAGGTGGCGCAACATGCCGTTTTGAGACTTCCATTGCTGAATCGGATAGACAAGAGCTATTTCGGATTTAACCTGTGAGTCACATGCCCACAGACTGAAAATAATGTTATTATACTGAATCATAACAAGTAGAGGACAACCTAAAGGTTTAAAATGTTCTTCACATCTGGGGCTTATTTTGTCCCATTTGGTTTGAAGCGATTCGACAAACCCTGATTTGAGTTATTTGTCCTTAACAGATTTCAATTTCCGCCAAAATATTTTTCACGACCGTGTGACATGGAGGCATAGTACCTTCAATATTTTTTTTTCTAGACCGAATACCAAATGAAACGATGTCAAGGTCAGTGGGTCAACTATAAGTAAAGTCAAGAAATACCAAAGCGATATTCGAAGGAGGGGAAATTCGAAAACAACTGACAAACTCCGGAGAACAATAAAGACAAGACCAAAACAATACAAAAACTACACTTAAAATAGTTAAATCAACAACTTGGACTCAACCGAAAACCCGGTATAACCTTGACCAGTGACCTTCAACCTTGTTATCGAAATACATTCAAAACCAATAACAAATATCAGTGGAATATAAATGAGGAAAACTTCAAAATGTCGAGAACTACATTTGTACATTTGTCTCATTAGGTCCGAAGTCATACGATAAGTACTTATGGATGTATTGCCCTTCACAGTTTACCATATTATCGTATATCTCAAAAACCATTATAGATAGGAAGAAAATGTCAATACAGGAAAATGATCAGTATCAAAAGTATACATTTTAATACCAAGGTCAAAAGTCTTAGGTCAAGGTCATTGAAAAAGGCCATAGCAACCGATGAAAAAGTACCTAGAAACCATATATATTTAGATTCGGGACCCTTTAATTTTCCTGTACAATGCAAAATGGAGTGTCAAGGGTCAAGGACATTGTAAAAGTCTATAGTCATGAAACTTTGGTGACTTGTTTATATCTATTGACGTAAGCTCCCTTTTGTTTTGTTTTTTTTTTGTTTTTTTTTTTTATATAAATTTCCAATATGAGACTATGGACGGTTATGGAATTATGGAATTTTATTCGTTCCAAACTCGGAGTTATGGAATTTTTTCTTTGAAAAAAGGGGGAATTTTCATATGTCACGCTGTACCTTTAGAACGCATTTTCCGATTTACTTCAAACTTTACACAGTTTTTTGTTGTGATAGTCTGAAGGTTTTATACCTTTTGGTGAAATTTCTATTTTCTGTTCTGAGTAGGATGTGACTTATTCATCAAAAATAAGGAACATAATCAAAGGGTCTATATTATGTTTATGTTTATAATTGGTGAAATTTAATTTTCTGGTCGACGGGCGTATCATGCGCTCATGGCGCAGCTGTTTATTATTCTTACTTTTTTCAACCTTTCGAAGTCATTGATCTCATTCATTTCACGACATAACGTAATATTTCACATGTTGGTTCGGAATAATGAACCAGATTCAGGATTGACCCTATGAAGCCGAACTCTTTTCGATTCAGAGTTATCTGAAGCGAATACCGTATACCTTGTTATCGAAATATGTCAGATTGCTTGATTGATTCATTGTTGCTTAACGTCCAGTGGCAAATATTGCATGCTTATTCAAGACGAGAACCAGTTCAATTTATCAAACAATTCAATCAGGGTTGGGATGGGACAAATTTTGACTGGCATTGTAAAAGGATGATGGTTGGATAGGATCAGATAAATAAGCCTTCTTTTTTGAAAACCACAGAAGGGGTCGTTAGCATGCATCGGGCGTGACATACTCCAAAAACGTTACCCACTGTGTCAGACTTACCGTATAATGACCGGAAAACCCCCAACGAGAGGGTCTGCCCTATCCCCCACCAGGGGAAGCGCTAGGCAGCTCTGTGGGTTGAGCTCCCGTGATCTGTCACTGGTGCCTAAAAGTCAGTCAGAAACCTTCTCAATAGCTAATCAAATATATTGGGGGAAATGTCCGTCTTGTCAAGACGCAACTTTGTCATGTTTTGGTTAATCAAATCCTTATAGAAGTTTTTGGCCCTTGAATATCTGACTACACCCGTACATGCTAAAATCTCATAAGCCATAAAGACTTGGGACTTGAACTAATTTTCCACAGAGGTCATATCCTTCAAAATGATTCCATGAGTAATATATTCAGACAAAGAGTAGAAAATAATCTTAACTATCCACATACATCACGATTCTGAACATAAGGTAAACTATAAAGCAAGTTCTGCAGAATAATCAAATATAAAACAGTGCCCTTGAAAAAGTTTCACACTTCTGTTATTAGTAATTCAATGATATCTTATATATAACAGCTATTTTTTTCTCTTCTCTTTGGCATAAAACTCTTGCAAGATCACATATAACTGACCGGTATACACTTAAAGACAGTTTTCACACTTGTGACATTTTTGGGTGTGATTATTTAGTTAAGTTCAATTTATATCAGAATTTCGAAGCGTTGTGTGTTTGGGGAAACTAATATACACATATTATGTACGTTAAGCTAATATTTAACAAACCTCTATAAGCTATACTTGTACAAGAATTCATAGTAAAGCTTTTCTTTTGAATATCTCATTTTTCGTTTTATTTTTTGTGGTTCAAAACTTTAAAAAAAAGTCCTGTCTGCTAACTTATAAAATAACCGAAAACAACAACATTTTTAAGAAATTAGATTGATGATTGATCACAAATAATATTTTACAATAACTTGACCTTTGTTTTGAATGACAGCACTGATGATCTCCATATTTTTTCTTAACCTGCTGAATTGGCCTTTCGCTTTTTTTGAACGAGTTGTTCTTGTTACAATTCCTCCAAGGTATGTGATGGTATAAACATCTTCTAGGTTTTCCTTCTTCAGTATCACCGGGTTGTTATTAGTGGACAAGTACTGTATGGATGTCGAACCTGGAAAAAATCAGAACAGGACGAAAAGAAATTAAACACCTTTCAAAATAGATGTCTGAGACAACTTTTGAGAATAAGATGGCCCAACAACATATCAAATGAAAACTATCACATCAGAGCTGGAAAAAAGAAACTAAACGATGTTGTTATTGAACGGCGTTGGAGATAAATTGGCTATGCACTAAGAATGGATACAAACAGTATGTGTACAGTGGCGCTGACAAGGAAACCAGAGGGGAAAAATGAAGGTTGGGCGTCCAAAACCACCTGCAGACGGACTGTCGAGACAGAAAGAACCACACTTGCATGGAACAGCAATGACAACAGCTAAAGACCATGCAAAATGGAAAGAATGCCACGAAGAGGATAGGTGAGGTGAAATGAATATTTTGCAATATCAATTCATTACTTTTTACATCACTTTGCAAGATATTTTTTAATGTTACACTAAAACCGTCACACTCCTGACAAATTTGGCGAGTTTTTGTCATAGCTTCGCTGTCGTAAAAGATATTCTGACAAAACTGAGCTGCAATATAGCTGCTGACTGAATGTTTTGATACGTATATTTTTGATACTCTATGCAAGATAAAACATTCACAATATGCTTCATATTTTACATCACCCAATTGGTTCTGCTATGCTATGCATACTATTTATGACTTGTACTTTACTGTAGTTTACTTATAGTTCATTTGACAGTGTAAATGTTTAGAATATTGAACTGATGTATTAGATGTGTACAATTATAATCAGTAATTTTAACAGACAACAATAGGGAAACGTAAACTGACAAGTTAAAATGTTATAGACCGGATTATAATCTCATAATCTTAAAAAGCATAATCTTAAGACATGGCTAATTATCAGAGTAATAATTTACAGTCTTAAACTTCAACAACTTAACAACCGTATATTGTGTATAACATGTTACCACTGTAAAAATTGCAATGTATAAGCATATTTCTATTTATTTTCATTAAATGTTGTTTTAGTTAATTTACTTCGTATAATTTCAATGCAATTCTAACTTATAAATATCTTGAAAATAAACAAAGCTATATTTATATTTAATATTATGTAGAAATTTCTTGATTGATACTTCTGGACATTTGTGAATTAACTAGAACCATATACATATACATGTAATTTAATGTTGTCAGATGGGAACTGGTAATTGACAGAAGTATTGAATACTTTATTTCTATTGTGAAAGAATGTCACTACTAGACCTGTTATTGTTTATAATTGGAGCGGCACTAAAGAGGGGGGGGGGGGTGGCACAGTAACTTTCTGTGAAATTCTATGTGAGGAATTTTTATAAGAAGAATTGCATTTTTTTATCATTTGTCTGAGAAATGAAATGAAATAATTTGAATGGTGAATTATTTTATTAGAATTAATAAATTAGTATGGACTCAGCAACAGTTATATACTTAACGTTAGCATAAAGAAAACTAGACCCAGAAACAGCAGAAACCAAACTGACCTGTAAAGCAATTTTTTGTGTAAAAGTTTACAAAAGAATTACACATCAAGACCTTTCGTATTGCATCCTCGTGTGTGGGTAATAAATAATTTGAAAACACATATATTTGGTTTCCATACACATACAGAAAAGTTGATCTAGTACTTGAGTGGAAAGTTTTATGCTTAATGAATATCTACGCTATATAAAGGTTCTGTATATTTTCATGGTAATACAAGAACTGTTAAAATATTTAATTACAGTGCACGGTAATTTTGCATGCTACCACTTCTACGTTTTTTTCAGTTGCTGATAATTCTGCGGAAATTTTTACTAAAAATATCTTCTGTAACATTTTGAAAATATACAAATGAACAGTTCTTGCCACCACTGTTAAAAGGCATACTCATTAGTTTGATTTCGTACATTACAAAGGATACATTGACGTCACAATCTCAAAACGTAATTGTTTTACAACGTAATTAGATAAAGAATAGCTGAAGCTTTGGGTTAGATGAAAACGACGTTCTAACTATATATAAAGAGAGAGAGAGCGAGAGAGAGAGAAAGAGAGTGCATCAATTTATTTATCATCATATATCTATATATGTTATGTTTTTCTCGTTTAATTTATGATGGCAGGATAATAAACCCCTAACGGGATATAGGAAAAACACATAATCTTTCGATCAGTTAAATTGAGGTCTGGAGCTGGCAAGTCAGTAGCTGCTAGAAGTCCTTTGTTAATTTATATTGATCATTGTCATTTTGTTTAGTTTTTTCTGTTACCTTTTTTAGCATCGGACTCGGATATCTTTTGAACGGAGTTTTATTGTGTGTATTGCCGTGTGTTTGATTATTACACATTG